>CM059444.1:37844575-40694334 GCA_030390025.1 Squalus acanthias
CGCTGATCAATGCACTGTACAAACCTCTCTCCAACCCAGGAACAGCTGATCAATGCACTGTACAAACCTCTCCCCAACCCAGGAACAGCTGATCAATGCACTGTACAAACCTCTCTCCCCGACCCAGGAACAGCTGATCAATGCACTGTACAAACCTCTCTCCCCGTCCAGGAACAGCTGATCAATGCACTGTACAAACCCTCTCCCCAACCCAGGAACAGCTGATCAATGCACTGTACAAACCCTCCCAACCAGGAACAGCTGATCAATGCACTGTACAAACCTCTCTCCCCGACCCAGGAACAGCTGATCAATGCACTGTACAAACCTCTTCCCCGACCCAGGAACAGCTGATCAATGCACTGTACAAACACCTCTCCCCAACCAGGAACAGCTGATCAATGCACTGTACAAACCTCTCTCCCGACCCAGGAACAGCTGATCAATGCACTGTACAAACCTCTCTCCCCAACCCAGGAACAGCTGATCAATGCACTGTACAAACCTCTCTCCCGACCCAGGAACAGCTGATCAATGCACTGTACAAACCTCTCTCCCGACCCAGGAACAGCTGATCAATGCACTGTACAAACCTCTCTCCCCAACCCAGGAACAGCTGATCAATGCACTGTACAAACCTCTCTCCCAACCCAGGAACAGCTGATCAATGCACTGTACAAACCTCTCTCCCAACCCAGGAACAGCTGATCAATGCACTGTACAAACCTCTCTCCCCAACCCAGGAACAGCTGATCAATGCACTGTACAAACCTCTCCCCAACCCAGGAACAGCTGATCAATGCACTGTACAAACCCCTCTCCCCAGACCCAGGAACAGCTGATCAATGCACTGTACAAACCTCTCCCCAACCCAGGAACAGCTGATCAATGCACTGTACAAACCTCTCCCCCGACCCAGGAACAGCTGATCAATGCACTGTACAAACCTCTCTCCCCGACCCAGGAACAGCTGATCAATGCACTGTACAAACCTCTCCCCAACCCAGGAACAGCTGATCAATGCACTGTACAAACCTCTCTCCCCGACCCAGGAACAGCTGATCAATGCACTGTACAAACCTCTCTCCCCGACCCAGGAACAGCTGATCAATGCACTGTACAAACCTCTCTCCCCAACCCAGGAACAGCTGATCAATGCACTGTACAAACCTCTCCCCAACCCAGGAACAGCTGATCAATGCACTGTACAAACCCTCTCCCCAACCCAGGAACAGCTGATCAATGCACTGTACAAACCTCTCTCCCCAACCCAGGAACAGCGATCAATGCACTGTACAAACCTCTCTCCCCAACCCAGGAACAGCTGATCAATGCACTGTACAAACCTCTCTCCCCGACCCAGGAACAGCTGATCAATGCACTGTACAAACCCTCTCCCCAACCCAGGAACAGCTGATCAATGCACTGTACAAACCTCTCTCCCGACCCAGGAACAGCTGATCAATGCACTGTACAAACCCTCTCCCCAACCAGGAACAGCTGATCAATGCACTGTACAAACCTCTCTCCCCGACCCAGGAACAGCTGATCAATGCACTGTACAAACCCTCTCCCCAACCCAGGAACAGCTGATCAATGCACTGTACAAACCCTCTCCCCAACCCAGGAACAGCTGATCAATGCACTGTACAAACCTCTCTCCCAACCCAGGAACAGCTGATCAATGCACTGTACAAACCCTCTCCCCAACCCAGGAACAGCTGATCAATGCACTGTACAAACCCTCTCCCCGAACCCAGGAACAGCTGATCAATGCACTGTACAAACCTCTCTCCCCGACCCAGGAACAGCTGATCAATGCACTGTACAAACCTCTCTCCCCAACCCAGGAACAGCTGATCAATGCACTGTACAAACCTCTCTCCCCGACCCAGGAACAGCTGATCAATGCACTGTACAAACCTCTCTCCCCAACCCAGGAACAGCTGATCAATGCACTGTACAAACCTCTCTCCCCGACCCAGGAACAGCTGATCAATGCACTGTACAAACCTCTCTCCCCAACCCAGGAACAGCTGATCAATGCACTGTACAAACCTCTCCCCAACCCAGGAACAGCTGATCAATGCACTGTACAAACCTCTCCCCGACCCAGGAACAGCTGATCAATGCACTGTACAAACCTCTCTCCCCAACCAGGAACAGCTGATCAATGCACAGTACAAACCTCTCTCCCCGACCCAGGAACAGCTGATCAATGCACTGTACAAACCTCTCTCCCCGACCCAGGAACAGCTGATCAATGCACTGTACAAACCTCTCTCCCCAACCCAGGAACAGCTGATCAATGCACTGTACAAACCTCTCCCAGACCCAGGAGCAGCTGATCAATGCACTGTACAAACCTCTCTCCCCACCCAGGAACAGCTGATCAATGCACTGTACAAACCCTCTCCCCAACCCAGGAACAGCTGATCAATGCACTGTACAAACCTCTCTCCCCGACCCAGGAACAGCTGATCAATGCACTGTACAAACCTCTCTCCCAACCCAGGAACAGCTGATCAATGCACTGTACAAACCTCTCTCCCCAACCCAGGAACAGCTGATCAATGCACTGTACAAACCTCTCCCCAACCCAGGAACAGCTGATCAATGCACTGTACAAACCTCTCTCCCCAACCCAGGAACAGCTGATCAATGCACTGTACAAACCTCTCTCCACAACCCAGGAACAGCTGATCAATGCACTGTACAAACCTCTCTCCCCAACCCAGGAACAGCTGATCAATGCACTGTACAAACCTCTCTCCCCAACCCAGGAACAGCTGATCAATGCACTGTACAAACCCTCTCCCAACCCAGGAACAGCTGATCAATGCACTGTACAAACCTCTCTCCCCGACCCAGGAACAGCTGATCAATGCACTGTACAAACCTCTCTCCCCGACCCAGGAACAGCTGATCAATGCACTGTACAAACCCCTCTCCCCAACCCAGGAACAGCTGATCAATGCACTGTACAAACCTCTCTCCCCAACCCAGGAACAGCTGATCAATGCACTGTACAAACCTCTCCCCAACCCAGGAACAGCTGATCAATGCACTGTACAAACCTCTCTCCCCACCCAGGAACAGCTGATCAATGCACTGTACAAACCTCTCCCCAACCCAGGAACAGCTGATCAATGCACTGTACAAACCTCTCTCCCCAACCCAGGAACAGCCGATCAATGCACTGTACAAACCTCTCCCCGACCCAGGAACAGCTGATCAATGCACTGTACAAACCTCTCTCCCCGAACCCAGGAACAGCTGATCAATGCACTGTACAAACCTCTCTCCCCAACCCAGGAACAGCTGATCAATGCACTGTACAAACCTCTCTCCCCAACCCAGGAACAGCTGATCAATGCACTGTACAAACCTCTCTCCCCAACCAGGAACAGCTGATCAATGCACTGTACAAACCCTCTCCCCAACCCAGGAACAGCTGATCAATGCACTGTACAAACCTCTCTCCCAACCCAGGAACAGCTGATCAATGCACAGTACAAACCTCTCTCCCCACCCAGGAACAGCTGATCAATGCACTGTACAAACCTCTCTCCCCAACCCAGGAACAGCTGATCAATGCACTGTACAAACCTCTCTCCCCTACCCAGGAACAGCTGATCAATGCACTGTGCAAACCTCTCTCCCCGACCCAGGAACAGCTGATCAATGCACTGTACAAACCCCTCTCCCCAACCCAGGAACAGCTGATCAATGCACTGTACAAACCCTCTCTCCCCGACCCAGGAACAGTGATCAATGCACTGTACAAACCTCTCTCCCCGACCCAGGAACAGCTGATCAATGCACTGTACAAACCCTCTCTCCCCAACCCAGGAACAGCTGATCAATGCACTGTACAAACCCCTCTCCCCAACCCAGGAACAGCTGATCAATGCACTGTACAAACCCCTCTCCCCAACCCAGGAACAGCTGATCAATGCACTGTACAAACCCTCTCCCCAACCCAGGAACAGCTGATCAATGCACTGTACAAACCTCTCTCCCGACCCAGGAACAGCTGATCAATGCACTGTACAAACCCTCTCCCCGACCCAGGAACAGCTGATCAATGCACTGTACAAACCCTCTCCCCAACCCAGGAACAGCTGATCAATGCACTGTACAAACCCTCTCCCCGAACCCAGGAACAGCTGATCAATGCACTGTACAAACCTCTCTCCCCAACCCAGGAACAGCTGATCAATGCACTGTACAAACCTCTCTCCCCAACCCAGGAACAGCTGATCAATGCACTGTACAAACCTCTCCCCAACCCAGGAACAGCTGATCAATGCACTGTACAAACCTCTCTCCCCGACCCAGGAACAGCTGATCAATGCACTGTACAAACCTCTCCCCGACCCAGGAACAGCTGATCAATGCACTGTACAAACCCTCTCCCCAACCCAGGAACAGCTGATCAATGCACTGTACAAACCTCTCTCCCGACCCAGGAACAGCTGATCAATGCACTGTACAAACCCTCTCCCCGACCAGGAACAGCTGATCAATGCACTGTACAACCTCTCTCCCCGACCCAGGAACAGGTGATCAATGCACTGTACAAACCCTCTCTCCCCGACCCAGGAACAGCTGATCAATGCACTGTACAACCTCTCTCCCGAACCCAGGAACAGCTGATTCAATGCACTGTACAAACCCCCTCTCTCCCCAACCCAGGAACAGCTGATCAATCATGTACAAACCCCCTCCTCAACCCAGGAACAGTGATCAATGCACTGTACAAACCGTCTCCCCAACCCAGGAACAGCCGATCAATGCACGTACAACCCCCCTCCCCAACCCAGGAAACAGCTCGATTAATGCACTGTACAAACCCCTCTCCCCAACCCAGGAACAGCTGATTAAATGCACTGTACAAACCTCTCTCCCCCTACCCAGGAACAGCAGATCAATGCACTGTACAAACCTCTCCCCAACCCCAGGAACCGCTGATCAATGCACTGTACAAACCTCTCTCCCAACCCAGGAACAGCTGATCAATGCACTGTACAAACCTCTCTCCCCACCCAGGAACAGCTGATCAATGCACTGTACAAACCTCTCTCCCCACCCAGGAACAGCTGATCAATGCACTGTACAAACCTCTCTCCCCGACCCAGGAACAGCTGATCAATGCACTGTACAAACCTCCTCTCCCCACCCAGGAACACTGATCAATGCACTGTACAAACCTCTCTCCCCTACCCAGGAACAGATGATCAATGCCACTGTCCAAACCTCTCTCCCAACCCAGGAACAGCTGATCAATGCACTGTACAAACCTCTCTCCCCGACCCAGGAACAGCTGATCAATGCACTGTACAAACCCCTCTTCCCCCAACCCAGGAACAGCTGATCAATGCACTGTACAAACCTCACTCCCGACCCAGGAACAGCTGATCAATGCACTGTACAAACCCTCTTCCCCCGACCCAGGAACAGCTGATCAATGCACTGTACAAACCTCTCCCCGACCAGGAACAGCTGATCAATGCACTGTACAAACCTCTCGCCCAACCCAGGAACAGCTGATCAATGCACTGTACAAACCTCTCTCCCAGACCCAGGAACAGCTGATCAATGCACTGTACAAACCTCTCCCCCAACCCAGGAACAGCTGATCAATGCACTGTACTAACCTCTCCCAGACCCAGGAACTGCTGATCAATGCACTGTACAAACCTCTCTCCCCAACCCAGGAACAGCTGATCAATGCACTGTACAAACCTCTCCTCCCCAACCCAGGAACAGCTGATCAATGCACTGTACAAACCTCTCCCCAACCCAGGAACAGCTGATCAATGCACTGTACAAACCCTCTCCCCAACCCAGGAACTGCTGATCAATGCACTGTACAAACCCTCTCCCCAACCCAGGAACAGCTGATCAATGCACTGTACAAACTCTCTCCCCGACCCAGGAACAGCTGATCAATGCACTGTACAAACCCTCTCTCCCCGACCCAGGAACAGCTGATCAATGCACTGTACAAACCTCTCTCCCGACCCAGGAACAGCTGATCAATGCACTGTACAAACCTCTCTCCCCGACCCAGGAACAGCTGATCAATGCACTGTACAAACCTCTCACCCCACCCAGAACAGCTGATCAATGCACTGTACAAACCTCTCCCCAGACCCAGGAACAGCTGATCAATGCACTGTACAAACCTCTCTCCCCGACCCAGGAACAGCTGATCAATGCACATCGTACAAACCTCTCGCCCAACCCAGGAACAGCTGATCAATGCACTGTACAAACCTCTCTCCCAACCCAGGAACAGCCTGATCAATGCACTGTACAAACCTCTCTCCCGAACCCAGGAACAGCTGATCAATGCACTGTACAAACCCTCTCCCAACCCAGGAACAGCTGATCAATGCACTGTACAAACCCTCTCCCCAACCCAGGAACAGCTGATCAATGCACTGTACAAACCTCCTCCCCGCACCAAGGAACAGCTGATCAATGCACTGTACAAACCTCTCTCCCGACCCAGGAACAGCTGATCAAATGCACTTGTCAAACCCTCTCCCCAACCCCAGGAACAGCTGATCAATGCACTGTACAAACCCCTCTCCCCAACCCAGGAACAGCTGATCAATGCACTGTACAAACCCTCTCCCCAACCCAGGAACAGCTGATCAATGCACTGTACAAACCTCTCTCCCCGACCCAGGAACAGCTGATCAATGCACTGTACAAACCTCTCTCCCAACCCAGGAACAGCTGATCAATGCACTGTACAAACCTCTCTCCCCAACCCAGGAACAGCTGATCAATGCACTGTACAAACCCTCTCTCCCGACCCAGGAACAGCTGATCAATGCACTGTACAAACCTCTCTCCCCAACCCAGGAACAGCTGATCAATGCACTGTACAAACCTCCTCCCCAACCCAGGAACAGCTGATCAATGCACTGTACAAACCCTCTCCCCAACCCAGGAACAGCTGATCAATGCACTGTACAAACCTCTCTCCCAGACCCAGGAACAGCTGATCAATGCACTGTACAAACCTCTCTCCCCGACCCAGGAACAGCTGATCAATGCACTGTACAAACCTCTCTCCCCAACCCAGGAACAGCTGATCAATGCACTGTACAAACCCTCTCCCCAACCCAGGAACAGCTGATCAATGCACTGTACAAACCTCTCTCCCCGACCCAGGAACAGCTGATCAATGCACTGTACAAACCTCTCTCCCCAACCCAGGAACAGCTGATCAATGCACTGTACAAACCTCTCTCCCCAACCCAGGAACAGCTGATCAATGCACTGTACAAACCTCTCTCCCCAACCCAGGAACAGCTGATCAATGCACTGTACAAACCTCTCTCCCCGACCCAGGAACAGCTGATCAATGCACTGTACAAACCTCTCTCCCCAACCCAGGAACAGCTGATCAATGCACTGTACAAACCCTCTCCCCAACCCAGGAACAGCTGATCAATGCACTGTACAAACCTCTCTCCCCAACCCAGGAACAGCTGATCAATGCACTGTACAAACCTCTCCCCCCGACCCAGGAACAGCTGATCAATGCACTGTACAAACCTCTCCCCGACCCAGGAACAGCTGATCAATGCACTGTACAAACCCTCTCCCCAACCCAGGAACAGCTGATCAATGCACTGTACAAACCCCTCTCCCCAACCCAGGAACAGCTGATCATGCACTGTACAAACCCTCTCACCGACCAGGCACCAGCAGATCAATGCACTTGTACAAACCTCTCTCCCCGACCATGAACAAGCTGGATCAATGCACTGTACAAACCTCTCTCCTCGACCCCGGAACAGCTATCAATGCATCGTACATAACCTCTCTCCTTCCTCCCCAACCCAGGAACAGCTGATCATGCACTTACAAACCTCTCTCGCCCGACACAGGAACAGCTGATGAATGCACTGTACAAACCTTCCCCACCCAGAACAGCTGATCAATGCACACTTTACAACCTCCCCCACCCAGTAACAGCCGATCAATGCAACTGTTACAAACCTCTCTCCCCAACCCAGGAACACTGACAATGCACTGTAAACTAACCTCTCCCCAACCCAGGACTGCTGATCAATTCACTGTACAAACCTCTCCCAACCCAGGAACAGCTGATCAATTCACGTACAAACCTCTCTCCCAACCCAGGAACAGCTGATCAATGCACTGTACAAACCTCTGCCCAACCCAGGAACAGCTGATCAATGCACTGTACAAAACCTCTCTCCCCAACCCAGGAACAGCTGATCAATGCACTGTACAAACCCCTCTCCCCAACCCAGGAACAGCTGATCAATGCACTGTACAAACCCTCTCCACCAGACCCAGGAACAGCTGATCAATGCACTGTACAAACCCTCTCTCCCCAACCCAGGAACAGCTGATCAATGCACTGTACAAACCTCTCTCCCCGACCCAGGAACAGCTGATCAATGCACTGTACAAACCTCTCTCCCCAACCCAGGAACAGCTGATCAATGCACTGTACAAACCTCTCTCCCGAACCCAGGAACAGCTGATCAATGCACTGTACAAACCCTCTCCCCAACCATGGAACAGCTGATCAATGCACTGTACAAACCTCTCTCCCCGACCCAGGAACAGCTGATCAATGCACTGTACAAACCTCTCTCCCCAACCCAGGAACAGCTGATCAATGCACTGTACAAACCTCTCTCCCCGACCCAGGAACAGCTGATCAATGCACTGTACAAACCTCTCTCCCCGACCCAGGAACAGCTGATCAATGCACTGTACAAACCTCTCTCCCCGACCCAGGAACAGCTGATCAATGCACTGTACAAACCTCTCTCCCGACCCAGGAACAGCTGATCAATGCACTGTACAAACCCCTCTCCCCAACCCAGGAACAGCTGATCAATGCACTGTACAAACCTCTCTCCCCAACCCAGGAACAGCTGATCAATGCACTGTACAAACCTCTCCCCAACCCAGGAACAGCTGATCAATGCACTGTACAAACCTCTCCCCAACCCAGGAACAGCTGATCAATGCACTGTACAAACCTCTCTCCCCAACCCAGGAACAGCTGATCAATGCACTGTACAAACCTCTCCCCAACCCAGGAACAGCTGATCAATGCACTGTACAAACCTCTCTCCCCGACCCAGGAACAGCTGATCAATGCACTGTACAAACCCTCCCCAACCCAGGAACAGCTGATCAATGCACTGTACAAACCTCTCCCCAACCCAGGAACAGCTGATCAATGCACTGTACAAACCTCTCTCCCCTACCCAGGAACAGCTGATCAATGCACTGTACAAACCTCCTCCCCAACCCAGGAACAGCTGATCAATGCACTGTACAAACCCTCTCCCCGACCCAGGAACAGCTGATCAATGCACTGTACAAACCTCTCTCCCCAACCCAGGAACAGCTGATCAATGCACTGTACAAACCTCTCTCCACGACCCAGGAACAGCTGATCAATGCACTGTACAAACCTCTCTCCCCAACCCAGGAACAGCTGATCAATGCACTGTACAAACCTCTCTCCCCAACCCAGGAACAGCTGATCAATGCACTGTACAAACCTCTCTCCCCGACCCAGGAACAGCTGATCAATGCACTGTACAAACGCCTCTCCCCAACCCAGGAACAGCTGATCAATGCACTGTACAAACCTCTCTCCCCAACCCAGGAACAGCTGATCAATGCACTGTACAAACCTCTCTCCCCGACCCAGGAACAGCTGATCAATGCACTGTACAAACCTCTCCCCAACCCAGGAACAGCTGATCAATGCACTGTACAAACCTCTCCCCAACCCAGGAACAGCTGATCAATGCACTGTACAAACCTCTCTCCCCGACCCAGGAACAGCTGATCAATGCACTGTACAAACCTCTCTCCCCAACCCAGGAACAGCTGATCAATGCACTGTACAAACCCCTCTCCCCAACCCAGGAACAGCTGATCAATGCACTGTACAAACCTCTCTCCAACCCAGGAACAGCTGATCAATGCACTGTACAAACCTCTCTCCCCAACCCAGGAACAGCTGATCAATGCACTGTACAAACCCTCTCCCCAACCCAGGAACAGCTGATCAATGCACTGTACAAACCTCTCTCCCCAACCCAGGAACAGCTGATCAATGCACTGTACAAACCTCTCTCCCCAGACCCAGGAACAGCTGATCAATGCACTGTACAAACCTCTCTCCCCGACCCAGGAACAGCTGATCAATGCACTGTACAAACCTCTCTCCCCAACCAGGAACAGCTGATCAATGCACTGTACAAACCTCTCTCCCCGACCCAGGAACAGCTGATCAATGCACTGTACAAATCCCTCTCCCCGACCCAGGAACAGCTGATCAATGCACTGTACAAACCTCTCTCCCCGACCCAGGAACAGCTGATCAATGCACTGTACAAACCTCTCTCCCGACCCAGGAACAGCTGATCAATGCACTGTACAAACCCTCTCCCCAACCCAGGAACAGCTGATCAATGCACTGTACAAACCTCTCTCCCCGACCCAGGAACAGCTGATCAATGCACTGTACAAACCCTCTCCCCAACCCAGGAACAGCTGATCAATGCACTGTACAAACCTCTCTCCCCAACCCAGGAACAGCTGATCAATGCACTGTACAAACCCTCTCCCCAACCCAGGAACAGCTGATCAATGCACTGTACAAACCTCTCTCCCCAGACCCAGGAACAGCTGATCAATGCACTGTACAAACCTCTCCCCGACCCAGGAACAGCTGATCAATGCACTGTACAAACCTCTCTCCCCAACCCAGGAACAGCTGATCAATGCACTGTACAAACCCTCTCCCCGACCCAGGAACAGCTGATCAATGCACTGTACAAACCTCTCTCCCCAACCCAGGAACAGCTGATCAATGCACTGTACAAACCTCTCCCCAGACCCAGGAACAGCTGATCAATGCACTGTACAAACCCTCTCCCCAACCCAGGAACAGCTGATCAATGCACTGTACAAACCCCTCTCCCCAACCCAGGAACAGCTGATCAATGCACTGTACAAACCTCTCCCCGACCCAGGAACAGCTGATCAATGCACTGTACAACCTCTCTCCCCGACCCAGGAACAGCTGATCAATGCACTGTACAAACCTCTCTCCCCGACCCAGGAACAGCTGATCAATGCACTGTACAAACCTCTCTCCCCAACCCAGGAACAGCTGATCAATGCACTGTACAAACCTCTCTCCCCAACCCAGGAACAGCTGATCAATGCACTGTACAAACCTCTCTCCCCGACCCAGGAACAGCTGATCAATGCACTGTACAAACCTCTCTCCCCAACCCAGGAACAGCTGATCAATGCACTGTACAAACCCCCCTCCCCAACCCAGGAACAGCTGATCAATGCACTGTACAAACCTCTCTCCCCAACCCAGGAACAGCTGATCAATGCACTGTACAAACCCCCTCCCCAACCCAGGAACAGCTGATCAATGCACTGTACAAACCCCTCTCCCCAACCCAGGAACAGCTGATCAATGCACTGTACAAACCTCTCTCCCCAACCCAGGAACAGCTGATCAATGCACTGTACAAACCTCTCCCCCCAACCCAGGAACAGCTGATCAATGCACTGTACAAACCCCTCTCCCCAACCCAGGAACAGCTGATCAATGCACTGTACAAACCCCTCTCCCCAACCCAGGAACAGCTGATCAATGCACTGTACAAACCTCTCTCCCCAACCAGGAACAGCTGATCAATGCACTGTACAAACCCTCTCCCCAACCCAGGAACAGCTGATCAATGCACTGTACAAACCTCTCTCCCCAACCCAGGAACAGCTGATCAATGCACTGTACAAACCTCTCTCCCCGACCCAGGAACAGCTGATCAATGCACTGTACAAACCCCTCTCCCCAACCCAGGAACAGCTGATCAATGCACTGTACAAACCTCTCTCCCAACCCAGGAACAGCTGATCAATGCACTGTACAAACCTCTCTCCCCAACCCAGGAACAGCTGATCAATGCACTGTACAAACCTCTCTCCCCAACCCAGGAACAGCTGATCAATGCACTGTACAAACCCTCTCCCCAACCCAGGAACAGCTGATCAATGCACTGTACAAACCTCTCTCCCAACCCAGGAACAGCTGATCAATGCACTGTACAAACCCTCTCCCCAACCCAGGAACAGCTGATCAATGCACTGTACAAACCTCTCCCCAACCCAGGAACAGCTGATCAATGCACTGTACAAACCTCTCTCCCCAACCCAGGAACAGCTGATCAATGCACTGTACAAACCTCTCCCCAACCCAGGAACAGCTGATCAATGCACTGTACAAACCTCTCTCCCCGACCCAGGAACAGCTGATCAATGCACTGTACAAACCCCTCCCCAACCCAGGAACAGCTGATCAATGCACTGTACAAACCTCTCCCAGACACAGGAACAGCTGATCAATGCACTGTACAAACCTCTCTCCCCGACCCAGGAACAGCTGATCAATGCACTGTACAAACCTCTCTCCCCGACCCAGGAACAGCTGATCAATGCACTGTACAAACCTCTCTCCCGACCCAGGAACAGCTGATCAATGCACTGTACAAACCTCTCTCCCCGACCCAGGAACAGCTGATCAATGCACTGTACAAACCCTCTCCCCACCCAGGAACAGCTGATCAATGCACTGTACAAACCCCTCTCCCCAACCCAGGAACAGCTGATCAATGCACTGTACAAACCTCTCCCCAACCCAGGAACAGCTGATCAATGCACTGTACAAACCTCTCCCCAACCCAGGAACAGCTGATCAATGCACTGTACAAACCCTCTCCCCAACCCAGGAACAGCTGATCAATGCACTGTACAAACCTCTCTCCCCAACCCAGGAACAGCTGATCAATGCACTGTACAAACCTCTCTCCCCGACCCAGGAACAGCTGATCAATGCACTGTACAAACCCTCTCCCCAACCCAGGAACAGCTGATCAATGCACTGTACAAACCTCTCTCCCAACCCAGGAACAGCTGATCAATGCACTGTACAAACCCTCTCCCCAACCCAGGAACAGCTGATCAATGCACTGTACAAACCCCTCTCCCCAACCCAGGAACAGCTGATCAATGCACTGTACAAACCTCTCTCCCCACCCAGGAACAGCTGATCAATGCACTGTACAAACCTCTCTCCCCGACCCAGGAACAGCTGATCAATGCACTGTACAAACCCTCTCCCCAACCCAGGAACAGCTGATCAATGCACTGTACAAACCCTCTCCCCGACCCAGGAACAGCTGATCAATGCACTGTACAAACCTCTCTCCCCGACCCAGGAACAGCTGATCAATGCACTGTACAAACCTCTCTCCCCAACCCAGGAACAGCTGATCAATGCACTGTACAAACCTCTCTCCCCAACCCAGGAACAGCTGATCAATGCACTGTACAAACCTCTCTCCCCGACCCAGGAACAGCTGATCAATGCACTGTACAAACCCCTCCCCAACCCAGGAACAGCTGATCAATGCACTGTACAAACCTCTCTCCCCGACCCAGGAACAGCTGATCAATGCACTGTACAAACCTCTCCCCCGACCCAGGAACAGCTGATCAATGCACTGTACAAACCCCTCTCCCAGACCCAGGAACAGCTGATCAATGCACTGTACAAACCTCCCCCCGACCCAGGAACAGCTGATCAATGCACTGTACAAACCCCTCTCCCCAACCCAGGAACAGCTGATCAATGCACTGTACAAACCTCTCTCCCCGACCCAGGAACAGCTGATCAATGCACTGTACAAACCTCTCTCCCCGACCCAGGAACAGCTGATCAATGCACTGTACAAACCTCTCCCCAACCCAGGAACAGCTGATCAATGCACTGTACAAACCTCTCCCCAACCCAGGAACAGCTGATCAATGCACTGTACAAACCTCTCCCAACCCAGGAACAGCTGATCAATGCACTGTACAAACCTCTCTCCCCAACCCAGGAACAGCTGATCAATGCACTGTACAAACCCCTCTCCCAACCCAGGAACAGCTGATCAATGCACTGTACAAACCTCTCTCCCCGACCCAGGAACAGCTGATCAATGCACTGTACAAACCTCTCTCCCCAACCCAGGAACAGCTGATCAATGCACTGTACAAACCTCTCTCCCGACCCAGGAACAGCTGATCAATGCACTGTACAAACCTCTCTCCCCAACCCAGGAACAGCTGATCAATGCACTGTACAAACCCTCTCCCCAACCCAGGAACAGCTGATCAATGCACTGTACAAACCCTCTCCCCAGACCCAGGAACAGCTGATCAATGCACTGTACAAACCTCTCTCCCCGACCCAGGAACAGCTGATCAATGCACTGTACAAACCTCTCTCCCCGACCCAGGAACAGCTGATCAATGCACTGTACAAACCTCTCTCCCCAACCCAGGAACAGCTGATCAATGCACTGTACAAACCTCTCCCCAACCCAGGAACAGCTGATCAATGCACTGTACAAACCTCTCCCCAACCAGGAACAGCTGATCAATGCACTGTACAAACCTCTCTCCCCAACCCAGGAACAGCTGATCAATGCACTGTACAAACCCCTCTCCCCAACCCAGGAACAGCTGATCAATGCACTGTACAAACCTCTCTCCCCACCCAGGAACAGCTGATCAATGCACTGTACAAACCTCTCTCCCCAACCCAGGAACAGCTGATCAATGCACTGTACAAACCTCTCTCCAACCCAGGAACAGCTGATCAATGCACTGTACAAACCTCTCTCCCCAACCCAGGAACAGCTGATCAATGCACTGTACAAACCTCTCTCCCCAACCCAGGAACAGCTGATCAATGCACTGTACAAACCTCTCTCCCCGACCCAGGAACAGCTGATCAATGCACTGTACAAACCTCTCTCCCCAACCCAGGAACAGCTGATCAATGCACTGTACAAACCTCTCTCCCCAACCCAGGAACAGCTGATCAATGCACTGTACAAACCTCTCTCCCCAACCCAGGAACAGCTGATCAATGCACTGTACAAACCTCTCTCCCCGACCCAGGAACAGCTGATCAATGCACTGTACAAACCCCTCTCCCCAACCCAGGAACAGCTGATCAATGCACTGTACAAACCCCTCTCCCCAACCCAGGAACAGCTGATCAATGCACTGTACAAACCTCTCTCCCCAACCCAGGAACAGCTGATCAATGCACTGTACAAACCTCTCTCCCCGACCCAGGAACAGCTGATCAATGCACTGTACAAACCTCTCCCCAACCCAGGAACAGCTGATCAATGCACTGTACAAACCTCTCCCCAACCCAGGAACAGCTGATCAATGCACTGTACAAACCCCTCTCCCCGACCCAGGAACAGCTGATCAATGCACTGTACAAACCACTCTCCGCAACCCAAGAACAGCTGATCAATGCACTGTACAAACCTCTCCCCAACCAGGAACAGCTGATCAATGCACTGTACAACCTCTCTCCCCGACACAGGAACAGCTGATCAATGCACTGTACAAACCTCCTCCCCAGACCAGGAACAGATGATCAATGCACTGTACAAACCTCTCTCCCCAACCCAGGAACAGCTGATCAATGCACTGTACAAACCTCTCTCCCCTGACCCAGGAACAGCTGATCAATGCACTGTGCAACCTCTCTCCCCAACCCAGGAACAGCTGATCAATGCACTGTACAAACCCTCTCCCCCAACCCAGGAACAGCTGATCAATGACTGTACAAACCTCTCTCCCAACCCAGGAACAGTGATCAATGCACTGTACAAACCTCTCCCAACCCAGAACAGCTGATCAATGCACTGTACAAACCCCTCTCCCCGACCCAGGAACAGCTGATCAATGCACTGTACAAACCCCTCTCCCCAACCCAGGAACAGCTGATCAATGCACTGTACAAACCCTCTCCCCAACCCAGGAACAGCTGATCAATGCACTGTACAAACCCCTCTCCCCGACCCAGGAACAGCTGATCAATGCACTGTACAAACCTCTCCCCGACCCAGGAACAGCTGATCAATGCACTGTACAAACCTCTCTCCCCAACCCAGGAACAGCTGATCAATGCACTGTACAAACCTCTCTCCCCGACCCAGGAACAGCTGATCAATGCACTGTACAAACCTCTCTCCCCAACCCAGGAACAGCTGATCAATGCACTGTACAAACCTCTCTCCCCAACCCAGGAACAGCTGATCAATGCACTGTACAAACCTCTCTCCCCAACCCAGGAACAGCTGATCAATGCACTGTACAAACCCTCTCCCCAACCCAGGAACAGCTGATCAATGCACTGTACAAACCTCTCTCCACCGACCCAGGAACACCTGATCAATGCACTGTACAAACCTCTCTCCCGACCCAGGAACAGCTGATCCAATGCACTGTACAAACCTCTCTCCCCGACCCAGGAACAGCTGATCAATGCACTGTACAAACCCCTCTCCCCAACCCAGGAACAGCTGATCAATGCACTGTACAAACCTCTCCCAACCCAGGAACAGCTGATCAATGCACTGTACAAACCTCTCTCCCCGACCCAGGAACAGCCGATCAATGCACTGTACCAAACCTCTCTCCCCAACCCAGGAACAGCTGATCAATGCACTGTACAAACCCTCTCCCCAACCCAGGAACTGCTGATCAATGCACAGTACAAACCTCTCCCCAACCAGGAAACAGCTGATCAATGCACTGTACAAACCTCTCCCCAACCCAGGAACAGCTGATCAATTGCACTGTACAAACCTCTGCCCAACCCAGGAACAGCTGATCAATGCACTGTACAAACCTCTCTCCCCGACCCAGGAACAGCTGATCAACTGCACTGTACAAACCCCTCTCCCCAACCCAGGAACAGCTGATCAATGCACTGTACAAACCCCTCCCCAACCCAGGAACAGCTGATCAATGCACTGTACAAACCCTCTCCCCACCCAGGAACAGCTGATCAATGCACTGTACAAACCTCTCTCCCGACCCAGGAACAGCTGATCAATGCACTGTACAAACCTCTCTCCCCAACCCAGGAACAGCTGATCAATGCACTGTACAAACCTCTCTCCCCAACCCAGGAACAGCTGATCAATGCACTGTACAAACCTCTCTCCCCGACCCAGGAACAGCTGATCAATGCACTGTACAAACCTCTCTCCCCAACCCAGGAACAGCTGATCAATGCACTGTACAAACCCCTCTCCCCACCCAGGAACAGCTGATCAATGCACTGTACAAACCTCTCCCCAACCCAGGAACAGCTGATCAATGCACTGTACAAACCCTCTCCCCAACCCAGGAACAGCTGATCAATGCACTGTACAAACCTCTCTCCCCAACCCAGGAACAGCTGATCAATGCACTGTACAAACCCTCTCCCCAACCCAGGAACAGCTGATCAATGCACTGTACAAACCTCTCTCCCCAACCCAGGAACAGCTGATCAATGCACTGTACAAACCCTCCCCAACCCAGGAACAGCTGATCAATGCACCTGTACAAACCTCCCCCCCACCCAGGAACAGCTGATCAATGCTCTGTACAAACCCTCTCCCAACCCAGGAACAGCTATCAATGCACTGTACAAACCTCTCTCCGACCCAGGAACAGCTGATCAATGCACTGTACAAACCTCTCTCCCCAACCCAGGAACAGCCTGATCAATGCACTGTACAAACCCCCTCCCCACCCAGGAACAGTGATCAATGATGTCAAACCTGTCTCCCCAACCCTGGAACAGCCGAATCCAATGCACGTACAAACCCCCCTCCCCAACCCAGGAACAGCTATTAATGCACTGTACAAACCTCTCTCCCCAACCCAGGAACGCTGATCATGCACCTGTACAAACCCTCTCCCAACCCAGGAACAGCTGATCATGCACTGTACAAACCTCTCTCCCCCAACCAGGAACATCTGATCAATGCACTGTACAAACCCCTCTCCCCAACCAGGAACAGCCGATCAATGCACTGTACAAACCCTCTCACCCAACCCAGAACAGCTGATCAATGCACTGTACAAACCTCTCCCCCGACCCAGGAACAGCTGATCAATGCACTGTACAAACCTCTCCCAACCCAGGAACAGCTGATCAATGCACTGTACAAACCTCTCCCCAACCCAGGAACAGCTGATCAATGCACTGTACAAACCTCTCTCCCCGACCCAGGAACAGCTGATCAATGCACTGTACAAACCTCTCTCCCCAACCCAGGAACAGCTGATCAATGCACTGTACAAACCTCTCTCCCAACCCAGGAACAGCTGATCAATGCACTGTACAAACCTCTCTCCCCAACCCAGGAACAGCTGATCAATGCACTGTACAAACCTCTCTCCCCGACCCAGGAACAGCTGATCAATGCACTGTACAAACCTCTCTCCCCAACCCAGGAACAGCTGATCAATGCACTGTACAAACCTCTCTCCCCAACCCAGGAACAGCCGATCAATGCACTGTACAAACCTCTCTCCCAACCCAGGAACAGCTGATCAATGCACTGTACAAACCCCTCTCCCCGACACCAGGAACGAGCTCATTGCACTGTACAAACCCCTCCCCACCCAGGAATCAGCAGATTAATGCACCTGTACAAACCCCACTCCCCAACCCAGGAACAACCGATCCAATGCACTGCTACAAACCTCTCTCCCCGACCCAGAACCCGCTGATCATGCACTGTACAAACCTCTCTCCCGACCCAGGAACCGCTGATCATGCACTGTAACAAACCTCTCTCCAACCCAGGAACAGCTGATCAATGCACAGTACAAACCTCTCTCCCCGACCCAGGAACAGCTGATCAACTGCACTGTACAAACCTCTCCCCAACCCAGGAACAGCTGATCAATGACTGCTTACAAACCTCCTCCCCAACTCAGGGACAGCTGATCAATGCACTGGACAAACCTCCTCCCCGTCCCGGAGCAGCTGATCAAACAATGTAGCAAACCTCCTCCCCAACCCAGGAACAGCTGATCAATGCACTGTACAAACCCTCTCCCCAACCCAGGAACAGCTGATCAATGCACTGTACAAACCATCTCTCCCCGACCCAGGAACAGCTGACAATGCACTGTACAAACCCCCTCTCCCAACCCAGGAACAGCTGATCAATGCACTTGTACAAACCCCTCTCCCCAACCCAGGAACAGCTGATTAATGCACTGTCAAACCCTGTCTCCCCGACCCAGGAACAGCTTGATCAATGCACCTGTACAAACCGCTCTCCCCAAACCAGGAACAGGCTGATCAAGCTGAACCCTCCCCAACCCAGGAACAGGCTGATCAATGCCCTGTACAAACCTGCTCTCCCCAACCTAGGAACAGCTGATCAATGCACGTACAAACCTCCTCCCCAACCCGAACAGCTCATCAATGCACTGTACAAACCCCTCTCCCCAACCCAGGCACTGTTGATTAATGCACTGCTCAAACCCTCTCTCCCCACCCGAACAGCTGATCAATGCACTGCACAAACCTCTCCCCCCGACCCAGGCACAGCTGATCATTGCACTGTACCAACTCCCTCTCTCCCCAACCAGGCACAGCTGATCAATGCACTGTACAAACTCTCCCAGACCCAGGAACAGCTGATCAATGCACTGTACAAACCTCTCTCCCCAGACCCAGGAACCGCTGATCAAAGACTGTACAACCTCTCTCCATACCCAGGAACAGCTGATCAATGCTCTGTACAAACCTCTCTCCCCTACCCGGGAACAGTGATCGATGCACAGGACAAACCTCTCCCCAGATCAGGATCAGCTGATCAATGCACTGTACAAACCCCTCCGCAACCCAGACAACAGATCAATGCCCTGGACAAACCTCTCTCCCCGACCCAGGACCAGCTGATCAATGCACTGTACAAACCTCTCCCCCGACCCAGGAACAGCTGATCAATGCACTGTACAAACCCTCTCCCCAACCCAGGAACAGCTGATCAATGCACTGTACAAACCCTCTCCCCAACCCAGGAACAGCTGATCAATGCACTGTACAAACCTCTCTCCCCAACCCAGGAACAGCTGATCAATGCACTGTACAAACCCCTCTCCCCAACCCAGGAACAGCTGATCAATGCACTGTACAAACCTCTCTCCCCGACCCAGGAACAGCTGATCAATGCACTGTACAAACCTCTCTCCCCGACCCAGGAACAGCTGATCAATGCACTGTACAAACCTCTCCCCAACCCAGGAACAGCTGATCAATGCACTGTACAAACCTCTCCCCAACCCAGGAACAGCTGATCAATGCACTGTACAAACCTCTCCCAACCCAGGAACAGCTGATCAATGCACTGTACAAACCTCTCCCCAACCCAGGAACAGCTGATCAATGCACTGTACAAACCCCTCTCCCCGACCCAGGAACAGCTGATCAATGCACTGTACAAACCCTCTCCCCGACCCAGGAACAGCTGATCAATGCACTGTACAAACCTCTCTCCCCGAACCAGGAACAGCTGATCAATGCACTGTACAAACCCCTCTCCCAACCCAGGAACAGCTGATCAATGCACTGTACAAACCGCTCTCCCCAACCCAGGAACAGCTGATCAATGCACTGTACAAACCTCTCCCAGACCCAGGAACAGCTGATCAATGCACTGTACAAACCTCTCTCCCCACACAGGAACAGCTGATCAATGCACTGTACAAACCTCTCCCCGACCCAGGAACAGCTGATCAATGCACTGTACAAACCTCTCTCCCCGACCCAGGAACAGCGATCAATGCACTGTACAAACCTCTCTCCCCAACCCAGGAACAGCTATCAATGCACTGTACAAACCCTCTCCCAGACCCAGGAACAGCTGATCAATGCACTGTACAAACCTCTCTCCCCAACCCAGGAACAGCTGATCAATGCACTGTACAAACCCCTCTCCCCAACCCAGGAACAGCTGATCAATGCACTGTACAAACCTCTCTCCCCGACCCAGGAACAGCTGATCAATGCACTGTACAAACCTCTCTCCCCGACCCAGGAACAGCTGATCAATGCACTGTACAAACCTCTCTCCCCAACCCAGGAACAGCTGATCAATGCACTGTACAAACCTCTCTCCCCAACCCAGGAACAGCTGATCAATGCACTGTACAAACCTCTCTCCCCAACCCAGGAACAGCTGATCAATGCACTGTACAAACCTCTCCCCAACCCAGGAACAGCTGATCAATGCACTGTACAAACCTCTCCCCAACCCAGGAACAGCTGATCAATGCACTGTACAAACCTCTCTCCCCAACCCAGGAACAGCTGATCAATGCACTGTACAAACCTCTCCCCAACCCAGGAACAGCTGATCAATGCACTGTACAAACCTCTCTCCCCGACCCAGGAACAGCTGATCAATGCACTGTACAAACCCCTCCCCAACCCAGGAACAGCTGATCAATGCACTGTACAAACCCCTCCCCAACCCAGGAACAGCTGATCAATGCACTGTACAAACCCCTCTCCCCAACCCAGGAACAGCTGATCAATGCACTGTACAAACCTCTCCCCGACCCAGGAACAGCTGATCAATGCACTGTACAAACCTCTCTCCCCAACCCAGGAACAGCTGATCAATGCACTGTACAAACCTCTCTCCCCAACCCAGGAACAGCTGATCAATGCACTGTACAAACCTCTCTCCCCGACCCAGGAACAGCTGATCAATGCACTGTACAAACCTCTCTCCCCAACCCAGGAACAGCTGATCAATGCACTGTACAAACCCCTCTCCCCAACCCAGGAACAGCTGATCAATGCACTGTACAAACCTCTCTCCCCAACCCAGGAACAGCTGATCAATGCACTGTACAAACCCCCCTCCCCAACCCAGGAACAGCTGATCAATGCACTGTACAAACCTCTCTCCCCAACCCAGGAACAGCTGATCAATGCACTGTACAAACCCCCCTCCCCAACCCAGGAACAGCTGATCAATGCACTGTACAAACCTCTCTCCCCGACCCAGGAACAGCTGATCAATGCACTGTACAAACCTCTCCCCAACCCAGGAACAGCTGATCAATGCACTGTACAAACCTCTCTCCCCGACCCAGGAACAGCTAATCAATGCACTGTACAAACCCCTCTCCCAACCCAGGAACAGCTGATCAATGCACTGTACAAACCTCTCTCCCAACCCAGGAACAGCTGATCAATGCACTGTACAAACCTCTCCCCAACCCAGGAACAGCTGATCAATGCACTGTACAAACCTCCTCCCCAACCCAGGAACAGCTGATCAATGCACTGTACAAACCTCTCTCCCCAGCCCAGGAACAGCTGATCAATGCACTGTACAAACCTCTCCCCGACCCAGGAACAGCTGATCAATGCACTGTACAAACCTCTCTCCCCAACCCAGGAACAGCTGATCAATGCACTGTACAAACCTCTCTCCCCAACCCAGGAACAGCTGATCAATGCACTGTACAAACCTCTCTCCCCAACCCAGGAACAGCTGATCAATGCACTGTACAAACCCTCTCTCCCCGACCCAGGAACAGCTGATCAATGCACTGTACAAACCTCTCCCCAACCCAGGAACAGCTGATCAATGCACTGTACAAACCCTCTCCCAGACCCAGGAACAGCTGATCAATGCACTGTACAAACCTCTCTCCCCGACCCAGGAACAGCTCATCAATGCACTGTACAAACCTCTCTCCCGAACCCAGGAACAGCTGATTCAATGCACTGTACAAACCTCTCTCCCCAACCCAGGAACAGCTCGATCAATGCACTGTACAAACCCCTCTCCCCAACCCAGGAACAGCTGATCAATGCACGTACAAACCTCTCTCCCCGACCCAGGAACAGCTGATCAATGCACTGTACAAACCTCTCTCCCCACCCAGGAACAGCTGATCAATGCACTGTACAAACCTCTCTCCCCAACCCAGGAACAGCTGATCAATGCACTGTACAAACCCTCTCCCCAACCCAGGAACAGCTGATCAATGCACTGTACAAACCTCTCTCCCCAACCCAGGAACAGCTGATCAATGCACTGTACAAACCTCTCTCCCCGAACCCAGGAACAGCTGATCAATGCACTGTACAAACCCTCTCCCCAACCCAGGAACAGCTGATCAATGCACTGTACAAACCTCTCTCCCCAACCCAGGAACAGCTGATCAATGCACTGTACAAACCTCTCTCCCCGACCCAGGAACAGCTGATCAATGCACTGTACAAACCTCTCTCCCCGACCCAGGAACAGCTGATCAATGCACTGTACAAACCCTCCCCAACCCCGAACAGCTGATCAATGCACTGAACCTCCCACCAGGAACAGCTGATCAATGCACTGTACAAACCCTCTCCCCACCCAGGAACAGCTGATCAATGCACTGTACAAACCTCTCCCCAACCCAGGAACAGCTGATCAATGCACTGTACAAACCTCTCTCCCCAACCCAGGAACAGCTGATCAATGCACTGTACAAACCCTCTCCCCAACCCAGGAACAGCTGATCAATGCACTGTACAAACCTCTCCCCGACCCAGGAACAGCTGATCAATGCACTGTACAAACCTCTCTCCCCAGACCCAGGAACAGCTGATCAATGCACTGTACAAACCTCTCTCCCAACCCAGGAACAGCTGATCAATGCACTGTACAAACCTCTCTCCCCGACCCAGGAACAGCTGATCAATGCACTGTACAAACCTCTCTCCCCAACCCAGGAACAGCTGATCAATGCACTGTACAAACCTCTCTCCCGACCCAGGAACAGCTGATCAATGCACTGTACAAACCTCTCTCCCCAACCCAGGAACAGCTGATCAATGCACTGTACAAACCCCCTCCCCAACCCAGGAACAGCTGATCAATGCACTGTACAAACCTCTCTCCCCAACCCAGGAACAGCTGATCAATGCACTGTACAAACCCCTCTCCCCAACCCAGGAACAGCTGATCAATGCACTGTACAAACCCCTCTCCCCAACCCAGGAACAGCTGATCAATGCACTGTACAAACCTCTCTCCCCAACCCAGGAACAGCTGATCAATGCACTGTACAAACCTCTCCCCCCAACCCAGGAACAGCTGATCAATGCACTGTACAAACCCCTCTCCCCAACCCAGGAACAGCTGATCAATGCACTGTACAAACCCCTCTCCCCAACCCAGGAACAGCTGATCAATGCACTGTACAAACCTCTCTCCCCAACCCAGGAACAGCTGATCAATGCACTGTACAAACCTCTCCCCAACCCAGGAACAGCTGATCAATGCACTGTACAAACCTCTCTCCCCAACCCAGGAACAGCTGATCAATGCACTGTACAAACCTCTCCCCGACCCAGGAACAGCTGATCAATGCACTGTACAAACCTCTCCCCAACCCAGGAACAGCTGATCAATGCACTGTACAAACCTCTCCCCAACCCAGGAACAGCTGATCAATGCACTGTACAAACCTCTCTCCCAACCCAGGAACAGCTGATCAATGCACTGTACAAACCTCTCTCCCCGACCCAGGAACAGCTGATCAATGCACTGTACAAACCCTCTCCCCAACCCAGGAACAGCTGATCAATGCACTGTACAAACCTCTCTCCCCAACCCAGGAACAGCTGATCAATGCACTGTACAAACCTCTCCCCCGACCCAGGAACAGCTGATCAATGCACTGTACAAACCTCTCCCCAACCCAGGAACAGCTGATCAATGCACTGTACAAACCTCTCTCCCCAACCCAGGAACAGCTGATCAATGCACTGTACAAACCTCTCTCCCGCACCCAGGAACAGCCTGATCAATGCACTGTACAAACCTCTCTCCCCGACCCAGGAACAGCTGATCAATGCACTGTACAAACCTCTCCCCAACCCAGGAACAGCTGATCAATGCACTGTAAAACCTCTCTCCCCAACCCAGAACAGCTGATCAATGCACTGTACAAACCTCTCTCCCAGACCCAGGAACAGCTGATCAATGCACTGTACAAACCTCTCTCCCAACCCAGGAACAGCTGATCAATGCACTGTACAAACCCCTCTCCCCAACCCAGGAACAGCTGATCAATGCACTGTACAAACCTCTCCCCAACCCAGGAACAGCTGATCATGCACTGTACAAACCTCTCTCCCCGACCCAGGAACAGCTGATCAATGCACTGTACAAACCTCTCTCCCGACCCAGGAACAGCTGATCAATGCACTGTACAAACCTCTCCCCAACCCAGGAACAGCTGATCAATGCACTGTACAAACCTCTCTCCCCGACCCAGGAACAGCTGATCAATGCACTGTACAAACCTCTCCCCGACCAGGAACAGCTGATCAATGCACTGTACAAACCCTCTCCCCAACCCAGGAACAGCTGATCAATGCACTGTACAAACCTCTCTCCCCGACCCAGGAACAGCTGATCAATGCACTGTACAAACCTCTCCCGACCCAGGAACAGCTGATCAATGCACTGTACAAACCCTCTCCCCAACCCAGGAACAGCTGATCAATGCACTGTACAAACCCCTCTCCCCAACCCAGGAACAGTGATCAATGCACTGTACAAACCTCTCTCCCCAACCCAGGAACAGCTGATCAATGCACCTGTACAAACCCTCTCTCCCCAACCCAGGAACAGCTGATCAATGCACTGTACAAACCCTCTCCCCAACCCAGGAACAGCTGATCAATGCACTGTACAAACCCTCTCCCCAACCCAGGAACAGCCTGATCAATGCACTGTACAAACCTCTCTCCCCAACCCAGGAACAGCTGATCAATGCACTGTACAAACCTCTCCCCAACCCAGGAACAGCTGATCAATGCACTGTACAAACCTCTCTCCCCGACCCAGGAACAGCTGATCAATGCACTGTACAAACCTCTCTCCCCAACCCAGGAACAGCTGATCAATGCACTGTACAAAACCCTCTCCCCAACCAGGAAAGCTGATCAATGCACTGTACAAACCTCTCTCCCCAACCCAGGAACAGCTGATCAATGCACTGTACAAACCCTCTCCCAACCCAGGAACAGCTGATCAATGCACTGTACAAACCTCTCTCCCCAACCAGGAACAGCTGATCAATGCACTGTACAACCTCTCTCCCCGACCCAGGAACAGCTGATTCAATGCACTGTACAAACCCTCTCCCCCGACCCAGGAACAGCTGATCAAATGCACTGTACAAACCTCTCTCCCCAACCCAGGAACAGCTGATCAATGCACTGTACAAACCCCTCTCCCAACCCAGGAACAGCTGATCAATGCACTGTACAAACCCCCCTCCCCAACCCAGGAACAGCTGATCAATGCACTGTACAAACCTCTCCACAACCAGGAACAGTGATCAATGCACTGTACAAACCTCTCTCCCCAACCCAGACCTCAGCTGATCAATGCACTGTACAAACCTCTCTCCCGACCCAGGAACAGCTGATCAATGCACTGTACAAACCCTCTCCCCAACCCAGGAACAGCTATCAATGCACTGTACAAACCTCTCCCAGACCCAGGACAGTGATCAATGCCACTGTACAAACCTCTCTCCCCAACCCAGGAACAGCTGATCAATGCACTGTACAAACCCTCTCCCAACCCAGGAACAGCTGATCAATGCACTGTACAAACCCTCCCCAACCCAGGAACAGCTGATCAATGCACTGTACAAACCTCCTCTCCCCAACCAGGAACAGCTGATCAATGCACTGTACAAACCTCTCTCCCCAACCCAGGAACAGCTGATCATGCACTGTACAAACCCCTCCCCACCCCGGAACAGCTGATCAATGCACTGTAGCAAACCTCCTCTCCCCGACCCAGGAACAGCTGATCAATGCACTGTACAAACCTCTCTCCCAACCCAGGAACAGCTGATCAATGCACTGTACAAACCCTCTCCCCAACCCAGGAACAGCTGATCAATGCACTGTACAAACCTCTCTCCCCGACCCAGGAACAGCTGATCAATGCACTGTACAAACCTCTCCCCACCCAAGGAACAGCTGATCAATGCACTGTACAAACCTCTCTCCCAACCCAGGAACAGCTGATCAATGCACTGTACAAACCTCTCTCCCCGACCCAGGAACAGCTGATCAATGCACTGTACAAACCCTCTCCCCAACCCAGGAACAGCTGATCAATGCACTGTACAAACCTCTCTCCCCAACCCAGGAACAGCTGATCAATGCACTGTACAAACCCTCTCCCCACCCAGGAACAGCTGATCAATGCACTGTACAAACCTCTCTCCCCGACCCAGGAACAGCTGATCAATGCACTGTACAAACCTCTCTCCCCAACCCAGGAACAGCTGATCAATGCACTGTACAAACCTCTCTCCCCAACCCAGGAACAGCTGATCAATGCACTGTACAAACCTCTCTCCCCAACCCAGGAACAGCTGATCAATGCACTGTACAAACCTCTCTCCCCGACCCAGGAACAGCTGATCAATGCACTGTACAAACCTCTCCCCAACCCAGGAACAGCTGATCAATGCACTGTACAAACCCTCTCCCCAACCCAGGAACAGCTGATCAATGCACTGTACAAACCTCTCTCCCCGACCCAGGAACAGCTGATCAATGCACTGTACAAACCCTCTCCCCAACCCAGGAACAGCTGATCAATGCACTGTACAAACCCTCTCCCCAACCCAGGAACAGCTGATCAATGCACTGTACAAACCTCTCTCCCAACTCAGGAACAGCTGATCAATGCACTGTACAAACCCCTCCCCAACCAGAACAGCTGATCAATGCACTGTACAAACCTCTCTCCCCGACCCAGGAACAGCTGATCAATGCACTGTACAAACCTCTCTCCCGACCCAGGACAGCTGATCAATGCAACTGTACAAAACCTCCTCCCCAACCCAGGAACAGCTGATCAATGCACTGTACAAACCCTCTCTCCCCAGACCCAGGAACAGATGATCAATGCACTGTACAAACCTCTCCTCCCGACCCAGGAACAGCTGATCAATGCACTGTACAAACCCTCTCCCCAACCAGGAACAGCTGATCAATGCACTGTACAAAACCTCTCTCCCCGACCCAGGAACAGCTGATCAATGCACTGTACAAACCCCTCTCCCCAACCCAGGAACAGCTGATCAATGCACTGTACAAACCCTCTCCCCAAACCCAGGAACAGCTGATCAATGCACTGTACAAACCTGTATCCCCTACCAGGACAGCCTGATCAATGCACCTGCTACAAACCACCTCCCCGACCCAGGAACAGCTGATCAATGCACTGTACAAACCTCTCTCCCCAACCCAGGCACAGGCTGATCAATGCACCTGTACAACTCCTCGCCAACCCCAGGAACCGCTGATCAATGCACTGTGCAACCTCTCTCCAACCAGGAACAAGCTGATCAATGCACAGACAAACCCTCTCTCACCGACCCAGAACAGCTGATCAACGCACTGTACCAAACCCCTCTCCCCAACCCAGAAACAGCTGATCAATGCACTGTACAAACCTCTCTCCCCTACCAGGAACAGCTGATCAATGCACTGTACAAACCTCTCTCCCCGTCCAGGAACAGCTGATCAATGCACTGTACAAACCCTCTCCCCAACCAGGAACAGCTGATCAATGCACTGTACAAACCTCTCTCCCGACCCAGGAACAGTGATCAATGCACTGTACAAACCTCTCTCCCCAACCCAGGAACGCTGATCAATGCACTGTACAAACCCCCCTCCCCAACCCAGGAACAGCTGATCAATTGCACTGTACAAACCTCTCTCCCCGACCCAGGAACAGCTGATCAATGCACTGTACAAACCCCTCCCCAACCCAGGAACAGCCGATCATGCACTGTACAAACCTCTCCCCAACCCAGGAACAGCGATCAATGCACTGTACAAACCCTCTCCCCACCCAGGAACAGCTGATCATTGCACTGTACAAACCTCTCTCCCCGACCCAGGAACAGCTGATCAATGCACTGTACAAACCTCTCCCCCAACCCAGGAACAGCTGATCAATGCACTGTACAAACCTCGCTCCCCAACCCAGGAACAGCTGATCAATGCACTGTACAAACCCTCTCCCAGACCCAGGAACAGCTGATCAATGCACTGTACAAACCTCTCTCCCCAACCCAGGAACAGCTGATCATGCACTGTACAAACCCCTCTCCCCAACCCAGGAACAGCTGATCAATGCACTGTACAAACTCTCTCCCCAGACCCAGGAACAGTCTGATCAATGCACTGTACAAACCTCTCTCCCGACCCAGGAACGATGCTGATCAATGCACTGTACAAACCTCTCTCCCCAACCCAGGAACAGCTGATCAATGCACTGTACAAACCCCTCTCCCAACCCAGGAACAGCTGATCAATGCACTGTACAAACCTCTCTCCCCGACCCAGGAACAGCTGATCAATGCACTGTACAAACCTCTCTCCCCAACCCAGGAACAGCTCATCAATGCACTGTCCAAACCTCTCTCCCTGACCCAGGAACAGCTGATCAATGCACTGTACAAACCTCTCTCCCCAACCCAGGAACAGCTGATCAATGCACTGTACAAACCCCTCTCCCCAACCCAGGAACAGCTGATCAATGCACTGTACAAACCTCTCCCCAACCCAGGAACAGCTGATCAATGCACTGTACAAACCTCTCCCCAACCCAGGAACAGCTGATCAATGCACTGTACAAACCTCTCTCCCCGACCCAGGAACAGCTGATCAATGCACTGTACAAACCTCTCCCCAACCCAGGAACAGCTGATCAATGCACTGTACAAACCTCTCCCCAACCCAGGAACAGCTGATCAATGCACTGTACAAACCTCTCTCCCAACCCAGGAACAGCTGATCAATGCACTGTACAAACCTCTCTCCCCAACCCAGGAACAGCTGATCAATGCACTGTACAAACCCTCTCCCCAACCCAGGAACAGCTGATCAATGCACTGTACAAACCCCTCTCCCCAGCCCAGGAACAGCTAATCAATGCACTGTACAAACCTCTCTCCCCAACCCAGGAACAGCTGATCAATGCACTGTACAAACCCTCTCCCCAACCCAGGAACAGCTGATCAATGCACTGTACAAACCTCTCTCCCCAACCCAGGAACAGCTGATCAATGCACTGTACAAACCTCTCTCCCCAACCCAGGAACAGCTGATCAATGCACTGTACAAACCTCTCTCCCCGACCCAGGAACAGCTGATCAATGCACTGTACAAACCTCTCTCCCCAACCCAGGAACAGCTGATCAATGCACTGTACAAACCTCTCTCCCCAACCCAGGAACAGCTGATCAATGCACTGTACAAACCTCTCTCCCCAACCCAGGAACAGCTGATCAATGCACTGTACAAACCTCTCTCCCCGACCCAGGAACAGCTGATCAATGCACTGTACAAACCCCCCTCCCCAACCCAGGAACAGCTGATCAATGCACTGTACAAACCCCTCTCCCCAACCCAGGAACAGCTGATCAATGCACTGTACAAACCGCTCTCCCCAACCCAGGAACAGCTGATCAATGCACTGTAGAAACCTCTCCCCCCGACCCAGGAACAGCTGATCAATGCACTGTACAAACCTCTCCCCCCGACCCAGGAACAGCTGATCAATGCACTGTACAAACCGCTCTCCCCAACCCAGGAACAGCTGATCAATGCACTGTACAAACCCCGCTCCCCAACCCAGGAACAGGTGATCAATGCACTGTACAAACCTCTCTCCCCAACCCAGGAACAGCTGATCAATGCACTGTACAAACCCCTCTCCCCAACCCAGGAACAGCTGATCAATGCACTGTACAAACCTCTCTCCCCGACCGAGGAACAGCTGATCAATGCACTGTACAAACCTCTCTCCCCGACCCAGGAACAGCTGATCAATGCACTGTACAAACCTCTCCCCAACCCAGGAACAGCTGATCAATGCACTGTACAAACCTCTCCCCAAATCAGGAACAGCTGATCAATGCACTGGACAAACCTCTCCCAGACCCAGGAGCAGCTGATCAAAACACTGTACAAACCTCTGCCCAACCCAGGAACAGCTGATCAATGCACTGTACAAACCCCTCTCCCCGACCCAGGAACAGCTGATCAATGCACTGTACAAACCCCTCCCCAACTCAGGAACAGCTGATCAATGCACTGTACAAACCCCTCCCCAACCCAGGAACAGCTGATCAATGCACTGTACAAACCCCTCTCCACAGCCCAGGAACAGCTAATCAATGCACTGTACAAACCTCTCCCCGACACTGGAACAGCTGATCAATGCATTGTACAAACCTCTCTCCCCAACCCAGGAACAGCTGATCAATGCACTGTACAAACCTCTCTCCCCGACCCAGGAACAGCTGATCAATGCACTGTACAAACCTCTCTCCCCAACCCAGTAACAGCTCATCAATGCACTGTCCAAACCTCTCTCCCTGACCCAGGAACAGCTGATCAATGCACTGTGCAAACCTCTCTCCCCAACCCAGGAACAGCTGATCAATGCACTGTACAAACCCCTCTCCCCAACCCAGGAACAGATGATCAATGCACTGTACAAACCTCTCTCACCGACCCAGGCACAGCTGATCAATGCACTGTACAAACCTCTCTCACCGACCCAGGCACAGCTGATCAATGCACTGTACAAACCTCTCTCCCCAACCCAGGAACAGCTGATCAATGCACTATAGAAACCCCTCTCCCCAACCCAGGAACAGCTGATCAATGCACTGTACAAACCTCTCTCCCCAACCCAGGAACAGCTGATCAATGCACTGTACTAACCTCTCCCCAACCCAGGAACTGCTGATCAATTCACTGTACAAACCTCTCCCCAACCCAGGAACAGCTGATCAATGCACTGTACAAACCTCTCTCCCCAACCCAGGAACAGCTAATCAATGCACTGTACAAACCTCTCCCCGACACTGGAACAGCTGATCAATGCACTGTACAAACCTCTCTCCCCAACCCAGGAACAGGTGATGAATGCACTGTACAAACCTCTCTCCCCAACCCAGGAACAGCTGATCATTGCACTGTACAAACCTCTCTCCCCGACCCAGGAACAGCTGATCAATGCACTGTACAAACCTCTCTCCCCAACCCAGGAACAGCTGATCAATGCACTGTACAAACCCCCCTCCCCAACCCAGGAACAGGTGATCAATGCACTGTACAAACCTGTCTCCCCAACCCAGGAACAGCCGATCAATGCACCGTACAAACCCCCCTCCCCAACCCAGGAACAGCTCATTGATGCACTGTACAAACCTCTCTCCCCAACCCAGGAACAGCTGATCAATGCACTGTACAAACCCCCCTCCCCAACCCAGGAACAGGTGATCAATGCACTGTACAAACCTGTCTCCCCGACCCAGGAACAGCTGATCAATGCACTGTACAAACCCCTCTCCCCAACCCAGGAACAGCCGATCAATGCACTGCACAAACCTCTCCCCCCGACCCAGGAACCGCTGATCAATGCACTGTACAAACCTCTCCCCAACCCAGGAACCGCTGATCAATGCACTGTACAAACCTCTCTCCAACCCAGGAACAGCTGATCAATGCACAGTACTAACCTCTCTCCCCGACCCAGGAACAGCTGATCATTGCACTGTACAAACCTCTCTCCCCGACCCAGGAACAGCTGATCAATGCACTGTACAAACCCCCCTCCCCAACCCAGGAACAGGTGATCAATGCACTGTACAAACCTGTCTCCCCAACCTAGGAACAGCCGATCAATGCACCGTACAAACCCCCCTCCCCAACCCAGGAACAGCTCATTGATGCACTGTACAAACCCCTCTCCCCCGACCCAGGAACCGCTGATCAATGCACTGTACAAACCTCTCCCCAACCCAGGAACCGCTGATCAATGCACTGTACAAACCTCTCTCCAACCCAGGAACAGCTGATCAATGCACAGTACTAACCTCTCTCCCCGACGCAGGAACAGCTGATCAATACTCTGCACAAACCTCTCTCCCCTACCGAGGAACAGCTGATCAATGCACTGGACAAACCTCTCTCCCGGTCCCAGGAACAGCTGATCAATACTCTGTACAAACCTCTCTCCCCAACCCAGGAACAGCTGATCAATGCACTGTAGAAACCTCTCTCCCCGACCCAGGAACAGCTGATCAATGCACTGTACAAACCCCTCTCCCCGGCCCAGCAACAGCTGATCAATGCACTGTACAAACCCCTCTCCCCAACCCAGGAACAACTGATCAATGCACTGTACAAACCCCTCTCCCCAACCCAGGAACAGCTGATCAATGCACTGTACAAACCCCTCCCCAACCCAGGAACAGCCTATCAATGCACTGTACAAACCTCTCTTCTCGACCCAGGAACAGCTGATCAATGCACTGTACAAACCTCTCCCCGACCCAGGAACAGCTGATCAATGCACTGTACAAACCTCTCTCCCCGACCCAGGAACAGCTGATCAATGCACTGTACAAACCCCTCTCCCCAACCCAGGAACAACTGATCAATGCACTGTACAAACCCCTCTCCCCAACCCAGGAACAGCTGATCAATGCACTGTACAAACCCCCCTCCCCAACCCAGGAACAGCTGATCAATGCACTGTACAAACCCCTCTCCCCAACCCAGGAACAGCTGATCAATGCACTGTACAAACCCCTCTCCCCAGCCCAGCAACAGCTGATCAATGCACTGTACAAACCTCTCCCCGACACTGGAACAGCTGATCAATGCACTTTACAAACCTCTCTCCCCGACCCAGGAACAGCTGATCAATGCATTGTACAGACCTCTCTCCCCAACCCAGGAACAGATGATCAATGCACTGTACAAACCTCTCTCCCCGACCCAGGAACAGCTGATCAATGCACTGTACAAACCTCTCTCCCCAACCCAGGAACAGCCGATCAATGCACTGTACAAACCTCTCTCCCCGACCCAGGAACAGCTGATCAATGCACTGTAGAAACCTCTCTCCCCAACCCAGGAACAGCTGACCAATGCAGTGTACAAACCCCCCTCCCCAACCCAGGAACAGGTGATCAATGCACTGTACAAACCTGTCTCCCCAACCCAGGAACAGCCAATTAATGCACCGTACAAACCCCCCTCCCCAACCCAGGAACAGCTGATTAATGCACTGTACAAACCCCTCTCCCCAACCCAGGAACAGCCGATTAATGCACCGTACAAACCTCTCTCCCCAACCCAGGAACAGGCGATCAATGCACTGCACAAACCTCTCCCCCCAACCCAGGAACAGGTGATCAATGCACTGTACAAACCCCCCTCCCCAACCCAGGAACATCTGATTAATGCACTGTACAAACCCCTCTCCCCAACCCAGGAACAGCCGATTAATGCACTGTACTAACCTCTCTCCCCAACCCAGGAACAGCAGATCAATGCACTGTACAAACCTCTCCCCAACCCAGGAACCGCTGATCAATGCACTGTACAAACCTCTCTCCCCAACCCAGGAACCGCTGATCAATGCACTGTACAAACCTCTCCCCGACCCAGGAACAGCTGATCAATGCACTGTACAAACCTCTCCCCAACCCAGGAACCGCTGATCAATGCACTGTACAAACCTCTCCCCAGCCCAGGAACCGCTGATCAATGCACTGTACAAACATCTCTCCAACCCAGGAACAGCTGATCAATGCACAGTACAAACCTCTCTCCCCGACCCAGGAACATCTGATTAATGCACTGTACAAACCCCTCTCCCCAACCCAGGAACAGCCGATTAATGTACTGTACTAACCTCTCTCCCCAACCCAGGAACAGCAGATCAATGCACTGCACAAACCTCTCCCCCCGACCCAGGAACAGCTGATCAATGCACTGTACAAACCTCTCCCCAACCCAGGAACCGCTGATCAATGCACTGTACAAACCTCTCTCCCCAACCCAGGAACCGCTGATCAATGCACTGTACAAACCTCTCTCCAACCCAGGAACAGCTGATCAATGCACTGTACAAACCTCTCTCCCCGACCCAGGAACAGCTGATCAATGCACTGTACAAACCCCTCCCCAACCCAGGAACAGCTGATCAATGCACTGTACAAACCCCTCCCCAACCCAGGAACAACTGATCAATGCACTGTACAAACCTCTCTCCCCGTCCCAGGAACAGCTGATCAATGCACTGTACAAACCCCTCCCCAACCCAGGAACAGCTGATCAATGCACTGTACAAACCCCTCCCCAACCCAGGAACAACTGATCAATGCACTGTACAAACCTCTCTCCCCGACCCAGGAACAGCTGATCAATGCATTGTACAAACCCCTCTCCCCAACCCAGGAACAGCTGATCAATGCACTGTACAAACCTCTCTCCCCGACCCAGGAACAGCTGATCAATGCACTGTACAAACCTCTCCCCGACAAAGGAACAGGTGATCAATGCACTGTACAAACCCCTCTCCCCAACCCAGGAACAGCTGATCAATGCACTGTACAAACCTGTCTCCCCGACCCAGGAACAGCTGATCAATGCACTGTACAAACCGCTCTCCCCAACCCAGGAACAGCTGATCAATGCACTGTACAAACCCCCCTCCCCAACCCAGGAACAGGTGATCAATGCACTGTACAAACCTGTCTCCCCAACCCAGGAACAGCCGATCAATGCACCGTACAAACCCCCCTCCCCAACCCAGGAACAGCTCATTAATGCACTGTACAAACCCCTCTCCCCAACCCAGGCACAGCTGATTAATGCACCGTACAAACCTCTCTCCCCAACCCAGGAACAGCCGATCAATGCACTGCACAAACCTCTCCCCCCGACCCAGGAACCGCTGATCAATGCACTGTACAAACCTCTCTCCAACCCAGGAACAGCTGATCAATGCACAGTACAAACCTCTCTCCCCGACCCAGGAACAGCTGATCAACGCACTGTACAAACCTCTCTCCCCAACCCAGGAACAGCTGATCAATACTCTGTACAAACCTCTCTCCCCTACCGAGGAACAGCTGATCAATGCACTGGACAAACCTCTCTCCCCGTCCCAGGAACAGCTGATCAATGCACTGTACAAACCCCTCCCCAACCCAGGAACAGCTGATCAATGCACAGTACAAACCTCTCTCCCCGACCCAGGAACAGCTGATCAATGCACTGTACAAACCTCCCCCCCGACCCAGGAACAGCTGATCAATGCACTGTACAAACCCCCCTCCCCAACCCAGGAACAGGTGATCAATGCACTGTACAAACCTGTCTCCCCGACCCAGGAACAGCTGATCAATGCACTGTACAAACCCCTCTCCCCAACCCAGGAACAGCCGATCAATGCACTGCACAAACCTCTCCCCCCGACCCAGGAACCGCTGATCAATGCACTGTACAAACCTCTCCCCAACCCAGGAACCGCTGATCAATGCACTGTACAAACCTCTCTCCAACCCAGGAACAGCTGATCAATGCACAGTACTAACCTCTCTCCCCGACCCAGGAACAGCTGATCATTGCACTGTACAAACCTCTCTCCCCGACCCAGGAACAGCTGATCAATGCACTGTACAAACCCCCCTCCCCAACCCAGGAACAGGTGATCAATGCACTGTACAAACCCCCCTCCCCAACCCAGGAACAGCTGATCAATGCACTGTACAAACCTGTCTCCCCAACCTAGGAACAGCCGATCAATGCACCGTACAAACCCCCCTCCCCAACCCAGGAACAGCTCATTGATGCACTGTACAAACCCCTCTCCCCAACCCAGGAACAGCCGATCAATGCACTGCACAAACCTCTCCCCCCGACCCAGGAACCGCTGATCAATGCACTGTACAAACCTCTCCCCAACCCAGGAACCGCTGATCAATGCACTGTACAAACCTCTCTCCAACCCAGGAACAGCTGATCAATGCACAGTACTAACCTCTCTCCCCGACCCAGGAACAGCTGATCAATACTCTGTACAAACCTCTCTCCCCTACCGAGGAACAGCTGATCAATGCACTGGACAAACCTCTCTCCCCGTCCCAGGAACAGCTGATCAATACTCTGTACAAACCTCTCTCCCCAACCCAGGAACAGCTGATCAATGCACTGTAGAAACCTCTCTCCCCGACCCAGGAACAGCTGATCAATGCACTGTACAAACCCCTCTCCCCAACCCAGGAACAGCTGATCAATGCACTGTACAAACCCCTCCCCAACCCAGGAACAGCCTATCAATGCACTGTACAAACCTCTCTTCTCGACCCAGGAACAGCTGATCAATGCACTGTACAAACCTCTCCCCGACCCAGGAACAGCTGATCAATGCACTGTACAAACCTCTCTCCCCGACCCAGGAACAGCTGATCAATGCACTGTACAAACCCCTCTCCCCAACCCAGGAACAACTGATCAATGCACTGTACAAACCCCTCTCCCCAACCCAGGAACAGCTGATCAATGCACTGTACAAACCCCCCTCCCCAACCCAGGAACAGCTGATCAATGCACTGTACAAACCCCTCTCCCCAACCCAGGAACAGCTGATCAATGCACTGTACAAACCCCTCTCCCCAGCCCAGCAACAGCTGATCAATGCACTGTACAAACCTCTCCCCGACACTGGAACAGCTGATCAATGCACTTTACAAACCTCTCTCCCCGACCCAGGAACAGCTGATCAATGCATTGTACAGACCTCTCTCCCCAACCCAGGAACAGATGATCAATGCACTGTACAAACCTCTCTCCCCGACCCAGGAACAGCTGATCAATGCACTGTACAAACCTCTCTCCCCAACCCAGGAACAGCCGATCAATGCACTGTACAAACCTCTCTCCCCGACCCAGGAACAGCTGATCAATGCACTGTAGAAACCTCTCTCCCCAACCCAGGAACAGCTGACCAATGCAGTGTACAAACCCCCCTCCCCAACCCAGGAACAGGTGATCAATGCACTGTACAAACCTGTCTCCCCAACCCAGGAACAGCCAATTAATGCACCGTACAAACCCCCCTCCCCAACCCAGGAACAGCTGATTAATGCACTGTACAAACCCCTCTCCCCAACCCAGGAACAGCCGATTAATGCACCGTACAAATCTCTCTCCCCAACCCAGGAACAGGCGATCAATGCACTGCACAAACCTCTCCCCCCAACCCAGGAACAGGTGATCAATGCACTGTACAAACCCCCCTCCCCAACCCAGGAACATCTGATTAATGCACTGTACAAACCCCTCTCCCCAACCCAGGAACAGCCGATTAATGCACTGTACTAAGCTCTCTCCTCAACCCAGGAACAGCAGATCAATGCACTGTACAAACCTCTCCCCAACCCAGGAACCGCTGATCAATGCACTGTACAAACCTCTCTCCCCAACCCAGGAACCGCTGATCAATGCACTGTACAAACCTCTCCCCGACCCAGGAACAGCTGATCAATGCACTGTACAAACCTCTCCCCAACCCAGGAACCGCTGATCAATGCACTGTACAAACCTCTCCCCAGCCCAGGAACCGCTGATCAATGCACTGTACAAACATCTCTCCAACCCAGGAACAGCTGATCAATGCACAGTACAAACCTCTCTCCCCGACCCAGGAACAGCTGATCAATGCACTGTACAAACCTCTCTCCCCGACCCAGGAACAGCTGATCAATGCACTGTACAAACCTCTCTCCCCTACCCAGGAACAGCTGATCAATGCACTGTACAAACCTCTCCCAACCCAGGAACAGCTGATCAATGCACTGTACAAACCTCTCTCCCCGACCCAGGAACAGCTGATCAATGCACTGGACAAACCTCTCTCCCCAACCCAGGAACAGCTGATCAATGCACTGTACAAACCTCTCTCCTCGACCCAGGAACAGCTGATCAATGCACTGTACAAACCTCTCCCCCCAAGCCAGGAACAGCTGATCAATGCACTGTACAAACCTCCCTCCCCGATACGTAAACAGCTGATCACTGTCCTGTATAAGCCCCTCTCCCGAACCCCGGAACAGCCTCTCTCCCAGACCCATGCATAAACTGTCAATGCACTGTGCAAGCTACTCTTCTGTGTTACGCCCTCCCGACCTGAGAACACTACACTGGTACCATTCTCATATTTGAGTCAGAAAGTTGTGGTTTCAAGCCCCATCCAGAGAGCACATAATCTAGACTGACACTTCAGTGCAGTACTGAGGGAATACTGCACTGTTGGAGGTGCTGTTGTTTAATCGATGCTCCATCTGCCCTTTCAGGTGGACATAAAAGATCCAATGGCCCTATTCAAAGAAGAGCAGGGAGTTTTCCTTGTGTTCTGGCCAACATTTAACCCTCACCAACATTGCAAAAACAAATCTGGTCACTCTTAGGAAAAGGAATAGGCCATTCTGCTCCTTCAGCCTGTTCCACCATTCAATCAGATCATAGCTGATCTGTACCACAACTCCATTTATCCACTGATACCCTTACTTAACAAAATTCTGTCGATCTCTGTCAAAATTACAATTGATCCAACATCCATAGCCATTTGGGGGAGAGAATTCCATATTTCCACTTCCCTTTTTGTGAAAAAATGCTTCCTCATTTCACTCCTAAATAGTCTATAATGTTAATTTTAAGATTATGGCCTCTTGTTCTGGACTCCTTCACTGGAGGAAATGGTGTCTCTGTATCTACCCTATTGAGTCTACTAATCATTTTAAATATCCCAATATGATCACCCCTCAACCTTCTAAACTCAAGGGGATACAAGCCAAGTTTATACAACCTATCATCATAATTTAACCCTTTAAGTTCTGGTATTCTGGTGAATCTGTGCTGTACACCTTGAGGCCAGTATATCTTTCCTGCGGTTCAGTGCCCAGAACTGAACGCAGTGCTCCAGATGAGGTCTGACCAAGACTCTATATAACTATCACTTCTTCAGTTCTGAATTCCAAAACCCTTGCCAACATTCCATTACCCTTTTTGATTACTCATCCTATTGTTCTGTGGGGACCTTGCTGTGCGCAAATTGGCTGTCATGTTTTCCTACATTACAAGAGTGATTACACTTCAAAAGTACTTCATTGGCTGTGAAGCACTTTGAGATTTTCTGAGGTTGTGAATGGCGCTATATAAATGCAGATTCTCTCATTCTATCGATAAATTCGCTCTTGTGACCCCCACAGTACGTTTATTGTAAAAGAAAATGCACTTGGTTGATTTAAACATTTTAACTGGGGTTCAGATGATGGCATCAGTACAGCTTTCTATAAAAGGTGTGTTGAAGCAGCAGTGTCTTAAATATGATTTTCTATTCATAAGAATCCCAGCAAATTGCATGATTTAACAAAGATGCCTTACACGTCTAATAGTAAGTAAGGTCAACTTTTTAAATGTCTTTGCGGCGTAAATTCTGATTCTATCAAAAAGCTTGCATAAAGTATCAGATCAGTTTCCACTTCTACAAGTCAGGGTAAATCAGGAAATTAGAGGAGCACGTAACAAGGGTAATGCAATAATCCTGGGGGACTTTAATCTTCATATAGACTGGACAAATCAAATTGGCAAAAGTAGCTTGGAGGGCGAGTTCATGGACTGCATTTGGGACAGTTTTCTAGCACAATACATCGAGGAACCAACTAGGGAACAGGCTATTTTAGATCTAGTATTGTGTAGTGAGACAGGGTTAATTAGTCATCTTATAGTAAAGGATCCTTTGGGGAAAAGTGATCATAATATGATAGAATTTCATATTAAGTTTGAGAGTGATGTGGTTAAGTCCGAAACTAGGGTCTTAAATTTAAACAAAGCCAATTACGATGGTATGAGGGGCAAGTTAGCTGAGGTAGATTGGGAAATTAGATTAAAAGATATGACGGTAGATGAGCAATGGCAAACATTTAAAGAAATAATTTATAATTCTCAACGAATATACATTCCATTGAGGAATAAAAACTCCACTGGGCAAGACTATCGAGAGAAGTTAAGGATGTTATTAGATTAAAAGAAGAGGCTTACAATGTTGCCAAAAGAGTAGTAAGCCTGAGGATTGGGAGGGTTTTAGAAATTAGCAATAGAGGACTAAGAAATTGATAAAGAGGAGGAAAAGAAAATGAGGGTAAACTAGCAAGAACTCTAAAACCAGTTTGTAAGAGCTTTTGCAAGAATGTAAAAAGGAAGAGATTGGCGAAACTATACGTGGGCCCCTTAGCGGCAGAGACAGGAGAAATTATTATCTCTCTCAGGCAGTCCCTCGGAACCGAGGATGAATTGCTTCCACATTAAAAATGAGTTCTCAGGTGACTGATGAGTCCAATGCGGGACCTACAGTCTCTGACACAGGTGGGGCAGACGGCGGTTGAAGGGGCGGGTGGGTGGGTGGGGTGCTTGGGTTGACGTGCGCTCCTTGTGCTTGGCTTCCGCTTGCTCCCGGCGAAGAGACTCGAGGTGTTTGGCGCCTTCCCGGATGCTTCTCCTCCACTTTGTGCGGTCTTGGGCCAGGGATTCCCAGGTGTCAGTGGGGATGTTGCACTTTTTCAAGGAGGCTTTGAGGGTGTCCTTGAAGCGTTTCCTCTGCCCACCTGGGGCTCTCTTGGCGTGTCGGAGCTCCGAGTAGTGCGCTTGTTTTGGTAGTCTCGTATCGGGCATGCGGACGATGTGACCCGTCCATCGGAGCTGATCGAGCGTAGTCAAAGCTTCGATGCTGAGGATGTTGGCCTGAGCGAGAATACTGACTTTGGTGCGCCTATCCTGCCAATGGATTTGCAGGATCTTGCGGAGGCAGCGTTGGTTGGTATAATGGGCAATAAGGAAATGGCAGAGAGGTTAAACAAATATTTTGTGTCTGTCTTCACAGTAGAAGACACAAAAAACATACTGAAACCAAGGGTCTAATGACAGTGAGGAACTTAAAGTAATTAATATTAGTAAAGGAAAAGTACTGGAGAAATTAATGGGACTATGAGCCGATAAATCCCCTGGACCTGATGGCCTATACCCTAGGGTTTTAAAAGAGGTGGCTGCAGAGATAGAGGATGCATTGGTTTTAATCTTCCAGAATTCCCTAGATTCTAGAACGGTCCCTGTGAATTGGAAAGTAACAAATGTAACCCCGCTGTTCAAGAAAGGAGGGAGAGAGAAAACGGAACTATAGGCCATTTGGCCTGACAGTACTGGGAAAATGCTCAAATCTATTATTAAGGAAGTAGTAGCAGGGCACTTGGAAAATCATAACATGATTAGGCAGAGTCAATGCGGTTTTACGAAAGGGAAATCGTGTTTGAAAAATCTGTTACTAGAGTTTTTTGAGGGTGTAATGAGCAGGATAGATAAGAGGGAACCAGTGATGTAGTATATTTGGATTTTCAGAAGGCATTCAATAAGGTGTCACACAAGAAGTTGTTGCAAATGATTAGGGCTCATGGGATTGGGGATAATATATTAGCATGGATTGAGGATTGGTTAATGGACAGAAAACAGAGTAGGAATAAACGGGTCATTTTTGGGATGGCAGGGTGTAACTAGTGGAGTGCCGCAAGGATCAGTGCTTGGGCCTTATAATCTATATCAATGACTTAGATGAGGGGACCGAGTGCAATGTATCCAAGTTTGCTGACGATACAAAGCTAGGTGGGAAATTAAGCTGTGAGGAGGACATAAACAGGCTGCAAAGGGACATAGACCACTTAAGTGATTGGGCAAGAAGGTGGCAGGTGGAGTATAATGTGGGGAAGTGTGAAATTATCCACTTTGGTAGGAAGAATGGAAAAGAATCTTCTTTAAAAGGTGAGAGACTAGTAAATGTTGGGATTCAGAGGGAGTTGGGTGTCCTTGTACACGAATCACAGAAAGTTAACATGCAGGTACAGCAAGCAATTAGGAAAGCAAATCTTATGTTAGCCTTTATTGCGGGGGTTGCAGTATAAGTGTAAGGAAGTTTTGTTGCAATTATATAGGGCTTTGGTGAGACCACACCTGGAGTATGTGTACAATTTTGGTCGTCTTACCTAAGGAAGGATATACTTGCCTTAGAGGGAGTGCAAAGAAGGTTCACTAGATTGATTCCTGGGATGAGAGGGTTGTCCTTGAGGAGAGATTGAGTAGAATGGGCCTATAGTCTTTGGAGGTTCGAAGAATGAGAGGTGATCTCATTGAAACATAAAATTCTTGGAGGGCAGGGTAGATGCTGAGAGGCTTTTTCCCCTGGCTGGAGAGTTTAGAATTAGGGGTCATAGTCTCAGGATAAGGGGTCGGCTATTTAGGACGGAGATGAGGAGAAATTTCTTTACTCAGGGTTGTGAATCTTTGGAATTCTCTACCCCAGAGGGCTGTGGATGCTCAGTCGATGGGTATATTCAAGACTGAACTCGATAGATTTTTGGCACTAAGGGAATCTAAAGATATGGGGATAGGGCGGGAAAGTGGAGTTGATTTGGAGTTCAGCCATGATCTTATTGAATGGCGGAGCAGGCTCGATGGGCCGTATGGTCTATCCCACTCCTATTACTTATGTTATGTTATCTCAGCATACATTGGAACAAAGGCACCTGTTGTGGGATTTCTCTCTGCCCCAAAGCAGACGGAGACGAGCGTGTACTGGTTCCAAGTGATCTTTATTCAAGCACGTGCAGGGAGAGGCCCTCTCAGTCTGAGCTGAGACGGGAGTCTAATTTTTACATTCGAGCAGTTGGCTTATATATAATCTTGTTTCCTTCACATCTTCGGGACTTGGCCAATTAATTGTCCAAGTCACGTACACTTAATCACATCTCCACAAAACACATCTTGTTTATCTCATTTGCCCTGTTTCCACATCTGCCATTGTTCTATCCAATTTACATACGCTTAACCTGATCTTCGCAAATCACATCTTGGCGGCCCATTGTTCAATGTATGGTCTCCTTGATTCTTTTACTCCCCCAATCATCATGTAATATGCTTTTTCCAACTGTCTTTGTTGTGCCAGACTTCTCATTTACTACATCAGCCAGCTAGTCAGTTAAGCCGCTAATTTAACTTTTAACCCCTTCAGTCCCCCCGTTAGGCCCTTGGTGATAGCCCAAGATGGCCAACTAACTTCACCTGCCTGTGCTCCTCGCCCCATCACTGCTGGCCAGGCAGGTGGTTGGATTCGCACGGGTGTGGCTACTTAAACTACCTCTAACATTCCCTGCTTCTCTCCCAATCTATACTGTGTTTTAACAACGGTTTTAGCAATGGTTCGGTTACGGCGTCGTTTACATCGAGTACAATACTCAAACATAAGTATGATGACAATTAGCAACTGCACCACCACCAATACATGAGATGCAATTCTGATCCAGGGGTGTATGTCCACCCTCATACCCCAGTCCCAAAGTGCCTGCCACCATGAGGCATCTTCCAGCTTGGCCTCCGCAACCTTCCCCAGTTGTTTGACCTCTTGCTCAATTCGGTGATACTGCTTAATTATCGCCCCGGCCTCTTTCCTCAGTTCCAGTAGGTATTCTGCTAGTTTCGGGATGCCCTTCCCCTCAGGGAGTACATATTCGAGCATGCTGTCCTTTAGGTCCTCAGTTGGACTCACCCGTTCCTCGTGGGGTGAGCGTAGGTAGGTTGTGGTTGCTTGTCCGATCGTTGTTGGGGCCCGGGGGCGGAAGCAGAAACTTGAGCTGGTCACTGGGCACTGGATGTTACCATACTGGTATTGAGATTCACTGGTGGTCACACAGTATTCTCCTTTTCCCCGGTGTGCTGCTCGCGTTGGCTCATGGCGGGCGCTGGAAATTTTAAGGTTACAGTTTAGGGTGGCGTTGAAGCCGCACATGGCTCCTGGCCCCGTCCCCACGGGATGTGGGCAGACTACGTTACTCCCCCTTTCTCTGCATCCCTCTAGTGATATCCCCGTCAAGAAGGAACCTTTCTAGGTTGCATAACTGGGTGCGTGGTGGTACCTGAGCCAATTGCCATCTCTTATGATCCCGACATTCTCTACCTCGTAGAGGGGCTTGGATTCCCATTCCTGGAGACTGGGTACAGCTAATACCATTCCTATCAGCCTCAGGTGAGTGGTAACACAATGTTTAGTTGTCGGGTAGACCCTTATAAGTCCTCGTAGGGTGCACGAGGAGCAATTGCCGCTCTCTGGCGCCCAGTCTTGCAGTGCACTATCCGTAATCCAATCTGGCACTTCTCCACTGTGGAGCTGTGCTAGATTATGTCGCACCTCCCCTACTAGCCATGCACCGTAGGCCACGCACATTCGCTCCCTAGAGGCCTGATTGGTTATGTTATGCAGGGTGGCGGTGACGTGGTTAACTGTGTGGGCATGGTTTTCCAAAACTTGCACGGACTCTAATAGGGTTTTAGCTAAGTCCTCTCCGGTCTGCCCCTGTTGTCCCTCCAACTTATTTGCCTTTAACATGAGGTCCCTTAGTTTGGATGTTAGATGATTCACCTTGCTTTCAATTTTCGCTATATCCAGGGAATTAACTGTGGATGTCCCTGCACTGTAAGCAGTGGCTTTGTCATCTACCAGGTTCCTCTTGCGGCGAGATAGGCTCGACCGCATGCGTCCCCCAGAGGTCCCGGAGGGCATCAGTAACTGTCATGTCGAGGAGCCGATGTACACCACTCGCGCCATTTGGGTAACCCCATCTGGCTAATATTGAGGACAACCGAAACTATCTCATGGTGTCTATTCTCAAATAAGCGCCTATTAGAATCCCGGATCACGAGCCCCCCTTGGGGTCCCGAGCTAGGCTGCAGACACCAAGAGTTCCTCCGTAGTCAAAGTGGTGGGCTTCGAGGCTCCTGTTACTGGGGTGGTCGGTGTGGTTGTGGTGGTGGAAGTATCCCGGGGGTTCAGCTTCCAACACCAATCATCAGAGTTGGTGGACTTGGAGGTTGGGCATAGTTTCCCACCCTCCTTCTTCCTGCTGGGGTACCCCGGACATCTGAGTGAAATCCCTCCCACATCTTACTTGCATAGATCCTCCCTGTACGCATGTTAATGTATCATCACCCTTCTTCCCGAAGCATACCGTGCTCATGTTTGTCCATTTAACAGCCATCCCCGTGTTACCCCTATCCCCTGTATCGCCTGGCTTGTTGTCAAATATGCTTACACCCGTTAACCCGGAGCTACAATTTAAATACACTGTTTTATCAACCGTGACAGTTAACGCCCCACGTTCCCGATCGCAACTGACATCGCTCGAGTACTTGTAATACAGGCCTCGTTGCTCACTTCGGTCGACCGATGTGGCTCCTTCTGTGGTCGCCGTGGCCAGGCATATCAGTAAGGTCATCCGTATCTGAGTCCTGTAGAGGGAGATAAACAGTGGATGCCGGTCGTCACCGGTTTAGTCCTTATTATTTACTGTGCTTTCGAATTTCTTAAGTTGCGTCCAGTGTTTCCACCGACCTTTTCCTTTCATATTTACGCATGCGCAAGTGTCGCTGGTCATTAGGACCTCGTAGGGTCCCTGCCAGCGAGGTGCCCATCCTGGTCTGGCGGGTAAGACTCTTACCATCACCCTGTCCCCTACTACTGGTAAATTTTGTTCTTCCTCCGTTTCCTCCAATTCCATATCCCTGACTATTTGTTGGTCCCTGACTTCCTGTCTCAGATCATGCAGTTGTTTGCATAGTTCCTTAATAAACCGCCTAATCCTGTCCTGGGCTGGTCCCACGTCCTCACTGACTGTGGCCGTGCCCTCAGGCATCCTTATTAGTCTTTCCTTCCCTTCGTATCTACCTCTGTGGCCCACTCAACGATCTCCTCATAATTTGTTCCCACTGGCAGCCCTAACTCAAGGACCTTCTGGTGATCAGGGCTCAAACTCTCCTTTAACATTTTTAGGAACATCGGATCATCTCTGCCTGGGTCATCTAATCCCGAGAAATTGCAGTAGGTGGTATATTTTTGCTCCGCATACTCATGGGCACTTTCGCCCCTATTCTGGGTTACTTCCACGACCGCCGACCAATTAGATCGTGCCTCGCCTAACCCTTCTTTTACTATTCTTTTAAAACGATTATTTCTTCCTAGCTGATTCAATCCCCGTGCATCCTTCCAATTTCCACTAAGGATTAAGTTGGGCATCCCTAGCCAGGTTTGCCGGGGTATCTTGGACTTTACGAGGACGTGTATATCTTCCGGGTGAAATGAGTGTACATCTATCATCTCCTCTAACTTATTCCTAAAGTCGGTGTTTGCATGGTTTGTTTTAGGGGTCGGGAGGTCCCTCGTCATCGTCTGTTTCTCGGCTGGGGTGAACGGGACATATCGTACTGTAGTCTGAGCCTGCCCATTTCCCACTTATCTAATCTCCGTCATAATAGGGGCCATGGCCATTACGCCCTTCGTCCCAGTTTCGGGCAGTGGCGGGGCCGATGGTCCCTCTGCGTCATATTTAGGTGGGGGCTCCCAACCCCCGTCATCGTCCTGTCTGTCATAATCTGCGGCTTCCTTCTCTAATTCTCCCCAGTCAACGTCGTCATTATCGTCTGTCGCTCTAAACCTTGGTCCCGGTGCCCGCACTGCACTGACCTTAACCTTTTCCTTTTCTATATAACTTTGTACATATTTTCTGAGTCCTAAGTAGCTAATAATAATTATAAGTATTCCCTTCTCTTCCTTACCCTTACACTTGGTGCCCCACCATTCCCTTTGCCTGTCCGGACTGTCGTTCGGACTCCAGCCTTTCTATTTCATTTTCTCGATTAGTTTCTTATTTTTTCCTGCTATAAATTTGGTTATGGACCCTTCTGGTCCCCAATCTTCCCCTCCTGTGGCCATTTTTTTTATACCTCTGGCCTGCGCAAACGGTAACTCGGACCTTCCTGCTACAACGAGGTTCTGGTTACCTACGGCGGCTCGCGGTTCTGCTGCGCAGAGATCACTCCAATACCCGCTAGTCTCCTGTTCTGATTCCCTACAGTCTCACGTCCAGCCTTCTGGGGTTCCGCACCTAACTATGGGTGGTAATATAAGGTACTCACCCGACTTGCGGTCCCATTATGGTTGGTCGTTCGACTGCGTCCTGGGAATCCTGCCGACTACGCCAAGTTGTTGTGGGATTTCTCTCTGCCCCAAAGCAGACGGAGGCGAGCGTGTACTGGCTCCAAGCGATCTTTATTCAAGCACATGCAGGGAGAGGCCCTCTCAGTCTGAGCTGAGACGGGAGTCTAATTTTTACATTCGCGCAGTTGGCTTATATACAATCTTACATCTTGTTTCCTTCACATCTTCGGGACTTGGCCAATTAATTGTCCAAGTCACGTACACTTAATCACATCTCCACAAAACACATCTTGTTTATCTCATTTGCCCTGTTTCCACATCTGCCATTGTTCTATCCAATTTACGTACGCTCAACCACATCTTCGCAAATCACATTTTGGCGGCCCATTGTTCAATGTATGGCCTCTTTGCCTTCTTTTACTCCCCTAATCATCGTGTAATATGCTTTTTCCAACTGTCTTTGTTCTGCCAGACTTCTCCTTTATTACATCAGCCAGCTAGTCAGTTAAGCCACTAATCTAACTTTTAACCCCTTCAGCACCTATACTTCTAAGTTGTATTTTTTGCCCCCGTTATGTTTGCATGTTCTGTGTATGATATTTGATCTTTACCGCACTCATAGTACAATTGTGCGCGACAAAATGTTGCATTATAATTGAAAATTACTTTGACAAACGCGTGCCGGAAATATCTGTTTATTGAGACTTGTGTTTTCATCCATAACATGTACTTAAAAAAAAACTAATGTTTTTTTAATTTCATTTTTTTGTTGTAGCTAATACGGTGGAATATTCTCACTGTCGATCTTTATTTAGTTCAAGTGTGGAAAACAAGTCTAGACAATTTGCATTTTACAGGCAGACTTGCAGTTGGCAAGCTAGTCTGTCTCATGGGAAAGAGTAAGTTCTAACAGCTAAATAGTTGTTTGAAAGAAAAAATGATAATTTTTTATCTGTGGCAAGCAGGCATTGCATTCGAGCAAACCTATTTCATGCGTCCATAACAAATGAGTACAACTTGAAGTAGAACAGTCATTGATCTTGGGAATGCAAACTGAATCCAGGCGTATAGATGTGTACTTGCGGACATGTATTGTCAATTGTCCTCCCCTTAGATTGTTCCAAATATAATTCAGTTACTGTGACTGTGTGTGTGACTGCTATGCAGTCATTCAAACAAAAGTTTTGCTTTTTACTCATTTAAAGACTTCACTGAGTAAAGTGACTGGGAATCTGAGCTGACCGAAGGTGGCTGTAAATTGCAAAACAAAGACTCTTGATAACCATGAAGGCATCTATCCTGATGTTTGCATTTCTGAACCTACATGTGGAGCTTGTGGTCTTCCCTCTGTACCACCAGGCCTGGCTTACTGTCATTCGGACTTATTGAGGAAGCATTTATTCATTCTAACTATGAACCACATCATCCAATTAGAGCCAGAGACTTAGTGGTCCCATGGCTAGCTGGCAGGACTGGGCTATCAGGTATACCTTGTAATTTTAAAACAGGGGAAATTGTGTGTAGGAAGCTGTGGACACGGCTATTAATTGTTATGTTTGATTTGTTCGTTTGCACAGCCAGCAAGTTTTCTTTAGACTAAGTGACTTCAGGGTAATGCTCAGAATTCTGGTTATATAAAACAAATTGTTCGACTTAATCAAGAGATGCCTTTACAGCTTGAAGTGTCTCTCTGACAACCTGACTTGTTCTCTAAGATAAACTTCTAACCCTTTGAGGACAAAAGCAAGATGTCGGTACCAATATCAGTGTCTGTTTCCCCCCCACCCCCCAAAGAATGCTATGAATTAAAATGTTTTAATCTCTATTTTACTTTAATTCTACTTAATAAGATTCACCATGAATAATTATAGAAAATCATATTTCTATGCCTCCATAGAAAGAAAAAGTGAGTACTTTGGAATGGCCTTTCAGTCTTCAAAGGGTTACTATGTCTATCTCATTTTATAATACTTTTTTCTTTTCTTTTCTCTTCAAAGAAACCTTTGGCATCTGCTAATTTCTGTGGGGTAGCAAGATATGATCATTCTCTCTTCACCAGAAATTGTAGATTGAAGATCTGTTGACTGTGTTCAAAACCTGCAATGGCTGTTTTTGCAATCTTAAAAAAAAATCAATTTCTGGTTTATTATCTTCTGAAATATGCAATATTTTATCATTCATGGTACTTTCAGCATAAATAAAGGAGTATTTCTATGTAATATTTCCTCCTATTTTATTATTACGGTACTCATCTATTCATTTAAAACACTTCATTTTTTAAAAACACTTCATTTGATATTAACCACACTGGGTTAGTGTCTTCCATTCATTAGATGCTGCGTGCCTTATAAAACTGGCTATCCCATTCACTATCCACAAGTGACGTTTGAAAGTCTGTAAGGAGTCATCTCAGCTCAAAATGCTTCACTACATTTTAAACAAACTTGGCTAATGTTTCTGTGTTCTTACTCTCTCCTGCAAATGGACTGAGTAGGTGTGTGTCTGTGTACGTGTCCAATAATACTGAAATGTACTCAAACAGACCTGCACTTTTATTGCAAAGCAAACAGAACCAGCCATAAAAGTATATTGCTCCAGTGTTGCCTTCAAAATGTCACATTTGGAGAACTGAAGTAGTGTAAACAATAACTTTTTGCTACAATATTGAAAGCTAGTAATGAGAAAGGACATGTATTCCACCCAGCTCCAAAAAATGTGACGCTATTTACATGATATTGTAAATGAAGAAATTGTTGTAGAAGTAAATTAATACTATTTTTCAGCATTTGAAAAAAATCCATATAATTTTAAGAAAGTACTTCACTTTTTCCAGGCTGGCTTACATTTCAGTTACTTCCATTTTAAAGTGCGATTAGTAAATTTCATTAAAATTCTTGCGTAAATCAAATCAAATGACAAGCCTACCCATGGAAATTGCAAATGTAGAGAATGGCATTATAAATTAAAATTACAAAATATTATACACCTTGCCGTGATTTGTTTCAAACTGATTTTGCAACTATTTTCTAAGTGGGTGTCTGTGGCACATTAGCTCCACATGTTCAGTCTAAACTTTACAGACTCCAGACTAAAGTTAATAGTCTCCAATATTAAAAGATAGGAAAGGACTTGCATTTATATAGCGCCTTTCACTAACTCAGGATATCCCAAAGCACTTTACAGCCATTGAAGTACTTTTGAAGTGCAGTCACTGTTGTAATATAGGGAAATGTAGCAGCAAATTTGCAAACAGCAAGGTCTACATGACCAGATCATCCATTATAGGTGTTAGTTGAGGGATTATATTGGCCAGGACACTAGGAGAACTCTTCAGCACTTCTTCAAATAATGTGATAGGGGATCAGCGACCAACTCTCGGGGCGATGGAGATCAGAGACTAACTCTTGGGGCGATGGGAATCAGAGCAACTCTCGGGACGATGAAGAATCAGAGCAACTCTCGGGGCGAGGGGAATCAGAGCAACTCTCAGGGCGATGGGGATCAGAGCAACTCTCGGGGCGATGGGAATCAGAGCAACTCTCGGGGCGATGGGAATCAGCAAATCTCAGGGCGATGGGGATCAGAGCAACTCTCGGGGCGATGGGGAATCAGAGCAACTCTCGGGGTGATGGGGATCAGAGCAACTCTCGGGGCGATGGGGAATCAGAGCAACTCTCGGGGCGATGGGTTTTCAGAGCAACTCTCGGGGCGATGGGGAATCAGAGCAACTCTCGGGGCGATGGGAATCAGAGCAACTCTCGGGGCGATGGGAATCAGCAAATCTCAGGGCGATGGGGATCAGAGCAACTCTCGGGGCGATGGGGAATCAGAGCAACTCTCGGGGTGATGGGGATCAGAGCAACTCTCGGGGCGATGGGGAATCAGAGCAACTCTCGGGGCGATGGGGGAATCAGAGCAACTCTCGGGGTGATGGGGGAATCAGCAACTCTCGGGGCGATGGGGGAATCAGCAACTCTCGGGGCGATGGGGGAATCAGCAAATCTCGGGGCGATGGGGATCAGAGCAACTCTCGGGGCGATGGGGAATCAGAGCAACTCTCGGGGTGATGGGGATCAGAGCAACTCTCGGGGCGATGGGGGAATCAGAGCAACTCTCGGGGTGATGGGGGAATCAGCAACTCTCGGGGCGATGGGGGAATCAGCAACTCTCGGGGCGATGGGGGAATCAGCAACTCTCGGGGCGATGGGGGAATCAGCAACTCTCGGGGCGATAGGGAATCAGAGCAACTCTCGGGGCGATGGGGAATCAGAGCAACTCTCGGGGCGATGGGTTTTCAGAGCAACTATCGGGGTGATGGGGGAATCAGAGCAACTTTCGGGGCGATGGGGATCAGAGAGCAACTCTCGGGGCGATGGGGATCAGAGAGCAACTCTCGGGGCGATGGGGATCAGAGAGCAACTCTCGGGGCGATGGGGATCAGAGAGCAACTCTCGGGACAATGGGGATCAGAGAGCAAATCTCTGGGCGATGGGGATCAGAGAGCAACTCTCTGGGCGATGGGGATCAGAGAGCAACTCAAGTGGCGATGGGGATCAGAGAGCAACTCTCGGGGCGATGGGGATCAGAGAGCAACTCTCGGGGCGATGGGGAATCAGAGCAACTCTCGGGGCGATGGGGAATCAGAGCAACTTTCTGGGCGATGGGAATCAGAGCAACTCTCGGGGCGATGGGAATCAGAGCAACTCTCGGGACGATGGGGATCAGAGCAACTCTCGGGGCGATGGGTTTTCAGAGCAACTATCGGGGCGATGGGGGAATCAGAGCAACTCTCGGGGCGATGGGGATCAGAGAGCAACTCTCGGGGCGATGGGGATCAGAGAGCAACTCTCGGGGCGATGGGGATCAGAGAGCAACTCTCGGGGCGATGGGGATCAGAGAGCAACTCTCGGGGCGATGGGGATCAGAGAGCAACTCTCGGGGCGATGGGGATCAGAGCAACGTTCGGGGCGATGGGGATCAGAGCAAATCTCGGGGCGATGGGAATCAGAGGAACTCTCGGGGCGATGGGGATCAGAGAGCAACTCTCGGGGCGATGGGGATCATAGGAACTCTCGGGGCGATGGGGATCAGAGCAACTCTCGGGGCGATGGGGAATCAGAGCTACTCTCGGGGCGATGGGGAATCAGAGCAACTTTCTTGGCGATGGGGATCAGAGCAACTCTCGGGGCGATGGGGGAATCAGCAACTCTCGGGGCGATGGGGGAATCAGCAACTCTCGGGGCGATGGGGAATCAGCAACTCTCGGGGCGATGGGGGAATCAGAGCAACTCTCGGGGCGATGGGGAATCAGAGCAACTCTCGGGGCGATGGGGAATCAGCAACTCTCGGGGTGATGGGGAATCAGCAACTCTCGGGGTGATGGGGAATCAGCAACTCTCGGGGTGATGGGGAATCAGAGCAACTCTCGGGGCGATGGGGGAATCAACAACTCTCGGGGCGATGGGGAATCAACAACTCTCGGGGCGATGGGGAATCAGCAACTCTCGGGGCGATGGGGGAATCAGCAACTCTCAGGGTGATGGGGAATCAGCAACTCTCGGGGCGATGGGGGAATCAGCAACTCTCGGGGCGATGGGGATCAGAGAGCAACTATCGGGGCGATGGGGAATCAGAGCAACTCTCGGGGCGATGGGGAATCAGAGCAACTCTCGGGGCGATGGGGAATCAGAGCAACTCTCGGGGCGATGGGGAATCAGCAACTCTCGGCGATGGGGAATCAGCAACTCTCGGGGCGAAGGGGATCAGAGCAACTCTCGGGGCGATGGGGATCAGAGCAACTCTCGGGGCGATGGGGGATTCAGCAACTCTCGGGGCGATGGGGGAATCAGAGCAACTCTCTGGGCGATGGGGATCAGAGAGCAACTCTCGGGGCGATGGGGATCAGAGAGCAACTCTCTGGGCGATGGGGATCAGAGAGCAACTCTCGGGGCGATGGGGATCAGAGAGCAACTCTCGGGGCGATGGGGAATAATAGCAACTCTCGGGGCGAAGGGGAATCAGAGCAACTCTCTGGGCGATGGGGTTCAGAGAGCAACTCTTGGGGCGATGGGGATCAGAGCAACTCTCGGGGCGATGGGGATCAGAGCAACTCTCGGGGCGATGGGGAATCAGAGCAACTCTCGGGGCGATGGGGAATCAGAGCAACTCTCGGGGCGATGGGGAATCAGAGCAACTCTCGGGGCGATGGGGATCAGAGCAACTCTCGGAGCGATGGATCAGAGCAACTCTCGGGGCGATGGGGGAATCAGAGCAACTCTCGGGGCGATGGGGGAATCAGAGCAACTCTCGGGGCGATGGGGGAATCAGAGCAACTCTCTGGGCGATGGGGATCAGAGAGCAACTCTCGGGACAATGGGGATCAGAGAGCAACTCTCGGGGCGATGGGGATCAGAGAGCAACTCTCGGGGCGATGGGGAATCAGAGCAACTCTCGGGGCGATGGGGATCAGAGAGCAACTCTCGGGGCGATGGGGAATCAGAGCAACTCTCGGGGCGATGGGGATCAGAGACCAACTCTCGGGGCGATGGGGAATCAGCAACTCTCGGGGCGATGGGGGAATCAGCAACTCTCGTGGCGATGGGGAATCAGCAACTCTCGGGGCGATGGGGATCAGAGCAACTCTCGGGGCGATGGGGATCAGAGCAACTCTCGGCGATGGGGAATCAGAACAACTCTCGGGGCGATGGGGAATCAGAGCAACTCTCGGGGCGATGGGGAATCAGCAACTCTCGGGGCGATGGGGAATCAGCAACTCTCGGGGTGATGGGGAATCAGAGCAACTCTCGGGGCGATGGGGAATCAACAACTCTCGGGGCGATGGGGAATCAGCAACTCTCGGGGCGATGGGGGAATCAGCAACTCTCGGGGCGATGGGGATCAGAGCAACTCTCGGGGTGATGGGGGAATCTGAGCAACTCTCAGGGCGATGGGGATCAGAGAGCAACTCTCGGGGCGATGGGGAATCAGAGCAACTCTCGGGGCGATGGGGAATCAGAGCAACTCTCGGGGCGATGGGGAATCAGCAACTCTCGGGGCGATGGGGAATCAGAGCAACTCTCGGGGCGATGGAGAATCAGCAACTCTCGGGGCGATGGGGAATCAGCAACTCTCGGGGCGAAGGGGATCAGAGCAACTCTCGGGGCGATGTGGGATTCAGCAACTCTCGGGGCGATGGGGGAATCAGAGCAACTCTCTGGGCGATGGGGATCAGAGAGCAACTCTCGGGGCGATGGGGATCAGAGAGCAACTCTCGGGGCGATGTGGATCAGAGCACCTCTCGGGGCGATGGGGATCAGAGAGCAACTCTCGGGACAATGGGGATCAGAGAGCAACTCTCGGGGCGATGGGGAATAATAGCAACTCTCGGGGCGATGGGGATCAGAGCAACTCTCGGGGCGAAGGGGAATCAGAGCAACTCTCTGGGCGATGGGGTTCAGAGAGCAACTCTCGGGGCGATGGGGATCAGAGCAACTCTCGGGGCGATGAGGATCAGAGCAACTCTCGGGGCGATGGGGAATCAGAGCAACTCTCGGGGCGATGGGGATCAGAGCAACTCTCGGGGCGATGGGGATCAGAACAACTCTCTGGGTGATGGGGAATCAGAGCAACTCTCGGGGCGATGGGGATCAGAGCAACTCTCGGGGCGATGGGGGAATCAGAGCAACTCTCGGGGCGATGGGGGAATCAGAGCAACTCTCTGGGCGATGGGGATCAGAGAGCAACTCTCGGGACAATGGGGATCAGAGAGCAACTCTCGGGGCGATGGGGATCAGAGAGCAACTCTCGGGGCGATGGCGAATCAGAGCAACTCTCGGGGCGATGGGGATCAGAGACCAACTCTCGGGGCGATGGGGATCAGAGCAACTCTCGGGGCGATGGGGATCAGAGCAACTCTCGGGGCGATGGGGTATATCAGAGCAACTCTCGGAGCGATGGGGATCAGAGACCAACTCTCGGGGCGATGGGGAATCAGAGGAACTCTCAGGGCGATGGGGATCAGAGAGCAACTCTCGGGACAATGGGGATCAGAGAGCAACTCTCGGGGCGATGGGGATCAGAGAGCAACTCTCGGGGCGATGGGGAATCAGAGGAACTCTCGGGGCGATGGGGAATCAGAGGAACTCTCGGGGCGATGGGGAATCAGCAACTCTCGGGGTGATGGGGAATCAGCAACTCTCGGGGTGATGGGGAATCAGCAACTCTCGGGGTGATGGGGAATCAGCAACTCTCGGGGTGATGGGGAATCAGAGCAACTCTCGGGGCGATGGGGGAATCAACAACTCTCGGGGCGATGGGGAATCAACAACTCTCGGGGCGATGGGGAATCAGCAACTCTCGGGGCGATGGGGGAATCAGCAACTCTCAGGGTGATGGGGAATCAGCAACTCTCGGGGCGATGGGGGAATCAGCAACTCTCGGGGCGATGGGGATCAGAGAGCAACTATCGGGGCGATGGGGAATCAGAGCAACTCTCGGGGCGATGGGGAATCAGAGCAACTCTCGGGGCGATGGGGAATCAGAGCAACTCTCAGGGCGATGGGGAATCAGCAACTCTCGGCGATGGGGAATCAGCAACTCTCGGGGCGAAGGGGATCAGAGCAACTCTCGGGGCGATGGGGATCAGAGCAACTCTCGGGGCGATGGGGGATTCAGCAACTCTCGGGGCGATGGGGGAATCAGCAACTCTCGGGGCGATGGGGATCAGAGCAACTCTCGGGGTGATGGGGGAATCTGAGCAACTCTCAGGGCGATGGGGATCAGAGAGCAACTCTCGGGGCGATGGGGAATCAGAGCAACTCTCGGGGCGATGGGGAATCAGAGCAACTCTCGGGGCGATGGGGAATCAGCAACTCTCGGGGCGATGGGGAATCAGCAACTCTCGGGGCGATGGGGAATCAGAGCAACTCTCGGGGCGATGGAGAATCAGCAACTCTCGGGGCGATGGGGAATCAGCAACTCTCGGGGCGAAGGGGATCAGAGCAACTCTCGGGGCGATGGGGATCAGAGCAACTCTCGGGGCGATGTGGGATTCAGCAACTCTCGGGGCGATGGGGGAATCAGAGCAACTCTCTGGGCGATGGGGATCAGAGAGCAACTCTCGGGGCGATGGGGATCAGAGAGCAACTCTCGGGGCGATGGGGATCAGAGAGCAACTCTCGGGACAATGGGGATCAGAGAGCAACTCTCGGGGCGATGGGGAATAATAGCAACTCTCGGGGCGATGGGGATCAGAGCAACTCTCGGGGCGAAGGGGAATCAGAGCAACTCTCTGGGCGATGGGGTTCAGAGAGCAACTCTCGGGGCGATGGGGATCAGAGCAACTCTCGGGGCTATGAGGATCAGAGCAACTCTCGGGGCGATGGGGAATCAGAGCAACTCTCGGGGCGATGGGGATCAGAGCAACTCTCGGGGCGATGGGGATCAGAACAACTCTCTGGGTGATGGGGAATCAGAGCAACTCTCGGGGCGATGGGGATCAGAGCAACTCTCGGGGCGATGGGGGAATCAGAGCAACTCTCGGGGCGATGGGGGAATCAGAGCAACTCTCTGGGCGATGGGGATCAGAGAGCAACTCTCGGGACAATGGGGATCAGAGAGCAACTCTCGGGGCGATGGGGATCAGAGAGCAACTCTCGGGGCGATGGCGAATCAGAGCAACTCTCGGGGCGATGGGGATCAGAGACCAACTCTCGGGGCGATGGGGATCAGAGCAACTCTCGGGGCGATGGGGATCAGAGCAACTCTCGGGGCGATGGGGTATATCAGAGCAACTCTCGGAGCGATGGGGATCAGAGACCAACTCTCGGGGCGATGGGGAATCAGAGGAACTCTCAGGGCGATGGGGATCAGAGAGCAACTCTCGGGACAATGGGGATCAGAGAGCAACTCTCGGGGCGATGGGGATCAGAGAGCAACTCTCGGGGCGATGGGGAATCAGAGGAACTCTCGGGGCGATGGGGAATCAGAGGAACTCTCGGGGTGATGGGGAATCAGCAACTCTCGGGGTGATGGAGAATCAGCAACTCTCGGGGTGATGGGGAATCAGCAACTCTCGGGGTGATGGGGAATCAGAGCAACTCTCGGGGCGATGGGGGAATCAACAACTCTCGGGGCGATGGGGAATCAACAACTCTCGGGGCGATGGGGAATCAGCAACTCTCGGGGCGATGGGGGAATCAGCAACTCTCAGGGTGATGGGGAATCAGCAACTCTCGGGGCGATGGGGGAATCAGCAACTCTCGGGGCGATGGGGGATCAGAGAGCAACTATCGGGGCGATGGGGATCAGAGAGCAACTATCGGGGCGATGGGGAATCAGAGCAACTCTCGGGGCGATGGGGAATCAGAGCAACTCTCGGGGCGATGGGGAATCAGAGCAACTCTCGGGGCGATGGGGGATTCAGCAACTCTCGGCGATGGGGGAATCAGAGCAACTCTCTGGGCGATGGGGATCAGAGAGCAACTCTCGGGGCGATGGGGATCAGAGAGCAACTCTCTGGGCGATGGGGATCAGAGAGCAACTCTCGGGGCGATGGGGATCAGAGAGCAACTCTCGGGGCGATGGGGAATAATAGCAACTCTCGGGGCGAAGGGGAATCAGAGCAACTCTCTGGGCGATGGGGTTCAGAGAGCAACTCTTGGGGCGATGGGGATCAGAGCAACTCTCGGGGCGATGGGGATCAGAGCAACTCTCGGGGCGATGGGGATCAGAGCAACTCTCGGGGCGATGGGGATCAGAGCAACTCTCGGGGCGATGGGGAATCAGAGCAACTCTCGGGGCGATGGGGAATCAGAGCAACTCTCGGGGCGAAGGGGAATCAGAGCAACTCTCGGGGCGATGGGGATCAGAGCAACTCTCGGAGCGATGGATCAGAGCAACTCTCGGGGCGATGGGGGAATCAGAGCAACTCTCGGGGCGATGGGGGAATCAGAGCAACTCTCGGGGCGATGGGGGAATCAGAGCAACTCTCTGGGCGATGGGGATCAGAGAGCAACTCTCGGGACAATGGGGATCAGAGAGCAACTCTCGGGGCGATGGGGATCAGAGAGCAACTCTCGGGGCGATGGGGAATCAGAGCAACTCTCGGGGCGATGGGGATCAGAGACCAACTCTCGGGGCGATGGGGGAATCAGCAACTCTCGGGGCGATGGGGAATCAGCAACTCTCGGGGCGATGGGGGAATCAGCAACTCTCGGGGCGATGGGGAATCAGCAACTCTCGGGGCGATGGGGATCAGAGCAACTCTCGGGGCGATGGGGATCAGAGCAACTCTCGGCGATGGGGAATCAGAGCAACTCTCGGGCCGATGGGGAATCAGAGCAACTCTCGGGGCGATGGGGAATCAGCAACTCTCGGGGTGATGGGGAATCAGCAACTCTCGGGGTGATGGGGAATCAGAGCAACTCTCGGGGCGATGGGGAATCAACAACTCTCGGAGCGATGGGGAATCAGCAACTCTCGGGGCGATGGGGGAATCAGCAACTCTCGGGGCGATGGGGATCAGAGCAACTCTCGGGGTGATGGGGGAATCTGAGCAACTCTCAGGGCGATGGGGATCAGAGAGCAACTCTCGGGGCGATGGGGAATCAGAGCAACTCTCGGGGCGATGGGGAATCAGAGCAACTCTCGGGGCGATGGGGAATCAGCAACTCTCGGGTGCGATGGGGAATCAGAGCAACTCTCGGGGCGATGGAGAATCAGCAACTCTCGGGGCGATGGGGAATCAGCAACTCTCGGGGCGAAGGGGATCAGAGCAACTCTCGGGGCGATGGGGATCAGAGCAACTCTCGGGGCGATGTGGGATTCAGCAACTCTCGGGGCGATGGGGGAATCAGAGCAACTCTCTGGGCGATGGGGATCAGAGAGCAACTCTCGGGGCGATGGGGATCAGAGAGCAACTCTCGGGGCGATGAGGATCAGAGCAACTCTCGGGCGATGGGGATCAGAGAGCAACTCTCGGGACAATGGGGATCAGAGAGCAACTCTCGGGGCGATGGGGAATAATAGCAACTCTCGGGGCGATGGGGATCAGAGCAACTCTCGGGGCGAAGGGGAATCAGAGCAACTCTCTGGGCGATGGGGTTCAGAGAGCAACTCTCGGGGCGATGGGGATCAGAGCAACTCTCGGGGCGATGAGGATCAGAGCAACTCTCGGGGCGATGGGGAATCAGAGCAACTCTCGGGGCGATGGGGATCAGAGCAACTCTCGGGGCGATGGGGATCAGAACAACTCTCTGGGTGATGGGGAATCAGAGCAACTCTCGGGGCGATGGGGATCAGAGCAACTCTCGGGGCGATGGGGGAATCAGAGCAACTCTCGGGGCGATGGGGGAATCAGAGCAACTCTCTGGGCGATGGGGATCAGAGAGCAACTCTCGGGACAATGGGGATCAGAGAGCAACTCTCGGGGCGATGGGGATCAGAGAGCAACTCTCGGGGCGATGGCGAATCAGAGCAACTCTCGGGGCGATGGGGATCAGAGACCAACTCTCGGGGCGATGGGGATCAGAGCAACTCTCGGGGCGATGGGGATCAGAGCAACTCTCGGGGCGATGGGGTATATCAGAGCAACTCTCGGAGCGATGGGGATCAGAGACCAACTCTCGGGGCGATGGGGAATCAGAGGAACTCTCAGGGCGATGGGGATCAGAGAGCAACTCTCGGGACAATGGGGATCAGAGAGCAACTCTCGGGGCGATGGGGATCAGAGAGCAACTCTCGGGGCGATGGGGAATCAGAGGAACTCTCGGGGCGATGGGGAATCAGAGGAACTCTCGGGGCGATGGGGAATCAGAGGAACTCTCGGGGCGATGGGGAATCAGAGGAACTCTCGGGGCGATGGGGACTCAGAGGAACTCTCGGGGCGATGGGGATCAGAGACCAACTCTCGGGGCGATGGGGAATCAGAGGAACTCTCGGCGATGGAGATCCTTTGCTCACGGAACCCTCAGAGAGTCAAGAACAACAACTTGTATTTATATAGCGCCTTTATCATAGTAAAACGTCCCAAGGCGTTGCACAGGAGTATTTTAAGACAAAAAATTTGACACCGAGCCTCATAAGAATAAATTAGGGCAGGTGACCAAAGGCTTGGTTTAAGGAGTGTCTTAAAGGAGGAAAGAGAGGTCGCGAGGCGGACAGGGTTAGGCAGGGAATTCCAGAGCTTAGGTCGTAGGCAACAGAAGTCTGACTGAACTTTGCTTTGCGAGTGCTTTAATGTTTGGTGAGGTTGTTGATCTGGTGAAGTCCTGCACCTATGGGCTGACCGTTGCAACATTTCATTGTAACATTCGGGAACCAATTTTTTGATCCATCCGATACGAGGCACCAGGAGTAAGAAGGAAGGTCCCCTGTTTACAACTAGGACATCTCTCTTCTGATTTCCACCATGCAAGTTGTTGTTGGTTGAAATACAGTACAACGTTATTCAATCTTTTGTTAATTGTGACTGTATATTTGCATCACATTAGACGAATTATAATATTAGACTAATTATAACATTATAAGCCTATAACAATACATGAACATAACAAACATAGTCGAGATCGGCCACAAGTGTAATATTATGTGGATTATAACAATAGGTGACGTAACATTATGCATGCTCATTTGCCATATCTAACTGCCCTTGCATTGTATCCTTCTCCCAGTCTTTTTGTGGGTCTCGCTGCTTCATAGCTTTCTGTTTTTAAAACAACTGCCTGCACAGCAACCTGTTTTAAAGGCCTCCTTGCTTGTGTCCCTGACTCTACCTTGTATCTCTCACTGTACATAGCAACAAAAAGGGATCAAAGCCTTAATATAATGGATATGAGGTGTTTCTCCATTAACCAGACAAGCTAGCAAATTGCTTATTATTTACACTTTTTGAGGAAACATAAAAACAAGCTCATTAGTATTGCCTCAGACTTCTGGCTTGCATGAATACATAAGCCTCAAAACACAGCAATTAAAGTTACTCTTTTTCCAAATCCTTCCTGAGGGCAAATGATCAAAAGATCTCAATGTGACAACATGTTATTAAATTAATATTTTGATCTTAAGATTTGTTATGCACTGATGATGCCATGCAATTAAGGCATTTTGATATATTGCTATAATATGTTGGCAGTCTACAGAAATGACTTGTAAATATTGTGTTGAAGAAAATCTGTGTATACTTTGGAAGCTGGAAATATGTGTCCACTCAAAAAGTTCACCTAAAAACGAAAGTATTAAGAAATAATAAAAGTAAAATAAAGTTTTTGAATAAATTTTACACAGATTATTCATGTGTAGTGCCGATCTCCTCAAGCACTCAGACTGATAGATAAGAGATTTTGAAAGTCGTTAATGCAGTCCACAAGCTATTAAAAATTGTTTGAGATTTTATTCAGAACATATCTAAATTGGAAACATATTTCAGCTCATGCTTAATAGAATCTTGTTACAGATGAATCAAACATGATGCCATAAATCGGTGACTGGAAGGGGGTTCGCCACGCCACTCCCATTGGGTGCAAGTACCCCGCTGGATGTTAACACAGTATTAAGAGGACGGAGTCTGGTCTCCTGACTGCCTGAGCTGCAATGGGGGGAGAAGGGCGGAACTCAGCTCCCATTGGGTGAGAGTATCCGGCTGGATGTCAACCCAATATTCAGAGATTGGAACTCTCGTCTCCGCTCTCCAGCACTTTTATTTATGTAGATATGGAATAAATGAATTATTCCATTATAAATTATTAAACATCCAATAAATAAATCAATAAATGTTATAAATTGTGAGCTTCAAAATACATTGCAAGTACCGAAATAAACTTCGTTATCAAGAATGTAAACATAGACATAGCAGAAAGAAATAAAAAAGATACTGCCATTTTAATGGTAGTTAAATGGTTCCCTACTGACCAAAGTACACTCCAGGTGGGGTAGGGGCTGGCTAATTCCCAGGGTTATATGGAGCGGGGGCTAGCTGCCGCTGGCCGTGGTTAGATTGGGTCAGTGGGAGATCTGACAACTACACTGGGGTTGAGGTTGGTTCTGGTGGGGAACTGGTTCTTGCACGAGATTTGGTTGGTCAGAACCGAGTACTCAGGGAAGGTCTTGGTGGGTGGGAGGGAGCAGAGATAAAGTACTCAGGGTGGACCTATGTAAAAAGAAGAGAGAAGGTGGTCTAAAAAGAAAGAAAGAGAGCAGAGGCTGGGTGAAATGCTTGAGGTGGAATATTAAAGAGGAGGCGGGGGGAGGGGGGCTGGGTAGAAGAGGCAGGCTGACTTTTTTGTGTCCAATGATAAGACTTGTCTGTGGTGGTATGTGGTTAGCACTGACCAATGTTGGGATTCGATTGGTGGTATGTGGTTAGCACTGACCAATGGTGGTGGTATGTGGTTAGCATTGACCAATGGTGGTGGTATGTGGTTCGCACTGACCAATGGTGGGATTCGATTGGTGGTATGTGGTTAGCACTGACCAATGGTGGTGGCATGTGGTTAGCACTGACCAATGGTGGTGTTATGTGGTTAGCACTGACCAATGGTGGTGGTACGTGGTTAGCACTGACCAATGGTGGAATTCGATTGGTGTGATGTGGTTAGCACTGACCAATGGTGGTGGTATGTGGTTAGCACTGACCAATGGTGGTGGTATGTGGTTAGCATAAATTAATTAGCAACAATGGGGCAGAAATTGTGGTCTCTGTGCCTGAGTGTACGCCGTCGTAATCCATCTGAAACCTCCCGCAACTCCCGGGTTTCCGCATGTGCTTGTGCATGCGCTAAACCCGGAACTTGCGATCTGTCAAGGTACGCCGTGACAGATCATACGAACCGACTGTAAAATTAGTAGGGCCTGCTTTCATCAGCGTAAGAGTATATATAAACCTTAAAATAAACATTTAAAAATCAAAAATGATGCACATACACTTGAAATTAGTTTATGAAAATATTGGCCCGGATTAAGATGTTTAAAATTATTTATCAAAAATGTACATTTTTGTTGAGGTTGGTGCAATGAAGGAACTTATGAATAAAATTGAAAATCAGTACATTTATATTTATTAGAATTGTGTAAATTGTTTAATAATTTGGGGATTCCAGTGCATGTCATTAGGGGATTCCCTTCGTGAATGACTGCAATGGAATCCTCCTTTGTGATTGGAGGACCAGGCCCACGTGATCCTAGGGATGCTTCCGAGCCGCCTGCATCCCTGGGATCCGTGGGCCTTTATGCGGACGTCCACCTGGAAGCCCGAGACTGGAACTCTCCGCAGCCTGGAAGCATGGAGGTAGGTGCGGAAATGTTTCGCGGGTCAGAGGCGTACTCCGGAGGTATGCCTCCGACCGCAATTTCTAGCTCATTATTTGGCTCATTAAAATATCAAATATTACAGATGCAAGATTTTATATTCTAGAGTTACAGTATGAGGACGAATGAGAAACTTAAATTAATTATCTTTTGCATTGCTGTATAAGTTTTTCTATGAAGTAGTTCCAGTCCTATGAAATTGCCTGTACAGCAAGCTCATATGCTTGTATAGTGCTCCTTGGACTTGTATGCTGAGAGGAAAAAAAACAGCCGTTCGAAACAGACATTCACTGAGCTTTGCACTTAAAAATCAAAGATCCTCAGATTTTATTCTGGGGATCCTGTGCCTCTGGGAGTCACCAGGCTAATCTAACATGAAGGTGTTTCTTCACCTGCCTGCAATGCACAACAAACATGTTAGCTATTGGTTCCTTTTGGGGTTTATTTATGTTTGACACGGTAAGAGAGGCCTGCAGTTTATCATCCTTCTGCAGTATTTGCATAACCTTTCCAAGCTAATGGCTGCCACCTTGACAAGTTAAATTGGTTTCCTATGTCTCTTTATGGAATAAAGTCCCTTGGACAAGCCTGCCCCTGCCCCTGCCCCATTTCAAATGGTGGATGTTATTGAGCAGATGTCATTAACAAATTGGTTACAGGTTCCCATTATACTGGTAGATGAAGTTCATGGGGAAGATAATTGTCTTAAAAGTTTTGAAAGCACCATAGAGACATTTAAGCACCAGCCATAGAATTGTGACTCAGAGAAGCCAGTCCACGATGCCTACCTTAATTACTATAATTAATTGTTATACAAATTAGGTACCGGTGGGATATTGTAAATTTGGCATGTTAAACAGTTACCTTAAAGTTAATAACTGAAAAAAGATAATGGCAGAGTTCTGATATAGCCTACCTGATGTCATCTGTTGTTTTCAGACTGGTGTAAGCATACAGCCCACATTTATACTCTACTCACATCACTTGAGAATAGTGAAATTGTGAGCTTTAGAGACCTATCCATGCAGTTTCACTAAGTTTGGGTCTTAATTTTTACTTCTATTTTGATGAACAGTAAAAAGGTAGTTGCAAAAATACGGTGCACGGAGCAAATCTATTCTGGTTAACTTGTCAGTTACAGAAGATTTCAGAATGGCTGAGTGCAATTAGTGTGTACTGGGGCTGTGGTAAAGTGAAATAGGAGTTAAATGCACCTCTATCACTTACTTGGTAATTGCTTTTGCGGAAGTAGATGGAGAAATACTAGAGGAGGATTTGTGCTGCTAATTGATGATAGAGATAATGAGGAATGAAAGGAAGATAACGGAGAAAGCTACAGCTGGAGGCTTCTCTCAGAAGGTGAGAGCTGTGAAGAAAAACATGAATGAACTGTGTTTCCCAAAGAGCCAACAAGGCAAAATTGAAATGTTTTGAAGCTTGCACTGCATTGAGCTTAAGAGCATCATTAAAAGTCCGCTGTTTGGGCTACAGAGACAGGTGTTAATGATGCCACCTGTGTGATCGGCTGTGGCGTCAGTATTCACTCCCGTACTTGGTCTGGTTGATCATTTACCCTGCCATATATCTGTTCTCACAATTGCTCTAGACGGGGTGGATGAGAGCTTATTCAAAGCGATAGTGGTGGGGGAAATAAATGAGCAGGAAAGGTCATGCTTCAAATAAATTAATTAATTAATGTGGAAAAAGACAGGGAAATAAATAAAGAGGAAAGGGCATGCTGCCAATGAATAAAGAAAAGTCACAATTAATAAACTTACTAAAAAAAATATAGTGGGAGCAAAGTTGTAATGCCTCAATTTTCCAAAGCCAATTTGTCAAAACTGGGAGATGGGACTTGGGAGGCCCATGGCTAGGAATCAATCGTCGTGAAATGACCCAACCAGAGGTATGAGTTTGTAATGTTTGTAGGTTAATAAATTTTGGGTTAATTATAACAACTATAATCCATTTGACTCTGCTCAAATGTGACTGAGAAATGTTACAAGGAAGCAGTACAGGAGGTGTGACACAAAGTGTCAAGGTGTGTGACAATGCACATCATACTGCAGGCTTTTAACATATAATGTAAAGATATATACTAGAGATATTGTGCAGATTATCTTGTGTGTGTCTATAAGTACACTGCACAGATGCAAGAGGCAAAATACTGCAGATGCTGGAAATCTGAAATATAAACTGAAAATGCTGGAAATACTCAGCAGGCCATGCAGCATCTGTGGAGAGAGAAACAGAGTTAACGTTGTCCAGTTCTGACGAAAGGTCACCGGCCTGAAACGGTAACTCTGTTTCTCTCTCCACAGATGCTGCCTGACCTGCTGAGTATTTCCAGCATTTTCGGTTTATAGCACAGATGCAAGACATTATTTTCTAAGATCTAAATATGGGTTTGTACCATTGTCCAGGCAAGACACTGAAAGGTATATATTTGATCATTCATTCCAGAAATTCACATTTTTGGCAGCAAGTTTATTTTTGAAATCTACTCTCTAACTTTTCTAATTCCATTGTTATAATTTACCACAAATTTTAGGAGTTTACAAACTTTTTTCTACCATTTCTAATGCCAAACAACTTTTTTGGAAGTTTTCCGAGGATTTTATTTATTCATTTTTGGCTTTCATTCTCACCCGCTTGGCAGTTAATTAGTTTTGCTTGTGGTGCACTTGGTTTTTATTTATTGATACCATCTAAGTGATTCCTTCCCCTCTCGTCCTCGCTCAGAAAACCTCGATCACATGATGGTCCAATGTCTTTCATTTCCCTAAATTAATATTTTCTAAATTGTATTGCTCACTGGCTTTCATTTCACATATTGCACCAAGAACGATCCCTCATTACTAGAATGGTTCCTGGGATGAGGGATTACAGTTACGTGGATAGACTGGAGAAGCTGGGGTTGTTCTCCTTAGAGCAGAGATGGCTAAGAGGAGATTTGATAGAGGTATTCAAAATCTTGAAGGATTTAGATAGAGTAAGTAAAGAGAGGCTGTTTCCAATGGCTGAAGGGTTGATAACCAGAGGGCACAGATTTAAGGTGATTGGCAAAAGAACCAGAGGCGACATGAGGAAAAACTTTTTTACGCAACGAGTGGTTAGTATTTAGCATGCATTGCCTGATAGGGTGGTGGGAACAGATTCAATAGTAGTTTTCAAAAGGGAATTGGATAACTACTTGAAGGAGAGAAAATTTGCAGGGATATGGGGAAAGAGTGGGGGAGTGGGACTAACTGGATTGCTCTTCGAAAGAGCCGGCACAGACTCGATGGGCCGAATGGCCTTCTGTGCTGTACTATTCTATGATTAACCAGTACTTGAAATTTATTCAGAAGCTAAAACAGCACAAATATATCTTATATGTTTGGTAAAAGGTCTGGTTGTCCTCCTTCCCCAATAACCTTGAAATAAATTTGCATGAATAACAAATCCCTGTTTGTCTTCAAAGTTGTCTTTCTTTGTCCTGAATTACAAGCAAAATGGAAAATAAACATTAAAAAGGGAGTCGTTCAAAGCCTTTTAGCAGTGAATAAAAATTAGAAATTGAACAAAAAGAGACCTTTTTAGTCAGTACATCAAAAACTGAAGAAATGGAGGAAACAAAGAACCCACAGAAACCTAAATTTTCCCAAATGTAGAACTTCATTTAGGAAGAAAGGCAGAAAGAACTTGTATTTATACAGACCCTTTCCTGTCCTCAGGACATCCCAAAGTGTTTCACAGCTGATGAATTTATTTTGTAATCAGAGTTTTCATGTAAGTAAACGTGGCAGCCAGTTTTCACATGGCAAGGTCCCACAAACAGCAATAAGATAAATGACTGGTTAATCTGTGGGTTTTTGTTCCGGTGTTGGTTGAGGGATAAATAATGGCCAGGACATTGGGAGAACTACCCTGCTCTTCCTCTAATAATGCTGTAAGATCCTTATTGTCCACCTGAACAAGGCGTCTCTGATACTGAATTTCTGTAAGTGAGCCCAAAAAAGGTGTTAGACCCCTCATTTACATATGTAAGGAGCCGAACACCTGTTTTTGACCACCGCCTGCAAAATGGGCCGACCCAATTTCAGGTGGGACGTTTTTCAGACATCCTTAGCGCACAGGACTTTGGTCAAAAAAATTAAGCCTCATTGTGCCCGTTTTACGTCCATAAAAGGGTGCAACGAGGTCCAATTTCTACCCCATAGGTTGTCCACCAGCCCAACACCAAATTTACTCCAAAGATTATCTCTGATTTCTGTTTTAATTCTGTAGTTTCACAGAATATATCTTCTTCTTAGGCAGTCCCTCGGAACCGAGGATGACTTGCTTCCACACTAAAAATGAGTTCTCAGGTGACTGATGAGTCCAATGCGGGACCTACAGTCTCTGTCACAGGTGGGGCAGACGGTGGTTGAAGGGGCGGGTGGGTGGGGTGCTTGGGTTGACATGCGCTCCTTCCGCTGTTTGCGCTTGGCTTCCACTTGCTCCCGGCGAAGAGACTCGAGGTGTTCGGCGCCTTCCCGGATGCTTCTCCTCCACTTTGTGCGGTCTTGGGCCAGGGATTCCCAGGTGTTGGTGGGGATGTTGCACTTTTTCAAGGAGACTTTGAGGGTGTCCTTGAAGCGTTTCCTCTGCCCACCTGGGGCTCTCTTGCCGTGTTGGAGCTCCGAGTAGAGCGCTACAGGACAGAATATATATCCTCATTCTCACACTTCAACTTTGAGTATAGAATACAATCCTTGGATAACGGTTGAACCTTTTTTTCCTTCTGGTGTTCTCTCTGGGTGCAAACAAACTCTCCCAGCTCAGATATTGCATGAGTATAATGCTTTCACCTATAAACAGTCCACCTAAATCTCAGCTTCAAAAAGGTACCAGCTGCTGCACCATTATGATCTTTCCATTTCCTACAGTAACTATCCCATGGATTGTAGATGTGATGTAGTCCAATTAATGGCAAATACAAGTAGCTTTGTGTTTTAGACATTAGTTAGAAAATGAAAGAACCTTATTCAGAACCTTTGACCTTCACCATCTTTATCAACATAAGTAGGTGTTGCTTCCATTTTTGGAATAATATTGTTCTCTTGTGCTATTGCACATACCCAATCACTCATCCCCCTTACCCCCTTTGCTTCCCCCCCTCCCCCGCCCCGCAACATATTCTTGTTCATGCTTTGTTCTTACTCATTATCATCAATCTTCATGTTCTTATTGTAGAAAATTATCATTTCTAGGGATAGGAAATCCAGCTTTTTTTTTCTTGTATGGGTCTCATTGAAGTTGCATTTGATTTTTTTATGTTACATTCTTGGCCTTTGTGACAGGAAAAATTGACAGAAGATTGTGTCTGTGGCCTCTTGGGCAGCTGTTTCACTAAACTTGCAGCTATGTGGTACATTAAATCAAAGTAAAAGAGGTATATGTACATTATCTAAATATGCATATAAGATTGTTCAGTGAACCTTTGAAAATACTTAATGTAGATCATTAATTTATATCTTTCAAGCACAGATCTGTGCATTAGCAGTGAAACAGTTTTACTTGTGTCTTCCATTTTATGTGCACGAGCTCTTAGAAAAATTCATTTACTGGCAGAGGAGTAGAACACCTGCTCTTTCTAGCAGATATGATTCTTGAAATTGCAAGACTGTTTATCTATAGCATTCCTTTTGATAATTGACAGCATTGTGTGGAATCCAGTTTTAACTCTTAAGTCATTCAACGCTTGACATTGAAACATGAATAAAAATTTAAATATATATACTTTTTTTTTAAATGGCAATTTGAATGAAAAGCATTATGAAGTATAAATGCCTTCATGAAATCTAGTTCCTAGATTAAAGAGAGTAGCTGTATTACTTTAAGGATTATGCTTTAAAAGCATTGTTGGTTTATACAGATTAGGTCCTGACCTATGTAACTTTCCTGTCATCTTGGTGTAAAGGTCAGGGTATGTTAAATAAGTTTACCCAGAGTAAGTTAGAGCATTACTGAACTTGGCCATGCCTTTAAAGGGATGTTAGACCAGATACATTTTATTAATCAGATAAAGTGCATTAGTTGTGTTCAACTTTAAATGTTTTCATTGAATAATTAAACAACACTTACATTTATACATCGACATGTAAATGTGTATTTTTGAGAGCTGTTCCATTTAGTCTTTTAGAAACTAATCATCGGTACTTGAGCCTATTCGTATTATGGGGTCTGTGAAACTTGAATTCTATATTCACCAAATTCCTCATGCCAGTAAGGTATGGTAAGTTTAAAAAAAAATGTTTGTTGTAGAATAAGATATTTTGGATAGGCCTGTAAAAGAGGATACTGTCTCTTTAAAATAATTCCATGGTAAGTAGGGTAGAGGTGAACTTTAGTCCGAAAATTGTAATCCTGATTTTGCTGACATAATGTTTCCTTTATAAAAGCTGAGGGTTTTTAATATTGAGTAGTAAAACCATCATTATCAGATTGTACATGGAATCCAGTGTGGTTGTTAATCAAACCCATTGCAGCATCTGGTAAAACTTAGTCGGTATGGACTTGTTACAATTAGAGGTTTGCCATGTCAAAGACATCATTCACTCATTGCAGCGACCCATGTTGTGCTGAACAAACACATGAGTTTTTAATACAAAACAATAGTCTAACAAACTCTTTCCCAGCATCCTTGAAGGAAAGGTATTTGCCTGAGGCAAATCTGGCCTTAAGTCATGTTTTTATGATTCTGCTTATTTGAAACGTTGGCCCGCTATTGAGTAAAATTAAATATGCAAACAATTCTTTTTATAAATGGGACTAAGTTATAATGATTGTGTAAGCACAAACGTCAGTACAACATTAAGTTAAAATAAACACATAAACTCCATAGTAACCTTAGAAAAACTTTTTAAAAACTTTGTGCAGAGTGACTATAGAATAAAATATGTTTGTGAATATAAAACTTGAGTGAATTCATGGTACAGTTAGACAATATAAACAGTGCAGGTTTGCTTATAGCAGTTCCTGTATTACCAGTTCTGCTGAATGTTGTTGGTTAGTTTTAATAAAATTCAACGTGGGGTGATAATAGAAAGCAATAATAGCTACACAGTCATCTAAGCACTGCCCTTAATGTTGTACCAGGCAACTACTATTATTGTTGATGTTCCTTTTACATGTGTGCATGTGTGCATGTGTATATAAATATAATTTGAATAATATAAAAGAAATGTCCAGTGTACTGAGGAGCAGCCTGGAACTGCTTTTTAAAAATTGCATTGTGATGAAATAAGTACTTGAATAATACAGCTACTGGCCTGGCAGTAGTAGGAGGAAATGATGCAAATAACTTGGAGGCAGTGATCTGTGCAAGCAGCATCATTTATTTTTCTAATTTTGTCAGTACTGTCTTCTATGATGGATCTAAGAAAAAGTCACAACATTTAAAGTGAGTGTTTGCTCCATAAGATTGAGATGCTGTATAACATTACAACAATGACTTCACTTCAAAAGTACTTAATTGGCTGTAAAACACTTTGGGATGGCCTGAGGTCGTGAAATGCACTATAGAAATGCAAGTCTTTCTTTTTTAACTGAAGTATTTTCACTAATTTGGAAATTGCTTGCATCAGTTTATGTGCAGCTAATGACTGCAGCTGTAATTCTTTATTCTGAAACTTTGAATCAATACATTATGTATGCTTTTTGTTTATAAGCCTTATCTTGAACATTGCTAGCCTGGGGTTTTCAGAATACAGAATTACAGTTGTAGTCGTGACCTGCACGTAAACTGATGCAAGCAATATGAGGGAAATTGGTAAAAAAATATACCTTTTTGAGAAGAAAAGATTTTTTTAATATTCATTCCTGGGATGTGGGCGTCGCGGACAAGGCCGGCATTTATTGCCCATCCCTAATTGCCCTGGAGAAGGTGGTGGTAAGCCGCCTTCTTGAACTGTTGCAGTCCATGTGGTGAAGGTACTCCCACAGTGCTGTTAGGGAGGGAGTTCCAGGATTTTAATCCAGCGACGATGGAGGAACAGCGATATATGTCCAAGTCAGGATGGTGTGTAACTTGGAGGAGAACTTGCAGGTGATGGTGTTCCCAAGCGCCTGCTGCCCTTGTCCTTCTAGGTTGTAGAGGTTGTGGGTTTGGGAGGTGCTGTCAAAGAAGCCTTGGCAAGTTGCTGCAGTGCATCTTGTAGATGGTACACACTGCAGCCACGGTGCGCCGGTGGTGGAGGGAGTGAATGTTTAAGTTGGTGGATGGGGTGCCGATCAAGCGGGCTACTTTATCCTGGATGCTGTCGAGCTTCTTGAGTGTTGTTGGAGCTGCACTCATCCAGGCAAGTGGAGAGTATTCCATCACACTCCTGACTCGTGCCTTGTAGATGGTGGAAAGGCTTTGGGGAGTCAGGACGTGAGATATTCGCCACAGAATACCCAGCCTCTGACCTGCTCTTGTTGCCACAGTATTTATGTGGCTGGTCCAGTTGAGTTTCTCCCAGGATGTTGATGGTGGGGGATTCAGTGAAGATAATGCTGTTGAATGTCAAGGGGTGGTGGTTAGACTCTCTCTTGTTGGCACTTATGTGGCGCGAATGTTACTTGTCACTAATCAGCCCAAGCCTGAATGTTGTCCAGGTCTTGCTGCATGCAGGCATGGACTGCTTCATTATCTGGGGAGTTGCGAATGGAACTGAACACTGTGCAATCATCAGCGAACTTCCCCACTCTGACCTTATAGGAACATAGGAACAGGAGTAGGTCATTCAGCCCCTCGAGCCTGTTCCGCCATTCAATGAGATGATGGCTGATCTGCGATCTAACTCCATATACCCACCTTTGGCCCATATCTCTTAATACCTTTGGTTAACAAAAAGCTATCAATCTCCAATTTAAAATTAAGAAATGATCTAGCATCAATTGCCGTTTGCAGAAGAGAGTTCCAAACTTCTTCTACCCTTTGTGTGTAGAGGTGTTTGCTAATTTCTTATGACCTAATGATGGAAGGAAGGTCATTGATGAAGCAGCTGAAGATGATTGGACCTAGGACACTGCCCTGAGGAACTCCAGCAACGATGTCCTGGGGCTGTGATGATTGGCCTCCAACAACCACAACCATCTTCCTTTATGCTAGGTATGACTCCATCCAGCCAGTGGAGAGTTTTCCCCCTGATTCCCATCCCATCTGAAGATAACACATATGGAAGCCCCTGCTTAAGTTAAACTCACTGCGATCCTAAAATCAGTTACATTTAGTACCTGGTTTTGTTTTTATACTAAGCGCGGTGGGCAGGTTCCTGAATCCTGATGGATAGATAAATCTACATAGGGGTAGAAATTGCTCCTGGTTGCGTCCATTTTATGGGTGTAAAATGGGTGAAATGAGGCTCAATTTTGGGGACCAACGTTCTGCAATGCAAGGATGTCTTTAAAAAAAAAAAACCAGTCCAACCCAAAATTGGATCTGGCCATTTTTTAGGTGTTAAAAACAGACATTTGGTCGCTTAAATATGTAAATGAGGGGCCTAATGCCTGTTTTAGGTCTCCTCACAGAAACTGGGCAGTGGTGAGTGAGGAGCCGTCAGACCTGCTCCGCTCAGGATTCTTCAGCAACTGCTGTGGTCTCAGCGGCGGCCGCCAAATACAAGTAAGTTTTTGAATTTAAAAAAAAACTTTCCTGTGCAGCCATGAAGAACAGGACTACTTCCCGAACTCCACAGTCATAACAATTGTTCTCTTTCCACCCGCCCCCCACTGTTGCCCGCTCGAAGCCCTGGGACTTAACTTCAGGCCGCTGCCAGTGAGGCAAGCCGCCCGATATTCTTCTCGGTACATGGGCGAGCTGCCTGTGGAGGCGTGGCAGGCGCCGGTAGCTTATGCCAAACATTTTTAATGGATCAGAGGCCCAATTTAGGGCCGGCTTCAGGCCTCCTGGTTGGGGTGCACACTGCCTGCACAGCACCGGAAACGGGCCTGACGAATTTCCATCCCAGTGTCTGGACAGAAACACGTTACTCCTTCAAGACCAAGTAAAACTGAACATTATGTGTGATTCCGTTACAGTTGTACACACAGACTGACAGTTAGAGGTAAAATTATTTGCAAAATATATTTGTTGTGATGTTAAAGAAATTATAAATTTAAAATGGCTTTGTAAACCTTTGTTATCATGGCTTATACCCTGCATGTAATTTTTAACATTAGTCCCTATTTTCAAAATGCCGTTCAAAATTTTCTGTTGCGAGTTATAAGACGCTTCACATAAAGGTGTTAAAGTACCCGCTATGTTTAGAAGATATTTGGGCGCTGGGCGGAACACAGAAAGGAAAGTGTGGTGAGGGGAATCGCACATTGGTAGCAGAACGGGCCTGATTTTCCTTCCATTGAAATTAATAGAGGGAAAATCTGGCTGGCACTGTAATCCTCCCGGCCACATTTTCCTTTCTGTGCTTCACCCAGGCGATAATTAGTGCCCATGCAGTAAAGATGAAAGCCTATCCCGATGACTCATTTCACTTCTGGGACCTGGGTTTGAATTAAAACTGGCCTAATGAGATATGTCTGTTCTTCTGGCATAAGGTCCTAACTAAAACAAGTTTGAGCTGTCTCAAATCAGTTCCGTGCTGATGAGCTCACTGGACAAGGTACCCATAATTTTACACCAATTAGCACTAAGTTGACAACCTCACTCAAAAAGACTGCATGGACGAGTGGTGTGCCGTGTTCCCGCTTAAAAAAATGTTTTGGGTGGGCGGCCCATTCAAATGTCCAGGCATGTGCGGTTTTTCCATTTAAAAGCCGGTGAGCTGGCTGCGCGGGAGCTCCAGACCGCTGCGCCACCGCGCAGCTTAACAAGAACATTGGTGGTATGGGACATGAAACATGGTTTGTCACATTGGTGCAGTTGCTGAGGTTGGATTTACAGCATGCTGTTGGAGTAAAATAAAATAAAGTCTTGAAATACTGAACCTAAGGGCACTTGATGCTGACATTGGACAAATGTTGGAAAATGTTCCATACTTCAACATAGACATCCCTCACCTTAATCAGAAAACCTTAGTAAATAATATCAATATAAAAAAGTAAACTAAATGCTTTAGCACATTTTGTACCACATTTGTACTACAAACTGGAAACTCAGTAATAAGTATTTAAATGCAAAATGCATCACAAATACGAGCTCAAACTGTATAGTTCACTCCTGCTACTTGATCCCTTGCATTCTTGGGAGAGCTTCTTTGTTCAATGGTTTATCCCTGACTATTCTCTGATATTGGCCCAGAATTTGCTAGGAAAGTAACGGTGAGTTTTATGTGCATTATTAATGTGTAAATCGACCAACAATTTGTGGCGAGGAAGAGATATCCCGTGAGTTACAAAACGGCACAAATTGCTGGATGATTTGCGCCGCTCCACCGTTAGACTCGTGGAAATTGCATTTGCACAGTAATACTAATTAAACTCGCCGCAAAATGTTAGGGCTGGTAGTTAACAGCGTAAGGAGCCTTTTAATTACGAGATTTATGATCCTGCAATGCCACTCAACCTCTCCGGCCCAGAAAGAGAACAGTTGAAATTGTGGAATCTCATTCCTGCAATTAGGAAATTGTTCTAAGAGATTTTTTTAATTTAATTTTTTTTCTTGCTTCTCCTTTCTGTCTTTTCTCTCTCTCTCTTAATCCAATCTTTCTTTCCCTCCCTGTCTCTCTTTTCATTCCTAATTTGACTCTGATTCATCCTATTTTTCTCTCCATTGTTCCTCTATTTCCCTGCTCCAGCAAATTCTGGGCCAATATATCCATTCTGTACTGCTTTTTCTCCTCTATCATTTATTAAATACCTGCAAAGTTTCCAATGCCATGTATTGATGGGAATATCATCTTGCAGCTTTGCTTGGGATGATCAGTGCTATTAGAGGAACTTGCTTTGCTAATCCATGTATCTATTTCTGATGTTACCCAGCAGAATCTTGGTTTAAATATTTAAATCCTTGGCCAGAGATGTTCTACATTTCTGTGGGGTTTTTAAAATAAAAGGTTGGGTAAAAATACAAACATCACAACCACAAAGAGGACATGATGTATGGGTTTACCTCACTATGATTTAACGTTGAATGTTTTAGTGTTTTGCATCATAAAATGCACTTGCTTTCACTCTGTCTTGGTGCGCTCTGCCAATAAAGTCTTCACACCACGTGAATTCTTCCAAGCTGTCAAGAGACGACGACTTACTGTTTCACCAAGAACAAATAGATATCTCAAAATTAACACCAGTGTGTGCTAACAAAGGCTCTTTGCTCTCACACCAGACACTTCGATTTAGGGCATTTAATTGCTTTGCGGAATTGTTAATAGTCATAACTGTCAAATCCTTCGCACACAGCTAAAGGATGAATTTGAAATTCCTAATAAACTGCCACTGTTTCCAGACGTGTCAACTTTTCTCTTCCCACCCCTGCTTCGAATTCCAGTTAGGGCCAATAAATACCATTTCAAAACAATTAGTACCAATTGGAATTTAGAGCAGGAGCCAGTCTGAGATTTAGTGACCCGTGTGCATTGCAAATGTAAGAACAAAGCAAGGCGGCCTTATTTTGTTACTGTATATTATGTGCCTGTTTCAGTGTATGCAAGAAATCGGAACTGGCCCACAGAGGGCCAACAGATTGAAATGTTTTTATTGGGAACTGACCCCATGGGTTAATGCCTCCATTAAATGGTGGACAGAGAAAGATCATATGTGTTAAAATGTTCATCACCAAGAATAATTTCTAGTCTCATGTGTTTTAACATTTTAAAAACACAAAATGTATGAACTGCACAGTAGGTTGATCAGCATCGAAAAGAGGAAAAGGCCGGTTAGTTTTTAGGTTTGACCCTGATTACAAGTCGGCGCTAAGGTTTTTTTCTTGATGATATTGACTTACCCTTTCTACCTGAAGGTAGTTGTTTATTTAAAATAGTTAATTCGGCAAACCGTCAATCCAAGTAATCCCTCATCTGGCTGCCATGGGGTCCAGGACAGGGACAGATGTGATAGTGAACCAATTTTGCTTTGTGAATGTAGAATGCATGGTTGGTTAGAATTGTTGTAGGTACACATTGCAAAAGATTTCAACCCACAATTAAAGTGATGTGTTTGAGGCTAGATTGCCAATGAAAGAAACTGAATCCTGTAAAGTGTATTGAAGTCCATATAACTACTTTTATTTTCATAATTAAAATATCTGTAAGTTGACCATCAGCATCTGAACTCACAAGAAAAATGTGCTTTTTTCATTGGGATTGAAGATTGTCCGTATCAACCAATTAGATCAGTTGGAAGGTACAATTGGAGACGGTGAGAATTAATTGATTAGATGTTATTTTCTCCCCTAGTTTATGGAACACAAACTTCAGATTAAAAAGTTTTAAGATGAGCTAATGGTTTCTGAGAGCGGCAGCTGCAGGTGTGTTGGTTTAGTGTTTGTTGCCAAAGAGGTTACCTGTAATACATAGGTTGCTAAAGTACAGCTTTGATAAACTTCTCACTTTCATCAAAGAAACATTCTGGGGCATTGTTCTGGCCCAGCTGTTCCGATGTGAAGACTTATTTTCTTCGTGTCTAGGTACAGTGCTTTTTGTGATGAGGTGGGTGGTCCCTGGTATAAATGCATCAACTGGTTTTATTTGAGCATTTCTGTTGAAGTTCCAGAGTTTGGAAATAAAATGGGGAGTGGGCTTGGAATGCTCATGAGTTACATTACACCTGAGATTTACATAATTAGGATTTCACTATAGTGTACTACTGTGAAATGTCATTAAGCCCCAATTTTAACGCTGCCCACCCAGCGGGAATGAGGCGGGCAGGTGGTTCAACTATCAGCACAGTAAATACCGCTACATTCCCAACATTGCCATTTTAACCACAAATCACACAAGTCCTGCCCACTGCCCAACCTACAGTAAATCCTGGTGGGATTGGTCTCTCAGAGCCACAGAAGCATTATTTAAAGAGGTACTCACTTGCAGCTAATTGGATTGCAGGATCATTGCGTTATTTAGATTGCCAGGAGAGTTCCCAGCCTCCAAATCACCTCTTTCTCCCTTTTTTTAATTTGTTGCTGTCAGTAAGTTTTATCTGCTTATGGGTGCCATTATTGCTAGTTTAATTTGGATGGAGGAGCGCTTGGAGGAAAAATAATAGCCTCAACAAGCAGTGTCGGGAGCAGCTCGGCCTATGTGAAGACTGTTTGTAGGAGGCCCTACCCAGCACACAGGGTGCACAGGCCAAGAGTCACTTTCTTGGATGTATCTGAAGAGCAGTGCATCAGCAAGCTGCTCAGATCTCTGCAGCGTCCCACTTTGCCAGTGACTGTGAAAGTCACTACAGCCTTTAGTTTCTTTGCCTCTAGCTTCTTCCAGTCTTCTACAGGGGTCACCAGTCGCATCTTCCAGTCTACAATACACAGCTGCATTAAGCAGGTAACCACGCACTGTTGCCAGGATTGGCCAATACTTGCCCTGGAGATGAGAAGGTTAAGGGGTGGTTTGATTGAGGTGCTGAAAATAAAGAAGGCCCTTGACGTGGATAATTGGAAAAGATATTTTCCTCTAATAGGGAATCCTTAGCAAGTTAAAATCCAGGAAAACTTTTTTCATACAAAGAGTTATCATAGAATGATACGTGATGTGGAGATACTGGGGTGGACAAAAATGAGAAGTCGCATAACACCAGGTTATAGTCCAACAGTTTTATTTGAAATCACGAGCTTTCGGAGTGTCTTTACCTGACGAAGGAGCAGCGCTCCGAAAGCTCGTGATTTCAAATAAAACTGTTGGACTATAACCTGGTGTTGTGCGACTTCTCATAGAATGATACAGCACAGCAGGAGTCCATTCAGCCCATCGTCCCTGTACTGGTTCTTTGGCTATCCAACTAGTCCCAGTCCCCCGCTCTGTCCCCATAGCCCTGCACATTTTTCCCCTTCAAGTATTTATCCAATTCCCTTTTGAAAGTTATTATTGAATCTGCATCCACCACCCTTTCAAGAAGTGCATTCCAGATCACAACAACTCACTGTGTAAAAATAAATGTTTCCTCATGCCACCTCTGGTTCTTTTGCCAATCACCTTAAATCTGTGTCTTCTGGTTACTGACCCTTCTGCCACTGGAAACAGTTTCTCCTGATTTACTCTATCAAAGCCATTCATGATTTTGAACACCTCTATCAAATCTCCTCTTAGCCTTCTCTGCTCCAAGGGAGAACAACCCCAGCTTCTCCAGTCTCTCCACATAACTGCAGCCCCTCATCCCTGGTACCATTCTAGTAAATCTCTTCTGCACCCTCTCTAAGGCCTTGACATCCTTCCTAAAGTGTGGTGCCCAGAATTTAACTCAGAATTTAATATTCCAGCTGAGGCCCAACCAGTGTTCCTGAAAGGTTTAGCATAACTTGCTTGCTTTTGTACTTTAAGCCTCTATTAATAAAGCCAAGGATCCCATATGCTTTTTTAACAGCCTTCTCAGCTTGTCCTACCACCTTAAAAGATTTGTATACATACACCCCCTTTAAAATACTATCATTTAGTCATATTATGACGATATGGAATGCATTGCCACAGTAGATTATAGATCCAAAGCTAATTGAAGTGCTTAGAAGGGAGCTAGAAGAGGAATAAAAGTATTAAGGAATGGAGAAAAGGGAGAGAATTGGGATTTAAAAAGAGCTACCATAAGCAAAAAAAGGTAGAGCAGACTTGATGGGCCGAATGGCCAACTGCTCTAACTATGCTCCAGACCGACGGGTTGAAAGTCTTCTCTCTGCTAGCTGCAGTGTTCCTATATCCAATGATTTTCAACAGTCTTAACCCATTTTTAGTCAATCTCGTCCACAACACAAAAACTGTTACTAAATTAACTATCTGACTTAAAAAGATTTAAAGGGATGATTGGTGTGAGAAATTAAAATACATGCTGGTTCATTCGGTGTGCTTTTTCTAATGTTGTGGCTGAGGCATATTTTTGGGCAGATTACAAGAAGTTTTATTCTCTATCCATGTATGTTATACTTGGCCTGGGAGTTTAAGTGCCTGAAATAGGAAATGTACAGTTCCACAACTTGACGACAAAAAAAAAGTCTCGCTTTCTTTTGCTACATACATAGCCTGAATTATTTTATACAAAAATCCGAGAACTGAAGTAACTAAGTTTGTGCAAACTCAGCAAGTGTTATGGCTGGTTCTGACCCAATGCTACTTTTCTATTCGTATAAGCCTATCTCTCGATCTCTGTCTCCTTAATGTTCTCAGCATTTATTGTGCCCTAATTGTCTGCATCTCAGATGCCACTGAATTTCTGTTATTTATATACTTTGTTTATATTCTTTGGTGCGTTGCTTTTCTGTTTTTTATTCTCTCCCTGCTTTTATAATGGAAACTGCCTCTGTAAACTTATCATGCTGTAATTACACTTTTCCACCAGTGTGGCGCTGAACAACTCTAGTTTTGTATCTCCCAACTCCTGAACTTGTGCTGCAGAAAAACTTCTACGCTGCAATCAACTCTCCTTCTCTGTTTTTTAAGTTGCCATAAATTTGGTCAAAATATTACATAAAATGAGTACAATATAATCAATTATATTGTGACTAATTTATGCTATTTAAACTTACCTAACTTTCCTGCCTTACAGGGAGAGGCTAACTTAAACATAGTTCCATTATCAGCAGAATAACACACTATGCATTTCATGGTATAATCTTCCTGTCCTAAAACCGCATACCATCGGAATACCTTCAGCAATGCCAAGGAGAATCTGCTAATATTTTATGCTTAGAATGCATCATAACACACATCTATATAAAAAATGGATTTTTTGCAACTGTGATTCACTCAAAGGTTGTATCCATAAAATAGCAACACATTACAACTGAAGAGGAAGAAAACGTGAATTGAATACAAGGAAAATAGGTAGAAAAGTTACAACAGGGGAATTACTAAGGATATTTAAAAACAATAAATCGAAGCGTGAGTAGTTAGCAAAATCTACCATTAAAAGAAAAAGAGGAGCCAAAGTTGGTCAGCAAGCACAGGAGTGATAGGTAAGCGGGACAGTGCTGGATAGGATACTTGCAACAGACCATCGGGTGAGCTGAAGCTCACAGAACGTGGAGAATGGCAGGCTGGCCGGGAGAGCCTTGGCAAAGTCGATTCTGGAGGTGACCAAAGCCCGGTGAGAGCTTCAGCAACAGATGGGCCGAGGCAGGGATGGAGGTGGAAATAGGCGGTCTTTATAACGGAGAGGATATGGGGTCAGAAGCGCAGCTCAGGGTCGAATAGGGTCAAATGAGTTTAATCTCCATTCGGCCTATTTTGAAGGCCTAAGCCTGGCATAAATTGGGCGGTAGCAGCCTGAACATGGCGTTGGGTCACACTGCCCCGCTCCTCCTGGGCCCAGAAAAATCATCAGCCTGCCACTGCCTCGTGCAAGGCCCTTCCTGAACCCCCACTGCTCACTGTGCGCCTCAAATTAAAATCAGTTTTATGTATTTCTTGAACTTTGCTATCAAAATCCACACTCTGAACCGCACTCTAGATATTGAAGGTAAAGAGATGCTCCCCAAGTTACTTGTAGATATTTATTTATTTATTTATGTAGGTGTGATATGTGAGGGACATAAATTTATTTATTTTTTCGACCTGCATTAGGTAAGGAAAAGTTCAGGAACCGGTCCAAAACAGTTCTTAAAAAGGAAAAAAAACTGCAAATGCTGAAAATTTGAAATTAAAACTAAAAATGCTAGAACTGCACATCAGGTCTATCAGCATCTATAAAGACAAGACAGGTTAGCATTTAGAGTGTAAACCCTTTGTCAGAATGTGAAATTAGAAGATAAGATAAGTCTCTTGGGGTGATATCTTGCAAACTTTTCTGAAGACTTTCAGTGGAGATGTGCCTCTTAAACCTAGTTTCACATCCTAGCAACCTATGTTTACTCTAACAACAAATGTTTATATAAGCAGACATAAAGCCACTGGCTGCAAGTGCTTTTATTTTTTTTTTAAATCTGCCCACCACCAAAATGTTAGAAAATAAGTTAAATCTACAATGACATATCAATTCGAACCATAATGAACAATTTTCCATCTCTCGTCTTATCCACACAAGAGTTTTACTTTGTTCTTGGAGGTAAAATAATGGAACAAAAGAATGCAAAGTAAAAATATAGCACTTTTAGGCACATGGGATTGACAGAAAACACTAAAATACCAGCATTAAGTGCCCATTAAACAGGCCTGTCAAATTGAAGTTCTTCGCTCATCTTTATCTGTCCGTCTCCTATTGCCCATTACCTAATGCACAGAAACCTCTTAATAATGCTTCTAAAACTGTTGTAAGTATGTCTAATTAATTTCACCATACTTATGGAAGCATTAGGAGCAGAAAAAAAGTAAACTTGGCTAGAATCCATTCCAAGCGATTCAACTGTAAAGGTTCCCAAAATACTAACACCAACCAATACTTCAGGGTGATCAAACAGAGTTGCACTGATTGATGAATGAGCCTCATCAGTTACTGTAGATTAAATGCTGATGTTCGGAGCTTCATGCACACAAATGTTTAATGCAATCTGGTAATGGATTTCGGAGGAGGTATGACTTTACATTTTTGGAGTGTTAAGATTTCCGTGCCATTGCAAAAATGTGACAGCCCAGTTACTGCGATTTCTACCATGTTTTGCTGCAGAGAGCAGTAATTATAACTGATTGATGGCTTCCTTTTCTTTACGTGCAATGTGAGATTAATCATCCTGCTTATAGCTTGGTATCAGATACAAAAAAGTCGATGCTAATTTTACATATGCGCCCCCTTCCAATTGAACATCATTCCTGACAATGATGTTCAATTTTGAAACAACTGTGGATTATGCACTGCTCCTCATTTTATGGGTATGTGGTTTTAATTAATAGTAAGATGTTTAACTATACTGAAAACTTGCTTTACTTTTAAATTGGAATTTGGTCTTAAGATGTTTGACAATGTTCTGGATCTGCATGTTTTGAGAATCTCTTCCTCGAATTTTACAATAGTAGAAATACAATGGTATTGTATTTCCTTAATATTTATTTGTATTGCCAATGCCTTTGTTCATCAAACCACTTCAAAAATATAGATTTTTAAAGTAATTTCCATTCTTAAAATCTGCCAAAAGAGGTACCAATTAAAGGCTGAAAATCAAGAGCTACAATATAGAAGTTGACCTGAATAAATAAATAGAAATAGAAAAATCTTTTTCTGTTTATGATATGTATTGAAAAAGAATTTTGACCGGAATTATTTTATGTAATGTATGTTGCCTTTCATTTAAGAAAGAGCCAAAAATACACCTCCAAATGTAAATTCAAGTCCAGCACCCATCGTTGTTGTATTACAGGAAACTTTCGTTTATCCGGCATCGACGGGACCGGCGTGGTGCCGGTTTATCGAAAGTACCGGATAACAGAGAGTTATATCTACCGAGGCTATTTTTAACAAAGAGACTCCAAGCAGCACAGGAGAATCTACTCCTGCTACTGCAATGTTTCGGATTGCGACAGCGCCAGGAGGCCGAGTAGTGGCACTTTTGAAAAGTACCCCTACTGACTAAATCGGCGTTCTCGGACTCGGACTCGGGATCGGCAACATTGCCGGTTATTTGAGAGGATTTTTCGGAGCACTCGGCGTTCGCGGAGACTCGACTGCGACTCGGCAACATTGCCGGTTATTTGAGAGGAGTTTTCGGAGGATGATTTTTGCCGGTTAAGCGAGAATTCCGGATATTTGGGTGCCGGATAAACGAAAGTTTCCTGTATCTAAATATACTTCATAATGTTTTGTTCTGTTAATGTGTCTGGGTAACTTAATACAAAGAAAACACAACTATAGCTCATCTGTTTTCTTAAAGAAGATCAAGTGGCCTATATTTATTTAACACTTCCTGTTAATTGACCTTAATCTTTGCTTTACACAACTTTGGGAATCTTTAGGAAATTATTGCTAGATTTAAAATATTTTATTCATACAAATAATTTACAACAGTAGGTTAGCTGATTATATAAATTTGGATTTTGTTGTTTCTTGAAATAATTACTGTAATGAGGGTTATGCAGTCTCACAGTTAACGTGTCACTTCTAAGATTGGTGTAAGATACAGCGGACCGTATTTTGCGACCCCCACGGGTGCGTACGAGGTGCGCACGCGTCTGTAGGGGCCGCACAAGTTCCGGGTTTAGGCATGCGAAGCGCATACGCTGAAACCCGGCACTTGCAATCTGTCAAGAATCTTCTTGACAGATCCTCCGCATCCGCGGGAGAAGGGCCTCTACGTTGGAGAGTTGCACTATTTGCACAATTTCCGCCCGCTGAATGCCTGTCAAATTCTTAGGCCTGGTAAAAGCAGCATAAGAGTTTTAAAAAATAGAAAAATAAAATGTTATCACTCATTTATAAATTAAAAATACTCTTCAATAAGGTAAGTTTATTTTTAGCCCCGTAAAAACATACTTTTTTTTCTAAAAATTAAATTTTTGTTTAAAATATTTAATTAAATGGCATTTTATTTCATTTTAAATATGTAATTTAAAATTTTTTTTATTTCATGTGTTGGTGAATTTTTTAAGTGATCCCCATTCATACTTATTGGAGTTCTGTACATACGGAACCCCCATAAGTATGAATGGGGATTCCCTTCTTTTATTGGTTGGGCCGGCCCATGTGATCCCAGGGGTGCCGACGAACCACATGCACCCCTGGGATACGGGGGCCTCTACCCGCGCGGACCCGGAGAGGCCCAGGATCGCAAGCCTCCGTATCTCCCGGGCCACAGGTACATTCGTAGAAATTTTGCAGTTTGGAGGCATCCACTCGCAGGAAGCCTCCGATCGCAAATGTTGGCCCATTATTATTTTTTTAATTACGGGCCTATGCTCTAGCCTGCACTCTCTGTTACTCTGACAAATGATTACTGCAGCTTCCCTGAATTCTTCCCTGCTCTATCAGTGAAGGTCAATTTTTCAGCCACTGCGCCCAAACCTCTAGACTTATCTTCCAAAGCACCTTTGCCTTGCTACCTCTCTTCCTGCTTTCAAAAGCTCCCTAAAAATCCATCTCTTTCACCATGCCTTTGGTCTATCTTGCTCTCTTCAAATTCCTCCACTTCCTGTTTGGTGTTCTACTTTCTGCATTGTACAATGCTCTAAGACATTCCTCTGAATAAGGAAAGCCATTTAATGTAAGTTATTACTAATTTAATGTTAGTCCTAATGGAGGAAGCTTCATGCTTTGAAGAAGCAGGGAGAAACAATACTAAGCGTTCATTGAATTGAACCTGGCTTCTCTTGGAACTTTGTGTCGTGCCATTTATTTTATTTGTTTCATTTAATCACATGTCTTTAAGCCACTCCATGTTTCCTGAAATTCCATGGCCAGACAACATGCTGGTGACGTCTGCCGAGCCACTATTGAGCTGCATACTAGGGAGTGTATGAGAATAGCCATGGGAGATAGTCCCTCCTTCTGTTTGAAGTGCAAGCCTCTTTGTGGATTCTCTGACAGCATACCCAAAATTGTAAATTATCAATATATGGACTAACAACGTGCTCGGGTTTAGAGAGTATTTTGTAGCATTTTTCTTCACCATAACAGTGCTTTCTGTTAAATCTCTGAGGGCGACATTCGACTTTGGCGGAAGCACAAAACGGGCGCTAGCCAATCAGCTGCCCATTTTACACCTCGCCCGTTTTTCATCAGTGGAAAGGAGTATGGGGCGGGGTTTAAAACGGGCTGCAATTTCGCAATCGCCTGTTCTGTGCTACTGCAGAAGTTGAATTTCACCCCTCTATTTTTTCACAAGGCAATGTTCCCTTTGTTGTCACTTCCAATTTTCATCAAAGTTTCAAACCCAATCAATTTTAAAACTTATCTGGTCACGCAACTGAGATACAAGTATCTGCAACTTTAATAAGCCATTGCAAAAGGTGACTCTATTTAGTGATTGTATTTTTAAATAGATTATCTTGAACATTTCTCTGAGATAAACTTTGCATTTTACTTGAGTGAAATGCTGCTTTTTTTGTCACGGGCTTGTCATTTCTTTGCCTGACATCTAGAGCATGACAGCTACAAGAATCCCCTGTTTTGAAAAGGTTCATGTCTATTATCTTTGTACAAGTGAATTGTAAAGTAGTTACACAATTCAAGGGGTCAGATGATATGAAAACTGAAAGAACAAAGCTTGAGGGCAGTCTAAGCACCAAGATTTTGTGTAACAATCTATCATCGCTTGCTGTTTTATATAATACAATCGTCCCCTCTCTACATAGAGGTGTCAGTAGCCATGGTAACAGTCATGACTTGGCTTGACCTGCTGGATAGTGAAATCACCACTGTTTGCAAAGGCAAGTGCTAGTTTTTTTTAAACCACCTAATGCTGCTGTAGCAACAGACTGTCAATTGAGAAGTATAAAATATAACTTGGCTCGTGTCATTTAACTGTTAGGCAATCTCCCCTAAGGAATCTAGAGAAATGATTGCCAATATTGAAAATCAAGAGGAGGAAAAACAAAGCCAAATGACCTCAGCTCACCAGCTCCCTCACAAGCATCTCTTCCAGTGTGCTGCTTTCCTAGAACTAATCTAATGCTGCCCCTGACTAATCGAACATCTAACCCACGTGGGCTTTTCAACAGAGGGTGAAGAAAACCAGAGTAAAAGGGAGTGCTAAAAGTGTGTGCGTCTAAATGTTGCAATCTGAGATTGCCTGCCATTTACCTTTAGTGCTATGCTGTGGAGTTGGAGATGTGAAAGAAGAGAATGAGAAATCTTTCTCCAATCCATCCTCACTTGTGCTCCCAGTCTGTTGATGTCTGGGACTCTTGTGAGCTACACCCCATCCCACATCTTGCCCAAATTACCACTTACTAGTATGACTTAAAGCAGCACTGAGTAACCTATATACTATTACACAAATGTGTGATTCACTGACATTTTTGTGAGATATTTCTTTTCTTCCCTTCCTTTCCTGTGGTCGGCTGGTGGGCCACACTATCGCCAGTTAAAGGAGCAGGGGCCGACCTGCTGTCAGGTATAAGCAGCCATTTAAAAAGTGCATGGCCTCTCTTCCACCAGAACTGGGGAAAATGTGCAGAATCTACAAAGGACTTCACGGAATGCCGTGGCAGAGATAAGGGGGACTGTGGAAAACAACCCTATGCCCTATTGTTCCGTGGTACCACACGTTACAGCTCCAGCACACTGCAGGTCTCATTATTTGTTCACATTATTTGTTAGGAGATACACGTAAGAAAGGCTAAACTGCACACTCACATATCTGGTAGAAAATGTTCAAGGCTGTTTCTTTGAGATGTCGGATTCTCTACGTTAAAAAGGTTTTTCGGTCTGTGTTCTAGATAAAATTTCACAGTAACAATTAAGCTTAAGTTCTGTCAGTGTTGTTTTTGCAGGATGTGGTATAAATTTAATTTCCTTGTGACTATTCAATTTCTTTGGTACTGACACTGAAATGATATTTGGCGACGTGTTACTAAATCTGCCAGAAGGTTTAAAACAGGATGGGAAAGTTATTTTTACCTCTTGTGTGTCTGAGGATAAAAGGACCAAAATTGCAATGGCTTTTTATTAAAAAAAACCCTTCCTGCTACTTTGTTTTTCACAGCCGCAAACTCTTCCATCCATGGAACTGTGGTATCAAATAAACCAGGCATGCCATAATTGGCACTAACAACAAAGACACACACACTTGTAGCCTCTAGGCAGTTTAAAACCCAGACTCTTCTCCTCACATCCTCTTAAGTAACAGATGCAGTGGTGAACTTTTTTTTAAGTGTTAATGTTTTTTTAAAACTAATAATCTTGAAATGTGTAAGATTTGCTTCATCTGCTTCACTTTTATATTTAAAACACAGACACTCACATTTGAGACCAGTATCAGCAAAACGCACTAATAATGTTCTCCTTTGATGTTATTTATTTTTTACTGGTACCTTATAACTGTAAACAGACCTAATGCTCACATAGAGATCTGGCTCTTTAACTTTTGCAATAAGTTCCTGAATTGTGGTTTCTAGGGCTGGAAATGAGTCCTGGATCTTTTGTTGCTTAAAGGTATGTGTTTGGTTACTAACTATCAATTATTTTGTGGCAGAGTGAACACATTTTTTGTGCAAAATGTGTTAATTATTTTTTAAAAGAGCAAATAGTCTGTGATCCATTTATATTTTTCAAAGGGCAATCCATTTGTAACACACTCTTTTTAATAGTGCTTCAATAAAATATGCAATTAATAAATCAGAAAATAATTACAACATGACTATTTTAGCTTATGGTATCTGCATTAAAAACTTGGAAGTCTTTATATTTGAAAAGCGGGATGAAGTGATGGGATATAGGCTTATTGTGTAATCCCTTCACACAACTTCATTCCTGATCTCAACCCCATCACTGCAGGGGGGTGAATAGAAAGCAAGGACACTCCCCAGAGAAGTAAGGAGAGCCATCGCCATGTGTGTCTCCTAAAACGTGGTTTAGAGTGAACACCCAGTCCTGTTGGTCACAGCTAATAGTGTAGGGACTCGGGAATTCCACCTGGAAAAAAAACAGTTGCTTTATAAATTGAGAATAGATCTTCAGAAATTTTCGGTTTCCTAAACTCACTTGTGGTTGCTATTGAGAAGGTGTTCTCTGACCTGCTCGACCACATCCTGGTTCTCAAAATCAGGTCCCCTGTTTGCTCAGGGTCCATGACTACTTGTTCCGTGTAACAATCCAGGACCATGTCTTCACTCCTCTTGCATCCTTTATAGGCTTCACAATTGCTCCCCGATAAGCTGAAGTCACCCATAAAAACTGCATGTGTTACTGGACATGCTCCCTTATTTAACTATATTTTTCTTGGTGTCCCATGTGCCGATACCCTTATACTCCCCACACTTGTCTGCTGTACCAATGTTCTATATCAACCCTCTTCTCTGTTACATAATATCTAGCTTCTGTATCTTCTTTTACCTTCAGCACCCTTTGCTTTCCTTCTTTCTAGATTTGTGCAGTTTACCCCTCCCTCCTGCCATACTTGTGTAAATACTACCTCACTGCTAAGATATTGGTACTGGTTTGATTTAGGTGAAGTCCATCCCATCTGTACAGCTTCTCCCTGCCCCAGAACATGTCTTAACATCCTGGAAATCTGAAACCAATCCTTCTACACCATTTTTACAGGCACATGTTGACATATTTAACCTGCTTTTCCCTGACTCATTCAGCACGTGACATCACCAGTAATCCAGCGATTACTATGCTTGAGGTCTTGCACTTTGGTCTAGAACCTAACTTGTCTGTGCAAGATCCCGTCCTAGTTCTTTCTGTGTCATTAGTTCCTATTTAACCCTCAACCTCTGCATGGTTTCTCTTCCTTTTCAGAAGTTTCTCCACCTGCTTTTTATGTCCCTTATCCTGCACCTGTGAGAAAATGAACCATTCAGGACTTCCAGTCACAGTTGCAAAACAGGCTGTCTATCCTCCAATTATCTCATCCTCCGCAGCTACTATTCCCATATTCCCTTGGCTCATATCTCTCTCTTTACCATGAGTAACCCCTTGCTCCATTGTGCTGTGATCCAGCACTTGATTACCTTTCCCTGTCCCTCCATCCTTATTATCATATGCGTCAAGAATTATACGCTTTTCCTGTGCAGGTTCCTCCTGTCTTTTCCTCCTCTCCTTGCAGCTTGTCAGAATCTAGAGTGCTTCATTAGTTTTATCTGTGTAGTGTGACCACTTTCTGGAATGTTTTCTAGAAACCTTCCCTCCTCACTTATGTTGCAGACAGTAGCTAGCTAGTCCTTGACCTCGATATTCTTCTGCTTGAGCAACACAACTCTCTCACATGTCATACAAGCATCCTTCTGGATACTTTACAGATCCAGGTTATCCCACATCATATATGTCATACACCATTAGCCTAATTATACTCCAGACTTAATTTGTGTTACTGCCTTCCAGAGCATCTGTTGGACTGTTTCTTTCAGATGTGGGAATGAAGCCCTTTTTTCTTGTTGCAACTGGTATTCCCTTCATGGAAATATGTCTCAGGATCCCCCAATGGTTCTGTGAGTTTATCCAGTGAGCAGCTAAGCCATACAGACTGGGAGGATCCCAGAGTTGATTCCTGGTCTTTGCTGAGATAGCTGATTTCAGCTGAGGTGGCAACAGTATGCTTCAGTGCTCTTGGGTAATAGAGGGGAGAATTGGCCAGGGATCCTGCTCTTGATTGCTATCTAGCAATTGCTGTTGGAAGTGAATGTCAAATGAGGACGGAATCAGGCTTGGCTGTGATAGTCCCTGCAGCCAAATAGCCTGCCAACACTTACTATGGAAGTTTACATCTGAATAATCTCCATTTGGACAATGTAAGACAGAAAGAATTTGGATTTATATAATACCTTATTACTTCCTCATGACGCCTCAAAGCACTTCCCAACCAGTTAATTACTTTGAAGTGATGTCACTTGGTATGTAAGCTCACATCGTGGCCAATTGTGCACAGCAAGGTCCCACTAAATGTAAAATAGGTGAATGGACAATTAATCTGGGGTTTTTTTTGGTGGTGTTGGTTGAGGGATAAATTTTGGCCAGGACAACAAGACAACTTGCTGCTCTGTTTAAAATTGTGTCATGGAATCTTTCCATCCATCTGAGCAGGTGGACAGGGCCGCAGTGTAATGTTGCATTTGAAAGACAGCATTTCTGATACAATGCCGTACTCTCAGACTACTGCGCTGAAGTGTCACCCGAGATTATATGCTCAAATATTGGAGTGGGGCTTGAATACATCTGACTTGGAGGCGAGAATGCTAACAACTAAGCCAAACTGACACTTGTCAACTCTCTCCTTTGATTCAGTGTCTGTTGTTCTCACGCCTCTGTCAAGCCTCTTAAGGCGTTTTTTTTGTGTGTTAAAGGTGGTATATTAATGTAAGTTGTATTAGTATTAGAAAGTTTCCAGCAACCATTAAAAAGTATCCCAGCAAGAAGCCAGTGCCTTCTGAAGATGATGGAAGAAATTGGTGGAGAAAACTGTCGGAAGAAAACAAAAGGAAATGTGCCTCCCCTAATAAAAGCTTACATTTCCCACTATTAAAGTACTAAAATGTAGCCTGCAAAGCAGATGGCTGAGTTGGCTGAAGGATATCTGTTTTCTGAAAAGTAGATCAAATAATAGAGGTCACAAACAAAAGAGACCTGTTCATCTTGGAGACTGGCACTTCTAAAGCCAAGTGCAGACAAGAGACTGGGATTAGTAATGGTGGTTGAGCAGGAGACAGAATAAACTCAGGACAGCATTATTGTTGCTATACACACAGCCACTTATTCCTCAAACCCTGGATTTTGCCATTCCCAATTCCAAAAAGACATTGCAATTATCCCCGACTTCCCAAACATGACAAAAATTCATGTTGCCAGGAAATTCTTCAAATAACTGTTAACAATCCTCAAAAGCTTGAATCTGACTCAAACTGTTACGCTGGCTAGGCTATTGCATGCTTTCAGCATTTTAATTTTTTTTAACATTATATGAAGTCCCTAAATTATAAGTAGCTTAATGTTATACTTGCTTCAATTTAATGAAATCAACTGTAGTTTATCTTGTGGATTGAATAGAAAGAGTAAGTTGATAATGAGAGAGTTCAGATTTTTTGGAACATATATTCTACCTGAAGTCTGTATTATAATTTCCAATTTAGTTCCATTCAGCTATAATAGATCTTGGGAAGCCTAATTTGACTTTTCAGGTTGTATGCAATTCTGTTCATAGCCTCTCCCTGACCTGCAGTAACTTGTTGCTGCAACTTTTCATACTCCCCTAAATAAAATTAGTATTTTAATTTCCTGATTGCATTTATGATTGTAGATGAGTTTGTGATAAACAACATATGAAACTTTAACACAATTTTGAAATTGGACTTAAAAAGTTGATTTTTTTTTAAGAATGGAATCATGGAACCTCACCTGTCTTTGCCTGACCTCAGTCCCTGAAGCACTTATGTATGCTTTTGTCACCCTCTGGTCTCAACTGCTCTAACATTCTCCTTAGTGGCTTCCTATTCTCCACCCTCCATAAATGCCAACTTTTCCAAAACTCTGCTGCAAGTACCTTATCCTGCACAAAGTCCTACTCACCCTTGACCTTGCTGATCTATACTGCTTCCCGATGCCCCAACGGATTGGCCCCATCTCACCCTATTTCAACAATCTTGTCCAGCCTTGCGACCCCTATTGAACACTTCAGTCCACTGACTCGAGCCTTTTGTGTAACCCCCTCCCTCCACCCACCATCAGTGCAGAAACTTCAACCACCTTGGTCCTACTCTTGAATTCCCTCCCATTTTTTTTTCTTCTTCAGCTCACTCTCCTTTGAAAGCTTCCACCAAACCCATCTCTTGGCTAAGCTTTTGGTTACCCCTTCTAATCTCTCCCTTATTATCTCTGCGTCCATTTTCCTTATGCCTATCTGCTTTGGGATGTTTTTATGTTAAAAGCACAATATAAATACAAGAAGTTGTTGGTGGTTTAGCATTCTATGATGCACCATTTGAAAACAAATTAATGAAAAAAAAATTAGAAGAGAAAGGAGACCTTTTTTCTTTTTATTCATGGGGGGTGGGGGGCTCTCTATTACACAGGCTAACGGCAGGGTGCAATTGTAAGCAGAACAACTGTTTGGTCCTAATTTTATGAAGTGTCAGCAGGCGAATCACACATTTCACTTTGGCTAATCCTTGCTCCAGCAAATCAAGTTCAGTCAATTCTGGTTAACTCTGCATTTGAACTTCTGAATCTAAAGGATAGAGACATTTTTCAACACTACACTGTCTCATGATGTTTTAAATGAAATTGTTCGCATGATCAAGATAGTGTTTTTTTTTCCCCTTAGCACCGTTTGTTATCTCTGTCTACCTGTTTTTTCTTTCTGTTTATTATCTGCAGCTGCAAATTTGTTACAGCAGCAGTCTCGTTTCCTCTTTAAAAAGAACTTAACTACTCTGGATAAAGCTGATACTCTAAATAAAATAAAGTTAAACCAAATGTGTTCTTTGGAGGTTACCACACACGCACTATTATATCAGATCACTCAGTTAACTATGCTTGTGACAGCGCAGTTTTGCTTGGCCTTTCGAGTCAACATATTAGAAACAGCTTCATTGAACCTCATGGGCTTTATTTGAACGCCACTGTTTGGGAAAAATTGGGCTGCAGTTTTTGTTTGGACAAAATCCAGCATATACTTTATTCTTTATGAAAGGTTAAATAATATTTGATGTCCGGGTCAGATAAAATTGCTCCAATGCATTGGTAATGTGAATTAGCATCTCGCCTCCATTTAACCTGCAACTCGAGTGCTTCTAATCATGGTTTTTCTCACATTTGCACTAGGCTTGCTTAATCTGCATCGCACATTATTGGTTTGTTTCTTCACTTAGGTTTTCATTTTATCGATATGCATTTGCTTTTGTAAGATGACACAAGTACCGGTGTTAACTATTCTAAACTTGTCTCATTTCCTGAGCTATGTGTCATACTGGAGGTAAACATAAACCATGCACAGTTTCCAATGTATGTTTTCTGTACATGGCATTGAATTCTCTACGGCAAGCCAAGCTTTTGAATAAGAAACTAAAGATTAAAAAATATGTTTGGAATATTTCCAACTAATAAATCATTTTATATCCACTACAGATTGCATTTTTCTCTTTTTTTGATGCTATTTGTCATGGATATACTGCAGTTAATAAATTAGACTGCAACTTGTGCATGGTTTCCCTGACAAAAGAAGAAACATTTAAGTATTTTTCAGTCTGTTGGGGATATATCCCAGAGACTATTGCTGATAGCTGAATCAAGAAGAATGGCTCACTTATGATTGTGCCAATTGGCATTTCTCCATAACTTAGAAACACGGAGATCATTGAGTGTTTTGCTGTAGAAGACTTTAGTTAGCACCTTAACAAACAATGTTTCATTAAAAATGGACCAGGATGATAATCTGCAACAAGTCTAATAGTGGTCAAGATATATACAGAATCTAAACATACTAGAAATGCAATACTTAAATGTATATCCCATCCAGCAGGGAATCATTGTCCATAACTAAAACCTTTCATGTAAAAGTGATTGTAGGATCAATTGCATTTTACTGTTATAAAGAGGAAAGATTTCAGAATTCCACTCCACCATACTGAGAATAGAAATTTGCAATATTTTATCAATTATTTGGGCAATAGCCCTGTACCAGTGAATAGAGATAGAGGCCACGATTTTGCTGACCTTGGCAGGTCCATGTCGGGTGACATCGGTGGCGGGTCCAGATCCCGCTGCTGTCTCCCGAACCCGCTGCTGTCTCCATCCCGGCCTCTGAAATGAATTTGCCTTGATTGGGCTTGTTAAGCCCGCCCAGAGAGTTTGCTGGTCAATTAGAGGAAGCGGGTCTGGTGATGTCATTTGATGACGCATCATCAGCCAGTTTCCTTAAAGGGACTCTGGCCAACTTTATTTTGACATTTGTGCTGTTAGTGTTCTACAGCATTGAGGTGCTGCAAACACTGACAATCACTGCACCCAGGCTCTCCCATGACTCCCTACATATGCTTATGGAAGGAGTCACAGCACGCAGGGAGGTCCTCTTCCCTTCCCATGGGTGGAAGAGACCTCCCCAGGAGATCAACACGGCCTGGTTGCACATTGCACAGGAGGGCACAAGCAGTGATGTGGTCAGGAGGACCTGGGTGCAGTGCTGCAAACCTTTCAGTGATCTCAGTAGATCACGAAACGTTAGTACAAAACCACACTCAACCTCATCCTGCTGTGCCTCTCATCACATCCCCATCACTCTACCTTCCCTACCCTACTCCTGCACATCCTTACTTACACCAACTTACCTTGCACCTCCACCCATCCCTCTCTATCTACATTATCACTTCCCCATCTCACTAGCCACTCCTCACACTCACCCTCATCCTAGTGCAATCATACCAACTAACAACACACAAGGGTGTTTTATGCAATCTTCATGTAAAGTTTCTGTTAATGTGGTGTCAAACATTGAAACCTTTATTTTCAACACTTTCCGGTCTTGGACAGATTTGTGTGCACCTTTGGAAGTGGCTTAGTGAGTTGCAGTGAATGGTGAGACATAACAGTATCCTCCGCAATGGTGATGAGTGTGAAAGGAATGGCTTGGGCATTTTAGGGATGCTTTATGGTGTTGGTGTGGGGTGGTGCCAACCTGGCGCATCATGTGGCAGCCAGGGTGTATAGCATCGTGAAGTAAATGTGACCATGGTGAGGCCATCCCTGGCCTCCCGGGCAGCAATGTGGTTGGGTGCTGATGCCCTGTGCAGCATCAGTTGATTGCGGAGAAGGTTGGTGGTGCTACTGGTGTGCCTGGTGCTGCTGGTGTTGTTGGTGCTGCTGGTGTGCCTGGTGCTGCTGGTGTTGGGGCTGATCGTAGTGGGATTCTGAGGACCAAGGTGTGAGAGTATAAAGGGCACCCATGCTGATGGAATAGATGGCAGGTGAAGTAGAGATGACAGAAGTGATCTGTCAATGGTGAGAGAGGTAATGAGGTCAGACTGGATGGAGATTTGTGTAAAGACTTGCAGCATGGTGAATCTGTTGTGGAAATGCAGCAAGGAAGAGCTTGTGGCTGAGGGAAGATATCTCTGTAAGGTGGGAGCTTTTACTGTACATTTGAAGCTGCCAACTCAACAGCTGATTCAATGGCCACTGAACTCCTGCCTCAGCTTGACAGCTGATCCCCCGAGCAGCGAGCTCCCTCTGGGCGAGCACGTAAAATCAAAATGTGAGCCCAAATGTGTTCTTAATCATCTCTAAACAAGGTCATAATGACCTGAATTGGGTGTCCCGCCGCTGCATGTCGGGTTTGCTCAGCGCTGACAGACTCGACATTGGGGAAAGGTGGGTGGCGGCGGGATCCCGACCCGCTGGGGGAAAAATCCACTTTCACACCTGACCCGCCACTGATCGCGCCCGCTGACCCCCCTGGAAAATCCAGCCCCGAATTTCAGTTGATATGCCTTTCATTTTGAAAAGTAAATAGTTTGCACATAGTAAATAGTCAAATCTTCTTGAAAAAATCCACAGAATCAACAATGTAATACAATAATTTGGGTAAACTGAAAAAGTAAGTTTGTCATTTGAACAACTCTAGGTAATAGTTTAATGACAGTTTTGTTGGATGTGAAAATGGACAGAAGGGCCTATTCCATTTAGGTTTTTAAACTTTGAATGTACAGTATATTGTAAATGTCAAAGTCTTGCAAATGCTGGGTGACGCAGGGGATTTCTTTAACTTATTTGTGTTTCATAAAAGCACTAATTACCTCTGAGGTTTGGTGTCGTGCGTGGCAGTGGTAATGAGACATCTCTATATTGTTTCACAAAAGTTTACTGCATCCAAGTAACTGGAGTGGTCTGGTTCTTGCATATGTTTTGTATTCTTATTTTAGGCTTTAAAGGGCTGAGCTAAGAACTGGAATTAATTATCCGGGACCATTAGGTAAAAGTGATCTTGTAACTTTTAAAGAAAGAAACATGAAGGACATTGGCTATTGTTAGTGTACCTTAAAACAGCATTAGCCTGGCAAACTTAAGTCAACATTACTTTATCCCAAAGAAATAAAGAGGATTATAGCTAGGCACCTTGATTTTATATTTAATTATTTTCATATATTGACTTTGCTTATTCAAAAGAAACCAGTACTGAATGTCTCTTCTAATTCATCAGATTTTATTAAATCTATTCCATATGAACAGAATGCATTATGGAGGCCTTTGAGAGTCAGAATTAATCCTGTAAATTGTCAAGTGTGCTGGGGTCATAATCGCTAGTTGAGCAAATTTAGTATTCAGATGTCTCCAGTGTATATTGTGTTTATATCACACAGGGATTGAACAGGCTTAAATAGTTGATAGTTTTGATTTCAACTGTTCTTTCAGTGTTTTGCATCAGACTTCTATTGTTGGATGATAGAGCAATATTTGAACATAAGAACATAAAAAAGAGGAGCAGGAGTAGGCTATTCGACCCTTCGAGCCTGCTCCGCCATTCAAATAAGATCATGGCTGATGTTCAAACTCACGTCCACTTTTCCGTTCTATCCCCGTGTCCCTTTGGATTCCTTTCGTATCCAAAAATCTATCGATCTCTGTCGTTAATATACTCAACGACTGAGAATCCGCAGCCCTCTGGGGTAGAGAATTCCAAAGATTCACAACCCTGAGTGAAGAAATTTCTCCTTATCTCAGTCACAAATGGCCACCCCTTTATTCTGAGACTGTGACCCCTGGTTCTAGACTCCCCAACCAGGGGAAACATCCTCCCAGCATCTACCCTGTCAAGCCCCTTAAGAATTTTATATGTTTCAATGAGATCACCTCTCATTCTTCTAAACTCTAGGGAATATAGGCCTAGTCTACTCAATATCTCCTCATAGGACAATCTCGTCATCCCAGGAATCAGTCTAGTGAACCTTCATTGCACTCCCTCTAATGCAAGTATATCCTTCCTTGGGTAAGGAGACCAAAAATGTACACCGTACTCCAGGTGTGGTCTCACCAAGGCCCTATATAATTGCAGTATGACGACTTTACTCTTGTACTCCAATCCCTTTGTAATAAAGCCTAACATACCATTTGCTTTCATTATTGCTTGCTGTACCTGCATGTTAACTTTCTGTGATTTGTGTACAAGGACACCCAGGTCCCTCTGAATACCAACATTACACAGTCTCTCACCACCTGAAAAATATTCTACTTTTCTATTTTTCCTACCAAAGTGGATAACTTCACACTTTTCCACATTATATTCCATCTGCCATGTTCTTGCCCAGTCATTTAACCTGTCTATATCCCTTTGCAGCCTCTTTGCGTCCTCCTTACAGCTTACTTTCCCACCTAGCTTTGTATCGTCAGCAAACTTGGATACATTACATTGCACTTGGTCCCCTCATCCAAATCATTGATATAGATTGTATATAGCTGAGGCCCAAGCACTAGTTACAACCTGCCAATCCGAAAATGACCCGTTTATTCCTACTCTCTGTTTTCTGTCCATTAAGCAATCCTCAATCCATGCTAATATATTACCCCCAATCCCATGCGCCCTAATTTTGTATAATAACCTCTTATTGAATGCTTTTTGAAAATCCAAATACACTACATCCACTGGTTCCCCCCGATCTAACCTGCTAGTTACAACCTCAAAAAACTCTTAACAGATTTGTCAAACACGATTTCCCTTTCATAAATCCATGTTGACTCTGCCCAATCATATTATGATTTTCTAAGTGCCCTGATAACACGTCCCTATTAATCGATTCTAGCATTTTTCCTATTGCTGATGTCAGGCAAACTGGCCTATAGTTCCCTGTTTTCTCTCGCCCTCCTTTCTTGAATAGCGGGGTTACACCAATACTTTGTTTAAAAAAAGAATCAGCAGAGATGGTATTTCATTAATATTATTGAACAGTTGGGTAAGCTGTACCTTTTACAAGCAAATGTGATAATGGTTTAGAAAGAATACACACATCATACCAGGTAAACCAAAATCCCTGCTAAAGTCAGTATCATGACTTAAATTGTTTGATAACCCAAAATGTTTTAAATAATTTCTGTGTGGGGAATCCGCTGCAAATATTGACACTCACCTGGGGATCTCCTGTTCAAAGTTCTAGAAGGCAGTGTCAGTTACCTAAAGGGAAACTGCTACATTGCAAAAAAAATTCTTAACACCATACAGCAACAAAATAACATCCCACTAAGTCAACGAATGCAGACAAATATAGAAATCTGATAGCAGTTGGACAGAAATCTGACATTCATTGGTCCCTTCATTGGTCCCCTCCCCCAAAGGCCAGGGTTCTCAATTTGAAACTTGCATTATAAACCATTCCTTTCCAACTTGTATTATTTTTATGCCACAGGCTTTGTTTTCACGTGTATTGGGGACTGTCACTTAGGTGTTTTGCATCTCAGGTTTAATAACAATGATAAAATAAAAGGAGTTTAGTAACTAAGAGCAGTATTTTTAATGTATGGAAGATCAAAAAGTCATCAGGCACAAGCAGTAAAGCCTTCACGGATTCAAACAACCTACTTTATTTTTTGATTCACTTTATTGTATTCCCATGTGACAAGAATAGCAACACTGAAATAACTTTCCGGGACATTTCACTTTGCTGATAAAATCATGGCCTGGATTTTGCAGTAGGAATATGGTGAGGCTATCGGCGCTCACCGTGAATATAGAGTAAATCGGACAGCAACTTCTGGTGTCCGCACATATGCTGTTAAACACAGAGATCAGGAAGTCGCTTTCCAATTTGCCCTGCTCCTCCACAGGCTTTGCTACACTGGTACCTCGCCGATAGATTCAGCATTAAAACGCATGAAGGAGCTGTACTTACCCACCAGTTACCCACTAACCACTTTAGAAAAAGTTAGGACTGGTGTATTCAGGTATAAACACACCTCTCTGGCACTGAAAATTTAATTTTACAAGTGTGGAGTCTCGTTCCTTTAGAATTTAATTATTGTTGGAGATGTTTCAAAAATTAAAGGAAATTTTTTACTTTTTCTTTCCGCCTCTTTTATCTTTCTTTCTTAACCCCATCTTTCTTTCCCTCTATTTTACTTTCTGCACATAATTTTACATTCAGTTCAATTAAATATTCGAATTTATACTTCCTGGTTTAGACTCTGTGTGTCTGTGACGATTCTTCAATCTGATTGGTTGAAGAGGCGCGCTGTTGTTTGCCCCACTAACACATGCCACAGATCTCCTGTAGAGGGCGCCACGCTGAGGGATCTCGAACTGTAAGTTGCCGTTCAAAAGCCCACAAAAAGTCTTTGGGCAGCTGTAAGCGGGATGAACGGCGAGCACCGTTTCTTTGCTGCTGACCGCAAAAATCTGGGCCGTTAATTTTGGTCCACAGGCAAAGAATTCTGATAGAATTGATTTCAATGCTTCATCCAAGACCTGAAACTCACTAATGTCTGAAAAGCTGAATTATTTTTAAAAAGTACCATTTATATTTGGCAATTGGGAGTTGGGTTGTGGGTTAATTTAGCTTGTGTTTGCTACTATAATTGGTTCAGAAGTTTCTGTTTTGTCTCCTGGGACAGTTCTCTCTTTCAGTTGTTGGCAAAATGCAACAAAAACTTCAACCAAAGACAGAAAGCAGATTTCTAGTGATGCTCGATTTTGAAACACAATGGGCTGGATTTTGAATGCCCCGTGGAGTCGGGTTTGGAGGCGTGGGGGGGGGGGTTAAAGTAGCAGATTCGGGGGTCCCGACTCCAACACGCCTCCACGCAATTTTGACAAAATGGGTCGCGGGGTTCCCGACTCCGTCCCACCTCCAAGAGGCGCGAGAGGCCATTAACGCTCTTAACTATCCCTAAATTGGCTCTGTAATGCCATTTTGAAATGTTTTAGCTAGTTTAACCCTTTTCTGACGTGAAGTACGCCTGATGTGAAACACGCCAGTGAAACCTGGCGGGAGCACAAGTGGATAGCTGACGATCAGCTGCAGGTCCACTATTACAACCGAGATGCTGCTGCACTGAATGTCTTCAGAGACTGAAGCAAAAAAAAATTCTCTCTCTGTCTGTCTCTCTCTCTGTCTGTCTCTCTCTGTCTCTGTGTCCTTAAAGATGTTGCTCATTTTGCATCCAGGTCCTCTCACACCAAAAGCCAGGCAGTCAGTCTCTGACCTGCAATGATGACATCATCAGAGGCGACTTTCAGACTGAAGCCACTAATTGGTTCATGGGTTCCCACATGCTGGAACTCAATTACCCAATTAAGTGAAAATCGCATCATTCATCCACATTAATCTGGAGTCGGGGGGGTGGGGGGGGGGCAACACGAAATGTGGGTAACACGACCCCAACCCGACCCCAAGACAAAATCCAGCCCATTGATAACCATCATGTACAACTGGTACTCCAATTAAGTTTTACTTTTTTTCGTTGATACTGACGGCAACACAACTCAATTCTTCAACATTTGTGAACATTTGCAGATCGTGTCAAGAATGTCTATGTAACTGTTCCTCTTTCACCAAAGGAAATATAATGGCTCGGAATTTGTGGTCAGCAGCGAAGCAGAAGCGTTCGCTGCCGGCCCCTGTGGCGAGAGGTTTGCCTTTTTCGACGCGCAAGTGATTTCAGTGCAGTATAATGGCAATTCACTCGTGTGATCTGCTGTGCTGTCAACAAGCTGTCTAAGCAGCCAATCACATTGCAAAATTCTCACAGACAGGGAAGCAGGAAATGAGAACCTGCTTTTATCCCGACTTTTAAAAAATTTTGCAGAGAGCAAAACCAAGATTGTGGCTCCCACATTGGGATAAGGTAGAACCTGAAATATCATGAACAAACTTTAAAAAAAAATTGTAATTTTTATCATAATGGAGAAATTTGACACTCCACAAAATTAAAATTAATTTTTCATGGCCATAACGTTTGTTTAGCTGTTAAAGCCCCAGTTACACCTAATCCAACAAGGCCTAACGCTTAATGGGGTATTTAACAGCGATATACCGCGGACAAGCACAAGTTTTCGTCAGTTTCACTGATTACACCGATTGCCAGCTGTGGGGGGGCGCTGCTGCGGCCACAGAGCAGCCAGTGTCAGAGCAGTGAACGACTGACTGCAACTTCAGGATTTCCGCGTTTAGATGCGCATCCGCTGCATTCTCAAGTTGCGGTCAGTTTCAAAGGGGTAATAGCGGCGAACACTGTTAGTTCGCCATTATTACCCACCGCAAATTCCGGCCCATTGTAAAGAAAGAAAGACTTGCATTTACATAGCGCCTTTCACAGCCAACGGACGTCGCAAAGCGCTTTACATCCAGTGAAGTACTATGATTGTATAATATAGTCTTAAGTAACAGTCATGAAAATGATAGAGCAATAGCGTGGCTTTGTATTGATCATTCCCCAATTAATACATTTTGTTCTGAGCTGTGCCTCTGAGTGGGGGCAAGGTACATTCCTCAGTTGAATGGTGAGTCACCCTGAGCATTGGTCATACAGCACTCAGCAGCCCAAAACAGTGTAGCATTGGCAAAGAGACCTTGGAGTAGGTTGTCAACCTCCTCATCCTCTCCATGAAGCTGCTCTTGTGTACTATGTGATCAACGTCGTGTCGTTTTTTTTATCTTACAGGATTTGTTAAAATGCCAATTGTAAAAATATATCCTAAGAATTTCTATTTATGTGCAGCAAGCACTCTAATCAAAGAAAGTAGAATAGATGTTTTTGTATGCATACATGCATGATCCCAACATTGAAGTGCAAGGTACCAGATTGCAACTTATTTAACCTCAATGCATTCAATTAATTTATGACATTATCCATTTTCTAAAGATCTGCAACCCAAGCATGGTTTGTCCATTGTCGAATTTCACTTGGAGGCAACAGCACGTTTTAGAAGTCCTAAATCATTTTTGTGTAGAATATTGTTTACGTTTTTATTGTTGCCTTTGTTTAGATTAAATTGCATGACAGATGACTAGTAGGCTCCAGTACAAAGATCCAAAAGTTCGCTGTTTTATCTGCGGTTTACAGAAACCCTGATCCAAGCATAAAATATTCTGCAAATGAGCCAAACGTTGAGCAGGATTCAGCCAGGATGCACTGGGTTTCTATTGCTGTCACTTTCAGTTTAGCAGCCAAAACAGTGATGAGCATGAAGTGGCACTATCATGGTTTCACTGCGAAAAACTTCCAGGCATGAATCATTTCAAAATTGCAGTAAGTTACTGTTTTCAATGGTTACAGCTTTGTGAAGATCTTTATTGTGCTGCCCTTTGGACAGAATTTTCAACAGCTACTTCTTCTGACTGGACAAATAACAAAGTATAAAAAGGGGACAAAAGTTGGAATGAATTACAGTGGAACCTCGATTATCTGCCATAATAGGGGGGACCACCACATCCCTCACCCAGACAGATAATTAAAATAATTGCTAATTGTGGATCCACTGTGTAGTTTAATGCAGTATATAGCGCATTCTATTCATGCTTAAATCTGTGTTTAAATTAACCAGCGCTAAAGTTTAAAAGTTTTACTGTGGTTTGATTTCAATTTTATAATATGAGAAAGAGTCGTCCGAATTCAACAGCCCCTCCCGCTGAACTGAAGGTATCATTGCCGCATCAGACAAGCAGCTGAAGTTCCTCAATAGCAGCAATACTTCTGCAGAATCACTCCTGCAGAACATCAGGATGAAGTAAATATATCTGACGCTCACTGGTATTCTGGTTCTCGCTGCTCTCCTGCACAGAACCAACTTCCATGAAGATTTTCATAGATGATGTGGGTATGAGAATAACGGGGGGAGCGGTGCAAATAACCAATGTCACACTGTAACACTATCAGAAACAAATCATATATTGAACAGCAAGAAATAATCAAAGCACAACCACTTGCCTCACAGTTTGGAAAGCAATTTTTTTTTATTCGCTTATGGGATGTGGGCGTCGTTGGCAAGGCCAGCATTTATTGCCCATCCCTAATTGCCCTTGAGAAGGTGGTGGTGAGCCGCCTTCTTGAACTGCTGCAGTCCGTGTGGTGAAGGTACTCCCACAGTGCTGTTAGGTAGGGAGTTCCAGGATTTTGACCCAACAACGATGAAGGAAAGGCGATATACTTCTAAGTCAGGATGGTGTGTGACCTGAAGGGGAACTTGGAGGTGGTGGTGTTCTCATGTGCCTGCTGCCTTTGTCCTTCTAGGTGGAAGAGGTCGCGGGTTTGGGAAGTGCTGCCGAAGAAGCCTTGGCGAGTTGCTGCAGTGCATCTTGTAGATGGTACACACTGCAGCCACGGTACGCCGGTGGTGGAGGGAGTGAATGTTTAAGGTGCTGGATGGGGTGCCAATCAAACGGGCTGCTTTGTCCTGGATGGTGTCGAGCTTCTTGAGTGTTGTTGCAGCTGCACTCATCCAGGCAAGTGGAGAGTATTCCATCACACTCCTTACTTGTGCCTTGTAGATGGTGGAAAGGCTTTGGGGAGTCAGGAGGTGAGACACTCGCTGCAGAATACCTAGTCTCTGACCTGCTCTTGTTGCCACAGAATTGATGTGTCTCGTCCAGTTAAGTTTCTGGTCAATGGTGACCCCCAGGATATTGATGGTGGGGGATTCAGTGATGGTAATGCCGTTGAATGTCAAGGGGAGGTGGAGATAGTCATTGCCTGGCACTTCTGTGGCGCGAATGTTACCTGCCACTTGCCAATGGCACACAAAACAGTAATTGAAGAGTTCAGTATTGTTGCTTGTCAATTTAACATGTCAATTAGACACAGGATTTTAATTATTTGTATGGATGTAGCACGTAGCCAGAGAACAGAGGCATCTTACTGGTAATTCATGATTTCCTGCATACAATTCCTTTCTTTAAACTGTCTATTTATCCTCCTGTTCAGAGGTTCTTCTATTTTGTAATTTACGTAGTGCATTGCACATTATTGTCACTCTCGAATTAAAAGACTGTTTATAAAAGATAGCTGTGCATTGATATTTGGGAAAAGATCCAGTATTGGAGTAAGAGTTTTTGTTCTAAGGTTACAGTCATACTTTAGCATTGATATATAACAATTTTAGGGGCACGTTGTCACAAAAATAGCAGTATAAAAAGAAAGAAAGACTTGCATTTCTATAGCGTTTTTCATGACCACCGGACGTCTCAAAGCGCTTTACAGCTAATGAAGTACTTTTGAAGTGTAGTCACTGTAGGAAACGCGGCAGCCAAATTGCGCTCAGCAAGCTCCTACAAACAGCAATGTGATAATGACCAGATAATCTGTTTTTGTGATAGCAAAATACTGCGGATGCTGGAAATCCGAAATAACAACAGAAAACTCAGCAGGCCAGGCAGCATCCGTGGAGAGAGAAACAGAGTTAACGTTTCAGGTCGAAGACCTTTCGTCAGAACTGGAAAAAAGCAGGAAATGAAATAGATTTTAAAGCAAGTTTAGGGCTGGGAAAAGGAGGAGGGGATGAAAGAACAAAAGGGAAGGTCAGTGATAGGATAGAAAGCAGGAGAGATTAAGAGACATTGAGAGACATTAAGAGATATTCAAGGCGAGAGGAGGTGGAAATGGGACAGGTTGAGGAACAAAGGATGGCTCTAGATGAAGTGTGAATTGCGCTGGCAGAATGAAGGACAGCTGCCATGTGGGAGAGAAGAAAAAAAGGCCAAACAAAAGTGATGTTGATTGAGGGATAGATATTGGCCAGGACACCGGGGATAACCCCCCTGCTCTTCTTCAAAATAGTGCCATGGAATCTGTTACGTCCACCTGAGAGAGCAGACAGGGCCTCGGTTTAACTTTTCATCCAAAAGCCGGCACCTCAGACAGTGTAGCACTCCCTCAGCACAGCACTCAAGATTTTTGTGCTCAAGTCTCTGGAGTGGGACTTGAACGAACAACCTTCTGATTCAGAGGCGAGAGTGCCACCAACTGAGCCACGGCTGACAAATTGGGAGTTCGGTCAGTAGTGCACTAATACAAAGCTCTGTGAGCCCACCTGCATAAGAACATCTCAAACCATTGGGCCTAGGATCAGTGTTGTGCTCCATCCAGTTTCCAAAGTATTCAGATGGTCTGTTGGATTTCCTGAGCACTTTTTAAACTTAGTATTGAGTCTTTTTTAATGTTTATGAGAAAACAGATGCTCCCACCTCTTTCTCCTAACATATAAAAAAATAGCCCAGGGGGACCAGAGCTCCTCACATATGTGTAAATACTCATGCACAGATCTTTCTTCTGTTGGCAAAGAGGCAGTCGCAGGCCACATTATAACTTGGGTATTGCCAGCAGCTTTTCGCACACTCCAGCTACCAGTTTCGGCCCGGCAGTTTATATATAATTGAGCCTAAGTATGTCATTGTATACTCATTTTCTGCTCTCGACACTCTTTTAACATAATGGCCATAACAAGCAATGTAAGGCTCTTGTATCTAACTCCTCTTAAAAAAAAATGCTGCTATTCTAGAATCAGTATGTTAACCGGGTCTTGTTTCCGAAATTTAACATGGTCACTAACATCTGCAAAACAGTTTTGAAATGCTGAAAGCCAGAGCATGAGTACTAAAACTTCTTACAATCTGTCTGCCTCTTAACAATTTTGTGGAGCTTCTTAATGAATATATAACTGAATATTTCTAATTACTGTTTAAGTAATCTTTGACTTAAAAAAAATCTTATTTTGTGAATTTGGGTTTGACTCCTTTCCTATCTGCCAGTTCTAATGATCCCGAAGGGGGAATTTTAACTGGGGGCAGCACGAGTGGCAAAGACGCCTGATGTCGACAGTGTGAGGCCCAGGTGATTTTAACTCTAGGACATCATTTGCATGCCGCTTGCTCAAAACGGGTGGAAAGAGGCAGCTGACCAGCAGGCAGGAGCGGAAGTTTGGGCGGCAGGAGGCCGCCTGGCAGCACCAAAGGGAAGCTCATTGGCAAGTAGGTAAGCCGTGAGGAGGGGTTTTCGGGATGGTCTCACAGTAAGGAAGGGGGAGGCCAAGGGCAGGGGAGGCCCATACTTTCCTTGTGGGGCCTGACGGAGCTTTGGCCTCGGAAGGAACGTTAAAAAGAAAATGGCCACTACTAGTCCCAGTCTTCTCTCTGTCTTCACCTGACGGGAAAGTTGTAGCGGCTTGCCCTCTCAGACCAGAAATAAAATTCCGGTTGCGACCCGATGCCATCTGCATATTTAGAGAAGGATCCCGCCAGCTTTAGGCGGGTCCCTTTACTGCCTGCTGAGAAGTGCAGGTTAAAATAGAAGAGAGTGGGATCCAGGCGGGACATCGGTAGTTAGGTCACTCAGTTGATTTTAATTGCCTACCCGTTCTTTTTCCTCCGGACAGGTAGGGTTAAAATCAGTCGCTCCCCAACTGTTTGGGTTTTCTCAACCTGGTCCACAGTTGGCATGAGTCCACAACACACAACTTTCCATAATTATGTAATTTTAATCTTTGAAGCTTTGTCCTATTGATCTGTGCTTCAGATGCTTAAAGTGAGCTATTCTTATTAAGGTGACTGATTCAGTTGCCAGATTTATGACTAGTACTTGTTCATACAGTACAAATAGAGTCTTGTACTTGGTATGAAAGCTCATATACTGAGAATTTCAATGATGGCTATTTAATTTCACTTTGTGTTAAGTTCCCATTTTCATTACCATATATGTCGTTTGATGTGCTCTGTCTTCATAGTCTGTATCATTCTCTACGTGGTTTCTCTGCACTCCTTTGATTCTCCCTTAACCCTGCATTGTCCTCCGACTTCTCTCTCTCTCTTTTCTCGGCTGCTCTCCTCAATATTCCTCACCACAGCTTTATATTTTCTTGATTATTCCCCTCACTTGTCTTGTTTTTTCCTCCTGTTTGTATTCTTTTTCGGTGTCTCTGGTTTCCTTTTGTATTCCCCTGTTGTTTCTATCAAGCTACCTTGATGAATAGGAAGTGAAAGAATTTGAATGCCAGTGAGAAGAACTGAAAAATGAAAATTGTTGAAAGATTGAGGGAAAACTGCACACTGGCAAAAGAAGAAAATTAGACACAAGGCAACAGAAAAGCAAGAGGAAAGGATATAGGAAAGTTGATGACTTACAGAATAATTGTTGCTGAGCCATGTTAAGTATGAGTGAAATGTCCAATCTGGTGAATGAACTTTTATTAAACTACAGGTGGCTGGCCTGTATTACTTAATTTGCTATTAACATTACATTGGATTTTGACTATTAAGTTCAAATAATTTTTTGTTTGTCTCCAGTATGTCCTGTCACTTTTTGCTGCTGCAGTAATGGAAAAATGTTATGGCATCCTTTGACACAGTGTTGTGGACAGTCACATTGTGCCTCCATAACTTTAAATAGCAAATCGATGATATTGTCAATGATTATCCTATAATGGAAGAGTACATATCTGCCCCTGTGCAGTGTTTCATATTGTTTGTTTATAGTGTGTTACTCTGCTTCTCATGGATAGTTTGATGAGGTGTATAAGCTCATCCTGAGGTTTCTTGAAAATTTGCCCCTCACACTTGACAATGTGTTGTAGACAGTAACACCAAGACAGTTGAATGCTCTACCACCGAGTGAGGAGGGCTGGCAGGAAAAGAAGCACAGATGGGAAGAATGAGATGTTGTGGCAATAACTGAGACCTGACTCAAAAAAGGGAAGGATTGGGTATTAAATATTCCTGGTTATAAGGTGTTCAGGAAAGATAGGAGGTGGTGTGGCAGTATTGGTTAAGGAGAATGTTACAGTGCTGGAGAGGGAGGATGTCCTGAAGGGGTCAAGGACAGAATCTATATGGCTAGAGTTAAGAAATAATAGATGTGCCATTACACGACTAGGTGTATTCTATAGACCAACAAATAGTGGGAAAGATATGGAGGAGCAAATTTGCAGAGAAATTACAGAGAGGTGCAAGAACTATAGTGTAGTAATAATGGGGGACTCCAACTATCCTACTATAGACTGGGATTGTAATAGTGTCAAGGGCAGAGAAGGGGAAGAATTTCTGAAGTGTGTTCAGGAGAACGTTTTTGATCAGTATGTTTCCGGCTCAATGAGGGAGGAGGCATTGCTGGATCTGGTTCTGGAGAATTAGGTAGATCAAGTGGAGCAAGTGTCAGTAGGTGAACATTTAGGGAACCGTGATCATAATGTCATAAGGTTTAGATTAGCTATGGAAAAGGACAGGGAGCAATCTAGAGTAAAAATGTTTAACTGGGGTAAAGCCAATTTCAGTGGGATGAGAACGGATCTGGCCCGGGTAAACTGGAATCAAAGATTTACAGGCAAAACTGTAATGGAACAATGGGCTACCTTTAAAGAGGAAATAGTTCAGGTATATTCCCACTAGGGGGAAAGGCAGGGCAACTAAACATAGAAAAAATAGGAGCAGGAGTAGGCCATTCGGCCCTTCGAGCCTGCTCCGCCATTCAATATGATCAGGGCTGATCCTCCATCTCAATACCATATTCCTGCTCTCTCCCCATACTCCTTGATGCCTTTTGTGTCTAGAAATCTATCTATCTCCTTCTTAAATATATTCAGTGACTTGGCCTCCACAGCCTTCTGTGGTAGAGAATTCCACAGGTTCACCACCCTCTGAGTGAAGAAATTTCTCCTCATCTCAGTCCTAAATGTCCTACCCCATATCCTGAGACTGTGACCCCTTGTTCTAGACCCCCCAGCCAGGGGAAACATCCTCCCTGCATCCAGTCTATCTAGCCCTGTCAGAATTTTATACGTTTCAATGAGATCCCCTCTCATTCTTCTAAACTCTAGTGAATACAGGCCTAGTCGACCCAATCTCGCCTCATACGACAGTCCTGCCATCCCAGGAATCAGTCTAGTGAACCTTCGCTGCACTCCCTCTATGGCAAGTATATCCTTTCTTAGGTAAGGAGACCAAAACTGCGCACAGTACTCCAGGTGTGGTCTCACCAAGGCCCTGTACAACTGTAGTAAGACATCCTTGCTCCTGTACTCAAATCCTCTTGCAATGAAGGCCAACATACCATTTGCCTTCCTAACTGCTTGCTGCACCTGCATGTTTGCTTTCAGTGCCTGGTGTACAAGGACACCCAGGTCCCTTTGTACATCAGCATTTCCCAATCTATCACCATTTAAATAATACTCTACCTTTCTGTTTTTCCTACCGAAGTGGACAACTTCACATTTATCCACGTTATACTGCATCTGCCATGTATTTGCCCACTCACTCAATGTGTCTAAATCGCCTTGAAGCTTCTTTGCATCCTCCTCACAACTCACAATCCCACCTAGTTTTGTGTCGTCAACAAACTTGGAAATATTACATTTAGTTCCCTCATCCAAATCATTGATATATATTGTGAATAGCTGGGACCCAAGCACTGATCCCAGCGGTATCCCACAAGTCACCGCCTGCCACCCCGAAAAAGGCCCATTTATTCCTACTCTCTGTTTCCTGTCTGTTAACCAATTTATAATCCATGCCAGTATATTACCCCCAATCCCATGTGCTTTAATTTTGCACACTTATCTCTTATGTGGGACTTTATCAAAGGCCTTCTGAAAATCCAAATACACCACATCCACTGGTTCTCCCTTATCTATTCTACCAGTTACATCCTCAAAAAGCTCCAGTAGGTTTGTCAAACACGATTTCCCTTTCATAAATCCATGTTGATTTTGTCTAATCCCGTTGATATTTTCTAAGTGTCCTGTTATCACATCCTTTATAATAGACTCTAGCATTTTCCCTACGACTGATGTTAGGCTAACCGGTCTGTAGTTCCCTGTTTTCTCTCCTTTTTTAAATAGCGGGGTTACATTTGCCACCTTCCAATCTGCAGGAACTGTTCCATAATCTGTAGAATTTTGGAAGATGACAACCAGTGTATCCACTATTTCCATGGCTACCTCTTTTAGTACTCTGGGATGCAGATTATCAGACCCTGGGGATTTATCAGCTTTCAGTCCCATTAATTTTTCCAGCACTATTTTTTTACTAATAATTTCCTTTAATTCCTCCTTCACACTAGACCCTTGGTTCCCTAGCATTTCTGGGAAGTTATTTGTGTCCTCTTCCGTGAAGACAGAATCAAAGTATTTGTTTAATTGCTCAGCCATTTCCTTGTTCCCCATTATAAATTCTCCCGTTTCTGACTGTAAGGGACCTACATTTGTCTTCACTAATTTTTTCTTTTTTACATACTTGTAGAAGCTTTTACAATCCGCTTTTATGTCCCTTGCAAGTTTACTCTCATACTCTATTTTTCCCCTCTTAATCAATCTCTTGGTCCTTTTTTGCTGAACTCTAAAACTGCTCCCAATCCTCAGGCTTGCTACTTTTTCTGGCAACTTTATATGGCTCCTCTTTGGATCTAATACTATCCTTCATTTCTTTTGTTAGCCATGGTTGGGCCGCTTTTCCTTTTGTGTTTTTCCGCCAGAAAGGAATGTATAACTGTTGTAATTCATGCATTCGTTCCTTAAATGTTAGCTATTGCCTATCCACCGTCATGCCTTTTAATGAAGCTCCCCAATCTATCATAGCCAACTCACTCCTCATACCATCGTAGTTTCCTTTGTTTAGATTTAGGACCCTAGTTTCAGATTGGACTTCTTCACTTTCCATTTAAATGAAGAATTCTATCATGTTATGGTCACTCTTCCCTAAAGGACCCCGCACAACAAAATTATTAATTCACCCCTTCTCATTGTTCTATCTGTTTTGTCATCCAGGGCTCCCTGGATGACAAAACATATAGAGAATATGATGAAGCAGAAAAAGAGCGTGTATGACAGATGTCAGGTTGCAAATACATCTGAGAATCAGGCTATATATAGAAAGGTCAGAGGAGAAGTGAAAAAGAAAATAAGAGGGGCAAAGAGAGGGTATGAGAATAGAATGGCATCCAATGTAAAAGGTAATCCAAAAGTCTTCTACAGGCATATAAATAGCAAAAGGGTAGTAAGAGAAGGGGTGGGGCCGATTAGGGACGAAAAAGGAGACCTATGCATGAAGGCAGAGGGTATGGCTGAGGTACTAAATGAGTACTTTGCATCTGTTTTCACCAAGGAAGAGGATGCTGCCATAGACATAGTGAATGGGGAGGTAGTGGAGACACTTGATAGGATTAAAAATTGATAAAGAGGTATTAGAAAGGCTGGCTGTACTTTAGATAAATCACCAGGAGCAGATGGGATGCATCCTAGGATGCTGAGGGAATTGAGGGCGGAAATCGCGGAGGTACTGACCATAATATTCCAATCCTCATAGATACGGGGGTGGTGGCAGAGGACTGGAGAATTGCAAATATTACACCATTGTTCAAAAAAGGGTGTAAAGATAAACTCAGCAACTACAGGCCAGTCAGTTTAACCTCGGTAGTGGGGAAGCTTTTAGAAACAGTAATCAGGGACAAAATTAACAGTCACTTGGATAAGTGTGGATTAATTACGGAAAGCCAGCAGAGATTTGTTAAAGGCAAATCGTGTTTAACCAACTTGATCGAGTTTTTTGATGAGGTAACAGAGAGGGTTGATGAGAGTAATGCGGTTGACGTAGTGTACATGGATTTCCAAAAGGTGTTCGACAAAGTGCCACATAATAGGCTTGCCAGCAAAGTTGAAGCTCATGGAATAAAAGGGACAGTGGCAGCATGGATACGAAATTGGCTAAGTGACAGGAAACCGAGAGTAGTGGTGAACGGTTGTTTTTCGGACTGGTTCTAGGACCACTGCTTTTCTTGATGTATATTAATGACTTGGACATGGGTGTACAGGGCACAATTTAAAAATTTGCAGATGACACAAAACTTGGAAGTATAGTGAACCGTGAAGAGGAGAGTGATGGACTTCAGGAAGACATAGGCTGGTGAAATGGGCGGACACGTGGCAGATGAAATTTAACGCAAAAAAGTGCAAAGTGACAAATTTTGGTAGAAAGAATGACGAGAGGACATATAAGCTAAATGGTACAATCCTAAAGGGGGTGCACAAACCGAGAGACCTGGATGTATGTGTGCAAAAATCGTTGAAGGTGGCAGGGCAGGTTGAGAAAGCAGTTAAAAGGCTTATGGGATCCTGGGCCTCATAAATAGAGGTATAGAGTACAAAAGTGTGGAAATTATGATGGACCTTTATAAAACACTGGTTCGGCCCCAACTGGAGTACTGTGTCCAATTCTGGGCACCACACTTTAGGAAGGATGTGAAGGCCTTAGAGAAGGTGCAGAAAAGATTTTCGAGAATGATTCCAGGAATGAGGGACTTCAGTTACGTTGATAGACTGGAGAAGCTGGGGTTGTTCTCCTTGGAGCAGAGAAGATTGAGAGGAGATTTGAAAGAGGTGTTCAAAATCATGAGGGGTCTGGACAGAGTAGATGGAGAGAAACTGTTCCCATTGGCAGAAGGGTCGAGAACCAGAGGACACAGATTTAAGGTGATTGGCAAAACAGTCAAAGGCGACGTAAGAAAAACTTTTTTACGCAGCGAGTGGTTAGGATCTGGAATGCACTGCCTGTGAGGGTGGTGGAGGCAGACTCAATCTTATCTTTTAAAAGGGAGTTGGATAAGTATCTGAAGGAATAAAAATTTGCATGGCTACGGGGAAAGGGCAGGGGAGTGGGACTAGCTGAGAGTCGGCATGGGCTCGACGGGCCGAATGGCCGCCTTCCGTGCTGTAACCATTCTATGATTCTATGACTGTAGGGATGGCCTTAGACATAGAATTGAAGGAGTGGGGAGAATCGGATGAGCAAAGCCATATAGGGATTTGCAAACACAGGCAGGCTTTTGACTTTGGTGTGTTGGGGGATGGGGAGCCAGTAGCGATCAGTGAGGACTGGATAAGGGGTGCCGGTGAGAATGCGGACAGTGGAGTTTTGGGTGAGTTGGGATTTGCGTAGAGTGACACTAGACTGGCGAGGAGACCATTGCAGAGGTTGAGTCTTGAGGTAATGAAAACATAGATACAAGTTTTACTGACCAGTCTGAAATTACTTTTCTGTGAAAGGCCAAGCTATGGTTTCCGGACGGAGTTGTTGAGAACTTTATTTATTCAATTGGTCTCTGGTCTCTGTTTCGCACAGTCGTAGAAGGAGCAATTTACAAATTAAGTTGCTTCATCAAGAGCAATATCACCTGCAAATATTAAGTAATTTAAGACATTGTCAGGATCTTTCCAAGACTGAGTTGAGCGGATTCAAAAATGCGAAAATGTGTTGGGTGTCAGCAATGAAGAGAAAGGGGACAAAACATTTCCAGTTATGATTGAAATGGTGCCTTGGCCATATGCCTAGACAAATTGGCTTGAGCTATCAAGCAGAACCCTTGACTGTTACAGCCACTGTTTCAGGGATGGACAATAATAATCAAATCAAGTACTTCTTGAAAGCTACTACAATTTTAACATGCAGGTAGTCTTAATATTGTACAATACAATTACATTATTCCTGTCATTTTTCAGGAAATAGTTCACCCCACGCAACTGAACCTCATCACATTTCCTGTTTCCTGATAATGGAATTTGCACAGTAAAGTATATTCCATGCTGATATTGCATCATTGCTCAGAAGAAGGTGATCTGAGATTTTTCAGCCACCTTTTTTGTACGAACATTTGAAGTAACAGTCTAAGAACAGCCCGACTGTTGTCTGTGTTCTCGTGATTGTCATTTTATGAAAATTCGTTCACAAATCTTTAAAACCATCCTGTAATTAGCTGGTCTTTCCAAATGGTTACTAAATAAGTGCAGTTATGGGGCAAGAACTGAACAGAGTTTAACCTTGCTGCAAGTAAAGATATGTATTTTTGTTTCAAGGAATTCAACAGTCTGGCAAAATCATCACAGCTGGAAAGGTAGCATAAGTGCGGTGTAATTTGAATGTAAAATACTTCTGAACAGTTAAAGCATGACCTTGCCTTGCTTTGCATCTGTATTCATAGTGTACAAAAGACCCTGGCTGTCACTGGATATCATATGGCTGTTCTCCCTCTGGTTCTTTGTAAGTCATGCCATCCATGTTTTTCCAGCTCGCTCAGCACATTACTATTCATGTTTTTCGATGTTACATTCCAAACAGTAGCTTAACTCATTTCCAGTCTGATCTTCTAGAAGGGGAGGCTGATATTTGGAAGTAAGCTGAGCGAGCTCATTTATAGAGCAAAGATTCCACAATAACATCAGCTACATTCAGAGAATTTACCTCCAAACTGCGGTTAAAAAATATGGTGCAAGACCTGATAATTACAACAACAACAACAACTTGTATTTATATAGCGCCTTGAAAGTAGTAAAATGTCCCAAGGCACTGCACATTTGACATTGAGCCACATAAGGAGAAATTAGGGCTGATGACCAAAAGTTTGGTCAAAGAGGTAGGCTTTAAGGAGCGTCTTAAAGGAGGAAAAAGAGGTAGAGAGGCGGAGGTGTTTAGGGAGGGAATTCGAGCTTAGGGCTTAGGCAACTGAAGGCATGGCCACCAATGGTTGAGCGATTATAATCAGGGATGCTCAAGAGGGCAGAATTAGAGAAGCGCAGATATCTCGGAGGGGGTGGTGGGGGGTTGGGTGGTTGTGGGGCTGGAGGAGGTTACAGAGATAGGGAGGGACGAGGCCATGGAGTAATTTGAAAACAAGGATGAGAATTTTGAAATCGAGGCGTTGCTTAATGGGAGCCAATGTAGGTCAGCGAGAACAGGGGTGATGGGTGAACGGGACTTGGTGCGAGTTAGGACACGGGCAGCAGAGTTTTGGATGACCTCAAGCTTACGTAGGGTAGAATGTGGGCAGCCAGCCAGGAGTGCGTTGGAATAGACGAATCTAAAGGTAAGAAAGGCATGGATGAGCTGAGGCAGGGGCGGAGGCAGGGGCGGAGGCAGGCTATGTTCCGGAGGTGGAAATAGGCGGTCTTAGTTATGCCGCAGATATGTGGTCAGAAGCTCATTTCAGGGTCAAATATGACACCATGGTTGCGAACAGTGTGGTTCAGCCTCAGAGAGATGTTAGGGAGAGGGATGGAGTCACTGGCTAGGGAACGGAGTTTGTGGCGGGGTCTTCCAATATTTAATTGGAGAAAATTTCTGCTCATCCAGTACTGGATGTTGGACAAGCAGTCTGACAATTTAGAGACCATGGAGGGGTTGCGAGAGGTGGTGGTGAGGTAGAGCTGGGTGTCATCAGCGTACATGTGGAAACTGATGCTGTGTTTTCGGTTGATGTCACCAAGGGGCAGCATGTAGATGAGAAATAGGAGGGGGCCTAGGATAGATCCTTGGGGGACCCCAGAGATAACGATGCAGGAGCGGGAAGAGAAGCCATTGCAGGTGATTCCCTGGCTACGAATTACTGTTGTAATATTTAGCAAGACTTCTATCTGATACATATTCCTCCGGGTTTCCTCCGGGTGCTCCGGTTTCCTCCCACAGTCCAAAAATGTGTGGGTTAGGTTGATTTGGCTATGATAAATTGACCCTTAGTGTTAGGGGGGATTAAATATGTGGGGTTATGGGGATAGGATGGGATATGTTAGGGGGAATTAAATGCGTGGGGTTACGGGGGTAGGGTGGGATATGTGAACTGTGGGGATTAAAGCAGGGACAGGGTACTGGATTTCGATGATCAGCCATGATCGTATTGAATGGCGGAGCAGGCTCGATGGGCCGAATGGCCTACTCCTGCTCCTAGATTCTATGTTTCTATGTCTATATTGATGAACTCAATACAGTAAAATAAATGGACACTCTAACATTATTTTACTTGTAAAATATCACATTAGATGGAATTCCGTTGATTTAAATGCATGCCTTCATGCCATTTATTTAGTACTTTGATTTTTTCTCTCTGTTTCATGACTATTGTATGCCGATTAAACGTCTATTGTTTCCCTTTCACATGTCTTACATATGATTTTAATAAACAGCACTCCAATTTTTTTTACACAAGCCAGTTTCAGTGATGTAGTCGAAGAACTATTTTTTTCAGGATATAACACTGTCTTGTGTAGTGTGCCTGGACTGTTTTTCCCCTCGAACACAGATTGCTCTTATTAGGAGTTGTCATTCTTTTCAAACCACTCTTAAACCTAAGAATGTGGTGCAGACCCTGAGTATTTAAATGTGGCTGGTCCTTTTGTGTACATCAAAGCCTTAATTTAGGATATAAGTAGATCACTCTGTGAACTAGATTGGGTCTCATTGTGAAATATTTGTCCTATTTTGTTTGTTTCGCCCCAGTAAATCTATTAAAAATAATTTTATTGCAGCATTTCTTCCAGAGCAAAGAGCTTCACTAAACATGAGCTACAGGTTCTAGACTGCATATTGTTGGTGGCTACCCTGGTGGATTAGTCAGCTTTATAGTGAATAGCTGAGCTGTACAACCCAGAAAGGCCCCAAGTTCGATCTCTGGCCCGTGTTGAGTTGGCAGCTCTCAGCCATGACTTCATTAGAGGCACAATAATTGGCTTCAGTGCCTTTGGGGTTCGGAAGGGGAAAATTAACCATGATTCTCGCTGAATGTTATCTAGCAACTCTGCTGGAAGTGCCCTGAGTGGACATTGGATGTGAACAGAAGTGGGCGTGGCTATGATGCCTCCCAAATGGTTGAATAGCTTGCTGACACTCGCTGCGAAAGCTCACACGTGAACAATGGCGACTAGGGTGAAGTACCAGCGGCTGGCTTATTTGTGGAACTATAAGGAAACATTGCTTTCAGAAAAGGAGAGAAAAATTGGTGATAAAGTTTTTTTTTTAAATGTTGATGGCATAGCAACATTTTTGAGATGTATTAAATTATTTTGACTTGTGCCATCTTCAAATGTTTTCACAAACTTTCTTACCATTTGCCAACTATGGTAATTTTCTGCTTATATTCGATACTTTGAAATCCCTTGCCCATAGTCAGTGGTAACTAAATTCCTTCAGTTCGCTTCAGCCTCCCTTTTTCATTATTTTTGACAGCTGTTAACACTGCAGTTTTGACATTTGTTAGAAGTTGATGGTGCTCCACACACCGTCTTCCATTTTTGCCCATATTTGTTTAAGAACTATTCCTTTGACAGCTGTTTAGGCTAGAGCTTGATAAAATAATACACTGTACTCCTTTTTATCAGTATTCAGCAGCTCCATTTTGTGGATTTTTGCCCTTTGGTAGTGTGTCGCCTTATCTATTTTTCGTGTGGTATTGGGTTTCCCTATTAAATTTAAAATCCTTTCCCTATCATTTGCCAGCTGTCCCAAGAATTGTGCTTTGCATGAGTATACCTTTTCTGTTTTATAGCCATCTTAAGCTAAGTACATATTCTGTAACCCTAGACATTATTTTGTGGATTTATATTCCACTACTCTCAAGTTGCTTGTTTATTCTGGTTCGTTCTTTTTGAGTAAACTAAGAATGAAAGGATTGGGAGACAGAGCAATATTAAGTTGAGGCAGTTGAATGAAATGATTAATGTTGCGATTAGGCACAGAATCAGAGCCAGGATTCTGTGCTAGACATAGTTAATTGAATATACTAGCCAAGTCCAGATGTTTTCTTCAGATAATTGCACCAAAAAAACGTGGTGCTGAATTCCAGAAGAGTAATGTTGTTTATTTTCAAAGTTACAGTATGGATTAAAATGTGAAAAATGGCCTTTATTTTTAAGGAAGAAATTCTGGATGGCTTGTATTTTTAATTGAAGAGGCACTTCAGATGAAGATGGCATGCACCAAATGTGTTGTGCAGCTGTTGTTTTCCGATTTGTGTTCATATTAGCTGAAGTTTGCTTGGATGGCCAACAGCAAATAGATGTTTTTCACGTTTTTAAGAGTACTGTACTTGTAGAATACAAACAGATAGACCCCAGCCACATATACTGCAATAAACAAAACTAGTGCCTGTCCTCTGATGTTTAAATGTACTGTAGACTAGGTGAACATAGGGACCATATCCCCTTTGTAATCCTATTGATTATTTTTCACTGACTCTTGAAAACCCTATATGGCAACTAAGAAATAGGAGTAGGCCATTCGGCCCTTCGAGCCTGCTCTGCTATTCAATAAGACCACCATGGCTGATCTTCTGCCTCAACACAACCTTCCCGCCGGAACCCCATATCCCTTGATTCCCTTCATATCCAAAAATCTGTCGATCTCTGTCTTGAATATACTCAACGACTGAGCATCCACAGCTCTCTGGGGTAGAGACTTACAAAGATTCACAACCCTTTGAGTGAAGAAATTTCTCCTCATCTCAGTCCTAAATGGCCGACCTCTTATTCTGAGACTATGACCCCTAGTTCTAGACTCCCCAGCCAGGGGAAACATCCTCCCAGCATCTACCCTGTCAAGCCCCTTAAGAATTTTATATATTTCAATGAGATCACCTCTCATTCTTCTAAACTCTAGGTAATATAGGCCTAGTCTACTCAATCTCTCCTCATAGGACAATCCTCTCATCCTAAGAATCGAGTGCAGTGAACCTTTGTTGTACTCTCTCTAAGGCAAGTATATCCTTCCTTAGCTAAGGAGACCAGAACTGTACATGGTACTCCAGGTGTGGTCCTACCAAGGCCTTATATAATTGCAAACAAAGCAATCATATGGACTTAACTTCGTGCTTTTATTTAAGTTCCCAGTAATAGTGGCAAAATATGTGGGAAGGGTTTTGAATAAGCCGTATGCTTTGTTTAGACTAGAAACCGTTTAAGATGGCGTCAATTAGATTTCATTTTAACAGTTAATAAAAAGTCACTGTAGGCCCCAACAAAGCTTTAATGTCTTAATGAGAAGTGCATGAAGTAGACCAATTCCTTATTCTAGATTTTGTTTTCGAAAAGAAAATGATGAAGCACCCCACAGTCATATTATCTGCTGGCCACTGGAAGGATGCCCAACTGTTTTGAATGCATACCTTTCAAGGAAAAGTCTATTCTTCAGTGTAATGCAGCAATCTGTACAGGATAAATTATTCAATGAAATTTGATCTTTCTGATTCAGTAGTGGTTACTCTGCTTGGTTTAAAGTTGAAACAGCTAACATGCTCCTTTGCACAGAGAGCAGACATGTACTAATGTAGAAATACAATAAGAAAAATACTGTGGTTTCTGGAAAATAATTTGTTTTTACTTGTTTTTAATCGAAGTATTGTGATATGTGGCTAATACTAATCACTCCGGTACCTCGGAGAAAATTTGAATTAAAAGGCCAGAAAAATGTATCTAATTTAATAGAAAATGGTTCCTCAAAGCAAATGTATTTTGTGTCTTTTAAAAATAAATTGTATTCATCAAGGTGAGGGATGAGGAATGTCAGTGCTGGGGAATTGATTTCAGGCACCCAGTGTCCACATCAAGCACTCCCAGGTCATGTAGAGCATAGCTAAATGCAGAACAATATTCCCTCCACGCTGCTTCAACAAGGTGCTTCAGCCTCAAACTCAAACTCAAAGGAGCACCTCCTACTGCACCAATGTGGCATTTTTATCATTTCCCACAACAACGTCCTTTGGACTGTCAGTGCCAAATTAGTTGCAGTTTTATGCCATAACCCATGTCTGCAAGATTCTAGTGGACATGGGCCTACAACACAACACTACATTTAAGTTGGCATTGACTAGGCTAATACAATTGCTATGGAAGAAAATGCCACACTGGTGCAACAGGGGTTGGTCTGAGTTTGTGGCTGAAGCCTCTTGTTGGTACAGAGTGGACAGAGTATTGCTATGCATTTGGAGACAATAATCATGAAATCCGCAGATAGATTATTGTCCCCAGCTCCAAAAATGAATATATTTGAAGAAATGTGAATAGTAATAGGGATTTTCTGTTCAAGCATGTGAAATTTATAAACATGAAGTAAAATTTCATATGGTGGCTCCTCATTGCCATTGTCAGATAATTATGATGATTCCTTGACCAGACTCTGATTTTTCTTTTCGTTGCAGGCAAGAAGCACTTCTGGCAGCCATCAGTGAGAAGGATGCAAACATCGCCTTATTAGAATTGTCTGCCTCTAAAAAGAAAAAGACACAAGATGAAGTGATAGCTCTTAAACGTGAGAAGGACCGACTAGTGCAACAGCTGAAACAGCAGGCAAGTTCCATTGTGTTTGGTGTTGTGCTAAACTATTCTACAGGAGAACAAAAAATACATCTTTTAATTCTATAATTTTATGGCCAATTGTCCTTTAGTAGATTCTGTAAGTCATAACATAAATGGAATGCCTAAAATATAATGATGACAGTTACCCAAGTATACATTAATATGTACTAATGATACCTTGATGGTCTTGTTGAAATGAGAAAAAACTATATAGTAACAGCAAAAAAAACTCTGTCCTGTAAAAAAAAAAGCTTTACTAATGTTTTACAAGATTACATTTTAAATTCCTTCACTGTAAAAAAAAAAAGTACCATTCATACAGGTTCTTCAGATCATGCAGGTTTGCCACAAACCTTCAAAGAACCTGTCAGATATAAGTGAGACAAATTCATGATCCAGGAACACTTCCCTTTCTTTCGTTTAGAAAAGTTTGTTAATGCAGGTACTATTGACTATACTGTAAAAGTTTCATTTTGGACCAAAATTTTAATTGTTGCCCTGTACTTTTTGCAGTTTGTTTTAATACAAGTTGAGGATTCAAATATTTGGAACTCGCTGAGAAACTAGCATGTTTTTATTCAAATAATTGGATGTGCATAGCATTGTGTGAAGATAGTGCTGATGATTACAGAACAAAATATTAAAAAATACGGAAACAGTAGTGTGCTTTGGAAAAGTGTAACATTGTATTATTATCAGATGTTGTTGCAGTCCTCAAAGTGGTAAGCATAATAAATTATAAACAGTCAATTCCAATCTTTTTAAACAAAATTAGTATACCAAGATGTGCACCAAACATGAAAGTAATTTGCATGTGCAGAGGTTTGACTTGTTTAATGTTGTCGTTATATTTACCATGCTAGTTTTTCAATTAGGCTCTGATTCCAACAAAGTAGATCCTCTGTAGACAGCCCAGGTATACCAGCTGCTGGCACTAGAAGCAGCAGCACTCCACATGTGCAGGGTCTTTCCATTCTGGGTGACTCTTGGCTGCTGTAGGGATTTCAAAATCACTTAACTTTATTCTTGCAAAGTTGCAGAGCATTTATTTATTCACACTTTGAACGCTAACCGTATTATGTGATGGGTCCCCCTTCGTGAAACTTGGAACAATGTGAAATACAATATTGACTTTTAATTCTGAATGGGCTCAGGTTTGTGCTCTTTTGGGTGCAGTTTTTATGAAGATAGTGGTGTAAAACTGCACCCCAGATAGTATAATGGGGGTAAAAGTTCAGCAGTTGTCAGGAATAAAAACAGAAAATTCTGCAAATGCATAGGTCTCAGTATTTGAAGGAGAAGGATTCATGTTTTAGGTGCGCCCTAATCAGAACAAGCTTAACACCATACAGTTTGTGTTTAGCCTATATTCCCTAGTGTAGCCGGCTTCAATCTCAGGTTTTTCTACCACGCCGCATTCCAAGAGATCAAAAGTTTATCGAGAATCTCCACCTGGCAGTGCACTACATGCTTTCTGCAATTTCACTAGGATTCGTAGAATTAGCGGTGATGCTGCTGGTATCCTGTGACGTTCCAGCAGCATCAACCCAGTCATTACTGTGCATTCCTGGTTTTGATGTCCCAGTCTCTAATGCTGCCTCTTTGCACATTAACCAGAGGCAAGACAAAATTCCATTACACCGAAGTTCAGTTTTAATGTTCACTGCTTGTAATGACCATTTGGCTCTGCAGATCAAATCTTACTTTCCGAATCCATTTCCTATTTGTGCTAGTATGTTTAACCTTGTTTTTAATAATCAGCAGGATTTCATTTACAAAGATAAGATTAGCGGTGATTTTTTTTTTGTCGGTGTTTCACAGGCAAGCAAGATTTTTTGCACCTTGTTGAGCACAGCTCTGCTGTGGGTGAAGAATGTAACAACTCATGGGAATGCCCGTTAGAACTGCCTTGGCAATAAAATCCGGCTTTGCCAATTTGATGTGGAATGCCTTTTTTTCTTGCTTTCTGCGTTTTTTCTCATTGATTTAAAATGTGTGGCATTACCTGCTCAATGCTTCCCTTGCGAAGCAAGGTGGAGATTTTGTAAAAAGTTGAGGGAATCCTGAAAATTACCCTAAGAGTTCCGATGAAACATTTTCACATCCCATGGAAACCTGATAAAGAACAACGATAAAAATCACAAAAGACTAGCCATCCAATCAGAACCCAGATTGTAAGCATAGATATGATGATAACTACCCAGATATTGAGAATACACACCCACTCTTGTCACTATATGCTGCTAATGTTTTTATCTTGTACCTAGTATCTGTAGCACTATACTGCTGTTTCTTTGTAACTAATATCAATAAAATTGGTCCCCTTGACTCTGACTAGTGAAGTGCACTCCTGCATGCAACAGAATGGATTTGCTTGTAGCAATCAACCGAAACTAATAGAAGCTGACTGTGGTTTAAGAGTGAGGGATCATAGAACGGTTCATCTGCACAAGGGTTTTTGCTCTTGCATTCTTGTAGAGTACCTCAGTGAAGACCTTCCTGTTGAAAATGTTTCACTCTACACTGAGCTAGCTCTGATCACTTTCTGCTGGCTCCCAGCCTGCTTTGGCTTCTGCTTCATTGCTGCCAAGTTACCTTTGCTTTGCTGCCTACTTCCCATTGCCGCTGACTCCATTCATCCTTTCGCTGGTACACTGGATCCGCTTGTGTGCACTACTAATCACCAAAGCCACTAGACACCCCGCTGGACCCCTGGATTAACCTATGCTGGCTCCTGCTCGATATTCCATGCTTCCTCGGCTCTCCATTTCCCATGGGAAATCCTCAGCAGTCAGCCCACTGATACTCTGCTGCTCAAACAGCTCCTGGACTCACTCACCCTCCAGAACTAGCTCTGAGTCTGGACATTAGTTTGTCAATGCTCCAAGCTGACTCAACCCTATCTACAAGTCAACTTCATCCCAACACAGAATCTCAGACTTTAACATAAGAACATAAGAAATAGGAGCAGGAGTAGGCCAGTCGGCCCTTCGAGCCTGCCCCGCCATTCAACAAGATCACGGTTGATCTTCTACCTCAACTCCACCTTCCCGCACTATCCCCAAATCTCTTGATTCCCTTAGTATCCAAAAATCTATCGATCTCTGTCTTGAATATGCTCAACGACTGAGCATCCACAGCTCTCTGGGGCAGAGAATTCCAAAGATTCCAACCCTTTGATTGAAGAAATTTCTCTTCATCTCAGTCTTTTATGGCCGACCCCTTATTCTGAGACTGTGACCCCGTGTTCTAGACTCCCCAGCGAGGGGAAACATCCTTCCAGCATCTACCCTGTCAAGCCCCTTAAGAATTTTATATGTTTCAATGAAATCACCTCTCATTCTTTTAAACTCTAGGGATATTGGCCTAGTCTACTCAATCTCTCCTCATAGGACAATCCCCCACAATCCCAGGAATCAGTCTAGTGAACCTTAATTGCACTCCCTCTAAGACTCCCTCTTGGGTAAGGAGACCAAAACTGTACACAGTACACCAGGTGTGGTCTCACCAAGGCCTATATAATTGCAGTATGACTTCTTTACTCTTGTACTCCAATCCCTTTGTAATAAAGGCAAACATACCATTTGCTTTCCTAATTGCTTGCTGTACCTGCATGTTAACTTTCTGTGATTCATGTACAAGGACACCCAGGTCCCTCTGAATACCAACATTTCATAGTCTCTCACCATTTGAAAAATATTCTGCTTTTCTATTTTTCCTACCAAGGTGGATAACTTAATACTTCTCCACATTATATTCCATCTGCCATGTTATTGCCCACTCACTTAGCCTGTCCATATCCCTTTGCAGCCTCTTTGTGTTCTCCTCATACAGCTTACTTTCCGACTTAACTTTGTATCGTCAGTAAACTTGGATACATTACACTCAATCCCCTCATCTAAGTCATTGATGTAGATTGTGAATAGCTGAGGCCCAAGCACTGATCCTTGTGGCACCTCACTAGTTACAGCCTGCCAACCTGAAAATGACCCGTTTATTCCTACTCTCTGTTTTCTGTCCGTTAACCAATTCTCAATCCATGCTAATATATTACCCCCAATCCCATGAGCCCTAATTTTGTGTAATAACCTCTTGTGTGGCACCTTATTGAATGCTTTTTGAAAATCCAAATACACTACATCCACTGGTTCCCCCTTATCTACCCTACTAGTTACACCATCAAAAAACTCTAATAGATGTGTCAAACACGATTTCCCTTTTATAAATCCGTGTTGACTCTGCCCAATCCTATTATTATTTTCTAAGTGCCCTGTTACCATATCCCTAATAACATATTCTAGCATTTTCCCTACTAGTGATGTCAGGCTAACTGGCCTGTAGTTCCCTGTTTTCTCTCTCCCTCCTTTATTGACTAGCAGGGTTACGTTTGCTACCTTCCAATCCACGGGGACTGTTCTAGAATCTAGGGAATTCTGGAAGATCAAAACCAATGCATCCACTATCTCTGTAACCACCTCTTTTAAAACCCTACGATGTAGGCCATCAGGTTCAGGGGATTTGTCGACTTTTAGTCCAATTAATTCCTCCAGTACTATTTCTTTTCTAATACTAATTTCTTTAAGTTCCTCATTCTCTCTTACTGTCTCCTTCCTATTTTCTGTTTACAGCCAGGACATATCTATTCTAATCTTTGCCATGCCTATGTAACTTGAATTTCCTGTGTCCATTCGCATGTGCATTTTAGCTGCAACTTTGGACCCGAGCCCACTACTTCTATCTTCCCTTTTTTTCTCCTCTTCTCTTTACCCCTCTTAGGTCTTTCTCTCCTGTCTCCTCCCCTTCCTGTCCCCAGTCATGCCACTTTCATTTACCCCCCTCTCAGGTACTTTCCCTTCTACACCCCACCCCAATCCCTACCCCAACCTTTCACTATTCCTCTGCTTTCCTACATTCTGCGCCATCCCAGACTTGAATCCATCTTGCATAAGCCCACAGCTACCCTCTGTGTGTGTCTCTCAGCATCCTGCAAAGGGTCCATCGAGGCACTTGTCTCTGCCTCATTACGAGCAACAATTGCCCATCCTTGTCACCAATCTTCCCATCCAGAGCAGTCACCCTTTCCATCACTGACCCCTTAGACTCTGCTAGCAGATCAACAATCGCCACCCCTCTCCGCATTTCCCTCTAGAATGTCGTTCACTTGTGAACAAGGCCTTTACCACCCATGATCTTATTGTGGATGATTGCATTGACATCATGGCCTTGACAGAAACTTGGCTTCCAGACACTTTGACCCTAACTGAAGACTACCCGCCTATCTATACTTTCCACATGTGTCCTGCCCAAACCGCCATGGTGGTGGTGTGGCCCTTATCACCTCACATATGTCTCTCCCCCTACTCCTCTGGCATCTTCTCTTCCTAACACCTCACCTTGTTCAACCCCTCTTGCCTCTCCTTTAAAATCCTCATTTTCTACTACCCACCCATGCCCCATCCCGAGTTTCTCACTGAGATATCCTCACTCCTTACTTCCCTCAGCCTATGTACTGGTCAACTCCTCATCCTTGGTGACCTGAATTGCAATCTCAACTTCCCTGCCCTCCCTCCTCTCAGTTCATTGCCCTCCTGTACTCCCTTAACCTCACCCTTCATATAAACTCCTACCCATATTCACGGCCACCCCCTGAACCTTGCCATCTCACGTGGCCTCGCTATTTCCATCACCTCAATCACAGACAAGACCATCTCTGATTACTTCCTTGTTTCACTCAACACTCACATCCCCCTTCCAACTCCAGTTCTTTCTGTGTCCACTCCTGGAAAAACCCTCCCCCAAGTCGCTTACAACTGCAATTTCAAACTGCCAACTTTGGCCCTCTGTTAGCCACGATACTTATGAATCTGTCGATCTGCTTAATCACTCCCTCACCGATCTTTGATGTCCTTGTCCCCAGTAATACCCCAACTCTCTCCCACCCTGACCATATCCTGGTATGGCCCCTATCTTCGCTTCCTCAAGTCCAAGGGGCACAGACTTAAGCGTATCTTGCACACAACCGGCTCAGCCATTTATTGCCAGATCTGGCTGTACCACATCAAACACTAACAGGCCCTGCTTGCCTCTGCCAAAACTGTTCATTACTCCAAAATCATCCTCGAATACAAATATAAACCCTGCCTTCTTTTCTCCATTATCAAACTTCTCTTTAAACGCCTTTAACGTGACTGGTCCCTTTGTAGCAAAGGATTGGGAACTTGCTGAATTTGCGGGTACATTTCTGTAACAGATGGTGATCTGGTATTCCAGTTTCCTGCATCACTGTGTCAGCTTCAACTGCATCTTTGAAGCTGCTCGAGAACAAACGTCTTCCATTCTGCTATAGTCGAGCTGTGCAAGTAGTATTATAGTTTGATTTGACATTATTTCAGAAAGCTGGCTTTGTTAAATTTCCTCCTTTTGATTTTGTTGTGATGGTGAAAGCATAAGGGTCTTCCCATCTCTGTACTTTGGAAATGAGAGGTTGGTACCTTGTGGTCGCACCTGGGTACCCATTATTCTCCATGTAGTTTGGACGATTATTAGCAATATATCATTTAAAGGGCATTTAGCCACCCAATCAGATGACCGGTTCCAAATTTCTAGTATTATGTCCCAATTTATTTAGTTCTAGTACTCTTTACATAATAATATTAACTGGTATGTGACTTTTTTCTTTTAAGTTCTTTCAGTCGTTCAGAGCAAATTCAGTTTGTGAAGAAACAATTTCCTCTTAGGAGAGTCTCTCATCAGTAGTTAGCAATTTGTTGTTAACTGATCACAGAAAACATTAAAAAGGATAAGTTGCTTCTGAAACAAATGGAGAAATATATCATGTGCAGTAAATGTATTTTCTAAAAGCCATGCACAGTCTAACCGGCAGCTTTTTAGGTGATCCATCCATGGAACTGATGAGAGTGGAAGAGGAGCTATTTACTGTTGGCAGGCATTTAGTCCCATTTAAAATGGGGAAAATTAAGGCATGTGGTAAATCATTTATTAAGTGGCACTTGATTCCTATGAGGATTGCTGTTAAATGTTGTTTCTTGTAGCTTGTTACAATTATTTCCTCCACTGGAAGAGATTTTATTTCTTGCCTGTCCATTGTTCTGCATTTACTTGTCAAATTCAATAGCATTGCACATGGATAGCCAAGATCAATTTGAATTTTTCAGGTCCACCAGAGTTAGAGAGTGGGGGGATAATAGAACCAATATGGGGGAAGTAGGAGAAGGAGACAAGTACAAAGGAGGGAGAAAGGGGAGGTGAGGGTAAGAGAGGGAGTGGAGAAAGCAGGGGATAAGGGGAAAGGAGGAGGAGGGCCAGAATGGGAGAGGATCGCGGGAGGGTATGTTCAGTGGTATGAATGTCTCTACCTGGGAAATTCTGCCAGTGTAAGGGGAGGGGTATTGCCAATCTCTGGAAATTTCAGCCAGCTGTGGAGGTGAAGTGCTGAGGAAAGGGAATTCAGACCAGCAGGGGTAGGGGATTGAGTGCAGCCCAAGACTTGCTGCTCATTGGGGGAGGGGTCCATAAATCTTGATTGTGGGGGTGGTGGGAGTCGTCTTTGTTAATTTCAGTCACATGCTGGCAATTCCACTGCTTTAGAGTTTCTGTGTCACTGTCTCCTAGACAACATAATTAATCATGACTTTTTGATGGCACTTCTTCCCCATTTTGGTTGAGGTGGAGAGGATCTTGGTCGGGGTTGGGTCAGAACACTTTCTCAGTCTCGCCATCTCTCTCATCCTCTTCATCTTCACACCCTCAATCACTGATGAGACTATCTCTGACTACTCCTCATTCCCCTTACCACTCACAATTTCAGCTTTCCTCCAACTCCACACCTTTCATTCTCTCGTCCTTGACTTCCACATTTTAACTCTCAACTCCCAAATTCCTCTCCTCTCCTCCACCCATCATGACACCTCTACCACTGTCAACCTGATCAATTGCTTCCTCAGCTATGCTTTCAACACCCTTGCCTCATCTACATTTCCTTAAATCTATGGGCCATAAATGCAAACACACTTGGCACAGGACTGGCCTAATTGTTTATTATCAGATTTGACTCAATCATAATAAGCGCAGCCATGCCTGGGAGATCTGAAATAAAAACAGAAAATGCTGGAAACTCTCAGCAGGACAGGCAGCATCTGTGGAGAGGGGAGGGTAGGATTAACGTTTCAGGTCTATGACATTTGCCAGAACCCTCTGACGAACCCTCTGAAACGTTAATCCTACCTTCCTTTCTCCACAGATGCTGCCTGACCTGCTGAGTGTTGCCAGCATTTTCTGTTTTTATTTAAATATTTGAAAATGGCAGGTGAGTTTTCCAATATTTTAGCATGTGACCATGCTGTCTTTGGTCTTTCAAGTAAACCTTGACTATAGGTCCAAATATCTGAAAGCGAGTTCCCTGAATTGTTGTGCCAAATAAAAAAAAATACACTACAGCCATTAGGACCGAAAGTTAAGTTATTTTATTTTTTAATATTTTATTAATAACCTGACCTTTCAGAATTAAATAAAAATTGGGAGGAATAAATACTGTAAGAGACACTGTACATATTGTTTCTAATGGTAGGCAGCATTGAATCTAGTGCTAATGCTGTACCCTGTTTCCAGATGGAGGAAAGCATACAAATGATTGATGCCCTGGATACACACCCCAGGCTTATGGTAGAAGCTATTGTTGTATATTGTAGCTTTCTGAATGAATAAACTATGCCGTATTATTTTCTTGCTAATATTTTCTAGGATTAATTTTCATTAACCAGGTTAACCTCTACTTGCCAAAGCAGATGATCTAATTCCTTTAGGATTTGCTTTTGAATGTGATTAAATGAAAGCTTTTGCCATTTTGAATGAGATTGCTTTTCTTCAAGTATATATGATTTTTTAAAACATTGTTAATTTTTGCATGACTACCTGAATATCAGTTGCATTGCCATAATTTGGAGGAGAAGCATTGGCTGTTAATGGACTGTTTTCCTTCTCTCTCTTCAGCGGTGCTTTGACAGAATGAAAGTCCAAATTAAAGCTGAATTCCAGCATGCAGTTCTTTTCATTCCTCCTTTTGTTTTAGTAATTGGCTCTGCTTTGGATCGGTTTCAATATCAAAGGCATTTTGGCTTTTATCCTATAACAAGTCTTTGAAAGATTAGACCATTTAATTAATTACTTTTCTTTCCTTAGACACAAAATCGGATGAAACTCATGGCAGATAATTATGATGACGATCATCACCATCACCATCATCACCATCACCATCGTTCACCGGCAAGATCACAGCACAGTAACCATAGACCCTCTCCTGATCAGGTGAGTCATAAACAATCTTGCCTTTAAATAGCCTTACACTTCTGTTAGGTCACTTTGTACCAACCACTTGATAAATTCCATTTTGCATCCATGACAAATTAGAAAAGGTGCTGCCAGCCACTGATGACACAAGCTCAACCTTTATCATAATTGCTTTCCAGTTCAGTCGACAAGGCAAATTTATTACAAGAATTGAAAGTGCTTGCTATCTATACTTGTCTGGCATCTGAATAAGTTTGAGAAAGGGGAAAACTAATCTTTGTGAATGATGGTGTATAGTTGTGAACATACTTCTTATGTTCACATTTTAACATGTCATTTATTTTTCTATTATTGTTCACTTATTTGCATCAAATATTTCCAGTTTATTGTGGAATAGCATAACTGAAGGACTGTTCCTTAATCCAAGTAAACCAGGAAGTACTTGCTGTACACTCTACATGATGGGATTATGAACATCTACTCTAATATGAAATTTGGTTCACAAAGGATTAATAATAATTCCCTTATCTGGATGCTTCAGTGATTATTTTTACAGATAAAAGGATGCATAACAGATGCCAGGTTAACACAGATCTTTCTGTGAAAAGAAATACGGTTCTTCAAATGTTCATTTTATTGATGATAAACTTCAGTGATTTGTTATTTAATGTATTTCCAATCAGGATTCTGACATATGTTTTCCATTACATTGTGGAAATGCCTTGTCTTTGCCTTCCTCTGTTATCTGAACTTCACTTTCCTTGTAGGCATGGTCACTTGTGGCTAAAGACTTTGGGGTAGATTATTCTCTTCACTGCCTGGGCAGTGAAGACAAAAATCTATACTTTTATCCAAGACTTGGTTTTATAACTTTAGTAGTTCAAGTGTTATCCAGAGCTGGAGTTATATTTTTAGTGAATGCCCCTTGAACAAGAATATAACCAAAGAGCATTTGTGCAGCATTTTTAGTGGTCAGTAAGATGTTTGCTGGTAGACAAGTGCAAAGGGTTTGGTGATATATTACTGTTTATGAATTGAATCAAGTGAGCTATTTATATAGGATTCATAAGGTCACAAATCAGGCTCATATGAAGAAGGCCCTTCAAGTCTATATGATCTCATCCTGCGAGAATACCAACTCGACAGTCTTCCCATTACAGCATCCAGCTGTTTCCCAGATGAACCTAGTTTCAACTACCCTTCCTTACATCTGTCCTAAATTTGCCCTCCAAAACCCTGAACCTGTATCTTGTCCTGCTGCCCTGGCTTATCTGTAAATATAGTTTGCAGTTTATTTCCCTCTATCTCTAAGTATTTGATGTACCATTACATGGTCCCCGCTGAGATGTCTATTTTCAAGTCTGATGAGCCTTGCTTATTTGATCATTCCTCTTAGGAACATAGGAAGGAAGATAGGAACAAGAGTAGGCCATTTAGCCCCTCAAGCCTGTTCCGCAATTCAATGAGATCATGGCTGATTTGTGACCTAACTTCATTTACCCGCCTTTGCCCCATATCCCTTAATACCTTTGGTTAACAAAAATCTATCAATCTCAGATTTAAAATTAGCAATAGACCTAGCATCAGTTGCCGTTTGCGGAAGAGTTTTCCAAACTTCTACCTTCCATTTGCGTGTAGAAGTGTTTCCTAACTTTACTCCTGAAAGGTCTGGCTCTAATTTTTAGACTACGCCCCCTAGTTCTAGACTCCCCAACCAGCGGAAATAGTTTCTCTCTATCTACCCGATTAGTTCCCCTTAATATCTTGAAAACTTTGATCAAATCACCATTAATCTTCTAAATTCCAGGGAATACAACCCTAGTTTGTGTAATCTCTCATTGTAATTTAACCCTTGGAGTCCAGGTATCATTTTCTGTACCTGCCGATGACATTTTAATCCATGTACATGGGCCCCTAAGTCTCTTTGGACCTCAACTGTGTCTAGCTTTTCACCATTTAGATAGTACTCTGTTCTATCCTTTTTAGGTCCAAAGTGGATGACCTCATATTTGCTTACATTGAAATCCATTTACCACAGTTTTGCCCATTCGCTTAATTTATTATTATCTCTTTGTAATTTTCTGCTTCCAGCTACCCTACTTACAATGCCGCCTGTCTTTGTGTTGTCGGCAAACTTGAATATGTGGGTTTCTATCCCACCATCTAAGTCGTTGATAAATACGGTGAATAGTTGAGACCCCAACACAGATCCATGCAGGACACCACTATTCACATCCTGCTAATTAGTGTCCATTATCCCTACTCTCTGTCTCCTGCCACTCGGCCAATTTCCTAACCAGGTCAATAATTTGCCTTCAATTCCATGAGCTTCAACATTAGCTAACAGTCTCTTATGAGGGACTTTATCAAATACCTTCTGGAAGTCCATATAAATAATATCCATAGACATTTCCCTGTCTTTAGTCAACTCTTCAAAAAATTCAATCAGGTTTGTCAAGCATGACCTACCCTTTACAAATCCATGCTGGCTCTCTCTGATCAGCTGAAAATTTTCTAGGTGTTCAGTCACTCTATCCTTAATTATAGACTCTAGTAATTTCCGACTACAGATGTTAGGCTAACTGGTCTATAATTCCCTGGTTTCCCTCTCTCACCTTTCTTAAATAGCGGCGTGACATGCGCAATTTTCCAATCTAAAGGAACAGTTCCCAAATCAAAAGACCTTTGGATGGTTATAGTTCGGGCATCTGCAATGTTCTCACCTACCTCCTTTAAAACCCTGGGATGGAAACCATCTGGTCCTGGGGATTTGTAACTCTTTAGTGCCATTATTTTCTTCATTACTGTTATTTTGCTTATGTTAATTTGGTGAGTCCTCATCCCTGATTCAATATTAGTTTCCTTGGGATGTCTGGCATGCTATCCTCTTCCTCTACTGTAAATACTGACACAAAGTAATTATTCAACATGTCTGCCATTTCCTTATTTTCATTTACAATAGCACTGTTATCAGTTTTCAAGAGGCCAACATTGCTCCTGACCACCCTCTTTTTCCTAATATAATTGTAAACATTTTTTGTGTTGATTTTGATATCCCTTGCAAGTTTCTTTGCATACTCCCTTTTTGTAGCTCTTATTATCTGTTTTGTCACCTTTTGTTCTTTTTATCTCTCCCAGTCGCCAGGATCTGTGCTAGTTTTTGCAATTTTATGCTTTTTCTTCTAGCTTTATGTTGTCCTTTAGTTCTTTAGTCATCCATGGCTTTTTTTTGGCAAGTAGAGCTCTTGCTCCTTAGTGGTATAAACTGGTTCTGTATCACATTAAATTCTGTTTTGAACACTTCCCTCTGATCTTCTGTTGTTTTACCATTACCAGATTTTCCCAGTTTACTGTGGACAGTCTCTGTTTCATCACGTTGAAGTCGGCCTTACCTAAATCTAGAGTCTTAGTAGCTCTTTTGCGTTTCTCCCTTTCAAACATTACGTTGAACTCGATCATGTTATGATCGCTATTGGATAAATATTTACACACCTTTAGGCTGTTAACTAAATCTGGCTCATTACTCATTACTAAACCTAATATGGCCTGCCCCCTTGTTGGTTCTAGGACATATTGTTGCAGAAAACTATCCTGAACACACTCAAGAAATTCACTACTTTTCTGACATGAGCTAGTCCGCTTATCCCAATCTATATGAAAGTTAAAATCCCCCATTAAAACCACTCTGCCTTTGCTTTGTGCTTGTCTAATCTCTGCATTTATACATTCTACTACTTCACAGCTGCTACCAGGGGGCCTATACACAACTCCCACTACAGTCTTAAATCCTTTTCTGTTTCTTAATTCTACCTATGAAGTCTCCACTGCCTGCTTACCTCTCATTATATCCTCTCTTATCATTGAAGTGATTTCATCCTTAATCACTAAGGCTACTCCTCCTCTTCTATCATTTTCTCCTCTTCTATCATTTTCTCTATCTTTCCTGACCATCACAGCTCCACTCATAGCTTTTTCCTCTAACACCAGGGATCAGCTTTCCTGTTCTCTACACAACCTCCAAATCATGGCTGATGCAGTGACCAGAACTTAAATAGTTGTAGTGATCTGCTAATGGTCTGTATTGGTGCTTCTGGTTAAATTCTTGCTCTTATATTTTTATTATTTTTATATAAATACAATTGGTTTAGCCATCCATCACCAGATCAAGCTGGACCACATCAGCCACTTTAGATGGCAGTTAGGAGTCAACCACCTTGGTGTGGGACTGGAGTCGCATATAGGCTAGACTGGGTAATTACGGTAGGTTTCTTTCCCTAAAGGACATTAGTGAACCAGTTGGGTTTTTACGATAGTCCGACCTCCATTCTTACTGCTAAAAGCTTTTTCATTTCCAGTTTTTAAAACAAAAACTGAATTCAAATTCTCACACTACCATGGTGGGATTTGAACTCTTGTTCTCTGAATTATTCTTCCAGGCCTCTGGATTACTAATTAAGTAAGATAACCACTGCACTACTGGTGTCCATTTTTATCTGATTTCACCTCCGTGAAGCACCTTGGGGTGTTTTTCTACATTATATAAATGCAAGTAGTTGTTGTTCAAAAAAATCAAACAAGCACACTATAAAATGTTTGACTTGGGTGATGTTAAGGTAACAGTTGTACAATGTCTCTGCCCACTTCTGAGAAACATGGAAACAGAATTAAACAGTTCACAAAATACATAGACTGTAAGGATTTTATAATGACATTACAGCTATGCTTTGTATTCAGGTAACAAATAGAGCTGGAATATATTAAGCTGCCATTATTGCCTTCACTTTTGCATTGATGTGAGGTGCTTCCAGATGTGCTTAAATGGAAAAATTACAGTGTGAAGTCAGGAGTCATTTTCCAGTCTGATTCCCAAGTGCACTGAGCCATTATCTGTGAGACCCTTTTTTAAGTAGTCTCATACTACTTGGACGGAGTGTAGTATAACTGCAGCCCAATGCAAAGGCCATGTTTTTAAATTGTCCAGGTCTGTGGAACCGCCCTTGAACTTTATAAACTAAATATTGAACACTTTTACCCATACTGTGATAACATAGGAAATTAGCTGCCCCACAAGCAGAGTGCTTTGTGCACCCAAGTGGGCAGATGCCGAACTCAATGTGACCTGTAATGTGGCTTTGCTGGCTGAACATCGCACTATCCAGATACTGGTATGATTACTTTTTGATTACCTTTTGTGCCTGTGCGCTAGCTTTTAGCGATTTGTGTACATGGACACCCAAATCTTTTTGCTCCTTTACTGTTCATAGTCTCTCACCATTAAGAAAAATGAAGATCCTAATCCAAGCGTAACATTTAATGGCAAACTGGTAACATGTTTATCAGGATTCCCATGAATTCAAACTCTCAAGTGTCGCACATTTGAATTTTCGTAAAGAGGAACTGTCTTCTCCCAATCCCACCCCCACCCCCCCACCCCCCCCCCCCCCCAAAACTGACAGACGATTGGAAAAATCATACAATGTTCATGGAGCCATGGATATCATTACAAACAAGAAGGATCTTATTTTCAAAAAAAATCCATTTCTTTACGTCTTTAATACCTTTTGCCATAAAATATTATGCATAATTATAGTGCTTGTGTGGTATTTTTAAATGTGCATTTTGTGCTATTTCAAACACATTTGCACATTTTTGGCATTAAAGACATTTAATACAATACTTAAGGGAGTTTCCAAGTAAATTACCTGTATTATTCAAATATCTAAGAATATGCTGTTTAGTTATTGTACTCTTTTCATTGCAGCTGGAAAATAAGGTATAAAGGTCTAACCTCATTAGAAAAGGCTCATCGCAATTGGTTTAAGGATTTTAATTAATCCACTTAAGTGGGTTAGATCTTATTTTCCCTCCCTAAATCCCTCTGCCTCTCCACTTCCCCGTCCCCCTTTAAGGCCCTCCTTAAGGAACAGCAAAAGATGTATGGAGGAGTTGTCTACAGACCTCCTAATAGTAATTATGTATTTGGATATATATAAGTACGGAGATCAGGTAAACACATAGCAAAAACAATGTGGTTCTAATGGGAGATTTTAATTTTCACATAGACTGGGAGAAACCAAAGAGCTCAAGTAGCAAAGGCATTGAATTTCTAGATTGTATTTGTGATAGTTTTCCAGAACAACATGTTTTAAAATCAACAAGGGAATAGGCCATACTAGATTTAGTGATGAGTAATGAACCAGAATTAGTTAACATTAAGGGAACCTCTTGCGATTAGTGACCATAATATGATTGAATTTGATATTAGGTTTGAGGGGGAGAAGGGAGAGTCACAAACCAAGGTTTTAAATTTAAATAAGGTAAACTTCGAAGAGATGACAAATTAATTGATCACAGTAAACTGGTCTGAACTGAGTAAACCTACAGACGAACAGTGGAAAGTATTCAAAGAAGGATTTGGTACGATACAAAACAAATACATACCCCCTAAAATGCAAAAGCTCCACTTGTGTTGTTAAGCAACTATGATCAACAAAAGAGGTAAGGAGTCAGTATTAAGCTAAAAGAAAATTCTTACACAAATGCAAGGAAAAGTGGAAATCCAGTAGACTGAGAGCGCACCAAAAAGCAACAAAGGGATACAAAGAAAATAATAAGAGGTGCAAAAAGGGAATATGATATTAAAGTTAACAGCAAAAGTTTTTATAAACTTATTAAGAGAAAGAGAGTGGTAATGGGGAATGTGGGCCCATTAAAGATAGATACAGATGAGACTATAATAGATAATAAGGAAATGTCAGACTTGTTAAATATATACTTTGTATCCATTTCCACAGTGGAGGAAGAGGACAAAATACCAGTGGTACAAGGGAACCTAAAAATACTTTAAGGGGAGGCACTTAATATATTTTTTTATAATGGTAATGGAGAAAATAATGGGAATTAATATAGACAAATTTCCAGGACCTGCTGGTGTTCATTCCAGGTTAGGAAAAGAAATAGATGAGGAAATTGCAGATGCATTGGTCATAGTTTTGCAAAGCTCTCTAGATTGAGGAATTGTTTGTTTGGATTGGATTGGAAACTTACAAATGTCATGGTTGGTGTCTATATGGACTTCCAGAAGGCATTTGATATGGCTCTGTGCAAGAGATTATCAGCAACAATGAAAGCACACGCAATTGAAGGTAACCTTGTGACATGGGTTGGTAATTGATTGAGAGGTAGGAGTCACAGAGTAGGGATAAAGGTACATACTCTGATTATCGGGATGTGACAAGTAGTGTTCCCCTGGGATCTGTACTGGGACCTTAGCTTTTATAAAAGTGACTTGGATAAAGGAGTAGAGTGTTGTATATCTAAGTTTGCAGATGACACTAAGTTAGGATGCACGGTAAAGTATGTGGATGGCAGCAGGAAGTTACAAAGAGATATAGACTAAATGAGTGGGCAAAACTGTGACAAATGGAGTTCAATGTTGGGAAGTTTGAGGTCATCCACTGTGGATCTGAGAAAGACAAATCAAAATATTTTCTTAATGGTGAGACACTAGGAGCTATGGTAGAGCAAAGGGATTTATGTATTCATGTACACAAATCACTTAAAATTTTCAAGATCTGAGAATGATAAATTTTTGTTAATTAAGGGTATCAAGGGATATGGAGCAAATGTGGGTAAATGAAGTTGAGGTACAGATCTTCCATGAAGTGATAAAGTGATCGCACTGGCTCAAGGGGATGAATGACCTACTCCAGTTCGTATGTTCTTAAAATGTAGATAAAAATAACCAATTTACAGATTATTATACCATAGCCCATTTAATCAGCCATTCAACAATTCAATCTAATTGAAAACAGGTTAAAAGAAATAATATACATGTTTTGCAGAAGAGTGACCAGCCTGTTACTGCCTCAACCAATTAGATCATTTGGCAGGACTAGAGGCTGTCAGAACCAATCAAATTAGTTGGAAGTTGGGACTGGAAGCAACCAGAACCATTGGAGGGTGGAACTTTAGTCAACCAGAACCAATCATAGAATCTTACAGCACAGAAAGAGGCCATTCGGCTCTTTGAAAGAGCTGTCCAATTTAACCCCATAATCCTGCAAATTAGTCCTCTTCAAGTACATGACCAATTGCCTTTGGAAATTTCCAATGGAATCTACTTCCACCACCCTTTCAGATAGCGCGTTCCAGATCTTAACAACCCACTGTGGGGAAAAAAATTCTCATCATTTCCCCTCTACTTCTTTTGACAATTATTTTAAATCTGTGACCTCTGGTTACTGACCCACTTGCCAGTGGAAACAGTTTCTCCCTACTTGCTCTATCAAAACCCATCATCAATTTGAATGCCTCTATTAAGCCGCCCCATAACCTTCTCTACTCTAAGGAGAACATTCACAGCTTCTCCAACCTCTTCTCATAACTAAAGGCCCCCATCCCTGGTATTTTCCTGGTAAACCTCCTCTGTACCTTTTCCAAGGGCTTGACACCCTTCCTAAAGTGTGGTGCCCAGAATTATACACAATACTCCAGCTGAGGTCCAGCCAGTGATTTGTAAAAGTTTAGCATGATTTCCTTATTTTTGTATTCAATGCCCCTATTTACAAACCCAAATATCCCATATGCTTTCTGAACTGCCTTATCAATTTGCCCTGCCACCTTCAAAGATTTGTGAATATTTTTTTTTATTCGCTTATGGGATCTGGGCATCGCTGGCATTTATTGCCCATCCCTAATTGCCCTTGAGAAGGTGGCGGTGAGCCGCCTTCTTGAACTGCTGCAGTCCACGTGGTGAAGGTACTCCCACAGTGCTGTTAGGTAGGGAGTTCCAGGGTATACTTCTAAGTCAGGATGGTGTGTGACTTGGAGGGGAACTTGGAGGTGGTGGTGTTCCCATTTGCCTGCTGCCCTTGTCCTTCTAGGTGGACGAGGTCGCGGGTTTAGGAGGTGCTGCCGAAGAAACCTTGGCGAGTTGCTGCAGTGCATCTTGTAGATGGTACACACTGCAGCCACAGTATGCCGGTGGTGGAGGGAGTGAATGTTTAAGGTGATGGATGGGGTGCCATTCAAGCGGGCTGCTTTGTCCTAGATGGTGTCGAGTTTCTTGAGTGTTGTTGGAGCTGCACTCATCCAGGCAAGTGGAGAGTATTCCATCACACTCCTTACTTATGACTTGTAGATGGTGGAAAGGCTTTGGGGAGTCAGGAGGTGAGACACTCGCCGCAGAATACCTAGCCTCTGACCTGCTCTTGTTGCCACAGTATTTATGTGGCTGGTCCAGTTAAGTGGCTGGCCCAGTTAAGTTTCTGGTCAATGGTGACCCCCAGGATGTTGATGTTGGGGAATTCGGCAATTGTAATGCCGTTGAATGTTATTGGGCGGTGGTTAGACTCTCGCATGTTGGAGATAGTCATTGCCTGGCACTTCTGTGGCGCGAATGTTACCTGCCGCTTATCAGCCCAAGCCTGAACGTCATCCAGGTCTTATTGCATGCGGGCATGGACTGCTTCATTATCTGAGGAGTTGTGAATGGCGCTGAACACTGTGCAGTCATCAGCGAACATCCCCATTTCTGACCTTATGTTGGTCAGAATATGCACCCCCAAGTCCTTCTGCTCTTGCACCCTCCTCACTTATCCGTATTAAATTGCATCTGCCATGTGTCTGCCCATTTCACCAGTCTGTCTATGTCCTCTTGAAGTCTGGTACTATCCTCCTCACTATTTACCACGTTGCCAAGTTTTGTATCATCTGCAAACATCAAAATTTGACTTCCTATCCCCAAGTCCAGGTAATTTATATATAACAAGAGAAGCAGTGGTCCTAACACCGATCTCTGTGGGACCCCACTGCATCTCCGGTCCAAAAAACATTTGTTCACCGCTACTCTCTGCCTCCTATCCCTTAGCCAATTACGTACCCAAGTTACCACCGTCCCTTTAATCCCATGTGCTTCTATTTTCCGAATAAGTCTGTTATGTGGTACTTTATCAAATGCCTTTTGATAATCCGATAGATTGGACGGCAGGTTTTTGTGATGTTAGATTTTTTTTGTAGGCTGTGTCAGCTTTATTGTAATTGTCAGCTTTTGCTAGTTTTCTCAGTAGGTATGAATTATATATTGAAAATATTGAAATTTCTTCTTCCTACATCTCCTTTTAAGTTGCCTTCGCTGAAGCCTGGCTGCATCAATCACAGTAGAATGATTTTAGAATTAAATGGTTTGAAACACTATGTTTGCAGAGAGTGTTTGTGCTAATCAGAACTTCAAAATGAAGAAAAGGCTAAGGAATCTAAAAAATCAGCACGTACCTGCATGTTTAAAAGAGTAATATGAGCTTTCCTGGGTCCCACCATTTCCCCTGGTGTTCAGAATGGCGGCAAGCAAATTTTAGAGGGGAGTACCGAGGATTTTCTGGGTCTCCTTAATAATTGCAACATTAGTTCATTTAATTCTAACATACTTTGAAAGGCTAACTGGATCAGTGACCAAGTACAAAATGGATTATTTTGCACTCCTGTTTCAAAAAAAATTCTCCCTCTCTTTAAAAAAAAATAAAAAGGGTTCATTCTGAATTGTAATCACCAAAGCCAAGAGAAGATCTATTGCAATTTCTGAGTGGAGATTAAAGCAAACTGATCTGAGGCTGTAATAAGATAGGTATTAGCGTGTGAAATGGGCAGTACTTGTTTCACTAGCAGCAAGTGATTAACTTACCAATCCATGCTAAGTGGCAGAAGTAGATAATTGCGGTTGGTGTTCATAGAGGCACATAGCTGGGTCATCCGTCTCCTAATGCTGCTGTGATTAAGTCTGTACGTGTTTATCTTCATTTTTTTTTGGTGAAATACTAGAAGTGCCATAGTTCTCATAGTCTACAGCTAAAGGCAACAATTTGACACGCCTGCTTGTTGAAAGTCCAAATCGTTAAGCCGCATATTCAAATTGATTTCTCGATTCTTGCAATGACCTAACCAATTCATGCCTAAAGATCCATCTGAATTTCTGGGTGTCCTCCTTATATTATTCACCTTTGGCCCAGATGGCCATAGGAACACAACTGTCTAAAGTTTCAAAATGCAAAATGTGATTAAGTATATGTTGGAGTGAATAAGATTGGTGCGTCTACTTTAAATCTATTTTTAAGACACTGTTATGACATGCAAGTTAATTATAACTTTTTTGCTCTGTTGAATTTTGCATGAACAGGAATATCTTGATCTCCTTTATTAAGAAGCAACATGCTATTAACTCTAGCAGAAATTAAAAAGAAATCATCTTTGTTTTACAGGGTATATTTTCCAATCAGTACTGTTCCACTGTGAATACCTAACTCATTGTTTTCACTCTTTTTAACACATGCAATAATCTATTTACTTTAAACGGGTAAACACCAGCATTAAAAAAGGGCATAAAGGAATTTAGTACAAATCCAGCCTGGCCGGAACATATACCAATATGTTTCACTGCCCAGTTTCTTTATTTTCATCTCTTGCTTTTCAGATGTGTAGTAACATGTTTTCTTATAATAGCTGACACTTTTAGATCTCCCTTATTCCTGGGATAGCTGAAATCAGCAGCAAAATTGGCGTTTTGTAAATAAAGAAGTGTTATTAATTAAACATTGCAATACTTTTTGTGAACTTGAAATCTATCTTTCACATTAGTCATTAAGCAGGCTCCATCACCCCTCGACTATGATAGATGGTAAAATTCATTCGGCCTTGCAGTTTGTTATTTTGATTGCGAAGGAATTATGTCAAAAACTTGAAAAGGAAGTTGCACAATATGATTCTTTTAATTGAATGGCTTGCAGCAGATATTTGCGAGCATCATGAAAATGCACAGTCTAAGCCTACGTAATTTTTGTCTTTGTTGGAAAATTGTTTTATGAGAATAGTGTTTGTTTATTATAGAGTATATAGGGATTACAAAACAGTCAAGAAGCAGCCTTAAAATTCTAAACTCTTATACTGGGTAAGTACTTCTATAAAATGGACTCTGGTTGTTCTTTGCTTGTTTTTGCTTCAGCTTCTGTTTTGTAGGTTCCAGTGGGGTGAAATCGTCTCTGTAGACAATCTATATGTTTGTTTGTCTTTGTACTGAAGCTGCAGGCTGTCTATTTTAAACAAACTCACATTTCTACCAACAGAGAGATAAAAATGTCCTAATGCGTCAAACTGACTAACCCTCTCTTTGTTTCATTCCAATGCTGCCATGCATGTCCTCAAACATATCGACCAATAGGATGATGAGGAGGGCATATGGGCGTAACAGTACACATGAACCAAAGCTACAGTTTTGTTCTGAGGGGTGAGAGCCTGGATTTTCTCTTCTCAGATCAGATTGCACTGGACGCTGTAATGCTCAAATGTTCTGCTCTTTGTGCAATGTTTCTTTGTGTGTGTTCTACCGTTTGTTGTTCCTGTGTCACCGTCTCTCTCTGTCCACATTGCCTTCTAAAGAAATGTGAATTTGAAACTGATTTTGTAGCAGTATGGGTGAGAAATGATTCACAACAGTAGATTTTTGCATCAGTGCTAGCGATGTGAATAAAACTAATACTTAAGGCCTTGGTAACATAACAATTAAATTACACACCCACACGTACACATTCTAGTGAAGATCTATACATAACATTTACTATTAGCCAAATAAATTGTTATGTGTGGAGCTTCCTGGTGGGGAGATCCTTGCATTTGCTATAAAGCAATATTGCTTTTGAAATCAGGGATAGAATTCATGGCCAATTTTCCAGACTGGAGGAATGTGAGGAAACTGGTTTGGAAGAAAGGAGTAAAGGTCAACATAAGGAAAAGGAAGGAAAATTGGGCTAAGGCTTCGAAAGCTAGGTTGTTAACACACTACTTCATAGAGATGGTTCTCACCAGTTGCGAACTTTTAACCCTAACCTGATCAAGTTGAAGACATTTTCCCTCACATATTTGTACCCAGATAATTGCTTTTTGTTCTCTACTTGATCAGTAGAGGCTGTATTGAGATGCTGTGTGAACAAAGTAGCATTGCAGGTTTTCCACAATATGATTTAGTGGCAGATACTGAAAGTAGTTATGCCTAAAATTCCAGTGAAATGATGTACTGAGTTAAGATATCCATATTTTTAAAAGTAATGTTCCATCAAATCAAAAAAGTTTGATGTTTGCATCAATTTCACACATCTGTGTTCAGAAGCCAATGCACATCATTCCTTAGCAGCTTTCATATTGACCTGAAAAAGTGGAAATTAAGTTAATTAACTTAATTTGGGAAGTAATTTTGCTCAACAACTTGTAGGGAAAACGGAATGTTTGAACAGAATGGCGTGACAGTGATATGAGTTACTTACAGTTAATTTATAAATGCTACACATGAAAAATAAAGATTGCACTATTGCAAAAATCACTAATTAATTCTAATTTCCTGTCTCTTTTGGTAATTGAATCTAAATGAAAGAAAACACAGATGAAGAACCAAGGTTACTATAGACATCTGTCTCTGTACTCTGCGAGAATTTTAATACGAATTTGTTTTGACAGTTTGATGTTGCTTGTGCAGGGATTTTTATGGTCTGTGAAACTAGAGATTCTTGTAGAGACTCATTTTGAATCGGTGTTTAATCTTGGTGTTATACAAACAGTTGAGCTCTCATCTGATCGTGAAATTCCATTCTTATGTCTGGAGGTGTCAGTTACAGAGTTTTGTTCAGTTCTGTTCCTTGCATCAACATCTGATCAAAAATAATTTTACTGCTTCATAATGTCCTAATGATGCTGCTTCAAGCTTACCATTATATGAATGGATTTGTAGATTCTTGTTCAGAAAGAATTGGGTATTGAACGCACATTAAAGCATTTTCGTATTTTTGTACTATGAAGGTAGATGCTGGTGGGAGTTTTAACACAGTTAAAATGCCCCTTGTGACTGATCCCCTCGGATTCCGCTGCCTTCCCACAGATCCCAATATTAACCTGCTCTTTTTAGCAGGAGAGCAGGACACCTGCTGGAAGACAGCGAGGCCCTGCTTTAAATATGTAGATCGGGCTTCGATGATGTCATCGGGGCCCAACTACAGTCTTAGCCCTCGGCCTGCACAGGGAAGACCTCGTGGCTTCACCTCCAGGCCAAACCTATTGGGAAGAGGATCCAAGGCCAGAAGAGGCCCAGAAAGGTAGGTTTCTTTTTATAAAACATTTTGTTTCCTTATGGGCCAGCAGGAGCAGGAGTGCTGCTCTGGGCTCCACAAGAAAATCTTGGGCCTCCCCTGCCCAGGGCTTCCCTCCCCATCTGACCACTCGACCCCACCCCCTTCCAAAACATTTACCTTAGTGTCAGGGACCGTTCGATTTGGTCCCCAGTGGCAGCCTCCTGCTGCCCAAAATCCCTCCTGCCGGCCACATAGTTTTTCCCACTGGGTTCACGCAGGAGATCCACTCCAATCAAAAGCTGAGGCCCGGAGTTAAAATCTCCGGGAACTCATACTACGGAGGGCTGAACAGCTTCCCATCCACCTAGGCCCGTGACCGTACCAATCCCGTTTATCCTTAAAATCGCCCCCACTGTGTATCATTTTTTATCCTCACCATATCATGGATAAGCTGAGCCAAGCAACCAAAACATCAGAGCTAACTGTTATTAACGACTGTTTAGATAAACTTTAATCAGTTATTTTTCTCATCTTGTGGGTCACCTTCCTGTTGATTTTATTACCACAAGAGAAGCTTTTACACAATCAGTGTTGTGTCTAGTCTTAGACTGTTGACGAGGAATTGTTGAGTTGTGTTTAATAGTTTAGAGATTATATTGAATATTTTTGAACAATTTACGAATGATCAACAATTTACATAACTGTGCAAGCTCTTTCCTGATAAACAACGTTCCCAATGCCATTTTGAATCATTCACGTTCTCTTATGTGCTATTAAGGAAAGGAAAAAGGCAATTCCCCCATCTTCAGTAAGCCGTCAGGTGGGTGATGCAGAGGTTTTCAAACATAAGAATTGTGAGTCACGACAAATTTATTCCATAAATGCATTTTTACTCTCCTGCCTAAAGCAGGCTACTGAGAAGCATTGGGAATTCATGACATTATCCTCCTTCTTGTGGTGCAAACCTTTACTGTTCTCTGCATCAAAGTTAGTACTTTCGAAACAAACTTAAAATTAAATTCTTCAAAGAAGAATACCTTTGTTATTTTGTGAGCTCCTTTTACACTTGGTCAACATGAGGAAGCGACAACTTGAGGCAGTTGTTAAACTAACTCTGAAAGCAAATGCGTTGAGGTATAACCTGTTTTCAGATGCCAGGGCACCTAACCCTGATTTAGTGGACAACCATCCATCAAATATTTCTGCACAATCAGACTGTTGAACTGGATTCCTTTGGACACATGTCAGGTGATACTGTCGCAACACCAAATTTCTACATCTGCCAATTGCTCAAATAGGATTTTGCTAACAGTGGTAATGCCCAGACATGATGTGTTTAGAACTTTAATCTCTCTTACCGCCTGACCAAAAATTTTGAAGAGATTATTGCCTTTACTCGTGACATTAAAAACTTGCAAGCCAACTCATTTATGTGATCCTTTTTAGGAATCCAGGTTGTACCAGGTGCTGCTGTCTTTTTTGAAACTTGCTACTTTTCTATTTTGAACAAAGTTGATGTGTAGATAAGTACAAACATAGTTGTGAGGGAGATGCATTGTAGTGATCTGCGCCCCAACTTCAGTCCATCTGCCGCTGAAACCGTCTTCAATGCCTTTGTCACGTCCAGACTCAACTGTTCCAATGCTGTTCTGTTTTGATTATTGTGTGATTGGGCATGTGGGGATAGCCCAAAGATACGAAACTGGCTTCTAGTTCCCCCTGCAATTCCTGCAACATGAAGCATTTCTGCTACTCAGCAGTTCAAGTGATGGGGCTGTACCAGGGTCCAGAATGCAGTGTCGATTTCTATCTGCCCTTCACAATTCTTGTTGGTGGAGGTTCTGTAGATTGCAAGACATATCGCCCCAGTTGTTCATCCGGCATTTCATGTTAAGGTATCATACAAAATCTTTTTAATTTTGCTGGAGATTAGTGGACATATTGAGGTGGGGATCGAATGTCTGAGGGAGCTAAGTATATGAAGCCTTTCAGGATCAATGGTTGGGTGGCTTTTGCCAGCATATCCTTCTGTGATGGTAGTAAAAGGCAGTATGGGTAAACATTCAGCTCTCACCAACGTCAAACCTGAAAGAAGGAGAAAAAAATCAAAAATCCTGAAACGTGACAGCAGCTGATGAGAAATACAAATGAGCTGCACGTGAAATTTAGCAATATTCTGCTGAATTGTAATGTTTGCTAATATAACCAAGTTCAACATTTTGGCAAATACTGTATTAAGTTAATATAATGTACAAACACCATAGCAAATGTGGTTTTAATATTTATTAAATTGTATCACAGTTTCACGGGTAACTCTTATGCAGACATCGCCTATATTATCACCACCCAGTAATTTGTACTTTATGAAGAAAAACTTCATTCAAATATCCCCCTTTGTTCATTATCACTTGCTCTGGATACACTGAACACAACAACACTACCCGCCACCACAAGCTGCTTTATAATGGTCTGTTTATTTCCATAGGCGCATAATAATTTTATGTTCATAGTTCATAATAACCTGTTTATATATATGAATACATTCTTGGCCCTATCCACCCTTGCCAGGAATTGTTTGTTATTTAAATAGAAGCTGAGCCCAGGCAGCCTGTTGAAAAAATGTTTTGACTATAGCCCATCGCCGAGTATCAATATAGCCGGACTTGGAACTTAGTAAAAGAAATATAACAATGAGCAATTTTTCAATAAGTGGTAGTTTTTGAAAAGTAAAAATCAGTGGCAGCGTTTGCAGTGTAAAACTTGTAACTCATGCCAGGGAATTACCACACTGTCCTTTCACCGCTGGGTTTGAATGAAGCACAGACTAATAGCTTGAAAATGTTCCTTTCTCTACTGCCTATAAGGATCCTATCGGAATTAAGTTTGGGAAGTTTCAACAACAACTTGCATTTATGCAGCACCTTTAACGTAGTAACATGTCCCATGATGCTTCACAGGAGCGTTAGCAACACAGTTAAGAACATAAGAAATAGGAGCAGGAGTAGGCCCTTCGGCCCTTCGAGCCTGCTCCGCCATTCAATGAGATCATGGCTGATCTTCTGCCTCAATTCCATTCACCAGCCCTATCGCCATATCCCTTGATGCCTTTACTAGTCACAAATCTATCGACTTCTGTTTTGGATATACCCAATGACTGAGCCTCCACAGCCTCTGGAGTAGAGAATTCCAAAGATTCACCACCCTCTGTGTGAAGAAATTTCTCCTCATCTCAGTCCTGAGGCTGTGGCCCCTTGTTCTAGACTCCCCAGCCAAGGGAAACATTCTCCCAGCATCCACCCTATCAAGCCCTGTAATAATTTTGTATGCTTCAATGAGATCCCCTCTCATTCTTCTGAATTCAAGCGAATACAGGCCTAGTTTACTCAATCATTCAGTTGTTAGTGGGGATAGGGCTGCAGCACAAAATTGTTCATGTAACTCCCCACTAACTAAGCGCTTGCACTCAATTTCTGTCGGACTTATATAGTCAGCAGAGAGGAGGGACTTTATCCCACCGTTGGTTACTGGTTTAAAACCCAATTTCCAGAGTTGAAGGGACAGTGTACTTCACCCACTGTGCCATTCTGTCTTTCAACAAAAAGTAACATTTATACTCACAAGGGGCGCAGGTGAGAGAACCGGGGCTACAGTGTTATGGCCCTCGGCGCTCATTTTCAATGTGGCTTCGCCAGTTGCAGTGCAGAATCATGGAATTAACCACGTTTTTTATGGGGTGGAATAGATTTAAGGAAATAAGGTATTGGGCATTGAGGAACTTACCATGTGGACTAGTATAGTTGGAGCCTGGGTTTTCTTACTTCCCTCTTGCACCTCACTTCTATGTATCTGTTCCAGCTCCTGACCATGCCCAATCCCACCTGTGACTTTACCGGGGGGGGGGGGGGGTAAATGTAAAAAAAAAAAGCAAGCTTTTTTAATGTGGCGGTAGCAGGATTGAAATAAAATCAATGTAAAGGAGGGATTTGAGCCTGCAAGGGTATGAGTGAGGCCAGAATGGAACCAAGTTACAGGAAACTTTCGTTTATCCGGCATCGACGGGACCGGCGTGGTGCCGGTTTATCGAAAGTACCGGATAACAGAGAGTTATATCTACCGAGTCTATTTTTAACAAAGAGACTCCAAGCAGCACAGGAGAATCTACTCCTGCTACTGCAATGTTTCGGACTTGCGCCAGGAGGCCGAGTAGTGGCACTTTTGAAAAGTACCCCTACTGACTAAATCGGCGTTCTCGGACTCGGACTCGGGATCGGCAACATTGCCGGTTATTTGAGAGGATTTTTCGGAGCACTCGGCGTTCGCGGAGACTCGACTGCGACTCGGCAACATTGCCGGTTATTTGAGAGGAGTTTTCGGAGGATGATTTTTGCCGGTTAAGCGAGAATTCCGGATATTTGGGTGCCGGATAAACGAAAGTTTCCTGTAATAATGTTTTTTGTATGTTTATTGCATTCCTTATGTAGAGGTACATCGTGGCTGCTTTACAAATGGAAGTGGAGTTAAGTAGGAGATAGGAAAGCTTAAATGGGGAGACTGAAGGAATGATTGAAGAGATGGGTTTTTAAGAGGCCTTTGAAGGAAGAGAGAGAGAGGCAGTAAGGCAAAGTGGTTTAGGGAGAGTTACAAAGAGCAGGAGTATAGTGACTGAAAGAATGGCACCAATTATAGAGCAGATGAAGTCAGTCCAGAAGTTTGAATGAGGTAATGGAATTTGTTTTCAAGCCAAAATATGAAGAGAGAAATAAAAATGAAAATCAAAATAAAATAAGGATCGAAGGACAGATATGGAAGAATACAAAATAACTAGAATAGAAGTAAAGTTGGAAATAAAGGAAAAGAGCAACACATTTGGCATTGAATTCCTGAGTCAAAAGAGAAACGGAAAACAGTTATCTGTAAATAGTGTTTATTTTGTCAGTTAGATTTGTCGTGTATATTCTTAGTTGGCTCATGAACTTCGAATATCTGAGTAACATCGGTACAGAATTTCTAGTGCAGTGTTCAATTTAATTTTCTGTGTGTTCTTAAAGCACATGGCCAGTAAAGGGATGGCAAATTGAAGTATCCAAATGTAAAGTACGCTACAGTGGAAAGCCTAAGGAAACGAGTCAAATTCATTTGTTAAGCATTACTGAAGATTACATTTTGAATAGACGATTTATTGATTCATCTCAAATACGTGAATTATTTTGTAAAAAAATCTTAGTTTTATTTGTCCATAATCTGTTAAGAAGCTTTTAGTATTCATTGTACCTTAAAGATTTTCTTTATTGGGTGCTTTGAGTTTTGTCCAGTTGATAAAATCCTGAATTAAGCCAAAATAGTGGATCTGTAGTGTAGCTAAGTATATTGTAATGCAAGGACATGGAACTTTGATGTGTAACAAATACATCTGTTGAAAACTGCAGTTTAAGAGCAGCTGTGGATTTCTTTAATCTGATGCATCCGGTCTACATAGTTTATATTTCATAGCATAGTTCATAAAAGCTTGCACGGAAAACTGGTGCCGATCCTATGGAGCAAACTGGCTAGTAATTACGTAGTATAAAAGATTCAGACCAAAGTTTGAATATTTTTTAATCAACATCTCTGAGGTGGCTACTTTCATGCCAATGCTACGTACCTGATGGTTTTGTCTAGTTCAGTTTCCCACTGTCTTTTATAAATCTGACTGCATAGCAGAATATCTGATTCATTAAATGCACCAGATTATAAATAGTTCCTCGTAGTTCACACGGTGCATTGGTATTCAGCAGCTGCTTTTGTTTCCTTTTTTAAAAAAATCACAAAACCCTTTTGTCTAATGTTGTAAGCCAACCTCTGGTTATAAATCACACCAGCAACACTGGATTGTTTGAGTAATTAATGCAATTTCTTGTGTATCAGCTGACAAAATTGACTTTTGCTGTTGAACACAGTGCCAGAGTTCTTTGCAATATTTATTCATATAATAGGGACAGTTAATCATTAAACAGACTGAGTTATATGGATTTTAATTTTGTCTCAACAGAATGAACTTGTTAAGTATTGTACCTTTGCCAGTGTCCCAACTTTGGTGTATCTGCTGAGGCAAGTAGAATTACTGCAGTTCAAATGTAGTTGGAGTTAGAAACAGGTAGACCAAATACAATGGGATCTGGATAAGTTGGACTAATGAATAGAAACCAGCATTTAATGTGGACAAGTGCAAGCTAATGAGACGAGGGAAGGGAAATATATATTGTGGGAATATAAACTCAATGGTTCGTATAGAACCTTGGTTCGACCACACTTGGTGTATTGTGTGCAGTTTTTTTTCGGCGATATGGGCGTCGCTGACAAGGTCAGCATTTATTGCCCATCCCTAATTGCCCTCGAGAAGGTGGTGGTGAGCTGCCTTCTTGAAGCGTTGCAGTCCGTGTGGTGAAGGTACTCCCGCAGTGCTGTTAGGTAGGGAGTTCCAGGATTTTGACCCAGTGGCGATGAAGGAACTGCGATATACTTCTAAGTCAGGATGGTGTGTGACTTGGAGGGGAACTTGGAGGTGGTGGTGTTCCCATGCACCTGCTGCCCTTGTCCTTCTAGGTGGTAAGAGGTCGCCGGTTTGGGAGGTGCTGCCGAAGAAGCCTTGGCGAGTTGCTGCAGTGCATCTTGTAGATGGTACACACTGCAGCCACGGTACGCCGGTGGTGGAGGGAGTGAATGTTTAAGGTGGTGGATGGGGTGCCAATTAAGCGGGCTGCTTTGTCCTGGGTGATGTCGAGCTTCTTGAGTATTGTTGGAGCTACACTCATCCAGACAAGTGGAGAGTATTCCTTCACACTCCTGACTTATGCCTTGCAGATGGTGGAAAGGATTTGGGGAGTCAGGAGTTGAGACACTCGCCGCCGAATACCCAGCCTCTGACCTGCTCTTGTAGCCACAGTATTTATGTGGCTGGTCCAGTTAAGTTTCTGGTCAATGGTGACTCCCAGGATGTTGATGTTGGGGGATTCGGCAATGGTAGTGCTGTTGAATGTCAAGGGGCGGTGGTTAGATGGTCTCTTGTTGAAAATAGTCATTGTCTGGCACTTGTGTGGCACGAATGTTACTTGCCACTTATCAGTCCAATGTCATCCTGGTCTTGCTGCATGCGGGCATAGACTTCATTATCTGAGGAGTTGCGAATGGCACTGGACACTGTGCAAGCATCAGCAAACCTCCGCACTTCTGATCTTATGATGGAGGGAAGGTCATTGATTAATCATCTGAAGATGGTTGGGCCTAGGACACTGCCCTCTTGAACTCCTGCAGCAATGTCCTGGGACAGAGATGATTGGCCTCCAGCAACCACAACCATCTTCCTTTGTGCTAGGTATGACTCCAACCAGTGAAGTGTTTTTCTCCTGATTCCCATTGACTTCAATTTTACTCGGGCTCCTTCATGCCAAACTCAGTCAAATGCTGCCTTGATGTCAAGGGCAGTCACTCTCACCTCAAGTCTGGAATTCAGCTCTTTTTTTCATGTTTGGACCAAGGCTGTAATGGTGTCTGGAGCCAAGTGGTCCTGGCGGAACCCAAACTGAGCATCGGTGAGCAGGTTATCGGTGAGTAAGTGCTGCTTGATAGCACTGTCGACGACACCTTCCATCACTTTGCTGATGATTGAGAGTAAACTGATGGGGCAGTAATTGGCCAGATTGGATTTGTCCTGCTTTTTGTGGACAGGACATACCTGGGCAGTTTTCCACATTGTCGGGTAGATGCCAGTGTTGTAGCTGTACTAGAACAGCTTGGCTAGAGGTGCGGCTAGTTCTGGAGCACAAGTCTGGAGCTAGTCCAATAACATAATCACTATGCTACTGTACCGAGTTCTGGTATCCATACTCCAAAAAAGATATTGAAGCACTGGAGAAAGTGCACAAGAGATTTACAGGATGATACCAGAATTGAAAGGATACACTATCAGGAAAGATTGAGCAGGCTGTGGATTTTTGCTTTGGAAAAGAGACTAAGAGGAGACCTGATGGAGGTGTTCAAATTATGAAACGTTCAATAGGATGGATGTGGAAAAACTGTTTCCACTTGTGGGTGAGTCCAGAACAAAGGGACATGTATATAAGGTAGCCACTAAGAGATCAAATAAAAGAATTTAGGATAAATGTCTTTACCGTGGTGAGAATGTGGAACTCGCTCCCACACACAGTGGCTGAAGCAGATTGCATTGATACATTTAAGGGGAGGATTGGAGCATACACGAGAGAGAAGGGACCGGAGCGGCAGGATGGGAAGAGATAACTAGATTAGACAGAGGCTCGTGAGGAGTATAAACACCAGCATCGACCAGTTGGGTAAATGGCCTGTTTCTGTGCTATAGATTCTATGGGGGCGATTTTCTGACGTCGGAGGAGGCGGGTTTGGAGGCGGGAAAGGCGGGAAAATTAGATTCAAAGAGGTCGGGTTCTGAACCCGCCTCCGTGGGATTGTGCCGGTTTTGGAGGTCGGGAAACGCTCCCGCCTCCAGCTGGCCATTGCGCTATTTAACATCCTTAAATGCTTGTTAAGGGCCTCTCTAAGCCTAAGTGAATTTCCCAGCATTTTGACGTGCTCCACGCAACTCCTGAACCACGCCAGGTAAACCTGGCGGGTTGACTCGTGGGTGGCCTCCTCACTGCTGCAGGTCTAACAAGACATCGTTTATTGCAGCAAGGATTATTGCAGGTGCCAGACCTTGGCTTTAAAAGGTCTCTGAGCACTTTTAGAAGGCCTTCCGAAGTCGGAGGTGCTGCAGCTTGACTCCATCAACTGTGGGACCTCCTTGGAAGACCCTCTCCCCGCTTGCAATGAGCGCTTCCCCAAAGTAGGCATCTACAAGCAGCATAGGAACCATTCATTTTCTTTCACCATGGACCTCAAATGAGGATGAGGACCATCCAGGGCAGCAGCAGAACCAGGCAGCTCAGCAGCAACATCAGCAGGAGCCCCAACCTCCTGCTCAGCCACCTGATGCTGCACAGGGCAGAAGGCACCAGCGCATCGAGGCACCGCGCCGCAGGAGATACCCCCCACAGAGGGTTTACAGACAGAGGATGAGTTACCTCAACCTGAGTGAGCAGCAGTGCCAAAGGAGGTTGAGACTTTCGCGAGAGGTTGTCCGAGAAATCTGCGGCCTGCTGCAGCAAGACCTGGTGCCCAGAGGAACGGGTGGACACCTCTTACCAGTGGCTGTCAAAGTCACCACCGCACTCAACCTCTTTGCCTCAGGCTTCTTCCAGGGATCATCAGCAGACATCAGCGGCATCTCCCAGTCAGCCGCCCACAGTTGCATCACCCAGGTTACCGATGCACTTTTTGCTAAGGCCCACAATTACATCCAGTTCACAAGGGATCAAACAAGTATAACCGCCCATTCGGTTGGATTCTCAAATATGGCAGGCATGCCAATGGTGCAGGACGTCATAGACTGCACACATGTGGCCCTTAGGGCGCCCCATCACAACCCAGCTATCTTTGTCAACCGAAAGGGCTTCCACTCCCTCAACATTCAGCTGTTGTGTAACCACAAGAAGGAGTTCTTGCATGTTTGCGCCAAGTTCTGTGGAAGTTGCCATGACTCTTTCATCCTGCGGCACTCTAATGTTCCTCCGCTTTTCAATCCACCAAACCAACTTAATGGATGGCTCCTTGGTGACAAAGGCTATCCCCTGAAGAAGTGGCTAATGACGCTGATCAGGAGGCCAGCTAACGAGGCTCAAGAGCGCTACAACGCCAGCCACACTTCGACCAGGTCCATCATAGAGCAGACCATTGGGTTGTTGAAGATGCGCTTCTGTTGCCTTGCCCGATCAGGTGGAGCCCTGCAGTATACACCATACAGGGTCTCCAGAATGGTCGTGGTCTGCTGTGCACTGCACAGCGTCGCGATTGCAGCTTCCTGATGAGCAAGCGGCTCAGTTCCAGCCCTCCTCAGATAAAGATGAGGCTGAGGAGGAGGAGGAGGAGGCTGAGGAGCAGGAGGAGGTCAGAGCGCTGGTCTATCAACCAGCGGCAGTGGCAGCAGGCGAGCACATGACTGCCAGGGATGCAAGGGATGAACTTATCATGGCCAGATTTGCATAGGTTGCCCAAGTGGGCAGCACGGTGGCATAGTGGTTAGCACTGGTGCCTCACAGCGCCAGAGACCCGGGTTCGAACCTGACCTCGGGTGACTGTCTGTGTGGACTTTGCACATTCTCCCTGTGTCTGCGTGGGTTTCCTCCGGGTGCTCCGGTTTCCTCCCACAGTCCAAAAATGTGCGGGTTAGGTTGATTTGGCTATGATAAATTGACCCTTAGTGTTAGGGGGGGATTAAATATGTGGGGTTATGGGGATAGGATGGGATATGTTAGGGGGAATTAAATACGTGGGGTTACGGGGGTAGGGTGGGATATGTGTACTGTGGGGATTAAAGCAGGGACAGGGTACTGGATTTGGATGATCAGCCATGATCGTATTGAATGGTGGAGCAGGCTCGACGGGCCGAATGGCCTACTCCTGCTCCTAGATTCTATGTTTCTCTATGTTTCTATGTCCTTGGCTCCATCCTAGGACTTCATTGACAATGGACATGACTCTCTGGCCTCCTTTCACTCAGGCCACCAACCAGACAACGCAAGTGTGGCAGTGCCCGCAATGTGGAGCTTCCTAAGGCGAAAGAACAGATGGCATAATGCCAACATTTTGGCTTCAAATCATTTTAATGCTTTCCAACAGGGATGGCATTTCATCAATACACAGAAACAGTCTCCCAATCTGCACACAGATCTGGAGGTTATATCCCTTGCCAGCTGTACCCACACAGCCTTGGTTTCTTTGGCAGGCCTCTTCCTCCGAGATGAGTGGAAGAGCACCTCCATGCTAACTGTCACCCCCTCCAACAACATTTGCAGCGCCTCATCTGAGAGCCTCGGGTAGGCCCTTGTCTTGGAATTGGACATAGGTTTCTCAAAAGATGATGGAGGTGGTGCAGGAGAAGCAGAAATGCTGTGGAATGAGCCAAGGGAGCAAGAAGCCATAAAATCAGACTGGAAAAGTGCTGTCAACAGAGGCGAGTTTCAGTCCCAAAACACTAATTAAGCAAGGGCATCCCACACCTCGAAAATCAAGTGGCCAATCATGGGAAAATCGCAAAATTTTGAAACCTATCCGTGGAGGCGAGTTTCAAACCCACCCAAACTGAAACCCACGTCCATCTCGCCTCCAGTGGGAAAATCACCCCCAAAGTAATTCTATGGGCTGGATTTTGAATCTGGGGTCGCGTTGGGGTCGGGAATCACACATTCTGGCTTGTGAACCCGCCTCCATCGAGATGTGGCCAACCCACTGTATTTTCCCTTGATTGACCTTGTTGAGCCCGCCCAGTGGGCTCAGCAGGCCAATTAAGGGCCACCCGGCAACAGGTGATGTCACAGACTGACATTTCATCTGTCAAGAGCTTTTGACAGATGAAATATCAGCGTTTGACAGCTCTGTGAAGCTGTCAAACACTCACAATATGATTTCTAACTTCAGTCCTTCCTCTCAGGCTGAGTTAGAAATTATTCCAGCACAGAAAACAGAAGGCTGCCGTTTTTGACAGAAACATGGCTTTCCTGCTTTCTGTGCCGGTGAGATTTCTGACTCCCGAGAACTGAAGGGCTGACACCTGCAGGAGGAAGTTAAGGTAAGTAAAACTTTTTCCAACACTTAGCACTCACCTTACACACTTACCTCTGCACACATGCACCCATCACTCACCTGCCCACCGGACATATCGACCCCTCCAACCCCTGCAGACCCACGGCCCGCCCCGATAACTTGGCGTGGTTGCCACCTGTCGGGAAGCCCACACTTTTCTTTTTAAAATAGGGATTATGCAAAAAACTGCCTGTTAACTACCTGTTAACAGGCAGTTAATTGTCACTAATCCCTTCCCGCCTCGGGGAGTCGGGTCTCAGAACAGGTCGGGTACCCGCCGCCAGAGAAACTGGCATGGAGGCGGGTTGGGGTCGGGACCCCCGAATCTGCAACTTTAACCCCCACCTCCAAACCCGACTCCACGGGTCATTGAAAATCCAGCCCTATGAGTGGGTTCTGGGAATATTGGTGGACAGCTCACAGAAACTGACAGCACATGTGTGGCGGCAGTAAGGAAAGCTAACTGGATCTTGGGATGTGTAGCCAGAGGAATAGAGCAAAAATTACCAAAAGGTGGATGAGTCTGTATCGGCCACTGCTTTGGCCACATCTGGAGTATTCTGTACAATTTTGGTCACCATATTACAACAAGGATATCCAGACATTGGAGGTAGTACAGAACAGAACAACCAAACTAAGAAAAGGTTAATGTATTTGAGCTATGAGGAAACATTGAAGGGTCTGGGGTTGGTTGTTCTGTGGAAGAGAAGGCTCAGGGGAAATATTATTTAAGTAGTAACGAGTCTCAATGGAAATAGATAAGCTGGACCCTGATAGTACATTTGAGATTGCCACACACACTAGAACCCGGGAACACAGGATCAAACTTAGAAGAGGGAAGGTGCACAGGCAGTTTAGATTTAACTCCACAGGAGGTGGTAAACCATTGGAACAGATTGCATAGGGAGTCAGTAGAGGCAAACAATGTGGAAAAATTTAAGAGCGAATTGGAAAGATATTTGAGGTAGTGGGCTTTGGAGAGTTATTAGTTTTTCGGGCTGCACAGATGGACTACATAATCTTTTCCAGTGTGGTACTTTCCAGTATGAAAACAGAAAGAAATAAAGACGTGCATTTATATATCGCCTTTCATAACCTCCGGATGTCCCAAAGAGCTATACAGCCAATGAAGTACTGTTGAAGTGTAGTTACTGTTGTAATGTAGGAAATGCGGCAGCCAATTTACACACAAGGTCCTTGGAATATAAAAGGTTAAGGGGTGATTAGGTTTTAAGGAATTTGAAATGAATTGATAGGGTAGATAGAGAGAAACTTTTTCTGTTGGTGGTGGAGTCTAGGACAAGGGGATATAACCTTAAAATCAGAGCCAGGCCATTTAGGAGAGAAGTTAGAAAACACCTCTTCAAGCAAAGGATGTTAGCAGTGTGGAACTCTCTCCCACAAAAAGCAATAGATGTTAGCTTAATTAATAATTTTAAATCTGAGATCGATAGATTTTTGCTAGAAAAGAGTATAAAAGGATATAAAGCCAAGGCAGGTGGATGGAGTTAAGATACAGATCAGCCATTATCTCACTGAATGGCAGAACAGGCTCGAGGGGCTGAATGGCCTACTCTTGTTCTTATGTCCCACAAACAGCAATGTGATAATGACCAGATACTCTGTTTTAGTAATGTTGGTTCAGGGATAAATATTGGCCAGGACACCAGGGAGAACTCCCCTGCTCTACTTCAAAATAGTGTCATAGGATCTTTTACGTCCACCTGAGAGGGCAGATGGGGCCCCGGTTTAACGTTTCGTTCAAAAGACGGCACCTCTAGCAGTGCAGCATTCCCTCAGTACTTTACTGAAGTGTTAGTCTAGATTTTGTGCTCAAGTGTCTGAAGTGGGACTTGTCCCCACGACCTTCTGACTCAGAGGCATTAATGCATATCACTACAGATTTTCTTTACATATAAACTTAAATTCTATGCCATACTTTAACATTTTCTATACTGCAAGCTCCTGATTGTTTCACAAAATGGTCTTGAATATTGAACTTTAAAGGACCACAATATGTTTGATTATCTAATTTTAGGCACTCCAAGAATATGATATTTGTGAGATGAGAGAAATAAATTGAAAGCTATTAATTTGGACAACCCACTGAAAATTAATCTAATTTTTCAAATCAGCTCATCAAATCAAGACATATTAATACTGATTGTGAGTAAACTGAGATCTGTTGGTCGCTAAGAAAACATTGGTAACCACGGAGTCCCATTTCATCAACTTGAGTATTCAAGTTGGTCTTTTCATGACTAAAGTAAATAGAAATAGTCATCACAAATACCTGTGTGAGAAACTGGTATTTTGCAAGGTTTGGAAGCTGCCCTTAAATGAAAAGGCTATACTGGTTTTGTGAAGCGCAGTTTTAGACTAATGTGCCTCGACATCCTTAGCCTTGAATGTTATAGCTATGCAGTTTTACTGCAGGTGTAGCTTTTAACATTTTATTCTCTAAACACTTTGAAAGCTTCAGCAATAAATGCTTAACCTACTTGATTGTTACTCAAGATTTAAACATTGCACTGGCAAACATAAATTTTGGAAACGTAAACAAAAGAGAAGCAAATTTCTAAACAAGCTTTTACAATTTGGTCAACGAAAGGAGCTAGTCCCTTTTCAACATGTGAAATCCTTTAGGGTTGGTTTGAATTGGTAACGTTTTGATGGTCATCATGTGAAAGGACCACAAACAGTGTTTGGATTATACCCTGATGCCTTGAGTGATGGTATGCAATAAGTAACAAAATACTCAGTATAAAGAGAAATCCTGAAATTTATCCCTGCAGCAATGGGTCAGTTTAAAGAGAGACAGGATGTAAAGTAAAACCATCACTTGTCCCTTTGATCAAAGGACAGGTTACCTACCTTCACCCAGCAGGCGATTAACACACAAGTACATTCCGCTTTAAACAACAGTGACAAGGCTGTGCTAACTATTTGAAGTTTGTCTTCTTACACGTACGAAGAGGTATGCAGATAACTTCAGTTTTTCCTAGTGTATATGCGAGGATTATTGTAGTAGAGTTTGCATGTTAATTTTAAACAATTCATTATACTTCAAGGTGATTAATTTTTTTCACAATATACATATATTTGGCCGGGGCATGGGTTTAAGAAGGTACAGATTATGTATTCTTTAGTACAAAAGCTTATTTAGAAACATATTGCTCTATATCAAAAGTGGCACAATTTAATGAACTTTGACAATGAATAATAAAGTGTTAAACTGACCCCTTTGTGAATGGTTAGCAGATTTGCAATAGCAAAAGTAAGAGTGAAGATTGTTAATCTGATGCTTAAAGATTTTAAATTTACATACAATCATCAAAATTATATACCAAAATGAAAATTAACCAAATTGAAGAGAGGGAAATTTGGCTTTATAAAATAAACTCTGTTTAACCAGGGTAAGTGCTTAAGTGGAACAGACTACATCTGTTTTTTTAAGTAAGAGTAATTTTCTCTCTGGCTTTAGAATCCTACCTATTGACACCACACACTCCGAGTCCACAAACAAAAGGGCAGGTGCTCAGCATGCTCCTGCCAATTCTGCAGCATAGCTGCCCATCTGAAGTTCTATAAGTGGCCTGAGGTGACATGTCACCAGCTTTCCTTATGGAGAAGTGTTGGGCCTACAGTCTGTGGGACTCATCCAAATAAACTGCTTAAGATTGAGAAGCAAATGAGATGTTAATATGTTTTGTAAACAGCAGAACAACTTGCATTTATGTAGTGTCTGTAATATTTTCAAACATCCAAAGGCACTTTGCAGAGAGGAAAAGAGGATTGGATACTAAGGTATAGAGTGAGAGTCGGAGAGATGACCATAAACAAGAGTTGTGTCGCAAGAAGGCTGTTAAAGGTGGAAGGAGAAGAAGAGAGATGGAGGAAGGGAGTTCTGGAGAACAGGGTTGAAGCAGTTGCAAGTTCTACCACCAAGGGTAGGGTCAAGAAGGATGCACAGAAACACAGATTTGGAGGACCCAAGGTTACTGTAGGGAAGTAAGGTTGGAAGAGTTTGCAGAGGAGGGTAGGGCAAGGTCATGGAGAGATTTGGAAATGAGGATGAGGCTTTGATGCATTGGAAAATAAAGAGCCAGTGCAGGTCAGCGAGGTTGGAAGTGTTGGGCACACAGGACAGGATGTGGGTGGTGGAGTTTTGAAACACTTGGGGCTCAATTTTCACCGGCCCGTGGAGGCGGGTTTGGAGGCGTGTGGGGTGGGAAAATAGCAGATTCGGGGGTCCCGAACCCATCCTGCCTCCATGCCAGTTTCACAGGAGGCGGGTACCCGACCTGTGCTGGGACCTGCCTCCCCGAGGCGGGAAGGCGATTAGTGCCAATAAACTGCCTGTTAACAGGTAGTTAACAGGCAGTTTTTTGCCTAATCCCTATTTTTAGCCCTGAAGTGTGGGCTTCCCGACAGGTCCGAACCACGCCGATTTAGCGAGGCGGACCGTCGGTCTGGAGGGCTTGGAGGGGTCGAGATGTCCGGTGTGCAGGTGAATGATGGGTGCATGAGTGCAGAGGTAAGTGTGTTTGGTGTGTGTAAAGTGTTTTAAGAACTTGTACTTACCTTAACTTTGTCCTGCAGGCTTCCTTCCTTCAGTTCTCGGGAGTCCCTCAGCTCACCGGCACAGAAAGCAGAATGGCTGCGGAGCTATCAAAAGCTGCAGTCTCTGCTTTCTGTGCTGGATTGATTTCTAACTGAGTCTAAGTACAGGGACTCACGTTAGAAATCATATTGTCAGTGTTTGACAGCTTCACAGAGCTGTCAAACGCTGAAATTTCATCTGTCAAAAGCTCTTATTTGACAGATGAAATTTCAATGGCTGACGTCACCTGTATCCAAGGGACCCTTGATTGGCCTGCTGAGCCCGCTGTGCGGGCTTAACAAGGTCAATCAAGGGAAAATACAGTGGGTTGGCCACAAGTCGATGGAGGCGGGACTACAACCCAAAAAGTGGGAGTCCCGCCTCCATCACGTCCCCATTGACAAAATCCAGCCCTTGGAGTTTATGGAGGCTCAAGGGTCGGAGGTCAACAAAGAGAAATCAAGTCGACAGGTGACAAATGCATGGTTAAGGGTTTTGGCAGCATTGGAAGTGAGGTAGGGCGGAGGTAGAAATAAGCAGTCTTGGTGATTGGGATAAGTCTGTACATGAAGGTATGCTGTGTTGCAACACCAGTTTACACTATTCATTTTTAACTAATGAAAGTAAAGGTACAAAGAGTACAGAATAAGTATCAGACAACACAACTGACCTGCTTTAAGAACTAATTGTGCAATTAGAATCTACTTTGGATTTAAACCGAAGGACTTAAACTAGTCATGAAATGAGGGTAATATTTCAGGTCTTTATTATTATCTAGTAGTTAGTACTTAGCTGTCCCAATGATGTAAGTTATTTAATAAGGGCATCATGTTTCCATGAATAGTGTGTGATGACAGCTGCAGTGCCCCATAATTACAGTTTCTCAATGTATAAGTGGCAATTTTTTTATTTAAACTTCCAGGTTTTCTTAGCAAAGTACGATTAAAGGAATGCTTGGTCAAACGCTGCCAAAGTGCATGACAAAGAGTGGGACTAGGATTTTCATTCTAATGCTACATTCCTGAAGTTAGAATATCTACAGAATAAAAAGGCATTGCAAAGAAAATCCAAGTTTAGGAATTGTTTTCTCCTATGTTGGAAAAATGTAATTGTGCAACACTGCAGATTTCATAACTAACTCTTGCACCTCTTTTCAGTATTGAATATAATTTTAATTATCATCAGAAAAATAAAGTTATGCCACTATAATAATTCAATAAACCAGTAAACATGGAACTATAGCCAATTTATAATTGTTGTATAATATGTAATATTTTAATAAATGCTAATTATGAGCATTACAGTTTTGCTGTGACATTTGGTCCACCATTTAAGGCTCATTTCTTTGTCTTCAACCTTGTGCAATTTCCACAGAGGTGCTTATTAGGAAGTTAGGAGTAAGCAGGGAAGCAGATGTTTTAGAATGATTTAATGAGTTAGGTAAGTATAGACACTTTTAACTTTTATCAGGGTCCAAGTGTCAAGTGAGTGCTTACACAGTAAATTGGCTCTGACCTTTGTGTAACCAGTTATGTAAATATGCTGTCCCAAGCATGTGCAGTTCCCTTATGTTGGTACGGTGACATTTGTTGTTCTGCACATGCATTACGCTTATTGCAGTGACACCATGATGGTCCCTTGTATTGGCAAGCTTGTGTCCTGATGACGCACACCAACTTTCAGTTGAGTTCTGAATTTAGGAGGCCATCAGGCAGAAGTTCTAGTTCCAGTGGTAAATTGAGTGAGCCACAAAAAGAGGGTCTTCATTTGTGTCAGTCATGTAGAGGACCAGTAGATTTACATTTGTCAGTGCCATCGATTGCTGGGGACCCGCTCAGGAATCAACAATTCTGGACAGAAACCATGATCTACAAAGCAATCCTTACAGTAGCCATTATTTACTGCAGTTTTTAACTGAATTGGGAACATTTTATAATATCTTTGTTCTAGTGAATAGTTCAAATCTGGAAAAGTAGATGTATGCTTCAAACAGAAGGTGTATGAAGCCAATCTTAATGTTCTACATGTTTCAAACCTAACCAAAAAAAATGTTAGATGCCTTTTAAAAAAAAAAATTTAGAACTATCTGGCTAAGCCACCAAGTAATGCAGAATTCTTTTTTTCTCAGTTCTGACGAAGGGTCTTCGAACTGAAACGTTAACTCTGTTTCTCTCTCCACGGATGTTGCCTGGCCTGCTGAGTTTTTCCAGCGCTTTCTGTTGTTAATGCAGAATTCTTAATCAATCGGTAAATGTTAGCTAAAGTTGTGTTGTGTTAGTTTAATACAAATGATGAATGGTCTAATGTTTATTTTTTAAAAGGTGAAACAGTAAGTTATTGTGAGTGTAGGATGTTTGCAAATGTATTTATAAATGGTCAATAAATCCTTTAAAAGTTCCCATAGCTACAATAGCCCACAGTATATATGTTCTTAGATAAATAATGGATATGCTGGGAACCAGTCCGCAATACAGAGTTAAAAACTTGAATGAGTGAAGCCCTGATATCTGATGCAGGACAAAGTTGCCTGTAATTTATAAAGGATCTCCAGAAACTACCTTCTCTGACCTTCCTCCTCCATACCTTCCAACTTTACCTTTTTTATCAAATGTGAGGAACTCATGTAATGCGTCCAAAATCAAGGCCATTCCTGTGGCTGTTTCAATCTCCCCTGCCCTCTCCTTTCCCCATACCCCACTTCTGTCAGGCACCCTCACAAACATAGTCCCCTTCCTGCAGTTTCCCTCTTATCTCCCCAGATCCGTGATGAAACTCATCACCTCCATGAAGCTTAGCATCTGCTCCCTTGACCATATCCCAACTCACTTTCAACCTTCCCCCTTCTTGGCCCCATACTTGTCGACATCTTCATTGTGTCTCTATCTGACATTGTCCCCATCCTTTACAAAACTGTATCCTCTCTTCCCTACCCACCTTCTTAAAAAGCCCACCCTCAGTTCCACTATTTTCTACTGCCATATCTCCACTCTACCCCTTCTAAGGTGCCCAAACATATTGTTATCACCCAATTGTGGCCTCACTTCTCCCACCGCTCCCTGTTCAGCTCCACCCAATCCAGTTTCCAATTGCAGTAAGGTTGCCTTGGTTGAGGTCACTGATGACATCCTGTGTAACTGTGACTGTGGATCACCATCACTCCTCATATTCCTCGACCCCTCTGCTGTCTTCCCCACCTTTGACCACTCCATTTTCCTCTGTAGTCCATCTCCTTGGTACTGCTCTGTCGTGGCCACCTGTGGTGTGCCCCACGGCTGCATCCTTCATCCTTTCCACTTCAATATCTACATCTCAGAAAAAATTCTGAGGGACCGTATTAATTGTCATTTAGAAAGGCACGGATTAATCAAAGAAAGTCAGCATGGATTTATTGAGCGAAGGTTGTGTCTGACTAGCTCGATTGAATTTTTTGAAGAGGTAACAAGGAGGGTCGATGAGGGTAGCGCATTTGATGTAGTCTGCATGGATTTTAGCAAGGCTTTGGACAAGGTCCCACATGGTAGACTGGTCAGAAAAGTAAAAGCCCATGGGATCCAAGGGAAAGTGGCAAGTTGGATCCAAAATTGGCTCAGTGGCAGGAAGCATGGTCGATGGGTGTTTTTATGACTGGAAGGCTGTTTCCAGTGGGGTTCCGCAGGGCTCAGTACTAGGTCCCTTGCTTTTTGTAGTATATATCAATGATTTAGACTTCAATGTATGGGGCATAATTAAGAAGTTTGCAGATGATACAAAAATTGGCTGTGTGGTTGATAGTGAGGAATAAAGCAATAGACTGCAGGAAGATATCGATGGACTGGTTAGGTGGGCATAAAAGTGGCAAATGGAATTCAATCTGGAGAAGTGTGAGGTAATGCATTTGGGGAGGGCTAACATGCAAGGGAATTCACAATAAATGGTAGGATACTGAGAAGTGTAGAGGAACAGAGGAACCTTGGAGTGCATGATCACAGATCCCTGAAGGTAGCAGGACAGGTAGATAAGGTGGTTAAGAAGGCATATGGGATACTTTCCTTTATTAGCCCATATAAGAGCAGGGAGGTTATGCTAGAACTGTATAAAACACTAGTTAGGCCACAGCTAGAGTACTGTGTACAGTTCTGGTCACCACATTACAGGAAAGATGTGATTGCACTAGAGAGGGTACAGAGGAGATTTACGAAGATGTTGCCGAGACTGCAGAATTTTAGCTATGAGGTAAGATTGGATAGGCTGGGGTTGTTTCCTTTGGAACAGAGGAGGCTGAGGGGAGATTTAATTGAGGTGTATAAAATTATGATAGAGTGGATAGGAAGGACCTATTTCCCTTAGCAGAGAGGTCAACAACCAGGGGGCATAGAATTAAAGTAATTGGTAGAAGGATTAGAGAGGAGTTGAGGAGAAATTGTTTCACCCAGAGGGTGGTGGGGATCTGGAACTCACTGCCTGAAAGGGTGGTAGAGGCAGAAACCATCATCGCATTTAAAAAGTACTTGGATAAGCACTTAAAGTGCCGTAACATACAAGACTACGGACCAAGAGCTGGAAAGTGGGATTATGCTGGATAGCTCTTTTTCGGCCAGCACAGACATGATAGGCCGAATGGCCTCCTTCTGTGCAGTAAACTTCTATGATTTTATGACTACCCTTCAGCAAGATCACATTACTTGACCCTGAGCTTAACTTCCTCCCCCACATCCGATCTGGCGCCGAGACTGCTTTCTTTCCCCTACACAACATGGCCAAGTTGCAGCGATGCTACCTGAAATAAATGATCACTTTATAGTGATTTGAAAGAAAGAACTTGCATTTATATAGTGCCTTTCACAATATCAGGATGTCCCAAAACGCTTCACAGCCAATGAAGCACTTTTGAAGTGTAATCGCTCCAGTAATGTAGGGAAACAAGGCAGTGATTTGTGCACAGCAGGGTCCCACAAACAACAGAGAGATAAATGACCAAATAATCTGTGTGTGATGTTGGTTGTGGGATAAATATTGGGCAAGACATCGGAAGAATTCCCATGTTCTTTGAATGGTGCCATGGGATCTCTTGCATCCACCTGAGAAGGCAGACGGGGCCTCGGTTTAATGTCTCATCTGAAAGGCGGCACCTCTAACCGTTCAGCACTCACTGAGAACTGCAGTGAAGTGTCAGCCTGAATTATTCTGCTTAAGTCTCTGGAGAGTGGCTTCAGAGGCAGGAATGCTTCCACTGAGCCAAGGCTGACACTTCAAGACACATTTGAGGTGGTAAACCTACAATGGATGTGCATTATCAGAATAACCTAAATTAGAATGATGCATCATTTAAAATGTAAAGGATAAACTTTCGATAAGGGCACAGATATGAATTTTATGATGAACATTGAATGTTAATTATGTAGAAAGTAACCAGTCACTGAGACTCTTGCAGAAGATGATTCAGTTTTTCTTTATCATACAGAGTAATCTTAAGTGGTTTAGAAAGCTTGTGCATCTATTACAGAAACCACAGCAGCTTACTGTATGAAAGGAGGCCAGTCAGCCGATCGCATTTGTGCTGGATCTTTGCGAGAGCAATCCAAAACTAACCCCACTGCCCTGCATTCTCCTCTCTTTCAAATGTTTCTCTATTAGTCCATTAAAAGATGCAATGGTCTCTGCATCAACTACTCCCACTGACAAAGCATTCCATGCTGAAACAACTCCCTGTGTAAATAAATTTCTCCGAGCCCCTATCCTCACTCCTTTTGTGACAATTTTAAATTGATGATCCTTTGTCACTGATTCTCCAACCAGAGGAAACAGTCTTTCCCTAGTCAACCTATCAAAACCCTTCAGAATTTTTTTAAAACTCTATTTGTTTGTTATGCTTTAGCACCAGTTAACAAAGCTCTGAATATAAGGTATCACAATATATCCTAGAGATCCTCAGGCAAGAGTAGAAGAAATGTTAACAGTGTCATTAAATTTGGTTTGGTCTGATAACTTTGCAACTTGATGTTGGGAGGCTTTGGTCACCTTGTGTAATGGTATTCTCGTTGAGTCAACTGATGTCTCGGGTTCTTAATTAGATTGGATTATTACATTAAAAATTTCATTCTAAATGAATAAATTAATCTGGAATTGGCAACTTGATAGTTCTGAAAGAAATGTTGTAATCAAAAAATGAGCTTTGCTATCTTTTAAATATTTTATCCCAATTCCAGTTTTTTCCACGTACACCCAAGTGTAGATGTTTGTCATTTTTAAATAATTAACTTTATTGTACTCTTATTAAACACCATTAAAATACATTTTGGACAATTAGTAAATATCAGTATGCACTAGAATCCTTTTATGTTGTGAAACTGACAAGCTAAAACTATTTTAAAAAGTACACTCCCAAAACAGGTGCTGAGATCAGACCTAAGTGATCTGTTTTGTGCTGTCACCTCATGTGAAACTAGAGGGCTCAAAGGCTATTCATTGTTCTGTTTACATGTTAACTTGCTGTGTTAAATAAAAGATCAATTCCACTATGTTGCTGTTTAAGCCATTCTTATCTGGGTGCTTTGTGGAGTACTGACAAGTGTCCTTCCCTAGCCAGCCCTTCACATAATGTCACAACTGCCAATCACATAGAGCCTTAAGTAATCGAGCAGTGCCTGGGGTGACTATTTGTTTGCTTTTCTGTGTTTCCTGTCAGAAAGGCCACTGGGCTTTGTTACACCTGTAGGTCATGAATGTCACTGACCTATCACCTTTACCGGCATCAAGTGTGAACTTTAGTTAGAGCAGCATGTTTTAGCATCCAGTCTTAAATAAAAGCCACTAATTAAAGAAAGTCCCTTGTCTGCAGTCCATACTTCTCAATTTGATACTGTTTTAATGGTGGTATCTGTAACAAAAGTAGGCATTTAGCAAGTGAGAAATGTTTGTTTGACAAGCTGTAATCTGAGATGATTTCCGTTGATTTTTATTTAAATGCATTTGTCCATCTCATTATCAAGCTACTACAGGACAAGAAGGTCATTGCAGTTGCAGGTTTTATAGAGAAATGGGCAAGCATTTTCAAAAATGAATTACTTTTTTCAGTTCATTTATGTTTCTGTTGGAGAAAGATACCTAATTTGAGTGAAGTTAACACTTATCAGTATCGTGACTTATGCTGCATTGATTTAATGCTAACTGTAAAATATTTAAAAATAGAGAAAAATCAAGCGTTGGACAATGAAGTGTCTTCAGTTAAATCAGTTCCAGCTTATTTTCAAAAAGATCGTATTCATATTGTGCCTATGGTATGGGTTGGTTACTGCTCTGTAGGGTCCCAATCCATCTGAGCCCCCTGAATCCCAATCTCATGATCTGTCACACCATTTCAGTATTGTACAGGCATAAAAGAATATCACCAAAGAAGACTGGAGGGGAAAAAAATTGAAGGAGACAAAAAATAAATGTAGCTGTTGGAATTCCAAGTTTGATTAATGGGATTGTACTATATTAGAATGCAATTTAGATCTCTTAAGATCTCTTAGTGGCTGGACACAGCAAAGGCATTGACAGCATCGCACTGTAGTGCTGAAGACCTGCTTACCAGAGCTAGCAGCTTCCCTAGCCAAGTTATTCCTGTACAACTAAGGCACTGGCATTTACCCAAGCGTGTAGCAGATTGCCCAGGTATGTCCTATCCACAAAAAACAAGATAAATCTAACCCAGCCAATTTCTGCCCTATCAGCCTCCTCCCAATTATCAGTAAAGTGATGAAAGGCGTCATTAATAGTTCCATCAAGAGATACCTGATCACCGATGTTCACTCCAAGTTACGGCAGAACCACTCAGCTCCAGACTTTATCACAGCCTTGAAGCAGAAGTGGATGCAAGAACTGAATGAAAGTCGAAAGGTGAGTGTAACCGCCATAGAGGTAGCATTGAACTGAATATGCCACCACGGAGCTCTAGGAAAACTGAGATTAATGGGGATCAAAGGAAAACCCTGCAGTGGCTGCAATCATAACAGATACAAAGGACGATGGTTATCAGGAGCCAGTCATTATGGCCCCAGCACATTAGTTCAAGAGAAATTTCCCAATCAACATCACCATATCCCCCACTAACATTTTGGGCATTACCATTGACCAGAAGCTACTGGACTAACCATATCAACACTACAACTGCAAGACCAGGGCAGATGCAAATTACCCTGTGACAAATGGCTCACTTCAAAGCCTATGCATCATCGACAAGGCTTAAGTCAGGAGTGTATTGGAATACTCACCATTTGCCTGCATAGGTGCAGCTACTGTAACACTCAAGAATCTCAACACCATCCAAAACTGAGCAATTCACTTGATTGGTGTCCTTGCCACTGGGCTCAACATCCCCCCCCCCCCCCCCCCCCCCCCATCCGCCACTGGCACATTGTGGTTGAAGTATGTACAATCTACATGATGCACTGCAGCAACTTGGCAAACCAATTTAACAGTACCTCCCTCTTCTGTGACCTCTACCACTGAGAAGGACAAGAGCAGCCATGTCATGGGAACACCATTACCTCCAAGTCCCACACCATCCCGACTTGGACATATATCACCATTCTTCATCACCATTAAATCAATATCTTGAAATTTCCTACCTAACACCATTGTGAGAACAAATATTGAAAAATTCCCTTACTCACTCTTTTTCTCTCTTTCTGAAACAGCACCATCTTGGTTTCTTCCCTACAGGTGTCCTTTCTCTCACCAATGCATTTAGTCACAGAACTGTATGACTGTATGTGGCTGACACAACACCCCTCTCTCGTGTGTGTTATTTGTAGGATCATTTATTTTATGCCTGGTGGCACAGTTCGGGATCTCTTTTTAACATTTTAATATAGAAAGGCTTTGGAAAGAGAGTTACTTTTTGCACTGGGTTTTTATAATCCTAGTGCATTCACTTGAGTTAAAAACGAGTTACGATGCTAATAAGCCAGTGTTGATTTAGTCCAAGGATAATAATCAATTCTTTCATCTGTCAGAACAGTCAAAAAATACCTCACACCCATTGTACCTTTGAACCCCTTTTCTGGCTATGAATAATTAGACATCAAGCACAGGCAGGCAGCCAGATTTCTGAAATGGAATGCTGCAAAGGTGTCAGGCCACAAATATTTCAAGAAGGGTGTAGTGCAGGGGAGAATAATCAGATATTATCTTAAGTCAATTAAGATGACCCACTAATGTGGGGAAGTTTATTTTGTGCAAAGCTCAGTTACTGATGAAATTAAATGCATCTAATTATAGCTGATATTCTATATGTTCACCTTACTGTGAAATAAAGCCACTTATCAATTCATATCAGCCTTAACCTCACCAATGTTTTTGATAAGTCCACCTTCCGAGAGATTGAAAAAGCACATATGTGAAATACATGAATATCTAGTTCAGATCACAATGGGATGCTATTACAACATTCCAGGGTTACATTATCTTTCAAATAGATATAGGGCAGTGTGGCTCAACTTCCATATAAGTAAGACATTTGGATTATTAATGGAAGCGACTGACGCCACTGGTCTCAACAATGCTTAAGCACGTCTTTCTATATTTTTTTTAGAAAACTGAATACAGACTAATTCAGACTTGTCCCTCCATTCCAATAAGATTGAAAACAATTGGGGAAATATTCGGTATCGACTATTTTGGGGCGCTAACTTTAGCTAAGTTGAGTTTTAGCATCCCAAGAGGGAACTGGAGCGCTAAATCAAGCACTCCACTTCCTTCTTAGGGCACTAACGTCGGAGAGCGGAGCGGAGACTTCAGCAGCTCTGCACACTGGGCCGTGCAGCGCTGCCGCGTTCAAAGGCTCCTTCCCTCCCTTAAAGGGAAGGGCCATTGCTGCAGGCTCTGCAATTTAAAAGTACCTACCTGGACCACCAAGGCAGCCGCGATCCTACGTAATCAGCCCGGCACTCGAGCAGAGTGCCGGGCTGATCGAACGCGGACAAGAACCCGCGAAAAAAACTAGAACAGGAAAGGTAAGTTTTTTTTTTCCACTTACCTCGGCCACCTCGCCTTTAATCATCGCCTCCGAGGCGGCCGGCCACCCGATGCACGCCTCCTGAAGCTGTCGGTGTTTTCGACCGGCGCTGCTGCAGGGGGCAGAAGTCAATTTTAAGTCTGGGGCGCGACCGGGACGATGCGCAAGGCGATGATGTCACGATCTCCAGACGAAGGAGATCGGGGCACAATGCCGTAGCGCTGCCACAAAACTCCCGCCGAATATGACGGGAGTCGATGTCAGTGCCGCGCCCGGTCGCAAAGCCATTTGCGACCCATTAGCGCCCCCAGGAGGTGCAAATGCACCCAATTTCACCCCCAATATACTTTAGAGATATATTGCATAAGAGCCTTTCACAGAGCTGAAACCATCAATGAAGAGTCTATGTTTATCATATTTAAGAATAATAAAATTAAAGATTATATAGAGGATGCCTTTTTAATTGTATATTTGGATAAAAATAAATGGTCAAAAGCAAGAAGAGGTGTTTAGGTGTTTAGAAGATTAGAGTCCGAGTTAAATATTTCCTAGTGTCCCGTGAGCGGTCTGATTTTTTGCTGCCATGTTTGCCTACATAACAACAGTGACTGGACTTCAAAAGTAATCTGTTAGTTGCAAAGCTCCTTGGAACACTGGGGACATGAAATGTGCGATATAAATGTATGTTTGTTCTCTTTTTGATTTTGAGGTGTGAATTATGCCAGTAGGCTGAGAGGTACATATGATGCTGAGGGAAGTAGCCTAGTTGACATAGACTGTCAGTAGAGATGTACAGAGAACAGGTTTAAAATTAACGAGCCTCATGAGATTGGAAGAAACATTTCTCCAGTGTAGTGAGTATGTGGAACAGACTCGCACAAAAAGCGATTTGGGCAAAAATGATAGGTGCGGGTGGGGGGGGGTGGGGGGCATTCTTTTCTGGTGCAGCTTGCTAGGACATAAGGATATTCTGAAGTTTTGCTTGCTAACCTTTTAGGATCAGGGAGTATGTAAGCAGAACTTTCCCTGAGGAGATTAAAAGGATGGAATGGAATCAGTGAATGCTCAGATTACTAAATAGTGACAATCACCTAGGGGACAGGCGGAGTTAAGCAGTGTCTCTATTGGGTAGAGGTGGCTCCCAGATGATACGTCACTCGATGCAAGCTCAGGACAAAGTCAACCCTTTATGACAAACTTGGTAATCTGATACTTAAACCAGGCAGGTGTGCAGTAATCCAAGAGGTGTTTGGCTGTTAGAAGACAAAAATCAACAGAAGTTATTTTATTTTACTTCAACAAAAATTGGCCTGTTGATGATTGACCAGCCAATGTGGATCACTGATACAAGTGGAGGGGAAGTCTTGTCATTTGGGGATTGGCGTCTTCCCACTCGGCTCTCGATAGCCCTGCAAGTTAATGCCCTATCAGAATAGGGTGGTCCTACCTGGAAGCTTAGTAGTACTCTGCTCTGTTAATGGTTGGTGATATTGAGGTCCTGGAAAAGAAGATAGCCATGAGAACGATACCTGGTTTTACGGCCACGATAGACTTAAAGAGCTGGTTCTTTTTACTCTAGAAAAACGTAGACTTCAAGGAAATTTGATTGAGATCTTGAAAATAATCAAAAGATTAGATTCAGCCATTGTGGGTAGGCTATTTGAGTTAGATAGGTTAGAGAGGATGAGGAGACATGAGTATATATTATGGCTTTTAAGCTAAAATGTCATTCCTTAACTATAATTTCAGCTCTGGAAGATTGTTTGTAACTAAAATAAATTGAAAAAATTTAGATATGTTGGATAATGTTTTCTTAAAAATATGCCAGTTCACAAAATAAGTTACACACATTCCATATGAAGCTATTTTTTCCCATCAAGCCAGCTGGTATGGGGATGCAGTAGTAATCATGGTCATGGTCATGTCAACCAATTATCCAATAAACTATCAAGCAAACTGCTTTTGGCATAGTGTATTGCTGTACATGGATCAGACCTGGTTGTGCAAAACCTTTAGTGGAGGAGGTGGTGACAACTTTCTGATAAGAAACCCAACATTTCCTGTGTTTACTGCTTATTTTAATACCTGAGCTTTTGACCATGTGTATTGATGAAAAAATTAAATTGCAAGTTCACTGATGCTCAAGACTTTCTGCGGCTTAAGTGCATGCAATGCACATGATTGTTCTGAAGGCTTTAGATTAAATCTTTGGAACATCATGTAGCAGTGGGATGTTCCTGCTTTAAGGTAGAGGGAAAACAGGATGGACCAGAAAAGCCTAGCAGAAGTGCACGTCCCCCCGCCCCCCCACCACTACCATTAGCTCATAGCACGCCGCTGACAGCAGCCTTGAAGTCTGTGTTGATCTGAAGGGGAGAACAAAGCAGCAGTGGAACAATACAGACATGGAAAGATGTAGGGAGGGGGAGAAATGATAATTGTGTATACCTTGTATAGTAATTTATTGACAGTTTTAGAATCATTGAGTTTATGTAATGTTCCATATACTGTACTAGCCTAGCTGAAAGCTAGTAAACCTCAGTGATGCAACAGTGACTACACTTCAAAAAGTACTTCATTGGCTGTAAAGCGCTTTGGGACGTCCGGTGGTCGTGAAAGGCATTGGCCCAGAAATTGATCTCGCTCTGTTCCCGCGGGGGTAAGGCTTTCCCGCGATCTCTCACCTCGCTTGTGCTTTTTCAGATCCAGCTCGCACGAACTTCATGTTCTAGAGATCAGCTGGGCAGTGCTTGCGTATCCCAGCGGCGTAGTGAATTCGTGCGAGCTGTGGGATCACGTGACTCAGTTAGAGCCAATGGCAGCACACCATCTTCCATTCATAAGTTTCACATACGTGCTGTGAAATCTATGAATCTTACACCCCCCCAAAATAACAGCTAAACCTCAATTAAATTAAAAAAAAAAACCATCACATGAATAAAATAAGTATAGTTAATTAAATTAACCATTTTAAATAAAAAATTAAATTTTTGAAAAAATTTAAAATCTTTTAAAAAGTTATAAAAATAAACTTACCTGTCTTTAAAGTCTCTAAAAAAGATATACCTGTTAAAAAAAAATCAAAAAAATACTTAATTCACTACTTACCTTCTTAAAAGCGGGTCTTACTCCTCCTTTTTACATTTCCAAAATCTTCCGTACTTACCTGCGCGTCCAAAGCATGAAGTGCACAGCGTGCGCGCAGCCTGTAGCGCGCACGCGATGCACCGAGGACCCGCCCCCTTTTCAGAAGAGCAATTGCCAGTTTTCAGCGCATGCGCAGGGCATGCAGAAAACCGGCAATTGGAGTGGGAATACGCGAGAGTACGCAGTGCGTACTCTCGCGTCCCGGGATCAATTTTCGGCCCATTGTATAAATGCAAGTCTGTCTTTCTTTCAAATATTAGCAATTACAATTTAAAACTCATTTTTCTTCTCCCCCAATTTCCCAAGTTTGATTCTGTAAGATTAGAACTACCCTGCAAGTTTAGTTCAAAGCACTCTTGACTTTTTTTTTCATTGCAATTTTTATATTTCAGATGTTTTCTTTCCTCTGTTTAGGTTTCATCCTGCAACATATCATTTCCCAGTTGAACCCAGATAAATTCAATAACGATAGCACTCAGCTCTGCACATTCTAGATGTAGTCAACAAGCTGCACCTAAATTGGATACTTTTTCTTCATTCCCATTAATTTGTTGTGCCTAGAAAACTATGCGAATCTATATTTCATAAACCATTCATCTAAAAGATTCAAAACATCTCATAAATAAGCAGACTGGTAGTTCTGGCATTACAGACCTTGAGCAGATAAACCAATCCCAAGCCTCCCTACGTGTTGCTCTTATGTTGGCAGCTGCAATATCTGGAAGAATACTTTGCTTAATTTACTCCCTTCCTTTAAGAAAGCATTTGGCTTCCACTTTGGAAACCTGTCTGAGATTGGCAATCTCTTGTGTGGGGCATAACAACCTTGAATTTTCAGACTAGCACGTCATGACACAGCATGTGGTTACTGCGTACTTCAGTACCATGCCCCCATGCCTTAAAAAAAACAAACGAGTAAAAATTGTTTAACCACAAATGAAGACTGTGCACCAATCCCACCCCCTCCCCCGGTCAGGTCTTCCCCTGGCCATGCACTTTTGAGGCAACATATGTGGCAACCTGCAAAATGCAGAAAAGCTTATGAACTGTTTCAAAAAAACCTGACTAACCGCTTCAATAAAAGTTGACAAAAAGAGCAACAAGCTACTGAAAAACAATCAAGACCACTGCTTCAAGGTAACTGAATTAGTTAAAAAGAATTTTAACTATTAGATTTCTATGTACCCTGAAAACTTCACAATCCAGAAGAGTCAACATTTCTTTGAATCATTATGTACTATATATTGGGACTGACTTTGAGAGATTCATCCATGAAAATGATACTCCAACATTGCTGACTTCATGGTTACCAGCTGGAACACCAGGATGAGCAGAATGCCAACGTTGACTTCATTTTGTCTGAACAGTTACAGTTGGAACGTAATGGTATGAATGTTAAAACAAGTCCCGGAACTAGGGGTGCATTTTCATGCAGAGCAGATAGTCCTGCTGTACCATCCAGCCCTTGATTTGTAGCCTACTTTACACGCAGGTTTTTACAGAGATGATTCAGCCATCAAATTCCATTGGTCTACAGCTCCTGGACATCTGAATGATTGATTGGTTCTGAAAGCTTCCCATGATGTACAGTTACTGGCTAATTTATTTTAGGCTGTAACCATTACTTTTTGAAATGTACTATGAAGACAGCTGTGACCGATTCTGATAGACACGGTTGTCATTGAGGTCTTATCTCCCATTAAGTAGAGCTTGGCATTATAAATTGGGCTGCAATTACTGAATGCAGAAACTAACCTTGATCCCATATTTTAATTATAGCCCTACTAGATACATAGTCTACCGAAATATTTTGTTTTCTCTCTCCGGGCAACAAACTCTTCAAAGCCATGTGTAAAAATGAGGAAACAACTTGTTACTTTACACGACAGTGCCTTTTTATTATAATTTTTTCTCTTTCTGTTGGGTTATAACAGTCCTGTCACCAAACGTGATTTATGGCTGTATAGCTTTATGTACTTTTCTTTATCTGCAAAGCTCATCCAAATCTGCACATGTAAAACCATATTCACCACTAGATTAATTCCCAAATAATTCAGTTCAACTTTTTCAGATGCTGTCAATTAGTTCTTTAATTCATTGGTTGTCCTGTGTTTTGTGAAAGGCTGTAATTTTGCAATTATTCAGAGTGAGCATCTTTCTATAGCACATAATATGAATGTGGTCTTTATGTTGTCTCACAGATATTCACCTTGGTTAACAGGCAGGGGTCCATTCTGATACAGTGTGCAAAAGTGTGAATAGTTGATGCTCTTTAGATAAGTCGGCATTTTGAGAATCAATAACTCCTTCATGCCATACAACTATTTGGTAATTAGTTCAACAATATTTTTTAAAACATTTTTGGGTCCATTTTGGAAATAGATTGTTAGGTGGAGCGAGAAAGGAAAGGACACATTGCAGGCCTTAGTTCAACTTAAGTAGTGTAGGAGCCGCAATCATCATTCTCGGTCCTGGGATTGTTTAAGTCAAACCAGGAAAGCAGACTTGCAAGGAAAGTATAGATGAAAGAAAGATATAAAGTGGGTAGAAAGAGCAAGGTACCAGTAAAAATTCAAGAAAATCCGCTGGAAAGACCAACATGAGTACAAAAGAAATAAAAGCTGTGAATGCAATTGCATCCATTTAAACAAAAAATAGCAACAGAGGAAGAAGGATTGTGGAAAGGACGGGAGAAGTTGTAACAAATTTTAATAAATATAAATGAGTACGCAAGGGTGAATGAAATATGTTTGAGGTTGGAACGAGAGAATTTTTTCTGATTTGGAGCGTGGTGAAATGAGCTTTCATTACTAAAGTGAGAGTCTCACCCCAGGGCAATGAAAATAATGCCAGCAAAGAAATACATAATGGTAATTGCACTATCACTTTAAAAACCTGATACAGGGCCTTGCATTACTGACAACCTATTTAAAAAGTTACTACTCATGCAGATATTTTTCTTGTGATGGACCACAAGTGGCACACCTTTGATGCAATACCATATTTTATTTATTGCATAAGTGAACATTTCTAGGCTTTTGAATGCACTCTTGAACTCTGATTTCAAACTGTGAAATGATGCTTGCTTCAGCAAAACATGGTTTTTGATTTCACGGTACTGAATTGGCAGCTTAATCACGCCAGTGAAACAATTTCTGCAATCCTTCAGGTGTCTGCAGAAATGAGAACAGATTTATTTTTGTTACTGAAAAGCAAAGCTTGCCATTTGAAATGTTCAAGGATTTGATCATTCTTGCTTCAGTAACAATTTACAGGGATGGTTTGATTTTACGATCCTGAGCTGAGATGACAATTCCTCATATTAATGGATTAAGTGGCTATGGATGGTTCTTTCTAAAGAATGCTTGTACATATTTTAGATAGATTCCAAGTGACTCATAGAGATCACATCTTGCATTTTAAAATCACTTAGATTATGTTACAGTTTATGTTGCCAATATTTGAACAGTAAAATTCGAGGTGGACTGCAAACTTCCTAATGCACTACACATGAAATCAGAACAATTCTGTTTGCTGCTGGATTTTATTTTTCTGCCACCATAATGTCTCAACAGCAAATCCTCTGCAAATTATTCTGGTTATATTATAAATCTAATAAACTACCATACCATCTCCAACCTCCCTTTCCACTCAAGTCCTTGAACGTGTTGTCGCCTCCCAAGTCCGTTCCCATCTTTCCTGAAACTTCATGTTTGAACCTCTCCAGTCAGGTTTTTGCCGCTGCCACAGCACTGAAACGGCCCTCATCAAAGTCACAAATGACATCCTATGTGACTGATGCCCTCGTCCATCACCACACTCTTCACCGTTGCGATTTCTATGACTATGATTGCTGCATTGGTTGCATGTTTTAAAGTTTGATTTCGAGAGAGAGAGAAGGTTGTATTGGAGAGATTGGTTTAGGTTAAGTTGGGGGGAAAAAATTAAAATAATAAGAAGGGAATGGGACATGGGAAATTTAGGCAAGCAGAAGCTGGATGTTTGAAATCTTTTATTTTTTAAACTTTGTTTTGTCTGTTTATTTGTGTGGTTGAGGGTTGACATTCCAGTAACAAAGCTGCTCCTTACATTTGAGTAGCTTTATTACCAGAGTGTTAATGTTTGTTTCAGTATCGCAGTATGTAAACTGGAAACATTTTTTTAAATGACTGGCCTTACCTGCAGTCTAACAGTTAATTCTAGTCTTTTAACTTAGAAAAGAAACATTCGCATGTTCTGACACATTGGGCTAATAATATGGTCCTCTGCTCGTCAGATGCTCTGTGCTGACCTTGCTCTATAACGTGCGCTTAACTAATCAGCATATTTTGCTGGCACCCAGCACATAATGATGCACTAGGAGAGCAGCAAGATCACAGGGCTGGGATTTCAGGCACCTGCCACTATAGAAGGGCTGCTGGCTGCCCTTTGAGCACTCCTGGCCCCAGTTGTTTGGGGCATATCAACTCCATTCAACAATTGGCCTCTGGAGATGAAGAAAGAAAAGGAGGAGAATGCAAGGCCATGTAAATAAAATAAAAAAAGGCCACCTTCCCTTACAGTGCCCAATAATAAAGAACACTGAGTGGCTGGAGTGATGCCGTTACATTATTGGCTCCACTGTATGCCATCCAGTTGTTAAACATGTTTTTTAGTAATTGTGTTGAAATCGCAAATAGTTCTCTTGGGTAACCCTGTATGTAAGATTGATGAGCAACAGTTCTCAGAAATTGTGAAACATTTGTCAGCTCAGATAATAGTCTTGAAAGGGAATGTAGTATTTTCAAGCAAGACCAGTTAAAGATTTTTTTTTTAAAGGCTTAGATTAATTATTATTATTGTTTTGTTCATCTCACTTTTGTCCTGCAGATGAAGTAAGGTGAAAGCAATGCAGCTGTAAAAGATTCATCTGGACCATTTATGAAAACTCTGTACAGGACCTTGAGTACACATGCCCCAAAATACCACATGGGTTCTCTCTGTCTCCCATCATCATTTGGTAGGAGACCAGCGGAGCCCCCAAAGGGAACGGTGAGGACCCAGTTCTGTTGGGTCTCCACTGTTTCGGCCAGTTTCCATATTGACTTGTAAGGGGCAGAATTTCCATCCGCCTCTTAGAAGGCAAATGACAGACCAGAGGCATTGCCCCTGAAGAAAATGACTTCCTGGATTAAAGCAGTGGCAAACCCAGGTAGCTTACCCTCAACAATAGGTATGCGACCGTTCCAGTTTCCTGACACAATGGGCAGTGGGTATCAAAGTTGTTCTCCAAGTGGTATTTGCACCCACCAGTCCCGTATAAATGAGGTGCCCTCCCACTGACTGGGGTCAGTGTTGGAGGGCACCAGGAGGTGTGATCCTTGCGCAACCATCGGGAGTACCGCCCATGGAATTTCAGGGCCTCAGTGTTACTTATAGACATGTTTACTTTGAAATTTTAATACAATGGGGATGAATTTCCTCAGAGGTTCTCCCGTTTCGCTGCCATAACTTCACCGGAAGAGAGACGGATACTCCATTTACCTGTGTAACTGGGGCTTCTGCCACATTTTCAGTGAAGTTACGACGGCAGAGCAGGGAAAACACCGAGGAAATTCACTTCCCATAAGTATACCTTTGAAGTAGAACAGGCTGTCTCTAGAATTTTGTTTTAGAAAATGGACTTCTAAGTTTCTGACCTAGAATAAACAGCAGATACTTGTCAGATCAAAGTATCTTCTGACTTGCCCCAGCTTGTGCTGAATCCTGGCCACACCCCATCCCTCACTTTGAATTCAGCCATTAGGTCACTACTACCCCTTTTTCCTTTTGCTTGTTTTTCTTAACCGTATTTTTAAACTGTTTTCTAGTCTGCTTACCAAACTCATGCCCTGCCACTAGCTCACAGATGTCTGCACTGGGCCCAGAATTAGTTGAGGCAATTACAGTATCAAAACTTAAAAATCATTCGCACCTCCTGTAAAGTCACTGATGATTTTAGAGATGTCTGCAGAATCAGTAATTATAATTTTCCTTCGTTCCACGTGTTCAGATTTCTTGCACTGCATTAAGACAGGTTCTCCATATTTCTTGTTGCTTTGCAGTTTACCTAGAATTTACAGTTCAAATGTCTGATGTATGTAAAGTGCTGATCCTGTGTTATAATGCCAGGAGAATGTATTATGATTACAAAGAAATAAACTTATGCTGAGTTTTATGTTGGATGCAAACTTAGTCAATTACTTTTGTCAGCGTTTGTAAGCAATATATGTTATAGGAGCAATAGGTTTGTAATTTTTCTTCACGAATAGGAGTGAAACAAACACTTTATTTTACGTACAGGTTAGAATATAGATGGAGAAGAGTTAAAGTAACACACATCTTTTTTTTTTAAAAAGCCCCTCCTTTTCGCAGCTTAAAAAATGATAGATTTCTATGTAAATCTGCTAAATGTGTAGATCTGTCCAGTAGCTTTACACATTCTGAAGGATCCCATTTAAACCTAAGATGGGTGATTTGCGTTTCATATTCCACAAGCCTTTATTTCTAAACATTGGGATGGAAAAACCATAATGCTGACACCTGCTTAATAGCAAATGCTTTGTATATATTTACCAGATGAAGAGGATTCACCGTTCAACAAGATTGTCTACAGTGTGTCTCCGGCAATGCTGTAATTCAGCTTTGAATTGTCTGCGAGCTAAATGAGTGGATTGGATTTGCAGATTGACTTCAAAGGTTTTGGTGTTCAGCTGCTTTTATCAAACATTGGTGTCATCTTAGGGTTTTTTGTGAAGTGTCTGGATGTCTGGCCGTTTAACATCATGTTCACAGGGTAGGCAGCATTAAAAGAAATGGTGATGTACCAGGGAGGGAGCAGGGGTACCCGAGATAACCTGTCTATTTGACCATGTCATTAATATAACCAGTAGATGTATAAAATAATAATGTAATTATTACAACTGTTAGAAAAGCTGAGAACAAGATTTGTACTAATATTCCACTAACCCATTATTATGATACACTAGAACCAATTAATTCAATTGCGTTTGGATTTTACTGTTATACTATACACAAAGGATCCAGAAGCTGTAGAACAAAAGTTTCAACTGGAGCCTATAGAGTATTGTAATATAAGTTTATCAAATGCTTGCTATCTTCAGAAATGAAGACTAAAAAGATCTAACTGAAAAATTAGCTTTTTGGATTTTAAACGATTAATATTTAAATTTTCAAACTTTTGTAAACGAATGACCTGTTAGTTTTCGGGTATATTTGAATATATGCAAGATAGTTTGTTTCTGCCTCAGTGGTCTGGGTTATTCAGCTCATTGGCCATAGTCAGGCAGTGTGCCTAAAACCATCTTAAATTAAGTTGTTTATCATGCATGACAGCTTGTGATTATTTTCGACTTTGAGTGGTCTGGTTAGTGGTCGATGCTTGTGATTATTTTCAACTTTGAGTGGTCTGGTTAGTGGGTGATCCTTGTGTTTCAGCAGTGATCAGCAGCCAGTAATTTAGGCTGATCCTATTTAATTTCATGGGTGTCTTGGAAAGTTTGCCTGTCCTCATTCACTCAGCTTAGCAAATGGACAGATGCTTTCTGTCTGACATCTTTTTACTCAACATCAAGGGATGTTCTGCAAAAGGGGCAGGAATGTTTTGTAAAGGCTAGGGGACTGTTGCAGACACGTATGCAATAGTTATTCTAAGATCTTTGCTTTGTAAATGTGATATGCTGTCCATGTGTAAGGGCTTACATTCACAGCTAGTTAATAGTTTGAGATATTTGTATCTGGTATATTTTATTCTGATTCATGAAAATTGAAGACAGTGGACAGAAATGTCCAGAATTAGCACAGCATTTTAGTACATTGATTAAATCTCAAGTTATGCAGGCCAACCAGATGACAAAATGTCTGGATTGTCTGGCATATAAATTCCTACCCCAGGTTTGTAAACCATAAAAAAAAACTACATGAAAGTGGAACTTGTACATATTGGATCTTATGGTAAACATGCTTCACAATACTAAGAAAAGGGCAATCACTTTGAAATGGAGGAGAATCCTCAGTATGCAAAGAAAAATCCATACATTATGAGAAGAGATTTGATAGGGGTGTTCAAAATTACGAATTGTTTTGATAGAGTAAATAAAGAGGAACTGTTTCCAGTGGCAGAAGGGTCGGTAACCAGAGGACACTGATTTCAGGTGATTGCCAAAAGAATCAAAGGCGACATGAGGAAAAGTTTTTTTTTTTAAACACAGCGAGTTGTTGTCAACTAGAATGTACTGCCTGAAAGGGCGGTGGAAGCAGATTCAATAATAACTTTCAAAAGAGAATTGAATAAATACTTGAAGGGAAAAAAATTACAGGGCTACGGGGAAAGAGCAGAGGAATGGGATTAATTGGATAGCTCTACCAAAGAGCCGGCATAGACACAATGGGCCGAATGGTGTATCATTCTACGATTCCATGTAAAAGCACAGGGTAACTGTCTATTGGACCTATCGTTAAAGCCAGTTCCTTCTCGAGTTATTAAAGCAAAAACGAGAAAATTCTTTGAATCCAGATTCCTCTAAAAATGTATTGCCTTGTCTGTTTGGCTCCTACAGATGGATTTCTATTCTGGGTTCAAATTGATTTCCAGGTTTTCAGTAGCCTAAAGCTATGGTCCCACTCTATGCCATTTTGTAATTGTGAGAAGTCGCACAACACCAGGTTATAGTCCAACAGCTTTATTTGAAATCACAAGCTTTCGGAGCTTGTGATTTCAAATAAAACTGTTGGACTATAACCTGGTGTTGTGCGACTTCTCACTTTTGTCCACCCCAGTCCAACACCGGCATCTCCGCATTTTGTAATTGAACAGTTTAAAGCTTGAATGTTACTTTCCACACTTTCATAAATGTTTCATTGTTCTGATGCATCTAATATAATGTCTAAAGGATTTAAAATCACCATATTGAGACCATTCCTTGTTTGAAATTTTCACGGTTTGAAATTATCAAAAGACACCTGAAGTATAGGCCAGTCTTCAGTTGAGGTATGGCAGCTTTGCTTGACACTAATTTTAAAACAGGAACAAATCAAAAAAACATTTGACAAATTTGAACTGGGTCTTAAAAACTACAAGATTGTTTCTTTGATAGTTATTTGAGACAAAAAAAAATTATAAAACCATTGCAGTATTGTTTTCTAATATATTCTGTTTTGCCAAAAAAATAAGAATATTGTTTAAAAAATAACATATATGGCATTTGTAATTGTGGTCAGAAATGCTTTTTTTTCTTGTTTGTATGCAAATCTGCAAAGTGGATACTTGGATGTTAAGTGCAATAAGTTGTCTACAATATTTAATCCTTTAAAGCCTTTTGATAAAGATGCATTTTTGGAGGATTGCAGTATTCATGAGGTAAATCTATAACTGAGAAAAAAACTGCTAACAGTTAGAGCAGAGCTATCATAAAGTTGAGCTATACCTAAGGGAAAACTGCCGTTTTAGACCTATTCCATTTTGTTTACAATAGGCAGTCTGCTTCAGTCTTTTGTGAAATTTGTTAAAGCTAGGTGACAGGAAGGAGATCAGTTTCTCTATGCCTTTTTAATCAGTTTGGTATTTACTCACTAGTCTGGATAGAAGCTTGGCTTTGCGATGACAGACTTTGCACTGAGATAAGGATCTAAGATTCCTATTACAGAGCTTTGTCTTCCACCAGAGAAATCCATGTCGGTATTACTTATATTGTATCACTTTTAATTACAGTTAGCTTTTTAAGGGGTTACCCCTTTGATACTGTTAATTTCCTTTGCTTATCTCGGTTTTCGTATATTTAAAGGTCAAGTTCCTCAGCAGATGTTTTATTAAGAAAATGTATTTTAAATATCAGCTGATTGGTACTTTCAAACTGTTATAATCTCAGATAAAATCATTACAGGAGCTAATAAATGAGTTGTCAAAATATTGAGTGGTACTCTTGAGGAAATTTCCGTATATTTAGGATTATAATTCCCCTGGATCAATTTAAATCTTTGAAGTATTACATTTGCTAAGTAAGTTATGTATCTCTGAAATAAGGAAATATTAATCATCCATTGTAAGAAAATAAGTGGGAAAAATTACCTTCAAATATGTACAAGAGACTTTGGAGCCAAGTTTTTTGCCCCCCCCCCCCCTTTGCCTCAGCATGAACAGGCAAGCAGCTCACGCTAAGTGCGCCTGAATTTGGTGGGCTGGGTCATTTACATGGCTCGGTCACAGGCCAGCCTCCTAGCAGGGCTTTGTACCTGGAAACACGGTCAGAAAGTGACTGGCCTGAGCGATCCTAGCTGTTCGCCCAGGAGAACAGCAGCAAGAAAGGCCCAAGACCCAAAACTCTAGTGGGTCATTGTTTTAAAAAACACATTGAACCTACCTTTAGAGTCCTTTGCACCTTGATAGCAGACTTCCTTATATGCCCCAAACTGAGAGAGATCCCAGCACAAAGCACACCATCAGCTTCTTGGGGCACACCTACGGTTCAATGACAGGAAATTGAGATGGGAGGCAGAAAATTCCCCCTCCCACCTCATTTACATGTGTTTTATATGTGCCTATTTCAGGCACAGGTACTGCCTCACCCTTCGGGAGAACCTCTGGAAATCCCAGGGCCATTTAAAAAGGACTCAGATCTGGTGTTCTCGATCTCCACCCCCTTTTACCTAAAATCAGGAAAATCATTATGTTTATTTTTGTGTTTGTTTAAAAGGTTTTATTACAGTGGGGATTTCTGGTTGCTATTCTGTAACATTTTATTGAGCACGGAGAAATCATATAATGGGAATAGCAACAGAGGATTATACTGTCCCAGAGGCATGTTGTTCAAAGTTTGTAGCCATGAGAGGGTTAACATAAACGTAAAGCAGACCTATCATAACTAGTGCAACACTTCAAAAGTCAAATTACATTTTTCTAACATGAAGATCGCAAGAACTAACCAAAATATGTTTAATGAACCTGAGGGCACGTCTTCAAAGCAAAGCCTACGGTTTAACCATTGCTGGGGCCATTGCCTTTGAACTGTGAAGAAGTAGTTGATCCTAGGTTAGGTTGATCTTTCAGCTGCCTTCCTAATCTGGTGAAAAAGGCCTGAACATCAAGTGTTGCCCCCTGTGAAAGTGACAGGTTTGGATAAAAATGATATATAGTTACAAATACTACTCCTTTAAGTATGCGTACCTGAATAAAAGCTGATAAACCCATGGATTAAATGTGTGTAGTGAATCTTAACCCATGAACAATTCTTTTGAGTCTACTTTATGGAGCAGTCAATCAAATTAGAATGGATTAAAATAATTTTGCTTTGCTGAGTGAACCTAAAAGGCAGTTTTCATGTTTTGAATTTTTCAGACTCTTTATATATTCTAGACTTAAGAACAAATTGAACCGAGCTGCTAATGTTGATTTTAACCAGTTGCTGTCATCAGTCTCCCTTTTCCCCAAAACTGAGACTAAAGTTTGAAATACTGTTGAAAATATTGAGTGCACAGGGTTAAAGAGATTATTGTGATAGATTGTGAAGTAAATGTGTGATAATGTGCACATACTTCATCATGAGTGTACAGACAAGGTAGGGTTACGTTAGGCATAAAGCATTTCTTACATTGTCAGTTGCTTTGTCCTGTGAGTGGTGTTCTGTGAATGCAACACATTAGTTTTCACACTTTCCAGTCACTTTCTGATCTGTCATTAAAAGCAGCTAAGCACAGTGCTCCCACTGGTCAAAGTATCCTCCTGTTCCCGGACAGTGATTACACAGCATTCTAGCCTGTGATGATGGTGTTGGAAGAATATCTCTTAATGAGAAGGAAACATTGCCCTGTAGTCCTTCCAGAAATTGAATCAATCACCTGAGCAACAATATCCTGGAGGGCTTGCGTTTTCAGGCAGATTTAACTTCAAACAAAGCCCTCAGCTACTTCTAAGTAAATACAACAGCTTGAAAAAAATGAATTAATAAAATATACTATTCAGTTATGATTCACACAACTCAGTAGAAATGTAAAAAGCAAACTTAATAAGTTGATTTAAAGAATATATGGCAAGCCAGTACTTGACGGGATTTATTTAGTGTATCCACACTGTCTGCTGTTTACAGTGACTCTCTTTATCAGAATTAATCACATGTTTGAAGAACCTTTGTATCCTTGACCTTTAATTAAATTCAGCTGTTCTGCAATTTCTACTTTTTCAAAAAAAATTCTTTGCTTAGAATGTGAGTCAAGCCTTTGATAATGGGTTGTCACAAAACTATTGGTGCAGTTTGAAGAATAGAACCATGTATTTTGTCAGGTGCATATAAATACAGTATTTTTAACCTTTGCATTTGATCTTTCTTTGGATAAGAGAAGTGTGATGGACATGGGTTCATTTCTGTGTCATGTTATAAAATATTTCTGTGTTATGTGAAATTGTAACTGGACGAGTACACTGGGATTTTTAATGAAGTTGCGTATGCTGTTGATGTAAAAATTTCCTTTATCTTGACACAAGGCCCTGGGTGTACGTAATTGTCAACTGTTGACTAGAAGATACATTCTGATTCAAAGAGGAAAGCCTGCCTCTGTTTATGGTATGCCCTGTATTCTGACCCCCACCAGGTTGAAATTGTTTGACTAAAATCTTAGACAGCATATTCAATTTTGTCACTGCGAGCAGAGAGACAGCCAGTTTCTGTAAGGGCTGACTGTGAGTATCCTGTTGGGGATATGGTTGTTGTCTCAAAATTAACACCTGTGACAGGAAAAGCCTGCTTTAATCTGGAGAAAGTGTTTATCTCAAAGAACCTGGCCGTCACATCAAAGGAAATGGGGAGCTTATCTGAACGGCAACCCTAGATCCATATGTTCACTCAGTCCCAACTGTATTTTGATGTCACAGTGGTGAAATAGAACTTTGTGGGGGGGGGGGGAAATGGCATGCTCTATGTATAAACATCAACAGCCTCCATTTAAAGACTCTAAAATGCTTTTGTTGTTTCTTTTTTCCCATCTATTGAAGAGGACAGGAGTGTGTTGTGGGCAACCTACATGGAACATTGTTGTGATATCACTCATTAAAAGGCTAATGGTTAATCCTATGACATGCAAACTCATTCACTCCATGTCTAAAGTTATATGTTTTGGATCATACGAGGCATGAGTCTGCCAGTGGATGTTGCATTTTGAATTGGACATGAATAAAGAGTATTGGAAGATTGCCCAACTTGTAATGATTTGCATCTGTGTGGGATAAATTTCAACTGCAGACCTAAAATAGGCTGTTCAAAGTAAAGTAAATTACCAGAAGCAAACACCAGCAAAAATGAGACCAGAGCTCAGAAACACGGGCTCTGATTTTAACTCCAGGTAGATTCCCCGCTCAGGCCTGAGTTAGAATTACAGTTGGGTCTCAATGATGTCATCAGGCCGCAACATGCACAGGTAAAGAAGGACCCTGTTGGCTCCGGGTGCGTGTGTCCTTGCTGCCTGCTCAGGAGAGCAGGTTAAAATTGCAGATGTTGCAATCATGGTGGCTTTCAGACAGGTAAGAGCCAGGGCGATTTTAACTGCCCACCCGCCAGGTTTCTGCTGAGCGAGTAGGGTTAAAATCGCCCCCATGGGGACAGAAATTTGGAATTAGCTCAGTCAAAGGAGGAAAAAAGAACAATGCAGGCAAGACGATGCTCAGCACAAGCATGAGGAGGAAGGAAGTGAGTGATGATGTTAAAATGAGAAGGAACAAAATAAGTGTTGTGAAAATATGATGCTGAGCGGGAAAAAAATGAAAAACAATGTGCGTTTATATAGCACCTATAATGTATAGAAATGTCCCACAGCGCTTCACAGAGGTGTGAGCAGAAAAATAGTTGCTGAGCCAAAGACACAGATATTAGGAGGGTTCATCGATAGCTTGGTCAAAGAGGTGGGTTTTAAAGGAGGGAGTGGAGAGGCGGAGAGAATTCCAGACCGTGGGGCCTAGGGGGTTGAAGGCACTGACTCCAATGGTGGTGCGAAAGGAGGGGGACAATGCACAGGAGGCCAGAATCAGAGGAATGGAGAGTTGGGAGGGAGTTATAGAGCTGGACAATGGAGGAGAGGTTTTGGAGGAGGATGGTGTGTTAACCATATCAAACGCTGTAGAGAGATCCAGCAGGATGAAAAAGAATAATGCACCATGGTCACAGTCATAGTTAAAACTATTTCAGTGGTGTGGCAGGGGCAGAAACCTAATTGGAGAGATTCAAACAGGGAGATGTTGGAGACATGGGCATGGATCTGGGAAATGACAACGATTTCAATGACTTTGGAGAGGAAAGGGAGATTGGATATGCGGCCATTGTTTGCAAGGACAGAGGGATCAAGGTTAGCTTTTCTGAGGGGGGGGGGTGGTTTGAAAGGGACAGCGAACCATTTACAATGTCAGCTGGCATGGGAGTCAAAATTACCCCCCATGGGATGAAGACAAAAATGACTACTGTGCCTCTATCCCCCTGCTCCAAGATTTTCTCTAAATAGTGCAGTGGTTCTGATGAAAGATGGCAGTCATATTCTAAAACACCTAAGCAGTTAGCATGCGTAGTGAGTCTTTATTACGTCAATATATATAATGGCCCAGAAATTGATCTCGCTCTGTTCCCGCGTGGGTAAGCCTTCCCCGCGATGTCTCACCTCGCTTATGCTTTTTCTGATCCAGCTCGCACGAAATTGATGTTCCAGACATCAGCTGTGCTGGGCTTGCGTATCCCAGCGGCGTAGTTAATTCGTGCGAGCTGTGGGATCACGTGACTCAGTTAGAGCCAATGGCAGCACACCATCTTCCATTCATAAGTCTCACAGCATAGCTGTGAGACTTATGAATCTTACACCCCCCAAAATAACAGCTAAACCTCAATTAAATTTAAAAAAAAAACCATCACATTAATAAAATAAGTATAGTTAATTAAATAACCATTTTAAATAAAAATTAAATTTTTGAAAAAATTTAAATCTTTTAAAAAGTTATAAAAATAAACTTACCTGTCTTTAAAGTCTATAAAAAAGATATACCTGTAAAAAAAAATTCAAAAAAATACTTAATTCACTACTTACCTTCTTAAAAGCGGGTCTTACTCCTCCTTTTTACATTTCCAAAATCTTCCCTACTTACCTGCGCGTCCAAAGCATGAAGTGCACAGCGTGCGCGCAGCCTGTAGCGCGCACGCGATGCACTCAAGCCACGCCCCCTTTTCGGAAGAGCAATTGCCGGTTTTCAGCGCATGCGCAGGCATGCAGAAAACCGGCAATTGGAGTGGGAATACGCGAGAGTATGCAGTGCGTACTCTCGCGTCCCGGGATCAATTTTCGGCCCTATATATATATATGAATGCACACATATACATGTAATACATATATATATATATATATATAGAGTTTAAACATATCATCTGTCTGCAAAGCACCACAATCAGCATAAAATCGATAGGGGGTGGTTGTGACCCTCTTTATAGTATTAACCAGGCCAACAAATTAGCAGCTTTCCTGATTACAACTTCTAGCATTTGCTTATTCATATGTGTACCGTAACTACTAGCTGAAGTAAATGGGTTTGTATTGTCTGTCATCTATATATTACTTTTAACTACCAGCTGTTAGGGGTAGAGCATTAAAGTTAGAGTATGCTTAAAAATGTAAGTGCTGTTGCATGAATTTGAGTAATCTTCATTTATCATTTTGTTCATACCGTACCCATTGCCAGTTTTGCAAAACCACCTGCAGCTGTCTCGCTGGATGAAATGGACGGTGAAAAATGACAAGTTCTGTGGCATGCGACATGCCTGAACGCTCTCTAATTACAGCTTCAGATTATATTTATAGTATTTTTGTCTGCATACTCTAAAGAAAGGCCCAGTAAGTGTTTCCTAAAACAATTTTAAAATCAAAACTTATTATTTTTCCTTCAAGGAACAGAACTTTCCAATAACTCTCATTATTCAGATCAGTTTCCTCCAGTCAGGCAGATATACCTTTCATAGATTGTGGCATATAATAAGAAAAAAAAGAACTTGCATTTATATAGCGCCTTTCGTGACCTCAGGATGTCCCCACACACTTCACAGCCAATGATTACTTTTGAAGTGTGGTCTCTGCTTTAATGTAGGGAAATGAACACATTCCAACTAATCTGCAACACCCCTTTTTCAAAGATAATTAAATAATTTCAAAATCGAAAAATATTTTTCAGATCACATGGGCACTGTTGTGGAGACAGTTGTGCTGAATAAAATGATGTATAACCTGCCATTACCTTGATTAGACTTGAAATAATTAGAGTTTTCAAAATGGATGCTAGTTATTCAATGTCACATGATGATGGGGTTATCAAACTAATGTCATCTGACTGTCTCTCCGACCTTTCTGCAGCCTTTCACACGGTCAACCACACCATCCTCCTCTAACTCCTCCTCCATTGTCCAGTTCGGGAGGACTTATCCAGAGCATCTCCAGCAATGGTTTGTCTTCCCCCACCCCTCCCCCCAGACCATTATCTTTGGAGTCTCTCAAGGATCTATCTTGAGCCCCTTCCCCATCTATTTGCTGCCCCTTGGAAACATCATCCAGAGACTATGGCTGAGAAATTTGCCTTGTGCCCAAACCAGGAGGCAAGTCGGCAAAGAGATTGTTTCACAAACCTGCGAGCCTGACTCCGCAAGCCAAATTCGGCATCAAATCTCATTTGAATGAAGCTGGCGAGCTGCAGGCACAAGTCGGGCATGCTGATGGGAATCGCCGGTCAGGGTTTGACGAATTCCAGCCGGTTCCGAGAAGAGCAGAAGGGGAGGAGAATTATTCCAAGCCGGGCAGCAACCCGCAGTATTTTTGTGGAGCCAGGAGGAGTAGGAGTGCTCCTCCTGCTCCACAGAGATGTAACTTGTAAAAAATGTTGTGGCCATTTCTTGAGCGGCCTCCAGTGGTCCCTTTAAGGACTGCTGATTAGGCTGTTCTAGACCTGGTACAACTAGATCCGCCCATTTGTACCCAAATTCGGCATTGGGGTCCCACAACCGGCGTTTGGATCCCAATTTGCTTATGCAAAGGAGCCTGTTTCAGGAGGGTGCCCTCAAACTAAAAGACGCCCGTTTCCAATATAGCGACAAGCATACTTGCAGATCGGACATGGAAGGTCACGACTCGAAATGCACCTCCCTATCGTTCATTTTATGTTCACAAAATGGGCCAAGCCAAGTTGAATTCCTCCCCCATGGTGTCAGATTCCACAGGTACTCAGCTCCACCTCTCCTGTCCCTCCACTGTTTTTGTGCTGTCACTGCTTATCTGACATCCAATCTTGGATGAGTTGCAATTTGCACCAGTTGAGCATTGGGAAAATGAAAGCCATTGTTTCTCGCCCCTTGCCGCAAACTTCAGACTTTGCCATTGATTCCAGCACCTTCACCGGCCGCTGTCTCAGGTTAAACCAGACCTTTTGCAACTTCGGTGTCCTATTTGACCCTGAGCTGAACTTCCAAAGTCACAAAGGCCGCTTACTTCCTCATTAATAACATCACATGCCTCCGCCCACCTGCTGCTGAAACTCTCATCCATGCCTTGGTCACCTCCAGACTCAACTATTCCAATGCTCTCCTAGCTGGCCTCCCATCCTCCCCTAGCTGGCCTCCCATCCTCCATGCTCTCCTAGCTGGCCTCCCATCCTCCATGCTCTCCTAGCTGGCCTCCCATCCTCCATGCTCTCCTAGCTGGCCTCCCATCCTCCATGCTCTAAACTTCACCTCATCCAAAACTGCCCATATTCCTATCCTGCTCCTAGTCCTGCTCACTCATCACTTCTGTCCTTGCTGAGCTGCATTGGCTTCTGATCCCCCCCAAAGCATCCAATTTAAAATTCTCATCCTTGTGTTTAAATCCCTTCATGGGCTCACCCCTCCATATGTCTTTAACCTCCTCTAGCCCTACAACCATCTCAGAACTCTCCATTCCTATGACTCTAGCCTCTTGTGCATCCCCCCTCCCTTCACCCCATCATTGGCAGCTGTGCCTTCAGCTCATTAATTCCCTCCCTAACTCCCTCCCACCCCTCACAACCGCTTCATCTCGCTCTCCTTTAAGATCCTCCTTGAAACCCACCTCTTTAACCAAGCTTTTGGTCACTGCTAATATCTCCTTTGGTTCTGTGTCCATTTCTGTCTGATTATTCCTCTGTGCAGCACTTTGGGACATTTTTCTACATTAAAGGCATTGTATAAGTGCAAGTTTTTAAGATCATACAACTTTTTAATTAACAATTATTTCTAAAAAAAACATTCTGTGTTGGGTGGGATATTAATTAGAGTGCTTACAAATAGTGTTTGAATTCAGCTGGAACTGATGATTGGTTGCAATTATAAGGTGTCATTAAACTGGCGCTTCTTTAGCATAATGCGAAAGCTGCATCTGTGCACCAGCGCCCTGTGTTTAGACTGCTAAACCAGCTCCCTTATCCAGAAGATAGAATCAGAGACATGTAAAAAAAAAAAGTCTATGATTTCACCATCAGGAACCATCACTACCCTTCTGTGATCTGAACTAACTAAATATGAATGTAAAAGTGCTTATACTTCCATTTACATTGTGGTGATGTAAGTAGCCAGCGCAAAACTATGCTGTGAATCTGCACCACTTGGAGAGCGGTTGAAGACCGAAGGAGGCCATGAGGATTGGAGCTGTTGGAAATAGAAATATAACGGTCTTTAGAGTTCATTGTTGGGATAATATATAAAAGACCTGTACAAAGCACCTGTTTGCGTGATCTGGGATGCTTGATAGTGGAACTTGACTTGTGTTAACTGTACAATAGTGGTGCTTAATTAGTCGAAATTTGCTATTGCATTTGAAAGTCACATCAGGACCATAAAATGTATATATTTGGGCCTGTCAAAGTTAAAGCAATAGCTTGCAATGTTATTTCGTTTGTGATCTCTTTTACATCTGACGCTTAAGGCAAAATGTTGTAGCTGAAATCCCTCACACTTTCAGAGTATTTCGAATGTTGTGTGCCCAAATGAGTAGAGTTAAGTTCGTTTTTTTGTCTCATAAACGTGGCGGTGATTAAATGCACTTGGATAACTTTTATATGGTAATCAGCATAAAAAACATCATGTTCCAATCTTGTACGGGATCCCAAGATAGTTTGTGTACACACAGTTCACCTTTTTATACTCCCAACTGATTCTGAAGTATGTTACACACTCTGATAATCTTCCTGGTTGTGATGTTTAAAAAGAACTATAGAAAAAGAGTGTGATGTAATGTTTCCATTCTTGCCCTAGAAAGGTACTAAATTCATTAAACAGTGTAAAGTACAAATTGAATGCCTTTATTAAGGAAACAGTTGTGAACATTTACTGAGACTGCCTTGTACCTCACTTCAAATGTCTATTCTTTATTGTGTGAAATATGGCCTTACAGTAGCTGCTGCTGTAAATTGCATTTGAAGATTAATCTTGTTGACCTAAGGTGGTTCTAAATTCCAATGAAAATGTTTTACTATTTGTTTGAATCATTTTTGATGTCATTTGTCAGTCACTACATCTTATATCAGCAAAACTGCTTTTTATAATTGAACATAATTAAGTTTACAAGAGCTCTGTAGGTTCTTGTTGGTTCAGTAGTTGTTGCCATCATGCTTAAGGTTCACAGATAATGTAGAAGCACCAAATTATTAAATGTGCAACAAATAAAAACAACATAATTTTGCAATATTTCAGATTAGCTAAAATTTAGATCTGTATTCCTCACATTTGTGCTTACAAATTTTAGTGTATTAGTTGATACGAGAAGCCAACTTTTTATGTTGAAGAATTCCACCCTTTAATGATTATCCGTTGCAAAATAAACGCTAGCACATGAGTGACGAGGAGTAAAGATCACATGTTTGAGAAACTCCGAATTGTTTGAGAGTTTTTATGAGGAACTGTATTTCTCCATTAGTTCTCTGTTGTAACTCAATCCCATTTTATGTTAGATGATCCAGTCACTGTTGGAGGCATTCAACCACCGCATCAAATTAAAACTCTACATCGATCACCTGACCACACTTTGCCTGGAGCGGAATCCACAAGTCTTGGCAGGATTGCCATCATTACCAGTCAACGAGGAAGAGGAGGATGAGGTTTCCCGGGAGCGTCAGTTGCAGAGTTTGACACCTGAACAGGTGAGAGATTCTAATTACATCCTTCACAGAATTGTTTTGTATGTTGCAGTATTGCTCGAGATCCTACAGCCGGGGGAAGGCAAGATGTTCACAAAGTATTTAATCTACTGGTCGAAATGTTAACTTTTCTTTAAATCAAAAATGACAAAGACTGATCACTGTGCTCTTCACAGTTGATTGTAAGGCGGAAAATCTTTAGCTTAAAATTTAGTTGCCCGAGTGAATGAGCGAGCAACCTGTACCAGTTCTGTTGCGGAACATTTACCTATGACTAACCTGAGCTATTTGTAGTATTAAATATTGAGAATGGTATTGCTATTGTACTTATGGATACTGAGAATGAGAATATGTTGGCGAATTTGTTACATAGGTATTTGACCTCTTCACCCAAGCTGTGCTGAGTAGTATCTGTAAATCGCAAAGAATCCATTGAAGTACTGCTCCATTGAAAATAAAGAGAGGTTTTCAGATTTTGCTGCTTCACAATAATAAAAGTTAAGCAATCTGAACATATGCACCAGTGGGTACACAAAGCAACTTTGAGCTATTAAATAGCTCATTATGTAGCTTTTAATCCAGTCACATGGGAAACTACAAACTGTAACAACAGCTCATGAAATGTGAAACTATGGGAACAGCTGAGTAAATGCAAACACATTCTGATTTTAGAAAGCTGATAATATGAAAGATAACTGTGAGAGAACCCCTCTGTTGTGGTTACCTTGAAAAGTAGCTGGGTTTAAAAAGAAAAGTGCAACATCCTTTTATATGTTCTAGAAAGAAGCCGTTTTTTTAAAAAGTGAAGTTTTTAAATAAACTTCTGCATTCTGATCCATGTTTGAGCCTTGTGCTCCATTTACATCGGCAGGCCGTCTTCAACGGAAGATTTGCTGTCCACGGCAAACTGACCATGTAAACGGCGCAGCGGTCCCCATCCGCTACCGAAAGCAATGTTTTCTGCGGTTGCTTTATTGGCAACAAAAGCAGAACATGTGCTTGCAGATGGAAGCCGCTAATTTTTTTTTGACTGCTGACAGGCTGAACAGCTTATCCTGCCCATACAGAATAGTGAAGCAGTTAATGTGCTCACTGGCCCGTACAGACCTTCCCAGCCATTGCAAGAAGGTATGTTTGCTAGCAATATATTAGCACACCAAAACATTGTCACAACCACGCGTGTACCATTGGGAAGCAAAACTGGCTGCTATAAAACCATAATTTGTATAACATCCAGGACCTGGAGCAAGTATTGTAGAACTGCTTCCTGATGCAGCCATTGTCTATTTTTTCCCAGCAATACACTTACAGAACTCAAACCCAAAATTCAAGAACTGCAGACATTACTCTGTGGCTCTGATACTTCTTGAAATGCAATGGAGGGGCTCTTGCGTATGTAGTATCAGACACCATGTACCTGAGTAAGGGTCCAAGTTAATATTTCTTGAAGTATTTATTTGAAAATACCGACTTACTGATCATGTGTTGAATCTGTCAATAAGAAATAATTGCATTGTTTTAACCCCTGACCTTCACAGGATATGATCCTTGCTAGTCTTATATAATAGAATCCATACTTTAGCCTGACACTAACATTGTATATCCACAAATTGTTCGGCTTCTCGATGAACAAAATTATTTGAGTACACTAAAGGCCGAAAGGAATGTGCAGGATTAAGAGAAATCCTGTTTGAACTCATTCGCTAATATTTGCCAATTTCTTTTGGAAAACAATTAAGTTCAAACTTTGTCTGTTTTACTCGACTTCGTAATCCGGAAACAGCTATGCCAGCATGATAACAGCTGTCAGCCCACTTCTGGGTTAATTTTAGGATTGCTGCAGAATTGTAGTATGATGTAGGAATGTCGGAAACCAAGCCCAGTCCCCCTCCAACGTCAGCCGAGCATTTCCAGCACTCCTCCCACTTCGCAATTAAATCAAATGTTTAACTGAAATAAAATGTTACTACGACAGTACACTGCTCTCCCAGCGAGCAGTCTTTTCACACTTTCCATCATATGAAGAGGGTGAGAGAGCTGCCCACTGGGAGAGCAGCATAGCGTTGTAATGAAGCTTTTATTTCAGTTAAGTGCTTGACTCAGCACTGAAATTGGAAGAGTGCTGGACTTGGCAGTTGATATTCCCAGCTTATTTAATGTTATTTTAAGGTATCATAACACTTTGAAAATGAGCACAGGAACAAGCTAACAACTCCAATTGTTCTGAAGCATGGGTAAACCATTTGTAGATTACAAAGCGGAATGTGTAATATGAGCAAGTTTGAACTTCAATTTGTTGCACAAAGAAGTGCTAGATACTTGAGGTAAAACTTCAAGTCAGATTTTTGTCGCCACCCCTCCCTTCCATGGAATATTCCTTTAAAAGAATAAGAATTATGGATAACACATCGTGATTCTTCAGAATTAATAATGGTGTTGGCTTTGAAGATTTTAATTCGGTTATCAGTAAGCAAATAACCGATTCTACTGGTTGGTGCACATGTTACCTTTGACTACCTGCTTAGCTGACTACATATACTAACTTCCACATTACCAGGCATTCGATTCAAATTCACCCTCACTACCCCAGTCCCTCTCCCCCAGGACCAATAAGCTTGCCAGCACCACCACAATAATTGTACAAATGCTCTGTCATTAGTCAGACGGAAGTTAGACACTTTCCTCACTAGATCCTCAGGAAAAAAAATGGATGCATACTTGCCATTAAATTACCAGAGACCAAATGCTCCCTCTAGATCATCAATAATTAGTGTCCTCCGTAAAAGACCTTGGGGGAAAAATTCGGTATCGGCCATTTTGAGGTGCTAACTTTAGCGCCGGCGACCGCAAAATTGAGTTTTAGCGTGCCAAGAGGGAAGTGGAGCGCTAAATCAAGCTTCACTTCCTTCTTAGGGCGCTAACATTGGAGAGCAGGGCGGGGACTTCAGCAGCTCTGCACACTGGGCCGTGCAGCCCTGCCATGTTCAAAGAATCCTTCCCTCCCTTAAAGGGAAGGGCCATCGCTGCAGGCTCTGCAATTTAAAAAGTACCTACCTGGACCACCAAGGCAGCCGCAATCCCGTGCGATCAGCCCGGCCCTCGAGCAGAGTGCCGGGCTGATCGATCGCGGGCAGAAACCCGCGGAAAAAACTCGAACAGGAAAGGTAAGTTTTTTTTCCACCTACCTCGACCACTTCGCCTTTAATCACCGCCCCCGAAGCGGCCGGCCGCCCGATGCACGCCTCCTGCAGCTGTCGGTGTTTTCGACCGGCGATGCTGCAGGGGGCGGAAGTCAATTTTGGGGCGATGCACACGGCGATGACATCACAATCTCCAGGCGAAGGAGATCGGGGCGCAACGCCGAAGCGCCGCCGCAAAACTCCCACCGAATATGGCGGGAGTCGATGTCAGCACCGTGCTCGGTCACAAAGCCATTTGCGCCCCGTTAGCGTCCCCCGGGGGTGCTAACGGGAGACGCAAATTCACCCAATTTCACCCCCAAGTGATAATTTATTGAAGTGATATTGTTGCAATAGCTCCAGTTACAGAAGGCCAGATGGTGAATACAGATTATGGTGGCATTTTCACACAGTGGGTCGATGTACACCACCATGCTTTACTTAAAAAGCCCGTTCCAACCTGAGATTGTAGAAATTGGGCAAATATTCTGGTTTTTGAGTTCTAGTTCAAATGGCTCCATTTTGGTCAATTTAGCGCTTAAATTGTATTGCGCTTTTATTTCAAGTGATAAACCAAAATAAATTAAAATGATTTTAGAATTATAACTCACTTTTTTTTACAAATACCTTTACTGTGTATCAATAGATTAAAAATTAAACTCTTCTCTCTCTCAGGCAGTCCCTCGGAACCGAGGATGACTTGCTTCCACACTAAAAATGAGTTCTCAGGTGACTGATGAGTCCAATGCGGGACCTACAGTCTCTGTCACAGGTGGGGCAGACGGTGGTTGAAGGGGCGGGTGGGTGGGGTGCTTGGGTTGACGTGCGCTCTTTCTGCTGTTTGCGCTTGACTTCTGCTTGCCCCCGGCGAAGAGACTCGAGGTGTTCGGCGCCTTCCCGGATGCTTCTCCTCCACTTTGTGCGGTCTTGGGCTAGGGATTCCCAGGTGTCGGTGGGGATGTTGCATTTTTTCGAGGAGACTTTGAGGGTGTCCTTGAAGCGTTTCCTCTGCCCACCTGGGGCTCTCTTGCCGTGTCGGAGCTCCGAGTAGAGCGCTTGTTTTGGGAGTCTCGTATCGGGCGTGCGGACGATGTGGCCCGTCCATTGGAGCTGATCGAGCGTGGTCAGAGCTTCAATGCTGGGGATGTTGACCTGAGCGAGAACACTGACGTTGGTGCGCCTATCCTGCCAATGGATTTGCAGGATCTTGCGGAGGCAGCGTTGGTGGTACCTCTCCAGTGCTTTGAGGTGCCTGCTGTACATGGTCCATGTCTCTGAGGCATACAGGAGGGCGGGTATCACTACTGCTCTGTAGACCATGAGCTTAGTACTGGGTTTGAGGTCCTGGTCTTCAAACACTGTCTTCCTCAGGCGACCGAAGGCTGCACTGGCACACTGAAGGCGGTGTTGGGAATCGACCCACTGTGTGAAAATGTCACCATAATCTGTTTCACCATCCGGCCTTCTGTAGCTGGAGTTATTGCAACAATATCACTTCAATAGATTATCACTTGGGGGTGAAATTGGGTGCATTTGCACCTCCTGTTAGCACCCCTGGGGGATGCTAACGGGGCGCAAATGGTTCAAGTCCTTCCATGCAGAAATCTGCTCCAAGATCGTTTGGCCCAACCCCCCTCAATATCTCCACTGAATCACTTGCTTCTTCACTATCAGCCCAAAATTGAACTACTTGTATAAGTATAAGCAATATTGCTTGTCTGATATCCAGACCTGGGTGAGCCGCATAATCCTTCAGTTAAACATTGGGAACAATCAACTTCAGCCCCCGCCATGAACTCTGTACCCTTGCTACCAATTCCAGCCCCCTCCCTGTCTTTAGTTAAACTGGAATATCCTATTTGACCCAAAGTTGAGTTTCCAATCCCATATCCTCTCCATTACAAAAACCACTTACTTTCACCCCCATAACATTGCCCGTCTCCATCCTAACTGCTGCTGAAAGCTTTATCCATATATTTGTCACCTCCAGACTCAACTTTTCCAGTGCTCTCCCGGCCAGCTTCCTATCCCCTCTAATCTCCATAAAATTCAACTGCCTGTATCCTATCCCACACTAAGTCCCGCTCGCCTATCAGCCCTGTGCTCTCTGACCTACATTGATTCTCAATCCCCTAACCCCTAATTTAGTATTCTCATCCTCGGATTTAAATCTGTTCATGACCTCACCCCACATTATCTCTGTAAGCTCCTCCAGCCCTACAACCATCCCAGATGACTCTGGTTCTGGATTCCTACCCTAGGCCTCTCTTCCTTTAAGACCCTCTAAAACCTGCCTCTCATCCCTCCTAATATCTACTTCTTTGGCCCCATGTTGATTTTTGTCTGATTACGCTTCAACATCTTGGGACATTATTCTATGTCAAAGGCGCTATAAAATGCAAGTTGTTGTTGAGGATAACAATGAAGAGGGAGATGAATTTGGACTCAAGTCCTTCCATGAGTTCCTGCAGAAATCTACCCCAAGATCCTTTGGCCCAACCCCCTCAATATCTCCACTGAATCACTTGCTTCTTCACTACCAACTCAAATACTTTCACTCAGGGAATTAGATAATGTTGATGAGGATGTAGCACTGGGTAATTTATAGAGCATGCATGAGCTGAAGGAATGGGAAATGGGTGAGGATGTGGCATCTTTCCACTGGAAGCTGAGGAGAAGGTTGCCTCTGGCTTCGGAGTCATAGGACCCAGAACTCATGGGTACTTGTCTAAAAAAATAATTTTTGAAAAGCATCCTACTTACGTGCAGGCTCTGAAGTCAGTCTCCAAGGAGATGTGGCAACTTGACAGGTGTGACTCTCGAGTCTACAGCTCTTATTTGTGGCACCATCAGGGAAGCTTTTTCTTTGTTTCAGACATCAATGGACTGCTTGGCAGCGTCACTGCAATCTGCAGCAGATCTCCCACCTAAAAGCTGCCAGGGACCAGTTGATGTCTTCTCCTCCAAGGAATAAGAAACAGCATGTCTGGTGACAGTAGGGAAAGAGTAGGCAGCACCTTGCATACTGATGTCCAGGCCATGACGTGGTGAATATGTGTAAATCCAGAATACTATTTCTAGTTAAATCATAACATAGAACCGTAGAAGTTTACGCACAGAAGGAGGCCACTCAGCCCATCGTGCCTGTGCCAGCTCTTTTGCTGAAACAATTCAAAACTGGCTTGCTCTCTCCCTGTGTTTTTGTCATCTTCAAATATTTATCCAATTTTGTCTCAAAAGATTCAAGGGTTTCTGTCTCAATCCTGTAACAAAGCATTTCATGCTCTAACAGTCTTCTGTGTGAAGAAATTTCTCCTCTCCTCACTGAATCCTCCCTGCTGAATCTACACTGTGCACTCTCATTGGCTTTAATGTCCATTCTATAATGGAGCAATCAAAACTACACACAGCACTGTAACCTAACCAATGTTTTATATAAATTAATCATTACTTCTTCACTCTTGTACTCTCTGCCCCTATCTATAAAACATAACATTCTTTTGCTTTTTTTTATGGTTTTATTTACTTGCACTTAGCACTTCCAGAGAATTATGTTTTTTAATCCCGATGTTTCTCTGTTCATCCACATCCTTCAGTGTCTTTCCATTGTATATACTCCCAGTTCTTGGTTTTTTTTCTCCCAAAAATAAATCACCTCAGACTTAACCACATTAAATTGCATCTACCACCTGCTTGTCCATTCCATTAACCTATGCCTTCCAAAAGTATTTTACAGTCCTTGTCACTGTTGCCAAGATGCACATTTTTGTGCCGTCAACAGATTTCAAGATTGTGTTCCTTATACTGAAGTCTAAATCATCTTTATATACAGAGACCGACAACGACTTACATTTATATAGCGCCTTTAACATAATACAATGTCCCAAGGCGCTTCACAGGAGTGTTATCAAAAAAAATAAAAATTTGACACCGAGCCATATAAGGAGATGTTAGGGCAGGTGACCAAAAGCTTGGTCGAAGAGGTAGTTTTAAGGAGCATCTTAAAGGAGGAAAGAGAAGTGGAGAGGCAGAGAGATTTAGGGAGGGAATTCCAGAGCTTAGGATCTAGACAGCTGAAGGCACGGCCACCAATGGAGGAGCATTTAAAATCGGGGATGTTCAAAAGGTCAGAATAGGCAGAGCGCAGAGGTCTAGGGGGATTATAGGGCTGGAGGAGATTTCAGAGATAAGGAAGGGGCGAGGCCATGGAGGGATTTGAAAACAAGAATGAGAATTTTAAAATCAAGGCATAGCTTAACTGGGAGCCAATGTAGGTCAGCGAGCTCAGGGGTGATGGGTGAGCGGGACTTGGTGCGAGTTAACACACGGGCGGCAGAGTTTTGGATGACCAAGTTTATGGAGGGTAGAACTAGGGAGGCTGGCCAGGAGTGCGTTGGAATAGTCAAGTCTAGAGGTGATAAAGGCATGGATGAGGGTTTCAACAGCAGATAAGTTGAGGTAAAGACGGAGCCGGGCGATATTATAAAGGTGGAAATGGGCGGTCTTCGTGATAGACCGGATATGAGGTAGGAAGCTCAATTCGTGATCGAATATGACACCAAGGTTGCGAACAGACTTGGTCAGCCTTGGACAGTTGCCGGGGAGAGAGATCAAATCAGTGGAAAGGGAACGGAGTTTGAGGCGTGAACTGAAGACAATGGCTTCGGTCGTCCCGATATTTAATTGGAGGAAATTTCTACTCATCCAGTGCTGGATGTCGGACAAGCAGTCTGATAGTATAGAGACGGTGGAGGGTTCGAGAGAGGTAGAGGAGGGTTAGAGCTGGATATCATCAGCATACATGTGAAAACTCACGTCATGTTGCCAGATAATATCACCGAAGGGCAGCATGTAGATGAGAAATAGGAGGGGGCCAAGGATAGATCCTTGGGGGTCACCAGAGGTGACAGTGCGGGATCGGGAAGAGAAGCTATTGCAGGTGATCCTATGGTTACGGCTGGAAAGATAGGAATGAAACCAGGCGCGTGCAGTCCCATCCAGCTGGACGACGGTGGAGAGGCATTGAAGCAGAATTTTGTGGTCCGCCGTGTCAAAGGCTGCAGACAGGTCCAGAAGGAGGGGAAGGGATAGATGACCTTTGTCGCAGTCAACTAGGATGTAATTTGTGACCTTGGTAAGAGCAGTTTCAGTATTGTGGCAGGGGCGGAAGCCTGATTGGAGGGATTCAAACAAGGAGTTCTGGGAAAGATGGGCATGGATTTGGGAGGCAACAACACGTTCAAGAACTTTGGAGAGGAAAGGGAGGTTGGAGATGGGGTGATAGTTTGCAAGAATGGAGTGGTCCAGGGTTTTTTTTTTAAGTAGAGGGGTGATGACGACTGATTTGAAGGAGAGGGGGACAATACCTGAGGAGAGAGAACCTGAGCCAACATGGGAGCCAGGAAGGAAAGTTGGGTTGTCAGTAATTTACTAGGAATAGGGGCGAGAGAGCAGGAGGTCAGTCTCATTGACGAGATGAGCTTTGAAAGGGCGATAGGAGAGAAATATGCAAATTTAGGGTTAGGACGGGGGGTGGAAACGGAGAGGAAGTAAGGTCCGGTGGGCTTGGGGAAGGGAGGGAATTGAAAGCAGAAGTGGTTGAACGGATGTTGTCAATCTTTTTAACGACAAAGTCCATGAGCTCCTCACATTTATTGTTGGAGGTGAGGGAGGAGGAGGCAGGGGAGGGTGGTTTGAGAAGACGGTTAGTGGTGGAGAAGAGAAGCCTGTTGTCCTGGATGATCTTAGAATAGTGGGTGGTTTTAGTGATGCAGAGCAGGACTTAGTAGTGCTTTTTATGATCTAGCCAAATCTGATGATGGATGATTAGACCAGTTGTCAGCCAAAGACGTTCAAGTCTGCGTCCCTTGGACTTAAGGGAGCGGAGATGAGGGGTATACCAGGGGGAACGACTAGGGTGAGAGAGTGTAATGATTTTAGTGGGGACAAGGGCATCAAAGGTGGTGGAGAGGGTGTGATTTAGTAGGTCAGTAGCTGCAGAGATGTCATGAAGAATTGTAGGCCAAAGGCCTAGGTAGTTGGGAATTAGAAAGTGCAGCAGTAAGGGACTTGAGGGAGAGTGATGTAAGGAAATGGTCGGAGATTGCCTTATCGGTGATGGTTACGGAGGGGATAGCAAGGCCACGTGAGATAAGTTCGAGGGGATGGCCATGCATATGGGTGGGGGAGTTGAAATGAAGGGAGAGATTAAGAGAGGAAAGGAGGGCAGTGAACTCGGAGGAGAGGAAGCAAGAAGAGTTGAGGTGGAGTTTGAAATCACCAATGGATGAGAAGTCGCTCACTGCAGAGGCAGAGGGAGGAAAGCAGAGAAGATATCTCATTGAGAAAATTGGTGTTGTATTTGGGTGGGCAGTACAGAATAAGGATTATTCTGTAAAATGCAAAAATGGACCAAGCACTAACCTGGGGTGCAATGCTTCCAACCCTTCAATCCAATCCACACCCATTTTCCCTGTTTGTTTTCTCTCTCGGACAACTTTCTATTCATACTGTTATATTTCTTCTTATACCATACACCTGAATTTATCAAATTCCTTCTGAAAATCCCTGTACACTGAAGGAATTTCCTCGCTGTCTTTCCAGTTCATATTCAGGACGAGTTAATTTTTGTGACAGGAAATTTGAGCAGAAGCCGTTTCCGCCAGTTTTCCATCAGTAGATCGCTTCTGCCAAGTTCCCTCACGCCTTTTGGCTCTTCCCCTGATCTGCCCAAGTGCCCTCATTTAAATATATGGTAATGAAGGTCAGTGGCTTTTATGCTGTCAATGCACTCAGGATAACTTAGGCTGAGATTTATCTTGCATACCTGTTACCAGGATCAGCTGAGACATGCAGCAGTGAGGTGTTTCTGAGCTTGAAGAGTCTAGAGAGTCTGATTAGTGATTTCTGGAGCTAGGAAACATTTTTGTAGCGATTTTATTTTTTTGCTATTCTGCTCACACAGACCTGGAAATTGCTTCCCACTGCTGGCAAATTCCCCCCCCCCCGAAACCTCTGCCCATATGAGTGTTTCTCCAGAGCAGGTATGGCATTCCCCATGAGCATACCCTTGTATGCAATTCTCATGGGAGAGGAGGAGCAGTAGTACAAAGGAGAGTCAGGCAGCACTGAAGTGCAAGATCCCAAATTCCAGCCCCCCCATAACCAGAGTTCATTGTGACGGGTTAGTTGTACAAGTGCCCCTTTAAAATGGTGAAGAATGTGCTGGTGTCCAGTGTGGGCAAGAAAGGAAAAGGAGAGTATCCGTTGTGTTACCTTGCCTCCCCTGGTGAGGTTATTGAAGTTCTTGTGGCACTGGTCTGCAGTCCTGGTGGTGAGAGTATCTGTGCTCAGTACCACCTCCATCCAGGTGGCACGACTAAGATTCCTGGTGGATTTCCTGGCATAAAACCCAGCAGTCTGCATCTTCTATTTCATCCAGGCTTGGACATTCAAGTTTGTAAAATACTGGATGGTTCGTCCATGTCTGTGCCATGCCTTGCTGCCTTGTTTGGCTGCTTGTTCCAACGGTTCTTGCTATAGATTTTCTTCAAAAATAAGAGTAGAGTGATGAGACATGTAGTGAAATTTTCTGAGAGACAAGTGACTGAACCAAGTACTGCTCCTTCATATCTGGTTGTCAGCTGCTGAAGTATTCAAACAGAAGTGTTTTTTTAAAGGCTTCATTCTAATTTCCATGCACTCCAGCAGATTACACCCGTTTTACACAGGATTTATGTCAATCACGACTCTAATGAGTATGCAAATGAGTTAACCCAGGAAACTCTCATGTAAGTACCTCTCCTGACCAATTTTTTTTCCATTGGTGAATAAGTTCACCTCTACATCTATTAAGTTCCTTTTATGTATCTAATTGGCCACTTCTTCAAAAACAGGTATTAAATTTGTCAAACACGTCTTGCCTTCCACAAGTCCATGTTGGCTGTCCTTGATTAACCCGTGCTTTTCTGACTGCTTATATTATGCTTATATCTCGAATTATGGTCTTTAATAGTTTGCCCACAACTGACGTTGGACTAAGTGGTTTATAGTTACCCGGCTATCCTTCTCTCCCTTCTTGAACAAGTTCAGGTTCAAACTGATGAAAGGCAAAGTTAAAATTGACGTCAGAAAGCTGTTCCCACAAAGAGCGATCAATACATAGAATGGAGTAGAGGCAATAACCTTGCAATCATATAAGAAATTGTAGCGTGCCGTTATGAGAGGGCTATAGATTTTTCTGGCCAGATGAGCTAGGATGCACCTAAATAGCCTTTCCCGCTCCGATTTCCCTTGCCTGTGTTCATCTGACCCCCAGTGGGAAGGAGGATTGTGCCTCCAAATTCATCAGACCTGTTGATTCCCATTATATACAACTATAAGTCTATAAACCATGACATTGGAAAGTTAACATTGTAACTACTGGTCAACCATAGTATTGTTGTTTATCACAGTAATAGAAGTTTAAAGATTACAATTAATACATGGGCAAACTTTTTTTTTAAATCAGTTATTGAACATGTATTAATAGTACTGAGGATTGTGCTTTAAGAGACCACACAAAAAGAGGAGAATTCTATCACGAAACTGAGCATTTTGAAATGAATAAATGACCTAGGATGAAGGATTTGAACAAGTGGCGAAGATGGTAAATATATTACATGGCCAAGTTAAGTTTTTTAGCCTAAAGGGGAATGTTATGAAAAATAAAATAGTTTCCGTTTAATTCCTCTGTTTTCCTGTCTAAAGAACCGCAGTTGTATTAGTGTTGTCTTTGCTATTATTAAAACAGGATTATTGCCCTCATACTTTCAGTGAACCAAGGCAGTTGACCCCGAGTGTCGTTAAACCAAACATTCATAAATACACTGGGAATATTGGCTGCTGATTGTCCATGACCACGCACTAGATTTCTCTCCTGTTTTGACCAGTAATTGAGCCTGGGGGTATACTTGAACAGTGACTGCATTAGTATCTGGCAGTGGTAGAAAAATTATTTCTCCCCCTTGGTTTCAAGTTGCCTCTAGTGTGTAATAATGCATGTTATAACACCCTCTGCACACTCTTTCAATTCACTTGAGGCAATATTCTTTTATTTATGACATTTTTCTACTGTGAAACAGATACTAAATTAAGCATTGAAGCTTAGTTGAGAATTTGTGGATCGCTGAACTGGATTTAAAAACCATCCATGGTATCCTGGAAGGAATGCTGTTGCATGAAATTGTATGCAAGTTATTAAATCCCCTGTTTGTCTGTGCTAATTGATGGAGAAGATTGTATAGAATTGCACATGTTTAGTTCTGCTGATGTTTAACATATTTGTAGAGTCCTTCACTGAAAGTAAAAATAAAATCTACTAACTAAATGTTCTGTGACTGCTTATCTCACGAGCTAAATGAAGTGATGCAGTAAGAAATCTTCATGAATGAAGTCTTACGTGATTATAGATTGTTCAGGCCTTCCTCGCCAGTGGAAAACAATATGCAATTTCCCCATTGAGTATTCTCATGCAAAATATGTTCATAAAATAAAGAAAGAAACAACTTGCATTTATGTAGCACCTTTCATGACCTCAGGGCATCTCAAAGTGTTTCATAGCCAATGAAGTTCTTTTGAAGTGTAGTCACTGTTGCAATGTAGGGAAATGCAGCAGCCAATTTACACACAGCAAGGTCTCACAAACAGCAATGAGATAAATGACCGGGTAATCTGTTGTTGGTGGTGTTAGCTGAGGGATAAATGTTGGCCAGTACATCAGGAAAACTTCCCTGCTCTTGTTTGACTAATGCCATGGGATCTTTAGTGCCCAACTGAGAGGGCAGATGAGGCCTTGGTTTAATGTCTCATCCGAAAGACAAACACCTCTGACAGGGCCTCAGTTCTGCATTGAAGTGTCACCCTAGATTATGTGCTTAAGTCACTGGAATGGGGCTTCAACCCACACCTTCTGAAGGTGAAATTAGTCAACCTCAGTAACAAAAAATGGCCTGACAGTGAATCAGCAGCTTGTTTTACACCACCCAATTTTCTTTTCCATTGTGGTAAGGAAAATCAGGTGCGGTGTAAAACAGGTTGCTGATTCGCTCTCAACCCATTTTGTGCTACTGCCGTTGACCAATTTCACCCCCTCTGACTCAGCGGTGCGAGTGCTACCAATGAGTTTAGGCCGACACAAACAAAAAGAAAAAGAAAGACTTGCATTTATATAGCACCTTTCACAACCTCAGGATGTCCCAACGCTTTACAGACAACAACGTACTTTTGATGTGTAGTCACTGTTGGAATATAGAAAACGCAGCAGCAAATTTGCACACAACAAGGTCCCATAAACAGCAATGAGATAATGACTAGATAATTTGTTTTAGTGATGGTGAGGGACAATTATTGGCCAGGACCAGGGAGTCTTCTTCGAATAGTGTCACGGGATCTTTTACATCCACCTGAGAGGGCAGACGGGATCCCGATTTAACTTGTCATCTGAAAGATGGTACCTTTGACAGTGCAGCCCTCCCTCAATGCTGCACTGGAGTGTCAGCCTAGATTTTGTTCACAAATCTCTGGAATGGGACGTGAACCCACGACCTTCTGACTCCGAGGCGCAAGTACTACCCACTGAGCCACGGCTGCCACCTAATGCTCTGTATGATATGACATTGAATGATACGAACCAGGAAGGTTCAAAGTGCAAGCCTTGGCTGTTTTGATTCAGCTGATCACAGTTGAGGTGGCATTGTTCATAACAATTGGTGTCTGTGCCCTGACCTAGGGAAGATGAAAAATTGGGTGGAGTTCCTGCTCCAGATTGCTCTCCAGTGTTCATGTTGGAAGTGGCATGTGTCAACACAGTGAGGAAAGGTTTGGGCTCATCTATGAAAGCCCCACAGTTGAATAACCTACTGGCTGTGTCCAGGCTTACACATGAAGAATCCCCATTTAGGCAATGTGCTGTAAAGCTGCTACTGCTACCTGTGGGAATTAATTCAAACATTTATCAGGAGAGTAGGGGTAAGGGGTAACGATTTTGATACGGGAAAATTACACATATTTCTAGTTCTTAATAGGACATATGAGCTGACTTTTTGCTAGAATGAAGGAGCTTCCTTCTTGAAAATCTCATCAACATTAAGGCCGCGATTTCGCCAGCGGAGGCGAGATCGCGGCAGGAGAGGTGGTTGGCGGGTTCCGGTCCTGTTCCCGGCTGCAGCCGCTCTGTAAAAAAAATATTTTCCGTTAATAGGGCTTGTTAAGCCCACCCTGCGGGGTTCCTGGCCAATTAAAAGGAAGCGGGTCTGATGATGTCATTTTGATGACGTGTCATCAGCCGGTTTCCTTAAAGGGACCATGGCCGCATTCATTTTGACAGTTGTGCTGTCAGTGTTCTGCAGCATTGAGGTGCTGCAAACACAGACAAGCACTGCACAAAGGTGCACGGCTGCACCCAGGCTCTCGCATGACTCCCTCCATATGCTTATGGAGGGAGTCACAGCACGCAGGGAGGTTCTCTTCCCTTCCAAGGGCGGAAGAGACCTCCCCAGGAGACCAACGCAGCCTGGTTGCACATTGCACAGGAGGGCACAAGCAGGGATGTTGTCAGGAGGACCAGGCTGCAGTGGCGCAAGCCTTTCAATGATCTCAGTAGATCACAAAACGTTACTGCAAAGCCACACTCAACCGCATCCTGCTGTGCCTCTCATCACATCCCCATCACTCTGCCTTCCCTACCATACTCCTGCACATCCTTACTCACAGCAACTTACCTTGCACCTCCATCTATCCCTCTCTATCTACAGTATCACTTCCCCATCTCACTAGCCACCCCTCACACTCACCCTCATCCTAGTGCAAGCATACCAACTAACAACACACAAGGGTAGGCACTTGGATGTTTTATGCAATGTTCATGTAAATTTTCTGTTAATGTGTTGTTAAACATTGAAATCTTTATTTTCAACACTTTGCCTTATTGCACAGATCTGTGCTCACCTTTGGAAGTGGCTAAGTGAGTTGCAGTGAATGGGGAGATGTAACGTACCCCCCGCAATGGTGATGAGTGTGAAAGGAATGGCTTGGTCATTGTAGGGATGCTTTATGGTGTTGGTGTGGGGTGGTGCCAACCTGGCGCATCATGTGGCAGCCGGGGTGTACAGCGTCAAGTGAAGTAAATCTGGCCATAGTGATGTAATCGCTGGCCTCCCGGGCAGCAATGTGGTCGGGTGCTGATGCCCGGTGTCCTGTGCAGCATCAGGTGATTGCAGAGAAGGTTGGTGTTGTTGTTGGTGATGTTGGTGTGCCTGGTGATGCTGTTGTTGGGGCTGATCGTGGAGGGATTCTGAGGACCAAGGTGAGATTTTTTCAAGGGCACCGATGCTGCTGGAATAGATGGCAGCTGAAGTTGAGATGTCAATGGTGAGAGCTTGCTCCAAGGAGGTGACAGTGGATAGAGAGTTTACTCCAAACACTTCCAAACTGCATACAGCTCAAAAGTGTCTTCCAAGTCCTGAAGGCTCCAGCTTCTGACATTGGAAAGTGACCAGCTCCGAAATGGTAGCTTTCATAGCACTTTTGCAGCTGTCACCTATTCACAGCAATGGGGAGACATAGAGAATCCGACATACTTACCTGACGTGATCTCCGAACGACTTGAACCCCGTTAAAAATGTGGTAAAATAGAAAAAGGCTGGCAAAGTAGTAGTTAACAAGCACTTACCAAGCAGTTAAGTATCTTAAATGCCTCCCCCGCCGCTTGGTGTCGGGTCTGTTCTGAAATCGCAGACCCGACACTTTGGAAACTTGCATGCAGGCGGGTTCCCAACCCGCTGTCAATCATTTCGATTTTGACATTGGACCCGCCTCCAAACCCACACTCTGAGTGCCGGTAAAATTCAGCCCTAAGATTCCAGCTGCTTTTTGTGATCAGTTTACTGCGAAAAGAAAGAAAGTGATCTTTGGATTTCATCTCAATAGGTTGCTATTGACCATATTCTTTTGTAAACTAGATGTAACTAGAGACTTTGAGTGGTGTACAATAGCTATTGTAAACTTCCTCAGTGACTAGTTACAGTAAAGGAAATTAAGGGAGCTTTCTCTTCATTCACTTGGATAACAGATGGAATATTGCAGTGTTCAGCCTTTTCTAGGTTATGGTGGAATGATAAAGTTGTCAACAAAAATGTACTGGAAGAGGATTAAAGATTTGCAGTGTGCTGAAGCTCAGTATTGCAGCAATATTGTGCAGTGTCATGGAGTTGAAAGATGCAAGTTTCACTATGCTATGGTGCTAAGCAGTAGCTTTAGGTAAAATTCAGGAGAGTCATGGTCTGGCCTGTATCCTGCATATTCTAAAGCCACATTTGAGAGGCCTGGGAGCAGGCCATCCTTCCGCTCTGTTGGCCAGTTATTGGCCTCGATATTAAACGCCCCACGCCGGGTTGGGGGGTGGGTAGTAAACCCTAAAAAAAGGGAAACGCTTCCCCAACCTGCCACGAATACACCCATTGCCGTTTTATGACGGCAGATAGCAAGGCGAGCAGGCGTCCCGTCATGGAGAGGGGGGACACCTCATTAACATACTTAAATCAGATTCTCTCAGTGACATTGGGAACCTGGTTTAAATTTAACTGCTGCCGTCTGGATTTCCTGGGGCTTGGGAAAACCGGCAGCAAAATGGAGGCGGGAGCTGCCAGCTCAAGAAGGTAGGTGCCTTTTACAGCACTCCTGTGGCTGAGTTAGCTGATATCAGTTGGGCCAGCAGTGCAGACCTTATAATTGACTAGGTCAACTAGGCCTGTATTCATTAGAGTTTAGAAGAATGAGAGGGGATCTCATTGAAATGTATAAAATTCTGACAGGGTTAGACAGACTGGATGCAGGGAGGATGTTTCCCCTGGCTGGGGGGGTCTAGAACGAGGAGTCACAGTCTCAGGATACGAGGTAGGACATTTAGGACTGAGATGAGGAGAAATTTCTTCACTCAGAGGTTGGTGAACCTGTGGAATTCTCTACCACAGAAGGCTGTGGAGGCCAAGTCACTGAATATATTTAAGAAGGAGACAGATAGATTTCTAGACACAAAAGGCATCAAGGGGTATGGGGAGAGAGCGGGAATATGGTATTGAGATAGAGGATCAGCCATGATCATTTTGAATGGCGGAGCAGGCTCGAAGGGCCGAATGGCCTACTCCTGCTCCTATTTTTCTATGTTTTCTATGACTTAGATGCCCTGGATTAGAGAGGTGAAAAATCAACCAGGGTGCTACCCTGTGACTTTTTAAAAACGTTCTTCTTGGGATGTGGGTGGTACTGACAAGGGTGCATTTATTGCTCATCTCTCGTCATCTTGAAAAGGTGATGATAGACCTTCTCCTTGAACCACTGCAATCCTTGTGCTGATGCTGCTCTCACGATGGTGTGAGGTGGAGTCTTCCAGAATATTGACCCAGCAATAATGAAGGAATAATGATAAATGTCCAAGTCAGGATGGTGTATGGCTTGGAGGAGAGCTTGTACGCAATGATGTTTCCATGATGTTTGATCTTGCTGTTCATGTCCTCCTAGAGGTTGCGGGGCTGGGACGTGCTGTTAAAGTAAACTTGGTGAAACCACTGCTGAAACTATATGTAATTGGACATCGGATGAGGACGGATCAGACTGTATTGTGGTGGTCCCATGGTGGAATACTGTGCCAACACACGCTGTTTCAGCTCACACATGAAGAATGATAAATTTGTTGAGGTTAATATAGGATTCCCAACATTCAGAAAGCTGTACCCCAACAAGAGTTCTTGCCTTCATGAGAAGTGATTAAATAGAGAAAAAATGTGTTTGTACACTTACAAAAAAAAGATTTTTACGGGTAGCATGTTGCAGTGTCATAAATTTGAAAATGGGAGAAAATAGATTTTAGATTAAATTTGATCTTATTGGATTTCATTTTAATGTACTATTATCTTTTCTTTGAAAAAATGGTGTACAACTAGCCAATTTATTACTATACTAAATTGCTGCTATTTAAATAATTGTAGAGTACACTTGAAAAAGTAGCGTATTAAATATCATTCTCATTTGTTTAATATGTACTGTAGAACATATTATATTTGAGAGAAAATCATTTTTGCTATTTTTACATGGCACCCTGATCTGGAAAAATATTATTGTGGATATTGTGGACCTCTATACAGCACAGAGCATGTAGTACAATCTAAAACTTCCCACAAATATGTACATGTCCTGTCCTGCAAACCTTCCTTTGCACAATATAAACGGTTGCACAATATCAGTACCTGTAGTACAGAATTCTACAGTGTAGAATGTTAATAAGGAAACTATAGAATTGAACATGTATTAGGCTTTGCATTCCGGTTTACATTTTAAATTTAATTCTGATGCAGTTGGCAACGCTTTGCAAACTTCAACAAAGGAGCAGGGTCATCTTGATCATCATTAAAATATCTTTTAAAATTAAATTAGTCTCGCATATTGTCAGTGCAGAAAAACTTCTGCTTCGAAACAGTGCCCTACAGTATTTGGCCTTCTAACAATGTTTGCTTCTAATATGGTTTGCACAAACTGCAAGGTTCACAGCTGTTTTTAGGTTTTAAAATGAATGTCTCTACATGTCCTGAAGCAACAGCGCTCTATTGGCATTTTTCCTCTAATAGACAGATGTTAAGTGTCCCACAAAAACACCAGTACGTGTGCTCTATTAGTCTAGGTGAAGTTTCTGACTATTTTCAACATTATTTGAATTGTGCCAGTCAAAAAATGGCATATGAGCTAAATACATGCAGGTCTAGCATGAAGTGCTAGTGTGCAGACACGAACTCCTCTGTATATAGATTCAAATTAAAACATCTTTTACTGCTGTCAGGTTTTTATCTGTCCAGAAATGGACTAGTGGTGAGTGCTTTGTTGCACAGTCTACCTGGAATGTTCAATAATTACTGACAGTCAGCTAAAACCTTGCTACACAAATATTGCTTCCACTCAAATTTCCTTCACCAGCACCTGTAGTGCGTGCCATTCCTTGGCTGGCTGCAAAAAACAAGCATATCATTTAACAAGTTAAACGACAATCAATGTCGAGGTGCCAGGTGTGCTGGAGACATGGTACCGAGGCCTAGGCCATTCACTTGGGGTTTTATTTCAAGTCGCCTGCACGCTGACCAGAAAGATTTCATGTACACATTATCCTTTTGGCACTTTTACATTGAATTACAGCTGACGGCAGCTCTTGTGCATTGCCTGTGCACATACAGGTATGTGTGTACCAACATGATTGTGAATTTGCAATTCTTGGTCACATGGCCAGTAACCAATTAATTCAAACTAAGTAACCTCTTTCACTCTGCTCCAACAACTTTGTACAGTGATTTGTATTCTCTTTTTTTTAAAAATCTAACAACTCAAAAAGAAAGTATGTATTTTTGTTATGTTTTGGCTAAATGCCATTTCTGGATTATTTCCAGCACTTACCTTGTGCAATACAAAGCTAAGTCAGGGTGCTTCTTTTTTAAGGGTTTGGGGACCAATAAACTGTTACAGTATTTTACATTTATAAATTCTATTATTTCACAATTTCTTTTGCAGTTAAATGAGGGCGCCATTGCCCTATACCGATTGTTAATTGTTTTTGTTCAGTTTGTAATGCTAAATGCCATTTCACGTTGTTCAGTCAATGATTTTCGGTATCAGTCAATGTTATTTTTATAATTTTATTTCAAATACAAGTTATTCACCAGTGTATTCAGTAACACTTTCCATTTTCAGTCACTCTTATTCAGTGAGCACAGAGCAGTACTACTCTTTCCATACAATTTATGGGTTCTTGAACTTGTGCAATGAAACTGCCAATCATCATCACCTAGCACCAGGCCCACATGTAGGACGTAGGACTAGCATCTGCCGATTGGAAACTGGCTTAGTTTAAATTAGAAAAAAAATGCATTGTAAAATATTGATATATTAATGGCTGCTGCTTTTAATTTTATAACCTAAAATTTGGACTATTCTGAACTTTAACTGCAGTTGAAAAAAATTAGGAGTCTGCATAATTACTGACTTTAGGTGTCAACTGTCGTTCAGTGGTTGCACTCTTACCACGGAGTCAGAAGGTTGTGGGTTCAAGCCCCACTCCGGAGACATGAGCACATAATCTAGGCTGACACTTCAAGGCCGTACTGAGGGAGTGCTGCACTGTCGGAGTTGCCGTCTTTCGGATGAGGCGTAAAACCAAAGTCCCATCTGCCCTTTCAGGTGGCCATAAAAGAGCCCATGGCACTTTTTGGAGAGGAGCTGGGGGAGTTCTGTATTGGCCTGGCCAATATTTATCCCTCAGCCAATATCACTAAAACAGATGAATCAGGTAATTTATCCTGTTGTTTGTGGGACCGTGCTGGGTGCAAATTGGCTGCTACGCTTCCTGCATCACAACAGTGACTACACTTCAAAAAATGCTTCATTGTAAAGTGTGTTGGGACACGGTGAGGTTATGAAAAGGTGTTATATAAATGCAAGTTCTTTCTTTTCTTTAAGAAAAGATCTCTTATTTAAAATACTCAGATGTTTTTGACATTAAGTTTGTTGTATTTTAAATGAGATGACTATTTACTGAAAGGCTGCAAATCCTGTCTAGAGTCAGAGACCCATCGTTAACTGGTATATGTCGAGGTGTGACAGACACTCTGGCCCTTTCTGTCTGCTTCATCTTTACAAGCCATATAATAGAATGGAATAAATGTTACCAAAATAATAAATAAATATAGCCTCCCCAAAGTTTCAGCAAGTTTATCTTAAGTAGCTGAACCATACGAACAATGAAGCTTCCAGGTTTGATCCTTGGTCTATTAGTTGATCTCAGCCAGGGTAGTAGTAGGGGCAGTACCATTGCCCTCAGCGCTCTTAGTTCAAAGCAATAACAGTATCATCTTTGGTTAGTGTCACTCAGAACTGCTATTCATGGGTTCACTGCTACAATCCTATTTATTGTGCATTAAAATACCTCTATCGAGAATTATATCTGTTCCACACTCCGAATATCATTTGTGGTAAGGTGCTTGTTGCGGAGTGACCTTTTTAATATTCAGAATCCAAGTCCCATCCTTGGAGCCAAACTGCAGTAAAACAAGCCTAGTGTACGAATGTTAATTGAGCTGTAAGGATTCACCAAATTTTTTTTGGCAGATTGGGGACCATGTTTGAGGGTCAGCTCTAATATTTAAATGCTTGTTTCAACCTACTTGAAACCATGGAAAGGAGTACGAGACCAGTAGCTGCAGTTCAGATTTCATACAGGCAGGACCCTATTTACACTGATTGGCTCCTATCTGGCTGGAACTCTAAATCGTCCTGCCCAGGAGAGAGCTCTGCATATACATGTAGAGAGCTTTCTCCTGACATTTTAAAAGTGTAACTCTGTAGAGAGGACAGAGGGGAAAATTCTCTCTGTTTGCATTTAAATTAAGGTCAGGTTGGTTTAAAAAGTTTCCAGGGATCCAACATACCTCCTGGCTTTGTAAGCCAGGTTTGACATTACACTGGGTTTACACTCCATGTGATATCTAACCCAAGAGGTATGAGATTGCCTCCTCCAGGGTATCTCACTTCACTTTGCTTGGGAGTCAGCTTGGACCCTGACTCTGGATTTACACCGGATGTTTGCTATTGGTGCACAGCAGAAATCGATTCACTCCAATGCTAAGCTTGCAGTATAAATGTACCCATAGAATATCAGTAGCTGTCGCTTCATGGTAATCAAATAATACAATCCTAATCTTAGCCATATCCAACAAATTTCAAAAAGTTGAGAGAATTCCCTGTGATGAAGATTATAATACTGCATTTGTTAACTAAAGGAACCAAAGACAATATTAGGATAATTGGAACAGTACTATTAAATAAATAGTTTATTGCTGAACATAAGAAAATTAGATGCAAAGTAAGTGCATAATCCTCTTCCTCCAAGATCTGCTAGGCATTAATCTTCTACTCTGAGTATGTCTTTCTTCCCAAATCTGCATAATGTGAGCAATGCATGGTCTGTACCTATAAATGCAGTACAACAGTTGGTGACTAGTTATTAAAACCTAGGAATCATGAATAACCCTTGCACACGTGTTGTATCTTGTTTGAGGATCAGTACTTCAGGTACAAAATTCAATTTAATTGATGTTGTGCATCGTGTGTGTGTAGCTGTCGTAATTTAAGATCTAACCCGTGGAACACAGAACTGTCACGATTTTAAGGGAGAGGCCATTATTTAGGTTTGCATTCTGTCATGTACAAGATCACAGACATGGAATCAGAAGGTGACATCAAATGGAACATCAATGAACATCCCGATTTTGGAGGTAAAATCTGCAGCTGGCTCACTTTTGCAGGAGTTACAGACTCAGATAATCATCCTATCAGCTAGTGAAGGGGTAATCTAAAGAGGAAAGGAGAAAAATATAAAGCTAAAGAAAATAAGCAAATTATATATTTGTATACTTGTTCATGCTTGGGCCAACATTACAAATGAAATGGCTCTAACTCAGGGGTGGGCAATTATTTGGGCTGGAGGACCACTTAACAAGTTGTGGTGAGCTGTTGAGGGCCACACACCAATGTTCCCCCTAAGGTGCGTGGCCGCATGGTCGCGCACCAATCGCGAAGTCCCGCGCAGACCGTTCACCAGCTCCTGCCACTGGAAGAGATACCGCGCAGCAAAATTAAAGGGACCGAGCACGTTGGTGAGAGCAACGTGTTAAATTGGTCAATTTGAAACAGGCCAACTCATAGTGTTGATCATCACTCCCACTTCTACCCTCCCAAAAATTTATAAACATAAATTCAGATAGTAGTCAGATACTATCTTAAACACAAAATGTAGTGTAAAATAGTAAAATTTTCCGTTACTAAATGAATGAAATGATTGATCGATCGACTGATTATATGTTGTACTGAGAGTCTACATGGCTGTTTGGCCGAGCGGCTCGAGTCTGCGGGGCCTCCGACGCGAGAGGTCTTCTCTTTTCAGTGTGCTGAGTACGGGAGCCCGAGGCTTCGCAAGGCCTGAACTACAATTACGTGCCATTACCTGGAGTCTTTTTGCTCCGGTATCCACTCCCGTGACTAAGACGGCGATGAGAAGTCGTACTCTGGGTACCGGGAGAGAAAAGACGCAGCTTCGGTGAAAGAGCCATCGAGATGAGCAGCCATGACTCGACTCAGATTAATGTGCAGCTCGAGCTCCGGCTTGCGTTCTATTTCTGTCCCATCCAGCGAGCCAGACAGAATGAACTGGCGGGCCGGATATTGCCCACCCCGCTTTTTACTGAGGAAACTCCCAGAAGCGGCAGAGCCCGATGTAACTGGGTCTGCGCCAGAGTTACTCCGGGAGGCTGGCGGTACCCCTGCAGAATTCAGACAACACCTTTCACCCAATTGCACCAATAAACAAAAATAGCATTTTATAACTCATTGGAATGAAATTAAGCCCAGGACAACTTTTGAATTAGTCGCTAAAATTCCTTCAGAGACGAGTTGAGACTAAAAACTCACTGCAAGTTTAAAAAAAAATTCTAATCAACAATCTTCCAAACGATTCGATTGTGTCAGTTCTGAGTCATGCTGCCAATGGCGTTATTTTATATATTTAACGTATTTATGTTATCGTGCATTTATCTGGAAAGTTTGCACTGATTTATGGAAACTGAACCCACAAACCAGGAGTAACTCAGCTTTCACATTGTAGTGACGGAGCAGAAACTGAGGTTTCGGGTATGATAGCGACACATTGATGCAGTGAACGGAAGATTTGATTTGCCCGCCTCTGTTTTTGGTTATGACTCCCCTGCTGCCTCCTGACGTCCCGCGGGCCGTATTTTGCCCACCACTGCTCTAACTAGTTCACTGGTGTAGATTGAAGCACTGGATTGTTTATTACTGATGTCTGTTCATCTGAAATGCACATATCAGTATAGTTTTTTCTTTCATACATCTGATTACCACATTTAATAATTCACTACATAGAGCTTTCAACTTCAGAGAAATGCTAGGCATGGTATTATTAATGAGAAAAATACACACATTGCAAACTAATTTAACCATAATGGTGCTTTGTTGTTGGGAACAAAATAGATCAAAATAGGTCACCATTTCAAACCAAAGTGAGCAATTGATTATCATTTCTTAATGAGATCTGAATATACACACTATCAGCACTTATGGAGACAGACTCAATCGTGGCTTTCAAAAGGGAATTGGATAAGTACCTGAAGGAAAAAATTTGCAGGGCTACGGGGAAAGGGCGGGGGAGTGGGACTAGCTGAAGTGCTCTTACAGAGAGCCAGCACGGGCTCGACGGGCCGAATGGCCTCGTCCTGTGTTGTAACCATTCTATGATTCTATACCTTCACCTTCTCACACAGCCCAAATCAGTGCTACAGAAATTAGCACTCTGCTTTCAGGGACTACATAGTACAGTATTACATAGTATTTACAGCATAGAAACAGGTCATTTGGCCCAACAGGACCATTCCGGTGTTTATGCTCCACACAAGCCTCCTCCCACCCTTCATCTAACCGCATCAACATATCCTTCCATTCCTTTCTCCCTCGTGTTTACCTAGCTTCCCCTTAAATGCATCTATGCTATTCGCCTCAACTACTCCCTGTGGTAGCGAGTTCTACATTCTAACCACTCTCTGGGTAAAGAAGTTTGCCCCCCCGGCAAGTGGAAACATCTTCTCTATGTCTAACCTATCAAACTCTTTCATTATCTTAAAGACCTGTATCAGGTCACCCCTGGAGAAAAGAACCCCAACCTGTTCAATCTTTCCTGATAGGTATAACCTCTCAGTTCTGGTATCATTCTAGTAAACCTTTTTTGCACCTTCTCCACTGCCTGTATATCCTTTTTATAATATGGAGACCAGAACTGTTCACAGTACTCCAAGTGTGATCTAACCAAGGTTCTATACAAGTTTAACATAACGTCTCTGCTTTTCAATTCTATCCGTCTAGAAATCTTTTTTTATGACATTATTAACCTGCGTCACTACTTTGTGATTTGTGTATCTAGAAAAGATCCCTTTGCTCCTCTACCCCATTGAGACACTTATTTTTCAAGGAGTATGTGGCCTCCTTATTCTTCCTACCAAAATTTACCATGTCACACTTATCAACATTGAAATTCATTTGTCAACTATACGCCCGTTCTGCAAGTTTATTAATGTCTTCCTGTATTTTGTCACAGTCCTCCTCTGTATTAAATACACCCCCAATTTGGTGTCTTCCACAAATTTTGAAATTGTTTTCCAATTCCCGAGTCCAGATTGTTTATGTAAATAATGAACAACAGTGGTCCCAGCACCAATTCTTGTGGAACACCACTTCCCACCTTTTGCCAGTCTGAGTAACTACCTTTAACCCCTACTCTCTCTTTTCTGTTTTGTAGCCATTTCGCTACTTGTTCCCTGACCCCACATGTTCTGACTTTAGTCATGAGTTTACTATGCGGTACCCATGTTTCCACCATCTACAAGGCACAAGTAAGGAGTGTGATGGAATACTCTCCACTTGCCTGGATGAGTGCAGCTCCAACAACACTCAAGAAGCTCAACACCATCCAGGACAAAGCAGCCCGCTTGATTGGCACCCCATCCACCACCTTAAACATTCACTCCCTCCACCACCGGCGTACCGTGGCTGCAGGGTGTACCATCTACAAGATGCACTGCAGCAACTCGCCAAGGCTGCTTCGGCAACACCTCCCAAACCCATGACCTCTACCACCTAGAAGGACAAGGGCAGCAGGCACATGGGAACACCACCACCTCCAAGTTCTCCTCCAAGTCACACACCATCCTGACTTGGAAGTATATCGCTGTTCCTTCATCGTCGCTGGGTCAAAATCCTGGAACTCCCTCCCTAACAGCACTGTGGGAGTACCTTCACCAGATAGACTGCAACGGTTCAAGAAGGCAGCTCACCACCACCTTCTCGAGGGCAACTAGGGATGGGCAATAAATGCTGGCTTTGCCAGCGACACCCACATCTCATGAATGAATTTTAAAAAACCTTATCGAAGTCCTTTTGAAAATCTAAATATATTCTGTCTACTGCATTACCCTTATCCACCCTTTCTGTTACTTCTTCAAAGAATTCAATAAGATTGGTCAAGTATGACCTTCCCTTTTGAAATCCATGCTGACTACTCTTTATTATATTTTCAGTCTCTAGATTTTTGAAATTACATCTTTAAGTAAGGATTCCATTATCTTTCCTACCACCGACGTTAAGCTAATTGGTCTATAGTTCCCTGAATTTGTTTTATCTCCTTTTTTAAATATAAGAATCACATTAGCTGTCTGCCAGTCCTCTGGCACTATTCCTTTTTCTGATGAACTTTTTAATATATATATATGTAATAATGCCTCTGCTATCTCTTCCCTAACTTCTTTTAATGTGCGTGGATGCAATCCATCCAGACCAGGTCTTACCCTCTATAAGTTTGATTAGTTTATCGATTATCTCCCCCCTTTCTATCTTAAATGTCTTTATATCCTTTTTGATCTCTTCTTCTAATGTCATGTCCACCGTGTTAGTCTTCTGGTAAATACCGAAGCAAAGTATTATTTAATAATTCTGCCATTTTGCTGTCATTACCTGTGGGTTTATTGTGTATATCCTTTAGTGACCCTATCTCTATTCTGATTTTTCTTTTTGTTATTTGTGTCTGTAGACTGTTCTACATGAGGTGAGTTATTTACGATAGGATCACTAATAGTGATTCAACCACTAACCTCTAAGAGCTAAGTGCAGCACATTTATAATGTTAAAAAAAAAATTGGAAAGCAAAGAAACACTTTTTTTCTGCCAGGGCTACCAATTTAAATCCACATTAGTGTGGGGAATTCCATTTGTACATTCTAGTCCCCTGCAGCCTGGCATCATGCCCATAACAGCGTGCGATGCACTGTACCTAACCAAGCATAATGTCTAAAGTCCATGAGACTGCCTTTCAGGAATGGACGGCCCAAAAAAGTTTCAAATGTAGATTTAAAAAAAAGATGTTTTTGAAAAATGACTTAAGAATGAACGTAAGCAAAATTATTTTCTCGTCAACTGGGGCATTAACAAATGGACGCAAGGTGTCTGACAGTCAGAAGGGAGCAACGATCCTCATGGGTTCACCTTGGGCCGTATTTCACTGCCTCCACTGGCAGGCACAGAGTTACAATTTTGGAGACCAGGGACTTGTCTGTGGTCAGCGATCCACCTACCTGAAAATGTCTTTTTTAAAAGCAGAGTGCAGCTTCTTTAACATTCTTGAGCCATTCAGTGAAATTTCGTGGAAATATTTTATTTGTTAAACTCTTCTGCCCAAGAAAAACAAAGATTAAGCTCTAATAATACAAAGGGTAGAAAAGAAAATGTTGCCGTCATATATTTTATTTCAAAGTAATTCACTGCCAAAAATGCTTGTAATTCTATAGTGTCTGTTATATGAAACCATTTACCTTCAGCTTCTAAATCATTAGTGGGTATTTTAACCTCCCTCCACTTTTGCCCGGTGGGAATGGTGCTCATAGGGGTGATGTTCAGAAGGCGGGGGGGTTCACGCCATGTTCCTGCCCCCCCACCATCTTAACTTGCGTGGCATCGGGTCCCAGAGGAGCAAAGACCTCATTTAAGTGGTGACGGGACGCCAGATTAACTGAGGGCTGACTAAGAGCAGCACAATCTCAGACCTGGAGCATCCTGGCCACAGGAGGTCCAGGTAAGTTTTATTTTAACCTTTACAGATTCCTTCTTGGCCAGGAGGAGCAATACTAATCTTCTTGGGCCTCTCCCACCCCACCCCCTTCCCCGATCGCAAACTTTGCCGATAACCCCTTCCTCACTTATCTTGCCAGAGACTGTTTGTGTGGGTCCCCGGCGGCGGTCTGACCCAACCCCTTCCTCTGAATTTCCACTCCCATCTGCTGGCATTGACTATTCCCACCAGCTTCGGGCAGGAGTCAGTGTCAGGGCATGAAAATGAGGCCCAGGAGTTCTAATCTGCCAGGCCTCTCATTCCAGGGGGGACCAAATGGATCGCTGCTTGCTTCGGCCCCCCAGCCCCCATTTCTGTCCCGAGTTAAATTCAGGGCTGTTAATTTGTCACGTTACCTTTCATGTGCTCGGCGTCCCCAGCACATAATGGTAAGAAAATCTGAAAATTCTCTTTTTTTTTTAAAGTAAACTTTTTCAATTTGTAACTAAGAGTAATAAATGGCTAGCAGTGAGTTTAAGGTCATATGCTCTCAACAGTTATGACTTAATTGAATTACTTCCAATTCACTACCAGGCCTCAGTAATACTACATATCATAATTGTATGAAGATGTACGTCACATTACAATTATAATTTGATGGTACAAACTGGACAGGAAAGTCAGTGTTTCAGGTCATCAATCAGATTTTTCAAAGCAATGTTATGAGGTAACGTTACTTCTTTGAAGATCATCATAAGCTGTGTTGAAATTTGTGCCCTGTGCATCCTCAAAGACAGTTCCGCAAGCATGAGTTTTGTTTTGCCCTCATTAAGTTCATTTCTAGTGCTAGATGCACATGCATAACTTACAATGGGGGCTTGTGTGTTGTAAATATTTTAACCACTTAGCCTATCGCAATATCCAAGTATCCTTACATTCTCTTGCCAGATTTTACAACGATAATTACAGCAGAATATTAACCTAATTTATTTTCTTTAATCAAGCCACATACGGATTTTGAACATGATCCATTGAGAGTTTTCTTTGCTGAGGGGTGGGGAGGTTGGCCTCATTACTTGTTTATCAGATACCCTTCTGATTATCTTTTAATGTCTCCTCATATTTCTGTTGTTTGTTCTGTGCACTCTGAGTGCTGATAATGCTTTCTACGACCAACCCGGGTGGAGAAAGCCAAGGGATCAGATTATGATTGATGGAACAAGAAGTTAGGCAGAAAAGTCACCTTTTCTGCTTAGCACGTAACAAAGGTTTCAGAAACAAGCTGGCAACATTCTTTTTTTCCGGTTGAACACCAAAACACTGGTTTGCTTTTGTTTAACCACCTAATCCTTAATGTCTTTGAGATTTTAGAATAGTTCTATTGTAAAAATCCTAAACCACACGCAGTAGATTGTGTATTGTGAGATCAATGATAACGTTTCCCACATGCGGGCTTGTAAGACATAAATCTTTTAATCGTAATGGAAGGGAGTTTGCTTTATTTTATGGCTTACTGAAGCTGTATTACAGAACTTTTAATAAAAGTTACATTTGCACACACCAGCCATCCCTGAAACCTCCAGTGGTTTAAACATTTTGAAGCACTTCTCATACCTTGTTTTTCTGCTCCTTCAAAAAAGAAATCTATACAATCAAAAGGATTTAGACAGTAGCACCATCTGTAAGTTTAGCAAATCTACAAAGGATTTTGTGAACAGGTGTAGGTATATAGTACTTAATTTCTATAAACAATACATTTTAAGCATTCAGTGAACTGAACAACTGAAAATCCCAGTGCACTGTTGTTTATAAAATGTTACCTCCATCTATTGACATACATTTGCTATCTTATAATTACTTTTTCACTTCAAAAACAATTATGCAGGTATTACAGTAAATATACTGTTAACAGTTAACAGCATATTCAAACATCAAATTGCTGTCTTGCATCTCTTTAAAAAGTATCCTTGTTAAAAGAAATGTTTCACCAAACAAAGCCACTCTTTACAAATTCAACAATTTCTAATTGTTACTTTTTCCTCATAGAGTAGAATGTTAACATTTTGCAATCCATATCCTGACTTTGATTTTCTCTCTTCTACGCCACCCTCACCTCTCTTGAGTCCTGGTGCTCAACACACAAGGCAGGCAGATTGATATGCTTTCAGGCATCAGTAATGTTGCTCTGTATTTAACTGCCTTAAGGTCCATAAAAGAGACTCTGGTTGACTTACCCTCCAATTTTCTACTTCATCTGATGGGCAAATGACTTACCTCCCTGCCCAACACCTTCCTAAAAGCTGAAATCAAGAACTTGCAATATGAGGAAGACTATAATTTTGGGGATGGGGGAAAGCATGTTATTTAAAGTAAACATTTTTTTCTTTTAATTGTATCTTCCTGTTTAGTAAACAAAGTTTTTCTAGTGTCTGCTGTATTATTTAAGTCAGTAGTAGTTCAAACAATGATTTGTTGACCTATGGATTAATTAGGGCTTCAATTGGTTGGATGATAGACTTGGAAGAAGGCGGCCCTTCAGCCCATTTGACCTCATGCTTCCAGAATAAAATTAAATACCAACTTTGACATCTTGCCACTACAGTATCTTACTGTTTCTTAAATGAGTCCAGTGTCCTGGCCTCAACCACCATTCCTGGCAATCCGTTCCAGCTGTTGATCACACTCTACTGAAAAGAATGCTTCCTGATGTCTGTCCTGAATTTGCCCTTAAAACCCTGAGTCTCCATTCTATTGTCCTGTTGCCTGAATATCTGAAAGTATTGGTTCACTCCACTTTCTTTATCCTGTTTAATATCTTGTATACCTCTTCAAGGTTCTTTCCGAGATCTTTTTTCACGTCTAATGAGCACTAGCTTATCAATTTTTTCTCATGGCTCTCACTCTGACACCAGAGATCAGCCTCATTGTTCTCCTCTGTGCTGCCTCTACAACCTGAATGGGCCCCTTAAGTCACAGCAACCAGAGCTGTACATAGTTCACCAGTGCTACAAGAATCATAAGCTATATTCTCAACCTGCAAGATGCTGGAATGGGCCAGAAATACTTTCAGCACCATGGCGCTTGACCTCTGAATCAATCTTGCGTAAGTGATAGAACTTTATTTTCGGAGAGGAACAACAGTGGAGTGGGGGGAGTCCTTGAATAACGTTCAAAGAACATTTGTACACAGCTGGAGGGCAGAAGTCAAAGAATAAGATATACAATAGAAGGACATGCGACAGAGTTCCGATGAGAGAAAAGGGAAGGGAAAAGTAAAGGATCAAAAGACTTAGCTTTTTTTTCCAAAACTGAGTGTAAAGTAAAATCAAGTAGGAATTGTTTCTAGTTGATGAATCTCATAGATTTTATTTTCAAAGCAATTATTTCCTTGTTTCCAGCAGAGTTTTGATTGTTACATACTAGTCTTCCTTAAATGGTTATCATATTCCTGCTATTGTGGACATCACCCCAGCTTGGTAAAGTATCACAGATTTTCTATTGAATCAAATCTGCTGCTTCAGAGCATAAAAAGGGCATTACAGCCAACAAACCAATGACTATACCTCACTTGACAAGATGTTAAAGCCAAATTTCCTTCTCGAAGGAGAAAGAGCAGAAAAGGATTAGGGTGGGGGAATATATCCCGATGGTCTTCAGCCACCAAACTTGCCCTGTGATCCGCCTTCCAATTTATCCAAACTAAGACCTCAATATCTTTTGACTTAGAAGATTTATAGAAATTCCTAAACAGGTCAGCAGGAGGCAATTGTTGCAAATAGTGCCAGATTGCAAGGAGGGAGACTGACTCATCTTCTGAGGAATGAATGCTTAGTGCCCAGTTACCTGAATTGCATGTTCATCAGATGAACTAGAGCTCTGAGATGCCAGTTGTAATTGTCAGCTAAAGAAAAGATACACAATAGTGAATACTATAACATTGTTACTGTATTGACAAGTGATGACATTGGCAATGTAATTTACTACTGAGCTGAAGATGAGAACAATTTAATGAGGTTCTAATAAGAACATAAGAATTAGGAGCAGGATTTGGCCACACGGCCCTTCGAGCCTGCTCCGCCATACAATAAGATCATGGCTGATCTTCAACCTCAACTCCACTTTCCCGCCCGATCCCCATATCCCTTGATTCCCCTAGAGTCCAAAAATCTCTTTATTTTGGAAGATTACCATGATAAGCTAAACACTGTTAAAGTATGAAGATTGAGAGGTCGCACAACACCAGGTTATAGTCCAACAGTTTTATTTGAAATCACAAGCTTTCGGAGCTATCGATCGCCCCTTCCTCAGGTGAAAGTATGAAGATGCCATTGAAGCAGGATTCTCAAAACAGGAGCAATGAATACCTCCTCTATGATGATCAATTTTCCAGCTAATGACACAGGACACGTGACCTAAAATAGCTTGAGTTATGAATCGCTATCATGAATTAAGAGAACCAAAACCATAAGCAATAGCTATTTAGGACACAAACGTGAATGTTTGTGGCGACAGCTAGTTTAGCCATTCATCGCCAGATCTGGCTGGACCACATAAAGCACTATCGGGTCCTACTCTCCTCTGCCAAAACTGCTCACTATTCCAGGATCATACTGGAATGCAAAGATAACCCCAGCTTCTCTCCTCCACTACAAACTGTCTTCTTAAAACCCTCTCCCCTGCCTCATCTACCCTCACCTCCAACAACAAGTGCGAGGAGTTCATGGACTTCTTTGTCAAGATTGAGACCATCCGTTCAGCTGCCTCTGTCGCTTCCCTCCCTTCCCCTAGCCCACCAGGCCAAACTTCCCCTAAGGTTCCCCCCTGCCCTAGCCCTGAAAGCTCATCTTTTCCATGAGATCCACCTCCTGCTCCCTCGACCCTATTCCCACCAAACTGCTGACTGCCCAACTTCCCTTCCTGGCCCCCATGTTAGCTGATATTGTTAACGGTTCCCTCCCTAAACACCTCCACCTCTATCCTCCTTTAAGATGCTTCTTAAAACCTACCTCTTTGACCAAGCTTTTGGTCATCTATCCTAATATCTCCTTATGTCGTTCGTTGTCGACTTTTGTCTGATAATGCTCCTGGAAAGTACCTTGGGACATTTTACTACTTTAAAGGTGCTATATAAATGCAAGTTGTTGTTGTTGTAGGAATACAGCCAAGCCAAAAGACGGCGCTTAGACTGTTAGCAAAGGACTGTGTAAGTGCTACTGGTGAATAGCTGCATCGTGTAAAAAAATGTTTTGGGGAAAAATTCGGTTGGTTAGCGCCTCCGGGGGACGCTAATGGGACGATAGGAACTTAGCGCCTGAGCGCAGCAATTTTAGCGCCGCTCGCGAAATTGACCAGTCGTTTTGCAGCGGCGCTAAACACTCCTGCGCCCGCAGATCGCGACGTCAGTCAAGCGTGCAACGCCCCGGTAGCGCCCCGGACCGGATATTGAGTCACGCCCCCTGCCTTAGCGCCTGCCGCTAGCAATGACAGGTAGAGGGGAACGTTTTCGAGTTGGGAAGGGGCTGGGGGAGCGCTATTTAAAGGCGGGTGCTTCCTGCCTTTTCTTGTCGGCAAAATTTTTGGTTTTAATGCTGTCCTAAGGAGTTTTGGACCTCAGCACCACTTTTGTGGTTCCTAAATGCCGAGCTCTTTCCCTGGGCCTATCCATTAGTGCTTCCAACACAATTGCTTTTGAGGTCTCTCCAGGCCGCGATTCAAGGCTGCAATGAGCAGGGTGTGGCTGGCCAGCAAAATGGCCCCTCCCCTTTAAGAACTGGACGGCACCAGTCTGTCTGGCTTCCATGGTAACTGACATCGCCTGAGCTTCGGTAGGGTTCTGAGGTAGCGCCTCGCTCCCTGACATTTGCACCTTAAGAGAGGTGTGTAGCACCTGATTTAGCGCTCAAATCACCTCCAGGGGCGATAGAGGCGAATTTTGCAGTCGGAGGTGATAATTAGCGCCAGGCGCTAAACTTTGCGCCCGGCCGATATTCGCGCCCCAAAATGGGCGATACCGAATTTTTCCCCCTTTGGCTCCACAAAATATGTGGACTTCAAAGACCATGAGCGAGGAAAGAAACCTGCCAATCTCAGCATTAATGTTACATGGGTAATTATGAGACAAATAAACCTTTGGAATTCATTTCAAAAGCCCTTAGAACAAGCTCCCCATAAAGGCTGAGTGGGTACATTTACTACCTAGTACTATTGAACCATACAGAAGAGCGAGATAGCAGATTTGTCTGTGCTGAGTTAGCTGATTGGGCTCAGTTGTTTTGCCCGACATTGTTGAAAGGCCTGCTGGTGCCTACTGTCGAGGCTCACACATGAAGAATGGCCATTTAGCAAGATGTCGGATGGCAGATGATCTTGTGAAATCGCCTCTACAAAAAAAAAGAGAACCAAGCTATTGATATTATTCAGGAAATAGTACAAGGTCTTTGCGAACTAAGGAAGATATTTTTGGCTCTTGCCGCTACACCCACAAGGCATGATTAGGTTTTAGTTGGATGTACACTATTACTATGGTGAACACAGCACTATGTTCATGTATGCTGTTGGTTAGGGCTCATGTTGTCAAACTGCCTTTATCATTGGATGACATTATGCTCATGGTTTACATATCTCAACTTGTAGGAACCAGTGGAACAAGTGCTAAATACTTCTTGTTTCTGTATCAGTATTGAAGAAGTTGGATTCAGTAACTAGATTCATCTTTTGCAGAGCAGTAATCATGGCTTCCTTGTTCCTAAATGAGAAGGTTTGTAGTCTATGCTTGCACAAGATGCAGATAAGAAAAGCTTGCAGTCTGTTCTTAAATAATTTAGTTTCACTTATAGGATTGTGTCTATTGGCAGGGCATTCAACAGATGCTTGGTATTATCCACAGCAAAGTTTTTTTGCTGCAATCAGAGGAATTGAAGATGACATCAAAGTCTGGTTACAATTCTTGGATCATTTCAGTGGAGCCACCTACAACTCTTTAAATAGCTATTTTATAAAGTAAGTGCACCCAGATGTTGCAGTCTATAGTTGGCAGCATATCTTCAAGGATGCAGCAACATTAGAGGCAGCAGCAAACCTGGAGCCCTCCATGACATCACTAGGCATATATGTAATAGAATAAGAGCTATTGCTTATTCCATGCACCAAGTATTGACAATAATCACATAAGTTTTATATAAAGACTCCAAAAAGTCATTGGCGTTATTCCAGACAAAAGAATAACTTCTACCTATATAGCCTTTGCCAATAGAGCACTTAGTATAATATATGCATCTGCTTGCTTGCATTTTTCATGCAAGAAAGAAAGAACTTGCATTTATGTAGTGCCTTTCAGATTCTCAAGATATTCCAAATAATGTTGCAACCAATGGATTACTTTTGAAGTGCAGCCAATGTTGTTATATAGGTAAAGATGGCAGCTAATTTGCATGCAGCAAATCACACAAACAGTAAATGAATGAATTACGAGGTAATCTTTTTGGAGGCATTGGCTGATGAAAGAATGTTGGCCAGGAGAACCCACTGCTCTTTTTCGAATAGTGCCATGGTATCTTTTATGTCTACCTGAGCAGATAGACGGGGCCTCAGATTAACATCTCCTCAAACACGGCACGTCTAACAAGTCAACACTCCCCTTATATTCCACTGAAGTGTCTGTCTCGATTATGTGTTACCAGATGAGTCAAACTGCCACTACACTTGTATGTAGGCACATAAACTGGCAATAGCACTGACCAGTATAAATGTTGGGAAGAATTCTATTCAATTTGAGTTAAAATTATTCAAAGTACATTTACTCTCTATGGAACTGAAAGCATAAGTGAGAACACTGTTTGGTTGTTCAGAACTGTTTGGGCCCAACACAATATTTTTCATTTCTAGCAATATCAATAGTTTACAAATAATTTTCGAGAATAAAATGGATTTATAAAATGCATGGTAAACTTCATATGCCACAAAGCACTACATTTAACTGTAAAGATATTCTTTAATTTTTTCTAAATTTGACAACTGCTTGCAGCAACGATAAAAGGAATATGTGAAAAACAATTTAAGCCAAGCGCTCAACCAGTGAAATGTTATTATACACGCATATCCTTTCTACAGTGCGTCAATATTTGTTTTTAGAATAAAATGACAGTGGATTTCCCTAACATGGTCAGTGCCAATCAGCATAGCTGAACTGACTTCCCTGCTGGTTCTTGTGCAAACCACGTCAGCAGATCAATAGTTCTTGTTGCCAAACCCTCCTGGCATATACGGTTTGTATGCCCACCACCAAAAATAGATTAACTAGTCATTCATTCATTTGCTATTTGTGTGCAAATTGGCTGCTGTGTTTGCCTACATAGTAATAGCAACTGCACTAAAAAAAACTTGGTTGTAAAGCACTCTGGGTGACATGAAAGGTGTTATATAAATGCAAGTTTATGTGTTGGTTCTTTTAATAAAGTTATTTGCTTGACACACAAGCTTGGATTTTCATCTGGAATCAGCAAGGAACTTACTTGAGGCATTTATGCCTGCCTGATGCTATTTGTAGGTCAGAGCGTTTACTCTAAAACTCAAAATGGGGGATTTTAACTCCTTAAGAAATAAGGGTTTTTTAGTAAGTAACATTGCTTGGTGAATTGTCTCAACATCAAAACTGTATTTTAACAGTTGTCTCCAGTATGTGTTTAATACTTCAGCAGAAAGCATGGCAATAATGCAGTAATTAACCCCTTTCTTTACAAATGGGTCAGATGAGAAAAGCATGTTTCTTTTTATTTTTTTTAATGCACTACAGTAAAACTACATAAATATATATTTATCACTAATATATGCTTCTCCCTTGTGATCATATATATTGTTCTCTCCATCTCCCTGACTTTCCTGTGTCCTCCCAACTTTCTCTTCTCCCCAAACTCAGTAATTCACTTTCTACATCTCCCTTCCTCTCCATTTAACTTAATGGCCACCTGACTTTATCCACTTTCTCCGCCTCCTCCAGTTGCTCCCCTTCCAATCCAATATATATGCATTAGCAACACTACTCACAGTGATTCCGAGGTGTCTTTCTCTCATCTGTCACTATCATCTTTGAGTTGCTGCTTCTCTGTCTCTATCTGCTGTTCTGCTTTTCTATGTCTCAACTTCTTTCACTTCCGTTCTCCTTCTCGGTCTTGTACTTCTGTTCCACTTTCTCGCTTGCTCTCTTCTGTTGAATTGGTCTTGTTCCCTGTTACTCTTTTGTCCAGATCTGTTTCTTTGTTTCTGTTCTCTTTTTCTGGACTCTGTGCTCTTATGTTCTCTGTCTCTTTTTCTTTTCTCTATTTGGTTCTCTCCCTCTCTCTCTTCTACTTCTGTCTGTTTTTTTTCTTTTTTTCGTTTGGACTAGGACGTGGTGGGTATTTAATAAGAGGACAGATCCAACCAGAACCCCAGGCCAGGGAAACATAGTGGGATTGTGCGTGCCTGTCTCTCTTTATAGAAATATATCAACATTAATAGTCTTTTGGCCTTCTCCACCAGCTGCTCTCCTCATGATTCAATTACTGTGCATGGCCCTCAGCATCTCTGCAACCTCCAATAAACACAAACATAACCATAAACAAACAATGCCATAACATTACAAACACACAACCACAGTAACAGTACAGTCAACCATGACACAACAAAAGCTCAAGATACAAACACAACAGTATAGAGCCAACAAATACATTTTAAGCGCACTAAGTTCTTCAGACAACTAAGATTTCCCGGCACAGCACCTCTCCCCAAAAATACTGTCAGACCTCAGAACCCCGGCTTAGTGTAAGATCCCGCTACCAGATCCTCCCAGACCCTTAGAACCCCTTCCTTGTACTAAATCACCAACCTACTCACAAATCTAAAAACCCAATGGTCCTAGACTACAGAACCATCCCCTCCCAATTGTTCCCCATCCAGGAACCCCCTTCCTAACATCCCAGTTCCCAAACCCCACAACTTTCTTCCATTGCTCTCAGATCCCAACATTACTCCCATATCTCAACATTCCCCTTCCCAGTGCTAGAAGCCTCCAGCACCATCCACTCCCAGTGCTCCCAGACCCTGTGACACCTCAGCAATCCACCTGCTAGACTCCAGGGGTCATCCCCAATGCTCCTAGGCCCAGGGAACCTTTCCCCAACTGCTCCCACACTCTGGAACACCCTTTTTTCTGCTTAGAGAACCTGATGCCACCTCCTGGTGCAGCCAGGCCCCTGTCTTCCCCCTTGCTGAGTACTGCCATACCCCAGGACCCTCCTCCAAAATGCTACCAGACCTTAGGATCATCCCACTTTTGGCACACCATAGGACCCCTGTCACTATTCTGGATCCAGTATCCTCTCCAGTACTGCCCCTTCTGCTTACAGATCCTGGTACTTCTCTCCCCCCACCCCCCAGTGCTGCCATACCCCATATTCACATTACTGCCAAGCTCCAGGAATCTCCCAGTAAACTAAATCTCCATTCCATCCCCAAGTCCTAATGAACCTCTGGGCAATACTGCAACCCCCATGCTATTAAAGTACAACTCTCCCAATAACCACTCCAAAACCCCTGCAATACCTCCCTCCCCATTACTTTGAAACCTCATGTAGCTACATGTAATCTGCTATATGTTGCCTACCATCTTCCACTGTATCCTCTGCTTTTAAAAAGAGTAAGAAACAAAAATTAAATACATAGGTACAGGAAGCTTATTTCAGTTAATAGCACTCGCACTTCTAAGTCGGAAGGTCATGGCAGGATTTTTCTTTACTGCCAAATGCAGCCCATTGCAAATTGGGTATTGCGAATGGGAGCAGTGTTTTGTGGAGCACTCCCTATTTATGATTTCATTGGAATGCAACTTAGTGAAATCAAACATAAAGCAGCAGTTTATAGTATTAACCATTGTAACAAGGACAAAAGAGAGAGACACAATGAGTAACCAAGCTGGGGTGTTACTAGGTTTTATGGAGTTGCAGAGGTAGACTTGTAGCTGTTTTGTACCGGAGCAATTGAAATAAAGTTTAAAAATTACTATCAAGCACAGTTGTGACTATCTGAACACCAAAATTAGAGTCTTGCCTCACAAGCACTTCCATTTATTCATTTTGTAAATAAAACATGTGTAATGTTTTCAGGGGCAGTTTTTGGTTTGACAAAGGAGGCTACTGTATAGCTGCAGCATTTCTTTCAAGCAGACTTGTAGACAGCTTGTACCATAAAGATGACTCTTCCTATGGGTGTGAAGATAACTACTGCATGAAACTTTTACACCAGTGAATTCTTCAAGCCACCACTGGTGACCTATGCCTAATCAGTCAATCAGCTGTCCACAGATGCACCAAGCTTAATGGCAGCTTGTTGCAGGCTCATCACTTTCCTAGTGAAACGTTGGCATTGGCTCATCAAGGCACATAACTTATCAAGGTTCCAGGGTTCCCAAGAGTTCAGAGAATAATTGATAGCACCCATATACTGTACAGACAGTTTAGGCTTGTCCTCCACTTCTTGATAGTTAAGATACAATAATCTATTGTAAATGTGTGTATATATATTAGCATATTTGTTCCTAGATGTTGGCAGATCCCAAGGTACTTTGGATGTTTATGCCTTTCAGGTCTCCCTGTTTTATATCTAAATTGTATTTTTCTAGAAATCCAGACACAGCAATCCTAAGGAAGCCTAGAATAAATCCAAGTCCTTACTTTTCTGGTGTGTTGTAGGATTGGGACTCCACATAGCATGATAAAATCTAGAAGCCTGAAATGATTTTTTTTAATGGTTTCATAGCCCTATAGCATTGGTGGGAAGGTGTTGCAGATTATGTTTCCCAAGGAAGCTTGGTGCATACATTCCAGAGAAACAGGAAGTTATGTAGCAACATTTTACATCTGTTCAATGGCTACTTAAAGCAAATTATTGCTAATGAGAATCCATAAATTGTTTTTACCACATATAGTTATTCTCCGAAGCATAAATTCTATTGATAGTACTGATATGTCGCAGTGAATAAATCCAGCAAAATCTTAATTGCAAAATAAAATCACAATTTTCTCAACTTTTAATTTATTTCTACTTCCTTTGTCCCTTGAGGACAAAGGATGCACTGCTGAGTTAAGTGTATTTGATGTTATGCAGATGTGCAGTTCAATGATGTCTCCACCCCCTACCTCCCCCAGGCAACAAGAAAACATACATTTGTTAGGCCTGTTGCACAATGTCGATGACTTTACTGCAAATATAAATTGGTGCGAGTTTTCTCTTTCGCCCCCTCTTCAGCAAAGTGATCTTATAAGTAAATTTGTCCTGTACCACAACTTTGGTTTATTGTTATTATTTACCTGGTACCTTGTAGTTCTAAATGTGTGTAACTACGATTATCTACAAGAAGGTTATTTGACATACTTTGAATGCTAAAGATCATAATGGGATGCAAAATGGTATTCAGAAGATTGCTATAATATGAATGTAAAAAGGCCATTATATATTGGAGTAACCACAAATTTAATGCTATATGTTTTTAATGTTATGTTTTGGAGCAACTTCAGGAATAAAGTTTAAACAATAAAATTTAAATCTGTGAAGCTTTTGAATGTATTAAAAACAGAAATACATTTTGCTAAAACCTGCATTGTAATTTAGAGGTAATGACAGAGATTACCATTCATGTAGTTCACCCCATCATTCTGTGTGGTACTGTTTGCATTCTCTCAGCTTCTGTTTGCTCAGATGAAGAAAATTATGTAATTAGTTGTGGGATCTTTTCATATTATTTGAGAGATGTTTTTCATTTTAACTTCGAGCCCACTCCCTTCCTCAATTAATAATTGACTCAATCACCAAAATCTTTTCAGCTTGATTTGATTGTCAGACATTAGTTTTATCTGAATTGTGTAATGTTTCAAAGAGAAGGATATAAGGGATCAAGTTAGTAATGGTCAAATAAAGGCAAAAATATTTTTCTCCTATCTAAAGCTTGCAGTGCTTTGGGTCTATCTGAAAAGCAAACATCGCTCCTTTTACTTACAAGTTTCACAGATACTGTCTTTTTAAAAGCGATCCTTTCCTGATACTGGAGGCTTGTCGCTCTGTCACTCTCCGTCGGCTGTAAAAACAATACTTAAATAATTCGAAGAATGTGGAAATGTGACGGTTTGAAGAATGTTATGAAAAGATTAGTTTAAAATAGGATCCAGAGGGAGTTAACAGTGGTAACTTACAGCTGTAACAGAGTACACAAACTAAAAGAATTATCTCAGAATCAAACTATTCCAACTTTTAGTCTCCTCGAAGTAAACGTCAGCACTGTTGGAGAAATGCAGATCAGCCATTCCCGAAATGTCAGCAAAAATTATACTCTGCTGTAACACTACATCATACCTCACGCAGTGACCTGACTCTGAGTAAACAAAAACTCAGGACTGCAATGCTGATTTTTAATTCTCGGATATATATTGCAGAATTCCATGCTGCTCAGAGGTCATTTTTATCTTGTTTGAGTAATAAAAAAATGAAAGAAGACAGCATAGCCTTTGATGTTGATAAACTCGCACTTTTGTTGGAGACTGGACACTGTCAGTAACACCCAAGTTAACAGTGACAGTAAAATCAGTAGAGAAGGAGGGCACTAATTTAACCCCTTAGGTAATCCATGTTGTAGTTTGTAGCCACTTAACTTCTAAATACATTATCAATTGATAAAGAGCTCTATGTAGAGCTCTTTATTAGTCCTGTCCAAAGCTAATAAAATTCAACTTTTACCACTTTGTTGCTTTCTAATTTCATAAATTAATCAGTTTTGAAACCTTGTTAATGCTATACAGTCTTAGTTTATTCCTTTCCTGGCGAGTACTTTAACCAGAGTCTGATTTTAGCAGAACAGATTTTTTTTTCCAGAGGGTGTCACTTTTTTTTTACCTGACACTGTAATCATGGAAGTACTGAGAACTCTTGAAGCTTGCAAAATATTTGCTCTTTGCGCCATATGACCTTTGTGCTTGTTGATTAATTTTAACAGCTGAATAATAACCAATAGAATTAAATTAACTACAGTTAGAGGCAGATAAAAGCCAATATTCCATTCATCTTTTTGATTACTTTTTGTACCTGTGCGCTAGCTTTTAGTGATTTGTGTACATGGATGCCTAACTCACCTTTGCTCCTCCCCAGCTTCTACTTTCTCACCATTATGAAAATATTCTGATTTATCTTTCTCAGATCCAGAGTGGATAACCTCACACTAACCCATATTGAACTCCGTCTGCCATAGATTTTCCCACTCACTTAGTCTGTCTATGTCCCTTTGCAACTTCCCATCCACGCAACTTAACTGATCGTCCGAACTTAGTGTCATCTGCAAACTTGGATATACAATGCTCTATTCCTTCATCCAAGTCATTAATATATATGGTGGAAAGCTGAGGCCCCAGTACAGATCCCCAGGGAACGCCACATGTTGCATCCCGACAATCAGAGGACAAACCCTTTATCGCTACTTTCTGTCTCCTACCAACTTCCCAACCAATTAACAACCCATGTCATAAGGTTACCTCCAATTCTGTGTGCTCTTATTTTTGCTAATGATCTCTTGTGCGGAACTTTATGAAATACCTTCTGGACGTCCATACAGACAACATCCATAGACACTTCCCTATCCACCATGTTAGTGACCTCCTCAAACAATCCAACCATATTAGTCAGACATGACCTACCCTTCACAAATCCATGTTTACTCTGTTTGATCAGCTGATTCTTGTCCACGTGCTCAGTCACTCTTTCACTGATGATAGATTCCAGAAACTTCCCCCCAGTTGATGTTAAGCTGAGAGGTCTGTAGTTTTCTGGTTTCTCCCTCCCTCACTTCCTAAATAATAGTGACATTTGCAATTTTGCAATCCAAAGGCATAATTCCTGAATTTAGGGTGCTTTGGAAAGTTTTGACTATTGCATCTGCAATTTCCTCAGCTATTTTTTTTTAATACCCTGTGGTGGAAACCATCCATTAAAACCACCAGATCCTGAAGATGTGTCTCTCTTAAATCCCATTATTTTCTCCATTACCTTTTTTTTTTACTTCTATTAAATCCACTAAGTTCCTCCCATTGACTTATTTTTAGGTTCCCTTGTACAATTCTCTTGTATTATTTGTCCTCTTCCTCCACTGTGAAAAAAGATACAACGTACTCATTTAGCAAGTCTGCCATTTCCTTGTTACTCATTATAGTTTTGACTACATCTGTCTTTAATGGACCAACATTTCCCTTTACCCCACTCTCTCTTAATATATTCATTAAAATGTTTACCGTTAGCTTTGATATCACTTAAGTTTTTTTCATATTCCCATTGTGCACCTCATTACTTTCTTTGTATCTGTTTTTTTATAGTTCTCCCAGTCCACTGGATTTTCACTTTTCCTTGCATTTGTGTAAGCCTTTACTTTTAGCTTGATACTCATTTGTTGACCATGCTTGCTTAATTACGCAAAATAAAAAGTGCTAAGTAACAACTCCCTTGTATTTAGCATTAGAGTCCAAGAAACAATTTGGATGTAAAAGTCACAAGTTATGTAAGGCTAGGTTTTGCAGGTGCAAGTCAGAAAATTAGGCACCTGATCTCGCACATCTAATTTTTCAACTGGCTTTTTTGATGTGTGGTTTCATTTTAACAATAATATCCAATGGTAACTGGTCCCATGACAAATTTAATGCCATTGTGACTATATAATTGAGATAAGGATGAGGAGTTGCAGTGACCCCTGAACCATTTTGGCCATACCCATTACTACCCCGGAATGGTATCTGAACATGTCAGAGTAGCCCTGTTTTTGCCAGATCCCCTTCACAAGACACCTAGAAGAACAAGGGCAGCAGACGCATGGGAACACCATCACCTGCAAGTCACACACCATCCTGACTTGGAAATATATCGCCGTTCCTTCATCGTCGTTGGGTCAAAATCCTGGAACTCCCTACCCAACAGCACTGTTGGGAGTACCTTCAGCACACGGATTGCAGCGGTTCAAGAAGGCAGCTCACCACCTTCTCGAGGGCAATTAGGGATGGCTTTGCGAGAGACACCCACATCCTGTGAATTAAGAAATTAAAAAAAGACAGGCTACCACAGAGTTGTATCATCTGTTCCACAATGACTTGTACACAACATCTGGATCAGGCCTGGCTCTAACCAAAGAGTTACCAATTACCACAATATGAAGCTTTCATGGTACCACATCCTTCCAAGCCACCCAAAAGCCACCCAAGAGACATCTGCCACAGCGGGCAGTCTGCAGTGCACACATGCATCAGGGAAGTGAAAAATGCTAGGGCAAGATCTTCACTTTTCCTTGGAAAGGAGTCATTAGCTGGACAGGATGCATGGTTTTTGCCAAGTGACAAGATTCCCCCAAGTGCAAAGACTCCACATGGGCATCGGGGCTCTTCAGATCAACCATATGACCTACATGAAGAGAAAGGATTTGCACTCAAGTAATGTTGGATTGGTATTTGACTAGGATGTCCCACATTTGACCAACTGTCTACACTGAATTAGCTAATTTTAGCTGGGGTAGCAGTCGAGATGCTACAGTTAGCCTCAATGACCCTGGTTAATGATGGGGATATCAACTAGGGTTCCTACTCCAGATCACTAATGTGAACATTGGGTGAGGACTAAATCTGGCATGGCTATGATGTCTCCTGTGATTAAATAGCCTGTAATATTCACTGTCTTGGCTCTATGCTCTTATATTTTAGAAGGCCATGTTGCACCTTTGTAACACATATTCTACTGCATTTCTGTCCTAGTCACTGGTCTTCCCTGTCCGTGCCTTTCTGATTAGCAGTAATATGCAGTGCACACAGCATCTGTATATTAATTTAAATTGTGAGGACCCAATCATTCTTGGGGTAGTAATCTGTAGGCTGACGATAAACATGGCAGTATTTTATCCCAGCCCTTGACAGTCTGTTTAATTACTGCACAAAGCATGCAAGTTAGTGTACTGTTAAACCTCTCCACAAGCCTGTTTATTTCAAGTTGGTATGGGGTGGATCAACTTTGTTTTATTTGACACTGTTGTCACAAGTCAGTGACTAGTTGAGACATAAGATGAGTCTGACAAAGTCTCTTCTGCAAACCCAACTTGAGTAAACATTTCTAACGGCACATCAACAAGATATGTTCATAAATTGATTAGAATGCTGCCACATCTGGATACCTAGACCCATGGTGATGCTGCATCTGGGAGGATATCTAGATTAAAACCTGAAATGTGTACCAACTTCACTAGACTGTAGCTTAGACTATGGGCTGCCAAACATATATTAAATAGTAAATGGATAAGCGAACATAAAAAACGACACACTATAGTTTTGCAGTAATTGCAGACTTAATCATCCTTCCTCAGAAGATAGAAAATAAACAGTTGAGTCTGCTGTGCCAAACTTGAGCATAAGCTGAACGGGACACAAAGTTTCCGAATATTAACCTTTATGTAGGAGTTCGCTATAGTCCATCCATGGACTCTGTCCAGCTATCTTTAGCTCTCTGATAGCTTCAGACTGACTACTCAATTAGAACAATAGAGATTGAGAAATACGACTCAAAATGTGACTGGGACAAAGGAAATTTAAATATGCGTCACTTAAATGAAAAAAGAACTTAAATCAGATGCATGAGCAAACAAATTCCACAAATCGCTTGCCCCCTCCCTCAAATATCTGACTCAGACAGAATTATTGTTCTCCAGGTACAAGGAAGAGGAAAATGGGGCAGAGAAATGTTGTCAGATCTCCATCCCCATTGCACTGCTCTGGGTTTTGCTCCATCTTTCCTTGCTGATGTAACTGCAGCAAATGTAAGCCCAGCATTGCTATAATGAGGCGGGAGGGGACCCCAAAGCAGGGGTGCCTGAAGATGCTTGCCACTAAGGTCTGACCCGGGCCCCATGGACCCTATTGCAGGCTGAAGATGCCTGGCAAGTAACTACATTCTTCCCGACCTCTCTCCTCCCTCCGAATGATCAGGTGCATGCCGGGCAATTCTGGCTGTGATTTGCCAGAGTAGGCAGGAAGCCCGGATGACAGTGGCCAGGAATGTAACCGCAGGCATCTTAGGCTGGTGCTGCGCTGCGCTGGGATTTCTGGCCTGATTTTTAGTGCAAGGCCCAGTCAGGGGGCACATCGTTACCTGGAGGTTGCTCAGGCCAGGCAAATGGCCCAGGGAAAGACAATCAGGGGCAGCTGATCCTTTCGGGTGCAGCACATCTCGTGCACTGTGCCTATGGACTGCCCAGCAGGCACCCAGAGAGAAAAATCTTCCCAACGTCTAAATTCTGGATTTTCTTTATCGAAACAAACTGAACAATTTTCTATGAGTAAACCTGTTTTTGAACCCCACATGTACCATCAAAGAAAGAAGCCAATATACCATGATATGTCATAAATAAAAATGTGTACTTTTTTCACACTCCACTTGCCCCAGTACACAGTGATGCAGAGTCGGCACATATTAAACTGGTAAACAGGATAAAGGCCACATTTAAGAAGCAGTCATTATTTATCTCTCTGAAATTGCTTGTATTTTCACCACCCCTTCTGGTTGTCGCTCCTCCCTCCACTTTACCCCTGGGATATTGAAATTCCATCAGGATTTTCACCTTACAATTTCCAGATTTTCTTTCTTGCCAAACAACTTGTTATCCTTGAGCTGTAAGTTAGTAATGATTCTCAATCTCATCGGTCACACTATTCAGGGTATACGACAGACCGCCAAATGGTGGAAAGGAAGTGGAGGGCAAATATATGAAATGAGTAAAAAAAAAACACAAAACCATAATCATGGGGGATTTCAACTATCCTCAAATAAGCCAGCAGGAAGAGAAAGTGAAATTGCAGACAGGGATGTTTCCAGTGTGTACAAAACTCCTTTCTGACTCGATAGGTAAGAAGCCAAACAAGGGAGGAAGCACTGCTAGACCTAGTAATGGGAAATGAACTGGAGCAGATATGAGAAGTAAACATGGGGAAACATCTGGATTTCTTTAAAATTATGAAGGGGTTCGATAGGGAGAATGTGGAGAAACTGTTTCCACTTGTGGGTAAGTCTAGAACCAAAGGGGCATAAATGTAAGATAGTCACCAAGAGATCAAATAAAGTATTTAGGATGAATTTCTTTACACGGAGAGTGTTGAGAATGTGGAACTCACTGCCACATGGAGTGGTTGAAGCAGAGAGCATTTAAGGGGAGGCTTGATGCATACATGAGGAAGAAGGGAATAGAGGGATATGGGGGCAGGGTGGGAAGAGATAATTAGTGGGAAGATGAAATTATAGTGTGAAGTATAAACACTGGCATAGACCAGTTGGGCCAAATGGCCTGTTTCTGTGCTGTAGATTCTATGTAATCATTATTTTGTTCTTATCACTAATTTTTACCTCTACTGTTACTGTTATCTATCCTAACAATTATTTATTTTTTCCTAATAACATCAGTCCTCTAATTATTTTTGCTTCAGTCCTTATCTATCTTCTGGTAGCAGTTATATTTCTATGATATCGATACTTTGCTAACTGCTTATCCCTCCAACAATATTATCCCTGATTGTACCTTTTATTATATTTACATTTCTTTCATTACACTGAACAATGTTATTTCCTCTGTCATTTTGGTCAGCAATAACTATTTGCTCGTGTTCTATTTTTGCTCGAGTTATTAACCACTCCCCTCCAAATCTAGATTAAATTACTCCAATCTACATTTTATGAATTATGTCAACAGCTTAGTTTGTCATGTTGTTATGTGCAGAACATCCTTTCCATGTAAGATGCTTCTTCCCAAGAAAGCGCTCCAGTTGTCTGCAATGTCAGTTGCCTTCTATGTGCACCATTCCAATAACATCTTGTTTAAGTCAATTATTATGCTTATTCTTTGCTTGCAAATACTGAAAACAATTCATATATTACCTCAGCACCTTTTATTTTTTACTTACCCACAATATATGTATACTCCTTCTTTGGAAAACATGCTATAGCCTTTTAACACATTCTTTGTGGAGCACCTTATAAAACATACATCTTGCCATTGAGTGCCCTATCTGAATGTTTTATCCAGGGACATACAACCCTACCTCAAATGTATGATTTCAACCCAGCTGCTACCACTTTATTTGCTTAATTTATCTTTCCCTCTCCTTTTGGGTATTGGTTTCAGCATTATTTTCATTCACCTGAAATGCAGTATTGTGTGCTTATTGATAGTCACTGCAGCATTGTGTTCTGAGGGTGTATTCATCATTCTGGCCTCTAGCAACTTCTAGTGTCCCTTCAGGTTTTAGTTTTTTTTTCACTTCTTGATATTCAGTCACTTTTAATTTCTAACTGATTGAATTGAGAATAAACTAACTCTGTGACTTTTTTTTCCAACTGATTTCTCGGAAGTGTACATTTATTATATTTTAATAGCATTTTGATTGCTCGATACTTGTGGGAGGAGTGCACTGATATATCCAGGTTTCTTGGCATGTACTGGGAGCAATGCAGTCAAGGGATTGAGGCACCTTGTTTGAACTTGGTTTCTGGAGATTAGTTAGGTCTCGGGCTGGGAGGAAGGCCCTGCTTACTAGTCGTCATAGCGGCTGGAGTCATTGTCTTTCATAGTCAGTAGGAGGATAGCTGTGCTTGGGGGGTGGTGGGAAGAGAGAACAGTTTGTGTTGATTGAGCCCCAGCCGCTCTGTATTTATCCAGTTCCAGACAGAGGCTGGGCGTCACTCATTCTGTTTGGGATATGTCTCGCATGTGTGTCATCCACATGTTTGTTTTGGGCAGGAGTGCACTTCGTCACCGAAAGAGGATGCACTTTCGTGCAGCTAATTGTGAGACTTATCCTAGCCTGCTCACTGTAGGGGACTCTCTGTGTCCAGTGGGTCGAGCAAGCACTGAGCTGGATCCTCTGGAATTGCAAACTTCAGCATGGTCTTTCTGATCTCCTAAACTGCTGTCCAGAATGGCTGAGAAGAGGGATAACATTTCTGGATCTTGTTTGCGCTGCAGTACATGCAATGTATGAACTTGGCATTCGAGCATTTTCTGTAGGCGGTGGTGTAGGGGATCGATCTCGATACCTCTCGCCATACCTCCTCCCTTATTAGAGGGTCAGGGTCTTGTTTTCAAATTTCCCTCAGATATTGTGCCGTCTTTAGCCATAGAGATGAACATGGTGCACAAGGTGACAATCTGTCTACAGGATACTGTTGGGGATCGGAACAAGAGTTCAAGGGGGTTGGGTCATGCTGAACTCTGTGGACAATGGTATTGGTCATATATCTACACCTTAACCATTCAATTACATCAATGTTGATCTATACTTCAACTCCATTTAGTGGGCTTTGATCCATATCCCTTGATACCCTAACCTAATAAAAATCTTCCGACCTCAGTCTTGAAAATCTCAATTGACCCAACATCCCACTGCCTTTTGGGAAAGGAAATTACAGATTTCCACTACCCTTTCTGTTAAAAGGTGCTTTCTAATTTCACTCCTGAATAGCCGAGCTCTAAAGATTGTGACCCCTTGTTCTGGATTCCTCCACCAGAGGAAATTGCAACTGTGTATCTACCCTATTGAATCCTTTTATAATTTTAAACACCTCAATTAGATCACCCCTCAACTGTCTAAACTCAAGGAAATAAAAGCCACATTTATGCAACCTGTCCTCACAGTTTAACACTTTAAGCCTCAGTATAATTCTAATGAATCTGCACGGTACCATCTCCAAAGCCGATATATCCTTCCTGAGTTGTGGTGCCCAAAGTTGAGCACCGTACTCCAGATGGTGTATAGTCTATACCTGATAATACAGAAAAAGCTAAAAATGCTGATGTTTTGCAAACTCAGCACTTATTCTGTACTATCATAAAATGTGTAAAGGCAGCATAGATTGACCTCTATATCAAGTTCGAAATTTTGCAAGGGTACACTCCTGGCATGGAATCCCCGTAGAAGAGAGGGGGCCACAACATTGTAGCCCAATTTTCCAACCCACAATTTCCATTAATGAGGCTCCACACCAGGAGCGGAACCTCACAAAATTACCTAATGGTGCTTTTTTACAGTTGGTGGATGATTTTTCCCATTTAGCAGTCACAGCAAATAGTGCTGCCGTCGAGGGTATTGTCAATTTGTGTCTGAGCGGTGTTGGGACTTCTGCAGTACTACTCGGCATGCAATTGTCCAATATCTCGGAGGGCTGGAAATAAGGAACCCACCGATGGTGCTCGGGTCAGGAAGTAGGCTGGTGACCAATTCTATTAACAGTCAGTCATCTTATTCTTTTTCTTTCTACGGCATTGTTACCAGTGGCAGGATTAAGAGCAGATGGAAGCTGATCTTAGCCCATCAGCACAGGAATGCAGATGGATCTATGATTGTAGTTTGTGTTTGTTGCCCCCCTCACACCCACCCCCGGCCCCAGGAACTATATACGAGGAATAATTTGTATATTTTTTAAAAGGTAGATTTCTGCTCTGTTGGCCTTCCTCATCATCTCTTATGATGCCTGATAAAAATGACTGCCTCATGTATGAATATTAAAAAGAAATTCATTGGTGATGTAAAAATTAAAATTGTTAAGCAACTATGATATATCTTCCTATGATAAAAGCTGCCAGATTGTCATAGATATCAAACTTATTCACTAAAGTCCTTCAGGGAAGGGAACCTGCCACTCCCACCCAGTCTGACCTACACGTGACACGAGTCCAGACTATGTGGTTGACTCTTATTGTCCTTTGAAGTGGCCTAGCGAGCCACTTAATTGCAGGATAAGTAGGGATGGGCAATATAGATGGTTTAGTTTGTGCGCCCACATCCCAAGAAAATAAAAAAAATTTAAAAGCTTCCAATAAATCCATTATCTCTCCCAAAATAAGCTGACAGCCCTATTTTTTTTGTAAAGTATTTGTTAAATGGCTTCTACTACATATTGGAGCCAACAGCTATTTTGGAAGGAAAGAAGATGTAGATGTATAACATTTGGAGTTTGATACTTTGTGTTATAGGGTTAAATGTTAGAAATCTCAAATCCTCATCATTGTAAGTAAAAGTTTTGATAAAGTAGCTTTGTTATGGAGAAAATCATTTCCTTATAAAGTGGGAGCATGAATATGTTTCTCACACTTCGTCTTTCTGTTATATTAATATGGTAATGATTATAATTTTTAGACTTCAACTTTATTAGTTGAATGTATAGGAGAAAAACTTCAAAAGTATGGTACTGTATCTCCTCAGGCAGTTAACTGTAAAGGTTTTAATTGCCACATTTAAGGTGCTTGGCCAAGATTGCAAGTAACAATTTACCACATTCCTGAAGGTTTTTACAGAAAATATTTAAATTTAATAGCTTTTAATTGTTACAACCAAAAGCTAAGTTTTATATTTTGGCGTGAGAAGGAAGGGGTTCAGTGTTTGTTATGTAGTCTCTCTTCCGTTTCATAAACTTGTGGGATGACGTTTCACAAAAATATATTGTTGAAAATGTGTTCAGTCACTTAAACATGTTGAAAACACATTGAAGTAGTTGCTACCACATTGCTGCTTTAATAGGCTCAATGATCACAACTCACAGACTCTAAAACATGTCAGCAGAGAGAAGGCATAGCTCATTTGCACTTAGCAGTTAAAGCTGTGTCATTGTAAGTTACACTTTTGGCAGCTCAGCATCAAGCTGGCCAGTCCATTTGAAGATGTAGCTCGTATATTGTGACCATCTTTAGCCACAAAAGCCCCAGCAGGAGTTGAGTAAAGTAGACAAGCCACAGGCAAGGGCAAATAGAGCATAACAACTTCCTAATAAGATTCCTGCCATTTGATTGGAAATTTGGCAGAGCATGGCTGGCTGTGTATAGGGTCACAAATGCAACAGTATTCGCATCTTGGGCTTCCTGTCTGCACTTGCTTTTGCCCTAGGGCAGTGCCTGCTGTTGAAGAGAGAACCTCAGCCGCTCCCAGATGGCAGACAGGCACACTATGTTATTAAAAACCAGAGATTCTGAAACCTTGATGTTCTAGTAGACTCCTAATTAGTCCCTTGCATAAGGGTAAATGGCATGCCACGTTAATAAGAAAAAAGTCTTGGCCAACTATTTATTACCAAGTCTCCTCATTTACTAATTTTCAAACTGTGCTGGCAGCTTGATGAATCAGAACAGCAATTTAGCATCTTTTTTTCATTTAGCCTTTATATTTGTTACATTGTCATTGTGTTAAGACAGTTTAAAGAAAAAAAGCAAGGGGAAGTTTATAATTCCTGGTACACTTAAAGATGTTTTACTGATTAACTTTTTATGTGAAACTTTTATGAAAAGCAGTTTCAGGTGACATGGGGTGCATTTTGATGGACTGCAGTTACATGAAAGCTGGACTTTTCACATGCACATGGCCCAGCCTTGTTAAAATACCAATTGTGTCAAGTCACGAAATTAAGCATGTTTGCTCTCATTAGTCTGAGGAGTGCAGACACAGATTTTAATGCTGTTTTCGGTATTTGCTGTGGTTGCTTATTGTATAGGGGTTCTGGAAACAAACAGCAGATGCTTTTGTTTCTTTTCGGGTTGCTGTCCTTTATGGTGTGAACGAGAGGCAGTGAAGGGAAGTTTGTGGCTCGTTTTATGAATTGTATGTTGTGGTGAAACGATGTTTGGGATCAAAAATTCAGCAAAAAAAAGTCATTAAGAACATTGCTTATACAAAAACAAAGTCAATTTGACTAAAAGCACTATTTAACTTTTTACGTGTTAAGATACGTGGATGCTCTGAAAGCAAGACTTTTTTTCATACATTTGTCCTGTCCCACAAGCAAACTAGATGATCTTCAGCTTGCATTGTTCTGTAGTTGTCTAGCGTTTAACTCCCTATGGTTGAATCTTTCACAAATATTAGGTGAAGATGGGTAAGATTTAGCCAAATACATATTAAATTAATGTTGAATTCTTTGATTTGCATCGGTGGTATTAAACCCAGGTACCCTAACTAAGCTGGGCAATAGTTCCATTTTTTACACATTAAAGGCTTGTTGCTTTTCTCCCATAGCTGCTGCTTCCAGATTGAGGAAAAGCAGAAAGAGTGGAAATGTCTTTTATACTGACTTATACTTTCCTCTTAGCTGAAAACTACATTTGGCAGGGAATAATCCTCTTATGAAATATCAGGAATGCACTTACTTGCCATGGCCCTCCCAGCAGAAGATGGGCCAAAAAACTCCACTTCAGTCTTGCCACATAGGTATGCCTCCCTAAACCTAAATCTCTGATCAGTACTCCCCACCCGCCCCCTGCCAAATATCGGTTTTACAGGACCACCTTAGTGGTTTGGTCTGCTTTCAAAACCTCAGTACTCTTATAATTCCTTTCCCCCATACCCTGTACAAAATCACTCATTTAAAATCGTGCTCCGTGTCCTTGCTCTAGCTAAGCATTTGGAAGATTGATGGTTTTATATCACTTTGCGTTGATTTGCATTATTAGAATTTTAGTATCCTTAGCAACCAATGTCTGGATTTTTGACACAGTAGCACATAGAGTTGAAAAATAGTAACAATGGTATTTAACAATTCTGAATGAATGAAGTGCTAGATGGTAAATGTGCTCGTGCTGTGAGGGAGTACTTAAAGTAGCTGGATTAAGCAATTGCAACTAACAAGAACTTATGAGGCCAAAAAATAAAAACTTTCTTTGGCTCTGATTCTTCAAAGTGACCCAATTGGAGCAGAGAATTATAAGTGTGCTAATTGTGGCAATTCCCAAGGCAAAGGTCTGGAATATTATAAAGCTTAAAATAAAAGGGTAATTCTGTTTTTAAAAAATGTTCAAAATAGCGCACAGACATACAAAATAGACAAGGAAAATCCATCTGACCCATCAAGCCTATGTGCACTGTCAACCCATCCCCTGCCCCCCAAGTCATATAGTCTCCTGGAAGAGGCAACAAACCACACAGCCATGACTTGTGTTTCTTCTTGAATATAATCCTGTCTTGTTGAATGTATATTCACAAATGAAAAGAAATACTGCTAGACTAATTCTTCTGGACACTTAGTAGTCAATGCACTGCATATGTGACGCAGAGGCAATCACCTCCTTTCCCTTTACTCCCTTCGTATTCTGAAAGTGATGACTCATGCTGGCATATGATTTCAGCAGCCCCTTGGCAGCTTGCCCAAGTAGCCATTGTTCATCTGTTAAACCTAAACACTGAGTGGCATGAAGGTATTTGATCGGGGAAGAAGGCATTTTGGCTAAGCCAAACCTTTCCCCAACCATTCTTCCAGGAGGCGTCACTGGATAGTGATGATGGGCAGGAACCCTGGCCAATATTCCTTGTTTCCAAAAGCAAAATACTGCAGATGCTGGAAATCTGAAATAAAAACAGAAAATGCTGGGAATACTCAGCAGGTCAGGCAGCATCTGTGGAGAGAGAAACAGAGTTAACGTTTCAGGTCGATGGCCCTTTGTCAGAACAGAATTTCCTTGTTTCCAGCTTGGTGACATCAAGCTCTGCACAGTTCAGAGATTCAAACCAGGATGTTCCTCGTCTATTTGGCTCACTACCACCCATTTACCCATCAAACGATCAATGATCTCTACATTTTGCATTTTAATCTGGTTTATTTTAATGTAGAAGTGAATTTTGCTGTGATCACACTATTAAAAGCCTGAATATTTGTTGAAATTCAGCCAACCAAGAGGTTGAACATATCTAAAACAGGTTAATGGTACTGTGGTTTACATCTTTTCACCCCTGAGACATTTTAGGAATTTCCATTTTCAGTGGGATTTGGTTGACCACTTTGGGAATTTTTATTGTTTTCAGAGGGATTTGATTGACCACTTTTGGGTTGGAAAGGGCTAGTCATGGGTTTGAACTTTGGCAGAAGGAAAAATATGTATGTAGTCATCCCGCTGCAAACTATGTGGCAGTGCTCCCATTAGTATTAAAACCATATGTTGTCTTCTGTCAAGGTGCATTGAAAAGCAAAACAAATGAAATCATTTGATTCTTTAGTCTTAACAAATTGAGATGCAATAACTATTATAAACTATTTACAAAATCTAAAAGAGAAGTATCAAAAACAATGTCTAAATATGTGTACCTACAACTCGTAGCTTAATCAACCATTCACGAGTGATCTTATCTGGGAAATAAAAACTAATCAGATAAATGAGGAGTGGGCTGCTTAGGACTTACATAAAGTATTAACCACAATGATTTGTGGATTCAACTTTTCTAGTTCAAATACAGAGATTACTCAATGGGCATGATGTGATACAGTATTTATTATACATCTGATTGGGTCAACAGGTTACTTAAATGTTCAATTATACTGCTTGCATTTGTACATAAATAAAAATGCAACCTTTTGATTTTTCCAGTTGAATTGCTTGTCTTACCTGGACACAAGGAAGAAATGTATTTTAAATTCTGCATTAATTGCAGATAACCTTTCCCCATTACAGATAGGCACATTGACTTTCCCTTAATCCACAAATTTTGTCGGCAGCTTTGGAAACAACATTAAAAAAGCTTCAGAACCTCAGTATTTATTGAGACAAAAGTAACAAATGTGGGAGTTGCATTTCAGGGTTTTTAATCTGCTGGTTTTTCTTGGATTCAGGATCTCAGACCTCTCCCATAGGCAAGCCCTGTGGCCCAGAGTGATCCTTTACTTCCCATATCTAGATCAGTTGTACTGAGCCCAGGGATTGAATGGGAAAACCATATTACAGTCATTTGGTTTACTGGCTATATCATATGCTCTCATGTGATCTTTTTCGACTCCGGAAGGCAGTAGAATAAATTTCACTAGATCATTGCTCCGGCTGTAAACTGCCAAAGGGATTGAATTGGATTTCCAGTAGTCACAGGCTTAATATCCCTCCTCAGAAGATAAAAAATAACTAACAGTTACATCCACTGCACAAAACTGCAATGTAGACTGGACACAAGGGGGTTGAAATTTGTCTTGGGAGGTAGTGCAGAATGGGCGGGATCGCATCGTCCGCCTGTTCTACGCCCAGCCCAATATTCAGCTCTATTGAAGTCAATGGAACTGAATGTTGGGCAGGGCGTAAAGCGGGTGGCTGAGGCAATACCGCCCATTTTGTGTAACAGCCCAAAACAAATTTTTACCTCATAGTCTTGAATATTACCCTTTACTTCATGATTTATTACTTCCTGCCCACAAGGTTTCTGCGACCTATTTCTCTGTCACTGATAACTTCCGAAGGATACTTAAATTTCAGCTAGACAGGCTGAACTTTTTTTTTTAAATGACAAGGACAAAGAAAACTTAATTGTCTCTCTTGAACTCAAAAAGAGCCTCCAATCAAACGTTTGTACAGAGGAAACTGACAAGATGCTTGTATTTGAATTGACTGGCTTTATCCCTTCCTCGGGTACCTGAACTAACATGACTGGAAGGCTGTTTCCAGTGGAGTTCCACAGGGCTCAGTACTAGTTCCCTTGCTTTTTATGGTCTATATCAATGATTTAGACTTCAATGTGGGGGACATGATTAAGAAGTTTGCAGATGATACGAAAATTGGCCGTGTGGTTGATAGTGAGGACGATGGCTGTAGACTGCAGGAAGGTATCAATGGACTGGTCAGGTGGGCAGAAAAGTGGCAAATGGAATTCAGTCCGGAGAAGTGTGAGGTCATGCATTTGGGGAGGGCTAACTAGGCAAGGGACTACACAAAAATGGTAGGATACTGAGAAATGTAGAGAAACAGAGGGACCTTGGAGTGCATGTCCACAGATCCCTGAAGATAGCAGAACAGGTAGAATAGCTATCTAAGAAGGCATACAGGATACTTTCCTTTATTAGTCGATGCATAGAATATAAGAGCAGAGAGGTTATGCTTGAACTGTATAAAACACTAGTTAGGCCACAGCTAGAGTACTGTACAGTTCTGGTCACCACATTACAGGAAATATATGACTGCACTAGAGAGGGTACAGAGGAGATTTACGAGGATGTTGGCAGTACTGGAGCATTTTAGCTATGAGGAAAGATTGGATCGGCTGGGGTTGTTTTCTTTGGAACAGTGGAGGCTAAGGGGAGACTGAATTGAGGTGTATAAAATTATGAGGGGCCTAGATAGAGTGGATAGGAAGGACCTATTTCCCTTAGCAGAGAGGACAATAACTAGGGGTCATAGATTTAAAGTACAGTAAACTCTTTTGTATCCGGCACCTACGGGACCGGGATGGTGCCGGTTGATTAAAAATTCCGGATAACGAGAGGCATACCTACCAAGGTACGAGAACCCCGTTACACAGCCACAGGTGCAGGAACCCCGGTTACACGGCCACAGGTACAGGGGACCCGGTTACACAACCAGAGGTGCAGGAGCCATGGTTACACGGCAAAAGGTACGAGAACCCCGGTTACACAGCCACAAATATACAGTAAAACTTACCTTTGGGTTCCTGAACCTACTCCTGAATTTTGCCAGTTATTAGGGAATTCCGGATAATTAGGTGCCGTTTAAACGAGAGTTTACTGTAATTGGTAGAAGGATTAGAGGGAAGTTCAGGAGAACTTTTTTCACCCAGAGGGTGATGGGGATCTGGAACTCACTGCCTGAAAGGGTGGTAGAGGCAGAAACCCTCATCACATTTAAAAAGTACTTGGATATGCACTTGAAGTGCCATGGCCTACAGGGCTACGGACCAGAGCTGGAAAGTGGGATTAGGCTGGATAGTACTTTTTCAGCCGGCGCAGACACAATGGGTCGAATGGCCTTCTTCTGTGCCATAAATTTCTAAGATTCTATGAACATCTATTTTCAGGGTTTAGGGTACCAAAACAAGCTGGGCCATTTTCTGTGATTGAATCTGGTTTCTAACTGTGTGTGTACCATGACAGAAAGAAAGAAACTAATACCACAATGCACCATGAACAAAAATGCTTAATTTTTTTCACAATGAGTTCTGGGCACAATGGTTATAATCAGAGGTCCAGCTCTTCTCTTGTGTAGTCCATCTGACCTTGTATGAATGCCAATTTGGCAGAAATTATGATCCTAAGAAGAGATCGTTGTCAGGTTCACGATCTGGGTCCTACACCTGAACCTGATGGATTGTGATATGTTTTATCAGGAATAAGCATGTTTACAAAATCCAGCATATTGAGGAAAGCACCAGCCCTATAAGCGCTTGTAGATTCCCCAGATACCTATTGTGTTAATATACTCAGGAAATGAGTAAAAAGAATGTTAGGGATGGTGCAAAATGGCGAATACCTCCACTGGGTCATTCCCAGATCAGGACAAGTTTAATGCCAAGTTGTTATTTTCCTCAAAATTCCCATGCAGCTGAAGCCATGTTACAAGTCATTTTCTGCTACTTGTTGCAGGAGAGATTAATTGCACAAAATGTCCAAGTTTGAGAGGGAAGACACAATTGCATATAATAATGTGAAACTGATTATTATTAGAATTTTTAAAGTGTACTTTTGTTGTTTCTACATGGAATTTGTGCTCCAAATTATAGATTTAGCTATTGAGGAATTGAATAATTTTTGACTTTTTCTGCAAGGTTTAGATACAGGACCAATCTTCCTCTACAAAGCCTCATTTCTCAAATCCTGTTAAATCAGTGTAATAGTTTTATTTCTACATGTGGTCTCTTTGAGTAAGACTGAAAATTACTATTAACTAAGGCAGGTTTTGTTGTAGAGTCATGTCACTGGGAACTAGATTAAAATTGTCCAAACTAATTTCACAAAGGCACCTGATGTTCATCCCATCTGTCTAGGCTGGAATCAAACCTAGGTCCTAGAGGTGAAAGGACAGTGCGTTAACCTACTGTGTCATCTTGTCCTCCAAAGTACACAGTTTTCTAAAAGCTAGGTTTAACTGTACCATTGTACTATATTAGAATGTGATGAAAAACATATTGGCAGAATTTTTGTTATTCATGGCTGTCAAAAGCATCAGATATAAATCCACATCAAAAACATGGCTTTTGGATATGCTTCCCAGTTTCAGTATTTAGTATTATTAAATTAAATACTACAGGGCTAGCTTAAGGTGACACAAAAAATAATAGTTAGAAGTCAAATCTTTGAATTACTACTTTCACAATAATCTAATCACATGAAGAAAAATAAGTAATTGAGAAAAAACATTTTTCCTTTGATCACAGAGACAATAAATAAACCTCCAGGGAAGAAAGAATTGCATTGAGGCAGAATTTCTAAGATGACAAGTTATGATACGATCATTTAGTTCTGGAATTCATACAGGCAGAATGCCTGCTGGGAGTTTTAGATAGAGACAACCTTAATACCATAGCTCGGCTGGAAACTCCTTTTTGAACAATAAAATAATACTATTCTGTTTTGTTAAGCTAATTTATCCTATCGGTATTTAGTCTTTTCTTCAGGTACCATGTGTGTCTTGTTAGAAATAGGGAAAGCTGTTTCTTCAAATGCTATTCCTGGATTTCTGCTGTGGTATCTGGACACATGTTCAAAGCAACATTTGTTGGCCACATGTAACAGGGAAGGGGTTTTTGTGTCAGATCTGAGGTCACTGCAAAACAGATACTTTATGGAATGCAAAGTATGTGGTAATGAAGGTGTGCTTAAATGTGTCCAGTTTAAGTTGACTGTCCCCGTGGAAATATAGATAATTTATTTTAACTCGTATTTTATTTTTAAGACCAAAATAATGAATCTTTAAGAAAAACATGCATGGTTATTGTGTTTTTTAAAAAAAATAATTAGATTTGTCAGGAGATCCTTAACCCTCTTGGATTCACAAATATGTGGACTACAATTTAGCAGGGCTAGCAGTTGTTTCTGGTAAATGGTCCACTTGATATTTGAATATAAATTTATTAATATTTTGCAATGCAGTGGTGTAATTTGAATATCGGAACAAATGGGTAATGTGGCTTCAATACATTGTAATGCCGCAGCTGAACCAAAGAAAAATAGAGACTCAAATTGCAATCATAACAGTGTGGCAGTTCTCTATTATATACTTTCAAACGTTTACACTCTAGAGAGGAATAGGTCAACATTTATGCAAGACCTTTATCTCTGCAGAGACACAATACTTTTAGTGTGGAGAAATATTAAAATGAAATATGATAAAACCGACTCATTAAATGCCAATGTTAACCCTAGCAAATTGGGTAGAGAAATTGTTTGCTAATGAGGCCATAAAAATTAAATAGTCACAGTACTACTGGCCTTGCAATTCAGGTAGGTTATTGAGGTCACTAATCATCGGTTTACTCCATTTAATGAAGGCTGAAATGTTCAATAAAGCCATGTCTTGAAGAGAAAGTTTTAATTAGTACCCTTTAAATTCTTTTGTGATACAGATAACTTTGATACGTCATGCTGGGTGTTAACATTTATTGTGCTGGTTGGCTTTTTGAATTAACATTGTTCCTGCATCAGTATCAAAGTAAATTTTGATGGGGTGAAACTTAAATATGCAATAAATTAATTTAAAAGTTCTTGAACAAGACTGAGTTTCAACAAAGATGAATTTCAATGTTTTGTTAATAGTATCCACATTTCATAGAAAAGTGACGGTGATGTGAAGTTAGTGTGGAGACAATTGCTTTATAAACACAAAATGACAGCTGGGATTGCATTGTCCTTTTATCTTTATTGTAAGATATCTTTGTAAGTGTCCCATTAGAGTAAATATATTAATTCTAATCACTGCTGTGTGTTATTTATGTATTGTCATTTTTACTCGGGTGGCAACTTGGAATCAAATATGAACTGTGTTTAATAATTTCACTTTCCTCATCCCTGAAATGTTTTGCTCATGTTTATTATTGATGACAGAGTTGACATTCTTTGAGACTTGATACCTTACTATATTTAATTAGATTTCAGTTTTTTTATTATTAGGGAAGAAACCACTTCAAAGTACAATAGGACAACCTTGCATATTTCAGGTTTTAAATAGAAGTTAATCCTTTCCCTCAAAGACTCCCAAACTATAATTTATTTCTAAAAATGCCCTCAATGTAGTCAATTCATAATATGTATAGCAATTGTGCCACTTCTCCAGCATGAATTATTTGGTGTAAGGACTATGCTATATAATTTCAATAATTAATGTATTTATTCTATGCAGTATTTTAATCTTAATTAAGTGATGTTCCTTACCCATAATTGCATTTTAGGTCTCTACCCCATTGAGGACATTTTTTAATATTTGAATTTAAAATATTGTTTGTCTCATTCATTCATTAATTACTGACCACTGTTGCATATCTGCCTCTTGGAATATATCACATTCTGTATACTAGTCCTATCTTCGTTGGCAGTATATTGTAGATTGTTTAAGTCCTTGCCTGTATCAAGATACCTGGCCAGCTGACAGTGTGAATCAGAAAATCACAAGTAGTAGGCCCATGATTTTCTTACCTGAGTATGTAGTGGGCCTGGTACCTTGCCATGGATGAGAACTCAAAAAATAAACCCTTAAAAGTCAGCCAGCTAGAATGGCCTTTGAGAATTATTCATATTTTTCCCGAGTCCATCGGCTTCTTTCTTACTGCTGAGCCACTTGTCTGTGCTAGTGAAGTAACTGTTGCTCTAGCTGACACAGAATGTGCTTTACCCGACTCTTTTCCTTCCACCATATCTTGTACTACATCTTGGTTAAATCATGCCTCCCACCCAGCTGTTTCTAGTCAGAACTCTGCTAATCACACCTAATGTCTTGATCAGTCTGCAGCATTCCAAGCTAACTTTATCTTTGCTCATAATTTCTAGAAATTTGCTGTTACTGCTGCCAAATGAACTTTACTGAGAAGAAGCATCAACTGCTGACTTCCTGTCCCTATAGCATATGCCTCTTGTAACTTCTGTAGCTCTCCCTTTCCAGCTTTCTTCTCTCTTGATGGTACAGTTGCTAGCTCTCCCAAAGGGGAAAGCTGACATTTTTTGGCTTCCTTTCGCTCCTCCAACGCTAATCTTGATGACCTTGGCAAATAATCTCTTTCATTATGACTGATACCAGGTTTTACCTTTCCCCATCTGTTGGATGTTCTCTGCACTCCAATAAAATATCTCCTGAGCTTATCTGTCCTATCATCGTCAAGATATGCCCCTCCAAACTTAGCCCTGTGTTACGAAGAGTGAGGCATCTTACCCTTCAAACTACTGCCCTGTTATTATTACCATCTGTGCGTTTTGTTATGTAAATTTGTTAATTTTTAAATTATCAGTCACTTTGAAAGTTCTGGCTTCATCAGTAATCACCAGTAAAGATGTTTTGCATGACCATTCCACTGGTGATCTTGCTGCTTATGCTGAAACTCTGGTTTTTAAACACTGGTAATGTGTCTACTATTGCCTTGAACATTGGCAAAGCCTCTCACAGGCCTGGCACCATACATTTATAAATCAGTTGCTATTATATGCCTCACACCAAATCTGTGTGCATGGTTACCCAGTTTCCTCTCAAATCACTGTTTCTGTGCTGTAGTTGATGGTTTATCCTCTGACTTTCATCAAGCCTTTGTCTTCTCTCCTGCACCTCTTTTTTATATCAGCGATGATGTCCACTCATCACTCAATGTTATCCATCCTTGTCTTGATTATTCTACTTTACATTCATCAACTTCCTTCATGTTTCAGACCATCAGTGTACACACACCTCATTCCTTTCACAGTGCAGTGGCTGAATCTCTACATCTTGATCTCCACGTCATTTGATTGCTAAATTAAAATCTTATTTCTTTAAGTTTCGCAAAGACAGTTGTTCACAAGTCCAACCAAAAGTTGGCATCTCTTACCTTATGATGATTCCATTTTTAATTCTCCTTCATCTATTGACATTCTTGAGCTTGCGATCACCTCTGATCTCAAATTAAATTACCATATCTCCTCCTTTGCTAAAGTTGTCTCCAGAACGTCAGTTTCCGCTTTGTGACAAACATTTCTTTTCCCTGCACTGCACTTAATTCTCTATACAGTCCAAGTCTGCCATACTGGCACTATTGCACTCCTATCTGGGAAGGCTCTTCCAACTCCTTTTTCACACTCATGTACAGGATACATGAAAACCTTACCATAGATAAGTTATTCCTCTTCCAGCCTTTAGGCACTTCTAGCCTTTAACCTATCTCAACCTGTTGTATGTCTCAGTTTTATTGAGACTGCTATGTTTAGTGTTTTTCTGAGCTTTGAGTCATTCCTCCTAAGCTGCAAGTACACTTTCCTACACACCACTCCACCTCTCTACAATCTTCACTGTTGAAATCAAAACTCATCACACAACCTCCTACTTGTTCTTTCCTAGGACTTTAAAACTATGGAACACCTTACCTCCCTTAGTTTTTCCTTCCTCTTTCCATCTTAAAGCTTATGAAACATGAGCTTTGTATCACCTGTTCACTACTCCTGAATTATCCCCTCACTTTTTTTTAACCCTTGGTGGTGCCCTCTTTGAAGGCCTTACTCATTCACCTTGGTTTCTCATTTTTTTAAATGAAGTGCCTATCATTCTTAGAATTATGACACATATTACACTTGTATGGCAATTCTTCCTTTCCTTGAACATATCTGAATAACTAGGCTTTGGGTAATTAAAGTTCCATATATATTTAAAATAAGCAAAATATACAATCTACATTAATTACCACTTTGAACCCTTTCCATTAAGGAATTTGGAGCGGGATCTACTTAAGTGTTGGGATGTTTATTATAAAAGAGATACATCAACACGGTAATGTTATTTACTCTTCTAGTTCCAACCATGAAGCAAGTGACAGTTACATTGCTCATTAACACTATAAGACATAAACATCAACATGTTCTAAATAGCCAATTGTGTGCAAAAAATCTAAACTGTGTATTGATGTTTTTACTAGCTAGCAGAGGAGCTGGAGAGAGGAGAAAAGGAAAATGTGGCACTACAGGAGCACACAGACAACTTGCTTCAACGAATCTCAGATCTATGCCCTGATGTCCTGGAGCAAGTCATCAAAATGCTGGAAGAAGCAGCCTGATGCAGCAGAAAGTGAGGCAGTACTGAAATTGTGGTAGCTCATTGTGAAGTGAGTAGAAAGGAAAAACCCATTCAGCATTTACACCACTAAACACTGCACCATTGTTTCAAAGCCAATCTTCATCCAACTGTATTTGTGTATACCTTAACAGTATTAAGAGTATCATTCCAGAAATAATAAGATTCTCAATTACTATTAAGAGGGATGGAAATAATCTGTACTCTGAAAAGCCTACATTATGATCAGGTGGGTGTTCAGCTGCACCTTGACTACCTTCTTGAGATGTCCATCGCTTGCAGTTTTTTTATACCCAGCTTCAGCTTTTAACCCATTATTGTCAACTTCTGCAGGTTCAGCAGCTACAATGGGTTCAGGGAATTCCACGGGTAATCTTTCCTTACTCTCTTGTACCTTAGCTACGCTCACATCTAAATTTCCAGATGGGTAGGAAAGAGATAAGAACTTTTATAATCTTTTAACATTTTAGTGGACAATGCATTAAATATAAAACTTATCTTTTGTGCGATGAAAAGTTCAGTTTTAAAGGTGAAAGAATTATCAAACAGTTGACAAGGATTATCCTTCTGAACAAAGAAACCTGTGCCTCTCAAAATGTACTGTACGTCTGAATATGTTCATTAGATGATCAATTTACAAGAGACGTTGTTAAAATGGAAGAGTATTTAAAATTCTGGAACTGGCCCACTAGACTGGGATTACTATATGTAAAGCACATGTCAGCAAGTAGGAGAAAAGAAGCAGGATTTGTAGTGCAATTCTTTCTTGCTGATGTAGCAAAGCTCTCTGATGGTAATGGTTGTACTTTATGCCATTATGAAAGATTCCTGAAGAAATTTAACAGCATCTTGCAGCTGATTTCTAAGTATGGCAATTTGAGTTCTTAATGCATAATCATACTCAATGGCAGAGGCACTTTACTGCTGTGAGTGGAAATGCAATAGAAAACTTTTTACTGCTTAAGTGAAACCAAACCTCAGAGCTTTCTTCAGTAAAGGGGCAAAGTTCTTTGGAATATGTTCAGCACATCTGGCAAATTTTGCACTCCTGGAGAACACAGGCAACACGAAGTAGTATGTAACATTGTTGTCACATTGAGGTTGTGATCCTTTGAGTGCCCTAACAAGCAGTTCTCTATGTTCTATAGTACAACTGAATACTTGAAGTAGGAAATTCTTACCACAAGGACCTAATGTTAAGTAAATGTCATAGTAAAAGCATAAAAGCAATGATGTTTAGCTGTTAGATCATTTATATGTAATGTGCCAATTTTGGAACAGTTATTGTATTGGGGAATTATGTTGTTCCCAGATTATAGTAATACAGATCATAAAGGTTAACCTCAAATCAGGGCATCAAAACAAGACTTTTTGGGCAAAAGAAAACTGTTCTACCAAATGAAAAAGGACATTTCTCGTTACATGTTTTACAGAATTTCAAGATATTTTCTTTTGATACTTTGGCATAGAACTCTGGTTAAAATAAACACTGTGACAAACTGACAGTAATGTTTTATTTATCCGTCATTGGTAGACATCTCGCTTTGAGTGTTACAAAAATGAATACCATTAACACAACTTCTCTTTTCCCTTGGCTTGTTTTCAAATAAATAACTTGACTGGTGTTCTGATTGTACTATATACTGTGTCAATTACTGTACAGTAAAAAATTTTGTATTTGAGATTTGTGTATCAAAAAGCACGCAATTTCAGTTTGACTTTCATTTGAAAGTGGATTAAAGATTTAATTTCCAAATAGTGTTTACAAGCAGATCATAAAAATGTTGACACAATGCTTATCTGCAATGTAATTGTGTAGAATGGTGTTTGAATGTGATGTGCTGGAATATGTAGATCAGCAATTCCCCAGGTAGCCCCCTTTAAGTGTTCTGTCAGATTTTAGTAACCTCTATAGTCCTATTATTTTCAAGTTCGTGGCATGTCATGGGTTCTGCTGTTGATATGTAGTGAAGATGTTGACATGGTACCAAAAGGAATCCTTGAGTATGGTTAACCACCATGGGCATGTTTTAAAACTGTTACTGTACATCATTATCTCGTGGACATTTAGAGGTATATAAAGTTCAAAACATTGTTATCAATGTGCAAGAAATATTTAGTGTTGCCCAGCTTGTTTATATATTCATTAAATAAAGATTTCTTTCTGATATCACTGTTGTTGTTTAATAAAGAAAACTTTTTTTGTGGAATGCTGCTTTTTACTTTATTTTAAGAATAAATCTAAATCTACCATTATGTCAAAATTAACATACAATAACTTTCACCAACTTCTCTGCTTCACTATTTCCCCCTCTTTCATATACTGCTCATTGTCCATACAGTGTTTTCTCCATAGTGGTCATTAGTATAATTCTGTGATTTGCCAGCAGAACACACAGTTCAAGCTGGGTGAGCTAGAAGACGTCAATTTTTCCCTTCTCAAAGCTGTAACTTGGCTTTCATTTAGCACTCCATCACCTTGGCCAGCCAACTGAGAACTGTCAAAAACTCACCAAACTCGGGCAACTGAATTTGAGTTACAATTAACACTAGGTCCTGATCTTATGACCTGGCTGGAAGTCAATCTCTCAATTGCTTGAGTTGCTTGATCCCAACAACATTTTGTATGCTGGATATAGGGAAATGATTTACTTGTACATAATCATTTTGAGACTTTAAAAAAAAATCAGAATGGAAAATTAGAGCACATTTCTCCAGTAATTGCTGCTATTTTTGTAGAAACCATGTTGATCTTCATCAGCAAAAAAAAACTAAATCTCAAAACCTTAATGTAGTTCTGTATTCTGATTTCATTTTGCATGTCCCAGGTATTGAAATTATATATAAAATGTGTCAGTGATCTATTTATTTTCTATGGCACCTCATTTTTGACTGCTAGTCTGAAAAGGATTTATAGGCTTAAAATATAAATGGAAAGATCACTGCAGAATTCAGTTCGAACTAAATCAATACTGGCTAATAAAAAAAACAAGGGATGATCGAATGAAAGTATGGCTAAGTAATAGTTATATTTTATAGGGCCAAAGAAGTTCTGTAAAACAATGAGGAAAAAGATTTGCAGTGCAGTGAATATTTGAGAGCTCCACATGCGACACAATTAATGTCATTCTATTAGAATAACACTTTGTAGAAAAACATAAGACATCTATTATTCTGCATGTTTTAGAAAACATCTATTTCAGCAAAAGCTAGTTTTACTAAATTAATAAATATTTTGAGACCGCTTAATAAAGTTATGGTATTAATAAGTAATATGCAATTTAGCAAAATATGATATCCGTGTTAAAAACAGTAATATTCTCCTGTGGTCTTTATAAGCCTAATGTGCAAAGAGCTACAATATTAAAGTACATTGGTTTATGTCTGAATTTCAATGATCACCCCCTTCGTTATAGTTATCTTTATGGTTGAACCTCTTCATCAGCATATCTGGAGATCACTTACCTGTATGGGAAGCTTTCATTTCATTAAATGTTACTGGGTATGGTAACATAGGTATTATAGTACTGGTCTAATGTTCCCAGTGTTCGAGTTCAAATCCCACGCTGGCAAGTTATTAATTTAAGTTCATTAAATCTGGTCATTTATGAGCTGACACCAGAAAAAATGACCATAAAAGCTGCCAATTCTCATAAACCTAAATGGTTTACTAATGTCCTACCCACTCTGGCCTACATGTGACTTCAGTCCCACACTATGGCCAGAATTTTGCCAGTGCTCAGCGGACGGGATCGGTGGCGGGTCAGCAGTTAAATGTGAATTGATTGACCGAGTCGAGAACCCACTGTCAAATCGCGCACACTTGCCTTTCCCGATGTCGAGTCTGCCAGCGCTGAGCAGACCCGACGGGCAGCGGCGGGGGAGCCAATTTAAATGATTAGTGGCTTGTTTACAGCCACTTAACAATGATTTTAAACTTACCTTTTGAATTTGACAGCTCGTCCACGGGTTTCACGCTGTTGCTAGACAACGTCTGTGAAGCTGAGGCGGGAGGTCAGTGGCTATTGAATCAGCTGATGAGTTGACAGCTTTAAATGTCAAGTAAAAGCTACCACATCCCTCAGCCACAAGCTGTTCCTCACTGCATTTCCACAACAGATTCACCATGCTGCAAATCTTTACACAAGCCTCCATCCAGTCTGACCTGATTACCGCTCTCACCATTGACAGATCGCTTCTGTCATCTCTACTTCACCTGCCATCTAGTCCATCAGCATGGGTGCCCTTTATACTCTCTCACCTTGGTCCTCAGAATCCCACCATGATCAGTCCCAGCACCAGGCACACCAGCAGCACCAACAACAACACCAACCTTCTCCGCAATCACCTGATGCTGCACAGAACAGAGGGCATCAGCACCCGAGAACATTGCTGCCCGGGACACCAGGGATGGCCTCACCATGGCCAGATTTACTTCACTTGATGCTGTACACCCTGGCTGCCACATGATTTACCAGGTTGGCACCACCCCACACCAACAACATAAAGCATCCCTACAATGCCCAAGCCATTCCTTTCACACTCATCGCCATTGCGGGGCGTACCGTTATGTTTCACCATTCATTGCAACTCATTAAGCCACTTCCAAACATGCACACAAATCTGTCCAAGAACGGAAAGTGTTGAAAATAAAGATTTCAATGTTTGACAGCATATTAACAGAAACTTTACATGAACATTGACTAAAACACGCAAGTGCCTACCCTTGTGTGTGTTAGTTGGTATGATTGCACTAGGATGAAGGTGAGTGTGAGGGTTGGCTAGTGAGATGGGGATGTGATAATGTAGATAAGGATGGATGGAGGTGCAAGGTAAGTTGGTGTGAGTAAGGATGTGCAGGAGTAGGGTAGGGAAGGCAGAATGATGGGGATGTGATGAGTGGCACAGCAGGATGAGGTGGAGTGTGGCTTTGTACTAACGTTTCGTGATCTACTGAGATCATTGAAAGGTTTGCGCCACTGCAGCCTGGTCCTCCTGACGACAACCCTGCTTGTGTCCTCCTGTGCAATGTGCAACCAGGCTGTGTTGGTCTCCTGGGGAGGTCTCTTCCGCCCATGGGAAGGGAAGAGGACCACCCTGCGTGCTGTGACTCCCTCCATAAGCATATGGAGGGAGTCATGGGAGAACCTGGATGCAGCCCTGCACCTCTGTGCAGTGATTGTCAGTGTTTGCAGCACTTCAATGCTATAGAACACTGACAGCACAAATGTCAAACTAAATTTGGGCATGGCCCCTTTAAGGAAACCAGCTGATGACGTGTCATGAATTATGTCACCAGACCCGCTTCCTCTAATTGGCCGGGAAACTCGCTGGGCAGGCTTAACTAGCCCATTCAATGAAAAATCATTTCAGAGGCCGGGATGGAGCCAGCAGCAGGGCCAAGACCGGCCACCAACATCGCCTGCCATGGACCCACCAAGGTAAGTAAAATCACAGCCTAATTATTGACTCTTAATGCATAGCAGGCCACTCAATTGTAATTGCTATTCAAGAATGCTGGCAACCAGGGATGGGTAATAAATGTGACCTTGCCAATGTTGCAATGCCCATATATCCTGCGAAGACAATGGCCCGGATTTTCCGACCCCCACTGGTGCGTACGAGGTGTGTACGCGCCCGTTGGGGCCTCGCAAGTGCCGGTTTCAGGCATGCGAAGTGCATGCGCTAAAACCCGGCACTCGCGATCTGTCAAGAAGGGCCTCCGCGGGCAGAGAGTTCCGCTGTTTGCACAACTTCCACCCGCTGAAAGCCTTTAAAAAACGTACGCCTGGTAAAAGCATGCGTACGGCCTGCTTTTACCAGCATAAGAGTTTTAAAAAATAATAAATTTTCACTCATTTATAATTTAAAAATACTTTTAAAAAAGGGTAAGTTTATTTTTAGCCCCGTAAAAAACTTTAATAATTGTTTTCAAAAAAATTAATTTTTGTTTAAAATATTAAATTTAATGTAATTCTAACTAATTTTAAATATGTGATGTTTTTTAAAAAAAATGTATTTCATGTTTAGCTGTTTTTTAAGTGATCCCCGTTCATACTTTTGACAGATCTGTGCATAGAGACCTGTCAAAAGTATGAAGGGGTATCCCTTCTTTGATTGGTTCCCCATGGCCCACGTGATCTCAGGGGCGCTTGCAAACTGCATGCGCCCCTGGGATACCTGAGCCTCTGTGCGCGCGGACCAGGAGAGGGCCAGGAGTGGAAGTGTCGGGACCTACGAAGCAAACAGGTAAGTTCGTAGATTTTTTCCGATCAGAGGCATCCGCACGCAGGAAGCCTCCGATCGGAAATTCAGGGCCATTTTTTTAATTGTATATGTAAGTATACATTTTAATGCACTCTTGATGCAAAAAAATCTCCAAGCTTCTCTTTCACAGCTGTGGTGCAACCGAGCAACTTATAGTCCCGGATTTTGCAGTGGGTAATGATGGCGAACTGTCAGCGTTTGGCGTCATTACCACTCTGAAACTGACCGCAACTTCAGGATTTAAAGTGTATGTATCTAAATGCGGAAATCCTGAAGTTGCAGTCAGTCATTCACTGCTCTGACACAGGCTGCTCTGTGGACACCCACCCTTCAAAGTGTCGAGCAGTGGAACTTTTTTTATTCGTTTATGGGATGTGGGCGTCGCTGGCAATGCCAGCATTTATTGCCCATCCCTAATTGCCCTTGAGAAGGTGGTAGTGAGCCGCCTTCTTGAACCGTGTGGTGAAGGTACTCCCACAATGCTGTTAGGGAGGGAGTTCCAGGATTTTGACCCAGTGACAATGAAGGATCGGCGATATACTTCTAATTCAGGATGTTGTGTGACTTGGAGGGGAACTTGGTGGTGTTCCCATGTGTCTGCTGCCCTTGTCCTTCTAGGTGGAAGAGGTCGCGGGTTTGGGAGGTGCTGCCGAAGAAGCTTTGGCGAGTTGCTGCAGTGCATCTTGTAGATGGTACACACTGCAGCCACGGTACGCCGGTGGTGGAGGGAGTGAATGTTTAAGGTGGTGGATGGGGTGCCAATAAAGTGGGCTGCTTTGTCCTGGATGGTGTTGAGCTTCTTGAGTGTTGTTGGAGCTGCACTCATCCAGGCAAGTGGAGAGTATTCCATCACACTCCTTACTTGTGCCTTGTAGATGGTAGAAAGGCTTTGGGGAGTCAGGAGGCGAGACACTAGCCGCAGAATACCTAGCCTCTGACCTGCTCTTGTTGCCACAGTATTTATGTGGCTAGTCCAGTTAAGTTTCTGGCCCAGGATGTTGATGGTGGGGGATTCGGCGATGGTAATGCCATTGAATGTCAAGGGACGGTGGTTACACTCTCGTTTGTTGGAGATAGTCATTGCCTGGCACTTCTGTGGCGCGAATGTTACCTGCCACTTATCAGCCCAAGCCTGAACATCGTCCAGATCTTGTTGCATGCGGGCATGGACAGCTTCATTATCTGAGGAGTTGTGAATGGCACTGAACACTGTGCAGTCATCAGCGAACATCTCCACTTCTGACCTTATGTTGGAGGGAAGGTCATTGATGAAGCAGCTGAAGACGGTTGGGCCTAGGACACTGCCCTGAGGAACTCCTGCAGCGATATCCTGGGGCTGTGATGATTGACCTTCAATCACCACAATCATCTTCCTTTGTGCTAGGTATGACTCCATCCAGTGGAGAGCTTTCCCCCCGATTCGCATTGACTTCAGTTTTACTCGGGCTCCTTCATGCCACACTCGGTCAAATGCTGCCTTGATGAAAAGAACTGATGAAAACTTGGGCTTTTCTTAATATCGCTGTTAAATACCCCATTAAATGTTGAGCCTTGTTGGACTAGGTGTAACCGGGGTTTTAACAGCTAAACAACCGTTCTGGCCCTGAAAAACTCATTTTTATATTTGTGGAGAGTCAAAATTATAATTTTTAAACTTTACTTTTTTTTAAGTTCATGATATTTCAGCTTCTACCTTATCCCCATGTGAAAGTCCCAATCTTTATTTTGCTCCCTGTAACATTTTTAAAAAGTCTGGATAAAAGCTGCTTTTCATTTCCTGGTTTGCTGACTCAGAATTCTTCAATGTGATGGCTGCTTAGACAGTTTGTTGACACCACTGCAGCTCTTCGCTGGGAATTCCCATTACAGAGCGCGACAATCAATTGCACGTTGAGAAAGATAAACTTCTCTGTGGGCAGCTTTTTTCGAGACCGGTGGCGACGCCTTTGCTTCGTTGCTGACTGCAAATCGCGGACCATGTAGAGTAGGATTCTACTTAATGGTCTAGAAAAACAGGCACCTAAGGGTTCAATATGATGGGCAGTATAAGTGCGCTCATTCCACACCAGAGGTTTGCCATCAGCCATATTTTTCCCCCTCGGGGGGGAACATGATCTCACTCCTCCTGTCCACTGCCTGGACCAGGGCCTCCAATGCTGCATCACAGGACCTGAGTGCCGTGTCTGGCCCTCTTGGAGCCATTTCTCCACTTGTGATGTTTCTCTGCTGTCTACAGCCAGAGTGTGTCTCTGCTTTAAGAGATGCTGGCTGTATTTAAGTGGCGTCAGAGACCCCTGATTTTCCATCCCCCTCCCCAAACAGCCAATAAGCAGCTCTGCCTGCATGCCTGACTCATTATAATGAGCTGCCGACATGAATTTCACATTGTGCGCCCACATGAACAAGCACATGCAGTGCACACCCCACCCTAACCTTCCCCCCCCCCCCCCCCCAGCACGCTCATTTTAAGGCGTAAACACATTTCTAGACCAATGGGGGAGGAATTCCTGTTCGCCAGCAAAGTTGGAGTTAACGGCCGCTGAAAATGGCTGCAACGCTAATGGAGCAATATTGGTCTGGGGGCATGGAGATTGGTGGTGCAGCACTTATCTTCCATGCAACGCTATCCTGGTGGCCTTGCTGGAGGCATCTGAGATGAATATCCTGTCCAGGTGCGGTGTTGCAGCTTCCCACAGCCTCTGGAATCGAGGCTGTGGAGCTCGCAAGGAATTGTGGGTAATGAAGAGGTCTGAGAATTAAAGGGGCCACGCACACTGAAGCAATACAAATTAAAATTAAGTTAAACAATGCAGTTTTCAGCCATTTCTGCCTTTTAAAAAATATTTAACATTAAAAAGTCCCAAATGTGAATATTCAGCTCTTAAAGCTGAATTAGAAACATAGAAAAATAGGAGCAGGAGTAGGCCATTTGGCCCTTTGAGTCTGCTCCGCCATTCAATATGATCATGGCTGATCCTCTACCTCAATACCACATTCCCGCTCTCTCCCCATACCCCTTGATGCCCTTTGTGTCTAGAAATCTATCTATCTCCTTCTTAAATATATTCAGTGACTTGGCCTCCACAGCCTTCTGTGGTAGAGAATTCCACAGGTTCACCACCCTCTGAGTGAAGAAATTTCTCCTCATCTCAGTCCTAAATGTCCTACCCCGTATCCTGAGACTGTGACCCCTCGTTCTAGACCCCCCAGCCAGGGGAAACATCCTCCCTGCATCCAGTCTGTCTGGCCCCCTGTCAGAATTTTATACGTTTCAATGAGATCCCCTCTCATTCTTCTAAACTCTAGTGAATACAGGCCTAGTCGAGCCAATCTCTCCTCATACGACAGTCCTGCGATCCCAGGAATCAGTCTGGTGAACCTTCGCTGCACTCCCTCTATGGCAAGTATATCCTTTCTTAGGTAAGGAGACCAAAACTGCACACAGTACTCCAGGTGTGGTCTCACCAAGGCCCTGTACAACTGTAGTAAGACATCCTTGCTCCTGTACTCAAATCCTCTTGCAATGAAGGCCAACATACCATTTGCCTTCCTAACTGCTTGCTGCACCTGCATGTTTGCTTTCAGTGCCTGGTGTACAAGGACACCCAGGTCCCTTTGTACATCAACATTTCCCAATCTATCACCATTTAAATAATACTCTACCTTTCTGTTTTTCCTACCGAAGTGGACAACTTCACATTTATCCACGTTATACTGCATCTGCCATGTATTTGCCCACTCACTCAACTTGTCTAAATCGTCTTGAAGCCTCTTTGCATCCCCCTCACAACTCACAATCCCACCTAGTTTTGTGTCGTCAGCAAACTTGGAAATATTATGATATTTGTTTAAAAAAACAAACACAAGAAACAAACACAAGAAACAAACCCAAATGGAGAGGATATGCAGCCAGCAGGTGTTTTGACACGTTGGACCCCCTGGGACACATCTCATTGTCTTGGCTGTGCTCTTAGTGTGTCTTTGATGTAGGGAAAGATTGAATCTCTGCATTTTCTCTGTGTTTATATTCTGTGAATTCTGGTAGATTGTCTCACAGTAACTCTACCTGACGAAGGGGCGATAGCTCCGAAAGCTTGTAATTTTAAATAAATCTGTTGGACTATAACCTGGTGTTGTGCGACTTCTCATTTTTGGAAATATTACATTTGGTTCCCTCATCCAAATCATTGATATATATTGTGAATAGCTGGGGCCCAAGCACTGATCCCTGCGGTACCCCACTAGTCACCGCCTGCCACCCCAAAAAAGATCCATTTATTCCTACTCTCTGTTTCCTGTCCGTTAACCAATTTTCAATCCATGCCAGTATATTACCCCCAATCCCATGTGCTTTAATTTTGCACACTAACCTCTTATGTGGGACTTTATCAAAGGCTTTCTGAAAATCCAAATACACTACATCCACTGGTTCTCCCTTATCTATTCTACCAGTTACATCTTCAAAAAACTCCAGTAGGTTTGTCAAACATGATTTCCCTTTCATAAATCCATGTTGACTTTGTCTAATCCCGTTGATATTTTCTAAGTGTCCTGTTATCACATCCTTTATAATAGACTCTAGCATTTTCCCTACTACTGATGTTAGGCTAACTGGTCTGTAGGTCCCTGTTTTCTCTCTTCCTCCTTTTTTAAATAGTGGGGTTACATTTGCCACCCTCCAATCGGCAGGAACTGTTCCATAATCTATAGAATTTTGGAAGATGACAACCAATGCATCCATTATTTCCATGGCTACCTCTTTTAGTACTCTGTGATGCAGATTATCAGACCCTGGGGATTTTATCGGGTTTCAGTCCCATTAATTTCTCCAGCACTATTTTCTTACTAATACTAATTTCCTTTAATTCCTCCTTCTCACTAGACCCTTGGTTCCCTAGCATTTCTGGGAAGTTATTTATGTCCTCTTCCGTGAAGACAGAACCAAAGTATTTGTTTAATTGTTGTGCCATTTCCTTGTTCCCCATTATAAATTCTCCCGTTTCTGACTGTAAGGGACCTACATTTGTCTGCACTAATCTTTTTCTTTTTACATACTTGTAGAAGCTTTTACAATCCGCTTTTATGTTCCTTGCAAGTTTACTCTCTTACTCTATTTTTCCCCTCTTAATCAATCTCTTGGTCCTTTTTTGCTGAACTCTAAACTGCTCCCAATCCTCAGGCTTGCTACTTTTTCTGGCAACTTTATATGGCTCCTCTTTGGATCTAATACTATCCTTAATTTCTTTTGTTAGCCATGGTTGGGTCGCTTTTCCTTTTGTGTTTTTGTGCCAGAAAGGAATGTATAACTGTTGCAATTCATGCATTCGTTCCTTAAATGTTAGCCATTGCCTATCCACCATCATGCCTTTTAATGAAGCTCCCCAATCTATCATAGCCAACTCACTCCTCATACCATCGTAGTTTCCTTTGTTTAGATTTAGAAACCTAGTTTCGGATTGGACTTCTTCACTTTCCATTTTAATGAAGAATTCTATCATGTTATGGTCACTCTTCCCGAAAGGACCCCGTACAACAAGATTATTAATTAACCCCTTCTCATTTCACAATACCCAATCTAGGATAGCCTGTTCCCTAGTTGACTCCTCAACGTACTGGTCTAAAAAAACAAAATTACCTTCCTAACCTCAACAAATGGGAAAACTGCCTCAGCACTAACACAAATGGCTCAGCAAGCCAGGGAAGGGGCACCCAGTGTCTCGCACGCAGCACTCCAGCAAGACAGACCCTCTACCCACAAGGGCCAGGAGGCCCTCCAGAAAGAACGATGTGAGACCACATCACTGCGGCTGTCATTGCCAGCAGTGTCACCCCCACCACCTGGCTCCAGTGCCCAAAGAAGCTTCACAACCTCAGACCACTGGTCAAGGTCAGTGAATGCATCTTCAAAAGCCGTCTCCTACCAACTGCACCACTCGCCTCACACACTGCTCAATGCACGACCCCCAATCACTCACCTACCAACAATCTGCACCAATCACAAGGCATATCTCCCATTCCTAGCCTCACCTCACCCCCTTAGAGGAGACTGGTGCTGGCCATTCTTGGCAGGGGCATGGTTGAGCCCTTGGCCAGCGGTGGGGCAGAAAGGTTACAAGATGCTGGTATCCTCATCTGTTATCCTCCTTCTGGCATGCACCTCATGCTTTCCCGCCCTCCAGTCACCACAACTCCACCCTTGTGCCTTCCTCATTTCACACACCCAAGAAATGCAGCCTGCCCAGCCAGTGGGTGGCAAGAAGAAGAAGGAGAGGAGAGTGAAGAAGAACAAGAACAGGGAAAGATTGATTTGACACTCCCAGCCACCAGCTCCTCAAGTTCAACCAGCAAGGATATTTGCAGTGTCCCCCACTGAAAGTCAGCAGCCTTCCACCAGCCATGCTGCAGTCACTGGGTTAGCACTGCGTGACATCAGTAGGATAGGCAAAGGCACACATAAGACAGTCACTAGGAGAATGCATACAGATGATGAGTTGATTTTTGATGTCACATTGGATGGATAGACGTATACAGGTGGATTGGAAAGTTTGGTTTGTGGTGGCTTTTATTTCAGCATCGTGGCCAAGAGGACGTTGTGATGGTCAGTAACAGATTGAAGGTAAGGTGTGGGACTAATGTTGAAAGGGGACTTGGGTTGTCGTCACTGGGACCAGAGGTGGATGGTTCCATCCTGGATATCCTGGCCACAAAGGGGCTGTCTAGGATGCACCCTACCGTCTGATTCCTCCTCTTCAGCTTCCTCCTCTTCTGCTTCCTCCTCTTCTGTGTCTTCCTCTTCCCTCTGCAAGCGGATGCTGTAAATGTGAAATGACAGCATAAAATCCTGGAAATACTCAGCTGGTCAGGCAGCATCTCGACCTGAGACGTGAACTCTGCTTTTCTCTCCACGGATGTTGCGTGACCTGCTGAGTATTTGCAGCATGTCCTGTTTTCTCAAAGGTGTTCATTTACCATCTGAGCTTTGCAAGCATCCAGCAGCACTCCCTACACAATTAAAAAAAACTTTTTACATCTATTGCAGCAAGCCACCACTTCAATAAAAAATTTTAAAAGTCCAAAACCTTACATTCAAACCTACCTAACGATGTGTGTGTCCCTTTAAGAGGTGCAGACATCACCACTGTCAGCCAGCTTGCACGCCAGGTTAACCTGGTGTGCTTAGGACCCAGCGCTATGGTCAAAGTTCACGTTGGTGACGTTAAGTTGGTGTTGCACGCCGATTGACGTCACCACACCACCATTTTTTCTTTCAGGGTGCTACCAATTACCGGCAGCGCAAAGGGGGACACGATTATGGCAGCCGCCGCGGGACCCACCACCAGCTGGCAAAAGAGCGGCGGCCGCCATTTTATCGCCATTTCATGGCGCTACAGAGTGGCAGTAAGTAGATCAATTTCTAGCCCAATGTCTCTAAATTGGGAGTTCAAGGCAGATCTACTCTCAATCATCAGCAAAGTAATGGAAGGTGTCATCGACAGTGCGATCAAGCGGCACTTACTCACCAATAACCTGCTCACTGATGCCCAGTTTGGGTCCCGCCAAGACCACTCGGCTCCCGACCTCATTACAGCCTTGGTCCAAACATGGACAAAGGAGCTGAATTCCAGAGGTGAGGTGAGAGTGACTGCCCTTGACATCAAGGCAGCATTTGACTGAGTCTGGCATCAAGAAGCCCTAGTAAAACTGAAGTCAATGGGAATTGGGGGGAAAACTCTCCACTGGCTGGAATTGTACCTAGCACAAAGGAAGATGGTTGTGGTGGTTGAAGGTCAATTATCACAGCCCCAGGACATCGCTGTAGGAGTTCCTCAGGGCAGTGTCCTAGGCCCAACCATCTTCAGCTGCTTCATCAATGACCTTCCCTCCAACATAAGGTCAGAAATGGGGATGTTCGCTGATGACTGCACAGTGTTCAGTGACATTCACAACTCCACAGATAATGAAGCAGTCCATGCCTGCATGCAACAAGACCTGGACGACGTTCAGGCTCGGGCTGATAAGTGGCAGGTAACATTCGCGCCACAGAAGTGCCAGGCAATGACTATCTCCAACAAGTGAGAGCCTAACCACCTCCCCTTGACATTCAATGGCATTACCATCGCCGAATCCCCCATTATCAACATCCTGGGGGTCACCATTAACCAGAAACTTAACTGGACCAGCCACATAAATACTGTGGCAACAAGAGCAGGTCAGAGGCTAGGTATTCTGACTCCCCAAATCTTTTCCACCATCTACAAGGCACAGGTAAGGAGTGTGATGGAATACTCTCCACTTGCCTGGATGAGTGCAGCTCCAACAACACTCAAGAAGCTTGACATCATCCAGGACAAAGCAGCCCGCTTTATTGGCACCTCATCCACCACCTTAAACATTCACTCCCTCCACCACCGGCGTACCGTGGCTGCAGTGTGTACCATCTACAAGATGCACTGCAGCAACTCGCCAAGGCTTCTTCGGCAGCACCTCCCAAACCCGCGACCTCTTCCACCTAGAAGGACAAGGGCAGCAGACGCATGGGAACACCACCACCTCCAAGTTCCCCTCCAAGTCACACACCATCCTGACTTAGAAGTATATCGCCGGTCCTTCATTGTCGCTGGGTCAAAATCCTGGAACTCCCTACCTAATAGCATTGTGGGAGTACCTTCACCACACGGACTGCAGCGGTTCAAGAAGGCGGCTCACCATCACCTTCTCAAGGGCAACTAGGGATGGGCAATAAATGCTGGCCTTGCCAGCGACGTCCACATCCCATAAACGAATTAAAAAAAAGGTACAGGAGCTTCTTTGTAAAGCGAATATTCTGCATAATCTACAGAATTCTAATTTTCAGTATCTTTGAACCTATGTCAGTTTGCAACACCTTTAAAATAAGAATTTCATCAATAACTGGCTCAATTTCTATTTAGCTCAATGAAGATCAACCTTAATTGTTTGAAGAAAGACATGCTTTGTGAACAGTTGAGCAGGTTCCACTGTGAAACTTATACAAAGGAGTTGTGCACAATTGGACTGCCATTGTGCGGGCTGTGGAGGAAACTGATGGTATGCATCCTAGAATACTGATGTGAAAGTCATTGATGAGGCCACATTTGGAATAGTGCCCATTAAAGGAAAGATATTAGAGCCATGGAATGGATACAGTGAAGATTCACTAGAATAAAGCAAACCTAAAGTAATGAATGGTCTGAGAGAAACAAGTAGTATGTGGGATTAAGCATGTCAGTAGAGTGAGAGGGATCAGAAATCGAAGGAAAACTTGCTGCTTAGTTGAGATTAAGGAGGAAAGAACCAATGAAAGTCACCCACATATTTAATAATCTGTATTCTGAATGGATAAGTTGAATTGTGCACTTAGAATGAAAATGCAGCTTTGTGATTGTGAAATTGGGGATCCTTTCAATTCAGGGTGAGGGGTGTTTTTTATGGAAAGATTAAGATTTTGCGATGAATAGGTGTAAAATACTGTGTGATTGGAGTATAGGGTAGTATGATCAAGAATGTTTCGGTGCATGGGGTAACTGATATCCTGTTCAGCAACTTGTTATTATGAGAGCTGGTAGCACTAGGCCGATTTTCAGTGCAGTGTGAGGAATTGTTTGTCAGGTGGGGGTTTGTTTCTTAGTAACCATTATATAAGAACTTTTGGTGGAGATATTTTCACTTTACTTGGATTATGCAATTGAGACTTCTAAAAGTTAACAAAAATATATTTAACACTATCATTTGCGCATGTACATTCACATGTACTTACTACATATAGAACAAGAAGTTGGAGGTGTTACAAGACTATACTATTCAGGTTAGGATTTGTAATAATGTCCTAAACAGCAATACTGAGACTCAAGTGACTTTATAAAATCCTCAGAACAGAAATATCATGTTAATCTGTAACAATTTTTTCAGTGCAGCAGTTTTATACAATAGTGAAATTGTGCTTACAATTCATAGGAGAAAGCTGCATATAATGGAGCTCGAATTACACTACTATTATTTCCTGTATAAGGAGCACAATTGGGGGAAGGCTAACAATTTGCATATCCTGTATTAGCATCTTTCCAGAATATGTTCATATTAGGATTTTTTCACTTTATCTACCTATTATGCCAATCCAGTTTTAATGTTTACGTTTGCTGTTGTTAAATTTTACCACAGCGTTTTGGATCTTTCCCTACTGCTGCCAATGTTTGCAGTTCGAGGTTTTGTAGTAACACAGCTGATTTTTGTTGTTATGATCTTTATCTTCTGTTGAAACCACCAAATGTTGACTACTAGATGAGAGGTCAAGATAAGGAGTGAAATGTCAGACCATAGAATAGAGAGCACCAAATCATTTGATATTAGGGTACTATAGGTTATTTTTTAATTTTGTTATGAAGAGATTAATCTCTTTCTGGAAATATTACAAGTTTATAATAGAATCCAAATTGCTCTCATTACTGCAGTTCTGCTTGATCAACAAAAGTGCTGGGTGAGTTACAACTTTTGCCAGCTCAACATCGAGAAGGCCAAAGCCCCCACCACATCCCCCCACCACAAACTCCATTCCTTTGCTACTGACTGCATCCCCTCCCCAGCCACTTTGAAACAGATCATGCATAATCTTGCTGTCCTGTTCAACCCCCATCTGGTCTTTCAACCCCACATCAAAACGGCTTTGTTTCATCTCTGCAACATTGCCTACTTCCATGTCAACATGGACCCTCTGCCACGAACACATTACCATGCCTTTGTCACCCCCACACAAGACAACACCAATGCATTCTTTTGCTGGCCTCCCATCCTTCACCCTCCATTAATTCAGACTGGTTAAAAGCTCTGTCACCCCTATCCTGTCTCTTAGTAAGTCTCCTTCAACTATCACCCCAATCCTGACCTACATTGGCTCCCAGTAGCCCAACACATTTAAGTTTAAAATTCTCATCCTCATCTACAAATTCCTCCTACAGCCATCTATCCCCTCCTATATCTCTGTTGTCCTGACTGTGTCCTTCTATACCTCCCTTCCCTTTGCCCCACCAGCGGTGGCATTGCCTTCAGCTGCCATGGCCCCTCTTTCTGGGACTCTCTCCATAAACCCCTCTAATATCTCCACAAAACCCATTTTCTCGATCACATTTTCAATCATGCTCTTCCTGGGTTGACGTTCATTCCCCTTCGCCCTATTTGTGAAGTGCCTTGGGACTCTATTCACCTTAAAGATGCGACTATAAATGCGTATTGTTGATTAAAAAAAACTTGAGCAGTTTACCAAGTCTTCAGAACTCTGGAAGGGTTGAAACTGCCAAAGCCTTCATAATTTGGGCCCTGGCAGCCAGCAGCCAGCAGCCAGAAGACTTTCACCAAAGGGACGGGAGGTATACATATCAGGAAAGGATGAACAGGCTGGGTCTCTTTTCTCTTGAAAAAAGAAGGCTGAGGGGTGACCTAATAGAGGTCTTTAAAATTATGAAAAATTTTGATAAAGTGGATACAGAGAGAATGTTTCCACTTGTGGGGAAGAGCATAACTAGAGGCCATCAATATAAGATAGTCACCAAGAAATACAACAGGGAATTCAGAAGAAACTTCTTTACACAAAGAGTGGTGAGAATGTGGAACTCGCTACCACAGGGAGTGGTTGAAGCGAATAGTATAGATGCATTTAAGGGGAGGCTAGACAAGCATATGAGGGAGAAGGGAATAGAGGATTATGCTGATAGATTTAGATGAGGAAAGACGGGAGGACGCTCGTGTGGAGCATAAATGCCGGCATGGACTGGTTGGGCCAAATGGCCTGTTTCTGTGCCGTATATCCTATGTAATCCTATGTAATATCATTTTGAGCAGTTTCATCCCAGTTGCTTGTTCTATTTGGACATGACCCTATAAAATATTGATAGAATTTTCATTTATATAGTTCATTCATCATATCCTTCATATAATTACTTTGTAAGTGTTGTTATGTGGATAACATGGCAGCCAATTTCTGCACAGCAAGTTCCCACCAATGAGATGAATGACCAGTTGATGTGATTTTGATGGTGTCAGAGAGAAATTTTGGCCAGGACTCTGCTTTTCAAATGGTGCCACAAGACTTTTGCGTCCACTGGAAGAGGCAGACCAGATATCATCCAAAAGACAGCAACTCCGGCAATAAAGTAGTCCCTCAGTACTGCACTGAAATGTCATGTCTAGATAATGGCCCAAAAATTCGGCTGAATACGAGAGAGTACGAACTGTGTACTCTCGCGTATTCAGTCCCGAAGTGCCGGTTTCCTGCATGCACTGCGCATGTGCGGGAAACCGGCACTTCCGGTATGGCGAAGGGGGCGGTTGCTAAGTGAACCACGTGCGCACTACAGGCTGTGCGCACGCAGCACACTTAGGTTTTTTTTCAGGTTTCAACGCGAAGGTGAGTATGGAATATTTTACACATGAAGAAAGGAAGCGTAAGACCCCCTTTTAACAAGGTAAGTAGTTAATTAAGTATTATTTAAAAAAAATTTCAACAGGTTTATCTTTTTTAGAGACTTTAAAGAAAGGTAAGTTTATTTTTATAACTTTTAAAAAGAATTTAAATTTTTTCAAAAATTTAAATTTTTGTTTAAAGTGGTTAATTTATTTAACTATAGTTATTTTATTAATGTGATGGTTTTTTTAAAATTTATTTGAGGTTTAGCTGTTCTTTTGGGGGCAATTTGTATTCATAGTTTTGACAGTTCTCCTGTCAAATCTATGAATGAAAGATGGTGTGCTGCCATTGGCTCTCCATGGCCCACGTGATCCCAGAGGTCGCATCGAACTAACTGTGCCTCTGGGACACGCACACACTGCGCGCCGGCACCAGGGAGAGGCCCAGGACCAGAAGTTCGTGTGGGCCCAAAACACAACGGCCGGCGCGGAGTGCGATATCGCGGGGGATCCTTATCCCCGCGGCAAGCCTCAGAGTCAAATTTCTGGGCCTATGTATACAAGTGGACCATGAACCAAGAACTATCTGACTTGGAGTGCTACCAACTGAGACACACTGAAAAACACAGCAAAATGCTATTTGACATAGAGATATCACTCAATAGTAAACTTACATTGGTCACCACTGTGAAAAGTGTTCCAAAATAGCAATTTACAAATAAGGTTTTATAACTAAAAACACTGTATGCAAAAGTAAACATGGCAGCTTAGAAAATAACAAGTGGTATTGAAAGTGTCCAATAGGAATGATGGAAGCTGCAGTCCAAAATTGTCAATTCGGTGATGGGATTGGAATCAAAGCTGATGCATGTTACGGCCTTGAGCGCCTCCAAAATGTAACATTTAAACTCAAACCTTGGTACAGGTACATAAAAAGTACAAGGGACTGCCAGCTTTCCAACAGAATTCCAAGATCTCAGGGGAGCAGAAATGGAGTAGCAGTGTGTTCAACATAAAAATGTTTAATTGCTCTTCACAGCTAATTGCTGGATACCAGTCTGCAGACTGCCTGTAGAATTGGGCTCTGCACCTCAATAGATAGATTTAGATTGGCTGCCTACATCTCACACAATCAAGCCATGCTCACCACATCCACAGAAATAAGCACTGAATCATACATACCAACCTAGAAAACTAGCAACTGCAGACCAACAGCTTCAAAAAGCTGACAACCCAAGAACAGCCCCATTATGTGAAAAGAGGCTTTGTAACTTAAGCTGTTGGTATACCAACATTTCCTCCCTTGTATTGGAAGACAAAAAAATATAAGTACATGAAAGCCTGAAGTGAAAATCTCAATGGTAAAGGCAAAAAAAATTGTGGTGCATTTCTAGGAGGACCTGGAGCAAGGTCTTCTGGACAAATTAAAATGTTTACACTGATAATGCATTCTGGTTAATTTTAAGCGCTTTTATACTTAACAATTGGAAGATTTTTGATTTTTTTTTAAAGGAAAGATAAAGTGATATTTGGATTTTCCATGGACCAACCAGGCCATCAATTGCCCAAAAGTTTTCTCAACAATCACCCTTCCACACCCAATCCCTCAACACCCCAGTTGACAAAGGCACTCTGCCTCAGTTCACAGAGACACTGCACCCAATCCAACTTCCCACGCTTTCAATAATGTTTCAAATAAAAGGCTATTAATTAAACTCCAAACCGTGAGGATTCAGGGTAAACCCTGCGAATGGATAAAACACTGACCAAAGGGTAGAAAACAACAAGTACTCATTTGAGGAGTTTAGTTAGAATGGAGTGGGTGGACATACTGAGTGGGGTACCTCTGGGACCATTACTGTTCTAATTTTCAGAAATGATCAGAAATGCAATGCACAGTGGAAGGGGAGGTGGTTTTGGAAAAGGCAGCTCAATTTGACAGAATACATTAGACAAAATATGCAAGTAGGCAGATCAATGGCAGATCAAATGTAATGCCGACTGGTGTAAAGTGCCAAACATAGGAAGGAAAATAGATGACATGCATACTCTATGAATGGTGTTGAAATAGTTAAGGGTGTAGCTGAAAGAGACCTAGGAATTTTAGTGGACTTGATACTAGCAGCAATCAACAAATTTTGAACTACATAGCCAAAACAATTGAATATAAGTCAGAGGAGGGAACAATCAAAACTGTATAGTGCTCTGTTCAGACCACACCTTGAATATTGTATCCAGTTCTTGTTGCCAAGAAATGAGAGACATTCAAATGCTGGAGGAAGTGCAGAGAAGAGCTTTAGGCTGAAACACATTGTCAGTCTGAGTTATGAGAAAAGATTAGCGAGATTTTGGGGTATAAATTCATCTTGGGCGCTATCACCCATGTTACGCTACCACCTATGAGAAATTTATACCCCTTGACTTTTCAGCCTATAAAGTAGGCATCTGAGAGTTGATCTGGTAGAGATATATTTGATTAAGCGTACAGAAAATGTTAATCCAGAATGTTACTATAAATTAAACTGCGGGATTAAAACTAGGGGACATGGAATCATACTGGTAAAGGTAATTTTGGACTGATATCATAAGAACATAAGAACATAAGAAATAGGAACAGGAGTAGGCCAATCGGCCCCTCGAGCCTGCTCCGCCATTCAATAAGATCATGGCTGATCTGATCCTAACCGCCAATCTACTATCTATCACAGAACCATCTCCTGCATCTAACAGAATTGCACACACGAAATAGGAGCAGAATCAGGCTACACGGTCCCTGGGCCCGCTCCACTACCCACAGGGCCATGACCGATCCGAACCTAGACTCATGTCCAAATTCCTGCCCGCTCCCCGTAACCCTTAATTCCCTTTACTTCTAGGAAACTGTCTATTTCTGTTTTAAATTTATTTAATGATGTAGCTTCTACAGCTTTTTGTGGCAGCATATTCCATGGACCTACCACCCTCTGAGTGAAGTAGTTCCTCCTCATGAAAGTCTTCTTCATACAAAGAGTGATTAACATGAAATAAACTTCCAGATGGAGTAGTAAAGGCAAAAAAAAAACCTAGAATCATTTAAGAAACAATTGGAAGCTACAATAGGGGAACATTAGGATCTATCTGAATGGATGTATTGAGATGGGCTGAATAGCCTTTCTCATATGTAAGTATCATGTGATCTTGTGAGACACTCTTCTCCAAACCTCCCAGATCACACTGGCACTCTTCTCCCACTTCCTCAATTCAATCTGCCACTCTTCTCCCCCTCCAACCTAGATAAGCTGATATTTTTCTTCCACCTTTTTCTGTTCAAGTTGATACTCTTACCAGCCCTCCCCATGATCTTGCTGGCACTACCTCCCTTCCATCCCCAATTTAAGCTGGAAATCTCCCATTTCATTTCCTCTCAGTTAATGCTGGCACTCTCCTTCCTCACCCCATCCTGAAGTGCCACTCCTAGCTTCTCCTCTCTTCCCTCACCAGCCCCCCAGCAATACTCTCAATTCTGTCCCCTTCTTCCCTTCACTACCAAACATTTCCCCTTCCCTCTACAGCCATACATTTACCTCGCCCTCTGTTTCTATTTTTACCTCTTTTGTCACCCATTCATTTTTTCTTTTCCCTCTCCCCTTCACTGCCACCTATTCACCACTCCTTCACTGCCATCCACTACCCCCCTCTTTCACTAGCATCTACTCTCTCCCTTGTTTCATTGCCATCCACTCCTCTCTTCCCCTCCCTTCTTGCTATATATTCTGCCTCCTCCCTCCTCTTGCCATGATTCTGCCCACCCCCCTTGACATGCGTCTGTGCACGGCCTCCCCTTGCCATGCATTTGCCCCCTCCCTTCCCTTTGCCATGCATTCATTGGACTCAGAATGAGCAGGACAAAGAGGATAGGGAAGTCTGGTTGTGCTGATTTGTGTCAGCAAACACCAATACACTGACTGGGCTACCAAAACACTGACTACCAGCGTGAAACATTGATGGATGGCATGTATGCTTCCAATCCTTGGCAATTCTACCAGTGCAGTGACAAGAATGCTCAATAAAGCCAGTTAATGAATTCACACCAGGGAAGATCCTCCTTATCTCAAAAACGGGGCTGCCACCAGTTTTAAAAATAAAACTTTGTATAAGGTAACAGCTTGGCATTCCCCAGAAAGTTCCTTTCAGGAAAATGAAAAGTTCCTAAAAGTTGCAATCCAGCAACTTATTTGTTATCTACAACTTCTTTGGGCACAAGGACTAAATAAAAACACCTGCAAGTGCAACTCTCAAACTTGTGCACGCGTTTGTGTGCAAACAAAGGGGAGAAATGAATGAGTTTTCACAGCCTTCAGTTCCATCCTCCAACTGATCTGAGTAATTCATTCCAATAACCTCCAATCACAGTGAAAACAAGATTTTTCTTTTGACACTGCATCCAGGTCCTGGGGGAAAGACTGGTGGCATGAATCGCTTCAGCAATCTGTTCCCACTGCCTTCTTACATAGATACATAGATACATAGAAGATAGGAGCAGGAGTAGGCCATCCGGCCCTTCGAGCCTGCTCCGCCATTTAAGGAGATCATGGCTGATCCTCCAATTCAGTATCCCGTCCCCGCCTTCTCTCCGTAACCCTTAACCCCTTTTGCCTGTAGAAATACATCTAATTCCCTCTTAAATATATTTAATGAGCTGGCGTACACTGCCCTCTGTGGCAATGAGTTCCACAGGTTCACCACCCTCTGAGTGAAGAAATTCCCCCTCATTTCTGTCCTAAATGGTTTAGCCCTTATCCTTAAATTATGTCCTCTAGTTCTGTTCTCACCCGCCAAGGGAAACATTCCTTCTGCATCTAGTCTGTCTAGACCTGTCAGAATTTTATACACTTCTATGAGGTCCCCTCTCAATCTTCTAAACTCCAGTGTGTACATCCCTAAACTACATAGTCTCTCCTCATAGGTCAATCCCGCCATTCCTGGTATCAGCCTGGTGAATCGCCGCTGCACCCCCTCCATGGCAAGAACATCTTTCCTCAGATGAGGCGACCAAAACTGTACACAGTACTCGAGGTGTGGTCTCACCAGTGCCCTGTACAGCTGCAGCAAGGTATCCCTGTTCCTGTATTCCAACCCTTTTGCTATGAAGGCCAGCATACCGTTTGCCTTCTTGATCGCCTGTTGCACCTGCATGCTCGCCTTCAGTGACTGGTGTACAAGAACACCCAGGTCTCTCTGTACTTCCCCCTCTCCCAATTTATTGCCATTTAAATAATAATTTGCCCTCCCGTTCCTGCACCCAAGGTGGATAACTTCGCACTTGTCCACATTATAGTGCATCTGCCATTTATCCGCCCAATCACCCAGTCTGTCCAAATCGCACTGGAGCTTCCTGGTCTCCTCCTCTGAGCCCACCCCCCCTCCTAGTTTAGTGTCGTCTGCAAATTTGGAAATGCTGCATCCGACTCCCTGATCCAGGTCATTAATGTAAATTGTGAACAGCTGGGGACCCAGGACAGATCCCTGTGGTACCCCACTTGTTACTGCCTGCCATTCAGAAAATGAGCCGTTTATTCCAACTCTCTGTTTTCTATCTGACAGCCAGTTCTCTATCCACGTCAATACTTTCCCCTTTATACCATGAGCTTCAATTTTCCCTGCTAATCTTTTATGTGGGACCTTATCGAAGGCCTTTTGGAAGTCCAGGTACACCACATCTACTGGCTCTCCCCCATCTATTTTACCAGTTACTCCCTCAAAAAATTCCAATAGATTAGTCAAGCACGATTTACCCTTTGTAAATCCATGTTGACTCTGTCCTATCCTGTCCCCATTTGCTAAGTGCTCCGCTATTTCATCCTTAATGATGGACTCCAGCATTTTGCCCACAACTGATGTAAGGCTTACAGGTCTGTAATTACCTGCTTTTTCCCTACCCCCCTTTTTGAATAGTGGGGTAACGTTAGCTACCCTCCAATCCATGGGCACTGTTCCCGAGTCTAATGAATTCTGAAAAATCATACTTAGTGCATCCGCTATCTCTAGGGCCACCTCCTTCAGTACCCTAGGATGCATGTTATCAGGCCCTGGGGATTTGTCCGCCTTCAATCCCTTTAGCTTCCTTAACACCATATCCTTAGAGATATTGACTTGCGTCAGTTCCTCCTTTGCAAATGTCCCTATTTTTCCCGATATCCCAGGGAGGTTTTTTGTGTCTTCCTTCGTAAAGACTGACCCAAAGTATGCATTTAGTTGGTCTGCCATTTCCTTATTTCCCGTTATATATTCCCCCGTATCTGACTGCAATGGGCCAACTTTGGTTTTCACCAGTCTTTTCCTCTTGATATACTTATAAAAGCTTTTGGAGTTAGTTTTTATATTTTCCGCCAGCTTGCTTTCGTAAGCTATTTTGCCCCTCTTGATTAAGCCCTTTGTCCTCCTTTGCTCTATCTTAAACTGTTCCCAATCTTCCGCTCTGGCGCTTTTTTTGGCTATTTTATACGCCCTATCTTTGGATTTTATGCTGTCTCTAATTTCCCCTGTTATCCACGGTTGAGTCACCTTTTTAGATTTCCTTTTATGCCAGATTGGTATAAACAATTTTTGCAATTTTGTCATTCTATTTTTAAATGCTTGCCATTGTTTATCTACCTCCAGTCCTCCCAGGAACGTTGTCCAATCAGACCTACTCAGTTCCCGTCTAATGGCATCATAATTCCCCTTGTTTAAATTCAGGACCTTAGTATCTGAGTCAATTTCTTCGCTCTCCATTTCGAGTGAGAAATCGATCATGTTATGATCGCTCTGACCCAAGGGTCCCCGTACAACAAGATTACTAATTAGTCCCTTCTCATTGCACAGTACCCAGTCCAATATAGCCTGTTCCCGAGTTGGTTCCTCGACATATTGATCCAGATAACCATCCCTTAAACACTCAAGGAATTCCTCCTCCTCATTATTTTTACTGATTAGGCTATTCCAATCTATATGTAAGTTAAAGTCACCTATGATGACAGCTGTGCTCTTATTGCACGCTTCTCTAATTTCCCTCGTGATGCCCTCCCCAACCTCTATTTTACTATTTGGAGGCCTATATACCACTCCTATTAATGTTTTTCGCCCCTCGCTATTTCTTAGCTCCACCCATATAGATTCTGTATTAACTGAGTTAATATCCTTCCTTTCAATTGCATTTATCCCTTCTTTTACCAGCAATGCTACCCCTCCTCCCTTTCTTTTTCGTCGATCCTTCCTAAATACTGAATACCCCTGTATGTTAAGCTCCCAGCCCTGCTCACCCTGCAACCATGTTTCCGTAATCCCAATTAGATCATAATTATTAACCTCTATTTCCACAGCTAATTCATCTACCTTGTTCCTGATGCTTCTCGCATTAAGGTATAAAACCCTCAGGCTTTTTTTATGCTCACATTTTTTATGAATTAGTTTGGCCCTTTGTTTTTTGTTCCTCACTCTTTTACCATTTATTTCTGTCTGCCTTTCACTTTCCTCTATTTCACTACATAGGTTTCTAGCCCCCTGCCATACTAGTTTAAATGCTCCCGAACTTACAGTCTGTATGGAGGGTCTTCTGGGCCCCTGCGGGTAGAGGACCTGTCTCCTCCTTTCGACCCCCTGCACTAAGGCCTCCAGTACTGCATCCGAGAACCGAGGTGCCCTTTCTCTGCTTTGTTGTGCCGCTGGTACCTTCCCCTTTCCTTAGCTACACTAACAATGAGGTGCTTCTTTCAGAAAGCACCTCCCCTTTAAGAAGTGCAGACAGCGTTTCACACTGCTGGCTAGCTTTAAATAGAGATCATACTTCCCACGAAATTGGGCCCCCTGTTGAGTGCTGAGCCAACCAGCAGCGCATTCAGTGCTGGGTTCAGCGTTTCAATCATGTTAATTAGCAGGCAGCATGAACTTTGCTTGCTGCCTGCATTACTTTTAACGGGCGTGGGCAGATCGCACATCGTGAGCTCTGCGCCCATTTTCGGGCCTTATTGAATTTAGCCCCCTCTATTGTTTAACGCACTCCAGATGGTAAAGGATACATTTGTATAGAATTTCATCTACATAAAGAGTTATTTTGTGTTCTCTGCCCACCACTCAAATCCCTCGCAGTTCAATTTCCAACAAAAAAGGACAAGGCAACCATAAAGTACCCTTGAACAGCTCAAAATAAATCCAATTGTTGACCACTAAAGATCATGGGTAAGAGTACAGTAAGAAGATTAACCGAATCTTTTAAAAAGACCATTTCACATCTCAGCATTAAGGAAGACGACCAGGCTAATAATCTTCTAAGAAGGCATGGATAACATTTAAAAGTCTTTGGACATGAATTTCATTATCGTGAATTTCTCTCCTAGCAGTTTGGACTAATTTGGAAACAAATCTATTTAGATGATTAGCTACAATTTTGGTAAGTATCTTTGAATCGCAGTTAAGAAGAGAGATGAGAATGTAGCACTGGAATGTTTCAAGCTGAGAGAAGGGCACATCTCACCAAGTGTCAGGAATTGAACCAGAATTAATGATATTGTGAAAAATGTAAAAGGAGGTGCCAATTCCATTAAATTTCACCACAGAATTAAGCTTCTTAATCCAAATGGAGATCTGAGTGGCAGCAAGCTCCGCACTGACAGTTTTAATCCTCAAGTTACTGTGGACAAAATGAACTAAAGTTCACTACCATAAAGTGAGTTTTTTCAACTCCTGAAGCCAATGGAGAATTGTGCAAAGGCAGCATTTCAGAGGTTAATACAAACCCAAAGCTTGCAGCAGAAATAAATTTTAAGGAGAGCTGATTACCTGTTTTTTTTCTCATTTTCAATGCTAGGCCTCCTAGTAAAGTGTGATTTAAGTTATTGTAAGAATAACTTGGTGGGGGGGGGGGGCATAGCTGAGTGAAATGTGACACAAATAAGCCAGTGTTTGAGGAGGTCTAAATAGCAGCATTTCTACAGTGTAACATCACTGGACTGCCTCCCAGACACATTTTTATTTCTAAAATTAACGTAATTCTGATGTACTCCTACTGAAATTAGTGTGCATCGTAACATGATTCAAAATGTTCACAGTGGCAAAGCACCATTCCAGTTTTACGAAGGGAAGTTAATGAAAATTATCTTTTTAATATGAAGCATATGACAACCTATCTTGAAATCTGATTGAGTTATGATAAAGAGATGTTTAAGACTTTGAATGGTTTATGCCTTGGAGATTTAGATTAAAGCAAATGGTAATTTGTTTGACACATGCAATATGGAAGCAACTTATTTTTGCAGTTCAGGCTTTATCCCCAACATTTTCTCTTGTACAACATTCACAACGAGACTATAGTTCCAATGTGCAGGCTAAGTCCCTTGTGAACCTGTGTCCTTATTCTCCATGTATTGATTACCATGCCCAAGTTTAACAATTGTATCACTCATTGATGAATACGTGGAATTCTTGCTGCACCCTCCAATCACCTCCAAGGGCAAATAACACACCAGTAGGCCAATGTGCACAGGCTAAAATTATTTAGATTTAGCTATAGATCAAATAATCTGCAGAATCATAAAGCTACCTAGGATACATATATGCACTTTTGAAGTGTTTAAAAACAAAAAAAGATAGAGTCTAAAATCCTTGCAGTTATTTTTAGTGAATGCTTAGTAACAATCTCAGATGATGATCACGGGACGACATTGTATCCTGAGTTTCTATATTGACTCCATGTGAAGGCAACATTGGAAACTGAAGTCCCAAGAAACAGTTAGTCATGAGGCATATTTTCCTTTGAAGACCAAATAATTTCTCCTCAATAGTTAGACAACCAAAATGTTAACCATCTTTAACATTTTGGAGGGAAAGGTATGAACTGAGATTTCCAAGCAGCCAAAAAGTTTGTTTTTGACTCCTGACAGCAATCAGAAAACACAACTCTGTTTGAGTGGTTGAAATGAAATCAGCCTTTGAAATATTCCCTGTACTTCAAAGAATTTATCATTTGATTAACTTGGGAACAAAGGCACACTGGGGCTTATATATGTTCTTCGGATAAAACTTTAACTTTTGTCATACCTAACTCCTCTTCTGTTGACATATGTGGCGAATATTTTGTATATAATTTGACCTTCTGTAGAAAAGACAGCTTTATTTAAAGCCGGCACAACCAAATTGATCTTTTCTAAAGTATGCAAGATTGAATGAGTGGCTGGTTGGGATAACTTTTAATTGGAAGTTTGCTATCGGTACAACATTCTAACTACAAATCTGTGCTTTGTTTCATAGAGTTACAATCTATAGTACAGAAATAGGCCATTTGGCCCAATTGGTCTATGCCAGTGTTTATACTCTACATGAGCTTCCTCCCACTTTAATTACCTCTTTCCACCCTGCCCCCATATGCTTCTATTCCCTGCTCCCTCATGTATGCATCAAGCCTGCCCTTAAATGCATCAATGCTCTCTGCTTCAGCCATTCCATGCGAGTTCCACATTCTCACTACTCTTTGTGTAAAGAAATTCATCCTAAATTCTTTATTTGATCTCCTAGTAACTATCTTATATTTATGGCCCTTTGTTCTGGACTCACCCACAAGTGGAAACAGTTTCTCCACATCCGCTCTATTGAACACCTTCATAATTTTAAAGACCTCTATCAGGTCTCCTCTCAGTCTACTACTACTTTGCATTTCTCTGTGTAGAACATCATCTGCTACTGATCTGCCCACTTTTCTAATCTGCTAATGTTATCCTGCAATCTCCTGCATTCTTCCTCACAGTTTTCCTTTTGGTTCCTTAAGAGTTGCTTGAAAGAAGTGTACATGAAAAATACAAGCCCCCATGCACAAAAATGTAAGCATCCTGACACAAAGAAATCAGTGGGCGCTATATACAAAGATGCAAGCCCACATATACAAAAAGTGCAAACACTCATATCCAAAAGATCCAGGTGCCTATACACAAAAATGCAAGTATACATACACAAAAAATGCGAGCATGCATACAGGAACAGTACAAATGTTAGAATATTGGTTCCCCAACATACCTTCAACCAGAGCTTGTACTGCAAGAAACTGTAGGGTCGATTTTAATTGCAGGCGTTTTTTTGAGAGGCCACTGGGCAGGGCAATCAAGCTGTCTGCCCGATGTCATCAGTCTGAAGCCCGCACCATTCAGGCCCAAGCTCCTAGAGGTCACCGACCACGAGTGTCTCAAGGACCCTCATCTGAACATGAGCAGCATTCCACCACCCATGCTGAAGCCACTGGGGGAGCACCACGTAAAAGTATCAGAACAAACTCCACTGAAGAAAAACACTCTGGGTGCAAATATAATATAAAATAAAAACAGAAAATGCTGGAAATACTCAGCAGGTCAGGCAGCATCTGTGGAGAGAGAAACAGAGTTAACGTTCCAGGTCGATGACCCTTCGTCAGAACTGGAAAAAATTGGGGCTGGATTTTGTGAATGGAGATGAGTTGGAGGCGGGACTGCTGCTTGTCGTGTCAATGTCCCGCCTCCATCCTCATCTGACCAACCAGAGGGATTGTCCCCTGATTGAGCTTGTTAAGCCCGCCCTGCGGGCTCAGCAGGCCAATTAGGGAGGAAGTCACTGACAGAACACGTCAATGTCAGATGTGCTATCTGTCAAGACTTCTTGAAAGAAGAAATGTCAGCACAGCTCTGTGAAGCTGTCAAACACTGACATTCTCTGTAGTTTGATGAGTGCTTGTGTTCAGGACTCATCAAACCTTTCAACTTTGTAAATTTCTCATGGCTGTTGGTTCGGAGGATCCAACAGCCAGTCTGTGAAATCGACAAGGAGGATGTCGGGTCTTCCGATCCAGCGCGGCTAAAGGCTGTAGGCAGAAACCAAAGTAAGTGAACATTTTTTAAAACTTATCACTCACCTTACATACTTACCAGTCCACACTTGCACCCATCACTCACCTCTACATCTTACTTCCAGGTGCCTCCGACTACCGCAGACCTCCTCCACGTCTCCTCCAACCCGGCGGGGTTCTCCGAGGTCGGGAAGCCTTCACCTGTGAAGGTAAAATGGCACTAATCCTTTAAAAGGATTAAATGCCTTTCCCGCCTCCAGGAGACGGGACCCAAAGCAGCACATCTTCCCGCCTCCTGGCAAAAGGGCACAGAGGCGGGATGAGGGCGGGTTTGCCATCCGCCCCCACTTTCTACTACTTTACCGGCTGTCCCGCCTCCATGCCCGCCTCCTCGGGGCTTGGAAAATCCAGCCCTTGGGGATGGAACATGTTTTTAAGCAAGTGTAGGGGCAGGGAAAGGGGGGAGGGGAGGAAAGAACAAAAGGGAAGGTCTGTGATAGGATGGAAGGCAAGAGAGATTATGAGACAAAAAGGATGATGGTGCAAGGCAAAAGGAGATGGTAATGGGACAAGTTAAGAAACAAAAGATGACTCTAGATGAAGTGTAAATGGCAATGGCAGAATTATCGATAGCTGCCATGTGAGAGAGAGAGAAAAAAATGAAAAAAAAATAGGGTTATGGCCTGAAATTGTTGAACTCGATGTTGAGTCCAGAAGGCTGTAAAGTGCCTAATCGAAAGATGAGGTGCTGTTCTTCGAGCTTATGTTGAGCTTCATTGGAACAGTGTAAGAGGCCGAGGACGGTGAGGTCAGAGTGGGAGTGGAGCGGAGAATTAAAGTGACAGGCGACCGGAAGCTCGGGGTCACCCTTATGGATTGAACGGAGGTGTTCCACAAAGCGGTCACCCCATCTGCGTTTGGTCTCCCCAATGTAGAGGAGACCGCATCGTGAGCAGCAAATACAGTATACTAAATTGCAAGAAGCACAAGTAAATCGCTGTTTCACCTGGAAGGAGTGTTTGGGGCCCTGGACAGTGGGAAGGGAGGAGGTAAAAGGGCATGTGTTGCATCTCTTGCGCTTGCATTGGAAGGTGCCGGGCGAAGGGGAAGGGGTGTTGAGGGTGATAGAGGAGTGGACCAGGGTGTCGCGGAGGGAGCGGTCCCTTCAGAATGCTGAAAGGGGAGGTGAGGGGAAGACGTGTTTGGTGGTGGGATCACGCTGAAGGTGGCGGAAATGGCGGAGGATGATCCATTGAATGTGGAGGCTGGTGGGGTGAAAGGTGAGGACAAGGGGAAATATAATGGCCCAAAAATTAGTCTTAGTACGCGAGAGTACACACTGTATACTCTCGCGTATTCTATCTCCAATTGCCGGTTTTCTGCATGCACTGCGCATGCGCTGAAAACCGGCACTTGGTGAACTCAAAAGGGGGCGGTTCCTAAGTGAACCACGTGCGCGCTACAGGCTGTGCGCACGCAGTGCACTTAGTGCTTTGAACGCGCAGGTAAGCATGGAAGATTTTGCACATAAAGAAAGGAGGCGTAAGACCCTCTTTTAACAAGGTAAGTAGTTAATTAAGTATTATTTTAAAATTTTTTCAACAGGTTTATCTTTTTTAGAGACTTTAAAGAAAGGTAAGTTTATTTTTATAACTTTTAAAAAGATTTTAAATTTTTTCAAAAATTTAATTTTTTGTTTAAAGTGGTTAATTTATTTAACTATACTTATTTTATTAATGTGATGGTTTTTAAAAAAATTTAATTGAGGTTTAGCTGTTCTTTTGGGGGGGTATAGATTCATAGCTTTGACAGCCCTTGCTGTCAAAACTATGAATGAAAGATGGTGTGCTGCCATTGGCTCTAACTGAATCACGTGATCCCACAGCTCGCACGAATTAACTGCGTCTGTGGGATACGCACACACTGCACAGCTGCAGCCTTGAAACTAAAGTTCGTGTGAGCTCGGAAGGAAAAGGCAGGCGCGCAGTGAGATATCGCGGGGAAGCCTTACCCCCGCAGGAAGGCTCCGTCTTTAATTTCTGGGCCAATGTTATGACTCTTTTGTCAGCCATTTAAAAAATCACAGCTTTCAACTTTGCAACTTTGTCTGCAGTGTGGTTTCATAGTAACTACTGAGCCTGCAATGTCAGGTGTCATGTGTATGAATGTTGGTCAGAGGTTAGAAGCTATTACGGGGTGAAAGGACTGGTAGAAGTGGTATTGAAGAGTGTTATTGCGGCAGTGTGGGGTAGAGTGAGGGGAAGGAGTAGATAAGCTGAAGCGTTAGGCAAGAACAATAACAACTTGCATTTATATAACGTCTTTGACATAATAAAACTTCCCAAGGCGCATCACAGGAACATAATCAGACAAAAATTGACATCGAGCCAAGGAAGGAGACATTAGGACAGGTGAGGAAGTAGGTTTTAAGGAGCGTTTTAAAGGAGGAGAGAGAGGCAGAGAGGTGAAGAGGTTTAGGGAGAGAATTTCAGAGATTAGGGCCTAGACAGCTGAAGGAATGGCCACCAATGGTGGAGTGAAGGAAGTGGGGGAGGCACAAGAGGCCAGAGTTGGAGGAATGCAAAGTTCTCGGAGAGTTGTAGCACTGAAGGAGTTTACACAGGTAGGAATGAGCGAGAGATTTGAACACGAAGATGAGAATTTTAAAATCAAGGCATTGGTGGACCAGTGTAAGTCAGTGAGTACAAGGGTGATGGGTGAATGGGACTTGGTACGAGTTAGGATATGGGCAGGTGAAGGTTGAATGCGCTTACGTTTATGGAGAGTGGAAGATGGGACACCGGTCAGGAGAGCACCCTCCCGCTTCTGCTCCATCCTCACCATCATCTGGATCTTTGTCATTAGATCAGGGAAGGTTTTCTTGCTATGCAGGTTCCATGTGCAGTCCCTGTTGCACACCAAAGTTGTACAGAAGGCAGCACACAACCACAATGCAGGAGATTCTCTGTGGACTGTACTGCATAGAGTCCCCAGACCTGTCCAGGCAGCAAAAGCATTGTTTAAGCAGGTCAATGGTGTGCTCTATGATGGCTCTAGTGATCCCATGGCTTTGGTAATACCTTGGACTCTTGGATTTTTAAATTGTACAATTGGGGAATGTTACCTTGCCATGTTCCTTAAAATGTGTCATCGTCTTCTGCTTCTGTTCCCACGTGCTGCAGATATTGTGCAGACCTTTGAGCCTGGCTGCTGCCTCCTAACAGGCATGGTGCACTGCTGTCCTCTGAGGAGTCTTCTTTGGAGTGCCAAACAGGGCAACTCTCCGCAGATGCTGCAACCCATCTCATGCAGCAGCACGCCCACCTCACCAGCCATTAAAAATGAATTTGTCTATTGTGCCACTCTATCGCTTGCCCAGAGACTCTGATTAATGCCTCTAAGTTGGGGTTCCTTTCGCGTCTTCCTCTCCACCTCCAGACTTGGCAAAGGCTGACAAATATTTGAGATTCATTTTAAGTCTTTATCAAAATTGAAACAATATTTGTCTTCATAAGCAGCCACTTGCCTTTAAGCATCTACAACCCCTCAAGTTTGAGCTGCTGCCTTTTAAGGGCTGCATTCTGGACAGATTTTTCGCATCTCCCATTAGGCTAGCTTTCAACACAAGGCCAAAGCTGTGCTGGGAACTCAGGATAATCATGCATATGAGCTGACCTCAGCTCCTTGGCTAGCTTTGGGATAGCAGCTAACCAATCCTGGCTCGATTTAGCTAGGACTGGAAAACCTATCATTTAATGTACTAAGTATTTGACTATGAAAAAAAGATAATGGAGGAATATTCACGCATGGATTAGGATTTTTTGTCTAAATGCTACAGTTGGATCAGAATGAAACAGGAAATGGTTTGTACATTGGAATTTTGTGACAGGATCATTTGTGTAGTTACAAGGAGTTGGCTATAATATGACAAGAAAATTCTCCTGTGGGTGATTTTTTTTGGAATCATTCTGAATTTACTGCGGCTCTCTCTACACTACTCTTGTTCCTGTCTTCTCTGAATCTGACCTAGAAGAATGCCACCCAGAAACCAGTACAAAAGCTATCTCCACTACAGCTGCCATTGGTTCCATTATTGTTGCCCAAGCCCCTAGCAGAAACAGACTGCCAGGAAAGTTCAAACCACCACCATGTTCCGCTTTCTGAGGAATGCAAGTCTCCTGCCAGATTTCAAATTAAAATAAAAACATCTCTTATCTGAAACCATTTTACCTTATATCCTGACATAAAGTAGTCTATTTACACAGAAAGGAGCTTTAGCAAAATGGTGGTGGTAGTGGACTTCTGCTGAGAGAATGGGAGCCTTTGTTCTAAATTATGACTACTATAGCCATATAGCAGTCAGACAAATATATAAAAAAGCAACAATTTAGAAGTGTTGTATGTCATTAAATTTCCTCTCCTGCAACAAGAGGCTAATAAAGAAACTTTTAAGTCGGTCAAATAGGCCAGTTAGCAGATACTGACAAAACAGAGGAAAACGCCTTTAGAGGCAGAAATGGGTAATAAGCAAACAGTGAATCCTATTGTTCTCAAATGTGAGAAGTCGCACAACACCAGGTTATAGTCCAACAGCTTTATTTTAAATCACAAGCTTTCGGAGCGCTGCTCCTTCGTCAGGTGAAGTGAAGAGATGCATATAGGCACAGCATATATAGTCAGAGAACACTGCCAGATGATTACAGTTAATCTTTCTAACTGCCCTTTATCACACCTCGGCAGAGAGATAATCAGGGCAATCAAAGGTGTGGATGGTGTCCAAACAGGTCAGTCAGGAAAACATTACATCAAAGACAATGAGGTGGGGTCACAAGGGGTCAAATGGGGCAGATGCTGGGGTCTGTATGGAAAACAAAAAACTATTTTTTGCTGGAAATCCCAGCAGATCCGGCCGCATCTGTGTAGAGAGAACAAGCCAATGACGACTCGAGTCTGATGACTCTACATCAGGTGGGGTTACATGTAGCGTGTCATGAACCCAAGATCCCAGTTGAGGCCGTCCTCATGGGTGCGGAACTTGGCTATCAGTTTCTGCTCGATGATTTTGCGTTGTCGTGTGTCTCGAAGGCCGCCTTGGAGAACGTTTACTTCGGGTAAGCATCTCCACATCATGGCTATTGTTCTCAGCAATTGATGGTCTTGAGCTGGATTATTCTAGTGCCCTTGAGAATAACCTCGCCTCCAGCCCCCACCCGCCCCCCCCCATCTCTCCCCTTCCTCCACCTCTCCCCAACTAAGTGATGAAAAACTAAAAGTACTATATTTTTGCTCAGGCTGCAGGACAGTGGTACTCAAGCAGAAACCTGCAAACTTCAAGCACCACCCTTCTGTTTCACTTGCAGCAGCATGCTGATGATTGTGGGCCCTCTTTGTTTGAAGCCTAGTGGGGGGAAAATACATTTCTTTTCCACAGAGGAACCAGACTTCTGTTCTTCGAGCCAACAAAAAGTTGGGATGGGTCGCTAATTGAGGCACAGAGTTCACCTCTTGTCAGTACAGGGTGTATGTTGCCCTTTTGTCTGATAACACGATTTCAAATTTTTCAAGGCCTGCAGCATGCCTCTGGTAGCCTGTGTCGTTATTCCAGGAAAATGGTTTACTATTATGTAATATGTACAGGAAACTCTCTTTTAACCGGCACCCAAATAACCGGAAATCTCTCTTAACTGGCAAAATTCTTGAGTAGGTAACCGGGGTTTTCCTTCATCACTCCTTTAAAAATAACTTTAAAAAAAACCCTGAGGCGTTTGCCTTGTATCGGAGCGTGTAGATTGGGAGGGGAATGTGCAGCCCGGGTAGGCAGCGGACACGACAAATGGTCAGCTGGCGGTCCCCGGGGAGACGGAGCTCCGAATGCAGGCGCATGTCAGTGTGTACGGGGCTCTCGTACATTGGGAGATATAACTCTCCGTTATCCGGACTTTTTGATTAACCGGCACCACGCCGGTCCCGTCGGTGCCGGTTAATAAAGAGTTTCCTGTATAATGTGTTCATAATGTATCTCTGTTGAGAGAATAGCAGTATAGTGATCACTATATTTAGAATATAATCTTGTATCACATATAGCCTTGTATAACAAGGGTACTGAGCTGGCAACAAAGTGTTATGTTTGGGCAGAGTTTTGCTATTTTATTATATTTTTTACCACATGTAATGGATTGGGCGGGTATTTCTCAGTCTGTCTTGAACCAACATAAATCAACGTGAATGATGAAGTTAAGTCTTGTGTAGGCATAGTTAAAGGGCTGCAGCTATGATTTTATCATTATGGGCTGTACTGATGATCAAAAAATTGCTGTAATGGATATATCTTCATATCATATATATTTTTTATTTTTAAAAAAAATTTGTTTATGGGATCAGGGCGTCACTGGCAATGCCAGCATTTATTGCCCATCCCTAGTTGTCCTTGAGAAGGTGGTGGTGAGCCACCTTCTTGAACCGCTGCAGTCCATGTGGTGATGGTACTCCCACAGTGCTGTTAGGTAGGGAGTTCCAAGATTTTGACCCAGCGACGATGAAGGATCGGCGATATACTTCTAAGTCAGGATGGTGTGTGACTTGGAGGGGAACTTGGAGGTGGTGGTGTTCCCATGCGCCTGCTGCCCTTGTGGTAGAGGTCGCGGGTTTGGGAGGTGCTGCCGAAGAAGCCTTGGTGAGTTGCTGCAGTGCATCCTGTAGATGGTACACACTGCAGCCACGGTATGCCGGTGGTGGAGGGAGTGAATGTTTAAGGTGGTGGATGGGGTGCCAATCAAGCGGGCTGCTTTGTCCTGGATGGTGTTGAGCTTCTTGAGTGTTGTTGGAGCTGCACTCATCCAGGCAAGTGGAGAGTATTCCATCACACTCCTTACTTGTGCCTTGTAGATGGTGGAAAGGCTTTGGGGAGTCAGGAGGTGAGATTGTCACACTGAGAATGTGTGAATCAGCAGGATGCTTCATTGCCTAGTCTACATTTTGATCTCCTTCTTGCCCTAAGTAAAACAGTGAAAATGTACTTTCCTTCAGTTCTTGAAAGACATGGGCTCGACGGGCCGAATGGCCTCCTTCTGTGCTGTAACCATTCTATGATTCTACATGGTTTCTTTTACAAGTCCAATGAGCAGCAATCACCTTTTACCTTCTGGTGGTCCCACCATTAATCCTTCATCTCTTGACTTTATTACTTTATACCTTGTGATCTCAAATGGAAATCTGACATCTCCATTTTTATAATAGCTTCCATGAAGCTTATTTTCCTCTTGTGCAAAACACATTTTCCTTCAACAATTCTTAATTTTCTGCAAAACACAGTTTTATCCAAGACTTGAACATTGCTCAATGGGGAGGCCTATCTAACATTTCTCCCACACTCTTGGATAGACGTAAGAAACAGCTTGTCATCCAATAGGCTTCTAATCAGTCCAAAGATGTGCGGGTTAGGTTGATTTGGCTATGATAAATTGACCCTTAGTGTTAGGGGGATTAAATACGTGGGGTTACGGGGATAGGGTGGGATATGTGTCGGTGCAGGCTCGATGGGCCGAAATGGCCTCTATCTGCACTGTGGGGATTCTGTGATTCTGTGATAATCTCTCACTTCTAGCTCTCTTTCTCCATTGTAACCTTCTTTTTATTTTGTCAACATTACTGTGGCCAGTTTTCCTCTGAATTTCCCTCTCTTGTTGCTCCTAAACTGAAATACTCTGTCCTACAGATGGTGTACCTCCACAGTTGCCACTGAATGTGATTATAAGCAGATTTTTGGAAAACCTCACCAGTGCTAAGATGAGTGGGGAAACACAATGATCTGGCCCTAATCAAGTGTAGATGTTTTTGTTCCATCTGCTTGGTGTCATGCATTGAGCTCTCTTTGATCTCGAAACAGGCAATGTCACTGTGGTAGGAAATAGATGTAAATGATCATTTGTGCAGGCTTTTGTACAAATTTCTCACAATATCTGTAATTGCTTGTACAAATATTGTACAAATTTCTCATGGTTTGAAGAAATTAACCATAAATGCCCATGGACTTATGCAAACATCCTGGTAAATTTGGACAAGCCTCTAGTATCTGGGATAGATAGTATTCTCTGCAGCCGAGAGTGTGAGTCCCGAAGGCTGTGTTGCCTGCCCGGTGCTGTAGAATTCGCAATTATCGCGATTTGATTAATAAGGAGAAAACACAAAGTTTCGTTCAAACAGTTTTTTTATTTCAGCAGAATGCTGTCAGGTTTAAATTGGACACAAGCAGCCTGTAAAATGGCCGCCGCACCGCGTGACAGAACATTCTAGACTTCTCAACAGGCAGACAAGATGGCGTTCCATTATACATTTTTGCAAGATCGATAACGATTCAGCACAGTGAGGATAATACACGGGACATTATGGGTTTGCAGTATAAACATAGATACTGGAATCGGTCTCCCAGGTACAAAGGAAAGCCATCAAGGGCCCATCCAAAGGACATTAATATGTAAACTCCCAACGGCTCTACGATGAGAGAGCCGTTAGCAGGTAGTTATACAGGACACTTGGAAGCCCCAAACCCCTCCAGGGAGAACACCGACCGATTTAACAATGGGAGAAATATTAACAGGTACTCAAACATTCATGAGTAGCCCCGAAACCCATTAAGGACGGAGATCACCCACACAAGACATTTGGGCGCCAAACCCTAAACAAAAGAATGGACATTATAGTTGGGCGGGAAACGGAAGATTTTTGCACTATAATTGCAGGCCCCAAACCGTCCATTCGCTCTCTTGACTCTTGCCTCTTGCTCGCTTGCTGCTGTTATCATCGTGGCTGCTCCTGTGTTTTATCCGGTCGATTCGTAACCTCGTGGCTGCTCCTGTGTAAAAGACTGTTGAACTTTCTGATCCGTTCGGATCTATCTCGTGTCGCGTAACGAAGACCTATGTTGGTAACTGGCAGCGGAACCAAAGGCCCGAGATGAGATGAGATGAGATGAGATGAGATGAGAGGAGAAGAGAAGAAGACCTTATCCATCGCCACGGTCAGTAAATCCCGACCGCGCCTGTAGGTCGATCAGCCAAGTCTTCTCGACAGGAAGTTTTCTTCTTTAACAAGACATATTGCATCAATGATAACTGGACTGTGCAAACACATCGTATCAGTGATATTGACAACGGGGCTCCTCGATTAAACTTTGAAGTCCACCAACAGAGGTCTTCACCACAGCGGACGGTCCAGCCTACTGGCCGAGCAGCAGAAGCAGTAAACAAGTGGGACCAGGAGATCTCCTGACCAACACGTGGGTGCTGCGGTGAAAAACATCCGATCAGCTATTCGGGATTTCTCCGAGTTATTACGAGTGGTGAGCATGAGTCTCGAGATCCTACGAAGCTAGTTTAGGATAGATATTGATAGGGGAGGGTTTAAAGATTAAGGATATTTGTAATGTGTGCCCTATTTACGTTGTGCCGTTCGTTCCTCGTTTCCCTAAGATTGATTATAACCGTTTGTAAGATTGTACTGTCATTAATCTGTGCGTATGACATGTATTTCATAATTTTAAGTATCATGCAATAAAGATTTTCCATTTCGTACCGTTCAAACCAAGTCTACATGAGTTTTATCTCCATTACTGCTCTCGCATCTAAGTCCAGTGTCTAGAACCGTAAGGGAGAGTGATTCGAACCACTCACAGGTGTGTCTAGTGTTCCCAGACTGGCTGGAGACCAGGCCTAGACCCGCACTGACATACAGGCTGCACAGAGCCGCGTGAATCTCACAGGCTACGAGACACGCAGGGTCAGGAGGGAATCCCTTACAGTGCCAGGGTTAAGGACATCTCCTTTGGGCTGGAGAGGAACTTGGAGTGGGAGGGGGAAGATCCAGTTGTCATGGTCCACGTAGGTACCAATGACATTGGTAGGACAAAGAAAGAGGTTCTGCTGAGAGAGTGCGAGCAGCTAGGGGCCAAATTAAAAAGCAGAACCACAAAGGTAATAATCTCTGGATTACTACCTGAGCCACAAGTGAATTTGCATTGGGTAAATAAGATCAGAGAAATGAACGAGTGGTGTGGGAAAAATGGGTTTCGATTTGTGGGGCACTGGCACCAGTACTGGGATAAGAGGGAGCTGTTCCGTTTGGACGGGCTTCACTTGAACCATGCTGGGGCTAGAGTCCTGGTGAATTGAATAACCAGGGCTGTAGAGAGGGCTTTAAACTAAATAGTGGGGGGGAGGGTCTATGTGAGCGGGAATTTAAAAAGTCAGTGAGAAATGAGAAACCAATAGAGCAGGATAGAGATGGGGGAAATAATAACCAGAGTGTGACAGGAAGGGACAGAATGTTAAAAATAAGAGTGCAACAGAAAATAGGGCCAAAACAAGGAGAAATGGAAAAGACAAAGTTAAAAGCTCTATATCTGAATGCACGCAGCACTCGTAACAAGATAGATGAGTTTACGGCACAAATAGATACAAATGGATATGATCTGATCACCATTACAGAGACGTGGTTGCAAGGTGACCAGGGCTGGGAACTGAATGTTCCAGGGTATCTGACAATTCGGAAGGATAGACAGAAAGGAAAGGGAGGTGGGGTGGCTTTGTTGGTAAAGGATGGGATCAGTGCAGTGGTGAGAAGTGATATTGGCTCAGAAGATCAAGATCTAGAATCGGTTTGGGTGGAGATAAAAAATAATAAGGGAAAAAAGTCTCTGGTGGGCATAGTCTACAGGCCCCCGAACAGTAGCAATACTGTTGGACAGAGTATAAATCAACAAATAATGGAGACCTGTAAAAAAGGTACGGTAATAATCATGGGTGATTTTAATCTCCATATTGATTGGACAAATCAAATTGCCCATGGTAGCCTTGAGGAGGAGTTCATAGAGTGTATCCGGGATGGTTTCCTAGAACAGTATGTAATGGAACCAACCAGGGAGCAGGCTATCTTGGATCTGGTACTGTGTAATGAGACAGAATTAATAAATGATCTCATAGTAAAGGATCCTCTAGGAAAGAGTGATCATAGCATGGTTGAATTTCAAATTCAGTTGGAGGGTGAGAAAGTTGTATCTCAAAACAGTGTCCTAATCTTAAACAAAGGCAATTACAATGGCATGAGGGCAGAACTGGCTAAAGTGGACTGGAAAAATAAATTAAAGGGACAGTTGAAATGCAGTGGCGGACATTTAAGGAGATATTTCATAACTCTCAACAAAAATATATTCCAGTGAGAAAGAAAGATTTTAAGAGAAGGGAGCACCATCCGTGGCTAACTAAGGAAGTAAAGGATGGTATCAAATTGAAAACGAAGGCATACAATGTTGCCAAGATTGGTGGGAGACCAGAGGATTGGGAAATTTTTTAAAACCAGCAAAGGATGACTAAAAAAAAATAAAGAGAGAGAAGATGAATTATGAGAGTAAACTGGCAAGAAATATTAAAACAGATAGTAAGAGCTTCTACAGGTATATAAAAAGGAAGAGAGTAGCTAAAGTAAACATTGGTCCCTTATGAGACTGGGGAATTAATAATGGGGAACGAGGAAATGGCTGAGACTCTGAATAAATATTTTGTATCTGTCTTCATGGTAGAAGACACAGGGAGGGGGGAACTAAAGGCAATCACTATCACTAAGGAAAAAGTACTTGGTAAAATAATGGGACTAAAAGACGACAAGTCCCCTAGACCAGATGGCCTGCATCCCAGGGTCTTAAAAGAAGTAGCTGTAGAGATAGTGGATGCATTGGTTGCAATATACCAAAATTCCCTGGACTCTGGAGAGGTCCCAGCGGATTGGAAAACCGCAAATGTAACACCCCTATTTAAGAAAGGAGGAGACAAAAAGCATGAAACTATAGGCCAGTTAGCCTAACATCTGTCGTTGGGAAAGTGCTGGAGTCCTTCATTAAGGAAGCGGTAGCAGGGCATTTGAAAAATCATAAGGCAGACAGACAGAGTCAGCATGGTTTTATGAAAGGGAAATCATGTTTAACAAATTTGCTAGAGTTCTTTGAGGATGCAACGGGCAGGGTGGACAAAGGTGAGCCAGTGGTTGTGGCGTATTTGGATTTCCAGAAGGCATTCGATAAGGTGCCACATAAAAGGTTACTGCATATGATAAGAGCTCACGGGGTTGGGGGTAATATATTAGCATGGATAGAGAATTGGCTAACTAACAGAAAACAGAGAGTTGGGATAAATGGGTTATTTTCTGGTTGGCAAATGGTAACTAGTGGGGCGCCACAGGGATCAGTGCTGGGGCCTCAATTATTTACAATCTACATTAATGACTTGGATGAAGGGACCGAGTATAATGTAGCCAAGTTTGCGGATGATACAAAGATAGGTGGGAAAGCAAGTTGTGCAGAGGACTCAAACAATCTGCAAAGAGATATAGACAGGTTAAGTGAGTGGGCAAACATTTGGTAGATGGAGTATAATGTGGGAAAGTGCGAGGTTATCCACTTTGGCAGGAAAAATAAAAAAGCAAATTATTATTTAAATGGAGAGAGATTACAAAATGCTACAGTTCAGAGGGACCTGGGGGTCCTTTGCATGAAACACAAAAAGTTAGCATGCAGATACAGCAATTAATCAAAAAGGCAAATGGAATGTTGGCCTTTATTGCAAGGGGGTTGGAGTATAAAAGCAGGGAAGTCCTGCTACATCTGTACAGGGTATTGGTGAGACCACACCTTTTGGTCCCCTTATTTAAGGAAGGATATACTTGCATTGGAGGCAGTTCAGAGACGATTCACTAGGTTGATTCCAGAGATGAGGGGGTTGACTGATGAAGAAAGATTGAGCAGGTTGGGCCTATACGCATTGGAATTTAGAAGAATGAGAGGTGATCTTATTGAAACATATAAGATACTGAGGGGGCTCGACAAGATAGATGCAGAGAGGATGTTTCTCCTCATGGGGAAATCTAGAACTCGGGGGCATAGTTTCAGAATAAAGGGTCGCCCTTTTAGAACTGAGATGAGGAGGAATTTCTTCTCTCAGAGGATCGTAAATCTGTGGAATTCTCTGCCCCAGAGAGCATTGGAGGCTGGGTCATTAAATACATTTAAGGTGGAGATAGACAGATTTTTGCAAGATAAGGGAGTGAAGGGTTATGGGGAGCGGGTGGGGAAGTGGCTTTGAGCCCAAGATCAGCCATGATCTTATTGAATGACGGAGCATGCTCAAGGGGCCAAGTGGCCTATTCCTGCTCCTATTTCTTATGTTCTTATGTTCCACACGTTTACTGTCTGTGCAGATTTCCTCTGACATCAGCAATAACTCCACCATCTTGGTTAATCTGCTTCTTCCTAATTCTCTTCCGATATTTTGCAAAGTTTCAATCTTATCTTCAAAACATCTTTGTAGCACTTTCATTGACTGAGATAGTTGCAGGCACCATCATGCTATTCACTGTAGAAAATATGTTTTGTCAAGCTTGTGACATCTGTCTGCATGATGTGTCCTGGCCATTAAAGCTATACCCTCATCACCAATGCCCATATGCTGATAACATTGGTTTAGACATAACATGCTGTTAAGGTAGGTGTGCTGGCCAATATTTATCCCTCAGCCAACATCACTAAAGCAGCAATTCTGATGGTCATTTATCTCAGTGCTATTTGTGGGACCTTGCTGTGTGCAAACTGGTTGCTGAGTTTCCCTATATTACAACAGTGACTACACTTTGAAAGTACATCATTGGCTGCAAAGTGCTTTGGGATGTCCCGAGGTCATGAAAGGTGCTATATTAGTGCAAGTTATTTCTTCTTTTCTATAACTGGGGAACTGTTTTCAGCTGCTGGCACTATGCTGATTGCCAGGAGCTGGATGAAACATCGCTTCTGTTTTTGTTTCTGGTCAGCTTGAAGCACATAGCTGCAGATGCAAAATAGTCCATGATGTATTGGAAGTTATGTTCTGACTGAACCATCAGGGCATTGGAATCAGCAAACAGAAGTTCATAAATGATCTCTCCAGACACCTTCGTCCTTGCCTGCAGCTGATTAGCATTGCACTTTGAACCTGCTTTTAACGTCAACATTCTCAAAGAAGATGTAGTACATACAACAACTTAGCAGTTAGGAACAGTATAAAAATGACAGGCACACGCTACCAATATACAGGAAATTCTTTATTAACCGGCACCGACGGGACCGGCGTGGTGCCGGTTTATCGAAAGTACCGGATAACGGAGAGTTATATCTACCGAGGCTATTTTTAACAAAGAAAAATAAATAAATCAAGAAATGTGCAGTATACAGTATTTGGGTACTCACCTACAGAATGTTGTGTTAAATGGATAGTGGAAGATGCTTGATTAAGTACAGTACTGCCAGTTGAGGGTAATCCATAACTCTTTAATTACTTAACAGTAAAACAAAACTTATAAACGACTGTCTACAGTACTGTAGTTGACTGTACACTTATTCCAAGTCATCTGGTTCATCAGAAATATCCGTATCCGTGCCAGCTGGGTCATCAGGATCACGCAGTTCCACCGATGCCACAGATTCTTCAGGCACTTCCGCTGCTGCGACTCTTTTGGAAGCCTTCTTAAACATGTTGCGGATGTCGGTTTGCTTAGTGAACTCTTGCCTTTTCTGTAGAAAGGTGGAATGCAGAATATGGAGTTGCATAACTTCTTGTGCAGAGTAGCAATTCTGCCTTTCAGCAAATTTGAGGATTGTAGAAAATCCTTCTGCAGCTTTAGCCCAAGAAATCTTCTCTTCTTCAGAAATCTCATCCTCTTCACTTTCCATCTCGCTTTCCTTTTCTTTCTTTGGATTCAAAACATTCTCAATTATTTCATCATCACTTAGCATATGCACAACACCAACTTCTCTATCTGCATCAACCCACTGCTCGATATCACTTTCACTGAGGTGACGTAGATGGTTTGCTGGGCCTGCATTTTTCACCATTCCAGCCATTTCCATTATTGTACTCTTCTTGGGACGAACACTAAACCCATGAAATTCCTCCTCTGAAGAAGAACCTTCAGCAAACATTACAGAAGGCCACAATTTGCGCCAGGCTTGCCTCAGAGTGTGACCTTTCACCAATTTCCAGGAACATGCAACATTATAGATGGCATCTTTAATATTGTATTCCTTCTGCAATTCTTGAATATTGTCATCTTGGCTTATCAGTTTACGTAGGAAGTCTTTCTTGTAATGACATTTCAGATTTTGGATAACGCCCTGGTCCATGGGTTGGATGAGAGAAGTTACATTTGGTGGCAAATAAATGGTGAAAATATTTCCCGAAACCAACTGGGATTCATGCGGATGGGCTCTGCAATTATCAAGCAATAAAATGCATTTGCTATCTTCAGGTTTCCCTATTTTGCGGAAATGTTCCCTCACAGATGGAACAAAAATATGATGGAACCAATCGGAGAAGATTTCCTTATCCATCCAAGCATTTTTTTGAGCTTTGTACTCAACAGGTAAGTGCCTCACATTTTTAAATGCACGGGGATTTTTATACTTCCCGATAACAAGAAGTTTAACCCGGTGTGATCCAGCAGCGTTCGCACATGTTAGCACGGTTACACGATCTTTATTTTTCTTGTAACCTGAAGCATTAGCCTCACTAGCCCCAGCAAGCGTTGATTCTGGCAAAAACCTCCAAAACAAGCCAGTTTCATCGGCATTATCTATCTGTGCTGGCGACAAATCATGTTGCTGCACAATCCGATTGAAATAATCGCAGTATTCTTCTGCGGCGTCGTGATCAGCTGATTTCTTCTCCCTGGAAATATCGAGTCGTCGTATCCCGTGCCGTAACTTGAAGCACGTTAGCCATCCATCGGAGAAAGCACACTTGTCAGTGAGCTCCATCCTTACATAGAAATCCTTCGCTTTCTCGATTAGCATGGGTCCGGAAATTGGAACACCCTCTGAACGCTTAAGAGAAAACCATTCATAAAGCACGGTATCCAGCTCTTCAAGCTTAGGCTTACGAAGCGTACGCCGTTTCTCTACACTCTTAGATGTCTCCGAGCTTGAATAAAACTTGAGCAGCTTATCCTTCTGCGATTTGATGTCGTAGATTGTTGACGAACCGATTTTGAATTCATTCATAATGTTGATACGCTTCTCTCCCCTTTCTAGTCGTTGGCATATCTCGATTTTCTGTTTTAAAGTTAAGACCACTCTCTTCCTTTTGCTTGGACCAGCTTTTGGGAATTCCATAATGCAAGATGGAGGAGATAATTGCCGATGAAGATGGAAAGACACACAGAACAATGGTGGCTAGGAAGAGACTACCAGCAGCGTGGCAGACACACAGTAAAATGGTGTATCAGAAGAGACTACAGTACCAGCAGCGTGGGAGACACACAGTAAAATGGTGTATCAGAAGAGACTACAGTACCAGCAGCGTGGGAGACACACAGCAAAATGGTGTATCAGAAGAGACTACAGTACCAGCAGCGTGGGAGACACACAGCAAAATGGTGGATCAGAAGAGACTACCAGCATCGTGGGAGACACACAGCAAAATGGCCGATCAGAAGAGACTCCAGGCAGCGCGGGAGAATCAACTCCTGCTACTGCAGTGTTTCGGACTTCCGACAGCGCCAGGAGGCCGAGTAGTGGCACTTTTGAAAACTACCCCTACTGACTAAATCGGCGTTCGCGGACTCGGACTCGGACTCGGGATCGGCAACATTGCCGGTTATTTGAGAGGAGTTTTCGGAGTACTCGGCGTTCGCGGAGACTCGACTGCGACTCGGCAACATTGCCGGTTATTTGAGAGGAGTTTTCGGAGGATGATTTTTGCCGGTTAAGCGAGAATTCCGGATATTTGGGTGCCGGATAAACAAAAGTTTCCTGTAATATATTTCCCTTTGCCCTTGCTTCAACCCCAGGTTGTACACTTGGTGCCTAACATTGAGAGAAGTACACATGTGTCTGAAAAGACTAGCCACATCTAGATGACTGGTTCATGAGACCAATTTCTCAGAAAAGGAACAAGGGGAACTGTTCCTCAGATAACCATGAATGTGCAGCAATTCTGATTGTCATTCAGCAGAGACACAGAATGAAAAGGGGGAGAAGCACATGCTCACAGCTGTAGGAAGAAAAGTTTTCATTGCTGATGGCACTCAGATGGAGCCTGTCTGGGTTGTTAAAATTAATAAGAGATCTATTTACCATATTGGGAGTACATTATAGACCACAGAATAAGGGGAAAGAAATTGAGATTTATAGGCAATATGGAGAGGTTTGCAGTAGTAACAGAGTAGTAACAATGGGAGACTTTAACTATCTTAAGGCTAATTAGGATAAGACAAATGTGTAAATAGGGAGGGGTTCTTAGGATGCATCTAGAACTGTTTCTTTAATTGGTATATTGCATGTATTACAAGGAAAGATACAATGGTAAATTTGGTTCTGGGTAATGAAACAGAACATGTAATGGCATGCTGGTAGGAAAGCACTGGGGGAATAAAGAACATGGCCTAGAAATTAGTTGACATTGCGCCCGTTTTACAGGCGTAAAACAGGTGCATAAGCGTCCAGTATGTCGGCCGGCGTGCACGCGTACATTCCACACCGGAAGTGTGCTGCCCACCATATTGGTAAAGTATAGCGTCCAGGGCCAGTGCCTGAAACAGGCGTTAGTCCCTTTGCATACACAAATAGGTGGCCTAACGCCTGTTTGAGGCCCCCCTTCCTGAAATTGGGCTGCCCTGAATGCAGCCGGTGCCGGGCCAGCTGTGTTCAGGCTAACCAAGACTACTTGTGGCCTAACCGGCGGTCCTTAAAGAGACCGCTGGAGGCTGCTACCAAAAAGGTACGTTTTAAAACAATATACTTACCTGAATGCAGGAGCACTCTTTCCAGCTCCATAGCAGTACCAAAGGTCATTGCCAGAACCATGGTGTTTGGCCATCTCCCAATCACCTCCCACCCACCCGATCACCTCCCACCCTCCCGATCACCTCCCACCCTCCCGATTTCATTCCCACTCTCCCGATCAACTACACCCCTCCCGATCACATCCCCCCCCACCCCACCCCCCCCACCCCACCCCAGGATTTGTATGAGGGCCACTGCCAGCTGCACAGCAGCCCAAAATATAAATCTGCTTCGCCTGTGAACTCCCTGGGGACCCGCAGCGGGGGTCCGCAGCTCACTGGTCTAAATTAAATGAGGGCCAAAGCCCGATATCGAGTGCACCTCGGGCCTACCTTTTCCAGCGCAGGGATTGTTTCCTGAGGCTAGTTCGCACTGGCAAGATAGCATTATCCAATTTCACCCCCATAACCTTATTAGGCTCAAGTTGAAACAGGTAAAGAAAAAGGATGAATTAACAGTAAAGTGTTAGACTGGAAATTCGATCATTTTAGTGGGATGAAAGCAGATTTAGCTCACATTAACCAGTTCAAGAAAAAAAACCAGCAGATCAAACAGTGAACTAGCAGTAGAAGATATACAAATACAAAATAAAAAGAGACAATGCTGGAAATACTCAGCAGGTCAGGCAGCATCTGCGGAGATAGAAACAGAGTTAGCGTTTCAGGTTGATGACCCTTCGTCAGAACTTCATACAAATACAAGGTGGATAACATATAGGTTAAATACATGCCAACTAAGAGTAAAGTGGATGAGAAGAGGCTGGGGTTCCTTGGATAAACAGGAGGGCTAGATTTCTAATTAGATTTGAAAAAGAGGCATATGATAAACATAGACAGAAGTAAACTATGAAGAAAATAAAAAGTATGTGCAAGGGAAGCCAAAAGAGAGGTTTGCATTCCAAATCACAACTCGCTGTGTAAAAAAATGTTTCCTCATGTCACCTCTGGTTCTTTTACCAATCACCTTAAATCTGTGTCCTCTGGTTACCAACCCTTCTGCCACTGGAAGTAGCTTCTCCTTATTTACTCTATCAAAACCATTCAAGATTTTGAACACCTCTATCAAATCATCTCTTAACCTTCTCTGCTCTTAAGGAGAACAATTCCAGCTTCTCTAGTCTCTCCACATAACTGAAGTCCATCATCCCTTGCACCATTCCAGTAAATCACTTCTGCACCCTCTTCAAGACCTTGACATCTGTCCTAAAGTGTGGTGCCCAGAATTGAACACAATACTCCAGCTGAGGCCTCCCATGTGTTTTATACATGTTTAGCATAACTTGCTTGCTTATGTACTCTATTCCTCTATTAATAAAGCCAAGGATCCCATGTGCTTTTTTAACAGCCTTCTCAACTTGTCCTGCCACCTTCAAAGATTTGTGTACATACACCCCCAGGTCTCTCTATTCCTGCACCCCCTTTCAAATTGTATCATTTAGTTTATATTGCCTCTCCTCATTCTTCCTACCAAAATGTATCACTTCACACTTCTCTGCGTTAAATTTCATCTGCCCTGTGTCTGCCCATTTCACCAGCCTTTCTATGTCCTCCTGAAGTCTGTTATTATCCTCCTCATTGTTTACTACATTTCCAAGTTTTGTAACATCTGCAAACTTTGAAATTATGCCCTGTATACCCAAGTCCAGGTCATTAACGTATATCAAAAAGAGCAGTGGTCCTAATACTGACACCTGGGGAACACCACTATATACATCCCTCCAGTCTGAAAAACATCCATTCACGACTACTCTTTGTTTTCTATCCTTTCGCCAATTTTGTATCTATGCTGCCACTGTCCCTTTAGTCCCATGGGCTTTAATTTTGCTAACAAGTTTGTTATGTGATACTTTGTCAAACGCCTTTTGAAAGTCCATATACACAATTTCAACCACACTACCCTCATCAACCCTCTATGTTACTTCATCAAAGAACTCGATCTAGTTAGTCAAACATGATTTGCCTTTAACAAACCTGTGCTGACTTTTATTTATTAGCCCATACTTTTCCAAATGCCAATTAATTTTGTCCCGGATTATTGTCTCTAAAAGTTTCCTCAGCACCAACGTTAGGCTGACTGGCCTGTAGTTGCCAAGTTTATCTCTCTCCCCTTTTTTAAACAGGGGCGTAACATTTGCAGTCCTCTAGTCCTCTGGCACCACCCCCATATCCAAGGAGAATTGGAAGATTGTGGCCAGAGCCTCTGCAATTTCCACCCTTACTTCCCTCAGTAACCTAGGATGCATCCCATCCTGACCAAGTGACTTTTCTACTTTCAGCGCTGCCAACCTTTTAAGTACCTACTCTTTATCTATTTTTATCCTATCCAATAGGTGCAAAGGGATCTAGAGATAGAGGTGAACAAATCATTAAAAGCAGCATCGCAGATCAGCAAAGCAATTAAAAATGCTAACAAAGCTCTGGGACTTATATCTAGGGGTATGGAATTCAAAAGCAGTGACGTCATGTTAAAATTGTACAGGACCCTGGTCAGGCCGCACTTAGCGTGCTGTGCACAGTTCTGGTCTCCATACTATAAAATGGACATAGAAGCACTGGAGAAAGTGCAAAAAAGATTTAGTAGGAAGGTACCAGAACTGGGAGATTACAGCAATGGGGAAAGATTGAACAAGTTAGGGCTTCTTTCTTTAGAAAAGAGAAGACGTAGAGGTGACCTGATAGAGGTCTTTACAATTATGAATGGGTTGGACAGGGTAGATGTGGAGAGAATGTTTCCACTTGTGGGAGAATCCAAAACTAGGAGCATAAATACAAGATCGTTTCCAATGAATCCAATAGGGAAATTAGGAGAAATTTTGTTTACTCAGAGAGTGGTTAGAATGTGGATCTCGCTACCACAGAAAGTGGTTGAGGTAAATAACTTAGACGCTTTCAAAAGGAAACTAGATGAGTACATGAGAGAAAAGGGAATAGAAAGATATGCTGCAAGGCTGAGATGAAGCAGATGGAATGAGAAGACTCACGTGGCAGACCTGAGCAGCAGCACATCGAGGCGGCAGTACATAAACAGAGCGGGACCTGAGGACAGTGCGGAACTGACCAGCAGCAGCACCGAGGCGGCAGTACATAAACAGAGCGGGACCTGAGGACAGTGCGGAACTGACCAGCAGCACTGGGGCGGCAGTACATAAACAGAGCGGGACCTGAGGACAGCGTGGGCCTGAGTATCTCCGGCGAATTCAAAAACAAAAAAAAAAACAAGGAGTGACATCACAGGACAGCAGGTAGGTGATTGTTTGGTGAGTATTCACATTTTTTTTCTCTCCAAGCTAGTGGTTTAAACTAGGAGCTGGGAAACTATAATGCACTTTATTAAATGAATAACTTAACTAGATAAACAAATTAATATAACTATAAATAAGCATTTGAATAAAGACTTTAACTAATTAAATAAATAAAACAAGGCTAAACTAAGATATGGTAGCACAGGTTGTGTGTCTGGACTGCAGTATGTGGGAGTTTGTTGACAGCGAGATAGTCCCAAGCAAACACATCTGCAGTAGATGTCTCCGTCTCAAATCTCTCTGGCTCAGAGCCATTGAGCTGGAGTGTGAGTTGAAGACACTCCGACATATAAGGGAGGGTGAAGAGTATCTGGGCAGGTTGCACCAGACCTTGGAGAGGGGTGCAAGTTCAGAACAGGGTTGGTGTGACCGATAATGTGCAGAGTAAAGGGAACCCAGGTGAAAAAGAGAACGAGGATCCACAGAAACTGATCCTATCCAACAAGTACAATGTACTTGCTACCTGTGAGGATAAGGATAAAGACTGTCAGAAGGACAGCCAGAATGCGGACCATGGCACTTTGGAGCAGGAGGCTGGCCAAAGCGGGGAGGAGGAAGAGGAGAGGAAGCGTAATGTGGTAGTTGTAGTGGATTCTATAATTAGGGGGACAGATAGCATCCTTTGTAAGCAAGATCAAGAGTCCCACATGGTATGTTGCCTACCTGATGCCAGGGTGAGGGACATCTCGAACCAGCTTGAAAGGATATTGGAGAGGGAGGGGGAGGGGGAGGATCCAACCATTGTGGTCCATGTTGGGACCAATGACATAGAGAAGAGTAGACAAGAGGTCGTGTTTGGGGAGTACCAGGAACTAGGGGCTAAATTAAAGAACAGGACCTCAAGGGTTATAATCTCTGGATTATTACCTGAGCCACATGCAAATTGGCAAAGAAAATTGAACACGTGGCTAAAGGAGTAATGTGGGGCACTGGCACCAGTATTGGGAGAGGAAAGAACTATACCGTTGGGACGGGCTCTGCCTGAACCAGTCTGTGACCAGGGTCCTAGCGGGAAGGATAAATAGGGTGGTCACAAGGACTTTAAACTAGTAAATGGCGGGGAGGGCTCAGGTGAAAATTGTAGTACAAATAATAGTTCAAAAACAAATGAAAGGGAAGAGAGTAGAGTAACAGTCAGAAATTGTGCTTTAGGCGCTAAAGGTAAAGGGAAAATTAAAAGATGTAAAGTGATTAAACCAGGAGAGAGAAATAAGAAACATGTGAGTAAAACATTAGAGCTGAAGGACAGGCTAGGGTGTGTGGCCCAAATAAGCGTTCTTTATACAAACGCACGGAGTATAAGGAATAAATTGGATGAACTGCAGGCGCGGATTCAAATTGGAGGGTACGACATGGTGGCCATTACTGAGACATGGCTGCAAGACAGTCAGGACTGGGAACTAAATATACCAGGTTATAAGGTCTACAGGAAATATAGGGAAAATGGCAGAGGGGGAGGAGTAGCCTTAGTAATTAAGGATGAAATCACTTCAATGATAAGAGAGGATATAAAGAGAGGTAAGCAGGCAGTGGAGACTTGATGGGTAGAATTAAGAAATAGGAAAGGATTTAAGACTGTAGTGGGAGTTGTATATAGGCCCCCTGGTAGCAGCTGTGAAGTGCTAGATTGTATAAATGCAGAGATTAGACATGCGTGTAGTAAAGGCAGAGTGGTTTTAATGGGGGATTTTAGCTTTCATATAGATTGGAATAAACAAACTAGCAGCAGTCAGAAAGGTAGTGAGTTTCTTCAGTGTGTCCAGGATAGTTTTCTACAACAATATGTCCTAGAAGCAACAGGGGCATGCCATATCAGATTTAGTAATGAGCCAGATTTAGTTAACAGCCTAACAATGCGTGAACATTTATCCAATAGCGATCATAACATGATCGAGTTCAACGTAGCGTTTGAAAGGGAGAAACGCGAAACAGCTACTAAGATTCTAGATTTAGGTAAGGCCGACTTCAATGAGAGGAGACCGAGACTGTCCACAATAAACTGGGCAAATCTGTTACTGGGTAAAACGACAGAAGATCAGTGGGAGATTTTCAAAAAAGAATTTAATGTGTACAGAACCAGTTTATAACCCCTGAGGGGCAAGAGCTCTACTTGCCAAAAAAAACAGCCGTGGACAATAAAAGAGGTAAGGGACAGCATAAAACTAAAAGAAAAAGCATACAAAAATGCAAAAAATAGCACAGATCCTGGCAAATAGGAAAGATACAAACAACAGCAAAGGGTCACATAACAGATAATAAGAGCTACAAAAAGGGAGTATGAAAAGAAACTTGCAAGGTATATCAAAATCAACACAAGGAATTTTTACAATTGTATTAGGAAAAAGAGGGTGGTCAGGAGCAATGTTGGCCCCTTAAAAACTGAAAGCGGTGATATTGTCAATGATAATAAGGAAATGGTGGACATGTTGAATAATGACTTTGTGTTAATATTTACAGTAGAGGAAGAGGATAGCGTGCCAGAAATCCCAAGGAAACTAATATTGAATCAGGGACAGGGACTCAATAAAATGAACATAAGTAAAATAACAGCAATGAAGAAAATAATGGCACTAAAGAGTGACAAATCCCCAGGACCAGATGGTTTCCATCCCAGGGTTTTAAAGGAAGTATGTGAGCACATTGCAGATGCCCTAACTATAATCTTCCAAAGTTCTCTCGATTCAGGAACTGTTCCTTTAGATTGGAAAATTGCGCATGTCACTCCGCTATTTAAGAATGGCGAGAGAGGGAAACCAAGGAATTATAGACCAGTTAGCCTAACATCTGTTGTCGGGAAATATAATTAAGGATGGGTTGACTGAACACCTCTAAAATTATCAGTTGATCGGAGAGAGCCAGCATGGATTTGTGAAAGGTAGGTCATGCCTGATAAACCTGATTGAATTTTTTGAGGAAATGACTAAATTAGTGGATGGGGTAGAAACGGAAAATGCTGGAAATACTCAGCAGGTCAGGCAGCATCTGTGGCGAGAGAAACAGAGTTAACGTTTCAGGTCAATGACCTTTCATCAGAACTGGTGGACAGGGGAATGTCTATGGATGTTATTTATATGGACTTCCAGAAGGCATTTGATGAATTCCCACATAAGAGTCTGTTAACTAAGGTAGAAGCCCATGGAACTGAAGGCAAATTATTGACCGGGTTAGGAAATTGGCTGAGCGGCAGGAGACAGAGAGTAGGGATAATGGGCAGGTACTCTAATTGTTAGGGTGTGACTAGTGGTGTCCCGCAGGTATCTGTGTTGGGGCCTCAACTATTCACCGTATTTATTAAGGGATATTGATAGATTAAGTTAATTGGCAAAACTGTGGCAAATGGATTTCAATGTAGGCCAATATGAGGTTATTCACTTTGGACCTAAAAAGGATAGAACAGGGTACTTTCTAAATGGTGAAATGTTAAAAACAGTGGAAGTCCAAAGAGACTTAATGGTTCAGGTACATAGATCATTAAAATGTCATGAACAGGTACAGAAAATAATCAAAAAGGCTAATGGAATGCTGGCCTTTATATGTAGAGGACTAGAATACAATGGAGTAGAAGTTATGCTGCAGCTATACAAAACCCTGGTTAGACCACACCTAGAGTACTGTGAGCAGTTCTGGGCACCACACCTTAGGAAGGATATATTGGTCTTGGAGGGAGTGCAGCGTAGGTTTACCAGCATGATACCTGGACACCAAGAGTTAAATTGCGAGGAGAGATTACACAAATTAGGGTTGTATTCCCTAGAATTTAGAAAGTTAAGGGGTGATCTGATCGAAATTTTCAAAATATTAAAGGGAACAAATAGGGTAGATAGAGAGAAACTATTTCCGCTGGTTGGGGATTCTTGGACTTGGGGAGCATAGCCTACAAGTTAGAGCCAGACCTTTCAGGAGTGAAATTAGGAAACACTTCTACACACAAAGAGTGGTAGAAGTTTGGAACTCTCTTCTGCAAATGGCAATTGATGCTAGAACAATTGTTAATTTTAAATCTGAGATTGCTAGATTTTTGTTAACCAAAGGTATTAAGGGATATAAGCCTTTCCACCATCTACAAGGCACAAATAAGGAGTGTGATGGAATACTCTCCACTTGCTTGGATGAGTGCAGCTCCAACAACACTCAAGAAGCTCAACACCATCCAGGACAAAGCAGCCTGCTTGATTGGCACCCCATCCACCACCTTAAACATTCACTCCCTCCACCACCGGCGTACCGTGGCTACAGTGTGTGCCATCTACAAGATGCACTGCAGCAACTCGCAAGGCTTCTTCGGCAGCACCTCCCAAACCCGTGACCTCTTCCACCTAGAAGGACAAGGGCAGCAGACGCAGGGGAACACCACCACCTCCAAGTTCCCCTCCAAGTCACACACCATCCTGACTGAGAAGTATATCGCCGATCCTTCATCGTCGCTGGGTTAAAATCCTGGAACTCCCTACCTAACAGCACTGTAGGAGTACCTTCACCACACGGACTGCAGCGGTTCAAGAAGTGGCTCACCACCACCTTCTCAAGGACAATTAGGGATGGGCAATAAATGCTGACCTTGCCAGCGACGCCCACATCCCATAAAACGAATTTAAAAAATATGGGCCAATGGCAGGTATAAGGAGTTAGGTCGCAGATCAGCCATGATCTCATTGAATGGTGGAACAGGCTCGAAGGGCTCAATGCCCTACTCCTGTTCCTATGTTCCTATGTTCTTCCTATGTTCCTATGTGGAGTAAAAACACCAGCACAGACTAGTTGGGCGGAATGGCCTGTTTCTGTGCTGTATATTCTATGTTATTTGATTCTATGTAATCAGAATTTTCCAAAATTCTTTGGAAATACGAATTGTGCTAAAGGACTGAAGGGTGGAAAATATTACACCCCTGTTCAAAAAGAATAAATGATAGGCCAGTCAGCCTTACCATAGTTGTAGACAGACTTCTAAGGAACGATTTTCTGAATGCACATTACAGGAAGGGCTGCATGCATTCATAAAATCATTTAATAGACAGAAAATCATGAGCAGCTTGTCCACAATTTCCTGATATGCATGGCTGATAGCTGAGACTCCCTACCACTAATGCACATTCATAAAGCTGCCATTCAGATTCCATAATATAGGATGAAATTAGTGAAAACCTAGTAAGGTGTAGGCTGATTAGGGATAGTCAACATAAATTTCTAAAGGGCAATTTGAGCTTGACTAATAAATTTAAATTAATTTATTTGAGAATATAGATAAAGGGAATGCAATGGCTATTCAGACAGTGATTATAACATCATTTAAAAAGGAATTGGATGTGGAGAAAGGGCAGGGAAATGGAATTTGTGTAGGTAGCTCCAGTTGAAGAGCTAGCAACGGTGGATGTGGACTGAATGGCCTCCCACTGTGCCTGAATTTCCATGATTCTTAAAGTCGCAAATGGAACACTCCAAGACAATTAGCTTCCTTGGTGCCAGATTCCATATTATCTTTGGGTTAATCTTGCTGCCAAAAGAATGCTATCTGTATATCCACAATCATTTTACAAATTTCTCAACAGACCACATGCCAAGCCGAATGTTTTCCTACATCTCAACTAGTGTGGATAGATATTACATCTGTAAAGGCTTCTCAGTGGTCGGAGAAAAGGGACACAGTTATGGTAGGTGTCAGCTTATGACATTCATTGCCTTGTTTGATATTTGCCAGATTCCTCTCTGACTAGCTAGGGAACACATCTGGGGAACAGATGGGCAAAGGGAACATGTTATTTTTCAGGAGGCAAATAGATAGATTGTATTTAACAGTAGTGTGGCTGGCTCTTGATTTTCCCATCTTCAAATACAAGGTTAATCGGTTGGTTGACAGATAACACAAAGTGATCAAATAAGAATTGGATGGCAAAATACCCTGAACAATGAGAGTTGATGCAATAACTGAAAATATATCTTTATTGGTCCAACATTAGGCAAGAATAGAGAATTGACTAGACTTCTGAAAATAAAAACAGCACAGCCTTACTAGTGGGCTCATCAGGAAGTGGCAAAGCAGATATTCCAGAAATGGTATTCCACACAGATAAGCCGCGTCATCACAAAAGAAGATAGGAAACTGAGGAGCTCCAGCTCCAGGAGCAAAGCCAAATGAGCCATCCCTCAAAGGTCAGTGTGTAAACTATCAAGAAACAGTAGTTAGACGTATGACTAGTTCATCTATTTTGGTGGTTGTAGTTAAGGGAGGAATTCTGGCCAGGACACTGAGAGAACTTCCTGCTCTTCTTTGAATAGCACCATGGATCTTTAATATATGATAAGAGTTGCAGATTGCCCATTGAACCCATGGCTTTCCAACTGCCAGTAACAACTGAACAATTGTTCTCTGTCCTTATTGTATAGGACACTTCCCAGATGGGAGGAGAGTCTTGACTCTGCAGCATCCTATTTACAAATGACAATCGGTTACTGAAAGAGACACAATGTTTTCTAAATGGCAAGCTCATTATTGTTATGAGCAATGTCTTCCATGGCAGCTAGAACATGTATCAGTCAGAAAGAATATAACAGTAAATGAATATGTTTAGGAAGAAGACTTCAATTGGCAGGATGTGACTAGTGGTGTCCCCCAGGTATCTGTACTGGGGCCACAGCTTATCACTATATTCATAAATGACTTGGATAAAGGTCATGTCATGTCAGCCACAGCTCAGTTGATAGCACCCTCGCCTCTGAGTCAGGTTCAAGTCCCACTCCAGGGACTTGAGCACAAAAATCTCAGCTGACACTCCAGTGCAGTACTGAGGGAGCGCTGCACTGTCTGAGGTGCCTTCTTTACATAAGAACATAAGAACATAAGAAATAGGAGCAGGAGTAGGCCAATCGGCCCCTCGAGCCTGCTCCGCCATTCAATAAGATCATGGCTGATCTGATCCTAACCGCCAATCCACTATCTACTATCACAGAACCATCTCCTGCATCTAACAGAATTGCACACACGAAATAGGAGCAGAATCAGGCTACACGGTCCCTGGGCCCGCTCCACTACCCACAGGGCCATGACCGATCCGAACCTAGACTCATGTCCAAATTCCTGCCCGCTCCCCGTAACCCTTAATGCCCTTTACTTCTAGGAAACTGTCTATTTCTGTTTTAAATTTATTTAATGATGTAGCTTCTACAGCTTTTTGTGGCAGCATATTCCATGGACCTACCACCCTCTGAGTGAAGTAGTTCCTCCTCATCTCAGTTTTGAAAGAGCAGCCCCTTATTCTAAGACTATGTCCCCTAGTTCTAGTCTCACCCGTCATCGGGAACATCCTCCCCGCATCCACCCGATGCAACCCCTTCACAATCTTATATGTTTCAATAAGATCGCCTCTCATTCTTCTGAACTCCAATGAGTAGAGTCCCAATCTACATAACCTCTCCTCATATGACCACCCCCTCATCCCCGGGATTCAGAGAAGTTAAACCGAGTTTAAAAGAAGTTAAATCTTTTACGTCTGCCCTCTCAGGTGGACGTAAAAGATCCTTTGGCACTATTTTGAAGAAGAGCAGGGGAGTTATCCCTGGTGTCCTAGCCAATATTTATCCCTCAATCAACATAACTGAAACAGATTATCTGGTTGCTGTTTGTGGGAGCTTGCTGTGTGCAAATTGGCTGCCACATTTCCTACATTACAACAGTGACTACACTTCAAAAGTACTTCATTGGCTGTAAAACGCTTTGGGACGTCCGGTGATTGTGAAAGGCGCTATATAAATGCAAGTCTTTTAGAGAGCCGAATATCTATGTTTGCTGACGACACCATTAGGTGGCATAGTAAATAGTATAGATGGAAGCAGAAAGTTGCGAAGGGGCATTGATAGATTAAATGAGTGGGCAAAACTGTGGCACATGGAGTTCAATGTGGGAAAGTGTGAGTTCATCCAATTTGGACCTAAGAAAGATAGATCCGAATATATTCTAATGGTGAGAGGCTCGGAACTATGGATGAGCAGAGAGATTTAAGGGTCCAAATACAGAAATCACTAAAAGCTACTGGACAGGTACAAAAAATAATTTAAAAGGCTAATGGAATATTGATCTTTATCTCAAGGGGGCTGGAATACAAAGGGGTGGAAGTTATGTTACAGCTGTACAGAGCTCTGGTTAGACCCCAACTGGAGCACTTCATTCAGTTCTGAGCACCGCACCTCAGGAAGGATACATTGGCCTTGGAGGGCATACAGCGCAGATTCACCAGAAGGATACCAGGACTACAAGGGTAAAATTATGAGGACAGGTTGCATAGACGAGGCTTGTATTCCCTTGAATATAAAAGATTAAAGGGTGATCTAATTGAAATGTTTAAGATGATTAAATGATTTAATAGGGTAGATAGAGAGAAAAAAATTTCTCTGGTGGGAGAGTCAAGAACAAGAAAGAACGAAAGAAAGACTTGCATTTATATAGCGCCTTTCATGACCACCGGACGTCTCAAAGTGCTTTGCAGCCAATGAAGTACTTTTGGAGTGTAGTCACTGTTGTAATGTGGGAAATGCGGCAGCCAATTTGCGCACAGCAAGCTCCCACAAATAGTAATGTGATAATGACCAGATAATCTGTTTTTGTTATGTTGATTGAGAGATAAATATTGGCTAGGACACCAGGGATAACTTCCCTGCTCTTTTTCAAAATAGTGCCATAGGATCTTTTATGTCCACCTGAGAGAGAAGACGGGGCGCGGTTTAACGTCTCATCCGAAAGACAGCAGCTCCGACAGTGCAGCACTCCCTCAGCACTGCACTGGAGTGTCAGCCTAGATTTATGTACTCAAGTCCCTGGAGTGGGAATTGAACCCACAACCTTCTGACTCAGAGGTGAGTGTGCTACCCACTGAGCCACAGCTAACAAAGAGGCATAACCTTAAAATTAGAAGTAGGCTGTTCAGGGTTAACGTCAGAAAGCCTTTGTCGCACAAAGGGTAGTGGAAACTCTCTCCCCCAGAAAGCTGTTGAGGCTAGGTCAATTGAAAATTTCAAAACTGAGATTGATATATTTTGTTAGGCAAGGGTATTATTATGGGTTACAGAGCCAAGGTGGGTAGATGGAGTTTTTTATTCATTTATGAGATGTGGGCATCACTGGCAAGGCCAGCATTTGTTGCCCATCCCTAATTGACCTTGAGAAGGTGGTGGTGAGCCGCTTTCTTGAACTGCTGCAGTCCGTGTGTTGAAGGTACTCCCACAGTGCTGTTAGGTAGGGAGTTCCAGGATTTTGACCCAGCGATGATGAAGGATCGGCGATATATTTCCAAGTCAGGATGGTGTGTAACTTGGAGGGGAACTTGGAGGTGGTGGTGTTCCCATGCGCCTGCTGCCCTTGTCCTTCTAGATGGTAGAGGTTGCGGGGTTGGGAGGTGCTGTCGAAGAAGCCTTGGCGAGTTGCTGCAGTGCGTCTTGTAGATGATGTATACTGTAAACATGGTGCGCCAGTGGTGGAGGGAGTGAATGTTTAAGGTGGTGGATGGGGTGCCAGTCAAGTAGGCTGCTTTGTCCTGGATGGTGTTGAGCTTCTTGAGTGTTGTTGGAGCTGCACTCATCCAGGCAAGTGGAGAGTATTCCATCACACTCCTTACTTATGCCTTGTAGATGGTGGAAAGACTTTGGGGAGTCAGGAAGTGAGTAACTCATCGCAGAATACCTAGCCTCTGACCTGCTCTTGTTGCCACAGTATTTATGTGGCTGGTCCAGTTAAGTTTCTGGTCAATGGTGACCCCCCAGGATATTGATGGTGGGGGATTCGACGATGGTAATGCCATTGAATGTCAAGGGGAGGTGGTTAGACTCTCTCTTGTTGGAGATGGTCATTGCTTAGTACTTGTGTGGCGCAAATGTTACTTGCCACTTGTCAGCCCAAGCCTGAATGTGGTCCAAGCCTTGCTGCATGTGGGCACAGACTGCTTCCTTATCTGAGGAGTTCTGAATGGAACTGAACACTGAAATCATCAACGAACATCCCCACTTCTAACCTTATGATAGAGGGAAGGTCATTGGTGAAGCAGCTGAAGATGCTTGGGCCTCGGACACTGCCCTGAAGATGCAGTGATGTCCTGGGGCTGAGATGATTGGCCTCCAACATCCACAGCCATCTTCCTTTGTGCTAGGAATGACTCTAGCCAGTGGAGAGGTTTCCCCCTGATTCCCATTGGCTTCAATTTTACTAGGGCTCCTTGAAGCCACACTCGGTGAAATGCTGCCTTGATGTCAAGGGCAGTCACTCTCACCTCATCTCTGGAATTCAGCTTATTTGTCCATGTTTGGACCAAGGTAGTAATGCGGTCTGGAACCGAGTGGTCCTGGCGGAACCCAAACTGAGCATTAGTGAGCAGGTTACTGGTGAGTAATTGCCAATTGATAGCACTGTCAACAATACCTTCCATCACTTTGCTGATGATTGAGAGTAGGCTGATGGGGTGGTAATTGGCCAGATTGGATTTGTCCTGTTTTTTGTGGACAGGACATACCTGGGCAATTTTCCACTTTGTTGTGTAGATGCCAGTGTTATAGCTGTACTGGCACAGCTAGTTCTGGAGCACAAGTCTTCAGCCAGGATGTTGTCAGGGCCCACAGCCTTTGCTGTATCCAGTGCACTGAGTCGTTTCTTGATATCACGTGGAGTGAATCGAATTGAATGAAGGCTGGCTTCTGTGATGGTGGGGACCTCAGGAGGAGGCCGATATGAATCATCCACTCGGCACTTCTGGCTGAAGATGGTTGCAAATGCTTCAGCCTTGTCCTTTGCACTCATGTGCTGGGCCCCGCCATCATTGAGGATGGGGGTGTTCACGGAGCCTCCTCCTCCCATTAGTTGTTTAATTGTCCACCAACATTCAAATGGAAGTGACAGGACTGCAGAGCTTTGATCTGATCCATTGATTGTAGGATCTCTTAGCTCTGTCTATAGCATGCTGATTCCGCTGTTTAGCATGCATGTAGTCCTGTGTTGTAGCTTTACCAGTTTGGCACCTCATTTTTAGGTATGCTTGGTGCTGCTCCTGGCATGCTCTTCTACACTCCTCATTTATCCAGGGTTGGTCCACTGGCTTGATGGTAATGGTAGAGTGAGGAATATGCCGGGCTATGAGGTTACAGATTGTGGTGGAATACAATTCTGCTGCTGCTGATGGCCCACAACACCTCATAGATGCCTAGTTTTGAGCTGCTAGATTTGTTCTGAAACTATCCCATTTAGCTCGGTGGTAGTGTCACACAACACGATGGTGAGTGTCCTCAGTGGGAAGACAGGACTTGGTCCCACAGGGACTGTGCGATGGTCACTCCTACCTATACTGTCATGGACAGAAGCATCTACAACAAGAAGATTGGTGAGGATGAGGTCAAGTAGGTTTTTCTGTTGTGTTGGTTCTCCCACCACCTGCTGCAGTCCCAGTTTGGCAGCTATGTCCTTCAGGGCTCAACCAGCTCAGTCAGTATTGGTGCTACCGAGTCACTCTTGGTGATAGACATTGAGGTGTCCCACCCAGAGTACATTCTGTGCCCTTGCTACCCTCAGTGCTTCTTCCAAGTGGTGTTCAACACGGAGGAGTACTGATTCATCAGGAGGGCAGTAATACAGCAGGAGGTTTCCTTGTTTGACCTGATGCATGAGACTTCATAGGGTCTGGTGTCAATGTTGAGGGTTTCCAGAGCCACTCCCTCCTAATTGTATGCCGCTGTGCTGCCACCTCTGGGCATACCTAGGGATGGTGATGGAGGAGTCTGGGACATTGGCTGAAAGGTATGATTCTGTGAGTATGACTATGTCAGGCTGTTGCTTGACTAGTCTGTGGGACAGCTCTCCCAATTTTGCCATAGGTCCCCAGATGTTAGTGAGGAGGACTTTGCAGGGCCAACTGGGCTGGGTGTGCCTTTGTCATGTCCAAATCCGGTGCCTAGGTTGATGTCAGGTGACCCGTCCGGTTTTATTCTTATTATTGTTTTTCATAGTGGTTTGTTAGCTTGCAAGGCCATTTCAGAGGGCAGATTTCCTTCCCTAAATTACTTTAGTGAACCAGATGGGTTTTTACGACAATCCGGTAATTTCATAGTCACCATTACTGACAATAGCTTTATTTAATTAACTGTCGTGGTGGGATTTGAACTCGTGTCCAGATCATTAGTCCTGGCCTCTGGATTATGAGTCCAGTAACATAGCCAATATGCTACCCTACCCCTAGTATTAAGATAAAGATCAGTCATGAACTAATAGAATGGCAGAACAGGCCGGAGGGGCTGAATGGCCTACTCCTGCTCCTATCTCAATTCCATCAAATTATGTGTAGCATCTATATATGTATATTTTATTCGCCCTCAGTTGGAAATATATATTTGTACTCTGAAAGGGGGCCACTGCTACTATCTAGATTGAATTAGAAGTGTCAGAGCATCCACTCAACACTTTGGATCCTATGAAAGGAAAACATTGGACAAACCTACCACCAGGCAAAGAATCGCTGGGTTGCCAGTGGAATATTCCCCACATCTCCCAGTTAGCACTGTGAAACCAATGATAAAGTAGAATGCCACTCTACCACCAATCCATTAGCCACTTCAAAGCTTAAATTAAAATAAGTTACAATAGAGAGCATTTGTGGGGTTGTACCTGGCCTGATCTCACATTTATGCGAACATTATTTTAGCGTTTTTTCTGTCTGTGGATTTTTGAATAAAAATTGAAGGTTAAATGGTTTCCATTCTATCTCTGATTTGAATAGGATTAAAACAGTTTGAATCGCGCAAAGGGAAATATTAGAATGAATAACAGTGCATTATAATATTTTATGGACATCAGTCTTTTTGCAGTCCTTGCTTCTATAGAATCCCAATGTAGTGTTCCTTGCACTTCCTATTGTGTAGAAATTGATTTATAAACACCAAGATACCATTGTTTTTTTCCACAGAGTCTGAAAAGGCCTCGAGCCTTTTATTGGTTAATGCAGGTACTGTATTACTGGATTGCGCTGTGTGTTCCGCCTCCCTTATAATTGTCCCACAATCTTCTGATGGAAATCTCTGGTAACCTTGTCCCACCCTATATTACGATTGAAGAGCGATTAGTAAACAAGCTATTGTAAATAATGTATCTCCCGACAATAAGTATATGAGGCGATTCAGATAACTATTTTATCCTATAGAGAATCCAGTTTCTAAGATGAGTAATAAAGCGCCCCTCTATAAGAAGGTTACACTGTATCACGAACGGCGTAATATTCGTGTAACTAATCCTAGAAACAACACACATGAGGTCCGCAATTAAAGACGCAAATACTGCATAACCCTTCTGAGTCGACGGAATCATTCAATTCCTCAGTTACAAAGATGAAGAAGACACATACAATTGGTTGTTTTGCGAGCCAAATAATAATGACTTAAAGAACCGTTTTTGCTTTATTACATATAATGCTTGTGATTAGTTAAATTGTCTAGCAGCAACTGAAGGGTTTAATATTTATTACGCGTTTCCCTTGAGCGATATTTTTTGAAGTGGTGACTGATTATGTGGATTTCAATCCCACGAGGTTAAGCAACGAGAAATGCCTTGATCACTGTATCCGCGCCTTAATGCCAGCACCGCGACATTTCTGCAATTGTGGAAGTTTTGTTTCGAACATTACACGCATTTGGTATGAATTTATGCAGACCTCGCCTGCTTTCAGTGAATCCTTTAGAAAAATCAAACATCACGAAAGCTCAAATTGACACGCAAATAATTACAAGGGGTTACATCCTGTTTAGAGATACGACTATAAACTGAACAGACTGTTCCTTTGGTCCTCCTAAGGTGAAATGGCTTCCAACAACCATTAAAACCGTCCGTTTCATTGGAAACCTCTACTTAATGTAAAATTTCATCCTTGTAATATTTTGTTGCTTTGAACCCGAAAACGTTAGCTTTAGAGACAAGATACCGCAGCGACCTCTCTCCCTCTCTCTCCCACCCTTTCCGGACGCAAGCCCGTCAGTAATTACAGCACTGGAGTTGCATTAGAAACTGAATGACACTGAGAGAGACCAGAGTATGATACATGGACTCTTCTACTGAAAGACGATAAGAGAGCCAGCGATTCTATGGCTGTAATACTGAAGTGGGTTATATGAAACGAGTCTAATCTGAATTCAATCTAGCGGTTGTGTGTTGAAACTGTCGACTTTTTCTTGTTGCGGTTACATAAATAACCAGGCGACTCTTCGCTGGAAGCAGCGGAGGCCCTATTTCGATTATTTTCTATTAACCTCATTTGCTTCTTATTAAACTTCCTGGAAAATCAGTGGTCAGAGTCGCTGGCTGTAGGGTAGCAGCTTTCGTTTGTTCTCTCATGCAACGTTATCCGTGAAATTGAGCGCTTTTTTGTTCTCTAAAATAAGATACCTATAATAAACACGGGGTTCTTTTTGTTGCCTTATTGTTTATTCCCAAGTAAAATCGAACCAACCATGGGGGCGGCGGGGAGACAGCATTTTTTTTTAGCAAGTGGCAAATACTTTAACATGCTAATCAGTTGTAAGCCTTGATCTAGGTTATATATGACATCTAAAGCCAAGGATGTCCAGCGTGCGGCCCACGAGCTCTTGCCCTCCAAGCCCAAGCAACTCAGTCTCACATTTCACGTTTGCTGTTTTTGTTTGTTCGAATGTTGCGCGCCTGGTGCTTTGCAAAAAAGCTCCTTGTTAACGCAGTTGCCATCCTGGTGGATAAGTCCTAAATCAGATCACCAGGAGCTCTTACTATCAGCAACTTGATATATATGCAAGTGAATGTTTTCAAACTTTATAAGAGTCCCCAAACTCCATGTTACACACGTATGCAGCGGGACAAAAGCTTGGACACCTATAATCTAAAGCGCCCTTTCCTGTTTCGATAAGGTACCCCATAATAGACTGATGAACAAAGTCAGAGAATGCGGAGTCAGGGGACAAGTAGCAGAATGGATTGCTGGCTGGCTTCACGACAGCAAGCTGAGAGTAGGTGTAAAGGGTAACTATTCACAGTGGCAGAAGGTGGGTAGTGGTGTTCCACAAGGATCAGTGCTGGGACCACTGCTGTTCACAATTTACATTAACGATTTAGACTTTGGAATCAAAAAGACAATTTCTAAATTTGCAGATGATACCAACTTGGGGGGATAGGTCAATACTGAGGAGGACTGCAACAAATTACAGGAGGACTTAATAAACTTGCAGAATGGGCATATAATTGGCAAATGAAGTTCAACACAGATAAATGTGAGGTATTACATTTTGGTAGGAAGAATAGGGAGGTCACTTATTACTTGGAGGGTGCGAGTCTAGGTGGGGTAGAGGAACAAAGGGATCTCGGAGTACAAATACACAAATCACTAAAAGTTGCGACACAGGTTAGCAAGGCCATAAAAAAGCAAACCAAGCACTAGGGTTTATTTCTAGAGGTATAGAATTGAAAAGTAGGGAAGTTATGCTAAACCTGTATCGAACCTTGGTTAGACTGCACTTGAGTACTGCGTACAGTTCTGGTCGCCATATTATAAAAAGGATATAGAGGCACTGGAGAGGGTGCAGAGAAGATTTACAGGCATGATACCAGAAATGCGAGGGTATACATATCAGGAAAGGATGAACAGGCTGGGTATCTTTTCTCTTGAAAAAAGAAGGCTGAGGGGTGACCTAATAGAGGTCTTTAAAATTATGAAATTTTTGATAGAGTGGCTACAGAGAGAATGCTTTCACTTGTGGGGAAGAGCATAACTAGAGGCCATCAATATAAGATAGTCACCAAGAAATCCAATAGGGAATTCAGAAGAAACTTCTTGACCCAAAGAGTGGTGAGAATGTGAAACTTGCTACCACAGGGAGTGGTTGAAGCGAATAGTATGAGGCATTTAAGGGGAGGCTAGACAAACATATCAGGGAAAAGGGAATTGAGGGTTATGATTTAGATGAGGAAAGACAGGAGAAGGCTCGTGTGGAGCATAAACGCCGACATGGACTGGTTGGGCCGAATGGCCTGTTTCTGTGCCGTATATCTTATGTAATCTTATGAAATATTCTCCTATTGCTTCTCCACGCATTGCCTATGGATTTCCATTGCAACGGGTTTCCTTCCACTATTATACCAGAAATAAATCAGCAATAGCACACATTCCTCCTTCGGCTAATTCGTAATAAACACTATAATTATCTTTTCATAGTTTACACCCAATTGTAATTGAGTGAAAATGTAAGCTCCATTCAACATTGTTGTGGTTTTCATTGTTCTCTTTTAACTAGCTTATAGTTTTATTTGAAGATGCTAAATAATTGATAATCGATTGCTACCCTTCGGTAGATGTAAAATGGCTATTTATTTTGATGCCTTGTTTTTATGGGGGTGGGGGGGGCGGACAGGACATCCAGCTTTAAATGTGGGTCTGCCCAAACTTGGGTCACAGTGTGAACCGCGCATGCGCGAGTTGCGGAGTCGGTTGCCCGCGGGAGGAGTCAAAGCTTCGAGTTTAGGAGAAGAGCCAGAGTGAGAATCAGAGCGGACAGGTGAGACCGAGGGACCCAAGCGACGAGAAGTGAGAAGGAAGGCTGTTGTGGATAATGCTCCTCTCCGAATCGCACAGCCTCGCCTGAGCTGTGTTTCCAGGCTGTTCTTGCTGCAGACGCGAGTGGATTGTATGTGAAGGGCTTGGGGTTCCTGCTGCAAATCTGAAGGCTGAGCTGCAGCGTGGAGCTCAGGAAATCCTTAGCGGCTGCAATCAGGGGGAAATCTCCAAACTCTTAAGCACAGGCTTCTGACCACAGCCTCAGAATGCCAGAAAGGACTTTTGAACCATGTTTGCAAGACACTCTACTACCAGCGAGTTCGGTTTTCTGAAAGCTCAGAAGACTGTGGAAAATAGGGCTGCAAAATCCCAACCAAAGTTCGAGCAAAAACTTTACTTGGACTTGAAAAAGGAAACCTTCCCGAAGCTTGCCTATTTGAAACCGGTGCCAGCGGAGATCAGAAGTGTGTGTGTTGGGGGGGGGTGGTAAAGCACTAGAAGTTTATTGCTGACGATCTGGCCAAAGGCATTTTGTTCCTGAATATTTTATTTCTTCCAAAGTGTTTCCGCACATCACGCCCACAGTTTGTTAGGAGCACTAATTATTTCTATTGCAGATGGACATTGTTGTAAATAGCCTTCATTCCTTGGAAGCGAATTAGTGGCGTTATTCTCCGCTTGGATCAGTTAACGAGGCAATGCGGTTGAGACGATTAATTCATTGATCTGGGTTTAAATAATTCGATCTGAAAGCCAATTTTCATCGTGTTGATCCTAGGAGCCCTTACTCCAAGGACATCTCGTGCTTAACCCGTTTCATGCTTTGATGGTAGGGATCAAGACGTTAAGCACAAGATCACCGCAGAGGGATTACCTGCTTGATACTGTAATCTTGGATTACTTGGTGACCGCTTTGCCAAAGAAATATGGGGGTAGGTCTGCAATGAGACTGCAGCATCGTTCGTGGCTCTTTTTTAGGCGGAGATTGTACGTTTTGTTATTGTTCCCTTATAAAGGGACCCTGCAAGTATACTCTACGCAACCTTTTGTATAAGCGGGTGGTAGCTGTGCCAATAGTGACCATTTCTAAAATCGGGTATGGTAGTAAACTAGTGTCTGTGCGTGCGTGTGTGTTGTCTTTAAGTTCAGTCGGGAACCTTGCTTCTTGCTTCAGTACTGTATAAAAACTGCAGAGGTATTACAGACACAAAGTGGCTTTTATAACTTGCACACAGGCAGATTGCGACTGATAGACCATCTGAGAAAGCTTGATATAACTTTTGAAGCGTTTACTAACACCATCTCAGGGGATGCAAAGGCTCTTTATTTTACTCTTAACTATATACGCGCGTACTTTTATACGACAGGATACAATAGCAATAAAATGACTGAAGTCCAGTGCGTATTAGAACTAGTTTCGACTTGGCTAAACATGCATATTGTGTAAAGCGGCAGGGCAGGTATTGCTCTGCTCGCAGTGTGTAAATGTTACATTCTTCTCTTGTTGGATGTACAGTATTTGTCCATGACGTGAAAACACAGAGTATGTGCTTAATTACATTTCAAATATTTTAAATGTTACGAATATAATTTAAAATCCGTGTGGTGGTGACCTAACTAAACGGTCCAAGGCGGTGGGCAGCTCCATCTAGTGGACCTGCCTTCGTGCGTTTGTTTCACTCCAAAAACCTCGCAATCTTTTTAAGCACGCATGATTCTAAAGCTAGAAAGCCGAAAAAGAAAAACAGCTGAAGAACGATTTAAAAATGTTACCGTTAACATTCTAACGCCAAGGTATGGTATGCTAACAACGCGCGAATCTAATGCAAATACAAGTTTTAATTTCCCATGAGATACCACGTTTATACCACATTGAAATCAAAGTGATCAGAGTGGGGCATTTTAAATCACATTTAAGCAGCCCGTGTCAGTTTGGTGGATGTGGAAAAGTACAACTCCAGTATGTTGCGCTACTCCCATGTAAAATTCCTAGTTCTTGAACGTGCACACTTCTGCCGAAAAAAAGCAGTAATCCGTGACTAGAACGAATATGATTTGATTTACAACCTGTTAAATTCACGATTTTAATTAAGTGCCAAAGAAAATAGAGCCGTCTACTAGTCTCAGATGACCAGTGAGCTGAAGGCTTGTTAACCCCAACCACTGCTTGCTGACCCGGGCAGGGAGGACTTCTGAAAGATTGGGATTCTGGGTTTGCCAACGGATGGCAAATAAAATGTATCGGTTCGAAAGCTGCGGTATATACAAAAAATAAGTCTGGCGAGGTTGGTAAACGCAAGGCCCAGATTTTCGAGCGGCATTAAACTTCAAGAGTGAAAATAAAAGTTAAATTGGTGCATTTGAAGGTAGTAGATTCTCACTGCCGCGGAAACCAAAGATTGAGCGAAAACATATCAATTTAGGAAAAAAAAATGCAAAGTTTAAAAAACAATATTTTCTTAGTTTGCATACATCGCGTGGCTCGAATTCCACATTGATCAGAAAACTACCACCATTATATCTAAACACTGACTGCGGAATCAAAAGATTGAACTAAGCAGAATGAAGGATTTGACCGAACTGAAAATTCGCTCTATAAAAAGAGCAACATTAATGACCAGAACAATTCAGACTTTCTGGTTTTAGCACATTGAGCTTGTTTGCCTTTTAAGACTTCAGGAAGATCACGAATTTAATGAAGCAGCTTTTTTCTCCCACTCCCCATGCTTTATTTACAGAGGCGGGGTGAGTTTAAAATTAAAAAAGTCTTGCATTATTTCACGCTGATGTTGACGATTACAATGCCCTTGAATTGTTAAATTGGCCGGCTCACTTTTAACGGGGTTGTAGTGGTACAAACGAATTCTACTGCTCTAAAATTAAACGGGTGCAGGCATTAATGGGGGAGAGGCAGTAAATATCATCAGAGGCAGCGAGATGCTTGCCCTGTGGAGAAGGGAACTTATGAATAGGAGTAGTATATAACCGAATTGTGATACCGAGTCCCTGAAATGATAAGCTACTCTGAATGTTGAAGGAGGGGTATGGATGTCAGTGGAAGCAGTGGGCTATCCGCTGTGGGCTGAAGTCTAATGTTAGTCGGAATAACGTGCTATAATTGGCTGGTGATTCTGAATCCCTCAAGGAGAAGGGGGCACTCGCATCGGGGGGAGGGGAGCGAGATAAGAGCAGGGAGAACAAGATGCCTGCCGTTGGAAGAGGGTGAATGTCAATAGTTGCGTGCTATGGAGTGTAATGCTCGAGGTGGCAGGCTGTCTGCTGTTGGAAGAGGGTTGGAGAATGAATGTTAGTGGACACGATGAGCTCCCTGTCTTTGGGATTTGGGTTAGTAGTGGTGTTTATCTTGTCTTTTTTCCCCTCCAACTTTACAAAATGGAAAGCAAATCGCAAGTGAATCGCCAAAAAGGGGTAAAATAGTTTTTTGGGTAGAAATTGAATAGTTGAAACTGATTTCTCCCAAAAAGATGTTTTAAAACACAGATTTACGATTTATCAGTTCTGTGTTTCCTGTTAGCCAATAGCTGCTTCCAAAGTTCAATAGCTTTGCATAACAATTTAAATAAAGATTATTGTCCCGTCTTGTAACAATTCTTGAGACTTGTTTATTTTTTTGGTAAATGAAAAGACATCACGCTCCATTAACTACTCCGGGCTCCTTGACTGTTTTTATTTCAGTTTTGACTGATTTGCGAGAGATGTTTTGGCTCATAAGACATTTAAAACGATGCAAGTGAAAGTCTTTCTAAAATAGAGATTCAAATGATTAGTGTTCGTTATGTTGAGACGGAAACTACATTGTACTGATGAAAGAATGCAATGTAACAAGTATACATCAGCAGTTACAGATAGATTCTAAAAACCGAGTCTCAGTTTAAGCCGTGTGTTATGTCCATTTGAACCAGTGCAATCTGCTTCCCAACATTAAAAATGAAGCTGAATTTGAAAATGGTTATTTTATGGAAGTGCAGCGATTGCGTTTAATGCCCCATATTTGGCGAAGATTGTTGGAACGGGTAACTTTTCAATTAATGTTGGTGAGGAAAAAAAAGTGGAAACTATTCCGGAGTCACACAGCCGGGAAGTGAGCAGTGTCCTCGCTGGCCTCCATCGTTGGCTTTGAGATGCTTTGTTTTCGGAGGAGCGCTGGCTGCTGCACTATCATTCAAGGGGAAAGGGAGCCCCCAAGTGTTGAACACGGGACCTTTGGAATCCCAGCCCCGAGCTGGGTTTGAAAATACGGTCTTTGCCACTCTGACGGGAAGTTATTATTTTTTGGGGGGGGGGGGGGGGGGGGAATTTAAATTCCAAACTTTGAAACTGAATTTCGATTTTTACACCCACCGATTTCTAATTAATTGTGGGTTAAATCCTTTGCATTCGCTTTAGGTCGAATACAAATCCTGTACAATCCTAGATTGTTCTGATTTCAAATCTTTGCTCCTTTCTCCAACTTATCCTTGTTTTGGCAGTTTCCTTTCGGCGTTGTGATTTTAAAATAAACATCGATTTCAAAACGGCGAAATAATGAAAGAAAATGGCTGGAGAAAATGTAAATAAATGCCCTGCAGGATCTCCTTTGAAAACCCCTCCTGCATAAACACCCGAAATGAATACAGTTGAATTCATGTCTCTTATTTTGATCGTTATCGTAAAGTTTGTATTGTAAAGAAACCTCATCCACTTTCCGCGAGATGCTCTCTGTCCGCGCTGTACCAAGTGCTCACTGGGTTGAGCATTGAGCTGCAGTCATTTTGTATACATTTCTAGCTGAGCGCCTCTAGTTACCTGGTACCTTGTGTACATAGACGATGGTTTTGATGTTGCTTTTCAATTTGGCTTTGGACATTGGAATTTTCAGATAAGTAAGTGTATCTGGAGACAAGTTTAATGACAAATGAACAGTCAGTGACATCTTGGTGATTGATGTCGGGATACGGATATAAGGTGAAGCTGCTCTGTGCTCCATCATGTTTGGGCACTGGACAGAGACAAGCTCGATAAAGATGTCTGGCCCGCTGACCTGTCATCTCCCCCCCCCTCCCCCCCCATTTCTCCGCTTCTAAAAGGGCATCTTTAGCTGGGTGCAGTGAAGAACTGATACTTATTATTTGCATTCTAAGAATATAAGAAGATAGCAGAAAGGTCAGAGGAGTGGGATTAGAGTAGATAGCGCCAGTTGAACAGGAGTAGCGGCACAAGAGGGCTCGAATTCTATGATAGTCCGTTCGCTTGTGGAAATAAGTGGTCCCTAGTCCCTCATGAAACCGATGGCAGTAAGGCAATACTAATCTACACATATAGGTGTAAATAATTCTTGGCTCCATGTCTTACAGTCGATCATTAATCTCATCTTCCTCTGTCACTGGTACTAATTTGGAAATCAGGGTTTTAGAAGTATATTGTAGTGTGCTCTGCAACCTCCACCCCGCCCATGTGATTGAAACTGTTTCCTGTTTAAATAGTTCTGCTTTGGAACATATTTACATAACTTTTTGATGCTACCCTAACATGTACTAAGTGCACTTAGTACATTTTATATAAACAAATATTGTGACTACTAGCGGTAGTGCACTTATCTAGCATTGATTATCATCAAACAGCCATAGAAGGACGGTTGACTCCACACAATCCTATCATCTGTTAGTGTATCAGATTACAGTCTGAATATTTCAGTGATAAAACATGAAAAGCAGAACAGAACCTACAGGACATTTTATTTTATCTATCGGTCTAAAGACTGGAATTTCACGTGAACCGTACTGCTCACTAAAAAAAATAAGGACGTGATGAAATTGGATTTCCTTCTCCACATCTTTTCTGTTAATATCTTCAACCTCCGTTACCGTAAACTACCTGCGGAAACCGAGTCAAATATTTCATTTCATGATGAATCACTTTTTATGTTTATTTTACCATACGGTCTGTTTGCCCACAAAACAACTTCCTTAATTCTCTTCAGGGTGAGTTAGTTTGTTAAAAGCAACTCTCAAAATATTCTGCTATTCGCAGATATCTTCTCAACACCACTTTACGTACATAAACAGCAAAGTAAACACGTTACCTCAATAGCATTGGGCCAATTTTAATCTTAACGTTCCAAATGATTAAACTGGTCTTCGTCATTGTGATCGGAGGCGGATACTGTTTGCTTGTTAAAGAAGTGTATTTGAACATTACTGTATATAGTGTGTAATAAACCCTATAATAACTTTAACAGTATATCTGTGTGATCACACAGATTGCTTTATTTTCACTGTTTGCTTCAAAGGAGTTTTCGTGTTGCAATCAAATCTAGATTTACATTGACTAGGATATCATAAGCTTTTGGTTTAAAGTTCACACTTGATTTTGCAATTTGTTTCGAGAACTTTTAATTATCTTTAAAGTAATGGAAGCCAGAGCTAGCGTTTGATGCTTTAGTGTAGTCAACATGTAACTACAGACCGGTAGTTTATGGCATGCGGACATATTCGATGCATATAATTCGTTCCGCAAAACGAAGATCCGCTCAAGATTAGCAAAATGTAACTTTCTGTTTCCATCTATGTTTAGTACTAGCTGATTAAATGTTTTACATCTTGCTTTCCAGTCACTTCTGAATATCCTTTAACATGCCCTTCGGTTCATACTGGTTTACAGTATGTCAGTTGTTAGGAAAATTCCTACCTCCCAGAATGCACTCCTAATAAACTTTTAAATTCTACATCCAATACTATATTTCAACACCGATATAAAATGCATTACTTCAGTTTCAGCAGTTTGAAGTGATCATAATTAACATCTCGAATATTTCAAATTCTTCTTCCACTTATATTCTTATTAGTGAATATGGCCGAAAACTGAAGGCTACGTAAGACAAAACTGCTGACAGATTTTTGACCTTTCCATGTGCATTTATTTGTATTATATTTTTGCACAGAGGAGGACACGAGCACCTGTCCCTTGCAAGCAAGCAACCAGGTCTTGCGCTGCAGCTGACGTTTGAATAACCTGCAAATGGTAGCTGAAAAGTGGGTGGGGAATTCCAATGAATTTTGGGCGCAAACGACTGTCTTTAGGTTTACCTTGGAGGAGAATCTGACGGTTCTAGATTCTAGATGTTTAGAGATATTTACACAAACGTGGTTCATAGAGTAGGTTAATCTAGATTACTAGATTGCTTTTTGATCCAAATAAAAGTTGCCCGAAAATGGACTATAACAAAACACTGCATGTAAGTGAAGGTAATAAAATATCTAATCTCCATACTTAAATAACTTTCTGTAACGCTTAGTAATATTTAGTGAGGGTACCTGTTGAGAGCAGCTGAACTATTTGCTGCAGAGCTTCCCAACTTTCAGACTGAACCAAACCAGACGGTATCTTAAAGGGATATGAGACATAACGTTACCTTTTTAACCCATGGAGTGTTCCCTCTTACAGATGGTAAAATTATTTCTTCCATACAGTATTCTTCTTGGGTTGACTGAAGGCTGATTTACAGGGCGGTTGTTTTATGTTTGTAGGAGATGCTTGAAACTGGGAGACCATTTTGAAGAGGAGAGGCCCTGATGCATGACCTCAATATTCAATATTGTACCACGTGTAGGTACATTTATGTGAGGTTAATTATTAGCCGTTGGTAGAAAGAAAATGAATATATTAGCAAAATACTGTTGCCTCTTAAGTGTATGAAAAGTTACAAGCTATATTGCCTATTTATATAGGTATGTTAATACATGGCTGAGATGAGTGCAACCAATTTCATGACTCAAATTCTATTATAACTTGCAGGTATCTATTACATGTCATGAGAAAAATGGATACTAGAAACATTTAATCTGGAAACGACGACTTTGTGTTCATGTTTTAGATTAATAGAAACTAAACAGTAGTTTCCTTCCCAGTTGACGGGCTCCTTGTTGATGCAGTTGCATTTATATTGCGCTGTCACATTTTCATCAGTGATTGGTCGGTTGGCAGTAAGTTATCATATATATTCACGCCAGGAGTACAACTGGTAGAACAATGCAGTCATATCCACAGGCACAATTCTGGCAATCAATCTAAATGTTTTACATTGCAAGTGGATCCCACTTCACTGCTCTTTTTGTACTTTTGATTGTTCAGTGGGATTGTTTTAGTTGAAACCCAAACATTTTAAATGTCACCAAGGTATTCAAGAAAGCCCGTTGCCTCAGATTGTAATGTGCTTGCAAAACTACTTTGGTTTTGTACAGCCCTAAGATGGGAAGAATTACAAAACGTTGTTTTCCTATCGCCTGCCAAAAATTAGAATGGGGCTGTCAATATCAAAGGACTGAACGGAAACATTTAGAATATGTAAATTGTTGACGAAAACTTATTTCTAATAATTTGATATCATGCTTCACAAATAGAAACCAGCGAGAGGAGTTGTACAACTGCTGTGGAACTGCAGTCTGAAATTGGAAACAGGAACCCAGCTAGGCTGGAAATTGAAAGGGTCTTTAATTTATGGGCGCGGTGCAGTTCTATTTAGGATTTAAAAAAAGTTAGATACACTGCAGCCTGGTGACATAGAGAACAGATGTTTCTATGGTCGGATTTGATTAAACATTGGTGACGGAAGTATTTATATGGCTTTGTAGAAAATAAAATACTTCAGAAATTTCATACTTTGACAGTTAACTCGGGGTCGACAAAGTGCAGGGAATAAACTAATTATGAAACCAACCAAACCCCTTCAAGTTTTGGCTTCAGTTCGCACTAACTAAATATATTTTGGGTGAGTACTTTGTCAATAAATTTAATGTGTTCCAACGTTGCCAAATATAAAGGGTCGTTTAGAGAATTGCGCCCAAAGTAACGTTTGTGTCTTGGATCCGGTGCCTGCCTTGGATTGTAACCGCCTAGTTTAGCTGCAGTGGAGATTTAGTTGATTTCTATTATATTCAACTGGTCCATTTTGGGCTTGTTAAAATAAGTTCTTCTTTGTGTGAGGCTCGGCAGATTGTATTTCAGAAAGTGTGTACATTCATTCCAATGCAGAACCCTAACATGTGTACACAAGACTAAAAGCTAGTTGTGAGCCTGTAGGTAAAGGAGTTGAATTTGAGATTTAATTTTTTTTTGCCACGAATCAGAACGTTATGTGGGTCATTCGATTGCAAAGGCAGCAATATGATCTCTAGGATGTCCCTTAGTTCGACGTGTTCTCAATTACCTGCATTCTCCGTGTCCATCGCAGGGATTTCTTTAGGATGTGACGTGTGTGAACATTAGAAAGTTAATACAATTACTTGCTATACTTTTTTTTGTAAAATCTGTTTTCAGTATCTCTGTTGCTGTAGTTGAAAGTAACGTCGCATCACTATAGACGAATTCGTTTTTAAAAAAATACATAAATCTTATCTAGATAGAAAGTGATGCTGGCCGGCCTTTCCTATAATTTATTTGTTTTAAATCGTTCGGGAAAACGTTTTAAGGTTTTCTAAGTAGTTGCCACCTGTTCGCGAAGTGTTTCTTCCCGGGGGAAATATCCTGCAGTCAGTTGAGGCATGAATTCAGGTCTTCCGTCTTACTTAGTTCGCCAAAGCTGCGTGTGTAAATTGAGTTCAAGCTTTACAACATTTCATGTGTAATTCCTCAACCCATCGCCTTTCAAAAGAATCTTATTCGATCCTGAAATTGACTATCAGAATTCGTTTTTGAAATTTTAAATAGAGGCTGGATTCTTATCCAGGAGGTCTAAAGTAGTGGAAATATTTGAATTAGTACATATAGATTTAAGGGACGGCACAACTACTATACTGAATAACTAAAAATATAGCTGATGTGTTAAGAAACAGCTATTTAATCTCCTGTTAGAAAATCAAGCGGCTACTTTCTTGTAGTAGTCATGCTTCTTGTACAAAAACGGGCTAATGATTTCGGCCTTAATATAAACTTGTCTGGCGGCTTGGGTTCCCACCTAATGTTGGACCAGTTCTCACAGCGATCAATGTCACGACTAAGATGTAAAATGGGCAATTGGAAGACATTACAAGCCAAATTCGTTGCATGATCATTCATATGTATTCCTTCACGAAGATTAGAATGTTTCAGAAAGCTCACTTTATGGACAAATTCCTTCCGATGATCATCTCCTGTGTTTTTATACTCCAAACTAGGAGTTACTACCTCTTGGCAAATATTTACACTTAAATTATCACCTCCTTTGAGAATAATTAAGGAGACTTCTCCCTTTTCGTCTGGTTACTTTGGCAATATTTCAAAACTATCAAAAGCAAACCGGTACATGATCACTTGAATAAGGTCTTCGCAAACACGGCAGAGAATGTTTAAAAGCGCGAAGTGTTCATTTAAAAACAAATGACAGCCATTCTCCAGAGTTACAGAACGTGGTTTGCCTAACTATGATTTATTAAGAATCAAGCTATGCTAAGGTTACTGCTGGTACTTATTCCCAAGTAGGTGATCACGTCATATATTAATCTTTCTTTCTGTGCACGATATTGCGCCCTTGTTTGCCTCACTGAGGCGTAACAGCAACTTTATGACCAAATGGTCTTTTTTAAGACTATCTTGCCTGGACTGTAATTGTCCGCCAATTACAGTGATTCAAACACATCTGGTAAATTATTCCAGATGTGTGTGAATCAGTGTAATTGATGGTCAGCCAATAGGAGATTAGAGATGGTCCTTGAACGCAAGGAGCCACCTTTTCACCTAAAGGTTCGTGTTAGCATTATTGTATTACTAGTGAAAATTCTTGTGAACTTTTGTCTATCCTCCCTGGCTTCCTTGATGTGCATCAGTTGTAATTTTATGTTGTGCAGAGTGGAGGAGAGACAGTGCAAGGAGCGGTTTACTCCGCTTTGAAAAGTGCCATGGCCTGGAGGTACCTGCTGGTTACTGCCACTCTCTTATCGGGCTGCAAACAGGTCCTCGTAGAAGCAAGCTCGTGGTGGTGAGTCCACTTTCAAAAAATCTAACTCGAAAATGCGTTCATTATAAACGTCATCGGTGCATATTTGTGTCTGAGTTGAATTATGATGGGGCAAACCCGTTCAAACACTTGTTATAGCTGTATACACATGTCGACATCATCCAAGTACAAAGTCCGTTCATGTATACTTATCTGTGTATAGTTTGCCTTTCAGTGGATTTTAACGAGCAAACAATATTCGTTTCCTGATATATACTTAAGATTGCTGAATTCCACGGCCCATTCCCCCAAAGTGCTCCATCCGCTGATGGAGAATTTGGAAATCGGACCGTGTGCTGTAGGATGCTGCGGTAGCAATGCTTTATGCAATTTGGCGGACCCGTTATACAGAGAATGATGGTTCAGGTGACTTCAAAGCAGTTGACAGAATGAAGGACTTCCCTTGTACAGATGCATTTTCCCATTGGTGTCTTTTTTTTTTAGGAATTCTGCCACATTAGGGAAGTGAATTCCTCTTGAACAAAAGAGGCATTATACCCCTCTGCTGTACCTGTGCGGAAGAATTTTTAAGAAACTCTTGCTGGGATAGTCATTCCATTTCGAGTTTCACCACGTCCTTCCTCACACCCATGCTTGTCAAATTAAGTACAGCACTAACCAGTTAACTAACAATACTGTACATACCTTTATTACTGAACACAGCTCCTAACCGACTTACAGCATTTTCGTTCAGAGCTGATTCATCTGAATCGCATGAAGTATTATGATAGGGTTATTTCTGTTGCACAAGACTTGACAATGTTAAATGCAGGTGTTAGATCGAAACACCGGTCAAGAACGATTGGCTGCAAGAAACGGCAGTTTTTCAGCCAGCGCCAGTTACCAACAGGAGACAGCGATTGGATTTCCACAGCCACATTTCAGTACATTTGTCGTGTTTTTACACACATTCACACAGTATTCTCAAAAGTAATTGCACCTTTATTGTAAACTCTACTGAAATATAATTATAAATACTCTGGATTTTAGTCCATTTAATGGAGTTCTAGCTAATTCAACCCGAACTGTGAAAAAAGTGCTGGGATTTTTTCGATGTTAATTAATGCTTTCCACTTCTGCACTGTATCTACTTTGGAATATTATAGCTGTTGTTTTCATATTGCAATGGATGTAAGCAAGGATATTTGCAGAATAATAATGGTTCATCAACACTTTCTAATAATTAAAAAATAATTAATTTTCAAATGGTAAAATATTTAATTAAACTTTTCTGAATGTCTGAGAGTTGATGTGTACTTTAACTGACTCAATTTTCACACAGACTTTCTTGCTGTAGGCAACACTACAAGTTCATGTCCTGAATGATTTTAGTGCTTTGTCTTCCCCATTTACTACCTCTCCCCTGTGGACTCATAGATTCCGTATATTTTTTTGCCTTTCCTTTTGCTCCCTGGCCAATTCATAAAATGCTTAGAGGTCTTCTGATAGATTGCAGCCTGTTGAAATGACTGTCAATGGAGATGCCAACTTTTGCTAATGTTTTTTTCCCCACTTCAGGTCTTTAGCCATGAATCCCATTCAAATACCAGAGGTATACATTATAGGAGCCCAGCCTTTGTGTAGCCAGCTGGCTGGGCTTTCTCAAGGCCAGAAGAAGCTTTGCCAGTTGTACCGGGATCACATGCAGTATATTGGAGAGGGTGCCAAAACTGGCATCAAGGAATGTCAACATCAGTTCAGACACCGGCGGTGGAATTGCAGCACTGTTGATAACACATCTGTCTTCGGCAGGGTCATGCAGATAGGTACATTTCCCCCAACAGTATGCAATGTCAACGTAAGAATTGTAATTTGTGTGTGTACGTGTGTATGTGTTTGTGCTGGTATGTATGTGTTTCTCTTATTGCACGACAGAAATATACAAATTGCCACATCTTGTGTGTGCGTTTGTTCACACAGTTCCCGTTGCACAGACTGCCTTGCTGTTTTCCTGCTTGAATTTCCCGAAGCCTTTCCATTCTTGTTAATTAGCTTGCTTTTTATTTTTTTCTCTTTAAATTATAGTATCTGATGCATTTTTATGTTCCTGTCTCATCTATGACTAATTTTTCTTCACTTATCCATGAAGTCCTGTTTGAGAACAAAATCTTAATGACAGCAACTCTTTACTAAAACAAAACTACACCAGAACAGGTAAGGACATAAATTGACTGCAAGTAATGGTCCATTGTATTTAAAATAAAACAAATTCATTAGATATAGTCAACCAATTTCAAATATTCCATTCAGTGAACAAGCTCACCAAACATAGACTGCAGTTGCACTGTGCTGCCTCTCTAAGACTAATACGTGCAAAGTACAGTTTGTAGCTGGCAAGACCCCTGTTACATTGTCAGTTTGCAAATCACACCCTCACCACTAGGAGAGATCTTTGCATCTGCATGTGCAGAGCTATGCTCCCTGATGGTAAAGTATTAATGTTTGTAGAATTTCCTATTTTAACTAGTAGTTGAATTCTGGTTAAAGGCATGTATGAGCTAAAACAAATAGGGATTTGTGCTTCATGATTTAATTTAGTTTTTAAACCCAATCCCTTCAACATAATGAACTTAAACATGTGGATTCTGCATGTCTTTCACATCTTGATGGGAGCATTTTGAATTGTTCAGGAGCAGCACAGTTGTAGTAGATAAAGAATGTGGTTTGATGACAGCTAGGTTTTCAGCTGGTTTTGGGTTGGCCTTGGGCAGGCCACATCAGAAGAGCCAAGCTATAAACTGCCAGAGATTTATAATATTTATGTTTGAAATGGGATATTTTGAATCTTTCATGCTAACTTTCACATTTATTGACTCTTCAAATTTGCTAACTCGATTCTCTAATTCAATTCAAAATTTATCCCTCAACCAACATCACTAAAAAAACAGATTATCTGGTCATTATCACATTGCTGTTTGTGGGAGCTTGCTGTGAGCAGATTGGCTGCCATATTTCTTACATTACTACAGTGACTACACTTCAAGAAAAGTAATTCATTGGCTGTAAAGCACTTTGGGATGTCCTGAGGTTGTGAAAGGCGCTATATAAATGCAAGACCTTTTATAAGATATGGGAAGTTTGACTTCTAGTCTCGAAGTACTGTCATGGAATCAAGTTGTATGATTAAGGCAACTTTCATCCTAATTAACCTCAGCTTATTCAAACCTATTAAACATTACCGTTAGCAGCACTTTTAGCCATGGGCAGGGATTGTGTTCTTCACACCTTCAGTTGCAGTTCACATATCCAGTTTTGGCCAGTGTACAATGACACCATGGATTTAGTTTTTTGAAGTATTGAAAATTGCAATAACTTTAATTCCTATTTGTGTTTTACTGCAAATTGGAGACCAGTTGAAACCATGACCTGGTGAAAAATCTGAACAAATATTGCCCATCCCACATGTCCTGTGCAAGGGCAGGTATAATGACGCAGACTCATTTCATTTCTGTTTCTGTATGCTTTTTGATGTTACTTTTTTATTGCTTTCCCTTTTCACTTTAGCCTTAGCTGTTGTATAGTACCACTGGCAAGGTGCCCCAGGGCTAATTACTTTCCAGCTTTGGCCAGCTGAAAAGCATAGGAACCAGCTTGCTTTCAAGTTGCATTCCTCCATCTGGAATCCTTCATAGACTCTTTGCTTTTCTTCTGCATCTGATCCTTATGTGGCCTCTTGTAGCACTTCTCTAACCAACAGACAAGCTCCTTGCCTATACTAAAGCCATATTTTATTCAATTTTATTTCCTCTGGTTAAAATGACAAGTGAAAAGTTAATCTAGACTTTTATTACTCCCAAATGGCAAGTAACCTTTTCAAACCTCTTTTCAGTAATAACTGTACTATATTCCTGTACCAATCTTAAGTGGAGTTACTTTTATGTATTTTTCTATTATTGAACTTTTATTGAATTTCAAATTGTGGTACAGTATTGAATAGGAGGCCGGAGTTTCCGCTACGTTGCGCTGTTTTTTTCAGCACAATTCACCCGAAATCGGCCAAACCAGTGTAAAAGATCGAGTAATTTCAAATGCAAATTACACCCAGCACAAATTGAGTTTCCGCGATCTTTTGCACTGGTTTAAAAAACAACGTGCTGGAAACTGGCCCCACCCACAAAACTGGCCACGCCCCCGATCGAATTAATCAGCATGGCGAGTTTCTGCTAATTGCTCCTGTTTGTGGGCCTTCAAAGAGGCTCTTAAAATTAAACTTTTTTTTTTAGGTGCAAGGACACTAATAGGCACGTTTTAAAAGCTTTGAAATATTGGCCTGGAATTTGCAGTCTGGATGACAGCGAACTGGCAGCGTTCGCCGTCATTCTGGCTTTGAAACTGACCGCAACTTCGGGATTTAGCGCATGCGCAGTGTAATGCGGAAATCCTGAAGTTGCGGTCTGTCATTCACTGCTCCTTCACAGGCTGTGCTGTGCTGTGGACCCCCCCCCAAAAGAGCCGGCAATCAGTGAAATCTCTCAAGTCAGGGAAACTGACTAAAACTTCGGCTCCTCCGCAGTAATTACACTGTTAAATTCCCCACTAAAAGTTAGACCCAAAGGGATTAGGTGTAACTGGGGTTATTGACTGCTAAACAAAAGCTATCGCCCTGAAAAACTAATTTTAGTTTTGTGCAGTGTCAAATTTATCCATTTTAATAAAAATTAAAACATTTTAAGAAACTTTAAAAATATATATATATTTTAAAGTTTGTTCATCTTTATTTCAGGTTTTCCTTTCCTCATGTGAGAGCCCGAATCTTTGTTTTGCTCTCTCTAACGTTTTTAAGAAGTTAGAATTTTAAGAGCTCACTCACTTCCTTGTTCGCTGTCAGTGAGAATTCTGCATTTTGAATGGTTGCTTAGACAGCCTGTTGACGTCACAGCAGCTCGCACTATGGGGTTCCACACTAAACTCCGTTGATTTGAATTACAGGTCGGGAAACCCAAACTTCTCAAGATCGCAAGATCTTTGTGCGAAGTTTACTTTGGGGCCAGCGGCGACCACAAATTCGGGCCATTATTTTTTAAATTTACTAAGAAACTGACTACTGTATACCAATGTAACTAGTAATTGGTTCTGTATAGTTTTTTAAAGTCATTTTCAGTTATTTAAAATCAGGGTACTCACAAGTGGTGGACTAGATACTCTGATTAAAAATGCTTATTTTTGTAAGATAAACCCATTTTCAGCTGTATTAATAAAACTGCACCAGGTTACCACTCTTAAATATATCAAGAAATATTTATTAATGCAAAAAATATTTTCAAAAAAATTATGTTCTAAAACGCTGCCCGATTGCGCTGGTTTATGGAAGATTTTACGTTCGGCGATATGCAAATGAGTTTGAGTGGAAACTTAAGCAAAAACATTTTCTTAAAACTAGTGCAATTTTGAGCGCAATTTGCGTCCGGATTGTCGATTGCGCCCAAAGTGGAAACTCTTGGCCAAGTTGACCAACAATGATGCAGACCTATCCTACATAAGTAATGCTTGGTACTTTTTCAAAGGTTTTTTCAGAACAAGATTGCAAATTGCTCCATATGATTTTATTTTGCATTTTTTTCTTGCTTTAATTCCCCAAGAAAATCTAGGTTAGAGCATTACTTGTTAAAACTCTAGAAATAATTTACATATTCTTAAATGTACTGCAGAGTTGTGCTGCAATTTATCTGAGAGAGTCAGCCATGTCGTACTAAACTGGAATGAGTAGGCTGTTCTCCCTTCTTTGGATAGCATGTAGGATGTACAACTATTTCATCTTTCTAACTACTATGAGCCTTCTAGGTCTTCCCACAAATAGCCATGATATTATGTAGGAACTAGGTTATCAAACTGATTTTGAATGTGTTTTTTTAACACAAAGTGATTGATTTACTCTTCTGCATTGAAGCCATTTATATTTTTCATTAGGAAGCCGTGAGACTGCCTTCACCTATGGGATCTCTGCTGCTGGAGTGGTGCATGCTATCAGCCGTGCTTGTCGTGAGGGGGAGCTGGCCACATGTGGCTGCAGTCGTGCTGCACGGCCCAAGGATTTACCACGTGACTGGCTATGGGGTGGCTGCGGAGATAATGTAGAGTATGGCTACAGGTTTGCAAAGGAGTTTGTGGATGCCAGGGAGAGGGAGAAGATCTATCAGAAAGGAACTTATGATAGTGCCAGGACATTCATGAATCTGCATAACAACGAGGCTGGAAGAAGGGTAAATTGATCTTTCACACTTTGAGTTTATTTATGATATAAAGACCTAATGTACATCTACAGTAATAGATTGAAGAGATATTTGTTCATATAATTTTTCCAATTTGTTTTAATATTGCGTTTAAAAAAAAAGCTAAAATCTAGTCCTATATTGTATGTAGAAATATACAGTTGGGAAACTGTGGATTAGGCAATTTATTCTACAAGTAAAGGGAGTGTTTCAGAAACCTTCCAAATGAGTAGATAAACTGATATTCCAATGCTTTCTCATTATGAATTCTAGTTGCATGAATATGGCATTAATATAATAGTGTATTTGACCAGGAACAAATATATTGCATAATTCTAAAACCTCAGAGATGAGCAAATTACAGGCCTGATTCATTGGTTGTTTTATTTTGCATAAAGCACTGCGGCCAAATTATGTATCCTATTCCATGCATAAAATTCTAGTCCTTGGTGCTTAAGTAGTACAGGGATGTAGCCTATTGCTCATGAATGTAATACCAAAATGTCTGATTTGCATAGTCCATTTTTCATATTACTGATTATTGAGCTCTGGAAAGGCTGGAGGATTATCAGCAGAAGTGTTAAAAAAAGTAAAGCGAGACTAGAACAGTTAAGACCCATTTAAGAGAATTTTAGCTGGGCAGCTTCAATTACTTGAACTGGAAGGAACAGGGTTCCACGTGATCTTAGTGGAAATAGTATGGGTAACGAGTTAACCGCCAATGAACAAAGTAGTCTAATACTACGGTCATAGAGAAATGGATGTCCAGTGAGCTGTCAGGTTTTTTACTGAGCCATTGGGCAGTGGGGGTGGGGGGACGGCAAATAATTATGTGTGTTTTTTCACAAGTACTTGTGACCAATTTTAGTATGCCATAAAGTATTAATTTTACTCAGCGGGTAGCCTCTAAGTCAAAAAATTGAGGGGTTCAAACCTTACTCCAGGGTTGACATTTCAGTGTGGTATTGAGGGAATGCTACATTCTCAGAAGTGCTGTCCTTCAGGTGAGATGTTAAACATGGCCTGTCTGTCAGTTCTAGAGATTCAGGTGGATGTAACCGATCTCATGGCATTAATTGAAGAAGAGCAGGGACTTCTCCCTGAACCAACACCACCAGAAACAGACCATTCATCTCATTGTTAGCTTGTGGCTTCTTGCTGTGTGCACATTTGTTGCCACATTTACCCACATAATAGTAACTGCACTTTAAGGTCAGAAAGAAGGTTGTCTTGAAAAATAACATGAAAAATGTTAATTAAAATTATTGCATATATGATTTAATATGTCCATAACATGTGATACATTCATCAAATAAAGCTTCCATCATTGGCTTCCTATTGTAGTGCTATCTATATTAATTTATGAAGCAGCAGAATGTGTGTGTATATGTGTATATACATAAATCTGAAAAAGTTCTCCCAATTCATTATATAATTATATCTGAACTGGGAGAATTTTGCAATTTTTTTTTGTTTGACAATTTTTTTAAAGCAACGAGCAAGTGATGCTGGCATTGGGGAATGGAACACTTTTTGGTACTTTGTTAGCATAAAATTGTCCTAGGTCAGATGTAGCACGGCCAGATGTGGAGTAAAGCTCCATCTACTCTATCCCTACTCTGCCCTCCATCCATGAAATTTTCTTTTTACGTGTTGGGACTGGAGTCTTTTTTTAAAATGAAAGGATTTGCAGTGTTTTTCTGTCTTTTTGACACCTTAAGTTGCAGGCTCCTCCTTTGTTTAATTGAATCTTCTTGCATATTTCAGAATGTACCATAAGGGGGATAAGTAATATGCTCAGTTGGGAATATTTAATTTCCCTGCCTCAGTTGTTGACAGTGTGAGATAAAATAATACGAATCTCAATGTTTGGTGAGAAATTTTTATAATTTCATGGAGTACAGATAACTATTCTAATAACTTTATCTGCATTCTTTTATTCAGAATTCTAATTCAACTATTCATATTAATGGTTAATGTACAACTTAGGGTTGGAGCATGGGGTGAAACTGTTCAACAGCATAAGTTATAAAAAAACTTGTGCATCACACCATAAAAGGTGCAGTAGTGCTCTGTGTATTCCAAGACCATAGAGATTGATATAGTGTTGTACTTTACCAGGGCCTTGAGCACATAAAGCTTGGCTGATACTCCAGTGCAGTGCTGAGGGAGTGCTGCACTGTCAGAGGTGCCGTCTTTCGGATGAGACGTTAAACCGAGGCCCCGTCTGCTCTCTGAGGTGGACGTAAAAGATCCCATGGCACTATTTCGAAGAAGAGCAGGGTTGTTATCCCCGGTGTCCTTGCCAATATTTATCCCTCAACCAACATAACAAAAACAGATTATCTGGTCATTATCACATTGTTGTTTGAGGGAGCTTGCTGTGCACAAATTGGCTGCTGCGTTTCCCACATTACAACAGTGACTCCACTTCAAAAAGTACTTCATTGGCTGTAAAGCGCTTTGAGACGTCCGGTGGTCGTGAAAGGCGCTATATAAATGCAAGTCTTTCTTTCTTTCTTTACTGATTTCCAATTACCAAAAGAGTAGCAGATTATTATAATGCAACATAGCCTTTTCACTGGCTTCAGCTACCTGCTGTGATTGTACTTAAATGCCGACAAACTTTAATTGATTTTGGCAGGAGCAGAACTTGCTCAAATTTCAACATATGGAACATTACAATTGTTTTTACATTTCCTGTCATCCATTTCAAATAGTTTATAGTTTGTCTCCATGGGCACTAATGTATATAGCCAGCTGTCTAAAGACCGAGGCTGAAACTGACAATGACGGCCATAATCCTTGGTAGTGAAATATGGTCTAATACTAATAAAGTAAACTCAAGGCTTACTTGGGTGAGTTGTCATAATAGTAGTTTTTTAAAAACTATACCCATAGACACAATTTTTTTTCTATATTTGTACCCGTTCACACTTTAATTATACTGGTAATGCCAGTGATTGGAAACTTGTCATTGTGACAAGAGGTTAGAGCTTCTTATTTTTGTGCCCATTTGTACCACTGTACCACTGTAAACTTCTCAAGCCTCAGATTTATTTGCTGAACAAATTAATATATTTAAAATTAGAATAGGCATAAAGGGTCAATTGTACAAAATTGCACACACCAATCGGGAGACTTGACTGTCAGGAGCACATATTGGGAAATTATGGACACAAGCTCCACTATTTTCTGTCCATTCTGAATGGAGATCATGAGATTTCCTAATATGCGCTCCTGCAGGAGTTACTGGACTACTGATCTAGAGAACGTGAGTTCAAATCCCAACGAGGCAGTTTGAGAATTTGAATAAAGTTTTTTTTTAAATCTGGAAATAAAAAGCTGGTATCAGTAAAAGTGACCATGAAGCTGTCGGATTGTTGTAAAAATGCAACTGATTCACTAATGTCCTTTAGGGAAGGAAACCTGCCATCCTTATCCAGTCTGGCCTGTATGTGATTCCAGTCCCACACCAACGTGGTTGACTCTTCACTACCCTCTGAAGTGGTCTAGCAAGCCACTCAGTTTTATCAAACCACTACAAAGAATACTTCCACCACATGGATTGCTGTGGTTCAAGATGGTGGCCCACCACCACCTCCTCAGGACATATAGGGATGGGAAATAAATGCCCCGCCAGCGATGCTCGCATTTCGAGAATGGTAAAGCTCCCTGCTGGAAGTGAGCATTTGTAAAATTGGCCCCAATATGCAAAATATGTAAATCTGTTTAGAAATTGACATAGGTGCTCCTCTATTAAATAATACATGACACAAATGTGTAATAGTGTCTTGACACTTTGGATATTTATAAGATTTAGTCTTCCTCCGAAGCTTTCAGACAAAGCAGCCAATACTTACTGGTATATTCAGTTATATTATGGGTTATTCTTGCTAAAGTTGATATTGTTTACGGGCTTTAAACACTTTTGGGGTGAAATTGCACTGTATGATATTAGCATATTAACATTAATGGTTTGTAAAAAATTCCTTTGTCCAATACTTTAATGGAGATGCTAAGCCATTTTGAAAGTTGTTTTTCCAGACAATGCATAGCTTAGGTTCTATAGATTGCATTAGTTGCATCGTAGATACATTCAGGCCCATCTTGATATGAAAATGGCATCAAAAACCAAGAGGTGCTTGTTACTGACAACTAAACTTGTTGTCAGTTCTAGTCATTTAATAGCACGCTAATAAGTAAACTTTGCTGTGGTGTTGTAAGAGTTAAGATTTAATATTGCTTCAGAGGGCTAAAATGGCTTGAGTTTTGCTTTCATGGTTTAGGTTATCTGAACCTCTTGATTGGATTATGGTCTTAACTTCTCTGAGATCCATTTATTCTCTATTCAGTGCAGGCTTTGTGTGCAGCAAAGTTGAATCGATACTGTAACTTTATATCTGGTACAGAAGAAATCTCATCCATACTGGTTGGAGCAGGTTATAATAGTAGCTTTTATACGATGCATGTGGATCAAACAGCATATGATACATGCTGGTAATCTCAAGTATATGAAATGTAGAGTGATTTCAATGTACATGAAATAACCTGACTCGAGCTACTTTTCCATGAGCCATTGATATATAGCAAACAGCTGTTTGTTTGCTCTTCCGATCAATGAAAATACAACTGTAACTATGGCAATTCCTTTCTCGTTGCTGTTTCTGATCATTCTCGTGTATATGGAGGGGGGGCGGGAAATCCCTGATTATTGAAACACAGCCAGCTCACTAAAAAATCTCAAAGTTATATAAGTATCACTTAAATAAAATTGACCCCCCCCCCCGCAAAAGAAAACACCATGCATTAATGAAGGAAACCTGAATACTCAATTTTTATGTGATCCATCACTTCAGGAATAAATGCTAAATTCAAATTCATGTCCAGTATCCTCTCTCCTTCACGAATGCAGAATGTGTGTAATGTTGAGTGCTGCTCTAGAAACAAACATTTACTGTTTTTAAAATAATTCCAAGCTGGCTAATACAGACTAATACTGGCCCAGAAATTCGGCTCCCTGGCTTCCCACAGGGTGCAAGGATCCCGCGCGCACCTACCTACCGCGCCTGCCGTTGACCTCTGGGCCCACGGGGACTTCAGCTCCTGGGCCTGCCCCAACTGCCGGCGCGCAGTGCTTGCGTGTCCCAGGGGCGCAGTTAGTGCGATGCGTCCCCTGTCAAATCGATGAATTGAAATCGGCCCCAAAACAACAGCTAAACTCAAATAAATTTTTTAAAAAACCATCACATTTTTAAAATAACTATAAGTTAAATAAATTAACTACTTTAAACAAAAATTTAAATTTTTGAAAAAATTAAAATACTTTTTAACAGTGCTAAAAATAAACTTACCTTTCTTTAAAGTATCTAAAAAAGATAAACCTGTTGAAAATTTTTAAAATTATAATTAATTAACCACTTACCTTGTTGAAAACGGGTCTTGCGCCTCCTTTTTAAAAGCGCAGGTTCTTCAATACTTACCCCCCCGGAGAAACCTGAAAAAAATCCCTAAGTTTGCTGCGTGCGCGCAGCCTCTACCGCGCACGCGGTTCACCTCTGAACCGCTCCCTTCACGAGACCGGAAGTTCCGGTTTCCCGCGCATGCACAGTGCATGCAGGAAACCGGCACTTCAGGAGGCCTTACGGGTGAGTGCACAGTGCGTACTCACCCGGCAAGTGTCGAATTTTTCGCCCATTATTTTAATAATAATATAATAATAATAGTCTTATGAGGAGAGATTGCATAGACTAGGGTTATATTCCCAAGAGTTTAGAAGAATGAAAGGTGATCTCATTGAAACATATAAAATTCTTAAAGGGCTTGACAGGGTAGATGCTGGGAGGATATTTCCCGAGATGGGGAATCTAGAACTAGGGGTCATAGTCTCAGAATAAGGAGTCGGCCATTTAGGACTGAGATGAGGAGAAATTTCTTCACTCAAAGGGTTGTGAATCTTTAGAATTCTCTACCCCAGAGAGCTGTGGATGCTCAGTCATTGAGTATATTCAAGGCTGAGATCGATAGATTTTTGAACTCTAAGGGAATCAAGGGATATGGGGATCGGCCGGGAAAGTCGAGTTGAGCTCGAAGATCAGCCATGATCTTATTGAATGGTGGAGTAGGCTCGAGGGGCCATATGGCCTACTCCTGCTCCTATTTCTTATATTCTCCTCACCAGCACCCACACAAGCACTTTATAGCAGGGGTCTTTGGATTCCAATGGGGAACAGTAGCTGATTTGTTTTTCTTCCACCCCTTCCCACCAAAGCCTGGAGACACCAAGGTTGATTGTGAATCCGTTGTGACTCAGTACCATTCCAAACTCTGCATTTACTCACTTAGACATCGGGGACCTATTACTATACTTTTAAATCTAACTGAATACTGGTATTAATACCAAATTCCTGCCTTCTATAACGTAAGTACAAGGAAGTACTTACAACTGTGACAATTTATAAAAGAAAATGTAATTGCATAAATCTGCCCTCTGTTAATGTGAATATTTTGCAGGGCTCATTTTTTAATGATTAACACACCATGGACATTGCATGTTTTACACATTAATTGTAGTACATTTGATCAGAGTAATGTGGTTTATCTGGGTACAAAACTTATTTTAATAAAACTTTTCATGATAAATGGATGCCATGCTTGCACGGTAAATGTGAACTCTACCAGCATGGAAACAATCCGCTCCTTTTTAATTCTCTATCGTGCTCAAAGGACTGTACTGCAGTGTTCATAAATCAAGCTGGAATCCATTCTCATCAACTAACTAAGCATAAGGACACAAATGGTATATGTGCAGTTCTATTTTTTGAGATGCAATAATTTGTACCCATTGGAAATAATTAAACTTGCAAGCTTAGTAACTGCAACAATTGTGTTGGACTTGCAAAGAAAAGGTACTAAGTGCAAATACTAGTCTAAATCACCATTTACATTTATGTATCCCCATTTGACAATTATGCTGCAATTCTTGTCTGGGCTTTTAGAATTGGTAAAATGATCAAGTTCTGTTACATCTTTACAGAAGCACAGCTTTTCATGGTGGATTGTTGAGCAGCATTAATGGTGTCCCCAGAGAGGTCTGCAGATTTTTTTTGAAGGTGTGGAAGGCAGTCTGGGTACTTAGAAATGTTCAGAAGAGAAAAAAATGCAGCTTGATTAGATGTTTTAAGTCACAACTGCACTGCTACTAATTGCACCATGTTCAGTATAGAAACTGGGCAAGATGTTATTTTTAAAGTGTTAACCTTTAAACTGTCAGTAGATCCAAGGACATTCCAGTCTTCAGAGGCCAGCCATTTAAAAAAAAATGTTTTAAGTTCGCCCACTGACACTTGAATCTGAAGAGTAGTTTTATTGAAATTTGGACTTTGGACAAATGAAATAAATATTTAAACATTTTAATAACATCTGCTCAGTGTCTTCCCCTTTCCCACATTCTTTTTTTTGTCTAACCATCATATTACATTTAATTGTTTTTAACCTAAATACTTTCCTTATCTATTGTTTTCTTCCTCCTGGATCTCTGTAAGTTTTGGAATTGGGGCCTATATTTAGAAAATGGTCCCTGAAAAAAAGCCTTTGAAGCCTAATCAGTAGCATAAGTTAAGGCTGACCTGGTTGCATCATAGAAACAGCCAGGTCGACCGTTGCATTTTTATGTTAGAAGGGCAAGATATGGGCCCGGAATTTGCGGTGGGTAATAACATGCGAACTAACAGCGTTTGCTGTTATTGCCCCTTTGAAACTGACTGCAACTTCAGAATTTAGCGCATGCACATCTAAACGCGGAAATCCTGAAGTTGCGGTCAGTCATTCACTTTCCGACACTGGCTGTGTTGTGGCCTCTCCCCCACAGCTGGCAATTGGTGTAATCTGTGAAATCAGGGAAACGGACGAAAACTTGGACTTTTCCGCGGTAATACCGCTGTTAAATCCCCCATTAAAAGTTAGGCCTTGTTGGATTAGGTGTAACTGGGGTTCTAACAGCGTATTGATTGCTAAACAAACATTATGGCCCTGAAAAACGAATTTTAATTTTGTGAGTGGCAATGTTCTCCATTATAATAAAAATTAAAATTTTTAAGTAACTTAAAAAAAAATTATGGCCCTGAATTTGCGGTCGGAGGCGTACCTCTGGAGTATGTCTCTGACCCGCGAAAGATCTACAAACTTACCTCCTGGCTCCAAAGCTGTGGAGAGTTTGGGTCCTGGGCCTGCAGGCGTATGCCTACGTAAAGGCCGACTGATCCCAGGGACGCAGGCGGTTTGAAAGCGCCCCTGCGATCTCTTGGGCCAGGTCCCACAATGAGAAAGGAGGATTCCATTTATGAATGGAATTCCCATAAACCCTAATGGAATCCCGAAATAATGAAACTATTTAGACAACTGCAATAAAAATAAATGTTCTGATTTTCAAATTTAATTAAAAGTCCCTTCAATACTGCAAATACAATAAAAACATTTGAAAAATAATTGTAAACATTTTAATCCGGGCCAAAATTTGCATGAACTAATTTTAAGTGCTTGTCCTACATTTTTTATTTTTACATTTTTAATTTAACTAAGCCTGCTTTTACCAGACATAAGAGTTTTGTGGGCATTTGCTGGGCAGTAGTTGGGCAAATAGCCCAACTCCGCACAGTGAAAGTGAATTTCTAGTTGGTTCGGCAGATCTGTCAAGGCAAACCTTGACAGATCACAAGTTCCGGATTTTCGCGAATGTGCAGCGCATGCGGAAACCTGGAAGTTGTGGGGCCTTTCAGAAGGCTTCCGACAGCATACGCTGAGCGTACGCCGTCATCGGGACCGCAAATTCTGGGCCTATATTTTGTAAAAGTTTGTTCATATATATTTCAGGTTTACTATTTCCCCATGTGAGAGCCCCAATCTGTGTTTTGCTCTCTGTAACATTTTTAAAAAGTCCGAATATCTGCCCATAATACTAGTAGGCTTGTCATGCCTTGATGAGAATCTGTTTGAAGTTCAGGAAGGGTTAATTTAATATTTGTTCGACAGTCTTTCGTTACACTGCTAAAATAGGTAATAATAGATAATAGCAAATTTGCGCGATGTCCATTCCTTACCCAAATGCAACCCTATTGAATTTGGTTATCATTTAAAAAACTTTGATTAGATTACCGTTCAACTGTCAAAACTCAAGGAAATACGAACCAAGTTTATGCAACTTGTCCTCATAATTTAACCCTTTAAACCCTGCTTTCATTCTAGAGAATCTGCGCTGTATCACCTCCAAGGCCAATGGCCCAGATTTTGCTGAAAGAATAATGGCGTATGAACGACGTACACCATTATTAATGTGCAAACCAGCCAGCAAATTATCGCGAGGAAGAGATACCACATGAATTGAGAATTGCCACAAGTTACTGGCCAATTTGCACCACTCCCCTGTTAGCTTCATGAAATGTCCTTTAGGGAAGGAAATCTGCCGTCCTTGCCTGGTCTGGCCTGTATGTGACTCCAGACCTACATCAATGTGGTTGACTCTTAACTGCCCTCTGAAATGGCCGAGCAAGTCACTCAGTTGTAAAAAACTGCTACGAAAAACAATAAGAATAAAACCCAATGGACCACCCAGTATCGGCCTCGGCACCGGCTACGGACACGACAATGGCACACCCAGCCCAGTCCACCGTGCAAAGTCCTCCTCACCAATATCTGGGGACTTGTGCCAAAATTGGGAGAGCTGTCCCACAGACTAGTCAAGCAACAGCCTGACATAGTCAGACTCACAGAATCATACTTTCAGCCAATGTCCCAAACTCCTCCATCACCATCCCTGGGTATGTCCTGTCCCACTGGCAGGACAGACCCACCAGGGGTGGCGGCACAGTGGTATACAGTCGGGAAGGAGTGGTCCTGGGAGTCCTCAGCATTGACTCTGGACCCCATGAAGTCTCATGGCTTCAGGTCAAGCATGGGCAAGGAAACCTCCTGCTGATTACCGCCTACCACCCTCCCTCAGCTGATGAATCAGTACTCCTCCATGTTGAACACCACTTGGAAGAAGCACTGAGAGTAGCAAGGGCACAGAATATACTCTGGGTGGGGGTCTTCAATGTCCATCACCAAGACTGGCTCGGTAGCACCAATACTGACCGAGCTGGCCGAGTCCTGAAGGACATAGCTGCCAGACTGGGCCTATGGCAGGTGGTGAGAGAACTAACACAAGGGAAAAACCTACTTGACCTCGTCCTCACCAATCTACCTGTCGCAGATGCATCTGTCCATGACAGCATTGGTAGCAGTGACCACCGCACAGTCATTGTGGAGGTGAAGTCTCGTCTTCACACTGAGGACACCCTCCGTCGAGTTGTGTGGCACTCCCATCGTGCTAAATGGGATAGATTCAGAACAGATCTAGCAGCTCAAAACTGGGCATCCATGAGGTGCTGTGGGCCATCAGCAGCAGCAGAATTGTATTCCACCACAATCTGTAACCTCATGGCCTGGCATATCCCTCACTCTACAATTACCATCAAGCCAGGGGACCAACCCTGGTTCAATAAGAGTGTAGAAGAACGTGCCAGGAGCAACACCAGGCGTTCCTAAAAATGAGGTGACAACCTGGGGAAACTGCAACACAGGACTACATGCATGCTAAAAAGCAGAATCAGCATGCTATAGACAGAGCTAAGCGATCTCGCAATCAACAGATCAGATCAAAGCTCTGCAGTCCTGCGACATCCAGTTGTGAATGGTGGGGGACAATTAAACAACTAACGGGAGGAGGAGGCTCCATGAATATCCCCATCCTCAAAGATGGTGGAGCCCAGCACATGATTGCAAAAGACAAAGCTGAAGCAACCATCTACAGCCAGAAGTGCCGAGTGCATGATTCATATCGGCCTCCTACTGAGGTCCCCACCACCACAGAAGCCAGTCTTCAGTCAATTCAATTCACTCCACGTGATATCAAGAAACGGCTGAGCGCTCTGGATACAGCTAAGGCTATGGGCCCCGACAACATCCCGGCTGCCGTGCTGAAGACTTGTGCTCCAGAACTAGCCGCGCCTCTAGCCAAGCTGTTCCAGTACAGCTATAACACTTACATCTATCTGACAATGTGGAAAACTGCCCAGGTATGTCCTATCCACTAAAAGCAGGACAAATCCAATCCGGCCAATTACCGCCCCATCAGTCTACTCTCAAAGTGCTATCAAGCAGCACTTACTCACCAATAACCTGCTCACTGATGCCCAGTTTGGGTTCCGCCAGGACCACTCGTCTCCACACCTCATTACAGCCTTGGTCCAAACATGGACAAAAGAGCTGAATTCCAGAGGTGAGGTGAGAGTGACTGCCCTTGACATCAAGGCAGCATTTGACCGAGTGTGGCATCAAGGAGTCCTAGTAAAACTGAAGTCAATGGGAATGGGGGGGAAAACTCTCCACTGGCTGGAGTCATACCTAGCAAAAAGGAAGATGATTGTGGTGGTTGGAGGTCAATCATCTCAGCCCCAGGACATTGCTGCAGGAGTTTCTCAGGGCAGTGTCCTCAGCCCAACCATCTTCAGCTGCTTTACGAATGACCTCCCCTCCATCATAAGGTCAGAAGTGGGGATGTTCGCTGATGACTGCACAGTGTTCAGTTCCATTCGCAACTCCTCAGAAAATGAAGCAGTCCATGCCCGCATTCAGCAAGACCAGGACGACATTCAGGTTTGGGCTGATAAGTGGCAGGTAACATTCGCACCACACCAGTGCCAGGCAATGACTATCTCCAACAAGTAAGCATCTAACCACCACCCCTTAACATTCAACGGCATTACTATCGCTGAATCCCCCACCATCAATATCCTGGGGGGTCACCATTGACCAGAAACTTAACTGGACTAGCCACATAAATACTGTGGCAACAAGAGCAGGTCAGAGGCTGGGTATTCTGTGGCGAGTGTCTCACCTCCTGAAACCCCAAAGCCTTTCCACCATCTACAAGGCACAAGTCAGGAGTGTGATGGAATACTCTCCACTTGCCTGGATGAGTGCAGCTCCAACAACACTCAAGAAGCTCGACACCATTCAAGACAAAGCAGCCCGCTTGATTGGCACCCCATCCACCATCTTAAACATTCACTCCCTTCACCATCGGTGTACCGTGGCTGCAGTGTATACCATCTACAAGATGCACTGCAGCAACTCACCAAGGCTTCGGCAGCACCTCCCAAACCCATGACCTCTACCACCTAGAAGGACAGGGCAGCAGGCGCATGGGAACACCACCACCTCCAAGTTCCCCTCCAAGTCACACACCATCCTGACTTGGAAGCATATCGCTGTTCCTTCATCGTCGCTGGGTCAAAATCCTGGAACTCCCTCCCCAACAGCACTGTGGGAGTACCTTCACCACAAGGACTGCAGCAGTTCAAGAAGGCAGCTCACCACCACCTTCTCAAGGGCAACTAGGGATGGGCAATAAATGCTACCCTTGCCAGTGACTCCAACATCCCATGAACGAATAAAAAAACCCGGCATCTCCAACATTATTTTCATGAAGTTAGGAACATAGGAACAGGAGTAGGCCATTTAGCCCCTCGAGCCTGTTCCGCCATTCAATGAGATCATGGCTGATCTGTGACCTAACTCCATATACCCGCCTTTGCTCCATATCCCTTAATACCTTTGGTTAACATAAATATATCAAGGTCAGATTTAAAATTAACAATTGATCTAGCATCAATTGCCTTTTGCCGAAGAGAGTTCCAAACTTCTCCCACCCTTTCTGTGTAGACGTATTTCCTAACTTCACTCCTGAAAAGTCTGGCTCTAATTTTTAGACTATGCCCCCTAGTCTTAGACTCCTCAACCAGCGGAAATAGTTTCTCTCTATCTACCCGATCAGTTCCCCTTAATATCTTAAAAACTTTGATCAAATCACCCCTTAACCGTCTAAATTCCAGGGAATACAACCCTAGTTTGTGTAATCTCTCCTTGTAATTTAACCCTTGGAGTCCGGGTATCATTCTGGTAAATCTATGCTGCACTCCCTCCAAGGCTAATTTATCCTTCCTAAGGTGTGGTGCCCAGAACTGCTGACAGTACGTACTCCAAGTGTGGTCTAACCAGGATTTTGTATAGCTGTAGCATAACTTCTTCCCCCTTGCATTCTAGTCCTCTAGATATAAAGGCCAGCATTCCATTAGCCTTTTTGATTATTTTCTGTACCTGTCCATGACATTTTAATGATCTATGTACATGGACCCCTAAGTCTCTTTGGACCTCCACTGTTTCTAGCTTTTCACCATTTAGAAAGTATCCTGTTCTATCCTTTTTAGGTCCAAAGTGGATGACCTCACATTTGCCTACATTGAAATCCATTTGTCACAGTTTTGCCCATTTGCTTAATCTATTAATACCTCTGTAATTTTATGCTTTCATCTACACTGCTTATATCTTTATGTCATCGACAAATTTGGAAATGTTTCTTTCTATCCCATCATCTAAGTTGTTAATAAATATGGTGAATAGTTGAGGCCACAACACAGATCCTTGCGGGACACCACTCGTCACATCCTGCCAATTAGAGTACCTACCCATTATCCCTACTCTCTATCCCCTGTCGCTCAGCCAATTTCCTAACTAGGTCAATAATTTGCCTTCAATTCCACGAGCTTCTACTTTAGCTAACAGTCTCTTATGAGGGATTTTATCAAATGCCTTCAGGAAGTCCATATAAATAACATCCATAGACATTCTCCTGTCCACTACTTTAGTCACCTCTTTAAAAAATTCAATCAGGTTTGTTAGGCATGAAAAATGTCAAGGTGTTCAGTCACTCTATCCTTAATTATAGACTCTAGTAATTTCCCGACCACAGATGTTAGGCTGACTGGTCTATAATTCTCTGGTTTCCATCTCTTACCTTTCTTAAATAATGGAGTGATGCACAATTTTCTAATCTAAAGGAACGGTTCCCGAATTGAGAAAACTTTGGAAGGTTATGGTTAGGGCATCTGCAATGTTCTCACCTACTTCCTTTAAAAACCTGGGATGGAAAATATCTGGTCCTGGGGATTTGTCACTCTTTAGCGCCATTATTTTCTTCATTACTGTTATTTTACTTACATTAACTTTGGTGAGTCCCTGTCCCTGATTCAATATTAGTTTCCTTGGGATGTCCGGCATGCTATCCTCTTCCTCTACTGTAAATACTGACGCAAAGTAATTATTCAACATGTCCACCATTTTCCTATTTTCATTGACAATATCACCGTTATCAGTTCTCAAGAGGCCCACATTGCTCCTGACCACCCTCTTTTTCCTAATATAATTGTAAAAATGTTTTGTGTTGATTTTGATATCCTTTGCAAGTTTCTTTTCATACTCCCTTTTTGTAGCTCTTACTATGGCTGTAATTTTCCTTACCTTGGTGGGTCCGGTGCAGGCGGTTTCCGTGGGGGGTCCCGACCCCGCTGCTGGCTCCATCCCGCTGTACAAAATGAACTTACCTTAATGGAGCCTATTAAGCCCGCCCAGCATGTTACCTGGCCCAATTAGATGGAGCAGGTCTGGTGACACCATGACGGGTTTTTAGCCGGATCCTTAAAGGGACCTTGGCCACATTAAATTTTAAGTTCAATCTAACATAGTGGGTGTTGAATATTTACTGTACAATCATATAATAAAAGTTATATATGAGTGACAAAGAAATATTTAAATAAAGTATGATTACATCTACAAATACAATCAAAAACATAATTTAAAAAGTTCATTAATTGTGCTTTAGTCACAAATCTATAGACTTTTGAATCAGTAACTGGTACAAATAAAAAATGTGTGTGTATAGGTAATACATAAAATTAAGCAGATTTTAAACATAATTGTAAAGGGGTGGATTTACAATCTTATGCAAGTTCAGCGAAACAGCTGCGGAATCCCTGACAAGCAGTGTAAGTGGTGCTTACAATGTGTTTCTGGGATTTCTGCAGCTCTTCCATTGAAGTTAACAAGGAACAAGTGAGAGAACCTCCGCAGAAATTCACCCTAAAGTCTCAGACTGAAAAATTAAATTAGTCATATTCAGGGACTAAAAGCAAATTGAACCAGTGGAATGAGTGATGAGAATGAAATTGTTATGGTTGATGACTTGATTTAATGTGTAACTGGACAATCTCAGTACTGAGAAAACCTGGCCAGAAACAACACAAAAATGTATTTAAATGGTATATGTCATTTTTTATAGTGCAGATCAATTCGCTACAATTACTGTTCAGTTGGCAGGCAACAGTCGAGAATGGCCAGTTAAAAATTAACATTTACCAGTAGCTTTTCAAGTAGAACAGAATCTCTATCAATTTGTTAGCTGATGTAATCAACATGTTTTTATTTTGGTTTGTTTTCCATGCTGTTAAGTAATCAGCTGGAGCAATGGCCACGGAACTCCCGCCTCAGGTTGATAGACGTGGTTCCCGAGCTGTGTGAATCCCGTGGCCATGCAGGGAAATTTATAACGTTGGGAGAAAAAGGCTCTTAAGTGCCTGTAAATTACCTTATAATGATTTCAATTGGGTCCCCCATCGCTGCAGGTCGGGTCAGCTCCACGCTGACAGATGCGCCTGTGGGAAAGGCACGTGGGAGCGAGTTAACAGCTGGTTCCCGACCCGCTGTCAAAAAAAACTTTCCCACCCGACCTGCCACCGATTGTGCCCGCTACCACCATGGAAAATTCAGCTCTATCTGTTTTGTCACCTTTTGTTGTTCTTTGTATCTCTCCCAGTCGTTAGGATCTGTGCTAGCTTTTGCATTTTTGTGTGCTTTTTCTTTTAGTTTTATGTAGTCCCTTACATCTTTAGTCATCCATGGCTGTTGCTTTTGGCAAGTAGACCTCTTGCCCCATAGGGGTATAAACAGGTTCTGTATCACCTTAAATTTTTTTGAACACCTCCCACTGATCTTCTGTTGTTTTACCCATTAACAGATTTATCCAGTTTACTGTGGACAGTCTCTGTCTCATCATGTTGAAGTCGGCTTTACCTAAATCTAGAATCTTAGTAGCTGTTTTGCATTTCTCCCTTTCAAACACTACGTTGAACTCGATTATATTATGATCACTATTAGATAAATGTTCACGCACCGTTAGGCTGTTAACTAAATCTGGCTCATTACTAAATTTAATATGGCCTGCCCCCTTGTTGGTTCTGGGACATACTGTTGCAGAAAACTATCCTGAACACACTCAAGAAATTCACTACCTTTCTGGCATGAGCTAATCCCCCATTAAAACCACTCTGCCTTTGCTACATACTTGTCTAATCTCTACATTTATACATTCTAACACTTTACAGCTGCTACCAGGTGACCTTTTCACAACTCCCACTACAGTCTTAAAATCCTTTTCTATTTCTTAATTCTCCCCATAAAGCCTCCACTGCCTGTTTACCTCTCGTTATATCCTCTCTTATCATTGAAGCGATTTCATCCATAATCACTAAGGCTACTCCTCCCCCTACCATTTTCCCTATCTTTCCTGTAGACCCTATAACATGGTATATTTAGTTCCCAGTCCTGACTGTCTTGCAGCCATGTCTCAGTAAAGTTGCTGCATTTGCACATTAATTGCATATTAAACTCATCACAGAAGGTTAAGTCTAGTAATTAATAGCAAAGTACCCTTTTAATGGTGTGATAATTGTTAATGATTGCCAATCAATCTCTCTTGCCAAGAAAATAAACAGTTATAAGTGTGGAGTCTCATTCCTTCAGGTTGTGAATTGTTTTATGAGATTTTAAAATTGTCAACTTTTACATTTTTTTTCTTACTTTTCCTTTCAGTCTCTTTTTTCTCTCTCTTAATCCAATCTTTCTTTCCCTCACCTTATTTCTCTTTCTGTACCTGATTTAACATTGAATTCACCCACTCTAATTCACCCTCCTTCTCAGTGCTTCCTCTGTTTATTTCTCAATCCTTAAATCTCATTGGTTAAGGTTCACCAAGCTCCCAGATGCCCTGGTTCCCTTGCTGCACCATTATCAGCTCGCACTTACAGCAACTTGGTGGGCAAAAAATTTAAAACCTAAACGTGCACGAACAAGTCTAACCAATGGGGTATGCCGCAAGATTGGGCAAAATCTGGCCCATTATATACTTGCTGAGGTTTGGTGACCAAAACTAAAATCAGTGCTCAAGATGGGGTCTGACCAAGGCTCTGTACAACTGAAGCATCACTTCCTCACTTTTATATTCCAACCCCCTTGAGATAAAGGCTAACATTTCATTAGCCTTTTTGTAAATGTACACTAACTTTAAGTGGTTTGTATATATGGACAACAAATCCCTTTGCTCCTCCACAGGTCCTATTTTCTGATCCTTAAGCAAATATTCGGATTTGTCTTTCTCGGATCCAAAGTAGATAACCTCGCCCTTCTCCACATTGCACTCCATCTGCCATAGTTTGTCCACTCACTTAATCTATGTTCCTTTGTAATTTTCTCTTCCCATTTTGAGAATAATATATCATTTTGAAATGAACCACACTTAAGTGTTAGATAAAGGGAAGAATTATAGACTTAACGGATGATTTACAGTGTAGTCCTACAGGGGTCACTTCTGCTCTTAGCCAAATCAGCTGGTGCAGGAGTCAAACATAACTTTAGCATAAAATAGAACAGCTAATTTTATGTGTTGTGCTTATTTATACTCTATAAAATTCATAATAAGAGGATATAAAAATACAGTTTTTTGTTTGTTTGGGAGTTGCAGAAAGGAAGAGACTCTACAAATTTTACAGCTGTGCAGGTTTGAGTGATTTCTTACAGTTTGTTCAGTGTGTAATATTGACATTTTCTCAGAAGCTATAACCCCATGAACATTCCAAAAGCCAGTCAAAACTGATACCAACAGAGATAAAGTGCAGGCTTATCAAGCCCAGCATCGTAAGGATTGTGTCTGGAGTGTTGCCTGCCACTATCACTGGTTCACATTTATATACGGAATGAAGAGTTAAATTCTGCACATTGTTCTTTCCATTGTAACTTGGAATAATTGAAGCTTAGATATGTCCATTCTACGGCAAAAATGTTTTGGTTCAGTCTAAAACAATTAAAGTAATTAAAATAATTAAACATAAAAGGTTCCTCTTGCTCGTCCCCCGTAACTTGGGCAAAGAACTGCGGAAACCCCGGAAAAACTGTGTCATTCTGGAATTTCCATGGATCATCCACCAAAGTTACAGTGGACAAGCGAGATAACCCCTGTGGAAATTCAATCCCCAGCATTGTAGGTTGGGCGTCATAGAACTGGAAGACATGGTATTTGATGTATCCAGTAAATATCTTAATATTGTCTTTTTCCGCTGATTAAGAGCACTTTCCATTGTTTTCTTTTTGCTCATAGATGCTATATTTTAGCATCTTCACATAACCTGGGTACAAAATATTCAAGTAAAAATGTGTACTCTTTGCTACTAGACATATCAGTGTCTTCCTTAGCTTAGTTTCTAGTGTATATTGGTGCATGTACCACAGCCATGCAGAACTTATATATGGAAGTACAGAAAACCGAGAGTGAAGTTTAACTATTCCCTTAATTTGTGCAAGTTTGGTTCTGAAGTTATATTCGACTGCTGCACCAGCTGATTTGGCTAAAAGCAGAAGTGACCACAGTAGGACTGCAATGTAAATCATAGCTTGAACTGTAATGTTATGTGATCCATCCAAGAGGGTTAAAGCTAGATTGCTACTCAAAACATGTTTTCTTCATGAGTTGCAAGAAAATGCAATTATCAAGGTACAACTATACTTTATTTTCAGGAAATGTTTTAATCCAGTAGATTCTAAAACTTTATGGCCCATTTCTATTACAGAAGTGGTTCTCCAGTGCTGACTCATTGCTGTTGAAAGAATTTGCATTTATATAGCACCTTATCATGTCCCTCAGGAAGCTGCAAAGCATTTCATGACAGATAATCTGTTTTTTGATTGTGGGAGGTATGTTGTCCAGAACACCAGCAGAATTCTCTGCTCTCCAAATAGTTCCATGAGAACTTAGTTATGAAAATTGATCACCTTATTTATATTGCAGGGTGTTTTTTTTAATAATAAACCTACATAATTGTGTATGTGCAATTGTTTTAGAGTTGTTGCTTGAACAACAACATCGCTTTTATTGCAAGTGCTTTTCACATTGGCTAGGAAAGGTTGAGAAAGGTCCATATGGGTCAGTGGGAGCAAACCTGCTTCACTCACTATATAGAGGCAGGCAGGAGTGCTTTAGTTATTCAGCCCTCTGGCAGCCATTTTTTTCCAGCTGCCTTGCCATCCAGCAGTGTTTGCACTGATGCTTGAGGCAGTCAACCTAAAAAAAACGACTCTGGTGCACTCTGCCATCTCTGGATGGAGTGCCATCTCTGGATGGAGTGCCATTGCAGTTCCCTTAGGAGTTTGCCACTGACTGATCAGTTGATCAGGCCTCTGGAAACAAAACTTAAATGACATCTCAATGTTGCTCCCTCTGATATATTAGTTTGCTCGTGCTTTGGCACTGCTCTCCCTGTAAGCCTGTTGGAGGTGAATTTGACAGAAAAATATTATGGTAATGCAAGATGGCCATGGGAGTAACACAGAACCAGTTCCATGCATCTGTGTGCTTGTTCGATGATGTTATTTCACATAATTTGACAAGCATTTAAATGCATGGAACATCTTGCTTGTTTTATTGCCCCAACACGGATGTACAATCTTAAGACAGATTGCAAGACCATGAAAATGTGAGTCCCTGATCCTATCCAGACGCCAAACTGCCTACATTTGCAAATGTTGTTGACTGTAATGCCTTTAGGTAATCCTCAAACTTGGTCCGACTTGAATTATTGTTCATGTGCAGAAATGAGTAACCCAGCCAAAATAGATTTGGACTAAGTCTTAATACACTTTGAGGATCTGGAGGGAGAGCCAGTCGATGCATTGATCAAATAACTTTTGATTTGAAAAGCTTAGTAGTATTCATAGATTGTCTTCTCTTTAGATTTGAAGATTGTGGGAGAAAATATTTGAATTTTGTACATGAACTATTTTACATCTACAACACTAATTATGCCACAATTACTTAATATGTTCAGTCAAGTATCTAGAACATTAATCAAAGCATTTATAAAAGCACAAAAGTAGTATTATCATATTAAACAAGTGTATATTTAAATTCTGATCAGTTTTTGCTCACGGTGAAGAATGAATGGGGTATTAAACATTCAGACAGAGCTAAGTATTGGGGCCACATATAAAACATATGGGCTAGAAATTCAGTAGCACCCAGGAAGGGGCGCTAACTTGTGAGAAGTTGGAACTTTAGCGCCAGGCTCTAATCAATCTCGCTGCCCGCTAAATTCAGTCTCAGCACTCAAAGAATGCAGGGGAACGCTAAATCAGGCACTAATGGCGTAGGTGAGTGGCGTTAGGCTCCAAACGATAAGGAATATGAGGTGTTGTGTAATCGGGAGTGAGCATTGGTGCAGGCGCCTTCCAGTCATTAAAGAGGAGGGTCACTGGAGTCCGCACACCAGCCCCCAATGATTCGGGGAGTGCAAAACGGTGATATGCTGTGGGATGAAATGCAAAGTCCTTTGACGGCCCGCAACACTCCGGGGACTAAGCAGCCTTTATTTGCTGCAGATACATCCTGCGCTCTCTGCCACTCATAACTGACCTTTGGAACAGAAATTCCTTGACAGCTGGGGCGCATCCCTTTAAGTGGTGCCCCGCCAGCCAGCTGGTTCACGCCTCCGCTCCCTGGTGCTGTCGGCGCGAGGCGGTAAGGTGGCAAAGGCGGGGGGCGCTACTAGAGTTTGCAGATTGGGCATTACACGCTCGCTGATGTCACGGTCTGCATGGCGAAAGGTGCCAAGGCGCTAACTGTTATCGCCGGCGTTACAGGGCTGGCGAATTTGCCGTGCGTCGCGGGATTCGCCTTGCTGCGGTGCTACTGTCTGAGTGCCCCATTAGCGCCTCCGCCAGGCGCTAACTGGGGGCGCTAACATGCCAAATTTCTCCCCCTATGACACTTATGGTGGTCAGTATTGTGAAGTTTTAATGAAGTTTTATGAGGATTCTGGGAATTTCAGATATCTATAACTGGAGAGTCTGTTGGGCTGGGGGGGTCAGAGAGTCTGTTGGGCTGGGGGGGTCAGAGAGTCTGTTGGGCTGGGGGGGTCAGAGAGTCTGTTGGGCTGGGGGGGGTCAGAGAGTCTGTTGGACTGGGGGGGGTGAGAGGGTCTGTTGGGCTGGGGGGGTCAGAGAGTCTGTTGGGCTGGGGGGGTCAGAGAGTCTGTTGGGCTGGGGGGGGTCAGAGAGTCTGTTGGGCTGGGGGTTCAGAGAGTCTGTTGGGCTGGGGGGGTCAGAGAGTCTGTTGGGCTGGGGGGGGGTGAGAGGGTCTGTTGGGCTGGGGGGGGTCAGAGAATCTGTTGGGCTGGGGGGGGTCAGAGAGTCTGTTGGGCTGGGGGGGTCAGAGAGTCTGTTGGGCTGGGGGGGGTCAGAGAGTCTGTTGGGCTGGGGGGGTCAGAGAGTCTGTTGGGCTGGGGGGGTCAGAGAGTCTGTTGGGCTGGGGGGTCAGAGAGTCTGTTGGGCTGGGGGGGGGGGTCAGAGAGTCTGTTGGGCTGGGGGGGTCAGAGAGTCTGTTGGGCTGGGGGGGGTCAGAGAGTCTGTTGGGCTGGGGGGGTGAGAGAGTCTGTTGGGCTGGGGGGGTCAGAGAGTCTGTTGGGACTGGGGGGGTCAGAGAGTCTGTTGGGCTGGGGGGGTCAGAGAGTCTGTTGGGCTGGGGGGGTCAGAGAGTCTGTTGGGCTGGGGGGGTCAGAGAGTCTGTTGGGCTGGGGGGGGTGAGAGAGTCTGTTGGGCTGGGGGGGTCAGAGAGTCTGTTGGGCTGGGGGGGGGTCAGAGAGTCTGTTGGGCTGGGGGGGTCAGAGAGTCTGTTGGGCTGGGGGGGGTCAGAGAGTCTGTTGGGCTGGGGGGGGGGTCAGAGAGTTTGTTGGGCTGGGGGGGGGTCAGAGAGTCTGTTGGGCTGGGGGGGGTCAGAGAGTCTGTTGGGCTGGGGGGGTCAGAGAGTCTGGGGCTGGGGGGTCAGAGAGTCTGTTGGGCTGGGGGGGTCAGAGAGTCTGTTGGGCTGGGGGGGGTCAGAGAGTCTGTTGGGCTGGGGGGGGTCAGAGAGTCTGTTGGGCTGGGGGGGGTCAGAGAGTTTGTTGGGCTGGGGGGGGTCAGAGAGTCTGTTGGGCTGGGGGGGGGGTCAGAGAGTCTGTTGGGCTGGGGTGTGAGACTATCGGTGCGGTGAGTTAACAACGCCTCTTTAACTGGAAACATCCACATTAATTGCCTGAAAAAATGCTGCCTTGTTTTCACCAGAGACAGTGCAAGGCAAGTGTTTATACTGCACTACCGTTTGGAGAGAGCTCGCTCCAGGGAGCGCGTTGCAGCCATCAGAAAGCAACGTACATGCACAACTCTCCTGCACCCAGGGATTGTGAAATGTTTTGAAAGGACGGGTGGGAAGCATTTTTTTTCATGCAATCAACTGTTGGACACGCGATGCTGAGAGAGCCTGTAGGGCTGGTGGGGGGGGGTCAGAGAGCCTCTAGGGCTGGGGGGGTCAGAGAGTCTCTAGGGCTGGGGGGGTCAGAGAGTCTGTTGGGCTGGGGGGGGGGGGGGGCGGTCAGAGAGCCTGTAGGGCTGGGGGGGGGGGGGGGGGCGGTCAGAGAGTCTGTAGGGCTGGGGGGGTCAGAGAGTCTCTAGGGCTGGGGGGGCGGTCAGAGAGCCTGTAGGGCTGGGTGGAGGGGGGGGGGTCGGTCAGAGAGCCTTTAGGGCTGGGGGGGGGGGGGTGGCGGTCAGAGAGCCTCTAGGGCTGGGGGGGGGGGGGGGGGGCGGTCAGAGAGCCTCTAGGGCTGGGGGGGTCAGAGAGTCTGTTGGGCTGGGGCGGTCAGAGAGCCTGTAGGGCTGGGGGGGGGGGGGGGCGGTCAGAGAGCCTGTAGGGCTGGGGGGGGGGGCGGTCAGAGAGCCTGTAGGGCTGGGGGGGGGGGGCGGTCAGAGAGCCTGTAGGGCTGGGGGGGGGGGGGGCGGTCAGAGAGCCTGTAGGGCTGGGGGGGGGGGGCGGTCAGAGAGCCTCTAGGGCTGGGGGGGTCAGAGAGTCTCTAGGGCTGGGGGGGTCAGAGAGTCTCTAGGGCTGGGGGGGTCAGAGAGTCTGTTGGGCTGGGGGGGGGGGGGTGGTGGTCAGAGAGCCTCTAGGGCTGGGGGGGGGGGCGGTCAGAGAGCCTCTAGGGCTGGGGGGGTCAGAGAGTCTCTAGGGCTGGGGGGGTCAGAGAGTCTCTAGGGCTGGGGGGGTCAGAGAGTCTCTAGGGCTGGGGGGGTCAGAGAGCCTGTAGGGCTGGGGGGGGGGGGGGGGCGGTCAGAGAGCCTGTAGGGCTGGGGCGGGGGGGGGGGGGGTCAGAGAGCCTGTAGGGCTGGGGGTGGGGGGGGCGGTCAGAGAGCCTGTAGGGCTGGGGGTGGGGGGGGCGGTCAGAGAGCCTGTAGGGCTGGGGATCTGGACAGTCATGTCACTTTCACCTGGCTCCGAAGCAGCTAAAATGAACTGTTTCCTGAGCTAGCCTTTTTCTTTAACACAAAACAACACAAAAGCAAAATACTGCGGATGCTGGAAATCTGAAATAAAAACAGAGAATGCTGGGAATACTCAGCAGGTCAGGCAGCATCTGTGGAGAGAGAAACAGAGTTAACGTTTCAGGTCGATGACCTTTCGTCAGAACTGGAAAAAGTTAGAGATATAACAGGTTTTAAGCAAGTGCAGAGGCAGGGAAAAGGAAAGAACAAAAGGGAAGGTCTGTGATAGGATGGAAGGCAGGAGATATTAAATGACAAAAGGGGCGATGGTGCGAGGCAAAAGGAGATGGTAATGGGACAAGTAAAGAAACAAATGAGAAGTCTAGAAGAGGTGTAAATGGGAATGGCAGAATCATCAACAGCTGCCATCTGAAAAAATGGGGGCAGAGGTTATGGTCTGAAATTGTTGAACTCGATGTTGAGTCCAGAAGGCTGTAAAGTGCCTAATAGAAAAATGAGGTGCTGTTCCTCGAGCTTACATTGAGCTTTATTGGAACAGTGTAGGAGGTCGAGGACAGAGAGGTCAGAGTGGAAGTGGTCCAGAGAATTAAAGTGATAGGTGACCGGAAGCTCGTGGTCACGCTTGCAGACTGAACGAGGTGTTCTGCAAAGCAGTCACCCAACCTGTGGTTGGTCTCCCCAGTGTAGAGGAGACCGCATCGTGAGCAGCGAATACAGTATACTAAATTGAAAGAAGTGCAAGCAAATCGCTGATTCACCTGGAAAGAATGTTTGGGGCCCTGGATGATGGGAAAGGAGAAGGTAAAAGGGCAATGGTGTTGCATCTCCTGCGCTTGCACGGGAAGGTGTCGTGGGAAGGGGAGGGGGTGTTGGGGATGATTGATGAGTGGACCAGGGTGTTGTGGAGGGAACGGTCCCTTCGGAATGGTGAAAAGGGAGGAGGGGAAGATGTGTTTGGTGGTGGGATCACGCTGGAGGTGGTGGGAATGGCGGAGGATGATCAATTGAACGTGGAGGCTGGTGGGATGGAAGGTGAGGACCAGGGGAACCCTATCGTGATTCTGGGAGGGAGGTGAAGGGGTGAGAGGAGAAGTGCAGGAAATGGAACAGACAGGGTCGAGGGCCGTGTCAACCACAGTGGAGGGGAATCCTCGGTTGATAAAAGGGAAGACATATCGGAAGCACTGGTATGGAAGGTGGCATCATCAGAACAGATGCAGCGGAGACTGAGATAGTGGGAGAATGGAATAGAGTCCTTACAGGAAGCAGGGTGGGAGGAAGCGTAGGCAAGGTAGCTGTGGGAATCAGTGGTCTTACTGTGGATATTGGTCGATAGCCTTGTAACACATTCCTTTCTGGTGTTTCTTGCAGACGGTGTATAACCTGGCGGATGTGGCCTGTAAATGTCACGGAGTGTCAGGTTCTTGCAGCCTGAAGACTTGCTGGTTACAGCTGGCCGATTTCCGGAAAGTCGGGGACGCGCTGAAGGAGAAATACGACAGTGCGACCGCCATGAAACTGAACGGGCGCGGCAAACTGGTGCAGGTCAACAGCCGCTTCAACCCACCCACCACCCTGGACCTGGTCTACGTCGACCAGAGCCCCGACTACTGCGTCCGCAACGAAAGCACCGGCTCCCTGGGCACCCAAAGCCGCCTCTGCAACAAGACGTCGGAGGGGATGGACGGCTGCGCGCTCATGTGCTGCGGCCGGGGCTACGACCAGTTCAAGACGGTCCGCACCGAGCGCTGCCACTGCAAGTTCCACTGGTGCTGCTATGTCAAGTGCAAAAAGTGCACCGAGGTGGTCGATCAGTTCGTCTGCAAATAACCCCCTCCCTCCCCCCCCCCCAAAAGAAACTGCAGCTACACAGAGACCCCTGAGAACTTAGAGACAATACTCCTTAGCTGCAATACTCGAATTGCCTCTTAATACTTGAGCTAATCGAAAGTAAACTGATCAAACCAAAAGCAAACTTTAATACCACGTGGACTCTAACCCTATCGAAGACCCATCAAAATAGACTTAACGCTAAACACTGACTAATATGTAAGTAAAAAGCAGTAATAAAGGTCCGTTCAGTGATCTGAAACCTATGGACATCTCCAGAGTACAAACAACACTTAGGGCACAGTTTCACACACTGTGCAATGACTGCACTCAGAAGAGCGGCCTCGCCTCCAACTCCTTCATGGGGAGACCAGTGGGAAAATGTGAGATCCATCCAGTCACCCCGATCCCGTCTGTAACCAAGTCCAGACTGGCCAAATGAAATGATTGGCATTGACTAGTTTGAAGGATAAATGACTGAATTCTGAGCATCCTTTGTTTTATGGGTATAGAAAAGACCCGACTGAACGCTCTTAACTGACTTGCTCTTTAAGGAAAACGAGGTCACGCCAACAAGCTGGAAAGTGAATTGATTTTTAATATAAATGTGACAATTTATTAGATATATTTCAGAAAATTCACTGAAGCTCGCAGAAAAGCCAACTTTGCTGACAATCGCCCATTCGCCGCTCTGAGACTTAAACTTACAGAAAATCTCCCGGGTTCATGTCATCTGACGGAGAAATCCATTTCTATGTCGCTTTCTAATATTTAAAAGCATGGTTTAATTCATCGCTTGTCATGTATTTATTTTGCGGAAAATATTCGCTGTGGTGGCAATCTGGTTTCTGTGTATTTAAACCAATTAATCTCCATGATTAATGAAGAGATTGAGAGAGCTGCAGCACAGATGGACAATAATTTAGAGATCATCCTTAATTGCAATATTTTAGTTTCCAAAATAATAGATATATAACTGCAGGTCGAACACGGGAGGACTTGCTGGGATGGTAAACTATATATTACGGGCAAACTAAGGTTTATTTGGTGTCTAATATTCCAACTTTGTATATACGTCTACAATCAGCGATTTAAATTGTATTTATTTACAAGTTATATCTAGAGTAGGGTTGTCTACCTTTCTGCATTTTAACGGATTTGCTGTATTAGTCGTCATCTAACACTTTCAATTGGTTCCTTTTTAAATCCGTGGAGATGTCGCGTTAAGTGGGCATTGCTAATGTTTGTCGGATGTGTTTTTCCCCCCAACCCCAGAAGAGTTTGGGGGCATTCAGTTCCATCGGAATGTTGCACTGACCTAAGTTGTAAAATTGTTCCAAACAGCACTTGTGCACCATACCATTCCCATTTATTAAACCGTTTGGGGCACATTTTGGGTTTGAATTGGTTTATAATTTGTGTTGCGTTTGTTCCAAAGAAACAGCAGACGTTTAATGTCACATACAGAAACCGGCATACACGGGAAACATGGCAACGACATTTGGTGACTATTTTAATAGGGCAATATTTGTCTCTGTGATCCTGCACCAACTCACGTTTCTGGCAGCATTTCATTATAGCAACGCATTCGACACGTCTTAAGTGTTTTACATTTTAAGTGGATTTTTTTTTATTATAACGGTACAATGTTGCAAAAATAGATATAACCCAGGCCAGTAAAAAAATGTCATTGCAATTAATTTAACCGTGGATAACTTTAATCTAGTGTATTGTGTTGTATACTTTTGGTGGTCTGACTATGGAACCGTACTTGACCAGGATTCATTGAGTAACCTTAATCCTTATACCACCCCTTAATGTTTAATGGCTATTTATAAGGAGAGTTATTTTCAATGTTGAAAATAAAACTGCTATAGTTGGAAATGTGTTATTATTTGTATATCAACATATGTAAACTTGTGTTTGTTCCAGAAAGTGCTTTCATTAATTGGACGTTTTTCGTAACTGTTTCATAAGGTTAACTGTTTGAGCCACCAAATTTACCTTCAATCGAGGTATACGCTTTTTAATCGTATTTTTTTAAAGTCGGCATCTCCAGTGAAATTATTGACATGAGGGGGAAATATTTTCCTTGTCTTATTGATTGGAGATGCCATCAGTTGGAGGCCCCGCTGTTAACAGGCTTAATCGTTTAACAAGTTAGACTGGCGGTGGGGGGCAGGTTTTCGATCAGTTTTTGGAGGGCCCAAGTGCAGATAAGCGCCAAGTATCGGGGTTCTGACAGGACCTTCTGAGGACTCGCACTTGGTTTTCTTTTACTGACCGCGACCACTTTTAAGGAAGAAACGTGTTTCCAGTCCTTTGGCGCTGAAATTGAGAGTTGCATCCCCTACATTGATTTGGAGACAGGAAGACATGAACCGAAGGAAAGATAAACCTGTCAAATTAAAGTCTTCTTCACGTCCCGATGCTCTAAAATAGAGCGGTTCAGAGGGTGCAGGGTCTGGGTTCGCACGCCATTCACTCCATCTGTTTGCAAACCTTGCTAAATGAGGAAATAGTGTTTTTGCTTGTCTTATTGGAACTTGGTATTAACCGAATGTAAGACGGCCAAAAGCAATCCCATATGTTCTAAAACACCCTGAGCTATAAATCTGAACTGGCTGGCTCTTCCTTTATTGACCGTCGCAACCCGTCTTTTAGTTCAAATATTTCCAGCTTACTTTGTCAGCTTTATTTCTTGTATGAGCAGTTTGATCTGCCCGCACTTTGAAGGAAAATGTTGTATCTGGCCTGGAAATATCCATCGGCATCAATTTGAATGCAAACCAGATATTCTAAAATCAGTTTGCAATTCCTGTTTCGGGTTTATCGTAATTTCAAAGCCCCAGAAGCTGCCTGTCAGAATGGGACTTCTGCGGGGGTAAAAGACCAGATTAGAGCATCCGTGCTTTCGGCTCGCTGAGCGCTTAGCAGTTTTGTATTTCTCTCTAAACCGAATATGTTTCCTTCTATAACAACCCACTGTTAAAATCTTCCCCCTCCTCCAAAACATGACTTCATACACTGACTTCACCGAATAAAAACGCTACAGACTCCCATTTTGTTTAGTACAGAGCGACCGTATGAATGCTCGTAGACAACTTCTTTTAACCAAACGGACGAAGTAACCGTCCGTTTTTGACAATTTTTGTGACATTTACCAAACGTCCACGTGGTGAGAAGAGACAGTCGCTTTCTCACAACTCGCCATGCTTGAGAGCGGACTGCAAAAAGGCATCATTACAAACACAACGTGGCCATTAGAAACGGCTTCTCGGCAAGAAATTAATTTGTGGTATTTCGACAGTGAACATCTGTTTCAGTTCTCCCCCCCATCGTATTATTGATCAATGCGCTCTTGTTTGGGAAATTGTGCAAACAATTTTAAAATATGTCAGCGCTTTTCTGCTGCATCTGTTAAGATGGCCGGTTTATATAATAGTTTCTACTTCATTGCCAACAGCAGAGCTTTCGTCTTCCAAATAGCGCTCTTATGTACATTCCTTCAAATCAAAGGCAATCTTTTACACAGAGAATTGCTTTGCTCGCTATAATTATTCCAATTGTTCCCATTTTCAAGAAGGATTTTGTCCAGTACATAAATGGTAAAACTCTGAAAGCATGTTCATGCAGTAATGACGAATTGTATTCACTGTCAGTCTACAAGTTTCTTCCGCCATTGGGTTTGTAGGTCAAAATCCAGACCACCAGACAGAGAAGTTTGCTGGGAAATAAATGGACTTGGTCCGTGCAACTGGCAGATCGGCACATCTCAAGTCTCGAAAAGGTTCCGTTCTCTTGAATTTCGTGAGACAAGAAAGCTCGAGCTCGTGGCTCTACATTTAAAAACAAACCCCTACTTGTATTACTTTACGATTTATATTGCTTTCAAACGGAATCGGTATACTTTCAGTACAAGTACAGACGAATTCAAATATTCAACGTTTGATAGCTGTGTGAACAGTTAAGGTATTTTTGGTTAGTTTTTTCACTCCCATCTTCAGCCTGAGGAAGCAGAAGTTGGTGGATGGGCAGTACGCCTAGGTTTTGATTATTCTAAGCCGGCAATTTTTGGAATGATTAAGTCATCCGGACACTCCTCGGGAATCTGTTTTTATTCGTTCCTGGGATGTGGGCGTCGCTGGCAAGGCCAGCATTTATTGTCCATCCCTCATTGCCCTGTTTGTGGGACCTTGCTGCGTTTCCCAACATTACAGCAGTGATTACACTCCAAAAGTACTTTATTGGCTGTAAAGCGCTTGGGGGCGTCCCGAGGACGTGAAAGGCGCTGTATAAATTTAAATTCTTCCTTTCCTTTCGGGAATGATGTATCTATGTCGGAAGCTTGGTTTCTGACAGTAATTTCATGGCAGTAATCACATTAACGAATTAGGTCCGTTTCCCACTAAAAATTGCTGTAGCCCAAAATCGTCAACTTTTTTTTTTACAGAGACATGATGTACAGGTAAGTAATTAAAGCAATGCTTCACTGTCTGTATAGTGGAAGTGAGAGGGCTTCAGCACCCTTCTTGGTGGCATTCATCTTTCTTTGCCAATTCATAGCAAGTGGACAGCTTTAAGGGTAGGAAGGTCAAATGTATTTATTTTATATAAGTACTGTCATATTAAAATGGGTTAGTGGTTGCTGAATATGCTTTATAAACACAAAACCTTAAGAGTTGAAGTAAGTGTTTATCTCAAAAAGTAGTATTCAAAAACATGATGGAACAGACACTAGGTTCAAATGGCATGCATCCTAAAATGTTCAGGGAGTCAGAGAGGAAATAGCGGAGACTTTTTTGACCACAATATTCTTGAATATAACAGTTGTGGCTGAGTACTGGAGGGTTGCCAATGTAACACTTCTATTCAACAAGGGAGAAAGGGAGAAATCTTTTAACTATAGACCAACTGTAGATACTCGTAGTGGATAAGTGTCTATGGGCCATAACGTGGAATCAAGTTAATACTCACTTAGAAAGACATTGGTTAGTTAAAGACAGCTAGCACACATTTCTAAAAGGCAATTGGGAGCTTTCAAATTTACTAGAATTCTTTGAGGAAGTAACAGTGTATTGAAAAGGAAATGCAGTAAAAGTTATGTGTATGGAATTACAAAGGTGTTTGATAAGAAGCCGCAAAGCAGGCTTGTTGATAAAATAAACTCATGATATTGAAGGAAATATGGCAGCATGGATAGCAAACTGGTTAAAGGACAGAGAACATAGATTAGTGGTAAAATGATGTTTTTTGGATTGAAGGGATGTAAGCAGTGTTGTCTGGGCGAGTGGTTTTCTTAATATAACTAAATCATTTGGAGTTGGATATAAGGGGTACATTGTCCAAATTTGCTGATGACAGAAAAACAAGGAGGTGATTAATTGTGAAGAGGACTGTATGTGACTTCAGATAGATGCAGACAGGTTATTAGATTGGGCAGGTACATGTTGGATGAAATTTAATGAAGAGAAACATGAGATGATACATTTTGGGAGGAAGAACAAGGAGAGGAAATATAGATTAAATGACAAAACTTTAAAAGGAGCAAAGGAGCAGAGCAACTCAAGGATTCAGATACACAAATCTTTAAAAATGGGAGGAATGGTTGATAAAGCTGGAACAAAGACATTTGGGATCATATGTTTTATAAATAGGAGCATCAAGTTCACAGAAAAGAGGTAATGCTAAACTAATACAAATAACTGATTAAGCTTTAGTTAGACTAATGTGTCTAGTTTTGTGTGCCCTACTTTAGAAATTATGTCAAGGGCATGGAGAGGGTACAGAAGCGATTCACTAAGATGATACCAGGGATGAGATGTTAGTTATGGATAAAGAATAGAAAAGCTGGGGCTTTTTTCATTAGAATAGAGAAGGTTAAGAGGAAATCTGGTACAGGTGTCCAAAATCATGAAGGGTTTCAATATGATAAGTAGAAGAAAACTATTTCCACTGGTTGGTGAGTTAATTAATAGAGGGCATAAACTTAAGGTGAATGAATGAAAGGAGAAAATTATGAGAAATTGTTGAACACAGAGGGTCGATCATTACGACCATCAGAAACATTGTGGAGTCAGAATCCAAAATAGCTTTTATAAAAAAGAGTAGGAGAATGGAACTAAGTGGATAGCTCTTTTAGATAGTAAACATAGGCACATTGGGCTAAATGGCATTATACGCCGAAAAAATTCTATGATTCTATGATTCTGTGTTGGAGCAGATTCTATGGGTTTAAGTGGCGTTTTGTGTTGGGGGATGGAATGTTACCAAATCATTGTCACATGGGTGTAATGAAAAAGTGGTTGACATTGTGTCTGTGGTGTCATTATATTTTTCTTCTGTCTGATACAATCCCATATACTTGATGGAATGTTTAAAGGTTGTTTCCCAAATTATGTACGAGAGTGGTCTATTCGTTCAGTTATATAGACAGAGTGGGTTATTGGGCTATTTAAAAATCAGTTGTATATCTTGGTTGGAGGATGGATTAATGATAGGTGCTACAATTTATAGTCTTATATTAGTTTGCTGCTAGTTTGTTTTTCATATAAGGTTAACCCAAGTACTTCATTGTGTATCCATAATTAGCTGCAGTAGAATTAAAGCACCAATGTTTGTAATCAGGAAAACTAGCTTCGTACTTCCAAAAAGCTGATAAAGATATGAGCAACGCTAATATCTTGGAGGAGGAGTTAGCAATTGACAAGTTTTACTGTTCAGTGACCATCATTTACAAAGCTCTATGCCCACATCTTAAGGAAGTGAAGGTTTTCTCATTTAGGATTTTGCTGTTCAAGTGTGATGCGCTCGTCCAGTGAAGCCATACTGTCAGCTATTTGCCTTACTAGAGAAAAATGAGATAGAATTAATAAAGCTGGGACCAATAGTTCCATTGAACCATTTAAGATTTCTGTTACCATTTCAGGGAAAGGAAGATACCCATCTATTACTTCTCCAAATGTGATTGTTGGTTTAACATTAATCACTTTGTGAAAATGCTCTAAATTATCACAATGAGCAAACATGTGCCATTAATAGATCTTTATCAGCTTTTTGGGAGTACGAGGCTAGTTTTCCTGATTACAAACATTGGTGCTTTAATTCTACTGCAGCTAATTATGGATACACAATGAAGTACTTGGGTTAACCTTATATGAAAAACAAACTGGCAGAAAACTAATATAAGACTATATATTGTAGCACGTATCATTAATAAAAAAATGAACAGCATTATACATAAAAATTCAAAACCTGCTGCAAAACAGAAAGAAGTAATGACATCCACAAAAACACATCTGTAAAAATGCCTATGGCTAACCACTTTCCAAGCTCTGTTCCAAGACAATCTGTCACTATGAAACATAATCACCATTGTCAAGGACATTTATCTTGTTCTGGACAAAAACGTAGTTCCAGGGTATGCCGATTACAGCAATGAGTGTTCTAAGTGTCTGCCAAATTTCAGTTTCCACAGGCTGCTGATAGTGTTCCAGATTTCTCACAAAAGTCCCAATTTCTGTTTTATTAAACTATAGTGGAGAGGATAGAGAAATAAACTATCAACATCAACTAGCTTCAAATCTCATCTGGATATGCTTTGTATTTACTGGAAGTGACCAGTCGCAGCCAAGTCTGTATTACAGTGTGCTTCAAGATAAATGCATTCTAAATCCAACCATTTATTCCCATTCTGTAGAATTCCTGAACAAAATATTGCACTGAAATACAATCAGGCAGGAACTGTCCCTGGATTATCTTAGGTGTAATGCCCAGCATATTAAATAATCAGTCCAATGATAAGTTTCACTAAAAGGCAGAAGCATATTTTAGAGATCCAATCACTTTTTTCTTATATAAATTTGTAAGTGATTCTTGTTGAGGGCAATAAGGGGTACACCTTGGATCTGACAATTTCAGAAGCTACCAGTGTTATGTTCTAATGGCTGATGGCCTTATAGCACACTTAATGTCACCTCTGTAACCTGATAGATGAGAATTTATCTCAAGCCTTAAAACTCTAGTCAATACTTAGATAGTTATATCTTTCAAATTGATTTTTAATTTCTTTTGGTGCCAAGTTATCTGTTCCCATTGTGTTTTTTTTGGTGTTTTATTTCTCCACCATGCACTATTATCTGGCTGAAAGCTCTGGGTATCTCAGAGCTCTTCCAATGCTATTCTATAATCTGTTGATATTGGCCTCTGTTTACTGTCTTCCCCTCTTGGCATGGTTAAGATTGAAGCTCACTCCATAGATGATCATGGGCTCTAACATAATATATTTGAAGAGACAATGCATTGCACCACCATGCTGGTGAATTTGAATTTATTTAAAAAAAATGTATTGTTGAACCAAGCTTGATGGGCGGGGATGGGGGGGAGAGTGATAAACATATTCTGTACATACTGAGTCAGCAGCAATTCATGGTTGGATGTTCTTCAAAAATGAGTTGTAGCATGGCAACTTAATCCCAGGATATTATGAATGATTTCTAGATCCCCAGATAAGAAGCCAATAGAACAGATGGTAGCGTCTATTAGTGCAAAACAATTTTTTTTTCAGATTTAACAAGTAGGCTGATTAAAGATGGTGATCTCTATGGAATGGGCTAATGATTTTCACAAAAATGATTTAAGCTGTTTAAGATGAATTTAGGCCACAGGAGCTTAATCAATAAAAAAAAAATGAATGTTCTGAAAAATGGCTGGTTATGAGCAGCATATTTAAGAGTATAATAATGGATTTGGAATTCTAGGGAGGTTGTACTGACTCACTGGTTAGATTTAATATACAAATTTAGTCTATACTTTATGAATACCAGTGCATTGTAGAAAAATCTGGGCCAGTTCCAGCCACGGTACTTACCTGTCAGTGACGACTTATCAATGTCCACTAATGTTGTCACATGGAACCACTTTGGAGCTTTTTTAAAAATTCGTTCCTGGAATGTGGGCACTGCTGGCAAGGCCAACATTTATTGCCCATCCCTAATTGTCCTTGAGAAGGTGAGCCACCTTCTTGAACCCGCTGCAGTCTTATGGTGAAGGTAATTCCACAGTGCTGTTAAGGAGGGAGTTTCAGGATTTTGACCTAGCGACGATGAAGGAACTGGCAATAAGCCAGTGCCGAGGTCAATGCCGGGTGGCTCGTCCAGTTATATTCTCATTATTGTTTTTCGTAGCGGTTGTGTACAACTGAGTGGTTTGCTAGGCCATTTCAGAGGCCAGTGAAGGGTCAACCACATTTGCTGTGGGTCTGGAGTCACATATAGGCCAGACCAGTAGATTTCCTTCCCTAAAGGATATTAGTGAACCAGATGGGTTTTTACTACAATCCAATAGTTTCATGGTCACCATTACTGATACTAGTTTTTTATCCCAGATTTTTATCTAATTAACTGAATTTAAATTCCCCAGCTGGTGGGATTTGAACTCAAGTCTCTGGATCATTAAGTCCAGTAACATAACCACTATGCTACTGTTCCATTTACCACATAAAAGTTTCTGGGTGGTTACTTACCAGAGGTGGCAGGGCTGACTTCCACATATCTGTTCTCCTAAGGAACAGATAAGTACTGGAAGATACCTATCGACAGTTGTACAGTAATAAAAAGGTACATTTGCAGTAAGCTGTGAAAAGGTAGTAGCACTATTTATAGAATTCCGTCAAAATTTATTACTATTAATGAAAACAAAATGGAAATTAAATCTAGTGACGGTAGGTAACTTAACTTAACAGTATTGGGAGCATGAATTTCTGAATACCAGGCCTGAGAAACATAATCAGAACTAGGTATAGTGTTCGGATTTGACTAGTTACTCTCACTTCTAATAGTATTATGATAAAATGGGTGTTACTATGATTTTAATCCATTATGTTAATTAGTATTGTTAAACTTGATCTACTTAAATCTATATAGTTTTATTCAAACTAATGCTAAGATGGCTTATTCAATCATCTTATAATTATTGGGATTTTGAAGGGGTTACATGTGGTAAAACATTTTTTTGAATTTTTAAGTCTCAGTTTTTTTGTTACAAAATTTTTATTTGTGTCTGCATTACTGTGGCTTCAAAAGATGTGTAAGTATGATTATCAAATGTGATTGGATAGTTTTGAAATTGTTTTAGCAAATTAATTTAGTGATGAATCCCAAAGTTGAGGTTGGCATTATCTAAAAACTGTATTAAGCACTAGCTGTACGTAACTAATTTTCCTAGTATGCCATGTCTCTTGATATAGTCAGCAGCATAACTCAAACTAATGGAGTAGAAATGCATAGTTCATTGAATTCAAGTGTTGAGAGGATTTGGAAGAGAAATGTATCAAGGATGTGGATTTTCGCACTGATTTCCCATATTTTACATATGTACTAATTATTTCAAGATGTAAAATTATTTTTCTATTTTGAATTTTGTGCTCATGAAGGTAAGGGATGTTGGTGCTGGGGAATGGAACAGTTTCCATTTTAGGCATCAAGTGTTGCCATCAAGCACTTCTATGCTACGTTAGGTGCAGAGTAATGTCCCACCTGTTCTGTTACAACAATGTGCCTCAGTCCCAATTTCATAGGAGCATTCCCATTTTTCTATTCCCACACCAGCCATCTCACTCTGAACAAGGTTGAAACTGCCAAAACTCAACTCACATAAATTCTTTACAGTCAGAAGGACGAGGAGACTTTCAACCCATCAATTTGGGTGGATTGGAGGTCAGAGCTCGGCGATAAAAGGCCTGCTTCAGAAAGAAGCTGTTTTCCAGAGTAACTGGGAACTAAAAGGTCAGTGATTCGGCCTGTTAATTAAAGAAAAAAGTGAAGTGATGAGGTATAGAAGTTGCCAAGATGAAAAGAAATTCTGCAGAGGACTGTGATACATTATGCATTATGTCCCATTGTTCGGCAAGTAGTTAGAAAATGGAGCAATCCAAATCCACAGTGCAATCCTGTTTCCAGTTGGTCAGATTGTGGCAGACATTTGGTAGATGCTCTGCTTTGGAAACCTGGAAAAAAGTAGTTGTATTGAAACTGGTGGCTGGCTTCTCTCTGATTTCATGGATTGTTTTGAATTTAAGCAATGTTGAATAACTTCCAAAAAGATTAAAACCGTGAAAACTGAAATTTCCTCTTCCCGACCGCCTCTAGATAATGAAGTGTGGATGTTAAAATATCTATTTAACATTTTTCAGATTATGGAGAGAGACTTTCATTTACATAGCATTTTATGGTGTCTCCTAGAAGCATTTTAAAGCACTTCACAGAGAATGAACTACTTTGAAGTGCAGGAGCTGTTACGTAGGAATACACAGCAAGATCTCATAAATAGCACGGTTGGCAAGATTGGTGCACTTTTCAATTGCTGCTTACAATACCTGCCTACTCTTTTATATTCAATGCTCTGTCTATTGACCTCAGTCCCGTCTTCTTTGCTACTCGTGCCAGTGCCACTGCAAGGACAACATTGATAATTCAGAAGTTGTTTTTTAAAGTGTGCTTAAAACATTGAACAACCAAATGTGCAAGATTGCAATTGTGCAAATTACAGTCAAAGGATAAAAGTTAAGATGCTTCAAGTACATATGTGAGGTGGTTATGAAAAGTTCAGCTTCAAAAGTTCAAGTTCAACTAACAAATAGTTAGCTGCGTATTATAAGTCAAAAGTTTTATATTTGTTATTTTATTTGGAGACTTATAGCAGAGTGAGTTTTTGGCAGAATAAGAAGTAATTTTCTTATTTAAGGGAGTAGAATGGAAGGAGTTTAGAACTGGGAAGAAATTATTCTTTGAATGTACATTCTAAAAAAATTAAATGCGAGCAATCTTTACCACACACCTAAATTGAGATTGCATTTGCCAATATTAAGCTGACTGCTTGCGTGATATTTGGGACGTGGGCCATCCTGGATCTAGGGAAATACGCTTGCATAAAGTGCTGATTAATTGATTGCGACAAGAAACAAGTTGGCCAGTTCAAAGACCCACGAGCTACACTGTTCACTATATGCAAAGAGGAAATGTATCTGGAAAATACTTTTCACGAGGTTATCAGCAATAAGACAGAGAGAGAAACAGCACAGCAAGCATTTACACTAGACTTGTAAAAAGAGTAGAGTAAAATAGAGGGAACTTGTGGAATTGTCCAATCTATTTTCAACATTGGAGATGGACAAAGATAGAACCACAGGGGATGGTAACCATGAGCAGGCCAATGGCACAGGGCTGCGAGAGACTGCTCAAGGGACACGGGGAATAGCTAAGATTAAAGGTAACACTGTAGTTGTAGGAGACTCCATAGTAAGAGGGATTGATAGAATCTTCTCCAGCTTGATTGGGAGCCCCAAATGGTGTGTTGCCTTCCATTGTGACAGATTCTGAGACTTCACTAATAAGGTAGATCAGATTCTGTGATGGAAAGTGGAGAAATCAAGAGTCATGATTCAAATAGGAACTAACGATGTAGGTAGGTACAGAATGAAGGTTGGGAAAAGATTATAGAAGAAGACTTCCAGAGTATTGTATCCCTATACCAGATGCTGGACCCATTAGAGACATATTAATAGGTCATTGATGACTCAACATAGGGTGTGAAAGGGAGGGTTGAAATCTTGGCCTACTGAAAACAATTCCAGGGAAAGGAAGGCTTTATCATTAGGATGACCTGCACTGACACTGAGCAGATATAGTCATCTCAACTGATAGGATGATTAAAACATTTGGAAAGAACGTAAGCAAGGGACGCAATACGGACAGGTAACAATGTGGAGCATTTATTAGGAAGGAGTCATGTGAATAGAGCAAATAAGAGGGTGATAGAATTGAGGAACAGTTAGCAGTGTGGTTGGTGGAACAGAAAACCATGGAGGCTATTTTTTAAAAAAAAGGACCGGATGAATTCCTATTAGGAAAGGGGATTTCCAGACTCTCTGTATGGAAACTGGAAGCTTGGAAGGTAGGTTAGTTGAACCAATGGTCTTTTCCTGTCCAAAACATTACTATGTTATAACCAAAATAGTAGGTCAACTCATGACGGAAAACAGGCAGTCTGTTTTTTTTTTGGCTTTAACAAATGGGAGATCAGTTGAGCCTTAGAGTAGAGACAAAGGCCACGATTTTGCGCTCGGTGTCGGGATGGGTGCGGGTCAGGTGGTTTCTGGGTTCCACTCCCGCCCCCAGCTGCCTCCGCTCCACGGACGTGATTTTCCCTTGATTGACCTTGTTATGCGGGCTTAACGGCCAATTAACAGGAAGCGGGTCTGATGACATTTGATGACGCGTCATCTGCCAGTTTCCTTAAAGGGACCATGCACAATTTTATTTTGACAGTTGATTTCTCAGTGTTTGACAGCATTGAGGTGCTGAAAACATTGACAATCACTGCGCAAAGGTGAACTCTCCAATGACTCCCTCCATATGCTGGAATAGATGGCAGCTGCAGATGAGATGACAGAAGCGATCTGTCACTGGTGAGAGAGGTTCTTCCAATGAGGTGGCACTGGACATACAGTTGGATTTAAAAACTTGTAAGCTAAAGAAATCTGTATATGTTTTAAAAATACAGTAACCAACATTTTCTTTGCTCTGAAACTCACCATGTGCAACATTGCATCCTTCACACCACCTCTGCAGCTGTCATCTTTTCACAAACATTACACCAGACTCACAAGTGCAGTCATGGAGTGCAGATCGGAACAGAGTGTTAAACTGTGAGTTTGGTGAGTGAGCGAGGGGTTCAGGGAGGGAGGTGTTCCTTTCTTTTTCCATCTTTGTCAGCTTCCAGGAGAGCAGGAGCTAAAAAGCTGCAGAAGAGGGGACAGAGAACCAGCAGTGAGTATTTCTACAGTATTTCTACATTGCAGTCATTAAAGTAAAAGTAAGGTCTCTAGTTTAGAGTAAGTAGTGTTTAAAGGGAAGTAAGGTCCCCAGCGTATTTAACATTTTTTAATTTAAAAGGAGTAAATTAAGGCTAGGACATGGCAGGGCAGCTCGGCAGCATAGAGTGCTCCTCCTGTGCTATGTCGGAAGTCAGGGACACTTTAGTTGTCCAGGGCGAACACATGTGTAGGAAGTGTCTCCAGCTGCAGCTACTCAAAATCCGCGTTTCAGAGCTGGAGCTGCGACTGGAGCCACTGTGGAGCATCCGCGAAGCTGAGATCTTCGTGGATAGCACGTTTAACGAGGTGGTCACACCGCAGGTAAAGAATGCACAGGCAGACAGGGAATGGGTGACCACCAGACAGTGTAAAAGAACTAGGAAGGTAGAGTAGAAGTCCCCTGGGTCCATCTCCCTCTCCGACAGATTTTCTGTTTTGGATACTGATGGGGGAGATGGTTTCTCAGGGGAATGCAGCAAGAGCCAAGTCTGTGGCACTACGAGTGGCTCAGCTGCACAGGAGGGGACGAAAAAGAGTGGGAGAGCAATAGTGATAGGGGATTCTATCATAAGGGGAACAGATAGACGTTTCTGTGGCCACAGACGTAACTCCAGGATGGTATGTTGCCTCCCTGGTGCCAGGGTCAAGGTTGTCACTGAATGGCTGCAGGGCATTCTGAAGGGTGAGGGCGAACAGTCAGAGGTCGTGGTTCACATTGGTACCAACGACATGGGTAGAAAGAGGGATGAGGTCCTGCAACAAGAATTTAGGGAGCTAGGTAGCAGATTAAAAAGCAGGACCTCAAAGGTTGTAATCTCTGCATTACTCCCAGTGCCACATGCTAGTGAGTATAGGAATAGGAGGATAGAGCAGATGACTGCGTGGCTAAAGAGTTGGTGCAGGAGGGAGGGCTTTAGTTTCCTGGATCACTGGGTCTGCTTCTGGGGAAGGTGGGACCTGTACAAGTCGGACGGGTTGCACCTGAACCGGAACGGGACCAACATCCTTGCGGGGAGGTTTGCTAGTGCTGTTGGGGGGGGTTTAAACTAACTTGGCAGGGGGATGGGATACGGAGTGGAGCTATGGTAGGGGGTGATGCACAGCCAAATATAGAGGAAAAAACAAGTCAGCCTGGAAGGCAGAGCAAATATGTAACGGCACAAGGGAGTATGGCAAGGCTGGATGGCATTTATTGTAATACAAGGAGTCTTGTGAGTAAGGCAGATGAATTGAAGGTGTTGATGAACACATGGGAGTATGATATTGTTGCTATCACAGAGACATGGTTGAGGGAGGGGCAGGACTGGCAGCTCAATATTCCAGGGTATAGAATCTTCAGGCGAGACAGAGGGGGGTGTAAAAGAGGAGGGGGTGTCGCAATATTAATCAAGGAGTCAATTACTGCTGTAAGGAGGGATGATATCTTAGCAGGTTCCTCTAATGAGGCCATATGGGTAGAACTTAAAAACAAAAAGGGGGCAAGCACTTTGCTGGGAGTGTACTATAGGCCCCCAAACAGTCAGGGGGAGATAGAGGAACAGCTATGTCGGCAAATCTCAGAGAAGTGTAGCAATAATAGGGTAATAATAGTCAGGGATTTCAACTTCCCCAATATTAACTGGGATGGTCAGAGTGTGAAAGGCTTAGAGGGTGCGGAATTCTTAAAGTGCATCCAGGAGAGCTTTTTGAGCCAGCGTGTAGAAAGTCCTACAAGAGAGGGGGCGGTACTGGACCTAATTCTAGGGAATGTAGCCGGGCACGTGGTAGAAGTGTCAGTAGGAGAGCATTTTGGTGACAGTGACCATAATTCGGTGAGATTTAAGGTAGTCCTGGAAAAGGACAAAGATGGACCGGAAATAAAGGTTCTAAATTGGGGGAAGGCTGATTTTAATATGATAAGGCAGGATCTGGCCAAAGTGGACTGGGATCAGCTACTTGTAGGAAAATCCACATCAGAGCAGTGGGAGTCTTTCAGAAAGGAAATAGAGAAAGTACAACAGCAACATGTTCCCATAAAGGTCAAGGGTGGGACCAACAAGCCCAGGGAACCCTGGATGTCAAGGGATATACGAGAATGGATTAGGAAAAAAAGGGAGGCTTTTGGCAGATACAAAGGACTAAAAACAGTGGAAGCCCTAGAGGAGTATAGAAAGTGCAGGGGGGTACTTAAAAAAGAAATTAGGAGAGCGAAGAGGGGGCATGAAATAACACTGGCGGGCAAAATAAAGGAAAATCCCAAGGTGTTTTATAAGTATATTAAGGGCAAGAGGATAACCAGGGAAAGAGTAGGGCCCATTAGGGACCAAAGTGGCAATCTGTGTGTAGAGCCAGAAGATATAGGTGTGATTTTAAATGAATATTTTGCATCTGTGTTCACTATGGTGTAGAGTTTCGCAATTATCGCGATTCAAATAAGACGAGAGAAACAGTATAATTCGATTGATCATTTTTATTAAACGGAATGCTGTCCTGATAATAAAGGACACAGAAGCCTGTAAAATGGCCACCGCGCATCGTGGCAGAAGCTTCCAGAAACACAGTGGGCAGACAAGATGGCGTCGAATATACATTCGATATGAGATCATACTCGGTACACATTGAAAAGACAGGATGCAACCCGTTTGCATTTTTGAACTAAGCAATGAGATAAGTGCTGGAATCGCTTTACACGCACAATAAGTATCGCTGAACTAAGCCATCAAAAACCCATCCAGACACATCAATACACAAATACCCCCCCCCCCGGCTCTACAATGAGAGAGACATTGACGGGTGATTAAACCAGTATTCGGGGGGGGCCCCAAAACCAGTCGAGGAGACGATTCAGACCCGCCCTGGCTGGTTCAACAATGGTAAAGACATTAACGGATAGTTGGTCAGTTTCAGGTGTTACCGAAACCCGTTAAGAAGATAATCGCCCCATGCTGGGAGTTTTGGGCGCCAAAATCACACAAAGAATAACCGTTTAGATTTGAGCGGGAGATAAGGTCGACAAACAGTATAACTACACCGGACAAATGTCCATCGGTCTCTTGACTCTTGGCCTGACTCCTGATTCTCTGCTCTGACTCTTGACGGTTTTGCTTGTGACGTCGGACTCTTTGCGGGTCTCTTCCCCGCTCGCTGGTTCCTTCAGCGGAGCAAGTGTTGGGTGGAGCTCGATCGGAACGAGTCACCTCGACAGGGCAGGTACCGGGGTGCACCATCCCGAGTGTCGGTAAACGGTGGCCGGACCCGGAGGCCCGAGCCATCAAGAAGAAAGACGAGAAGAAATTCCACGTGCCGCCGCGGTCAGTAAACCCCGACCGCGCCCGAAAGTAATACAGGAAGATTCTTCTTTGAATTCTAAGACGGTCTGTGTCCAAAGAACCACTTCATAACATCAGGGAGTCTGGCTTACCCTCCGGCTCTTTGAGCAGGTAGCCTGAGCCACCCGCAACGAACTTTACCGGGGGCCGCCCCAAGTGGACCCATTCGCAGCAGCGAGCGTAAACAAGTGGGGTGCAGAAACTCTTACAGCCACGTGACAGTCAGGTGCCGCAGCGGAGCGAGCCGAGAGCCTCATTTTAAATTTCCGTAGTAAACCGAGTGGTGAGCATGTTTCCCGATCCTACAAATCCAGACGTAGTTTAGGTATTGTTAAGGGAGGGTGGTTTTTTAATAAGGTTAAGGTATAATGTGTTCCCCTTTTTACGATGTGCCGTGTGTTCTCCATTTCCCTAGACCAAGTTTTATGAACGTGTGTATACTGGTACTCTCTTTGATCTGTGCCTACGATATGTATTTAATGATTTTAGACGCCATGCAATAAAGACATTCGTTTCGTGATATTCAACCAGGTCTATGTGAGTCTTTTCTCTGCATTACTGCTCCTTGCATCTAAGTCCAGGTGTCAGAACCGTAGGGGCGAGTGGGTCGAACCACTCACAGGTGCTTATTGTCAAAGGCTGGCCGGAGACCAGAGCAAACAATAATACAGGCAACGAAAGCCTCACCTCGCACCAGTCCCAGAGACAAAACCCCTTACAATGGAGAAGGACGATGTAGGCATAGAAATCAGGCAGGCGGTTTGTGATATACTTCAACAAATTAGTATTGAGAGGGAGGAGGTACTAGCGGTTTTAGTGGGCTTAAAAGTGGATAAATCCCCAGGCCCAGACGAGATGTATCCCAGGCTGCTGTGTGAGGCAAGGGAGGAGATTGCAGGGGCTCTGACACAAATTTTCAGAACCTCACTGGCCACAGGGGAGGTGCCAGAGGACTGGAAAACAGCTAAAGTAGTACCATTATTCAAGAAGGGTAGTAGGGATAAACCAGGGAATTACAGGCCAGTGAGCCTAACATCAGTGGTAGGGAAATTATTGGAAAAATTCTGAGGGACAGAATTAGTCTCCACTTGGAGAGGCAAGGATTAAGCAAGGATAGTCAGCATAGCTTTGACAGGGGGAGATCATGTCTGACCAATTTGATTGAATTTTTCGAGGGGGTGACTAGGTGTGTGGGTGAGGGTAGTGCAGTTGATGTGGTCTACATGGACTTCAGTAAGGCTTTTGACAAAGTCCCGCATGGGAGACTGGTCAAGAAGATAAGAGCCCATGGGATCCAGGGCAACTTGGCACATTGGATCCAAAATTGGCTTAGTGGCAGGAGGCAGAGGGTGATGGTCGAAGGTTGTTTTTGTGACTGGAAGCCTGTGTCCAGTGGTGTACCGCAGGGATCGGTGCTGGGTCCTTTGCTGTTTGTAGTGTACATTAATGATTTAGATATGAATGTAGGAGGTATGATCAGTAAGTTCGCAGATGACACGAAAATTGGTGGGGTGGTAAATAGCGAGGAGGACAGCCTCAGGCTACAGGACGATATAGACGGGTTGGTCAGATGGGCAGAACAGTGGCAAATGGAATTTAACCCTGAAAAGTGTGAGGTGATGCATTTTGGGAGGACTAACAAGGCAAGGGAATACACAATGAATGGTAGGACCCTAGGAAGGACAGAGGATCAGAGGGACCTTGGTGTGCATGTACATAGATCCCTGAAGGCAGCAGGACAGGTAGATAAGGTGGTTAAAAAGGCATATGGGATACTTGCCTTCATTAGCTGAGGCATAGAATATAAGAGCAGGGAGGTTATGATGGAGCTGTACAAAACGCTAGTTAGGCCACAGCTGGAATATTGTGTGCAGTTCTGGTCGCCACACTATAGGAAGGATGTGATTGCATTGGAGAGGGTGCAGAGGAGATTCACCAGGATGTTACCTAGGCTGCAGCGCTTCAGCTATGAAGAGAGACTGGACAGGTTGGGGTTGTTTTCCTTAGAGCAGAGAAGGCTGAGGGGGGACCTGATTGAGGTGTACAAAATTATGAGGGGCATAGATAGGGTAGATAGAAAGGAACTTTTCCCCTTAGTAGTGGGGTCAATAACCAGGGGGCATAGTTTCAAGGTAAGGGGCAGGAGGTATAGAGGGGATTTGAGGAAAAACTTTTTCACCCAGAGGGTGGTTGGAATCTGGAACTCACTGCCAGAAAGGGTGGTAGAGGCAGGAACCCTCACAACATTCAAGAAGCATTTAGATGAGCACTTGAAATGCCATAGCATACAAGGCTACGGACCAAGTGCTGGAAAATGGGATTAGAATAGACAGGGCTTGATGGCCGGCGTGGACACGATGGGCCGAAGGGCCTCTTTCTGTGCTGTATAACTCTATGACTCTATGACAACACGTCGCACTTACCTGGTGTGGTGTCCGGACTTCGGGAAACCCGACCCAGAAGCGGGAAAATCAAAAAACAGGCTGAACACTACTGACAAGTACTTAACATAGAAACATAGAAGATAGGAGCAGGAGTAGGCCATTCGGCCCGTCGAGCCTGCTCCACCATTCAATACGATCATGGCTGATCATCCAAATCCAGTACCCTGTCCCTGCTTTAATCCCCACAGCACACATATCCTACCCTACCTCTGTAACCCCACGTATTTAATTCCCCCTAACATATCCCATCCTATCCCCATAACCCCACATATTTAATCCCCCCCTAACATTAAGGGTCAATTTATCATAGCCAAATCAACCTAACCCGCACATTTTTGGACTGTGGGAGGAAACCGGAGCACCCGGAGGAAACCCACGCAGACACGGGGAGAATGTGCAAACTCCACACAGACAGTCACCCTAGGTCAGATTCGAACCCGGGTCCCTGGCGCTGTGAGGCACCAGTGCTAACCACTATGCCACCGTGTTGCCCATTAATAGGCAGATAATTGCCTTTAAACCCTTTCCCGCTGCTAGGTGTCGGGTCCATTCGCAAATCAGGGACCCGACACTTGGGAAAGCTGTTTGGAGGCGGGTTGACGGCGGGTTCGGGACCCGCCGTCAATCAATAAGACTTTAACCTCTGACCCGCCTCTCTGAGCGCCGGCAAAATCGCGGCCAAAGGTTTAGATTTTATGAGGTCCCAGAACATTGTGAAGTACCAATGTTCACACACAGTCCATCAACACATCTTTGTGATCACCAGCACTTTGCATGCCTCTGAAACTATCACAACAAGCCCACTGTGTATTACAGGTATGAGTCTGTCAGTTAGCAAGCAGTCACTGGGTCCCCTCCTGAATTTCCAAATGAGCAGAGTGAGACTGATATAATAATTAGGCTGCATTTGTGCTGCAGGAAAAGATGATGCATAATGTGGAGGAGAGAAAGTTCACAGGAGGAAGGAGTGTCAAACATATGCAAGTTGACCCCCTATGAGGAGGAGGCACTCAGCATCATCGGATGTCTGGTGGCAGAAACAGCCAGAGATGGAGGGATTGGTGGGCTGTTGGCACAATGAGATTTGTGCATAGATGAAACCTTGCTGACTTCTCAGGCTTCTGTTGGCCTACTGTGATTGTATTGCACTCTGGAAGTTTCTTTGCAGCTCACTGTTAAATGCCCTTATATTAATTTCTGTTATTTTACCCTCCAGCCAGACAAAATGCAGCCTGCAGAGCATGATAACATGGAGGAAGAGGACTTCTCCCACTCTGGCTGCTGCTCTGCCTGCACACCATCACCCACATTGTCATTCATTCCATCACTCCCAAGCACCAGGCCAGAGAGAACCACCCAGGAGCTTCAGACGAGTGATGAGGAAGGTCCTGCACTGGGTGATAGGGCCAGAAGGAATGGGGGATGGAGGAAGATGATGATGACATCTCTGATCAGAGGCTCTAAAGGTGTCAGACCTTGGTTGAGGAGCTTCAGGACACAGATTTCATTGGCCCTGCTTTCAGACGAAGGATGCAAATGGAGCAGTGAACCTATGTGGAGGCACTGCAGACAGTCTCCCAAAAATGTGTTGCCTCTGTCTGGTCTGCTGGAGAAATTCATTACCAGCATATGCAGCACTACTGGGGAGGGGTTCTTCTCCCTGCAGCAATCCTTGGAGAACTCAAGGAAGACTTGCAGAGAATGAATGAAAACCCTGAAGTTTTGTCTGCTTCCCAAAAGTTAGCTCCCACTACCGCCAGGGAGACCTTGGGCAACTGCATCGAGAGGACAATAAATAGGAGGGATTCTCAACTCTGATTGAGACCATTCCAATTGAGTTCCAGCCAATCACTGTCCCATCGGAGAATGAACCCAGTACCAGTGACCTACCAGGAAGCACTTTACTGGATTTAACTTTCTTTCAGAAATCCAGGTCCAGTAAATCTCTGACAGGCCCCCCAGATGTCTGAACATGCTACTTCACAGCACCAGACCACATTGCCCCACCATCTGATTGGGAGATACAACCTACAGCTAATCCTTCTCACGACAGTGACTGTCAGAGACTCCAACCATTTCAGTCCCATGAGAGTCCTATCGGCAAAGAGCAGCCAGCCATGGTCTCCACTTCGGTCACAGGTGGCACCTGGAAGAGGTTCACAATTAGTGAAAAGTAATAAGGCATGTAGAGGCACAATGGTGAAGACTGAGGAACTTGTGTGGCTAATGACACATGTTGATGTAATAAAATTGGGTGACACGACTTAACCTCTGTGGTTGCTGGATGGACAGAAAGGTCTAGAGAAATTCTACTGGGTGCCAGTGGACAAGTCAGATACTTCCTATAGGTTCATGCATAATTTAACACTCTTGGTTCAGCAAGTGACTATCTTTGTATTTGAACTTGGGGCTGGATTCTTCTCCGTAATCCCGCCCAAAACTGAGGGAATATTCGGGTGGTGAGGCCCATTGCTGCCTCACCATCTGTCTTTCAGTCTTTAGAGCCAGACCTTCCAGGAGTGAAATTAGGAAACACTTCTACACACAAAGGGTGGTAGAAGTTTGGAATTCTCTTCCGCAAATGTCAATTCATGCTAGATCAATTGTTAATTTTAAATCTGAGATTGATAGATTTTTGTTAACCAAAGGTATTAAGGGATATGGGCCAAAAACGGTTATATGGAGTTAGGTTGCAGATCAGCCATGATCTCATTGAATGGCGGAACAGGCTCGAGGGGCTAAATGGCCTATTCTTGTTCCTATGTTCTTATACATGGAACAGAGTTCCAGTAATATTATCTGGGAGAAAATTCTATAGATAAAAGAATCAGTGTGTACAGCCTTACTGCTAGTATTATAATATAAAGTGTTAAGATGTAACTACATGACTTTTGTGTTACTGACATAAGTCTGACTTAAATGCTTCTTGGGGCTGGATTCTTCTCCATAATCCTGCCCAAAACTGATGGAATATTTGGGTGGCAAGGCCCATCGCTGCCTCACCATCTGTCTTTTAGTTCCCCCTCCCTGCCCCACTAGGACTGCTGCTCGCCATTCCTTCCCTGCCCACCACATACAAATTACAGTGGAGGGGTAGTGTCTGGGTCCACAGTGGATTTCCCTTGCTTCCTGAGGCCATGATGGGCAAAGTGGTGCTAGGCCATAGGAGCCATTGATAGTGGTCCTGACGTTCTCCTCAGGCTCTCTCTTGGTCGAGGGAATCATGCTGGGGGCTCACTGTGCATACTGGATGAATCGTAACCCAGGAATCTGGGTCAGGGTTGCAGTTGTGTCTGAGCAGCGGCAAAAATCCCATTCCATTGGATCACCACAACTGAGAGGAGGCAGTTAACATCTTCCCCACCCCCACCACAAGCTGCATGATGCCATCAGCAACTGATATTTTTTCTATTCCAAGCCCATTCTAGTGGTTACAAATTAAGTTCCTTGTCAGGAGAATGATTCATCTGGACTGAATTCAGTCAGTGAGAAAGGAATTATCGGTAGATGTTAGACAGTAATCAGTTTTTCAAATGACGCTACTCTGTTCAGAAGTATGCCTGGTCAAAGGAGCTTAAGACAGGTGATTTCAAATTTTTCCAGTGGGTGTTTCCAACTCATGCTTGAAAGATGGGGCCAATCTGCCATCATTTGTTCTGTTCTCACTGTCGATGCTCAGAGACTGATATGGATAAATAGCTGGTATGTCAGGATTGTCAGAAGCTGAGACACTAACAAGTGATTGACCTTATGGTGACAATATTTATATAACAATTTATGATCTATGTGAATAGTGGGGGGGAGGGGGGAAGGAGGAATACCTTGCTTTTGGTCAATTTCTGAGTGTATTTTTCCAACTGAAGAACATTCCCAATTTATAACACTGCCACTCTTCTTCCACTACTGAAACCCTAATACATGCCTTCATCATGTTAAAGATTAACCTCTTGAATATCCTCCTCACTGGTCTCCCTTCCTCCACCCTTTACAAACTTCAATTAATCAAAATCCCTCCATCCTGAGTCATTTTGTACACTAGATCTCACTTTCCCGTTATCCCTGTCCACTGGTAGTTTGTTCCTTATCATATCAATTTCAAGGTCCTTGTTCTCGTTTATAAATCCCTCCACATCTTTGCTTCTTCATGCTTGACTGATCTTCTCCAACGATGAGGCCGAGCACACACGCGGCACCCCTCTGACTCTGCCATATTGTTTATTCCCCTTTCCCTCTGCTCACGAGCTCACAAGATAATTATGGATGAGGAAGGTCAGTTGGCCCATTTGATTCATCCATCCAGAGGTCCTAATGTCCCCCTCCCCCTCTTCAACGTAGCATCCAATTGTTTAAATTATTCCACATTCTATGCTTCCACTATTCCACATTTATCCTACATGTCAATCACTCTTTGTGTGAAGGATTTCCTGATATTTGTCTTTAAAAAATATCCTTCTCTAGTTTGAATCTGTGTACCCTGGTTCTACTTCCACAGTTTTATTCAATATTTCGGATTAACTTTTTCTATACCCTTGACAATCTTATCTATATCACTACAAGATCACTTCTCAACTGCCTCCTTAACAGGCTGAAAAGCCCAAGTTTCTCCATTCTTTGCTCATAACTCATACCCCTGACACTGGTAATTAGTCTCGTGGCTCTTGTTTGCACTGCCTCCTGCACTTGAATGTCTCTCTTGTTTCTTGGCGACCAGAACTGGATGCAGAATTCATGGTGCGTTCTGACTAGAGCAGTATAAAGTTTGATCATTACCTCTTCTGACTGATAGTCTACTGTTCTGTAATTTCCGAGTTATGTCTTCCGATTCCACTGCCTCTCCTGGTTTGGGAACAATTGCAAATTTATCCATTGATTTTTTGAATCCAGATCATTTTTGTAAATTAGAAACAGTCGTGGTCCTAGTACTAAGCCCTGAGGCACACCAGTCTGTACTTCTTCCCACTCTGACGTAACTGCTCGAATGAGCACTCATTTGCTACCTTTCAACTGATTTCTTATCCATTTCATGGGTTTACGCTGAATCTCTACAGCTTTCAGTTTAATTAATAGCCTTTCATGTGGAACTTTGTCAATGGCTTTTTGAAGTCAAGGTACACCATGTCAAAAGGCTTACCACAGCTCACTTGGGTTGTAATTTCCTGAAAGATGTCCAAGAGCTTGGTCAGGCAGGATTTCCCCATCTGATTGCATGTTGACTGCTGTTTACTAGGTTGGTATTGTACTTGGTTCTCAAGTGTCTCCTGATAATCAATTCTATTATTTTACATGGAATAGAATTCTCTCCTATTTATGGTTGATCCTTCACGTACTGTGCTCCTTCCATTTGGAGCGCTTTCCTTCAATTACCATCCCTCACCACTTCTTTCACTCCCTTCAAAATTCTTTCATCTTGCTTTTGATTCCCCCCTTAATGTCTCTTGTCCCCGCTCATTCTTTACATTGTTAAGTGCCTTGAGATGTTCTCCTTGTCAGGGGTGCTACACTATTGTTGTGCCAAGTCTGTTGTAATTAACTTTTTCTTAAAATATCTATTACAGGTTGTGACTGACTAACAATTTTCATTGCCTATCAATGGCAAAACTGGTTTGCAGTGACCAGAAAAAGTCAAATTGCATTTTTAATACACAAGATTCCAGGATTTTTACTGGTATTTCTTATGATTGTATCCCACTATTCCATCCATTTATAATTAAGGCCACGAGTTTCGGGTGACTGAATAATCAAATTCTGAAATAAAAACAGAAAATGCTGGAAATACTCAGCAGGTCAGGCAACATCTGTGGAGAGAGAAACAGAGTTAACGTTTCAGGTCGATGACCCTTCGTCAGAACTGGAAAAAGCTGGAGATGGAACAGGTTTTTAAGCAAGTGCAGGGGCAGGGAAAGGGGGGAGGGGAGGAAAGAACAAAAGGGAAGGTCCGTGATAGGGTGGAAGGCAGGAGCGATTAAGAGACAAAAGGGATGATGGTGCGAGACAAAAGGGATGATGGTGCAAGGCAAAAGGAGATGGTAATGGGACAAGTTAAGAAACAAAAGATGGCTCTAGATGAAGCGTAAATGGCGATGGCAGAATTCAAATTCTGTTTTTATTCAAGAGATTCTAGGATTCTTTCCAGTGTTTTGGAAACCCCTGGATTTTGCCCATTTTTCCTTGAAAGTTGTAAACTAGTAGCCTTGCTTATCATCTGACAGTCTTTATATAAATTTCCAAAGTTTCTGTATTTTACTTAGTGTTTCTTGTATTGATCGTGATAAAATGTTATAATAAGTCTTTCTTGCATTGGAGGTGGTCTTCAGTGGGGAAGATACCCTGAGTTATTTGTAGTGCAACTTTTGGATAAATAGTGTCTGATTAGGAATATTTCAATAGATTATGTATAGCTATTCCAAATGCACCTTTAGGTCGAATGAAACATTTACTTTTTCTCTGTTTAAAGTGTGGGACAGAGGCACAATTCTTCTGTCACTCTAGAATTAAAGGTTATAGTCAGAGGTGGAACCAGTTATGTCAGGATTTCACCATTGTGAGGATTGGGGGAAAAAGTCTCAGAGGTGTTTTAAAGTGGAAACTAACCCCTTCCCTGGCGATTAAGATCATGGGTATTATTGGATGAGATTTTATTGCAGGAAGAAGTTTAAGATCAGTAAATGGCAGATATTGTATGGATAGGGTTGCAAACGGCAGCTTCCGCTCCCAACTGTGACCTTGTGTGTATTTTAATTGAAATGCCAGACTTTATTATGGTGGGTTGAATAGTGGTTCATTTCTGTTTTCACAAGGGACTGGCTTATTGTTTATTCAGAAGCAGCTGCTGGAAGCCAGCAATTTTTAAAAAGAGTATTGTGCATTTTTATTTCTTTCAATAGGGTATTTTAGTTAACAAGTTATGCAATGGATTTTTAATACACATTTTTGATTAATAATGGGGAACGTCATGAAATCTGTGAAAATAAATCACTGGTAAATGGTAAGCCGAAAACTTTGCGGCAGAAAAGTTCCATGGATCATTAAAGTTAACTATTAGAGATGTAATAATGTTCAACCTTACATAGGTTTTTACATTCGCATAACCGTGCAAAAAGTACAAGTACAGTTTAATTCTACATCAGTACATAGGAACAGGAGTAGGCTGTTCATCCCTCGAGCCTGTTCTGCCCATAATACAACTCTTTGTACTTCAGTAATAATTGTAAATATCAGGGAAAACATTTCATTCTATGTATTAATATTTTATTCTATATTCCCATATTTGTGTTGTGTATATCACAGCTGTCTTGTTTTTATAGATTAATGCACTAATATATACATCATTATACATTGCAGCATTCTTGAGTATAAACAATTATAACAACCATTTTTTGCTGTAAATTTTCAATAATTAGATTTATTGCAAATTTGGGCAATAATTATGGATCGAGCAAGTAAAACTTTGCTACTATTTGATTTCTAGGCAGCAGTTTAAAACACTTAGGGGTGCAAATTCTTGTGGTGCATAATAGGGAAGTTGCACGTGAAATTGTGCGCCCATTTTGTCAATGTCTATTTACAATGTCTATTTTATAAGGGCCCTAAATAATAGAAAACATATTAATCAATTAAACGGTTGTACATAATAAAATCTTACCCAGTCTCAGAGATCTGAGTATTTAAGGCCAAATTGTCCAAAGAAGGGAACTTTAGAGCCGGAATTTTACCGGCGCTCAGAGTGCGGGTTTGGAGGCAGGTCCGCTGTCAAAATCATAAAGATTGACAGCAGGTCGATATCCCGCTGTAAACCCGCCTCCTTGTCAGTTTCCCAAGTGTCGGGACTGAGAGACAGCGAGAGAGAGACAGAGAAAGAGAGCGACACCAAGCGGCAGGGTCAGCCAATTTAAATACTTAAAAGCTTGTTAAAAGGTAGCTGGAACCATTTTCCCATGTTCTTACCATTTTACCATTTTAACGAGGTTCCCGGAGAGCGGGTATCATGTCAGGTAAGTCGAACGGGTGCTGTGTCAGCACGGAATGATTTACTAACCTTACAGCTGCAAATGTTCTATAAAAGCTCCCATTTCATAGGTCTTCACTTTCCAAGGTTAGAAGCTGTTGCTTACTGCAATTGGAAGACAGATTGAGCTTTATGCAGCTTGCAAGTGTTTGGAGCAAACTCTCTATCCAATGTCACCTCATTGGAACAACCTCTCTCACCATTGACAGATCGCTTCTGTCATCTCAACCTCACCTGCCATCTATTCCATCAGCATCGGTGCCCTTGAAAAAATCTCACCTTGGTCCTCAGAATCCCAACACGATCAGCCCCAACACCAGCATCACCGGGCACACCAGCAGCACCAACATCCACACCAACCTTCTCCGCAATCAACTGATGCTGCACAGGACACAGGGCATCATCACCCATGCACATTGTTGTCCGGGACGCCAGCGATGGCCTCACCATGCCCAGATTTACTTCACTTAACACTGTACACCCTGGCTGCCACATGATGCACCAGGTTGGCACCACCACACACCAGCACCATAAAGTATCCCTACAATGTCCAAGCCATTCCTTTCACACTCACACACTCATCACCACGGGGGGGGGGGGGGGGGGTGGAACATTATGTCTCGCCATTCAGTGGAACTCACTAAGACATTTCCAAAGGTGCACACAAACCTGTCCAAGAAGGCAAAGTGTTGAAAATAAAGATTTCAATGCTTGACAACACATTAACAGAAACGTTTTTTTTATATTCGCTTATGGGATCTGGGCGTCGCTGGCAAGGCTAGCATTTATTGCCCATCCCTAGTTGCTCTTGAGAAGGTGGTGGTGAGTCCCTTTCTTGAACCGCTGCAGTCCGTGTGGTGAAGGTACTCCCACAGTGCTCTGTTAGGTAGGGTGTTCCAGGATTTTGACCCAGCGACGATGAAGGATCGGCAATATACTTCTAAATCAGGATGGTGTGTGACTTGGAGGGGAACTTGGAGGTGGTGGTGTTCCCATGCACCTGCTGCCCTTGTCCTTCTATGTGCAAGAGGTCGCTGGTTTGGGAGATGCTGCCGAAGAAGCCTTGGCGAGTTGCTGCAGTGGATCTTGTAGATGGTACACATTGCAGCTACGGTACGCCGGTGGTGGAGGGAGTGAATGTTTAAGGTGGTGCATGGGGTGCCAATCAAACGGGCTGCTTTGTCCTGGATGGTGTTGAGCTTCTTGAGTGTTGTTGCAGCTGCACTCATCCAGGCAAGTGGAGAGTATTCCATCACACTCCTTACTTGTGCCTTGTAGATGGTGGAAAGGCTTTGGGGAGTCAGGAGGTGATTCACTCACCACAGAATACCCAGCCTCTGACCTGCTCTTGTTGCCACAGTATTTATGTGGCTGGTCCAGTTAAGTTTCTGGTCAATGGTGACCCCCAGGATGTTGATGGTGGGGGATTCGGCGATGGTAATGCTGTTGAATGTCAAGGGGACGTGGTGAACTCTCACTTGTTGGAGATAGTCATTGCCTGGCACTTACGTGGCGCGAATGTTACCTGCCACTTATCAGCCCAAGCCTGAACGCGTCCAGGTCTTGTTGCATGCGTGCATGGACTGCTTCATTATCTGAGGAGTTGTGAATGGCGTTGAACACTGTGCAGTCATCAGCGAACATCCTCATTTCTGAACACGAACATTGGCTAAAGCACACAAGTGCCTACCCTTGTGTGTTGTTAGTTTGAATGATTGGACAAGGTTGAGGGTGAGTGTGATGGGTGGCTAGTGAGATGGAGAAGTGATAACGTAGATAGAGAGGGATGGGTGGAGGGGCAAGGTAAGTTGGTGTGACTAAGGATGTGCAGGCGTAGGGTAGGGAAGGCAGAGTGATGGGGATGTGATGAGTGGCACAGCAGGATGAGGTTGAGTGTGGCTTTGCAGTAACGTTTCGTTATCTACTGTGATTATTGAAAGGTTTGCGCCACTGCAGCCAGGTCCTCCTGACAACATCCCTGCTTGTGCCCTCCTGTGAAATGTGCAACCAGGCTGTGTTGGTCTCCTGGGGAGGTCTCTTCTGCCCATGGGAAGGGAAGAGAACCTCCATGTGTGCTGTGACTCCCTCCATATGCTTATGGAGGGAGTCATGGGAGAGCCTGGGTGCAGCCGTGCACCTTTGTGCAGTGATTGTCAGTGTTTGCAGCATCTCAATGCTGCAGAACACTGACAGCACAACTGTCAAAATGATTGTGGACATGGCCCCTTTAAGGAAACCAGCTGATGATGCGTCATCAAATGACGTCATCAGACCCGCTTCCGATTAATTGGCTGGGAACCTCGCAGGGCGGGCTTAACAAGCCCCATCAATGGAAAATCTTGTTGGAGGCCGGGATCAAGACAGATGCGGGGTCCCCACATGCCACGAACGTCGCCCACCACGGACCTGCCGAAGTTGGAAAACTACAGCCCTAGGATTCTGAAATCTAATATTGTTTACTTTCATTTAACTAGCCCAATAAATAATATAGATTCAGAGGAGGGTGTTACAAGACTGTAATGCAATAGTTTTAGCAATTTATGAAGAACATCTGAAACTAGAGATTTCTGATTGCTTTAAGCACACTATTATATGTTTCTATATCTTATGATGCACAGGATTTTTCTTTAAAGGATCTTAACAGATTTTTTTTGTAGAGGATAGAAAGACTTGCTTTTCCCACGATTATATAGTACTTTCACAACCATAGGACATCCCAAAGCACTTGTAATTTAGGAAATGCAGCAGCCAATTTGTGCAAAGCAAGCTCCCACAAACAGCAATTAAATAAATGATCAGATCATGTGTTTTAGGTATTGTTTGAGTGATAAATGTTGGCCAGGACAACTCCCCCACTCTTCTTCATACAGTGCCGTGGGATCTTTGACGTCCACCTGAGGGGGCCCTGGTTTAAAGCCTCCTCTGAAAGACAGCACCTCCGACAGTGCAACACTTCAGTGTCAGGCTGGATTACGTGCTTAAGTCTCTGGAGTGGGACTTGAACCCACAACCGTCTGACTCAGAGGTGAGAGTGCTACCAACTGAGCCACAGCTGACACTATAATTGAGGAGGTAATTGAGCTGAACAGTGATGAATGAAAAGAAACCACGATTATTTCACATGACTTAAATTGAATTTTTCTTTTAACAGATTAATAACAGGAAATTGTGCATAGTGTGTATATCCTATATGCAAGCTTGAAGTTAAACTTTCCAGAGCATGAGACAGCAGGACAGTAGATGATAAATTACATTGGTCCACACAACATTCATAAGACCACCTACAATTTAAACATTTATAAAGTGTTTTTGGTTTAATCTTTCGACATGATAATGAAGTAGGATCTCATTTTGAGAAAGAAATTAATTTGTATAGAGATTTCCCCATTCAAAAGCAAATCTTTGCACACCAAAATCTTCAGATGCTCCATCATATCACACAACAAAAGTCACTTTGTTAGTCATCCACTTGCAAAAACAAAATAAAAATACACTTCTCACATTTTAAATCTGACAGCTGGTATCTAAGCCACAAATCAGTTTTCCCTTAGCTGCACATGCTTAACATATAAAATTTTAGTTGTCCTACCATATGGACTCAAAGCTTGGCTGTTGTCTCACTGAACAAAAACATTCCAATTCTTTGTCCGAAATCCACAGCACTACATGATCTCCTGGTGAGAATGTGATTTCTAATTTCAATAGGGGACAGTTCTGAGAGATTAGTGGCTGGTGTGTGTGAGATTTCAGCTACCACTTAGAAGCATACATGAGATTCAGCCACCACTGCAAACAGTGAGCACATGGGAGTCTCAGTAACTGAAAGGAAGTCCAGTCATATACTGGGAAGTCTTTGGACAACAGCTATTGTGCATATGGTCCATTTGTACTGTATGTACAGAGCAAATTGATTCTTTTTGCAATGTGAATGTCTGTTTGCAAAACTATTGTCCTTGGTCGAGATTAATAGGGTCAATTTCGAGCCCTGAATAAATCTTGCTTAACTAAGTAGAGAAGATACAGGGCTAGAAATTCATTATAGCCAAGAAATGGGCAGTGTTTAGACTAAAAATGGTTAAGTAGTGCCAGTTGAAAATCGCCTAGAATGCACGCAAAATTCGTCCTCACTCCTCATTAAAATGATCGCAGTCACGATTCTAGTCTAAAAACCCAAGTCATTGGCGTTACACTGAAAAGATGGACCAATATCGGGTGTAGTCTAAACTCAAGTAATGATTGCCACCGGCTTTTTTCACTTCTTAAAGGGGAGGTTCATTGATGCTGCAGCATCTCATTCTCAGCATTGTTGGGTGTGCAGCTGCCGCAACAACCATAAGAAGAAGGACAAGGAAAAGGAAGCACTTATTTACAAATCCTGATGGCAGATCACTGCCCTAGGGAGAGAGTCCGGAGGTTTACGGATGAAGCTTTGGAGACATTGGTTTTAGCGGTGGAGAGAAAGTGGGCGGTCCTGTACCCGCCAACTGTCAGGAGGCCCTCGCCACAAGTCTGCCAGACTATGTGGAGGGAGGTGGCACACCACATCACAGGCAGCACTATGAACCCCAGGACACACACCCAGTGCAGGAAGTAGTTTAACGACCTCACACGGGTGGTCAGGGTGAGTGAAGGCTTCAACAAATGCTACATACCACCATCTGAACCACAAGCTTCACACACTGCTCAATGCACCACACCCCCAGCACTCACCCACCAACAATCTCTACCTAGCAACACTCACACCCATCAGACAATGACAGCTATTCAACTATGGCAGGCACAAGGGGCATTAGTTATTCGAATTCATGTCATATGTGTGATATTTTTATAAATAAATTTATTAAGTGTGTTTGGAATATTTTGTGGTCTCTCTCATTTCACCTTTTTGCCCAAGAGGTCGCTGTGATATGCCATGAGACAGGGATTGTATAATGGGGATGTGGTGAGCTACGGGGATTTGGGGTTTCATTCATGTGACTTGGAGTCTGATGAGCTGGTCACAGACAGCTCGTCCAGGAGGCTGATTGTCTTGCTGCCTCTGCCCTCCCTCCTGTTCCTCTTCCTCCTCGTCCTCTTTCTCCTCATCCTCTTCTGCCTCGTCGTCCTCCTGAGGTAATCCTACAATCCTGCAGCCCCCATGACTGTGAGGAAGTGTTGTGAGCAGAGGCCTTTAACAAATAATGAGTGACTTCTGCACTTGAATCAACACTCCCTGTCACCAAAAAAACTAAAGAGAGCTGTTTCAGTTGCAGGAAGTAACAAACAGGTACTGAAACCGCAGAACCATGTTAGTTGGAGCTGATTGGGGATGGTGCCTTTAAATATCCCTGCTGCAGTCTGCTTCCTGCTGGTCGACGCCAGCTCTCCCTGTCGTTGTTCTGCGCTGCCATTAAGGTAAGTGGCTATAATGAAGTTGGGAGATCGGGCATCCAGTAATCGTTGCACACTCACTGACGTCACGATCTCCATGATGGCGAGGTCCCCGGTGATCAAGTTTACCGGCAGCGCTACCGGCAACACCAATATGGCGTGCGGCGCTGGAACCGGCATCAGCTGTCGTTACAGCTGTCAACGGCGTTTTAGCGCCATCTTGTGGCGCGAACATGTGGCGCAAACCACATGAATTTCTAGCCCACAATGTTAGGACATGACACTGAACAAAGTTACAAGCTGTATAAACTGAGATTTGGGATTCTTCTGGTAAGATAGTAATAACTGGCTAAAAAATGTGAGACTTCCAAAAAAATAAAATTACAATAAGACTTTGGATAAAGTTAAGAACCAAAGCATGTAGAGGGTTGAGAACAGCTCCCCATTATAGTACTAAAACTGCTTTTATACTGTGTTGGTTTATCTGCGTTATCGGTGAGGTGAGTGGTTAGAAGTATTTCTGCTTAATTACTAACAACTCCTCTCAACAGATGTGGAAATCTTCAGCATACAGAATCACTTTTTTATCTTTGTGGATAATAGCTATAAGTTTAAAATGCCAGGCTTTATCAAAATATAAAATGCTACGATTTCTGAGCATCTGTAATGTGTGCCATTTTTTTCATTACATATTTTCCTTTAATTATTTCTTCAATTATTTTCTTGTTAATCTTTCTTACTGTAACACATGGTTTCATTTAATTATAGTAAAACCATTACATAAAAATGCTGGCCAAAAGGGAACTAAATATTATGGGGCTGCTGGAGGATAATTACATTCTTCCTGCCATCTACTATCTGCTTTTTTTCATTGTGTTTTGAAGGGAAGGCAACCATCACTACTTCTTTATGTAGGATTCGTGTTTTCATGGCACATGATAGGACCTCAGTTAGCTGGAGCAAAAAATAAGGCTCGCAATACTGAATGGCTAGCACAATAAATGTGGAGGCAGGAAGTGGAGTCTGAGGGATGGCAATGAAGCTTTTTCTTGCCCCTTCTCACTCACTCTCACAAAGGCATATGCACACCCGCATAAAGAGCCTACCCAGTTTGTATCCTGTAATGCAAGCCCTGTTGGAAGGTTGGGGTGGGGTAGGGGGTGGTTGGTGGGGGGGTGGGGTGCGGGTGGGGTAGGGGGTGGTTGGTAGGGGGGTGGGGTGCGGGTGGGGGGGGTGGTTGGTGGGGGGGGTGGTTGGTGGGGGGTGGGGTGCGGGTGGGGTGGGGTAGGGGGTGGTTGGTGGGGGGGTGGGGTGCGGGTGGGGTGGGGTAGGGGGTGGTTGGTGGGGGGGTGGGGTGGAGGTAGGGGGTGGTTGGTAGGGGGGTGGGGTGCGGGTGGGGGGGGTGGTTGGGTGGGGGTGGGGGGGTGGGGTGGGGGTGGGGGAGAGGGGTGCGGGTGTCAGCAATTTACACAGTTTCTACTCAAGTTACACCAATTAACTTTAACTGAACGTACCCCAGGAAGCTTGCGTGTAACTCCCTCTGCTGGTGAATGGTGTAAACTTTCCGGCTTAACTTCAGTGTAACAACAGCATAACTAACATTTGAGGAAATTCAGGGCCATTGCTAAAGAGATTTTAAAATATTTTCCTTCTGTATCTTTAAATTGGGACCCTGAGGAGCTTTGCTTTAATGCCTGATAATGACGGGCAGAAATAGTGCTTTACAGGACTTCCAGCCAAGCATCAGAAAGAGAAATGGGTGTGGTAAAAGTCTTCATTAGCATGTTGCAAATTTACTTAATAAGGTTCTTGCTCAAAAGAAGTGGGAGTGAGTGCCATGAGTGCATTGTAATGGAGACTGACAAGATCGCAATTCCCTGGTTCCCACTTGTCTGAATCCTGCAATACTCTCCGGTGGGAAATCCACCCTATTGTTTCTAAAACTATTTCATCTTTTGAGGTTACAAATTGATAGAAAAGATTTGCAGAACTGAACTTACCTTCTTTCAGGACTAGTATTGGAGAGGGGACATTATCCAAGTCGTTAAAATGTTGAAAGGCGCTGATAATGTAGAGATGTGCTGGTAATGTAAGTTCATAGAATCAAAGAATCATAGAATGATACAGCACAGAAGGAGGCCATTCGTCCTATCCTGCCTGTGCCGGCTCTTTGAAAGGACTACCCAATTAGTACCACTCCCCTGCTCATTCCCTAAGCCCAGCAAATGTTTCCGTTTCAAGTATTTATCCCATTCCTTTTTGAAAGTTATTATTGAATCTGCTTCCACCACCTTTTCAGGTAGTGCATTCCAGATCACAACAAATCGCTGCATAAATTTTTTTTCCTCATGTCGCCGCTGGTTATTTTGCCAATTACTTTAAATCTGTGTCATCTGGTTACCGACCCTTCTGCCATTGGAAACAGTTTTTCCTTATTTACTCTATCGAAACCCTTCAAGATTTTGAACACCTCCATCAAATCTCCCCTTAACCTTCTCTGCTCGAAGGGGAACAATCCCAGTTTCTCTAGTCTCTCCACATAACTGAAGTCTTTCATCCCTGGTACCACTCTGGTAATTCTCCTCTGCATCCTCTTTGACATCCTTCCTAAAATGTGGTGCCCAGAATTGGCCATGATACTCCAGCTGAGGTCTAACCAGTGTTTTATAAAGGTTAAGCATAACTTCCTTGCTTTTATACTCTATGCCTCTACTTATAAAGCCAAGGGTCCTGTATACCTTTTTAACAGGTTTCTCAACTTGTCCTGCCAAATTCAAAGACTTGTGTCTGTACACCCCCAGGTCTCTCTGTTCCTGCACCCCCTTTAAAATTGCACCATTTAGTTTATATCACCTCTCCTCATTCTTCCTACCAAAATGAATCACTTCATACTTCTCTGCATTAAATTTAATTTGCCATGTGTCTGCCCATTTTACCAGTCTGTCTTCCTGAAGTCTGTTACTATTCTCCTCACTGTTTACTACATTTCTGAGTTTCGTGTCATCTGCAAACTTTGAAATTATGCCCTGCCCAAGTTCAGGCCATTAATATATATCAAAAAGAGTTGTACTATGATTGTACAATTAGAAGGCATGAACACAAAATTCACAAAACTACAGATGAGAAGAGGCTTCCCACACAGAGTAGTAAATATATGAAATATGCAGCAGAATTGATCAATGCTTTGATAACTCTTAATTTTACAAAAAGCTGGATAGATATCTAGTTCAGAACATGGTTGAATGTTATAAGGATATTAAGAGATTTAAAGCTCTGTGTGGCTGAGATGGTTTCTGTGCTGCTTAGATCATGGAAGTGTCTTAGGTGGAAAACAACTTGTCAAAGTGAATGATGTAGCTTATAATAAGAATATAAAAATGTATGGAATGACAAAAGGTCAATTGGTTCATCAAACTAATTCCCTTCACAGTCTGTCTGTACCTCTACACTATATAATGATGTATTAATATTTTGGACTTTTCCTCAATTAACTGAACTTGGCAACAGGACTGAATAATCAATCTGAGATTCAAGGAGATGATGAATAAAATGATAACTTGAACTTAAAGAGGTGAGAATTGAAGCATTGCATTTTTTCATGTTGGCTTAGACTCCAAATACTGTTCACAAATAGGGGAAAGTCTGGTGATTTTCTAAATATTACATTCCACGACATAATTTTGATAATTTTCAGCATCACAGAGTTATACAGAATTTAATTTTTGCCCATCTATGGCAGAAAACAAGTGACTGCTTTGAAAGTTACAAAGCATTTCTTACTCAGAGGGTTAAAAAGTGAAGTTGGCAGCATTAGTCACTCCAATTAACAGTCAGCACGATAAGCTAAATGTTTTTCAGCTTTCTGCTAACTGGAACAGCTCCAGCTGCTGAAGATTTCACTCGTTAACTCATTCTAAATGTCTCCTATTGGCTCACATTGCAGTTGTGCTACATCACTGGTCTAAGACTGGTAGCTGCCGGGTGTGAAGTGCAGCCGACAAGACTGAAGTTACAAAACTAATTCTGTGATCCCATGCTCCCAGTAAGGAAGTGGCTCTTGAAGGAACTGTGGGTCAGAGAAAAAGCTACAACCTTGTAGCCACGATTCTCTGGCCTGCGTTTGCTGTGAATGTGGCTCCTGGCTGAGGCCCCAGAATTAGTTCTTTACTGTGGGCTGTGATTATCACTCTTCCTACATGCGCAAAGTTCTGCTTCCCCTGCGGCTACTTCTTAATGCTTGCAGAGTGTAGACAGCATCATTTGCTTTCTCATATCATTAAAGAACACTGTGAGATGGTCCATTTGAGGGTGACTCACACTGCTTGGCTTTAGTATGCTGGGGGAGTCAGATTGAAGCTTGACTCCCCAGTTATACGGCCATTGTTGCTCTGACGTGTACCCAAAACCACTTTGCGTTTAGCATTCTCCCAGAAGCCAACTCACATCCTGTCCTGCCCTTGAACAGTTATGGGACTCTTGATTCGTAACTTTATGTGCTGAATAAAAAGGAGGACGTTATCTGCAGCTGCACAAAAGGTGATGAGAGCGCAGTCAGTGGTTCCCTGCATTCAGGGAAAGGTCATACAACTAGTAAACTGGGTCTGCCGCAGCAGCTGGTGCACACGCCACTGTTGAATTGGATATAGACACACGGCACAAGCGTACAGGGCTGATTTTCATCTCCTTTATGCCTGTATTTCTGGGTTCAGGAGATTACCATAGACCTGAGGCGGCTGAGCGCAGGAATGCCCCTTGGCAGGGGCTTATGCCTAGTTCCAGGAGAGAAGAGGCCTGCAGCAATGATAATCAGCAGTCAGAAGGCTTGTATCTCCTATGTCCATCCCGCTGGCCCTGTGGAAGGAAAACATTTACCTAATGGGTGGCTCTACCTCTTTCACCTATGTCCTTCTCAGATCCTCTCATCTAAGAGGGCTGGGGGCAAGTAATAAGATCAGTGGTGCCCCTACGTTTCTGCCTCCGCCAAACAGAAACCCAGGAAAATAAGATGGGAGGCACTGTGACATTGCTGCTGTCTCATTAGCATGGGATTCCCATTCTTGTGCCTGCTCACTGACAAAATGCTTCTTCATCCCTTTTCCCCTGTTTTGTGCCCGGAGGATAAGCATTCCCTGGGCACAAAGCAGATAAAACCTGTTACCTTAGTGATGCTTTGCTGAACTGCCTACTGGATCATCTCCTATTGGTGTCTGGAAGCACCCAGTAGCTTAGAACTTGAGTTGCTATGGTAACTTTCACTGAGAGTGCTGTTGGAATGTTGCTGTGCAGCTGTGACTGGTTCCAGGAGTTAACACACTGCTACTCATTGAGGACCACATAGGTGGCACTCATACTGCATCAGTGGTAGGAAGTCTGTTAAGTCCTTCTCTTATGGCCTGGAACCTCCCGGGCCATTGTATCCTCTTGTTGTTGCTCCTCCTCCAAATGATAGAAGCAGACTATTTCCAGTGATTGAAAGATCTACAACAAGGGGACATAGATATACAATTAAATGCAGGAGATTTAGGACAGAGAACAGGAGTAGCTTTTTGATGCAGAGAGTTGTGAGGCTGTGAAATGCACTACCACAGTTAGTGATTGAAGCAGAGACCATGTCACAATTTAAGATTAGGTTAGATATGTGATTCAAGGAAAAGGGAATAAAGAAAATATGTAAACAGAATAGGCACGTGGAATTAGGACCACTGCTTGTGTAGAAGATAAACACCAATGTTGTACCAATAGCTAGTTGAGCCGATTGGCCTGTCTCTATGTTATAACTTCTATGTAATTATATGTAAAATGTTTAGCTTCAACAAACTTGATGTGACACCTATGCTATGTAGATCACTGAAGACTTCTCCTTTGAGAAGTATCTCCTGCTCTGCTTAACACTATCAATTCCCTTCAGTGCTTTCATGCCAGCTTTAAATGCAATACACTAATACCACTGGGTCAGTGCCTTAACCTGCTTTAGAAATATTTACGGCCAGAGCAGGTTTAGGAATATGGGCAATAGTTAATGCCAAATCATAAAATTATTATTCCATAATGCCCAATTAGCAAATATGCTAGCTCTAATGCACAGAGAGCAGGCCATATCCCTGCTAGTAACAGGAATAGTTTAAAGATAATTGCTTAAGATGGCAGTATTTGAACTGGTTTGTGAATGTACAGTACTAAAACGGTTCAGCACCACAGTAACAAAGACAGTGGCAAAGACACAGCCAAATCTACTTGGTTCCTAAAACACTATTCACAGTACAATACCTGTTTGTAATTCCCTCTTTGTTCAGTAATATAAGAGTTAAGTGACTATTATTCTCAGGCAATTATAAATGACTATTCAGGAGTGAATTTTGTTGATGCAAGATAGATATGAGATCCTGCACAGTCTAATATCATAGAATAGTACAGCACAGAAGGAGGCCATTCGGCCCATTGAGTCTGCGCCGGCTTTTTCAGAGAGCAATCCAATTAGTTCCACTCCCCCGCTCTTTCCCCATATCCCTGCAATATTTTTCTCCTTCAAGTATTTATCCAATTCTCTTTTGAAGGCTGCTATTGAATCTGTATCCACCACCCTTTCATAGAGTACAATCCAAATCCTAACACTTGTTGCGTAAAATTTTTTTCCTCATGTTGCTGCTGGTTCTTTTGCCAATCACCTGAAATCTTTTGCCAATCATCATCTTAAAAACAGAAATGGTAGCGCACTCTGTCACCTGGCAACCAGGGACTTTGGGGGGAATTTTTCGGGGGGTCAGCGGGCGGGATTGGTGACGGGTCGGCTGGGAAAAAAGTTTTTTGACAGGGGTCGGGACCCCACTGTCAACCCGCCTCCACGCTAGTCTCCCAGATGTTGGGTCTGTCATCGCTGAACAAACCCGACACCAAGCGGCGGGGGAGGCAATTTAGATCATTAGATAGATTGTTAAGAGGCAATGAAATATTATTTTAAGCTCACCTTTAGATTTTTTAGAGTTCTGCTCGGGGCTCACGTCAGGTAAGGAGGTCGGGTGTTGTGTCAGTATGTGATGATTTCTAAACTTGACAGCTGCAAATGGTCTATAAAAGCTCCCATTTCATAGGTCTTCACTTTCCAAGGTTAGAAGCTGTTACTTACTGCATTTGGAAGACAGATTGAGCTTTATGCAGCTTGCAAGTGTTTGGAGCAAACTCACTATCCAGTGTCACCTCATTGGAACAACCTCTCTCACCATTGACAGATTGCTTCTGTCATCTCAACCTCACCTGCCATCTATTCCATCAGCATCGGTACCCTTGAAACTATCTCACCTTGGTCCTCAGATTTCCCACCACGATCAGCCCCAACACCTGCAGCACCAGGCACACCAGCAGCACCAACAACAACACCAACCTTCTCCGCAATCACCTGATGCTGCACTGGACACAGGGCATCAGCACCTGACCACATTGCTGTCCGGGACGCCAGGGATGGCCTCACCATGGCCAGATTTACTTCATTTGACGCTGTACACCCTGGCTGCCACATGCTCCACCAGGTTGGCACCACCCCACACCTATACCATAAAGTATTCCTACAATGTCCAAGCCATTCCTTTCACACTCATTACCATTTTGGGGGATCCCATTATGTCTCACCATTCACTGCATCTCACTAAGCCACTTCCAAAGGTGCACACAAATCTGTCCAAGAATGCAAAGTGTTGAAAATAATGGTTTCAATGTTTGACAGCACATTAACAGAAACTTCACATGAACATTGGCTAAAATACCCAAGTGCCTACCCTTGTGTGTTGTTAGTTGGTATGATTGGACTAGGATGAGGGTGAGTGTGAGGGGTGGCTAGTGAGATGGGGAAGTGATACTGTAGATAGAGAGGGATGGGTGGAGGTGCAAGGTAAGTCAGTGTGAGTAACGATGTGCAGGAGTAGGTAGGGAAGGCAGAGTGATGGGGATGTGATGAGAGGCACAGCAGGATGAGTGTGGCTTTGCAGTAACATTTCGTGATCTACTGAGATCATTGAAAGGTTTGCGCCACTGCAGCCTGGTCCTCCTGACGACATCCCTGCTTGTGTCCTCCTGTGCAATGTGCAACCAGGCTGCGTTGAGCTCCTGGGGAGGTCTCTTCCATCCATTGGAAGGGAAGAGAACCTTCCTGCGTGCTGTGACTCCTTCCATAAGCATATGGAGGGAGTCATGGGAGAGCCTGGGTGCAGCCGTGCACCTCTGTGCAGTGATTGTCAGTGTTTGCAGCACCTCAATGCTGTCGAACGCTGACAGCACAACTGTCAAAATCAATTTGCATATGGTTCCTTTAAGGAAACCGGCTGATGACACATCATCAAGTGACGTCATCAGACCCGCTTGCTTCAATTGGTCGGCAAACACGCTGGGTGGGCTTAACAAGCCCAATCAGCATAAAATCATTCTACAGAGTGGGCTGGAGCCAGCAGTGAGGTCGTGACCCGCCACTGACCCCGGCTACCCCGGTAGGCGAAATCGCGGCCTTTGTTTTAATATCGTTACATTTCACTGCTAAGCCTAGAGGTACAGTAATGGTTAATGTAAGTTTGGCAAATATTTGCAAATCTAAGTCAGGGTGAGAAGGGAAAGGTTAACTCCAGTATTTCTACTAAACCTATAACCTTTAATAGAGGCAATTCTTTGAGTGGAGATTGTAGATTTAAAAACTTTTTCATGCACTCAGAACTGCTTAACCAATGACTTGCAATTCTATTGAGCACAAAGGAGTCTCACTATAAGAGAAATCTAAAAGCAAAGCCATTCCATATGTGGAGCCACTGTGGTGGTTCCTGATTACTAATTACTTTTTGTCCAGTTCATGTAATTATAATGTATAAAGTTGAAATGATGCCTATTAATATTCTGTATCATTTCCTACAGAGCTATCTGATTTTCTACAATCATTTAAGCTCTATTTAAGATAATGGCATAAATTTTTATAAAACTTCCAAGTACAGCTTTATCAAAATTTATGCAGTGGAACAGGCCTGTTAACATCTCAATGTGCAGTCATGTTATTACACATGAATATAGGTTATGATACGTTAATAAAGATTTGTGGTAATTCACTTATTTGCTTAGCAGGAACCTATATCTATATTAGCATTAATTGATCCTCCAATTCCTGGGCTGACGAGTGATGCAGACTTGATTCACTTTCAACAAGAGATAAAATACCTTGGGGAACAATGGTCTTTTACAGACGTTCAGTCTTGAACATAAAAGGTGCTTGAATTACAGGGATATTTGAAAGAAAAGATGTGCACTCTGTACAGTGTCCAGTCCATGATGAATATTGTAAGCTTAGTATTACAAGATGGAAACTATTAAGTGTACTGACAGTAAAATAATCTGTGTAAGAACTGCCAGGGTGAACATGGGGGAATAATTTTCACAGTCAGTAGTTGTAAATTTATGAAGTATGTCCTGCTGTGACTAGTTTGAAGTGGAACGTTGACTTGGTATTCTGTGGTAAACTCTACAATTCGTTCCAAAGGCAAGATTGTATTAAAAGTACTTGCGGAAGCAATTGCTTAAGAAAGGGTTAAGAATCTATATATTTTTCTTGTGCAGTACAATTTGAGAAAATAACAGTCTTTTTCTAAATCTTTATTAATGTAAATGCCAGACTTTCTCTCGATCATACTGAAGCAAATGTTTAAAACCTCTGGGTGGTCCAGGAATTCCACCAAGAAATTAAAGAAGAATATGCTTGCTAGGAAAATGTACAAATAGTGTTATTGTAACATTTTTCACCTAGCAACTCTGCCATTGTAAATGCATTGTGAGACCGTTTTTGCTATTATTCTGCAGACAGCCCCCTCTATAACTGATGAATCTTAACTATTTTTTCAGAGAAACCTTCAAGATGAACTGCTTTCAGCTAAAATGTTGATGAATCTTTTTTGAAGTGAGTATTATAAATTTATGAAAATTTTAACATGCAGCTCTTTCAGAAGAAAATGTGGCTATTACTTGAAATTGGCTGAAAGGGAGTGATGGAGCAGAAGAGGAACACTGTGAATGTAAAACAGCTTCCCTAGCTGTGCCCCGTAGTAATGTGACAAAACTCATTGATTGCTTCCTTTGTAAAGTGCAGCCTCCTTAAAGGGACTGCTGGAGGCCGCGGAAGAAGACTGCGGTTTTAAAAAAAATCTTACCTTAACTTTAGGCCACTGTAGAGCCTGAAAAAGAAGTCGGAGCTTGTGCAGCGCAAGCTCTGACTACTTTTAACCAGTTTTACGAAAGGGTCCGAAAATGGGCGTTAGAGCTCATTTCAATATTAAAATAAGACCTGTGCTCATTTCAGGTGGCCGCGATTGCAACGGGTGCAACGATGTTGAATTTCCACCCCATTGTTTTAGAAAACTGTCCCATATGCATTTTATAAATTTAATGCCTTTACTACTTGAGCTGCTCCACTTCTCTAAGTCTGTGAAAATTGAAATCTTCCATTATAACCATATTGTATCTGCTGCATGCTTCCCCGCTCTCCGTATTTATAAATCCCCCCCACTACATCACTACCATCAGGAGGTCTGTAGTCTGTAGCTTCCTACCAGGGTCCTGCATCCTTTACTGCTCCTTAATTCTACCTAAAGTGTTTCCCTTCCCTGATCACCCTTATTGAAATCTCTTCTTTGTACTGCTCTAATTATGTCTTTTTTCAGTATTGTTACTTCTCCTCCTTTCCCAATTTCCCTGTCCTTTCTAAAGATCCTATAGCCTAGAATATTTAGCTCCTAATCATGCCCAGCTCTCTGTAATGGCCACTACATCAGACCCTTTAAGCTGAATTTGTGCTTCTAACTTTATTTCTTACGCTACGTGCATTTGTGTACAGAACACTTATTTGGGTAACTGTCTCCACCTTGCCCATATGTCCTGCTCATTTTTTCTCACACTTTTTGACTTACAGTCTGGATGTCTCCCAAACCTTTGCAACATTTTATGGTTACCCCTGTAAGTAACACTGGAAATGGCCTCCTCCTGACCTGTAACACCCATGATTTGTTAGCAGGTTGAGGAAGTAGCTGTGGCAGCACAGACAGACCTTTCAGTGGGAGGGCTAGCCGCCTAAATCAAAGTCAGCCCGTAAATCAGAATGGGCACCCAACTGGAGTTTTTTTCTTGAAATCTTTGTCCCACTACAATCCTGTTTACAGGCATAAATGACGTGATAGCAAAACAAAAATTAGTCCCAAGATCTAACAGATGATCTATGACATGCCAAGTAGATAAATGGAACTCAGGAGTTTTCCAAGGTGATTAGGATTGTGTACTCTTCTAGGTATCTTATAACATATCATTAGGCCTATGTTCATGAGAAGAGGACTTGCAAATCATTGTGATAAGTTACAGGGAACAACATCTTTGTTATTGCTTGCTTGATCTCCTGATAAATGTTCTACTGGATCCTCATGTAGATAGGCTTCTACATTTGCCCCTTTAATACAAAACACATTTGTATCTTAAAACTGTGGTGACAGATGGTGCTTCCTGGAAGCTGGCTCATTTCCTATCTTATTGTGAATGATGGGCTTAGCTGAATATCTTTGGATCAGATTGTAAAGTCAAATCTTTGGTGACATCTCTTATTGGTGAGTCACTAGATTCATAACTTTGTATCTTATTGGTTACATGCATCATTTCATGGAATAATTTTTATTTTTTAAGCTAAGGGGCAAGGAGGGGGACCTTCATCCTTTGACAATTTAAACTGGGTCGTGAGGAATGGGGGGGTCTTTGTACAGTGAATTATAAAATTATGCTCTTATCTCTGAGTTGAATTCAAATCCAGACCAGAATTATGTGATATCTTCTCACTGCCAACTGTAACTGCTGTATTTGAAGAGAGTTGGAGGTAATAACCAAGTTTCTTGTAAACACAGGTCCACAGAATAGGGATGACATGGGAAATGGAAATGTCACATTGGTGCAGTAGCAGGTGCTTCCCTTGGGTTGAGGCGAAGGCATATTGTTGGTGAAGAGTAAACATAACTTCACTCTGCAGTTTACTGTACAATATATGACATGAAAGTGATTAGGGCTAACAGTGGGTGCCTACAATTGGAATATATTCCATTCCCTGGCACAAAACCCTTCACCAGAACACAGAAATTTACCAAGAAAATAAATAACTGTCTCACGGGACAGGGTATGGATTGCATTTATAATCAACAGCTGGACAGTTGTGTATCTAATTTGCAACCAACATTCCACATGATCATATCGCCAGGTTGATGATGAATGAAATTATGAATTGCTACATCTTGGTATTATCATTCCTTAGCTCCTCCTTGTTGTAATATACCCTTTCACTCAGAGGATAAGGCACAGGCATCCATTCTGTTATGGTTTGCTTTGTATTGTACTGATCATCTGATTTCTAAAACTAAGGTTGTATTTGGTTGCATATTCCTGGTTAATCTGTCATAACCATGTCCATCAAATCATATACCAATTGCTAATGGTCGACATTCGGATAGATTTCCATTCTAGTTTCATCTAGAAAGTGATAAATAGTCAAGGGGCTTTGTTAGTTACCTGTATCAAACATAACCAGGTAATTGAATGAAAAACACATCCCAAAATTACATTTATAGGATGACAAGTTGAAAATTGAAGCATAAATTATTTCTATTATATAAATTCATATCCATTCTATCACTAAGACCATCCATTTCCACCTTTGTAATATCGTCCGTCTCCGCCCTTACCTCAACTTATCTGCTGCCAAAACCCTCATCCATGCCTTTATCACCTCTAGACTTGACTATTCCAATGCACTCCTGACCGGCCTTCCTAGCTCTACTCTCTATAAACTTGAGGTCATCCAAAATTCTGCCGCCCGTGTCCTAACTCGCACCAAGTCCCACTCACCCATCTCCCCTGTACTTACTGACCTACATTGGCTCCCAGTTAAGCAACGCCTCGATTTTAAAATTCTCATCCTTGTTTTCAAATCCCTCCATGGCCTTGCCCCTCCTTATCGCTGTAATCTCCACCAGCCCTATAATCCCCATGACCTCTGCGCTCCGCCTATTGTGGCCTTTTGAACATCCCCGATTTTAAATGCTCCACCCATTGGCGGTCGTGCCTTCAGCTGCCTAGGTCCTGGGATTCCCTCCCTAAATCTCTCCGCCTCTCCAATTCCCTTTCCTCCTTTAAGATGCTCCTTAAAACCTACCTCTTCGACCAACCTTTTGGTCATCTGCTCTAATATCTCCTTAAATGGTTCGGTGTCAAATTTTGATTTTCTTTTGACAATGTTCCTGGGACATTTTATTATGTTAAAGGCACTACCGGTGGTCCAGCAGGGCCCCGGTGTATGCTGTGCTAGGCCCCTCCCCTTTAATCATAGCGCCGCGATATTCAATAGGAGCGCCCCAAGAGGGAGGGGGAGCGCTTCCAGTAGCGCCCCGCCTCCTGCTTGGGGTGCAACCATTGAATTTTGGGCACGGGGGTGCTAACTTCTTCGGGGCGCCATGGCGAAGTTATCGCCCCAAAGGCTCTGACGAAAGGTCATCGACCTGAAACGTTAACTCTGTTTCTCTATTCACAGATGCTGCCTGACCAGCTGAGTATCTCCAGCATTTTCTGTTTTTATTTCAGGATTCATTTAGCCTGCTTATAAGAAGGTGTAGTAGTTGTTCCTCAGCCCATTCAACTGTTCATCTTGCAAATGATTCTCAATATTTTGCTGTACAATTTTTTTTGAAAGAAATTATTACTATGCATTCGAAGGCTGACATGCTTTGGTCTGATGAAAGTTATCACACTGCATTAATGAACATTTTTTGTTTACTTTAATATATATTGTGCGCCTAATTAAATAACTTTTTATAATGGTAAGTACAATTAGACTACTGTGTTTCTCATCAATGGAATTTGTGTGCCATATATTGTTAGTAATAAAAAGCACATGGAAGCATTAAAAATAATTGACTTAATTTATCTATGAGGCAACAAATTCATGAGCCATCACACCTGTGTGCATTTATTCAGTCTAGCAATTAGATATCCTTGTTAAATTTCAGCAGCAGCAATGGTTTCACATTTTCTTGTGTTAAATTTTATTTAATTAAGAGTGGCTGAAACAAAGTTGAGATGCTTTCCTCACCTCACAGAAGGGGGGAGGGTAGGAGGGAAGACAGGAAGGCAAGTCAATTAAACTTGCTCTTGGGACTCTTCCAGTGCTTGGCTCAAAAGTAAAATTGGCAGAGGCCTATCAACTGGTTCAGGGGACACGATGCAAGAAAGGCAGGAGAAAATAAGAGAAAGACAGAAAGAAGCAGAAAGTTTAGTGAGCGAGAAGCAATATAGGAACATAGGAACAGGAGTAGGTCATTCAACCCTTCGAGCCTGTTCCACCATTCAATGAGGTCATGGCTGATCTGTATCCTAACTCCATCCACCCACCTTGGCTCCATATCCTTTAACTTCACAGGGCAAAAACCTCTATAGACTTTATCAATGTTATATCTAGCTAGGTTTATCTGATGCCGTTGATACCATTTAACAAATGCAGGCAACAGCGCTAACCCTGCGAGGATGCAATGGCATTTTGACAATAGATTCTAATCATCCAGAAACCTGCAACATCTTTCTTTCAGCCTTCCTCTAAATCTTCTCCAGGATCTCCTCTGCATATTGTCTGCCACATATGAGGTCCAAAACTGGATACTCCAAGTACAGTTATACCAAAGCTTTGTTCAGCCTAAGTGTAGTGCCCTTAGTCTTGTATTGTATTATTTTGTCTAACAATACAACCTAAATAGAATTACTTGAGGTCTAGATTCTATTTAGTCGATGAATTTAGCGTGATTTCAAATTAATTTCCTGCTCTTTTTAAGTGCCAGTTTCTGCTGCTGCCACTTTCCTTTTAAACTGCACAGCTTTCCCATTCTTTTTAAGTTCAACATGGAGAAGTATATCAGTTGAGGGGGAGAGCCCAGTAAGTGTTCATCAGCAGGAAGTTTCCTTGGCCATGTTTGACCTGAAGTCATGAGACTTCATGGGGACTGGAGTTAATGTTAAGGAGTCCCAGGGCCACACCTTATTTGCCTTCCAAATGGTCTTGTCACATTGTTGGTGGATCTTTAATGATTTATCAACTATGATTTATAGCACTTAAAAACATTATTGGATACCACAGCCGAGTGATTATGGCACTGGGCTGGAAACCCAGAAATCAAATCCCACCAGTTGTGAAACTGAATTGAATAAATTTGGTAATGTGCCGGCTAGTGACAGAAAAATAATCATGAATGCTCTTGATTGTTGTTATCTATCAGTCAACACCCCAGACTCCTTCATCACCAGCACTGGGTATCTTCTGTCCCAACAGAAGGATAGATACACAAAAAGTGGGAGGCACAGTGATATACAGTCAGGTGGGCGTGGCCCTGGGATTCTTTAACATTAACTCTAGTCCCCATGGCTTCAGGTCAAACATGGCCAAGGAAACTTCCTGCTGATTAACACTTACTGGGCTCTCCCCCTTAACTGATATACTCCTCCATGTTGAATTTAAAAAGAGTGGGAAAGCTGTGCAGTTTAAAAGGAGCGTGGCAGCAGCAGAACCTGGCACTTAAAAAGAGCAGGAAATTAATTTGAAATCATGCTAAATCCATTTACTAAATATAATCTAGACCTCAAGTGATTCTATTAGTTTTAGAAATAAACTTTTGATCACTAATAAATAAATAAAGATTAGAAATGCCAGCATAAGCATTGTGACGGGACTGCAGTATGTGGGAATTTGTGGACAACGAGACTGTCCCGGATTGCCATAACTGTAGGAAATGTCTCTGCTTTGAGATACACTGGCTCAGAGTTATTGAGCTGGTGTGCAAGTTAGAGGCACTCTGACACATAGTGAGGGCGAGGAATATCTGGATAGTTTACTCTAGCATACAGTCACACCTCTGTGGAAAGCACAGGTGCAGGAAGGGGAGAGTATAACTGTCAGCCAGCAGGGTAGGGGGAATCTAGGGAAGGTAGAGAAGGAGATCCCGCAGACATTGATCCTATCCAACAGGTACGAGGTACTTTCTATTTGTGAGGATAAGGAGAAAGCTGTGATAAGGACAGCCACAATGCTGACCAAGGCACCGTGGTGCAGAAGGCAGTCCAAAGGTTGAGGAGTAGAATAGAAATGTGGTAGTTATCAGGGATTCAATAATTAGGGGGATAGATAGCATACTCTGCAATCACGAACGAGACTCCTGAAGGGTGTGTTCCATAAAAGCTTAAACGTTGGAATAATTTAAGAAACAATTGATGCTACAATGGAGGAGGAGGGGGAAACATTAGGATCTCTCTGGATGGATGAATCAACTGGGCTGAATGGTCTTCCTCATCCATAATTATCTTGTGATCTAGCTATTTAGTAATTTCATTTTTAATTGAAGATCCCAAAATTTTCCTTACTACAGGTACTAAAGTAACTGGCCTGTAATGACCTAAATTAGCTTTGTTTCCCTTTTTGAAACTGCATATTTCATTGTCTAACTAGTCCTCAAGTACACACACACTCTCAATAGAACCTGAAATATAATTTTTAGTGCCTCTGCTATTTCGTCTCTCACTTCCCTCAGGATCCCATCAGGTCCCAGCACTTTTTCCTCCTTTTGTTTAACTAACTTCTCTAAGTTCAATGACCTCACCAGAGTTGTCAAGGTCAGAATCTTGCCTCTCACCTCAACCTACTCTCTCCTCACACCTGCACCGCCTGCAGCCTCATTACTCACAGTACTGCCCTCCCCCGTTTCCCTTCACTTTCCTACAATCCTGGCACCACATTTCACTCCACCTCCTTCTCCTCCTACTCACATACTCTGCACTTTCTACTCTCACTACTGTTGTAGCTCTATTAACCATGGTGGGCACATTCTCTAAACACCTCAGAAGGATGTCACTGACTAACACACGTGTTTCCTGCAGAAGGAGGTCACGCACAACCTGCGACAGGAGGCTGCGACCGAAGGAGGCCGAGCCTGCCTGCATATTCTCTCATCTGTGGAAGAAAGCACGCTGACCATCACATCAGGGGGAGAGTCATGACCGTGATGAGTGGTAACACCAGAGGAGACATTGTGCAGGGTTTCTTCACTGTAGCCTCTTTTTCTTTTCTTACACATTCTGCATGAAAAGTTGCAGTTGTTCTCACCACCCACTTCTCTTTCTGCTCTCCCTTCACACTAAAAGCCAAACCTAGCCCTTCTCTTCCATTTCAGGCGCTGAAAATGTGGATGCCCCTGTGCCACTTAAGGAAGAGGAGGCCAGCTTTCCTGAAGGTGCAGTATCACTTGATCTGAACCGAGCAAACACCAGCTCAGAGACTGGCACAACGCATCATTTAGAGGGTAGGCTACAGGAGGCGGTTTCATGTGGTGAATCACTGACCACAAGTCTGCAGGAGCTAGGGCAGGGGGATAGGACGCCAAAGGTGCCAGCTCACTTGGAAGGCAAGATCACCTCGCTCTGCTGCAGACTTCAAATGCTGATTTTGGGGGCCCAGGCTACCAAAGAAGGCTGATGGGCATACACCAGGAAATGCTAGGTGAACTAAGCAAACTGCCAGTGAGCCTGTGCACAATAGCTCAGAACATGGAGGAGCCCAGCTACAACTTGTATTGGACAATGTGACCATTCTGTCTAACATGGAGCGAGTGGTCAACTCCTTGAATATGGCAGTGACCAAAATGATGGAGGTCTCTGGTAAAAGTTCTGACAGCTTCCCTGGCAGCTTATACTGCTGTCATGGAAGCTCAGACGGCTGCCATCTTGGCTCTGGGGCCAGTGTTGACGAGGGCTTCCAGAGCGTCACAGCACTGTTGCACTCTGTCCTTGTGCTGAGCCCTAGGCGTGCTGATGCACAGACCCAGAAGAGTGGCATGGTTACATGAGAGAGGCACCTGCTGTCATCTCTCAGGATGACAGCATACCTGCTCCCCCGTCACCCTCTCCGCCAGTGCCCTTGTTAGTTTCACACAGCCAGTGGGAAAAGACTGGCCCAGCCCACGCTGAGCTGCTACAGTTTGTAGCTTGGCCCTCAAGGCCTAGAGCTGCTTGAGGCCACCCACCACGGCCATCTGAAGTGTCCTCAATGGAAGCTCAGCAGCCTTCAACCTCCCAAGCTGTAGCCACTGGAGATACATTTTGTAGGAACACTAGGATAGGTAAATGAACACAGAAAGGTTTGCCCAAGGTTGCTTTTTAATTATTTCCGTTAAATATTATACACAGATAGAATTGAGTTGTTGGATCATTTTTTTTTGTTCTGGATTTGGTGTTGGTGTTAATATTGATAATGAAATGAGGGCAAGCCCCATAAGGTTGAACTGAAAAGAGGCAATCGGATGGTGCTTCTAAGGATGGTTGGGGATGAGCATTGCGGGACAGTTGGTGTGTTGGAGACGGAAGGGTTGGTTCACATAAAGCACTCCTGGATGAGCTGCTCTCTTAGGATTCTCACAGCTAGGGGTACTGGTGGTCGATGATGCGCATGCTCTTCCTCTACTTCATGCTGGTCTTCCACCTCTACCTGCACTTCTTGCTGACCAGTTGGCAGTAAGGGCTAGTCCCTCATAATGGCAAACTAATGCAGCAGATGACCACAAGTCTGGATACCTGCTCAGTGCTGTACTGTAAAGCTACTCCTGACTGGTCCAGGCAATGGAAGCATTGCTTGAGCACACCGTCTGTCTGCTTGATGACCTTTCTGATGGCGGCATGGCTCTCATTGTAGGCCACTTCTGCTGCTGTGCCCATCTATAGGGGATAGCCATTGTTGTCCAGTGGCCAGCCTGACGGCCTGGTTGGAATAAAGGTGGCACAGAGAACTGGCACAGGTAGAATGAATCATGATTGCTGCCAGGAAACTGGACACAGACCTACATTATTAGCTGCCTGTGGTCGCAAACAAGCTGGATGTTGAGGGTGAGTGAGAGTGAGAATACCGATCTATTCAGAAAGATGTCAGGCTGGTGATGGGGAGCATGCAAGGCAATGTGGGTGCAATCTTGCACCCTAGGGAAAGTCAGCAACGTGGGCGAAGCCTAGTGCTCTCTCGTCCTTTTTTGCTTCGTCCATTGTGAAAGAGATGTAGCTTTCTCTACTGACATAGATAGCCTCATTGACCTCTCTGATATAACGGTGATAAACAAACTGATGTCATCTGTTGCAGCCTGGAAGGAGCCTGTTACATAAAGACTATGGTCACCTTGGCAGCCACAGGCAATGTTGTCTATGCCCTGGTTTGGGGCTCCGGTTGTGGCTGCAGCAGATGGCATAGCTCTGTGACAGCCTCCTTGGTGAAGCGAAGGCACCTCACACATTGCTCCTCGGTAAAGTTGAGGTATGAGAAATGCTCCTTGAAGACCTGCTATGGGTATGGCCTCCTGCGCAGTGCCTTCCTCCTCCCTCTTCTACCAGCTGCTCCTGCTCTCTCCTGTCTTCTTGGCTGCTCCCCCTTGTCTTCCAGCCCCAAAGGCAAACCACCAACCACTGCAGTGAAAACGGTTTTGAAGATAGCCAAAAGGCCAGCACCAGCAGAAACTTCTTAGCAGAAGTCAGAAATCAGTTGTAGAAGTCAGAAAATAGGCCAAAAAATGCCCAGAAGTTAACCATCAGCCTAAAAAACAAGCCAGCAACTAACCTACATGGAGTGGATGAGCCCTTTAAACAGCACTGCCAAAAGTTACTTGCTGTCTGTTAACGCTACGAGTTGCTGAGCGAGTTTATAACTGGGGCAGACCAATTTCACAAAAGGGTCTGACAACAAGCATAAGACCCTTATTTAAAGATTTTAATAAGTGTCCCTGGATGCATATGGATGCACCCAATCCAATATGGCGGGCGACATACTTGTGGCGCGGAAAGAGTGTACACATGCAGCCCACCATATTAGATACTTAGGCACCCATTTTATGCCTGTAAAACGGGCGTGGCGCCAATAAATTTCTGGTCCATTGACTCTCGATGATAGTAGGGTTTCAATGCAATTCTATATGTTGATTAGTTTAGTCAGAGGATTTTAACATGTTGTTTAAAAATCATGTACACATGCCCCAATAAAAGAGCATTCAACTCCCATACTTATTATTCATTGATTGCTGTTGACATCACACATCTTAAAAGTTGCATTAGGGTTTGTCTTTCAGCAGTGATTACTGGCCATGAACATTCCACAGGGTGGCGCTGTGAAAGAATTACAATAAAACCCCCATGGAAATTAAGAGCCCTCATTCTAACAAGCATTTCTTGGGGTTTGTCTAAAACTTGTTATAATTCTATTGAGTTAAACTTTTAATAAGCCTAACAAAGACCCAAAAAGATAATGACAAGTTACATGGGGAGGAAGAAAGTAATAAATTCCAGTCCTATTATAAACAAACTGCATAGTTGCAGAATAATTGTTTTGGCATTCAGAAAATGTTGGAGAATTACATTTCCTGGATGTAATTTTAGATCATCCACAGCAATCCAAATATGAAATAAAACAGTATATTTTCTCCCAGAATTGTACAGATTAGTTCACTATGCCCCTCGCTGTCTGGCACTCTCGCTCTCCAAACCACTTTGCCTTGCTACCTGTCTTCCTACCCTCAAAAGCCTCTTAAAAACCCATCTCTTTGAATGTGCCTTTGCTCTCTTATCGTCCCCCTCCATCCTCTTTTTTTCTGCTTAGTGTTCATCCCTCCCATTTTAAAGCACCTCGAGACATTGAGGGCTCATTTCAACCTAACCCCCCGGCTGAAAACTGACAGTCAATGGAAAGTCAAATTGGGCAGGGTGTAAAACGGGCAGCTGATCCGATCCTGTCAGTTTTCCACCGGGCGGTTAAAATTGCCCCCATTATTGGACCGAACCTTTGGCTTAGTGGGAGCATTCTCGTCTCTGAGTCATAAGGTCCAGGGTTTGAACCACACTCCAGACAGTTGCGGTGAGAGGAGACCGGAGCTCTGGCTCTGAATTCTGGGTTGACATCCAGTGGGATACTCACATCCGGTGGGAGTGAGTGACCACCATCCCCCCCCACCCCACCCCCCCTCATTGTATGGGTTGTGCAAGCCCATAAACCCTCCTGCCAGAAAGGTCTAACCACCCCAATGCCTGGTGTTATGATGGTTACGGCCATGGAAGGAGTGTTCACGTCCCTGCCTGCCATGACTGTAAATCAGCCTGCGAATCCTTCACACTCATCTCCTGAATACAAACCCCCCCATTATTTTACACAAGGAGTGCTCTTTTTAAGTTAGTTTTGGTCTGATTAATTAACAACAGTATTGTCTTTTTAATGTTCAAAAACTGTCCAACAAATCTGAGAATTTTCTCCTTCTGAAACTGAGTTTGGTCAGATTTAAAAAAAAACGTAATCTTAATAAATCCGGCTTGCTAATAACTTCACATGATTCAACTTGTTTTAACCTTTTGGATCCTACAGTTCCCATAAATAAGCATCCTGTAAAGTACTACTGGTGTTTTGTCAAATACTAATTTGTACTAATATAACCTTATCACTCTCTTAGTGTCATACAAATTTGAAAATGGGACTACTGGCCAGCATTGTTTGAGTCCGAGAAATAATTTATGTTAATTTTACTCTTATTCTTGTATTTCAAATTTTAGTCTTATTTTAATTGTAGTCTGGTGTGGAATTTGGTCCTAACTTTCCGTCTTTCTTGATGGGAATACAATAATTTTCGTCAATGGTTATTTTTGCCCTCATTTCCATTGACGCAAACAGCACTGAGGTGTACAGCTAAAAATTGGCTTGGTGAAATGTAGTTATTATGTGGTTGTCTGATTAAAAGTCAAGATGACATTTAAAATAGCACCATACACATTTGAACTGAATGCAGAAATGGACATACAATTGAAGAACAACATTTTATTGTTTGCTTGCTTTGTAACTAAGAACTAGCCAGGGAATTATGATAGATGGGTGGGGGCTGTCGTAATTATGGGGTACCAAAGGAAACTCATGCAGTTGATGATGGCCTTGCTTTCCATGTTTCCAGAATTTTATAAACAGAAAGTTTTTGAAAAAATTATATCCCCACCCTTCATTTTTTTTTGTTTTGATCTGCACTACTCATCACCATAGAAGGGTGTATTGCTCTGCACTGCAGTCTTTTTACAAATCCAAGATTGACCAGTAAGAGACATTAAAAGCTTAATAAGCGGAGTCTTTGTAATCACCTCCCTCAACTCTCCCAATTGGAATTTGCTACTGCTTACCTTCATTTTGTCACTGATTCCTCGACAAAACCTTATTGCGCAACATCATACAGGTGGAGGGTCTGAAACAACAGAGTAGGGTCCCTGTCAGACACTCAAAATAGATGCTGTTTCTCCCCACCTCCCCACCACTTTCCTAGAGCTTACTGGAGTCTGTTTCATCAGGCCATCAACAATGTCTGTGCCAGTGTACAGTCTGGTAACTGGCAGATATACACTAAATTGGTCACATTGCATGATATTGTGCAATTAGGTCAGGCACAGTTGGTGGAGTAGAATAGCAAGAGAGCCAAACTGCTCACCACATTAGTATCAAACCAAAAATCCTGCTCTACTCTTATTATTCAAAGTGTTCTGGAGGTCTTTCTGTAAGGACTCTGGGGTCAGCATTGAATTCTCCTTGGTTGAGATTGCCCCTGATTCAGAGAAGCACTCCATGGAGGATCCTGTCAGTGCTTGATTCGCTGAAAGTTTTGTAGGCAGTACTTTGTAAATCTAAGCACAGAACAAACGGAATAAGTTCAGTACACATCATGATAACATGTCCTACTTTGATGCGGTAGTTATTATTGTTTTTTACTTACTCTTTTACTGCAGTGTTTCAGTAGTGATCAAGAGTGTTACGACACTGCAGGCATTGCAGATAAACACTTGCATATTTGATTACTGTATTTTCAATTTATTTACAATTACTAAATGGTGTGCAGTACAGGTGTTTGTATAGTACAAATTAAAATATTTGCTTTATCTACAATAGTTTTGTAGATATTGAAAGAGCAGGCACTTATTTTTTCATTTGTGTACATACTGTTCTCTCTTTCCCATTGTGCCAGTGTACCAATCCCACTCATATTCTTCAGCATGTTGCCTGTTCACCCTTCTGGGTGTAACCGTAATAGTTTCTGGGATGTTTATTCACAAAGGAAGTCTTTTATTCTGTGTGTTCTGCTGTCAATATATTAATAAGGAGGGTATCTTTACTTGTGCCAGTTATAAAGATGAATGATTTCTTCCATATCAATGTGTATTCAGAATAATACACTAATTTAATGTGATGCAAAGAGGATTCAATGTATGTAATTGCAGTGTGCACTAATATTTGTGAAACTCACCAGTAGAAGTACATAATACCACATTAAAATGGTATGCATGTTTTGATTTTAACAAATCTTCAATCCAGAAGACTTTTGTTCCATTAAAGCCTGATGAAAGTTTGTCTTATAACTTAATGTAATGAATCAGAATTTGCAGTATGAGTAAATTTGGTTGGCTCCAAAAAAATCAATTCTTGTTTCAATTAACATTTTCAGAGCACTAGGGTAAAATATTTACCATTGTGTTAAACCTAACTTGGAATTTTCAAACTGGCATTTAATACCTCCCAAAATGATAGCCAACTGACTTATCGCCATATAAGAAATGGCATCTAGACTGCCACTTCTTATATGGAGATAAGTCAGTATAAAATTTTCCACATGATGGTAAATGTAAAGATTGGATCCAGCAGTTGGATGTCACTAAACATTTATCGCGTTCTTTAAAATTAATTCCTTTATTTTTGGATGTGTTTTTTAGTCAGGCGCACATCAACTTGATGATACCAGAACTGCGAGGTTATACCTATTTAGAAAGGGTGAACAGGGTGGGTCTCTTTTCTCTTTAAAAGAGAAGGTTGAGGGGTGACCTAATAGAGGTCTTTAAAATTATGGAAGATTTTGATAGAGTAGACACAAGGAGAGTGTTTCCACTTGTGGGGAAGAGCAAACCAAGAGACCATCAATATAAGATGGTCACCAAGAAATCAAATAGGGAATTCAGAAGAAACTTCTTTACCCAGAGAGTGGTGAGAATGTGGAACTTGCTACCACAGGGAATAGTTGAGGCAAATAGTATAGATGCATTTAAGGGGAGGCTAGACAAGCATATGAGGGAGAAGGGAATAGAGGGTTATGCTGATAGAGTTAGGTGAGGAAGGATGGGAGTAGGCTTGAGTGGAGCATAAACGCTGGCATGGACTGGTTGGGCCGAATGGCCAGTTTCTGTGCTGTATATTCTATGTAATTCTATGTAACTTAGTTGCAAAGGTTTCAAAGATGCATTTAATTAATATTTTATACGGTAATTTGACTAAAAAGATCAGATTTTAGTCCAGTAGCTTTTGCTTTCTCTTTGCCAGTTGTCCTTTACATTTTCATAAGTAGGTAAGAACCCATCTTATTGTCCATTAAAGCAGGTTTATAGGTTCTGGGATCTTCAATCACATGATGAGTGAATTCTGCTTTCGTTAATGTATTCGTGTAGAAGATGTCATGTCTAATGCTAGTTGAGTCATATAATTTATTTACTCCACAAAAAGGTTGCAATGGTCAACTTTACCTTCATCTCCATACAGAAACACAACATACTACCAATGAGATTCATCATGTATACTGGGAATAAACAACAATGTGTGTGTGTGTGGGGGGGATCATTTTGTATAACTTTATGTACCAGTAAAGTTTAAATACTTTTTTATATTACAAATTCTGCCATGCATATTAAAAAAGTGAAATTAAAGATAATGACTTTAGTCTGTCAAAGATAATAAAACCTGGTTCGCATTTAACTTATAATGCTGGTGGCATGAGGGTTTTAAAGAACTGGAAAATAGCAGACATGTTATTTGAATTCTATCACCTAATAACTGGCTAAATTGGTGTTTTTAGTTTGGAGTGTTAACATTTACTTTATTGAACCCATATTGTAAAATGGCACTGGGCCATTGTCCACCCAGTGGTAATTGGACAGTAGAATTATTGACAGCCTGAACCTAGGGCACTATATTTTGTGTTTTTTATCTTTTCTATTTTTCTTTTCTCCTCTCCTGAAGTGGTGATTTGCTGGGATATGGTGCAGGCAGTACTTCTAATACTTTTGTTAGAAATTAGGGATAACTAAAAAAATATATGGTTACGCGAATGAAAGTGTGACACGAACAATACTGTGTTTAAATGATTGTATTAGAGCTCGAGACAAGTAAGGGGTTAAGGTATAAGTTATATTTTACTGGAACGACTTTAGTTTCGGTTTCCTGGAAACTTCTATTAGAGTTTGAGACAAAGTGTCTTCAGACTGGTATTAGATTAGATGGATAGATGCATAACATCCCACACAGGGGCAGCCACATATGGCCTTGCCTCCCAGGCTAGCTGTCTGCTGTTTGTAAGTTAGGATTTTGACTTTGTTTAATGTATCTTTAATTTGGCCAACTAAGGCCCAACCGATGTTTCTTCCATTATTACTAATAACCATATTATAATGCTAAGGTAGGAATTGGAGTTCATTTAACAGAACTGCTTGCGAAGATATGTAGAAGTTAATTAGTATAAGGGCATAGAATAGAGGATATCTTTGGGAATTTAATGATTCAGTTCATGGTACAATAGTCTGATAATGAAATGAAATAGTTAGTTTGCACGGCCAGCTGCATGAATATAAATAATTGATAACAAGCAGTTCCAACAATGGGGCCTCTGACTGGAGAAGTCTGAAGGCTGAACTTGGTATGTCTGGTTGCTGACTCCAGGCTGGGGGACACACAACAGGATGACCCAAGAGACTATAGCTTTGGAAGGAAAGGCCGGATGAGATAAGGGAAAAACTGTCCTCAACATGCTGTAAGGCCATGATTGGCTAGGTACAGAAACCATGTGTAATGGCTAAAAAGGACCCCTGACAGGTGGAAGATAACATGAGGGTTGACCCTTTCTCCATGGCTTAAAAAAAAGAACTTGACATACCATTGGGCACCTTGTTTTAAGAGGAACCCTTACAGGTTAAATGGTCTTGTCAACATTCTATCCCAGGTCCACCCCTAAAAAAAGGGTATAAAAGAGAGATCTGAAAAGCCCCTAGCACAGACAGTGGAGTGAAGAGAGAGAGGCCGTAAGTCGAAGAGCTGTTCGCGCATGGCAGCCTTCTGTCCGCTCGGAACCGGTACCAGCTACTTGTCATGGTCGTATGTTTTTGCTGTATAACTAGTGTGTTATTTTCCATCTTAAACTCCGATTAATCACAATATACCCACCATATTGGTTTGCACTCGATCCTGATTATTTGAAAGACTAGAGATACGCGAATCTCTACGCTTTACCAAAACATTCTTCATGTGAAAGCCTAGACAGTGTGTGCTGGTAGGATAATTCCCCATAGGGACGTGAAACTGAAGCCTGATTCTGTCCTCATCTTCTGTCCATGTACATGTGCCTTGCTGCAGGGATCACTGTGATCAGGAGAAGGAGCTCTGGTTGCTTTTTTTTTGTTTTCCCCTCTCTACGTGACTCAAAGAAAAGATGATTTTAGTGGTACTGTCCTTTTTTTCCCTCAAGTATTCCAAAAATTGACATCAAGTAGTTGAAAATTTTCTGCGCTTTTTTTTGCATATTGGTTAATCTATTTGTATCAAATTTGATGGTGGTGTTACCTGTTTAAAATAAATGGGTTAATGACTTCATTAAATTAGAACATACAGTGTGATTTAAAAGTAACCCAGAGAGGAACTTTTTATAATACTTTATAATGCTGCCCAGTGCAATTATTCTGTATGCAGCGTAAGTGCAGTAAATAAAGGCCCAGAAATGTCTTGTGGCAAGTGTCGTGAATTGGATTATTTACCTCACCTTTCAGATCATATTGTTTTTGCGCTGCAAATTGCTAGAAATGCAAATTGATAATGGCGCGAGGTCAACAGGGCATCTGGGGCCTTGTGAGTGTTGGGTCCAATGATCTACCTCTTTAACCAACGAAATTTAAGGATAGAAAAAGAATCAGAGCGAACGACAGAGAAGGAAATAGGGCGAATTAGAATCAAATTAGATACAGAAAGTGAAATAAAGAGAGGGAAAGAAAGAGATAGAGAAAAAAAGGTAGAAAGGAAAAGTAAGAATTAAAAAAAATTAACATTTAAAAAACCTGTAGGAACAATTTACTACCTGCGGGAATGAGATCCACAGTTTAATTGTTCCCTTTCTGGGCCCCCAAGGTTGAGTGGCATGTCAGGACCATTAATCACCCCATTAACAGGGTCATTGCGGCATGAATTACCAGCCCTAAATGGCTGCGGTGAGATTAATTTGTACTTACAGCGCAAATCCAGCAATTTCTTGACAATGAATGATTGTCAATGGGGAGGTTGACGGTGAGGTCGGTTTTTGCGAGGCTAACAGCAAAGTGACGCTAATCGTCCAGTAATTTGTGGCGATTTGGAACTCATGGTGTATATCTCTTCCTTGCCACAAATTGTTGTTTTATTATGCACTAATAATGGTGGGTACCATGAGCTTGCCATTATTTTTCCAGCAATTCCTGAGCCATTATTTTCCAGCGTCTTTTCTCAATGCTAAGTACGTTACATATTAGGAATAGCTCAATAACCTATTTTAGATCTTCATTATGAGACTATTTTCTGAATACACACTTTTATATTTAAGGGCTTGAGTTCTAGCAGGCACTTATATTCCAACATTCTTACCTGAACGTGCTGTGGGTTTCATTGGATAACATTTACTCATTGATGAAATCTTTGACCAGTAAATGCATGGGTCGGTTTTGCTAATGAACCAAAAGCAGTATTGGTTCGAGGATTCATAAAGGAGTTAAGACATGCAGCTGTCTCAACTACCTGGAAAACAAAAGGCACAGGACAAAGTGACTCAATTGAGGTGAAATAAATAAGTGGGCAAAATAGGAACAATATAAAGAGAACTCACAATTTTCTATATATATCATAAATATATTGTACAGTGTTTACCTAAATCATGCACTAATTCAAATGCATTACATGAAGAATCTTTTGGACGTAAGTTTAAATGTCATAATGAGAAGAGAATGTGATTGAAACTATAATCAGAATAAACTCTGATGCAGTTAGAGGAACTAATGCTGGGGTAGCTCTTATCCAAATTGTTATAAGGACACTGTCTGCTAAATTAGTCTCAGAACTCATGACCTTTAGAGTATATTATTTCTGAGCTGACAGGTCACCCTCACATACCAGCTGGCTAACCCCGTAAGCTTCAAAGTGCCTGCTTGGCTACTTGCCTAAGACCATGACAGACTGGCTGCCAGCCCAAACCTTGACAGCCTGGCTCTCTGCCTACAACCTTGGCTGACAGGCTTACTGCAAGGCCCTGATGGATGTTTTCTGGCACCTTGCAGAAGGCCCTGACTGGCTGACTATTTAAATAATATCCTGTCAGAGAAGTTTGAGTACAACTTTGAACCCTCACTGGCTGGCTTGTTGCCTAGTCTCCAGATGAGGTAGATGTTCACACCCAGTTTTCTCTTTTTGTCTGGTGTTCTTTCATGCTTTGGGTACTTCCATAGCTCTTCAGGTGTTGTTAGAAATAATCATATGCCTATCTTTCTTATAAATATTTTATAATTATCATTAATTCCAACGTTAATGTGCTATAGTTTTAAAATATTTTATCATTTACTGTCACATATTTAATCTATACCTTATCTGTACTTTCTGACAGCTGTCAAAAATAAATGGGTTAATGTCTTCACTAAAATAGTGGAGTGGGAATTTCAAATGAATGAGCAAAGTGTGTATTTCTAGTATCCCATGGTATAATTTCTAGTGAGTTAGAACTCCTTGTTTATGTATTATCTGCATTAAATGCCATATTCCAGGCCTTCACTCAATCTATGTTCTGTCTGTTGTCTTTTAGTTACTCTTTCTATTCCTTATAAGCACACTAGGAACATTGCAGTTCATGTGGCACTAACAGAATAAAGCTAAAATCATTATTTAGGTACAGGCAGTATTGAGTTCGAGTTGATAAGGGGAGAAGAAAAAGTCAATCACAGAAATAAATTTTTAAGTGCCCTGTCCATGTTTTGAGGTTTGACATAATGTCAGGCTGCATAAGAGATTTGCCTTGGCTCCCTAAGCCAAGTAAAGTTTCAAAATATGCATTTGACTAGGCTCTTGATAGTCTCAAAAAGTAATAGTTCTTGTGTTAATCTGATCAACATTTCTTCCTCCCTGCCCTAGGCGTTTTTTTTTAGAACTTCTCAGACCATCTTCTGATCTATTTCACTCTGCGGAACACCTCTATACTTGGCACATTTTTTCTTCCTACATCAAAAACCAAGGTGCTAACCATAAAAAAAATTACGGTCAGGTTCGAGATGATTATAATGTTCTTCTATTATGTATCCATTTTAACCTCTTATTTTTAGGGTTTATGTTCAAATTACTTTTAACGCAGAAGTCATAGCTTAATGGTTAGAGTATGATTTACTTATTAGTTAAGTGAAACAGATTGTTGAAGCAAAACTTTTATTCTATGACTTCAAAGTAAAAAGCAGGACAGGCACAATATCTATCGACAGTGGTTCAAGATTGACCACAAAATTGCATTTAGATAGTACCCTTTAATGCAGAAAAATATCCCAAGATGCTTCATAGAGCAGAAAAAGTGGAAACTGAGCATAACTTGAGTAATTGGTAGAGGTGACCAAAGACATGGTCAAGGTAGGTTTTGAAATGGTGTTTCAAAGTATGGAGAAAGGAGCCAAGATGGGGGACTTTAGGAAGTGAGTTCCAAAGAGTAGGGCCAAGACAGCTAAAAGTTCTGCCAGTGATGATGGAATGGAAAGTGGGTAGGATGGACAGCAAGGCAGAGTTAAGGGAACTCACTAGAAGAACTTAGAGTTAGATGGGACCTAAGTGTGGGAAGATCACAATCTGGGGTGAAGCCATGGACGGATTTGCAGATAAAGGTGAATATCTGATGTTAAATTAGTTTGGAAATTCTCAGTGCAGTTGCTGGTAGTTGTTAGATCCAGAGCTCAAAATGGCGTAACTTAGTACTAACTTAATAGTGCTTATAAATGGGCCATAAGGATTATAGGTAGGGGTAACATTTACATCAGTACAGGAGATGGTGTTCTTTTGAGGTTGGGGTTAAGGCTAAGGCTTATTTTTGATGATGAATCAATGGATCTTTGCTCTACATCTAGCCATGCCTTACATGGGTGTGTCTACTGCTGCTACTGGTGCTGAAAGTGAAAAAATATTCTATTCTGCACCATATCTCATGGGCTTGATGCCCAGAAAGAGAATACAACCCAAATATGTGAGAGATGGAGCAGGATATAAGAAACATCTTTAATGAAGGAAAGGGAGGTAAAATTATTTATTACAGTGTATTACAGTGCAACAGGGCAAAATGCGTATTTCATACTGTTTTTATGCACAAGGTTTTTCTAAACTAATAGGTGTAAGCAAGTCTAATGGATGTTATTTTAAGCATGGAATGAGACACATTCATCTACCTCTTCTTTCTATGTTGTGGAGATAGACATCCCCAAATCCCTATAGTGTACATATTGCGATCCCTCTCACCTATGCCAAGGGTGAATGATCAGGTCCTTTAATTAAAGGCAATGTTAGCTGTTGGCCATAAGTGTGTTTCTTTATGGCTAAAGACTAGCATGGGCTGCCCTTTGGGACACAGGATCACATCAGTAATCCGTAGGCTAATGACAAGGACTGCAATAATGTAAATATATATATCTTAGTTAAGATGCACAGAAGAAAGTAGATATCAAATTAGTTAAATTGTATATTCTCTATTGCTCTTTTCTTCTTAATTTTTTTGTGTTAACCAATGTGTTAATCAGCCAAACTTTTCACTGGGAAGATGAAACAGGATATAACTTATTCATCAATATTAGATATATTTGTACTCTTAAATGACATCCTCTGTGACTGTGGTGTATCGGGCGGGAAAGTGGAGTTGAGGTCGATGATCAGCCATGATCTTATTGAATGACGGAGCAGGCTCCAGGGGCTGTATGGCCTACTCCTGCTCCTATTTCTTATGTTCTTATTAACACCCCTTGCGCTTTATGTCCTCTCTGCAGCTTTTGGCACAGTCGACCACACCAAAACTGGATGGGATAGATTTTCCATTCAGGTCAAATGGCACCTGAAAATGGGTACAATGCAAGGGGAATTGGGTACTAATCTTTGCCCCTGTTCTGCAGCTGAACCCAAATTTCCTTTATTGCTTTTCTGGTGGCTGCACTTGACTGCGCCTGAATGTATATTACATGCAAATTAATGTCAGATGGCTCTACATACAAATTTCCTGAAAAATCACTGGGGGCAATTTTAACCTGCCGAAATTAGTGTTACTGGGATGGTAACAACCTCTAAATTAACCCCGATGATCGGCCTGTTGCGGCTTCCACGGTGGGTCTAGCACTGGGTGACCGAAAAGCCAGCCTGTTTCAGGCGGTAGGCCCCTTTTAATATGCAAATCGAGGTCCCATGCTATAGATAGGACCACGATATCCATTTTCAGAGCGATCGCAGCACATGCCTTGAGATGCCAATTTACCGTCCACAGCTCGGCAGGCGGAATCAAATGTGGCCCAGTCCTCAAAACCACGGTGGCCTCTTTGCCGCCAGGAACTGCACAGCTGCTTCTAGGAAAGTGTAATGTGGGAAATATAACTGAATATTTATGTTATGATCACAAATTTGATTTTTCCGAACTCATTTTCAGTAACTTTGAAGAGAAATAGCTATGCCTGGTAACTTTTCTTCACAATATCTGAAAATCATTACCTGTACAGGATCTTTGGATTCAGGCTAAATTGAGTAGTCCTTGGCTTCTCCTGCACCAGCCCCTTTAATGTTGCCACAACCCATGAGGCATTAAATGTGTCCACATTTCTATTACTGATAAAGGTAGAAAGGAAAAAGATTTGGGTCTGATTATTTGCCATTCACTGACCATGTTCAGGAAATGCAGGCTGTTGCCAACTAAATGAATCAAGTCCAAAAAGAAATCATATCTAATCTTTTGAATACAAGTTAGAAGTAGTTTATTCTTTATTATATGTTGGTACGACCACAATAGAAATATAATTTTCAGCCTTGATTTCACTAGCTTCGAAGGGCACAAAAAAAGATTTCTGAGGAGAATGATTGCTAGGCTCACAATGCTAGGGGTAGAAACTAGCCATGGCCTGTTTTCGAGCACATAACCAGCGCGTTCCTGAATCGGTGGGGCCTTAGCCCGGTCCGAAATTTGGCCTGTGACCTCATTTGCATTATTTGGATGAGCTGCCTGTTGTGCCTCCGCCAGGCAGCTCGCCCATTTTAAATAGATGAACATCGGGTCGCTTGCCTTGCTGGCAGCGGCCCAAAGGTACCACCCGGTGGGGTGGAGCAACAACAGAGGTGGGGCCGATTGCGAGTACTTTGGAATCGGCGGGAGAACTCCTGCTCCACCTCGCACCACAGCAACGTTTTAAAAAAAAAATTCTATTTTTAAAAACAAGTGACCCTTTGTTGGCAGCTGCTGAAGAATCCGTCTACTCCACTCGTTGCAATCCAATTTCCACAAGTGGGCCGAAAACAGACATTAGTTCCCCTCATTTACATACATAAGGTGCCTGTTTTAGGGGGCCGCCAGGGACACCTGAAAAATGGTCCGATCCAATATCAGGTCAGACCTCTTTCAGGCGCCTTTGAGTTGCAGGACATTGGTCTCCAAAATTGGCCCTCGACGTACCTGTTTTACACCTATAAAATGGGCTCAACAAGGTCCATTTTCTACCCCTCAGGCCTTGAAATTACACTGCAAGGTATTAGTATATAAACGCTTGACGTGTTTGTCTGAAATTCGTGTCTCTGCTATTCTAGCAGAGGTTATTTTAAACAGGTTGCGATAAGTGTATGAACGTTAGTATCCCACCATTTAAATTCGGGATCTAAGATCTATCAGCTTATCCTAATAATTATGCTGACTTCCTTTGCAAAAATTGGATTGAGAGGAGTCACGATCTAGGTCTTTAAAATGAAAGGTAAGGGTAAAGTTGACGGAAGCAAAGTACTTAACAAACTCTGGTCACAGGTCTAGAGGAAATAAATGTAAAATTAACAGAATTCTACTGAGACTAGAGATTAGCAGAATTTGTTCTCCCCCACAGAGTAGTAAATATGTGGAATGGACTCTTTCCCTCACCCCCGCAGCAGTAAATGCTATAATGATTAACGGCTTTACAAAATAACTGGATAGATATCTGGTTATGGAAAAGCTTGAAAGTTGTAGAGATAAGTACAAACAGAGATGATCAAATTCTCTATGGAGCATTCAGGCTCTTGTTCTGTAGCAACTCTCTGAGGGCTAAATTGGATAGCCCCCGAAAACAGGCGGGGGGATCGTGATGCGCGATTAACCCGCGCCCGTTGATTGCAATGCAGGCAGCTTGCCAACTTTATGCTGCCTGCTCATTATAATGATTTCAGCGTGCAGCCATTGCTAACCGCGCTGTTTATTGGCTGCATTCATCAGCAGGGGGCCCAAAATCGTAACTTGCTAGCACCAATTAAAGCGAGCCTGCACTGCTGAAATCTAGCCTGCACCTCTTAAAGGGGAGGTGCATTGTGGCTGGAGCAGGTGCTGGCAATCATTAAGGAAGTGAATCTGACCTGGGAAACAGTGAAAAATGGCGCAAGATGGGAGAGAGTGTGCTCCAAGGTTTTCGGACGCTGCACTGGAGGCCATGGTGGAGGAGGTGGAAAGTAGGAGAGATGTCCTGTATCTGCAGGGGGCCTGGAGACCCTCCAGACACACGCTCAAAAGGCAGTGGGAGCAGATAGCCGTGGAGGTCAATGCCAGGAGTCAAGCCCCGAGAACCTGGATGCAGTGCCGCAAGAAATTCAATGACCTCACACGAGTGGTCAGGGTCACTGAATGCATCTTCAAATGCCATTTCCTACCAACTGCATCACTAGCCTCAGCCACTGCTCAATTCATCACACCCCCATCACTCACCTACCAACAATCTCTATCAATCAGGACTCATACCTAACATTCATATGCTTCACCTCATCCTCACACACTAAGGACTGCTGGAAGCCCCACACCCACATCTCACAGCTTGCACACACTGTCAGCTGTTCAACCATGACAGGCATATCACCTAAACACATTGCACCACACTCACTCACACACTTCCCTTTCCCTTGCAGGACAAGGTGGCTCATAACTGGTGCCAGCAGAACCTAACCAGTAGGGGGCAGGTGTGCCTGCATAACCTGACCCCCATGGAGGAGACGATGCTGGCCATAATTGGAACGGCCATTGCTGAGGCCGTGGCCAGTGGTGGGACTGAAACCATCATACCTGTCGTAAGAATGAGCCTTACGCGTGGTGAACTTAAAGTAAGCTTTAATCAACTAAAAAGGTGCTACATACAAAAGAGGTCTTACTCTATGCCTCTCCAGGATCCAACTGATCAGTCCAGTATTTATCCTGGACTAATCACAGGAAGTGATGCAATAAAGTTCGAGTCACAGGAAGCTGTATTGTGTTACCACAATACCTAATCCTCCTTCTCACAACCCACTTTCCCCTCATTCCACAATCTCTTCTGATTTACAAGCTGCAGATGGTGTCAGCATGCATCTCTTACTTCCCCCCCCCCCCACCTCCGCTCACCACAACCTTACCCTTGTGTTTTTCTTCTTTCTGATACCCAACCTGGCCAGGCAGCAAGAAGACAGTGATGATGAAGACACACCATCACTTGATTTCACACTCGCAGCCACCAGCTCAGATACTGACACTACGCGTAATTTAGTGGATAGCATAGAGGCGGGATCTGCACGTGGTGAGACAAGTGGGCTGCATCCAGAGCATAAGGAAAGAAAGACTTGCATTTATATAGCACCTTTCATGACCTCAGGACATCCCAAAGCGCTTTACAACTAATTAAGTAATTTTGAAGTGTAGTCACTATTGTAATGTAGGAAACGCGGCAGCCAATTTGCACACAGCAAGCTCCCACAAACAGCAATGTGATAATGACCAGATAAGCTGTTTCTGAGATGTTGATTGAGGGATAAATATTGGCCAGGAGCCGAGGATAATTCCCCTGCTCTTCTTCGAAATAGTGCCGTGGGATCTTTTACGCTCACCTGAGAGAGCAGACGGGGCCTCGGTTTAATGTCTCATCCGCAAGATGGGGGCAAGGAGAGCACAGGTGCCAACTCAACAGAGGGCGAGGTCGCGCACAAGTTCTGCTGCAGAGGACTCAGATGAGGACTTCAATGGGGCAGACTACATGAGAAGGCTGATGCGTATGCACAATGAAATGCTTGGTACATTGGGAAGCCTGCCAGAAAGCCTGCGTGCAATGTCAAGGAGCATGAAGGAGTCCAGCACCAACTTGGCACAGGGCTTTGTGCAGAGCTTAGAGCCCATCCTTTTCAGTATGGAAGTAGTGGCCAATTCCATTAGCACACTTGTGGACCCAACCATGATGCAGCGTCTGATGGCCGATGTCTCAGCTTCCATTGAAGCACAAGCAGCAGCCACCCAACATCTGAGGGCTGCAGTGGAAGCCCAGGCTGCTGTCATCCATGGTCAGCTTGCTGCCATACAAGCTTAGACTGCTGCCATCATGGCTGTGGATTACAGTGTTCAAAGAGTGTCACAGCAGTACAGCAATCTGTCCTCCAACAGATTACTAGGGTTGCTGAGGCGCTGCCCCGGGGGAATGGCAGTGGATCCATGGAGCATGAACCTGCCATCCTCTCTCAGGATGACAGCATTCGTGATCCCACCACTGCCACTCTGCCAGTGCCCTTGTTGTTGCCTGTCAGTCAGCCAGCCCAGACTTCTGCCACCTATGCCGAGATGGTGCAGGCTGCAGCCGGGCCTTCTAGGTCCAGAGATACTCGAGGTCTTCCTGTAAGGCCATTTGCAGTGTCCCCCACTGAAAGTCAGCAGCCTTCCAACAGCCAAGCTGCAGCCATTGGGTAGCACTGCGTAGGAGCACCAGGACAGGCAAAGGCACCCCAAAGACAGGCACTAAGGGAATGCAGAAAGGTGATTAGTTTATGATTTGATTTATAAAGTTGTTTTGGAATGTTTGGGGGAAAAATTCAGTATCGCCCCGTTTGGGGTGCTAATTTTTAAAAGTTTGAAAAGTTAGCGTTAGGCACTAACAATGTCAAACTTTTGAAAAATTTGCCATTTGCGCTCCAAGAAGGAAGTGGGGCACTAGATCAAGCACTCTACTTCCTTCTTGGAGTGCAATGGGCAGCAGGCGGGGCGGAGACTTCAGCAGCGCTGCACACTGGGCCGTGCAGCGTTGCTGTGTTGAAAGGCTCCTTTCCTCCCTTAAAGGGAAGGGCCATCGCTGCAGGTTCTGCAATAGAAAAAGTACCTTCCTGGACCACCAAGGCAGCCGTGATCCAGCTCGACCAGCCCGGCCCTCAAGCAGATTGCCGGGCTGATCGATCGCGGACAGGAACCCGCGAAAAAAACTGGAACAGGAAAGATAAGTTTTTTTTTTTACTTACATCAGCCACCTCGCCTTTAATCATCTCCCCCGAAGCGGCCGTCCGCCTGATGCACGCCTCCTGCAGCTGTTGGTGTTTCCGACCAGCGCTGCTGCAGGGGGCGGAAGTCAATTTTGGGTCCGAGACGCTACCGGGGCGATGCGCACAGCGATGATGTCACGATCTCTGGGCAAAGGATATCGGGGCGCAACACTCCTGACGAATATGGTGGGAGTCGATGTCAGCATCGCGCCCAGTTGTAAGGCCATTTGCGTCCTGTTAGCGCCCCCCGGGGGTGATAACGGGAGGCGCAAAGGCACCCAATTTCACCCCCTTTATTTTGCGGTGTCTTATATTTTTGCATTGTGGCCAAGCGGACGCTGTGATGGGCAGTGACAGAGGGAAGGTAAGGTGTGGGACTGTTGGTGAATGGGGAATTGGGGTTGCAGTTACTGGTATCGCACTCGAATTCATCCTTCACAGACAGCCCGGGCAGAAAGGGACTGTCTAGGTTGCCTCCTCCCTTCCTCTTCCTCTTCTTCCTCTTCCTCATCCTCCTGCTCCTCAGCTGTTTGCCGTATAGCTGGTGGCAAGGGCTGTGCCCTCATGATTGCGAGGTTGTGCAGCATGCAGCGAACCACCATGAATCTTGACACCTGCTCTGCCGAGTACTGCAGGGCTCCTCCAGAGCGGTCCAGGCAGCAGAAGCATTGTTTCAGCACGTCACTGGTCTGTTCTAGCACATTTCGTGTGGCAGCTGTGCAAGTGTGCGTGGGTTGTGCACCGGAGTCATGATCCAGGTCATTAGTGGATAGCCCTTGTTGCCCAGTAGCCACCCTTTAGTTTACCATGGTGGCTCAAATGCAGATGGCACAGCGGACTGCCGCAGAATGAAGGCATCAATACTGCTGGCAGAATACCTGCATGATTCGCACACCAGCTGAACCTTGAGGGAGTGAAATGCCTTTTGGTTCCGGTATAGGGCAGAATTGACATGCGGTGCCCGCAAAGCGATGTGCATGCAGTCAACGGCAACCTGCACCATGGGGAAGCTTTCAATCATAGCAAAGCCACGTGCTCGCTCCTGCCAGCTGGTCTCTGGCAAGAGAGAATGAAATGTAGTCAGCTTTCTTTGAATAGAGAGCCTCAGTGGCCTTTCTTCTGCAACAATGGATGGCAAACTGCGCGGTGTTGCAAATATCTTCAGCTCCAGCCTGGAAGGATCCTGACACATTAAAGTTCATAGTCACGGTCACCTTCACAGCCACTGGCAATGCGGTCCTTGCCCTGCTCTGAGGTTGCAGTTGTGGCTGCAGCAGGTGGCAGATTTCAGTGAGGACGTCTTTATTAAAGCGTAGACATCTCGCACACTGTTCCTCGCTGAGGCTCAGGTAGGAAAATTGCTCCCTGAACACCCTGGGCGGATGTGGCCTTCTTCTTCCCCTCCTCCTCCTCCCTCTTCTAGCAGCTTGTCCTCCTCTGCGTGGCCTCTGTTCATTCTCCCAGTCATACTGTATTGCAAGGGGAATGCCTACTAGTGCACCCATGTCTGGCAGCAACTGGTTTGTGCAGAAGCCTTGAAGTCAGGAAAAAGTCCTTCAGCACCTGCTACACCACTCCCTGTAGCCTTTTGCAAGAAAGAACTATGAAAAGCCCCAAACACTTGTAGAATCGTAGCATCAGCCAGAAGAAATCAACCAGCAACTAACCTGGAAGTAGTTGAAGATCCCTTTAAGTAGCGCTGGTGGGGGGGTCCTTCCTGCTGCTTAACATGTGTTCAACAGTGCGAGGTTAAGAGAGACTTTGGCTGGAGTGTTGAGCTCCAAAATGGCACCGCTGGTGTCAAATCAGCATTCCTGCTGATTGACATCAGACGTCATGATCTGCCTGCTCTGCATACTGCCGGCAGACGTTAGCTGTGCACTCGCTAATGCCTTCACCAATGTGGTGTCCGGCGCGATTTGCGGCCGAAGTGTGCGCGTGCGCATAAGACGCCATTTTGGTACCCAAACGACACCCATAGCGCCAAACAACAGGCTCTACTGATCCCAATTAAGCGCCCTCTGAATGTAATCTGTAGAATGCACTGGGTTAGTAATATACTTTGGTAACATTCAATTGCTATTGTGGAATTTTCACTCAATTGCTATTGTTGGCTCAGGAAGAAAATTAAGTTTCTCTTCGAGGTCTTACCTGTAGTAATTTACCTCCCACAGGAGATTAAACAAATTAGAGACCCCATAGGATTGCAAATTGTATGTGCCCAAATGGAAGAGCAGACACATGTTCCAATGTGCTTTTTTGTCATGAAATTCTTTCTTACGTTTTTAATCTACAGCCTGAATCAAAATTCATTCCAGAGGGAATAGTTAGAGAGCAAAAATCAGCTGAATTGTTTCTGAGTCTCCTGATTTGTTTGGCAAGCTTACAGTAGTGTGCACTCAGTGTTTGCTTTTTATAGTGATTGGAATTGTAAATGGTATTTTAATATGAATGAATGTAATAATCCAAATACTTATAATAATAGAAAATTACATTTTGTTAAATGATGCAGATTTGGACAACACACGGAAGGGATATACTGCTTTAGTTGCTTTCATAGTTTCAAGAACACACTGTATAATGTACTGAGTGATTGAATGAATAAGGAGTTAAGAAACGAAAATAATTATACTAGCCATGAGTTTGGAGAGGCCTGACATCCCTTCTCCTGCTCCCTCAATCGCTTCTGCTCCCATAATCTCCAAAGCCTCTCCTCATAAGCTGGTTCTGAGCAGCTTTCTCCTACAAGCAGATAGAATAGGACTATATGTTGGAAAGAGGAAGAAGATCTGTGCCCCAGAAATGCCCAGGACATGAGCCACCTTTATATGAATGTATCAACATGCAGCATTAAGGACCCTTGAGATATGATTGCACTAGGTGGTTCATATTATAGGGTGAAAATTTGGTTGCTTTGCGCCTCCCATTAGGGGCGCAAAGCAACTAGCGCCCGGGCGCGGAGCCGCCAACGCCTCCCGTGAAATTCAGCGGGGGGTTAGCAACGGTGGTAACCGTTAGCGCCCTGTGGCGCTGCACTGCCGGAGATGGCGTCACTGCCGTGCACAGCGCCCCGCTCGCGCCCCCGCCGCGATCTTCAGTAGCGCCCCCTGACTTACCACCATACGCTATGTCCGACAGGGTCAGGGGGGCCTACCTGTGGCCGGGGTGGCGCTAATTAAAGGCGAGGTGCCGGGCAGCCATTTTTGTTGCTGGCCGCCTGCCAGCACCTGCCCCCGTTGCCGTCCCTGGCCTCCTCTTCAGCCTCCCTGTGGAGTGCCGGCTGCGCTCCGTGAGCTCGGCACTTCTCTTGAGTGCCGGGCTCTTTTGCCGGCACTCCAATTCCTGGTGGCCCAGCTGGGCCCCGGGTCGCGCTGCGCAAGGCCTCTCCCCTTTAATAAGGGGAGGAAGGCCTGCAGTACCGCGGCACGTAGCGGCGCGATATTCCCTCGCAGTGCCCCAAGAGGGAGGCGGGGCACTTCCAGTAGCCCCCCGCTTCCCTCTTGGGGAGCTACCGATGAATTTTGGCCGCGGGGGCGCTAATTTTTTCGGGGCGCTAGCACCCCAAAGGGGGCATGACTCAATTTTTCCCTCATAGAGTCATAACGGCACAGAAGGAGGCTATTCACCCCATCGAGTCCGTGCCGGCTCTCTGTAGAGCAATCCAGTCAGTCCCATTCCCCCGCTCTATCCCTGTAGCCCTGCAAGTTTATTTCCCTCAAGTGTCTATCCAATCTCCCCTTGAAAACATTGAGGGGGAGAAATTCGGTACCGCCCCGTTCGGGGCGCAATTATCGGCCAGGCGCAAACTTTAGCACCTGGTGCTAATTATTGCCTCCGACTGCAAACTTGGCTTCTATCGCCCCTGGAGGTGATTGGAGTGCTAAATCAGGCGCTACACACCTCTCTTAAGGCGCTAACGCCGAGGAGCGAGGCGCTACCTCAGAGCGCTGGCGAAGCTCATGTGATGTCAGTCAGCAATGGAACACAGACACACTGGCGCCGGCCAATTCTTAAAGGGGAGGGTTGATCTTGCTCTCCATCCACACCCTACTCATTGCAGCCTTGAATCTCGGCCTGGAGAGACCTGTACATCAAATCTGCTGAAAAGAACAATGGAGAGGATCAGGGAAAGAGTTCAGAGTGCAGCCCCCATAGTCTCTTCTAAATTGATGCAAGGAAGGTCAAATCAAAATGAACCTGCAAAGTGCTGCTCAGTACCCAAAACTCTTTCACACAGTGTTGAATCTCTCCCTCTCTCTCAAAATGCGTGGTGCAAAAATGTTGCTGACAATAAAAGGCAGGAAGTGGTCGCCTTTAAATAGCGCTCCCCCAGTCCCTTCCCAACTGCAAAACGTTCCCTCAACCTGTCGTTGCTAGCGGCAGGCAGAAAGGCAGGGGGCGCCACTCAGTATCCATTCCGGAGCACTACCGGGACGTTGCACGCTCGACTGACATCATGATCTGCGGGCGCAGGAGATCGTGGCGGTAGTGTTTAGTGCCGCCGCAAAATGTCTGGTCAATTTCGCGAGCGGCGCAAACATCGCTGCGCCCGGGCGCTAGTTGCTTTGTGACCCATTAGCGCCCTCTTACGGCGCTTACGGGAGGCGCAAAGCAACCGAATTTTTCCCCGAGTGTCTCCGCTTCCACCACTTCCGGCGGCAGCGAGTTCCAGGTCCTCACCACTCGCTGCGTAAAAAAGTTTTCCCTCACATCCCCCCTGTATCTCTTGCCCAAAACCTTAAATTTGTGTCCCCTAGTCCTTGTACCATCAACTAGTGGGAACAGCCTTTCCCCCGTCTAGCCTATCCAAACCTGTCATAATCTTGTACACCTCTATCAAATCACCCCTCAACTTCCTTTGCTCTAAAGAAAAGCAAATCCAGCTGCTCCAGCCTGTCCTTGTAGCTAAGATCTCCCATCCTCGGAACCATTCTGCTAAATCTCCTCTGCACCCTCTCAAGTGCCTTCACATCCTTCCTAAAGTATGGTGACCAGAACTGGACACAATACTCCAGTTGTGGCCTAACCAGGGCTTTATAAAGGTTCAACTTCTCTACTTTTGTATTAAATACCTCTATTTATGAAGCCCAAGATCCCATATGCTTTGCTAACCACTCTCTCAATATGTCCCACCACCTTCAGGGACCTATGCACATTAACTCCCAGGTTCCTCTGTCCCTGCACACTCTTTTAAACTGTGCCATTAAGTGTATATTGCCTCTCCCTGTTCCTTCTGCCAAAATGCATCACCTCACACTTCTCTGTATTAAATTCCATCTGCCACTTGTCTGCCCATTCTGCTAGCCTTTCTATGTCTTGTTGCAGTCGATTGATATCATCCTCACTGTTTGCCACACCCCCAAGTTTGGTGTCATCGGCAAATTTAGAAATTCTACTTTGTATTCCAATATCCAGGTCATTTATATATATCAAAAAAAGCAGTGGCCCCAGCACTGACCCTTGAGGAACACCACTGTCTACCATCCTCCAGTCTGAAAAACAGCCATTTACCACAACTCGCTGTTTTCTGTCCTTAAGCCAATTCATTATCCAAGCAGCCACTGACCCACCTATTCCATGAGCCTCAATTTTGTTAACCAGCCTTCTATGTGGTACTTTGACAAATGTCTTCCTAAAATCCATGTAGACAACATCCATTGCATTCCCTTCATCAATCCTCCTTGTTACTTAATCAAAAATTAAATTAGATTAGTCAAACACGATCTGCCTTTTACAAATCTGTGTTTGCTCTCCTTAATTAGCTTAAACCTCTCCAATGCCCGTTAATTTTTTCCTTGATTATTGTTTCTAAAACTTTACCCACCACTGATGTTAAACTGACCGCTGTAGTTATTAGGATTGTCCTTACATCCTTTCTTGAACGATGGTGTCACATTTGCCACTTTCTAATCCTCAGGCACCTTCCCCGCATCTAGGGAAGATTGGAAAATTATGGCAAGCCCTTCTGCTATCTCTTCCCCCAATTCCCTTAGCAACCTGGGATACAAGCCATCTGGACCAGGCGACTTATCCACTCTAAGCATACCCAGCCTTTCTAGTTCATCCTGTCTATCAATTTTCACCCCTTCCATTGCTTCTACCTTTTCCACTTCTACCGATATTTTGTCAGCATCCACCTCCTTAGTAAACACTGATACAAAGTACTCATTGAGTATTCTAGCCTTGCCCTGCGCCTCTAAGCATATATCACCTTCTTTGTCCTTAATAGGCCCCACCCTGCCTCTTACTACCCGCTTACTGTTTACATGCCGGTAGAAGATTTTTGGGTTCCCTTTTGTGTTAACCGCCATTCTACTCTCATATTCTCTCTTTGACAATCTTATTTTCATCTTCACTTCCCCTCTCAAGTTATTGTATTTGGTCTGGTTCTCCCTTGATGAATTCATCTGACATTCATCATACACCCTCTTTTTTTGTTTCATCATCTTCTCTATCTCCCTTATCATCCAAGGAGCCCTTGCTTTGGTTCCCTTACCCTTCCCTCTTGTTGGAATGTACCTAGCCTGTACTTGGAACATCTCCTCCTTAAAGATCACCCATTGTTCTGTTACAGTTTTTCCTGTCAGTCTTTGATTCCATTTTACCCTGGCTAGATCCTTTTGCATCCCATTGAAGTTAGCCCTATTCCAGTTTAGAAGTTTCACTCTAGATTGTTCCTTGCTCCTCTCCATTGCTAATCTAAATCTTATGATACGATGATCACTCATACCCAAGTGTTCTCCCACAGACACTTGGTCGACCTGGCCCACCTCATTCCCCAGCACCAGATCCAGCAATGCCTCCTTCCTAGTTGGGCCAAGAACATACTGGTCAAGGAAATTCTCCTGAAAACATTTCAGAAATTCCTCCCCCTCCTTTTCCTTTACCCTAGCATTATCCCAATTGATATTTGGGTAATTAAAGTCCCCCAATATCACCACTCTATAACTCCTGCATATCTCTGCGATTTCCCTGCAGATTTGCTCCTCTCCCTCCCTCTCACTATTTGGAGGCTTGTAGAATACCCCCAAAAGCGTGATCATACCCTTTTTGCTCCTCAACTCTAACCAAATGGATTCTGTCCTTGTCCCCTCAAGAACATCCTTCCTTTCCAACACTACAATGTCTTCCTTAATCAGCACTGCCACCCCACCTCCCTTTTTCCTTCCCTATCTTTTCTGAACACCTTGTACCCTTGAATATTAAGTGCCCAGTCCTCACCGTTTTTAAGCCATGTTTTTAATGGGTGACACAGTCAGCAACATTATACAGTGTCATGGAAGCACATGCGTGTACAATTAGAAAGATGACCAGTGGGAAAGTGCACTACATTCTCTCTCTTTGATGGTTTACTGTGATGAGCAATAACAATGTTCTGCCAAATAACTTATCAAGATGGAGCCATATGCTTGCACATGTACTTTGGCAAACATGTACAGCCAGAAAATGTCATCCTCTCCTGCTCAGGGCTAGCTTTTGTCACAAATACTTTGACAGGGGCTCTGGAAACATTGAGCTGCAATCCAGATGATGGAGATGTCTCCCAGAGTGAAGTCATATCCATAACACCAGACATCCCACTCAAGTAACTGTAAACATGTTCAAGAGTGTTTAGGCTCAGGCATCCACCCTTGGCATATCTGCAGTTTCATGGCTATCTACTAGTACAAAGAAGTACTGGATTGCCTTTTTCCTTAGAAATATGCACTGACCACAGCAGCTATCCAATTTGCTTCCTCCACCCATTGGGGAAACATTTAGAAGGAGCGCAGGGTTAGGAAGACACACACCACACACACCTATGCCAGGGTAGAGCACCCTGCCTGTACCTGTGCAACACACTATTAGGGTCAACAAAATCTGATAATCCTGAAGCATATTTGTTGACAAGAACCTGTCTAGTTCTTTCTTGAAACCCATTAAGGTACCCTAGAAGAAACCTTAATGGGTTTCAAGAAGGAACTAAACAAGTTCTTGTCAACAAATGGGATTCAAGATTATTAGAAATATACCAAGGGAATACTGTGGCTAGGTGGGCTAGATGGACCAAAGATCGTCTGCCTGAAACGGTTACTATGTTACACTGTTACTTACAAGGACCATATGTCAAAAATATTCAAAGCAGCCATCACCTTGACAGTTGCATTCCCCTGTCTTGGAAGTAGGCTCTAGGTCTAGCTAAAGGAGACAGCACAGTTCTAATATGGCCCCCCTTGAGAAACTTAGGGGCAATTTTCAAATGCCGCCTGCCTGTTTCTCGCCTGTATCATCTAGTATTTCCTGGTGTATGCCCATCAGCCTTTTCTGGTAGTCTGGGCCCTCAAAGTCAACATCTGAGTCCTCTGCAGCAGCACGAGTATGTGATCTCGCCCTCCAGCGTGCTGGAACCTATGGCATCCTTTCACCTTACCCTAGCTCCTGCACTCATGTGGCTGGTTATTCACCACGTGAAGACCCCTCTAAAGTACACGTGGTGTACCATTGGAATTCTGTGTATCTGAGAATGGTGATAAGAATTGAGAATAGTATTTATAATATGACATTATGATTTGACATGTGGTAACATTTTAGAACAACAGTACAGTGAAGCAGCCAAAAATGTGTTCCCATCCGTACTATGATAATGGGTGTATTAAAACTATAATTTTAATACTTGTGGCCATATGACTTGCATCATGTGTAATACTGTGACCTGTCATTCCATAGCTGCTGACTTTCTCTATTGTATTATAGGCTTCCTGTACAAACAGCAGGTTCAGAACTGTCAAACCAGTCACATTTCGAATGATAATTTAATCCTAGCTTTGCTCTGGAATTCCAACCTGCGAAACATTTAACCCTTTCATCAGGGCCTTGCATTCACTGAAAAGATATAATTACGGTAGAAAATACTTTCCTATCATTTTCTTGAACATACCATTGTTACACAGCTCTGTTCCCATTTTGTGAGCAAGATGTGAAGTGCAGGGAAGTGAGGGTTGTAATAGTGCTATGAGTAGGAGCTGAAGGAGGTGGAGTTAAGTGTGGTGTAGTGATTGAGGGAGAATGAAGCGAAAGCAGATCAGGGGAATGTTGTGAGTAGTGGGATTGCAGGTGGTGCAGATGTGAGGAGAGAGTAATTGAGGTGAAAGGCAAGAGTCTTACCTTGACAACTCTGGTGAGGTCATTAAACTTTGTTTGGCATTGAAACCATGTCCGGGGAGCTAAGCTCCTGGCATTAACCAGAGTTGTTGCCTGGAGGACTTGCTGCTCCCTGGGGCGAACAGGACCTCACTCCTCCTGTCCATCGCCTGAACCATAATCTGTGGGCCCGATCTGTCTGCAGCCAGAGTGAGCTTCCTCTTTAACAGGTGCTGGCTGTCTTTAAGTGGTGTCAGTGATGTCTGATTTTCTGTACCCCCCCCCCACACACACACAAACAGGCATGAAGTCAATAAGCAATGCGGGAAGCACTGGCTGCACACCTGACCCATTGTACTCAGCTGCCAGCGCCAATTTCATGTGGTCCCTGTGCCCACGTGAACAGACACGTGCAGCACGTGCCCCTGACCCCCCCCCCCCTTTGTGGCCATTTTTGGGCATGATCGAATTCCTCTGCCTTTTTCCTTTATTATTGTGGGTCCTGGAGAATCAGGAGTGCACGGGGCTCAGGCCTCAGACCTCAGCATCCAATAATGTGGACGACCTACAGCTAAGTGGATTCTCAGTCCCTAAAATTTTTTAAAACATAAAAATGGAAAAGGCTTAAAAAGATGAAACATCATAGACTGCAGAAAACTAAAGAAAATGAAATGTTAAAATGAAAAAGAGTAGAAACAAACTGAAAAATAGGAAAAAGTAAAAAAGAAAGGAGAATAACTGGACAACATTCACTCCTTGTCTTCTACAAATCTGTACACTTATGACAAATAAACTGCATTTATACATATGGGATATTTTCATTCTCTTTTACATTTTTCACGGACATAGCAATGCATCACATTATAATTACTGGAACTTTGAAATTTTGTTTGAAGAGAATGTTCAAAGCGTAAACATCCTGAAACCACATCACACAACAATAGAATAATTAGCACTCATACGGGCTCCAGCTGCACTGGAACCAATCCATAAAAGAATTGCACCATTAAAACCATCTTTTAAAAAAAAACCTTTACTCAGTTCTTTTACCAGACTTACTTCTAATGCATTATGTGAACCAAATACATATGAATACCCTTGGGATATGATTTATGTCCCACTTCTAGTGCTGACCATAACCTATTTGTGACTGAATCATTCGTTATACACTGTGGTATGTGCCTTAAGGTAAGACAAGCTGGAAGATTCTTTATGCATGATGATTCTGTATATACAAGATGACTATTGAAGTTAGCAAAAAAGATGGACAGAAATAATCTATAATGATGTTCTAGTTCATTATATCTAAACATTGTAAGTTAAATCGTTCCACTTCTGAAAAGGTAAGTTGAATAAGTGCTATAACACATTTTTTCTTAATTTTATAATTAGTTGTTTCAAAACTCCTTGCTGATTTACCATGAGTTGATTATAATTTTATTGTCATTATTAATATGGCTTGACTGAACTGAGTACTTTGTCCCCCCACCAGTCTTAGTGCTCATCTGTCAGCACACCATCAGCCTGTAGTCATGCACAGAGGTCAAATAACCTCTGCTACTAACTTTTTAACTTGTTTATGAAGAAGTTAAATTAAATTGATGCATTCTGTTTTAAGTAAAGCGTACTAGTAATTGAAAATACGAGTTACAATTTTACCTCTGAAGGGCTTAAGTAACAGTTCTGCACCACTTCAAAAATACCACGTTCGAGATTCCCATTTCTTTCAGGCTTTACTATAAACAGAGATGTGGCCTGTGTCTGTACTTTGTTCTCATTTTGGTTTTACAATATTCACCACTATGTTTTGTTCAAAATTACCATTTTAGAAAAAAACGTAATAGGAAACATGTTTGTTTTACAGACAATAAGAAAGCCCCTTAGATCGCAATGGTTCACCTTGGCAGAAGAGGGACATCTGCCTAGGGTTCGTGCCTTAAACTCTTTGTGTTTCAAGAGGCTATGAGTTAATGAAAATAGTGTGCCTGAAGTACTGGAAGATATAAGACGTTGTAATTAGTACCGGGTGAATCGTGCATTGTAACTTATTTTGCCTATGGCCTGTGTTCCTATTTATCATTTTGTATGGTTTCTTTTCATAGCAGTGTGCTTCTAAGTACCCTGATACAACGAAATGTAACTTTTTTAAATATAAGTTTGGTAACAGTAAGTTTTTTTTGTGATAATTTTGATATTTTAATGGTTTTAATAATATTTGGATACCATCAAGATTTTCATGAAGCTAAAATTTCAGAAACAAAAAAAGGGCCAGCATATCTATTCACTGACATCTTCTGATCAAAGGTTCCAGGAATAATTTTTAGTTTAAAAGAGAAGTCTTACAAACCTGAAAAATGTTTACTTTCATTAGAAAACATTTATTTTAATGGTTTAAATAACAAATAGGCATTTTTGAAAATGTCTTTGTAATCTTTTTAGCGCTACATTCATTGATAGTACTGAAATGGCCCTTATCAAAGTCACAAATGACATCCTATGTGATTGTGACCATGGTAAACTAACCCTCCTCATCCTTCTGGTTCCATTCTTATCTATCTAATCGTAGCCAGAGAATCACCTGCAATGGCTTCTTTTCCTGCTCCCACATCATTACCTCAGGTGTCCCCCAAGGACCTATCCTTGGCCCCCTCCTATTTCTCATCTACATGCTGCCCCTTGGCGACATCACCTGACTCCGCCCCTGCCTCAGCTCATCTGCTGCTGAAACCTTCATCTATGCATTTGTAACCTCTAGACTTGACTATTCCAATGCTCTCTTGGCTGGCCTCCCATCTTCCACCCTACATAAACTTGAGCTCATCCAAAACTCTGCTGCCCATATCCTAACTCACAACAAGTACCGTTCACACAGCACCACCGTGCTTGCTGACCTACAATGGCTCCCGGTCCAGCAACGTCTCAATTTTAAAATTCTCATCCTTGTCTTCAAATTCTTCCATGTCGTTACCCCTCCCTATCTCTGTAACCTTCTCCAGCCCTACAAGCCTTTGAGATCTCTGGCCTCTTGTGCAACCTCGATTTTAATCACTCCACCATTGGTGGCCGTGCCTTCTGTTGCCTAGGCCCTAAGCTCTGGAATTCCCACCCTAAACCTCTCCGCCTCACTACCTCTCACTCCTCTTTTAGGACGCTCCTTAAAATCTACCTCTTTGACTAAGCATTTGGTCACCTGCCCTAATATCTCCTTATGTGGCTCAGTGTCAAATTTTGTTTGATAACGCTCCTGCGAAGCATCTTGGGACATTTTATTATGCTAAAACCGCTATATAAATGCAAGTTGTTGAAAAAAGGTGCTATGGTGTTGCTGGATATCTTCTCATCTAAACTGATACAGGTATTACCTTATTGATTTTTGGTTTGTACAATTTTCATTATCAGTGAAACTCCAAAATATCTAAAATGAGATGAAAGTTGCCATTATCAATACAATTTTAAAAGGGTTTATATTATCTTGCAAAAATCTTGTACAGGATGAAAATTCAATGGGGCCAAGTCAAGGTGGCCAAGATGAATCTACCATTATTTTCAAGGATGTGATCAAATGATGGTACATAGAACTGCTTCCATATTGCATCCTTCAAATTTAGCCCAATGGAGTTTTATTTTACAAGACAGCATGATCCTTTTAAATGTACCACTGGAGCTCTCTGTATCTGAGAATGGTGATAAGAGTTGAGAATAGTATTTATAATATGATGTTATGATTTGGCATATGGTAACATTTTAGAACAGTACAGTGAAGCAACCCAAAAATATGTTCCCATCCATACTATGATAATAGGTGTATTTAATCTATAATTTTAATACTTGTGGCCATATGACTTGCATCATGTGTACTACTGTGACCTGTCATTCCATAGCTGCTGACTTTCTTTACTGTATTATAGGCTCTCTTTACAAATAGCAGGTTGAGAACTGTCAAACCCGTCACATTTCAAATGATTCAACTTAATTCTGGAATTCCAATCCGCAAAACAGTTAACCCTTTCATCAGGGCCTTGCATTCACTGAAAAGCTGTAATTATGATAGAAAATACCTTTTGTCCTTTTCTTAAACATATCATGATTACACAGCTCTGTGCCCACTTCTCCATTTCTCCTTTTCTGATTCCATTCAGTCCAGCTCCACCTTCCAACAGCACAGAGACTGTCCTGGTCAAAGTCACTGATGGCCTCCTCTATGTTCCTATTAATTTTAAATCTGAGATTGATAGGTTTATGTTAACCAAAGGTAGTAAGGGATATGGGGCAAAGGCGGGTATATGGAGTTAGGTCACAGATCAGCCATGATCTCATTGAATAGTGGAACAGGCTCGAGGGGCTAAATGGCCTACTCCTGTTCCTATATTCTTCTGACCGCGTCTGTACTATCCAGGCTCATCTCTTTAATCTCTGCTTAGCATTCGTTTGGTAGAGTACTCCATCCATCTCTCTTCCATAGTCCACTTACATAGAAACATAGAAACATAGAAACTAGGAGCAGAAGTAGGCCATTCGGCCCGTCGAGCCTGCTCCACCATTCAATACGATCATGGCTGATCATCCAAATCCAGTACCCTGTCCCTGCTTTCTCACACAGAATCCCCATTGAGCCTGCACCGACACATATCCCACCCTATCCCCGTAACCCCACGTATTTAATTCCCCCTAACATATCCCATCCTATCCCCATAACCCCACATATTTAATCCCCCCCTAACACTAAGGGTCAATTTATCATAGCCAAATCAACCTAACCCGCACATTTTTGGACTGTGGGAGGAAACCGGAGCACCCGGAGGAAACCCACGCAGACACGGGGAGAATGTGCAAACTCCACACAGACAGTCACCCGAGGCCAGATTCGAACCCGGGTCCCTGGCGCTGTGAGGCACCAGTGCTAACCACTATGCCACCATGTTGCCCAATCTATGGGACTGCCCTCTCTTGATATCACTCCTACATTTCCCAATGTAGCCAGCACATCTCTAACAATGGCATCTCCTCCTATCCCACTACAGTCACCTTGGGCACACTACAAGATTCCATCCTGGACCTTCTCATTTTTCTGGTTTATATGCTACCCTTTTGTGGCATTAGCCATATGAATAGTTTCAGGTTCCACATGAGGACACCCAGCGTTACCTCTCTGCCATGAACCTTGACTCCTATATCACTGTATTATCACATTGCTTGTCCAAAATGAAGTAATGGATGTGCCAGAAATTTCTCCAGCTTAAGATTAGAAAGGTTAAAGCTCTTGCCAAAGATTTTGATCCCCTTGACTCTACCCTTCTCACTGGCAGCTCACTGAGGCTGAACCTGACAAAGCATAAACTAAGTGACCTGTTCCACCCTGTTCTTAATTTCAGCTCCATATCCTATCCATCATCAAGAGTGCTTACCTTCAAGTCTACTAAATTGCCCTCCTCTGCCCTTACCTCACCCCCATGTGCCACGCCAACCCTGCCCCACCTCACCCAACTGCCAGGCTTCACTTCTCTAATGCTGTATTTGCTGGTCGCTCAAGCTTTGCATGATATAAACTCAAACTCCAACTCATTAAAATCTCTGCTCATGCATCTTGTCCCACAGTAAGTCATGTTTGCCCATCACCCCTTTTGATTCCCTGTCCTGCAATGCATTGAGTTCAAAATACTCAATCGTTGTTTACAAATCCATCTGTTGCCTTGCTCCATCTTGCCCCTGTCCCAACCAGCCTACATCACAGCCCATGCGATCTTCCAACATTGGCCTCTTGAGGATCCATGTCCCTGACGCTGACCACTCCACCACAGATAGCAGAGTTTTCAGGCATCTCAACCGTTCTCTCTGGAACTCTCTCAATTAAACCACTCCGCCTTGCTATCCCATCTCCATTTCCCAAAGCATGCTCAAAACCTACCTTACTTGATCATCTCCCCTAACTCTTCTATTACTGCTTGACATCTATGTTTCCTTTCTGAAGTACCTTTGGGTATTCACTTATGTTAAAGGTGCTATGGGTCAGCGGTGGTACTATTACCTATAAGTCAGAAGATTGTGGGTTGACGCACAACTCCAGAACATAAGCACATATTCAGTCCAGTACTGAGGGAGTGCTGCATTGTCGGAGGTGGCGGCCTTCAGGTGTGATATTAAACTGAAGCAACATCTGTGTTTACAGTTGGCCATAAAAGATCCCATGAAACCTTTTCAGAGAATAACGAGTTCTCCTGGCATCCAGGCCAACACTCATCCCTCCACCCAACACCACAAAACACATTAACTTGAGTTCATTGCTGTTTGTGGGACCTTGCTGTGCGCAAATTGGCCGCCAAGTTTCTCTACATAACAACAGAGACTATACTTCAAAAGTAGATCATTGGCTGTAAAGCGCTTTAAGATGTCCTGAGGTCGTGAAAGGTGCTCGATAAACGCAAGTTCTTTTCTTTTACTTTGACATTGGCCCGGAATTTGCGGTCAGCAGCGAAGCAAAGGTGTTCGCTGCTGGCCCCGAAGTACGCTCCACACAAGGATCTCATCTCGCAAACCCTATGTCGAGAAGTTCGGGTTTTCTGACCTTCAATTCAATTCAATTCAACGAACTGTAGTGAGGATCCCCTTGTTCAAACTTCTGTGATGTCAACAGGCTGTCGAAGCAGCCAATCAAGAGGCAAAATTCTCATAGACAGCGAACAAGGAAGTGAGTAAGCTCTTAAAATTCTAACCTTTTAAAATAGTTAGAGAGAGCAAATGAAAGATTGGAGCTCTCACATGGGGAAAAGGCAAATCTGAAATAGAGATGAAAAGACTTTAAAAAAATTAATTTTTTTTTGAAAAGTTTCTTAAAAATTTTAATTTTTATTAAAATGGACAAATTTCACACTGCACAAAATTAAAATTAGTTTTCCAGACCCCTAACATTTGTTTAGCAGTAATAACACTGTCAAAACCCCAGTTACACCTAATCCCTTTGGGTCTAACTTTTAGTGGGGAATTTAACAGCGTCCTCGAGGCTCGAGGAGCCAAATGACCTATTCCTGCTCCTACGTCTTATGTCTTATGTCCTTATGTTCTTACTGCGGAAGGGCCGAGGTTTCGTCAGTTTCAATGGCCGGAATTTTCCTGGTGCCGAGTGTGCGGGTTTGGGGGCGGGTTGGCAGTTAATTTCGCGGAAATTGACAGCGTGTTGGGAACCCGCCGCCATCCCGACGACTTCCGCGTTTAACTCAGGCGTGTTTCGAGGCATGCCACAGACCCGCTCGGGAGAGGCGGATGACTGCTTGTTGAGAGACCCTTAACTGCCTTTTTAACATCAGGTTTTGGCTTTAACTTCTTGCGCACAGGATTTACGCACCTCGGGAACCTTGCCTGTGAAGGGGAGGTGGAAGCTCGGTGGCCATTGTGCGAGTCCATTTAGTGACAGCTGGAAAAAGCACATAAATACTCACACCTCACACCTGCTTCCTTGCCTAAGGGAAAGGCTCTTCTTGACTCCATCTTGTGCAGAGATTTAGCTGTCAGGAGTTTGTAGGTCATTTCTGCAACCTCAGAAGCCACTCTCACCACATTGCTAGTCACTCTCAGTATATTGAAGGATTGTGCCTCTGATCTCCACTTTACCTGCCATCTATTAGATCAGCATGGGTGCTGCTTATGCTGTCTCACCTTGGACCTCAGAATCGAACCAAGATGAGCCCCAGCACCAACAACACCAGCCACACCAGCAGCAGCAGCCACAACACCAGCAGCAGCCTTCTCCTCAGCGACCTGATGGTCCACAGGAGCGAGGGGGTCAGCACACGGCTGCACCGCGCTGGAGGTGATACCCCAAACACAGGGTATACAGGCAGAGGATGAGCTTCCTGGACTTGACTGAGCAGCAGTGCTTCAGGAGGCTCAGGCTATCGCACCAGGTCATCATAGACATTTGTAGCTTGCTGGAAGAAGACCTGCTACCCAGAGGACCTGGTGGACATGCCTTACCAGCGGCTGTCAAAGTCACCACTGCCCTCAACTTCTTCACCTCAGGCTCCTTCCAGGGATCTGCTGCAGACATTTGCAGGATCTCGCAGTCAGCCGCCCACAGATGCATCACCCAGACGACCGATGCCATGTTTGACAAGTCAGCCACTTATCTAAACTTTGACACTGATGAAGCCAGTGTTACTGAGCGGGCGTTCAGCTTTGCGGCTCTGGCTGGCTTCCCACAGGTGCAGGGCATCATCGACTGCACACGTGGCCATCAAGGCACCCGCACATCACCCAGGAGTGTTTGTGAACCGCAAGGGCTTCCACTCCCTCAATATGCAGCTCATTTGCAACCATAAAAACATCATCATGCATATGTACACCAGATTCCCTGGCAGCTATCATGAGTCTTTTGTGCTGCACTAGTCCACCCTCCCTCAGCTCTTCGCACCTCCAAACAGACTTACCGGCTGTCTGCTTGGAGACAAGGGCTATCCACTGAAGACATGGCTGATGACACAATTGGGGAGGCCAAGTACTGAGGCCAAGGAGTGTTATAATGACAATCAGCATGTTGAAGGTGCGCTTCAGATGCCTTGACAGATCTGGAGGAGTCCTTCAGTACGCACCAGCCAGGTTCTCCAGAATCATCGTCGTTTCCTGCAGCAGTGAGGATTGGAGCTGCAGGAGGAGCAAGGCAAAATCCTGAAACTCCCTACCTAACAGCACTGTGGGAGTACCTTCACCACACCGACTGCAGCGGTTCAAGCAGGCGGCTCACCACCACCTTCTCAAGGGCAATTAGGGATGGGCAATAAATGTTGGCCTTGCCAGCGACGCCCACATTCCATAAACGAATTTAAAAAATGGCGCAGAGCTCACAGCCTCTTCAGAGGAGGAGGAGGAGGAGGAACATGTGGAAGATGATGAGGATGAGGGTATTGCTGCCCGGGAGGCCTGGGATGGCCTCATAATGGCCAGATTTACTTAACTTGCTCCAGTGCACCCTTTTGGCTGCCACATGCTGGACTAAGTTCCCCACCTCCCAACAACACCACAAAGCAGCTCTACAGTGACCAAGCCATTCCTCTCACCCAAAACCCCATAGCTCGAGGTGAAGTAATGTCTCACCATTCACTCCAAGTGACGAGGCCATTTCCCAGGGAGGAGGCAAAAATGGGCAAGACCGGAAAGTGGTGCAAAGAAATAAATTTATGTGCGTCATAAATAGAACTGAAACTTAACACTAACATTTTTTCATACACCCATGTGCATACCCTTGTGTATCTAGGATTGTGTCTTTTTTCGTTTACTCGTGCTTCTACACGGTGCAACCCCTGTGGCTTCAGCAGAGGTAGAGGCAGGCTGCTCATTTCTCTGCTGCGACTGATTTGACACTCTTGGCGGACATCCTCTGGGTTTTGGAGCCTGTGATGGCCCCGCCAAAGACTGCTCCTCCTGCAACTGTGCAGAGTCAGACTCGGCCATCGGGATCCGAGGAAGCATGTGGGGTTCTGACTGAGGGGGAGACAACGGGGGAGATATGTGGGCGCTTTGAGAAGAGCCCCCACTTCCATGTCCCCTCTCAACGGCCACCCACACTTCGCTGCTAGCAAGGAGCTGGAGAGCACCTTGCTGCACATCAGTGTGGCGGTGAAGGTCCAAGTCTACATTTACATCCCTCCTTGAGATGAGGTCAAGAGTGTCAGCCATGAGTTACTCACAGCAACCATGTTCTCATTGGACTGGCAAGGTATATTGGTGTGAGGAGTGATGCGCAGGAGTAGGCTTGGGAAGGCAGAGTGATGGGGTTGTGGTGACAGGCACATCAGGATGTAGGCGAGTGTGGCATTGCACTCACCTTTCCTGACCTCATGAGATCATTGAATCTTTTCTGGCACTGGATTCACGTCCTCCTCACGACATACCTGCTAATGACCTCCTCTGCAATCTCCAGCCATGCCCCTTTTGTCTCTTTGGGTGATTGTTTTCGTTGATCGTCAGGGAAGAAGACCTCCCTGCGTGCTCGTACTGCCTGCACCAGAACTTCCAGAGAGGCATTGGTGAATCTTGGCGCTGCCCTCTGTCTTGTCTCCATGACCCAGTTTTATTCTGTTATTGAGGCCTCTGGAAACCACCTTCTGCATTCCTACATCAAAAGTCAAATGAGATGTGTGCAAGGCTGCCTTAAATCAGCACTGAAAACGAGTCATCAGTGACGTCATCGGACCTGCTTCATTTAATTGGGCCGGGAAACACGCAAGACTGTTTTAATTGGGGCCATTGAGTTAAACGCGCGGTGCAGAACGCGCTGTTCAAATTTTTGGGTTCCTGACCGCTACGCGGCCCGCACACATGCAACCCGACTCCAAGGTAAAGATTCCGGCCTTCTGCAGAGTTGCAGTGCTATCATTAATGACTATATATGAGTATGGAGCACTCTGCACCTGGCTGCGAGGAAAACCACTTCCTGTCTCCTGGTCATCTCCACCATCAGGACCTTCATGGTATTGTCAGAGAAGCGGGGGGGATCTAGCATCAGATATTTTCAGGCAGCAGTAGCTCAGTAGTTCAGCATTCACCAAAGGCTGCTCCCTTTAAAAGATGCAGCCTGCCTTTAAATTGTGAGAGCCCTGTTGGGGATCTCATGATCCAGAGGCAAGTTGCCAATTACAAGCGCTAGTTATGCTCACAGTTCACCCTTACTAGGGCAGTGAGGCACACACCTCAAAATACTGTGTGCCTCGTGCCTTCAGGTTTGGGCAGGCGTTAGCCCACTTTGTTCCTGTTTTGGGCGCTTGTTGAAAATCTCCCCCAGTCTTTCACATCCCCATCTGTTTGCAGTAGGTCAGGAAGAGAAAATTAATATCAGGATCAGATCTTAAATCTTATAAAATGTGTCAAGGTGCCGATTTAAGGACAACATTATTCTGTTTTTATTACACAGCTAGGGTGAAAAATTCGGTTGCTTTGCACCTCCCGTTAGTGCCCCGAGGGGATCAGGGGAGGGAGGCCTGCAGTACTGTGGCGCTACGTGCCGACGCGTGTGGCACTGCTGCACGTAGCGCCGCGATATTCAATGGGAGTGCCCCAAGAGGGAGGAGGAGCGCTTCCAGTAGAATCCCGCCTCCTGCTTGGCGTGCGGGGACGCTAACTTTTTCGGGGTGCTAAAAGTAGCGCCCCGGCGAAGTTATCGCCCCAAAGGGGGCGCGAGCCAATTGTCCCCCCATAATCTTTTCTATGAATGATAGAAGAACTTTTTGATCAGCACTTTTTATCTGAGGATATTGGGAGCCGAGATCAGGTCGGTATGAACTAAATTTATGAGTTGTGTCAACCTTTATTCATTGAAAGCACTGGGCTATAAGTTGTGTGCTCCTTTCTCTGGCTGCTGGCAGTTCTGATCATGTCATCTCCTTCCTGTTCACCCTCCCCATGTTGTGGGGTAGAGGCCCTTTCTCTCTCATCTTCATAATTATTTCCTACAGCTTCCGGAAGCAACAAGCCTTTCTTCATTGTGATGTTTTGTAATACATGGCAAGCTACAATGATTCAGGCGACTTTCACTGGGCTGTATTGCAGGGCTCCATTGGATTACCGCAGCACCTAAAAAGAGAACTCAGATGTCTATATTCTGCTCGATGACACTTCTTGTACTGACATGGGCCTCATTATATCTGTTGTCCCCCTCTGTCTGCAGAAGCCTTATTGATGGGGAAATGGTTAAATCTGGCAATTACAGGCCAGTCAGTTTAACGTCGGTGGTGGGGACGCTTTTAGAAACAATAATCCAGGAGAAAATTAACAGCCACTTAGACAAGCATGGACTAATAAAGGAGAGCCAGCATAGATTTGTAGATGGCAAATCATGTTTGACTAACTTGATTGAGTTTCTTGATGAGGTAACAGAGGGTGGATGAGGGCAGTGTAGTTGATGTGTATATGGACTTTCAAAAGGCGTTTGATAAAGTACCACATAATAGGCTTGTTAGCAAAATTGAAGCTCATGGGATAAAAGGGGCAGTAGCAGCATAGATACAAAATTGGCTCATGGATAGAAAACAGAGTTGTGGTGAATGATTGTTTTTCAGACTGAAGGGAGGTATACAGTGGAGTTCCCCAAGGTTCAGTACTAGGACCACTGCTGTTTTTGATATACATTAATGACTTGCTCTTGGGGGTACAGGGCACAATTTCAAAATTTGCAGATGACACGAAACTCGGAGGTGTAGTAAACAGTGTGGAAGATAGCAATAGACTTCAAGAGGACATAGACAGGCTGGTGGAATGGGCAGACACATGGCAGATGAAATACAATGCAGAAAAGTATGAGGTGATACATGCTGGTAGGAAGAATGAGGAGAGACAGTACATGCTGAATGGTACAATTTTTAAAGGGGGTGCAAGAAGAGAGAGACCTGGCGGTGCTTGTGCACAAATCTTTGAAAGTGACAGGACAGGTTAACAAAGCAGTTAATAAAGCATATGGGATCCTGGGCTTTATAAATAGAAATGAGAAGTCGCACAACACCAGGTTATAGTCCAACAGATTTATTTAAAATTACAAGCTTTCGGAGCTGTCGCTCCTTCTTCAGGTAGGGTAGCTGTGAGAGAATCTCCCAGAATTCACAATATAAACACAGAAAAAATGTATTCAAATCTTTCCCTACATCAAAGACACACTAAGAGCACAGCCAATACAATGAGATGTGTCCCAGGGGGTCCAACGTGTCAAAACACCTGCTGGCTGCATATCCTCTCCATTTGTGTTTGGTTCTTGTGTTAGTTTTTTTTAAAAAAAACCTGGAAAGACCGGCCATGATGTCAAGTCACGTTCTGTATTGTGACATGAACCCGATATCGCGATTGAGGCCATCCTCTTGAGTGCGGAACTTGGCTATCAGTTTCTGCTCTATGATTTTGCGCTGTCGTGTATCCCGAAGGCCGCCTTGGAGAACGCTTACCCGCAGATCCGAGGCTGAATGCCCCTGACTGCTGAAGTGTTCCCCGACTGGGAGGCAACCCTCCTGCCTGGCGATTGTTGCGCGGTGTCCGTTCATACGTTGTCTCAGTGTCTGCATGGTCTCGCCGATGTACCATGCTCTGGGGCATCCTTTACTGCAACGTATCAGGTAGACAACGTTGGCCGAGTCACATGAGTATGTACCATGTACCTGGTGGGTAGTGTCCTCACGTGTGATGATGGTATCTGTGTCCATGATCTGGCATGTCTTGCAGAGGTTGCCGTGGCAGGGTTGTGTGGTGTCGTGGTTGCTGTTCTCATGAAAGATGGGTAATCTGCTGCGAACGATGGTACTTTTGAGGTTAGGCGGCTGCTTGAAGGCGAGTAGTGGAGGCATGGGGATGGCCTTAGCAAGGTGTTCATCGTCATCGATGACATGTTGAAGGCTGCGAAGAACATGGCGTAGTTTTTCCGCTCCGGGGAAGTAGTGGACGACGTAGGGTACTCTGTTGGTTGTGTCCCGTGTTCGTCTTCTGAGGAGGTCTATGCGGTTTTTCGCTGTGGCCCGTCGGAACTGTCGATCGACGAGTCGAGCGTCATATCTCGTTCTTACGAGGGCGTCTTTCAGTGTCCGTAGGTGTCCATCGCGTTCCTCCTCGTCTGAGCAGATCCTGTGTATTCGCAGGGCTTGTCCATAGGGGATGGCTTCTTTAACGGGGTTAGGGTGGAAGCTGGAGAAGTGGAGCATCGTGAGGTTGTCCGTGGGCTTGCGGTAGAGTGAAGTGCTGAGGCGTCCGTCTTTGATGGAGATTCGTGTGTCCAAGAATGAAACCGATTCTGAGGAGTAGTACATGGTGAGTTTGATGGTGGGATGGAACCTGTTGATGCTATCGTAGAGGCAGAGAGTACAAAAGCCAGGAAGTTATGCTAAACCTATATAAAACATTAGTTCGGCCCCAGCTGGAGTATTGTGTCCAATTCTGGGCACCACACTTTAGGAAGGACGTGAAGGCTTTAGTTTCCTGGATCACTGGGTCTGCTTCTGGGGAAGGTGGGACCTGTACAAGTCGGACGGGTTGCACCTGAACCGGAACGGGACCAACATCCTTGCGGGGAGGTGTGCTAGTACTGTTGGGGGGGGTTTAAACTAACTTAGCAGGGGGATGGGATACGGAGTGGAGCTATAGTAGGGGGTGATGCACAGCCAAATATAGAGGAAAAAACAAGTCAGCCTGGAAGGCAGAGCAAATATGTAACGGCACAAGGGAGTATGGCAAGGCTGGAAGGCATTTATTTTAATGCAAGGAGTCTTGCGAGTAAGGCTGATGAATTGAAGGTGTTGATGAACACATGGGAGTATGATATTGTTGCTGTCACAGAGACATGGTTGAGGGAGGGGCAGGACTGGCAGCTCAATATTCCGGGGTACAGAATCTTCAGGCGAGACAGAGGGGGGTGTAAAAGAGGAGGGGGTGTCGCAATATTAATCAAGGAGTCAATAACTGCTGTAAGGAGGGATGATATCTTAGCAGGTTCCTCTAATGAGGCCATATGGGTAGAACTTAAAACCAAAAAGGGGGCAAGCACTTTTTAGGGAGTGTACTATAGACCACCAAATAGTCAGGGGGAGATAGAGGAACAGATATGTAGGCAAATCTCAGAGAAGTGTAGAAATAATAGGGTAATAATAGTAGGGGATTTCAACTTTCCCAATATTAACTGGGATAGTCAGAGTGTGAAAGGCTTCGAGGGTGCGAAATTCTTAAAGTGCATCCAGGAGAGCTTTTTGAGCCAGCATGTAGAAAGTCCTACAAGAGAGGGGGCGGTACTGGACCTAATTCTAGGGAATGTAGCCGGGCAAGTGGTAGCAGTGTCAGTAGGAGAGCATTTTGGTGACAGTGACCATAATTCGGTGAGATTTAAGGTAGTCATGGAAAAGGACAAAGATGGACCGGAAATAAAGGTTCTAAATTGGGGGAAGGACGATTTTAATATGATAAGGCAGGATCTGGCCAAAGTGGACTGGGATCAGCTACTTGGAGGAAAATCCACATCAGAGCAGTGGGAGTCTTTCAGAAAGGATTTAGAGAGAGTACAATGCCAACATGTTCCCGTAAAGGTCAAGGGTGGGACCAACAAGTGCAGGGAACTCTGGATGTCAAGGGATATACGAGAAGGGAATGGATTAGGAAAAAAAGGGAGGCTTTTTGCAGATACAAAGGACTAAAAACAGTGGAAGCCCTAGAGGAGTATAGAAAGTGCAGGGGGGTACTTAAAAAAGAAATTAGGAGAGCGAAGAGGGGGCATGAAATAACACTGGCGGGCAAAATAAAGGAAAATCCCAAGGTGTTTTATAAGTATATTAAGGGCAAGAGGATAACCAAGGAAAGAGTAGGGCCCATTAGGGACCAAAGTGGCAATCTGTGTGTAGAGCCGGAAGATGTGGGTGAGGTTTTAAATGAATATTTTGCATATGTGTTCACTATGGAGAAGGACGATATAGGCATAGAAATCAGGCAGGGGGATTGTGATATACTTCAACAAATTAGTATTGAGAGGGAGGAGGTACTAACGGTTTTAGCGGGCTTAAAAGTGGATAAATCCCCAGGCCCAGACGAGATGTATCCCAGGCTGCTGTGTGAGGCAAGAGAGGAGATTGCAGGAGCTCTGACACAAATTTTCAGATCCTCTCTGGCCACAGGGGGAGGTGCCAGAGGACTGGAGGACAGCTAACGTAGTACCATTATTCAAGAAGGGTAGTAAGGATAAACCAGGGAATTACAGGCCAGTGAGCCTAACATCAGTGGTAGGGAAATTATTGGAAAAAATTCTGAGGGACAGAATTAGTCTCCACTTGGAGAGGCAAGGATTAATCAAGGATAGTCAGCATGGCTTTGTCAGGGGGAGATCATGTCTAACCAATTTGATTGAATTTTTCGAGGGGGTGACTAGGTGTGTGGATGAGGATAGTGCAGTTGATGTGGTCTACATGGACTTCAGTAAGGCTTTTGACAAAGTCCCGCATGGGAAACTGGTCAAGAAGGTAAGAGCCCATGGGATCCAGGGCAATTTGGCACATTGGATCCAAAATTGGCTTAGTGGCAGGAGGCAGAGGGTGATGGTCAAAGGTTGTTTTTGTGACTGGAAGCCTGTGTCCAGTGGTGTACCGCAGGGATCGGTACTGGGTCCTTTGCTGTTTGTAGTGTACATTAATGATTTAGATATGAATGTAGGAGGTATGATCAGTAAGTTTGCAGATGACACGAAAATTGGTGGAGTGGTAAATAGCGAGGAGGGAAGCCTCAGGCTACAGGACGACATAGATGGGTTGGTCAGATGGGCAGAACAGTGGCAAATGGAATTTAACTCTGAAAAGTGTGAGATGATGCATTTTGGGAGGACTAACAAGGCAAGGGAATACACAATGAATGGTAGGACCCTTGGAAGGATAGAGGATCAGAGGGAACTTGGTGTGCATGTACATAGATCCCTGAAGGCAGCAGGACAGGTAGATAAGGTGGTTAAAAAGGCATATGGGATACTTGCCTTCATTAGCCGAGGCATGGAATATAAGAGCAGGGAGGTTATGATGGAGCTGTACAAAACGCTAGTTAGGCCACAGCTGGAATACAGTGTGAAGTTCTGGTCACCACACTATAGGAAGGATGTGATTGCATTGGAGAGGGTGCAGAGGAGATTCACCAGGATGTTCCCTGGGCTGGAGTGCTTCAGCTATGAAGAGAGACTGGACAGGTTGGGGTTGTTTTCCTTAGAGCAGAGAAGGCTGAGGGGGGACCTGATTGAGGTGTACAAATTTATGAGGGGCATAGATAGGGTAGATAGAAAGGAACTTTTCCCCTTAGTAGAGGGGTCAATAACCAGGGGGCATAGTTTCAAGGCAAGGGGCAGGAGGTTTAGAGGGGATTTGAGGAAAAACTTTTTCACCCAGAGGGTGGTTGGAATCTGGAATTCACTGCCTGAAAGGGTGGTAGAGGCAGGAACCCTCACAACATTCAAGAAGCATTTAGATGAGCACTTGAAACGCCATAGCATACAAGGTTACGGACCAAGTGCTGGAAAATGGGATTAGAATAGATAGGGCTTGATGGCTGGCGTGGACACGATGGGCCGAAGGGCCTCTTTCTGTGCTGTATGACTCTATGAGGGTACAGAAGCGATTTACTAGAATGGTTCCAGAGATGAGACTAGAGAAGCTGGGGTTGTTCTCCTTAGAGCAGAGAAGGCTAAGAGGAGATTTGATAGAGGTGTGAAAAATCATGAAGGGTTTAGGGTAAATAATGAGAAACTGTTTCCAATGGCTGAAGGGTCGATAACCAGAGGGCACAGATTTAAGGTGATTGACAAAAGAACCAGAGGTGACATAAAGAACAACTTTTTTACGCAATGAGTGGTTAAGATTTGGAATGCACTGCCTGATAGGGTGATGGATACAGATTCAATAGTAGCCTTCAAAAGGGAATTGGATAAGTATTTGAAGGAGAAAAAATTGGAGGGATATGGGGAAAGAGCGGGGAGTGGGCTTAACTGGATTTCTCTCCGAAAGAGCTGGCGCAGACTCGATGGGCTTCCTTCTGTGCTGTACTATTCTATGATTCTATGTCAAAAGCCATAGCTGCTTAAGATTATCCTAATTACCAAGCAACCATTCTGATACATGGCTTTGAGTCAGCAAGACTCGTATGGTAGATTATCATGTGAGCAAAGCATCATGACAGCTTCCTGGGTATCGGGCATTCATGCGTAGGATAATTACGCACTAGCTGTAGATTAATAGAATGATAGCCTTTTCTGTTCATGAAGTTGAGTGTTTGTGATATGGGGCTTTGAATGCCTCATATGTTCTGCCAATTGCTCCTTGCACATGTGGGCACCCTACCAGTCTGTAGCATTGGATAACTCTGTCTTTTTGGCCGGAATTTTGCCGGCACTCAGAGGGCAGGTTCGGATGCGTGTCAGCTGTCAAATTGAAAAAGATTGACAGCGGGTCGGGATCCCGCTCTGAACCCGCCTCCACGCAAGTCTCCCAAGTGTCGGGTCTGTCAGCGGTGAACAGACCCAACCACAAGTGGCGGGACAGGCAATTAAGATCATTAAAAGCAATTTAAAAGGCTGTTAAATGCTATTTTACCAGGTACTTACTATTTTTACACCTTTTTCACGCGGTTCACGGCGTTCGGCAATCACGTCAGGTAAGTAGGTCGGGAGTTCAATGACTCTCCATTCTTCTGAATAGTTGACAGCTGCAAAAGTAGTATAAAAGCCTCCTGGGAGCGGGTTGGCTGCCCGCCCCCATCCTGCCTCCGTTAAACCTGGAGGTGGGCAGGTTGGAGGCGGGTTGGGGTCGGCATTCACATTTTAATACTTTAACCTCCCACCCGAACCCAACCCACACGTTTTTTGGGGTTAAAACTCCCCGCTATGTGTCTCAGTGAGGATTCTTCAATCTGATTGGTTGAAGAGCCACGCTGTTGCTTTCACTGCTCACACATGCCACAGATCCCCTGTAGAGGGCGCCACGCAGAAATACCGCAAGTTGCCGCTCAAATACCCGCGAAAATTCTGTGGGCAGCTGTCAGCATGATGAACGGTGAGCTTCGCCGCTGACCGCAAAATTCAGGCTAATATCTGTTTCTAAAATGTGGCTAATTATAATGAGCACACTCAGGAGACCAGGCTAAACTTTGTTTTGTTTTCATAATGAACTGATCAATAATTTAATGTTACCAATAAGTTGTGAACAGTAGGGGGCGTTTCTTTATTTTATGTAAGTCAGATAGAATAAACACAATTTAAAATAGCTTTTCCAGCTGCGATGACCCTTTGTTCTGATGACTAATTTAACTGGTTGCCTGCAATCAATCTCATTTGTGTATTCAACAGTAAACATCTGGCTTAAATGGGCTTCCTTTGTTTATTTCAATGTCTTTGACCAGAACTCAATTAAGTCAAAGAGTTGCTTGTGGCTGGAACACCTTATTTGAAATATTAACATATGCAGATTAACAGACAGTAGAATAGACAATTTCAATCACTTCGAAGCTGAACAATGAAGGGAAATGAATGGAGGAAGCAAGAAGGATCAAGATTTTAATACCTCAACCCACAAGAGATCTACGAAATCTGTTAAACTCCTAGTCTGTTTGTTTTCATCAAAGAAATAGTTGTAAAATGAAAGATTTCTCCTGGCATAAATCAGAGTCCATATGGGGAACATTTATATTGTATCAAAACATGTTCCTCTTAAAGGGAAATTTAGCCATCTAAGAATTTGTATAACGTCCTAACATAGGACCAGGAGTATACCTCGAGCCTGCTATTCAATTAGATCATGGCTGCTCTGTACATCAACTCCATTTATCCGCCTTCACTCCATAATCCCTTGATACAATTATCTAATAAAAATCTATCGATCTCAGTCTTGAAAGCTCCAATTGTCTCAGCATCCACAGCCTTTTGAGGGAGAAATTCCAGCTAAGTAGAGGCAAATAATATCAATAATATTTTTCATCCTTAAGTTATTACTTTCAAACCAAATACCTATTGTTTGGAAATATTCCTGTGGCATGCAGGATGAAGATTGTTCAGGTGTTCATTGACTAAAACATCAATTTATTAATAATGCAGCTATTCTTTAACAAATGAATGGGCCCCAGGGGCTCATCCATCATTGTTAACTCGCTAGTTCTTTCAGCTGTACAGCCTAATGTTCAAGTGTCCTAATTTATCATCTATTGCCTCACGGCTCTTGGCACAGTTTGGAAAGATTATTAAAAATCAGTTCTCTTTTACAATAATAAATATTGACAACTATATTCACAATAAGCAAATGATAAGAAATGGAAATCTTTCTTAGTTTGGTAGGTAATTGACATTAAAAGAAACAAACTTTCTAATACTCATAACATTCAGAAAAAGATTTTTAAGACGTAAGCTGGCAACAGTAAAAAAGACTTCTTATAAACCCAAGCTTACTGGTTTGTGGTGAAACTGAAATATTGCACATGCAATGGAGCTTAGATTACATTCTCAGGATGTGGTGTTCTTTCCACTGACAATAAATGATTGCCAATCCAAGCAAGAAGGCTTCTGGTTTTAACTACATAATCCCATACTCCAAGTTACGACAACAATTACTTTTAAGCAGTCCCACATTCCCCTTGTTTTTTCCAGGTACAGAAATCATTGATGTAAACTACTGTACATTTTTGTGATAAATTGGTTGAAATTAAGTTAAAAAAATCGATGCACCTGGGATCCACATTTTAATCTATTTGGCAGTACTTCAAAAGTGTAATAACTATAGTAAAACACAGCATAGATAAAGGTGTGGGGCCTAAATTGCTTAGTGCCCCAAACCAGGCGTGATTCTGGCGGCTAGCTGGGACAGTGCCTTATCAGAATAAATCAGGTGAGTTGCGTTCACCAATAAGGCAACACAACTTGAACCATATGAATTTCGGCCTGCAAAGGGGCCCAGAAATAATTCCGGGAGGGAGAGCTGACAGCTCACAGTTGCTTTGTGAAGCCAGGAGAAGCACTTCTCCTCCTTCCGACGCCACAAAATACTAAAACATTTCCATGTTTTTAGGCCTTTATTGAGCGGCCTCCAGTGGCCCCTTTAAGGACCGTTGGTTAGACAGCTCTAGAACCGGAATTGACAGTTGGAGATTGAGCATCACAAGCTCCGACTAGGGCAAACAAATTTAGGAGTCTAGGTCTGAAATGAGTGCAAGAGCCTCAACTCTATGTTGAATCCCTCCAATCAGGTTTCCGCCCCTGCTGCCCCTTGGTGACATCATCCGAAAACACAGCGTCAGTTTCCACATGTACGCTGACGACACCCAGCTCTACCTCACTACCACTTCTCTCGATCCCTCCATGGTCTCTAAACTGTCAGACTGCTTGTCTGACATCCAGCTCTGGATGAACAGAAATTTTCTCCAATTAAATATTGGGAAGACCAAAGCCTATGGGGGTGATTTTGCCAATAGGGAACGTGATGGAGGCGGGACTGCTGCTTATCGGGTTTTAGTCCCGCCTCCATCGACGTCCGGCCAACCCATGCTATTTTCCCTTGATTGACCTTGTTAAGCCTTTGACAGGTGAATTGTCATCATTTGACGGCTCTGTGAAGCTGTCAAACACTGACAATCTGTCTTCTAAGTTGAGTTTTTACTCAAGACTCAATTAAAAAGCCTTCCTGAGCAGAAAGCAGAAGGCTGCTGCATTTGAGAATGCAGCAGCCATTCTGCTTTCTCTGCCGGTGAGCTGAAGCACTCCCGAGACCTGAAGGGATGAAGCCTGGAGGAAGAAGCAAAGGTAAGTAAAACTTATTAAAACACTTTACACTCACCTCACACACTTACCTCTGCACACATGCACCCATCACTCACCTGCACACCGGACATCTCGGCCCCTCCAACCCCCGCAGACCCACGGCTCACCTCGCTGACCCTGGCGAGGTTCGGAGCCGTCGGGAAGCCCACACTTTAGGTGGCAAAATAGGGATTATCCAAAAAGCTGCCTGTTAACTACCTGTTAACAGGCAGTTAATTGGCACTAATCTCCTTCCTGCCTCGAGGAGACGGGACCCGGTGCGGGTCAGGTACCCGCCTCCTGGGAAGATGGCACGGAGGCGGGTTGGGGGCGGGATGGGTACCCGCCCCCAGATTCTGCCATTTTCCCGGCAGTCCCGCCTCCATACCTGCCCCCCCAGGGCTGGCAAAATCGCCCCCATTGTTTTTGGTCCACGCCACAAACTCCGATCCCTAGGCACTGACTCCATCCCTCTCACTAACATCTGCCTGAGGCTGAACCACACTGTTCGCAACCTTGGTGTCATATTTGACCGTGAAAGGGTCACGGGTGGCATAGTGGTTAGCACTGGTGCCTCACGGTGGCATAGTGGTGGCAACACGGTGGCATAGTGGTTAGCACTGGTGCCTCACAGCGCCAGAAACCCGGGTTCGAATCTGACCTCGGGTGACTGTCTGTGTGGAGTTTGCACATTCTCCCCGTGTCTGCGTGGGTTTCCTCCGGGTGCTCCGGTTTCCTCCCACAGTCCAAAAATGCGTGGGTTAGGTTGATTTGGCTATGATAAATTGACCCTTAATGTTAGGGGGGATAAAATATGTGGGGTTATGGGGATAGGATAGGATGGGATATGTTAGGGGGAATTAAATACGTGGGGTTACGGGGGTAGGGTGGGATATGTGTACTGTGGGGATATAAAGCAGGGACAGGGTACTGGATTTGGATGATCAGCCATGATCGTATTGAATGGCGGAGCAGGCTCGACGGGCCGAATGGCCTACTCCTGCTCCTAGATTCTATGTTTCTATGAAATAGAGCTTCTGACCACATATCCATGGCATAACTAAGACCGCCTATTTCCACCTCCATAACATCGCCCGTCTCCGCCCTTTCCTCAGCTCATCCACTGCTGAAACCCTCATCCACGCCTTTGTTACCTCTAGACTTGACTATTTCAATGCACTCCTGGCTGGCCTCCCACATTCTACCCTACGTAAACTTGAGATCATCCAAAACTCGGCTGCCTGTGTCCTAACTTGCACCAAGTCCTGTTCACCCATCACCCCTGTGCTTGCTGACCTACATTGGCTCCCGGTTAAGCAACGCCTCGATTTCAAAATTCTCATCCTTGTTTTCAAATCCCTCCATGGCCTCGCCCCTCCCTATCTCTGTAATCTCCTCCAGCCCCACAACCCCCCCCGAGATATCTGCGCTCCTCTAATTCTGCCCTCTTGAGCAGCCCTGATTATAATCGCTCAACCATTGGTAGCCGTGCCTTCTGTTGCCTAGGCCCTCAGCTCTGGAATTCCCTCCCTAAACCTCTCTGTCTCTCTACCTCTCTTTCCTCCTTTAAGACGCTCCATAAAACCTACCTCTTTGACCAAGCTTTTGGTCATCTGCACTAATTTCTCCTTCTGTGGCTCGGTGTCAAATATTTTGTCTTATAATCCTGTGAAGCGCCTTGGGACGTTTTACTACGATAAATGTGCTATATAAATACAAGTTATTGTTGTTGTTGTTGTTGAAATGAGACCTGCATTCATTTCAGGCGGCCACCAGGGCGCATAAAAAAAAGCCCCGATCAATTTAGCAATGGCTCCAACTCCCGTGCAGATCAGGTTTGGCCTCTGCCCGGCCAAACTGGTTATTGTTGCACCTGTTTTAGGCCCATAAAATGGGTGCAATGATGTTAAAATTAGACCCCAGTGAGTCTTATGTTTAAAAGGTTAAGAGCGCCTGAAACTCGCCAAATTTATTCTGATGAGGCCCGAGGATTAATTTACTTCAGTTCTCTCTCTTTTGGCGCACCGTCTCTGCGCACTGCGGAATTGCACCTAGTTTGGGCGCTAAAGAATTTAGGTCCCATTTACTACTAAATATTCTCAAGACTCAACATGTGCCTAAAGCCTCGCTTTTCCAATTGGAATTATTTTCACACCTGTTCAAAATAAATAGGTTAATACCAGAGTGAAAATAACGTTGATTGGAAAATCGAGGCTTAATGTCAGCTTCTGGCAGTGCATGTCACATTGTCTTTATTCACCTGAGCACTGCAGGCATATTTGAAGAAAACAAAGTATCATTTTATAGAGAAACTTGACCACTGTTTATTAATATGTTTTCAATGCAGAAATGTAAAGCAAAATTTTGATCAATGTATCCACTAATTTATAGAATTAACTGCGGTTCATTTATGTACAGGTAATATAATTAAATGGATGATGAAAACCATCTTGTTCACCCTACAAGGCTGAAAGTAAACCTACACTATTCAGTAACAAGGGAAAGACTAAAAAAAAGTAATATGATTTATCAATTACAGTAATATAATCAGCAGGAACTCAATCCCTTTTTTACTGACTTTGAAGAATTACGATCTATTAACAAAGTAAGCAACATTGATGTCAATCAGATATGATTACATTTGTAGTTACTGAACTATAGGAACTAAAAAGAAAAAATGTAACTTCCACTGCATCTGAAGTAATGTGTAGTGGATGTTCTATACCTCACGATCATTTTAACTTTTGGAGCTCAATGGGCGGTCAGTGGGTGGAGTGAGCCCATCAGCCGTCCCTTGTAACTGCCGTGAGGCCTGAGCCATTTGGAGGATTGGGCCTCATTTGCATGCAGCCGGCGAGCTGCGCGTGCCAAACTGGTGCACCGAGGTAGCTTGCCAGTTAGGGGTGGGGGTGGGTGGGAAATAAGCCGGCTCATGTGCAGCCAGCCAACAGTCAGAGCCTGGGGGAGGAGGCAATCCTGGGGGGGAAGGGTGTTTGGCAGTGGGCCAGGGCATTTTTGTGGGGCCAGGAGGGGCATTTCTGCTCCTCCTTGCCCCAGTAAAATAAAAGTTGGGAGATTTTTTTAAATGGCTTCCAGCGGTCCCTTTAAAGCCTTCTGGTTAGGCCACTCAATGCTGGTACTTCAAAATTGCAATTGAGATCCTATGTACGTCATAGAACCCTGACTAGCATAGTGACCTCCCATCGGAAAAAGGCGAGGGCTCTGGCTGCTCTTCTCAGGACCCTATCCAAGATGACAGTGGATTGGAGTGTTAGCGTAAATGGGCTGGTAAGTGAAGTGACAGCATTTTTAAGCCGCTAGCATCCCATTTACACTGGGCGGGGGCAGTTAAAATCTGCCCCCAAGTGTCTGCCTTTTAAACATCTCTCTCCTCTCTCTTCAATTTTTGCTTTTTCTTTCTCTTTTCCCGTTCCCTCACTCCCTTGCTCTCTCCCCAATCTTACTTCCCTTTCTCTGTCTCTCTCTTTCTTTGGGATATATTGGCCCAAAAATTAGTGTTGCTACGCGAGAGTACGCACTGTGTACTCTCGCGTATTCTGTCTCCAGTTGCCGGTTTTCTGCATGCACTGCGCATGCGCTGAAAACCGGCACTTGGTGATTTCAAAAGGGGGCGGTTCCTAGGTGAACCGCGTGCGCGCTACAGGCTGCGCGCACGCAGTGCACTTAGTGCTTTGAACGCGCAGGTAAGCATGGAAGATTTTGCACATAAAGAAAGGAGGCGTAAGACCCTCTTTTAACAAGGTAAGTAGTTAATTAAGTATTATTTTGAATTTTTTTCAACAGGTATATCTTTTTTAGAGACTTTAAAGAAAGGTAAGTTTATTTTTATAACTTTTTAAAAGATTTTAAATTTTTTCAAAAATTTAATTTTTTGTTTAAAATGGTTAATTTATTTAACTATACTTATTTTATTAATGTGATGGGTTTAAAAAAAAAATTAATTGAGGTTTAGCTGTTCTTTTGGGGGGGTATAGATTCATAGCTTTCACAGCACTTTTGTGAAAGCTATGAATGAAAGATGGTGTGCTGCCATTGGCTCTAACTGAGTCACGTGATCCCACAGCTCGCACGAATTAACTGCGCCTGTGGGATACGGAAGCCCTGCACAGCTGCTGTCCAGAACATCAAGTTCGTGGGAGCTGGAAATGAAAAAGCCAGCGCGCAGTGAGAGATCGCGGGGAAGCCTTACCCTCGCACGAAGGCGCCCTCACTAATTTTTGGGCCATTTTCTGACAGGCAGGGTTACATAAGCCAGCACAGAACCTGTGAGTGGGTGTCAAGAAATCAGGTGGAGATCCATTTCAGAGGATTTTAAAGAAGGTAAAAGATCAACATTGAATACATAGTTAAAAGTTATCTACCTGTCGCAGATACATCTGTCCATGGCAGTATTGGTAGGAGTGACCACCGCACAGTCCTTTGGAGACCAAGTCCTCTCTTCACACTGAGGGCACCCTCCATCGTGTTGTGCGGCATTACCACTGAGCTAAGTGGGATAGATTAAGAACAGATCTAGCAGCTCAAAGCTGGGCTTCCATGAGGTGCTGTGGGCCATCAGCAGCAGTAGAATTATACTTCACCACAATCTGTGACCACATGGCTCGGCATATCCCTCATTTCTTCATCACCATCAAGCCAGGGGACCAACCCTGGCTCAATGAGAAGTGTCGAAAAGCATGCCAGGAGCAGTACCAGGCATATGTGAAAATGAGGTGCCAACCTGGGGAAGCTACAACACAGGACTACATGCATACTAAACAGCGGAAGCAGCATGCTATTGACAGAGCAGAGCGATCCCACAGCCAATGGATCAGGGCAAATTTCTGCAGTCTGAATAATGGTGGACAATTAAGCAACTAACAGGAGGAGGGTCCATAAACATCCCCATCCTCAATGATGGCAGAGCCCAGCACATGAGTGCAAAAGACAAGGCTGAAGCGTTCGCAACCATCTTCAACCAGAAGCGCCAAGTGAATGATCCTCCTCGGCCTCCTCCTGAGGTCCTCACCATCACAGATGCCAGTCTTCAACCAATTCGATCCATTCTACATGATATCAATAAATGGCTGAGAGAACTGGACACATCAAAGGCTACGGGTCCTAACAAGATCCCGGCTGTAGTGCTGAAGACCTGTACTCCAGAACTAGCCAAGCTGTTCCAGTACAGCTACAACACTGGCATCTACCCAAAAAAGTGGAAAAGTGCCCAGGTATGTCCTGTCCACAAAAAACAGGACAATCCAACCCAGCCAATTACCGTCCTATCATCCTACTCTCAATCATCGGCAAAGTGATGGAAGGAGTCATCAACTGTGCTATTGTGGCACTTACTTACCAATAGCCTGCTCACCGATGCTCAGTTTGGGTTCCACCAGGACCACTCAAATCCAGACCTTATTACAGCCTTAGTCCAAACATGGACAAAAAAGCTGAATTCCAGAGGTGAGATAAGAGGGACTGCCCTTGATATCAAGGCAGCATTCGACTGAGTATGGCACCAAGTAGCCCTAGTAAAAGCGAAGTCAATGGCAATCAGGGGTAGAAAACTTCAGTGGCTGGAGTCATACCTAGCACAAAGGAAGATGGTTGTGGTTGTTGGAGATCAATCATCTCAGCCCCAGGACATAGCTGCAGGAGTTCCACAGGGTAGTATCCTAGGCCCAACCATCTTCAGCTGCTTCATCAATGACCTTCCCTCCATCATAAGGTCAGAAATGGGGCTGTTCACTGATGACTGCACAGTGTTCAGCTTTATTAGCAATTCCTCAGATAATGAAGCCGTCCATGCCCGTATGCAGCAAGACCTGGACAACATGCAGGCTTGGGCTAATAAGTGGTAAGTAACATTCATGCCACATATGTACCAGGCAATGACCATCTCCAACAAGAGAGAGTCTAACTACCTTCCCATGACATTCATTAGCATTATCATCACTGAGTCCCCCACCATCAACATCCTGGGGGATGCCATTGACCGGTAATTCAACTGGACCAGCCACATAAACGCCGTGGCTACTAGATCAGGTCAGAGGCTGTGTGTTCTGCAGTGAGTGTCTCACCTCTTGACTCCCCAAAGCCTCTCCATCACCTACAAGGCACAAGTCAGGAGTGTGATGGAATACTCTCCACTTGCCTGGATGCGTGCAACTCCAACAACACTCAGGAAGCTCAACACCATCCAGGAAAAGGCTGTCAGCTTGATCGGCAGCCCATCCACCACCTTAAACATCCAGTCCCTCCACCACCGGCGCACCGTGGCTGCAGTGTGTACTTTCTGCAGGATTCCCTGCAGCAACTCACGAAAGCTTCTTTGACAGCACCTCCCAAAACTGCAACCTCCATCACCTAGTAGGACAAGGGCAGCAGATGCATGGGAACATCATCACCTCCGAGTTCCCCTCCAAGTCACACACCAAGCTGACTTGAACATATATCGCTGTTCCTTCATCATCGCTGGGCCAAAACCCTAGAAATCTCTACCTAACAGCACTATGGGAATACCTTCACCACATGGAATGCAGTGGTTCAAGAAGTAGGCTCATTACCACCTTCTCAAGGACAACTAAGTATGGGCAATAAATGCTGGCCTTGCTAGCGAGACCCATATCCCGAGAATGAATTAGAAAACAAGGTTCCCTGGTTACACTGTCAATTGAAGGCTGTCAATTGAGATGTGTAGCATTCCTCTACTTTCACACTCAGCACCCCAACCCCCACTTCATAGCAGTGTAACCTTTGACCTATTGTGATCAACACCACAAGTGATATGTATTATTAAATGCTATTGTTCAGTTAGTGATACAAAAATGGAGTCTGGTAACTATGCATACAAAATGCTAGTCTTTTTAAAAACAAAAAATGGATAGCCTTATCTCAGTCAAATACTGAGAAGTGAACCTATAGTTATGCAGTTGTGTGTTCCAGTTTAAGGACAGATTACTCTGCTGCTTTCTAGTACACTTCCTATTGGCTAGCTGAACAACACCACTGGCCTAAGACCAAAAACAGCAACTTGCATTGATATAGCATCTTTAATGTAGAAAAATGTCCCAAGGCACAGATGAACAAGAAAAATGGATGCTGAGCCAAAGAACGAGAGATTAGCAGGGATGACCAGAAGATTTGGCTAAAGAAGTAGGTTTTACGAAGGGTTTCCAAGGAGGAGATGGAAGTGGAGAAGTTTGGGGAGAGAATTCCAGAGGGTGGGTTTTGACAACTGAAGGCATGGTTGCTAATGGTGGGGTGAAGAGAGCGGATATATACAAGAGGCCAGAATCAGAAGAACAGAAAGTTTGGGTTTACCCTTAGAGAGGATCATAGCGATGGGAAAGAATAAGGCCATGGAAGGATGTAAACGCAAAGATGAGAATTTTTAATTTACTTACCCACCCTTCAGTTGGGACATGGTCCAAAGCATGGGATGACCAAAAACAAGGTGAAAAATGTAAATAAAATATGTGGGAAGAATACTTATGTTTCCAGAGTCATTATTAATGTATGGCATGCTGACCTCACTGAATATTAATACATCGACAACTTTAAAGTAATATTGATTTTAGAATTTGTTCTCTTATCTATTGATAAATTACCTTTTAGGGGGAAATGGGGAGGGAGATGGGGCTTGTTGATATTCTAATAGCTGCTGATTATATCAAGGAAGTTGGGTAAATTCAAAATAAATGTGAGTGAATTTTCATCAGTGGAGTATTGCAACTGGATAACTCATATCAGAATAAGAAATATCCCAGCAATTAGATTTATTCAAAGCAACTTTTTACTTTTATACATTCAAAATTAATTATTAAAATCGAACAGTTCTTTTACTTAAATGCAAATTGTCAGTCTTCATCGATTGTAAGTTTTATTAAGGTGGTTTACTGTAATCTGATTTGATATTAGTTTTATTTTGCCTCAACTGAGAATTTGTCAAATCATTACAGTAACAATTGTCTATACCGTGTCATTTTAATTTAGTCACCAGGAATGAGGTAACAGTTCATCTGACTTAACTCATAATGGGCAAAGCACATTGATGGTTTCCCTGATGCCTTATGCAACATTTTAATGTGGTTTGTGAAGAAACAAAAAAATGGGTGAAAATACCACATAATTGCTTGTTTACAAAAATTGCACTGCTATTAAATTTGAGAGACTACATCAAAATATCAAAGAAACCACATAATATCTATCTGATTGCTCATTCTTTATTATTCACCCAAGCTGATGTCAAATGTCCAAGTAAATCCCAGCTGTGTTCCTTTTTTTTTATTTGTTCATAGGATGTGGGCGTCGCTGGCAAGGCCAGCATTTATTGCCCATCCCTAGTTGCCCTTGAGAAGGTAGTGGTGAGCCGCCTTCTTGAACCGTTGCAGTCGTGTAGTGAAGGTACTCCCACAGTGCTGTTAGGGAGGGAGTTCCAGGATTTTGACCCAGCGACGATGAAGGAACAGCGATATACTTTCAAGTTAGGATGGTGTGTGACTTGGAGGGAAACTTGGAGGTGATGGTGTTCCCATGTGCCTGCTGCCCTTGTCCTTCTAGATGGTCGAGGTCGTGGGTTTGGGAGGTGCTGCCAAAGAAGCCTTGGCGAGTTGCTGCAGTGCATCTTGTAGATGGTACACACTGCAGCCACGGTACGCCGGTGGTGGAGGGAGTGAAATTTACGGTGGTGGAGGGGGTGCCAATCAAGCGGGCTGCTTTGTCTTGGATGGTGTCGAGCTTCTTGAGTGTTGTTGGAGCTGCACTCATCCAGGCAAGTGGAGAGTATTCCATCACACTCCTGACTTGTGCCTTGTGGATGGTGGAAAGGCTTTGGGGAGTCAGGAGGTGAGACACTTGCTGCAGAATACCTAGCCTCTGACCTGCTCTTATTGCCACAGTATTTATCTGGCTGGTCCAGTTAAGTTTCTGGTCAATGGTGACCCCCCAGGATATTGATGGTGGGGGATTCGGCGATGGTAATACAGTTGAATGTCAAGGGGTGGTGGTTAGACTCTCGCTTGTTGGAGATAGTCATTGCCTGGCACTTGTGTGGCGCGAATGTTTCCTAGGAGCATCAGAAACAATTGTTGCAGCATAAAACAAGTACAGGAAAAATCAAAAAAATTGTAACACAAAAGTCAATTCACTTTCATTACACTGACCCTTCACAATGCTTCAAAGGTATTTATTTAAAATTTGGTCAGAATGTTCAGTGAAAGATTTTCCTAAAATTAACAGTTTGTCAATTTTACTGGATGGCACATGCCCTGCTTTCATTATCGATGAACCCAAGTGCAAAGTTGGGCACATTTGTTAAGCAATTCTTATGCTCTTTTATATAGTGGCTGGTTTTAAGCATGGCACAAAGCAGCACTGGAATTTATACATTAGGCTGCAAGTCCTGTAATGATGGACAGGAGCACTGAAAAGAAATGGGTGCTGCCTATGTCTGGTACGTTCCTTTCAGTCTTCCAGTTTTAAAATTTTCCCTCTTTTCAGAATATGTTGCTTTGATTTGTGTTACTTTGCCGATAAGATTTTATCATCAAAAAAGTTTTATTTTCATCTTTGAACTCTTAAATGCACCCAAAACACGTACGTACCAGCCAACAGCATAGGTGGAGTCAGGCTGCCCTGAACTGAGCTGTAAAATCCCCTCAAACATGGTACAGGAAACTCTTTATTAACCGGCACTGACGGGACCGGCGTGGTGCCGGTTAATCAAAAAGTCCGGATAACGGAGAGTTATATCTCCCAACGTACGAGAGCCCCGTACACATTGACATGCGCCTGCATTCGGAGCTCCGTCTCCCCGGGGACCGCCAGCTGACCATCTGTCGTGTCCGCTGCCTACCCGGGCTGCACATTCCCCTCCCAATCTACACGCTCCGATACAAGGCAAACGCCTCGGGGTTTTTTTAAAGTTAATTTTAAACGAGAGATGAAGGAAAACCCCGGTTACCTACTCAAGAATTTTGCCGGTTAAGAGAGATTTCCGGATATTTGGGTGCCGGTTAATAAAGAGTTTCCTGTATAAGGAAAAGCCTGTGAACCACTTACACTTCACCAGTAAAACCTGAAGGTAAATCAAGGCCAGACTGAAAGTGGGTAAACTTTTTCTCCTGATTTCTGTTAATGGTCATCCAATTAATTATTTGCGAATTTCAGAATTAATTTACCCGTACACTAAAATTAGCAAAACTGAACAGACATAAGCTGCCGGCTCTTTGATACCTCATTGCTTCTTGCATTTGAAGGTCAGACAGACTTACCAATTGCCTAAATGCAGCTTCTACTTGCCAGTCTAGATTTACTAATTTTTACGTTCCAAATCATTGCTTGCATAAAGTAAACTAACTGTTCTAGGCAGGTTTTATGCCAGGGACATTTTGGAATCAGTAAAGTCCAAGCGGTTGTAGGATTCATGCCCACATCCACGCCCTTCTTCCTCCTGCTTCCACTCTGTTCTGTGCATTTCATCTGTTTGACCTCTTTTTAATAATAAATGGAAGAAGCCCAAAAAATGTTGTTTGCATGGCCATTACCACAGTAGCTGATGTTGATATCCTGCAGTAGATGTAAGCAGCACCATGTATGTGCAGATACACAGATTATTCTAGTCCAGACCTCTGGGAGGAGTGGGGAAGCCAAGGAGACAAGAGAACAAATAAATAGAGGTCTGGGGGTAAAACCTCAATGGGACAGGCTCGGGGTGCACTGACTTGTTGGGTGGAATGGCTTGACAACTTTACCCCAAGAAAATTGCATTTGATAGTGAACCCACATTAATGTTAATGTTATATTACCAATTCACTGCTGAATTTACACCCGATTGAATATTAATCAGGAATTGAATTGGTAGTATAACGTCACAGTGAAATGATTGTTTTAAAATCAGAACAACTTCACTACTTCCAGTCATAGCCTCAAAAATTGTTGGTCTCTCCATGCATTTATGTTGAGTCACCTCAAGTAGAACCATGCCCACATGATTTTAACTTGCCAAAATCGCTGTTAAGTGGGAGGGAATGGTCTCAAAACGGGGTTGGTAGACTTAACGCCCCATTAATGCCGATGCTCTGCCTGCTGCCACTTTTACAGGGGCCTACGACCAGGTGACTAAAGCACCTGCACGCTTCAAGCAGTAGGCCCTGAAAAGGTAAGTTTAAGATTATTTTTAAGAGTTCCTCCAGGCCCCACAAGATTAAACGTAGGCCTCTGCTACCCCGGGTGCTCCCCACCCCTTCCACGATTGCAATTCCCCACACCCGCCCCCCCACCCAACTTACATGCTATGCGGCCTCCGGGCAGCCCGATATTAAGCGGTGCGAATCTGGCGAGCTTCATCGTGACGCCCGCTAGGCGCCTGTAGCTCACCAGTTCCATTTAAATGAGGCCCGAGCCTCAAAATGGCTCCGGCCTCTTCGCAGCCAGAATGCTTCACCGGTTGGCCATTCAGAAGTTACAATTGACTCCTGTGTCCTTTTCTCCAGTGAAAAGCTCAGCTCCATAAGTCTCTCTTCATAACTTACAGGCGCTATCCTGTTGCTCTTCACTAAAACAAATCTTTTTAAAGGTAGGGTGTCCAAAATTGCACTTAGGATTCCAAACGAGGCATCACCAGTAAAATATACAAGGTTCGAACAAGTTGTTTCAACTTATAATCAAATAAGCTTTGTTAATAAACAATTCACATTACCTGGAAACTTTCAGTGAATGATCAATAATAAGAACCAAATTCTTTCCATTTCCACTTTGACTAACAGAAGCGGGTGGGATTTCTCTGACTGCTTGCTTCTGTTTCAAGATCAACTTTGCACCTAGGTGACCCTTGGGCACGAATATGGGGGTTGTGAAATTGAAATCAGTGAGGTAAACAGCTGAAAATGGCCATTTATGTCATTTCTCTAGAGTTCTGCCGGACTCCCACCAAAGTTACAGCAGGAGATTGGTAGAACCCCAGTGGAATTTCCAATCCAGGGTGTGCACCTATTCACTGAGTGACCAGTGGGCACTGCGGGATATGTTTTACATTATTTGCCCTGACTCCACCATTTTAATTTACTTTTTTGGTTTGTTTTAAAAATATCAATTTAGATGCGTCACTCTTCCCTGAATTATTAGTAAGGAAGGCATGATGTATCCTTCAATTTACTGAACCGCTTGCAATAGAACTTGCATTTACTTGCATTAAAATCCATCTGTTATTTGCTAGCCCATCTGCTTAATGGCATGGGAGACCATGGGCTGTTGTAGTGAATGGAAATGTCACACTATTGTAAATGGGGTGTGCTGAATTGTAATGAAGGCATTTTCTCTCTCCACAGATGCTGCCTGACCTGCTGAGTATTTCCAGCATTTTCTGTTTATATTTCAGAATTCCAGCATCTGCAGTATTTTGCCTTTTTGTAATGAAAGCTTTGTTTTGTAAACTGTTTCAGCTTACCAGTATTGTGCCTGTACCTGTTCTTGTAACTGCATGTGTAATATACCTATGTTGGGCGTGCTTTACGGTTTCACGATGCAGAATGAAAGCAAAATTCTAGATCTATTCATCACCTTCTTATGGGCACTGCAACAAATTTTTCAGCAGGAAGCGGGCACAGTTGTGAATGTTGTTGCTTAGCATAATATATATATATATATAATCCAGATTTTGAACTTGTGCTAGTCACAGTATCATAGCAATACATTTGCTTTTTTTTGCTTTCATTAAATGACTACAACTTGTGGTGCTATTAAACCAGAAAACGAAGCAGACAATTCTGTTTATTCATCATGAGATCACTTCAACTCAAGGAGAAAATGTGTGTTGAAGAATCTGTAGATGTTGCCAGTTTCCAAATTTCAAAAGCTCCTGTAGGCCAGCATACGGAATAAATTGTATATGAACTTGAATGACATGCTATAATGAGTGCCTGATGCTAAGCTGCCATATTTAATTGATTGCACGTATAAATGACATTTCAACAAACTGACAGGAATTATATATGAATTGTTTTCAAAGAAAATTAAGTCTGAATGGCTCTTGAATGAGGTAAATATCACTGTCACTTTTCTGTCATTTTTTAATTTGTCCTCAAGACAGCTTGCAGTGTATACAGTCATGTTATGAATCCATTAGTTATAGCATATTTCCACAAGATATAGAAAGTCTCCAACGCACTGGCAGAATGTTTATTTCTAAAGTTTTAGTATTTCTCTTTTTTGTACAGGTCACATAATCTGGATTTCAGCAACAAGTTACAAAGTATGTATATTTCCCACTCTTATTTAAAGAATTTTAAGCTTAGTAAATTCTGTGATCTTTCCACTCACATTTTTAACAAATATTGCAAACAAAGAGCTTCCATGTTTTTGATATCAGCATTGTTACTGCTAATCTCCAAGCTGGCATTCTAACCTAAAACACATTGAATGAAATCCAATCAAGAACTAGAATATCCCTCACAATCTTTGCTTCTAATAAAATGAAATAAGTGAACTTCCATGGACATGATGACAGTCGCACGTTAGTGAGTTTATCATAACCTATCCAATTTTTCACCATTTGCCTATTATTAATCTATCTCTAGGTCCTAATTTGCTTCCTGAATTATTCCTGAAAATGCTTTAGGCGCACAAGGTAAAAAAAAATATTTGTGGTTATCAATAAAACTAATACTGCTTTATTGGCAGTGACTTCCAAGGCAGCAGTGTGTTCATCACCATATTAAGCTAAAGTGCACTGACTTAAGAATTCCCATGATTTGGCAAGTTCCAAAGATTTGGAAGCAATCTGAATAGAGATCTGTTCATTTAAAGCAGAAGTTAAATCCTGTTTATAATTGAGGAAATGGAATTGTCTATCTGCAAATTCGAAGGAAAACTAGAGAATTGTGTATAGGAGAGGTTCAACCAGCTCACAGCTTGGGAGGATAAAAACACATCTCGGCAAAGACAGATGATCAAGACAGTTGGTAAGGAAAGAATAGCTTCCAGATTTTTGACAACCTCAAAGGAAAGAACTCTATCAATTTATTTCAAAAGACATTACATTACAGGACCAATTATGCAGTTTGGTGTGCCAGTACTAATGGCACCGATTGGGTGAGTAGGGGGGCAAAGACTCAGATGAGCAGGCCATAGGCCTGTTTCTCATTAAAATGCAGCGAGAGCTATTCTGCGGCCAAACCATGCTTTTAGCACAGAGGGTTATTGCACTTTTCATGTGCTATCCTCATTAAGAGGTCACAATTATGTTAATTACCAGGTGGCGGAATTTTCCAACGTCAGGAATATGCTGAAGTTAATGATATCCTCATCATCCCTGTTGCCTGACACCATTAAGACGAAAACAAATGAGCAGTACAATTATATAATGAGGCACATGTAGCCACCACTATCCTAGTTAGAACAAAGACCCAGAATTTCCTCATCATTTTTGGAACAATGGTGTAAGAGCTATGTTTTCCTGAGGAAATTCGCACATAAGTGACTTACAGCGGTTTAACGCCGGAGCCACGCTATCCGCAAATTTCTTGATCATTTACGCCATTACAGTGTTACGTCCTCCAAAAACACACGTAGGTTATTAGCCCAGCCCCACTCCAGTGCAGAAAGAACAGAGAATGTGAGAGTCCCGCATTTACGACGATTCTGAATGGGCATAAATTTACGGACAAAAATTTTGGCGAAGCACGGCTCGAATCAACGTAACTGAGATCTCAGGGTGGAAAAATTCATCGCCATTTAGCGAGTTTTTTAGGTGCAAAATGAATGTTGAGGGGATGAATTTCGGGTTGTGATCTTCCATGTCCGATCTCCCCAGGCAATGCGGCAGCTGCCATATTGGATCAGGCAACTTTTAACCTGTAAGCAACAGGAGCCTCATTAAAATATTAAAATAAGGGTCTATTGCCCGTTGAAAGACCCTTTTCCCAAATTGAAATGTGGGAGTGCTGGATTCACGGATTCTTAACCCCATCCAATAATTCTTGGCACCAGCAGTTGGCAAGCAGGCTGAATCAGCTATACTAAAAGGGATCCTGAGCTACGTTCAGGTAAGGATCCAGTTTGTCTTTGTAGCCTGCTAGTGAACTTGTTGGCCTTTTCGAGGCTATCATGGCTGCTATAGGTGTTTGGAAAACTTGTGGACAAGTGATTTTTAGGAGCTTCAGCACCAACTCTGTGCAGGGGCTTCAGCTGATTATTGATGAAATATGGGTGTGTTGCTCAGGCTGTCATTGGGATGGAGGATGAGAAAGAGAAACAGCAGCAAGGAAAAGAGCAACCTACTCAACAGCGGTGGGTTCAACTAGAGCATCATAAGATGAGCATGTAGGCGGGGAAATTCCAACCCGTTTTTGGCATAATTTCAGTGCTTAATTGAAGCAAGTAACTTTTTCTGGCAGGAAAATGGGGAAGTTGCTGCTGACACCGGTTTTCCGCGCACCAAAATCAATTCCCCTGGAGTCAATGGAAAGGAAAATCAGGCGGGAGGTATCATGGGCAGCCGATCCGCTGCTTTCTGCCACCGCCAATAGTTAAGATCAGCTCTGATAATTCTGACAAAATGCACACCCATCTGGCTTTTGAAAAACAAAGCTTATTTTGATAGTTCAGCCTTTAGGAATGATGATGATGACTTCTCCCTCATTAAAGAACTTTCTTTGAAGAAGCCCCAGAACCTCTCTCAGTAAGCAGGTAAAGAGGTTGTCCATCGATTACATCTTCCTTCTGGTGAAACAACCATTACAGACGTAGTAGCCAATTCATATCATTCACATGTCTGAGGAGACCATCAAACCATTTGTTCTGACTCAAAGAGACACCGAGACAAAATAAATCTCTCCCCAAAAGCCATCATAAAATACATTTTAAAGTTGTTATGATACTAGTATAGCTACAGATTCCTATAAAAAATATGTAATATGGAGATTCTTATAATCTAAAGCAAGCCAGGCCCTCAGGTCTGTCACATGCCTCTGCACTAGTATGGCATTTTTCCTTTTCCCACACTAGCCTCTCTTTATGGTCTGTCTTTGAATGTCAAGATGTGGAGATGCCGGCGTTGGACTGGGGTGGACAAAAATGAGAAGTCGCACAACACCAGGTTATAGTCCAACAGATTTATTTAATTTTACAAGCTTTCGGAGCAGTTCGCTCCTTCGTCAAGTAAGTTTAGCAGTGAGAGAATCTCCCAGAATTCACAATTTAGACAGGATTTGCACAGACTGGGAACTGGATTGAGACTGACCCAATCTTACTGTACTGTTACATCGATCAGAAAGAGGATACTTCCATGTCATGAGTGCTTGCTGAATTTGAATGCAGATTGCAGAGAATAAAAGCACAGTGTTCTTTCCACTGTGCCACCAATCCCTCAGCACTACCTTTCAGAATGAGACTTTTACAAGTCTCCTAAAGCATTACATGAAAGACGTTTTAAAAATAATCTGTGTCTAAATTGTGAATTCTGGGAGATTCTCTCACTGCTAAACTTACCTGACGAAGGAGCGAACTGCTCCGAAAGCTTGTAAAATTAAATAAATCTGTTGGACTATAACCTGGTGTTGTGCGACTTCTCATTTTTGAATGTCAAATTAGAGGTAGATTTGTGCTGTGGATTTGCACAGACTGGGAACTGGATTGAGACTGACCCAATCTTACTGTACTGTTACATCGATCAGAAAGAGGATACTTCCATGTCATGAGTGCTTGCTGAATTTGAATGCAGATTGCAGAGAATAAAAGCACAGTGTTCTTTCCACTGTGCCACCAATCCCTCAGCACTACCTTTCAGAATGAGACTTTTACAAGTCTCCTAAAGCATTACATGAAAGACGTTTTAAAAATAATTATTTTTATAACATACTTTTAATATTTGTCTAAGAATGCTTCTGTTTTCTGCTTAGACCTTTGCTCTGATCACCTGAGTGAGATTAGGAACTCAGTTTGGGGAATTGACAGCACAAACCCATATCTTCTCACTTGATGCCAAAGTGTGTTGGTACAATAGCATGAAACATTCCAAAAGATTTTGGAAAATTATGTGGTTAGTACCTCTGCTACTTCCTCACAAATCTCCCTCAGAATAAATCCAATAGAGAATTCAGGAGAAATGTTTTTACTCAGAGAGTGGTTAGAATGTGGAACTTGCTACCACATGGGGTAGCTGAGGTGAATAGCAGAGATGCCATTAAGGTGAAGGTAGATAAATATATGAGGTAGAAAGGAATAGAAGGTTATGCAGATAGGATTAGGTGAAGTAGGCTGGGAGGAGGCTTGTTTGAAGCATAAACACCGGCATAGACCAGTTGTGCTGAATGGCCTGCTTCTGTGCTGTAAAATCTATGTAATTCTATGGTATTCTGGGGTGAAGGCCTTCCAGGCCTGGTGGCTTATGAACTTTATCCTTCCATTAATCCTTTTAAGCTGCTAAGATAATGCTCCTCCACAAATTTTCCAAGATGGAGATATCTGGCATGACCCAGGATGTGCAAGATGAAGTGAATTGAGTTGTACTTATGGTACAAAGTATGCATCCAGGAAAAGCCCCTGGTCATGATGGGTTTCCTGCAGATTTATTTTATAAAAAACGACTTCCTGAATTAGCCTCCCCCTCACTGGTTGAGTTATTAGATTATATGATTGCTAATAAAATTACTTCTTATTCCTGGAGAGAGGCCACAATTTTATTCATGCACAAGATGGATAAATGTCCTTTTGCTGTGCTTCTTCCTGACTTTTTAAAAACACTTAATTGCAAATACAACTTATGAAAATCTAAGCTTTAGATTTACAAGAGATTTTCTTAAGTGAGTACAATGAAATCAAATGATCATACACTGTTGCTTTCTCGATTGAGCAAGAACGTTGGTGCTCTGATAATAAATAGAACTAAGATTTATAATTTCACATGTGAAGAATCTGAGGCCCTATGTTCATGCTTGCTGGTGTAAAGGAACATTTGGCAGTAACTGAGTGCTAACTGCATTGAGTTACTGCCAAACACTTAATATCCACTATTTGGACCCACTGTTTGGTATTTTATTGCTGGTGATAAATTAAGTCATCCAACCACCTGACTAGAGCCATGAATGCAGTTATGTTTCTGAATGAGGCAGAAATGAATCTTTGGCACTTCCATGTCACTGCAGAGCAACAGGAACGGAAGTGCTGATTGGGAAAAGCAATCTAGAATATAGAAAGGGGAGAAAACGCATATTTACAGAGCAGGAGCTGTAGCTTGTGCGGAGGAGTTAATGGAAAGACAGCATTGATTTTGAGAAGTGAGATTAATCTATCAAATTCTTTCATGAGAAAAGAGAATTGGAATGAGATGGCTGGGGGTTGAACACAATCCCTGGAAACAAAAGGAGCTGACACAGTATCAAGTAAAGGTTTAAAGATGTTGTTAAAAAATCCCAGAAAGATCGAATTAGGCCTATTAAGTGAGGAGAGAAACTAAAGGAGGAATCCAGGAGCGGAATGTGCTCGTAAACTAAAAGGAAGGTAGCACAGCTATTCCATCTTGAAAGACTAGAGGGAGCAGGAAAAAATTAAGGTGGGAGGCGCCATAACTTATCTTCTAAAGTCTCTATAACTGTAGAACATATATCAACATTTCTTTGTAGAATATACCTCATCATTTAACTGCTGTCAGCAAGTTGGTTGCTATGCTTGTTAGAACGCTGAGTTCTATTTAAATTAGCTGGCCATCCTATAATGCAGCTGGCGTACCTGAGCAATGCTCTAGTCACACAGTGGCCCATCTGGAATAGACACCGTAGCTGATGCCGCCATAATTTGTTTTTAAATTCAAGCACCGTTTCCCTTTGCCCCCAAGTTACTCCTGCCTCCTTTACCTGCTACCACCCCTGCCCCTTGCTTCCTTTTCCCATGCTAGGAAAGTGCTATGCACAATGGGTAGCCAGAAACCCTTCACTGCCTGCTGGTACCCGACAATACGACCCCGGCATTTCTGATGGCATACCGCAAGGGCTGCCTTATTGGCCCCATTAATTCCTATTAATAAATATAAATTACTTTTGTGTCTGTTGTAGTTCAGAAGATGGTGTAGTACAGAACGTCCCATAGTGCTTCACAGAGTCGTAATCAAAAATTGGATGCTGAGCCTAAAAAGAATATCTGAACCTACGAACATACGAACAATGGCGGACAGGTGAAGACCACCTGGTCCATCGAGCCTGTCCCACACAATTGCGATACCTTGTATATCACAACATATACACTCCACCCCACCCAAAACCATGTGATCTCCTGGGAGAGGCAAAAAAACAGGTAAAAAAACCCAGGCCAATTTGGGAAAAAAAATCTGGGAAATTCCTCTCCGACCCATCTAGGCGATCGAAACTAATCCAGGAGATCACTCTGGCCCTGAATTCCCTGCAGTACCCACCTTCTGTAAGAGGAGGGGCCCAAGGATAAATCCTTAGGGAACTCCAGAGGTAACATTGTGGGAGGCAGGAAGAAACACCATTGTTGGAGATACTGTGGCTACAATTGGATAGGTCAGAGTGGAACCAAGCAAGGACAGTCCCATCGAGCTAGAATACGGAGGAGAGGCATTGGAGGAGGATGGTGTGGCTGACCGTCAAAAGCTGCACAGAGGACAAGGAGGATGAGGAGGAATAATGCCAGTCACAGAGGAAGTAATTTGTGACTTTGGTTAGGGCCCTCTCTGTGCTGTGGCAGGGGCAGACATCTGATTGGAGAGATTCAAACAGGGATTTATGGGAAAGATGGGCGCGGATTTGGGAGGTGACAACAGGACTTTAGAGGAAATGGAGGTTGGAAATGGGGTGGAAGTTTGAAAGGACAGAGAGGTTTTAAGGGTAGGTTTTTTGAGGAGGGGATGATAACTGCAATTTTGAAAGGGAGGGCGACAATACCTTGAAATAACAAATTATATATTGTTTTGTTTTTATTTTATCCCCATATTGTAGCACCTGGTAGGTATGTATGCTATTCTTTCCTTTCTTGTGCTTGATATTACATAGAATATACAACACAGAAACAGGCCATTCGGCCCAACCAGTCCATATTGAGCCACTAGTAGCTTTAAAAGCTGATAGAGGTGCAGAAGAAACTTCATTTCATGCTGGAAAGGTTTTTCTGTATACTACAAAAGTCCCAATAAGGACTGACATGTCTTAAGTTACTTACATTCAGACACTTTTGTACAAGAGTTCTATCAGAATTTGGGAACTGCCTCCGAAAGGTATTGCAACCTTTATGGGCCTGCATTAACATAACAAGTTTGTACTTGGCTATTCAGAATGTTGGGAATTGTTTTCCTCTCAAGCTAAACAACTGAAGATTCGAATGACTTGTCAGTAGATATCATGTATATACTTACAAGTTATAGGGCATTAAAAACACTTTTTTGCCCAGCTATATTCCTGAGCACATACAGTGGGTCGTAATTTGTGACCACTACGGGTGTGTACGAGGTGCGTACATGCCTGTAAGGGCCGCGCAAGTTCCGGGTTTAGGCATGCGAAGCGCATGCACGAAAACCCAGAACTTGCGATTTGTCAAGAATTCTCTTGACAGATGACCCGCATCCCCGGGAAAAGGATGGAGAGTAGCGCTATTTGACCAACTTCCGCCCGCTGAATGCCCGTGAAATTCTTACGCCTGGTAAAAGTAGCATAAGAGTTTTAAAAAATAGAAAAATAAAATGTTATCACTCATTTATACTTTAAAAACCCTGTCCAATAATGTAAGTTTATTTTTAGCCCCGTTAAAACATATAGGGGGAAAAATTGGGTTGGTTTTATCCTCTCGTTAGCGCCTTGCTTGCGCCCCGGCCGCAAACTTCCCTTGCGCCCCCTGACCTATCGCCGGATGATATGTCCGACACGATCAGGGGGCGTTTTTGCAGCAGCGGTGGCGCTACCTAAAGGGCAGGTGTCGGGCCGCCATTTTTATTTTGGCCTGACTGCCAGCACCTGCCCCCTTTCGCTTTTTTATGCGGGGTGTCGGCTGCGATCGCTCGCGTTTTCACAGCACCCCGCTCCTCGGTGGTCCAGCAGGGCCCCAGTGCGCGCAGTGCTTGGCCCCTCCCCTTTAATCAGGGGAGGAGGCCTACAATGATGCGGCGCTACGTCACGCAGCTGCACGTAGCGGTGTGAAATTCAGCAGTAGCGCCCCAAGCAGGAGGTGGAGCGCTTTCCTGCTTGGGGCGCTACTACTGAATTTACACCGGAGGGGCGCTAACTTTTTTGGGACGCTTAATGGGCGCCACCCAATTTTTCCCCCATAATTTTTTTTTCCAAAAAATTTAATTTTTGTTTAAAATATTTAATTAAATGGCATTTTAATTAATTTTTAAATATGTAATTTAATTTTTTTTTAATTTCATCTGTTTGTGTATTTTTTAAGTGATCCCCATTCATACTTATGGGGATTCTGTTAGGGTTTCCCTTCTTTTATTGGTTGGGCCGGCCCACGTGATCACAGGGGCGCTTGCGAACCGCCTGCACCCCTGGGATACGTGGGCCTTTACCCGCGCGTACCCGGAGAGGCCCAGGAGCGCGAGTCTCCATACTTCCTGGGCCACCAGGTAAATTTGTAGATTTTTTAAAGGTCGGAGGCATCCGCTCGCGGGAAGCCTCTGAATGCAAATTTTGGGCTAGTATATCTGTTATGTTGCGCTTTTGCTGATAATCAAATATAGATTATATGATTTAAAAATAAATTAAATACGTCAAACTGATGTACCATTTAAAGAGAAAAAATGCTCCAGGGGTTGCTGGCCTATTTGCCTTTGCTCTGGGGAGACTCTAGGGGGGATTTTAACTTCCCGGTGGCTGGCTGGGGGAACACATGGGCCAGTCAATTGATATCTGTGGCGGGGGGCCTGCTCCATTTTGAGGGCCGGGTCTCATGAACATACATCTGGCGAGGCACACGCCTCGTACAGGAGTCCTGGTGCAGGGGTGCGATAGCAGCATGCAACAGGGGAGCTCGAAGGAGCACTCTTCCTGCTCCTGCCCCCACAAAATTAATTTTAACGCTTAGCTTTTTGGGTCCCTTCCTCTTGCCCGCCAGGTATTACTGAGCAGAGCCTCCACGGCACCTGCTGCACCCAGCATAGTTATACCTCCCTTATACCTCCCCTCTTCCCACTGTCCAGGGCCCCAAACACCCCTTCCAGGTGAAACAGCGATTTACTTGTACTTCCTGCAATTTAATATACTGTATTCGCTGCTCACGATGTGGTCTCCTCTACATTGGGGAGACCAAACGCAGATTGGGTGACCGCTTTGCGGAACACCTCCGTTCAGTCCGTAAGGGGGACCCCGAGCTCCCGGTGGCCTGTCACTTTAATTCTCCGCTCCACTCCCACTCTGACCTCACCGTCCTCGGCCTATTACACTGTTCCACGGAAGCTCAGCGTAAGCTCGAGGAACAGCACCTCATCTTTCGTTTAGGCACCCTACAGCCCTCTGGACTCAACATCGAGTTCAACAATTTTAGATCATAACCTCGGCCCTATCACATTTATATTTTATTTTTTCATCCACCCTTTTGTTTGGCCCCCCCCTTTTTTTTCCCTCCCAGAAGCTGGCAGCTGTCCTTCATTCTGCCAGTGCATTTCACACTTCATCTAGCCTCAACCTGTCACATTAACACCTCCTCTTGCCTTGATTATCTCTTAATGTCTCTCAATGTCTCTCCTTTTGTTCTTTCATCCCCTCCCCCTTTTCCCAGCTTTATACTTGCTTTAAATCTATTTCATTTCCTGCTTTTTTCCAGTTCTGACAAAAGGTCTTCGACCTGAAACATTAACTCTGTTTCTATCTCCACGGATGCTGCCTGGCCTGCTGAGTTTTTCCAGCGTTTTCTGTTGTTATTTCGGATTTCCAGCATCCGCAAGATTTTGCTATCGTCATAGTTAAAATAGCATTCGGTCCTACGTATATCATAGTCCCCTGACTTGCGTGGATTCATGAAGCTCCCGCCTGATTGAGGAGGGAGCCTCAGCCACCCAGTGGGAAGCCTCAGGAAATATGGTTGAAATATGGGGCAGTAAGTCAACACCTCGATTTTAACTCCGCCCCCCCCCCCCCACCCCATTTCCGCTGGGCAGAGGGAGTTAAAAATCCCCCCCATTTGTTTTAAAAATGAAGATCTGCTCAGGCTGACTTTAATTTTTAGTGCTGGCGGAAAATGGGTAGTAGCAGACCAGCCGCCTGTTCTACACCCCACCCCATGTTTGGTGCAAAGGACAATCGCACGGGGTGTATAATGGCCGCCGATCCTCTACTGTCCATTCTCTCCACCGTCGAAAGTTAAAATCGGCTGCTACGTTTTTTTTGGTAAGTAGCCATAAATGAGAAATGCAACTTTCGAATGGGTGGCTCGAGCCATTGAAAGGCCCGGGCCTCATTTCCATGCCGCCGGTCAGCTACATGCCCTGAACGGGTCTTCCATTGCGGCTCGTCGGCTCTGGGCCGGCACAATAAAGGGCGCCGCACACGGCACCAGCCAACAGTTCGGTCCTTTGGGAAAGGGGCGGTGAAGTGAAGGGAAACCCTGGGCTAACCAGCACCTCAGAGGATTTTTGTGGAGCTGGGGTGGGGAGCACCCATGCCTCTCCTGGCTCCACAAAAAATATAACTTGGAAAAAGTTTTGGGGCTGTTTTTGTCGCAGGTAGCAGCCGTCCCTTTAAGAACTGCTGGTTAGGCTGCTCAACACCATGACACAAGGGTGGACTGTGCATGGCGCACGATCAGCCCATGTGTCCCTTAAAATTGCAATCAAGATCCTATCTACATCCTAGAACCCCGATTTGCATAGCAAAGAGGCCTGTGCTCTAACCGACCATGAGAAGGCCTGTTAAAAAATGGCAGTGGCTGGAATATTAAAGGGGCGGTAAGTCTACCGACCCCAGTTTGAGGCCATTACTGCCCCATTAACATCAATTGCGGCTAGTTAGAATTGTCCTCAATGTGACTTAACCTGCCCGAATAAAACAGCATTGCTAGTTCCAATTTGAAAGACCATACCTCTTTCGAACTAATCGCAGTCAACTACTGGGCTTCACAATTCAAAGCTCTAACAATGTAGATTACTGACATTCTGAAATAAACACAGTGAGAAATTGTTTGCTACTTTAATTTTTTTAATACTTGGGGGACTAACAAGATTACTCATTTGAACTTTTATAGTGAGTCTCTCTGGTAGAATAATACAAGATACAAATGCCTTGCTGTGTATGTTCCATAAACTCTGAAATGTAATTGTCCTTTAAAAGTAAAGTTCAGAACAATTTCAATCCTAGAGTTAAATACACATTCATAATGGGTAGCACTGGGATATAAGGCAAGAAATGACTGCTGGCGATATTAGTGCATAAATGCTTTATGGGTTCATATTGCATTCTCCATCTTCTATTTTAAAGCAGACATTAACCCATTTGCTTTAAATACCTCTGATAAAATTGCAGACCGAGGAACGTCATACAAGCATGTTAAGCACCAACGCTAATTTCTAAACTATATTGTTTACTTCAAATGAATATTAAAAAACAGTAAAAAAAAAGTTAAAATGGAACCATTTTAACATTTCTTTTATCACTTCCTTTTTTAACTTCCCCCCAATCTAGAATTCTAATTCAACATTTTCTCCATTTGGATTTCTTTTTTCTTATGATGCATGCATTGATTTGATTGATGCTCGATGGTACCAAGATATCATTTACAACAACCCTGCATTCTACTTCATTTCTGTTTAGGAAAATATAATGATTTGTTGCACAATTATTTTTAAAAAACTTATAGAATGATTATTTTTGGCTGTTGATTTTAGCGTTTATTGAATATTCAGAAAAAGAGCCCTCTACAAACCAAAAATTCTATTGGCTTGCTGCACACAAGTATTTATATGTTCTTTTAACTTCTTACCTTGTGCCGTGAAAAAATAAGATGTTCCTGTAATTTTAGGTAATGCAGAGCAGAGAATTGGACAGTTACAGTCGATGAGCAAAGTATTTGTATAGGAGGTCTGTTCTGGAAATACACCACTGCAATTGGACCACTTCAGTTATGTTGGGTTTTCTTTTGACCTCATTAATATTGTTGATGTTGCATATAAATTCACATTTGTCGTTTACTTAGAATATGTCATTGTGCACTCGTGTGAGAAAACATTCATGAGCAATGCAGTTGCAATTCAATTCATTGTTTTCATTGTAAGTGAGAAGTCGCACAACACCAGGTTATAGTCCAACAGTTTTATTTAAAATTACGAGCTTTCGGAGCGCTGCTCCTTCTTCAGGTACAGGTACTTGTACCTGAAGAAGGAGCAGCGCTCCGAAAGCTCGTAATTTTAAATAAAACTGTTGGACTATAACCTGGTGTTGTGCGACTTCTCATTTTTGTCCACCCCAGTCCAACACCGGCATCTCCGCATCATGTTCATTGTAAGTGGAAGGGCTATTTATTTAATTGTTGTTGCAGACTGTCTAAATAAAAGTGCACCTTTTGCTTTGGTGTGCAAAATATATCTTTCCATTTCAAAGAATTATGCAATTTCAGTAACATGAATTTTAGGAGGAAGTGTCTCGTAGTAGTGCTCCTTACAGAAAGACCATCGGTGCAGAAGCAGATATACTGGAAGCTACATTTCTTGGCTGTGCAAATGTTAATTTGTATTTTTTTCACCTGTTTAAATCAATAAATGACTCAGTAACTGTGAAAAGTTCAGAAGCAGGTAATACATTGAAAGAGGAGAAATCTGTGGTAATGGTCTCTTCAGTGGTTAAATCACTACACAGCAGAGATTCAGTCATATTCCAACCACACAGTGGTTGCTGGCATCACCTTGGCACTGTGTACAATGGTGCACTTCATAAGCCTGACATTTACCATATGGTAATACTGCACGTGATGAGATCAATGTACCATAGCTTCCTTTTTGGCTCATATAGGATTTTGAACATTCTCACACTCCGGACATTGAGAAGAACCCAATATATTAGCAACTTTCAAACAAATGGCAAATAGGTCATTGATATATTTGCTTTTAACAACTGCATAGTTGTTGCTTCTAGAAGAGGTGTGAAACAGCATTTTACCTGTCGTGAATATATTAGATGCAGTAAAAGTGACAGATTACAGTGCGACCCTCTCTGTATTCCATCTAAATTTCTACAAATAACACATTGAGAAAAATCCTAGCATGAATGTTCCTTAACATTATAAAACCTATCCATATGCTTAAGGAGGTAAATGGGAATATTAGATTTCTAATGGGCTAAAATGTGAAGTGCACAAATTTCTGTTTTATTAAACTAGGAAATTCCATACAAGAAAAAAATGTTTGAAGAAACTCTTTCAGAAATTGATTGAACTGTGGAAAAAGTGTATCTGACGAGTGGTTTCCTGTACAACACTACATTTATCTTACAATGTGACAGGAACTGGAATGTATTTATTCCAACTGCAAACCATGCATATTGAGAATTAACTGAAGTATGACATTTGGAGAATACCCCTGAACAGAATCTGCGAAAATAAAAAACCTCACATACCAGAAACATAAATCAATTTATGAAGCTGAAAACTCACAGGAGATAGAAATTCTTCTAACTATAGGCTAGATTTTCCAACTAGCCATATCAGTCCTGCCAGCATGATTCAAGTATGTGGGAACTGAAAATTAGCCACTGATCACTTTCACCCAGTCCCTGCTGAAACTCTCCAGTTAATGTTTTACATTCAGGCGTTCTGCTGTGTTATTTACTCCAGCTTATTGAGTGAGAGCCTCAATTTCCATGAAGTCTGCTTGCCAATGATAGCCTTTAGTAAACCTCTCGATGGTTGGGCGGAAGTACCGCCCAGTTTACCTCTGGGCATTAAAGGGAAACTGCATGGCTATGACTAACTGCAAGGGGTTCCTGCTTTTCTAGGTAAATTATTTTGGATGCGTTTTTCCTATATAAATCTTCAGGTTTGGATCAGATCATGGTTTGTGTTAGTAAACAAGCAGCTCAATCATTATTTCCAATATCAAAGATAAACCAAATGTAAACATCCTTAAAGAAAAGTGGCTCTATAAAGTGGCTCCAACAATATCAACATTCATTCCACCTCAAGGTGTGCCAAGACAAGTTATTGTTACCACAATGCATGGGGTTGCATTAAAAGTGCCCCTAACCGCTGCATTTCATGCTTTAATTGGTACAAGATGAAAGAAGGCATTTGTTGGTATGTTAATCTGCAGTAGTAAAACCTTTAACGTGTTAAAACGTTCCAAGGCGCTTAAGAAATTAAACTCAATTTATTTCCCTACAACTGATCAATATCATTTCAGATAGTGCTCCCTTGGTGGCCTGTGCCTCCTTGTGTTCTTCCATTAGATGGCCGTGCAATTAGCTCTGCCATGTCTGTTGCTGCAGTGGCTGCCTAATGCTGTCACTTCCAGTCACATTTTCTGTCATTTTGGGGAGGGTTGATGGAATAGACCAGAAATGGCACTGCCCTGAGAGGCAGCAGCCTCATCTGTACCTACTCCTGGAATGCCCCTACTGTTGGTCAGTCCCTCATTATGCACAATGATCTGCCTGGGAGGAGACTTGTAGACTGCAGTGAAACTACTGAAGCCTGAATAACTGCTCTCTCTATCCAATCCCTCAACATGTTGAAACTGGACAGAATAGCCTGTTGCAGATCACAGCCCAAAGCCTCTATAGCAGCAGTCTGAGCATTCATAAGCAATACTCTGACTGGGTTTAGGACCCGTCACTGGGGACTGGAATTGCCCGATACTCCATGGTAGATTGCAGTGCTCAGAAGCCTTTGTGCACAACTGCACAGATGTGACTAATGGGTTCTGCTAGACCTGCTGTCAGGCCTAGCAGAATGCTTGGAACACTCTCCAATTACTACATAAAATGTTGGTGCTCAGATAGCATCATTCATTTAAATTCAGGCTGTGTGAAATCTGAATTCCAGCGCTGTGCAGCTGCGGAAATATGCAAGCTGAACCTCAAGTCAATAGGTTACTGTCCCTCCAGTGTCACATCTACTTACTTCTCCTCAGACTGGTTCAGTGCTTCACTTGGTGCTCCCTCCTGAAACTCACTAGCTAAATCCACAGGCTGGATGTAGCTGTGCTGGTGCTTGTGCTGTGAGGAGTGAGTGATGCAGGATGCTGGGTGTATCTGTGGCACTGCTTCTTGTTCGATTCCTACAGCGAGATCATCATATGTTAGAATGTTGGCTGCATGACACCGTTTCAAGTTGCTTACATGGGAATATACTGCGTGACTTGGTGTTGTGCTTATGATTATGCCTGTGGGGCAGTGAGTAAATGAATGAGGTGAGACAAAATAATATGATAAAGATGTACCAGCCCTGAGTTTAGGGGAGGCTTCGTCCCCATCTTCACCTACTCCCTCTATGCCCGCTGTGTCAATAACTTCCAGTGCAGCCTCTTTGAAGGACCTTGTGGGCTTTCTAATATGAGGTCCTCCTCCTGTCTATGTCTGCTGTCTTCTGTTATATGCTGCACTATCCTACAAGCAGGGAAGCAGAGTTGAGAGGTTGGAAGTATCAGTGCTGGCTGCAAATTGGGTGCAATGAACTCTGTGCCCAAATTCCTGATAAGTGCTCCCATCTACGTTGGTGGCATGAAGGGAAAAAGGCACTTTCACATTCCATTATGAATCTGGCCAGTTCTGATGATACTTTGTGTTGTGTTTCTGCATTCCTTATCTTTCTTACCTTTGTGTTTTCCATCTCTTTTTCTCCCTCTCTATCTTAATTAGACATGAGGTGAACTGAGTATGGCTAAAAAAATTATTCAGTATCAAAATGATTTCATTGAGTTGCCACATTACAATGATCAAATAAACAGGCTGATCAACGAGGCTAGAGAGTGGGTTTTTATTATTTACTAAAGCTCCAAAATTTGACAAAATATCAAAACCGACGCATCTTCTTCATCAAACATTTTCAAGTACTTATTGTTACCCAAGATGCTCTGCTTTATACTAAGTCTGACTTCAGGACTTTCGATCCCAGTCTTTCCCTCCTTACTTGAATGGTGGTATAGTTGTACCTGGAGTTTCCTCATTCAAGCTAACTGCCCATAAATCAGAAATTCAACAGCCCCCAACCGCTCAGAACATATTACAAAGTAAGCAATGCAAAATTTTAAATGCAAAGTTTCACTTGTCACAGTTCCAGCACTAAATCGTAAAATTTATCCTATAATTATTTTGGGTCTCATGGTAGAATGCGTAGACTAACGTGTGCCATGGAATAGTATAATGTGGGTTTGTGTCTGTGGTTCCCCACATGGTAATTCCCTGATCTCAGCTGTGCTGTCAGGAGATGGCATTGAGTGGTTTGCCACAAGGAGGAGGAAAATGTCAGAGAGGGAACTAGCCTGCTGATCCCCATATCCAGTTGGAAAGTCGCATTGCCAAAGGCCTAGGAGTAGATTGCTTGCCTATCCTCATGGCCAGAATTCTTGAGAACAAACTACAGTGGGGGGGAACTGCAAAAAAAAAAGAATATTTCTTTAAAAATATATTTTATCAAAATTAAAACAAAATATAAAACCCTCTGCCAATTACAACAACTGCCACATGGAAACCTTTCTGTGGTTAGAAATATACTTCAATGATTTATTTTCACAGAACCCGATTATAAGCTAAGGAAATCATAAATGTAACTTAAGGAGTAACAACTTCACACTAAAGAGTCATTCATTTATGGAATGGATTGTACCTAGCATACAAATGTGGATTCACCTGAAGCATTTAAAAAAGGAATAGAAGATTGCAATTTGGAGAGGAAGTAGAGTTATATTGGCTTCATGCCATGGCTGGAAGGAGTTGAAAATGGTCCGAGTACATCCTGTGTCTGAAGAGCTTGCTGGTTGAGCTGGTTTGATCTTTTCTCATTCCGAACTTCTTACGTTTTTTAAAAATGTAATGGGAAAATATATTTATTTTTGCATTATTTGCACAATTAATTTATTTTTTCTCTATAACCTACCTGAATGACTGGATAGCATGTACCATTCTATATTTGAGAAAACTACAGAACTATATTTCTTTAATGTATAGTTAGAATTAATATGAATTTTCATAGATCAAAAATGAAAAGCAGATGGAGTATCCTAATTATCTCTTCCTAATGTGGCTTTTCTTTTTTTTAATTGAAAATCTTGGGAAGCCACAAAGACTATGATTGGCTTCACAATCCTCGCAGGCTCAACCCAATGCCTGCTGGGCCTAATTAGTGGAAAGCTCCCTCTCCTCCCGACCCCAGCAGCACAGCTCTCACCACAACTACAGGAAGGGGCACGTGCCAATGCAATGCAGTCTTCTCCAGAAATAATGGCCAGGCGTTTCCCGAGCCGTACCGCCATAGTAATGGCGAAATTACGACAAACGCCATTATTACAGCCACGGGAATCCCAGGAAATTATAGTATTAGTGAGCAATGGCACTATTCCCACGCCATAATTTCCTGGGACCTTTGCGGCGCTCTGCCGAAACTCTGAAAAATTGACTATGCAAGCTCGACCCCCAATTCAAAACAGTGGCGTTGGTGAATCTCCGGGATTTGCACTAACTTTCTTGCCACTTGCAGGAGCGCTGTTAAATAAAGGTACTGGTGGCCTCAAATGATTGCAAAGGTTAGTTTCAGGCACAGGTAAGAGCATTAACCCTTTTGTCCCGCTTCATACAACTGCCTGTTATAAATTAATAAAAAGGAGCAGCAAGGGCAATGGGATCATACAGTTACTTGTGGGCTGATAGCAGTGAGTAAACTCATTTTAATGTGTGTGGACTAATGATGCACAACTTGCTACTAATAGCTCAGATAGTCACAAAGCACTTCTGAATACTTGTTTAAAAAAGGTCGTCACAGTTTATATGGGGCGACATTGCAATCGCACATTAGATATCAAAATACCATTTAACTGTGAGGATCTTGAAATTGAGCAATTTTTTTAAAGCAGAGGTAGTAGTATCAATAAATAAAAGAATGCTTCTGAGCAATAGCACCACTTCTGAGCTCCCTGATTCGTCACTATCCTTGCTGTGGTGGATTCAAATCAGTTTTCCAGTAAATTTTGGAGTAAGTTTGCCACTGGAGGATTGGGGCTCACCTTTTATATTTGCCTTTCAGGATCTGCTATTTACTGGACCAACACCTCTGATCACAAAGGCCCGGATTTTGTAGTCGGTTTGGCGGTGTACTCCTCCTTTGAAATCCACCACAAGTTTGGGATTTCTGCATTGCGCCAAATCCGGAACTTGCGGTCTGTCAATGTATGCGTTGACAGGCCATCCGCAAGGCCCACGAGAAAGCAAATACTGGCACAGAGTTGGGCTATTTTCCCCACTGACTGGCCAGCAATTGCGTATGGAAATGTTACGGTTGATGCAAACAGGCTCAGGGCCTGTTTGCATCAGTGTAAGAGGCTACCTCAGGCATGATTTAAACATTTTCATATCGGAAATTATACACATACATTGTATCAAATGAATTTCTGCAAATATTGGCCCGAATTAGAGTTTTAATGATGTCGAAAATTATCAAAAAATCTAGGGGTAAAAATTCAGTTGGTTGCGCCTCCCGTTAGCGCCTTAAGAGGGCGCTAATGGGGCGCAAAGCCGCTAACGCCCGGGCGCAGCGATGTTTGCGCCGCTCGAGAACTTAACTTGAGATTGTGCGGCGGCGCTAAAACTTACCGCTGCGACCACCTGCGCGCGCAGATTGTGACGTCATTCCATGGTGCAACGCCCTTGTGGCGCCCCGGAGCGGAAATTGAGTGGCGCCCCCTGCCTTACCGCCTGGCGCTTCCAACGACCAGAAGACTGGAACGCTATCAATCGCTGTGGGGGGGGGGCGCTATTTAAAGGGGGCCTCTTCCTGTTTTTTAATAGTAGGTGGCATTTTTGAACTACGCATTCTGAGAGAGAGAGGGAGAGACTTCTGGAGAGATTCAACGTTGTGTGAAGGAGTTTTGGGTACTGAGCAGCACTTTGCAGGTTCATTTTGATTTGCCATTCCTTGTATCGATTTAGCAGAGACTGTGGGAGCTGCACTCTGAGCTCTTTGCCTGGTACTCTCCATTGTTCTTTCCAGCACATTTGATGTGCAAGTCTCTCCAGGCCGAGATTCAAGGCTGCAATGAGCAGGATGTGGATGGAAAGCAAGATTAACCATCCCCTTTAAGAACTGGCCCGTGCCATTGTGTGTGTGTTCCATTGCTGACTGACATTACATGAGCTTCGCCAGCGCTCTGAGTTAGCGCCTCACTCCTTGGCCTTTGCGCCTTAAGACAGGTGTGCAGCGCCTGCTTTAGCGCTCCACTCACCTCCCGGGGCGGTAAAAGTGAAGTTTCCAGTCAGTGCCGATAATTAGCGCCAGGCGCTAATATTTGCGTCCAGACGATATTTGCGCCCCAAATGGGGCGCGACCTAATTTCTACCCCCTAATTTTTAGTGAGGTTGGTGAAATGAAGCTAATTACAAATTAAATTCCAATCCTGTAAATTGTAATTAAATCTGATTTTGGGATTCCATTAAGTCTCATTACAGGATTTCCTTCAGAAATGATTAACATCAAATTCTGTTTTGTGATTGGAGGACCAGGCCCACGTGATCCAAGGTAAGCTTCCGCACCGCCTGCGTCCCTGGGATCCGTGGGTCATTACGCTGCCCTCCGCCTCGCAGCCTCAGACCGCAGGTTTTCGTAGTCTCATCGTCATCAGGTAGGTGCGTATTCCTTTCGTGGGTCGGAGGCGTACTCCGGAGGTATGTCTCCGACTGCAATTTTTGACCCACAATGTGTATTATGAATTCAGCTGCTGTCAACGCTATGATCGGCTCAGAGGGGGTGCAATTAAAGTGAAGCTAAATATGTCATTTCTGCTTCTCCCACCAAAGGTTGAACAGCTCACTATAATTCAGTGTAGAACTTATGGCTGATATTTCTCTTCTTTTCAAAAATAGTTGAGATGCCTGTTTTTGTCAAAATTAACAAACATAACTTTCAGGCAGTAGTCACATACTATTTGCATATAATTGCCCTTCTGACTTCGGTAAGCTGTGGAGTTGTTGGTGCAAGTCTGAAAAGACCCTGTGCCATAAAAGTTGAAGGCAGGGCCAGTGAATTTCTCAGCCGTTGGCAGTGAAGTGCAGGTTGTTGACTGTAGGGCCGATTTTAACTTGGCTCGTCCGGTGAAATTTATCGCCCCGTTACTGCCCCGCCTTTATATTTACTGGGGCATTTCGTTGCCCACCTGTATCAAGTGGAATCATACAGCACAGAAGGAGGCCATTCGGCCCATCGTTACTGTGCCGGCTCTTTGAAAGAGCTATCCACTTAGTCCCAATACCGTGCTCTTTCCCCATAGCCATGCAACTTTTTTCTTCTCAAGTATTTATCCAATTCCCTTTTGAAAGTTACTATTGAATCTGCTTCCACCACCATTTCATGCAGTGCATTCCAGATCGTAATAACTCGCTGCATAAAAAAGAATTCCCTTGATCACCCCTCTGGTTCTTATATTGCCTCTCCTCGTTCTTCCTTCCAAAATGCATCACTTGACACTTCTCTGCGTTAAATTTCATTTGTCATGTGTCTGCCCATTTCACCAGTCTGTCTATGTCCTCCTGAAGTCTGCTATTATCCTCCTCACTGTTTACTACATTTCTGAGTTTTATATCATTTGAAATTATGCCTTTTATACCCAAGTCCAGGTCGTTAATATATATCAAGAAGAGCAGTGCTCCGACCCCTGGAGGGCACCGCTGTATACTTCCCTCCAGTCTGAAAAACATCCCTTCACCACGATTCTCTGCTTTCTATCCCATAGCCAATTTTATATCCACGCTGCCATTGCCCATTTATTCCCACAGGCTTCAATTTTGCTAACAAGTCTATTATGTGGCACTTTATCATGCCTACCTTTTTTTGCGAAAAATTAGTGAAGTCAAGAAAGTCGCCTCCTTAGTGGATTGACAAGTGACTGAAAAACTAAACCCAACAGTAACGGTTGGATTCAAATGACAGGCAGAATTGTGACTTGAAGATCCAATCACCTGGTTTGGGGGCAAACTCATGGCACTATGACATCCAGTGCTAAGAATTCATCTTGTATAACTTTTATTTAACTTTGCAGAAGGGGAGAAATTCAGTTGCTTAGCGCCTCCCGTTAGCGCCTGGCGGGGGCGCTAACGGGGCGCTAATGAAGTAGCGCCAGGGCGAAGCGAATCCAGAGCCGCACGCCAAATCCAGTCGCCCCTTAGCGCCGCCGCTAACAGTTAATTATCGCCCCCTGCCTTAGCGCCTCGCCCCGACAACAACAGGAAGAGGAGGTGTGAAGCAGGCAGATGGCGGCTCTAGGGGCCCTATTTAAAGGGATCAGTCGCAGTTGTCAGGTTAGTGCTGTTTCACTGCTTCCTTGTCGGTTTGCGATTGTGCAAGAGTTTAATTCAGTCATTAATGGGGGCTGTACTGGCAGTTGACCTCACCCTTCAGGATCTGCTGCGGAGGGAGCGCAGGCAGCGAGAAAGATTGCAAGATGTGTCCAGAGGGAGGAGGAGGGCCATGAGGGCTCTCAACAGGAGGCCTTACCCTCCGAGGGTATTCCGAGAGCACTTCTCCTACCTTCAATTAAGCACGGAGCAGTGCATTAGAAGGCTCCGCTTCAGCAAGGAGGTGGTCACAGAACACTGCCACCTCCTGCAACCAGACCTCGAGCCTCAGATCAGGACGAGGACGGCTCTCTCAGTGGCTGTCAAGGTCACCTTCACCCTCAATTTCTTCGCCAGTGGTTCCTTCCAGTCTGCAACAGGAGATATAACGAACATCTCGCAGTTCGCCGTCCCTCGCTGCATCCGGGAGGTCACAGAGGCTCTCTACAGTAGGAGAAGGGACTACGGGGGAAAAATTGGGTTGCTTTGCGCCTCCCGTTAGCGCCCCAGGGCGCTGCGCCTCCGGCAATGACGTCATCGCCGTGCGCAGCCCCCCGGCCGCAAACTTCGGTTGCGCCCCCGACCTACAGCCGGACGATATGTCAGACAGGGTCTGGGTGGTGTTTTTGGAGTCGTGGTGGCGCTAATTAAAGGGCAGGTGCCAGGCGGCCATTTTTTTTGGGCCGCCTGCCAGCACCTGCCCCCTTTCACCTCCACATGCGGGGTGCCGGCTGCAATCGGTCAGCCCGGCACTTCTCGAGTGCCGGGCTCTTTTCCCGGCACCCGCTCCCCAGTGGTCCAGCAGGGCCCCTCCCCTTTAATCAGGGGATTGTGGCCTGTAATACTGCGGCGCTACGTGCCGATGCGCGTGGCCTCTGTTGCACGTAACACCGCGATATTGAGTGGTAGCGGCCCAGGAGGGAGGGGGAATCGCTTCCAGTAGCGCCCCGCCTCCTGCTTGGGGCACTACCACTCCATTTACGGTGCAGGGGCGCTAACATTTTCAGGGGGCTAAAAGTAGCGCCCCGGCGAAGTTTGCACCCCAAAGGGAGTGCGACCGAATTTTTCCCGTGACATTTCCTTCCCCATCACGAGAGAGAAGCAGGACAAACGTGCATGTGGCTTTGCCAGGATTGCGGGCATCCCCATGGTGCAGGCCGCCATTGACTGCACCCACGTGGCTTTGTGGGCACCGCATAACAATTCTGCGATGTTCCGTAACTGCAAAGGCTACCACTCACTGAATGTGCAGTTGGTGTGCGACCACAGACAGCGAATCCTCACCGTCAATGCCCGCTATCCTGGCAGCAGCCACGATGCCAGACCGGTGTGCCAGCACTCTGCCAGCCGCCACATCAAGCTCGCGGCTGGCTGGTCAGGGACAAGGGCTATCCACTCTCCACCTGGCTCATGACTCCGCCCTGCAACCCCAACACTCCTGCTCAGCACTCATATAATGAGAGCCATGCTGCCACCAGGAACATCATCGAGCAGACCATCGGTGTGCTCAAGCAACGGTTCCGCTGCCTTGACCGCTCGGGAGGAGCCCTCCAGTACTCGGCTGAGCGGGTGTCCCATTTCGTCATGGTCTGCTGCATGCTCCACAACTTGGCCATCATGAGGGCCCAGCCCTTGCCACCAGGGATTGCAGGACAGCGGCAGCGGCAGCAGCAGGAGGAGGAGGAGGAGGAACAGGAGCGAGGGAAGAGACAGCCACTCAATCGGCCTTCTGGATGGGTGGTCCGTGACAGTCTCATCAAACTGCGGTTCCAATAAATTAAACCCCAGATCCTTGTTGCTCACCACATTCCCATCATTCCATCCCTGTCGCAGGCCATATCACAGCGCAAAACTGAAATGAGAGACACCACAAAATCATCCAAAGCTAATTAATAAATGTATCAATAATCAGTGAACACATATTTACAACAACAATATTAGATATTCACCATTGTGCAATCCCTTAGTGCCCCTCGTTACTGTGCCTTTGCCTACTCTAGTGCTCCTACGAAGTGTTGGCCCAGTGGCTGCAGCACGGCTGGTGGAAGGCTGCTGAGTGTCCGTGCAGGAGACTTCAGATGGCCTTGCAGGACTCCCTCGACCAGCTCTGGGCCTGGAAGGCCCGGCTGTAGACTGCACCACCTCAGCATGGGCGGCAGCAGTCTGGGTTGGCTGGATGACAGGCAACAACAAGGGTAATGGCGGAGTGCCAGTGGTGGGAGCAGGAATGCTGTCATCCTGAGAAAGGACAGCAGCTTCCTGCTCCACTGACCCACTGCCACTCTCCCGGGGCATCACTACCAATCTGCTGGAGCGCAGATTGCTGGCCTGCTGCGACACCATGAAAGCCCTGGTGGATGGTGGTCGACCCAGACATCGGCCATCACACGCGGCATGAGTTCTGGGTCGCCACGGTCTCTCTGGGAGTCCACCATCCTTTGCAGACTGCAAATGATGGACTCCATGGTGTGTGCAGAGCTCTGTGCAATGTTGGAGGCGGACTCCTCCACGCTCCTTACCATTGCTGAGAGGCTGTCAGACACCCTTGCCATTGCACCTATCATCTCCGTGTGCATGCCCATCACCCTTTTTCTAAAGGCCTCCCCATCGAGGTCCTCATCGGAGTCCTGTACAGCAGAACACACGCGCGATGTCGCCCTCCGGGGAGCTGACTCCCGAGCTACCCTTTCCCCCTGGCCTTGCTGCAGCCCACTCGTCCCTGGTGCCTCGCCCTGTGCAGATTCCACTACTATACTAGCCCCTAAAGAACGCATAGTGCCAGTATCTGAGCTGGTGCCTGCGGGTGAGACATGCAGTGGCGCGGTGTGTCCTTTGTCCTCTTCTTCTGCCTCACTCTCTATGGTACCCTCAGGGACAGGCTGCTCAGTTTCTTGCTCATTATCTGAAAGCATAAAGACACAAGAGTCGGGTTAAGGCGAGGGGAATGGGGCAGGAAAGGAGAAAGGCATGCATACAGCATGATTAGCTGGAAAGTGGGAAAAGCTTGTGAGGTGAGGGGGGAAGTGGGATGTGAGAAGAAGGATGAACATATCGTTGTTGTCCCCAGGGGTGTCAACATCGCCGGTGGCCACGGCGCCCACCACCTGGCGCCCAATGATTTGCAGCACTCTTTCCTCCAGCTCAGACAGTGGTTGGGTGTCGGCTTGTCCCCCGCCTGTGCGCTCCTGCTCCCTCCTGTTGTGAGCCACCTTGGCCTGCAAGAGAGAAGAAAGTGTGTGAGTGAGTGTGGAGCAATGTGTTTGGGAGATGTGCCTGCCATAGTTGAATAGCTGTCATTGTGTGCAAGGTGTGAGATGTGGGTGAGAGTGTAGGTAAGTGGAGATTGTTGGTGGGTGAGTGCTGGGGGTGTGGTGCTTTGGGCAGAGTGTGCAGACTGAGGTTCAGATGGTGGTATGTAGCATTTGTTGAAGCATTCACTCACCCTGACCACCTGAGTGAGGTTGTTAAATTTCTTCCTGCACTGTGTGTGGGTCCTGGGGACCACAGTGCTGCCCGAGACCTGCTGGGCAACCTCCCTCCACATGCTGCGGAAGACTTGCGGCGAGGACCTCCTGCCACTTGCCGGGTAGAGCACCGCCCTCCATCTCTCCACAGCGAGACCAACGCCTCCAATGCCTGGTGGCAGAATCTGCGAGCTCTCTCCCTGGGCCGTTGATCTGCCATAATGACGCCTCCTTCAGTCGTCCGGTTCTTCCTTCTTGGCCTTCTGCTGCTTGCTGAGACAACTGCAGAACCAGCAATCCTGAGAATGAGGTTCTGCAACATGATTGAACCTCCCCTTTAAGAAATAGAAACAGCCTGTGGCAATTAGACTGCACCTGAAATTGCTTGGCGCTTTGGGTCTAACGCCACTGAGCTAGGCCGTTAGCGCTTGATTTAGCACTCCCATCCTTTCTTTGAGCGATGACATTGAATTTTGCGTGCAGCGAGATTCATTAGAGCCTTGCGCTAAATCTCAAACTTTTCCCAAAGTTAGCGCCCACTCCTGGGCTATAATGAATTTCTCTCCCAAAGTGTCTTAATTACCTGACTTAACTTAGATACACGCTGCAATTAGCAAATAAAAGGGTAAATTCACTGATCCTGCACCTGCAGAGGGGCCATGGTCAAAAGCAGCACAAGTTGGAGAATCGCTGCTACTGCTTTGTAATTTAATCTCCGACCTGCCCTCTCTCGAAGTGTGGCTTCCGACTAAGTGCATGAAACTGGTAAACTTACCCTTGTGTCTCTTTGCATTTCTAGGCTGGCTTGATGCTGGATTGAGGTATGGACTTATTTTTACCAACTGGCATGGAGGTCACTCGCTGTGCTTATGTTTTTACTTATGGGATCAGGTTCAATGCATAAGCCACTACTGGAAAATAGCAGGAAGGCATGTTGAACAATATTAAATCTGCTTGATGTGCATGTTTCTTTGAAAGGATTGAACATTAATTGCTGTGACCTCATGGGGTAAATAGCTTCTTGGTCCACCTTAATCAGTTAACTGTCCCCATGGTGTCAATAAAATCAAACTTACACGCACGTGTTGAGAAGATGAACAAAGTTGTGTGCACATCTCAAAACATGGAGTGTAATTTGATAAGGTAATGTGGTGAATATGGCACTTTTAAACACACTGACGCCAGTGTGCAGCACGCTTGAGTCACATGTCAATGTATCCAGAGTTGAGTGCCCTTGAATGTTTCAGCTATGCTTTTTAACCAATTGGCTTCTTTCTAAATTCAATTATGAACATGATACATTCCCAGGGTCAAATTTGAAATGTTTTTATATATAAAGTTGTGTGCAAGTCAGCTAGCTCTGCAACTGAGTTAATGCTTTAAAAATAAGGAAACAGAAAAAATATACTGCTGGGAATCAGAGCAGGGTAGCATGTTAGCAAAGTGTCCTTTCACCTCTAGAACCTACGTTTGAATCAAGCCAGACATGTGGTCTGCAGATCTTTCTTTTCTAAAAGCACTTCATGTATCTGAACACAATGAATTTGCAAAGTTTTAATAAAATTCTGAGTGGCCAGTGGCCACGAGTCCATAGCACAAAGTTATAATTTAAGATTAAAATTAAATGGAAATAAAAAAGTTATAGCTAAATATCAACACACAAACATTCTCAATTTAAAATTGTGCACTGCGAACATTAAATGCTCCCCATATGGCTCAGTAATTTTCTCCAGTGAGTAGCTGAGCCATCTTCGATCTGTCATCTGTGCTGAGTTAGATGATCTCATGGGTAAATTGCTTCTTGGTTCATTTAAATCAGTTAAGATATGGTGAACTGTCCCCACAGTGCCAAGATCATCAAAGCCATGTGCATGACTCAAACATAGAGGGACTGATTTTAATTGTGGCCACCTGGCATAAACACGGTGGTAGTGGCCTGAAAATGGCGTCAGGTCACTTACTGCCCTGTTTATAGTGGCATTTCAGTCGGCGTCTTCTTGGTAGGGGTCCTTAGATGGATGGCTGAAGAGCCTGCCTGTTTCAGATGGGAGGTCACTTTCAATATGCAAATTTGGGTCCTATGATGCACGTAAGACACTGATTGCTATTTTGAGGTACAAATAAGCCAATGCCGCACACACTCGTCCCATTTGTACCAGTATTGAATGGCCTTATAGGGGCCATTGGAGGCTGCTCAAAAAATGGCCCGAAATCATTTTCAACTTTTATTTTTGTGGGCCCAGGAGGAGCATTCCTGCTTCTTCAAAACCACCAAAATATTCCGCTGGCAGCCCATGCAGAGCCCCCCTACCAGATTCTCTCTCTCCCTCCACCCAGGCCTGGACTGTCAGTCAGCTACACATAGGAGCCAGCCGATTTCCAGTCAGAGTCATAATGGCACAGAAGGAGGCCATTCGGCCCATCAAGTCCATGCCGGCTCTCTGTAGAGCAATCCAGTCAGTCTCATTCCCCCGCTCTATCCCCATAGCCCTGCAAGTTTATTTCCTTCAAGTGCCTATCCAGTCTCCCCTTGAAAACATTGGCCCAGAAATTAAACATCGATGGTTCCCGCGGGGGTAAGGATTCCCCGCGATATCGCACTCCGCGCCTACCTTTTTGTTTGGGGCCCACACGAACTTTAGTTTCAGAGCCTCTCCCTGTTGCAACCGTGCAGTGCTTGCGTATCCCAGAGGCGCAATTAGTTCGTGCGAGCTCTGGGATCACGTGATTCAGTTAGCGCCAATGGCAGCACACCATCTTTCATTCATAGTTTTGACAGCAAGGGCTGTCAAAGCTATGAATACTACAAACCCCCAAAAGAACAGCTAAACCTCAATTAAATTTTAAAAAAAGCCATCACATTAATAAAATAAGTATAGTTAAATAAATTAACCACTTTAAACAAAAAATTAAATTTTTGAAATAATTTAAAATCTTTTTAAAAGTTATAAAAATAAACTTACCTTTCTTTAAAGTCTCTAAAAAAGATAAACCTGTTGAAAAAATTTTTAAATAACACTTAATTAACTACTTACCTTGTTAAAAGGGGGTCCTATGCCTGCTTTCTTTATGTGTAAAATCTTCACCACTTACCTGCGCGTTCAAAGCTGAAAAAAAAACTAAGTGCACTGCGTGCGCGCAGCCTGTAGCGCGCACGCGGTTCACTTAGGAACCGTCCCCTTTGCAATTCACGAAGTGCCGGTTTCCCGCGCATGCGCAGTGCATGCAGGAAACCGGCAATTCGTGACCTAATACGCGAGAGTACACAGTGCGTACTCTCGCGTATTAGGTTTAATTTTCGGGCCATTGAGTGTCTCCGCTTCCACCACTTCCGTCGGCAGCGAATTCCAGGTCCTCACCACTCGCTGCGTAAAAAAGTTTTTCCTCACATCCCCCCTGTATCTCTTGCCCAAAACCTTAAATCTGTGTCCCCTAGTCCTTGTACCATCAACTAGTGGGAACAGCCTTTCCCCGTCTAGCCTAGCCAAACCCGTCATAATCTTGTACACCTCTATCAAATCACCCCTCAACCTCCTTTGCTCTAATGAAAACAAATCCAGCTTCTCCAACCTGTCCTTGTAGCTAAGATCCCCCATCCCTGGAACCATTCTGCTAAATCTCCTCTGCACCCGCTCAAGGGCCTTCACATCCTTCCTAAATTGTGGTTACCAGAACTGGACACAATACTCCAGTTGTGGCCTAACCAGCTCTTTATAAAGGTTCAGCATAACTTCTCTACTTTTGTACTCAATACCTCTATTTATGAAGCCCAAGATCCCATATGCTTTGTTAACCACTCTCTCAATATGTCCTGCCACCTTCGGGGACCTATGCACATTAACTCCCAGGTCCCTCTGTCCCTGCACACTCTTTAAAACTGTGCCATTAAGTGTATATTGCCTCTCCCTGTTCCTTCTGCCAAAATGCATCACCTCACACTTTTCTGTATTAAATTCCATCTGCCACTTGTCTGCTCATTCTGCTAGCCTTTCTATGTCCTGTTGCAGTCGATTGATATCAGCATCACTGTTTGCCACACCCCCAAGTTTGGTGTCATCGGCAAATTTAGAAATTCTACTCTGTATTCCAATATCCCGGTCATTTATATATATCAAAAAAAGCAGTGGCCCCAGCACTGACCCTTGGGGAACACCACTGTCTACCATCCTCCAGTCTGAAAAACAGCCATTTACCACAACTCGCTGTTTTCTGTCCTTAAGCCAATTCCTTATCCAAGCTGCCACTGACCCACCTATTCCATGAGCCTCAATTTTGTTAACCAGCCTTCTACGTGGTACTTTGTCAAACGCCTTCCGAAAATCAATGTAGACAACATCCATTTCATTCCCTTCATCAATCCTCTCTGTTACTTCATCAAAAAATTCAATTAGATTAGTCAAACACGATCTTCCTTTTACAAACCTGTGTTGGCTCTCCTTAATTAGCTTAAACCTCTCCAAATGCCTGTTAATTTTTTCCTTGATTATTGTTTCTAAAACTTTACCCACCACTGATGTTAAACTGACCGGCCTGTAGTTACTAGGATTGGCCTTACACCCTTTCTTGAACTATGGTGTCACATTTGCCACTTTCCAATCATCAGGCACCTCCCCCGAATCTGGGGAAGATTGGAAAATTATGGCAAGCCCTTCCGCTATCTCCTCCCCCAATTCCCTTAGCAACCTGGGATGCAAGCCATCTGGACCAGGCGACTTGTCCACTCTAAGCATACCCAGCCTTTCTAGTACATCCTGTTTATCAATTTTCACCCCTTCCATTGCTTCTACCTTTTCCACTTCTACCGATATTTTGTCAGCATCCACCTCCTTTGTAAACACCGAGTATTCTAGCCTTGCCCTGCGCCTCTAGGCATATATCACCTTTTTTGTCTCTAATAGGCCCCACCCCGCCTCTTACTACCCGCTTACTGTTTACATGCTGGTAGAAGATTTTTGGGTTCCCTTTTATGTTAACCGCCATTCTCTCTTTGCCAATCTTATTTTCAGCTTCACATCCCTCTCAGCTTATTGTATTTGGTCTGGTTCTCCCTTGAAGAATTCACCTGACATGCGTCATATACCCTCTTTTTTTGTTTCATCATCTTCTCCATCTCCCTCGTCATCCAAGGAGCCCTTGCTTTGGTTCCCTTACCCTTCCCTCCTTAACCGGTGAGCTTCGGTTAGGAGCATGTAGCATGCTGGATCCATGCAAATGAGACCTGAGCCTCCAAATGGCGTAGGCCTCACAGCAGTAACAGCAGGAGTGCAGTGGGCATGCTCTGTGCACCAACGGCCCGTTTTGCACCAAATGCCTTATCAATAATGGTGGCAATAGAGATACACAATTGGCCCCATTCCCCTTAAGGAGGAGAAAATCAGTCGTGGTCCCTGCTCCTGATTGCTTCCCAGGGACTCTTGCTCAAAGTGTTCACATGTGAACAATGGATTAGGACAAGATTGGAATCCGGTTCAGATGTGATACATCCTGCAGATGAATAATCTGTCGACGCTCAGATACGAATAATGCCCACTTGGGTTAGGTACCGGAGGGCCACCAGTGCCTGTGGAACCGCACCCCAGCTAGGAGTCAAAACTTTCAGGAAAGAGGGGAAAGGGAGAAAATAGCAAGAAAATAGAACATTAGACATCGAGATAAGAACAATTGCTTCATTTTGTCGTGGTAATTGCGCAACATTTCCCTACTTCTGCCTTATTATAAAATAGTGCGAGTGTAGGTTTTCATAGAGTTGCAAATTTTTCCAGGCAGGGGAAGAAATGCCATTTCTGGGGGCACAGATCTGGCTTTTCTTCATCTCTTTAAATCCCATGAAAAAATTAATTCCTCACATTTGTAATAACTTCTTAATGACAATTTGAACTTGTCAAAAGAGATGTCGGAAGTCTGTTCGCATAACTGTACTCCGCTGTAAGTTGGGAGACATTCTTGTACATGTGGTCCTCTGGCCTGTTCATGGAGTCACCATGTTGAAATATATTTGTCGACAAGAATATCTAGACTTTCAGATTTCATTAATTTATATAATACGAGGATGAAGAAACCCTCAACATGAGTTGGAAAAGCACCAAATTCCTTCAAAATCAGAAGCTAAGTGGTTAAAGGGCAGGGTGATTCAATTGTATAGGCACAAATATCTAACTAAAGTCAGAAGTCTCTCTCTCTCTCTCTGCAGAAGAATGAATGCTTTTGATTCTAATAAACCTGGAACTAGTGAATGGTGGTCATCAGTAGAAATGTAATTACTTGCAGTATCAACAGCCTGAAAAGCAAAATTTAAAATGCATATTCAGGGCATGGAAAGGTTAACTGGTTTTATCTTTAAGTAAGCCCCAGACTGTAATACATTTTCTCCAGTTACAGACAAAGTTAATTGTTCTCACATGACTGTGCAATACAATATTCTTGTAGGTTTAGTTAATGATACCTTTGACTTTTTGGGAAAAAAGTCGCAAGAAAGGTGTATTATGCAGATGGAAGTTTTCTGTGTAAAACATCTTTTGACAATAAAATGGGCTTGAATTAATTTTTATTTACTGATAGACAAATACCAAAACTTACAATTTTTGATGCATTTTATCTCATTTATTTTTTCAGATTTTTATTCTGGGCTTCTGATTGAAGGAGGTTTGTACATTTTGATCAGATGGTAGGATACATTAGGGCCAATTTTATCAATGTACACATGCTCCAACAGCCCTCTGTGTAAAAACATTCTTGTGATCTCTCTCCACCCGCTCAGTGACAATTGATGACTCCTCATCACTGACTCTTTAACCACAGGGAATAGTGCTTCCTAATTCATCCAATCAAAACTCTTCATAATTAAAAAAACCCGATTAAAATCTACTCTTAGACCTCTCTACCCCAGTGAAAATAGTCCCAGTATCCCATAATTAGTTTCTTATCCCTGGTATCATCCTAGTGAATCTACCCTGTATGCTTTCCATGGCTTAAATGTGCATTCTATAATGGGTTGGCTGAAAATACATTCAGTACTCTAACTGTAGTCTAATTGTTATCTTGTACAAATTTCTCATTACTTCTTTTCTGTTGTATCCCGTGTCCCTATTTATAAAACCCAAAATGCTATTGGTCTTTCTTATGGCTTCATCTTTCTGCACTTGCACTTTCAAGGAATTACGGCCTATAAATTAGTCTGGGCCCTTGGCGCTGTGTGACCAGCTCGCGGGATGCCCATAAAGGGCTCCACGTATGTAGCAGTGAGACCAACACCTTTGCAGATTGGGCGCAGGCTGTCCCACTGCAAAATTGGTATGATTTGCGCCCCTTTTATGCCTGAAAAACGGGTGCAACACATACCAATATCTACCCCTGTCTTTCTGTTCCTCCACACTCTGTAGCACCTCTCCACTTAGTGTATATTCCCAATCTTTGTTTATTTTCCAAAATGCATCATCTTACACTTCTCAAAATTAAACTGCATCTGCTACTTATTTACCTATTACACTAACCTGTCTATATCCTGCTGGTGGTTTTTACAATCTTCCTTGCTGTTTGCCAACGCCTCTACTTAGCAATTTAATATCATGCTCCCTGTACCCAAATCCAAGTCATTTATATGTATAGAGAATAGAAGTGGACCCAACACTGACCCAGCTACACCACTTCCAATTCTCCAATCTGAGCAATGACCAATAATCCATATCTTATGCGCTAGATTTTAATGGGGAAGGTGGGTTGGGGACAGGGTGGCTCTGAGGCAGTCAGGAAACCTGGGAGAATGGGTTTCTCGCAGTCCCTGCCCACTTAAACGGCAGGGCCTGATTTGCATGCGAGCCCTCTGTTTCCCAACCGCAGCCAGCCAGATTGAGAGGCTGGCTGGCTGTGGCCACACAAAGGAGGGAGGGATGGATTGCGGGAGAGGGTGTGGTGGGGGGTGGGGGGGCGCCGCCAGGGTCGGCCGGAGGAGCATGGGGTGGTGGGGGGGGTGGTCGCTAAGGATCGGGCCAGTGGCAGTAACATCCTGCCTCACCCTCACCAAATGCACTGCATCCATCGGGTGAACACATGCCATTGCAGTGACTGTAATTGGATAAGGATGAGAATGAATGGCAGTGGTGGATGGATAGATGGGGATGTGAGGTGATGCATAGAAAGGCAAAGTTGGGTGTACTTGCAAGGTAAATGGGCGTGAGGAGTGGTGTGATGGAGTAGGTTTGACAAGGCAGAGTGAGGGTGGGGGTGTGACGCGCACAGCAGGATGTAGGTTCTTTCCCCCATTGCAGAAGAGAGCACAGAACACTAGGGAGAGGGAGAGAACTGGCAGTGGTCCTCCACAGATTTCTCAGCTAATAACTGCAGAGGAGGAAGCGCTGGAGATCAATGGTGTTTTGGTGTCCCTGGCCATCGGAGATGGGGACCTCCCAGCTACCTGGTGACACAATTAGATATCAACGACCCATATGTCATACGACACTCAGTCACAATGACTTGATTTCAACAGCGAGTGAAATATAATCATCTTCAAAATGATAAGTTTCAACATATTTACCTTGCCAGTACTAATTCATAGCTTTTCTTTCCGCAGGGCCTACACATGTGCAGCAGGAGTCCATGGACCTCATGGACGATGAATCCTCAGAGGAGCTGATTCCGTCTGAGGGTGCATCATCACAGGACTCATGCTTACCATGCACCAGCTCAGATACTCGCACTTTGGTGGGACCAGTTAGACAGAGAGTTGGGTTTTCACCTGGTGACTCACACTTCACAAATGAGCAAGAGCTGATGGCAGGGGCAGCAATGGAGAGTCCACGTCAGAGCCCTCGCCAAGCTCTGCTCAGCTGGACACAGATGTTGTACCCTGGGGGTCGTCGATGAAAAGGAGAATGATTGAGGAGCAACAGAGAATGTGCGATGTACTGACAGGCCTTCCAAGCACATTGACTATGATTGCAGAGAAAATGGAGCAGTCCGCCTCAAACACCAGTGGGATGATGTTGCAGGGCATTGCGAGGATGTCTTCTTACATAGAGTCATAGGGGTAAAAATTCAGTTGGTTGCGCCTCCCGTTAGCGCCTTAAGAGGGCGCTAATGGGGCGCAAAGCCGCTAACGCCCGGGCGCAGCAATGTTTGCGCCGCTCGGGAACTTAACTAGAGATTGTGCGGCGGCGCTAAACTTTACCGCTGCGACCACCTGCGCGCGCAGATTGTGACGTCATTCCATGGTGCAACGCCCTTGTGGCGCCCCGGAGTGGAAATTGAGTGGCGCCCCCTGCCTTACCGCCTGGCGCATCCAACGACCGGAAGACTGGAACGCTATCAATCGCTGTGGGGCTGGGGGGGGCGCTATTTAAAGGGGGCCTCTTCCTGTCTTTTATTGTTGGTGGCATTTTTGAACTACGCATTCTGAGAGAGAGAGGGAGAGACTTCTGGAGAGATTCAACGTTGTGTGAAGGAGTTTTGGGTACTGAGCAGCACTTTGCAGGTTCATTTTGATTTGCCATTCCTTGTATCGATTTAGCAGAGACTGTGGGAGCTGCACTCTGAGCTCTTTGCCTGGTACTCTCCATTGTTCTTTCCAGCACATTTGATGTGCAAGTCTCTCCAGGCCGAGATTCAAGGCTGCAATGAACAGGATGTGGATGGAAAGCAAGATTAACCATCCCCTTTAAGAACTGGCCCGTGCCATTGTGTGTGTGTTCCATTGCTGACTGACATTACATGAGCTTCGCCAGCGCTCTGAGGTAGCGCCTCACTCCTTGGCCTTTGCGCCTTAAGACAGGTGTGCAGCGCCTGATTTAGCGCTCCACTCACCTCCCGGGGCGGTAAAAGTGAAGTTTCCAGTCAGTGCCGATAATTAGCGCCAGGCGCTAATATTTGCGTCCAGACGATATTTGCGCCCCAAATGGGGCGCGACCTAATTTTTCCCCCATAGAGTTATACAACACAGAAAGAGGCCCTTCGGCCCATCGTGTCCACGCCGGCCATCAAGCCCTGTCTATTCTAATCCCATTTTCCAGCACTTGGTCCGTAGCCTTGTATGCTATGGCGTTTCAAGTGCTCATCTAAATGCTTCTTGAATGTTGTGAGGGTTCCTGCCTCTACCACCCTTTCAGGCAGTGAGTTCCAGATTCCAACCACCCTCTGGGTGAAAAAGTTTTTCCTCAAATCCCCTCTAAACCTCCTGCCCCTTGCCTTGAAACTATGCCCCCTGGTTATTGACCCCTCTACTAAGGGGAAAAGTTCCTTTCTATCTACCCTATCTATGCCCCTCATAATTTTGTACACCTCAATCAGGTCCCCCCCTCAGACTTCTCTGCTCTAAGGAAAACAATCCCAGCCTGTCCAGTCTCTCTTCATAGCTGAAGCGCTCCAGCTCAGGTAACATCCTGGTGAATCTCCTCTGCACCCTCTCCAATGCAATCACATCCTTCCTATAGTGTGGCGACCAGAACTTCACACAGTATTCCAGCTGTGGCCTAACTAGCGTTTTGTACAGCTCCATCATAACCTCCCTGCTCTTATATTCTATGCCTCGGCTAATGAAGGCAAGTATCCCATATGCCTTTTTAACCACCTTATCTACCTGTCCTGCTGCCTTCAGGGATCTATGTACATGCACACCAAGTTCCCTCTGATCCTCTATCCTTCCAAGGGTCCTACCATTCATTGTGTATTCCCTTGCCTTGTTAGTCCTCCCAAAATGCATCACCTCACACTTTTCAGGGTTAAATTCCATTTGCCACTGTTCTGCCCATCTGACCAACCCATCTATATCGTCCTGTAGCCTGAGGCTGCCCTCCTCGCTATTTACCACTCCACCAATTTTTGTGTCATCTGCGAACTTACTGATCATACCTCCTACATTCATATCTAAATCATTAATGTACACTACAAACAGCAAAGGACCCAGCACCGATCCCTGCGGTACACCACTGGACACAGGTTTCCAGTCACAAAAACAACCTTCATCCATCACCCTCTGCCTCCTGCCACTAAGCCAATTTTGGATCCAATGTGCCAAATTGCCCTGGATCCCATGGGCTCTTACCTTCTTGACCAGTTTCCCATGCGGGACTTTGTCAAAAGCCTTACTGAAGTCCATGTAGACTATATCAACTGCACTATCCTCATCCACACACCTAGTCACCCCCTCGAAAAATTCAATCAAATTGGTTAGACATGATCTCCCCCTGACAAAGCCATGCTGACTATCCTTGATTAATCCTTGCCTCTCCAAGTGGAGACTAATTCTGTCCCTCAGAATTTTTTCCAATAATTTCCCTACCACTGATGTTAGGCTCACTGGCCTGTAATTCCCTGGTTTATCCCTACTACCCTTCTTGAATAATGGTACTACGTTAGCTGTCCTCCAGTCCTCTGGCACCTCCCCCTGTGGCCAGAGAGGATCTGAAAATTTGTGTCAGAGCTCCTGCAATCTCCTCTCTTGCCTCACACAGCAGCCTGGGATACATCCTGTCAGGGTCTGGGGATTTATCCACTTTTAAGCCCGCTAAAACCGTTAGTACCTCCTCCCTCTCAATACTAATTTGTTGAAGTATATCACAATCCCCCTGCCTGATTTCTATGCCTACATCGTCCTTCTCCACAGTGAACACAGATGCAAAATATTCATTTAAAACCTCACCCACATCTTCCGGCTCTACACACAGATTGCCACTTTGGTCCCTAATGGGCCCTACTCTTTCCCTGGTTATCCTCTTGCCCTTAATATACTTATAAAACACCTTGGGATTTTCCTTTATTTTGCCCGCCAGTGTTTTTTCATGCCCCCTCTTCGCTCTCCTAATTTCTTTTTTAAGTACCCCCCCGCACTTTCTATACTCCTCTAGGGCTTCCACTGTTTTTAGTCCTTTGTATCTGCAAAAGTCTCCCTTTTTTTCCTAATCCATTCTTGTATATCCCTTGACATCCAGGGTTCCCTGCGCTTGTTGGTCCCACCCTTGACCTTTACGGGAACATGTTGGCGTTGTACTCTCTCTATTTCCTTTCTGAAAGACTCCCACTGCTCTGATGTGGATTTTCCTCCAAGTAGCTGATCCCAGTCCACTTTGGCCAGATCCTGCCTTATCATATTCAAATCGTCCTTCCCCCAATTTAGAACCTTTATTTCCGGTCCATCTTTGTCCTTTTCCAGGACTACCTTAAATCTCACCGAATTATGGTCACTGTCACCAAAATGCTCTCCTACTGACACTTCTACCACTTGCCCGGCTACATTCCCTAGAATTAGGTCCAGTACCGCCCCCTCTCTTGTAGGACTTTCTACATGCTGGCTCAAAAAGCTCTCCTCGATGCACTTTAAGAATTCCACACCCTCTAAGCCTTTCACACTCTGACTATCCCAGTTAATATTGGGGAAGTTGAAATCCCCGACTATTATTACCCTATTATTTCTACACTTCACTGAGATTTGCCTACATATCTGTTCCTCTATCTCCCCCTGACTGTTTGGGGGCCTATTGTACACTCCCAGCAAAGTGCTTGCCCCCTTTTTGTTTTTAAGTTCTACCCATATGGCCTCATTAGAGGAACCTGCTAAGATATCCTCCCTCCTTACAGCAGTAAGTGACTCCTTGATTAATATTGCGACACCCCCTCCTCTTTTACACCCCCCTCTGTCTCGCCTGAAGATTCTATACCCCGGAATATTGAGCTGCCAGTCCTGCCCCTCCCTCAACCATGTCTCTGTGATAGCAACAATATCATACTCCCATGTGTTCATCAACACCTTCAATTCATCTGCCTTACTCGTAAGACTCCTTGCATTAAAATAAATGCCATCCAGCCTTGCCATAGCCCCTTGTGCCGTTACATATTTGCTCTGCCTTCCAGGCTGACTTGTTTTTTCCTCTATATTTGGCTGTGCATCACCCCCTACTATAGCTCCACTCCGTATCCCATCCCCCTGCCAAGTTAGTTTAAACCCCCCCCAACAGCACTAGCAAACCTCCCCGCAAGGATGTTGGTCCCGTTCCGGTTCAGGTGCAACCCGTCCCACTTGTACAGGTCCCACCTTCCCCAGAAACAGACCCAGTGATCCAGGAAATTAAAGCCCTCCCTCCTGCACCAACTCTTTAGCCACGCATTCATCTGCTCTATCCTCCTATTCCTATACTCACTAGCACGTGGCACCGGGAGTAATCCAGAGATTACAACCTTTGAGGTCCTGCTTTTTAATCTGCTACCTAGCTCCCTAAATTCTTGTTGCAGGACCTCATCCCTCTTTCTACCCATGTCATTGGTACCAATTTGAACCACGACCTCTGGCTGTTCGCCCTCACCCTTCAGAATGCCCTGCAGCTGTTCAGTGACATCCTTGACCCTGGTACCAGGGAGGCAACATACCATTCTGGAATCATGTCTGCAGCCACAAAAACGTCTATCTGCTCCCCTTACGATAGAATCCCCTATCACTATTGCTCTCCCATTCTTTGTCCTCCCCTTCTGTGCAGCTGAGTCACTCGTAGTGCCACAGACTTGGCTCTTGCTGCATTCCCCTGAGAAACTATTTCCCCCATCAGTATCCAAAACGGAAAATCTGTTGGAGAGGGAGATGGACCCAGGGGACTCCTGCACTACCTTCCTAGTTCTTTTACTCTGTCTGGCGGTCACCCATTTCCTGTCTGCCTGTGCACTCTTTACCTGCGGTGTGACCACCTCGTTAAACGTGCTATCCACGAAGATCTCAGCTTCGCGGATGCTCCACAGTGACTCCAGTCACAGCTCCAGCTCCGAAACACGGATTTCGAGTAGCTGGAGACACTTCCTGCACATGTGTTCGCCCTGGACACCTAAATGTGTCCCTGACTTCCAACATAGCACAGGAGGAGCACTCCACGCTGCCGAGCTGCCCAGCCATGTCCTACCCTTAATTTACTCCCTTTACTTCCTTTAAATTAAAGAATATTAAATACACTAGGGACCTTACTTCCCTTTAAACACTACTTACTCTAAACTAGAGACCTTACTTTTACTTTAACGACTGGAATGTAGAAATACTGTAGAAATACTCACCACTGATTCTCTGTTCCCTCTTGTGCAGCTTTTTAGCTCCTGCTCTCCTGGAAGCTGACAAAGATAGAAAAAGAAAGGGACACCTCCCTCCCCTCACTCACCAAACTCGCAGCTTAACACTCTGTTCCGATCTGCACTCCGTGACAAACTGCCCTCTAGCCTCCCTTATTTATACTGCTGAAATTTAAATAGATAGAGTGGCCAACTCCGTGGAACATCAAACTCAGCAATCAAATAAGTCCATGCACGCCTTGACCACAGCTGTGCACACTCTGGATGCCAACATGTCTGCCGCCTTAAATAGGATGACAAGATACCTTAGCCTTGGCCTTACAGTGCCGTTTTGATCTGCACCAAGGTGCTCTCCAGCAGAGTGGTGGCAGTGAAGTGCGGCTGGCCCATGAGAGGGATGATGGCAAAAGGGGACATGGAAGAAGGGACTCCACTCAAAGTGCTTCCCCTTTTCAACTGTTGCCCCCCCCCCCCCCCGCCGCCCCCATCAGTCAGTCAGTACCCGACATGCTACCTTGTGTACCAATGGCTGAAGCTACCCCTGCAGGTGCAGCAATCTTTTGGCGGGGCCCTTACGGACTCGAAAACACAGAGGTCATTGGCCAAGAGCATCTCAGTAGTCATAGCAAGGATCTGGGTAGCCTGCCTTTACCTCTGCTGAAGCCACAGGGATTACACCACGTAGGGCCCGTAGGAAAAGGAAGAGTAAAGCATTGTAGTTGCACAAGGGTGCGAGTAAATGTTATGTTATGAAGTTTCCGTTCTTTGATAGAATTCCGAAAATTTTATTGGTTTGAACCACTTTCCCATCTTGCCCATTCTTGGTTGCTGGATGGCAAGTCGTCTTTTAACTTGTTTGATGATGAATGGGAAGACATGAATTGACGTGGACCAGTGTGGGGGAATGTGCAAGGGGTGGTTGTTTGTTTGCAGGACTGCTTTATGTCAGTGGCATTGTGGGGGTGGGGGGGGGAACGGTGTGAAACAGTGGCCATTGCATGTGGTTCTGACATCAGTCCACTGGTACAACCTAAGTGAACCTTGCATTAATAAGGGCATCCCTGGCAGCAATGTGAGCAGCTGGTGGTGCATTGCCCTCATCACCTTCCTCCTTCTCCTTGGAAGTGTCTGCAGATGATCTGAGCTCTGCACCTTGTTCCTCCTGCAGGTCCAAACCTCGTTGCTGCACAATGTTGTGCAGAGCACAGCACACCGTGACCATTCTGGAGACCCTGGCTGGTGCATACTTAAGGGCGCCTCCAGATCTGTCTGGGCACCTGAAGCACATCTTTGGCATGCCGATGGCTTGTTCGATCACACATCTGGTGGTCATATGATATCAATTGTGCTTCATTGATCGTGTTTCTGATGGGTGACATCAGCCAAGTTTGAAGTGGGTATCCCTTGTCTCCTAGCAGCCGCTCCTTAAGTGTGTTTGTAGGTCCAAAGAGGTTGGGGAGCTTGGACTGCCACAGGACGAAAGCATCATGGTAGCTCCCCAGGAATCTTGTGCACACCTGCAGAAATAGCTTTCTGTGATTGCACACCAGCTGCACATTGATGGAGTGGAAGCCACTGCAGTTCATAAATACTTCTGGTTGATCTGGGGTAACCCCCCACCCGTACCTCCTGGTTAAAGTACCCCCTTTATTTCAATGCACTTTGTGGGAGCTTGCTGTGCACAAATTGATTGCTGCATTTCCTACATTCCACAGGAATTACAGTTCAAAAATAATTAATTGGTTGTAAAGCATTTTGGGATGTCCTGCGATTGCGACGGGCACTATATAAATACAAGTATTTCTTTCTTGAATGCACCCTAAAAAAGTGTTTCCCACTTTAGCCCAGTTTTTCTTGGGAAAGTTACATTCACCCAGTATTATTGCCCTGTTGTTCTTACAAATTTCCCAAAACTATCTAAAAATCTCTTCTATATCATCGCCACTAACACACTATGACAATTGTACCATTTCTCTTTCTATTCCTCAACTCTATCTATTTGTATTCTATTTTAATGCAATCCCCTCAAAAGTATTTACATTCTAGCACGATGATAGGATCCTTTATTAATATAGTCAACAATTTATTTTTTTCCCCTTCTATTTCTCCTGAAAATATCATAACCAGGAATATTAAGTTTCCAATCCTATCCAAACCTAAGCCAAGTTTCTGTTATAGCTACTATATCATATTCCTCAAAAGGACTGAGGGAAATAAATTGATCTACAGTTTTGAGGTTCTCAGAAAGGATGACTTACAGGAGGCAATGTGTTGAGAATTGATTTCAACACAGTGGGTATGGAAGAAAGTGGAAGAGCATAGGCAGTAGGGGTGTACAACAGCTTGGAGGGAGCAAGAGAAGTAAGTTCAGAGAAATGTGACCATTTTAGTATCAATGAAATATAGATGAATAAAAAAGATTGCAATGAAGAGAGAGGCTTAAGTTGAGAGGGATCAATTATCAAAAGACAAGCTTATTCTTGTTACCTCTCCAGCATTGTTAGCTTGGCTTATTTGATAGTACTCTTGCCTCTGAGTCAGAAGGCTGCAGGTTTCAGTTCCAGTGTAAGTGTTGAACGCATAACCTATCCTGACATTGCACTGAGGGAGTATTGCATTATCAGAAGTGCCATTAAATGAGCTGCTAATCCTGCTCATGAGTCAGGTGAATGCCAACAGTTCTGTGGTACGATTTCAACAAAAGCAGGGAGCTCTTGCCGTGATCTGGAAACATTTCCCACTGAATCAACACAACCAAAAAATAATTAATTGGTCATTCATCTCATTGCTGCTTTGGAAATACTGCTGCATGCAAAATTGCTGCTCTCTTTCACTAAGGATTATGAATGGCGGAGACAATTGATGTGAAGAAGGAACAAAATGCAGAGAAGAGTGCCATTGGGAACTAGGGAAAAAGCCAGAGGATGAGCCTTCAACTCTAGCACAGATCATGTGCTTAGATTTTGCTTTGATGGGAGGGTATTTTTTTGATGATAGACACCATGGATGTGGGGGAAGGGCACAGTTGGGCAGGAGTGCCTAGGGTTGATTTGCTATTTTTAAACTGACTTGGATGGATGGAAGATATACTTCTGTTAGCCTGTCTCTCCCTTGAAAGGGGTGTTTGAGTGGATATTGTCTTGTTGTATAAGCATCCAGGAAAGGCCCCAGGCTGCTTGACACTTTTCCACTTCCAGGCAGAGATTGGTACACATCTGTACCAGATACGTTATTAGTTAGAATGGAAAACTGAGCAACCGGTTTTCTGGTTCACTGCTAAAATGATGTTAAAGTAATCCTGTATTTTTAACTTTTGTGCTCTTCTGTATTATTGGATGTAGTTCTTGTCATTTTACAGCTCTGGAATTTGTATTGTTTGTAGATTTATGTTGAAGTCAAGTACAATCAAAAAATTGTTTCCTTGAAAAACTGATGTGATTTTTCCTTCTGATGTATCCTTTCCTAATTTTATCCTCGCCTCTTCTGGAGTATAATTCCACAGGCTTCCTAACCCCTGGTACCGCACCCAAGTGGCCACATGTGTGAGTTAGACAGTATTGGCACTGTATTCAACAGACGGAGGCTTTGTGGCAAAGCCTAAAGTAGGCCTCACTTGATGCGCTGACACGTGCAATTTCTGGAGGTGGAGGGGGGGTGGGGAGCGGTGGGGATGTCACCGGATAACAATCAGGAGCAATAGCTCTGGCTAATTATTCCCCTTCCCAGCCTATGGGCACTGAGGTCAATTGTAATACTCCTACCACCAACCTGACTGAGATCAGCTGATGGAGCACAGATAATTCTGGGAATTCCTGGTAGTTCCCAATCGGGCAACTCTGGGATCTAGACATTTATTTTTAAATAAACTTGATTGTTGCATAGAGACATGAGGCCATCCCCGGAACCATGGGAACAGTCCCCTGCACCAGGTAAGTCCAGCGGAGGGCTCTGGGAAGGGGTGGTGAGAAGCCCGGGGCATGGGTGGACCAAGGTTTCCTTGCGAGGCCCAGAGAAGCACTCCTATTCCTCCTGATCCACAATGAAACTAAATTTCTTTAAAAAAAACACCTTACCTCACTGGGCCTCTTCTGGCCCTGGCAAGTTTGTCCTGGTGAGGAAGCCACCACTGCTTCCCCCACTCAGGCCTCAGGTTGAAATGGCCGATGATGTCATCGGCATTGGATCTGCATATTGAAAGAGGACCCGATGGCTTGGGGCAGGTGTCCTTGCTGCCTGCAGCTTAACATTGGAGTTGGCCAGATTGTGGCATGGAAGGAGTGGGTAAGTCCTCTGCTCCATTTGATTGCTACCCCCCACCTCCCAACCTGGTTTCCGCTAGGTTGGGGTGGGGGGTAAGTTAAAATCGAGCCTTCAAAGTGTATTGTTAGATTACATCTAGAGATAGTTGGCAATCCAAAAATTCAAAACAAAGAAACAAAATTTAACAGAGTTTCTCACCATTATGAGTACCTATTTTCCACAGCTAGTTTGTAAGGAATATACTGAAATATGAGTGGATTTTTTTTAACTTAAACAATTTGGTAAATGATTTATAGCAAGTCATGAGAGCAAAAATCTGTACATCTGAGAACGTCTGAAGCCCGACAAACATGTGGATTGAATTTTGAAATAATGTTTTGGGAATATATGTTGTAACAAATGTCAACTGGTCACCAGTCATCTGTTAGTTTAATTATCAGGAGACTCTATTAGTTCCTAATTGGAAGACATTTCTGCTTATATGCATAATGATCTTTTTTCTCACAACTGTTTAAACAAGGCATATTAATTATTGGAGCACAGGAGAATTTAGTGGAAAAACAGCTCAATACCATTTTCTAACTTAACTTACTCATTGACTAATGACATCCATCCTTTAGAAGAAGATAAAGTATTACTAAAATGTAAACAATATGTGATTCTAGTACTCAAATCAAAGCCTATTATACATGCCAGTGTGCCTGTCGCGATATAAACTACAGTCTACTGTGGTACAACAACTTGCATTTACATGGTGCCTTCAATGCATTAAAACATTCCACGGTGTGCCACAAATAGTGTATATGCCCTGGAAACTGGATCATGCCCGAGTCAGGGAACATGCTGCAAACGCCTAATAAGGCCTGCGCCACGATCAAAGCAAATTGGTTGCAGCCCCAGAGCCAGCTCGCCGGTCATGGGCAGGAGCAAATTCAACTGGCTAGGATGCCAGGCAAGGGCCTCAGGTGTGCCCAGGAGGTGGAAGCAATCGGGAGGAGGTTGAGAGGTGGTTGGCTCCCTCTGGCTCCACGCTCAGGTTAAGCATTTTTTTAAAAATGTACCTTTTTGGTGGCGGCCTGCAGCAGTCCCTTTAAGCGCCGCTGCTTGGGCCGCATGCAGTCCCAGAAATCCCGAACAGGGTCAACCAATTTACAGTTTGGGTCCTAAAATCAGGCATTAGGCCCCTTATTAGCATATTTAAGGGGCCCAATGCCTGTTTTAGACAGCTGTCAAGGATCCCTCTACAACGTTCAAATCAATATGACTTTGGACATGTTCCGACGCTATTCGGGCATGTGATGTTGGCCCCCTAAATGGAACTCTTTGCACTCGTTTTCTGCCTGGAAAATGGATGGAACAAGGTCCAATTTTACCCCCTCTATTCCTTGTACATCATATGAGAATCAGCTTTTAAAAAAAATATATAACATGTCTAAAATAATAAGCTATTACAATTCCCTTATAAGGGCTGAATATGTTGTGTGAGAGCATATGTCAGAAAGAATATTGCAAGAACTCGCACATAGCCAATACTTTTAAATTGTCAGTGTACGTTGCAGCTATGTCCTATAAGCAAGTTAATAATGATTTTTTCCCCTGGTGGATGGTTCAAGTTTGAGGTGCAACTAATAAGCAGGATCAGCCTATATTTGCATCAATATGGGAAGACTAAGCTGTTTTTTGAATTTGATACAATTAGTTAAAATATTATTTTCTGCTCTTAATTTACTGCTTTTATTGGGTTAAAAGACAATTTTGTAATGTCTTACATTAATAATATATTACTAATAAGTAAAACAAATTAAATGATGCTGTCCGCAGATCTAGGTCCTGACCGAATGAAGGATTTTATTGATATAAACATTATCTATTTAATGTCCCTAAGTGACTATTTAATACGTGTGGGAAGATGTGTTTTGGTAAAAGTACTACAAGATGTAGGATTACTTTTTTCAATTTGTATTATCTAAAGGAGTTATTGTAATAACCTTAGGCAATGTGGCATGATAACATCTCCAACTAAATGGGGCAATATGAATTAGTTAGATTTTCAAACTGGCTTTTAAAGAAGCTCATGCAATTAGTGGTAAGTTAGCTAGCCAGATTGAAACCTGATTTGGCAATAGTAAGCAAAAGTTGATTATAAATGAGAAAGGCTCGGTATAGAGGCTGCGCCTGGTGGAGTCCCGCACGGTTTTGTTCTGTGTCCCTTGCTGTTTACACTTAAAAAAAAAGGTATGGCGATGGATTCTTAATCCTTATACTACTGACAGCTTCAGATAAATAACGATCCCCGGGGCTAGATCATTTTGTATGTTTTCAGGTCATACATTGTGATGATGCAGTCGATACTAAAATTGCAGTAACAAATCTACTCAATGTCACGAGTAGATTTATTTATAGATTAAAATTAAACACTTCAAAACCAGTTTTCATTGATCACTAAAAGTGGAAACATTTTACTTCTAATCACTCTATATTTTCCACCCTTCTCAGAGTCCTATTATATTTTTTTTAAACTTTGTTTTTTACATCATAATCTAATATATCCTATTTTTCTTACTCTTTCTTCCCAAAAAAATTGACTTCAATGTATTGTACTTACTCTGTTTTCTTCTTTCTCCTGACTTCCAGTATGGAGTTGAGGGTAAGTTTAAAAAAACTGGATTTCCATTGAATGAAAGCCAATTTAAATAGCTGTATTTTAAAATCAATGAACAGTCCCGATATTAAAGGTCACATAACGGATGATCAGAAAAGCTTAAAGGATATTTCATGTAATGGGTGTACCATTTGTAGCCTTTTCACCTTTTATATTGTTAATAAAAGCACAAAATTAATGGCAAATCTCCTGTGGTGTTACTCATGGTGCGTCAAAGCTACTGCTGTAGTGGGGAGTGGGGTGGTTCTATGGTGAGAAGTAGGGGAGAGTTGCACATCTCCAATGAAAGTGTTTGTAAAGAAGTTTGTCAGAGACCTCCCCAAAGACAGTGAAATGTTTTTTAAATGTTTGCTGGAAAATAAATTTAACAAACAATTGCTTTATTTTATCGACCGTCCCTTCACCTGTAATCAAAAATTATGAATTATTCACATGTGTCCCATTACAGCACAATACCTCTTAAAGAAGTTATTATCTTAATGTATTTTTGGGGTTTCTTTTCCTCTTGGTCAGACAAAAGAAAGAAAAAAAACTTACATTTTTAAAATGCCTCTCAAATCTTCAGGATGTCCCAAAGAGCTTTACAGCCAATTAATTACTTTTTGAAGTAACATGCCACTCGTACTGAGGATAATGGTACCAACAATGAAGGGAACAGAAGTTCATGGTAGATGGGGGTGTTGATGACTTTGCAGGTGATATGTGACATTGTCTGCCCACAAGCCTCACATAACCATATTCCTGTGGGGGGTTCTGCTGTTGATTTTTCTGATGCTGCCAAACCTTCCGTCTCTCGTATCTTGCCTCCACATTGGTACGCCGCTGTAGCTCAACGCCCTTCACTTCTTTTCTCACTTTAGCGTGTCATTGCCATGTGTCGGTGGCCAGGGTTTCCCAAGAGACAACAACCAACAATCTTCAGTGTGTCCTTGTAACGCCTTGCTTTCTTCTGCTATTCACCAGTTCTCCAAAAAGCATCTACTTCAGCAACCATAAGTTGTCCATCCTAACAACAAGTCCAACCTAATGGGGCTGAGCATTGAGTATCATAGCCTCAATGCTGGTGCTGTCAGTATGTTCAAATACTTAATTGTGATCTTGTCCTGCCACATAATATGAACTAAGTTGTGATGGTCTCTTTGGTGAAATATTTACAGCTATTGAGTGTGCTTTCTACAGAGTGTTCATATTTTGCATCCATACAGGAGATTGGTAAGGACAACTGCCCTATAAACCATAAGTTTAGTGGAAACCTTGATATTGCACCGATTCCAAACATGTTTGGACAGTCCACTAAAGGCCACACTTGCTCTCTGTATGTGAGCCATCACTTCCTTATCAATCCTTGCATTACCAGATTGTACACTACTAAGATAAGCTTCCCAGGAGCTGCTTGATACAGGAAACTTTCGTTTATCCGGCATCGACGGGACCGGCGTGGTGCCGGTTTATCAAAAGTACCGGATAACGGAGAGTTATATCTACTGAGGCTATTTTTAACAAAGAGACTCCAGGCAGCACGGGAGAATCAACTCCTGCTACTGCAGTGTTTCGGACTTCCGACAGCGCCAGGAGGCCGAGTAGTGGCACTTTTGAAAAGTACCCCTACTGACTAAATCGGCGTTCGCGGACTCGGACTCGGACTCGGGATCGGCAACATTGCCGGTTATTTGAGAGGAGTTTTCGGAGCACTCGGCGTTCGCGGAGACTCGACTACGACTCGGCAACATTGCCGGTTATTTGAGAGGAGTTTTCGGAGGATGATTTTTGCCGGTTAAGCGAGAATTCCGGATATTTGGGTGCCGGATAAACGAAAGTTTCCTGTACATTACTTCAATCTTCTTCAGTAAGCATGCAGCTGTTAGTGGAAGCTAAGAATCTATCAACCATCAGCTGAAGGTCGTCTTTGGAATGTGCCACAAGTGCGCAATCACCAGCATACAAAAATTCTTGTATAATTTGTTTGCAGACCTTAGTCAATGTTTGTAGTCTTGATAGATTGAACAGTTTTCACATGGTGCTGATTTGTATCCCAGCTCTTACCTGAAACTTCCTGTTTACATCATCCGGCATAGCTGTAAAAAAAGTGTAAATAGAACAGGGCTCAGTACACATGCTTGCTTTACACCATTCGAAACAGGGAACAGTCTGGTCAGAGTACTGACAATACTCTACCAAGCATCTCATCATGGAGCTGTATCAGGATTGACAAGAACTTCTCTGGACAACCAACCTTCATAAGTGCTACTTAGAATCATAGAATGATACAATGTAGAAGGAGGCCATTCGGCCTATCATGCCTGTGCCAGCTCTTTGGCAGAGCTATCCAATTAGTTACACTCTCCTGCTCTTTCCCCATAGACCTGTACATTTTTTCCCTTCAAGTATTTATCCAATTTTCTTTTGATTGTTACTATTGAATCTGCTTCCACCACCCTTTAAGGCAGCGTATTCCAGATCACAACAACTCGCTGTGTAAAATAATGTTTTGTCATGTCACCTCTGGTTCTTTTGACAATCACCTTAAATCTGTGTCCTCTGGTTACTGACCCTTCTGTCACTGGAAACAGTTTCTCCTTATTTACTCTATCAAAACCATTCATGATTTGAACACCTCTATCAAATCTCCCCTAAACCTTCTCTGCTCTAAGGAGAACAATCCCAGCTTCTCCAGTCTCTCCACATAACTGAAGTCCCTCATCCCTGGTACCATTCTAGTAAATCTCTTCTGCACCCTCTCTAAGACCTTGAAATCCTTCCTAAAGTATAGTGCCCAGAATTGAACACACTATTCCAGCTGAGGCCTAAGTGTTTTATAAAGGTTCTTTTATAACTTCCTTGCTTTTGTACTCTATTCCTCTATTAATAAAACCAAGGATCCCATATGCTTTTTTAACAGCCTTCTCAACTTGTCCTACCACCTTCAAAGATTTGTGCACAGACACCCCCAGGTCTCTCTGTTCCTGCACCCCCTTTAAAATTGTACCATTTAGTTTATATCGCCTCTCCTCATGCTTCCCACCAAAATTAATCACTTCACACTTCTCTGCATTAAATTTCATTTGCCATGTGTCTGCCCATTTCACTATGTCCTCCTGAAGTCTTTTACTATCCTCCTCATTGTTTACTACATTTCTGAGTTCCATGTCATCTGCAAACTTTGAAATTAAACTCAAATCCAGGTCATTAATATATATCAAAAGAGCAGTGGTCCTAATACCGGCCCCTGGGGAACACCACTGTATACCTCCCTCCAGTCTGAAAAACATCCGTTCACCACTTGTATTGCTGCAACTATTAGCCACTTTAAATGTAAGTGCAGCTAAAGTTCTGATTGTACAAAAAGGCCGCAGCAGGAAACCAAAGAAATCTCTGCAAAATGTTTACAATAAGAGTTGAAAAATGCTCCCACTGGAAAACTAGACCCCAAAAATCCATGAGGCGTGAGCCCAGCGGTTACACACGATTTATGCACATAATCTAGACTGACACATCAGTGGAATACAGAGGAAGTGCTGTATGTTGAAATTGCTGTTTTTTGGATGACACATTAAACTGGGTGCCCAAGGAATCCATGGTTTCAGTCATAACTTTCTTGAGAGAACACAGTCCTATGTTTGTTCCCTCGCTACCTTGGCTGTGAAGATGGCAATCGTTGCAATTCACTGCATTTCTGCAAATTCACCCTGCAGCATTGCAGTGACAGCTGAGCTGCTCTGCTGAATATTCTTGGACAACTGCTGAATACTAATTCCTTGTTTTCCAGAATCAGCTGCTGTCTGAAGGCAGAGCCAATAGGATGCTACTCCCTTGCCCACGTAGCAGAAACATAGGCCGGAATTTTCCCGGTGCTGAGCGTGCGGGTTTGGGGGCGGGTCGGCAGTTAAATTCACGGAAATTGACAGCGCGTCGGGAACCCACCGCCATCCCGCCGACTTCTGCATTTAACTCGGGCGCGTTTCGAGGCGCGTCACGGACCCGCTCGGGTGAGGCGGGCGACCTCATTGAAGTCATTAACTGTTGAGAGACCCATAACTGCCTTTTTAATGTCAGGTTTGGGCTTTAACTTGTTGCGCACGGGATTTACGCACCTCGGGACCCTCGCCTGTGAAGGGGAGGTGGAAGCTCAGTGGCCATTGTGCAAGTTCGTTAAGTGACAGCTGGAAAAAGCACATAAATACTCACACCTCACACCTGCTTCCTTGCCTAAGGGAAAGGCTCTTGTTGACTCCATTTTGTGCAGAGATTTAGCTGTCAGGAGTTTGCAGGTCATTTCTGCAACCTCAGAAGCCACTCTCACCACATTACTAGTCACTATCAGAACATTGAAGGATTGTGCCTCTGATCTCCTTTTGCCTGCCATCTATTAGATCAGCATGGGTGCCACTTATGCTCTCTCACCTTGGACCTCAGAATCGGACCAAGATGAGCCCCAGCACCAGCAGCAGCAACCACAACAGCACCAGCAGCAACAACACCAGCAGCCTTCTCCTCAACAACCTGATGGTCCACAGGAGAGAGGGGGTCAGCACAGGGGTGCACTGCGCTGGAGGCGATACCCCCAACACAGGGTATACAGGCAGAGGATGAGCTTCCTGGACATGACTGAGCAGCAGTGCTTCAGGAGGCTCAGGCTATTGCGCCAGATCGTCACAGACATTTGTAGCTTGCTGGAAGAAGACCTGCTGCCCAGAGGACCTGGTGGACATGCTTTACCATTGGCTGTCAAAGTCACCACTGCCCTCAACTTCTTCGCCTCAGGCTCCTTCCAGGGATCTTCAGCAGATATTTGCAGGATCTCGCAGTCGGCCACCCACAGATGCATCACCCAGGTGACCGATGCCATGTTTGACAAGTCAGCCACTTATGTAAACTTTGCCACTGATGAAGCCGGTGTTACTGAGTGTGCACTCAGCTTTGTGGCTCTGGCTGGCTTCCCACAGGTGCAGGGCGTCATCGACTGCACACATGTGGCCATCAAGGCACCCCCACATCACCCAGGAGTGTTTGTGAACCGCAAGGGCTTCCACTCCCTCAATGTGCAGCTCATCTGCAACCATAAAAAGATCATCATGCATATGTACACCAGATTCCCTGGCAGCTGTCATGATTCTTTCGTGCTGTGCCAGTCCACCCTCCCTCAGATCTTCGCACCTCCAAACAGACTTCCCGGCTGTCTGCTTGGAGACCAGGGCTATCCACTGAAGATGTGGCTGATGATACCCTTGAGGAGGCCAAATAATGAGGCCGAGGAGCGTTATAATGACAGCCACATGTCCACCAGATGTGTCATAGAGTAAGCAATCGACATGATGAAGATGTGCTTCAGATGCCTTGACAGATCTGGAGGAACCCTTCAGTATGCAGCAGCCAGGGTCTCCAGAATCATCGTCATTTGCTGCATGCTGCACAACATAGCACAGCAGCGAGGATTGGAGCTGCAGGAGGAGCAAGGCGCAGAGCCCACAGCCTCTTCGGAGGAGGAGGAGGAGGAACAGGTGGAACATGAGGAGGAGGAGGAGGGGGGACCTGAGGTGGAGATGGCACCAGCGGCGGCGCACATTGCAGCCCAGGAGGCCTGGGATGGCCTCTTAATGGCCAGATTTACTTAACTTGCACCAGTGCACCCATATGGCTCCCAGATGCAGTACTAACTCCCCCCCCCAATCACCAACAGCACCACAAACCAGTCCTACAATGACCAAACCATTCCTCTCACCCAAACCCCCATTGCTCGAGGTGAAGTAATGTCTCACCATTCACTCCAAGTGACGAGGCTGCTTCCCAGGGAGGAGGCAAAAATGGACAAGATGGGAAAGTTGTGCAAAGAAATAAATTTATGTGCATTAGAAATAGAACTGAAACTTAACACTAAAATTTTTTCATACACCCATGTGCATACCCTTGTGCATCTAGGATTGTGTCCTTTTTCGTTCACTCGTGCTTCTACAAGGTGCAATCTCTGTGGCTTCAGCAGAGGTAGAGGCAGGCAGCTCAGTTCCCTGCAGGGTTTTGGAGCCTGTGAGGGTCCCGCCAAAGACTGCTCCTCCTGCAACTGTGCAGGGGTAGACTCGGCCATCGGGATCTGAGGCAGCATGTGGGGTTATGTTTGAGGGGGAGGCAACAGGGGAGAAGTGTAAGCACATTGAGAAGAGCCTCCACTTCCATGTCCCTCTCACCGTCATCCCTTTCATGGGCCACCCGCACATCCCTGCTAGCAAGTAGCTGGAGAGCACCTTGCTGCACATCAGTGGGGTGCTGAAGGCCCAAATCTACGTTAGTATCCCTCCTCGAGATGAGGTCAATGAGTGTCTGCAATCTGTTGTTCACAGCAAGCATGTTCTCGTTGGACTGGCGCAATTGCTGCTCCATACAGGTGGCCATCCGTTCCATGGAACAGCACATCGTCGCCATTGCCTGTGGGATGGTGGTGCTCATGTTGGAGATGGACTCCTCCATTCTCTGTACATTTACACACATCGCGGCTGCAAAAGCTGCCAGAGCCTTGCGCAAGTGTCGCTGCCCCTCCAAGATCACCCTCTTTCTCGATGGCCGATGAGTTTCAGCATCTACACACAGCTCAGCAGAGCTAGGGGTGTCCTGCACCCTCCGGCAAGGACTCTCCCCTGCTGTCCCTGTCTCCACCATCTGCTCTTGCTCACTTGTGATGTGTGAGACACCAGGTGACAACACTACTCTATCTCGCACAGGACCCACTGAGGTTCGTGTATCTGCGCTGGTGCTGGGTGCGCATGGGTCTGTTGATGGTGCGCCCTCAGACACTGGAGCTTCCTCTGAGGAGTCGTCTTCCTCCTCTGGCTAGACAGTGGTGGGGAGGGGCACTTGATGGGCCTGTGGGAGAGTAAAGAGATGAATTAGAAGGATTATGATAAGAATGGGCAACATTAACCATTATGCACATGATGACATTTCACTGACTGCTGACATCAGTCACCATATGGGTGACTATTGTATGCCATGTGGCTGTATGAGATTGAATTCTGTCACCAGGTTGCTGGGAGGTCCTCCTCTCCATCTCCCACCGCCAGCAGCTCTGCAACTCCAGAGATATCTAGGGCCTCCTCCTCTGCTAGAGTCAAATTGGTGAATATTGGATGGTCACCTCCGGTTCTCTGCCTCTCCCTGTTGTTGTGGGCTCTCTTCTCCTGCAAGGAGGGAAAGAAGAGAACTTTGAGTGAGAGTGATGGAATGAGTGTGAGGAATGGATGGGCTACATCTGTAGAGGGTGACTATGAGAGAATGGTGTGACATTGCCAAATGGCCACCTTCTGTGGTGTTACTTGCTATGATTGCATTAAGATGAGGGTGAGTGCCAGTGGTGGTTACTCAGATGGAGATGTGAGTAGGTGCATAGACAGAGAGGGATGGGTGGATGTGCAAGGTATGTTGGTGTGAGGAGTGATACGCAGGAGTAGGCTTGGGAAGGCAGAGTGATGGGGTTGTGGTGACAGGCACATCAGGATGTAGGTGAGTGTGGCATTGCACTCACCTTTCCTGACCTCATGAGATCATTGAATCTCTTGCGGCACTGGATCCACATTCTCCTCACCACATTCCTGCTGCTGACCTCCTCTGCCATGTCTAGCCATGCCCTCTTTGTGTCTTTTGCTGGTCTTTTTCTGCCATCCGTTTCCTACATTATAACAGTGACTACACTTCAGAAAAGTACTTCATTGGCTGTAAAGCACTTTGGGACGTCCGGTGGTCGTGAAAGGCATTATATAAGTGCAAGTCTTTCTTTTCTTTTCATCTACAGGGAAGAGGACTTCCCTGCGTGCTTTTACTCGCTGGACCAGCACTTCTAGAGAGGCATCTGGGAATCTTGGGGCTGTCCTCTGCCTTTGTGCCTCCATGACCCACAGAATTGTCAATGTTATTCAGCAATTATGAGCGCTTGAAATCACCATCAACACTCCTACAGCAATCTTCAAATGAGATGTGTGCAAGGCTGCTTTAAATATCCGTGCTGAAAACGAGTCATCAGTGATGTCATCAGACCCACTCCATTTAATTGGGCCGGGAAACACGCAAGTGCCATTGAGTTAAACGCGCAGTGCAGAACGCGCTGTTCAAATCTTTGGGATGGCGACCTGCTATGCGGTCTGTAAGCACCCAAGCCATAAAAATTCCGGCCATAGTGTGGGCTCGCAGCATGGCCAGAGGTTTCTTCTTCCACCCTGCTCCCTCCACTTGCTCCTCTTCACTAGTGAATAGTGCGTCATCCTGTGCCCTTTCTTCAATCTCACAAATTGTCTGTCCAGGGTGTTAGTAACAGGGTTGAGGTTGAGTGTTGGGAGATGCTGTGTTGTGTGCAAAACCATGGTACCTTTCAGTCCTGAATCTCCACTTGGGACACACCTACAGAAAGAGAAAAGGAGAATGTGCTACAAGGTACCACAACATTGCCTTTAAATTCAGGTAAAAGCATAAAACTGTTACAGTGTCATACAAAAATTTACCAACCATTGACATAGGGAAGAGAATGACAAGGGATCAGAAAAAATGCAGGATACTTGCTTTTGGTTGCACCATGATTCCAAACTCTGTCTCCCCAATGCCTCCCATACACCCACATAGTCATCTCTTCGTGGACGGAGAGGATTTTCAGAATTGTAGGGCCCCTCCCTGTCTGGGTTCTCCGTCAGCAGTTATATGCGACGTTAGTCTGCAAGCATAACACACTAAAGATCATTATCGGAACTCCTTCAACACCCTAAACAGTACCCCTGCAACCACAACATAGTCGCTTGGCCTTTGCTGTGGCAGAAGTAAGTTGGAGCAGAAATTGCAGCTATGAGTCAAAGGTATAACAATGACTCACTACATTTATGCCCTGCACCTTCTGTTGCATGCAAGAATGCTGAGGAAAGGGAGACACCTGTGAGGGGGGTAGAGGAGAAATGTATTCAGTGTGCCATGCCTCCCATGGAGAGAAAGCATGCATGTATGGAAAAGAGGATCCACTTACTTTCGTAATTCTGCATATGCATGAATATTTCTTCCACATTGAGCTGCTTGGCGACTTCCTTCCATGCATCTTTAGTTGCTGGCTTTGTATGATGATGCCCCTCTTCCCCCAAAAGAGTCAACCTCCTTTGATGGTCCTCCCGCAGCAGGAGCTCCGGTCTTCATCAGTGAGCAGGGCAGTTTTTTACACCTTATTCCCTACGGTTTCCATACTCTGAGAGCTTGGGCAAGTGAAGGATTGGGCCCTAGATTGCAAAATGGAGTGCAGCCTGACCGCTACCGTGGGTGTGCTCCACCATGGGCATGTGCAGCCCCAGTTTAGATATTGTGATGCCATCCCAACATATAATATTCTAACTTATAATATGCTAACTTACCTGACGAAGGAGCGAACTGCTTCGAAAGCTTGTAAAATTAAATAAATCTGTTGGACTATAACCTGGTGTTGTGCGACTTCTCAACATATAATATGTCATCGCTGTAAGAACTTAAAAAAAACATTTATAGCAGCCAGTACTCTAAATGCTTTAAAATTATTTGATAACTAGTTGATTTCTTGTGGTGTTGCTCAAGGATGAAAGAAACACTGACTCTGCTCATCTTCCATTCTATTCTTTTCTATATGTCTCTTTCTTTCTGTTTGCCTTTCATTCTTTCCCTCTCTTTCTGTGGGTCTCATGCATTTTCTTTTGTTGTCATTTCTATTTATCTCATTTTATCTTCCTCTTTCTGTAAGTTTTTTTAAATTTCTGTGTCCTCTCAACTACTCTCTCTGTGAGCCTCATGCAGTTTCTTTCTCCTTCTCTTTGTATGTCTCTATCTGTACAGCTCTCTCGACCCTTTTTCTCACCTCCAACAGAGAACTGAAGTTAGATACAGGCACATTCAATCTCTCACTCTCGCACATATAAAGACGCTGATACACACAAATATGATCACATTCATAACTTTTTAAAAATAGATTTTTCTGCAACAGATTATGGGGGATAAATTCAGTTGGTTGCGCCTCCCGTTAGCGCCTTAAGAGGGCGCTAATGGGGCGCAAAGCGTCTAGCGCCCGGGCGAGGCGATGTTTGCGCCGCTCGCGAAATTAACTAGACATTTTGCGGCGGCGCTAAACACTACCGCCACGATCTCCTGCGCCGGCAGATCGTGACGTCAGTCGAGTGCGCAATGCCCCAGTATCGTCCCGGAGCAGATATTGAGTGGCGCCCCCTGCCTTACCGCCTGACGCTAGCAACGACAGGTTGAGGGGAGCGAATTGCAGTCATGAAGGGACTGGGGGAGCGCTATTTAAAGGCGACCGCTTCCTGCCTTTTATTGTTGGTGCCATTTTTGAACCAAGCATTCTGAGAGAGAGAGAGAGAGAGACTTCTGGAGAGATTCAACGCTGTGTGAAGGAGTTTTGGGTACTGAGCAGCACTTTGCAGGTTCATTTTGATTTGCCATTCCTTGTATCGATTTAGAAGAGACTGTGGGGGCTGCACTCTAAGCTCTTTCCCTGGTACTCTCCATTGTTCTTTCCAGCAGATTTGATGTGCAGGTCTCTCCAGGCAGAGATTCAAGGCTGCAATGAGCAGGGTGTGGATGGAAAGCAGATCAACCATCCCCTTTAAGAACTGGCCGGTGCCATTGTGTGTGTGTTCCATTGCTGACTGACATCACATGAGCTTCGCCAGCGCTCTGAGGTAGCGCCTCGCTCCTCGGCCTTTGCGCCTTAAGACAGGTGTGAAGCGCCTGATGTAGCGCTCCAATCACCTCCAGGGGCGATAAAAGTCAAGTTTGCAGTCGGTGGCGATAATTAGCGGCAGGCGCTAATCTTTGCGCCCGGCCGATAATTGCGCCCCAAATGGGGCGATACTGAATTTCTCCCCCATATTTTTTAAATTAATCAATTATTTAATTTTAAACGTAAAATCCTCTTTAGATTAGTATCTGTTACAGCATTTATATGTGCTAGATGTTTAGATATCTTTTTGCAAAGCATCAACAGCAGTTCCACATCACCACAACTAGTACATTAAAAACAGGATGCACCATAAAACTTTAATTTATGTATTTTCACAATCTGGATAAATTAGCTTAAAATGTAGTCTATCGCTATATTATTTAAACAAATCAGTTTAGAGTTGCTAAGACTTTACATACAGAAGAGATAAATTTAACATAGGTTGATGTCAGTGATGCACCACGTGAATGTAGTAGGTGTCCTTCAAATAGAGAAATTCAGAGTATATACCTATACCCCGACTTGTGATTCTGTTAGTTGAATGTTTTTAATTATTCCTTGCGGGAATGCAGTAGCGTTTCTGTCTTAAAATGAAAATACAACAACATTACAATGTTTCTCTTTATTCAGAGTAATGTGAATGATCAAATATTCTACGCACATTCATACATTTCTCCAATATTCCTCTTTTATAATATTCAGCATCACTGGGCATATCATACAAAACGTGCATATTTGGAAAGCTGCAAAGAACACTTTTTAAGGTTAACTAAGAATAATTCTTGCTACAATATTCCCAGCTTTTGATATGTGGAAATGAAGGCCTACAATAAAACAACAAATTGCTAATTTTAACAAATAAGCATTTCAATTAAAACATTGGTTGATGCGGCAATTATATAATTTATTTTTGAATTTAAAAGTCTGTTGAAAAGGTGATTTTGCATTCCATATCTATTTCTATATCGGGATTTCAGCAACTAATTGACAATATTTTAGCACTGTAAACAGTCTGTGTACAGAAACAACTACTAACTAGTTTCCTTTATATTAAAGTCATGTACAAATGATATAGAGAAATAAAAAAAGATGCATCTATGGAACATAGAGTTAACAATTGACACAACAAAAGGTACTCCATGCTACATCAAACCTGCTGTTTTCAAAAGATAATTTATTTAAAAACGTACACAAACAGGTCCAATCTCTTAAGGATAAGGCAAGGCTCAAAACAATCAATCACCAATGATGTCTGCAAAGTGAATTTTTAGTCTCACAGTTTATGGTTACCATAATGACAATACCTGTATATGTTTTGCATAAGTTGCAAATCTTTTACCTACTTCTGTTCTGACATTTATCTTCAGCATGGTTCCACCAACAGTTTCAGTTTCTAATGTTTTGTGTAATGTAGAAGGGGTTTTCCACTGCTTGGCATTTCCTCTAAACTGTGTCATTCAGTTTATGATTCTTCCCATGGATTCAGCATGCCAGAATTCTAATACTAGAGTTTCTGTCACCTCTGAGACAATGCGACGATCAGCGGCAGCAGCAGAATTGCAAGGCAAGGTCCTAGGCCCAGTACACCTCCACATTCTCTTGCATTTTCCTGAAAATGATTAAAGTTAATTTCAGGATATAAAGCATTTAATGAAAATAATGACATAGGCACAGGACAAGAATTTGCTATTATTAATGGTTAATATTAATGCTATTACTAATGCTGAGTTTCTGACCCCACATCCTCTCCATCACAAAGACCGCGTACTTCTACCTCTAACATTGCCTGCTTCAGCCCATTTGCTGCTGAAACCTTTTTCCATGCTTTTGTTATCTCCAGTCCTGACTATTCCAACACTCTGCTGGCTAGCCTACTATCCTCCACTGTCTGTAAACTTCACCTTATCCAAAACCCTGCTGTTCAAAGCCTATCCCGCACCAAATCCCACTCACCCATCACACCTGTCCTCATTGACCTACGTTGGTTCTCGGTCCCCCAACAATTCAAATTTAAAATTCTCATCCTTCCTTCACCCCACCATTGACGGCCGTGCCTTCAGCCTCCTAGGCCCCATGCTCTGGAATTTCCTCCCTAAACCCGCCTCTCTGCCCAAGCTTTTGGTCGCTCCTCCTAATATCTCCTTCTCTGGTCTGGCATCTATTTTCTGTTTAAGGCTCTGTGAAGTGCCTTGGGAGTTGTTTTTACAAATGTTGACAACACGTAAAATTGACCGCCTACTTCCACCTCTGTAACATTGCCTACCTCAGCCTATCTGTTACTGAAACCTTCATCCATGCTTTTGTTACCTTAAGAATCGACTATTCCAATGCTCTCCTAGCTGGCCCTAAGCACTGGAATTCCCTGCCTAAATCTCGCCGCCTTTTCATCTCGATCTCCTCCTTTAAGACATTCCTTAAGACCGACCTCTTTGACCAAACTATTAGTCACCCATCCTAATAGTTCCTGCTTTGGCTCGCTGTCAATTTTTGTCTGATTGTGGCTCCTGTGAAGTGCCTTGGGACGTGTTACTACATTAAAGGTGCTCTATAAATGCAAGTTGTTGTTGGCATCAGTCTTGTTTCCACCTGGGTTCAGTCTAATGCTCTACTGCTCCCTCTCGTATTTTATATTTCCATAAACTGAGAACTATTATCTTAGAATTTTAACCAGAAAAAACTCAGTAAGGTACATCATTTGCTTTATTATATCTTTAAGCATTGGTTTCAGCCTCAGATCATTGAGAGCCTTAGCAGATAATAACCTTTATTGGGCATTAGAGGTCACAGTTAACTTAGCCCACTCACAGCATGAAGTAACCACTTCAACATGATGGTTACTTCCAGTACATCACAAGCTAATGGTAAAACTATTTCATCTCATGTGACTGTTTTAGAGATACAAATATTCATGATTCTAGTCCAGAAATATAATGGGCCAAAAATTCATCCCGCGACGCGAGAGTACGCACTGCGTACTCTCGCGTATTCTCTCTCCAATTGCCGGTTTTCTGCATGCCCTGCGCATGCGCTGAAAACCGGCACTTGGTCTTTTGAAAAGGGGGCGGTTCCTCGGTGCATCGCGTGCGCGCTACAGGCTGCGCGCACGCTGTGCACTTCATGCTTTGGACGCGCAGGTAAGTACGGAAGATTTTAGAAATGGAAAAAGGAGGAGTAAGACCCACTTTTAACAAGGTAAGTAGTGAATTAAGTATTTTTTTGAATTTTTTTTAACAGGTATATCTTTTTTAGAGACTTTAAAGACAGGTAAGTTTATTTTTATAACTTTTTAAAAGATTTTAAATTTTTTCAAAAATTTTATTTTTTATTTAAAATGGTTAATTTATTTAACTATACTTATTTTATTAATGTGATGGGTTTTTTTTAAAATTTAATTGAGGTTTAGCTGTTATTTTGGGGGGGTGTAAGATTCATAGATTTCACAGCACGTATGTGAAACTTATGAATGGAAGATGGTGTGCTGCCATTGGCTCTAACTGAGTCACGTGATCCCACAGCTCGCATGAATTCACTACGCCGGTGGGATACGCAAGCACTGCACAGCTGATGTCTGGAACATCAAGTTCGTGCGAGCTGGATCTGAAAAAGCACAAGCGGAGTGAGAGATCGCGGGGAAGCCTTACCCCCGCGGGAACAGAGCGAGATCAATTTCTGGGCCAATATATATGTATCGACAGCTTTTGAGAGTGATACATCTGAAGGGGAAGATTTCCTTTGGTTGCTATGTGTTAGTGGCATTGTAAACATAGTGGGATGATTTCCTCTGATCCATATTTCTAATGAAAACTTTTTTTAGCACACATTTATGATTTTGCTGGAAACAGCGAGGATGGAATAGATTGTTGCTATGTTAATTCACCAGCACTTAGGCCGCACTAAGTAAGCTCAGTGGGTTCCTTATTTGGAGGGAGACTAAAATAATTGCCCTCCTGAAGCAGGGGAAGAATGCTTGTGAAGCCTCCAGCTACCGCCCGATCTCCTTACTTTGCACTTGTTATAAAGTGCTGGAGAGGTTACTGCTCCACAGACTAGCCCCCATCAGCGAGCCAACCATTCCTAAGGAGCAAGCGGGCCTCCGGAGTTGCCGTAACTGCTGCGACCAAGTGGTAGCTTTAACAACGCACATCGAAGTAGGCTTCCAGCGCCAGCTCAAGACTGCCGTAGGACTCGTGGGCCTGTCAGCGGCGTATGAGACAGTATGGAAGCATGGACTGCTTTTCAAGCTCTCCACCATTTTACCCTGCAGAATAACGATGCATCCTCCCAACTCCATGCTTAGCAACTGACGCTCCCGTGTGTACTCTGGCACCCAGAAGAGCAGATATAGGACATTGAACAACGGACTTCCACAGGGTTCTGTCCTGGCACCCATGTTATTCAACGTTTACACCAGTGACCCGCCCGAATCAGAGTCCCGCAAGTTTGTATACGCTGATGACATTGCCTTGGCCACGCAAAACATGAATCTGTCCATCACCGAAGAGACCCTAACCAGTGATTTACAGAGGATAGAGGCCCACTTCCGCCGATGGCAGGTAACATTCGCGCCACACAAGTGCCAGGCAATGACTATCTCCAACAAGCGAGAGTCTAACCATCTCCCCTTGACATTCAACGGCATTACCATCACCGAATCCCCCACCATCAACATCCTGGAGGTCACCATTGACCAGAAACTTAACTGGACCAGCCACATAAATACTGTGGCAACAAGAGCAGGTCAGAGGCTAGGTATTCTGCGGCGAGTGTCTCACCTCCTGACTCCCCAAAGCCTTTCAACCATCTACAAGGCACAAGTAAGGAGTGTGATGGAATACTCTCCACTTGCCTGGATGAGTGCAGCTCCAACAACACTCACAAAGCTCAACACCATCCAGGACAAAGCAGCCCGTTTGATTGACAGCCCATCCACCACCTTAAACATTCACTCCCTCCACCACCGGCGTACCGTGGCTGCAGTGTGTACCATCTACAAGATGCACTGCAGCACCTCGCCAAGGCTTCTTCGGCAACACCTCCCAAACCCGCGACCTCTTCCACCTAGAAGGACAAGGGCAGCAGGCGCATGGAAACACCACCACCTCCAAGTTCCCCTCCAAGTCACATACCATCTTGACTTAGAAGTATATCGCTGATCCTTCATTGTCGCTGAGTCAAAATCCTGGAACTCCCTACCTAACAGCACTGTGGGAGTACCTTCACCACACGGACTGCAGCGGTTCAAGAAGGCGGTTCACCACCACCTTCTCAAGGGCAAGTAGGGATGGACAATAAATGCTGGCCTTGCCAGCGACGCCCACATCCCATAAACGAATTAAAAAAAAATTTGCTTTGTTACTACCATACGAAAGAAGAAGTGGGTTCCTCAGCAGGCAGTGATCTTCATTGAAAGCTTACAAGCCAAAGGATATTTCATTCGAAAGTGGTCTGCCCACTGAAGTCACTTCTTGAAGATTATATCCCTCTGATTTGTCAGTAGACAACAGGAAAAACTATTTCATTACATTACTCCATTTAAAATGATAACACTTAATGTTGCTCCTATTGTGTAATGAAATAAAAAATGACAATTCATTGTACCAACATAATCGGCAGCACACACATTTATCTACACATGTAATCATTTCTATTCCTATTATAGAAAAGTCTTCCTTTATATGTATTAAGTATCTATTGAAAGAAAAAAAAGTTCCCTGTTCTAGTGTGGGAACAGGTTAACTAGTTCCTAAAATAATTATATGATGTAATTTGAATAATCTGTTTTAAATATAATTGCTTACTTCAGCATGGAATGGATGACAGGAGTCCGGACGTCTTCTGATTTTCTGAGATCTGAGATGATCACATTTCAGGGATTCATTATGTTCACTGCAGTTAAGGAATAAGATTTCAAACACACAGGGATGTCAGTTTCAAATATTTGTTTTAATGACTATATTTTAATGTATGTTTTTGACTGCAGTGCAGCTAAACTGAGTGGAAAATCATGGTAGGTCTCAAATTTAGAAAAGATCCAAGAAAAGGAGGACAGATTGTGGACAGATAAGATCCTCACTAATAGCAGGGAGTATTGTAGTGACCAGTAGGTATGCACCCAGCATTAACACGCATATATTAATATAGTCTCTTTTAAATTGTCTCAATTTGTGAATTTATGTGTAATACAGAACAATAGTAACACAGTCTGGTAGTTTAGTAATTATGTTACTGGGCTAATAATCCAGAGAACATGAGTTAAAATCTCATCCTAACAGTTTGAGAATTTGAATTCAGTTAAAGAAAATCTGGAAATAAATATATGATCTCATTAAAAAAGTGATCATGAAGCTACTGGTTTATTGTAAAAACCTCACTGGTTCACGAATGGCCTTCAGGGAAGGAAACCTGCTGTTCTTACTTGGTCTGGCCTATACGTGACTCCAGTCCCACAGTTGACTCGAAACAGCCTTCTGAAGTGGCCGAGCAAGCCATTTGGTTTCACTGCTACCTTCTCAGGGCAAATAGTGATGAGCAATAAATGCTGACCTTGACCCTGATCTCTCTCTCTGACCGATCTTACTCGCTATACCAGGCCGACAGGTCCGACTGTCTGTTCATCGGGCAGAGTTCGGTGACTACATCCTTGGTGAAGTGGAGCTTTCTAATGCACTGCTCCTCACTTAATTGGAGGTAGGAGAAGTGCTTTTGGAATACCCTCAGAGGGTAAGGCCTCCTGCGGAGAGCCCTGATGGCCCTACTCCTCCCTCTGGCAACATGTTTCAATCTTTCTTGTTCCTGCGCTCCCTCCGCAGTAGATCCTGGAGGGCGAGTTCGACTGCCAGTACTGCCCCCATTAATGTAACGATGTGTAGCACTTTGAAATGTTGTCAGAATAAATGTAACAAATTTTTAGTAGCCACAACATTCCTGATACTAAAGAACCTTTAAGTGACTGAATTAAACTCTTTCACTGCTTCCTTGTCAGTTTGTGATTGTGAAACAGCACTAACCTGACAGCTGCGACTGATCCCTTTAAATCGCGCCCCTGGAGCCACCATCCGCCTGCTTCAAGCCTCCTCTTCCTGTCATTGTCGGGGCGAGGCGCTAAGGCAGGGGGCGATAATCAATTTGGCAGATTGGGCGCTGAGTGAGCGTTGCACGCTCACTGACGTCACGATCTGCCTGGCGCTAAAGCCCCAGGCGCTAACTGTTAGCGGCGGCGCTAAGGGGCGACTGGATTTGGCGTGCAGCTCTGGATTCGCCTCGCCCCGGCACTATTTCATTAGCGCCCCCGCCAGACGCTAACGGGAGGCGCTAACCAACCGAATTTCTCCCCCTTGGTGTGTAATTAAACCCAGATTTTGAGACTGCTTTTTAGTTAGGAGTACAAAACTTGTGTTCGCACACAGATTGCATTAGAGGGTTTCCTAAATGCAGACTTGGGTCTTCAGGTGAGAATCTTTTCTTGTTCATTTCATTATAAAAATGGAAAAAAAACAAGTAATCCTGACAATTTAGTGGGTAATGGCAATGTCCAGTGTGGTATTGAGCCAAATAGTGTGGGAATGTCCCGTGATACATTTCTGATCTGTACAGAGCTCATAGAGATTGTACAGTTTACGTGATTGTATTATTCTTTGAGTACAAGCAAATATTATCCTATTATTCACTTATTTCACCCAATAAATTTTTTAATAGTGGGTGAAATAAATGAATAATAAGGCTATAAATTTAAATTTAGAAACTACTTTTAGCAGTATTAATGAATGAATGAATAATTAGCACATTCATATGATGTTCCTTTATCCTATATTGTAGTGGGGGCATTCACCCATTTAAAATAAATGGCCTGTTAAAATAGCTGACAGGCAAATGTCATTCGAATACATTAAGTGTAAATCTGCAAATATTGTCAATATTAATTTGTAGGCTTTAGTATCAAGATTCAGATGATTTCCATGAATTGTTTAACCTTTGCTCTTATGAATTATATTATCAGCTGAGATGCTGTTAAATTAGAGCTTTATTAGTTTCCACTATTTATTAGTTTCAAACACTGATGATCTGAAATTCTGGGGCCTGTGCTCCAACCGGCAGAAGTACAGTGGAGCAGGACTCCCAGACACATGCTGGAAAGCCTGGGTGGGCTCTGTCAAGTCCTCCCTGCAAGATTTTTTTTTGTATTCACTGCACCCAGGTAATCCAATAGTTCTAGGCAGAGAAACAGGAAAATCTGCTCTCCAGTGATATTGAAATTCCTAAAGCATAGTACAAATGGAGCTGTATCCACACAGGGGGAAAATAATAACTCACTCTAATTAAATTTAAGTGAAACAGAATAAATTTGACATGAAACAAATAGAGGACTGATCCATCCCTGCTTGGGCGTCTTCCAAAATAACTAAATAACAGCCACGACTGCTGCCAAGTTACATATGCAATGTGACGTATAGATACAGATTATATTTTGAGGTGTTTTTATTATGCATCTGCTTTAATACTTCTGCTGACTGGAAAACTTGCATTCACAAAATCAAGAATTTTTTAAAACAGATAATACACTGACTACTTTAAAGGATATACATTATTTCTATAGGGTCCATTGTAATTGGTCCAATAGTGCATTCGCAGCTGGCATCGACAACTACCATAAAGAGGTTACTGCTTGGAATCTGCTGGATCACAAATGACCTACAACAAAAACAAAAGAACACGTTATTTAACTGTAGATTTATCGTGAGTATAAGTATCATTTCCTTAAACATTCACCACTACATGCAACTCCAATAGGTAGTGCAGTAAAAGCTTTTTCTTATATTTATAGAATTATTTTGAATTCAATTCCATTGTAGTGAGGCTTGTGTCACAAGGGGAACTAGGTAATTGGACTTTCCAATACAAATCCAGCCATCTCTAAAGGATATTGTGTGCTGTTTCTCAGCATTTATTACGTTTCTTCCCTGTGGGGTCTCTTTTTCTCCACCTCAATTAGGCACGGGTGTGATTAAAATTAATTTTTATTTGCCATTGATGTCATTTCATTGAGTAGCACACACTACAAGTATTGAATAAAAACACTCAGAAAATAGGCATTTTCTTGGCAAACCAGTCACAGGTATTAAATAATGTCTTACATTTATATCCATCCTACATGTTTTGAGGTAGAAAGTATAATTAAGTGTAGTTAATATAGTTAATAGAAATTATAAAATATTCCAGAAACTAAATGATCAAACTTAAACTCACCTACAAGAAATTAAACAAAAAGATTGATCCATTGGGCTAGAGAATGGGTTTTACACGAGACATAAGAAGCTATTAAACAGACAGCTTTCATTCTTTTCACCAACATTTCTACAAAGGGCTTATTGGCACTAAAGAGCTCCTGTTTATGAGCCATATCTAAGTGTAAACCTTTTTATTTGCAGACTTCTCTTCCTTTCTTGAATGATGATATAGTCCTTCCAGGATTTCTCTTCTTTAAGTTAACACCTTTGTGTTCTCTCAGATACACGTGAATTAAAAAGATTTAACTGCCCCAACCGCTCCCAATATGTTACAAAATAAGTAAGAATTGCAACATTTCAGATGCAAAGATTCACTTGTCATACTTGCAAGAGACGAGTACAATGTGTGCCTGTAATTGACACCAGTAATAATTACAATATTTGACCTGCACAGATGCCACTTTGTTAAGTGTAGATCAATATACGTAAATGTCAAGCTCAAGTTTCAGACAATTCCAACTACAGGAACAGTAAAAGTAAATCTTCAAATGTTTTGCCATTAACCTATGCTACAGTAGATTCATGAATCAAAGTTACAACAAATTGAAAGAAGGTGCATTCTGACACTCTGAGCTTAGTAAATGGAAATAGTCTACAGTGGAATCTAACACATCCAAGCATAGAATTACTGTATACTATTCCTATTCAATCCAATAATACAGAAGCTATGTTTCAAGTATAAAATATATTGGTAAATATATGTTAGGTTATCAGAATTCAACCATACAAGTGGATCTCCTGTGACAATGTTCGCCTATAAAAAAATGTACATCAATAAATAGTATGTACTTGGTTATCCACAGGTAAATAAAGTTTCTGCAACTTCTACTTAAAATAAATAAATTTGCATGTGTTGCACCTGTAATAAAGATGTGTTGCTATGCATAGCAGCCCTCAATCAGAGGATAACTCTCATTTTCCCTTCCTGGCCTTCAGTTCCTGCCTTGCTACACAGGCAAATGCAAAATAGCAGGTGTAAGCAGAATCCGTTGACTCCACTGCGTCTTGATTTGAGGTTAGTTTGGCTGTTCCAGTTAGGAAGTTTTCATGGAAAAAGTGTGTTATTGTGGATCAGAGGGTAAATAGTGTGGGACTTCAGGGGAGCTTTCCCTACCTAGCCAAGCCTTCCTTGAGTGCTCTGGCTCTGTTCCCAACCCAGGCGGGGCAAGCCCATGTACATCCATGCTTCATTTCCTACCGATTCTCGCTCCAGGCTCTGGAGTACTTAGGAGAGTATGTTAGGGCTGGGAATGGAAGTGGAGCATGAGATGGGACTATCTGGGTTAGGTGAGTGGAAAGCTGGGGCCAGAATTACTGCTGAGAAGGATGGAGAGTGGGCAGAGCATAAGGCCAAACCAAGGAGTTACAGTTTGAAGGAGGGTGAAAGTCAGAGGGTTGGTTTGAAGGAAGCTAGCAAGTCAGATCAAAAGCAAAAGTGCCAGTAGGCCAAGATCCCAGCCTCCCTGTAGCTTATATCCAACAGTTGGAGCTGAGCACTGTATTCAAATTTTTTACTGATAAAGAAAAGATAGTTAGAGAGGTTGGGAGGCCAGGAATAGTGAAACAGTGACTAAGGCCCCTAGAGGGAAAACTGTCATCCCAGACCAGTGAGATTAACGTGGCAGAGGCTGGAAAGAGGTGAGGAGTAAGAGCAACTGGAAGAAATGAAATCAGCCATGGTTCCCACAGACCAATCAGATCACTATATGAATGGGGCTTGAGGTTCATGATTCACACAGACCAATCAAATTAATAAGGCGTGGGCCATGTGATCTTCACAGATCAATCAGTTCACTGAAGGCAGCAAAGACTGAGCGAGACCAATCAGATGGCCAAAATAGGACACAAATCCACATTTTTAATAAAATATATGTAGGTTGATCATGAGCTTCACAACAAGGAATGACCCATTATGACATCACCTTAACAACAGGCCTCACTATATAGCTATTAGTGAACAATGAAAAAAAAAATGCCTTTCAATGCATTATTGTGATGAACAATTAAAGGAATTAGCAGTAAACTAGGAAAATATACAATTGCAATATGTATTAATAAAAAATATGAACAATTTGTTTCATTCATCAAAAGCAGTGATATATTAATAATAACGCAGAAGGGAGTGCATATAATAGTAATGGATCCCTTCTGGCAATAACGGGATGCACATACAGCTGTAATGTAGAACGGATTGCAAATAATCATACTGGCCCCCTACTGATCACAGGTCTCCTGCACTTCTTATTCAATATTACTGAATTTGCCAGTTTTATAATCAGTTTTGATGATATTGATACTGGACTTATATAATGGAATCTGAATATAAAGCATATTTGGTGAAACAGAGATAAGGTATATCTCACAAAACTTCAGTAGTTTGAATAATTTATTTGTAGTTTATTATATTTATTGCACTTAGTGGAGCCGGCTTCTGTAAATTTGACAAGGGCCTTTTGTCTTTAGTTCCCATGTTAAAGGATATAGAAATAATTTTATTACTTATGCCAGTTTGATGTAGATTAGTTTTACAATAAGCAGATATTATTAACTTCTACAGTTAATTTTTTGTGTTTTGGAATGGAATGGACTTACATTTATATTGTGCCTTTTCAGACCTCAGACGTCCTAAAGCGCTTTACAGCCAATTAAGTCATTTTGAAGTGTGGTCACTGTTGTAAAGTAGGGAAATATGACAGCCAATTTGCACACAGCAAGGTTACACAAACAACAATGAGATACACGACCAGATAATCTATTTTTTTAGTGGTGTTAGTTGAGGGATAAATATTGACCCGGATACCGGGGGGAGAACTCTCCTACTCTTCTTCGATGGTGCTGTGGGACCGGAGAGGGGAGGCGGGACCTCGATTTAACATCACATCCAAAAGACGGCGCCTCCGACAGTGCAGTACACCCTCAGTACTGCACTGAAGTGTCAGTCTGGATTATGTGCTCAAGTCTCTGGAGCTGGGCTTGAACCCATGACCTACTGACTCAGAGGGAAGACTGCTAACACTGAGCCAAGGCTGACACATACATAACATGGATACTCTCTTAGCCTCTCCTCAAATGTAATAATCCTGTCAAGGGATTCTGTTTTACGCATCAGTTCAACAAAAAATAGCACACTGAAATCAAATAGAACATCAGCATCAGAAATAACAAGGCTGTGTAGGAAGTCTGCTCCCAAGCCTCTGCCAATGTAGTTCTTGACTGGTTGCCAGGAAGTATATAAACAGTTGCCAGGTGGAAACACGAACAGATTTTCCCTCTCCCCACTGGAAAACAAACTTCACAGCTCAGCTAGGATAGGAACACAGCAGAGTGGGGGGATTGCACTTGTATCCCTCTACTTTATGGCACTGTACATGTTCTGAGGTACACTGCAATGGTGTCTGTTACTGTAAATATCACTAAATGCCACAGGCCTCAAAAATTGCAAGGATACCATCATTTTGTAAATAGTGAACTGTACCTTCATGTCAAACTTCATTGGTGTAACATCCTTCCTGGCATCATCTCTAAGATTGGCTCGATAGTAAAATAATACTAGTCAATTGTTCCAATGAATTCCAACAGTATTTATACACAATCTATACAGCTCTTTTATAATTCTTTCATCACCACTTTCCAGCTGAGTGACAGCTGTATTTTCATATCTTCAAAGCCTCCACTATGTGGAATAATTGTGCTTCAAAGATTTGGCTGACATTTGGTGGATTTAAATCACAGCTAAGGGAAGCAAGATCAGGGCCAGGAGATGGAGATCGGGGTGGCAAAATGTGGAAGCTTCAAAGCTGAATACTTAGCTTTGAACTGCATGAAAATATATGAAGCTTCCAGGCTTCTTGACATCATTAGCACATCATCTTGAGAAGGATAACTCATTAGATTAACCAAAATCCCTTTGTTGTACTATATTTCAATTTAATATCCTTAATGTGTGTCGATGTTGAAAAAAGTTCCTATTACTAGGCTAAGTCTAAAGCTCGGCATGTTGCTCTTTATTTAATTCCCGATTACATTGGAAATAAGTTGCCAATAAATTCCTTTAGCCATACATATATCACGCTTTGGAGCTTAATTTTGCAAATGATTTAAAATTTATATACAAGACAATTAACAGAACAGACTCCAATGTTAGTTCTAAATCTCCCAACACACATATTCTGGCAGCAGTTAAATCTGCAAACAATCTTTTCATAACAAGTTGCAAAAAGTATATACTATAAAGTAGTCGCTTATCTATTTTGTCAAAACATAGGCATTGATGACTACAATAGCATGAAAAAGAAATTTTGAATCATAATGAAGTGAAACATTCAATCTACCCGTAGTCATCTGTCTGTAAAAATCGACAGAACCTCAATTCATTAGTGCCCCTAACCAGGCCCAATCTTGGCAGTGCAACGTTCTCGGGCCTCATTATAATAATTCAGGCGAGCTGCGGGAGCCAGTCAGGTGCCCAAACGCAGCTTGTCTGTCAGGGCTGAATCAATATCGGACGCTGCTGAGGCTCGGAGGTAAGTGCGGGAGAGGGGGGATGCAACTGGGCGGGGGATGGGCGAGGGTTGGCCAGCAACAGCCCGCACTCCTGCTCCCTCAGACTCCACAAATATCACATTCCTGTAAGTTTTGGGACCTTTTTTGACTGTCATCCAGTTGTGCCATTAACCAGCCCTGGTTAGGCTGCTCAAGACCTGGGAATACCAGTCGGAGCTTGGGCATCACATGCTCGACTAGTCCAAGCGAATTTCACAATCTGGGTCAGAAATGGGCCCATGATTTGGAATTTAGACTCCTTCATCTGTTAATCATGACGAACAGTCAACTTTAAAATATTTTGGCTGGAATTTTCACAGGTAAGAGCGGGTGGATTGGAGGCGTGGGGGGAAGTGAAAGTTGTAAAAATGTAAAACCTGATGCCAACCTGCCCACTTTCACCTTTCACTCAGGCAGGAGGGTGGGGGGGCGAGGGCTGCCAACTCACTGGCTCGGGATTCCCAATAGCTGCAACGAGGCGGCTTCAGCTTCGGGGAGCAGTCCTTGTGGGCCGGGAGGAGCAGCCCACCCGGGGTCAGGGTTCCGACCCCCCCAGGGATCGGACGCCCCCCCCCGCCCATCCCAGGCCTGGAACAATGGCCCCTCGGGAATCCCGACTCAGCCCCGGGGTCGGGCATCCAACCCCCCCCCCCACCCCCCCCACCCAGGTATCGCGACTCAGCCCCGGGGTCGGGGATCGGACCCTCCCCCACCGGGGGATCAGTTCTCCCCCACCCCACGGCTTGGAACCCCACCCCCCACCCATCCTGGGCCTAACACCTTCCTGGTCCTGTGGCCTCCTGGTCCACGTTCCCCACATGACTCTGGAAGCCGGCCTGTCAATCAGGCTGAGCTCTGGGCGGGGAACCTGCCCTTTCTGTTGCTCGCTCGCTGTGGAGTTACGGGGTGACCCAGGAAAATCCAGCTCTTTATGTTAAAACAGTTAAATGTGGTTTTCTAAGAAAAAAAAATTATTACATAAATATTTGGAATATTACACTAGACTGAGTGATGTAGGAACAACTCAACCTTTATTCTGTTTTGAAATGGAAAATATCGTCTAGATATTGTCATGCAGTAACTGCTTGACATGGAAAGTATCACATCACCTCAGAAAGCCAACAGCAGAAAATGCAAATAATTTCTTGCCGTTTTATAATTTTCAGAAACGTTGGGTAGAATGTATGCTCTCAGGCAATTATTTTTACATTATTTCATGTTAATACTACAGCCATGATAACGATGGGTCTGATATTACAATTTATGAAAATAATTTATGGCAATCTTCGAGCAGTCAGAGGATCAATTTCATGTATTTGCTTATGCAACAAATGGCTCCAGCTTCACTATCATGCTTTATGATGTAATCTGAATCCCTTGCTTGTGTTACAGTGAAACTCCAGATCAATGTGTTCCTAATATAAGCCCGGAATATCTCAAGCAAGCATATCAGTTAAATACAAAATCCTGATGTCAGCACAAAATTATGTGTGCACTGAAATGGTGCCATGGGATACTAGTGTATGGATGCTTCATGTGCTTGGCTGAAATCCCTCTATTTGTTATTCAGCAGTGGCATTAAAATATGCTCCTTAAAATAAATCCCCACAAAAGTAGTGGGGAGGAAAATTCCAGACAGACTCACTGGGGGAGAAATTCAGCTTACAAATAGGGTGGTGTGATGTGAATGTGCGCCCAAAGGCCTAGGCTTCCCAACCCTCCCGGAATCACTGGAGTTTCCCGATAGCGGGGTGTCCTATCCCGAGCGCAGCCTCTAGCAGCTCAGGAGGTCAACAATTTAAATTTCCCGCTGCAGTGTGCTACATGAACAACAGACACTTATGTGAGATACAGTAAATAATTACTGACTGGTAGCCTGGCGTCGGGAGTCAGAACAAGGTTATACTGCATTAATTTTAAACAGAATCATTTCCCAGCCTTTTCCACAGAGCTCGTCACCAGATGCTGCTCAGTGCCGTCATCCACAGAGAGCCACAATGGCTGGAGTGCAATCGGGAGAGGGCTGGGGAATGGTTCAAGAGCTGTGGAGGAGGGAGTGGGAGACTGAAGAATGGGGCTCAGGGGAGAGGGAGACTGAGTAATAGGGGCTCAGGGGAGAGGGACTCTGGGGAGAGGGAGACTGGGGAATGGGGGCTCGGGGAGAGTGGGGAATGGGGGCTCGGGGAGAGGGAGAGTGGGGAATGGGGGCTCGGGGAGAGGGAGAGTGGGGAATGGGGGCTCGGGGAGAGGGAGAGTGGGGAATGGGGGCTCGGGGAGAGGGAGACTGGGAAATGGGGGCTCGGGGAGAGGGAGACTGGGGAATGGGGGCTCGGGGAGAGGGAGACTGGGGAATGGGGGCTCGGGGAGAGGGAAACTGGGGAATGGGGGCTCGGGGAGAGGAAGACTGGGGAATGGGGGCTCGGGGAGAGGGAAACTGGGGAATGGGGGCTTTGAGCTGAGGGGGAGAGAGAGGGAGACTGAGGAATGGGGGCTTGGGGAGAGAGGGAGACTGAGGAATGGGGGCTCGGAGAGTGGGGGCCTGGGGAATGGGGGCTCGGGGAGAGTGGGGGCCTGGGGAATGGGGGCTCTGGGAGAGTGCCGCTCAATTGTCCTACAGCCCCAATTGGCAAAGGCAGATCTGGTGGAAGGGGCGGGGAGGCAAAACGCAGGGGAACTCCTCAGAAATGAAACTGTAAAAATGTTTCCTTACCTTTTTGTGGGCGGCCTCGAGTGATCTTTTTGAGGACTGCTGGTTAGGCCGCTGAAGATCTGGAACAACTGGGCAAAGCATGCGTGGCGCATAGTGCATGCTCCATCCATTTGCTCACTCATTTTGCATTGGGGTGCTAAAGCCAGCGTTAGGACCTATATTTGCATATTCAAGGGGGGAGAAATTTGGTTGGTTAGCGCCTCCTGTTAGTACCTGGGGCGGTGGGGGGGGGGGCTAACGGGGCGCTAAGGGGTTAGCGACCAGGCGCGGCGAATGCAACGATGCCCGTGAAATTGATTTCCGGTTTAGCGCTGGCGCTACCTCATACCACCTGGGCCTCGAGTGTCTCGCAGATCGTGACGTCATCAAGTGCGCAGCGCCCCGTTACTGCCCCGGATGTGAAATTGGCTTCCGCCCCCTGCTGTATCGTCGGCCGTGAACAACGGCAGAAAGAGGAGTTGTTGTCAACTCGGCTGGCTGCTTGAGGAGCGCTATTTAAAGGGAAGGGTTTTCAGGCAGGCTAACCTTTAATATTTCCACCAGTCTGGTTCCTGCTGAAAGCTTTTGGTTGATTCATTGCTACAAGATGTCCAAGCCCTCCATTTTGTAGAGTGTTTGGGGCTGTAATGGCGGTTGCGCAAGTCACCTTGCAACGCAGACCTGCCGACAAGTGGGTTGTGAAGCATCACTGGCCCTTCCCTTTAAGCGAGGGAAGCAGCCTCTGATGCCGTTAGCGATGCGCTCCAAATTGTTCAGCGTTCTGTTGCTACCGCCCCGCTCCTGGACTTTAGTGCCCTGACGGTCCGACCTTAACTTTTCACCCGAAAAACAGGGGAAACAAGGTTGAATTTCTCCCCATTCAGAGTTCATATGCCAGTATCCCAAAGTGTAATTTCAGGACTCAGGTTTCTAATGCTCCAAGTACAAAAGCCTCTTTTATGTTTCACTTAAAGGCACTTTACAACTCCAATTATTTATGCAAAAATGCTTTTCAGTTATTTTAGTTTAATTTAGTTTGCTGAATTAACGATAAATGGGCCACGTGCAAATGTTCACATTTAATATTTTTATTTGAAGTTTAAACATATCCAGATCCAAGCTTAATACTTTTATGACAATTTGATTCCTGTGCAGCATTTTGCAATTTCTACCTAATTGTCTATTATTCTGTATATTAAAGCTGTACCCCCACTACACACATTTATTTTGTTAATATTAATAGTTATTTAGGTAAGTATGAAAAATTGTAATTTAAAACCACTTTGTTTTGGGACATCAGAAAATAAAGTTATGAATTTAATTTAGGGTAATATTGTCTATTTCTGTGTTGAGACAGTCCAGCTATTACAGGAGAGTACTACTTATCGTGGACCAAAGCTTCCTTTTTTAAAAAACTAAGTGCAGGTCACATATTCTCATTTTCTATTTTGATCTCTAAGCGAGACTAAATGGCTGTGATTAATGCTTCCATGTGAATAGCGCTACCGCAGCAAAGCTTTCCAAAATGTTTTTTTGCTTGTCTTTTGGAATACTGAAGTACCATTTTTACTTAACAATAGTTGTGTGATTTTATTTTTCCCAATTTTCTTTCTATTTCATCCCTACCTCTCCTGAAGGCATTGATTAATGCTGGGACACAGTTGCATTGACATTAACTCTGGTACCTCACCCACACTGCCAATCTTCATGTGTGAGCCTAGACAGTAAGTGCCAGTAGGCTTTGATCATGTGGCAGCATAGCCAAGCCTGATCCTGCCCTCATCCTTAACTTATCTACCAATCCTCACAACGCAACCAATTCCAGCTTTACTAATACTTTATTTAATTTTATCACAATTATACTTCCCTTCTGAATGTTTTTCCCTCCTTTCCTGCAGGTGCTGATTCTTGCAGGGATATTGTTCAATGGGTGCCAGTTGTCTTCTGGTAACTTGCCTCAGTGGTCATTCTTCATGTTTGTGCCAAGACAGCGTCAGAAGGCTATTCAGCTTTGCTTGGCATTACACATGTCTAACCAATATCTAACACTTCTTACTTTTGATGTTCGTCTTCATCTTTGTCTCACAATCTTCTCTGTTACTCTTTTACTCTATTACTAGAGCTACCCTCAAGAAGTTCAGGTGCCTTTTTTGGGTTATCTCCTTTTCCTCTTAATGCTTAAAGCCTAAGAGGAAAAATTCGGTTGATTAGCGCCTCCCATTAGCGCCCTAAGAGGGCGCTAACGGGGCGCAAAGCAAGTCGCGCCCGGGCGCGGCGATGTTTGCGCCGCTCACGAAATTGACTAGACATTTTGCGGCAGCGTTAAACACTACCGCCACGATCTCCTGCGCCCGCAGATCATGACGTCAGTCGAGCGTGCAATGCCCCGGACCAGATATTGCGAGACGCGCCCTGCCTTTCCGCCTGCCGCTAGCAACGACAGGTAGAGGGGAACGTTTTGCAGTCGGGAAGGGGCTGGGGGAGCGCTATTTAAAGGCGGCCGCTTCCTGCCTTTTTTTGTCAGCAAAATTTTTGGCCGAGCTCTTTCCCTGGGCCTATCCATTAGTACTTCCAACACAATTGCTTATGGGGTCTTTCCAGGCCGAGATTCAAGGCTGCAATGAGCAGGGTGTGGCTGGCCAGCAAGATGGCCCCTCCCCTTTAAGAATTGGCCGGCGCCAGTGTGTCTGTGTTATATTGCTAACTGACATCACCTGAGCTTCGCCAGCGCTCTGAGGTAGCGCCTTGCTCCTCGACGTTAGCGCCTTAAGACAGGTGTGTAGCATCTGATTTAGCGCTCAAATCGCCTCTAGGGGCGATAGAGGCCAAGTTTGCAGTCGGAGGCGATAATTAGCGCCGGGCGCTAAACTTTGCGCCCGGCCGATAATAGCGCCGCAATTGGGCGATACTGAATTTCTCCCCCTAAGTCTGTCCCAGACCTGAAAACCACTCCTATACCTGCAGAAGCTCTCCCAGCACCTTTCTCACACTCTGATACAGGATAAAGGAAAAAAGCTAATCATCTAATAGGTGATCCCATTTTCACTTCTAGGGTCCACCCCTACCTTCACGTATTTTTTTTTTGCCTTTTTATATTTTGGGGAAATGACTATGGTCTTCTGAGCTTTCTTCTCTTGTTGTAAACTTCAGACACAATTCTACATGTGCTTCCTCCTCCCTACATCCACACTGTGTTGAATTTAAGACTTATTGCACTGTCTCCTACTCTGAGCCATTGGCCCCGATATTTACGGCGAGACTGGGAGGGTGGGGGAGAGGCCGGAAACGGCCGATGAACCTGGCAATGCAGGGGACGCAGCGGTCCTGCCGAATTTAATGGTAGGACCTCACATCATTTTTTTCTTCCGTTTCCCGCCTGGAAAAATCAAAAGCCTGGCCGGCTGCCGGGCGGGAAAACCAACGGCAGGAGGCCGCAGTTGGGGTCGGTCCTTGGCAATCAGGAGGGGGGTGATCGGCCACAATCGCAGCATGGAGAGAGGCAGTGGGCCTCGGAAGGGGGTGTGATTGGCTGGATGGAGAGAGAGGCATAGCGGCTTGGTGGAGGGGGTGTGATCGGCTGGACAGGGAGATGAATAGAGGCTTTGGTGGGGCGGGGGGCGATTTAATCGGGTGGATGGAGAGAGAGGCCATTGGAGCGGCAGAGGTTGGTGATTACAGCAGGGGGACAGAGAGCCCACGATCAGCAGAGGGGAGGCTGAAGGCTTCCTTGAGGGTCTGGGGTGGGGGGCGGGGGGAGCAGTCCTGCTCCTCCTGGCCCACAATGAGTGCTGTAAAAGGCTGGCAGCTCCGGCCTCCCTTTCACTGCTGGGTTACCCAACCCCTGGGAAACCTGCTCAGTAATTGTAAATTTAAATTGGGCTCGCAATTGCACTGTGGGAGCCCGATTTAAATATGTTAATGAAGTGCCCCGCCATCGGACGCCTCGAAACCTGCCTCCGTAAAAAAAGCAACTTGCTGTACCAATGTTCCTGTTAAACTGCATGGCCGCGCTTGGAGGTCCCACGCAGGCCGCTCACCAGCTTATCAATGTAAATAACCATGCTTGTGCGAAAAATTGAATGGGCTGCACAGCCAGTTAAAGGGCCCGCGCACCAAAAACAAATTACAGGGAACATTGGCGTGTACCCCGTTTTTTCATTTTTAACCCCTTCCCAACCCTCTACTGCCCGTCGTTGGATGAGGGTTAATATCGAGGTCATTGTTTAACAGGAAATCCACTTCCACAGCTTTTCCAGGCTTTTAGAACCCAAGTTTGGCATTGCCTAATCACTAATTCCTTATTTACATTGTTTCTTCTCTTATTCTGTTCAGCCTTGGTGGTGATATTTGCCTTAGGAATGGGAGCCCAGCCTGATTTTTTTCTTTCCATAGTCCTGGGTGCTGAAGCCAGCAGTAGTGTTCCTACCATCATTGTGACAGATCTTTTGTTATTATCTGGGCAGTATTTATCGCTTGTCCCTAGTTGCACTGAGGCATTAAAAGTCAATCACATAGGCCGGAATTTTGCTGGCGCTCAGCTGTCAAAACACGCACACCTGCATTTCCTGATGTCGGGTCTGCCAGCACTGAGCAGACCCGACAGGCAGTGGCGGGGGCCGCAACTCAAATCATTAGTGGCTTGTTTACAGCCACTGAACAATGCTTTTGTCCCCAGCTTTTTGAATTTGATAGGTCGCCCACCAGTTTCTCGCTGTGCCTAGACCTGGTCTGTGAATCTGAGGCGGGAGGTCACTGCTCAGTGAATCAGCTGATGAGTTGACAGTTTAAAATGTCAACTCAAAGCTCCCAGCTGATTGAGAAATGTTCCCTTAAACACTAGCTTCTCTAAACTGCATTTCCACGACAGATTCAGAATGCTACAAGCCTTTACATAAGTCTCCATCCAGTCTGGCCTCATTACCTCTCCCACCATTGACAGATCGCTTATGTCATATCTACTTTACCTGCCATCTATTCCATCAGCATGGGTGCACTTTATACTGTCTCACCTTGGTCCTCAGAATCTGACCACGATCAGCCCCAACACTAGCATCACCAGGCACACAAGCAGCCCCAACAACCACACCAACCTTCTCCGCAATTGCCTGATGCTGCACAGGACAGAGGGTATCAGCATCTGACCACATTGCTGCCCGGGACATCAGGGATGGCCTCACCATGGCCAGATTTACTTCACTTGACGCTGCACACCCTGGCTGCCACATGATGCACCAGGTTGGCACCACCCCACACCAACAACATAAAGCATCCCAAGATGAGGGTGAGTGTGAGGGTGGCTAGTGAGATGGGGAAGTGATAATGTAGATAGAGAGGGATGGGTGGAGGTGCAAGGTAAGTTGGTATGAGTAAGGACAGGCAGGAGTAGGGTAGGGAAGGCTGAGTGATGGGGATGTGATGAGTGGCACAGCAGGATGAGGCTGGGTGTGGATTTGTATTAACGTTTCGTGATCATTGAAAGGTTTGCGCCACTGCAGTCTGGTTCTCCTGACAACACCCCTGCTTGTGTCCTCCTGTGCAATGTGCAACCAGGCTGCGTTGATCTCCTGGGGAGGCCTCTTCCGCCCATTGGAAGAGACGAGAACCTCCCTGTGAGCTGTGACTCCCTCCATAAGCATAAGGAAGGAGTCATGGGAGAGCCTGGGTGCAGCCGTGCACCTCTGTGCAGCGCTTGTCAGTGTTTACAGCACCTCAATGCCAAATGTCAAAGTAAATTTGCGCATGGTGCCTTTAAGGAAACCGGCCGATGACGTGCCATCAAATGACCTCATCAGACCCGCTTCTTTCAATTGGCCGGGAAACTCGCTCAATCAATGGAATGTCTTGTCAGAGGCCGGGATGGAGCCAGAAGCGAGGCTGTGACCCGCCACCAACATCGCCTGCCACGGACCTGCCGAGGTAGGGAAAATCGCTGCCATAGTGTGGAACTGAAGTCAGGTGTAAGCCTGACCAAGTAGGGGTGGCAGGTCCCTTCACCGAAGGGGATTAGTGAACTAGTTGGATTTTTACACCAAGTTGACAGCTTTCATACTTATTTATTTCCTGGTTCTAGTCGACAAATTACTAACTTCAACTTCACAGCTTACTATGGTGGGATTTGAACTCAAGATCTCTAGGTTACTAGTCATGTACCATAACCCTAGAATACTATGCTCTCACTGAGCTAAACAAATACAGATGAAGGATCATATTTGGGACCTTCCTGCTATGTACAGTGGATTACGCAACTGTGAATTGCACTTACTCACTGAGCTGTTAGGGAAGCTCCAATGGAGATTTAGTAATGGCACTTTTAATGTCGTTCAGCAATCATGTATTCAATAGCATGCACTTGCCTACACACCAAAGGCTCCTATCATATAACCTTTGATGATAATCCACTAAAATCTGGAGCAACTCTGATTATTTAAAACTCACTATGAATTTCTAACTTTATTGAATAAAACTCCACGCTGTATATATTAGAAAAATAGACATAAGGCATGCAATGGTAGTGATACAATCTGTGCTTTATGATATAATACTGTCCACTCAGTTAAACAGCTTCAGTTTATTGAATGTTAAATGGTGCAATAAGACTTTTTCCTGTTATAAGCTCAAGCTTTCTTTATCACAAAATAAAACATAACATTAGAAAAGAACAAAAACTAGTGGGATTCAGCAGTGACAATTGAAGAATTAATGCAGTTTTACTTATTAATCTCTTACAGAGGATATTCTATCTTACTTTTCTTGTGCACTCACTTAGATTGTTTATGATAATCTACTTTCTTTAATGACATAATATATACTGAATAATTTATTTCCTTGTAAACAGTTGTCAGAATATCCCTTCATAACCATACCACAGATATGATGCCAAATGTGTTCATGCTTTTGGGTCACTAATATCTTTATTATCCTTTCATCTATGTCATATTACATGTTAATAAAAGTCAAAAACAAGTACTAAAATTAATAAATTATTCAATATTATAAAGATTAGCTACTAGGTGCCAATCATTAAGACATTAATTAAATTTATTGGTTCTGCTGACAGTCTTATAGCCTAAGTTTTCATCAGAACCACTTGATTGAATTAACTCACTACCACCCCTAGTTCCTATTGCCTACCTTGTTATTTTATAAACATCAATATCTCCTTTGACTGGAGTTTATTGAATTAAGCATTTCATATTTCAAAATATACAATACTTTCAAATCTGTTTGTAATGATTTGGGAATACATTTTTTTTACTTATTCAAGGAGTAGCACATGAAAATAAATATTTAATGATATCTACGTTACTCTAATTCTACATTGTAACAGCTAACACTTCTTTCAAGAAGAAATTTAGATGACATATAAATGTAAATATTTTAAAAGCCACAAATATATTCTGAGGGTTCAATTGCAAAAATACTGTGTATATTGATACCGATGGAAAATAAAATGAAATAGTATAAGATCTGTTTAAAAATCTAGGTGTTCTGCTGAGGGAAAACTAATATCTTCCAATGATGTCACCACAAAGGGTCAAATGTGAGAAAATTAGCTTGTGAGCTAAGATTTCCGAATTAGACTTTGTCACACTGTTAAAATGATTATTAATGCTGACAAATAATGTAAACATTTAACAGGACTAATAGGTTTTCCGTAGTGTTGCGTATGGTAGTCTGGAGTCCATCGCATAGTAATGATTTTTAGCTGTTAAGCTGCCCTGTCGCTTTAAGACCATTGTGGACTATTTCCTCTGAGGAGGTAATATAAGTCGGGAAATTCAGGTAATTGTACTTGGTTGTAACTCTACGGGTCAATCAGAGAGCAACTGTGACTGGTTGTAAATTTCTGGCTCCGGGTCAGAAGAACCTATCACAAAATGACTGACTTTCTTTCTTATTTTTTTTTATGGGTTGTTTTACATCAGTAACACAATGTGGCACTTCTAACTGCCATGCCTGGAGTGACCACATCAATAATGGAAACTGCCTGAGAAAAGTGCAAGTACATTATTCTGCCAGTGGTGGTGTTGCAACACCTCTACTGGCCGGAAGGTATAATTGCAGGGTGACAAGTTTAGATTGGCAGTTTCCATAAAAAGTATGGACATAGGAATTTATAATGAAAAAAGTTCACAAAACGTGTGTGCAGATGAAATTTTTTAATATACTGCTAGTAATTTGCCCGTGACATTTCTCATTGGTCAACTGGTGAATATAAATTTTCTCTGCTCAAGATGGTGACAGAGCTGGGAGATGGATGTCAGAAACTTGCTCTACAGCACCTGTCTTATACATTGACTTCAATGGAAAAGAAAATCGGACGTGGTGTAAAATGGGCTGCCAACCTACTAGCGCCCATTTCACACGAACCGCCAAGATAAATTTCTACCCCATTAGATCTGCAGCTGCAGACACGTGTACAGAATATGGCCCAAGAAACAGGTTTACACATGGTACTTAAAAACAGATTTTAGATATTGGCTTGTGAAATGCCTCTGGTCAAATTTTGTTTCAGTTTACTCAGAATGTCTCTCCCTACTTTTTGGGAAAAATATAAGATGCACACCAACAGCTACCCAACCAACATTTATTTTGTAGTAAGCATAGAAAATGACTAACTGATATAGGAGATAAACAACTGCATTAGCTTTTTGGTATCTTTAAAGTAGTCTATGTTATAAGACAATGCTATTTCTCACATGGTAGAACTTACGTTCCACCTCAGAGATGATGGGCTCGATTTGAACTCCCGGGCGTAAATGACTGGGCCTTATTTGCATGCCGCTTGCTGACTTCCTGCCCATAGGCTTGTCCTGGCCCACAAGGAAACCTGTAATTTTTTTAAAAACTTAGGCCTTTTCTGGCTCTGATGGCTGTTCCTGGCAGGTTTTGCCTGATGGGGAAGCCACCACTGATCTCCCGCTCAGGCCTCAGGTTAAAATGGGAGATCGGGCCCCGAAGACGGCATCGGAGCCCAATCTGCATACTTAATGTGGACCCCACTGGCTTGGGGCAGGTGTCCTTGCCTGCAATTTAAAATGGCAGTCGGCCAGATAGTGTGGGAAAGGAGTCGGTAAGTCCCCCGGCTCCATTTTAACTGCCTCCCCACCTGGTTTCCACCAGACTGGGGGAAGTTAAAATCAACCGCGATAAGAATGGTACTTGCATATTGATTACTGAATACTAGATGGCCCACTGATGGGAGTAATCACATTTTAGCAATTATACTTCTCTTGTATTACTTCTGCTATTCTTTGATGGTAATCTTCTAGAGGGACTGGAAATAAAATCAGTTAGTTATTATCACACCAATACGTGTGGTTATTTGGACATAACAAGAGACACATACAGCTGGACAAAAATAAGTGATTATGTTACCTCAGGGGAAGTAAAAATCAGGTATGATTTTCTCAAGAAACTTAGATTTGAAATCTACTCTATCCTTTTGCCAAATGATCCAAGGTTGGTCAATGTTCAGAGAAAGTGCTAGCAAAACATTTTCCAAGAAATGTAACCAGACAGGATGACAAATGTTCAGAGGCTTTGGCAAAGGGGAGGGGGGAGCAAATACAGGAGCAAATGGAGTTCCTAGACCAAGCAATGAGATGTTCCAGGTTTCCATTGCCTTTCAAGTCTGTCCCAACCTGACTGCTCCCTTGCATGTGAAGCAGGGGGGTATTGGAATCATTATAGCATGAAAGCAGCTCTACTTAAAATTCGGCGGGCAATGATTTTATTAGAGATCCTTATAATCCTTGAGTGCTGTCTCAACCTTTTCCCCATAGAGCTGTTTTCAATTAAAGTGAAGCTCTGAAAGCTTCACTCAGAGGTCTGTGCAGATCACATACCCTGACCCCCCCCTGGAACAAGATACCCAAAGTATTACATTTTATGCATAAATTGAGGACATCCAATATGTACTGTTGTTGTAGCAGTTGTATTTAAGGGAAAGCTAGATAAGTACATGAAGGAAAAAGGAATAGAAGAATATGTTGATAGTGTGAGATGAGGTAAGATGGGAGGAGGCTTGTGTGCATCATAAACACTGGCATAGACCTGTTGGGCCAAATGGCCTGTTTCAATGCTGTAAAATTCAAAGTAATTATTTATGTATTTAGTTGCCTAAGTGTCTAATTCCTTGCAGAAGCCTGATGCACACTAGTCATAGATTGCACTGTAGTAAAATTTGCTACGTTGTCATTTGGAGGGTCACTGGGAGACATACTCTACCTACAAAATAAAATTACATTTATTGTTCTTTTTTGAAAGGAGGAGTGAAAGAGGATTTGTACCATGTTAGGTGACATCCCATACTTCTCTACCTGGGACACTATGAAAAAAGACAAAGGAAACACAGTAAAATGAGCCTTCTGAATAGAATGAGGCACTCTTCAGCGTTTGTTTACTCTAGCTAGGACAATTTATTAATTAGTCCTTCCTATATTCCTGAAGTGGCTGTTCAGGAAACCTGGTCCAAAGCTGGATTTAGATCTACAGCAGAGCTTTTATTGATGGACAGTCAAAAGTGAAGCCAGTTGGCTGTTGGCCCCTATAACCGGTTGGTCTCCATGTATTGGTCTGGGTGTTCAGTTACCCTGCCATCTCTTGTTTAGACTCTGCATATGATGCAGAAGCTCAAATTCAATATGAGCAGTCCTCCAATCCCAGAAGTGCAATTGGTAGAGATTATGCACCAAAGACTGTGTGGTATGCAATGCCACCTAATGTTAACAATATCAAGATCTGGCCAACTAACACAGACTGCCATTTTAAAAGAGTTTTGTGGCCATCTCTTTAATGGCACCATGCATAAATTTAAAGTATTCCATAATGACTGTTTGTAACTATACAAGTATATTGCTTGACCTGGAAACGAAAGTAGCCTTGAAGCCGAGATCTTGCTTCAGTACTGGGAATTAGAACTCCTTGCTGCCAAAATGCTGGGATTTTTAACTGTTTGCTGGTACTGCCTGAATGGTAAGTGTAACATATTTATTGGTACAATGACAGTCGTTATGACAGATGATGTAGAACTTATCAGTGTTTTTTTAACAACAGTCCTAGGATTTATTGCAATTCATTGACCTAACCAAATCAGATGGAATCAATTTGTGGGATTGCTTTTGTGTTAGCGTGAAAACCATCTATGCTCTTTGCTGGCAATGTATGTGTGTCAATCAAATCACATCCTTGTTGAGGTCTGGTGTTCCCTCCTGGATGATATGCTTCCACCTCTTGAGATACTTTCATTGAGATGTGTTTGAAAAGTTGCAGCAATGCAAGAAGTCTGTGAAGTCATGCTGCATTAGAAGCTCTGGTGGCATGCCCTATATGGTTTGAAATGCCTTGGAGGCACAGATTGCTCACTTTGATCAACCATCACCTGTCAAGGTGAAATGCATGTCAAATTTATGGGGCTTCAATCCAAAACTTTTCATCTACAGAAAATAATATATTTGATGTCAGTCAGCCAAAATAAAGTTAGATGCTGATGCAAATATAAGTTCTTTTCATAAAAGATAAAATACTTTTTAATACCACACCACTACTTTTCTATCAAGAAACACAAACAAAAGTTCATGCGCGTAACTGTTCTGAGTCACCCCTAATTATCATGCAGTCGGCGAACTGATAGCGTGAAACACACTTCCCGTAAGCAGCTTAGGAGGTTAGGAGGTGGGAAATTGGGCGCTACTGCAAGCAGCTTAAAGGGGAGGTGATTTTTTTTGTTTTGGTCAAAAAGGAAAGGCACATTGTGAAGCTGCAGGAAGATGTCTGGGGGTAAGACAAGTTCAATAGGGCCCCAAGGTTTTTGGATTCAGCTGTGGAGATGCTGGTCAAGTAAGTTTGTGAGTGGAAGGAGGTGCTGTTCTCTTTCGTAGGTCAGCAGGTGAGTTGGTGAATGGGTATGGCGAGAGATGGCACACGAATGTGAGCAGCATTTACCCGGACTTGGTTGCAGTGCAGAAGGAAATCTAATGATCTCATCAGGAGTGCCAATGTAAGACTCCTCTTCAAATCTCTCATTCTTTTTGAACAGCCCTGTAGGACCTTGCCTTTGGCCCCTGCACAACCAATCATTTCCATTTTCACTTCCCATTGTTGCCCATAGGTCAGCAGGAAAGACTTCACTACACCTCCTATCTGCTTTCACTCAAAAGCTGCTACAGCCCTCAAAACTATTTCTGCCTTTTGGCCACACTTGCGATTTCTTGATATCATCATGCACACTTTGGTAAGCTGGCTTGTACACGGCGAGGCTTGAAAGCCTTTGCTCAGTGATGAGGAAGCTGGTTGCCGGGTGTCACTGCAGGGCTTGTGTGTACTTTTCCTATCTCTTCACTTTGTGCTTAACTCTTTTAGTCACTCACTCACCTCCTACACACAATAACCTGGTGTGAAATTGTGCTGCCAGTGTTTTAGCAAGTGCTTGCCATCAATATGCTATCCTAATCCTTGTGCCTTTCCCATATCTATCATAAGACTCAGGCACTAATGTCAGAGTGAAGATGAAAATCTTGATAACAATGTACTGTCACTCACTCTTACCTTGTCAAGTAGCAGCACAGAAACACAGAATCCCCACAGTGCAGATAGAGGCCATTTCGGCCCATCGAGCCTGCACCGACACATATCCCACCCTATCCCCGTAACCCCACATATTTAATCCCCCTAACACTAAGGGTCAATTTATCATAGCCAAATCAACCTAACCCGCACATCTTTGGACTGTGGGAGGAAACCGGAGCACCCGGAGGAAACCCACGCAGACACGGGGAGAATGTGCAAACGCCACACAGACAGTCACCCGAGGCCAGATTCGAACCCGGGTCTCTGGCGCTGTGAGGCAACAGTGCTAACCACTATGCCACCGTGGTGCATCCTCTGTGACTTTGACAGTGAGTTTGAGGGGAGTGCTCTGAGGGATTTACTGAACACAAGTGAGCAGCAGAAGGTGGAGGTGGCAAGGAAGCCCAAGGGAATAGTTAATCAGAGGGCCAGATCACACCCCAGCTCTGCTAAACAGGACAGAGTTCAGGGGTCTCAGCATTTAAATAAAAGGATGATGTTGGTGCGTCAGTAATTTCTGAAAGCAGTGAACTTCCTGCCAGGGAGCTTCCAAAACATGTTCGATAGTATGGTGGAGTCCACCACTCATTTGTGTGGGGTTCTGACACGTGGCATCAACACTCTTCAGTCAACCATGATGCATTTGGTCACTTTAAGGCCCTTTGCAACTGAATCCTCCCAGCCGGGTTCTAGAGTATAATAGCATCTGCCAGGGATACTCATCACTGATGCCATGCAGGGAATGGGCTCAACCATTGGGTTGGTAAGGAGATGAAAATCACTCCCACTGTCACTATGATTTTCTCCTGCTGACCAGATAATCTATTACTTAATATATGGAAAGTAACAAAAGCAGAAGAAACATATTTCTACTTTACTCTTGCATGTCTTGCACATAATGAAACAAAGTTACTAATCAATAACTCTATAGAATAACTTTAATCACTGCCTGGAATATGAAGGACGCAATTGGAACATACCTCTATCTCATCTACATAGTGATATTATTTACAGGCAAAGGTCAGCTCTGCATTTCTCTTGACACCATGATTACCTCTGTGCTGTCAGACTGCCTGTCCAACATCAAGTCATGCATGAGTCAGCATTTCCTCCAAGTGAACATTGGGAAGGCTGAAGCCATTGTTTTCAGCTCCCACCATAAATTATGCTCCCTTCTCACCGACTCCATCCTCTTCCTTGACCATTCGCTTAGGCTACACCAGACCATTTCAAACCTTGGCAACTGGTTCAACCAAGAGCTGAGGTTCAAAACCTGTCCATCACCATTACATCTTTCACCTCCACAACATTGTTTACTTCAGCCAGACCATTGCTGAAATGCTTTTGTCATCTCTAGACTCAATTTCAACAAAGCCCTCCCTGTGGGCCTCCCATTCTCCATCTTCCCTAAATTGCAAATTGTCCAAAACTCAAATGTCTGCATTCTGTCCTGTACTTGCACTTGCCTGTCACCTCTGTCCTGACTGACTTTAATTTAGCTTCTTTCTCCAATGCATTGAATTTTAAATCCATGTTTGGGTCTTCAAATCCCTCCATGACTATGCTCCAATCTCCTCTAGCCTTATATCTCTTCCCATATTATTTAGCCTTCCGACTCAGGCCTTTTGTGGATCCCCCCTCTTTTTGCCCCCACCATTGGTAGCAGAGCCTTGGCCCCACTCTCTGGAACTCTCTCTCTAAATCCCAACCTTCTCTCTTCTCGCTCTACATTTAAACACCTTCTAAAACCTATCTTTTGAACAAGCTCTCAGCATAATTCTTGCACCATGGCTCAGCTTTACCTATTTTATTATTCCCCCCTCTGTAAAGCGCCGTGGAATATTTTCTATATTAAACACGCTGAGGGTGAATTTCTGCATTTGCACCTTTTTTCCGGGGTTTCCACAGATGTTCCGACAAATTTACAGCAGATGAGCATGAGAACCCCCGTGGAAATTCAACCCCACTATGTAAATGCAAGTTGTTGTTGTAATGATGTAGCAACTCTTCTCCCGTCAACCCACCTATCTCTTATGAATTCCATTCATTTATTTAAGGAGTCCATTGTAATTGTACTTTAATGAATTTTTTCTGACTCCCATTAGAATAGGAGATTCTACTTTGAGAGTTGTTAGCACAACAACCAGAACTCTGCAGCGAAGCAGTGAGAGAGATAATTACCTATCCCAGATCATGTACCGCAACTACCAGGTAGTCATCACAGTGATACAAAAGTAAACAGAATTTCATAAATTAAATCAATTTGACTAGGGTAGGCCAAATGATCATTGATCAATGACCACAACACATCTGTACATTAATGCATATTGCGAGCTACTCCAAAAATCAGTGAATTTATTTTGATTTAAGTGGCAAGCATAAGGCTGTACAAGACTGTAAACCTTGGCTCTGGTAGCACTCTTGCCTATGATTCAAAAGGTTGTAGGTTTAAGCCTCAGATCTAGTGACTTGAGCACATTATCTAGACTGGCACCTCAGTACAGTACTGAGGAAGTGAGATGTTAATCTGAGGCCCCGTCTGCTTTTTCAGGTAGATATAAAAGTTCCCATGGCACTATTTGAAGAAGAGTTGAGGCGTTTTCCTGGGTTTCTCTAAGCCAACATTTATCCCTTAGCCAATACCTAAAACAGATAGCTGGTCATTTATTTCATGCTGTTTGTTGGACCTTGCTGTGTGCAAATTCGCTGTCGCATTTCACTACATTACAACAGTGATGACACTTCAAAAATACTTCATTAGCTGTAAGGCACTTTGAGATGTCCTGAGTTCATGAAAGGTGCTACATGAATGCAAGTTCTTTCTTTCCTTAAGCCACTTTCAACAAAGGATAAATTAAGGATACTTGGTTGGAAAAAGTAAACCAGCATTGCTTGATCAATTCAAAAAAAATCTTTGAATCTACAACTATTTTCTTCCAGAAATTTTAACTTTTAAGGATTCTTCTGTAGATTTGGACATGTATTCCAGTGACTTTGGTATTGGAGGCAGGGAGATATTCTGTCTTCATCATTTGAAAATTAGTTACAGCTTTTTAGTCACTTTACAATTGGGTAGAGTGACAGAAACCAATTGGAGAGGAGGATAAAAAGAGATCTAAAAGATTATTCACATTCAAAGTAAGATGATGAGGCAAGCCCTTGTAATCACAGTTTCTTCCTTCGAACTGAAGGGCCCAGAAATTCGGGTCTCCACGGGTGAGTACGCGCTGTGTACTCACCCATAAGGCCAACGAAAGTGCCGGTTTTGCGCATGCACTGCGCATGTGCTGGAAACTGGAACTTCCGTTCCCTTGAAGGAAGGGGTTCACAGGTCAAACGCGTGCGCCGGAGAGGCAGCGCATAGACATGGAACTTCGGCTTTTTTTTACAGGTTTCTCCGTGCGGGTAAGTCCCTAGCAGCTGCGCGTGGAAAAAGCAGGCGCAAGGCCTGCTTTTAACAAGGTAAGAGGTAAATTAAGTAAAATTGAAACATTTTTTCCACAGGTTTATCATTTTTAAATACTTTAAAGAAAGGTAAGTTTATTTTTAGCCCCATTAAAAACTTTAATAAATTCTTTCAAAAATTTAAATTTTTGTTTAAAATAGTTAATTTATGTAATTTATAGTTATTTTAAAAATGTGATTTTTTTTTAATTTATCTGAAGTTTTACTTAGGTTTTGGGGCCAATCTCTATTCATAGATTTGACAGGTCTTCCTGTCAAATCTATGAATGGAGATTCCCTGCTCCGATTGGCTCCCCATGGCCCACGTGATCCCAGGGGATGCTGCGAACTAGCTTCGCCGCTGGGATACGTGAGCACTGCACACCAGCAGCTGGAGGAGGCCCAGGATCGGAATCCCACACGGGCCCACAGCACAACGGCAGGCGCGCTATGTAAGTGCACCCGCTATGCTTGCACCCGCGGGAAGCCTCCGACCCGAATTTCTGGTCCAAGGTTCCTGTTATTGTCTATTTGAGGGTGCTCTGTTGCTACTTGCAAAATCTATTTTAAAAAGACAGACCAACTCAATAGGAATTTAATACAAATCAATCAGAGGGTCCATATTCTTCTGTTTAGAACAATTTGGTAGCTAACTCTCGTGCCACATGATCAGAATGCATTGTTGTGCAGAAGGATATCCACAAGTCAGCTCATGACCATGTATTTACAGTAGAAGGAGAGGATAGCATGCCGGAAATCGTGGACAGGGACTCAATAAAATTAACATAAGTAAAATAACAGTAATGAAGAAAATAATGGCACTAAAAAGTGACAAATCCCCAGGACCAGATGGTTTCCATCCCAGGGTTTTAAAGGAGGTTTGTGAGCACATTGCAGATGCCCTAACTATAATCATCCAAAGTTCTCTCGATCCAGGAACCGTTCCTTTAGATTGGAAAATTGCGTATGTCACGCCACTATTTAAGAATGGTGAGAGAGGGAAACCAGGGAATTATAGACCAGTTAGCCTAACATCTGTTGTCGGGAAATTGCTAGAGTCTATAATTAAGGATAGGGTGACTGAATACCTCAAAAATTTTCAGTGGATCAGAGAAAGCCAGCATGGATTTGTGAAAGGTAGATCGTGCCTGACAAACCTGATTTAATTTTTTGAAGAGGTGACTAAAGTAGTGGACAGGGGAATGTCTGTGGATGTTATTTATATGGACTTCCAGAAGGCATTTGATAAAGTCCCACATAAGAGACTGTTAACAAAGGTAGAAGCCCACGGAATTGAGGGCAAATTATTGACCTGGTTAGGAAATTAGCTGAGCGGCAGGAGAGAGAGAGTAGGGATAATGGGCAGGTACTCAAATTGGCAAAATGTGACTAGTGGTGTCCCGTAAGGATCTGTGTTGGGGCTTCAACTATTCACAGTATTTATTAACGACTTAGATGATAGCATAGAAAGTCATATATCCAAATTTGCCGGTGACACAAAGATAGGCGGCATTGTAGGCAGTGTAGATGAAAGCATAAAATTACAAAGGGATATTGACAGATTAAGTGAATGGGCAAAACTGTGGCAAATGGTTTTCAATGTAAGCAAATGTGAGGTCATCCACTTTGGACCTAAAAAAGATAGAACAGGGTACTTTCTAAATGGTGAAAAGCTAAAAACAGTGGAGGTCCAAAGAGACTTGGGGGTCCAGGTACATAGATCATTAAAATGTCATGAACAGATACAGAAAATAATCAAAAAGGCTAATGGAATGCTGGCCTTTATATCTAGAGGACTAGAATACAAGGGGATAGAAGTTATGCTGCAGCTATACAAAATCCTGGATAGAACACACCTGGAGTACTGTGAGCAGATCTGGGCAGCACACCTTAGGAAGGATATATTGACCTTGGAGGGAGTGCAGCATAGGTTTACCAGAATGGTACCCGGACTTCAATGGTTAAATTACGAGGAGAGATTACACAAATTAGGGTTGTATTCCCTAGAATTTAGAAGGTTAAGGGTGATCGGATCGAAGTTTTCAAGATATTAAGGGGAACAGGCAGGGTAGATAGAGAGAAACTATTTCCGCTTGAATGACCTGGTTAGGAAATTGGCTGAGCGGCAGGAGACAGAGAGTAGGGATAATGGGCAGGTACTCAAATTGGCAGGATATGACTAGTGGTGTCCTGCAGGGATCTGTGTTGGGGCCTCAACTATTCATAGTATTTATTATGACTTAGATTATGGCATAGAAAGTCATATATCGAAATTTGCCGATGACACAAAGATAGGCGGCATTGTAGGCAGTGTAGATGAAAGCATAAAATTACAAAGGGATATTGATAGATTAAGTGAATGGGCAAAACTGTGGCAAATGGATTTCAATGTAAGCAAATGTGAGGCCATCCACTTTGGGCCTAAAAAGGATCGAACAGGGTAACAAGGTATTAAGGGGAACAGATAGCATAGATAGAGAGAAACTATTTGGGCATTCTAGGACTAGGGGGCATAGTCCAAAAATTAGAGCCAGACCGTTCAGGAGTGAAATTAGGAAACATGTCTACACACAAAGGGTGGTAGAAGTTTGGAACTCTCTTCTGCAAACGTCAATTGATGCTAGATCAATTGTTAATTTTAAATCGGAGATTGATAGCTTTTTGTTAACTAAAGGTATTAAGGGATATGAGCCAAAGGCGGGTATATAGAGTTAGGTCACAGATCAGCCATGATCTCATTGAATGACGGAACAGGCTCGAGGGGCTGAATGGCCTCCTCCTGTTCCAATGTTCCTATAAATGCACATCCACTGGGAGTCCTAAGAGGTACTGTATTAAAGAAAGATGCAATCAATAGTTGTTGAAATCATGGAATAATATCAAAGTTCTGGGTGGTTGGACCAGTAGACATGCATTACTGATAGAAATCTTAGTAATATCAAAACTTTTCCCTTCCCATTCTGCTTCTGTAATCTCCCATCCCCTATCTGTTTTCCACCAAGTCTCATCTAAGTGGCTGATGTTGACTGACTGCATAGAAGCAAAGATAACTTACAAAAGGAGATTGACTTAGTGGCCGCCGCCCGGAGGCATTTCAAATTGGGGAGAGCTGCCAGCTCTGTGTGTTTTATCTCATTAAAATATGTCTTCTGATGGCTAATTCATAAAGATCAAAAGCCACATAGGGGTCTACTGCTCTACTGGTTGTAGAAGGATGGATCAGTTACAATTGAAAGGTTTATGTGGCAAATGGAAAACAAATGAAACTCTTGTAAAACTACACATTGTATTTATTTTTTGTTAAAAGTTTGCTTTGAGACCTGAGTGCTTTAAATGTTTAAAGATTCTTCCAGTGTTTCATGTCGCCAGATTCATGACAACTAGAAACCCAGTCGTAACATTTAGTAAAACGTAAAATCTAAAACCACATGAAAAGCACCAAATAATTATTTGGTCAGTATATAGTTTACTAGCATTACCCAATATTCACCAACTATTTTTTCTTTATGAAGAAATATTTAAATACTCAAATTATATTAAATAATAGAATTAAAAATTAAATCAGCACCCTTTGAAGAGTAGAAGATTAGAGATACTTTATAAAATATAGTTTAGTGCATTTTAAACAAGCAAATTTACTTAATCAGGATTTTCCTCCTTTAGAAATATATTTTAGATTTATTTAATGTTCCTCAAGTCTCACAAATTATATTTTGGATTAAATTTGTTCTTTTGGCACCTGCAGTTCTTACTTATGTCAAATAATTTCACAGAAATATCAGTAATGTGTCTATATTTTATTCTAACAAAAACTGATCTTTACAAACTTTTTAGCCAGTCAAAGTGTGGGGTATTCTGACTTTATCCCATCTTCCGTTGCCATATCTGAGATTATAGCCACATGGTCTGAATTAGTTGTGCTGCTCAGACAGCTACATTCCAGCCCATGTCCTGTCATAGTGCTGGAATAAGACCAGATGCAGGGCATACCTGCTGCTGCATGGTGGTCTTGGCAAGGCACAAGGAATATTTAATATCAAGTAGAAAGCTAATAAGTAAAATCCCTGGACCCTAAGGGTAACTTAAGTATTAGGGGAGGAATTTCTTTTATATTCTTAAAATAAATAAAAGACCTACAGAATTAATCTGCCATTTAAAGAGCACTTATATGAAATACACAATGCTTGAATAAGTATTTTGTTCTCTTTGATCCACTGGCTTCAGTTTGATGCACACTCTATAAGTCACTGTCTTCTTGGGTAAACATAACGATAAAATTCAAGCTACAGGAACATAGAAACTTTTTTGTTTTTGACAGCTCTGCCTGATAGCAACAGTACAATTCGTAAATGAAAACACGATTATATTTCAAGTTTTTTATAGACGAGCCTGTAGTTACAGTGTTGACTTTCTCACTGGATGGTTTGTCAGCTATTGGCTGTTCTGATGAGGGCCTCATGACTACTAAGAATGTATTACTTTGTGGGGGGAAGATGAAAGGGAAACCTGACATTTTTCTTTCTGTTACAAGTGCACCCCCTGTTGAATGATCACTGAGCACCACTGCCCATGATCAAAATGAAGCCCGTGGCCTGCTCTGTTTTCCTGGTTGAAGGAAGGTATAGCAGTAATTTTCTGACTTTGTGGTGTCAGCTGGTAGTGACTATTTCAAATTTGGGTGTGCACTGTGTCTGATTTCCCAATCATTAATTTAAATGGTTGGAAAACCAACTTAATGTCTAATAAGTGCTGCCAATGAGCAAGGTTCCCAGACAGCAATGTAAGATTGGTAAATTTCATCTTATATGCATGTGCAGATGAAATATATGCTTAGTATAGGGGTATAAAAAGAAAAATAACTTCAAATGCTTGAAACTTGAAATAAAACCAGAAAATGCTGGAAATACAAAGTAGGCCTGTCAGCGCCTGAGTAGAGAAAAGACAGGTTAATGTTTTGGGTATAGACCCTTCATTAGAACTGGGAACTGAAAATTATACTGGTCCTTTTTTTGTACAGTGCAAAACAGGGGTGGTGAGGGGGAAAACATCAAGAAAACAATCAAAGCCCTGATTTTAACTTGGGGTGCTGATCGGGAAGTGGGGGGAAGTCCCTGTGACATCATTGGCATGAGGCCCGGGCAATTTTAACTCCCAGGCCTCATTTCCATTTGACTAATGGGCTGCTGTCCTGATCGCATTGGGAATCAAGCAGCCCACCCACATGATGTGCGCAACATCCGATGTGCCTCCTGTGACCTATTTAAAGCAAAAGTGAGAAGCCGCTGCTCCTTCGTCAGGTGAAGTCTTCAAATAAAGCTGTTGGACTATAACCTGGTGTTGTGCGACTTCTCACTTTTATCCACCCCAGTCCAACACCGGCATCTCTGCATCATGGCTATTTAAAGCAAACACGCACCTCTTAAAGTGAGGCTGCGTTCCCCACTTTCAATTTTGCTTGTTCAATTCTTCAAGAAATGTTGCCAACAGAGATGAGTCGGAGGGCTGCCCCCTGCTTTCCTGATGTCAGGGCAAAGAGGGAGGAACTGTTTCCCAGCAGCCGCGGAAGCACTCACAAGGCCAGAGATGGCTGACAGGGTCAGTGCCACCAGTATCAACCCCAGGACCAAGGTTCAAATGTAGGAAGAGGTTCAATGACCTCAAATAAGTGCCCTTGCACAAAGAGCAGCAAAGGTGAATACAGCTCTTCACCTCTCCAGCTATCTCAACAGCGCCCAACAACACTCCTTTCACCCCCTCCCCCACCACACTCAACAGTTCCCTCACCTCCATCACATCCTTCAGCATACAATTGCAAGGGCACACTGCAAAACACCTTTTTTATTACCCCAATCACACTAAGTTTTAAAAAATAAGCCAAAGAGTACAATGTTCAAACCTGTTCAAATTACTAAAACAAAAGCAAAACAATGCGGATGTTGGAAAACTGTAATAAAAACAGAAAATGCTGGAAACAGCAGTGGACCCTTCTGATGAAAGGTCATCGACCTGAAAGGTTAACTCTGTTTCTCTCTCCACAGATGACGCCTGAGTGTTTCCAGCATTTTCTGTTTTTATTTCTGTTCAAATCATTAGTTAGGCCACAGTTAGAATATGGAATAAAAACAGAAAATGCTGGAAACACTCAGCAGGTCAGGCAGCATCTGTGGAGAGAGAAACAGAGTTAACGCTTCAGGTCGATGACCCTTCGTCAGAGCTGGAAAAAGTTGGAGATGGAACAGATTTTTAAGCAAGTGTAGGGGCAGGGAAAGGGGGGAGGGGAGGAAAGAACAAAAGGGAAGGTCTGTGATAGGATGGAAGGCAGGAGAGATTAAGAGACAAAATGGATGATGGTGCAAGGCAAAAGGAGATGGTAATGGGACAAGTAAAGAAACTAAAGAAGTTAGAATATGGGGTCCAGTTTTGGGTGCTGCACTTTAGGAAGGCTGTCAAGGGCAGGGAGAGGGTGCAAAAGAGGTTCTGTAAGATGATATCAGGGATGAAAGGTTTTAGTCATGAGGAGATGCCAAAAAAAACAGGGCTCCTTTCAACAGAGCAGAGAAGGTAAAGAGGAGATCTGATAGAGGTGTTCAAACTTATGAAGGATTATGATAAGGTAAGCAAGGGAAAACTATTTCTGGTGGCTGTGTCTTCAACTGTCTAGACCTCATGCTTTGGAATTGCACCTCTAAACCCTTGCACCTCTCCACCTCACTCTCCTCCTTTAAAACCCTCCTCTCTAACCAAGCTGGTCATTTCTCTTAATATTTATTTACTTGGCTTAATGCCTGTTTTTTTGACTATATCTCTGTGAAGCATTTGAGATGGTTTTCTGTTGAGGGTGCTATATAATTGCAAGTTGCTGTTGTTCAATAACATAAGGTTAAGATCATCGGCAAAACATTGAACAGAGAGGCAGCAAATTTTTTTTAACACACAGTGTTAAGATATGGAACACCCTACTAGAAACTGGTGGAAGTAGAATGCATAATGGGGGAAAAATTCGGTTGCTTCGCGCCTCCCGTTAGCGCCCTAAGAGGGCGCTAATGGGATGCAAAGCAACTAGCGCCCAGGCGCGGCGACGTTTGTGCCGCTCGCGAAATTGACCAGACATTTTGCGGCGGCGCTAAACACTACCACCACGATCTCCTACGCCCGCAGATCGTGACATCAGTCGAGCGTGTAACACCCCGGTAGTGCCCCGGACCAGATATTGAGTGGCGTCCCCTGCCTTTCTGTCTGCCGCTAGCAACGACAGGTTGAGGGGAACGTTTTGCAGTCGGGAAGGGACTGGGGGAGCGCTATTTAAAGGCGACCGCTTCCTGCCTTTTTTTGTCAGCGACATTTTTGCACCATGTATTCTGAAAGAGTGACTTCTGGAGAGACTCAACGCTGTGTGAAGGAGTTTTGGGTACTGAGCAGCACTTTGCAGGTTCATTTTGATTTGACCTTCCTTGCATCGATTTAAAAGAGACTATGGGGGCTGCACTCTGAGCGCTTTCCCTGGGCCTCTCCATTGTTCTTTCCAGCAGATTTGATGTACAGGTCTCGCCAGGCTGAGCTTCAAGGCTGCAATGAGCAGGGTGTGGATGGAGAGTAAGATCGACCCTCCCCTTTAAGAACTGGCTGGTGCCAGTGTGTCTGTGTTCCATTGCCGACTGACATCACATGAGCTTCGCCAGCGCTCTGAGTTAGCGCCTCGCTCCTCAGTGTTAGCGCCTTAAGAGAGGTGTGTAGTGTCTGAGTTAGCGCAACAATCACCTCCAGGGGCGATAAAAGCCAAGTTTGCAGTCGGAGGCGATAATTAGCGGCAGGCGTTAAATTTTGCGCCCTGGCCGATAATTGCGCCCCAAACAGGGCGATACCGAATTTCTCCCCCAATATCTTTTAAAAGAAAAGTGGGTAAATATCTGAAAAAGAAAAAAAAATAAAGTAATGGGGAAAGGACTAGGAAAGTGGGACTAAGTGGACAGGTCTTTCAGAGAGCTAGCACAAGAACTGTGAAGCAAGCAGACTTTTTCCGTGTTGTGAAACTCTAGGGCCTGAATTTTCTGGGGTCCATGCGAGCACGATCGGAGACGGGTCGGGTGGGAAATTTGAAAAAAGTTGGAGCGGGTTGGGAACCCGCTGTCATCCCGCCCCCACGCGCCTTTCCCTCGGGCATGCTTGCCAGTGTGGCAGCAACACGACCGGCAGAGGCGGGCTACCTAACTGAAATCATTATCAGCTTGTTGTCGGACACTTAAGAGCCTTTTCCCCCCTATATTTCAAATTTCCCTGCATGGCCACGGGATTCACGCAGCTTGGGAACCATGTCTATCAACCTGAGGCGGGAATTAAGTGGCCATTGCTCCAGCTGATTACTTGACAACATCAAATGTACTATAAAAGCTCCGACCTCACAGCTGATCACTTTCCTCAGGCAGAAGCTGTTGCTGACTACATTGCTAGCACAGATTTAACTTTCTGCAGGCTGCAAGTGTTTCCAGCAAAGTCCCCATCCAGTGTCCCCTCATTGGAAGAACCTTTCTCACCATTGACAGATAGCTTCTGTTAACTCTACTTGACCTGCCATCTATTCCATCAGCATGGGTGCCGTTTATACTGTCTCACCTTGGTCCTCAGAATCGGACCATAATGAGCCCCAACACCAGCAGCACCAGGCACACCAGTAGCACCAACGACACCACCACCAACCTTCTCCACAATCGCCTGATGCTGCACAGGACACAGGGCATCAGCACCCGAGCATATTGCTGCCAGGGAGGCCAGGTATGGCCTCATCATGTCCAGATTTACTTAACTTTACGCTGTACACCCATATGGCTGCCACATGATGCGCCAAGTTGGCACCACCCCACAGCAGCACCATAAAGGATCCCTACAATAACCAAGCCATTAATTTCACACTGACCACCATTGCTGGAGGTTCTGTTATGTCTCACCAGTCACTGCAACTCACTAAGCCACTTCCAAAGGTGCACACAAATGTGTCCAAGACGGCAAAGTGGTGAAAATAAAGATCTTAATGGTTGACAATACATTAATGGTATCTTGCCATTAACATTGACTAAAACACCCAAGTGGCTACCCTTGTGAATCTACTTGTGTGTCATCTTTCTCTTCCTCATGCTTCAATGAGGTGCTACCCCTGTGGCTTCAGCAGAGGTAGAGGCATCTTGCTGCGACTGGTTAGACACTCCTGACGGACGTCCTCTGGGTTTTGGAGCCTGTGATGGCCCCGCCAAAGTCTGCTACTCCTGCGACTGTGCAGGGGCAGACTCGATCATCGCGATCCGAGGAGCCATCTGGGGCTCTGACTGAGGGGTTGGTAATGGGGGAGAAGTGTAAGCGCTTTGAGAGGAGCCCACACTTCCATGTTCCCTCTCACCGTCATCCCTCTCATGGGCCACTCGCACTTCCCTGCTAGCAAGGAGCTGGAGAGCACCTTGCTGCACATCAGTGGGGCCATGAGGACCCATGTCTAAGCTGACATCCCTCCTAGAGAGGAGGTCTATGAGCGTCTGCCATCTATTCTCCATAAACAGCCATCTATTCTCCATAGAGACCATGTGCTCCTGTGAGTGGCGCATTAGCTGCTCTATGCAGGTGGCCATCCTATCCATGGAAGAGTCACCATCGCCTGCGACACGGTGGTGCTTATGTTGGAGATGGATTCCTCCATTCTCTGAACATTTGCAGACATCACGGTCGCAAAATCTGTCAGAGGCCCCTGCACTTCTGCCTGCACCTCCAGGAACGCCCTCTTTCTGGATGGCCCGAGGCTCAGCGTCTGCATGCAGCTGAGCAGAGCTGGGAGCGTCCTGCGCCCTCCGGCAAGGAGTCTCCATTGCTGTCCCTGTCTCCACCATCTGCTCTTGCTCACTTGTGACTTGTAACGGACCCAGTGACAACACTACTCTATCTTGCGTTGGACCCACTGAGGTGTGCGTCTCTGTGCTGGTGCTGGGTGCGCTCATGTCTGGTGACGCTGTGCCCTCAGAGGCTGGAGGGTCCTCTGAGGAGTCGTCTTCCTCTTCCTCCTGGACAGTCGGCGGGGGTGCTCTTGATGAACCTGTGGGAGAGTAAAGAGATGAGTTAGATATGCCATATGAAGAATGGGTGCACATACCATTATGTACATGATAACCATTCAGTGGCTGATGACATCAGTCCCTATATGAGTGCCTATATGAGTGACTGATGTGTGCCATGTAGCTGTATGATATGTAATTCTGTCACTAGGGTTCTGAGATTTCCCCCTCTCTCCGTCTCCTACCTCGACCTGCTTGGTCACTCCTGAGATTTCCAACACAACCTCCTCTGCTGTTGTGAGGGTCGCAAATGATGGAGGCCCACCTCCAGTTCTCTCCCTCTCCCTCTTATTGTGCGCTGTCTTCTCCTGCAAGGAGGGAAAGAAAAGAAGGTTGAGTGAGAGTGATGGAATGAGTGTAAGGAATGGATGGGTTACATCTTCAGAGAGAGACTATGATGGAGTGGGGTGGCAATGCCAAGTGGGCTTGTTACGTGTTATTAGTTGGTATGATTGCATTTGGATGAGGGTGAGTGTGAGGGCTGGCTAGTAAGATGGGAATGTGATAATGTAGATAGAGAGGGATGGGTGGATGTGCAAGGTAGGTTGGTGTGAGTAAGGATGTGCAGGAGTAGGGTTGGGAAGGCAGAGTGATGGGGATGTGATGAGAGTCACAACAGGATGAAGTCGAGTGTGGCTTTGTACTCACCTTTCCAGATCTAATGAGATAATTGAAATGTTTTCCACACTGCACCCATGTCCTCCTGACCACATCCCTGCTGTTGACCTCCTCTGCAATTTGGAGCCAGGCTCTTTTTGTCTCCTGGGGAGGTCTCTTCCGGCCATTGGAAAGGGAAGAGGACTCTGACTCCCTCCACAAGGATAGGGAGGGAGTCATCGGAGAACCTGGGTGCAGCTCTCTGCCTCTGTGCAGTCATCTCTCCAACTGTGTGGAGCAATGAAAACCTCCAGTGTTCTGCCTGCACACTCCTAGATGAACCTTCAAATGCAATGTGGCCATGGCTCCTTTAAATATACTGGCTGATAACGTCATCAGACCCGCACCATTTAACTGGGCCAGGTAACGCACAGGGCGGGCTTAATAGGCCCCGTTATCGGAAAGTCGCTTTCTGCAGCGGGATGGAAGCAGCAACGAGATCGTAACCCACCACGCTGACCGCCTGCACCGGACCTGCCCAGGTACAGAAAATTTCGGCCTATGATTCTATGTTCCCTTTTATATCTATTGACACTTATGATAGTCTGTATTCAACTTATAACAACAACTTGTATTTATATAGCGCCTTTAACATAGTAAAACGTCCCAAGGTGGTTCACAGGAGTATTATAAGGCAAAAAATTTGACACCGAGCCACATAAGGAGAAATTAGGGCAGGTGACCAAAAGCTTGGTCAAAGAGGTAGGTTTTAAGGAGGGTCTTAAAGGAGGAAAGAGAGGTAGTGAGGCGGAGAGGTTTAGGCAGGGAATTCCAGAGCTTAGGTCCTAGGCAACAGAAGGCACAGCCACCAATGGTTGAACGATTATAATCAGGGATGCTCAAGAGGGCAGAATTAGAGGAGCGCAGATATCTCCGGGGGGTTGTGGGGCTGAAGGAGATTACAGAGATAGGGAGGAGTGAGGCCATGGAGGGATTTGAAAACAAGGATGAGAATTTTGAAATCGAGGCGTTGCTTAACCGGTAGCCAATGTAGGTCAGCGAGCACTGGGGAGATGGGTGAACGGGACTTGGTGCAAGTTAGGACACGGGCAGCAGAGTTTTGGATCACCTCAAGTTTACGTAGGGTAGAATGTGGGAGGCCAGCCAGGAGTGCGTTGGAATAGTCAAGTCTAGAGATAACAAAGACATGGATGAGGGTTTTAGCAGCAGATGTGCTGAGGCGGAGACGGGACATACTTGCTGTGGGATGTGATAATGCTAAAATGGTGAGCTATCCAATCTTGCCAATGTGATCCATCTAGTAGTCTGGCTACAAGCAAACAAGAATCTGCACAAGCAGTGACAGATTTAACTACCTTATAGTCCTTTAGTGGACGACCTCCACTGCCTAGAAGGACAGCGGCAGCAGGTGCATGGAAATACCATCACCTCCAAATACCCCTCCAAGTCACAAAACATTGTGACATGGACATATATCGCTGTTCCTTCATTGTCACTGGTTCAAAACCCTAGAACTGCCTATCCACCAGCATTGTGGGAGCACCTTTGCCACATGGACTGCAGTGGTTCTAGAAGAAGGTCCACCACCATCTTCTCAGGGCATCTAGGGATGGGGAATAAATGTCAGCCCTGCAAGCAGTGTCCACATCCCGAGAATGAATTTTAAAAATCCAATTGTTAAAGATTAGGCTGTACAACATGCAAACATTTTCCATCATTATGCTATTAAAGTAGATTGCTTGGTGCAGTGACAGCCAGAAAAAATAAACTCAATTTTGCTAAAGAAAGCCTTCCTTTAAAATAAGACGATCTTATCAGACACTCAATTGCTTTAAAAATAATACTGTCTCACTTTAAACCCCAGGAAATGATTTTAGGGGCCACAGATAGGGATTCAACAGGTTCTGGTTCTTTATGGTACTTACTTTACACTCTATGGAATCTATACAAATTTGCTGTATATCCTTCAAAACACAGACCAAGATTACTGTACTCCAAAAATCAGTAGATATAGTTACTTATCTGTCATGGCATGGAGATTAGTGAATCAGCGAACATGATGGACAGGAGGAGCATTATTCATTTTGGGGCCAAAATTCTGGTCTTTGCTCTTTTTAGTGAAAAAGAATGCCACCAATTTTTACTTATGACTACTACTGGCAGTGTTCGCCGTCATTCCGCCTGTGAAACTGACTGCAACTTCGGGATTTGGCTGAAGTTGCAGTCTGTCATTCACAGCTCTGACACAGGCTGCGCTGTGCCGCCCCCGCCCCACCCCAGAGCCAGCAATTAGTGAAATCTCTCAAATCAGGGAAATTGATGAAAACTTCGGCTCTTCCGCAGTAATTACGCTGTTAAATTCCACACTAAAAGTTAGACCCAAAGGGATTCGGTGTAACTGGGGTTTTAACAGCGTATTGACTGCTAAACAAAGGTTATGGGCCTGAAAAACTATTTTCAATTTTGTGCAGTGTGAAATTTATCCATTTTAATAAAAATTAAAATTTTTAGAAGATTAAAACATTTTTTTTTTAAAGTTTGTTCATCTTTATTTCAGGTTTGCTTTTCCCCCATCTGAGAGCCCCAATCTTTGTTTTGCTCTCTCTAATATTTTTAAAAAGTTAGAATTTTAAGAGCTTACTTCACTTCCTGGTTCGCTGTCTGTGAGAATTCTGCGTTTTGATTGGCTGCATAGACAGCTTGGTGGCAGCACAGCAGCTTTCATTATGGGATTCTCACTAAACGCCGTTGATTTGAACTGAACGTAGGAAAACCTGAAGTTCTCGACACAGAGACTGCGAGATCTTTGTGCGACGCTTACTTCGGGGCCAGCGGTGAATGCCTTCGCTTTGCCGCTGACCACAAATTCCGGGCCTATGATAGGATTTTCGGCCTTATCTCTCAGTTTAAATCGGAGTCTTTTCAAGTCCAACACAGATTCTACATTGGAACCGATATGAATCAATTTTCATTTCCTTGCCTTATTCTTCCCATGTTGGAAAATACCCATTTGTGAGGGACTAACTAGCCATGAAGAAAGTGTTGAGCAGAAAACAAACTAAGGTTCATGCACAATATCTATGTCAAAGGACTCTAACGCACTTTACAATCTGGGGAAGAGCAAAATGATTTCCCATATGCAGTTCCAGCACATAGTGTAAGATCTGAAATTCTTATAATACGATTTGACAGGCATATGATTTTCACTTATTCATTTTTTTCTCTTACTAATGTTTTCACCTCCCCTCCCTGTCTCTCTTGAAGACACTGATTGCTTGCTTGTTATGGATCCATAGGGAGTCATCCTCCAGTACTTTACTGAAGTGGCCATTATTTATATATGAGCCTTGAGAGTGAATTCTGGCAGGCTACTCAACTCTGGAAGCCATCATAATGAGCCAATCCTGTCCTTGCCGGACATCCATACCCACATATTTCCAGTAGGGTCACTGGACAGCAACGAGGAGTGAGAACCCTTCTCAATTTTCCCAGAGGTGGCAAGCCAATTGTAGCTCTACCACTGCTGCTGTGGCTGAGATCAACTAACTCAGCACAGTACAGGGATCCAACCTGGGGCTTTCCTTGCTGGTACAGCTCAGCTACTCCCTGGATAAACTCACTGAATCAACAGGGTAATCATAAATATTCTTCGAAACAAATTTAGATTCACATTATTTTATCCTTTTTAACTAAAATTTCCTCTTCCTATTTCCGGGAGAGCCTAAAGAGCTTAAACCACAAGAATGTTTATTAGAGATGCCAACTTGTTGTATTTAGTATGTCATCAAAATCTGATAGACTACTCAACTGTGGAAGCATCACATCTGAGATGATCCTGTCACCGCCTTTCATCCTTGTCCAGATACCCCAGCGGAGGTCACCAAATAAGGATCAGGAACTTGGTTGATTTTCCCAGGGGGGCTGGGCCAATTGTAGCTCTACTACTATTGATGCTGTTAAGATAAACTAACTCAACACAGAATAGGGATCAAACGTAGGCCTCGCAGGCTTGTACAGCTCAGCTTGTACTGCTCACTAGATAAATTTGCTGTTTTCTAAATATGCCAGTGTAGCCTGCCTAAAAGCTCAGTTGAGGCTCCACTCTCTTAATATGATTAAACTCTCGTGTGGGAGGAGGTTTGATATAATGGACTATCTCATCACAGTTAGGTGTTTGTCCAGCAGCCAAGACAAGAACTGCTGAAATTCTCCCAAGCAAACAATTCTCCCTCAGACTCAAACCTCTAACGAGCTGCTTTGGCAGCAAATGGTTTTGTCCCTGTGTTATGATAATCTTTTTGACTGACATCTCTTTTCTGAGCTGTCAAAGTAAATTCTTATCTTGGCCAGAAAGTAATTATTTTTCTTGAATGTTAAATGCAGGAATTCATCTACACCAGAAAAGGCAGTTACTGGCCAACTTGGCTTAGCCATCCAGCACCAGATCTGGCTTTTAAAAAATTCATTCTTGGGATGTGGGCGTTGCTTGCAAGGCCAGCATTTATTGTCCATCCATAGCTGCCATGAGAAGATGGTGGTGGGCCTTCTTAAATTGCTGCAGTCCATGTGGTGAAAGTGCTCCCACAATGCTGTTAGGTAGGAGGTTCCAGGATTTTGACCCAGTGATGATGAAGGAACAGCGATATATGTTCAAGACTGGATGGTGCATGAGTTGGAGGGGAACTTAGAAGTGATAGTGTTCTCATGCACCTGCTGCCCTTGTCCTTCTGGGTGGTGGAGGTTGTGGGTGTGGGAGGTGCTGCCAAAGAAGCTTTAGCGAGTTGCTGTAGTGCATCCTGTAAATAGTGCACATTACAGCTGTGGTACGTTGGTGGTGGATGTTTAGACTGGTGGATCAGGTACCAATCAAGCGGACTGCTCTGCCCTGTATAGTGTCAAATTTCTTCAGTGTTGTTGGAGCTGCACCTATTCAGACAAATGGAGAGTATTCCATCATAATCCTGCCTTGTAGGTGGTGGAGAGGCTTTGGGGAGTCAGGAGGTGAGCCACTTTCCTCAGAAGACCCAGCCTCTGATCTACTCTAGTTGCCATGGCATTTATGTGGCTGGCCAGTTGAATTTATAGCCAAAGGTGCCTTCAGGGGACTCTGCAATGGTAATGTCATTGAATGTCATGGGGAGGGTGTTGTGCTCTCTCTTGTTGGAAATGGTGATTGCCTGGGACTTGTGTGCCACGAATATTACTTACCACTTGTCAGCCCATACTTGGATGTTGGCTTGGTCTTGCTGCATGTGGGCATGGATTGCTTTATTATCTGAGTAATTTGGAATGGAGCTAAACACTATGCAATCATCACCGAACAGCCCAACTTCTGACCCTATGATGGAGGGAAGGTCATTGATAAAGCAGCTGAATATAGGTGGGGCTAGGACACTGCCCTGAGGAATTCCTGCAGCAATGTCCTGGTGCTGAGATTATTGGCCTCAAACAACCACTTCCATCTTCCTTTGTGGCAGGTATGACTCTAGCCACTGAAGAGTTTCCCCCCTGATCCCCATTGCCTTCAATTTTACTAAGTCTTTTTGATGGCCAAGGGCAACCACGCGCATCTCACCTCTGGAATTCAGCTTTTCTGTCCATGCTTGGACCAAGTCTGTAATGAGATCTGTAGCTGAGTGGTCCTGGTGGAACCCAAACTAAGCATCGGTGAGCACGTTATTGGTGTGTAAGTGCCACTTGATAGCACTGTTGACAACTTCTTCCATCACTTTGCTGACGATTGGGAGTAGGTTGATAGGGCAGTAATTGGCTGGGTTGTATTTATCCTGATTATTGTGGACAGGACATACCTGCGCAATTTTCCACATTGTCGGATAGATACCACTGTAGTTGTAGCTGGAGTGGAACAGCTTGGCTAGGGCCATTGCTAGTTCTGGAACAGATCTTCAACACTAGAGCTGGACCACATCAAGCTGTACCAGTTCTTGCTCTCCTCTGCCAAAACCACCCACTAGTCTGGGATCATCCTGGAGAGCAAAGATAACCCCCAGCTTGTTTTCTCCACTCCCAACTATCTCTTCAAACCCTTCTCCTCTGCTCCATCTACTCTCACCTCCAACAACAAATGCGAAGAGCCCATGGACTTCTTTGTCACCAAGATAGAGACTATCTTCTCGACTGCCTCAGCTGCTTCCCCCCTTCCCCTTGCTAACCAAATAAACCATCCCCCGAAGCACTCCTACTCTAGCCTTGAATATCTTCTAGTTTCTTTCCTGCCTCCTCCCTCTGAGCTCAACTTGTCCTTCAGACCCACCTCCTGTTTCCTTTACCCCATTCATACCCAACTTCCTTTCCTGGCCTCCATGTGAGCTGACATTGTAAATAGTTCCCTCTACTCAGGTACTGTTCCCCTTCCTTTCAAAACCATCGCCACCACCATTTCTTCGAAAGAATCCTTGCCTTAGCCCTCTGTTCTTGCAAACTACCACCCCATCTCCAACATTCTAGAATGTGTTGTCATCTTCCAGATCTGTGCCCCTCTGTTCCACAACTCGCTTAAACCTTTCTAATATAACTTTTGCCCCTACCCCAGCATCGAAACAGCTCTAACTGAAGACGCAAACACTGTTCTTTCTGACTATGAACATGGGACATTATCCCCCTTCATCCTCCTTGACCTCTCTTTAGCCTTCGACATTGTCAACCACAATATCTTCCTCCACCTCTCCTTTGTTGTCTAGCTCAATGGGGCTGCCCTTGCTTGGTTTCAGCCTTATCTATCTGAGTGAACCCAAAGCATTTACAGCAATGGCTTCTATACCTGCCAATTAAATATTGGGAAGTCTGAAGGCATTGTCTTCGGTCCCCATCACAAACACCATTCCCTAGCCACCGACTTTATCCCTCTCCCTGGCCATTGTCTGAGGCTGAGCCAGATCGTTCGCAACCTTGGCGTCCTATTTGACCCTGAGCTGAGCTTAAGACCCCATATCCTCTCTGTCACCAAGACCCCCTACTTCCACCTCCATAACATTGCCCGTCTCCACCCCTGCCTCAGCGCACCTGCTGCTGAAACGCTCATTCATGACTTTGTTACCTCTAGACACAACAATTCCAGAGCTCTCCTGGCCAGCCACCCACCTTGCACCCTCCGTAAACTTAAGCTCATCCAAAACTCTGCTGCCCGTACAGTCTTGCTCACACCCATCATCCCTGTGCTCGCTGACCTACATTGACTCCTGGTCCGGCATCACCTCGATTTTAAAATTCTCATTCTTGTTTTCAAATCCCTCCATGGCCTCGCCCCTCCCTATCTCTGGAACCTCTTCCAGCCTTACAACCCTCCGAGATCTTTGCACTCCTCCAATTGTGGCCTCTTGCACGTCCCCAGTTTTCTTTGCTCCACCATTGACGGCCGTACCTTCAGCTGAGCTCTGGAATTCGTTCCCTAAACCTCTCTGTCTCTCTCGCCTCCTTTAAGATGCTCCTGCAAACCTACCTCTTTCCACCTGTCCTAATACCTCTTTATGTGGCTTGGTGTCAAATTATCGCTGCTGTGAAGCACCTTGGGATGTTTTACTATGTTAAAGGTGCTATATAAATGCAAGTTGTTGTTGTTGCCACTGCACCATTATCTTGGGAGTCTCTCAAAGATCAATCCTTGGCCTCTTCCTCATCTACATGCTGCCCTTGATGTTGTCATTCACTGGCATGAGGTCAGCTTCCACACGTGCGCTAATGACACCCAGCTTTACCTCTCCATCACCTCCCTCGACCCATTCATTGCCTTTGTCAGACTGTTTGTCTGATATTCAGTCTTGAATGATCAAAACTTCCAGCATTACACTGGGAAGTCAAAAGCCATTGTTTTCAGGCCCCACCACAAACTCCTTACCCTCATCACTAATTCCATCCCCCTCACTAGTTATTGTTTCAGGTTGAACCAGATGGTTCGCAACCTTGGCCTATTTGACACTGAACTGAGCTTCTATTCCTATATCCTCTCCATCACAAAGACCACCTACTTCTACATCTGTAACATTGCTCACCTCCACCTCTGCCCATCTCCTTCTGAAATCCTTATTCATGCCTTTGTCACCTCTAGACTCAATTATTCCAAAGCTATACTGACTGGCCTCACATTCTCCACCCTCCATAAACTTTAGCACATCCAAAAATCTGCTGCCCATATCCTATCCCGCAACAAGTCTCACTCACCCATCACCCCTATTCTCACTGACCTACATTGGCTCCCAGTACATTCCCGAAGTGCTTTCAGCTGCTTGAGCCCCACACTTCCCTTGCTGAACTCCTTCACTTCTCCTTCCATTCCTCCTGCATAGGTCCAACTGTAACATATGGCAGAATTTGTTGATGGCTTTCTTTGTTCGTGTTATAAGTGGAGGCAACAGTGCATCGGTCTGTATTTTGGTCTGGGGGTATTCATGGATGGGTGCCATGTGCCTCTGGTGCTGCCCGACATACCTGGAATTCCTTCTTTGTTTCTTCTCCTCTTCCACCAAAAAGCAAAGGTACAGTGGAACTCCCAATAGGAAATCCTTTGTGCCCTCCGTGCAACTGTAGAAGGGTAAATAACGGCCCCGCAATAAAATGCACAAAGTTAAATGGTAAACCGATTATCACTAAGCATTACAAAGCATTTGCAGCAGAGAAACAGGCCATTCGGCCCAACAGGTCCATGCCGGTGTTTATGCTCCACACGAGCCTCCTCCCACACCTCTTCAACTAACCGCATCAACATATCCTTCTATACCTTTTCTCCCTTGTGTTTACCTAGCTTCCCCTTGAATGCATCTCTGCTATTCACCTCAACTACTCCCTGTGGTAGCACGTTCCACATTCTAACCACTCTCTGGGTAAAGAAGTTTCAAATACAAAGAAAAATAAATCACCAGCACCGCCTGAGAAATAGGTTTTAGTAAATCTTTTTAAAATAGTTGCTGGGCTCCTTAAATCCACTTCTACCTTTTCTTTAGCACCAGCAACCCTGGTTTTATAAGGGTGAGAATATGACTGGGTGCAATTGAGACAATAATGATGGAAAATGGGACGTATGAAATGATGGTAGGCGGGAATCCATCATAACAGATCCCTACCCCCTGTTCACCTGAGTGCTGCCATAAATCAGGTGGTAGGAAGCAGAAAGTTCAGTCTACGCAGATTACTAGGTCAAATTATAGTCATTACTAGGGATAATTATGTTGCTTAAGTTGTATAAGATAGTTTTCTCATCATTCCTAGGTGATCCAAAGTTACATACCCACTGCTTATTAGGGAACCATTCCGGAACACACAGGCTGTGCCTGTCAGTGACATCACCAGAGCGGTGAAGGAAGACTTGACTCAAAGTTCTCCACGCTGGTAAGAAAACTACACTTTGTGGGGAAAAAAACAGCAAACTTCATATTCATGAGCATTTTTTTTGTTGAAAAATGCAGCAGTACCTTGACTAAAAAGTACTCTCCTAGTCTTTCCTTCCCCTTTAAAGAACCAGTGCTGTAGCTCATTTCTATCACAATAAGGTAAGAAACTTGGAAACAAGAGAATGAGATCCAGTGCTCAAATTAATTATGATTTCAACAATTTGTAATGGCCAAAATTCATTGAATTTCTTTCAGTTTAAATGATAGCAGCAATATATTAAATAGGAGCTCCTTAACCATATGTACTTGCACATTGTGCTCATTAGAAACCTATAACTGCATTGAGTTCTTGCTACAAATAATTCTCGTGTGCACACCGCCATGATTTAAGGACAGGAGGGCTGATTTTGACTTACGGTGGTGGTGGAAAATGGGTGTTAGCGCATTGGCTGCCTGTTATACATCCTGCATGATTTTCCTTTCCATTGAAGTCCGTTTTCCATCACTGCCAAAAGTTGAAATCAGCCCTATGGTGTTTCCAAACCACACCGCCAGCTGCTGTCAATACAGAACCAGACCAAACACAATAAATTGCTCACATGGAGGAAAAATGCCAAAATGGACTGGTTGTCTCAAACGGCCTGTTTCTGTGTTGTAACTTCTATGTAAATCCATATCTCGGTGAATCTCCATGTAAACTCTAAACAGTGCATATAAAAATAATTGCAAAAATCAGAATGTGAATTCTGGATTATGATTTCAGGATACAGGTGACTGCTATTCATGTGACATCATCTGAATACCTCAGATTACTACCTTGTAATCACTGCCTTATTCTGAAAAAATAATTTATGATAAATGGACCCATTCATAATCGTAGCTATGAATATTTCCTGCAGCAATTGTCATTGGCTCAATCATTATAGAAAGGCATTCTGCAGCTGCCTCTCAATAAATGACAGAATGAAAAAGTGATCTTTTTAACGAATGGCACAGCCTTTAAAAGAAATAGGTTAACACCTGTGTTAAAATAGAATATAGAGGAATAGCATGTGAAAACGCGAAAAGTTCATCTCCTAATGTCACCAAGAGTAATTTCTCTGTTTATATAATTAATAATCAAGTAAGATAATCTTTCCATTTAAAAAAAAATCTCATTTATAGATCAAACCTCGACAACATTATGCTGCTATCATATCCATTTCAGCTGCATTGCCACTGGTTTACTCCATGTTGGGTCAGCCAGTACATAGTCTGCTACTGCTATGTCAAAGTAATCCCATTACCCACTGGGAATGTTCAGTTATTGAAAATCTCTCAAGGTCATCTGCAGAGAGGACATTCTAATTCAAATAATTCATCATACAAATTCATGAATACATTATGGAATCAATCTATCCTCATAACTGTCTCTTCCTGCTGATCTATGATACATAGAATCTTGTATTATGATTAATTGCAGGAGCTGTAACCTCTGCTACCTGTCAGTGTATTTTGTGTGGGTTTGGAAAAGGGAGGATTCAGCTTTGACCAATATGCTTGCAAGTTTACGCTTGGCATTTGAGCCATTTTTCATGAACTTAGTCAAACACCCACATATATCACAATTCACAATTGCAGAAGGTTATTTTAAGTTCTACCAATTCACATATTTTCTCCTTCTATTGTGTGAAAGAAACTAATGATTTAGAATCTATAGCTGGCTTTAAGATTAATTCACAGAATTAATGATGTTGTATTTGATGTATTTCTTGTATCCAGTTGTCAAATCAGAAAAATGCAGTTAAGAATATAAGGGTCGATTTAAATCAAGACACAGCTAAACTGTACATTACACAGCTTTGGGATGAACATTTATCCATGTATTTTATGTGATTTCATTCTTGACATAATGTCAGAATTTTTCACTTTGAAGATCTGTAATTGATCCTATTCATAATTTTTTTAATGTATGCATACAAACACACAATTGTAGAAATCACTTTGAGCAGTAGCAGATACAGTGAGATTATTGATCTTACTATTCTTTAGAGTCAAGATATACAAGATGCATGCAAGTTTTGTTTCTTTGTATTTTATAACAATTTAAAAAAAAAATCCATGCTAGAATGCACTATCTGGGAACTGGAACTGTTGATTGAATACAATCAATGTTAAAAAGTAGAAACAAACCAACATCAGAACTATTACAAAAGCAAAATCCTGCAGATGCTGGCAATCTGAGATAAAAACAGGAAATGCTGGAAATACTCAGCAGGTCAGGCAGCATCTGTGGAGAGAGAAACAGAGTTAACGTTTCAGGTTGATGATCTTTCGTTAGAACCGGTCTGACGAGAGTTCAACGAACTGAAATCATAACTATTACAATGGACAGGATAGAAATTCAATGTATTTTATGAATTAAATTGCAGGTAATATAATACTATGTTTCACTTATATAGTGTGATACTTTATTGAACCTACTGTTTGCACTGACTGCGTTATATAGTGCTTGGTATTACCCAAATAATGAGCTATGTGGTCCAGGACTCTACCGCTCTTATTTTTCTTATCCAAAGACTGACAAAGGGGCATGCTTCTAATAAGCTTGGCCTTTTTTGTAGCTGGACAATATACAAATTGAGAACACTTACTTTTGGCAGCTCAGCTGCACATGTTCATGCACCAGTAACTATTGCCAGAGTGGTAGGATCTGGGTCCAGACTTGTAATTCTCCATGCAACTGGGCTGCCAGGAGCGAAATGCCAAGCAGAAACAAAACACTTCTCACAGGAAAGAAGATCAGAGCACGAGCACCACTACCTGGCTCAAGTGCGACATTGGCAAAGGCCCGAGAGCAGATTTTCCTACCTGCTACTAGTTAGTGCATGAAGACCTAGGAGAGGAAATGACAAAACTGGGGCGGGGCAAAAACAATTGCAGGAATGTGTAAGGACATTATATTTGTGTTAAACCAGTTGTAGGAGATACATCTACTTAGTGTGGCTTAGTATAAAATAGAATTGATGTCCAGATCATTTTGACCTCTGTTGAACACTGACCTGCTCGATCTTGAATAGTCAGTGAATTGGTCTTTGTGGAATTGTTGCATATCTTTATAGAAGAAACCACCATGAGCAGGCCTCAGTCTTTGATTACTAAGTCTCCATGTGCAGTTTTAAACATGGATGGTAAGTTGTATGTCAGGTACTTCCGACAAAATGTTTTTATTCTTGAAGGTAAATGGTCAATCAAAAATATAAACAAAAGAAACTTAAAATGTAGTGATCTGTAAAAACTGCTTTTGTAAATAACTGGAAACGGTTCTGTTTTTATTCTTGATTAGGCTGGAGCAGTTAGTCCAGCAGACTAAAGTATTTTAGCTTGGGGAATCATTAATTTAGTGTAAGTTGTTCATAAAATGTTTCATAAAAATCATAAAATGCATTATAATAATATGCCACCTTTTACATAATACTGTAGTGACCATTTTTAGGTTGTGAGTCTCTACCACATCATTTCTCAAAGCTCAGTGGCTTATTGTTGATTTTGTTCTATAAAGTATTTTGTCATTTCTCACTCCATATATTTCTATAAATGTTCTACTACAAATGGAAACAAATGCCTGAGACAAAATTCCAGATTCCCACGGTATTCCACAACAGCTGTACAAAGTCAATCGACCTAGTTTTTTATATTTCTACTCTTGCAATTATTTGGAATCCACAAACAGTGCCGACCAATGTATACAAAAGTACCGTTTGTCTTTTGTAGATTAAAGTTGTTTTATTGTCATTTAGCACTGTATATCTCGTTGTACAATTGATACATTCTCATGCTCATAATAATTTCCTACTAATGTGGTAAGCTAAGCAGTTTCATACACCTCATAACTAAGTGCCCTAACAAGCAAAACCAATAGCGTTAAAGCTCCTCCTACAGGTAGCAAATATTTACAAGTACTGCGGGGTAGAGTTTAACTTTCACTGCCGGACAGATAACTGGCAGTAGCAGATCAAGCACCTATTATACACCAGCCTAACTGTCCTTTCCATTGTGGAAAGGAAAATCCGGTGTAGTGTGTAATGGGCAACCGATTCACAATGCTGAGTTTACCACCTGTTAAAATCTGTGGGGGCGATTTTAACCCTGCTCGCTCAGCAGAAACCTGGCAGGTGAGCGGTTAAAATCGCCCTGGCTCTTACCTGTCCGAAAGCTGCTATGATCGTAACATCTGCAATTTTAACCTGCTCTCCAGAGCAGGCAGCAAGGACACGCGCCCGGAGCCAACAGGGTCCTTCTTTACATACGCATGTTGCAGCCCGATGACATCATTGAGAGCTGACTGTAATTTTAACTCAGGCCTGAGCGGGGATTCCACCTGGAGCTATGTTTATACTGAATAGCAGAAGGTACTTAACCTTCCATTTATGTAATAATTCTACATGCTACTTGCCACATAACAATATTTTTGTGCCAAGACTAAAACTATCACAATACTCATCTAAGGACAGAAATAAATGGATTTCACGATGGAATATATAGTTTCCTTTATGGTAATGCCTCTGTTTCTAGTGACTTCCACCCTTCCCCTTATATGGAATTAGATTTTTTTTTTGATAATAGTGCAATTTTTTTGGTCTTTCATCTAATAAAACATGAAAACAGTTAGTAATCATTGCTGTTTCCTGTGCACATCAGGGGTTGTTGCTAATCATATGAGCCCTAAGGAAAACTCTGAGATGTAAATAATCAAATTGGTCCATTACTTATTTTAGCAGTGGAATAAAAACATCTTGACTCTGACTTTTAATATTATCTTGTTTATCTGTCACTGAAAAAGATAAGCAACAGTTTATGACAGCCTCACCTGTTGCTGTAGCTTGTAATTTAATCCTACACTCAGTAATGAAGGAACTCTTCCTGTGTACTTTTTATGCTATTAACCAGATATGACATAGTATTGCAGCAGCATTATTAGACATATTTTTAACACAAATATGGAAACTATACCCAAATCTACTTAATATTTCTTTAAAATAGGAACATAAAAGTAAGGATGATAAAAGTACCAGTTCTAAAGTAATCAGTCTCTTTTTTTCCTTTGAACATTTTAACCAAAAGCAGTATTGAAGAAATTAGAATTGAGTTTTAAATACTTTGAAATCAGGTACTATGTTTTAAGCCTCAAATCGCCAGTTGTAGCACTTGAACTGAAGAGTTACTGCTTATCTGTGAGGTTAAGTGCAAAGAATGATTTGTCAATATGTTCATGTTATATTAGATTTAACAAATTGATTGACAACCAAGTACCTTACACTGCAAACACAATATTTAGAATACTGCCTGTTAAATCACAGCAATTAAATAACTTGACTAGTTTAGTAACAGCATAAAAAACATTTTTCCAGTTTATAAACAAAAGCATTTACTGACAAAGCGATGGGTCTTCATTGATTATACAATATACTAAATAAATGCTTTGTCACAAAACAGCCTGAAATAATCCCACGTGTTTAAGTAACTGAGTGCGTGACTGCGAACCATAAGTCTTTAGCTTGAATCTCTGGCTGCACTTCACTGTAACTTGCTTGCTTTGATTAGGTGACATGGAGGCATTCTATCTCAAAGCAAGAAGGAAGAAAAACCATAGAACTCAGCTTCATTTGCACCTCCTGTTCATATGGGGACTTTGAATGGAACATGGAGACACCCATGGTCCACAGTGCCCTGTCCAGGAACTTATGGAAGTTTTGTGGGGATCTGCAGCACTCATAAATATGTAATAATATATAAATATGTTAAGTGCCTGAACAGTTTTGAGTTTTATGGTGAAAATTTTAAATATTCATCCAGGAACAACTATGTATGATTATTCTCTTATTTCAGTACATTTGTTTTACTTTGCAGGAATATCATTAGGAGAGCTTATTGCCGAATTACATGAACTGACCCCAAGTGTATGTGCAAACACGGGAATAGAGAAATGGGAAATGCCTTACTTGTGGCAGCCTTCACAGTTGATTACTCCTGTAGTTTCCTTTATAGTGCGTTCAGACACAAAGGCTGGGTATTCGGTGTCACATGCCTGGAGAACTTGCTTAGGTCTCTGTGCTAAAAGAAATATGCAGCAACCATAGTGTTAGCCATGATACATTTTGTGAACTGCAAAACTATATCTGTTAAACTCCATTGTGTTTGATAAACTGACTTAAATCTGTAAGTGCCACCAGTGAATAGACATGATCAAAATCTGTGAGATAACTATAGATTTTAGCACGCCAAAACCAACATAATATTATGTACTGCAGTAACATTCTATTGGTGATAGTAAGAGTTAAAAAATAAAGCTGAAAATGTAGAAAATAACGTCAATTTTCAGACTATGCATTTCTCACGCCACCATGTGGGAATTTAGAGCAATTGCAGGGAGTCTCTGCAGCTAATGAAGTTCACATGTTCTATATTGAAGATCTATAGCATATCAGATTTCCAGCACTCCCAAATTCAAGCCAGGTGGCTCTTTTTGGTACCAGATTTAGTTTAAAAATAACCTTGATAGTTCTAATCTTTACGTCATTAGTTTCACAGAAAAATTACTTATGTCAAGTATTTTTCCAGAAATTAGAATTGTTGAAAAGTTAAATGGGGGATCACCACAGAGGTTGTCATTTATTTCTTTAACTTTTAATTCAGAGATCTCAGGAATATTCTGACTTATAACAAGCTTAATAGAATTTTCCCTAATGTAAATCTTCTGCTTTAATACTGTTGCCTGAATAGGATAAATAATTGTAAACATAGTCAATTTGCATCTCTTCTGAAAAGACTACAATAGGTTTCAAAGGCTAAAAGGAACCTGTTAAAGAATCTGGCAGCCTTTGTGATTTCAGTTATACACCATATCACAAAGCACCATACTGAATCATTTACATCTTTTGTGTTCTGCCTGTAGGATAATTTTGAGAAATCAGTGCTGTCAACCAGAGAACTCAGCACAAATTAACTTGTCTATTAAATGTTCTGTGTCCCAACAATAACAGCAATTATTGGAGCAATTTTATAATTGTTTGCACAAAGGCACAATCTTGGCTGTGATTGCACAAAGATTGTGCTTATGGCATAAACTGGTATTTTAACCACCTGCTTGGAAGTTGTGCCAGCATCATATATATGAATTTATTTTAAGTGCCGTTTGCACTGCTTTCTGGCACAGAAACCACAAGCTTTTGTGTCTTGGGTCCAGAAGGAACAGTGCTGGTATGTGAAAGAGCATTTCTTCATTTTACTCCATTTTCTAAGTTTTATAAAGTTGTATGTATTTTTGTTGATTTCTGCCTTGATTTATGACATATTACTGTGATTGTGCTATTATTCTACCAGTTTTAAAGTTCCCACACTCATCGTTGTATCCCAACTTTAAAAATTACAGATTTACATTTCAAAATTACAAAGTGTAGATGATACTAATGAGACAAGACTGCAGCATCTTGTTCCAAATCCCCCATAACTCCCCCCATTGAATACTGGCTTGTATCCTATTGGCATTGCCTTGCCATAACTGACAGTTCTTGTTTCATCTGGTGGTGAACACCCTTGATTACCATCTCCTTTTTTCCAATTGCTTGACTATGCTTCATTAATGTCAAAATCATGAGCCATTCTCATGGAACAAGTGATAATTTCTGGCACATCTACAAATGTAACAGTGATCTGACAAAACACTTTATAAAGCTGTCAATATTTTGGCATTTCTTTATCACACACATTCTTGTTCCATCTCTTAATCAATCCTATTTTGGTTGCACCATATTGGTACACAAGTAACAAATAGCAAATGGAGCACACTGAATGCAAATACAACCTTTGGAAAAGGGCACTGGCGTGCTTTATATCTCCATTTGAACAAGTCCACAAAGTAAGATAAATATTTTTACTTGAAAATGCATATAACAAGAAAATATGTTCTTTAACAATTAAAATGCATTTAAGTGACAAGATATTGAAAGACATTAAGTAAAATGGGATGTGCCAGAGTACTACAAAAGATAAAACAGGGACTTCTTTTTCTATGAAATTACATTACACAAAATGTGTGGATTGCATGTAATAGAATTCTCACTTGTCTCTGGATGTAGGGCAAAGTGATCTACACTAAGTTGAATTGTGCTTCTCTAGGATAGATAGCGAGATAGAGGCAGACTCCGGACTCCACAATTGAGAGAATGGTGAATTGAATGGATATGGCTTTGGAGGGGTCGGTCATCTTCTGCATTCTGCTCTCCCGCAGATTACTGGAAGTAATGAGCCCAGCCCCAGAACTACAATTACCGTGAGCCTCATTGGCAAAAAAACCACCCAGGAATCACCTCGCAGCCAACTTTCCTCAAGTGTACTCAGGAGACCGTCATGTGCCTCCTAATTCCATTGGCCAAAATTGATGGTGGCTGCACCCCACTGTAAAGGCCGGGATCCATCCACTTGGGACTTCCAGCACTGGCCCTGTCAAAGTGCATGGGGGCAGGAGGAGGTTCCTTGATTTGCATGCAAATGGCGGGTGCCGGTACAACTGGGAGTGTATCCTGGGTGTTTGACAGGCCACAGGCCGGAAAATGGTCCATCCTGTTGGACTGGGGACGGAATGCTGGGTCCCCAGAAACAAAACCAAAGTTGCCCCTTTATAAGGGGCCCAAACTTGAAACATGTAAAAAAGCTTCTTCACCTTTATCTTTGTGGGTCCAAGCTGCAATCCAAATAATGACCCCACCCCCAGGTGGGGTTCACATCCACCTTGGCATGCACCGGCTTCCAGTGATATGCGCAGCTAATAGGAGGATGGGAACGTAGTAACTCATGCTGTTAGGAAGTCCTAGGTGGATGGATCTTGGCTCTCACGGTGGGATGTAGCCACCATGGATTTTCGGCCGCTTATCCATCATCTACACCGCTTCCTTCCACCTCCACAATATTGCCTGTTTCAGCCTCTCCACCACTGAAACCCTTCTGGTGTTAGGAGACTTCACCTCTGTTTCTGTCCCCTCCTGCATACATGGCTTTGTTTGGGAACAGGTGGAGGCTCTTTGTCCATAATGCCAGATGGAAACTTTAGGGTAAGGCCGGAGCAAGAGTTATGGCAGGAGTGTGGCAGAAGGACTGTAGATGTTCAGCCCTATGGGGGTTTAAAACTTAGCTCAGAGTTGGCCAGGATATCAAGATTAGGAATGGCCTGGTTCATTCTTAGAGTGGCTGAGGAGGGGGATGGAGACAGCAACAATGGAGTGCAGTTGGCGGTGGGGGCTGAAGACGATAGCTTTGGTCTTCCTGATGTTGAGCTGAATGAAGCTGTGATGCATTGAGGACTGGATGTTGGACAGACAGTCTGACAGCATGGAGGCAGTTGTGAAATATTGAGAAAAGATTAGGAAGGTTTATTCCTGTTCATTCCATTTATATATCCCTAATACATGTTAAAAATACAGTTGTCTTCCAAAGTGCTGGATGGTTTCTACTCAGAAATGTTTTTGTGAACGTTGTGGAAAATTTTAAAATGTACAAACAATATAGTCTCCCACAGGAAGGTTAATTATTAGGATAGATGGTATTTCCATATTGTGTTGATGAAAATTGATCCTTAGAAATTGGCTATCCGTAAAAAGTAACATGACAAATTAATGGGAGATCCAATCAGCATATAACAATCTGGCAACTATTATAGAGTTATACTAATGATCATACTATCCATAAATTATACTTCATCATCGGTATGACAATTCTCCTCCTGAGTGATTGGTACGGCTGATAATTGAGATAGCCGACATGTGATTAGAACAGATATGAATTGTAATTCATGTAGAGATGATTCTTGTGAATAGAATTGTTTCTTTAAAACCATAAACATTGTTTAAAGGAATAAAGTCAGCCATTCACAAAAATATATGGAGTGTTGGCAGTTTTAGATACCTCATGAGGATTCACACACTCTTACTGCCTTACAGAGTGAAATCTAATATTAGTGGGATGGTAGATTGAAAATGAATAACTTTTATTTAATAACCTAACCACCATATCATACTAATTCATATAAATTATCAAACCAATGTGTTTTGCCAAAAGAATCAGTAAAATTCAATTTACAACATGCTTTACTTTAATAAGGGACAACCAACTGACCAGAAAGGATTTACAGGACTGGGATCTATGAATCACGTAACATTTGGTTTCAAACATTTCAGGGTAAAGGAATGTCCTTTGTTAGCTAGAGATACATGGATGGCAAAGAAACATTTTCTGATGAAAGTAGGGATCGGAAACTGCTATATGAAGTAATTTAGGATCGATTTGTGAATTATTTTGTCTTAATTACATAACCAAGGAGATACAGAAGATAATAACATATATTTCATTAATATTTTAATGTAACTTTTCAGTGCTCTGTAAAGGGTATTAATAACAGTACAGCACGTTTCGCATCCAAAGTTACTGCAGAATTTCAAAACTATTCTTTCTTTTGAATAGGCTTATTTTTGGGATTCACAAAACAGATTGGCAGAATTGAAAAGGACCTGAAATTAAACCATCCTTTTCTGCGGCGAGGAGATTACTATCAGATTATGCTGGTTCTTTTTTTTTGCCGTTGAGCTTTGTGAGGCTGCAATCTTATTCACAGCACAATATTCTAAAGCTGACAGAATGTTCAAACAGCGGTGAGAGCTGCCTCCACAGGTACCATGCAGTGACATTGTATTCATGATGTGGAGATGCCGGCATTGGACTGGGGTGGACAAAAATGAGAAGTCGCACAACACCAGGTTATAGTCCAACAGATTTATTTAATTGTATTCAGTGTTTGGGAAACTTCTGTTGAAGATCTTTTTGGGAGGGGAGCACATGTTTGAATTGGCCTCATTCCTAATCTTGGAATGTGTTTTTCCAGACTTTCGGTGAGGGTTGAACCTGGCATTGAAAAGCTGCACAAATATGGGACAGTTCACTAACTAATGCTTAGTATTTCACCACTCAGTTACATCTCTGTGGTTGTGATCATAGAAACATTACAATCCTGGCAGACTTGAAGTCTGACTCATTTTTTAGCCACCCACAATTGTAAGATGATGAAAAAATACTGGAGTTAAGAAGTACATAGGAGATCCAAAAGAAAGTTTGGAAGAAGTTAGGATACGTGTAACATTTGGGGAGGTGAATTTCCAGAGGTTCCCCTGATCATCCACCATAACTTTGGTGAAAGAACCATGGAAAGGCTGGAAAAACGTTTTTCCAGAGTTTCTGCGGCTCTTCTACCGAAGTTAGGGCAAACGATCAGGAGAATCCCTGCGGGAATTCACCCCCCAGGTGTTTTATTATAGAAACTAATGATGCAGCTATCGAGTGGTGAGAAGTGAAATAGGAAACTTTCAGGTAAGTTCACTGGCCCCAGACTTCCAGTGCAGAGCAATGCTTGAAGGGAGCGCAGGTTGGAGATAAGACTGCAACACTGCAAAGCCAATTCTCTGACCCAAACACCCTTCCATCTCAAGGAGCATGGGGTTGATGAATTTACCCGTATCAAATTCACTGTGCAGTTTTAGTTACTTTAAAAAAAATATATTACAGCAGGATCAGTAACAAAAAATTCTATTGATTCACATGAAAGGAAAGAAAGAACTTGTATTTATATAGCACCTTTTATGACCACAGGATGTTCCAAAGCCCTTTACAGCCAATTTTTAAGGTGCAGTCAGTGTTGTAATGTAGGCAAATGCGACAGCCAATTTGCACACAACAGGGTCCCACAAATAACACGAGATAAATGAAAGATAAACCATTTTGCTGGTGTTGGTTGAGGGGTAAATGTTGGTCAGTACACCGAGAAAACTCTCCTACTCTTCTTCAAATAGTGCCATCGGATCTTTTATGTCCACCTGGGAAGGGAGATGGGCCCTCTGTGTAATGTCTCATCTGAAAGACGGCACTTCTATTAGTGCAGCACTCCCCAGGTACAGCACTAGTGTTAGTCTGGATTATGTGCCTATCGCTAGAGTTGGGCTTGAACCTGTCTCCGTGGCAACAGTAGTGAACCAAAGCTCACAACTTCGAGATAGCAGGGAATTTTATCTTGGGCCACCTGGGGTAAATGAAGTGGTAACAGCTCGAAAATGTCTTACTGCCCTGTTTATGCCAGTGCTCCGGCTGCTGCCATCTTTGTAAGTGCTTTCCACTGGGTGGCTGGAGTGTCTGCTTGTTTCAGGCAGTAGGTCCTTTCAATATGTAAATTGGGGTCCCAAGACGTACATAGGACCCTGATTGCAATTTTGACAGGTGCTACAGCAGATGAGCAGAAAAGGAAGCTCCTCCAGGCTCTACAAGATGACCACTGCCAGCCCGGGCTCCCCTCTCCGTGATCCGACCCCCTCCCTGGACCTATCTTTTTGCCGGTCAGGTCAGCCTCCGGGCCATCCGATAAAACACGATCAAAATCACTAAGGAAGTGGTACTCGGTAAAATAATGGGACTCAAGGCGGATAAATCACCCGGACCTGATGGCTTACATCCTAGGGTCTTGAGGGAGGTGGCGGTAGGGATTGTGGACGCATGGGTAATAATTTTCCAAAACTCCCTGGACTCAGCAAAGATCCCGGCAGACTGGAAAACTGCTAATGTAACACCCTTATTTAAAAAGGGCAGTAGACAGAAGGCTGGAAACTATAGACTGGTTAGCCTAACATCTATGGTAGGTAAAATTTTGGAGTCCATTATTAAAGAGACAGTAACGGGACATTTGGATAATCATAATTTAATAGGACAAAGTCAGCATGGTTTTATGAAGGGGAAGTCATGTTTGACAAATTTGCTGGAGTTCTTTGAGGAAGTAACATACAGGGTGGATAAAGGGGAACCAGTGGATGTGGTATATTTAGACTTACAAAAGGCATTTGACAAGGTGCCACACAAAAGATTATTGCTTAAGATAAAAAATCACGGGATTGGGGGTAATATTCTGGCATGGATAGAGGATTGGCTATCTAACAGAAGGCAGAGAGTTGGGATAAATGGTTCATTCTCAGACTGGCAATCAGTAACTAGTGGTGTTCCGCAGGGGTCAGTGCTGGGTCCCCAACTCTTTACAATCTATATTAACGATTTGGAGGAGGGGACCGAGTGTAACATATCAAAGTTTGCAGATGATACTAAGATGGGAGGGAAAGTAGTGAGTGAGGAGGACATAAAAAATCTGCAAGGGGACATAGACAGGCTAATTAAGTGGGCAGAGATTTGGCAGATGAAATACAATACTGGAAAGTGTGAGGTTATGCACTTTGGCAGGAAAAATAGTAGAGCAAGTTAGAACATAGAACATAGAACAGTACAGCACAGTACAGGCCCTTCGGCCCTCGATGTTGTGCCGAGCATTGTCCGAGACCAAGATCAAGCTATCACACTCCCTATCACTCTGGTGTGCTCCATGTGCTTATCCAATAACCGCTTGAAAGTTCCTAAAGTGTCCGACTCCACTATCACAGCAGGCAGTCCATTCCACACCCCAACCACTCTCTGAGTAAAGAATCTACCTCGGACATCCCTTCTATATCTCCCCCCATGCACCTTATAGTTATGCCCCCTTGTAACAGCTGCCTCTACCCGAGGAAATAGTCTCTGAACATCCACTCTATCTATCCCCCTCATCATCTTATAAACCTCTATTAAGTCGCCTCTCATCCTCCTCCGTTCTAAAGAGAAAAGCCCCAACTCCCTCAATCTTTCCTCATAAGACCTCCCCCCCAAACCAGGCAGCATCCTGGTAAATCTCCTTTGCACTCTTTCCAATGCTTCCACGTCCTTCCTATAGTGAGGTGACCAGAACTGCACACAATATTCCAAATGTGGTCTCACCAAGGTCCTGTACAGTTGCAGCATAACCCCACGGTTCTTAAACTCAAACCCTCTGTTAATAAACGCCAACACACCATAGGCCTTCTTTACTGCTCTATCCACTTGAGTGGCAACCTTCAGAGATCTGTGGATATGAACCCCCAGATCCCTCTGCTCCTCCACGTTCCTCAGAACCCTGCCGTTGACCCTGTAATCCTTATTCAAATTTGCCCTACCAAAATGAATCACCTCGCACTTATCAGGGTTAAATTCCATCTGCCATTTTTCGGCCCAGCTCTGCATCCTATCAATGTCTCTTTGCAGCCTACAACTGCCCTCCACCTCATCCACTACTCCACCAATCTTGGTGTCATCAGCAAATTTACTGATCCACCCTTCAGTCCCCTCCTCCAAGTCATTGATAAAAATCACAAACAGCAGAGGACCCAGCACCGACCCCTGTGGCACACCGCTGGTAACTGGTCTCCAGTCCGAAAATGTTCCATCCACCACCACCCTCTGCCTTCTATTATCTTAATGGCAAGAAACTGGAAAGTACTGAAGTACAAAGGGATCTGGGGGTCCTGGTGCATGAAACTCAAAAGGTTAGTATGCAGGTGCAGCAAGTGATTAAGAAGGCCAATGGAATGTTGGCTTTCATTGCTAGGGGGATAGAATATAAAAATAGGGAGGTATTGCTTCAGTTGTACAAGGTATTGGTGAGACCGCACCTGGAATACTGCATACAGTTTTGGTGTCCATACTTAAGAAAAGACATACTTGCTCTCGAGTCAGTACAAAGAAGGTTCACTCGGTTAATCCCGGGGATGAGGGGATGGACATATGAGGAGAGGTTGGGTAGATTGGGACTCTACTCACTGGAGTTCAGAAGAATGAGAGGCGATCTTATTGAAACATATAAGATTGTGAAGGGGTTGGATCGGGTGGATGCGGGGAGGATGTTCCCGATGATGGGTGAAACTAGAACTAGGGGGCATAGTCTTAGAATAAGGGGCTGCTCTTTCAAAACTGAGATGAGAAGGAACTACTTCATTCAGAGGGTGGTAGGTCCATGGAATATGCTGCCCCAAAAAGCTGTAGAAGCTACATCATTACATAAATTTAAAACAGAAATAGACAGTTTCCTAGAAGTAAAGGGAATTAAGGGTTACGGGGAGCGGGCAGGAATTTGGACATGAGTCTAGGTTCGGATCGGTCATGGCCCTGTGGGTAGCGTAGCGGGCCCAGGGGCCGTGTAGCCTGATCCTGCTCCTATTTCGTGTGTCCAATTCTGTTAGGTTCAGGAGATGGTTCTGTGATAGTAGATTGGCGGTTAGGATCAGATCAGCCATGATCTTATTGAATGGCGGAGCAGGCTCGAGGGGCCAATTGGCCTACTCCTGCTCCTATTTCTTATGTTCTTATGTATTGCGCCGGCCTGGAGCCAGTGAGCTGTAGCGGGGTGCCCATTTGACACCTACAGCTCACTGGCAGCATAGTAATGAGGTCTGGTTATCTACCGATCGGCTGCCCGATAGATAAATGTCTACCCCAATTACAGTGCTTTCTAACACCAAACTGGACCAACACGAAGTTGCTAAAACAAATGTAGCAACAAGTAGAAGCAGATTTTAAGCCAAGTTATAATGAAATGATAATGGAAAACTGTAACAAAAGCAACTTTAAGTATGGTATTTACAGAAGAGCTTCAATTATTTGTGCTCCCAATATCTGTGTTTGCGTTTATCCATGTAAATTTTCACAGATTATGGCAAAAGAATCAGGGGAGATGAGGAGAATTTTTTTTACACAGTGAGTTGTTATGATCTAGAAAGCACTGCCTGAAAGGGTGGTGGAAGCAGATTCAATAGTAAAGGGAATTGATATATTGGAAAAATTTTCAGGGCTATGGGGAGAGAGCAGGGGAGTGGGACTAATTGGATTGCTCTTTCAAAGAGCCAGCACAGGCACGATGGGCCAAATGGCCTCCTTCTGTGCTGTATGATTCTATGAGCATCCTGTGGAGCCAGGGCTATTGGTGCAGAAGTATTTCCCCTTCACTCTTTCAGTGCACATACACACTCACAAAAGAAGCTCTTACTTTATGCAATAAAAATGAATTCTTATTGTGTTCTGTTACAGTCTTGTTCAGAGCTTCTATCCACAAACTTCAGCTTTTCAACTTCAAAATAACTGGGAATGTTGGTACTGAGTAAAATTCACAAGGACAGCAGTTCTCCAAAGGTCAGTTGGCCCTGCTTCAAACCCTGACGCTGTCTCTGTCAACAGTTTTACTTTACAACCTACCTGGGGTTATAAAAGCTTTGTTACTTATAAAAAGGGATATTAACTTATAAATAACTTGACGATAGTAGCAGGCGAGTGCTTATTGCCTTTGCCTGGCATTCTTTTGTCTACTATTTTAACAGCGGCATTAGCCTGTTTATTCAAATTGGTTAACACCTATGCTAAAATAGCAGATGAATGTGTAAAGTGTTTGTTCACTAATATAGGTCAATAGTAATTCTAGGCCATGGTCTTTGTTGCTTACAGGAGGAATTGCTTAAAGGCAGATGGACAGAATCTATTGTACCATGGAAAACATCTACTTACGGGTACTTCGACATTGTTATTAATAAACTAAAGTCACAACTATTTGCCAATTTTGATTATCCACGAGAGCGGGGATCCCTTCAGAATGACATATAATAAAAGTTCCATTGTAATCGATAATAATCGTTTTGAGTTTTATTAAGTTCTTTCTTAAAGCAATTCTATTTTCTGAACTTAGAATGAATCAAGCTGTGATATAGTTGTGTTCTTCCCATTTCCAAAGTGTTAATCTTTTTCTACTACACCCTTATTTTAAAGGACTGCAACTGCTGCCAACGAAGTTGAAGTAGTTGCTCATGCGCAGTCTAAGTGTTTTTTTTGGTTGTTCGCTTTGCGACTCAGGGGCTCTGGGGAAAAAGTGCCGGGGAGGGAGCGGGCTCTGGGGGAAAAAGTGCCGGGGAGGGAGCGGGCTCGTGTAAAAAAACCCAGAAACATCGTGCTTCCGGTTCCAGATTAATGCGCAGTATCCTTCTGCGTAGCTTCCGGTCGTTGGCAGCAGTCACTCTGTATTTTAAAAGTTCCGACTATTCTATTTTCAGCAGTAAGGTTGCTGCACAAATGTACATTTAATCATTTTACAGACACCCAACATTGAAACAAAGACTGGACAGCAGATACTATACGTGGTTTTACTCAGTGCAATCAGATTGGTTCTTTTGTTGTTCTGTACCACTGTTGCAGTTAATAACGCTGACAAAATATTATCTTTCATAATTTATGCGATATGAATGAAATAATTATGATTTTTGGCTGTCATGCAAACTGTTCCAGCACCAAATGCAATGTAGTTTCACAGCTAAACTATTCAAAACTTAGTTATGTGACTCAATAGTAGTTCAGAATTGTAAACATTTCCTTTCAAAACTGTAATCTGTGTAGCACTATGATAGGCAAAACTGATTTTCAACAACAACTTGTATTTATATAGCGTCTTTAATGTAGTAAAACGTTCCAAGGCACTGCACAGGAGTATTTTAAGACAAAAAAAAATTTGACACCGAGCCACATAAGAATAAATTAGGGCAGGTGAAAGAGGTAGGTTTTAAGGAGTGTCATAAAGGAGGAAAGAGAGGCGGAGACGTTTAAGCAGGGAATTCCAGAGCTTAGGGCCTAGGCAACAGAAGGCACGGCCACCAAAGGTGGTGCGATTATAATCAGGGATGCTCAAGAGGGCAGAATTAGAGGAGCGCAGATATCTTTGTGGGGGGTGGGGCTGAAGGAGATTACAGAGACAGGAAGGGGCGAGGCCATGGAGGGATTTGAAAACAAGGACGAGAATTTAGAAAACGAGGTGCTGCTTAACCGGGAGCCAATGTAGGTCAGCAAGCACAGGGGTGATGGGCGAACAGGACTTGGAGTTAGGACACGGGCAGCCGAGTTTTGGATGACCTCAAGATTACGTAGGGTGGAATGTGGGAGGCCAGCCAGGAGTGCATTAGAATAGTCAAGTCTAGAGGTAACAAAGGCATGGATGAGGGTTTCAGCAGCGGATGAGCTGAGGCAAGGGTGGAGATGGGCGATGTTACGGAGGTGGAAGTAGGTGGTCTTTGTTATTCAGCGGATATGTGGTCGGAAGCTCATTTCAGGGTCAAATATGACACCAAGGTTGCGAACAGTCTGGTTCAGCCTCAGACAGATGTTAGGGAGAGGGATGGAATCAGTGGCTAAGGAACGGAGTTTGTGGCGGGGACCGAAAACAATGTCTTTGGTCTTCCCAATATTTAATTGGAGAAAATTTTTGCTCATCCAGAACTGTATGTCGGACAAGCAGTCTGACAATTTAGACACTGTGGAGGGGTCGAGAGAAGAGGTAGTGAGGTAGAGCTGGGTGTCGTCAGTGTACACGTGGAAACTGACGCTATGTTTCGAGTGATGTCGCCAAGGGGCAACATATAGATGAGAAATAGGAGGGGGCCAAATATAGATCCTTGGGGGACACCAGAGGTAACGATGCGGGAGCGGGAAGAGAAGCCGTTGCAGGTGATTCTCTGGTTACAATTAGATAGATAAGAATGGAACCAGGTTCATGAAGCTAAAAGAACTACCAGTGAGTCATGAAGCTAAAAGTCTCAGTAGCTTTGTAACCAATTAGGAAACTACACTGAATTTAGAGCTGCAACGGACAAACTATTTAACCTAAATTCACACTTAGAAGGCACCGAATAATGCAGCAAAATACCACTAAAATAAGCTGAAAACTACACTGATATAAGTATATGGATAATTAAAATGTTCACATGCTTATCATAGTACCCACAAAAATTAACTCTTAAACTGCTGGCAGGTCCAAGGACATAAGAACATAAGAAATAGGAGCAGGAGTAGGCCATTCGGCCCCTCGAGCCTGCTCCGCCATTCAATAAGATCATGGTTGATCTGATCTTGGCCTCAACTCCACTTTTCTGCCTGTTCTCCATAACCCTTGACTCCCCTGTAGTTCAAAAATCTGTTTATCTCAGCCTTGAATATATTCACTGACTCAGCCTCCACAGCTCTCTGGGGTGGAGAATTCCAAAGATTCACGAACCTCTGAGAGAAGAAATTCCTCCTCATCTCCGTCTTAAATGGGCGACCCCTTATTCTGAAACTATGCCCCCCTAGTTCTAGATTCCCCCATGAGGGGAAACATCCTCTCAGCATCTACCCTGTCAAGCCCCCTCAGAATCTTATGTTTTTCAATAAGATCACCTCTCATTCTTCTAAACTCCAATGAGTCTAGGCCCAACCTGCTCAACCTTTCCTCATAAGACAACCCCTTCATCCCAGGAATCAACCTCGTGAACCTTCTCTGAACTGCCTCCAATGCAAGTATATCCTTCCTTAAATAAGGAGACCAAAATTCAAGTCTCTCTGAGATGATCATATAGTGGCACTGAAACAAACATCACCATTACAGTAATAAATCAACTCAATTCAACAATAAACTTTCTTATTATAAAATTTAATCCTGTGCTATAAAAATAAATGCTTAAAGAGCAATCTTAAATGAAAGTAAAGATTTTAAATATTTACGCGTTGTCTTCCTGTTTATTCTTTTCCATCTTTATTAATTTAACTTTACTTTCTTCTATGTACTCTGAACATTTCAACCTTTTTTTTGTAAACTAACTTTAATGCATGTTTATTGGTTTTTTGGCCACCATGTAAAAAAGAATCCATTTCCTTTTGCAGTACCATTCAAAGTGTATGTGATAACCTGGTAGTTATAGTGTTAGCCTAACAACCCAGCTGTCAGGAGGTTGAATCCTACCATGGCCAGTTGTGAAACTGAATTCAATCAAATCTGGTAACTCAGGGTATGGTAGTGTAGTGGTTATGTTACTGGACTAGTAATCCAGAGGCCTGGACCAATAATCCGGAGAACCTGAGTTCAAATGTCACCATGGCAGTTTGAGAATTTTAATTTAGTTAAAAAAGAAAACTGGAAATAAAAAGCTGGTATCAGTAAAAAGTGAATGAAGCAGCTGAATTGCCGCAAGAACCCAACTGGTTCACTAATGTCCTTTAGGGAAGGAAACTTGTCGTAATTACCCGGTCTGGCCAATATATGACTCCCCAGGCCCACATCAATGTGGTTGACACTTAACTACCCTCTGAAGTGGCCTAACCACTTAGTTCTATCAAATCAGTACAAAGAATAACAAGAAGTCCCACCACCACCTTCTCAGGGCAAGTAGGGATGGGCAACTTACCTTGCCAACATCGCCCAAATCTTGAGAATGAATTAAAAAAATGGGAGGTAGTGACAGAAAAATAATCATGAAAGCTTCCAGATTGTTGTTAAAAACCCACTAAAGTCCATCATGAACGGGAGTCTGCTACTCCTACACATAAATACATTTGAGTTACAACACAGAAACAGGCCATTTGTCCCACCCAGTCTGTGTTGGTGTTTACCCTCCATGTGAGCAAATAGTTCTAATCGCATTTACCTACCCTGTTTCCATATCCCTTCATCCACCGATCCAATCTAATCTTGAATGTTGACATAGTTTCTGGCTCAACCACTAACCTTGGAAGTGAATTCCACAGCCTCATAACACTGCCCTGTTTCTCCTGCCCTCTGATCTAAAACCCTTGCATTTAATCTCTAATCTATGACCCCTTGTTCTTGACCCCCTCAACTATTGGAAGTATTCTATTTCTATCTACCCTGTCCCATCCTTTCACAATTTTAAACACCTCTTATCATATTGCCCTTCAATCTGCATTGTTCTAAAGAAAATAGAAAAAAGACACAATTTTTCAAATCTACCCGGTCTGGTCTACATGTGACTCCAGTCCCACACAATCTGGTCGACTCATTATGCCCACTCAAGTGGCCTAGCAAGCCACCCAGTTGTAAACAATCGCTGCAAAGTTGAAGAAGCAGAAAATCACATGGACTTAACAACAATCCAGGCTTCATATCATAAGACTAAACCAATCTCAGCCCAGTCAACCCTGCAAAGTACGACTCACTAACATCTGTGATCTGGTGCACAAGCAGGGAACCTGTCCAACAAACTATTTAAGCAACAGCCCAACATAGTCATACTCACAGGATCCTATCTATGAGGCAATATCCCAGACTCCTCCATCACCATCTAATTCTCCTCTGATATTTAGTGCAAAATTATAGTCAATTCTGTGCTGCAAACTCACAGTCACTAGGAACTGATTTGAGATTTCCATCAGTCTGAGCTGGACTCAGACCCAAGTAAAAAGACACAAATAGTGCTTCATTAAAAGGCTATGCTTGAAGCAGAGTTGATAATTCTGCTTGTTGTTCTAGGAAAAGAAGTTATCGAACTTACCTTTCACTGTGAAGTCTGAATTCCACCAACTGCAAAGATTGAATTCCACTAGAAATCTAGTAAAAATTAAAAAGGAACTTTGTTAGGATATTTATAACAGTTACACCACTAAGTCCTTCTTTTAATAGTCTGCTCTGGCTGGATTTCAAAAACTATCAAGACCAATTTGCCAGTTTTCTTATTAACATACTGCAGTGTAGCAATAGGATATGTTGAAAAACATTGAATTATTTGTAGTTTTTAGTGCTCTCTTCAAAATATATTTTTGTTTAAAAATTATATAAACTGGCTAATCTTAATTCTAAAATGCATTATTCTGTTCAAATAAGTACACCAATATCAATTGAGACTATTCCCCATATATTTTGAGTCCCCAAACTAATGACACTAAATTTTCTAAATCATCAGAGATGGCTTGTTATTAACAAGGGCATATTTACTGCTAGATCTTGTGAGCAGGTACAAGAAAAAGGTAGTTACAGTGCTAGGAGGAAAATGCAGTACACCAAAAGCTTCTTACAATGGTCATCACTGGGATAAACTCAGGTGTCTTTGCAGGAAAGATGTTGCCAAATGTAAGTTCAAGGTTGAATCAATTATTACTGAATCAAATGTTCGGTGATCACTGTAAGTGAATGGTCTCCTTATACTTTAATCTTAAGAACAATATTTGCTTCTACGCTGGAACCTGACGAGGTGAATGAACACACTGCAGTCTTCTTACCTGTGGTAAGTGAAGGAAGTGCTTATATGTTGGTACAAAACAACTAATGTTACTAATTTTCAACAAAAGTCCTAAAATACTGATCATCAACACAAAATGGAGTGTTAAATACTGCTAAGGAAAGATTGAATGCTAACCTAAAACAAGTATCCTTATAGATGACTTAAAAATCCATATCTGTCAAAATTGATTGCCTTAAAACTACAATTTTCAAACAGGGTGCCTAGACAACCTGTCTCTGGTGTGCTTTGGATAATGATTTTAAATACGACTAGCTTCACCTTAGCAAGTGTACAGTACAAATATAGCAAACAGTGCACAACAAATGTATTAACACTGAAAAATAGACTACAGATATTACAGTCCTGAACAACTACTAGTAATAATGGTGAGGACAGACTGAGAAAGTGTGCATTATGATAGTTACATTTAGATCAACAGCTTTGTCAGTACTGCTGAGTTTCTCTTTCACACCCGGCTGATGAAGTCATAGGACAGCTAACCAAAAAGGAATAAACTGAGGCAAGCCCATCTGAAGAGGAACAATGAGTGCCAATTTCTGCAGATATCCTTAGGCTGGTATGTGTAGAATGCAATGAGCACCTAGCAGGCCCAGATTGCACAGCAAATTGCACCTCACTGAGTTGCACTGAGCTGAGTAAAAAAAAAATCATCCAGTGACTGCATTCTTGGCTGCAAATGCAGAGCTCCAGTCCTGGGTAGTTAATCTGTAATGTTGGGAGAGAGTGTGCGAGCTTCTCTCCTAACAGATTCCTTACTCATTTTATAAAGAGACCAGGGAGCACAAAAGACTACCTGGACACTTATAATAATACATGGTTTTGCACCGGACTAGTCTTATACTTCAACGAACCCAAATGGTGTGATACTATCTACTAGATGGGGGCTCACACCTCCTGGCTTCAGTGCACTCAGCAGTCAGATCTGACTTCTGAGTTACATTATTGTTCTGGCTTTGGAAACCATTTTGCATCAATGAGAAAGAAGTAATATAATGGCAGCCTTATGATCTTCTGCTTCCTGGATAGGAATGACAGGAGCAAGACCATTTAAACTTGCGCGACTCAGAATGAATATGTTAAAGGAAAACAAAACTCTGTTTTAAAATTCGATGCTCCAATAATTTAGACACAAATGAAATCCTCTACCCAATGGTCTGAAATTTGCGAAGGTTTTTGGAGAGAATTCCAGCTTGTAGCTATGCATTTTTTCACCACATGAGTGATGACCTTTTGGCTTCTTTCTGCTTTCAGCCCAACTCAATTGTGGGCAGGTTTTCCAGTACAAATGATCCAAGGTGGGGAACATTATTTAAAGCACTTGATTGCAAAAGCATTTTGCCAACTCAGTACTTTAGATAATATATCCACCTGGGATCATTTTAGTTGGGAAACCTGCCCACAATGAAGTCACCTGGTAAGAGAAAATGGCAAAATATAACTGTCCATGTGGTTAAAAAAATGCAGTGTTATGATCAATTTTTTTTAATACAGCTGTGTGCCGTTTATAATATTAGACAAAGAACTATGTAGATGAGTAAATTATATGAAACTGATTATTTTGACAATAGACCAAAGTTTCATTTAAGATACAATCTATTTGAATTGCATTAAACTGAAATGGGTTCAATCAGATTGCTCCTAACCTCCTGTGACAATGTTGCCTAATCTTCTGTTGGAGCAGGCCGTTGGAGTCCTTTGTTGTCCATGCACATGGCACATACATTCCTCATTTAGTTCAAAGCAAAACCCCCTCTCAATAGCAAGATTATAAGCATGCCGCAATCATTCCACAACTTTGGCTGGCTCACACTGTAAATTAAAATACTAATGACACTGTAACTGGGACTAGTTATATCTCTCTGTTCTGGGTTGTGTAGTGCGTCACAGCCCAAATCCCTCAACAACCAGATTTCCGATGAGTCATTACATTAAAATGCCGCAGACAGAGACAACCTTTTAAGGACAAATGAGTCGTATCGATCCTGGGTAATGTAATTAGCATGCAAGTTCCTTCATTGTATTTTACAGACCACCTGTACATTGATTGAATGTCTTAGTGGTTAGAATCATAGAATCACAGAATGATACAGCACAGACGAGGCCATTCAGCCCATGTTGATGTAAATCGTGGTATTGATTATGACTGAACTTATCTCCACATAACTGCAATCAAGTACACCCAAGATTCTGGGGAAAGCAGCAATGGCACAGAATTGTTGGCCCTGATGTTTACGAGGAGGCGGGGAGGGAACGGGGCACGTTTGCGGGGAGGAAACCCGGAAATGGCGGGAACATGGAGGAATATAACAGCAGGATCTCATTACCATTTATTTACTCCATTTCTTGCCCAGCAGCTGACCAGATTGAGAGGCTGGCCGGCTGCTGGTCGGGAAAGCCAGCGGTAGAAGGCTGCAGTCGTGTACCATTGGGGACAGTCCCCAGCAACCGGGAAACATCGCGGGATGGTGGGGCGGTCAGACCGACAATCAGGAAGGGGGGGCGAGCGGGAGAGATCACTGGGTTGGCTGATCGCGGCAGAAGATTTGCTTGAGGGGACAGGAGGAGCACTCCTGCTCCTCCTGGCCCATAAGCGGTGCTCTAAAAAGGACTTACCTGCTTGATCAGACTGCTCACATCTCCCTTTAGCTGCCAGGTTTTCCAAACTATGGGAAACCCGGCATTAAATTTAAATGGCTGCCAAAATCTGAGGAACGGAGCCTCATTTCTTATTAAAATCATGGACCCACCTGTTCAGAGCGACTGTCTTGGATGCCCGAAATCTGCTGCAGTTAAAACGGAAGTAGGAATGTTAATGGTGGGCTGGGGTCGAGTTTCACATGTGAGCCGATTTAACCACCTCCCTGACCCTCACCCACCCATCGTGGAGGTGGGGGGGTTAAAATCCCCCCTCCCCCATGTTATCGCCAACTGTTGCTTCACACATCTGTGGATATGGATGAGCTAGCACTCCCTCTACAACAGTGCATTTGCTATACATTCTGAATGCAGGTGCACATTATGCACAAGGGATGCGGGACTTCAATTACGTGGAGAGACTAGAGAACCTGGGGTTGTTCTCCTTAGAGCAGAGAATGTTAAGGGAAGATTTAATAGAGGTGTTCAAAATCATGAAGGGTTTTGATAGGGTAAGTAAGGAGAAACTGTTTCCACCAGCAGGAGGGTTGGTAACCAGAGGAGACAGATTTAAGGTAATTGCCAAAAGAACCAGAGGCAAGATGAGGAGAATTTTCTTTACGCAGCAAGTTGTTATGATCTGGAATGCATTGCCTGAAAGGTTTGTGAAAGCAGATTCAATAATAACTTTCAAAAGGGAATTGGATAATGACTTGAAGGGGAAAATTTGCAGGGCTATGGGGAAAGGGCAGGGGAATGGGACTATTTAGATAGCTCTTTCAAAGTGCCGGCACAGGCATGATGGGCCGAATGTCCTCCTCTGTGCTGTATCATTCTATGATTATACTTTAACTAATGGTAACTAAGTGACCGAGTGGAAATACAATTCTAGTCGTGAAGGCGATCTTCAAACTAACTGCTACCTTTTTACATAGTTCAACAATTACAATAATCTTAACCTAGACACTGCATCTCTGTTAATCCCAGCTATGGTGCTCTGACCCTATAGATGCACTCCCACAGACATGATCTTTACTTGAAGGTTCTGTGTGCAAATTTCCCATTCAACCTGTTCTCATCTGAAAAGATGATGACAGCCATGGTGCAACAATAATTATATGGATGTCCTCTTGCTGTTTTTGGTAACTTGCTAATCTCATTGGTGCTGGTTTCAAGCTGAATATATTGATGACTTGTGCAGACTCTTTTTTTAGAGATCAGAAACTACAACATGGCCTACTTTATTAAAAATGAGGAGTGTATCTCTTACACTAGACAACAGAATTTTAATTTAGATGGTCACTTTTCCTCCTATGTAGAAACCTATGCTTTGGACTGGCCTGGATAGTGAATCAGTGGCACATGAGGAGAGAAAATGTATACTGCCTGAGTATAAAGTTGCACTTGGCTGATACTAACTTTTGCCAGCTTGGGTAGTCTGGATCAACATCCAAACTATTCTGAAGTGACCTATGTTGTTGGATAACGCTCCAGGTGAGTGTGAGGACTTGAAAGACTTGAAATGGCAAATGTACATGGGAAAGTTCAAGTTATCTACATTTTTTATTTCTTTTTTTACAAAGATAGAGCAGTACTTTGTATTAAAAATACATGCACTGGGCTTTCTTTTTCTTTTAAGTATAGTGCAGTTCAACACCAACAGCAACCTTCAATTTCACCAGAGGGGCACTGGATAAGTCTTTCCAGTCTCAGCATCTTGAAGTCTTTTGGTGCTGAGATTAAAGGCATTCAGCTCATTTTTACTGATTTTAGAAATCATTTTGTGATGTAAACTAGACTAAAATGCCAAACTCGTGTCACTTTGAATCTTTAACAGACAGTAGCTGAGAGTTAAAATTTATTCACTAGTACTGAGTAGGATTTAAACTCTGACTTTCTGAAATGAAGTACAGTTATCATGTGAATCTGCAGTGTTGTTACTTGATGGTGGTAGAATTACATAGGATTACATAGGATATACAGCACAGAAACAGGCCATTCGGCCCAACCAGTCCATGCCTCTCTCGTCTTTCCTCATCTAAATCTATCAGCATAACCCTCTATTCCCTTCTCCCTCATATGCTTATCTAGCCTCCCCTTAAATGCATCTATGCTATTTGCCTCAACTACTCCCCGTGGTAGTGAGTTCCACATTCTCACCACTCTCTGGGTAAAGAAGTTTCTTCTGAATTCCCTATTTGATTTCTTGGTGACTATCTTATATTGATGGCCTCTAGTTAGGCTCTTCCCCACAAGTGGAAACATTCTCTCTGTGTCTACTCTATCAAAACCTTTCATAATTTTAAAGACCTCAATTAGATCACCCCTCAGCCTTCTTTTTTTAAGCGAAAGGAGACCCAGCCTGTTCATCCTTTCCTGATAGGTATCCCCTCGCATTTCTGGTATCATCCTTGCAAATCTTCTCTGCATCCTCTCCAGTGCCTCTATATCCTTTTAATAATATGGCGACCAGAATTGTACGCAGTACTCCAAGTGTGGGCTAACCAAGGTTCGATACAAGTTTAGCATAACTTCACTACTTTTCAATTCTATCCCTCTAGAAATAAACCCTAGTGTCTGGTTTGCTTTATTTATGGCTTTGTTAACCTGTGTTGCTACTTTTAGTGATTTGTGCATTTGTACTCTGAGATCCATTTGCTCCTCTACCCCACCCAGACTCGCACCCTCCAAGTAATAAGTGACCTCCCTATTCTTCCTACCAAAATGTAATACCTCACATTTATCTGTGTTGAATTTCATTTGCCAATTATATGCCCGTTCTGCAAGTTTGTTAATGTCTTCCTGTAATTTGTTACAGTCCTCAGTATTGACTATCCCCCACCCCCCCCCAAATTTGGTGTCATCCGCAAATTTAGAAATTGTGTTTTTGATTCCAAAGTCTAAATCGTTAATATAAATTGTGAACAACAGTGGTCCCAGCACTGATCTTTGTGGAACACCACTACCCATCTTCTGCCACTGTGAATAGCTACCCTCTGCTTTCTGTCTTGAAGCCAGCTAGCTATTCATTCTGCTACTTGTCCCCAACTCCGCATTCTCTGACCTTATTCATTATATGTCTGTTAGGTGGTACCTTATCAAAGGCCTTTTGAAAATCTAGATAAATTACATCTACTACATTACCCTTGTCTATTCTCTCTGTTGCCTCTTTAAAACATTCAATGAGGTTGGTCAAGCAAGACTTTCCCTTTTGAAATCCATGCTGACTATTCATTATTATATTTTTGGCTTCTAGATGTTCTTCTATTTTCTCCTTTAGTAGGGATTCCATTATTTTTCCTACCACCGCTGTTAAGCTGACTGGTCCATAGTTCCCTGAACATGTTCTATCTCCCTCCTTAAATATAGGTATTCTGTTAGCTATCCGCCAGTCCTCTGGCACTACACCTTTTTCTAACGAATTGTTAAATATGTGTAGTAATGCCTCTGCTATCTCTTCCCTAGATTCTTTTAAAATGCGTGGATGTAAACAAAGACAGTTGCTGACAGTTGGAAAAAGCATATTACACGATGATTGGGGGAGTGAAAGAAGGCGAGGAGGCCATGCATTGAACAATGGGCCGCCAATCAAGGACGTGCGGTCAATACTTGGAATGAAAGGAGAATAAATGAGATAAACAAGACGTGATTTGCGAAGATGTGGTTAAGTGTACGTAAATTGGATAAGAGCTAAAGAGTAGAAGAGTGGCAGATGTGGAAACAGGGCAAATGAGATAAACAAGATGTGTTTTGTGGAGATGTGATTAAGTGTACGTGACTTGGACAATTAATTGGCCAAGCCCCGAAGATGTGAAGGAAACAAGATGTAAGATTGGGCCAAAACTTCGGCCGTTCTCGGGTGAGTACCCGCTGCGTACTCACCCGTATTCGTTCCCGAAGTGCTGGTTTCCTGCATGCACTGCGCATGCGCGGGAAACCGGCACTTCTGGTATGGCGAAGGGGGCGGTTCCTAGGTGAACCGCGTGCGCGCTAGAGGCTGCGCGCACGCAGCACACTTAGGTTTTTTTTCAGGTTTCAACGCGAGGGTAAGTATGGAAGATTCTACGCAAGTAAAAAGGAGGCGTAAGACCCCTTTTGAACAAGGTAAGTAGTTAATTAAGTATAATTTTAAATTTTTTTCAACAGGTTTATCTTTTTTAGAGACTTTAAAGAAAGGTAAGTTTATTGTTATAACTTTTATAAAGTATTTAAAATTTTTTCAAAAATTAAAATTTTTGTTTAAAGTGGTTAATTTATTTAACTATAGTTATTTTATTAATGTGATGGTTTTAAAAAAAAATTTATTTGAGGTTTAGCTGTTCTTTTGGGGCCGATTTCAATTCACAGATTTGACAGGTCTCCTGTCAAATCTATGAATGAAAGATGGTCTGCTGCCATTGGCTCTCCATGGCCCACGTGATCCCAGGGGTCGCATCGCACTAACTGCGCCCCTGGAACACGCAAGCACTGCGCGCCGGCACTAGGGAGAGGCCCAGGACCCGAAGTTCCTGTGGGCCCGAAACACAACGGCAGGCGCGGTAGGTAAGAGCGCGCGCGATCCTTACCCCCGCGGCAAGCCGGCCACCAGAATTTCTAGGCCAATGTATATAAGCCAACTGCTCGAATGTAAAAATTAGACTTTCGTCTCAGCTGCGGCTGAGAGGGCCTCTCCCTGCACGTGCTTGAATAAAGATCGCTTGAGCCAGTACACACTCGTCTCCGTCTGCTTTGGGGCAGAGAGAAAACCCCCAACATTGTTTTTTAGCAGAATATATTTTTCCTGGACTCTGTTGAACACTGTTTTAAATGTTTCCCATTCCTGTTCTATGTCATTGTTTGCCAATATTGTTGTCCATTTTATTTTCCCAAGTTCTATTCTCAGCCCCTCAAAATCAGCTTTTCTCCAATCTATTACCCTGGTCTTCTTCATACTTATGTCCTTCTCAATTATTATTTTAAAGCGTATAATATTGTGGTCACTATTGCCTACATGTTCCCCTACTTTTACTTCTTTTATCTGCACTGATTCATTTCCCATTACTAGATCCAATAGTGAATCCTCCCTTGTTGGGTTTTTTACATATTGGGTTAGAAAGGAGTCCTGCACACATTGTAGGAACTCCATTCCCTTATCTCCTTTACCTAGCTCTTCTGTCCAATTAATATTGGGGTACTTGAAATCCCCCATGATTATTATTCACAGAAATCCCCACAGTGCAGATAGAGGCCATTTCGACCCATCGAGCCTGCACCGACACATATCCCACCCTAAGCCCGTAACCCCACGTATTTAATCCCCCCTAACACGAAGGGTCAATTTATCATAGCCAAATCAACCTAACCCGCACATCTTTGGACTGTGGGAGGAAACCGGAGCACCCGGAGGAAACCCACGCAGACACGGGGAGAATGTGCAAACTCCATACAGACAGTCACCCGAGGCTGGATTCGAACCCGGGTCCCTGGCGCTGTGAGGCAACAGTGCTAACCACTATGCCACCGTGTTGCCCCCTATGTTTCTATGTTTTTTACTCATTTCCTAATTTGATTGCATATTTCTTCCTCCACCTCCCTTCCACTATTAGGTGGCCTGTAGACTACCCGTATTAGTATGATTAATCCTTTATTATCTTTTATCACTATCCATATGGATTCTATTTTTGTCTTGCTGATAGCTGCGTCACTTTTTTCTACTGCCATTATGTTATCCCCAATAAGTACAGCTACTCCACCTCCCCTTTCTCCCTCTCTATCTTTTATACCCTGCAATGTTTAATTCTCAGTCCTAATTTTTCTGTAGCCATGGGGGTGATTTTGCCAATGGGGAGCTTTTGGGGGCAGAACTCCCACTTGTTGGGTTTCAGTCCCGCCTGCAACAACTTCTGGCCAACCCACGCTATTTTCCCTTGATTGACCTTGTTAAGCCCGCCCAGCGGGCTTAGCAGGCCAATTAAGGGAAAGCCAGTTGCAGAGAACGTCAATGTATGATGTTTCATCTGTCAAAAATTTTTGACAGATGAATTGTAATCGTTTGACAGCTCTGTGAAGCTGTCAAACAGTGACATTCTCTGTAGTTTGATGAGCTCTTGAATTCAAAACCTCATCAAACATCTTTCTTTCGCAGAAATGAGATGGTTGTTGCATCTGAGAATGCAACGGCCATCTGTCATCTCCAACACAGAGGCGCGAGACTCTCCGCATACACACCGACTGAAGCCTGCAGGGAGAAACAAAGGTAAGTAAACTTTTAATAACACTTTGCACTTACCTCAGATACTCACCTCTCCACTCTTGCACCCATCACTTACCTTCACAGCACACTTTTGCATCCCCACCCCCTGACCCCCGTAGACCCAGTACTCGCCTCACTGACCTGGCGGGTTTCGGAGACTTCGGGAAGCCCGCACTCGTGAGGGCAAAAAGGGGATAATCCTATTTTCTGGTTAACAGGCTTTAATCCCTTCCCGCCTCCAAGGAGATGGGACCATGCGTGGGACGGCTACCCGCCTCCTGGGAAGATGGCATGGAGGCGGGTTGGGGGCAGGTTGGGCACCCGCCCCCAAATTCTGCCATTTTCCCTGGCAGTCCCGCCTCCATACCCGCCTCCCCAGGGCTGGCAAGATCGCGCCCTCAATCTCAGTAATCCCTACTACGTCTGGTTCCTCGCAATGCATGATTGCCTCCAGCTCCCCTGTTTTATTCCGGACACTGTGTGCATTGCTGTACAGTTTAACTCATTTTTAATAGCAGTTCCTTTCACTTTATGTTTAACCATTTTTTTACACTCCTGTTCTATAACTCCATTTATTCCCTGGCCATCAATATCCTCTCTTACTTTACTCTTTCCTATGCTCTCTTTTCCTGTTTTGTTTATATTTAGGCTGGTTTCATTATTTGTAGATCCCTCCCCAGTTTAAAGCCTTTGCCACCTCCCTATTTACCCTTTCCGCTAGGTCACGGGTACCATCCCGATTCAGGTGGAGCCCGTCCCATCAGTACAGCTCCTTCCTGTCCCAGTATTGGTGCCAGTGTCCCATGAAAAGGAACCCTTCTTTCCCACACCAGCCCTTTAGCCACATGTTAATTCGCCTGATCTGACTGCTTCTATGCCAATTTGCACGTGGCTCAGGCAATAATCCAGAGATTATTACCCTTGAGGTCCTGTTTTTTAATTTAGCTCCTAACTCCTGATACTCATTTCAGCAGGACCTCCTCCCTGTTCCTACCTATGTCGTTTGTTCCGACATGGAGAACAACAACTGGATTTACCTCCTCCCTTTCCAAATTCCTCTTCAGCTGCCCCGAGATAGCCCTTACCCTGGCGTAGGCAACACACCCTTCAGGATTCTCATTCTTGGCTGTAGAATATGTGAAAAAATATACTCTACCTGCATTACAAAGCAAAAAAGATGAAAACTAAGGCCCACTTATCCTGGTGTTAGGTTAATAAATGATTATTATAGCGCTTGGTTAAATATTAATGAAGATGCAAAGTTATCAAAAACTCAGAATTCTTAATATGTTCCTTATGGAAATCTTTCAGAAGAAAAGTTAATGGAATATTTATTTAATTAGATTCATATAATACTGAATTGTACCCATGATAACTAAATTCAAAGTGCTTGACCATAAACATTACTGGCATCACAAAAATTCAAACTATATCATGTATAAATATGCTCAAATATATGACGTTGTATCACAGGTTTATAAATAAATACAAAAAGGGTGCAATTAATGTATGGTTTCCTATTTGAGTTTATCACTACTGAAATCAATATGAATAACAACAAATCATGCTTTAGGAACTCAACAGAGAATTTACTTACAAGATAAGTTCAGTCATAATCCACTTTATTGCGGCAAAGAAGACATAATAAGGCTGAAGAGAAGTAACTGAATTAGTTCAAGCAGCTATGAATATTCCGTTCTCCATTAGTACCAACAAGTCAGAAAATGGTGGAATTAGTTTATGTCAAGATGTGGATTTCACTTGATCTTAGACATAAAAAGTTAAACTTTAAAACAAATTATACCAATAAAGTTAACTGCAAAGAAGACAGCCAATGTTGCTAAAAAAATTAAGACATTATAGGGTAAAATTCACTGATCCCTGGCTCTGTTGTGTTCAAAAGGAATTTACCTTTATATGTATTCTTTTTTATTCATTCTCAGGATGTGGCATCCATCTTGTTACTCTTTGTAGTGGTTTGATACAACCGAGTGGCTTGCTAGGCCACTTCAGAGGGTAGTTAAGAGTCAACCACGTTGGTGTGGGACTGGAGTCACATATGGGCCAGACTGGGTAAAGACAGCAGGTTTCCTTCCCTAAAGGACATGAGTGAACCAGTTGGGGTTTTACGACAATCTGATAGCTTCATGGTCACTTTTTTACTGATACTAGCTTTTTGTTTCCAGATTTTTTTTTAACTGAATTCAAATTCTCAAACTACCATGGTGGGATTTTAACTCATGGTCTCTGGATTATTAGTTCACGATTCTAGATTACTAGTCCAGTAACAGAACCACTACAGTACCGTACCCCTAAAACTATTTAGCAACATTTTATTATTTAAATAAAACTGCAGTCAATGAAGGCATAAGATTTCATTGCATTTTCTATGTTCTTATATTTAAGGATGCTCAGGTAAGGAATTAATTAGGTGCATCCAGAAGCAATAATGTAATACACACCTGCTGTAAGCAGCAACAATATCATTACTCAAAAGAGGATTTCAAAAATTAAAAACAGGAACAGCCTTCCTATTCACATTTACAGTTTTCTAATGCTGTATAAATTAAGTAGATTTTTTTCCTAAGATTGATGAATCTAGTTTGCAGATTTAATATCGGGAATCTAACCATTTTTGCTTAAAATTGGTAAACACCCACAAAAGCACAAAGTCTCTGATTTGTTTTGTTCACCCATCAATCTCAGTATATGGAGCATTACTGTAACGCTCACTGTACTTACATCCAGTAAGCTATGTGCACTGTCGCTATTGTCTACGGTTGTTCTACACATGGCTTGGTAGTCATAAAGTGTTACTCTAAAAAAGAAAAGCAGAAAACTACTTAACGGGAAAAGAAACACAATTAGATTTTAAAAATCAAAATGAAAAACAATACTTCAATAATGGACCATCATAACTTAAAATAAAGGAACTGAAGAAAACACACAAAATACAATAGATCAAGGCATCGTAACAAATATAAAACACTATCACAATAAAACATTGGAATGTTCTTCCACAAGGGATTGATGAATATTTTCACCATCAAACTTTTTGTCAAGATAACGAAAACTACAGTTTAAAACATGCACTAATTTCTGTGCAACAGACTGAGATAGAAAAGAGTTAGATAACTAAACTTAAATGGAACAGGTGCCACTTTATCAAATCCAAGTAAATTGTGAACTACAGCAGTTTGTCACTGATCTTGGACCAGTTGGAGTACATAATGTACTCCTAATTTAATAAGTATACATTTTGAGGTATTACACAGTTATGAATAGGCTGCTGCTAGTGTGATATTTTATTCTATTGACATTAATTTTTTTTAAAAAAGAAACACAGTTATTTGTTAGCATCAAGCTTGCATTGGTGACCCCTGTGCATGGCTTCTATCCAATTAGTTATTATTTCTTCCCATTACAGTACTCAAGCAACACAAATCACAATGCTGGGGGCATACTATAGACCCCCAAACAGTCAGAGGGAGGTAGAAAGAGCAAATATGTAGGCACATTTCTGAGAAGTGCAAAAACAATAGGGCAGTAATAGTAGGGGATTTCAACTACCCTAATATTAACTGGGATAGAACTAGTATAAAAGGTATAGAGGGTGCAGAATTCTTAAAATGCATTCAGGAGAACTTTTTTAGCCAGTACGTAGCAAGCCCAACAAGAGAGGGGGCAGTTCTGGACTTAGTTTTAGGGAATGAAGCTGGGCAGGTGGAAGGGGTATCAATGGGAGAGCATTTTGGTGGTAGTGATCATAATTCAGTTAGATTTAGCGTAGTTATGGAAAAGACAAAGATAGACCAGGTGTAAAAGTTTTCAATTGGGGAAAGGCCAATTTTACTAAGCTGAGATGTGATTTAGTAAAAGTGGACTGGAAACAGCTACTTGAAGGTAAATCAGTGTCAGAGCAGTGGGAGGCGTTTAAGGAGGAGATAGTGAGGGTTCAGAGCAAATATGTTCCCACAAGGAAAAAGGGGGGGACTCACAAATCTAGAGCCCCCTGGATGTCAAGGAGCATATAGGGTAGGATAAGGAATAAAAGGGAAGCTTATGTGAGATAACGAGAGCTCAATACTACAGAAAGCTTAGAGAAGTAGAAAGTGTAGGGGTGAAATTAAAAAGGAAATTAGGAAAGCAAAGAGAGGGCATGAAAAAATAGTGACAAGTTAAATCAAGGAAAACCCAAAGATGTTTTATAAATACATAAAGAGCAAGAGGATAACTAAGGAAAGAGTAGGGCCTATTGGAGACCAAAAAGGTAACCTGCGTGTGGAGGTGGAAGACGTGGGTATAGATCTTAATGAATACTTTGCGTCTGTCTTCACAGAAGAGAGGGACGATACAGACGTTAGTCATAGAGTTATACAGCACAGAAAGAGGCCCTTCGGCCCATCGTGTCCACGCCGGTCATCAAGCCCTATCTATTCTAATCCCATTTTCCAGCACTTGGTCCATAGCCTTGTATGCTATGGCGTTTCAAGTGCTCATCTAAATGCTTCTTGAATGTTGTGAGGGTTCCTGCCTCTACCACCCTTTCAGGCAGTGAGTTCCAGATTACAACCACCCTCTGGGTGAAAAAGTTTTTCCTCAAATCCCCTCTAAACCTCCTGCCCCTTACCTTGAAACTATGCCCCCTGGTTATTGACCCCTCTACTAAGGGGAAAAGTTCCTTTCTATCTATGTCCCTCATAATTTTGTACACCTCAATCAGGTCCCCCCTCAGCCTTCTCTGCTCTAAGGAAAACAACCCCAGCCTGTCCAGTCTCTCTTCATAGCTAAAGCGCTCCAGCCTAGGTAACATCCTGGTGAATCTCCTCTGCACCCTCTCCAATGCAATCACATCCTTCCAATAGTTTGGTGACCAGAACTGCACACAGTATTCCAGCTGTGGCCCAACTAGCGTTTTGTACAGCTCCATCATAACCTCCCTGCTCTTATATTCTATGCCTCGGCTAATGAAGGCAAGTATCCCATATGCCTTTTTAACCACCTTATCTACCTGTCCTGCTGCCTTCAGGGATCTATGTACATGCACACCAAGGTCCCTCTGATCCTCTGTCCCTCCTAGGGTCCTACCATTCATTGTGTATTCCCTTGCCTTGTTAGTCCTCCCAAAATGCATCACCTCACACTTTTCAGGGTTAAATTCCATTTGCCACTGTTCTGCCCATCTGACCAACCCGTCTATATCATCCTGTAGCCTGAGGCTTCCCTCCTCGCTATTTACCACTCCACCAATTTTCGTGTCATCTGCGAACTTACTGATCATACCTCCTACATTCATATCTAAATCATTAATGTACACTACAAACAGCAAAGGACCCAGCACCGATCCCTGTGGTACACCACTGGACACAGGCTTCCAGTCACAAAAACAACCTTCGACCATCACCCTCTGCCTCCTGCCACTAAGCCAATTTTGGATCCAATGTGCCAAATTGCCCTGGATCCCATGGGCTCTTACCTTCTTGACCAGTCTCCCATGCGGGACTTTGTCAAAAGCCTTACTGAAGTCCATGTAGACTACATCAACTGCACTACCCTCATCCACGCACCTGGTCACCCCCTCTCAAAATTCAATCAAATTGGTTAGACATGATCTCCCCCTGACAAAGCCATGCTGACTATCCTTGATTAATCCTTGCCTCTGCAAGTGGAGACTAATTCTGTCCCTCAGAATTTTTTGCAATAATTTCCCTACCACTGATGTTAGACTCACTGGCCTATAAGTCCCTGGTTTACCCCTACTACCCATCTTGAATAATGGTACTACGTTAGCTGTCCTCCAGTCCTCTGGCACCTCCCCTGTGGCACCGCGGCATGGTACATCGGCGAGACCATGCAGACACTGAGACAACGTATGAACGAGCACCGCGCAACAATCGCCAGGCAGGATTGTTACCTCCCAGTCGGGGAACACTTCAGCAGTCAAGGACATTCAGCCTCGGATCTGCGGGTAAGCGTTCTCCAAGGCAACCTTAGAAACACACGACAACGCAAAATCATCGAGCAGAAACTGATAGCCAAGTTCCGCACTCATGAAGACGGTCTCAATCGGGATCTTGGGTTTATGTCACGATACATGACGTGATCCGGACTCGAGTCGTCGTTAGCTTGTTCACAGATGTGATTCCCAGTAAAAAAGTAAAAATTTTCCCAGTAAAAAAGTAAATTTTTTTTAAAGCTTTTCGTTTTACATACAGACGGCAGCTTTTGACACGTTGGAACCCCTGCGACTACACCTCATTGTCTCAGTTGTATCTTGCTATGTCTTTTGATGTGGTACCTTCCTGGCTGACTTAATTAACTTTATCACACCTCGGCAGATAGTCAGGATGATTTAATTTATTGGTCTGCAATTGTAAAGTACACATGCTTTTTTTTCCATCTATATATGCTCTGGCGATTCTGTATCCAATTTACTTCACCTGAGGAAGGAGCGATAGCTCCGAAAGCTTGTGATTTCAAATAAAACTGTTGGACTATAACCTGGTGTTGTGCGACCTCTCAATTTTGACCTCCCCTGTGGCCAGAGAGGTTCTGAAAATTTGTGTCAGAGCCCCTGCAATCTCCTCCCTTGCCTCACACAGCAGCCTGGGATACATCTCGTCTGGGACTGGGGATTTATCCACTTTTAAACCCGCTAAAACCGCTAGTACCTCCTCCCTCTCAATACTAATTTGTTCAAGTATATCACAATCCCCCTGCCTGATTTCTAAGCCTACATCGTCCTTCTCCATAGTGAACACAGATGCAAAATATTCATTTAAAACCTCACCCACATCTTCCGGCTCTACACACAGGTTGCCACTTTGGTCCCTAATGGGCCCTACTCTTTCCCTGGTTATCCTCTTGCCCTTAATATACTTATAAAACACCTTGGGATTTTCGTTTACTTTGCCCGCCAGTGTTTTTTCATGCCCCCTCTTCGCTCTCCTAATTTCTTTTTTAAGTACCCCCCTGCACTTTCTATACTCCTCTAGGGCTTCCACTGTTTTTAGTCTTTTGTATCTGCAAAAAGCTTCCCTTTTTTTCCTAATCCGTTCTTGTACATCCCTTGACATCCAGGGTTCCCTGGGCTTGTTGGTCCCACCCTTGACCTTTAAGGGAACATGTTGGCGTTGCACTCTCTCTATTTCCTTTCTGAAAGACTCCCATTGCTCTGATGTGGATTTTCCTACAAGTAGCTGATCCCAGTCCACTTTGGCCAGATCCTGCCTTATCATATTAAAATCGGCCTTCCCCCAATTTAGAACCTTTATTTCCGGTCCATCTTTGTCCTTTTCCATGACTACCTTAAATCTCACCGAATTATGGTCACTGTCACCAAAATGCTCTCCTACTGACACTTCTACCACTTGCCTGGCTACATTCCCTAGAATTAGGTCCAGTACCGCCCCCTCTCTTGTAGGACTTTCTACATGCTGGCTCAAAAAGTTCTCCTGGATGCACTTTAAGAATTCCGCACCCTCTAAGCCTTTCACACTCTGACTATCCCAGTTAATATTGGGGAAGTTGAAATCCCCTACTATTATTACCCTTAACATTGTAGTTAAGGAGGAAGAGGCGTGTGAAATATTAGATGGGATAAACATAGTGAGAGAGGGAGTATTAAGGGGTTTAGCATCTTTGAAAGTAGATAAATCGCCAGGCTCGGATGAAATATATCCCATGCTGTTAAGAGAAGCATGGGAGGAAATAGGGGAGGCTCTGACCATCATTTTCCAATCCTCTCTGGCTGCAGGCATGGTGCCAGAGGACTGGAGGACTGCTAATGTTGTACCGTTGTTTAAAAAGGAAGAAAGGGATAGACCGAATAATTACAGGTCAGTCAGCTTAACCTCGGTGGTGGGCAAATTATTGGAAAAAATTCTGAGCGACAGTATAAATCATCATTTAGAAAGGCACGGATTAATCAAGGACAGTCAGCATGGATTTATGAAGGGAATGTAGGGGACATGATTAAGAAGTTTGCAGATGATACAAAAATTGGCTGTGTGGTTGATAATGAGGAAGAAAGCTGCAGACTGCAGGAAGATATCAATGGACTCGTCAGGTGGACAGAAAAGTAGCAAATGGAATTCAATCTGGAGAAGTGTGAGGTAATGCATTTGGGGAGGGCTAACAAGGCAAGGGAATACACAATAAATAGTAGAATACTGAGAAGCGTAGAGGAACAGAGGGACCTTGGAGTGCATGTCCACAGATCCTTGAAGGAGGCAGGACAGGTAGATAAGGTGGTTAATAAGGCATATGGGATACTTTCCTTTATTAGCTGAGGCACAGAATATAAGAGCAGGGGGGTTATGCTAGAACTCTATAAAACACTAGTTAGGCCACAGCTAAGTACTGCGTACAGTTCTGGTCACCACATTACAGGAAAGATGTGATTGCACTAGAGAGGGTACAGAGGAGATTTACGAGGATGTTGCTAGGACTGGAGAATTTTAGCTATGAGGAAAGATTGGATAGGCTGGGGTTGTTTTCTTTGGAACAGAGGAGACTGAGAGAGATTTAATTGAGTTTCCCAGCTGGTGCTGGAAGGAAGAGGGAAGGCTAGAGCGGGGGAAGCTCAAGGATTCCTGTGGGGCCCAGAGAAGCACTCCTGCTCCTCCTAGCCCACAAGATTTCCTCAAAGAAATAGTTTTTAAAAACATACCGTCACCTCTTCTGGCCTCTCTGCTGCCTCCTGCGAGGTTTTGCTGGCTGGTTTGGCGCCATGCGGGCCTCCCAATTTTTCTAGTTAAAAGCTCATCCAGACACCGATTACATCATCAGGCCGCGACTTTTGAATACTAAGTGGGCCCCCACCTACCTGTACCGACTGTCCTCTCGAACTATTTTTTTGCTGACTTAAAATAGCATCGGGCATTTGAACGCAGTGCGTGCTCCATGGCCGCCATTTTAACTACCCACCCACCCCATTCGCACTGGGTGGGCTGAGTTAAAGTCAGGGATTTATTACTGTAATTATCATGTAAAATCTCATAGGATCAGATTTCTGTACGGGGAAACATTAAAGATATGACCTTGATAATCACATACAGTTTTATTTGTTGAATATTTTATCCTTATAACAAAAGTTTGTCGTTTTTTTAATATAACTTTTATAAAGTGTTTCAAATGTATCCATGTGATTTCTTTATCAGCGTAGATTATTCTTACCGTTTAAATGAGCCCATCATTAATAGTTTATTCATAACAGCTCCTTCCACCTCACCAAAAAAGGTTCCAGTCTAGGAAGAAAAAAAGCAATAAATAATCTAAGAGGAGTTTAGGCCACTATGGAGCTGCAAAGAATAAAATTGAAAGTGACAAAGACTAGTGTTTGACATGTTCTAATGTGACAGTTACAAAGATAGGTTTTGGAGAGTTCATTAGTATTCAGAAATCACAGAAGGCTCAGCAGTCAAGATAAGTTATGATAATAATACTCTACATGAAAGGGCAGATGAGGGAGCATATACAACAAACCGGTGAATTATATAACAGACCATTTTTTAAAAAAGAGACAAAATAGAATTCATAAAAGAATATGAAGCAATCTGGATAACTACTTTTAAACTGCTATGTGGCAATCATTTATTATATTAAGAAAGAGCTATGTTAGTGTTCCATAAAATGAATGGTTCATACAGCTGGTATTGAATATCTGATCTGTCAAAGGGAATAGTCATTTTTATAAAACGTGCTTTCTAGTATTTTAAGGAAGGGATTGAAATACAAATCTCAAATATGAATCGAAAATACGATGTTGGAAGTGACCACTACTTGAAATGTAAAGTGTGATTATAGCCAGACTAAATGCTAGAATTACTGCAGAAGCTGGAAGCATCTGTACTCTTTGTTAGAGGACAAACCAACATTGATTTTGGATGGGGAACTACCTGGAGTCCTCTTCTCGGAAGTTCACATCAGCAAAATGTTAAATGGATGTTAATATATAACAATGTTTGACCTCTGTCATTGTATTTTTATAAATCAGTTTATTCAGATTTTGTTGAGTTAGGTTTCCTCTAAATTAACGCCAAATTAATAATTACTAACAGGATTAATATTCCTAATCTATAGAACAGGAAGAGGGATCTTTGCAGAATTTACAGCCATAGCAAAGATAAGGCATTGGTAAATTGAGCTAATCTAGAAATAACTTCTTGGCCTAGAACTTTTTGGGGTAGAAATTAGGTCGCGCCCCATTTGGGGCGCAAATATCGTCTGGACGCAAATATTAGCGCCTGGCGCTAATTATCGGCACTGACTGGAAACTTCACTTTTACCGCCCCGGGAGGTGAGTGGAGCGCTAAAGCAGGCGCTGCACACCTGTCTTAAGGCGCAAAGGCCAAGGAGTGAGGCGCTACCTCAGAGCGCTGGCGAAGCTCATGTAATGTCAGTCAGCAATGGAACACACACACAATGGCACGGGCCAGTTCTTAAAGGGGATGGTTAATCTTGCTTTCCATCCACATCCTGTTCATTGCAGCCTTGAATCTCGGCCTGGAGAGACTTGCACATCAAATGTGCTGGAAAGAACAATGGAGAGTACCAGGCAAAGAGCTCAGAGTGCAGCTCCCACAGTCTCTGCTAAATCGATACAAGGAATGGCAAATCAAAATGAACCTGCAAAGTGCTGCTCAGTACCCAAAACCCCTTCACACAACGTTGAATCTCTCCAGAAGTCTCTCCCTCTCTCTCTCAGAATGCGTAGTTCAAAAATGCCACCAACAATAAAAGACAGGAAGAGGCCCCCTTTAAATAGCGCCCCCCCCAGCCCCACAGCGATTGATAGCGTTCCAGTCTTCCGGTCGTTGGAAGCGCCAGGCGGTAAGGCAGGGGGCGCCACTCAATTTCCGCTCCGGGGCGCCACAAGGGCGTTGCACCATGGAATGACGTCACAATCTGCGCGCACAGGTGGTCGCAGCGGTAAGTTTTAGCGCCGCCGCACAATCTCAAGTTAAGTTCTCGAGCGGCGCAAACATCGCTGCGCCCGGGCGTTAGCGGCTTTGCGCCCCATTAGCGCCCTCTTAAGGCGCTAACGGGAGGCGCAACCAACTGAATTTTTACCCCTTTAAATCTCAGCTATTAGAGTGCAGTGTAGAATCTTATTATACTATTAGTTTTATGTAAAAGTAAATGATTGATTGTAATCTCTATCTTAGTCAAAACTGTGTATGTGAGGAGAGGGCAGTATTTCTGTTATTAGGGGAGATCATCTAATTCATCAGGAATTCTGAAAATTTATTGAACTGATTGTCAATTTTCAAAGATATTAACAGGTCAGTTAAATATTGTGGACCATAACAGTTGCCCAGAAAGACTACTTTGATACAAATACAGTGCATGTTTATTTGTGTCTGATTATCTCCAAAAAAATGTATTTCAAACTAACATCAGCCCCAAATATCTTTTAATTTTATGTAAAGAGTACATGTGTTTATTGCAGATATTGTCCTCAAATTTCCCTAAAGCTTTTGACAAGTTATGATCTGAAATAGAGCTCAACTGTCATATCTTATTCCATTATCTTGTCTTTGTTTGAGTTTGGACCTCTAAAACAAGCACACAAAAGGTGCATTTTAACATTTATTTTAAAGGCAACATTTTGCAATTTAAAATATATTACTTATATAGTCATTTCAGCAAAAGATGACATCTGTAAAAAAAAAAATGGAAACATTTCCCCATTATTTACAGGACCAAATTCTCCCTTGAAGCCTGATACTTAAAAATCCATTGTGATTCCTGAAATTCTATTTGTGTTACAATGGTTTCAGTAATGAGTTTAAGATGAATGCACACTGGTAACTCTCAGAAGGATTAAAATTCCAGAGTAGAACTGTTAGTGATAGCATTTGATTGGGCCAGCTTTCTGGACAGATAGTAATTTTTCAGAATTCCTGCAGCATAAGATACCCAGATGGAACTTGATCTACCAATCAAGTGTCTTCCTGCCGAGAAAGACAGACTATTGCAATTACATGTAAATTCTATTTAAAAGTAAATGTCAAAAGCTTACAGTAAATTTAATTTGCTGTGTGATATGTCTAAAAATACTGCAGAAATGGGAAATATTACCCTATCTCCTTCATAAAAGAGAATTTTGTTCACAGACAGGAAATTAATAGTCACCTTAAAAGAAGCCACATCAGCTAAATTTGAAACTGGAAGAAAATATTTACAAGGTAAAAATCATGACAAATGCCAACTGCTACTGTGGCCTAGAAATTCGATCATCCTGCGCCCGGACTTCAGGCACTAAACGGGTGCGTAAGCGTCCAATATGACTGGCAGCAAGCGCGCACCCTTTACGAGCTGGAAGTGCACCACCCGCCAGATTGGCTCGGGCTTCTCCATTGGTGACAACAAGTACGTCAGAACTATTTAAAGCAGTGCATAAAATATTCAAATTAGGGTCCTATGCTGGTTGGAGGACCCTTTTGTGATGTTGGGCTGCCCCAGCGCCTGGCTCGTTACGTACATAAACTTGCCCAGCAAATCGTGGCATTAACAGGCAGGAGAAATCCTTCACCAGTGTTATTTAAAGGGTTCATCCACTACTTACAGGTTAGCTGCTGGTTTGCCATTTCAGACTACTGGTTAACTGGTGTGCATTTTCTGGCCTGTTATCTGACTCTGGAAACTGAATATTGACCGCTGAGTAAGATTTTGCTGGCGTATTGCACTGTTTTTGGCTGCCTTCTAAACTGTTTAACTGCAGTCATGGATGGTCTGGTAGCACTGCCTTTGGGGCTGGAGGAGGAGGAGGAGCAACAAGAACATAAGAACATAAGAATTAGGAGCAGGAGTAGGCCATTTGGCCCCTTGAGCCTGCTCCGCCAGTCAATAAGATCATGGCTGAACTTCTACCTCAACTCCACTTTCCTGCACAATCCCCATATCCCTTGATTCTCTTAACATCCAAAAATCTATCGAGCTCTGTCTTGAATATCCTCACGACTGAGCCTCCACAGCCCTCTGGGGTAGAGAATTCCAAAGATTCACCACCCTCTGAATGAAGAAATTTATCCTCATCTCAGTCATAAATGGCCGACCCCTTATTCTGAGACTGTGACCCCTGGTTCTAGACTCCCCAGCCAGGGGAAACATCCTCCCTGCATCTACTCTGTCAAGTCCTGTAAGAATTTTGTATGTTTCAATGAGATCACCTCTCATTCTTCTAAACTCCAGAGAATATAGGCCTAGTCTACTCAATCTCTCCTCAAAGGACAATCCCCCCATCCCAGGAATCAGTCTGGTGAACCTTTGTTGCACTCCCTCTATGGCAAGTATATCCTTCCTTAGGTAAGGAGACCAAAACTGTACACAATACTCCAGGTGTGGTCTCACCAGGGCCCTATATAATTGCAGTAAGGCGTCTTTACTCTTATACTCAAATCCTCTTGCAATAAAGGCCTACATACCATTTGCTTTCCTAATTGCTTGCTGTACCTGCATGTTAACTTTCAGTGATTTGTGTACAAGGACACCCAGGTCCCTCTGAACACCAAAATTTCCCAATCTCTCACCATTTAAAAAATACTCTGCTTTTCTATTTTTCCTACCAAAGTGGATAACTTCACATTTCTCCACATTATATTCCATTTGCCATGTTCTTGCCCACTCACATAGCCTGTCTATATCCTCTTGAAGACTCTTTGCATCCTCCTCACAGCTTACATTTCCACCCAGCTTTGTGGGAAAGACAGCAGAGCGCAAGATCAGCTGCGACAAGAGGAATGAGGAGGAGGGCACTGAGCAGGATGCCATGCTCACAGTAAGCATTCAGGGAGCACTTCTACATCAGCTTTCCTGAGAATCAATGTATAAGGCGCCTTCGCTTCGCTGTCATCAAGCTATGTCACCTGCTGCAGCCATAACTCGAACTTCCCACCAGGACATGGACAACACTAGCTGTGGCCGTCAATGTCACCATGGCCCTTAACTTTTATCCCACAGGCTCCTTTCAGGCTGCAACAGATAGCATCAGTGACATATTGCAGATGGCAGTCTACCACTGTATCAGAGAGGTCACCGAGGCTCTTTACCATCAGGAGGAACAACTACATTACTTTCTCCATGGAGAGCAAAGCAGGATGAGAGAGCACTAGACTTCACCCATTCGGTAGGCTTCCCCAGGGCGCAAGGTGCCATAGATGCACACACATTGCATTGCATGCTCCCCATCACCAAGGTTGGATCTTTATCAATCAAAAAGGATTCCATTCCCTCAACGTACAATTGGTTTGCGACCACAGGCAACGCATCATGCAGACCTGTGCCCAGTGTTCTGGCAGCGTCATGACTCATTCCTCATTCATCATGCACCAGTCCTCTGCGCTGCCTTTGTTCCAGCCAGGCCGGCAGGTTGCAGGCTCGCTATTGAGTGACAAAGGCCATCCCCATCAGACTTGGCTCATGACTCCTGTCAGGAATCCGGACACAGCTACGAGAGCCATGCTACCACAAGAAACGTGATCGAATAAACAATTGCAGTGCTCAAGGAACACTTTCACTGCCTGGACCATTCAGGAGGAGCTTTGCAGTACACCCGAGCGGGTATCCAGATTTGTGGCCATCTGATGCATGTTGCATAACCTTGCCATCATGAGGGACCAGCTCTTACCACCTGGGCAGCAACATTGAGACAAGGTCCCACATAAAAGATTAGCATGGAAAATTGAAGCTCATGGGATAAAGGGGAAAGTATTGACGTGGATAGAGAACTGGCTGTCAGATAGAAAACAGAGAGTTGGAATAAACGGCTCATTTTCTGAATGGCAGGCAGTAACAAGTGGGGTACCACAGGGATCTGTCCTGGGTCCCCAGCTGTTCACAATTTACATTAATGACCTGGATCAGGGAGTCGGATGCAGCATTTCCAAATTTGCAGACGACACTAAACTAGTAGGGGGGGTGGGCTCAGAGGAGGAGACCAGGAAGCTCCAGAGCGATTTGGACAGACTGGGTGATTGGGCGGATAAATGGCAGATGCACTATAATGTGGACAAGTGCGAAGTTATCCACCTTGGGTGCAGGAACGGGAGGGCAAATTATTATTTAAATGGCAATAAATTGGGAGAGGGGGAAGTACAGAGAGACCTGGGTGTTCTTGTACACCAGTCACTGAAGGCGAGCATGCAGGTGCAACAGGCGGTCAAGAAGGCAAACGGTATGCTGGCCTTCATAGCAAAAGGGTTGGAATACAGGAACAGGGATACCTTGCTGCAGCTGTACAGGGCACTGGTGAGACCACACCTCGAGTACTGTGTACAGTTTTGGTCGCCTCATCTGAGGAAAGATGTTCTTGCCATGGAGGGGGTGCAGCGGCGATTCACCAGGCTGATACCAGGAATGGCGGGATTGACCTATGAGGAGAGACTATGTAGTTTAGGGATGTACACACTGGAGTTTAGAAGATTGAGAGGGGACCTCATAGAAGTGTATAAAATTCTGACAGGTCTAGACAGACTAGATGCAGAAGGAATGTTTCCCTTGGCGGGTGAGAACAGAACTAGAGGACATAATTTAAGGATAAGGGCTAAACCATTTAGGACAGAAATGAGGGGGAATTTCTTCACTCAGAGGGTGGTGAACCTGTGGAACTCATTGCCACAGAGGGCAGTGTACGCCAGCTCATTAAATATATTTAAGAGGGAATTAGATATATTTCTACAGGCAAAAGGGGTTAAGGGTTACGGAGAGAAGGCGGGGACGGGATACTGAATTGGAGGATCAGCCATGATCTCATTAAATGGCGGAGCAGGCTCGAAGGGCCGGATGGCCTACTCCTGCTCCTATCTTCTATGTATCTATGTAACAAGTGCAGTAGGAGCAGGAAGGCAGGGGTGGGGGGAGGGGAGTAGGAGGAGGAGGAGCAGGAAGGAGGAGGAGCAGGAAGACAGGCAGCGACCACCAGTGTTCCAAACTGTCAGAGCTCGCAGAGAGCAGCTTACAGAAGTGCGCTTCACCTAAACCATACCTCCCATCCCCAGTGCACCAACAGCCCCACAATCCTTACCACTGCCCCTACTACGACCATTTGATTGCCTTCCTTCAGTTCAGCCTTATGGGTCTTGCCCTCACTTCACTATGAATATAAACATCAACACCAAACCAGAATAAAAAATAAATTTATCAAACAACTCAATTCCACCTGTATCTAATAGTCAACAGAAATAATTATGAGTCACCCTTGTGCAAGCCCTTAGTGCCTGTCTTGTGTGCTTGTTTATCTATCCTATGACGCTTTCCCCAGTGGCTACAGCATGAGAGGTGAAAGGCTGCTGAGCTTTCATTTAAGACACTTCAGATGGTGGTGTTGGCGACCTCAAGCAGCTGTGGGCCTGGAGGCTATTCTTCCCTTCCCTGCACTGTTACCTCAAGGATCTTGGCCCCCTCTTCTTTGTCAGCTACAAGCTGCCCCAAGGATCAGTGCTTGGTCCTCAGCTATTTACAATCTATATTAATGACTTAGATGAAGGGACTGAATGCAATGGATCCAAGTTTGCTGACGATACAAAGCTAGGTGGGAAAGTAAGCTGTGAGGAGGACGCAAAGAGCCTGCAAAGGGATATAGACTGGTTAAGTGAGTGGGCAATAAGGTGGCAGATGGAGTATAATATGGAGAAATGTGAGGTTATTCACTTTGGTAGGAAGAATAGAAAAGCAGATTATTTTTTAAATAGTGAGGAACTATTAAATGTTGGTATTCAGGGAGATTGGGGTGTCCTTGTACAGAAACACAGAGAGTTAGCATGCAGGTACAGCAAGCAAATTTTTTGTTTATTCGTTCCTGGGATGTGGGCGTCGCTGGCAAGGCCAGCATTTATTGCCCATCCCTAATTGCCCTTGAGAAGGTGGTGGTGAGCCGCCTCCTTGAACCGCTGCAGTCCGTGTGGTGAAGGTAGTCCCACAGTGCTGTTAGGTAGGGAGTGCCAGTATTTTGACCCAGCGCCGATGAAGGAACGGTGATATATTTCCAAGTCAGGATGGTGTGTAACTTGGAGGGGAACTTGCAGGTGATGGTGTTCCCATTAGGAAGGCAAATGGCATGTTGGCCTTTATTGTAAGAGGGTTGGAGTACAAGAGTAAGGAAGTCTTATTACAATTGTACAGGGCCTTGGTGAGACCACACCTGGAGTACTGCGCACAGTTTTGGTCTCCTATCTAAGGAAGGATATACTTGCGTTAGAGGCAGTGCAATGAAGGTTCACTAGATTGATTCCTGGGATGAGAGGGTTGTCCTATGAGGAGAGATTGAGTAGATTGGGCCTATACACTCTGGAGTTTAGAAGAATGAGAGGTGATCTCATTGAAACATACAAGATTCTAAGAGGGATTGACAGTATAGATGCTGAGAGATTATTTCCCCTGGCTGGAGAGTCGAGAACTAGGGATCATAGTCTCAGGATAAGGGGTCGGCCTTTTAAGACTGAGATGAGGAGGAATTTCTTCACTCAGAGGGTTGTGAATTTTTGGAATTCTCTGCCCCATAGAGCTGTGGATGCTGAGTCTTTGAGTATATTTAAGGCTGAGATAGAAATATTTTTGAGCTCTAAAGGAATCAAAGGATATGGGGATAGAGCAGGAAAGTGGAGTTGAGGTCGAAGATCAGCCATGATCTTATTGAATGGCGGAGCGGGCTCAAGAGGCAGTATGGCCTACTCCTGCTCCTAATTCTTGTGTTCTTAAAGACATGGGGTCAGCTTCCACATCTACAATGATGACACCCAGCTCTATCTCTCCACCACATCTCCAGACCCCTCCACTGCCTCTGTGTTGTCAGACTGCTTGTCCAACAACCACTCTTGGATATGTCGCAATTTCCTCCAGTTAAACATCGGGAAGACCAAACCCATCGGCCCTGATATTTATGGGGAGGCGGGGAGGGTGTGGGTGAGTACGGGAAAAACCGGCAAGGGCGGGGATGCGGAGGTCCTGCCGAATTAATGGTAGGACCCCATTGTAACTTTTTTCTTCTGTTTCCCGCCTGGCAGCCAGTCAAATTGACAGGCTGGTTGGCTACCGGGCGGGAAAACCAGCGGCAGGAGGGCGCAGCTGGGGATTTTGGGGGATGGTCCCAGCAATCAGGAGGGAAACAGCGAGATATTGGGACTTGTGGGGCGGGGGGGGGGGAGGTGGAGGTTGCCGATCTCGGCAGGGGAAAGAAAAGGCTGCGATCGGCCGAAGGCTTTCGTGAAGGGCTGGGGGGAGCACTCCTGCTCCTCCCGGCCCATAAGGAGTGCTGTAAAAGGAACTTTCTTCTTGAGGCGACAGCTCCCACCTCCCTTTTACTGCCGGGTTTCCTGAGCCCTGGAAAACCTGGCCGGCAACTGTTAAATATCAATCAGGCTCCCAAATGCACTGTGGGAGCCTGATTTAAATATGTCTCTAAGACCGCCGTAAAAGTGGTGGCAAGCGTATACGCAGTGGGTTAGGAACGCAGGCCCCATTTTGAAATTTTTAAACCTTTCCCGCCCGTCATGGGGGGATTAATATCGAGGCCATTGTCTTCCGTCCTTGCTACAAACTGGGAAGAGCAAAACTAGAGGCCATCAACATAAGATAGTCACCAAGAAATCAAATAGGGAATTCAGAAGAAACTTCTTTACCCAGAGAGTGGTGAGAATGTGGAACTCAGTACCACAGGGAGTGGTTGAGGTGAATAATATAGATGCATTTAAGGGGAAGCTAGATAAGCATACGAGGGAGAAGGGAACATAAGAACATAAGAAATAGGAGCAGGAGTAGGCCAATTGGCCCCTCGAGCCTGCTCCGCCATTCAATAAGATCATGGCTGATCTGATCCTAACCGCCAATCTACTATCACAGAACCATCTCCTGAACCTAACAGAATTGGACACACGAAATAGGAGCAGGATCAGGCTACACGGCCCCTGGGCCCGCTACGCTACCCACAGGGCCATGACCGATCCGAACCTAGACTCATGTCCAAATTCCTGCCCGCTCCCCGTAACCCTTAATTCCCTTTACTTCTAGGAAACTGTCTATTTCTGTTTTAAATTTATGTAATGATGTAGCTTCTACAGCTTTTTGGGGCAGCATATTCCATGGACCTACCACCCTCTGAGTGAAGTAGTTCCTTCTCATCTCAGTTTTGAAAGAGCAGCCCCTTATTCTAAGACTATGCCCCCTAGTTCTAGTTTCACCCATCATCGGGAACATCCTCCCCGCATCCACCCGATCCAACCCCTTCACAATCTTATATGTTTCAATAAGATCGCCTCTCATTCTTCTGAACTCCAGTGAGTAGAGTCCCAATCTACCCAACCTCTCCTCATATGTCCATCCCCTCATCCCCGGGATTAACCGAGTGAACCTTCTTTGTACTGACTCGAGAGCAAGTATATCTTTTCTTAAGTATGGACACCAAAACTGTATGCAGTATTCCAGGTGCGGTCTCACCAATACCTTGTACAACTGAAGCAATACCTCCCTATTTTTATATTCTATCCCCCTAGCAATGAAAGCCAACATTCCATTGGCCTTCTTAATCACTTGCTGCACCTGCATACTAACCTTTTGAGTTTCGTGCACCAGGACCCCCAGATCCCTTTGTACTTCAGTACTTTCCAGTTTCTTGCCATTAAGATAATAACTTGCTCTACTATTTTTCCTGCCAAAGTGCATAACCTCACACTTTCCAGTATTGTATTTCATCTGCCAAATCTCTGCCCACTTACTTAGCCTGTCTATGTCCCCTTGCAGATTTTTTATGTCCTCCTCACTCACTACTTTCCCTCCCATCTTAGTATCATCTGCAAACTTTGATATGTTACACTCGGTCCCCTCCTCCAAATCGTTAATATAGATTGTAAAGAGTTGGGGACCCAGCACTGACCCCTGCGGAACACCACTAGTTACTGATTGCCAGTCTGAGAATGAACCATTTATCCCAACTCTCTGCCTTCTGTTAGATAGCCAATCCTCTATCCATGCCAGAATATTACCCCCAATCCCGTGATTTTTTATCTTAAGCAATAATCTTTTGTGTGGCACCTTGTCAAATGCCTTTTGGAAGTCTAAATACACCACATCCACTGGTTTCCCTTTATCCACCCTGTATGTTACTTCCTCAAAGAACTCCAGCAAATTTGTCAAACATGACTTCCCCTTCATAAAACCATGCTGACTTTGTCCTATTAAATTATGATTCTCCAAATGTCCCGTTACTGTCTCCTTAATAATGGACTCCAAAATTTTACCCACCACAGATGTTAGGCTATAGTTTCCAGCCTTCTGTCTACTGCCCTTTTTAAATAAGGGTGTTACATTAGCAGTTTTCCAGTCTGCCGGGATCTTTGCTGAGTCCAGGGAGTTTTGGAAAATTATTACCAATGCATCCACAATCCCTACCGCCACTTCCCTCAAGACCCTAGGATGTAAGCCATCAGGTCCAGGTGATTTATCCGCCTTGAGTCCCATTATTTTACCGAGTACCACTTCCTTAGTGATTTTGATTGTGTTTAGCTCCTCCCCCCCTATAGCCCCCTGTTTTTCCAGTGTTGGGATATTCTTAGTGTCCTCTACTGTAAAGACTGATACAAAATATTCATTCAGTGTATTTGCCATCTCCATATTTCCCACCATTAATTTCCCAGTCTCATCCTCTAAGGGACCAACATTTACTTTAGCCACCCTTTTTCTTTTTATATATCTATAAAAACTCTTACTATCTGTTTTTATATTTTTTGCTAATTTACTTTCATAATCTATCTTCCCTTTCTTAATCAATCTTTTTGTTATTTTTTGCTGTCTTTTAAAGTTTTCCCAATCCTCTATCCTCCCACTAGATTTGGCTACCTTATAAGCCCTTGTTTTTAGTCGAATACTATCCTTAATTTCTTTACTTAGCCACGGATGACTGTCTTTTCTTTTACACCCTTTTCTTCTCAGTGGAATATATAATTTTTGGAAGTTGTAAAATAACTCCTTAAATGTACACCACTGATCATGTATCATCTTACCCTTTAATCTATTTTCCCAATCCACTCTACTCAATTCTGCTACCATACCTTCATAGTCTCCTTTATTCAAGCTTAGCACGCTTGTTTGAGATCCAACCTTCTCACCCTCTAATTGAATATGGAATTCAACCATGTTATGGTCACTCATTCCAAGGGGATCCTTTACTAGGACATTTTTAATTAATCCTGTCTCGTTTCACAGGACCAGATCTAAGGTTGCTTGCCCCCTGGTCGGTTCAGTTACATACTGCTCAAGAAACCCATCCCTAATACACTCAATGAACTCATCCTCAAGGCAGCCCTGCCCAATTTGATTTGTCCAATTAATATGATAGTTAAAATCCCCCATAATTATAGATGTTCCCTTATTACAAGCCTCAACTATTTCCTGATTGATACTCCGTCCAACGGAGTTGCAACTGTTCGGAGACCTATAGACTACGCCCACTAGTGTTTTTTCCCCCTTATTATTCCTTATCTCCACCCAAACTGTTTCATTATCCTGATCTATTGACCCAATATAATTTCTCTGTATTACAGTGATTCCTTCCTTTAATAACATAGCCACCCCACCTCCCCTTCCTTCCTGCCTGTCCTTCCTGATCGTTAAATAACCTGGTATGTTATGAATAAAGGGTTATGCTGATAGAGTTAGATGAGGAAGGATGGGAGGAGGCTCAAGTGGATCATAAACACTGGTATGGACTGGTTGGGCCGAATTACCTGTTTCTGTGCTTATATATGCTATGTAATATGTAAAAAAAACTCTGTCGCCTCGCCATCAATTCCATCCCGCTCCCGGCTACTGTCTCAAATTGAAGCAGGATGTTTGCAGCCTCAGTATCCTATTTGACCCTGAGCTGAGCTTCCTACCCTTTCCATCACAAAGACCACCTAATTCCACCTCCATAACACTGTCTGCCTTTGCCCCTGCACAAGTTCATCTGATGCTGATGTCTTTGTCACTTCAAGACTCGACTATTCCATTGCTCTTCTGGCTGCACTCCAATCAGCCACCCTCCGTAAACTTCAGCTCATTAAAAAGTCTGCTGACCATATCTTATCCCACACCAAGTTCCACTCAATCATAAACCCTGTGCTCGCTGACCTACATTGGCTGTCAGTCCCCTAATACCTCAAATACAAAATTCTTACCCTCATGTTTAAATCCTGTCAAGGCCCTCTTAATATCTCCTTCTTTAGCTTGGCATCATTTTTGTCTGATTACACTTCTGCGATGTTCCTTGGGACATTCTTCTATGCTAAAGGTGCTATATAAATGCAAGTTGTTGTTGTTGTTCCTTATGACATTCTTCCTCCTCCTGGCCCCACAAAAATCTTTTTTTTAAATCTACCTATGAGAGCCTCCGCTTCTTGGCTGACAGTTTCTACTGAGTGGAGCGTCCACGGCAGACACTCTCCTCCGTAGGTGTGAAAATAGCTTTGAGGTCCTAACTACGTAATGAGACCCTGATTTCAATGGATTTATGAGGCTCCTGGCTGAGTCAGGCAGGCGCCTCAGCCGCCTATTAAAGCAGCGGCGGGAAAATGGAGGCGGGACAGAATAGCAGCGGCAGGTCTACTGCTTTGATTTTATCTCCTGTACTGTCTAGTTTCCTCTGGGAGATAAAATGAAGTGAAAATCCCCCATTCCCCCCCCTTATATCTTAAGGCAGTAGTGTCTTGATTAAAAAAAAGTACTTGGCATAGCTTTTTCATTTGTTTACAAGCACATAACACAATGCCGTACGTCATTGCATTCCTTGTTTCAATGTCTCCCTCACCAAATACAAAAGTTATTGCCCTGCAAAGGAGATAAGGCACCTTTTTATGAACTAACGCACATTTGGATTCTTAAATGATTTAAAACCATACTTTTGCTGACTGTAAAAGATTAATGCCAAACTGAATTCGGGGAGTTTAGGCATTTCCCTTAACAAGTTCCATTCTCTCAGGGTGGAATTATACATATGATCAAGTGGAAACTAAGTCCTTTTGTGAGCTGAGACATAGATCAGATTGCTCAGCTGTAATGTTGAGCTTGCCTTACATTGTGCCAGCAATTAAACTTAATTCTGCTGTTCAATCCTGTCGACTACATGACTTTTGAACCTGGGTTATTCAGAATAGTCTTTAATACACTGTGATTTGATCAAAATATCGTAACAGGCTTATAAACAACACAATTTATATGGAATATGTTTCTGCATTATTATTCTAAAACAAATACATACAACAGTGGAAATTAGCCGAGGAATCTGATGAATAATGAAAAAAAACAAAGACTGCCTCAATTTTATTTTAAGTGCTCCTTTCTTCATTAAATGTGAAACCTGTTTACAGGATAGTATTTCAGTAGGAAATCTGATTATACAATCTCCAAATCAAGGCACAATGCTTGTTGGAAATAGGAAACACATGGATTTGCTCTTTAACAGGGATATTTGCATAAAGACCAACTTCCCTCCTTCTAACATAGAGGGAAAAATACTAATTTTGTCTCTTTTGTATTCAACCGGATACTTGACCTTCAGTTCATTAATAGTCAAAGTCCTCTTTCTGTTTCTAATTCCATTTGGGGTTGTGGGTGGGGGGAGGGCGTTGAAGAAACATTTAACCATTCAACTATGTCAAATATTTTGACCTTTCTGTATTTAATGTAACTGTTTATTTAAAAAATTATTTATCAGTTTTTAGGAATGTTTCCATAAGAAATCAACAGGTGGATTGAATTAAAAAATACAAAATCTCTCAGTTGTTTCAAAAGTCTGCATTTCCATGTGGAAAACAAATCCTATGTGTAATTAAATCCATTCTTTAACATGCTGATGTTATACACGTACTACATTTTACAGCTCTTACACTGACCTACACGCGGTATCACTTAGATCATTTAAAACACTAGTTGATCTTTCACGGTGTTGCTCAGAGAAAAGTATTAAACATAATTAAACAAAATATTGCAAATCATGCACTATGTTATCACTTATTTGTACTTTATTTCCATTATCATTTTTTCCCCTAATATTTAGCTTTCAATCCTCAATTTGCTTTTCTTTTGAGATTCTTTCCATTGCTTAAGGCATCTTGACTCTGCTATTTACTGGGAGGCAGGGTGGATGCGGGGGAGACCGAAAACAACCAAACAACTCGGCAAGGCCGGTGACGCGGAGGTCCCGATGAACCTAACGGCAGGACATCATTGTCATCTTTTGGATTCATTTCTTGCCCGGCATCTGTTCCAAATTGACAGCCTGGATGGTGGCGGGGTGGGGGGGCTGGGGAAGAAACCAGTGGCAGGAGGCCGCAGCTGGGGACCATTGGGGACTGTCCCCGGCAATCAGGAGGGGGAAAGTTGGCCATTGTGGTGGGGCGGGGGGGCGGGTGTGGGAGGGAAACAGAGGACATCGCGGCGGGGCGGAAGTGAAGACATCAGGGATTGAGGGGGAGGTGGTCGGCGAATGGGAGAGGGAGAGAGAGACCATGATCGGTAGAAGAGAGGCCAAAGGCTTCCTTGAGGGGCCAGGGCAGCACTCTCGGTGTTCTGGCCAACATTAATCCCTCAACCAACATCACTAAAATAGATTATGTGGTCATTATCTCATTGCTGTTTGTGAGACTTTGCAGTGCACAAATTGGCTGCCGCGTTTCCTACATTACAACAGTGACTTCAATTCAAACAGTAACTTTTGGCTGTAAAGTGCTTTGGGTCATCCTGAAAAGTACTATCTTTTCTTTATTAAAGCACTAAGCATATGTGTACTTTATTTTTAAAAAGAAGGCAGAAAAGAAAGTGAATGGTGAAGTCCAGTGGCACAGGGTTGAGGGCAGCATAACAAATAAAGGGGGGGCGGGGAGGGATTCACATGGGGATGGAGAATGCAGCAAGAGTGGGCTTATATAGGGAACAAGATCAGATTGAGTGGGTCCTACACATGAGGAAAACAGGCATGGCAGTGGGCGGTATCGAGGAACCAATTTTGTATTTGAAATAATGGGGTGGATTTTCACCCAATCTAGGCTACTAACCAGCAGAATGCACCACCGGCCTCCCAGTCGTCCCGCTGGTGGGCCCGGTCCATTTTGAGGACCAGGCCTCACTTGCATCAGGCTGGTGGGCTGTGGCTGGAAACTGAGCACCACGGGACAGCAAGCTGGCTTCAGGCTGCCGCAATACAAGGCCGCCTGGCTGGCTTCCGGACAGGTTGAAGGTAGGTTCCTGGGGGAGAACCAATTGGCGGAGGGTGGAGGAGGCGGCGCGTAGGGAGGTGGAGAGCTGGAGTGGCAGAGGCCCAGATTGAGGTTGTGTGGCCGGGAGGAGCAGACATTAGAGGACAAACATATTCAAGTGCTTTTATTTTATTGCAAAATATTCCTTTTAATAGAATATGCCATGGTTAGTTATAATGATATAATAGATATCACAAGCTCATCACTCATTAGTTATTCAATCAGCTTCATTTTTAGACACATTGGCCACGATTTCGCCGACCAAGGCGGGTCCAGAGCGGCCGGGTTCGGTGTTGCGGTCCCAACCCGCTGCCTACTGCAAGCCCGCACTCTCCAAATGATTTTACGTTAATAGGGCTTGTTAAGCCCGCCCTGCAAGGTTCGCAGCCAACTCATAGGAAGCGGGTCTGATGACGTCATTTGATGACGCGTCATCAGCCGGTTTCCTTAAAGGGGCCATATCCAAATTGATCTTGACAGTTCTGCTGTCAGTGTTCTACAGCATTGAGGTGCGGCAAACACTGACAAGAACTGCACAGAGGTGCACGGCTGCACCCAGGCTCTCCCATGACCCCCTCCATATGCTTATAGAGGGAGTCACAGCACGCAGGAAGGTTCTCATCCCTTCACATGGGCGGAAGAGACCTCCCCAGGAGATCAACACAGCCTGGTTGCACATTGCACAGGAGGGCACAAGCAGGGATGTTGTCAGGAGGACCAGGCTGCAGTGGCACAAACCCTTCAATGATCTCAGTAGATCATGAAACGTTACTGCAAAGCCACACTCAACCTCATCCTGCTGTACCACTCATCACATCCCCATCACTCTGCCTTCCCTACCCTACTCCTGCACCTCCTTACTCACACCAACTTACTTTGCACCTCCACCTATCCCTCTCTATCTACATTATCACTTCCCCATCTCACTAGCCACCCCTCACACTCACCCTCATCCTACTGCAAGCACACCAACTAACAACACACAAGGGTAGGCACTTGAGAGGTTTAGCCAATGTCCATGTGAAGTTTCTGTTAATGTGTTGTCAAACATTAAAATCTATATTTTCAACACTTTACCATATTAAACAGATCTGTGCTCACCTTTGGAGGTGTCTTAGTGAGTTCCAGTAAATGTTGAGACATAACTCCCTCCCCCCCAATGCTGATGAGTGTGAAAGGAATGGCTTGGACATTGCAGGGATGCTTTATGGTGTTGGTGTGGGGTGGTGCAAACCTGGTGCATCATGTGGCAGCCAGGGTGTACAGCGTCAAGTGAAGTAAATCTGGCCATGGTGAGGCCATCCCGGGCAGCAATGTTGTCGGGTGCTGATGCCCTGTGTCCTGTGCAGCATCAGGTGATTGCGGAGAAGGTTGGTGGTGATGTTGGTGTGCCTGGTGATACTGGTGTTGGGGCTGATCGTGGAGGGATTCAGAGGACCACGGTGAGATTTTTTTCAAGGGCACCAATGTTGCTGGAATAGATGGCAGCTGAAGTTGAGATGACAGAAGTGATCTGTCAGTGGTGAGAGAGCTTGCTCCAAGGAGGTGACAGTGGATAGAGAGTTTACTTCAAACACTTCCAAACTGCATACAGCTCAAAAGTGTCTTCCAAGTCCTGAAGGCTCCAGCTTCTGACATTGGAAAGTGAACAGCTGTGAAATGGTAGCTTTCATAGCACTTTTGCAGCTGTCATCTATTCATAGCAATGGGGAGACATAGAGAACCCGACATACTTACTTGACGTGATCTCCGATTGACGTGAACCTCGTTAAAAAAGTGGTAAAATAGAAATAGGCTGGCAAAATAGTAGTTAACAAGCGCTTAACAAGCATTTAACTATCTTAAATGCCTCCCCCGCCGCTTGGTGTCGGGTCTGTCTGAAATCGCAGACCCGACACTTTGGAAACTTACATGGAGGTGGGTTCAGAGCGGGCTCCCAACCCGCTGTCAATCATTTCTATTTTGACAGCGGACCCGCCTCCAAACCTGGAATCTTAGATAAAAAAACAAATTAGTGGATGGTATTATAGGGTTAATGCAGCACTAGATGAATCTGGCCTAAACCAATGTCATTACTTTAACAACTTAGATATGAAATGACAAGACATTTGGAAATATTTTAATTAGGAATGTGAACTGCATACATTGTTTAATAATTTTGTATTGGAAACATCTGAACAACTGTCAGACTCTGTTACTTCACTCAGAAGGATGTCTGTGCACAGAAAGTTCAACATTAGATTATAATTACATAAGAAATCATAATAGATTAAATCCACAATTTTAACCACAAAAAGGAAATAGCCAACATTTGTTGATTTGCAAATGTGAGCATATTCTGCGTTTATTCTGAGTCATCGAGTGCTGTCAAATGTAGATAAACATTTTGGCTTTTGTTGCCTTGATTTTATAATTAACTTGAATTTGAATACAAGGTGAATTGTTTTGAACTACCGTAACATCTTTGAAATCATAAACAAGATTATACACTTTAGTGTGAATGCCCTTGATAATTACTATGGTACGTTTTGCTAAAAACTGATTTATTTGCTATCATATTTTATGAACAGATTGGTAAACTTCATCTGCAATGACTCACATGTACAATAAGTGTTTTTAGCTGTTGCATAAATACAAAGGGGGGAAATTTAACCCAACCAGCCTGGCGGGAATGGGGCAGGCGTGCAGTTAAACTAGCTTGATTCACGCCTGCCGCCATTTTAACTGGGCCTTTTTTTTTAGGCAGCCAAGATGCCTGCCTGACTCAGGCTGAAGCCTCAGTAATAAATGCAAATTTGGATGTCAATAGGACCTTGATGGCATTTTAACAGGCTACCGAGCAGGGCGCCTGCATCTGCGCTGCATGATTTTGAGCAGTTCGAAGCCGGACTGCAGCTACTTTCCACACATTTTGGGCGAGCAGTAGGCCGGCGGGATGCGAACGAGGTCCTACATTTAAAATAGCCTATCCTCAGACTGAAGCCGGTTGACACTCGCCCAGCTGATCACTCACCCAACACCTGCTCCCAGTTAATTTAAGTTAATTTCAAACACTATGTAACAGATGGATGCAGAAATGTTCATGAAATTGCTTAATCTAAAAGTTTTACTTGGCTGTTGTGAAAACTTACCTCATCATAATTTTCAGATACCAAAATAAATCCATTGTTATCTATGAGGTAACAATTTATTATCTGGAAATATAAAATATTCAAACAGTTATAACATATTATTTTAAGCAAGCAGTTATGTACCAAGTTATCAAACTGTCGCAATTCTAGACTGAGGTATATGTAATTTATTAATATATTAAAAATGTAATATTTTATAGGATAGCACATATGTACAATGTAATTCACCAAAAGTAGTGAAAGTTCATAGCCTAGAAATTGGATCGCGCCCGGAAAGATCCCGGTGCATTGCATGCTGCACAAGTCTAATAATGCCGGCAGCAGGACCAGGGCAAATTAGCCCGCTGAACTCATTAGGATAGTACCGCCGAGCTGTATGCCTGTAAAATGGGTACAGCCTGATCCAATTTCTAGGCCCATATATTTTAAGTATAGGCTGGCAAAACCAACAAATATACTTACCTCATCGTCACAGCTTATAGTGCATTTCCCATCGAGTGAAGCACACTGTAACAGATGGTAATACTGTGAGCACTAAGAACAAAGACATGGCATGTACAAAATGCCCCACAAATTAAGTGCCAAATTTAATATCATTTAATTACGTAATGCATTAAACTATTGTAGTAACTAAAGAGTTGGCAAAATCCCATATGAACCTGTCTGATACAGTTGGCTCCACCTCAAAACTAAACTTGCTGGAATTCATTAAGGCCAGTGGCTAAGAAGGCCCAGTAAGTATAGATCTTCCCAGGTGCCAGCCTTAGCAAATCACAGCAAGTTTAGTTTTAGTTTGCAGCCAATTGCACGGGTTTTACCGCAATACAAAAGCAGCTATAGTTACTGCTTTTCCACTTCAAACTAATTCACTGTTTGTGAAGGACTTTGAGGTGTTGCTGAGATTGTTAAGGTAAAATACAAACACAAGTCTCTCCGTTTTTCAAATATGTAACAAAATACATTGATGTAGAGAATGAACCTCCACGTTGTATATTTTATCCTATCAGGAAGCATTTAATTGTAACATCATTCCCTGTACAGTTCCAGTAAGATAGAAGACATGAATTGTTGTACTGACAGTTTTGTTAACAGATATATATAATCATAAAAAATAATGCCAGACTTAACCCATAGACTGCTGCCAGGTCCAGGGAAAGGATAGTCACTCTGGACCAGATGGTTCTGTAATTTTTTGGCTCATGCATTTTCATGCTGAAACAAAGACTAATATTTCAGTAATAAAGCTACTCAAATGTCAGGAATAACTTTATTACAATAATATAGACATAGATTTCAGGTTTTCTTTTCTTGCCAGTTTTCTCCCTTCCTCTCTTGCTAGGGAACCAGACAGCCTCTGGTACGTAATCCAAGTAGACATTATTCATGTTTGAGTGTCAGCAAGATATCCTACCTTAGAGCCTGATCCTGCCTTGATGTCCACAGATGCTCACTTTGAGCACTGTATAGCAATCAAGAGCCGGAATCCTGGCTACGATCAATTGTACAAGTGCCACCACTTCCTTAGCTGAGATCAGCTTAATCAGCACAGACTTGGAATCGAACCTGGGAACTTCCTGTTCTAGCATTGCTCTGCTACTCACTGGATAAACTCACTGAGCCATCAGGCAAGCACTATTAAAGTCATTCTAAGCTATAAAAATAAACCTTGAAAAGATTATTTAAATGAAAATAAAAATGTTTAAACCATTTAATTTTTTGTGTCCTAGTATCTCTCCTGTCCTTCCACTCTCTCCTTCCCATTCTCTCTCACTTTCCTATTCTATTTTAAAAACTTTAATTTAACTTTCTTTTTTGCCTAATCTATTTTTAAACATTATCTATTTAAATAAAATTAATGTTTTAACTTTTATTCACTTTTTTTCATCTGCCTAGCATTCACCATTCATTTTGGAAACAACTTTAAAAACAAATTAGGGTTTGAAAGACTAAAAGTCAATTCCAAAGGCCATTTTTAGCTAATGACATAGCAGAAGAGTCTCGATGGACATAATGGGCCGGATATTCCGATCCCTACGGCTGGGTACGCGCTGTGTACCCACTCGTAGGGACATTGGAAATGCCGGTTTCAGGCATGCGCTGGAAACCGGCATTTCCGATCTGTCAAGAAAGCTCTTGCTCCGGCTGCCCGGGAGAAGGGCCTCTGCGGGCGGATAGTTCCGCTTTTTGGAGACCCTCCGCCCGCAGAAAACACTTACAATTCTTGCGCCTGGTAAAAGCAGGCGTAAGGCCTGCTTTTACCAGGATAAGAGTTGAAAAAAAGTAAAAAAAAAGAAATTTCCGCTGATTTACATTAAAAATACTTTAAAGAAAGGTAAGTTTATTTTTAGCCCTGTTAAAAACTTTAATTATTTTTTTCAAAAATTAAAATTTTTGTTTGAAATAGTTAATTTATGTAATTTCAAGTCATTTTAAAAATGTGATTTAAAAAAAAAATTATTTAAAGTTTTACTATGTTTTGGGGGTGATCTCCATTCATATATTTTACAGGTCGTCCTGTCAAATGTATGAAGGGAGATTCCCTTCTCTGATTGGCTCCCCATGGCCCACGTGATCCCAGGGACGCTGCGAACTACCTGCGCCTCTGGGATACGTGGGCCCTGCACACCGGCAGTTTGGAGAGGCCCAGCAGTGGAACTGTACGCCTCCCGGGAGCCCTCAGTTAAGGGCGCAGATTTTTCCAGATCGCAGCCCTCCGCCTGCAGGAGGCCTGCGATCGGAATATCTGGGCCAATTACTTTTTTGCACTTCAAAAGACATAAAGGGTCTGTCTAACAGGTCTACTTGTCAGTGGCCAATTAAGCAATAGAAAGTCTGGATGAGTAAATGTTTCCCTAATGTGCCACTTGTCAAATCTGACCCTGTAAAATTCTGATATTGTGTTTACTCGGACTCCCATATCAAATCTGCAGAAGTGCAGTACCACATTCAAGGTTCCAAAGTGAATAAAACATTAGTGCTGTAATGGTGTTATTCCTCTAGATATATTTAGCATGCCATATAATTAATATATGATTAATATTGGTATCATATTTGACCCTGAAATGAGCTTCCGACCACATATCCGCAGCATAACTAAGACCGCCTATTTCCACCTCCGTAACATCGCCCGTCTCCGCCCTTGCCTCAGTTCATCCGCTGTTGAAACCCTCATCCATGCCTTTGTTACCTCTAGACTTGACTATTCCAATGCACTCCAGGCTGGCCTCCCATGTTCTACCCTACGTAAACTTGAGGTCATCCAAAACTCGGCAGCCCCGTGTCCTAACTCGCACCAAGTCCCATTCACCCATCACCCCTGTGCTCGCTGACCTACATTGGCTCCCGGTTAAGCAACGCCTCAATTTCAAAATTCTCATGCTTGTTTTCAAATCCCTCCATGGCCTCACCTCTCCCTATCTTTGTAATCCCCTCCAACCCCACAATTCCCCGAGATATCTGCGCTCCTCTAATTCTGCCCTCTTGAGCATCGCTGATTATAATCGCTCAACCATTGGTGGCCGTGCCTTCTGTTGCCTAGGCCCTAAGTTCTGGGATTCCCTGCCTAAACCTCTCCGCCTCTCTACCTCTCTTTCCTCCTTTAAGACGCTCCTTAAAACCTACCTCTTTGACCAAGCTTTTGCTCATCTGCCCTAATTTCTCCTTATGTGTCAAATTTTTTGTCTTATAACACTCCTGTGAAGCGCCTTGGGATGTTTTACTATGTTAAAGGCGCTATATAAATACAAGTTGTTGTTGTTGATACAGCATTTACTAAATAGTGGCAGAGCAATACTGCACCAACCTCCATTATAGTTTGGGCAGTCTATAATGTCTAATTAAAATTTTAACCATTAGACACTTAGATATGCAGTCTAGTTTGATTTAACATTGCTTGATCATTCTTTTGTAGTAAACAGAAGATATCATATGTCCTGCATGCCTTTGGATGCCACATGTACAGTTATGATCATGAGTCATGCCGGCTTTTGGTGTTTCTTCCCTTTAAAGGAAATACAGTACCACCACATTACTTATCTTCCAGTGCTTTATGATTACTTCAATGCGCCTTCAGTGTATTTGTGTTAATTTGCACCAAACATATGGCTCAGAAGGAATTATGGAGAGAGAGTCCATGTCAATATAAAAATGGGTGCTGCTTTAGTATGAAAGGGTTGGGAATTTGGAAATACAAATGGGAATATTTTTAAGCTGGAGTAGAGGTCGAACCTTTCTAGGTCTGAGTGGAGTTTGAATAAAATAAGTTGGAAGATAAGCCATAATTACTTGTTACTAAAGCCACCAATCATTGCAGGCATTCCTGAAATCAAATATAATTGATATGATGTCAATTGGTACAAATTGACATTCCTGCCAAGCTAACCGGCAACAACTGGGAAAAGAGCAAGTCAGCAAGTATAGTGGTCTGTGGAAGTGAAAATTGCCTTCCTGGCTCTTGAGATAATGGCTAATGATTTGGGCATTTTAATGGAAATTTGTCTATATTTCTATATTTCAAAAAAAGTTTGTCTTAGCAGTGTCAATTTATCTTAGCCAATAGTGAAATAACTTCCAATGTGCCATACTTTCCCTATTAACAGCCTTTCCTATATTGTCTTTAGCACTGATTTTCACTGTGATAAGACACTCAGTCCACAATATCCTGGCATATACTGTATTCAATTCATTGTGCAACTTCTACTATTTCAGTTCTAATGTTGTTAAATTTGTGTATTTCTTTTTATAACTTATATAATATTTTATTTCAAAGAATATATAATGTATGTTTGTTATACTATGTGATATGATGTACCTCTGGAGATTAATTTGAATTTGAACAGATTGAGTTAATGGGTCTATGACACACAGAATTTAGTCAGAATTAGAAAGTCATTGCTATAATGAACAGTGTCACAAATGTTACTAACATGTGGTTTGCAAAAATTATAAAAATAAAAATCTATTTGAAAACCAGGCAACATCTTTTGCAGTCAAATCGGAAACATAAATGTTAATATAAGTAGCTCACCTGTCGGCTTGCAGTCCAGAACTTCTTTTGAAAAAACTCCAATTTCATCTGAATACCTACAGCTGTGAAAAGGCAGAAGAATATAGCTCAACCACCTGATGTTATTTTTATCATATACGAACGAATATATCTGTTCGGAATAGATGGGCATTGTTGAACTTTGATAGCTACATTTGGAATAAAAATGTGAATGTCAATTTTTACCAATATATTTCAACTGATATAACAGGACCTGAATTTCTTAACACACCAAACCTGGCACGATTCCGGTGGCACACAGTGATGATGCACCACAACGCATGGGCCCGAGGACTGAGCTAAATTTGTCCTTGGGCCTCATTGTAGTAATTCAGGCGAGCTGTGGATGCCAATCAGGTACACCGATGCAGCTTGTCGATCGGGGCCTTACAAATTTTGCCTCGTGCCAAGGCCCACAGGTAAGTCTGCTGGGGAGGCGATTGGGAGTGGGGCAAAGGTGGGCCAACAACGATCCCCAATTGTTTTGTGGAGCGAGGAGGAGCGCTTCTGCAACATCCGACTCCACAAAAAACAAAATGTCCGAAGTTTTGAGGCCTTTTTTTGAGCGGCATCCAGCATTTGCTTTAAGAACCAGTTTGTGTAAACAAATTTACCAATTTGGTGTGAAATGAGTGCAGGAACCTCATTTCAATATTGAAATGAGGCCTGCGCTCATTTCAGGTGGCCACCAGGGCTGCCTAAAAATGGCCCTGACCAGTTTAGCAGTGGCCCGAATGCCCATGCAGATCAGTCTCTGGCCTCTGCCCTGCTAAATTGATTATCGCTGTGCCCGTTTTAGGCCCATAAATTTAAATTTAGACCCCACTTTTTAATGACTTCCATCTCTGAACATAGGAATTTGATTTTGGAAGCGTATAACATTTTCAGAACCTATCCTTGTAACAAGCTTCTCAAAGTCTGGGTACCTTACCTTTCTCCCACATTTTGCAGGACAAACAATAAAGAACTGTGGCCTTTTTACCTCTCCAAACATTCTTCTTTTCCTTTCCTGAAAAGATCAACTCATGCTGAAGTATGGCATACACAGGTGCCAGTGGCTCTCTCAGATCTCGTCCAAGTGTATTCTTCATGTGTGACCAATGGTTGTCAGAAGGTATACTTAATTGCAAGTGTTCATCAGGAGTGGGGGAAACTAGTGGTGGCTCACTAAAGCACAATACCTGTGTCATTACCAGTATATGCATTGAATACTATATTCTGATTTTGTCAACTAATTTATTGTTTTGTTTATCTCTGGACAGTACCAGAATCCAAACTTTGTTCTTGGATCTTGAGCAAGTAAATATAGCCATCCCTTCTAACTCCTCCTTATCACCCCTTCCGGAGTTGTTGAGGATTATGTAAGAAGATTGTTTTGTCTACAACTGCCTCCAATTCAGCATCCCATTAATATGAATTCTGAGGGATCCCTGCTAGGGGCTGATGACTTAATGTGTTGAGAATCGTAATGACACAGGATGATTGTCTTTTGAGGTGAGAGTTTAGTATGATTTTGAACAATGAATGGACATACTGCATTATATATTGTCAAAATGTGACAGGTCTCATAATTAATTCCTACTAGGACAAATAACCAGTCTGCACTACTGTCAGTCTCAATGTAAAAAGGTGAGCCCTTTACAAAATAATTGTATAAAAACCATCCATCCAATCACCATCAGTATAATGGAAATTTCTGGCATTCTTAGCAGTAAAAGGCAAAAGGTTAAATATTTATTTTGCACATAATGTAACAGTAAATACTCTATAAAATATTGGGCCAAAAATTCATCCCGCTGCGCGAGAGTACGCACTGCGTACTCTCGCGTATTCTCTCTCCAATTGCCGGTTTTCTGCATGCCCTGCGCATGCGCTGAAAACTGCCACTTGGTCTTTTGAAAAGGGGGCGGTTCCTCGGTGCATCGCGTGCGCGCTACAGGCTGCGCGCACGCTGTGCACTTCGTGCTTTGGACGCGCAGGTAAGGACGGAAGATTTTAGAAATGGAAAAAGGAGGAGTAAGACCCACTTTTAACAAGGTAAGTAGTGAATTAAGTATTTTTTTGAATTTTTTTTAACAGGTATATCTTTTTTAGAGACTTTAAAGACAGGTAAGTTTATTTTTATAACTTTTTAAAAGATTTTAAATTTTTTCAAAAATTTAATTTTTTATTTAAAATGGTTAATTTATTTAACTATACTTATTTTATTAATGTGATGGTTTTTAAAAAAAATTTAATTGAGGTTTAGCTGTTATTTTGGGGGGGTGTAAGATTCATAGATTTCACAGCACGTATGTGAAACTTATGAATGGAAGATGGTGTGCTGCCATTGGCTCTAACTGAGTCACGTGATCCCACAGCTCGCACGAATTCACTACGCCGGTGGGATACGCAAGCACTGCCCAGCTGATGTCTGGAACATCAAGTTCGTGCGAGCTGGATCTGAAAAAGCCAACGCGGAGTGAGAGATCGCGGGGAAGCCTTACCCCCGCGGGAACAGAGTGAGATCAATTTCTGGGCCATTAAAAACCTTACATTGACACAAACTTCCTGTCAACTGTTATCCATTATAAACTTCTATGTTCAATTCATAATGGAAACTGCCTATGTAAACTTGTCACACTGTGGGCTGGATTTTCCTTGATCACACCCGCATAGTGCGGGGGGACCCGGGAGGCAACGGGTTTCCTGGCACGCTGTGGAGTTTTAACTCCACAGCATGTGTGCGACCTGGAGGGCGAGTTCCCCACCCGGAAGTCAGCCTGATTGACAGGCTAGTTTCCAGTTGTGCGGGGAATGCGGACAAGGAGGCCACAGGACCAGGTAGGTGCTGGGCCCAGGAAGGTTGGGGTGTGGTTACAAGGGTTGGGGGGGGTGGGGGTGGGTGGTGGGATGAGATCGATCCCTGGGAGGGGTCCGATCCCCGATCCCGGGGTCGCGATCCCCGGGGGGTGTTCCAGGCCCGATCCCCGACCCTGGAGGAGGGGGGGTCTGATCCCCAACCCTGGGGAGGGGCAGACTGATGGTGGGGGAGCTTGGGGGGCCTGGAGGAAGCACTCCTGCTCCTCCCGGCCCACAAGGATTGCTCCCCCAGGCTGAGGCTGACTCGTTGCAGCCACTGGGGATCTCGAGCCCTGGAATCACCGGCCGCCTGCAGTAAAACCTGCAAATCAGGTTAAAGTAGAGGCTTCAGGCCTTGTTATAATATTTAAATTGCCAACCCTCCTCCACCTCCGCCCCCACCCCCCACCCACCCCGTCCCGCCTGAGTGAAAGGTGAAAGTGGGCGGGTTGAAGTGGGTTTTACATTTTTACAACTTTCACTTCCCCCCACACCTCCAACCCACCCATTCTTATCTCTGAAAATTCCAGCCTGTAATTACACCCTTCTGTCAGTGGTGACACTGCAGCACCTCCACTGGTGGGAAGGTGTGATTACAGCATGACAAGTTTACATAGATAGTTTCCATTAAAAATGTGAACATAGGAAATCATAATGCGAATACAAAAATAAGGACAAACCGTATGACTTTAAAACTGTGTCTGAATTACTTCTGTATACCCTGGTTCTATTATCCCCAAGCTTCTAATCCCACTACACCCAAAGACTACACTTGGTCTTGACTCTCATGTGTATTGCCTCGCGAGATCAACTAATAGAAACAAATTCTAATGATGCGTTCCATGTAGCTGACATTTTGGATGTTCTAATATATGAAGAAATATCTCAAACATTGTTAATTCTGTAGACCACAGGGGTCATTTTCCAATCCTGGTGTGCATCTTGCCCACCAGAGTGTATATTGGAAATTTAGGTGCACGTGGCACATCATTTTCAGATCATTTAACTGCTGCACGTGCCCAAATTTTTGATTTTCACTCCGAGCAGATGAGGCTTCCTGCCGCTGCACAAAATAAGAAAATTACTCCTCACATCTCTTACAGACAATATGAAAATGAAATTTATTGCATTTTAAAGTAAGAGACCGCATAAGGCTAGAAATTACTGTCGGCAGTACTAATGGATGGACGCTTAACGTATTTGCATGTCATTCCCTTGTACATTGTTTTAAAGGTGGCATTAACCAGTTTATTTATGTGGGTTAATACCGCCATGAAAATAGTGATGGTTGTAAGATACGATCTACAAAATTGGCAATGTTTGTGGTATTTGTTTATACATGAGGCCATACATTTCTCTGTAATGGTGTTCAAGACAAATGCCAAAACCTCAGTGATGTAATATGGGCCTTTAATGACAGGATTTTTCATTTGAACACCTTTGATCATATCTCTGCTGTGGAATTGGAATGTCAACTACCCCTTGGATACTTGGACAAGGGGCTAGAGCTAACACTACTTTCCAAAATACTGGTAACAGCTTCTATTAACACCATTCAATCAGCACCACTATAGTTCTAAAGCCAATGTTTTTACAAGCTTTTCATTTCCTCAATATGTATTTTGGAATGGAGTCTGGTGAGTTCAGAAAGAACATATCAGCAGCACTATGGCAGAGCAAGGGGAGTTCGCAAAGGGTTTCCAACTCACTGGGCAGAAATTACAGCAGACAGGATGAAGGTAATAGGAAAGAAGGGCTGAATATCCAGAGTGACAGAAGAAAAATGTATAATATATCCTGTAATGAAAGTCACAATGAACAAAAAGGGGCAGCCTGCTGAGATCATCGCAAACAGGCTGGGTAAGAGCAGAGGAGGAGGCTGGAACTTAATTTGTTTGTCAATTCTTTGAAATGAATTGTAAGAATACAAAAGAATTTAAGTAAAAAAGAACTTGCAATTATATCGAGCCTTTTATGACCACTGGACATCCCAAAGCACTTTACAGCCAGTGAGGTACTTTTTGAAGTGTAGTCACTGTTGTAATGTAGGAAACGTGGCAGTCAACTTGTTCCATAAACAGCAATATGATAATGACTAGATAATCTGTTTTTCATGATAGTGGTTGAGGGATAAATATTAGCCAGGACACTGGGGAGAACTCCCCTGCTCTTCTTCGAAAAGTGCCATGAGATCTTTTACATCCATTTGAAAGGGCATACGGCGCTTCAGTTTAACATCTCAACCGAAAGACGGCACCTCCAACAGTGCAACACCACGTCAGTACTGAAGTGTCAGCCTAGATTATATGCTCAAGTCTCTGGAGTGGGGCTTGACCTCATGAACTTCTGACTCAGAGGCAAGAGTGCCACCACTGAGTCACAGCTGGCACTGACAATAACTATATCACTCATGGCATGTCTAAATATTTTTCCCCGCCAAAAATCACACCAAATCAATCCACTTTGTAACACCATATTGTGTGCTTGGACTTTTGAGGGTAGCAAGAGTCTAGTTTACAGCAGGTTACAGAACAGAGCTCTTTTGAAAGATGGCTCCGTATTGTCAGGTTGTTGCTTTTCGATGAATAAGACCCTCTTTACTTTATCAACAGCACAGGATGTAGAATCGGCTCTGGTCAGTTAGCGAAGGTTACAAGGAACTGCTGTGGAGAGTGCTTGTGCTGCTTCAAAAAACTGCTGATTGAAGATGTATTTTCACCATTATTTGATTCTCTAAACTAAAGCTACTGCAGAAGCAAGGTTATTGTACTTACAAATGGGCGAACAACACAAGTAGATAACATGGTTAATAAGATATGAATTAGAGGATTATCACAGGCCAAAGGGAAATAAGATCCAATGAGGTCATTTTCAACTTCACCTCCTGGGAGGTAACCTGCTCGTTATTGAACTCGCCCGTTTTCATTTCCATTGATTTCAATGGATATAAAAATCGGGCGGGTTCTGTAAAGAGCGGTCCTTCCACTCTGCCAGTTTACCACACAAGTGTTGAAGATGAACATTTATGCCAAAGTCTTTAGACAAAAATATTCTATTGAGTGTTTTCACCGGGGAAATTCATGTAACTGCATCCAAATGTGCATTCATTAAAACAAGTAATTAGCTCTCATTTGTGTCCTGAGTGCTATTCAATTTAGTGTTACAAATCTATTTTCAAATGTTGATGCCTCTCTAAGTACACCCAAAGGAATCACAAAGAGTAACACACAACTTCATAGGCAGTGTGTTTATATTAATCTGAATAAACAATGGCCCGGATTTTGCAGAGCTGAAGACGGCGTACAATGTACGCTGTCGTAAGCCCTCAGACTGGCCCCGCAAGTTCCAGGGCCATGCGCTGCGCATGCGCGAAAACCCGGAACTTGCGATCTGTCAAGGTTCACCTTGACAGACCATTCGCCTGTGACCCAGAAACACTTTCGCTGGCGCAGAGTTGGGCTATACTGCCCAGCAAATGCCCACGAAACCCTTACGCCTGGTAAAAGCAGATGTAGAGCCTGCTTTTACCAGCGTAAGGATTAAAATAAATGGTAAATCAAAATTCCAAAAATGATTAAAACATACAAAAACATTTAAAATTAGTTTATAGAAATTTTGGCCTGGATTAGAGTGCTTAAATTATTGTTCAAAAAATTAAAATTTTATTTTAAATGCTTAATTGAAGGGACTTTTAATTAATTTTGAACATGGGAATAGTTATTTTTATTAGAGTTGTGTTCATTATTTATTGATTTGGGAATTCCTCATAGGCTTCATAAATGGAATCCCCATAAGTTTATGGGGAATCCCCCTTTCTAATTGGTTGGCCTGGCCCACGTGATCCCAGGGACGCTTCCGAACTGCCTGCGTCCCTGGGATCCGTGGGCCTTTACGCAGGTGTACACCTGCAGGCCCAGGACCCGAAGACTCCGAAGCGCGGGAGCCAGCAGGTAGGTTCATATTTTTTTGGGGGGTTGGAGACGTACTCCGGAGGTACGCCTCCGACTGCAAATTTCGGCCCTATGTTGTTTTAAAAATTCATACAATCACATGCTGGTTGTTTTTGTGCTTGTACAATGAAATCAAATCTAAAGCATTTGCTGACAGACAGATATTTCTAGCATTGAATTCATGGATGGCTTACCCATGTGCAGGTTTCCAGTTATAGCAAGGACACGAGGAGGGCAGCTGCAAACTAGAGAAGGCAACTGATATACAAGAAGCCTGGAGCTTGGCGTGCTGAAAACAGCAATACAGCTTTGATGTAGCTGAAGAAGAAGAAAGTAATGAGCTGCCACCAAGGAACAGATAAAGATCAGGGAAAGTGCCCTTCTGCTCAGCGTGGGTGATAAATCACTACATTGAAACTGGGAAGTAACACTTGATTATTGAAAATGAAATAAAAACGTAACTGTGTAGACTTGTGTGTGAATTTATGTTCTGTAGTATATGAAATCTCAAATGTGCCTTTATACATTAACTCATTGATAATGCTATGATATTCAGAAACATAAGTTACAAAATACAGGAGTAGATCAATTAAACAAAGCCCATTCTCTGCTTTTAGAATAGGGTGGTGCGTAACTGAAAGGAGCTGACACACATGGGAAGAGGGCCCTGTACCACTAATCACTGAGTTGCTTCAAACAGGCCAAATTGGCAATCACTGGCATGAAGTACAGTGCACTTACACTCACTGTCTCCAGGAAAACACACAAACACTATACAATGTCACATAGCATATTCTGGCGTAAGCAATATTTGAAAGGGTGTCATGAAGACATCATTCTAACATCAGCTCTTATCGTTTTATCAGTGTTTCACAAGAAGTAGTTGCAGCTTTCAGAGCCTCCCAAGAAGCTAGCACCTCTCAGCGTGCTGCATCAGTCATGCCATCTGTCGCAAGCACCAGGTCAGGTACTTCCATCCCAGAAGATGTAGATAATCAATTTGAAGTGGATGCATTGGGTGACACATAGTGTAAGAGTGAGCAGAAGCAGATGGTGGTTGTGGTGGTGGCAGCAGGGGGACAGGTACCTGCTGCCCAGAGGACCTTATTCAGCCATAGAACTGTGGGATTTGGATCTCACAGGACCTGCATTTAAAAGAAGGATGCCATCTGAGCACCAACATTGCTTCTAGCCACTAGAGGATGCGTCAAGGACCCTCCAAGTGGGGAGAAGTACAACTGAGCGGGAAGTTTTCGCTGCACTGTTGGGGGACTGGATAAAGAGAGCCATTATTCAAGGTGTCACTGCTCTTGTTGCTGCCCAGAAGTTTGCTCCCACACAGAAGATATGCCTGGCAGCAGGGACATGACTAGCTGCCTCTCAGGATAATGCCATATGTGACCCCTCCAGCACCCAACCCCAAATTACAGAAGGTATGGTAGAATGCAGGTTGAATCAGGCAGCCACACAAATGTGGACTTGGAGTCATTTGCAACGATACCTCAGAGCTCAGTAGGAGGATTCAAAGGGCCATTTCAATCCCCAAAGGTCCCCACTGACACCCAGCCACCCCATCCACTTATTCCTGCTCCTTTGAGAGCCCCTAAGAGCTCAAGATTAGGATGCAGAACACATAAAACATACAAAAGGGAGTGAAGAGTGAAAAGAAACACTGAGAACACATGCACCGAACACTTGCAGTGCAATATTTCCGTAACATTTGTCCAGAGAATCTCTTGCTGCTAGTGCAGATTAAGGTGTCTTTCTTCATCTTGTACCAGTTAAAACATGAAATAGTTTCAAAGCAATAATTTCACATTGACCTGCCAAACATCACTAGACTCTGTGGCTTCCAGTTAGATGCAGTGGCACACATCTGGGGATGGAATAAATGTTAGTACTGCAGAAGAAATTTACAGATCCTCCCTTCTTTAAGAATCTTCAGGGGAGAAATTGGGCTCTGTAGCGCCCGTTTTTTTAGGAAGTGCAACAGAAATGGAGGAACAGGAAGGGAGGCTACAACTTCGAAAGTCCCTTTCTAACCAGGCTCTATGTGATGAAATAATTAATGAGCGATACCAGTAACCTCATCCACACCTCCCCATTCAACACTCCCATGCTCCTTATCTTTCCTTCATCACTGACTATCACATCTTTCCGACAACACAAAAATAAAAACCACCAGAAAATGCACATTCCAATCCAAATTTATAAATTCAATCCTGACATAATGCATACAAAATAAAATAATCACCCTTGAGCATTACCTTAGTGCCTGTCTTCAGTGTGTCTTTGCCTCTCCTAGTGCTTCTACGAGGTGCTTCCCCAGTGGCTGCAGCATTGACGGTGGAAGGCTGGTGACCTCCAATTGAGGAGACTGCAGATGGCCTTAGAGGGCGACCTCAAGCAGCTCTGGGCCTAGAAGGCCTGGTTTCAGACTGTACCATTTTGGCCTGGGCTACTGCAGTCTGGGCTGGCTGGCTGACAGGCAACAATAAGGGTCCTGGCAGAGTGGCTGGGGTGGGAGCATGAATGCTGTCTTCCTGAGAGGAAAGCAGGATCATGCTCCATGGAGCTACTGCCACTCTCCTAGGATGGAGCCTCACCAATCCTATTGATTGATGGACTGCTGTGACTCCCTGGAAGCCCCTTTGAACAGTGGTATCCAGAGTCATGATGGCAGCAGTCTGAGCTTCTACTGCAGCACTCAGACCGTTGGTGGAAGCTGTTTGTGCTGCAATGGAAGCTGTGACATTGGCCATCAGACGCTGCATCATGGTGGGTTCCACAGGTGTGCTGATGGAGGTAACCGCCCGTTCCATGTTGGAAAGGACGGGCTCCAAGCTCTGCGCAAAGCCCTGTGCCAAGTTGGTGCTGGACTCCACCATCCTCCTTGATATTGAGCGCAGGCTTTCTGGCAGCTTTCCAGTGCACCAAGCATTTGGTTATGTACACCCATCTGCCTTCTTCTATAGCCTGGCCCATCGAAGTCCTCATCTGAGTCCTCTGCAGCAGAACTAGTGTGCGATCCTGCCCTCCAGCGAGCTGGCACCTGTGCCAGCTTTTCCCTCCGCCCTGGCTCTTGTGCACTTGTGTCTCACCGTGTGCAGATCCCTCCTCTATCCTATCCTCTAAAATACACGCAGTGTCAGTATCTGAGCTGGTGGCTGCGATTGTAAGATCGAGTGACGGTGTCTCTTCACCTTCACTGTCTTATTCCTCTTCCTCCACTGACTGGGAAGGCTCCAGTTCTTGGGTAACTGAAATGAAAAAGGGACAAGAGTTGGGTTGTGTGTGCATGATGGTGCGTGCTTATACCATCTGCAGCTTCTAAGTTAGAAGAGATTGAGGAATGAGGGAGAAATGGGACAAGAGAAAGAGGATTAGGTATGCAGATACCCTCATCATTGATCCCTCCAGTCCCACCAGTGGCCACGGCCTCAGTCATGCCCCTTCTCATGATGGCCAGCACTGTCTCCTCCATGGGGGTTAAACATGCAGGCGGGCTTGTCCTCTTCCAAGCTTGTCTTGCTGCCTGCTGTTATGCCTCACTTTCTCCTGCAAGAAAGAAGGAAATGTGTCCTGCAATATGTTTGGGTAATGTGGCTGTCATGGTCAATAGGTGCCAGTGTGTGCGAGCTATGAGTTGTGGGTGCGAGGCTTGCAACAGTGCTAAGTGTGTGAGGGTGAAGTAAAGCATGCGAATTGAAGGATTGAGTACTGATTGATAAAGATTGTTGGTAGGTGGGTGATGGGGGTGTAGTGGATTGAGCAGTGGATGAGGCCAGTGGTGCAGTTGGTAGGATGCGCCATTTGAAGATGAACTCACTGACCTTGACCACTTGTGCGAGAAAATTTAAACTTCTTCCTGTACTGCATCTATGTTCTTGGAGCAACACTCCTGGCATTGACCTCTGCTGCTACTTCTTCCCACTGGCTCCTGAGCATCTCTCTGGAGGCCCTCCTGACCCCTGCGGATACAGGACATCGCCCCTTCTTTCCACCTCTTCCACCAAGATCTCCAATGGAGTGTCTGAAAACCTTGGTGCTTGCTCTCTGACATGTTCAACCACTGCTCAAAGTATCAGAGCACAGATTGACTTTTCAAATGACTCGCACCACTTTTTGCAGCCACAATGCACCTCCACTTTAAGAGGTGCAGGCTGCCTTTAAGTAGTGGCAGCCAACAACAACTTATATTTATATAGTGCCTTTAACGTAGTAAAATGTCCCAAGGTGCTTCACAGGAGTGTTATAAAACAAAATCTGACACCGAGCCACTTAAGGAGATATTAGGGCAGATGATCAAAAGCTTGGTCAAAGAGGTAGGTTTTAAGGATCATCTTAAAGGAGGAAAGAGAGGTAGCGAGATGGAGAGGTTTAGGGACGGAATTCCAGAGCTTAGGGCCTTGGCAGTTGAAGGCACGGCCACCAATGGTGGAGTGATTAAAATCGGGAATGCTCAAGAGGCCAGAATTAGAGGATCACAGATATCTCTGAGGGTTGTAGGGCTAGAGGAGGTAACAGAGATAGGGAGGGGCGAGGCCATGGAGGGATTTGAAAACAAGGGTGAGAATTTTAAAATTAAGGCGTTGCTTAACCGGGAGCCAATGTAGATCAGCGAGCACAGGCGTGATGGGTGAAAGGGACTTGGTGCGAGTTAGGACACAGGCAGCACAGTTTTGGAAGACCTCAAGATATCGGGCCCCCTTGACATGTGCAGCCAATGAACAGCAGGGATAGCACTGGCTGTACTCAGCAATCGTGTAAAGCAGCAGGCAGCATGAATTTAACATGCTGCCTGCAATGCAATGAAAGGGCACAGGTTAATTGCGTACCGTGATTCCCATGCCCATTTTCTGGGGTTAGCCAATTTCTCCCCCTTCCTGTTTGCTAAATTCTTGGAAATATATTCGTTACAGTGAGTTTCTCTGTGACATTCAAAACAAAGATTTAGGCTGCATGTATAGTGACAGCAATGTTTCTTCCACATTCTGATCTGCAAAACTAAGCAAAATCCATCCAAAATAGCCTAAATAAAAAAGCCTATGCTCTTTTAATATCTACCTTATCGAGGCAGATTACCTTTAACGTCTGGTCTGCATAGGGCGAATGAACTTTGGGCAGAATAGTTGGGGGTGCCGACAGCCTCTCTTTTGCATGGTGGATGCTTGCTAAATTAAGCTCACAGCAGAACGGGTGGGAATAAATTACTTGGGCATACAGCCAAAACAGAAGATTGAAAAGGAATGCTTCTAGTGGGGAATGAGTGAGAGCAATGGCATTTTCAATTTCCCATTCCCCACGCGCACGAATCCAGCCTGTTGTACCGATACCCCCAGTTGGTAAATTTACCCTACAAACATTTGATAAGCACTGCTTAAAATTGTTTTTACTCAGTGTTGCTGAATAAGAATTAAAACTATGTAATACCAGCCAATATCATCAGAGCACCAGTCCTGCTTTAATGGCCCCGATATTAGTGGGGAGGCGGGGAGTGTCCAGGTGAGTGCCACAGTGCGTGGGAAATCTGGCAAGGCCGGGGACGTGGAGGCTCTGCCAATCTTAACGGCAGGGCCTTATTTAAATAACATGCTGCAGTCTCCTGCCTGACAGCTGGCAAGGTTGACAGCCTAGCCTGTGGGCAGGAACATAAACAAGTGGTAGGAGGCTACACCTGGGGACCTGTGGGTACGGTCCCTGGCAGTTAGTGCGGGGAAGAGAAGTTTGGGGCCACGATTGGGAGGGAAGGGGGTGGCTGATAGGTTGGAGCCATGATCGGCAGGGATGGGGAGGGGAGGCGGAGAGGTCGGGATTGCGATTTGGGGGGGGGGGGGGGGGGGTTGGTGGTCCTGGCCGTGATTGGGGGGAGGGGGTTAGCAAGAGAGGCCCAAGGCTTCTTTGTGAGACCTGGAGGTGCACTCCTGCCCCACAAGAAAATCTGAAAAATAAATTTAGAATTTACCTTCTCTGCCTCTCCTGGCCCAGGATCCAGCTCCCGGCAGGTTTTGATTGACAGGGGTGCCAACACTCCCCAACCCCACAGGCCTCTGCTTGATATTGCAGATGCTGACCTCTTCGAACCCTGATCTGCATATTTGAAACAGGACCCCACTTTCTTCCTGCGGGTGTCCTGCTCGCTTACTCAAAGGAGCAGGTTAATATGGGGACACAGCGGCAAGGAAACGGGATCGGTGGGGGTTAGTGACTCCCGTTCTTTTAACTGTTAAAATCGGGGCCAATATGTCAGAATTCTGCAAGATATGTTAACTCAAGAGAAACATGTGCAGGGACAAAATCTTGCACCGAAATGCTGGGTTACTCATCCAGATATAATACAGGTCAGACCAGTGCCTCAAATCAGGATCTATGCACATTGAAAACCACGTGTGATCTTATCTAACTCAGTAGGTTTGATAGAGCAGGGCTAACACGCACAAAGAATTTAACATTTGCCTTGGATTTCAGCAGGCAGGTTTATTTTTGTCCACTGAACTTCAGGCAGATTTAAAAAAACACGCAAAACCTGAGCTATCAAATCTTGATTTGTGAGGCACAGCTGTCCTCTATAAGCTGACAGCCACTGCTCATGTGGTGTGTTGAGAGGAGACTTAGAAATCTGGCCCTTACTACGTAAAAAAAAACTGTGGAAACACAGATAGTCCAATGCAGTAAAAGATCGGCACCCTGACAGAAGTCACTCTTAATAACTGCTGCTTGACTCCACCTGAGGTGACAAAAGCCTCTTCAGTTTGCATTCAAATGGAGCAATAGACCTTGAACATTGGCGATCTAAATCAGTATTAACTTCTATGTTGTATTAATCTCTGGATTAGTTCAATTCTACCTAAAAGGAAAGAAAAATACCAGATACGAACAATGAGAGGTAAGAGTTTATTTTAAATGCCTGATCTATTATATTTGTATAAGTGAACATTGGGAAATGGTCATTTAGAATTTGTCTCTTGTACTTTTTGATTCAGCCAAACATTCGCCCAGATTTTGCTGGAATGGGGCATTTTGCGGAGTACCCCGTTAGTTACTTTCCCTCACCCTTCAGATTGAGCATTTTTTGCGCCGCAGATTGCTAGATGTGTGAGCTGATAACGGCGCGGCGAGGGCCATGGGGCATCTGGGACCTTGGTGAACGGTGGGGTCAACAGTCTATCTCCTTAACCAATGAGATTTAAGGATTGAGAAAGAACCAGAGAAACGATGGAGAAGGAAATAGGGCGAATTAGAGTCAAACCAGGTACAGAAAGAGAAATAAAGAGAGGGAAACACGGTGGCATAGTGGTTAGCACTGGTGCCTCACAGCGCCAGAGACCCGGGTTCGAATCTGACCTCGGGTGACTGTCTGTGTGGAGTTTGCACATTCTCCCCGTGTCTGCGTGGGTTTCCTCCGGGTGCTCCGGTTTCCTCCCACAGTCCAAAAATGTGTGGGTTAGGTTGATTTGGCTATGATAAATTGACCCTTAGTGTTAGGGGGGATTAAATATGTGGGGTTATGGGGATAGGATGGGATATGTTAGGGGGAATTAAATACGTGGGGTTACGGGGGTAGGGTGGGATATGCGTACTGTGGGGATTAAAGCAGGGACAGGGTACTGGATTTGGATGATCAGCCATGATCGTATTGAATGGCGGAGCAGGCTCGACGGGCCGAATGGCCTACTCCTGCTCCTAGATTCTATGTTTCTATGTTTCTATGAAACAAAGATTTGACTGAGAGAGAAAAAAGAGACAGAAAGGGAAAGTAAGGAAAAAATTACAAAATTGTAAATTTAAAAAATCTGTAACAACAATTTACACCTGCAGGAATGAGACTTCACAGTTTCAATTATTCCCTTTCTGGGCCCAAAGATTGAGAGGCATTGCAGGAACATAAATCTCGTCATTAAAAGGGCACTTTTATGCTGTTAAGTACTAGCCCTGACTTTCAGTGGCGAGTTTAATTGGTATGGTAATTAACGTGCAAATGTAGCAATTTCTTGACACTCACGGGGAGGTTGAGAGCGAGCTGCTGTTTTCGCGAGACTAACGGTGGAGTGGAGCAAATCGTCCAGCAATTTGTGTCAATTTGCAAATCACGGTTTATCTGTTCCTCGCCACAAATTGCTGGATGATTTACACATTAATAACGGCATACGCATTAAACTCACCGTTATTTTGCCAGCAAATTCTGGCCCAACGATTTGTGCATCTAAGTAAAGGAGTAACTCTTTCATGGCCGTAACAACAATTCTGCAGCAAAATCAACAAGTCTAACAAGGGCATGCATGAAGTAGTGCAAGTGAATGGCTGGTTCACATGCCTCTGCACCAGTGACAGGAAACATTGAAAGCATGCAGTCTTAACATCCTTGGGTACAGTTGGAAAGTCCGCTGGGTTACTAGCACAGGGAGGTAGCTAGCCATCATGTTTTCAAGAAGCAGACAAGCCCTGGTGCGCCATGCAATAACTTGTGTGCTTCTGTTACGTGTACTATTAACTGAAGGAGGACGTGAAATCATCCAGCTCACCTACTCCGTCAGTTAGCGGTACACATAGGAGAAACACACAAGTTATTAAGTGGCACACTATTTTGCAAAGAAAAGAGGATAGCACAGTGACACATCATGTTGAACACATGTACACCACCTACATTACTGCATTAATGAAAGAAAACAGGAAACTTTTACACGTTGAAGACAGAAATCACACGGCATCTCAGACTACCGTCACGTACCTGCGTACAACCAAGTTACATGAAACATAACCAGACTTTTGGGAGATGGCTAAGTGAGCACCCCTTTTGCTTGAAAGCAGTGTATGAATTGCGGGGGGGGGGAGGGAGGGTGTTAAAGGGATGGGTAAACTAACTTAAACCACAGGGAAAATAAAAGTAAATAAATTCATAACTAAGATAATAGTATTTTAGGCAACACAGAAAGTAAAATATATCAACCTCAGTAATAACAATTGCACATTTTATCCAAATCTAATGTTATAGTAAGAATAAGAGGTGTGAGGCCCTGCACCTCAGATGGAGCGTGCAGACAGCTAGTGCAAGCAGATAATTGTGGATGTGCTGTCCACAGTTTTCTCTCTATTGAAGTTAATGGATGGAAAATTGTGGCTAGCATGCCCACAATTATCCGATAGATGCTGGTTGCGTGTGAGACCCTTATTGGTAAGGGATCTCGCCTTAACATGGCCTTTTGTATAAGGATCTAATAAGAAAGTGTCTGGACTCCAAAAACCTGCTAAGTGTTCTCCTAATCACACATGTTTCTTTCATTCGGCCAACGTTAAATGAATTGGGAGCCAATATATTATATTTGAGTTTGTAAAATTTGCACTATATATTTGTCATTTCTTTCCCAATAAGTGATAAATACAGGAACATTCTTAATGACCTTCCACACGAGAAATTTACAGTACAGGTCATTTTAACTTAAGCCCCCTGTAAGAAACAGACTGGATTGGATTGGCCATTCATTTTACACCCCGTCCGATTTTACATTCCAGGTCAGGTAAGCGTCATACTAAATTTGCCGCTGGAGGATCACAATGCTTTAATTTATGGCGTTAGTCGCCAATAATGTAATTACAGCAAACTCCAGGTCATTATTGTGCTCTTCCAATGAAAAATATTGTCATGTACAGTCAGTGCAATTTACTCAACAGGTAACTAAACTTATGTCTGTTTACATTGGATACAGGTGGAATCGCTTTGGGAATTCTTGGTTTCTTATTAGTACACTCAGTTATTGGATGTCCAGAAAGATGTCTATGCAACATTACTCTGAAAGAAGTGAGCTGCACAGATAATGGACTGTCTGAGATACCAAAAGGTATTCCTCCTGACACAGAAATTCTATACTTACAGAACAACCAAATTCACACAATATCAAATGCTGCATTTACTGACATGTCTCAGCTGCAAGTTTTAGACTTGTCAAATAACATTATTTCAAGTTTATCATCAAATACATTTGATGGACTGCATAATCTTCTCAACCTGAATCTTGCAAATAACTCCATCAACTATATGGACAACAAAATCCTTCATTCAACCCAAAATCTCAAACAACTGGATTTATCATTTAACAATCTTACAAGTTTGCCCGAGGGCTTGTTCAAGAACCAAAAGAATCTGACCTGGCTTGCTATGCATCAAAACCAACTTCATCAACTGGACAGGGCCCTTCTGGATTCACTGTCAAATCTACAGGTACTTTTGTTCCAGAAAAACCATTGGAAATGTGACTGTCATGTGACTGGACTGAAACTCTGGCTAGAGAGCTTTCTGTACAAAGGTTAGTAGACAAATATGATTTACCATTTCAAGAATCATCAGTGCTGTTAGTTCTCATGGATCATACAGATTGGCACTGCATTCTCTAGAAGCTGGTTACAACCTTTACCATTCTGTTAATTTTACGATGACTCCAACTCATATTCAAAAGTCATAGCAGTGTCACAATATGAAAAGTAAATCCTTTCATAACTCAAAGTTGCCTCTGTTTTTTGTCAGCTCTTACACATACGGATTTATCACTTATTTGACCTCCTAAGGTGATAATGGTATTAAAAGTTTTTCTTCTAAATAATGATGTATACTAATCACATAAGGATGACTTCTTGTGTAAATCATGCTCTCAATGACACCATTGTCAGGGGCAGGTTTTACACAGAGTATGGCAATCCATGAAATTTCAGCAAGTATAAATATTTCATTAGAGTGGCTCCTACGCATAACAGCATGAAACAGTAGATAGAATAACACAGGAAAAAATAACAGAGGATGAATTCAACTCGAGCTGTTTTGTTTTTGATAGTAGATAAAGTGAAGGAATAGGACATTGATGGAGGCATAAACAAATAGGTGGAAAAAAAGAGATGATGGCTGATCTTAAAAAGAAAATAATAGCAATAAAAGTCAGATAGAATATTACCGTATTAAACTGTACTCTTTCTCTACTCTTCACACAAATCCTGGGATACACTGCATGAAAAATACAATGGAAGTGAGATTCTGGGTATCGGAAATTTTACCAGTAGCAGAATTAAATCTGGAAAGAGCTATGCTGCATGATTTAACAGGTTTACTGTTTGCGAGAGCTTACATGCATGTGTACCAACTTAGGGGGGCAAAAACTGTGGTGCTTTGTATTTACCTCTCCCTGTTTGTCTGATTCCAGCTGCTCTGCCTCTCTCCTCTCCCCACCCCCCACCCCTTTTTCCTGATGATCGGACTCAGATGTCAGAGTCTCCAACTGCAGTTCTGTCTCCAATTATCATTTCCTTGGTTCGAGTGGGCATGTTCTTAGAACTTTCTGGTTAGAGGTCTGCTTAGCTTTTGCAGCAGCAAGTTATAAAGGGGCAGAGACAGACGAAGTGAGTGGGCAAAACTCAACAGATCTGGGTTCTGCCCCAAAAGTGGCCCCTTGTGCGCAATTCATCCTCTTTATGTCTTCCCAGGTCCTTGGAATTTCAGATTCTTGTTGTTCTCACATGTGAATGAAACCTATACCCTTTGTGCATTTTTTGTGATCTCGTGCTATGCAAATTGCGCTTTTCTTCTGACACTGCCCACAGCAGGTGGTAGAGGATAGGTTGCTCGACTATGGATGCACAGATGGTGGATAAATCAATGATATTTCCGGATTGTAGGTATCTGAATCTTGTCCTTGATAGCAGGGAACTCTGGCTACCAGATCTCAAAATCACGATAATTACAGATGAGTTCATCCTCCAGAAGTGCCCAACAGTTCCCTCCTCCCCGTCCCCCCTATTGCAGTATCTAATTGTTTCTCAAATGTGTCCAGGATTTTCGCTTCCACCACTCTATCTGAAACTCCATTCCAAGTGTTCATCACTCTATCAAGAAGAACCTCCTGACATCAGTCCTAAAGTTACCTTTTACTAGTTTGAAACCATGAGCGCGATCTTGCCAGCCCGGGGGAGGCGGGTATGGAGGCGGGACTGCTGGGAAAATGGCAGAATTTGGGGGCGGGTGCCCAACCCACCTCCATGCCATCTTCCCAGGAGGCGGGTAGCCGTCCCGTCCCGGGTCCCGTCTCCTTGGAGGCGGGAAAGGATTAAAGCCTATTAGCTGCCTGTTAACAGGTAGTTAACAGGCAGAAAATAGGGTTATCCCCTTTTTGCCCTCACAAGTGCGGGCTTCCCGAAGGCTCCGAAACCCGCCAACGAGGCGAGGCGAGTAGTGGGTCTGCGGGGGTTGGGTGCAAAAGTGTGCTGTGAAGGTAAGTGATGGGTGCAAGAGTGGAGAGGTGAGTATCTGAGGTAAGTGCAAAGTGTTATTAAAAGTGTACTTACCTTTGTTTCTTCCTGCAGGCTCCAGTCAGTGTGTATGCGGAGAGTCTCGCACCTCCGCATTGGGGATGACAGATGGCCGTTGCATTCTCCAATGCAACAACCATCTCATTTCTGCAAAAGAAAGATATTTGATGAGGTCTTGAATTCAAGACCTCATCAAACTACAGAGAATGTCACTGTTTGACAGCTTCACAGAGCTGTCAAACGATGACAATTCATCTGTCAAAAATTTTTGACAGATGAAATGTCAAACGTTGACGTTCTCTGCAATCGGCTTCCCCTTAATTGGCCTGCTAAGCCCGCTGGGTGGGCTTAACAAGGTCAATCAAGGGAAAATAGCGTGGGTTTGCCAGAAGTTGTTGGAGGCGAGACTGAAACCCGACAAGTGGGAGTCCCGCCTCCAAAAGCTCCCCATTGGCAAAATCACTCCCCATGTTTCCTTGTCTTACTCCCACAATTTAATTTAAAGTAATATTCCAGATTTACCTTTTCCATGTCATTTTATATTTTATATAATAGCTCTATAAGATCACCCCTCAGACACCTCCTTTCCAGGTTGAAAAGCTTGAGTTGCTCTAGTCTTTCCTCATATTCCAGACCCCTGACTCTTGGACAAGCCTTACACAGAATTGCATAGAATATACAACAGAGAAACAGGCCATTCGGCCCAACCAGCCCAATATGCTTATGTATCTTCCCCTTAAATGCATCTATATTATTCACCTCAACTACTCCCTGTGGTAGTGAGTTCCACATTCTCACCACTCTCTGGGTAGCTTGTGTTGCTTCTCTGCACTGCCTCCAGTGCTTGAATGTCTCCCTTGTGACTTGGTGGCCATAACAGTGCTCAAAGTCTGGTTTGACTAGAGTTCTGAACAGGTTGATCATGACTTCTATGATCTTCCCAGGTTTACTTTTTCATCTAGATTAGGGTAGGAACATGGAAGAATCAGAGTTTAATGTTGCTTGCCTTGTGCCTGGCACTTTTCATTATCAATTGACGTTTGTGTTAGTGAAATATGCATTACTGATAGTTTCAGTCTCCAATCAACAGAGCTATAATGGCAACAAACGCTTTTGTCAGGATCAATAAGAACATAAGAAATAGGTGCAGGAGTAGGCCATTTGGCCCCTCGAGCCTGCTCCGCCATTCAATAAGATCATCGCTGATCTTCTACCTCATCTCCACTTTCCTGCACTATCCCTATATCCCTTGATTCCCTTAATATTCAAAAATCTATCGATCTCTGTCTTGAAGATACTCAACGACTGACCCTCCACAGCCCTCTGGGGTAGAGAATTCCAAAGATTCACCACCCTCTGAGTGAAGAAATTTCTCCTCATCTCAGTCCTAAATGGCCGACCCCTTATTCTGAGACTGTGACCCCTGGTTCTAGACTCCCCAGCCAGGGGAAACATCCTCCCTGCCTCTACCCTGTCAAGTCCTGTAAGAATTTTGTATGTTTCAATGAGATCACCTCTCATTCTTCTAAACTCCAGAGAATATAGGCCTAGTCTACTCAATCTCTCCTCGTAGGACAATCCCCCCATCCCAGGAATCAGTCTGCTGAACCTTCGTTGCACTCCCTCTACGGCAAGTATATCCTTCCTTAGGTAAGGAGACCAAATCTGTACATAATGCTCCAGGTGTGGTCTCACCAGGGCCCTATATAATTGCAATAAGACGTCTTTATTCTTATACTCAAATCCTTTTGTAATAAAAGCCAACATACCATTTGCTTTCCTAATTGCTTGCTGTACCTGCATGTTAACTTTCAGTGATTCTTGAACAAGGACACCCAGGTCCCTCTGAACACCAACATTTCCCAATCTCTTACCATTTAAAAAATACTCTGCTTTTAGATTTTTCCTACCAAAGTGGATAACTTCACATTTCTCCACATTATATTCCATTTGCCATGTTCTTGCCCACTCACTTAGCCTGTCTATATCCCCTTGAAGCCTCCTTGCATCCTCCTCACAACTTACATTCCCACCTAGCTTTGTATCAGCAGCAAATTTGGATATATTACATTAGTCCCCTCATCCAAATCATTGATATAGATTGTGAATAGCTGAGGCCCAAGCACTGATCCTTGCGGTACCCCACTAGTTACAGCCTGCCAACCCGAAAATGACCCGTTTATTCTTACTCTCTGTTTTCTGTCCGTTAACCAATTCTCAATCCATGCTAATATATTACCCCCAATCCCATGAGCCCTAATGTTGTTTAATAACCTCTTGTGTGGCATCTTATCGAATGCCTTCTGAAAATCCAAATACACCACATCCACTGGTTCCTCCTTATCTATTCTGCTAGTTACAACCTCAAAAAACTCTAACAGATACGTCAAACGTGATTTCCCTTTCAGAAATCCATGTTGACTCTGCCCAATCCTATAATTATTTCCAAGTGCCCTGTTACCACGTCCTTAATAATAGATTCTCGTATTTTCCCTACTGCTGATGTCAGGCTAACTGGTCTGTAGTTCCCCGTTTTCTTTCTCCCTCCTTTCTTAAATATGGGGGATTACATTTGCCACCTTCCAAATCTGCGGGGACCGTTCTAGAATGTATGGAATTTTGGAAAATGTCAACCAATTAATCCACTATCTCTATAACCACCTCTTTCAAAACCCTAGGATACAGGCCATCAGGTCATGGGGATTTATCGGCTTTCAGTCCCATTAGTCCCATCAAGAGGCTCGTTTTCAGCTTGTTAGGTACTAACTTGTAATAATATTTGGACTATTGTGATTAGTTCAATACTATTCACTAAACTTTTTTGCTATTTGTTATCAGGATGCAGGTGACACTGGCAAGGCCACATTGATTGTCATCCCTAGTTGCTCAGAATACAACCGAGTGGCCAGCTTGGCCTTTTCATAGGGCATTAAGAGTCAATAGAGACATGTGTAGGTGGAATAGGGACATGTGTAGGTGAGAGACTGAGTAAGGGAGTGAAGCAGTTGAGTTTTTACAATCTAGCCATCTTTTTCTTTACCAGATTTATTGAATTTAATTCCACAACTCACCATGGTGGGATTTAAAATCACAACCTCTGGGTTGCTAATCCAGTACTGTGACACTACACTGCCATAACTATATACTATACTTCTCAAAAAGTGGGTAACATGAGTTGGTATCTGTGAGAAAACTTCACCATTTCTGCATGTTCATAAATTCCTAGCATTGTATAACTAACGGATCTGTTAGAGACTGAGGATTATAGCACTTGTAAACTCACCCCGCCCACAACCTGGATGAATTTTGGGTATCTGTATATGTCAGAAATTGGTATTTTTGATTTATTAGAGCGCATTCTTGAACTGGAGATGCATGAAAAAGACAGTGAGACTTGACATAAGCCCTTTTTCTCATGAATCCTCGTGTGAGAGATTGTACTCTTATCCAGGTGAGAAAAAACAGTATGTAATAATAATAGCTTCACAAGCCACTACATATTCAATTACCTAACTGAATTATTTTAAGATTGTGATTTAATATTTTCAGAATATAAAAACGTATTACAACAAAACAGCTCAGTGAGTAGACATCTAGAGAATCAACAAATGTTCTTGAATCTGTAATCTTATTGCCTGGTGTCCACTTATTATTAAACTACTCAGAAGTAAATCCAAAAAAATGAGGAACAGGAATAAAAGGGAAGGGACTTGGAATTCCTTTATTTGGCATAATTGCCCTTTAAATGACTACAGGCATCCTTCCAGATGTAATAATTGTATAGCTCATATGAAAATGAATTTGCCCTTTTTTATTTTTTAAAAGACTTTAAATCATAAACAAATTCCATGCTATGACTCATTCTCTTTTATATAGGAGGCCAGATTGATGAGATTCTGTGTACAGAACCAGAAGATTTAAGGAGTAAAGACCTTATGAAAATTCCTCATGAATTATTCCAGCCATGTTCCTCCGTTAAGTACAAGTCATCTCATGCTGACTCTGACCACAGAAGTTCCACTACACAAAACCTGCATGACAAAAATGAAAATGACAACAATTCAGACTGCAATCCAAAGGCCAAGCAACGATCTGGCAGTTTACGTCATGCTATTGCCACAGTTGTGATAACTGGAGTCATCTGTGGCATTGTTTGCCTGATGATGTTGGCAGCAGCAATTTATGGCTGTTCTTATGCAGCTGTTATGGCTAAATATGAAAGGGAACTAAAGAAACTGGAACATCTGGATCCAGAGGTTGAACAGGGAAGTGCTGAAGAGAAGGAGCCACTAGACGGTTCACTGCCATGAATTTCAATTTCCTGCCTTGCTTTTCAAATATCATGACAAAATGTTAGAAACAAACATGTCAGAAATGGTGACAATCTATGGTCAACATCTCATTCATAAGAGCGAGCAGATATCTAACATCCAAGACTGGTTTAATTTATTATAGCACTTTGGACCCTCAGAATTTTGCATGTAAATCATTTATTGTGTATCTTAGTTTAGATTTACTTTAAACAGTGTCAACACAATTATGAATAAGGTGAAGAATCAAACACAGAAGGGAAATATTGAACATGTCATTAAGGAATGCCATGCATTCCAGGGTATAGTGCAAGAAGGATCTTTTGCCTTTTTCATTTGAACATTAATTGTAAAATATGGTTTATTCTAGATCTATATTAGTCTAATATACAGGAATGTGACTGGGAACACATCGGTATCCTTTACTGAAGATACATTTTAGCAATTTATTTTGTGTTAGGTTTTAGGGCTAAAGTTATTCAGTTCAGGTAAGCCGCAAAGATATGGCCTTGAAATTATGCAGTGGAATAGTAGTGTGCCAATGGTTAATGCAGGCACATGAAATTCCTGATACTCCTATTTTAACAGAGGCATTCAGTTGCTTAAAATAAAATAAACAAATAAATTATACAAGTGTATTAAGTGCTCATAAGCTATTATAGCACAGTATAATTTCAAAACCTAAGGGGAAAAATTGGGTTGCTTTGAGCCTCCCGTAGCGCCCCAAGGGGGCGCTAACAGGGCGCAAAGCACCTAGCGCCTGGGCGCGGTGCCGCGAACACCTCCCACGAAATTCAGTGGGAGGTTAACAGCGGCAGTAGCCAGTAGCGCCCCGTGGCGCTCTGCCTCCGGCGATGATATCATCGCTGTGCGCAGCGCCCCGCTCGCATCCCGGCCGCAAACTTTGCTCGCGCCCCCTGTCCTACCGGCGGATGCTATGTCCGACAGGGTCAGGGCGCCGTGTTTGCGGCCGGGGTGGCGCAAATTAAAGGGCAGGTGCCGAGCGGCCATTTTTTTGGGGGCCGCCTGCCAGCACCTGCCCTCTTTCGCCTCCTCCTGCGGGGTGCCAGCCGAGATCGGTCAGCCCGGCACTCCTCTTGAGGGCCAGGCTGTTTTCCCGGCACTCGCTCCCCGGTGGCCCAGCAGGGCCCCGGTGCGCACTGCGCTAGGCCCCTCCCCTTTAATCAGGGGAGAGAGGCCTGTAGTACCGTGGCGCTACGTGCCGACGCGCGTGGCGCTGCTGCACGTAGCGCCGCGATATTGAATGGGAGCACCCCAAGAGGGAGAGGGAGCGCCTCCAGTAGTGCCCCACCTCCTGCTTGGGGCGCTACCATTCAATTTTCGGCGCAGGGGTGTTAACTTATTCGGGGCACTAAAGGTAGCGCCCCAAAGGGGGCGCGAGCCAATTTTCCCCCCTAAGTGACTGGAAACCTAACACTACTTCAGAATAAACTTCTGAAAATATTTTCAGATTAATATGACCAATAACTGTACCTCTCCATTGTTTTTAAATGGAAAAAAGCTAATGATGATCAAGATTTATGTTTGAATACAGTATCAATTTTTAATTATTAAAATAATAACACAAAAGGTAGATAAGAATGTAAAAGTATTTAAAATATATGCTTTGTGAAAAGTATCCTCTGTAATCAATAACAAACACATTTTAAATTTTAAATTAAAAGGCTGACAAAGTTATGTACATCTGTTTTAGTTTCTTCAATTACATCAATATGTTAACAAAGCTGCTGTGCCCCAAGACATAAAATAGAATTTATAAAGTTTTTCAAAGTGCTTAGTATGTTTTGTATGTTTTATTTTTTAATTTCTCTTAGTTTCCTTTAATGTTTACAGTAAAAATAATTCCCAGCAGATTTTGCTATGTGTCAATAATGGTTTCTAAACAGAAGGATGCTTGTGAACCAGAGTAAATGAACCAGAAGAACATCTGTGGAGCCTGTTGATGAAGCTCCCAGTTAGCCATTACCACGGGCCAGAGATCTCATAATGTTTGATGCACATACCCCCATTTGCAAACTGTTTTACTGTGCTTAAGCTTAAATAAATTACATTTAGACTATATTTGTTACACATACCATTTTTAAAGAAAAAATCTGACTGAAAACCTTCCAACAGAAATGTGTACCAACCGAAATCTTTTAAAAGCTTTATACTTTATCTTAGGGTGACCATATTTTCTAAACCTAATCCGGGGACACACAGGGTGGGAGCACAGCAAAGTAGCCAGGATGGAAAATGGAGGTTGCGCAGCGTAGTGAGGCAAAAGTTTTTAGCAGCCTATATTTTAACAGTTGCACACCTGACCCCGACTCCCCACCCCCCCACCCCCCCCCCCGTGACTGAGGTCACACCTGAACCCCCACAGTGTCTCGGATTAGCCTGTCCCCCTTCCCCCGGTGACTGTGACTGGGCACCCCCCTGCGCTCACTCCCTTACCCGCTCCGGTTGCCGTGCTCCCAGGTACTTCCGGCGCCGACAATCCAGCAGCACGAGCCCGGTTGGAAACACAGAAACAACAACTCGCACATGCGCAGAAAGACCACCCAGTCGCGCATATGCAGTGAGTCACTCTGGCCATTGTACATGTTGTTGTTTAATTTAGCCTTAGAGCCGCAAACTGACAGCTCAGGAGTGTACACTCACTGCCCAGGATACACTTCGGGGATGTGTTTTGTGAACCGGGGACTCTTACATTGTTTGCCCGGGAACACAGGCCAGTTAGCCTGACATCAGTCATCGAGAAAATGCTGGAATCCATTATTAAGGAAGTGGTAATGGGGCACATAGAAAATCCTAATGTGATTAGGCAGAGTCGACATGGTTTTATGAAAGGGAAATCATGTTTAAAAAATTTATTAGAGTTTTTTGAGGATGTAACTAGCAGGGTAGATAAAGGGGAACCAGTGGAAGCAGTATAATTGGATTTCCAAAAGGCATTCAATAAGGTGCCACATAAAAGGTTGCTACGCAAGATGAGGGTTCATGGGGTTGGGGGTAATATATTAGCATGGATAGAGGATTGGTTAACAGACAAAAAACAGAGAATAGGGATAAACGGGTCATTTTCAGATTGGCAAGCTGTAACTAGTGGGGTGCCGCAATGATCAACGCTTGGGCCTCAGCTATCTACAATCTATATTAATGACTTAGATGAAGGGACCAAGTGCAATGTATCCAAGTTTGCTGACGATACAAAGCTAGGTGGGAAAGTAAGCTGTGAGGAGCACACAAAGAGCCTGCAAAGGGATATAGACGTGTTAAGTGAGTTGGCAATAAAGTGGCAGATGGAGTATAATGTGGAGAAACGTGAGGTTATTCACTTTGGTCGGAAGAATAGAAAAACAGAATATTTTTTTAAATGGTGAGAAACTATTGCATGTTGGTGTTCAGAGAGATTAGGGTGTCCTCATACAGGAAACACAGAAAGTTGGCATGCAGGTACAGCACTGATACCTGGGATGGCAGGAATGACGTATGAAGAGAGATTGGGTCGATTGGGCTTGTATTCGCTAGAATTTAGAAGAATGAGAGGGGATCTCATTGAAACTTATAAAATTCTAACAGGACTAGACAGACTAGATGCAGGAAGGATGTTCCCGATGGCGGGGGAGTCCAGAACCAGGGGTCACAGTCTAAAGATAAGGGGTAAGCCATTTAGGACTGAGATGAGGAGGAATTTCTTCACCCAGAGAGTGGTGAATCTGTGGAATTCTCTACCACAGAAGACAGTTGAGTCCAATTCATTAAATATATTCAAGAAGGAGTTAGATATATTTCTTAAGGCTAAGGGGATCAAGGGATATGGGGAGAAAGCAGGGACAGGGTACAGGATTTGGATGATCAGCCATGATCGCATTGAATGGCGGAGCAGGCTTGAGGGGCCAAATGGCCTACTCCTGCTCCTATCTTCTATGTTTCTATGCAAGCAATTAGGAAGGCAAATGGCATGTTGGCCTTTATTGCAAGGGAGTTGGAGTACAAGAGTACAGATGTCTTACTACAATTGTACAGGGCTCTGGAGACACCACACCTGGAGTACTGTGCACAGTTTTGGTCTCCTTATCTGAGAAAGGATAGACATGCCTTAGAGACGGTGCAACGAATGTTCACTAGATTGATCCCTGGGATAAGAGGGTTGTCCTGTGAGGAGAGATTGAGTAGATTGGGCCTATACTCTCTGGAGTTTAGAAGAATGAGAGGTAATCTCACTGAAACATTTAAGATTCTGAGGGGGATTGACAGGGTAGATGCTGAGAGGTTGTTTCTCTTGGCTGGAGAGTCTAGAACTAGGGGGCATAGTCTCAGGATAAGGGGTCGGCTATTTAAGAGTGAGATGAGTAGAAATTTCTTCACTCAGAGGGTTGTGAATCTTTGGAATTCTCTACCCCAAAGGGCTGTGGAAATTGAGTTGTTGAGTATATTCAAGGCTGAGATAGATTTTTGGATTCATGGGGAATCAAGGGATATGGCAATCAGGCAGGAAAGTGGAGTTGAGGTCGAAGATCAGCCATGATCTTACTGAATGGCGGAGCAGACTCGAAGGGCCATATGACCTACTCCTGTTCCTCACTCTCATTAGCCTCTTGGTTTCCCACTACTTTTGGTATGCTTTTTGTGTCTTCTTCTGTGAAGACAGATGTAAAATATTTGTTTAAAGTCTCTGCCATTTCCTTATTTCCCCTAATTATAATTTCTCCTGTCTCAGCCGCTAAGGGACCAATGCTTACTTTTGCTACTCTCTTCCTTTTTACACACTTGTAGAAGATCAGGCTCATACCAGTTAAGTAGATACCGAGTGGTTTAAATGCAGATAATGCACACCAAATTCTGGAACACTGTACCAGCGCCTACTGCTGGAGAAGGCCCGCCACAGTACTACTACGGTCAAACTCAGTGGGTGGGTCTCAGTGGAGGTGGTGCAGCCAAACTGGAGATTCAACTGCTCTTTACTGTGATTTTTGTGGCAAATTTACATTGCTATCTGCAACAGACACAGGACAACTAAGGATTCCATTATACTGCAGATCCTAATTACATTTAACATCATTTTGTTCCTTTCTATGGGCTCTTGTTTCAAATATTTTCGTTGCATAATCAGTGCTCAGTTTCACACTACTAAACACCGAGAAGCATACAGCAGTACAAGTGCAGCCAGTGTTCATAACTAACTGGCTTGGAGCAGTTACTTACACATTTCTTTGTCATTAAACTGTCAATGTGAAGGGGTTTCAGATGCTTATTGGTGCAAAAGTGGCAATATAACTCAGAGGTCAAACCAGCAATCTGTCTCCCAAATGCACTGATGTTAGACCATCACAAGAGGCACTTTATAAAATTGCTTTTGAATCATTTTAGTCTTAAGACAAAGTAGAATTCACTGCCTGTGCTCTTCTAACATTAAAAATTAACTGGCCAGAAAATGGAACTCTTGCATGTATGTGCAATGTTCCATTGTCACTGAGCTCAATGTAAAGTGCAGTGTTAAAATGCTGCTGCTATAAAAGTTATTAAGTACTCAGCAGCTGCATCATTTTTTGTTTATGTGCATGATGCTGGTGATGATGGAGGAGCTGATGTTGGTGGTGGTCATGGGGTAAAATACTTGCAAAATGTTTGAGTTGTTCCAAGTTAATTCAGATTATGCAAAAAAATTAGATTCTCCTAACCTCATTTTTGCGTATTCATTGACGGTTCCTCACGTGACATGGTAAGTGGGGAACATTGTGCAATTTTGTTCGCAAACTGGTATTCCAATAAATGACACTGAGTCCTAGATGCCAACATTTGCCTACCATTATGGCGGGCAACTAATAGCAGGCCAACAAAAAGCTTATTAATATTCCTTGCCATTCAAAAGATTCAAAGCACTCACATTTAGTGATATATAATAGTCCCGACCTGTAACATGATGCTTCACTAGATTAATAAATGAAGGGGCTTTGAACTTTAAATGTGATTGGACAACAGAATATGTACTGTATTGAGAACAAACTATTAAGTATTTTGATGTTCTTTTAACAGCAGTATGTACATAAATAAATAGACTTAGCACTCAATTAAAAACTACTTTCAGGTTAAAGTAAAGATGCAATAACACTAATTTATAACAAAAATAATTTAAATACATAGGGGCTGAAATTCATTATAGCCCCGTTTGGGCCGCTAAATTTTAAAAGTTTGGAAAATTAGTGGCAGGCGCTAATGTTTCCAAACTTTAAAAAAATTCGGTAAAGCGCTCCACTTCCTTCTTGGCGCGCAATCGGCAACAGGCTGGGGCGGGGACTTCAGCAGCTCTGCACACTGGGCCGTGCAGCGCTGCCGCATTCAAAGGCTCCTTCCCTCCCTTAAAGGGAAGGGCCATCGCTGGAGGCTCTGCGATTTAAAAAGTACCTACCTGGACCACCAAGGCAGCCGTGATCCCGCGCGATCAGCCCGGTACTCAAGCAGAGCAGCTGTCGGTGTTTTCGCCCGGCGCTGCTGCAGGGGGCGGAAGTCAATTTCGGGTCCAGGGCTATGCGCACGGCAATGACGTCACGATCTCTGGGCGAAGGAGATCGGGGCGCAACGCCATAGTGCCGCCATAAAACTCCCGCTAAATGTGGCGGGGGCGGTAACGGGAGGCACAAAGGCACCCAATTTCGCCCCCACAGTGCATTGTTTAAAGCAGGACATACCAAGCTTTCAATTACCCAATGGTCAATTTTCAATGATCAATTTTCAAATATACTAATTGATTTTGCTAAAAGTGGACAAGTGACTAAGTTGGTATCTTGTGCCAGTTTGCCTCAGTTGGTAGCATTCTTGCTTCTGAATCATACAGTAGTGAGTTCAAGTCCTAGTCCAGAACATAGGGATCGAGGTTACCCCTACCCACCCGGTCCCTACCCGCCCAGTGAAACAAGAAAGTTAATATCGACCGGGTGACACCTGCCAATGTACCGACTCCATCCCATCGTCTTCAATTTTAACCAACTGTTCTGAGCTGGTGGCAAAGGCACCCACATGAAGCTGGTGGGGTTCTTCTTCAAATATGCAGATGGGGGTCCGATGGCGTCATCAGACCCGAACTGCATTTGTAACTCCAACCTGAGCGGGGAAGCCACTGCAGCTTTCCCGCCAGGTAAGTCAAGTGAAGAGGATGGGAACCAGAAGAGGCCATTCAAGGTAAGTGTTTTACTTTTCTTTGTGGGGCTAGGAGGAGCACTCCTGCTCCTCTGGGCTTCACAAGGAAATTTTAGCCCTCCCCTGCCCCAGACTCACCCCGCTTCCATACCACCGCACCACCCCCATCCCCCCAAAACTCTATACTTACCCGAGTGGCAGTGAGCAGCCCTTAGCCACTCAAATTTCCACAGACCGTAGGCCAGTTCCTGCCCACTTTCTGCCTGTTCTGGACAGCAAGTCAGCCAGTGGCATGTTAATGGGGCCTGGCAGTTAAAATTGCTGTGGCCTAATTCTGCCGCGGGCGTGCGGGAATCCAACTGAAACCAGTTAAAATCCCCGCCATAATCTGGGCTGATATTTCAGTGAAGTTCTGGGGGAATGCTGCAATGTTGAAGATGATGTGCTGTAGATAAAATGGTAAACTGAAGCCCTTCCTACCTGTTCCACTGGATGTTAAAGATCTCATAGCACTACTTGAAGAATACGTTTGACTGATGTTAACATTCCCCTAGCAACCAATAAAAATGATTTACTGGTCATTTCTTTCATTGCTGTTTGTGGGATCTGCTGTGTATAACAAAATGGCTTCCACCTTTGCCAACACAAGAGTCACTGTGCTCCAAAATACTTAATTGCATATGCTGAGAAACCTTTCCTTAATGTGTGTGATTCTCTCCCTTCAATTATTATTTTCTGTTCTGGGAATTGATATATATTTACTACAATATTATGGCAATTAGGATTCTGTTGTCACATCAGCTGGTTATATAGAAAGGAACTCAACAGGAGACTTTATAAAGATATATATTAACCATAATTAGATTCTCATATTTAAGCAAGCAAGTTCATAAACAGTCTATGGAATCAATTATTTTATTTGTTCTGCGGTTAATCTTTAATGTGTACATAATAATAAGGTGGGAAACATCATCAATTTTTCTCTCTCCAAAAAAGTGGATGTTCTTTGCTGGCTCATTTTCCAAAAATAGATACAGATCCAAGTCATTAAGAAGCCTGGTTCAATAAGCTCACAGTACTCAGCTTCCACCAAGTGCTTAGATATGACAACGAGCACAACATTGCTGGCAGTCATGATTTTCCGGCTTGATTTATTCAAAGTACTCCCTCATTTTATCAAGTAAAATAATAGACAGAGGAGAATTTTGTTTGAAGTTTTGTAAAAACATAAATTTTCATACTTGACTGACCTTGACCCGGGTAGCCAGCTAATCCACTCTGGTGATATCACCAATGGGAAGCATCCCATGTGACATGGGCTGTTCCACAGGAAACAGCAAGGCTGAGATTTCATGCCAGCTTGAAACTGCTACAGAGATGCCTGAAACAGCAGGGAAATCTACATCTCCAGCCTATGGTCGTATTGCTCCATAGCTGGTGTCAGTTCATTGCAACTTCACTGTTTGCTACAGGATGTATGGGGCACCCCCTGGCTGTTCTTAACCACATATTTGCCAAATATTTGCCCAGCCTTTGTACAAAGGAATTAATTTACATGGCAATTGACTTTTCAAAATATTTTATTAAATATAATTGCAATAGCTCATGCTGGGGTACAATTCTATGGACGTTGATTACCCTTCAGTACACAAGGGGTCATTCATCAAATGTGAACTTTGACGGTAAGTATTTTCAGGGTGTTAGATCATAGGTGTCATGATAGTTGAGCTTCATTTTGTCCTATTCCAACATCCATACTTGTGCTTTACTAGAAGATTCACTTGATAGTGATCAGATGCATAATACTTGTTCACTCTGACTCAGGAACAATGTGAAGCCAATTGCAGCATGTCTACCACTACCTCAGCTGAATAAAACCTGGGTCCTTACTGGTTTCTATGGCGCAGTTAATTACTGACTTAACTAGTTGAGCCCTCAAAGCTGTTCTTAAGTCTGGATTCAAACTGAATCATTCAAAGTTTGGAAATTCGGAATCTAATTCAAGCAAATCCCAATCCATATTCATAGAGGAACGGGAGTAGGCCATTCAGCCCCTCGAGTCTGTTCCACCATTCAATTAGACGATGGCTGATTTATATCTTGACTCCATCTCCTTTTACACCCTTGTCTAGTAAAAATCTATCGATCTCATATTTTAAATTATTAATTGCGCTAACATCTACTGCTTTTTGTGGGAGAGAGTTCCACACTTCTACCACCCTTTGCGTGAAGAAGTGTTTCCTAATTTCTCTCCTGAATGGCCTGGCTCTGATTTTAAGGATATGTCCCCTCGTCCTAGACTCCCTCACCAGCGGAAAATGTTTCTTATTATCTATCCTATTAATTCCCTTCAAAATCCTAAAAACCTCAATCAAATCACCGCTTAATCTTCTATATTCCAGGGAATACAACGCCCATCGGCAGGCATTTTAGGTTAACAGATGGGATATGTTTGTGCCGATAGCAACTTTGCTGAGTTCTATCAGCGAACAGCTTTAGAATTCTTGTGGGTATACAACAGCAAATTAAATTTCAATACCATTCCCCACTTACAGAAAGACAGTTCAGAGTGCTTTATAGAGTTGGGGAAATAAGTGGACAATGATTAGGAGGGAAACAGAAAGGCTAGAGGGCTGAGATGAAAGTAGCAAAGAGGAGGGTTTTTCAGAAACTTTTGAAAGAAAGGAGCTAAGCGGCAAAATGGAGGAATTTAGGAAGGAAGTTCCAAAGGGCAGGGACATAGTGCTTGAACAAAGCGGCGACTAATGTTGAAGTGCAGGACAAAGGAACAAGTAGTAAACCAGTATCATAGGAGTGATGGGTATATCCGTGGATGTACAGCTGCAGGAGATTGCTGAGAAGAGCGAGATAAAACCATGGAGGGATTTGAAGCCAAGGAATCCTGAATTAAATTGACGGGACCATGGCAAGCCAATGGAGCTAAGGAAGGACAAGATATTGGGAGTATGGGACCTTTTGTGGGTGAGCACATGGGTCATGGGATTCTAAATGGTTTGTAGTTTGGTGAAAATGGAGACTGGCAAGGATAGCCATGTATGAGTTTTGGCAGCAGTTGGGGAAATGGAGAGGAAGAGGTAGGTAATACCCTGGAGGTGACAGAAAGTGTCTTGGTAGTGGATTGAATCTTGTAAAGGAAGTTTCGCTCGGTTCAAAGTATGCCAAGGTTCTGCATCTCTGACTTAGCTTGAGGTGACAGCTGGGAAAGTTGATGCAGTCAACCCTAGAGATATATAAGTGCTGGTGAGAATTGAAAAAGATGGCTTTAGTTTTACCAGCATTGGGTAACATTTCCTCATCCAGGTCTTAACACTTCAAAATGTTATTCATTACATGTGAAGCACTTTGGGATATCTTGAAAAATGTGATAAGGTGCACGCATTTTCTTAATTAATGTTGGCATGCAGGTGAAGAATGCAGACAAATTTGAATATATATAGTGCCTTTAGCAAAGAAAACATCCAAAGGCCCTTCCAGAGGATTAAAATAAAATGGACATCAAGCACCGATATGAAAATTAGGAGAGGTGACCAGTGGCATGGTTGAACACATACGTTTTGGGAAGGTGGTTAACAGGGGAGGGGGGAGAGGGAGAGAAAGCAAGGTGTTTAGAGAGGAAATTCCAATCAGTTGGGTAGACAGCTGAAAGTTCTGATAGTGATGGAGAGGGATTACACAGAGCTGAGAGAGCAACAAAAGGCTCAATGTGGGAATATGGGTGGAGCAGGTCATGGAGATGGGGGCCGGAATTTTCATTACCTGGGTGGGTCGGGTGCTGCCGGTCGGCGTGGTGGGTCAGAACCGTGTTCTTCTTATCATCCCACTCCTCAGAGCAACCTTCCATTAATGTCCCCTATTAAGGCAGGTCTGCGCGTTACCCGGCCCTATTAAATGGTGCGGGTCTGATGGCGTCATCGATGACATACTTAAAGCAGCCTTGGCCACATCGGATTTAAATGTTCATCTAGGTGTGTGCAGGGAGGATATATCACCACTGGTTATTGCTCAGCCTTGCAGAGATGGCTTTACAACGACAGAGGACTGCACCCAAATTTTCAGATGACTCGGTACATATTCTTGTGGAGGGAGTCAGCGCACGCAGGGAGGTCCTCTTCCCTTCCAATGGGTGGCAGAGACCTCCCCAGGAGACAAAAAGAGCCTGGCTCCAAATTGCAGAGGAAGTAAACAGCAGGGAAGTGGGGAGGCGGACCTGGGTCCAGTGCCGGAAACGCTTCAATGATCTCCTGAGATCAGGAAAGGTGAGTGTAAAGCCATACTCACCTTCATCCTGCTGTGACTGTCATCACATCCCCATCACTCTGCCTTCCCAAGCCTACTCCTGCACATCATTCCTCACACCAACATACCTTGCATGTCCACCCATCCCTCTCTCTCTATCGACATACTCACATCCCCCTCTGACTAACCACCCCTCACACTCACCCTCACCCTAAAGCAATCATACCAACTAACACCACACAAGGAGGCCATTTGGCATTGGCACCACACTGCCTCAGAGTCACCCTCTAAAGATGAAACACACACATTCCTTACACTCATGCCATCACTCTCACTCAAACATCTCTTCTTTCCCTCCTTACAGGAGAAATGAGTGCACAATAATAGGGAGAGGGAGAGAACCGGAGGTGGCCCTCCATCCTTCGCCACTTTGATAGCAGCAGAGGAGGTCACCCTGGAGGTGTCAGGAGTTGCGGAGCAGCTGGCGGTGGGAGATAGAATTACATCTCATACAGCCACATGGCATACAGCAGTCACTCATATGGGGACTGATATCAGCAGCCAGTGAATGTTCATCATGTGCATAATGGTATCAGTAGCCATTCTTAACATAACATTTCTAAATCATCTCTTTACTCTCCCACAGGTCCATCAAGAGTCCCCCCCACTGTCCAGCCAGAAGAGGAAGATGACTCCTCAGAGGAGATCCAGTCTCTGAGGGTGCACCGTCACCAGACCGATGCGTACCCAGCACCAGCGCAGATACGTGCACCTCGGTGGGTCCCACGCGATATAGGGTAGTCTTGTCACCTGGTGTCTCACAAGTCACAAGTAAGCAAGAAGAGATGGTGGAGACAGGGACAGCAGTGGAGACTCCTCGCCGGAGATCGTGGGACGCTCCCAGCTCTGCTTAGCTGCATGCAGACGCTGAGCCTCGGGGGCCATCCAGAAAGAGAGCAATCCTGGAGATGCAGCAAGTGCAGGAGGCTCTGACAGGTTTTGCAGCTGTGATGTCTGCAAATGTGCAGGGAATGGAGGAGTCCATCTCCAACATGAGGACCACTATGTCGCAGGCGATGGGACGGTATGCTCTTCCATGGAAAGAATGGCCACCTGCATGGAGCAGCTAATGCGCCACTCACAGGAGCAGATGCTATCTATGGCGAATAGATGGCAGAGGTTCATAGACCTTCTCTCTAGGAGGGATGTCAACGTAGACTTGGGTCCTCATGGCACTACTCCTGTGCAGCAAGGTGCTCTCCAGCTCCTTGCTAGCAGGGAAGTGCGGGTGGCCCAGGAGAGGGACGATGGAGAGAGGGGACATGGAAGTGGGGGCTCCTCTCAAAGCGCTTACACTTCTCCCCATTGCGTCCTCCCTCAGTCAGAGCCCCAGATGCCTCCTCGGATTGTGATGGCTGCGTCTAACCCTGCACAGCTGCAGGAGCAGCAGACTTTGGCGGGGCCATCACAGGCTCCAAAACCCAGAGGACATCCGCCAAAAGTGTCTACGAAGTCCCAGCAGGCTGCCTCTACCTCTGCTGAAGCCACAGGTGTTGCAGCTCGTAGAAGCACGTGTAAATGAAAAATGACACAGAAGTAGATGCACAAGGGTAAGCACTTGGGTGTTTAAAGAAGTGTTTTTGTTAAGGTTCCGTTACTGTTATGTCACGTATAAAAATATTTATTTTCACCACTTTCCGGTCATGCCCATTTTTGTATGTTAGTTTGGAAGTGGCATAGTGAGTTGGAGTGAATGGTGAGACATAATGTTACCTCCAGCAATGGGGGTCAATGTGAAAGGAACGGCTTGGTCATTGTAGGGATGCTTTATGATGTTGCTGGGGGGTGAGGCGGGGGGAACCTGGCACAGCATGTTGCAGTCATATGGGTGTAATGCAGAAAGTTAAGTAAATCTGGCCATGATGAGGCTATCCCTGGCCTCCTGGGCAGAAATTTGCTCTGGTGCTGCTAACATCTGGACTTCAGGTTCCTCCTGCTCCTCCTCGGCATCTTCCAGCTGATGCTCCTCCTCCTCCTCTGAAGAGGCTGTGCGCTCTGCGCCTTGCTCCTCATGCAGCGCTAATCCTCGTTGCAGCACTATGTTGTGCAGCAAACAGCAGACGATGACGATTCTGGAGACCCTGGCTGGTGCGTACTGAAGGGCTCCTCCAGATCTGTCAAGACATCTGATGCGCATTTTCAGCATCCCTATTGTTTGCTCTATGACACATCTGGTGGACATGTGGCTTTCATCATTTCTCTCCTCGGCACATTACTTGGCCTCCTCAAGGGTGTCATGAGCCACGTCTTCAGTGGATCTTCAGTGTCTCCAAGCAGCCAGCCAGTAAGTCTGTTTGGCGGTGCAAAGAGCTGAGGGAGGATGGACTGGCGCAGGACGAAAGAATCATGGCAGCTGCCAGGGAATTTGGTGCACACATGGATGATGATCTTCCTATGGTTGCAGACCAGCTGCACATTGAGGGAGTGGAAGCCCTTGCAGTTCACAAACACTCCTGGGTGATGGTGGGGTGCCCTGATGGCCACATGTGTGCAGTCGATGATGCCCTACACCTGTGGGAAGCCAGCCAGAGTGGCAATGCCCGCTCAGTAACATTGGCGTCATCAGTGACAAAGTTGATATAATTGGCTGACTTGTCAAACATGGCATCGGTGACCTGTGTGATGCATCTGTGGGCAGCCGACTGCGAAATGCCGCAAATGTCTGTTGCAGATCTCTGGCAAGAGCCTGAGGTGAAGAAGTTGAGGGCGGTGGTGACTTTGACAGCCACTGGTAAGGCGAGTCCACCAGGTTCTCTGGGCTGCAGGTCTTGCTCCAGCAAGCTGCAAATGTCTGCGCCAACCTGGTATGATAGCCTGAGTCTCCTTTGGCACTGCTGCTCCGTCATGTTGAGGAAGCTCATCCTCTGCCTGTATACCCTGTGTTGGGGGTATCGCCTCCGGCGCGGTGCAGCCCTGCACTGATGCCCTCTGTCCTGTGGAGCATCGGGTCATTGAGGAGAAGGTTGTTGGTGTTGTTGCTGCTGCTGGTGTGCCTGCTGCTGCTGATGTTGGGGCTCATCCTGGTCCGATTCTAAGGACCAAGGTGAGACAGTATAAATGGCACCCATGCTGATGTAATAGATGGCAGATCAAGTAGAGATCAGAGAAGCAATCTGTCAATGGTGTGATAGTTAGCAGCAATGTGGTGAGAGTGGCTTCCGAAGTTGCAGAAAAGACTTGCAAACTGTAGACACCTAAATTTTTGCTCAAAATGCACTCAGCAAGAGCCTTTCCCTTAGGCAAGTAGCAGGTATCACGTGGGAGTATTTATTGTGCTTTCCATGCTCTGCAGTAATGACCTAGCTCAATGGCCAATGAGCTTCCTCCTCAGCTTGACAGACATGGTTCCCGAGCTGCGTGATTCCCGTGGGCATCCAGTGAAATTCAAAAGGTCTGGTTAAAAAGTCTGTTAAGGGTCTGACAACAAGGTATTAATGAGCTAAATTAGGTCGTCCGCCTCTGCCGTTCGGGTCTGTGCCGCGCTGGCAAACGTGCCCGAGTTAAAGGCGCGAGGAGGGCGGGTTCCCGACGCGCTCCCATTTTTACTCCTGACCCGCCTCCAATCCTGCACGCATGGCAGCATGAAAATTCCAGCCGGGGTGTGAGAAGTCATGAAGGGATTTGTAGATATGGACAAGGATTTTGAAATTGATGTAATGGGGGGAAAGTGCATAGGTCAGATGGGCAAAACAACAAAAATAACTTGCACTTGTATAGCACATTTAATGTACCAAAAGGTCTTCACAGAGGTGTAATCAGACAAAATTAGATGATGAGCTAAATAAGATATATTAGGAGGGGTGACCAAAAGCTTTGTCAAAAAGATGGGTTTTAAGAGATAGTGGAAGGGTCGAGATAGGTGGTGGAAAGATAGAGCTGGATGTCATTCGGGTACATGTGTTACATAGGATAGTAAAGATTCTCTGGCCCACACCCATTTAAGTGCAGCTCCTTGCCGTGAGGGCAAGGTTGGTGAATTTATCCTCACATGTGGAGAACCATAATTATTTCAGTAATAAATAAACAAACAGACATTACAATATACTGGTTAATAAGAATTTAAAAGGTGCTTACCTGCAACCACTGGCGATTTTCTGTTGTCCAAAAGCTGCACAGTTGTGCTAGCTGTCACAACATTACTTTTATTTTCTGCCTCTATCAAAATGAATTATATTTTATTAGTATCAAAGTAAAATGAATGTATCACGAATAATTATTGTAATCACCTTTGATTCAGTGAAATGGAACTGCTGAGAAGTGTTTCAGTTGTTCAAACTCTGGATACACATGTAGTGTTACTGGAACCTAATGCTGCAGGCCCATAAGTGTACATGTTAAAAGTATCTTTATTCCTCCAATACACATCTATTTTTATGGAAATGACCCTATTGTTCAAGCTTCTACAACAATAATATATAAAATCCAGAGCAAGGAAAGGCTACTCGGTTCAGCAAGCCCGCTTCATTTAGAGTCCATGTATGATTATTCTATCATGGACTTCTTTCCTGCACCATCTGTAGCTCTCCTAACATTAGGGAACTTTCATTGCTTCTCTCACCTCCTCTGAAAAAATAGTCAAGCATTATTGTGCAATAACTCTGTAACCCTCAATTCTGTTTCTCAACAGATATCAATCTAACAATAAGGAAATACATCTCTAGCTTAACTAAAAGTGTTTTCTTCTTGGGCTTTACAACAAATTTAATTTTCAACTGGCTTCAGCTTGTGTTCTTGCTATGGGAAGCTCTTTATATCTGTAGCAAGAGGATCGTAATCAGGTTTTCTGGGCCAAAGCTCCAATATCTTTGAACTCAAGCTAATCAAATTATTGATCCGTTGAAGAATGATGGGTATTTTATAGGCTAATTCCTGTTCACAATGAGACAACCAGTTGTGGTTTCTAATGCTTTCAGGTATCAAAAGCAAATGGAATACAAAATGGCCACAGGACTACAGTTCATACCTTACTTACTAAGTGTAAAAAATGGTTAACATCTTAACTGCCTGACCATTGAGAAGAAATTATTTGATCAACAAATGGACCTGCTTTAACATCAAAGTAACGACTTGAGGAATAGCCTTGTAGTCTCGCGTTATCTCATTCATACTGCCTCAACCAAGTGGGGGAGCTAACAGAGGCTCTAATAAGGTAATTTTCCATGTTATGTCCATCAGAGAATTAGTCAGAAACTTCTGAAAAGAATGGCAAGTATTTCAGAATAACTTCTTGCTTTGTGACAATTTATATATTGTTTAAGTCTAACATTGTATCTCAATGTGTCTTACTGCTTCTGTGTATTATTTTATAAATAAATCTATTATTTTTGGCCAGACCATAATGGTCTGGCAATGTGGTTTTACAGCCTGTTGGAGTAACAGGAAAATGTGGGGAGCATTTCACATAGTCTCTGGTGCAATATACCATAGTTAACAGACTACTATTAGTATCATGCCATTCATGGCACACATAAGGGTGCAGGCTTCAGTTCATTGGAAAGTCAGATTGTGGAAACTGCCTTTCTGCTATGAACACAGATTAAAATTGTTGGGGGGGAAAAGCCCGAACTGGAACAGCTGGCATTGGGAAAATTAGAACATAGAGAACAATAGATTCAAATCTCATATTAAATCATTTCTGTTACTGACTGTTAATCTTTTGGGTTGCATACATACTAAAACTCAATAAACGACCCCTAAAGAGTAGCCGATTATGTTTTGTATCTTATAGCTGAATACCTACCCACTCTCTAGATCAAACCAACCTCAAGTACCCAAAGTGTGCTTTTACTTTTTCTCCCATTCTTGAGTTTAGATTTGTTAAAACATGATGCATGGATATCCAGACATTTTCACTTCCATTTTTTTTACATGCGAGTTTGATTTCCCTTGCTTCCTCCCTGCCTATCATTCTTCTGGCTCTTGCTTCCAATGCTGCAGTGAAACACTCAACCAAGCAGTGTAGAGGCTGAAAGTTCCAGATCTTGACATTGTATTACTGGGTTATCTCAGCAGTCAGCTGAACATCGTGTCTCAGGAGTGGGCATCATTACTTGTTAGAAATTGTAAAATTGGAGAAGAGTTTTAGTAAGGTGGCAGGTGGCAGCATTTAAAATAAACATCGCCCTGGGTGAAAGATGGTGAGGGTAAAGAAAGAAAGAAAGAAAGAAAGAAAGACTTGCATTTAGAGGAAAGAATTCCAAAGGCTTCGAAGAGAAGTAACAGATTCAAAACAATGGAGGGTAACAGAATCTCAGACATATTGAAAATATAGTGGAATATTAGTGATATAGAAATAATGGCAAATCTTGGAATAGTGACAGGTAAGAGGAGGGATTTCAGAGACACAGGAATGAGCGGGCGCCATAGAAATCAGTCATGGGAAGAAGACGGAATATCTGAAATATAAGAGGTGAAAAGGAGAGCAAGCCTTGGACACGAGGGAAAGGGGAAGGGATTGGGTTGCTCTGTTGACTCCGTTTAAGGGTGGGTCATCTTCTCGCCTGATTTTCCTCTATTCATTGCACCCAAGTGATCCAATATACCCTGTCACAGGGACAGTTAATCTGCCCCCTTTTTTTTCCAGTCTACAGAACTCATTCATGGTTTTTGGTCAAAGTTTCATAATGGGGGTTAGTTTGTGGTGGTTGTATGAATTTCAGTGGTGTGTTGAATGGGATGGGACAGTATTGGGCATTTGGTATAGGTCTAGCTATTTATGTAACAGAAGCTTTTTTCTTACCTTTTTTTATTTGAAGTAATTTTAGGATTTTGGTGATATAAAATAAATAAAGTTTTGTAACTTTGATTTTAGTCATCAGTTTCAATTCGTTAGCACCTATCTCAAATACATAGTTTGTGCTGCTTTGAATACAATATCAACAAAATTTCAGAATAAACTTTATAGATAAATGCTTCAATCTTTTCCTGGTATGAAATCTCATCCTTCCAGCCTTGACTTTATACTGATGTACCATCAGCAGATGCACTAGCGCAAATCCAGCCCTGGAGCGTGGCCAGCCTCAGCTTTTGATCTATGCTTTCTATCTCCGTGAAGCACTGAATGCCAATGTGATGACTTGATGTAATCACACTGCTGTCATTGTTCAGCTCGTAGGCCTCTAGATTTACATGGTTATCAAACATATTTATAGCCAATCATTATATTCTTATTTATAGAGATAACCTTCTGTTGTTTTAGTCTCTTTACATCGGGTCCCAGATGTAGGCATACATCGGAATCTTATGTAGAGGAAGCGCTTTCTTCTTTGTGATAAATGCCAGATTGTAATGACTGTATGAACGTGCACCTGACTGTGTATAAATATAAACTATAGAAAGAAAACATCTTTATAGTTCTCGAGGACATCAACATCATTTTGTGCCATGTCCAGAAATAATACAACAGCATGATCTAGATTAACAGATATATTACATATACTTAGCATATTACTCTATGACACGATTGCTTAATTTCCTTACATAAAGGACAAATGGACTGAATTTATTTTATACTATAAAAATTCTAACTTATTCATGTGAGTTACTACTTTATGTTCTGGAATTCATTTAAAGGTTACCATAAAAAAGAAGGAAAGTCTGCATGTGTGTGTGTGTGTGTGTGTGTGTGTGTGGCTGTGTGTGCGTGGGTGTGTGGCTGTGTGTGCGTGTGGGTGCGTGTGCGGGTATATGCGTGTGTGTGTGTGCGTGTGTGGGTGTGTGCGTGTGGGTGCGTGTATATGCGTGTGTGTGTGTGCATGTGTGGGTGTGGGTGTACGTGTGGGTGTGTGTGCGTGTGTGGGTGTACGTGTGGGTGTGTGTGGGTGTGTGCGGGTATGTGCGTGTGTGGGTGTGTGAGCGTGTGTGTGTGCGTGTGCGTGTGCGTGTGTGGGTGTGTGCGGGTATGTGCGTGTGTGGGTGTGTGGGCGTGTGTGTGTGTGCGCGTGTGTGTGTGCGTGTGTATGCATGTGTGGGTGCGTGTGTGTGTGTGTGCATGTGTGGGTGTGAGCGTGTGGGTGTATGTGTGCGCGTGTGTGGGTGCATGCGTGTGGGTGTGTGTGTGTGTACGAGTGTGGGTGTGTGTGCGTGCGCGTGGGTGTGTGTGCGGTGGGGGAGGGGGGATGGGGGAAGTAGGGGCTAATTTCAAACAGAGTAGTCCTCTTACCTAAGCAATATTGAAACAAATCTTTGGAGAACAACCTGCCTCTAAGTTGTTGTTGTTGTTATTCTTCTTCTTCTGTCTACTAAAATGCCAAGATTATGTGATCATATCACATATGGTGACGTCACTGTGTAACTGCATATGTGTAAAGGACTGTGGGGAGTCAGCAGTTTGACTAGATCCACTTTCTCTACAGTCTATGGGGGGAAAATTCGGTTGGTTTGCGCCTCCCGTTAGCGCCTTAAGAGGGCGCTAATGGGGCGCAAAGCAACTAGCGCCCGGGTGCGGCGATGTTTGCGCCGCTCACGGAATTGACCAGACATTTTGCGGCAGCACTAAACACTACCGCCACGATCTCCTGCGCCCGCAGATTGTGACGTCAGTCGAACGTGCAACGTCCCGGTAGCGCCCTGGACCGGATATTGAGTGACGTACCCTGTCTTACCGCCTGCCACTAGCAACGACAGGTTGAGGGGTGTGTTTTGCAGTCGGGAAGGGACTGGGGGAGCACTATTTAAAGGCGACCGCTTCCTGCCTTTTTTTTGTCGGCTAAATTTTTGCACCACGCATGAGTGAGAGAGACTTCTGGAGAGATTCAACGCTGTGTTGAGGAGTTTTGGGTACTGAGCAGCACTTTGCAGGTTCAATTTGATTTGACCTTCCTTGCATCGATTTAGAAGAGACGGTGGGGGCTGCACTCTGAACTCTTTCCCTGGGCCTCTCCATTGTTCTTTCCAGCAGATTTGATGTACAGGTCTCTCCAGGCCGAGATTCAAGGCTGCAATGAGCAGGGTATGGATGGAGAGCAAGATCGACCCTCCCCTTTAAGAACTGGCCCACGCCATTGTGTCTGTGTTCCATTGCTGATTGACATCACATGAGCTTCGCCAGCGCTCTGAGGTAGTGCCTCGCTCCTCGGCGTTAGCGCCTTAAGAGAGGTGTGTAGCGCCTGATTTAGTATTCCAATCACCTCCAGGGGGCGATAGAAGCCAAGTTTGCAGTCGGAAGCGATAATTAGCGGCAGGCGCTAAACTTTGCGCCCGGCCGATAAATGCGCCCCAAACGGGGCGATACCGAATTTCTCCCCCTCTATGTCTACCAGCAGTGATAGCTATACATCAATTGGTTACAATTTTTATTTGGAAACCAAATTCCACAGGAAATTTAGAGCAGTCTGGTTTCACTTGCGAATATAACAAGGCTCTCACTCCTCTGACAGCAAACTCTATGAACATCTGCATTGCCATGACTTCCGCCCCAACCAACAGGCCAACAATTTACTCACTCAAAATAAAATTAAGTCAGAAGCACAGACACCGACTTACAGTTTTCATTGAAAAATGAATAGGATCGCACAATGCAATCCCCAAAACACCAGTAAAATTCCATTAACAAAAAGTGGGCGTAATTAGAAAAAGACACAGGCCGTGATTTCGCTGACCGAGGCGGCTTCAGGGCGGGAGAGGTCGTTGTCGGGATACGATCCCGCTGTCTACTGAAGCCCGCTGGAAAAAAGGATTTTACATTAACGGGCCTTGTTAAGCCCGCCCGCCGCCTTCCCCGACCCTATTAGAAAGTGCGGGTCAGGTGACGTCAGCGCTGACGCTTCTCTTGCCGGTGTATTTAAAGGGCCCATGGCCCCACTTCATTCCACTTCCTCAATTTGAAATGACCATTGCGGAGATAGCTTGCTCAACTCCAAAAATGAGCTCACAAAGGCAGAGGGCTGCACCTTGATTCAGTGATGACTCCCTCCATGTTCTTGTGGAGGGAGTCAGAGCAGGCAGGGAGGTTCGCTTCCCTGCCAGTGGTCGGAAGAGACCTCCCCAGGACACCAAGGCAGCCTGGCTGCAAATAGCTGAGAAGGACACAAGCATGGATGTCGTCAGGAGGACCAGGCTGCAGTGGCACAAACGTTTCAATGATCTCAGTAGATCACGAAACATTACTGCAAAGCCATATTCAACCTCATCCTGCTGTGCCACTCATCACATCCCCATCACTCTGCCTTCCCTACCCTACACCTACACATCCTTACTGACACCAACTTACCTTGCACCTCCACCCATCCCTCTCTATCTACATTATCACTTTCCCATCTCACTAGCCACCCCTCACACTCACCCTCATCCTAGTCCAATCATACCAACTAACAACACACAAGGGTAGGCACTTGGGTGTTTTATGCAATGTCCATGTGAAGTTTCTGTTAATGTGGCGTCAAACATTGAAACCTTAATTTTGAACACTTTGGGCTGGATTTTACTAATGGAGGCGGGTTGAGGGCGGGCTGCCTGGTGGGCGGGTTTCGGACCCGCTGCTGGTTTCAGCCGCTCCCGATGTCCCATTTTGATTTAATTGTATCAATTAGTCCCGTCGTGTGCGCTGCCTGCTGCATTGACTGGGAGCGGGTCTGTTGGTCTGCACTGATGAGGTCATTGCTGCACTTGTTTTTAAGGGCTACATGTAGCCTCAGCCTCTGATTTCTTGTTACTGCTGCATCTTCAATGGGCCAAGGTGACCATGAGTGCTGCGAAAGCCAAGGCTGCTCCCCGATTCACTGAGGAGTTCCTGCAAACTCTTGTGCAGGGAGATTCTGTTCCCTCCCGATGGCCGGAGGAAGCCTCCTCAGCAGACAAAGGAAGCCTGGCTGGAGATTGCTGAGGAGGTAAGCGCAAGGTCGCGATGTATACGCACCTGGGTCCAGTGCCGAAAACGCTTCAATGATCTTGTGCGAACATCAAAAGTGAGTATCACTTACCTTCAATCTGCTTCCCTTCTCTTCTCATCACCAGCACTCTGCATTGTCAGTCTGCTCCTCCACATCCCACCTTACCCTTACTTCCCTTGCACCCTTACCTCTCTATCTCTCTCTCTGTACTGAATCACTTCACTATTCTACACTGCAGCCTTCACACTCGCTCTCACTGTTATGCAATGACAACAACTAACAACGCACAGGGAGGCAACTTCCTCTTGCCACCTCACTCCATCTTGGTCTCCCTCTAAGCTTCTAGGTTTTGGATTCTTCACACTCACTCCATCACTCTCGCTGAAACTCCACTTGTGTCCCTCCTTGCAGGAAAAGCTAACCCACAATAAGAGGGAGAGAGCAAAGACAGGAGGAGGTACCCCATCCCTGGCCACATTAACAAACGCTGAGGAGGCTGCTCACGAGATCGTGGTAGGTGGCGAGGAGCTAGAAGTGGGGGAAGGAGAGACGGGCACAGTTGAGGAAGCTGGTGACAGAATGCATTTTCATCCCTTGCATTTACAATTCATGATTGACTGCAATGGCATATGATGCTCATAGATATTGACTTCTGATCATCTGCACAAAAGGAATTGTCTGCTACCTGAAAATCTGATGTCTAACTCATGCCTTTACTCTCTCACAGGACCATCGAGAGCCCCCCTCCTCACTGTCCAGGAGGAAGAGCCAGACGACTCCTCAGAGGAACCTGGAGCCTCAGAGGGAGCAGCATCACCAGGACTCAGCACACCCAGCTCCAGCGCAGATACACACCTCGGCGGGGCCTTCGCGACATAGAGTAGTGTTGTCACCAGATGTATCACAGCTCACAAGTGAGCATCAGATGGTGGAGACAGCAGCAGCAGTGGAGAGTCCTCGTCGCAGGACGCACGACTGTCCTAACTCTGATCAGCTGCATGTAGACACTGTGCCTCTGGGGCCATCTAGAAAGAGAGCGGTGCTGGAACTCCGGACCAAGTGCAGGAGTCTCTGACAGGGTTTACATCCTGGGTAACTGCGAGCGTGCAGAGAATGGAGGAGTCCATATCTAACATGAGCACTGCCTTTGTGGAGGCAACGGCGCATGAACGTTCCGCCATGGAGAGGGTGGCAACCACCATGGAGGACATAAGTCACCAGACTAACGGAAACATGGTGACTATTCAAAATAGATTGTCTGCAATGGAGGAGAGATGGGCATCTATTGAGGAGAGACACCAGAGCTTCATGGACATCCTTGTTATGAGGACTGCCAGTACAGAGACAGGTCCTCACGGTCCTCTTGATGTGCAGCAAGGTGCTCTCCAGCCACTTGCTAGCACTGAAGTGCGGCTGACCCATGAGAGGGATGTTGGTGGCAGGCAACAAGGAAGTGTGGGCTCCTCTCCAAGCGCTCACACGACCATGCCACTGCGGAGCCCTCGGTCAGAGCCCCAGATTCCTCACCCAACTGAGATGGCCGTTTCAGCCTCTGTACAGCCGCAGGAAGAGCAGACTGTGGAGGAGCCCTCCCAGGCTCCCAAACCCAGAGGACGCCCGCCAAAGGCGTCTAGGCAGGCGCAGCATCAAAGTGAGCAAGGTGCCTCTACATCTGCTGAAGCCACAGGGGACGCACCACGTAGAAGCATGCTTAAGAGGAAGTTAACACACAAATAGTCACAAGGGTAGTCACATGGGTGTTTTAGTGTGCTGTAAATTATCGAGTGTCCTCCTTTTGTGATGTCATTAAACAAAAGTGGTGGCAAGCAGTTGAGGTTCTGGTCTATGTGTTCTGGGAAATGGAAGTTGCACAGTGAGGGCTCAGGGCTAATTCCATTTATAATGATGGTGGTGACAGTGATCGGAAAGCACTGTTTATTGGACAGATGATGTATGGTGTGTTAAGAATTTTGACCTTATCTTCATCTCCATCTGCCAGCCACCTGTGTTTGAAGTGTAAGCTCATGTGAATCTGGCATGGATGAGTGCATCCCTTGCCTGACGGCCAGCAATGTGGTCGCCTGCTGCTGGATTGGCTACATCCGGCCCCGCAAGGCGTCACTCACCGTCCTCCTCCTCGTCCTCGTCCTCTTCATCTTCCTCCAAGGAGGCTGTGTGCTGAGCCACTTGTTCATCCGGCAGCACTAAGCCGTGCTGCTCTTCCTCCAAATCTGACGACCAGGATGAGAGGATGGAAATGGTTCCCATCCCGTTGTTATAGATTTCAATTGAGGCAAGAAGCTTTCAAGCGCACACTCAAAGTGCCTGAAATTATTCCCAATCAGTTCAAACAGCAGATGTGTGTCAGCTTGACCAGTCACAAGGTCAGTAGATTTGCAAAATGTTATCCCAAACCTCCAACAACAAAGTTGTTGCATTTGAATGCCAGCCATGTTACAGGAACGCTTTTAAAGTTCTGCACCAGTAATGACTACAGATCATGTCCTCCACCAACTCGTCTCCTTGCAGCAGGATTGTTTCTGACAAGATGGGAAAAAGGAGCCAGAGGCACGAAAATGGGAAACCTCTATCAAAATAGGATTATCAAGGCAGTTAACAGGCTCTTAACTGCCTTAACTACCTGTCACCGGTTGGAGTCGGGTCAGTTTGGGAGCAGCTGAACAGACACTCACGAAAATTGCGTGGGGGCGGGATGGGGGCGGGATGGGGGCAGGATGGGGGCGGGCTGGGGGCGGGCTGGGGGCGGGATGGGGGCGGGCTGGGGGCGGGATGGGGGCGGGCTGGGGGCGGGCTGGGGGCGGGATGGGGGCGGGTTGGGGTCTGAAGCCATTTTTTCCGACTTTAGCAGCTGACCCGCCTCCAAACCCGCCTCCTCAGGGCTGTTAAAATCGAGCCCTTTGCTTTCTTGGACAGATTTGTTTGCACCTTTGGAAGTGGCTTGGGCATTGTAGGGATGCTTTATGGTGTTGGTGTGGGGTTGTGCCAACCTGGCGCATCATGTGGCAGCCAGGGTGTACAGCATCAAGTGAAGTAAATGTGGCCATGGTGAGGCCATCCCTGGCATCCCGGGCAGCAATGTGGTCGGGTGCTGATGCCTTCTGTTCTGTGCAGCATCAGTTGATTGCGGAGAAGGTTGATGTTGTTGTTGGTGCTGCTAGTGTGCCTGGTGCTGCTGGTGTTGGGGCTGATTGTGGTCAGATTCTGAGGACCAAGGTGCGAGAGTGTAAACCGTACTCATTCTGATGTAATAGATGGCAGGCTATGGAGAAATGACAGAAGCAAATCTGCCAATGTTGAGAGAGGTTGTTCCAATGAGGTACCACTGGATAGAGAGTTGGCTCTAAACACTTGCAAGCTATAGAAAGCTCTATGGGGGAAAAATTTGGTTGCTTTGCGCCTCCTGTTAGCGCCCTAACAGGGCGCTAATGGGGCGCAAAGCAAAAGCGCCTGGGCGCGGCGATGTTTGCGCCGCTCACGAAATTGACCAGACATTTTGCGGTGGCGCTAAACACTACTGCCATGATCTCCTGCGCCCGCAGATCGTGATGTCAGTCGAGCGTGCAATGCCCCGGACCGGATATTGAGTGGCGCCCCCTGCCTTACCACCTGACGCTAGCAACAACAGGTTGAGGGGAGCGTTTTGCAGTCAGGAAGGGACTGGGGAGCACTATTTAAAGGCGACCGCTTCCTGCCTTTTTTTGTCGGCAACATTTTTGCACCACGCATTCTGAGAGAGAGAGACTTCTGGAGAGATTCAACGCTGTGTGAAAGAGTTTTGGGTACTGAGCAGCACTTTGCAGGTTCAATTTGATTTGACCTTCCTTGCATCGATTTAGAAGAGACTGTGGGGGCTGCACTCTGAGCTCTTTCCCTGGGCCTCTCCATTGTTCTTTCCAGCAGATTTGATGTACAGGTCTCTCCAGGCCGAGATTCAAGGCTGCAATGAGCAAGATGTGGATGGAGAGCAAGATTGACCCTTCCCTTTAAGAACTGGCCGGCGCCAGTGTGTCTGTGTTCCATTGTTGACTGACATCACATGAGCTTCGCCAGCACTCTGAGGTATCGCCTTGCTCCTCGGCGTTAGCGCCTTAAGAGAGGTGTGTAGTGCCTGATTTAGCACTCCAATCACCTCCAGGGGCGATAGAAGCCAAGTTTGCAGTCAGAGGCGATAATTAGCGCCAGGCGCTAAACTTTGCACCCGGCCGATAATTGCGCCCCAAATGGGGCGATACCGAATTTCTCCCCCTATATGTCTTAAAATGCAGTAACCAACAGTTTCTGAGTTCTGAAACTGAACAGCTGCAACATGGTATCCTTTATACCACTTCTGCATCTATCATATAATCAGATAAATCAAAGCAGACTCAATTCACGACAGGGTGAACTGTCGTGTTCCCCGAGCAGCGGGTAACCCGCAGAGGGAGCATGTAAAACTAGAAGGTAGGCTCAAAATAGCATTAAATTGACTGTTAACAAACCATTTAATGATCTAAATTGTCTCCTCCGCCACTTGGTGTCGGATCTGTTCTGCGCAGACAGACCCGACACCTGGGAAACTCATGTGGAGGGGGGTTGGCAGCAGGTTTCCTACCCGCTGTCAATCTTTGCTATTTTGACAGCTGACCCGCCTCCGAACCCGCACTCTGAGCGCCAGCAAAATCCAGCCCATAATCTAGGAATGAGATCTCCAAAGGGAGACAGTGGTGTCCTTAAATATGTTTTCCTTGTATAATTATATTTGCTTTGTGCACATTCATACAGTCATTGTAAGCTGACAGGTAAGTATCTAAAATCTCATGTAATAAAAATAGAATTTAACTTATTTAGTCACTGTAACACAGGAGACTTTGCACAGGAACTGTAGTGGTGTCATTTATCCATGGTTTTAAGAAGCAAATTAAAATGCCATGGCAACACACGTGGCCAAATATAGCATAGATAAATAGGAAACAGCTAATAAATGTCCCTAGCAATTAATTAGAGAAAGGATGAGTTACATAATAAAAGAAATAACTTAATTACTGGAAGCTTAAATCTACTTTAAGAAACCATTTTAAATAAAATAAATTACTTGTGAACTGCATGAAAGTGATTGCGAAATGAACAATTAATACCACCCTTAGGTACTTGTGTACAAAAAAAATCACTAACCTGTACTAAATGGAATGGAATAGACAAAAGTGCCTGGAAGTTGTTCCGCTGATTTCCTGTACCACAGAGGGAAATGCTCTGCAGTAAAAATACTTTCCCTGTCCTGTGCACTCAAGAAATCTCTTGAAACAGAGGAAAAAATTATTAATTCCATACAGTTTTCATTTTGCTTAACATTTCCAAAAAAGGCTAGATGCAATATTTTTACTATTAATAAGTCATTGTTACAACAGATTGTTTTCCCTCCCATTGCTTCTTAACTTGCTACACAAATTGACTAGTAACTTGGTCTGAGGTACCTACTCAGAAACTCATTTAAACAAAATAAGTGTTTGTATTAACCAAATCAAATCACAAGTATTATCTTTTGGAAACATGATTTATAATTTTAATTGATCCAACATGGTAACTGATCTGACGGTGAAGCACAATTCAGCACACAGCTAAAAGTTGATATTTATAATGGCCCGGATTTTGTGGTCAGCAGTGAAGGAATGGCACTCGACGTTCATTATGCTGACAGCTGCCCACAGACTTACGGCCATTGGGCGCCCTCTGCAGGGGACCTGGGACCTGTGTGAACAGGGCAATCAACAGCGTGTCTCTTCAACCAATCAGATTGAAGAATCCTCACTGAGACATGCGGAGTCTAAATTAAGAAGCGTAAGTTAGAATAAAAGAGACAGAAAGAAAAAGTGAATTTAAAATTTTTTAAAATTCTTTTTTAAGTCTCCAACAATAATTAAAATCTGAAGGAATGAGACACCACACTTGTAAAAGTAAATTTTCAGTGCCAGAGTGGTTGTTTGGCAGTAATTAAGACTTATCACGCTGTTAAAAATTCACTTACACTTGAATGGACAAGTGCTGACTTTTTTTGTTTAGTCGGTTTCTAATGGGTAAGTTCCACAAATTCACACCCTTACATGTATTTCAATGCCGAGTCTCTTGTCGAGATACTGTTAGAGCAAAGCCTGTGGAGGAGCAGGGCAAATCAGACAGCAACTTCCTGATTTCCATGTTTAACTGCGCACGTGCAGTGGCCGGAAGTTGCTGTCCGATTTACTCCACAATAACAGTGAGCGCTGATAGCCTCAGTTATTCACACTGCAAAGTCCGGGCCAATCAGATGGTCAGCAGCTAGATTCTGAAAGAGTTATAATTTCAGTCATTGAAGTGAATTATTTTGACTACAAACTTATGCTGAAAATTAATCTTCAAACTTTTGTGGTCTGTTTAACAATCTCTCTCTATATTTAGATGGCTTGACAGTGCTCAGAAATGAGGCATTGAAAAATACCCTTAATTGCTATCATCTGATGCATCTGCATACACAAATTAAGCAGGTTAGAGATGAGAGAGTAATCTCTTTCACAGCTCACTGAAGCACTAATGCAGAGCATAGTGTCATGTCCCACAGATTTAATACGCACTCAGTTGGGTTTCCTGTTTTACCCATACAGAGACCGGCACCTCCTCCAGGGAATGAGGGAAAAATTGAAGGACAGTCACCCCTGGGCATGTTCACATGACACTCAGGGGTCAACTTACACAGGCAGAGGTCACCAGCACACTCTCTTAGCCATATGGCGTATTTCCCAGGCAGATAAAAAGGATGATACTTGAGGTGGGGGAATTGATATTTTAAATACACTAAAAATGTAATTTCAGACACTGATATTTACAACCTTAAAGTCATTCTTTCAGTGTTTTCTGTATTTGATGGGCTAATGGTCACTCATCCAAATTCTGCGTGAGTTAACTCCCCAATGGTGAATCTTTGGAATTCTCTAACCCAGAGGGCTGTGGCGGCTCAGTCATTGGGTATATTCAAAACAGAAGTCGATAGATTTCTGACTAGTAAGGGCATCAAGGGATATGACGATAGGGCTGGTGAATGGAGTTGAGGCAGAAGATCAGCCATGATCTCATTGAATGGTGGAGCAGGCTCGAAGGGCCGAATGGCCTACTCCTGCTCCTATTTCTTATGTTCTTACCCCACCCCACCCCTCCCCATCCCGATTGCAAGCTCCAACTTCCTCTTGCCAATCGATGAGTCAGGAATTTTCTCTCCCACTTTTTAACTGAACCAAGCGATCCTTTCCGAATTTAATCACGGTCTCATGACCTGTAATAAGGCGGCTTCCAATCTTGTAGTGAGATATGTAACTAAGTGCTGAAGGGTAGGATTCCCAACACCGCAATTTAATACATAGTGGGCTATGACCAGAAATTCTACTTCTTCAGTACGTAGCTTTCATTTTATTTTTATTTCTACAACATGCAGCCTTGTCTGCAAATCTATTATTATGTTAACCCTGCATTTACTATGCTAGGTCATTACATGCTGCACTTTAGGGCCTTCTAGTTGAAGAACGCTCACAATACACAGCTATGATACAACATTAGAAATAACAAACAAGTGCATTATTAAAATCAAAAGGGTTTAGCATCTTTGAAAGTAGATAAATCACCAAGCCCAGATGAAATGTATACCAGGCGGTTAAGAGAAGCAAGGGAGGAAATAGCGGAGGCTCTGACCATCATTTTCCAATCTTCTCTGGCTGCAGGCGTAGTGCCGGAGGACTGGAGGACTCCTAACATTGTACCGTTGTTTAAAAAGGGAGAAAGGGATAGACTGAGAATTACAGGCCAGTCAGCCTAACCTTGGTGGTGGGCAAATTATTGGAAAAAATTTTGAGTGACAGTATTAATCGTCATTTAGAAAAGCATGGTTTAAACAAGGACAGTCAGCATGGATTTATTAAGGGAAGGTCGTGTCTGACTAACTTGATTGAATATTTGGAGGAGGTAACAAGGAGGGTCGATGAGGTTAGCGTGTTTGATGTAGTCTACATGGATTTTAGCAAGGCTTTTGACAAGGTTCCACATGGCAGACTGGTCAGAAAAGTAAAAGCCCATGGGATCCAAGGGAAAGTGGCAAGTTGGATCCAAAATTGGCTCAGTGGCAGGAAGCAAAGGGCAATGGTTGACAGATGTTTTTGTGACTGGAAGACTGTTTCCAGTGGGGTTCTGCAGGGCTCAGTACTAGGTCCCTTGCTTTTTGTGGTATACAGCAATGATTTAGAGTTCAATATAGGGGGCATGATTAAGAAGTTTGCAGATGATACAAAAATTAGCCGTGTGGTTGATAGTGAGGAAGAAAAATGTAGACTGCAGGAAGATATCAATGGACAGGTCAGGTGGGCAGAAAAGTGGCAAATGGAATTCAATCCGGAGAACTGTGAGGTAATGCATTTAGGGAGGGCTAACAAGGCAAGCGAATACACAATAAATGGTAGGATACTGAGAAGTGTAGAGGAACAGAGGGACCTTGGAGTGCATGTCCACAGATTCCTAAAGGTAGTAGGACAGGTAGATAAGGTGGTTAATAAGGCATATGGGATACTTTCCTTTATTAGCTGAGGCATAGAATATAAGAGCAGGGAACATAAGAACATAAGAAATAGGAGCAGGAGTAGGCCATTCGGCCCTTCGAGCCTGCTCCGCCATTCAATGAGATAATGGCTGATCTTCTGCCTCAATTCCATTCACCAGCCTTATTGCCATATCCCTTGATGCCCTTACTAGTCAGAAATCTATCGACTTCTGTTTTGAATATACCCAATGACTGAGCCTCCACAGCCCTCTGGGGTAGAGAATTCCAAAGATTCACCACCCTCTGTGTGAAGAAATTTCTTCTCATCTCAGTCCTGAATGGCCTACCCTTTATCCTGAGGCTGTGGCCCCTGGTTCTAGACTCCCCAGCCAAGGGAAACATTCTCCCAGCATCCACCCGATCAAGCCCTGTAATAATTTTGTATGCTTCAATGGGATAAAAAGCAGCACCCGAACAGGGAGGTTATGCTAGAACTCCAACATAAGGTCAGAAATGGGGATGTTCGCTGATGACTGCACAGCGTTCAGCGCCACTGACAACTCCTCAGATAATGAAGCATTCCATGCCCGCATGCAACAAGACCTGGACGACGATCAGGCTTGGGCTGATAAGTGGCAGGTAACATTCGCACCACAGAAGTGCCAGGCAATGACTATCTCCAACAAGCGAGAGTCTAACCACCTCCCCTTGACATTCAATGGCAATACCATCGGCGAATCCCCCACTAACAACATCCTGGGGGTCACCATTAACCAGAAACTTAACTGGACCAGGTCAGAGGCTAGGTATTCTGCGGCGAGTGTCTCACCTCCTGACTCCCCAAAGCCTTTCCACCATCTACAAGGCACAAGTAAGGAGTGTGATGGAATACTCTCCACTTGCCTGGATGAGTGCAGCTCCAACAACACTCAAGAAGCTCGACACCATCCAGGACAAAGCAGCCCGTTTGATTGGTACCCCATCCACCACCTTAAACATTCACTCCCTCCACCACCAGCGTACCGTGGCTGCAGTGTGTACCATCTACAAGATGCACTGCAGCAACTCGCCAAGGCTTCTTCGGCAGCACCTCCCAAACCCACGACCTCTTCCACCCAGGACAAGGGCAGCAGGCGCATGGGAACTCCACCACCTCCAAGTTCCCCTCCAAGTCACACACCATCCTGACTTAGAAGTATATCGTCGATCCTTCATCGTCACTGGGTCAAAATCCTGGAACTCCCTACCTAACAGCACTTTGGGAGTACCTTCACCACACGGACTGCAGCGGTTCAAGAAGGCGGCTCACCACCACCTTCTCAAGGGCAACTAGGGATGGGCAATAAATGCTGGCCTTGCCAGCGACGTCCACATCCCACAAACGAATAAAAAAAAACTGTATAAAAAATTAGTTAGGCCACAGCTAAGTACTGCGTACAGTTCTGGTCACCACATTACAGGAAAGATGTGATTGCACTAGAGAGGGTACAGAGGAGATTTACGAGGATGTTGCTAGGACTGTAGAATTTTAGCTGTGAGGAAAGATTGGATAGGCTGGGGTTGTTTTCTTTGGAACAGAGGAGGCTAAGGGGAGACTTAATTGAGGTGTATAAAATTATGAGGGGCCTAGATAGAGTGGATAGGAAGGACCTATTTCCCTTAGCAGAGAGGTCAATAACCAGGGGATATAGATTTAAAGTAATTGGTAGAAGGATTAGAGGGGAGTTGAGGAGAAATTATTTCACCCAGAGGCTGGTGGGTGTCTGGAATGCATTGCCTGAAAGGGTGGTGGAGGCAGAAACCCTCATCACTTTTAAAAAGTACTTGGATATGCACTTGAAGTGCCATGGCCTGCAAGGCTACGGACTAAAAGCTGGCAAGTGGAATTAGGCTGGATAGCTCTTTTTTGGCTGGCACAGACATGATGGGTCAAATGGCCTCCTTCTGTGCCGTAAACTTTTATGAGTGTATGAAAAAATATCTTAGCATTAAAGGCATGCCTGGAATGTACACTCTCAATCACAGAATGATCCATTTCCGTGGCAACTCTTACAAATGAGCATTCAGCATTGAATGCAGCACATTTTTTCACAGAATACTTCATTGAAGAAATATTAGAAAACATTATTTTAAATCGGATATTGGGGATTTAGTGTGAAACAAATAATAAAATACTAGTTAGAGAAGATAAAAAATACTTAACTGTACCTAGTGGTCATTACCTTGATATTAATAGTTAATTAATGTAATTCCCTAAATTAACATCTTCCAATTTCAGAACACAGGAGAAAATGTCTCAAGATGGCATTTTCAGTGTCAGCTGTGGCTCAGTGGGTAGCACTCTCGCCTCTGAGTCAGAAGGTTGTGGATTCAAGGTCCACTCCAGAGACTTGAGCACAAAAATCTAGGTTGAAACTCCAGGGCAGTACTGAGGGAGTGCTGCACTGTCGGAGGTGCCGTCTTTCGGATGAGACATTAAACCGAGGCCCCGTCTGCTCTCTGAGGTGAACGCAAAAGATCCCATGGCATTATTTCTAATAAGAGCAGGGGAGTTATCCCTGGTGTCCTGCCCAGTATTATCCTTCAATCAACATCGCTAAAAAAAAACAGATTATCTAGTCATTGTCACATTGCTGTTTGTGGGGGCTTGCTGTGTGCAAATTGGCTGCTGCGTTTCCTTCATTACAACAGTGACTACACTTCAAAAGTACTTCATTAGCTGTAAAGTGCTTTAGGACAGCCTGAGGTCGTGAAAGGCGCTATATAAATGTAAATCTTTCTTTTTCAAAGCACAAGTATTTCTACTTATTGCTCTGAAATCATAAATCCCAATGGGCAGGACTTAATTTTCCCTCAGATGGCCTTAATTTTAGGGCCAAATCAAAAAATATTGAATACCAACAATGTTATTCCCACCACCTGATCACAACAGTGACAATTGGTTCAGGCACGTCTACATCAAGCTCTCTAATGGTGCCATTGCAACCAAAATGGTTAGGAGCCATGAATAATAGCCCTCGTAGCTATGGACCCTACAACTGACAGCCAGCTTATGTCCCTTGACAGCTCCTTTCTATTGACAGTTTTAAACTGTGCATGACATGTCAGGTTGAGACCAAACAAAAGACAATCCAGGAGAGTCAGAAACACGCCACTATTTGAGCACTGATAACATTGTTTTTGTAATCTTTAAACAAAGTAACCAACTTGGTAATTATTCATTGATAAAAAGTCGATCTGAAGTCTACACAGAATTTGATTTAAAACTATACGCTCAATTTTAATTGTGCCAAAACCCTATGGGGACCCTGGTTTTGATTAAAGGACTGAATAGCACTGGAATGTAAAGAACCAAAAAGCCTTAAATTAGTGCTGTGAAATTTCAATCATGGGTGCCTTTTGTGTTTTTAAATTAGCACTGGCTTCGGTGCTTCAAAGTTAATGTTGCTTTTTTACTAGGAATATAAAGGAGTAATGCCATCCTTGAAAAGTGCTCTGCAAATCTTTTTATATTTGTTTAGCGACATATAATGCAAATGATGGCAGATATACTACAGTGATGTCAATCACATCCGTGCACAAGGCTGTGAGAAAAGATTAAGACAGCTTTAAAATAAAATTACAGAAGTTTAAGCTTTATTGAATAAATGGCACTGGACACACTTCCGTTTAAAACAACTCACATATATTTTACATTGGTGTTTATTACATCAGACGCTGCAAATGGTGGGGGGAGAAAAAGAAAATGGAGTACTTTGACTTGTTTACTAATCTTAAAAGTTTTTTTTAATTGAAGCTGCTTTAGGTTAACTCTTGTATTTTTTAGCAAGAGGAGACAAAAATATGGTAAGGATTCTGAGTAAACTTAAATTGTTGGCATAACAACAGAAAGCGCTGGAAAAACTCAGCAGGCCAGGCAACATCCGTGGAGAGAGAAACAGAGTTAACGTTTCAGGTCGAAGACCCTTCGTCAGAACTGAGAAAAAAGCAAGAAATGAAACAGATGAAAAAGCAAGTTTGGAGGCTGGGGGAGGGAATAAAAGAACAAAGGGAAGGTCTGTGAGACGTAGAGACATTAAGAGATACACAAGGCGAGACGAGATGGTAATAGGACAGGTTAAGAAACAAAAGATGGCTCAGAAGTGTGAAATGCGCTGGCAGGATGAAAGACAGCTGCCATGTGGGAGAGAGAGAAAAAAAAAGGGAAAAGGCACAAACCAAAAGGGGGGATAAAAATGGTAGGGGCCGAGGTTATGATCTGAAATTGTTGAACTCGATATTGAGTCCGGAAGGCTGTAAAGTGCCTAATCGGAAGATGAAGTGCTGTTCCTCGAGCTTACGCTGAGCTTCCGGGGAACAATGCAAGAGGCCGAGGACGGTGAGGTCTGAGTGGGCGTGGAGCGGTGAGTTAAAATGGCAGGCGACCGGAAGCTCGGGGTCACCCTTACGGACTGAACGGAGGTGTTCCGCAAAGCGGTCACCCAATCTGCGGAACACCTCCGTTCAGTCCGTAAGGGTGACCCCGAGCTTCCGGTCGCCTGCCATTTTAACTCACCGCTCCACACCCACTCAGACCTCACCGTCCTCGGCCTCTTGCATTGTTCCATGGAAGCTCAGCGTAAGCTTGAGGAACAGCACCTCATCTTTCGATTAGGCACTTTACAGCCTTCCGGACTCAATATCGAGTTCAACAATTTCAGATCATAACCTCGGCCCCTAGCATTTTTATCCCCCCTTTTGGTTTGTGCCTTTTCCCTTTTTTTTTTTCTCTCTCTCCCACATGGCAGCTGTCTTTCATCCTGCTAGCGCATTTCACACTTCTGAGCCATCTTTTGTTTCTTAACCTGTCCTATTACCATCTCGTCTCGCCTTGTGTATCTCTTAATGTCTCTACGTCTCACAGACCTTCCCTTTGTTCTTTTATTCCCTCCCCCAGCCTCCAAACTTGCTTTTTCATCTGTTTCATTTCCTGCTTTTTTTTCAGTTCTGACGAAGGGTCTTCGACCTGAAACGTTAACTCTGTTTCTCTCTCCATGGATGTTGCCTGGCCTGCTGAGTTTTTCCAGCGCTTTCTGTTGTTATTTCAGTTTTCCAGCATCCGCAGTATTTTGCTATTGTTAAATTGTTGGCAGATTGGTTGTGAATTACAGCTCAACCAACCATTTAGATATGAAAATGAACCTAGAAATATTGTAAAATAGAATATTTCAGATATTGAAATATCACTGAGGTAATTTGTTCTTTCAAGCCTAAAATACATAGTGAGATTACTAGATTTGAGAATGAGACCCAATTTATATGTAGATTTGATGCAAACAGCTCGAATCCCCTTCAACAGCAGGTGCTAAACTGTTGTGGGTTAGTTCGTCCAATACATTCATACATGGCCAACAACAGTAAATGATCTGCACTGATCTTCCCATGGTGTGAAAGTGTTGTATTCTGTTGCTCCAATAGCTTTGTGTTATTCACTGTAGATTGTGCAGGATATGGTCAATGCAAAGAAAGAACAAGCTCAGGATGTCCCAAAATGCTTCACAGCCAATTAAGTACTTAGGAAGTGCAGTCAGTGTTGTAATGTAGGGAAATGTGGCAGCCAATTTCTGCATAGAAAGAACCAGATAATCTGTTTCAGTGATGTTGGTTGACACAGGGGTAGCATTAGCACCCAGTATGTATTGCCTGCCATGTCTTTGTAAGGGCCTCAAACCAAACCTATGCACAAGGCCCCTACAAGGGAAATGCCACTCCTAAGTTAATGGATAAATATTGGCCAGCACAACTCCCCCATTGTTCTTCAACTAGTGCCATGGAATCGTTTACATCCATGTGAGAGGGCAGATGGGGCCTCAGTTTAACATCGCATTTGAAAGATGGCACCTCCAACAGTGCAGCACTCCCTCATTGCTACACTGAACTGTCATCCCAGATTATGTGCTCACATCCCTGGAGTGGGGCTTGAACTCACAACCCTCTGCCTCAGGGGCACGAGCACTACCATTTGGCCAAGGCTGACATCAATCCTCCAATCCCCTTAAGCTTCCAATACAGCAGGCATGAAGCGCACACTTATTATGAGTCGGAATTGCACCATCCACCATATTGGTGTAGGTAACATAAAGGCATCCAGGGCCTGCACCTGAAATAGGTGTTAGCCCCTTGGCACGTGCATATAAGGGGCCTAATGCCTGCTTGAGAGCCCTGTGCAAAATTGAGATGCCCTAAACACCCCTTCCTGATCGCCACCCTGAGCCCCTCCCGATCGCCGTCTTGACCCCGCTCTCAAATGCCACCTTGACCCCCCAGTCACAATCACCCTCCCATTCCCGATTGCCTTCCTTTCCTGGTTGACCCCCTCCCGATTGCTTCCCCTTTAATAACCTACCTGAACTTCAAAGCCTCTTCAATGGCAAGAGGGTTGAGGCTCAATATCAGGAAAGCCTTGAGCCTACCCATTCAGGCGCAGGGATTTCTCCCTGGCCTATCTGTCATTCATTTACTGATTCCATCTGTCACAATTCTTGAAATGATCTACCATTACACATGGATTGGTTATATGGATGAATCACAAAAATTGCAGTCAATGTGAATTTCAACAGACGTTGGGTCCATTGCAGTTTGACTTTCCCAGCAGTTATAATGTCAGTTATAACATGGAGTTTCCTAAGCGGGCTGTTCCAAATTGTTTAGTGTTGTCTTGTTTGGTGCTCGTTAAGGTGAAGGATGCCAGTGCTGGGAGTTGAATATAAGAAATAGGAGCAGGAGAAGGCCATTCAGCCCCTCGAGCCTGCTCCGCCATTCAATAAGATCATGGCTAATCTTCTACCTCAACTCCACTTTCCTGCACTATCCCCATATTCTTTGATTCCCTTAATAGTCAAAAATCTATCGATCTCTGTCTTGAATATACTCAACGACTGAGCCTCCACAGCCCTCCGGGGTAGAGAATTCCAAAGATTCACCACCCTCTGAGTGAAGAAATTTCTCCACATCTCAGTCCTAAATGGCCGACCCCTTATTCTGAGACTGTGACCCCCTGGTTCTAGACTCCCCAGCCAGGGGAAACATCCTCCCTGCCTCTACCCTGTCAAGCCCTGTAAGAATTTTGTATGTTTCAATGAGATCACCTCTCATTCTTCTAAACTCAAGAGAATATAGGCCTAGGCTACTCAATCTCTCCTCATAGGACAATCCCCCCATCCCAGGAATCAGTCTGGTGAACCTTCGTTGCACTCCCTCTATGGCAAGTATATCCTTCCTTAGGTTTGACAAATCTGTTAGAGTTTTTTGAGGTTGTAACTAGCAGAATAGGTAAGGGGGAACCAGTGGATGTGGTGTATTTGGATTTTCAGAAGGCATTCGATAAGGTGCCACACAAGAGGTTATTAAACAAAATTAGGGCTCATGGGATATCCTTCCTTAGGTAAGGAGACCAAAACTGTACACAATACTCCAGGTGTGGTCTCACCAGGGCCCTATATAATTGCAGTAAGACATCTTTATTCTTATACTCAAATCCTCTTGTAATAAAGGCCTACATACCATTTGCTTTCTTAATTGCTTGCTCAGCTGCATGTTAACTTTCAATGATTCGTGTACAAGGACACCCAGGTCCCTCTGAACACTAACATTTCCCAATCTCTCACCATTTAAAAAATACTCTGTTTTTCTATTTTTCCTACCAAAGTGGATAACTTCACATTTCTCCACATTTATATTCCATTTGCCATGTTCTGGCCCACTCACTTAGCCTGTCTATATCCCCTTGAAGCTTCCTTGCATCCTCCTCACAACTTATATTCCCACCTAGCTTTGTATCATCAGCAAATTTGGATATATTACATTTGGTCCCCCTCATCCAAATCATTGATATAGATTGTAAATAGCTGAGGCCCAAGCACTGATCCATGCGGTACCCCACTAGTTATAGCCTGCCAATCCGAAAATTACCCGTTTATTCCTACTCTCTGTTTTCTGTCCGTTAACCATTCCTAAATTCATGCTAATATATTACCCCCTATCCCATGAGCCCTAATTTTGTTTAATAACCTCTTGTGTGGCACCTTATCGAATGCCTTCTGAAAATCCAAATACACCACATCCACTGGTTCCCCCTTATCTATTCTGCTAGTTACAACCTCAAAAAACTCTAACAGATTCGTCAAACATTATTTCCCTTTCATAAATCCATGTTGACTCTGCCCAATCCTATTATGATTTTCTAAGTGCCCTGTTACCACGTCCTTAAAAATAGATTCTAGCAATTTCCCTACTACTGATGTCAGGCTAACTGGTCTGTAGTTCCTTGTTTTCTCTCTCCCTCCTTTCTTAAATAGTGGGGTTACATTTGCTACCTTCCAATCCACGGGAACTGTTCTAGAATCTATGGAATTTTGGAAAATGACAACCAATGCATCCACTATCTCTATAGCCACCTCTTTCAAAACCCTAGGGTGTAGGCCATCAGGTCCAGGGGATTTATCGGCTTTCTGTCCCATTAATTTCTCCAGTACTATTTTTTTTACTAATACTAATTTCTTTCAGTTCCTCATTCTCACTAGACCCTTGGTTCTCCACTATTTCCGGGAGGTTTTTTGCGTCTTCTTCCGTGAAGACGCAACACGGTGGCATAGTTGTTAGCACTGTTACCTCACAGCGCCAGGGACCCGGGTTCGAATCCGGGTGACTGTCTGTGTGGAGTTTGCACATTCTCCCCGTGTCTGCGTGGGTTTCCTCCGGGTGCTCCGGTTTCCTCCCACAGTCCAAAGATGTGTGGGTTAGGTTGATTTGGCTATGATAAATTTACCCTTCGTGTTAGGGGGATTAAATATGTGGGGTTACGGGGATAGGGTGGGATATGTGTCGGTGCAGGCTTGATGGGCCGAAATGGCCTCTATCTGCACTGTGGGGATTCTGTGATTCTGTTCTGTGATTCTGTGAAGACAGACACAAAGGGCTGGATTTTCTCAGCGGTGTTGGGATGGTGGCGGGACAGCTGGTTTCCGGGTACGGTTCTGCTCCCGGCTGCAGCCGCTCTGTCAAAGGGATTTTCCCTTGATTGGCCTTGTTAAGCCCACCCTGCGGGCTTCCCAGCCAATTAACAGGAAGCGGGTCTGATGACATCATTTGATAACGCTTCATCAGCCGGTTTCCTTAAAGGGACCACAGCCACATTGAGTTTGACAGTTGTTCTGTCAGTGTTTTACAGCATTGACGTGCTGCAAACACTGACAAGCACTGCCCAGAGGTGGACGGTTGCACTCAGGCTCTCCAATGACTCCCTCCATATGCTTATGGAGGGAGTCACAGCACGCAGGGAGGTCCTCTTCCCTTTCAAGGGTGGAAGAGAACTCCCCAGGACACCTAGTTGCACATTGCAGAGGAGGGCAAAAGCAGGGATGTCGTCAGGAGTCCTTGGCTGCAGTGGCGCCAACCTTTCAATGATCTCAGTGGATCACGAAACGTTACTGCAAAGCCACACTCAACCTCATCCTGCTGTGCCACTTAACACATCCCCATCACTCTGCCTTCCATACCCTACTCCTGCACATCCTTACTCACACCAACTTACCTTGCAGCTCCACCCATCCCTCTCTATCTACATTATCACATCCCCATCTCACTAGCCACCCCTCACACTCACCCTCATCCTACTGCAATCATACCAACTAACAACACACAGGGGTAGGCACTTGAGAGGTTTAGCCAATATCCATGTGAAGTTTCTGGTAATGTGTTGTCATACAGTGAAATCTATATTTTCAACACTGCCCCTTATTGGACAGATCTGTGCGCACCTTGAGAAGTGTCTTACTGAGTTCTAGTGAATGTTGAGACATAACTCCTCCCCCTCCCCCCCCGCCCCCCCCATAATGGTGATGAGTGTGCATGGAATGGCTTGGATATTAAAGGGATTCTTTACGGAGCTGGTGTGGGATGGTGTCAAACTGGCGCATCATGTGGCAGCCAGGGTTTACAGCCTCAAGTGAAAAAAGTCTGGCCATGGTGATGCAATCGCTGGCCTCCCGGGCAGCTATGGTGTCAGGGGCTGATGCCCTGTGTCCTGTGCAGCATCAGGTGATGGCGGAGAAGGTTGGTGTTGTTGTTGGTACTGCTGATGTGCCTGGTGATGTTGGTGTTGGGGCTGAGCGTGGAAGGAATCAGTGGAGCAATGTGAAATAGTTTCTAGGGCACCGATGTAGCTGCCACAGATGGCAGCTGCAGGTGAGATGACAGAAGCGATCTGTCAATGGTGAGAGAGGTTGTTCCAATGAGGTTGGCTCTAAACATTTGCAAGCTAAATAAATCTCTATATGTCTTACAAAGGCAGTAACCAACAGTTTCTGCGCTCTGAAACTGACCATCTGCAACATGGTATCTTTTACACCACTTCTGCAGCTGTCAGCTTATCAGACACATCAGAGCAGACTCAACTCACGCCAGGGCGAGCTGGCGTGTTCTCCGAGCAGCGGGTAACCTGTGGGGGAGCAGGTAAAATTGGAAGGAAGCCTCAAAATACCATTAAATTGACTGTTAACAAGCCATTTAATGAGCTCAATTGTCTCCCCTGCCATTTGGTGTCGGGTCAGTTCTCCGCTGAGAGACTCAACACCTGGGATACTCGCGTGGAGGCAGATTGACAGCGGGTTTCCTACCCGGTCAATCTTTGCTATTTTGACAGCGGACCCGCCTCCAAACCCGCCCACTGAGCACCAGCAAAATCCAGCCCAAAGTATTGGTTTAATTTCTCTGCCATTTCCTTATTCCCCATTATAATTTCTCCTGTCTCAGCCTGTAAGGGACCCACATTTACTTCCGCTAATATTTTCCTTTTTACATACCTATAGAAGCTTTTATAGTCTGTTTTTATGTCTCTCGCTAGTTTACTCTCATATTCTATTTTCCCTTTCTTCATCAATTTCTTGGTCCTCCTTTGCTGAATTCTAAAATCTTCCCACTCCTCAGGCTTACTGCTCTTTTTGGCAACATTATAAGCCTCTTCCTTTGATCTAATACTATCTTTAACTTCTCTTGTTAGTCGTGGTTGGATCAGTTTTCCTGTGGGTTTTTTGTGCCTTAAAGGAATGTCTATTTGTTGTAAATTATGTATTAATTCTTTAAATGTTAGCCATTGCTTGGCTACCGTCATACCTTTTAATGTAGTTTCCCAATCTACCATAGCCAACTCGCCCCTCATACCTACATAGTTTGCTTTTTTTAGATTTAAGACCCTAGTTTCAGATTTAATGAAATCACTTTCAAACTTAATATAAAATTCTATCATATTATGGTCACTCGTCCCTAAGGGCCCTTTACTACAAGGCTATTAATTAACCCTTTCTCATTGCACAATACTAGATCTAAAATAGCCTGTTCCCTAGTTGATTCCTCAACATACTGATCTAGAAAACTATCTTGTATACATTCCATGATTTCGTCCTCCACACTATGACTGCAAATTTGGTTTGCCCAGTCTATATGTAGATTAAAGTCCCTCATGATTACTGTATTACCCTTGTTACATGTGCCTCGAATTTCCTGATTTATACTCTGCCCTACATTACAACTACTGTTTGGGAGTCTGTAAACAACTCCCACCAATGTTTTCTGCCCCTTGCTGTTTCTTAGCTCCACCCAAACTGATTCTACTTCTTGATTTTCGGAGCTAAGATCTTTTCTCTCTATTGTCTTTATCCCATCCTTTATTATCAGGGCTATCCCTCCTCCTTTTCCATTTTGCCTATCTCTTCTAAAAGTTAAGTATCCTGGAATATTTAGTTCCCAACCTTGGTCACTTTGCAACCACGTCTCTGTAATGGCTATTAGATCAAACCTATTAATTTCTATCTGTGCTATTAATTCATCTATTTTGTAGCGAATCCTTCGCGCATTCAGAAATAGTGCCTTTAGTTTTGACTTTTTTCTATTTTCCCCCTGATGTCACCTTAGTCACTAATGCCCTATTACCTTTGTTACTCTCTCTGTCCCTCCCTGACCCACTCTGCTTATTTTTACCCCCAAACTCTGCTCTGCTCTAGAGCCTTGACATTTCTCTTGCTGCTTTTAAATTTACTCTTTCCTGAATCTTCCTACCCCCCCTTCATTAGTTTAAAGCCCTGTCTACTGCCCTAGTTATTCGATTCACCAGGACACTGGTTCCAGCCCGGTTTAAGTGGAGCCTGTCCCAATGGAACAGCTCCCTCTTTCCCCAGTACTGGTGCCAGTGCCCCATGAAGCAAAACCTCTGTCTCCCACACCACTCTTTGAGCTACGCATTTAACCTTCTAATATGTTTATCCCTATGCCAATTGGCGCGGAGCTCAGGTAACAATCCAGAGATTATTACCTTTGAGGTTCTGCTTTTTAATTTGGACCCCAACTCCTCAAACTCTCTCAGTAGAACCTCATTCCTAGTTCTACCTATGTCGGGTTCCTACGTGGACCACGACAACTGGATCCTCCCCCTCCCAATCCAAGTTCTTCTCCAGCCGCGAGGAGATGTCTTTAACCCTGGCACCGGGCAGGCAACACAGCCTTCGGAACTCCCAGTCGCGGCTGCAGAGAACAGTATCTATCCCTCTGACTATACTGTCCCCCACCACAACTACATTCCCTTTCACTACCCCCACTTGAATGGCCTCCTGCAACCAGTAGCCAGTGGTGTTCCGCAGGGGTCGGTGCTGGGTCCCCAACTCTTTACAATCTATATTAACGATTTGGAGGAGGGGACCGAGTGTAACATATCAAAGTTTGCAGATGATACAAAGATGGGAGGGAAAGTAGAGAGTGAAGAGGACATAAAAAACCTACAAGGGGATATAGACAGGCTGGGTGAGTGGGCAGAGATTTGGCAGATGCAATACAATATTGGAAAATGTGAGGTTATGCACTTTGGCAGGAAAAATCAGAGAGCAAGTTATTATCTTAATGGCGAGAAACTGGAAAGTATTGCAGTTCAAAGGGATCTGGGGGTCTTGGTGCAAGAAAATCAAAAAGTTAGTATGCAGGTGCAGCAGGTGATCAAGAAAGCCAATGGAATGTTGGCTTTTATTGCTAGGGGGATAGAATATAAAAACAGGAAGGTATTGCTGCAGTTGTATAGGGTATTGGTGAGACCGCACCTGGAGTACTGCATACAGTTTTGGTGTCCATACTTAAGAAAAGACATACTTGCTCTCGAGGCAGTACAAAGAAGGTTCACTCGGTTAATTCCGGGGATGAGGGGGTGGACATACGAGGAGAGGTTGAGTAGATTGGGACTCTACTCATTGGGGTTCAGAAGAATGAGAGGCGATCTTATTGAAACATATAAGATTGTGAAGGGGCTTGATCGGGTGGACGCGGTGAGGATGTTCCCAATGATGGGTGAAACTAGAACTAGGGGACATAATCTTAGAATAAGGGGCTCCTCTTTCAAAACTGAGATGAGGAGAAACTTTTTCACTCAGAGGGTAGTGGGTCTGTGGAATTTGCTACCCCAGGAAGCTGTGGAAGTTACTTCATTAAATAAATTTAAAACAGAAATAGACCGTTTCCTAGAAGTAAAGGGTATCAGGGGTTACGGGGAGCGGGCTGGAAATTGGACATGAGTTTGAGTTCGGATCGGTCAAGGCCCTGTGGGTGGCGGAGCGGGCCCAGGGGCCGAGTGGCCTGGTCCTGCTCCTGCTTCTTGTGTTCTTTAGAGTTGAGGTTGGATCAGATCAGCCATGATCTCATTGAATGGCGGAGCAGGCTCGAGGGGCCGATTGGTCTACTCCTGCTCCTATTTCTTATGTTATGTTCTTATGTGATGCCATGGTCAGCTTGCTCATCCATCCTGCAGGCTTTTCCCTCATCCACACAGGCAGCAATACCTGTTGGATAAGGACAAATGCCGAGGCTCCTCCAGCACTTCACCTGGGGTCCCCTTACCTGCCTGAGCTGCAGTCACACCCTCCTGTCCCTGACAACTAACCAGACCTGTACCACTACCCAACCTAAGGGGTGTTACTGCCTCCTGGATCAATGTGTCCAGGTAACTCTCCCCCTCCCTGATGCCCCGCAATGTCTGCACCTCAGACTCCAGCTCAACAACTCTGAGCTGAAGTTCCTCAAGATGCCGGCACTTACTGCAAACATGGTTGTCCGGGATCACAATGTTCTCCACAAACTCCCACATGCTGCAGTTGAGGCACACCACCTGCACTGCCATCCCTATATGGCCTTGTTCTATTTAATTAAATGTAATTAAATTTGTATTTAAGTAACTTAGTTTACAGTTTAGTTTCTTGACTACTTAATTGATCGAGTTATGGGTAATGAAATTAAATATCTACCTGTAACACAAAGCACTACAAGTAGTGTCAGCAAAAAGCAGCAACTCCTTCCCCCTCATCTCCGAATTCCAACTCTTTCCAAATTCCCAAATGAAACACTCTGTTTAAGTCCAATCAGTTTAATTCTGCTCTGTGCATCTTACACTTTTTGTACCGTCAAGCCCTCCTTTCTAAGGTATATGATGAGAAGCAAAATGCAGCAGATGCTGGAAATCTGAAATAAAAACAGAAAATGCTGGAAACACTCATCGGGTCAGACAACATCTGTGGAGGGAAGAAGGTTGGGTAACAAACATTAACCCTACCTTCCTCTCTCCACAGATACTGCCTGACCTGCTGAGTTGTTATTTAAGGTATATGATGGCCAGAATAAGGGCAAATCTCTCTCCATTAAGTCTGCCGGTGCCTTGTATCAGCCTTTAGAAAAGTGCTCTTTGCTACACCATTCATTGTTACATCCCATTTACCATATCAGCCCTCTTTGTGCATTTTCTGAGTGAGAGTGTTGTTAGTGCTGAGTTGTGAATAATTTTGTGCTGTGGGCATTCACCCAATAGGAATTGATTGAGATGGCCAAATTAATTTCACTTTATCACCAGCAGACAGAGCAGAATTTAATGTCATCAGTTTGGGTTAGATTTGAATCAAAATCGTAGGAGTGAAAAGACAGTTCTAATAAACTGTTCCACTCAATCTTTTAAACACATTGATTTTTAAGGGCTATGTTTTGTACTTGAAGTTTAATGATTCCATTTGGCATTTGAATTCTATTGGTGTCTTTTGAAGCAGTTAGATGTGCAAATGCATCTTAAAACTAGATTAAAAAAACACTATTTATGTATTGGATTTAAAAGTACTATGAACTTTTCAAAATTACAAAGTGCTGAGACTGGGGGAAGAGATGTGTGTGCTCTGATTATTATGCTTATGTCTATGTAGAAAGGCCATTCTATCCAGTAGTTGGTAAAGTTAGAGTTTGAGTGCTATAGGGTAAACCAAAAGACACTAAACTACTTGTACCACAATCTGAAAAAAGACGACTATGCTTGCACTCAAAACAGTTCAGAGAAGGCTGGGGAGCTCCCAATGTGAACTTTTAAAAGGTCCTTGTGCTTTGTCCTCTTAAAAAAAATACAAATTTCCAGGTGCCATAAGGCAACCACTTCCTTGTTGAAACAGAGTACAAAGATTTTCCACAACTCCTCGTCAACTTAATTGGCCACCTTGTTAACTTAATTGGGGTTAACAGCAACCATCTGGGGGCACACCCTGCTTTTGGAAATTCAATTAACCAAGCCCAGGTGTTACAGGATTCGGAACAATAGGTGACACTTTCACATTGACTGAGTGTAGGTAATAGACCGTTTACATTGCAAAATGAATAGAGGAAGCAGTTCTGTTGATCCAAATTCCAGCTCTGATGCTGTTAAAATTGCCCTGTTTATGTTACAATGGCCTGGAATTCACGGGAAGGGCGATATTGGCGACAAACGCCATGAGTTAGACCATTGTGCTCCTCGATCCTCCAGTGGTGAATTCATGCCACAATTTGCTGGAAAAATAATTAGTATACCCTGCAGCAAGCATAGCGCTGGATCAGGTGCAGCGCGGCCAATGTCTGATGCACATCTCAGGTACCAGAGCCAGACAAAGAACAGAACAACATTCGGTTATTTAACAGGGCTGCGTTTAGAAGCAATGGTTCAGATCTGATTCCGGATGGGGTGGGCCGCAGTATGTGCGGACAGAGTGTGTGGGTCAGGTTTAATTTGATTGAGGAGTTAGTACTGAAACCATAGTATAGTCTCCAGAGACTTGAGCACAAGATCTTGACTGACACTCAGAGTGCAGCACTGAGGGAGCACTGCACTGTCAGAGGTGCCGTCTTTTGGACGAGACAATAAACCGAGATCCCATCTACCCTCTCAGGTGGATGCAAAAGAGCCCTTGACACTATTTTGAAGAAGAGCACAGTGTCTCCCCGGCGTCCTGGCCAATATTTATCCCTCAACCAACACCTAAAAACAGATTATCTAGTCATTATTACATTGCTATTTGTGGGATCTTGCTGTGTGCATATTGGCTGCCGCATTTCCTCCTACATTACAACAGTGACTACACTTCAAAAGTACTTCATTGGCTGTAAAATGCTTTGGGACAGCCTGAGGTTGTGAAAGGCGCTATATAAATGCAATGCTTTCTTTTCTCTTTATAAACACATAAATCAGCATTAAGAAGTGACCCATATGCATAGGATGGCCTCCCAAACTGTGTGCAATTCTTAGCCATATTTCATTACCAGTTGCAATCCATGCTGAGCACAAGAGCTCAATAAATATTAATATAAAAATACCAGTCGGGGAGAAATCAGAATATATCTGGCTGTCTGTACTAACTTGAGGCAACCTGCTGAGTGATTGAATACTTTACTGATTTTCAGCACTCCAGCACCATTTTGTAATGGTCTAATTGTCTGTGGCAGTCACAGTGGTGTTAATTCAGCAAACTCGATCTCACCATTGATTTTAATGGGGGCAGGGCTATGAAAATTAGCAGTTCAACATTTTCGGCGAGGGTCTCTGTGGAGCAGAACAAAAGTCCCAGAAAATTCTGGCATGGCATACGGAACAGCATAAGTCAAGCACGCCATCATTTGCTGGAAATTTTGCATCATAAATAGCATAAGCTGTAGTTTTCAGACCCAATGGCTATTAATGTGCTGTCAAACATTGAAACCTTTATTTTCAACACTTTGCGTTCTTGGACAGATTTGTGTGCACCTTTGGAAGTGGCTTAGTGAGTTGCAGTGAATGGTGAGACATAACGGTACCCCCCACAATGGCGGTGAGTGTGGAAGGAATGGCTTGGGCGTTATAGGGATGCTTTATGGTGTTGGTGTGGGGTGGTGCCAACCTGACGCATTATGTGGCAGCCAGGGTGTACAGCGTCAAGTAAAGTAAATCTGGCTATGGTGAGGCCATCCCTGGCGTCCCAGACAGCAATGTGGTCGGGTGCTGATGCCCTGTGTCCAGTGCAGCACCAACTGATTGCGGAGAAGGTTGGTGCTGTTGGTGTGCCTGGTGCTGCTGGTGTTGGGGCTGATCGTGTTGGGATTCTGAGGACCAAGGTGAGATTTTTTCAACAGCACCGATGCTGATGGAATAGATGGCAGGTGAGGTTGAGATGACAGAAGTGATCTGTCAATGGTGAGAGAGGTTGTTCCAATGAGGTGATACTGGATAGAGAGTTTGTAACCTGCATAAAGCTCAATCTGTCTTCCAAATGCAGTAAGTAACAGCTTCTAACCTTGGAAAGTGAACACCTATGAAATGGGAGCTTTTATAGACCATTTGCAGCTGTCAAGTTTAGAAATCATCACATGCTGACGCAACACCCGACCTCCTTACTTGACGTGATCCCTGAGCAGCGGGGAAGCCATTTGCAAACTATAAGGGGGAAAAATTCGGTTGCTAAGCACCTCCCGTTAGTGCCCTAAGAGGGTGCTAATGGGGCGCAACGCAACTAGCGACCGGGCGCGGCGGCGCTAAACTCTACCGCCCCGATCTCCTCCGTCTGCAGATCGTGACGTCAGTCAAGCGTGCAATGCCCCGGACCGGATATTGAGTGGCGCCCCCTTCCTTTCTGCCTGCCGCAATCAACGACAGGGAGACTGGAACGTTTTCCAGTCGGTAAAGGGCTGGGGGGGCGCTATTTAAAGGCGCCCTCTTCCTGCCTTTTTTTGTGGGAGACATTTTTGCACCACTCATTCTGACAGAGAGAGAGATTCTGAGAGAGAGAGAGAGAGAGAGAATTCTGCAGAGAGTCAACGCTGTGTGAAGTAGTTTTGGCTACTGCGCAGCACTTTTCAGGTTCTTTTGGATTTGACCTTCATTACTTCGATTGTCAAGAGACTTGGGGGCTGCACTGATTCGGGACATCGCCTGCGCCTGCAGAATCAGAGGCATCAGAGACACAGAAAGGGAGTGGCAATCATGGCCAGAGGGAGGAGGGCCAACAGGCCTCTGCACAGGAGACCTTACCCTCCCAGGGTATTCCGGGAACAATTCTCCTACATTAATTTGTCTGAGGAGCAGTGTTTGCGCAGGCTGCGCTTCAGCAAGGAGGTGGTCACTGAGCTCTGCCACCTGCTGCAGCCAGATCTGCAGCCTCAACTGAGAACCAGGACATCTCTGTCGGTGGCAGTGAAGGTCACAGTGGCTCTGAATTTTTATGCCACCGGCTCCTTTCAAGCAGCTACTGGGGACATCGTCAATATCTCACAGTTCGCGGTCCATTGCTGTATCTGGGAGGTCATAAAAAATGCCCTCTATAAAAGGAGACGCCAGTACATCTCTTACCCGATGACCCGGGCCAAACAGCATGAACGCGCATTGGGCTTTGCGAGGATAGCGGGCTTCCCCATGGTGCAGGGCGCCATTGACTGCACGCATGTGGCATTGCGGGCACCGCATGAGAATGCAGAGGTTTTCCGAAACCGTAAGGGGTTCCACTCCTTAAATATCCAGTTGGTCTGTGACCACAGACAGCTGATACTCGCTGTCAATGCCCGCTATCCTGGCAGCAGCCACGATGCCTTCATCCTGCGCCAGACTGGTGTGCCAGAGCTTTTCCAGACAGCACATCAGCCAAGTGGTTGGCTCCTCGGGGACAAGGGTTATCCACTCTGCACCTGGCTGATGACACCGCTCCGTAACCCCAACACCCCTGCTGAGCTGCAGTACAATGAGAGCCATCTCGCCACCAGGAACATCATTGAGCAGATGATCGGCGTGCTCAAGCAACGGTTCCGCTGTCTGGACCACTCAGGAGGAGTCCTGCAGTACTCGCCTGAGCCATAGTTGTTTGCTGCATTCTTCATAACCTTGCAATCCTCAGGACCCAGCCAACGCCACCAGGCCTTGGTGCACCACCAGAGAAGGAGGAGGAGGAAGAGGAGGAGGAGGAAGAGGAGGAGGATGATCAGCAGCAGCACCAAGGCGGGAGGGAGGCCCACAATGTTGAAACTGCAAGGGCTGTCCGTCAAAGACTGATAGCAAGCTGCTTCTAGGCCCCTACACAGGAAATGGCTTCTGGCATGGAGAACAACATGAATGAAAGCAACCCGCAACCCCAAAGCCGGCCAAGGCAGCAATGATTCCAAAGGCCAAACGTGTACATTTTGAATACAACAACTTTTTTATTTTACAAACTCTGTGTGTGTCACTTCTTCATGACAAACTAATAGAAACAAACACAAAAAATCAATAATTAACATAATTGGTTCTCACAACCTGGAGATAATGGCCAAAACACTAAACAAAAGTTATCAGAGGAACCTCGGCCTTTAATAAAAACATTCCCAACATTTTGTCAGACCACCTACTTTTTGCCCTTCGAGGGTGATCTCCTTCCCTTGCACACTTCCCTCCTTCCCACCCTACTGCTCCTCCATAATGGGGCCCCAGTGGCTGCAGCAAGACTGGTGGAAGGCTGCTGAATGTCAGATCCTGAGACTACAGATGCCCTTGAAGGACGCTCTCAACCAGCTCTGGGCCTGGAGGACCTGGCTGCAGACTGCACCAACTCTGCATGGGCGGCAGCAGTCTGGGCTACAGGCGGTGGCAAGTGCAATGGGGAAGTGACAGTGGTGGCAGCAGGAATGCTGTCATCTTGAGAGAGGACAGCACCTCCCTGCTCGACTGACACACTGCCACTTCGACGGGGCAGCACCTCAGCATCCGGAGCAATCTGCTGGAGCACAGATTGCTGGCCTGCTGCGGCACCGTGAGAGCCCCGGGGCAATGTGTCCGAACCAGCGACGATGGCAGCAGTCAGTGCTTGCATGGCCTCAATCTGAGCCTGCATGAGACCAGTCTGAGATTGGATCACGACAGCCAGTGACTGAATTGCAGCATTAAGTATTTGCGTGGCGTCTGCCTGTGCTGCAGCGAAGTGCTCCACACTCCTTGCCAGTGCATCAATGCTTTCGGGCACCCTTTCCACTTCACACATGAGCTGAGTGTGCATGTCCACCGCCTGGGTGTTCATTTCAGCGATGAGCCGCTCCTCCTCTGCGGAGAAGGCCCCCGAGCTTCCCTACCCCCATCGCGTTGCTGCAGCCCGCTGGGTCCCGGAGCTTCACCCTCATCAGACCCTTCCCCCCTGCTCCCCTCCAGGGAAGACGTGGTCCCAGTGTGGGCATGGGCTTCCTCGCGAGAGGGTGGCGCTGAGGCTCCGGCTTCCTCTTCCTCCTCGCCTGTGGCTTCGCTCCCACTGGCAGCTTGAGGGCCCGTCTCCTCAGCTGGTGAATCACCATCTGAAAGCAGGGAGGTACAAGAGTGGCTTTAGCGTGAGGACAGGGGGGGCAGTAAGGGAGGAAGGAGTGGAGCAATTTAGTAAGTTGGATTGAAAGTATAAAAGGCTGGTGTTGTGAGGGACAAGTGGAATAAGAGAGGAGAGAAAGCTGATGACCTTACCATTGCTGTCCCGAATGGGCTTGGCCTCTCCAGGGGCGATGGGACCAATCACCTGGCTTGCCACAATCCTGTGGACGCGTGCCTCAAGATCGGTGAGGGGGTTGCAGCTGAGGTGGCCCTCCACCCGTCCATTGCTGCTGTCTCCTGTTATGAGATAGCTTGGCCTGCAAGAAAAAGGACGGCATCTGAATAAATATGCAGCCATGGTCTTGCCTGATGTGCCTCCCATAGTTGAATAGCCCTTAATGTATGCAAGGTGTGGAATGTGCATGTGTGTTTTATGAGATGGCCATATGAGTGTTGGGCATTTGGGGTTTTAAGACCCTCTGACCATAGAGTGAGGTTGAGATGGAGGGATGGAGAGGTATTGAAAAGCAGCCACTCACCCTGATGACCCGAGTGAAGTCGTTGAACTTTTTGCGACATTGCATACGGGTCTTGGACACCATGCTCCTGGAGGAGACATGATGAGCCACCTCCCTCCACACTTTTCTGTAGTCGCGCGGCAATGGCCTCCTGCCACTCTCAGGGTACAGTATAGCTCTTCGGCGCTCCACCGCGCCAACCAGAGCCTCCAAGGCCCGGTCACTGAAGCGCTGAGTTTGTTCCCTGACTCTCTCCATAGTCCTTGGCTGGAAAATTTAGGCACAGGTCTGTCCATGACGAGATTCAAGTCTGCAATGAGCAGAGTGTGGCTGGAGAGCAAGATCGACCCTCCCCTTTAAGAACTGGCCAACGCCAGTGTGTCTGTGTTCCATTGCTAACTGACATCACCTGAGCTTCGCCAGCGCTCTGAGGTATCGCCTTGCTCCTCGGCGTTAGCGCCTTAAGAGAAGTGTGTAGCTCCTGATTTAGCGCTCCAATCACCTCCAGGGGCGATAAAAGCCAAGTTTGCAGTCGGAGGCAATAATTAGCGCCAGGCGCTAAACTTTGCGCCTGGCCGATAATTGCGCCCCAAACGGGGCGATACCGAATTTCTCCCCCTAAAAATCTAAAGGTAAGCATAAAATCTACTTAATTGCCTCTTAACAATCTCTCTAATGATGTAAATTGCCTCCCCTGCTGCTTGGTGTCGGGTCTGTTCTGCGATGACAGATCCGACATCTGGGAGACTAGCGTGGTTGACAGTGGGTTCCCTACTCGCTGTCAAAAGAAAAACATTTTCCCAGCCTGATGACCCATTAGTAGACACTGTCTAAAGTAGTAAGGAACAATACAGACCAGAAGGTAGTGTTGCCAACCCTGCCAGATTGCCCGGCAGTCTCTCTGAATAAATAGACGATCGACCTCCTGGGCATTGCTGCTGGTGACCTGGGAGAAAAGTACTTCTGTGTTCCCGTTTGCACCTGCGCGCCTTCGACAGGCCGAACTGTCAATTCCCGCCCCGCACTATCCTACGCGTCTTCATGAAGCTATCATCAGATTGAGCAATTCCCAACTGGAATACCCCTTGTGGCTGGCCACTGATCTTACCTTTAAATTCGCCAGAGCGATGTCTTGCTGCACTTTCTGCAAAGTTACGCCCGTGGAGTTGGAGCAGCCACAAGGGGATTCACTGTGCATGCAGCAACAGTCCGCCTTGCTTGTTTTATTGCCATTAGCCGGCAGGACGAGCCAAGTGACAAGGAGGATAGGGTCTCCAGCTCTGGAGATGACTCCAGCAACAATGAATTTGTAAGATACGTGTTAGATTCTCGGGTTATCAATATAACAGAATATGCGTTGCCATCCTTGAGCTTCAATTTCAGCACTATCATACTGAGGATTTGAGTACAGGAGCAAAGAAGTCTTACTCCAATTATATAGGGCCTTGGTGAGACCACACCTGGAGTACTGTGTACAAATTTGGTCTCCTTACCTAAGGAAGGATATACTTGCCATAGAGGCAGTGCAACGAAGGTTCACGAGATTGATTCCTGGGATGGCGGGACTGTCGTATGAGAAGAGATTGAGTAAACTAGGCCTGTATTCTTGAATTCAGAAGAATGAGAGGGGATCTCATTGAAACATACAAAATTATTACAGGGCTTGATGGGGTGGATGCTGGGAGAATGTTTCCCTTGGCTGGGGAAGTCTAGAACCAGGGGCCACAGCCTCAGGATAAAGGGTAGGCCATTCAGGACTGAGATGAGAAGAAATTTCTTCACACAGAGGGTGGTGAATCTTTGGAATTCTCTACCCCAGAGGGCTGTGGCGGCTCAGTCATTGGGTATATTTAAAACAGAAGTCGATAGATTTCTGACTAGTAAGGGCATCAAGGGATATGGCGACAAGGCCGGTGAATAGAATTGAGGCAGAAGATCAGCCATGATCTCATTGAATGGCGGAGCAGGCTCGAAGGGCCGAATGGCCTACTCCTGCTCCTATTTCTTATGTTCTTATTTAAAATGATATGCTTCAATAGCAGTCATTGACACCCTCAAAACATAGATATCAAGCCATTAAGTAAATGCAATAAATTTTGCAGACTGCAGTGAATGTCATGTGTTCGAACCTAGACTAGCGCATCCTTATGCAAGGCAAGGCATGCTTCCAGCACGGTTTGTCTTTCCTGAATTACTAGTTGTACCAAAGCGAAACACGGCCAAAAGAGTAGGGAGCGCTGCTGCTAACTTACGCTGACACCCGTATGTAGGGCTCCAGTACATTCATGATTGAGTTATTAAATAAATCCAGCTCACTTTCAGTCAGATCCTATATAAAAGGCACAGAATTTAAAATCATTTTAAATGTTTTTCCTTTCATTTTTAAATCCACTTTATATCCTATCCTATTTGTTTGTGCTGGAAAAGCAGCTCCCTGATTCAGTAAAGAACAACAAATGTATATTGATATATTCAATGCTGTGGAAAGTGTTGTGTGAGTAATTTTTCATACGCCCCATTTGTAAATACAAGTAGTATGACCACGTAGGGTTTAGCAGTTAAATTCACCTGAGGAACTTAATTGAAATAGGGGTTAGAGCAGGGCAAAACCACACAGGTTACATCGTAGGGGAGGTAGACCAAAGCAGTATGATTGTGCTGAGGGGAATAATTTTAGTGACCTGGCCCGAAGTACTGCACTATGCAGAATGTGTATGAATTCTGACTTCGATAAGCTGTGCCCATATTGTTAAGGGCTGGCCTCCTGGTACTAGAATAAGAATGAGACCTCTGGCGTGGAAAGCTAACAAAGCATGGTACACCTAATTTTCCATATCCCAATGGATCTAGAATTCAGCCATCAGGATAAGGGCAGCAGGCTCAGCAATGTAAATGCAGGGAGCCAGCATATGGATGCCACTCTGCTAAAATAAGCAAGCACCAAGGTAAAAGTGCCTATAGTTACCTTCCATTGGAGTGATGCCATCATCCATCACTGTGGGTGTTGAGGCATCACTCTGACAACTGGAAGTGTTTGAGGAACTCAGCATTTCCCCAGTCTGCTGGCACTTTCCTTAGTTCTCCTTTCTGCAATCATCTGGGGCTGCTTGCCATGAGTTGAGAGCTTTAGTGCAAATGGTTAGAGTAGTGTTGTGCTATAAGTTTGCATTATCCCACATTGTCTGCAGTATGTTCAAATGCGAGGAGGAGATCTGGTGTTTTCACCCCAGCTGATAACGGGCCTTTGCTGCTTGTGTCTGTTGATTTGTTGTTTGGTGGCATTGTTAATCTTATGTGGATACACTGAATGCTTGGGCCTAAAGACTAAAGAAAGAAAATTATTACCTCACACAGTCAGTGCTATTCAGTCGCATAACACTCACTATAGGGGCTTTGTTTTCTCCTTAATCCCCTCCCTGAGTTATAGAGCCGAGATTCTGTTCATGCAGCATGAAGCAATGACCTTGTCAGTTTTATTTTAGAAAGTTTTTTTATATATCTTATACCTCATTTAAATAACAACATAGTTGCTGACAGCACTACTCTTGCTGGCAGCAACCTTGTAATATAAAACCTCTGATGTACCATGAATCAGAGACAGCAAGCACCACCAAATTTGGTGGCATGCATCGACACTGTTGCCTCTGCCTTTGGTATCCCAAGAGGTAAAGGCGGCAAGCGAATGTGACTGAGTGGCTGAAATGTTTTCCATTTCCCTCTGTACAGATATGAAATGGTTTTGCTACCACTTATCCATACAGGGCTCCTGTGGTGATTGCAGAGACGTCAACCTTTAAGTATTGACATCACTGAGCTAACGGGCCAGCATTTGCGGTGGGATGATGGTGCACTCTCAGCGTACGCCGTCATACCGCCTTTGAAATGGACAGCAAGTTCAGGATTTCCGTATGCGCTTGTGCATGCGCTAAATTCCGAACTTGTGATCATCTTGGCAGATGATCCGCACCGACAGGGAAATCCTCATTGCTGGCGCAGAGTTGGGCTAATTTCCCACCAATTACGTACGGAAATTTTACAGCTGATGCAAACAGGCACAGGGCCTGTGTGCATCACCGTAAGGGGATACCTCAAAAGATCCAAAGCATCGTTTGGCATGTTTTAACATTATTTAGCTCACATAAAAGTGAAATTGGAACATTACAACAGATGGAAGCCCCTGAGCTCTGTTTGAATAATTTAGGCGTGAGCTTCGTAGAATTGTGAAGAGCTTTTCTTGTTAGTTTGTTTTAGTTCCATTCAATAAAGTTGTCAGAATGAGTATCAGTCTCACCAAACGGGGATTAGTAAAGCAGTTTATCAATTGTTTCAATTTCGTTAAGGACACTCGCAATGCACTGTCTCCCAACCGCGACCAGAAGAGAAAAGAGGAAACTCGGTGCTTCCACTGACTGGAGCACCAGGCTCACGTGATCCCAGGTACACTTCTGCACACGTTGCGCCCCTGGAATCTGTGAGCCATCACGCTACCCTCTAGTACGCAGCGTCAAACAGCAAGTTCGCAAAAGAGGGTCCCCATCAGGTAAGTGCGCATTCCATTTGGATGCCGGCGGCGTAGTCCGTATGTATGACGCCGACTGCAAAATCCAGGCCAACATCTCCAAAACTGGGGATTGGGGGACCACCCGGGGATCCCAGCGGTGCCTAAGTGCAGAGCCCTGGTGCAGGTCCAAGAAGCAAAATCTCTAACCCCTCTAAGGTTTTAAGCATTTTAGAGGGAAAAGAATAGCTTTCCTTGAAAGAATGCATTAGCCAAAGCTTTCAAGTGTCAGTGTTGCTTTACTCACATCCTTAATATCCACACTAATTCCAAAAGATATCGGACCACAAACATGATTATTAACCTTCCTCTTCCATTATAATTCAAGTAGGCAATGAAAGCATTTCAGCTCCAATTGCACCAACAGTACTGAATGCAATTTACGCTTAAAATTCTGCGATCTTTTGCGCATGTTACACCGATATCGGGGGAATTGCGCCGAAAAACCAGTGCAATTGAGTGGAAACCCCAGGCCACAATATTTGGCTAAGATTAAACTTCTTTTAATTAACACTGAAAACATTGGGCCAGAATTAGCTGGAAAAATAATTGAGTTTAATGCACATGCCATTATTAATGTATAAATAGTCCAGCAATTTGTGGCAAGAGAGAGATACCTTGTGAGCCACAAATTGCTGGATGATTTGCGCTGCTCCACCGTTAGCCTCGCGAAAGAGGTAGCTTGCCCTCAACCTCCCTGTCAGTTCAAGAAATTGCTGCATTCACACATCAATTACCAATTAAACTTGTCGCAGAAAGCTAGGGCTGGTACTTAACAATGCAAAGACCCTGTTAATGATGAGATTTATGTTCCTGCAATGCCACTCAACCTCTCCAGCCCAGAAAGAGAACAATTGAAACTGTGGAGTCTCATTCCTGCAGGTAGTAAATTGTTCCTAGAGATTTTTAGATGTTAAATTTTTACATTTTTTTCTTACTTTTCCTTTCTGTCTCTTTTTTCTCTCTTTCTTAATCCAATCTTTCTTTCCCTCTCTTTATTTCTCTTTCTGAACCTAATTTGATTCTAATTCACCCTATTTCATTCTCTGTCATTCCTCTATTTCATTCTCAATCCTTAAATGTCATTGGTTAAGGAGATAGACTGTTGATCGCATCATTCACCAAGGTCCCAGATACCCCGTTACCCTCGCCATGCCGTTATCAATTCGCACTTCCAGCAGTTTGAGACGCAAAAATAATTGAAGCTGAAGGGTGAGGGGAAAAAATCCAGTTCACGCCGCACACTGCGAGATGCCCCGCTCCAACAGATTCTGGGCCATTATTGTCATTTTCATAATATATTTAATAACCCAAACCTGTGATAATTAACAATATTTTCAAAGCCTTGTCATTATTAATGATTCAATCATTTAGCTACAGAATGAAAGCTGACATATTTGGGACAGAAATTTAAAGAACAATATTCGGAATAAGGCCAAAAAAGACCAATACAATTAAATTGAGTAATTGCAATGGAAAATATTCACAGATGATTTCAGAATCTATTTCCAGGATTTTCATGGTTATAATTATCAGCTTTTTAACAAATATGTTCTTTCACTGATTGCAAAATGCTGCAGAAAAGTACTATTATGATTATTATAAATGCTTCACAAAACCTTCATTGAACAATATAACAACTAATTATGAAGTAGATCTATTTAAAATGTAATCATTGGGCAATTTTACTTACTGAAAACTTCAGGGGTTTATAGTTGTTTCTTTATGATATATAATGGAAGCAACTAAAGTATTTTTTCTGCTTTTATATAAAGGCTATTAATTGACAATGAAGCTTACTGGTTAGTACGTTGTTCTTGTCCGACAAACAGATTGATACGACTTAGGCCTGTGCGAGTTCCCAGGAAAGAAACTTCAACTCCTTTGTCAGCATTTCTGGAAGAAGATATCCGACAGGGTAAGTATACTTAAAACAGAACAGCCAACCAACCCAAACGGAGGTCCATATTGCAGCCCCAAATATGAAGAACTCATACTGCAAAGCTATCTCATCTTTGTCTGATCATTGAATACATAGCGTGACAACACGACAGAAAGAAAGATCTCAAATAAAACAATATGAAGTATGGAACAGACAAAAAAGAAAAGGAAAGAAGGAAAGACTGTGTATGTATTATTTCATTTTGACATGGGAATATTTTTTAGTGTCTGGAGTATTTATTAAAATATCTCTTACGATCATAGCATATGGGGTTCTATTCAGAAGGCATGTGTTTGAATGGCAATCTGAGATTCATGTTCAGCTACTATTTACAGGCAAGGTTAGCCGATCATTATGTGGGCCACTGGATTGAGTGAACATAAGAACATAAGAAATAGGAGCAGGAGTAGGCCATACGGCCCCTCGAGCCTACTCCACCATTCAATAAGATCATGGCTGAACTTGTACATCAACTCCACTTTCCCGCCCTATCCATATATCCCATAGTGCCCAAGAATCTATCGTTCTCAGTTGTGAACATACTTAATGACTGAGCAGCCACAGTCTTCTGGGGTAGAGAATGCCAAAGATTCACAACCCTCTGAGTGAAGAAATTTCTCCTCAGCTTAGTCCTAAATGGCCGACTCCTTATCCTGAGACTATGCCCCCCAGTTCTAGACTCTCCAGCCAGGGGAAACAGCTCACAGCATCTACCCTGTCAAGCCCTCTAAGAATTTTATATGTTTCAATGAGATCACCTCTCATTCTTCTAAACTCCAGAGAGTATAGGCCCATTCTACTCAAACTCTCCTCATAGGTTAACCCTCTCATCCCAGGAATCAATCTATTGAACCTTTGTTGCACCCCCTCTAAGGCAAGTAAATCCTTCCTTAGGTAAGGAGACCAAAACTATACTTATACTCCAATCCCCTTGCAATAAAGGCTAACATACCATTTCCCTTCCTAATTGCTTGCTGCACCTGCATATTAACTTTCTGTGATTCGTGTACAAGAAGACCCAAATCCCTCTGAATACCAACATTTACTAGTCTCTCACCTTTTAAAAAATATTCTGTTTTTCCATTCTTCCTACAAAAGTGGCTCACTTTTGTATAATATTCTACCTTTGGAAGAGGAAAATTTGGCATTAAGACCTATCCTCATCACCTAGAATGTGTTCTTTGTCAGTGAGTACAGGAGGCCATATCAGCTATGGAGAAGTCTCTCTTCTCTTCATGAATTGAATCTTGGCTTGGATTATGACAGGGAAAGATTTCTAACCCCCTTTTTCAGTTGTGCTTTTAGCTTCACTCCCAACTCCTTTCCTGTTTTCTCCTGCTGCTCATCATCCACTTCATTCCTCTGCTCTGTAAAGTGCTTTGAGTTATCTTTTTGTACATGCAAAGTGCTATAGAAATGTAACTTGTTGATAAAGGGATCACCCATCACACAAAATGTTTTTCTATATCCTTTCTAAGAGTGTGAGAAAAGTATTAAAGGAGCCTAACCAAAATTGGGAGTAAGATTCTGGTCTTGGACATACTTGGGTTTTATAGAGAATCAAATATTGTTATGGGGATTTTGGCATGAAAGATGAAACCAAGCTTCTTGGAGGAAGCTTTGGGAAAAGAGGAGAGATGGGAGTACCACTGAGGCCAGAAAAGATAGCGGCACCAAGAATACAATACAAATTTAATACAGAGAAGTGTGAGGTGATGCATTTTGGCAGAAGGAACAGGGAGAGGCAATATACACTTAATGGCACAGTTTTAAAGAGTGTGCAGGGACAGAGGGACCTGAGAGTTAATGTGCATAGGTCCCCGAAGGTGGCAGGACATATTGAGAGAGTGGTTAGCAAAGCATATGGGATCTTGGGCTTCATAAATAGAGGTATTTAATACAAAAGTAGAGAAGTTGAACCTTTATAAAGCCCTGGTTAGGCCACAACTGGAGTATTGTGTCCAGTTCTGGTCACCACACTTTAGGAAGGATGTGAAGGCACTTGAGAGGGTGCAGAGGAAATTTACCAGAATGGTTCCAGGGATGGTGGATCTTAGCTACAAGGACAGGTTGGAGAAGTTGGATTTGTTTTCATTAGAGCAAAGGAGGTTGAGGGGTGATTTGATAGCGGTGTACAAGATTATGACGGGTTTGGATAGGCTAGACGGGGGAAGGCTCTTCCCACTAGTTGATGGTACAAGGACTAGGGGACACAGATTTAAGGTTTTGGGCAAGAGATACGGCGGGGGGGGATGTGAGGAAAAACTTTTTTACGCAGCGAGTGGTGATGACCTGGAATTCGCTGCCGATGGAAGTGGTGGAAGCGGAGACACTCAATGTTTTCAAGGGCAGACTGGATCGGAATTTGAGGGAAATAAACTTGCAGGGCTACGGAGTAAGAGCGGGGGAATGGGACTGACTGGATTGCTCTACAGAGAGTCGGCACGGACTCGATGGGGTGAATGGCCTCCTTCTGTGCCGTTATGACTCTATGACTCGGCTCCAGTGCCCAAAGAAGTTTCATGACCTCAGACGAGTGGTCAAGGCCAGTGAATGCATCTTCAAAAGCCGTCTCCTACGAACTGCACCACTAGCCTCACACACTGCTCAATGCACGACCCCCCCAGCAATCACCTACCAACAATCTCTACCAAACACAAGGGTACACCTCACATTCCTAGCTTCACCTCACCCCCTTGGAAGAGACAGTGCTGGCCATTCTTGGCAGGAGCATGGCTGAGCCGTTGGCCAGTGGCAGAGCTGAAAGAATACAAGATGCTGGTATCCTCATACATTATCCTCCTTCCCATATCCCACTTCCCCCTCATCCCACAATCTCTTCTGATGTACAAGCTGCACCTGGTGTAAGCATGAACCTCTTGCTTTCCCGCCCTCCCCTCTTCACAACCCTACCCTTGTGTCTTCCTCATTTCAGACACCCAAGAAATCCAACCTGCCCAGCCAGTGGTTGACCAAGAAGGGGGAGGAGAGTGAAGAAGAACAAGAAGAAACACCGTCACTTGATTTCACACTCCCAGCCACCAGCTCCTCGAGGTCGTCCTGCAAGGCCATCTGCAGTGTCCCCCACTGAAAGTCAGCAGCCTTCCACCAGCCATGCTGTAGCCATTGGGGTAGCACTGCAAAACATCACTAGAATAGGCAAAGGCACACGCAAGACAGTCACTAAGGGAATGCACAAGGGTGATGGTCAGTAACAGAGAGAAGGTAAGGTGTGGGACAAATGTTGAAAGGGGAATTGGGGTTGTGTTCACTAGTACCACAGGTGGATGATTCGATCCCGGATATCCTGGTCAGGAAGGGGCTGTCTGGGTTGCCGCCTTCCTTCCACTTCCTCCTCTTCTGCTTCCTCCTCTTCCGTTTCCTCCTCTTCCGTTTCCTCCTCTTCCGTTTCCTCCTCTTCTCTCTGCGAGCAGCTTGTCCCCTTTGCTGCCTCTGCTTCATCTCCATGTGATGTTGCAGCACAAGGGGGACTGTAACTAGAGTCCCCAGGACTGGGAGCAAGTGGTGTTCTCAGAGGTCTCCCTTTAACATCCAAAGCCTTGCAAGCATCCAGCAGCACTCCCTGCACACTTTAACAACTTTTTTTAATGTATTGCACCAAGCCACTACTCCAATAAAATGTAAAAAAAAGTCCAAAAGCTAAAATCGAAACTTACCTGAAAGCTGTGTGTGTCCCTTTAAGAAGCGCTGATAGCGTCTCTGTAGTACTGCTGCATGCACGTTCTTCTGTGCGTGGTTTGGAGACGGCGACGTCCAAAATCACAGTCGTGCATCAATTCAGGCGTTGCACGCCGATTTGACGTCCCGATCTGCATATTTACATGTGGGTAGTGAGCGCAGACAACGGCAGCGCTAATGACCTCCTCAAAATGGCGGCCACTGTATTCCGTGCCGGAAGTGGACGGAAGCGAGGTGGCCGCCATTTTTTCAGCAAAACCGGCCTTAACAGCCGGTGCTAGACCTCCAAATATCGCGGCCCTTGCATTTATATAGTGTCTTTCATGACCTCAGGACATCTCAAAGCGCTTCACAGCCAATTAAGTATTTTTAAAGTGCAGTCACTACTGTAATGTGTGGAAATGTGGCAACCAATTTTCCAACAGCTAGGTCTCAGAAATAGCAATGAGATAAATGACTAGTTTTAGTGATATTGGTTGAGGGATAAATATTGGCCAGGTCACTGGGAGAACTGCCCTGCTGTTCTTTGAATAGTGCCATGGGATCTTTTATGTCTCATCTAAAAGACAGCACCTCTCAGTGGGCAGCACTCCTTCAAATCTGCACTGAAGTGTTAGCCTAGATGATATCCTCAAGTCCTGGAATGGGACTTGAACCTACCACCTTCTGTCTTTAAGGTGAGACTGCTATCACTGAGCCAAGGCTAACACCTGCGGTGAGAGTTGTTAGTTTGATATGAAGGAATTGTGTCTTTGAAGAGCTGTAAGAAACAAGATTTTTATTGCCCCATCCAAGAGCATGGAGGAGATAAAGACGTGTGATTAACACATTGTACTGTTAGAGGGCTGGAAGTAGTGTGAACTGAGGGTGTGCGATTTAAAGGAATCTGTTCAATGTAAAGTGGAAGCATTAGCAAAAGAAGTAATTGACATGAATAAGGCACAAAGTAGGAAAAAGGATAGAATTTTGAGGCCCCTTTGAGTTAATGGAAAAAAATCTGAAGGTGAGCCATGAATTACAGCACAGAGTGATTTAAAAGGAAACTAATTATCTGCGAACATGGCTTTGGTTAGAATCCTCATGGGCTTTCCAAGGCAGCAACAGATGATTCCCTAACGTGATCAAGAGCAGTGGTACTCCCATCTCTCCTCCATTCCCAAAGTTCCAGGGGCGCATAACAAAGAAAACAAGATCACCACCGAAATGGCCATGCTGAAAACCATTCTGGTGATCATGGATCAGCCAGAATTTTCCATAGTCTTAGAAAATATTGATGTAAAGACATTAGGGCAATAGTCTGAAGGCTAAGAGGGATAATGTTACTTTGGAAGAGAGTGAACATGAACACATTTAGAAGGAGAAGGGAAGTAAACTGGGAGATAGTGAGATTGAAGAGATAGCATAGGACAGGGATAAGCTTCTAGGTACATTCCTTCAGGGTGATGGCAGGGATACCACCCAATCAGTCCAGTGAGAGTCCACAGAGCAGAGGAGCCAACAGAACTGGCAAAAATAAAGCTTATTGTCTGTCTTAATGGTAGAACAGAATGGAGTTTGGTTCTTCACCAATATTAGAGTTGGAGGAGAAAAGTGAACCAAAAAAGTCAAATTTTCTCCTTCAAAAAGATAGCAACTGTGCCATCACGATGGAAGAATGGTTACATAGATGATTTACTGATGCTCAAGGGACCAGAAGAAGCTGTTGCTGGAGGGGGTTGGGCAGGATAGCAGTTGATGCTACTTTTCAATAAAGTTGCATTCAGCACCTCTAACACTAGATCAAACTGAAGACGTTACAGACCGATCAAGACGCCACGTATGATCACAGAAGTTGTATGAGTAACTGTAATTATGAATGAACCAAGATAACTATCCAATCTGATGAAAGACAAAGTACGAGGTCTTCAACATTCCATGCAGTTAGAACAACATGGGCTGGATTTTCCCATTTCCCACCCGCACGGTGCGGGGACACTCGGGAGATGACTGGAAACCCAGAAGTTCGGGTTCCCATAGGTGGGGTCCGAATCCCGATCCCAGGGGGTGCAGGCTGCTGGTGGGGGAGTTTGGGGGGTCAGGAGGAAGCAGTCCTGCTCCTGCTGGCCCACAAGGATTGCTCCCCGAGGCTGTGGCCACCTCGTTGCAACTACTGGGAATCCCAAAAGTAGAGGCTTCAGGCCTCATTATCATATTTAAATTGCCAACCCGCCTCCTGGCAGCGGTTTGACTGTCCACTCCTGTCCCGCCTGAGTAAAAGGTGAAGGGAGGCGGGTTGAGGTCGGGTTTTAGACTTTTACAACTTTCACACCCATCCCACCCCGCCCCACCCCCCTTCACTCTCCCCCCGCCTCCAACCCACCCGTTTTTTCCTGTGAAAATTCCGGCCCATCAGTTAATTCAGTGATACACACAGAAGGTTTAGGAGACTAAAATCAGCAGTTGGTCCAGAGAAAAGCAGCAAATAATTTTCTTAGACTGTCCCTGTTGAGTGACTTATACTGCAAAACAAAGTGGGACTGGTTTACAGAATGTAATTTACATAGAATTACAGCACAGCACAGAAACAGGCCATATTACCCAACTGGTCCATGCTGGTGTTTATGATCCACACGAGCCTCCTCCCACCTTACTTCATCTCATCCTATCGGCCTAACCTACTATTCCTTTCTCCCTCATGTGTTTGTCTAGTTTCCCCTTAAATGCATCTATGCTATTCGCCTCAACTACTCCTTGTGATAGCAAGTTCTATATTCTAACCACTATCTGCATTACAGGATATTCTCCAAGGGACAGATCTGAGTCAGAGATGTGAAAAAAAAGCTGTGAGGAGACAGATTCACTGGAACAGTTATGACTGAGGGTGAGGAAAACTTTTAGCAGACACCCTGAATGATCAAGGTGATCAGGATTCGGGTCGACTGATTGGTGAGTTGGCACGCTCACAAGAAGAGAAATGGAGCCATTGCTGAGAGTGAGCACTGGAGTCACTGAGAACAGTGTTTTCAGTCAAGGGGAAGTTAGAGTTGATAGATTTAATTTTGCTTGATAAAAAGTTGAATAGTTCTAGACAGTTAGCAAGGTTAAGAAAGGGTTAGACATTGCAAAATTTAGTGAGGTGAGGAAGAGATATTTTTATCCACAGAAGGTCGAAGTCTGCTAAATCAAGTCAAAATGAACCTACTCTATGTAGCTCCTTTAGACTGGAATTTGGAACAGATACTCAAAGAAATAAATTTGAAGCGGAACAATCAACCAGAGGCAGAACTTGTGTTTCTGTTATTAAAAACAAGAGAGGTGGGGGATGACTGGAAATGGAGATGGAAATGGACAGAATCGAGATATGAGGAATGTTGCACAAGTGCACATTTGAGTGAGAAGAGGAAGCAGATGTGGCACAGTAGAACCTGGAGCTTGTAGTAGGTTGCATAATGTTCGTGATGCAGATGGAGAGAAGATAAAGCAAGAATAACCGTCGATATAACCGCACAATAAAAACACCCTCCAATAGTGAATAGGCAGTCAAGCAATACAGAAATTTTCAACTGTTAAGTGCAATTCCTGAAACTTTCTTGTTACATGGTGGTCAAAAATAGCTCTTTCTAGATAGATATTATTTATTGGTTTTTAGGTTGCCCATTTACTACAAGCATTTTAGAATGTTCTCTTTGACAAACATTGCGAGGATAGGAAAAATGTAGGATAACTTTCACGTCCACACCCATTTATTTGCCAATGAAGAAGAAAGCACTTACACAAGTCTTTTCCCTTCATCTTGCAGACAAGGCCATTCTGTTTATTTTTTAATAGAGTGCATTAGTTTGTGTATCACAACTGTGTTATAAAAATGATACTGCATTATTTACTGCCTTGGGATCTTTGGCAAATTACAGCTAAAACTATAATTTGCCTTTGGTCTAAAAACACTTCACCAGTGTAATCATCTATTATTATATAATGTATTGATTGCTAACTTTAAATAATAATTATCACTGAACCTTCTTTTAGAATAATTTTACTAATACTATTGCATATGCTAACTAGATGTAATACCATAGAATAATTTCACTGCTACTAATGGATGTATGTTAAATGCTTGACTTATTAAGCCTAACAACAAGCTGCAGGAGTGTTGGGCAATACTTCTATTATGGTACTGATAGGTTATGGGATTTCAGAAATCAATGCATATGTCTGATAAAAAAAAAATGTTAAAGTGAAAAAAACATGTTAAAAATTAAATCTGAAATTATTTATATCTATAAAACAGAAAAGCGAGGTAGATGATTGGGAACCAGAAAATGACCTAATGTTCAGCTAACAGAAGTTAGGTGCTTTATATAGTGCTTTCAGCATTGTAAAGATATAAATTAGAGAGTGGATAATGGAAAATTTTAATCTTCTATGTGTGTATTTCTCACAACCACAGGACTATACATAACCCCATTTATCAGTATTTGAGGAGCTTTGATGTTCTCAAACTGGTCTCAGTGGGGTATTCGACCTACTGTCATTTGATCCGTGGACTTGCAATGGCATCAGAAATAAGGGAAGAGTCCACTGGGTGCTCACCTGATTGGAGGCAGATGGCATGGAATAAAATGCTATGAAAGCTAATAGAATGATTAAAAAAACCTAATAAAATAACAAGAGGTTTTTGTTCTTATTACTCTTTTCAATGCTATAAGGATGTTACATACTTACTCAGATCTGTTCAGAGCTAAGCTGGTCCAATAAGCTTCTAGTGGTGCCGTCACCACAGCATCAAAAAGTACTTCCTGGATTAATTCTTTGTCGCCTGTGGATACAAAATTAAAGCAAATATTTTCTTTTTCATTTTATAGTCGTGTTTTATTATAGAATAAAATTGTAAGACATAAAAAAATTACACTTACACTGTAGAAGTGGCTCTTTTCCTGTGAGGAAGAGTTTGACAGCTTCAAGCTGAAAGAGGTTACGATACTGAGGATGTATGTCAGTATTACAGTAGTTCCTGAAATCAGATAAAAAGTCGATTCCATCATGTTAGTAGCATGTGCCAAGATATATAGTGATTGTATATCTGAATTTGCTTATGTGCCAATTGCATCAAAATAAAGGCCAACAGTGCTCAGGACTGAATATTCTCCACCTTGCTTTGTTCCCAGTAATAATATCTTACTCTGGACATTAGTTTAGGCCAGTTTTGAAGTGCCAAATGGGTCCTAGAGCAAGTGACTCAGTGTCATAGATCACCACCCTCTTTTCCTCTGTTTTGCACTCACTGTTATTAAAGTGTAAATCGCACAGCAACTTCTGGCGACGATACATGTGCAGTTAAACACGGAAATCAGGAAGTTGCTGTCCGACTTGCCCTGCTCCTCCAGAAGCTTCGCTATACCAAGAGATGCGGCATTGAAACACATGGAAGGGTGTGAAGTTGTGGTACTTTGGTGTTAGATACCCACTAAACGCGCCAGAAAAAGTTAGAGCTTATCCATTCCAGTGTAGGTCATTTTTTCACGGAGTGATAAGTCTTATTTACTGCCAAACATCCTCTCTGACACTGAAAATTAACCTTTACAAGTGTGGAGTCTCAATCCTTCAGATTTTAATTATTGTTGGAGACTTCAAAAAATTAAAAAATGTAAATAATGTTTTTAAATTTTTCCTTTCTGTCGCTTTTATCTCTCTCTCTCTCTCTCTTAATCCCATCTTTTCTCTCTCTCTTTATTTTGCTTTCTGTACCTGATTTAGCATTGACTTAACTATTCTAACTTACATTTCCTGGTTCAGACGCTGCGTAAGGATTCTTCAATCTGATTGGTTAAGGAGATACACAGCTGCTTACCCTGTTTAGAAAGGTCCCAGATCCCCTGCAGAGGGCGCTGCGCCAAACTAGCTTTCTAATCACCGCAGGTTCCAGTGCAAAAGCCCATAGAAAGTCTGTGGGCAAGTGTAACTGTAATGAACGCCTGGTGCCGTTCATTCACCAGTGACTGCAAATCCGGATTGTAATCTGGGATAGTGGGCCACAGGATAAACAATGAACTCTTTGTTACTGATAAGGTATGCACTGGAAATTGTGCAGGTTACCACTGTACATTCTACATCTGTGACAAGCAGATCAATAACTTTCTGATAGACTGCATATCTCAGGCTACAACTGTGAGTCCTTTGTATTATCTTCCTTCGTTGGAATTTGGACTCCACGGTGAAGACGGGGTATAATTGCAGACCTGCTTCAAAGTTTTTTCTGTGAATCTCTCCTTCACTAGGTAGCTGATGAGTTGGGAGTGTATTTTATGTATAAATCTCGCATCATGGTCCCTAGTCTAAAACAGGAGTGTTAATTTTGAGATCTACTACAGATTTGAGATTTGCCAACATTTTTTCAACCCTGCCAAAAGTGAAAAATAACATACAGTCTGTATATTATTTGTCCATCCGTTGGACAGACCAAGAGCATATGGTGGTAATCTGGATCATTCTCAGTGCATACCTCAATGGTAAAAAGGGTTAACTGTTCTCGCTGTTATCCCAAATTAATTCATGTATAAAATCACCTTCCGGTTCATGGGTAATTGCTTTGTGCATTACAAAAAGTATATGGAGCAAGCTGCAATTGTAACAGTTACTATAACTAGGCATGGTTTATAGACAAGAGTAAAATTTAAGAAGCAAACATTTACTCCACCAATGTAATTCTTTATATCTGCAGGTCATTTTTGCAGAGAAAAAGGGGCCAGATTTTCCTGTCAAAGTAACGGTGAGGTTAATAGTGCTCGGCATTATTTATGTGAAAATGGTACAGCAACTCCAGACAAGGGGCTGATGCGAAGTGAAACACGAATATCCAACTGTTGCTGACCGAGTTGTGCCATTCTGGCGTTAGTTTCACAAAAACGGCGTCTAGCTGTCTGCCTCACCATTGAAATACATTGAATGGTGTGAAGTTGCTGCATTTGCGCAGTAGATACGAATTAAACTCGCCAGAGAAAGTTCAGCCTTGTCATTTCAAGTCTAAGTACCCTTTTAAAGACATGATAAGTGTTAATTACTGACAATCAACCTCTCTGACACTGAAAATGAACTATTACAAGTGTAGAGTCTCATTCCTTCAGGTTTTAATTGTTGTTGGAGATTTCAAAAATGTAAAATTGTAACTTTTTAATTTTTCTTTTTACTTTTCCTTTCTGTCTCTTGTTTCTCCCTCTCTTAACCAAATCTTTCTTTCCCTCTCTTTATTTCTCTTTCTACACCTGATTTGATATTGAATTCACCCACTCTAACTTCCTTCTCAGTCCTTGTGCTGTTTATTTCACAATCCTTCAATCTGATTGGTTAGGGAGATACACAGTTGCTTGCCCTGTTTCCATCACTGCGCCGTTATCAGCTCGTACTTTCAGCAATTTGCCACGCAAAAAATTTAAAAACCTAAATATGCAAGGGCAAGTCTAACTAATGGCAAACGCTGTTAGATGCCCTGTCACCGCAAATTATGGCCCAAGATCTCTTACCATTCCTCCATCAGTGATAAATCAGGGTGATCCAGGTCATGCAAACCTTAATAAAGAACAAACCAGTAATTAAATTAAACAGCTACCATCATTCACTAGGATTCATGCATAATACTGTCATCTATCTGCTGTGTATGAAAGTAAAGCTTCTCTATTGCTCATGCTCATATTCATTTAACAATCAAACTTTAACATAATTTATGGAAATTTTAATGATAGACAACTGGCATTTACAGTATTTTCTAGTTTTTGAAGTTAATTGGTATTATGTTTCGAGCTTCAACACTGAGATATGATTTTATGGAAATATACTGGTTGACTGAAAGGCGCATCACTGAAGGCACTTCAGTTTTACACCAAACTGGGGCTGATTTTAGTATCAGCTACGCCTTGTCTGCACCTGTTTTTAGGTGAAAACCAAGCATACTGTGAAATCCATAGGACTGCTGCCTTAATTGCAACACTGCTCCAATTTCCAATTGGGCCTCTGGTGGGTATTGGAAGCTACTATCCAAATCAGGCAGGAGCTTCATTATTCAAAAAGGGAAGGTTGCTGCTCCATTTTGTAGTTGGCTGGCATGCTGGATTCCAAGTCCACAGCACACATGGGAAACCTTGAGGGAACGGGGAGGGGGGAGGTGGGAGGCGGGATCTCAGGATGTACCTTTCAAGTGGGAGGGCCTTTAAAAGGCCCACAGTGGTTCAGGTAAGTGTTGTTAGGTCATTTATGGGTCCTTTTTTGCTAATTCTGTCCTTTATTTCTTCTGGTACTTAGGCTTTCATGAGCCATTGTATCAGTTGTTAACAAATTCATTTTTTCCCTTCCCAACTCCCTTTCTTGGCACTTACAGTTTGCCAATGGGAATCTTCTGAACTGAGCTGTTTGGGAGACAAGGAGGACCTTTGGAGGGATTCCATACAGGTTTGCCTGCCTAAGAATTATTCTGCGCTGCCCCATTGACTTCTGCACCTCTGCATCTACAGAGATTGGTCAAATGAACTCACTTTGGCAGACATAGTGCTGGTGGTGTCGCCCCTTCCGAAAAAAAGCTGTGCCAGCAGAACTTCAGTGGCTCACAATAATGTACCAGTCGACAGGTACAAAAAATAATTTAAAAGGCTAATTGAATGTTGGCCTTTATTTCAAGTGGGCTGGAATACAAAGGGGTAGAAGTTCTGTTACAGTTGTACAGAGCTCTGATTAGGTCCCATCTGGAGCACTGTCTTCAGTTCTGGGCACCGCACCTCAGGAAGGATATATTGGACCTGGATGGGGTGCAGTGCAAATTCACCAAAATGATACAGGGCTAATAGGGTTAATTATAAGGACAAGTTGCATAGACTAGGCTTGTATTCCCTTAAATATAGAAGATTAAGGGGTGATCTAATTGAGTTGTTTACGATGATTAAAGGATTTGATAGTGTAGACAAAGAAAAACTATTTCCTCTGGTGGGGGAGTACATAACAAAGGGGCATAACCTTAAAATTAGAGTTAGGCAGTTCAGGGGTGATGTCAGAAAGCATTTCTTCACACAAGGGGTAGTGGAAATCTGGAACTCCCTCCCCTAAAAAGCTGTTGAGGCTAGGAAGATAGAACATTTCAAAACTGAGATTGATAGATTATTGTTAGGCAAGGGTATTAAGGGTTATGGAACTAAGGCAGGTAGATGGAGCTAAGATACAGATCAGCCATGATCTAATTGAATGGCATTACAGGCTCGAGGAGCTGAATGGCCTAGTCCTGTTCCTATGTTCTTATATCTGAATGCCTAACTAATCATTATGCTACATGATTCTTTGGAAGCTCCCCAATCACAACATGTCATGCTTTATATGGTATTGCATGAAAGAAGGAATGTCAGGGTAATTGAGAGCCAGTATTGCTCGCATAGCCACAGCTGAAAAGATGGCACCAACGATTTCTGTAGGCCGTGGCACATCTAACTGCCAATGCTTATGGGGATCTGTGTCCCAAGAGTCTGTGTCAGCAGAGAAGCAGAGGTTGTGCTGTGCCAACTGCTATAAATATATCTGCCGCTACCATGTAGCAGAAGCCAGCCACATGCAGGGACAGTAACAATCAGATATGGCTGCATTTTCTTGCAGGCATGCTGCAATGTTGACCTATGGGCTGCTGCTGTGAATTGACACAAAGGACAATCCTTCTCACTACCACCTCATGCAGCACCACCTTGACTTTCGCAGCCATCAAACAGGGGGCTGGTGCTGAGCTGCTCCTTCACTTATCTACAGACTCATGCCAATACCTAGGAGTCACTTTTCCTTTTTTTTTGCCTATTACTTTTGCTCTCTTGTCCCTCCAGCCTTGGGAAAGCTGCTGATGGCTTGAAGTGTCTCTTAAGGTTCTCGAAAAACTTGCCAAATTTTTGTCACTCAATTATGACACTCCCCCTTAATTGTCCCCTTTTTAGGTTTTATTTACATGCAATTTACCTCTTTCATCACTAGTATCCTGGACCTGTCTAAGGCTACACCTGGTAGTGTGAATAATTTTGCTAATAAACTTACAATGGAGAATTGCATGATATTGGCACTTGACCTCTTGGGTGGGCTTTGAAGCAGTTCTTAAACAATTAGAACTGTCATAAACCTGAGGACAAAAATGATGGAGGCTCAGTCGTTGAGGATATTCAAGACAGAGATCGATAGATTTTTGGATATTAAGGGAATCAAGGGATATGGGGGTAATGCTTGAAGGGGGAGTTGAGGTAGAAGATCAGCCATGATCTTGTTGAATGGCGGAGCAGGCTCGAAGGGCCAAATGGCCTACTCCTGCTCTTATTTCTTATGTTCTTATGTTTATGTCCCAAGTCTCTCTGAATCTCGAATAAGAACCCCTTTATAGCACACATCCTTTTATATATAAAGTTCAAAATAATTACATTACTTTATATTAAAATTAGTTAAAAAGAACTTAAAGCAACCATTAAACCGCTAACACAGAAACAAATATTCTTATTTTAACAAACACATACTTTGATTGTTTTACCACCTTTTAATAAAATTATAATTAAGGCTTTGTGCTCTATTGTCTGTCTTATTTCCATCTGGCCTTATTGCTAGTTAGATTTTATCTATTAATTAGAAACCAAATTGGTATTATTATAATGATAATCAGTGGCACTTTAAGCTGTAAAATAGCACTCAAATCTTTCATGGTAAACTCGATGCTGTAAGGTCTAAATTGACTTTTTATTGATTTTTTAAAATGCTCTGAGTGTGCAATAGTAGTTAAATTGCACCTGTGTCAAGGGTGCACTGTCAAACTTTACATAAATACTACAATAAATTTATCAAGCTGATTTCCAGGTTGTCAATCCAGCTACTAAGTAACAGCTTCAACAGTTGGCTGGTGCGGAATTGACTGTGCTGTTGATGACAGATGAGAGGAGGAGACGAAGAGGTTGAAAGAGCTGAGAGGGCGAACACTGAAATCTCACTTTTTTTTGTTTGGTTAGTCGTGGTCTTATTTTTTTTTTTTTACAGACATGCTTTTAATCTCACCTTCAGGCTATGACCATCTCTTCCAAAAAAAATTCCAGTAAAAACCTGACGATATGGATATACTCACCACAAATGTTTAGGGGTGCCAAGTGCCTTTGTACATTATTACTGATAATTGTGAAAATATTTAACAACAGTTAATACTTGGGACATTTTTACAAAGAATGTAGAGAATAGGGTTTGGTGTTGTCTTCTTTATTGATTTTTTGTGAATGTGTGATTATGGGTACCAACTACACAAATATTACTTGATTATTCCCAAACTGGGGGGGCATGACAAGGAGGAAACTAAAGGGCTGATTTTAGTTTTCCATGGTGGCAGGAAAGCAGGTGGTAACGTATCGGCAACCTGTTTACACCCTGTCTGATTTTCCTTGCCAGTGACTTTGTTGGAAAGAAAAATTTCCAGGCGGCTGACTGGCAAAACAACGGCTACCTAAGATGGGAGGCCCGGTCCATTTTGAGGACCAGACGTCAGTAACATACATGCGGTGCTCTGCGCGGCCCAATTGGGCATCTCGTTGCAGCTTGCTCGCTCCGTGCAGGCTCAGGATCAGGCAGCCTGGAGCCCAACCTGGAGGTAGGTCTAGGTGAGGAGCGCAATCACAGCAGGGGGAACCCACAGCAACAGAGGCCCACTTATTCTGGTGGAGATCAAAGGAGCAATCCTGCTTGTCCTCGCCCTACAAAATAATTTTAACACTTACCCCTTTCGGGATTCTTCCTCTTGCCCACCAGGTTTTATTGTGCAGAGCATCCGCGGCCATTAAAATCGCATTGGGGTCCGATGCACATCATAAAACCCCAATTTGCATGGATTCGTGAGGCTCCTGTCTGATTCAGGCGGGTGCCTTGGTTGCCCGCAAAAACTCCGGAGGCAATAAGGCGGAGGACGACATGGTCATTGGCCACTAAATTGAACCCTTTGGTAATGCCTGTCCCAGGGTGCTCCAGGAAAATTGCAATACAATTTGGTGGCAGAATTTCCATAAGCATGATCTTTCAAAGTAGGAGGTTTATATGAACATTTATGGGCTGATTTTCTGAGGGCCCCCCCCAACCAGCAGATAAACTTAGAAAACTGACTTTAAAAGTAAATAGGGTGAGCTGAAATGGCACAAAGAAGCACAAGATAATTACTCTATTTTCACGGACTGCACATAAACATAATGGCCCGAAAATTAGACCTAATGCGGGAGAGTACGCACTGTGTACTCTCGCGTATTAGGTCCCGAAGTGCCGGTTTCCTGCATGCACTGTGCATGCGCGGGAAACCGGCACTTCGTGTATGGCAAAGGGGGCGGTTCCTAAGTGAACCGCGTGCGCGCTACAGGTTGTGCGCACGCAGCGCACTTAGTTTTTTTTTCAGGTTTGAACGCGCAGGTAAGTGTTTAAGATTTTACACATAAAGAAAGCAGGCGTAAGACCCCCTTTTAACAAGGTAAGTAGTTAATTAAGTATTATTTTAAATTTTTTTCAACAGGTTTATCTTTTTTAGAGACTTTAAAGAAAGGTAAGTTTATTTTTATAACTTTTAAAAAGAATTTAAATTTTTTCAAAAATTTAAATTTTTGTTTAAAGTGGTTAATTTATTTAACTATAGTTATTTTATTAATGTGATGGCTTTTAAAAAAATTTAATTGAGGTTTAGCTGTTCTTTTGGGGGCTTGTTGTATTCATAGTATTGACAGCTCTTGCTGTCAAAACTATGAATGAAAGATGGTGTGCTGCCATTGGCTCTAACTGGCCCACGTGATCCCAGAGGTCGCATCGAATTAACTGCGCCTCTGGGACACGCACACACTGCGTGCCGGCACCAGGGAGAGTCCCAGGAACTGAAGTTCGTGTGGGCCAAAACCATAAAGGTAGGCGCGGAGTGCGATATCGCGGGGGATCCTTACCCCCGTGGCAACCATCGAACTCCAATTTCTGGGCCAATATGAAGGTAACATTGCTATTGTGAGAAGTACTTGCACCATTGAAGGACCCTGAGTTACTGAGTGGCTGGTGTTTTTTTTATATAACCCACCACTCTCTGCTTGTATTCTGTGTTAGGTTTGACAGTTTGGCTCTAAGTCATAGCTTTAAATCATACCTTCTTCCAGTGTAACATTTCCCTGGAGGAAGTACTTGCCATGTCCTCTGGATAAAGCCACACCTAGACTGTGCACAAGAGATTGCAGACAATTACAGGTTGGCATCAAAAACTTCCGTGGCAGCTTTTTACCTCATTTCAGGAAAACTTGGCAAGTAGGGAAAATGATTAAACCTACCTGAACGGAGTGCCTTTGATGTCTGTGTAATAGTAATCATTTGTCATCACAAAGACTCGTTTCTAACATGGAAAATAAAACACAGCAGTAGTAACTGGCACGTTACAAATTACTAGAGATTGTATGAAAGCTTCTTAGTGCTTTTGCTTCAATATTTGTTAATCATATAACCACTGTAAAAGATTTGTGCGACTCTCTTGATATCTTTGCTGCAAACATCATTGAAATTTCAGTAAATCTGTTACTTTTACAATAATTTTATACAGTCTATAAAAGTATGTCTACATTATTTATGGTACCAAGCGATAAACCCTAGATCAGCAAAGCTTGAAATTTGAACAAAATAATTCAAAAGAACAAAGTGGTTAGAACTGGCTGTGTATTCTGTGTCTGGTTTAACAGTCAATGTCCTAAATCATAGCTTTAATCTTACCTTCTTCCACTGTAACATATCCCTGGAACACATACTTGTCATGCTGTCTGGATAAATCCATACTTAAATGGCAAAGTTCACCTAAGAGTGCTTAATGCACTTGTACTACATTCCTTTGTGCATTAACGTAAATGGGTTAATGCCTATGTAACAACGATGTACACTGGAATGTAATCTGAGTGCTTTAAGCATTCATATGTGAACTTTGCCAATCTGAAGTTCTACCCTCACAAAAGTGACAATTGTAATGCGATTTTATAAAAAGGTCTGAAAACAATTACACAACAGTGTTGAAAATATGTTTTAAAGAAATAATATCAATATTTTTCAGATAGCTGCAGGATTTCCACAAGGTACGTGCAGTTGTAAAGGATAGAAACATAGAAGTTTACCCTGCAGAAGAAGGCCATTCGGCCCATCATGTCTGTGCTGGCCTATTGCTAAAGCAATCCAAAACCAATACCATTGCCCACAATCTACTCATATCCTTGTAACTTTCTCTGCTTCAAATATGTATCCAATTTTCCCTTAAAAGATGCAGTGATCTCTGCCTCAACCTCTCTCTGTGGCAAAGCATTCCATGCTCCAACAACTCTCTGTGTAAATACATTTCTTCTAACCTCTCCTCACTCTCTTAGTGATAATTTTCAATTGACGACTCCTTGTCACCAACCAGAGGACATAGTCTTTCTCTATCCACTTTATCAAAACTTTTCATAATTTTAAAAGCCTCTATTAAATCTACTCTTAGACATCTCTGCTCCACTGGAAATAGTTGCAGTATCTCTATTCTCTCCTCATAATTATAGTTTCCCATCCCTGGCATCATCCTGGTGTATCTATGCCTAAGGTTCTCTATGGTTGTAATGTCCTTTATCTTCCATTGAAGTCAATGGAAAGTAACATCGGGTGGGGTATAAAATGGGCAGCCAATCGGATCCTGTCAGTTTCCCATCAGGTGGGTTACGTTAAAATTACTCCCCTTGTTTTACTTTGACCTGAAAAAGCATGTATAGGATTTGTAGGTGTACTGTTAGATAAATCTAAGCATTCAATAGCAAATCACTCATTTTTCCCTAAAAATATTAGGAGGTGCTTCAGTATAATTAGATTCTAATTAAATGATCAAATGGCTTGTTAGAAAGTTTCTTTTCGTCTAATCTGAGAGGAGAAATATCTTACCCCTTTCTCTACAGTCTTTTTCACCTCCATGGAAAATTTTCCTGTTTTCCGATTTACCATACCATTGCGAAGCTATAAAATAATGCAAATGATTAACATTCTCACAAAAGTCCTAAAGGAAGAAAATATCTCTTCTTTATTAAGCTACAGTTCATATTGATGATGGTCTCTTAAGCTGAACCAAACTTGCCCAGTTAATTTTGTTCTTTAGTGGAAAGTGGCTTAATGTGGGAAGATTTTCAGAACCCATTACCACTGAGACAACCTTCTAAACCAACCTCATGGTGGTGGGCAGAATTAATATCTGGTTAGTTGAACTTTTCATTGGGATTGTAAATGCTAGATACATTTGGGTTTATTTTAGATTTCTAAAGGCTAAACATGAACCAACTACGAACCATATTAAGGTGCATGATATACAATTTTCAACTAAAGACAAATTACGTATATACCAGATGCTGGAAATTGTAGTTGAGAACAGTAACACTCTCCGCACTGACTCTCGGGGGGTAATTTTCTGACTTGGTGCTACTGGCAGCGAAACTCATTTGCCCAGAATCCTGATTAGAAGTTTACTGCCCATGATTTTGTGACCATTTATAATAATCAGAAAATCGCAGGTACTGTGCCTGAATTTCTCATATGCAATCAGCATAAAGTCGGAAAATTACTCTTAAAAGTCATGCTACCCATTGTTAAGGTAATGTCCACTCAGGCGATAAATTGACTTTTCTGGGGTTGGGTTTGTCAGGGAAAATTAAGTTATTGGTGTTTTGGTGTAAGGTGACCCCTCATCAGAACAGAGCGCTGATGGGATGAGGGGCCAGTACTCTTCCTGTTGACCTGTCCTTTCACCTTTTGGAACAGGTGGACCTGCTCTACTGTGCCAGAATTTTCTGGTTAAATTTCAACCGTTTTCATTTTAAATCATAGCCCCAGGTTGTCTATATTTTTCATTTTTGTGCTTTCCTTGCATTATCCTTAGGCCTTCCACAACCTTAGCTATTATCAAGTGCTTTGTTTCCTTAATTTCTTTAATGCTTCTTTCTATTACTTGACTGAGATGATCTGTTTCATCATCCAACAATCATTCTACTGACACCTCAGAGGCCAAAAGTTCACACTCATTCCAGTGTTTTCTTCCCATAACTTCAGTGCGGATTCGCTGGAATGACTGGAAATTGGGCCAGGACCTGGATATGCCAGGATCTGGCCTTGCACTACAGTTTCTGGATGGATTTTTGGAGCGGAGTTTCTGCCCACCCCAAGCAAGGTCATTGATATATTGAGGAGGCACTCCCTACATTGGGAATTCCTAGGACCTAAAATTAAGTCAAGGGGAGGAACTTAATGGATTTGATATCAGTAAAAAAAATGATAATGGAGAAAATAATGGGACTTAAATCTCCAAGACCTGAGGATTTCCACCCCAGGATATTAAAAGGTGAGGAAATTGCAAGTGCTTTAGTTATAATTTTCTAAAACTCTCTAGATTCAGGAATTGTGCTTTTGGATTACAAAATTGTGAATGGCCCATTATTTAAGAAGGGAGGAAGGGAGAAACCCAATAACTGCAGACCTGTCTGCTTAACATCGGTTGCAGGGAAGTTACTGGAAACAATCATTAGAGACAGAGGCTGGAATTTTGCCGGGGGTCAGCGGGCACAATCGGTGGCGGGTCAGGTGGGAAAGTGGTTTTCTTCCTCAGTGGGTCGGGACCCCGCTGTGAACCCGCCGCCACGCGCCTTTCATCGATGTTGGGTCTGTTAGCACTAAACATACATGACACGCAGCGGCGGGTTCACAGCAGGGGACCCAATTCAGGTAATTAGTGGCTTGTTTAGAGCCACTTAAGAATGAATTTCAGCTCACCTTTTGCATTTGACAGCTCGCCCATGGGGTCCATGTTGGTCGTGGACCATGTCTGTCAAGCTGAGGCGGGGGTTCAGTGGCCAGTGAATCTGCTGTTGAGTTGACAGCTTCAAATGTACAGTAAAAGCTCCCACCTTACAGAGATATCTTCCCTCAGCCACAAGCTCTCCCTCACTGCATTTCCACAACAGATTCAGCATGCTGCAAGTCTTTACACAAGTCTCCATCCAGTCTGACCTCATTACCTCTCTCACCATTGACAGATCGCTTCTGTCATCTCTACTTCACCTGCCATCTATTCCATCAGCATGGGTGCCCTTTATACTCTCTCACCTTGGTCCTCAGAATCCCACCACGATCAGCCCCAACACTAGCAGCACCAGGCACACCAGCAGAACCAACAACACCACCAACCTTCTCCGCAATCACCTGATGCTGCACAGGACACAGGGCATCAGCACCCAACCATATTGCTGCCCGGGAGGCCAGGGATGGCCTCACCATGGCCAGATTTACTTCACTTGATGCTGTACACCCTGGATGCCACATGATGCGCTTGGTTGGCACCACCCCACACCAACACCATAAAGCATCCCTATAATGCCCAAGCTATTCCTTTCACACTCCTCACCATTGCGGTGGGGGGAGTACCGTTATGTCTCACCATTCACTGCATCTCACTAAGCCACTGCCAAAGGTGCACACAAATCTGTCCAAGAACGCATAGTGTTGAAAATAAAGGTTTCAATGTTTGACATCACATTAACAGAAAATTTAAATGAACATTGCATAAAACACCCAAGTGCCTACCCTTGTCTGTTGTTAGTTGGTATGATTGTACTAGGATGAGGGTGCGTGTGAGGGGTGGCTAGTGAGATGGGGAAGTGATAATATAGATAGAGAGGGATGGGTGGAGGTGCAAGATAAGTTGGTGAGAGTAAGGATGTGCAGGAGTAGGGTAGGGAAGATAGAGTGATGGGGATGTGATGAGAGGCACAGCAGGATGAGGTTGAGTGTGGCTTTGTACTAACGTTTCGTGATCTACTGAGATAATTGAAATGTTTGCAGCACTGTACCCAGGTCCTCCTGACCACACCCCTGCTTGTGCCTTCCTCTGAAATGTGCAACCCGGCTGTGTTTATATCCTGGGGAGGTCTATTCCGCCCATGGGAAGGGAAGAGGACCTCCCTGCATGTTGTGACTCCTTCCATAAGCATATGTAGGGAGTCATGGGAGAGCCTGGGTGCAGCCCTGTGCCTCTGTGCAGTTATTGTCAATGTTTGCAGCATCTCAATGCTGTAGAACATTGACAGCACAAATGTCAAAATAAATTTGGACGTGGTCCCTTTAATGATGATGACACATCTCCAAATGATGTCACCAGACCCGTTTTCTCTAACGGGCCGGGAAACTCGCTGGGCGGGCTTAACAAGCCCAATCAAGGGAAATTCATTCTACGCAGCGGGCTGAAGCCAGCAGCGGGGTCGGGACCCACCACTGACATCTCCCACCATGTACCCGCTGAGGTTAGTAAATCCCGGCCAGAGTGATGGAACACTTGAACAAGGATCAGCTGATCAGCATGGATTTGTGAAACATAAATCATGTCTAACTAATCTAGTTGAAATCACTAGCATGGTGGTTAGAGGAGTGTCTACGGATGTTGTCGATATGGACTTCCAGAAGGCAGAAGGCGTCAGTGGAATAATTTTGTCCTCTGAGGTGTCACTGGAATGATTGATAAGGTTTCACACAAGAGAATATTAGCAAATATGCAAGCGCACAGAATTGGAGGTATTCTTATGACATGTGTTGGTAATTGTTTGGGAGTTAGGAGACAGAGAGTAGGCATAAAGGGTTCATTCTGATTGGTTTAATGTGCCAAGTGGTGTTCCCTAGGGATCTCTACTGGGGCCTCAACTTTTCACCATATTTATGAATGACTTGAATGAAAGAATACAACATTTTATATCGAAGTTTGCAGATGACACCAAGGAGGCACAGTAAGTTGTGTAAATGAAAGCAGGAAGTTGCAAAGGGACATAGACAGATTAAGTGAGTGGGAGAACTATGGCAGATGGAGTTCATTGTGGCGAAGTGTGTGGTTACTTACTTTGGATCTGAGAAAGAAAAATCAGAATATTTTCTTAATGGTGAGAGACTAGGTGCTGTGGAAGAGCAAAGATGTTTAGGTGTCCTTGTACACAAATCACTAAAAGCTAGCGCACAGGCACAAAAAGGAATCAAAAAGCTAATGGAATGTTGGCCTTTATCTCAAGGGGATGGAATTCATAAGTGAGAACGTAATGCTTCCGTTCTACAGAGCCTTGGTCAGACTCCATCTGGAGTATTGCATTCAGTTTTGGGCACCACACGGCAGGAAATATATACTGGCCTTGAAAGGGGTACAGTGCAGATTCACCAGAATAATACAAGGGCTTAAAGAGTTAAATTATGAGGGCAGGTTGTACTCCCTTGAGTTTAGAAGGCTGGGGGAGATCTAATTGAAGTGTTCAAATACTGAAGGGATTCGATAGAGTAGAGAAGCTATTTCCCCTGATGGGGGAATCTAGAACAAAATGGCATATCTTAAAATTAGAGTTAAGAGTGAAATCAGGCAGAAAGACAGACAGACAGACAGACAGACTTGTATTTATATAGGGGGAAAAATTCGGTTGCTTTGCACCTCCCGTTAGCGCCATAAGAGGGTGCTAATGGGGCGCAAAGCAACTAACGTCTGGGCGCGGCGATGTTTGCGCCGCTCGTGAAATAGACCAGACATTTTGTGGCGGCCCTAAGCACTACCGCCACGATCTCCTGCGCCCGCAGATCGTGACATCAGTTGAGCGTGCAACGCCCCGGTAGCACCCCGGACCGAATATTGAGTGGCGCCCCCTGCCTTACCGCCTGCGGCTAGCAATGACAGGTTGAGGGGAGCGTTTTGCAGTCGGGAAGGGACCGGGGGAACGCTATTTAAAGGGGACCGCTGCCTGCCTTTTTTTGTCGCCGACATTTTTGCACCACGCATTCTGAGAGAGAGAGAGACTTCTGGAGATATTCAACGCAGTGTGAAGGAGTTTTGGGTACTGAGCAGCACTTTGCAGGTTCAATTTGATTTGACCTTCCTTGCATCGATTTAGAAGAGACTGTGGGGGCTGCACTCTGAGCTCTTTCCCTGGGCCTCTCCATTGTTCTTTCCAGCAGATTTGATGTACAGGTCTCTCCAGGCCGAGATTCAAGGCTGCAATGAGCAGGGCGTGGATGGAGAGCAAGCTCGACCCTCCCCTTTAAGAACTGGCCAGCGCCAGTGTGTCTGTGTTCCATTGCTGACTGATATCACATGAGCTTCGCCAGCGCTCTGAGGTAGCGCCTCGCTACTCGGCGTTAGCGCCTTAAGAGAGGTGTGTCGTGCCTGATTTAGCGCTCCAATCACCTCCAGGGGTGATAGAAACCAAGTTTGCAGTCGGAGGCGATAATTAGTGCCAGGCGCTAAACTTTGCACCCGGCCGATAATTGTGTCCCAAACGGGGCGATACCGAATTTCTCCCCCACAGTGTCTTTCACGACCTCAGGGCATCCCAAAGCACTTTACAGCCAATTAAGTACTTTTGAAGTGTAGTCACTGTTGTAATGTAATAAACACGGCAGCCAATTTGGGCACAGGGTTGAGGAGCTGAATGGCCTATTTCTGTTCCTATGCCCCTCAAAGGTCCCTGCTATATCCTTGGAAGTGGTATCCCTAGAGAAACCAGAGGTACCTTAAAGAAATTTCTAAGGGGTTGGAACCCAACTTCTCCCCAGCCCCAAGCACTTCTCCCAATGTTTTTGGCCTCTTGGGTGGGGAGGAGCTTCCTAGATGTGCCCCCAGACTGCCATGGTCATCGTGTGACCACCCCTCCCCCCAACCCCACAAGCTTTGGCAGAATCTGGGTAGGGCACAACTTCAGACATACAGCAAAATGATTCACACAACTGATTTTCCATGCCTTTCTCTCTGGATTTGTTTATATGCGCTTTTTAAAAAATAATTCTTGTACATCTGTCATCTGTTAGTTTTGAAGAAAGGTACAATCCCAAAATGTCAGCTGCCTGTTTTCTCCACAGATGCTGTGTGTTTCCAGCTTGTTTGCTTTTAATTTATTTTATTCTTCTAAGGTTGGGGTTAAGACAGATGTTGTAGCACAGTAAAGGGAGCTTTACTCTACAGTTGATTCTGATTTCATGCTCCCATTGGGAGTCCCACATGCTGGCAGCGCATAACAGAAATTTGGATACATACTGAGCATGATACGTAATTTAAGAGGTCAAAGTGTACTTGAGTTTCCAATTTGTCCTTCCGGCGGATGAGGCTCCTCGTCGACAGTGCAAAGTTAGAAAATTACCCCTGAAATGCCGTCTTGCAGACTATAAATCATCCAAACTAAATAGGGACTTACAATATCATCCTTGTCTTCCCATTCCAGCTCAGAGAGGTCAACACTCTTGTAATTGGGTTTTCTCCTCCTTTTTCCTTCTTCATACTTTAAAAAAACAAAAGGTTAACTGTTATCTACTAAATTTTGTATACGTACACATTTCCCCCACTCTTGAGTTCAGAACAATTAGATACAAAATAATGAATACACAAGAACGATTATAAGGAATTGACATCTTTATAATTGTTTCCGACTCAAGTAGTTTACAATCAACCAATGAGCAGGTCCATGTACTTAATGCGCTACACACTGCATTTTGCGGCAAAGAAATGGGCCACTGTTGAGGAGGCTGCACTGGTGCCCAGCGTAAGCTACATTAGAGGTCAGAAGCTTCGGTAAGTTGGTCTCAGACTGGATTTCATGGTTATCTCATTGGTACATTCCTTAACCATGAAAAATTGGAGCATTGCCGTGGCTTCACCTGCCGAAGTAGCTTCTTAAAGCTGGCTATCAGTTTGAAAAGCTGTTTTAAAAGTTGTAGGGCTGGATTTCCCTCAACTCACCCAGAAGGGTCGGGTGGGACTTCTACCGTCAAGAGGGAGCCCTCCACTGTCAATGGAGAAAAGACAGGTGGGCTAGTGGGACACCCTCTGCAGTACCTGGAAAGATGAAAGCTGCTTTAAAGGGGCAGAAAAAACCTGAAGGTTGGCCTCAAAATTGTATTTCAAGCCTAAGACAGGGCCAAGGTCTAAAACCAGGTAAGTTTTTGGAGCCTAAAATCTGGCAGAGGTATCCATTACTTGGCCCTCTCCCTCCGAGGGGAGTTCAAATGGCGTCCCATCGCTGCCCCAGGAACTACCAGCATCCATCTTCTGTTAGTTCCTGGGCTCATCAGTAGTAGGAGTGGAAGACAAGGTAATTCAGTGGTTTACTAGGCATCACCTCCCCACTGTTATTTACATGTGGCGGGGTCATTGGCCAATGGCTTGAAACTTGTAGGAAACGTAAGGCAGGAATTCAACAGTAGGCCTTCCCATCCAATTTTATGCCATTATACCACCTGATTGGGTTCAGGTGATGAATATAATCTGCCAGTGCCTCCCTGTTAAACTTCAACCTCACATTGGGTGCTCAACAGACACCCAACGAGGGAAGTCTCCCCCACAGTGTTCTTGTATGCTGTACGTCCAGTCCCTCAATGACTGCTGTTGAAAAGTTTTATATAGGCCACCTAATATAAAAAATGTAGGTCCACCATCAGTTTCTTTCCACAGCCCTCTTACTGTCCACAGCCCTCTTACTGTCCACAGCCCTCTTACTGTCCACAGCCCTCTTACTGTCCACAGCCCTCTTACTGTTCGAAAGTTATTCTGGAGATCAGACTCTTCTCAATACATAATCTGCTCTGACCACCTTCCACTGCACCCTCTATTCTTAACCTCAAACACCAATGCAAGGGGCTCATCTACTTGTGTCCAAAATTGAAAACATCTGCTGCCCCCTCCTAGCACCTACCTTCCCCTTATTACACAGTCTCCATCTCCTCCCATGCCTGCACAGTCACGTCTGGTGTGATCCAGAGTTCCATCCTTGGCTGCCTCTCCATCATTTACATCACCTGACGAAGGAGCAGCGCTCCGAAAGCTTGTGATTTCAAATAAAGCTGTTGGACTATAACCTGGTGTTGTGCGACTTCTCACATTTGTCCACCCCAGTCCAACACCGGCATCTCCGCATCATCATTTACATTGTCATCTGCTACATTGGCCACATGACTGTTGTCACCATTACCAACTATATCTCCAACATAAATACCTGGATGAGCCAAAACTTCCTCCAGCTTAATGATTACAAAACCAAACCAATCCTCTTTGGCTCCCATACACATCTACATGCCTCTGGCCTCAATTCCATCTCCCCCGTGACTGCCACCTTTGGCTTAGCCCAGAGGTGTGGAACCTTGACGTATTGTTGAAGCCCAAGGCCAGCTTCGTTCCCTATATCTGATCTGTCACTAAGACCATTTTCTTTCACCTCTGCATCATCATTAGCTTCTGCTCCCTCTCCCATTCTGTCGATGAAACTTAAACCATGCTTTAATCACCGCCCAGTTGGACCTCTCCAATGCTGTTTTTGCTGGTCTCCCCACTACTACGTAAATTATAAATCATCCAGAATGCCACAACCTATGCCCTCATGTACATTAAGACCCATGTCCTAATCAGCTCTGTCCTTTCCAAGCTCCACTAGCTTCTCATGTCCTGGAGAATTGCCTTTAAGATTCTTTAAGACTTTTAAATCCTTCCACAGTCTCATCCCTCCTTACTTCTGTGACCTCTTCCACCTTTCATTCCCTGTGCACATTATCCAACACTCCTGCTTCTCATTCACCACTCCCAGAGGCACATTGCCCTGCCCTCTAGAACATCTTACATCAGTATCTCCATCAAGACACTTTGTTATCTTCTTCAAAAACCTGCTATAGAGCCTCCTCTTCAATTGTCCTTATGCCCTTTCAACCCTTTTCCTTGCCTACTGACCCCCATTTCGATATCGAATCCCCATTTGGTAAGTCTCTTTGTCCATGATGGCCTGTTTCTGTGCTGTAAATACTTTGTAATACTTTATAATGAGCGCTATAGAAATGCAAGTTGTTGTTATTCTTACTCAAAAAAGCCATGGTAATGGCTGATGGAGGAATGGAAATGCCACACTAGTATCATATGGAGCATTCTTTGGAGATGAATGTTTAGTTGCATTATAGGACAGTGCGAACTGTTTATAAACATTCGCTCTTTGAAATATATATTTACAATGGCAGTAGCTACTTGCAATATGTGCTCTCCTAACCTTTCCTCACTAACATTGTAGTAACTAGGCTAATGCCTAGCAGTTGCATGTTAAGAGAGACTCAAACTTACAATCTTAAAACATGGAGAGCTGCCTCCAAAGGCCAATATAAAAGCAGAATAGAATTCTGTTTTCTTTGTTCTGCATTCCATAACATAAACACATTTTTGCAGTGCACAGACTATTATATTTTTATAAGACATAAGACGTAGGAGCAGGAGTAGGTAATTTGGCCCCTCGAGCCTGCCCCGCCATTCAATAAGATCATGGCTGATCTGATCTTGGCCTCAACTCCACTTCCCTGCCCGCTCCCCATAACCCTTGACTCCCTTATCATTCAAAAATGTGTCGATCTCCACCTTAAATATATTCAATGACCCAGCCTCCACAGCTCTCTGGGGAAGAGAATTCCAAAGATTCACGACCCTCTGAGAGAAGAAATTCCTCATTTCCAATTTAAAAGGGTTTCCCCTTATTCTGAAATTATGCCCCCTAGTTCTAGATTCCCCCACAAGGGGAAACATCCTCTCTGCATCTACCCTGTCAAGCCCCTTCAGAATCTTATATGTTTCAATAAGATCCCCTCCCTCTCATTCTTCTAAACTCCAAAGGCCCAACCTGCTCAACCTTTCTCAATAAGACAACCCCTTCATCTCCAGAATCAACCTCGTGAACCTTCTCTGAACTGCCTCCAATGCAAGTATATCCTTCCTTAAATAAGGAGACCAAAACTGTACGCAGTACTCCAGGTGTGGTCTCACCAACGCCCTGTACAGTTGTAACAGGACTTCCCTACTTTTATACTCCATTCCCTTTGCAATAAAGGCCAACATTCCATTTGCCTTCCTAATTACTTGCTGTACCTGCATGCTAACTTTTTGTGATCCATGTACAAGGACCCCCAGATCCCTCTGTACCTCAGCATTTTGTAATCTCTCCCCATTTAAATAATAATTTGCTTTTTTATTTTTCCTACCAAAGTGGATAACCTCGCATTTTCTCACATTAAACTCCATCTGCCAGATTTTTGCCCACTCACTTAGCCTATCTATATCCCTTTGGAGATTCTTTGCGTCCTCCACACAATTTGCTTTCCCACCTATCTTTGTATCATCAGCAAATTTGGCTACATTACACTCAGTCCCTTCATCCAAGTCATTAATATAGATTGTAAATAGTTGAGGCCCCAGCACTGATCCCTGCGGCACCCCACTAGTTAGTTTGCCAACCTGAAAATGACCCATTTATCCCGACTCTCTGTTTTCTGTTAGTTAGTCAATCCTCTATCCATGCTAATATATTACCCCCAACCCCGTGAGCTCTTATCTTGTGTAGTAACCTTTTATGTGGCACCTTATCGAATGCCTTCTGGAAATTCAAATACACGACATATACTGGTTCCCCTTTATCCACCCTGCTCATTACATCCTCAAAGAACTCCAGCAAATTTGTCAAACATGATTTCCCTTTCATAAAACCATGCTGACTCTGCTTGGCTATATTATGATTTTCTAAATGTCCTGCTACCACTTCCTTAATGATGGACTCCAGCATTTTCCCAATGACAGATGTTAGGCTAACTGGTCGATAGTTGCCTGCTTTCAGTCTCCCTCCTTTCTTAAATAGGGGCGTTACATTTGTGGTTTTCCAGTCTGCTGGGACCACTCCAGAATCCAGGGAATTTTGGTAGATTACAACCAATGCATTCACTATCTCTACAGCCATCTCTTTTAAGACTCTAGGATGTAGGCCATCGGGTCCAGGGGACTTGTCCACCTTTAGTCCCATTAGTTTCTCTCTAGTGATAGTTTTAAGTTTCCCCCCCCCCCACCCCAATAGCCCATTGATTATCCATTATTGGGATGCTTTTAGTGTCTTCTACCGTGAAGACTGATACAAAATATTTGTTCAAAGTCTCCGCCATTTCCCTGTTTCCCATTATTAATTCCCCAGACTCATCCTCTAGGGGACCAACATTTCCTTTAGCTACTCTCTTCCTTTTTATATGCCTGTAGAAGCTCTTACTGTCTGTTTTTATATTTCTTGCTAGCTTACTCTCATAAGCTATCTTCTCTCTCTTTATCATTTTTTTAGTTGTCCTTTGCTGTTTTTTTTAAATTTCCCAATCCTCTGGCCTTTCACTATTCTTCGCAACATTGTATGCTTTTGTTTTCAATTTGATACCATCCTTTACTTCCTTAGTTAGCTACAGATGGTTCATCCTTCTCTTAGAGTCTTTCTTTTTCACTGGAATATATCTTTGCTTAGAGTTATGAAATATCTCCTTAAATGTTTGCCACTGCTTTTCTACAGTCTTACCTTGTAATATATTTTCCCAGTCCACTTTAACCAAGTCTGCCTTCATACCTTTGTAGTTACCTTTGTTTAAGTTCAGGACACTGGGGCAGGCTTGATGGAGCAGGTGGTCTTTTCTTGCCTGTCAATTTCAGATGTTTGTATATTCTATGTACTTTACACTGCTGTGCCACAATGTTGCAATCTCAGGATGGAGAGAGGAGGCAGTATTACCAGCATCTCCACTAGAACACAAAACTGCTCCTGCAGACTGACATATACCCATTAGACCATCAGAAGCTACCACCAACCACTGGACATGTGAGTGGCAAATATATGTTTTAATATTGTAAAATCTGTATCAAAATTGCACTTACATTTACATTTTTATGTTTTCTAAACATAGGGGTGAAAATTCTGAACTATTGTGAGGTTTTGGGCATTTAAAGGAAAAGTAACCGTAAAATAGGAGTGCCATTTATTCACTAAATTGTGCAGTGTCTTTTTTAAGTTGCATATTGTCTTGCCACAACCTCCACATTGTCATGATGCTACAGAAATATGTAACACAATACAGAAGATAACAATAGGTGGGCCTTTAGCTCCTTGGTTTTAGAAAACTATGGCCCGGATTTTATGGGGCCAATGACTGCCTATAGAATCATAGAATGGCTACAGCACATAAGGAGGCCATTCGGCCGGTTGAGCCCGTGTCAGCTCTCTGAAAGAGCACTTCAGCTAGTCCCACTCCCCTGCCCTTTCCCCGTAGCCCTGCAAATTATTTTCCTTCAGGTACTTATACAATTCCCTTTTGAAAACCACGATTGAGACTGCCTCCACCACCCTTTCAGGCATTGCATTCCAAATCCTAACCACTCGCTGCGTAAAAAAGTTTTCCCTCATGTCGCCTTTGGTTCTTTTGTCAATCACCTTAAATCTGTGTCCGCTGGTTCTCGACCCTTCTGCCAATGGGAACAGTTTCTCTCAATCTACTCTGTCTAGACCCCTCATGATTTTGAACACCTCTATCAAATCTCCTCTCAACCTTCTCTGCTTCAAGGAGAACAACCCCAGCTTCTCTAGTCCATCCACTTAACTGAAGTCCCTCATCCCTGGAACCATTCTTGTAAATCTTTTCTGCACCCTCTCTAAGATCTTCACGTCCGGGGCCGAACCAGTGCTTTATAAAGGTTCATCATAACTTCCTTGCTTTTGTACTCTATGGGCTCGATTTTAACAGCCCTGAGGAGGCGGGTTTGGAGGCGTGTCAGGTGCTAAAAATCAGAAAAAATGGCTCCAGACACCCAACCCGCCTCCATCCTGCCCCCACATGATTTTCGTGAGTGTCTGTTCAGCTGCTCCCAAACTGACCCGACTCCAACCAGTGGGACAGGTAGTTAAGGCAGTTAAGAGCCTGTTAACTGCTTTGATAATCCTATTTTGATAGAGGTTTCCCATTTTCGTGCGAAACAGTCCTTCTGCAAGGAGACGAGTTGGTGGAGGACATGATCTGTAGTCATTATTGGTGCAGAACTTTAAAAGCGCTCCTGTAACATGGCTGGCATTCCAATGCAACAACTTTGTTGTTGGAGGTTTGGGATAACATTTTGCAAATCTACTGACCTTGTGACTGGTCAAGATGACACAAATCTGCTGTTTGAACTGATTGGGAATAATTTCAGGCCACTTTGAGTGTGCACTGGCAAGCTTCATGCCTCAACTGAAATCTATAACAACGGGATTGGAACCATTTACATCCTCTCATTCTGGTCATCAGATTCGGAGGAAGAGCAGCACGGCTTAGTGCTGCCAGATGAAGAAGTGGCTCAGCACACAGCCTCCTTGGAGGAAGATGAAGAGGACGAGGAGGAGGATGAGTAGGAGGACGGTGAGTGACGCCTTGCGGGGCCGGATGTGGCCAATCCAGCAGCAGGCGACCACATTGCTGGCAGTTAGGCAAGGGATGCACTCATCCATGCCAGATTCACATGAGCTTACACTTCAAACACAGGTGGCTGGCAGATGGAGATGAAGATAAGGTCAAGATTCTTAACACACTATACATCATCTGTCCAATAAACGGTGCTTTCCGATCACTGTCACCACCATCATTATAAATGGAATTAGCCCTGAGCCCTCACTGTGCAACTTCCATTTCCCAGAACACATAGACCAGAACCTCAACTGCTTGCTATCACTTTTGTTTAATGACATCACAAAAGGAGGACACTCGATAATTTACAGCACAATAAAACACCCATGTGACTACCCTTGTGACTATTTGTGTGTTAACTTCCTCTTACGCATGCTTCTACGTGGTGCTTCCCCTGTGGCTTCAGCAGATGTAGAGGCACCTTGCTCACTTTGATGCTGCGCCTGCCTAGATGCCTTTGGCGGGTGTCCTCTGGGTTTGGGAGCCTGGGAGGGCTCCTCCACAGTCTGCTCTTCCTATGCTGTGCAGGGGCTGAGATGAACATCTCAGTTTGGTGTGGAATCTGGGGCTTTGACTGAGGGCTCCGCAGTGGCATGGTCGTGTGAGCGCTTGGAGAGGAGCCCACACTTCCTTGTTGCCTGCCACCAACATCCCTCTCATGGGTCAGCCGCACTTCAGTGCTAGCAAGAGGCTGGAGAGCACCTTGCTGCACATCAAGAGGACCGTGAGGACCCTGAGGACCCGTCTCTGTACTGGCAGTCCTCATAACAAGGACGTCCATGAAGCTCTGGTGTCCTTCCTCAATAGATGTCCATCTCTCCTCCATTGCAGACAAACTATTTTGAAGAGTCACCATGTTTCCGTTAGTCTGGCAACTTATGTCCTCCATGGCGGTTGCCACCCTCTCCATTGTGGAACGGTCATGCGCCATTGCCTCCACAAAGGCAGTGCTCATATTTGAGATGGACTCCTCCATTCTCTGCACACTCGCAGTTACCCTGGATGCAAACCCTGTCAGAGACTCCTGCACTTGTTCCTGGAGTTCCAGCACCGCTCTCTTTCTGGATGGCCCCGGAGGCACAGTGTCTACATGCAGCTGAGCAGAGTTAGGACAGTCGTGCGTCCTGCGATGAGGACTCTCCACTGCTGTCACTGTCTCCACCATCTGCTGATGCTCACTTGTGAGCTGTGATACACCAGGTGACAACATTACTCTATGTCGTGAAGGCCCCACCGAGGTGTGCATTGCTGCGCTGGTGCTGGGTGCGCTGAGTCCTGGTGACGCTGCTCCCTCTGAGGCTCCAGGTTCCTCTAAGGAGTCGTCTGGCTCTTCCTCCTGGACAGTGAGGAGGGGGGCTCTCGATGGTCCTGTGAGAGAGTAAAGGCATGAGTTAGACATCAGATTTTCAGGTAGCAGACAAATCCTTTTGTGCAGATGATCAGAAGTCATTCTCTATGAGCATCATATGCCTTTGCAGTCAATCATGAATTGTAAATGCGAGGGGTGAAAATGCATTCTGTCACCAGCTTCCTCAACTGTGCCCGTCTCTCCTTCTCCCACTTCCAGCTCCTCGCCACCTACCACGATCTCGTCAGCAGCCTCCTCAGCGTTTGTTAATGTGGCCAGGGATGGTGTGCCTCCTCCTGTCTTTGCTCTCTCCCTCTTATTGTGGGCTAGCTTTTGCTGCAAGGAGGGACACAAGTGGAGTTTCAGCAAGAGTGATGGAGTGAGTGTGAAGAATCCAAAACCTAGAAGCTTAGAGGGAGACCAAGATGGAGTGAGGTGGCAAGAGGAAGCTGCCTCCTGTGCGTTGTTAGTTGTTGTCATTGCATAACAGTGAGAGCGAGTGTGAGGGCTGCATTGTAGGATGGTGAAGTGATTCACTACAGAGAGAGAGATGGATAGGTAAGGGTGCAAGGGAAGTAAGGGTAAGGTGGGATGTGGAGGAGCAGGCTGACAATGCAGAGTGCTGGTGATGAGAAGAGAAGGGAAGCAGATTGAAGGGAAGTGATACTCACTTTTGATGTTCACAGAAGATCATTGAAGCGTTTTCGGCACTGGACCCAGGTGCGTATACATCGCGACCTTGCGCTTACCTCCTCAGCAATCTCCAGCCAGGCTTCCTTTGTCTGCTGAGGAGGCTTCCTCCGGCCATCGGGAGGGAACAGAATCTCCCTGCACAAGAGTTTGCAGGAACTCCTCAGTGAATCGGGGAGCAGCCTTGGCTTTCGCAGCACTCATGGTCACCTTGGCCCATTGAAGATGCAGCAGTAAGAAGAAATGAGAGGCTGAGGCTACATGGAGCCCTTAAAAACAAGTGCAGCAATGACCTCATCAGTGCAGACCAACAGACCCGCTCCCAGTCAATGCAGCAGGCAGCGCACACGACGGGACTAATTGATACAATTAAGGCAAAATGGGGCATCGGGAGCGACTGAAACCGACAGCGGGTCCGAAACCCGCCCACCAGGCAGCCCGCCCTCAACTCGCCTCCATTAGTAAAATCCAGCCCTATGCCTCTATTTATGAAGCCCAGGCTACTGTATGCTTTTTTAACCGCTTTCTCAACCTGCCCTGCCACCTTCAACGATTTGTGCACATACACCCCCAGGTCTCTCTGTTCATGCACCCCCTTTTGAATTGTACCCTTTAGTTTATATTGCCTCTCCTCGTTCTTCCTACCAAAATCTATCACTTCCCACTTTTCTGTGTTAAATTTCATCTGCCACGTGTCTGCCCATTCCACCAGCCTGTCTATGTCTTCGTGAAGTCTATCACTATCCTCCTCACTGTTCACTCTACTTCCAAGTTTTGTGTCATCTGCAAATTTTGAAATTGTGCCCTGTATACCCACATCCAAGTCATTAATATATATCAAGAAAAGCAGTGGTCCGAGTACTGACCCCTGGGGAACACAGCGAACTTGCGATCTGTCAAGTTTCGCATTGACAGATCCTTCGCATCCGCTGCAAAAACACTTTCGCTGGCGCAGAGTTGGGCTATTTGCCCAACTACTGCCCAGCGAATGCCCACAAAACCCTTACGCCTAGTAAAAGCAGACGCAAGGCCTTAATTTACCAGTGTAAGGGTTAAAATAAATGTTCAAATACAATTTTAAAAATGATTAAAAAATACACATACATTTAAATTTAGTTTAGGTAAATTTTGGCCCGTTTTAAAATGTTTACATTTATTTTTCAAAATATTAAATTTTTATTTTAAATGCTTAATTAAAGGGTCTTTTAATTAATTTGAACATGTGATCATTTATTTTTATTTAAGTGGCGTGAATTCTTATTTATTTGGGGATTTCTATTATGCTCCTGGGGATTCCATATGTAAATAGAATCCTCATAAGCATCATAGGAATCCCCCTTTTTGATTGGTTGATCGGGCCTATGTGATCCCAGGGACGTTTGTGAACCGCGTGCGCCCCTGGGCTCCGTGGGCCTTTATGCAGGCGTACGCCTGCAGACCCAGGACCTGAAGAGTCCAAAGCTCCAGAGACACCAGGTACGTTCGGATTTTTTTTTTGTTTCAGAGGCGTATTCCTCTGGTACGCTTCCGACCGCAAATTCAGGGCCTATATATCTTTTTAAATATACTGGTATTTCTGCTGCGGCTTGGATGACATGTTGTTTTAACTGATGTATTGGAATGCAATTTAACTGAAACTTGACTCATGGGTGCCGACAGCTCGCCCTTTACTGAAACTACCCTGCCTGGCCATACTTTCCACCACCTGCCCACCAAAACAACTGCAGCAGCAGTGAAGCTCTTATCACCAAGGTTTTTGCTGCTCTCACAGCACTAAAACAATATTCTCTGTGACTGTGACCATGGTGTATTATCCTTTCTTGTCTTCCTCGACCTCTCTGCAGCCTTCAACACGATTGAATACACCATCCTGCTTATTTCTTTTCTATGCAAGTCTATGTAACCATCCTCTTTCAATGTTTTTCTGCCATTGTCCAGCATGGTAGGACAGCCCTTGCTTTGTTCCAGTCTTACCTTTCTGATTGTAGCCAGAATATATCTAGTTTCTCTTCCCACCCCCGCACCATCACCTTGGGAGTCCCCCAGGGATCCATTCTTAGCCAGCTCCTCTTCATCTACATGCTGCCCCTTGACAACATAATTCATAGACATGCAATCAGTTTCCACATGTACGCTGATGACACCCAGCTCTACCTCTCCATCACCTCTCTGAAACTCTCCTCTGCCTTTATGCTGTTAGATTACTTGTATTGGAAGAACTGTAATTTCCTTAAGCTAAACCTTTTATAAACCATTATAATTCTCTAGCTAGGCCTAAGCTAGAGTACTGTGTCCAATTCTGGGCACCACACTTTAGGAAGGATGTCAAGAACTTGCTGAGTATGCAGAGGAGATTTACCAGAATGGTATTAGGGACTTCATTATGTGGAGAGACTAGAGAAGCTGGGATTGTTCATCTTAGAGCAGAAAAGGTTAAGGGGAGATTTGATAAAGGTGTTCAAAATTATGAGGGGTTTTGATAGAGCAGATGGGGAGAAACTGTTTCCACTAGCAGGAGGATCGGTAACCAGAAGACACAGATTTAAGAGAATTGGCAAAAATTCCAGCAAGGAAATGAGGAGAATTTTTTTTACGCAGCGAGTTCTTATGGTCTGGAATGCACTACCTGAAAAGGTGGTGGAAGCAGATTCAATAGTAACTTTCAAAAGGGAATTGAAAATATACTTGAAAAGGAGAAATTTGCAGGGCTATGGGGAAAGAGCAAGGGAGTGGAACTAATTGGACAGCTCTTTCAAAGAGTTGGCACAGAGAAGATGAACCAAATTACCTCCTTCTGTGCTGTATGATTCTATGATAAACATTGGGAAAATCGAAGGCATTGTCTTCAACCCCCCACAAACTCCATACCCTTTCCACTGACTTGACCCTCCCCCCTGACTACTGTCTTAGTTTGAACCAAACTGATCGCAACCTTGATGCCCTGTTCAACTCTCAGCTGAGCTTCTGACCTCGAATTGTCCCCAGTACAAAGACTATCTACTTCCACCTCTGCAACATTGCCTGCTTCCATCCCTACTTCAACCTGTCTGCTGCTGAGATCCCCATATACACTTTTGTTATCTTCAGACTTCACTATTCCAATGATCTCCTGGTTGGCCGCCCATCCTCCGTAAACTTCATCTTATCCAAAACTCTGCTACCCGTGTATTTGTGCCACACCAAGTCCTGATGGCCTTTAATCCCTGTCCTCGCTGACCTGCAATGGCTCCCAGTCCCCCAATGCCTCAAATTTAAAACTCTCATCTTCATGTTAAAATCCCTCCATGGCCTCACCCCTCCCTAGCTCTGTAACCTCCTCTATACCAATAATCCAACCTCACCCTGAACTCTCTGCTCCTTTGACTTTGGCCCAGTGCATCCTCTCCCCCACCAGCTTTGATGGAAGTGCCTTCAGGCACCTAGGCCTCATCCTCTGGAATTCCCTCCCTAAACCCCTCTACCTATCCACCTACCTCTCTTCCTTTAAGACGCTCCATAAAATCCATCTATTTGACTAAGCCTTTGGTCACCCTTCCTAATCTCCCCTTGTTTGGCAGTCGCAGACTCCAGGGAGGAGAACAGTGAATGGGTGAGTAAAGGGGAAGAATTTTAAAAAAAGCTACAAGCTGTTTTGAATAAATTAAAAGTGAGGCTTGATACAATAAGTGAAAAGCGGCTGCAGACCACACGAACAGGAGAGACATTGGCGGTGGTAAGAGAGAGGGTGAGCAGTAGTTTTCCAAGTTTATCTTTAAAAATTACTTGATGTTATATCATTGAGTTGCAGAACAAAGGAGTACTTCAATAAAGCAAGCTAAAAGCAAGCAGTTTTGTTATTGAATTTGAAATTTTACTCATCACTGGGGATTCTTCTGGTGCAGGTGTTGAGAAAGTTGAAGTTGGATGGCAGTAAGTATGAGCCAATCATGTGAATTAAATTTGCCTAGAACACACTTGTGTAAATTATAGTAGATTAGATTATGATTAAGTGTGACATTGAGCATTACAGGAGGACTGTGGTGGCACTCAATACAGGCAATCTTTTAGTTTATTATTATAGATAGACATAATAAAAATTCCTTTAAACCTATAGTAGGTCAAATCTGAGCATTCATAACTGAATCTGAAATAGATCCAATAAGTAAGTCCAAGCATACAGTATGCATCACTTCCCCCTTGTCAATATTCAACATATATGTTGGATAGGTCCATTTTTGGTTTCTTAAGGTGAAGACATAAATCACATAAAGCCACAAGATGGCACTCTATCCTCATTCATGACAAAGAAGATTAATTGATTCAGTTTGTATATACATTAAAAATGGTCTTTTTTCTCAGTTAATTATAAGAAATAATTACATTTTAGTATTTTATTTTCCTTTTTTGTAGCTCCTCCTCATTATCTATGTTTTAGGATAGACATCCGTCTCCATACATTTCTCCCTTGGTTAGAAGTGTAGGCTAATGGTCTACATGCTGCTTGAAGAGATATGACACCACCATTATCAAACAGCTCAGCTGATTAGAAAAATCTCTCAAGATCAGATGATGGAATATCAGGTTTTTTTCCGCAAGGTGGAACATTCTGCCTAATGGCCTGGTTGATGGCCAATTAAATTCATTACACATTGGCCGGAAAATGTGAGAGTTAATTGCTAATCGGAATGAAAACCAACGCACATTGGTCTTTATTAGTATGTTACTGACATCAAAACATCCTTTTACGGGATTGGTTTGTTTCAGTTTGGTGATTTTATTCTTGGTCTTCTTGCTTCTGGATGACCTGTGTGCTGGATCTTGTTCTGTCCGCTGCTTGGTAATGAGTGCCCACCCTTGGACCCATGTAGCTCTGTTGTCCCTTTGAAGCCATGATCCTAACTTTGGGACAGGCTTGATGGACCAGTTGTTTTTTTCCTGCTCATCTTTTTGTATGTCCAATTGTTCGTATATAGACCCATATGCATCGATTATCTAATTTGCTAATTTATCCTAAGATAATTCGGTCACACCTCGGATGGTTACCCGTTTCCTCTGCCCATGTTCCCAGCACTGCTTTTGCTGTTGTATTTCCTAATATATAATGGGCCGAAAATTGATCCCGGGACGCGAGAGTACGCACTGCGTACTCTCGCGTATTCCCACTCCAATTGCCGGTTTTCTGCATGCCCTGCGCATGCGCTGAAAACCGGCAATTGCTCTTCTGAAAAGGGGGCGGGTCCTGGGTGCATCGCGTGCGCGCTACAGGCTGCGCGCACGCTGTGCACTTCATGCTTTGGACGCGCAGGTAAGTAGGGAAGATTTTGGAAATGTAAAAAGGAGGAGTAAGACCCGCTTTTAAGAAGGTAAGTAGTGAATTAAGTATTTTTTTGAATTTTTTTTTACAGGTATATCTTTTTTAGAGACTTTAAAGACAGGTAAGTTTATTTTTATAACTTTTTAAAAGATTTTAAATTTTTTCAAAAATTTAATTTTTTATTTAAAATGATGAATTTAATTAACTATACTTATTTTATTAATGTGATGGGTTTTTTTTAAATTTAATTGAGGTTTAGCTGTTATTTTGGGGGGGTGTAAGATTCATAGATTTCACAGCAGGTCTGTGAAACTTATGAATGGAAGATGGTGTGCTGCCATTGGCTCTAACTGAGTCACGTGATCCCACAGCTCGCACGAATTCACTACGCCGCTGGGATACGCAAGCCCAGCACAGCTGGTGTCTGGAACATCAAGTTCGTGCGAGCTGGATCTGAAAAAGCACAAGCGAGGTGAGACATCGCGGGGAAGGCTTACCCCCGCGGGAACAGAGCGAGATCAATTTCTGGGCCAATATGTTTGTTATTTTTATCAAAAACAAACATTTAATTTAAGGCACATTCAAAAGTGAAACAGTCTATTATACACCCTTCAACAATATAATCATAAATGACAATAAGACATTGTGCAGCTATTAGGAACATTAGGATCTGTGAAACTGGAAAAGCCAACCCAATCGACAAAAGCTAATGCTGCCAGTAAATTGTGGCTGCAAGTAGCTAAATCTGATCTTATTTTCCAGGCCCTTTCTCTTGTAACCTGAACCTCCATTATTAAGACTTTTGTCTTGCATTAAAGTTACTGAGGAAGCTTTATTACAGAGTGAAGTTATGGGGAAAGGCGCAGGTAAATCTACTTTAGAGTAAAGTGACTGGTTTGTAAAGTAGAACAGTTGTTTTAACAGGGATGAGTGTTTTAATTAGGCACTTTGAAGATGAAAATTATGACTCCCTGTCGTTGCGCATGTTTCTCTGAAATGATACTGTGCTCTCAGTGGTAGTGTTGGAACAACAAGATAAGCAATGCTCTTTTGGGCATGCATGATAAATCTAGTTTATCTTTATCATATTGATAATAACTAAATACTAGTCTTTTTAATGGGTGTTCTTAAATATTTATTTCCACTGTAATTTGTGGTTCTTAATATAATTTTTTTTTTCTATTCATTAAATGAAGTTTTCTTCTGGTTAAATTAGAGATTATTCTGTGAAGGTCGCTGACGCTTGAAATTCTATTTTGTCAGTTGCTTAGCAGAGCATTGTATTGACATGATAGCAGCAGGGTATGCTGTCTTCTATCAAACAGATTCAATCATTGACAAAGACTGAACAGGAGCTGGGAATGGAGGCTTCTGGGAGAGTGTATTTTATAATCGGATATTTTATTAAGGTGCTTTTGACCTTCAACTTTTGACTGTCAACGAAGCTAATAGGATTTCATTGAGCAGCTTGTCAGAGAGGCCCGATGTGATGAGTTTTGTTATTAACAGGTGAAGTTGGATGCAATCAAACACTTGTCAGAGGTTGACAGATGTCACATAGGTGTTACAGAATTTTCTGGACTCTTGACAGTTTTCAGTTATCTTTACAACTGCAGCTTCTAAGCAGGGCTATTTGAAGAATGCGGTTGTGTTTGGGGTTGATTTTTTTTTTGGTGAAGTATTCAATTAGTTAGTTACACAGTGTTTTCTCATCAATCTCTGACATTTTCATGAACCTGTAGCTGATTTTGCTGCAGGTATTCTCAGCCCTGAAGTTCTCAGTGCCGTGATCCACTGCCAGAAGTGTGGCGAGGCAGCACTTCAGCCCACCCAAAGGCCCTGACACAGTGTGAGCTCATTGTAATGTTCTTGGGCAGAACAAAGATGCAAGCCCTGCTCGGAATGGCTGCGCTGTGCAAGGGAGGCCTGGGAAATACAGGGTGTGGGGTAGGAAGCATTTCTGAGGGTGTACTTGCAAACTGGACTTCTCTGAAAGCAGAACCTGCATGCAAGAAAGTGAAGACATAGCTTCGACAGGAATAAATAGGAGAGCAGCACTTCTAAGAAAGTGACGTAAGTATTCTTCCAACTGAAATTAGTCACAAAGGGGGATGAAGCAATGGGAGTGGACAGCAAAAGTCCTGCCAACACAGCAACCAGAGCTATGTGGAAGGAAGTGGCTCCAACAGTGAATGGCAACTCCCTGCACATGCGCAAAAACCCGGAACTAGCGAGCTGTCAAGAATCTTGACAGATCCTCCGCATCCCCGTGAAATGGACATTCGCTGGCGGAGAGTTGCACTATTTTCCCAACTACTGCCCAGTGGATGCCCATGAAACTCTTACGCCTGGTAAAAGCAGGCATAGAGCCTTCTTGTACCAGCATAAGGGTTTAAATAAATATTAAAACAACATTTTAAAAATCATTTTAACATTCAAAAACCTGTAAAATAAATGTGTGTTATTTTTGGCCCCTTGAAAAATATTTACATTTATTTCTTTAAAAATTAATATTTTGTTTAAATGTTTAATTAAATTGTATTTTAATTCATTTTAAACATGTCATTTGTTTTTTTAGTTCCATGTTGTTAAAATGTATTTTTTGGGTGATTCTTATTAAGCTTATGGGGATTCCGTACGTATAATGGGAATCCCCTTTCTGATTGGTTGGGCCGGCCCACGTGATCCCAGGGGCACTTGTGAACAACACGCGCCCCATGGATACGTGGGCCTATACGCAGGCGTACGCCTGCAGGCCCAGGAGCGCGAGTCTCCGTGGTTCCAGGACCATCAGGTAGGTTCGCAGTTTTATTGCGGTTCGGAGGCCGCGGGAAACCTCCGACCGCAAATTCAGGCCCATCATATCCCTGGAGAATCACACACTGCATGCATGTCCTTTGAAGAATTATTTTCAGTATAGGAGTTCAATAAGAGATCTGATATGATCTCCAATAGTTGTCAAATAAACAAGTCTGCGACTGAAAGTAACAACCATTCAAAACTGTTCTTTTGCAGGAAAAAAAGCTGCATATAATTTGTAGGAACAGCAAGCCACGGGAGGAGGAACAGCAGATATTTGTCCATTAACCCATCAGGAGAAGCAGGAAGCAGTTGAGATACTGGGATCCCGCTCAGCTGAGGCAAGGAGATGCGAGGGATCCTTTACTAATGGTTGTGCTAATGTTCAAATAGCACAAAAAATGTCAGGTTTCTGCTAATCATACTCTGAGTAGACCTCTACATGAGCAGAACAGTAAGAAAGTGGCTAGCAGAAACCACACTGCATTTATAGGTCTTCTTCTTTTCATAGGAGGTGGTAGCAAAGAAGCAAAAGCAGAGAGGAAATGGTTGTGGTTGTTGGAGTCCAATCATCACAGCCCCAGGACATGGCTGCAGGGATTCCTTGGGGCGGTGTCCTAGGCCCAATTATCTTCAGCTGCTTCATCAATGACCTTCCTCCATCGTAATGTGAGAAGTGAGGCTGTTTTCTGATGATTGTACAGTGTTTATTTTTATCACAAATATTTTAGATTTCATTGTTTAATATTTAAAATAATTTTCATGCAGACTATTATAGCCATGCTGAATGCTTTAATGATCCCTATTACTTTATATGGGTTGGCTTTTAGCTCTCTTTGTCTTGAAAATCCCAGTTACTAGGGATTACAGTAACATTGGGGCAAGTAATGGGCTAGTTGAAGTTTCTAGCTCCATGACGCATTGATAGTTTAAAATGTAATATAATACACATTTCAACTTCACAGTCTTATCGGGATTCACTTGATAATAAACAGATGCTTTTTCACTGCAAATACATTCAGCAGCCTTTTCAACTTGGAAGATGGAGAAATGAAGCAAAAGTACATCTCTCTCCTCAGTAAAACATTTTGTAAATTTTGCAGTCTCAATGAGTTATTGAGCTAAAAAATGATAATCCCAGTACCTGAATAAATTACACAAATGAGAAAGTATGGCCTAACCTAAACATAACCTACATTTATACTTCAACTGTTATGTTTACACAAGCAATTTATGCTACAAGATGGAAGCTCCAAGGATTACTAATGTCATTGATGGGATTATTTTACAAAATTCCCATGAATGTCTTAATCCCGACAAACTCTCTACCCACATCTCTGATTCTGTTCTCTTCTCCAGTTATTGTCTCTGGCTGAACCAGACTGTTCGCAATCGTGGCATCCTAAGTTCAGCTTCCGACCCCATATCCTCTCCATCACAAAGAATCCCTATCTTCCACCTCCGTAACATCGCTCACCTCTGCCCATCTGCTGCTGAAACCTCACGCATGCCTTTATCACTTCCAGACTCGACTATTCCAATGTTATCGTGGCCGCCTCTCATCCTCCATAAAGTTCAGCTTGTCCAAAACTCCGCTGCCCGTATCCCATTCCACACCATCCCGCTCACGCCTGTGCTCACTGACCTACATTAGCTCCCAGTCCCCAAAAGTATCAAATTTAAAATTCTCATCCTCATCTTTAAATCCCTTCATTGCCTAATCCTCCCTTATAACCAACTCCAAGAAATCTGCATTCCTCTGACTCTGGCCTCATGCACCCTACACCCTACCATTCACAGCCATACCGACAACCAACTAAGTCTTGCACTCCAGAATTCCCTTTCTAAACCTCTTTGCCTCTCCATCTCCCTCCCCTCCTTTAAGGCACTCCTTATAACCTATTCCTTTTTTAGACACCATGAGGGGAAAATTTGGTACTTTAGCGCCTCCCGTTAGTGCCAGCATATGGCGCTAACGAGGCGCTAGAACATTATTGCCGGAGCGAGGTGAATCCAACGGCGCATGCCAAATCCCACCCCCCGCAGCACCGCTGCTAACAGTTATCGCCGGAAGCCTCAACGTCAGGTGGATCATGACGTCAGTGAGTGTGCAATGCTCACTGACCGTCTGGTCTGCAAAATTGATTGTCGCCACCTCCCTTAGCACCTGGAGGAAACAGCGACAGGGAGAGCTGGCGTGAAGCAACAGGAAGCCAGCTCCAGGGACGTTATTTAAAGGGATCATCAGTAATGAGTCGCAGCTGTAGGTTAGTGGAGTTTCAGTGCTTTCTTGTCAGTTTCACATAGTGCAACAGTCTCATTCCGTAATTTCAATGTTATTTAGTATCAGGAGTGTTGTGGCAACTAAAAAGTAGCTACATTTATTCTTAAAAAAATCAAAGTGCTACACTTGGTTACATTAATGGGCACTGTACTGGCAGCCGACCTCACCCTCTAGGATCTACGGCGGAGGGAGCGGAGGCAGCGAGAAAGACTGGAACATGTGGCCAGAGGGAGGAGGAGGGCGATCAGGGCTCTCAACAGGAGGCCTTACCCTCCGAGGGTATTCCGAGAGCACTTCTCCTACCTCCAATTAAGCGAGGAGCAGTGTATTAGAAGGCTCCGCTTCACCAAGGAGGTGGTCACAGAACTCTGCCACCTTCTGCAATCAGGCCTCCAGCCTCAGATCAGGGCGACCACGGCTCTCTCAGTGGCAGTCAAGGTCACCGTCGCCCTCAGTTTCTTCGCCAGCAGGTCCGTCCAGTCTGCAACAGGAGACATAGCTAACATCTCGCAGTTCGCCATCCATTGCTGCATCCAGAAGGTCACAGAGGTTCTCTACAGTAGGAGAAGGGACTACATTTCCTTCCCCATCACCAGAAATAAGCAGGACGAGCGTGCATGTGGCTTTGCCAGGATAGCGGGATTCCCCATGGTGCAGGGCACCACTGACTGCACCCACATGGCTTTGCGGGCAACGCATAACAATCCAGAGATCTTCCATAACCGCAAAGGCTACCACTCATTTAATGTGCAGTTGGTGTGCGACCAGGGACAGCGAATCCTCAATGTCAATGCCCGCTATCCTGGCAGCAGCCATGATGCCTTCATCCTGCTCGCGGCTGGTCGGAGACAAGGGCTATCCGATCTCCACCTGGTTTATGACTCCCCTCCGCAACCCCAACACTCCTGCCCAGCACTCAGATAAAGAGAGCCATGCTGCCACCAGGAACATCATCACGCAGATTATTGGCCTGCTGAAGCAACGGTTCCGCTTCCTTGACCACTCGGGAGGAGCCTTCCAGTACTCGGCTGAGCAGGTGTCCCATTTCGTGGTGGTCTGCTGCATGCTCCACAACTTGGCCATCATGAGGGCCCAGCCCATGCCACCAGGGATTGCGGGACCACCTTAGGAGAAGGAAGAGGGAGAGGAGGGGGCGGGGAACGAGGAGGACAACGAGGAGGAGGAGGAACAGGAGTGAGGGAGGAGGCAGCCACTCAATCGGCCTTCCGGAAGGGCGGTCCATGATCGCCTCATCAGACTGCGCTTCCAATGAATTAAACCCCCGATCCCCGTTGGTCACCACATCCCTATCATTCCATCCCTGTCACATGCCATATTATAGCGCAAAGCTAAAATGAGACACACCACAAAAGAATTCAAACTGAATTAATAAATTTATCAAAAATCAGTGAACATATATTTACAACAAAAATATTAACTATTCACCCTTGTGCAATCCCTTAGTGCCCCTCGTTACTGTGCCTTTGCCTACTCTAGTGCTCCTACAAAGCGTTGGCCCAGTGGCTGCAGCACGGCTGGTGGAAGGCTGCTGAGTGTCCGTGCGGGAGACTTCAGATGGCCTTGCAGGACTCCCTCAACCATCTCTGGGCCTGGAAGGCTTGGCTGTAGACTGCACCACCTCAGCATAGGCGGCAGCAGTCTGGGCTGGCTGGATGACAGGCAGCGACAAGGGCAATGGCGGAGTGGCAGTGGCAGGAGCAGGAATGCTGTCATCCTGAGAAAGGACAGCAGGTTCCTGCTCCACTGACCCACTGCCACTCCCCCGGGGCAGCACCTCAGCATCCCTAGCAATCTGTTGGAGCACAGATTGCTGGTCTGCTGCGACACCTGCGACGGCGGTAGACCCAGCCACGATGGCAGCAGTCAGAGCTTGCTTGGCATCAAGCTGAGACTGCTTGAGAGCAGTCTGAGATTGGATGCCACCAAGCATAGACTGCATTACAGCACTAAGATGTTGCGTCGCTTCCGCCTGTGCTGCAATGGAAGCTGCCAGATCGCCCATCACATGTGGCATCAGACTTGGGTCACCACGGTCTCTCTGGGAGTCTACCATCCTTTGCAGACTGGAAATGATGGGCTCCATGGTGTGCGCAGAGCCTTGTACAATGTTGGAGATGGACTTCTCCACGCTCCTTATCATTGCCGAGAGGATTTTGGGCATCCTTGCCATTGCACCTATCATCTCCGTGTGCATGCCCATCATCCTTCTTCTAAATGCCTCCCTATCGAGGTCCTCATCTGAGTCCGGTGCAGTAAAACTTGCGCGAACTCACCCTCCGGGGAGCTGGCCCCCGAGCTACCCTTTCCCCCTGGCCTTGCTGCAGCCCACTTGTCCCTGGTGCCTCGCCCTGTGCAGATCCGGCTATTATACTAGCCTCTAAAGAACGCGTAGTGCCAGTATCTGAGCTGGTGCCTGCGGGTGAGAGATGCAGGGACGTGGTGTGTTCTTCCTCCTCCTCTTCTGCCGCCTCGCTCTCTACGGTGCCCTCAGGGGCAGGCTGCTCAGGTGCTTGCTCATTATCTGAAAGGATAAAGGCACAAGAGTCGGGTTAAGATGAGGGGAGGGGGCCAGGAAGGGAGAAATGCATTTATACAGCATGATTAGCTGAAAAATGCGTAACGCTTGTGGGGTGAGGGGGAAGTGGGAAGTGAGAAGGAGTTGGGCTGAACATACCGTTGTTGTCCCCAAGGGGGTCAACGCATCGGTGACCACGGCGCCCACCACCTGGCACCCAATAATCTGCAGCAATCTATTTTCCAGCGCAGACAGTGGTTGGGTGTTGGTTTGTCCCCCGCCTTTGCGCTCCTGCTCTCTCCTGTTGTGAGCCACCTTGGCTTGCAAGAGAAAGGAAAGTGTGCGAGTGATTGTGGAGCAATGTGTTTGGGTGATGTGCCTGCCATAGTTGAATAGCTGTCATTGTGTGCAAGGTGTGAAATGTAGATGTGAGTGTTGGTGGGTAGAGATTGTTGGTGGGTGAGTGTTGGGGGTGTGGTGCTTTGGGCAGCGTTTGAAGATTGTGGCTCAGATGCTGGTATGTAGCATTTGTTGAAGCACTGACTCACCCTGACCACCCGAGTGAGGTCGTTAAATTTCTTCCTGCTGTGTGTGTGTCCTGGGGAACACAGTGCTGCCCGAGATGTGCTGCGCTACCTCCCTCCACATAATGCGGGAGACTTCCGGCGAGGGCCTCCTGCCACTTGCTGGGTAGACCACCGCCCTCTGTCTCTCCACAGTGAACACCAATGCATCCAATGCTTGATCGCAGAATCTGCGGGCTCTCTCCTTGGGGCATGGATCTGCCATGAGTACAGCTACTTCAGTCCTCTGGCTCTTTCTCCTTGACCTGCTGCTGCTTGCTGAGGCAGCTGCACAGCCAGCAATGCTGAGAATTAGGTTCTGCAGCATCAATGAACCTCCCCTTTAAGAACTGAAAAAAGCCTGTGGCAATGATGACTTGCGATTAGACTGCACCTGATACTGCTCCACCCTTTGAGCGTAACGCCAATGAGCTTGGGCTTAAAGACTTGAATTAGCACTCCAATCATTTCTTTGAGCAGTGAGCACAAATGTTGCGCAAATTCTCCAACTTTTCTAATGATACCGCCCATTCTTGGGCTATAATGAATTTCTAACCCCAATAGCTTCTGCTTTGGCTTGGTGTCCATTTTTGTCTGATTATGTTTCTCTGAAGTACCTTGATATGTTTCTCTAAGTTAGAGACGCTATATAAATGCTAGTTGTTGTTGCTTCCTATCCATTCATCTCCTCTCATGCATCAATCTTACTTCAGGTATGTCCTTCCTTCATTCTGCCCATGCCATTATTTTTCATGGTCTGCTTCCCTCCCACTGCTGTCCATCTTGTTTTTTCTTTGACAAAGTTCCTCCGTGTGGACCAAAGAGACTGGTACCGACAGACTGAGCTTCTGACAACACTGAAAGTTATTGGAATACCACAACTGTATCAAAATATAATTGTTCCATCACCATATGACATAGGTCAGCATGGTCAGTATAAAAATATAGAACTGACATAAAAGATTAACCAGTCCCCAGGATGTAATGTAATAAAATACACAACAGGATAATGGTTTATTATGGAAAATTGTGTAACCAGTATAACCTACTAAACCCGGGTCATGTAGGCACACGGTGCTCAGGGATTATTAAAATTATTCTTTTCCCAGTGTAAATCCTCGATAAATGCCATACCTCGCCAGCTAGCTATGGCATAAAAATAAATATTTCACACTTGCCCAATTGACATACATTCCCTAATACATTTTCCTTTACCTTTAAATTACTGTATTAAAACAACGTTTAGCTGATTATTTGCACTCATGTGTCTTTGCTAATGAATCAGCCTTATGTTGAGCAGCTGTTTGTCCCATTATTATTATTGGACTATAAAAATGAATTACAACAGTTTGTCAGTTTAGTTCACAATGATTTACGTAGAAATTCCATTATTTGAGTTGTTAATCCAAAGCATACTTCTTCATGGATTACGTTAAGTGCGCTACAACAACCAGACATCAAAACTAGACTAAAGCTGTTTCTCTTTAGTCATTTCTTTAAAATAACCCCCTGTGTTTGATGTTCAACAGTTGAATGTAGCTCAAAAGAAGAATTAAATAAAAATATATCTATTATATATTAAATTCACTACGTGGGGCACATGTTTCATTGAAAACTTTCATGCTCACATTGACCCTATGAACAACTGACTGTAGTACTGTACTAGTACTGACTGTAGTACTAGTGACACCTGTAGGTGGCGTTATGATTGGAGTTATTCCCTGATCCAAAAATGATCTGTGCAAACAAAAATCCCCCCACCCCCCAGCCTAAGGATCCACTCCCTTGATAGCTGTTAAATATCTGAGCTGCTGCTGCCAACCAGGCCGATTGGAGACTAGAATGTGCAGCTGCCATAAGTTCATCCTTTCCCGAGTGGCAAAGAGAAACCTCTGCTCTTCTGAAATTAGCTTTATATCCATATGGTCATGGCAGCCTTGTGAATTGTTATATCCCAATATTGTACCTTTTTTTGCTCTATATTCATTCAGTTGTACAGGCTGCCTCCACTTTGCACCACAAGTCTGGAACTATCCCATGTCATTGTTGTTTGCTCACGGCCTTGAGTACATGTTGTCTTGGTAAGTATCCCTAGTGGAGTTCTGTGGCTGAACCCCGTCAGCTGCATCAAATGTCTGAAGTGACAGGATGCAGTGAAAGACAAGACACCCCCTGATTCCATGTGCACCACTCACCACCCCCCCCCGCATAAATTTTTGAATATTTCTCGTCCCCTTGCTGAGTGCAATTTTTGCTTCCCAGAGTCCACCCCATCCCTGAGCGAACTATTTGTAGCTATCTTGTACAACCAGCGAGATTCAAATGCTTTGCATCCTGAACATAAGCAGATTTCTCCCATCACCGAAATGGAAATCCTCCTTCCCGCCTCCATTGGGTCCAAAATTAGAACTCACTCATGGAACACAAATCTCCATACATGCTGATATTAGCATTGGAACTTACATTCTAGAAGCATTCTGCCCTCCAACTCCCCCTTTGGGAGCAAATTTGTGTCAACAGTGAGGGGAATCTGAGTTCACTTAGCCCCTCCCTACCCGGACAGAGCAAATTTTAGGCCTATTGGAGATGACAAGCTCATCCCAATCCCCCCTCACTGAGACAGTTTGCCTGCTTTGTCCCTTCCCATCCCTTCTTTCATCCCCCCCATTTCCCTTACCCCTTCTTGCTCCTGTCCCTCATCTTTCTTCCCTCCTCTCTTCTCCTTTCCCCCCTGCCCTGCCTCTCTCCCTCTCACCCTTCTCCCTCCAACTCCTGCCACACCAGCCCCTTTCCCACCTCTCCCGCCTGAGTTCAATTATCCTCCTGTCGGATAAGCCTTGCTTCACCTGAGTACTACACTTGTTCTTGCCACGGGAGATTGACTAGTATATGTTAAAATCAGTGAGGGTATTTATCCTGTTTTCCCAGGGTTTCCACGGCTCTGCAGACAAACCGGACAACCATTGTAGAAATTCACCCCCATTATGTCTATGCATCCAGAAGTCAAACTGAAGAAGTCACATAGCAGATGTCAACATTGTTACAAATGCAAAACAATCTTAAAATACCGTAGCAAAATACTGCAGATGCTAGAAATCTGAAATAACAACAGAAAATGCTGGAAACACTCAGCAGGCCAGGCAGCATCCGTGGAGCTTTCCCTGCCTCTGCACCTGCTTAAAACCTGTTACATCTCTAACTTTTTCCAGTTCTGACGAAGGGTCACAGACCTGAAACGTTAACTTTGTATCTCTCTCCACGGATGCTGCCTGGCCTGCTGAGTGTTTCCAGCATTTTCTGTTGTTACTTAAAATACTTTGTGCTTCTGAGTTGAATCTTGAAACTGATATTCTCAAATTCTGAATGTTTACTTAACAGCTAGACATTGTGGGCTTAAGTGGACAACGTTGCACCTTAGAGACAGTATAATACATTCTGCAAGTTATAATAATCCTGGTGGCCGCGAAATTCGGCTCCTTTGCGCCTGCCGTTAACGCCTCCGGTAGCGCTAACGGGGTGCAAAGGGCTTAACGCCCGGGCGGGGCGGCGCATCCTGAGAAATTCGGCGGGGCACTACTGAGGCACTAGCCGATAGCGCCGCGCCCCTGCCGGTAGTGCCCCGGGCTGTTGCGCCGCCGGCGATGACGTCATTGCCGTGCGGCGCAACCCTTTACCACCCCGCCGCAACCCCTTACCACCCCGCGGCAGAAATTCGGCTGCGTCCCGCGAGGCTGCCGTGGGTGGTGTCAGCGCCAGCCGCGCGGGTCGCGAGCTGGGCCAATCTCTGCTCACGGGGCGCTAATTAAAGGGAGGTGCGTCCGCGACCTATGGCCCCATTTTATTTTTTTTGGCCAACCTCCAAGTCAGCTCTCCGTGGCGGCCCTTGGCGTGGGGCGTGGCTGCCATCGCGCAGCCCGGCACCGCGTCTCGGTGCCGGGCTGCATCCACGGCACCACGCCGCCCTGGTGGGCTAGTGTGGGCCATCGGAGGCCTTGCTGAGCTCACAGCGTCCCTCCCCTTTAACGGAAGGGGAGGGGCGCTGAAACGTGTCAGCGCTATGCGAAGCGGCCGCATTGCACTCCGGCGCTATCGCGCTTTGCGCCCCAGACTCTGCCCCGAGAGGAAGTGGAGCGCCCAAGATAGCACTCCGCATCCTTGCCGGGGCGATAAGCAGAATTTAGCGGCTGGGGCGGTACTTCTGCGCCGGGCACTAAATCTCCGCTGATAATTCGGTTACCGTCCCCAAACGGTAGTAAAGTAGGAGTGCAATCATTTATCATTTTATGACTAATAATTATTATTACACCCAACTAAAAAATCAATTAGTGCAAATGTACTTTTTCTTCCATGACTGAAACATTTAATGCTACATTTTTCTGATCCATTTTCTGATGCATATATGCCTCCAGTTAGCTGAAGAAAAAAGAGCCTCTGATGTATAATTCACCTTTAATCTGGCAGAAAGAAAATAAAAATGATGCTTTAAATGTAAGAATTCACAATTTGTATTAATTTAGTGACAGGTTGTAACTGATTATCAGGGACAATTTGGGCATGGTACTTAGAGAGCATATTGTAAGTGCTAACAGATTATTAATGCAAAATAATAAAAAAAAATGAAAAGCATAGACTTACTTTTGAGAAGTTTGACTTTTTAAAATTCCTTTAAATAATAAACCAAGGCAAAGAGCCATGCCATTGTGCAAGACATTATCAACATTGAAAAGATATAACTCAGGAAGTGGTGATTAGGTTGACACCGAATTTAAGATACAGAAGCATGAACATTTTAGGATGAAGGAAGGACTGAGGGAGATCAGACGTTCCACAGTTTTAAAGTCCTGGGAAAGAATGAGTTATTTCAGAATTTTAAAATATGGCATTTTTTAACACTGAAGCTAAATTTTATGACAATTTAGTCACCAACGAATTGCTGAAGATGACAGCTATTAACAATGACTTGGAAATTAATTACTGAGATATCTGTCTTTATAGCTTTTTATTCCAACACCAGAATTAGAATGTAAGTACCACTCTGTAAAGCATGTATTTGTCCCGGAGGCAATATAACAACATTTGGGTTCAAATATTACCACCATAAGATTTTTAATTTCTTCATTTAAATGCTAAACCACCTACTCTAGCATCACTCAAACCTTTAATTATCTTCAAAACATATCTAATTTAGGATTGTGAATTAGACGGCAATTTTTTTTCTCTCAATTATATTACCTCATTTTAAATAACTTAAGTCAAAATAATTGTTGGTATGCAAATAGCTAAAAATACTGATTTCTATTGAAGTGAAAGTGCCATTCTCTCAATTATTAAATAATTTTAATATTTTGCAATTAAATAGCAGTGGTATCATTGCATAAGCTTCCGCATAGTGCAAGGTTAAATATAGGTTATCTCACATTCCAGGCAGGGCTCCTAGAGAGGAATGAGATTGGCTGCATGTGGATGACTGACTCCACACTAGAACATTCCAAGGAACACAAGTCTAAACAATAAAAAATAGTTGGTTCTTTAAAATTATGCTCATAAAAATAATTTAGTGGTTATTTTCAAATGCTTTAATGACTGCATTCTGATAACCTAACAATGTTTGCTCTGCATTTAAAGGGACACAATCCTCTGCCAAACTGCTTTTCTATACAATTTATAAGTGAACATATAGCAAGGTAACTCCTGGCTGTATGGCTTAGACAATAGGAGCATCCAACCATTACACACAGCAACTCCCACAACCTTGTCATTTCTGGTGGTCTCTCTATTCTCATAGGGTGCGAACTTGCCAGCCCTGGGGAGGCGGGTAATGAGGCGGGACTGCCAGGAAAATGGCAGAATCTGGGGGCGGGTGCCCAACCCGCCTCCGTGCCATCTTGCCAGGAGGCAGGTAGCCGACCCATCTCCTTGGTGGCGGGAAGGGGATTAGTGCCACTTATCTGCGTGTTAACAGGTAATTAACAGGCAGATAAGAGGATTATCCCCATTTTACCCACACAAGTGCGGGCTTCCCGAAGGTTCCGAACCCCGCCAGGGTCACCGAGGCGAGCAGTGGGTCTGCGGGGGTCGGAGGGGTGCAAATGTGCACTGTGAAGGTAAGTGATGGGTGCAAGTGTGGAGAGATGAGTATCTGAGGTAAGTGGAAAGTATTAGAAAAAGTTTACTTACCTTTGTTTCTTCCTGCAGGCTTCAAGAGTTGGGGATGCGGAGAGTCTCGCACCTCCACGGCAGAGATGACAGATGGCCGTTGCATTCTCCAATGCAACAACCTCTAATTTCTGCAAAAGAAAGAGCTTTGATGAGTCTTGAATTCAAGAACTCATCAAACTACATAGAATGTCAGTGTTTGACAGCTTCACAGAGCTGTCAAACGATGATAATTCATCTGTCAAAAATTTTTGACAGATGAAACGTCATACGTTGACGTTCTCTGCAACCGACTTTCCCTTAATTGGCCTGCTAAGCCTGCTGGGTGGGCTTAACAAGGTCAATCAAGGGAAAATAGCGTGGGTTGGTCAGAAGTTGATGGAGGCAGGACTGAAACCCGACAAGTGGGAGTCCCGCCTCCAAAAGCTCCCCATTGGCAAAATCCAGCCCATGGTCTCTATCACAGACAAGGTAATCTCAGACCAGTTCCTTGCATCCTTAACCACCCACGTTCTCCTACCCCTTCCAACCCCACTTCCTTCTATGTCTCTTGCTACAAAAAATTCTCCCCCAAATCATTTACAATGGCACTTTCCATATCCCAACAGCCTAGCTTTTGACTCTCCATTCATCACAATACTTCTGCAGCTGTCAATCTGCTTAACAACTCTCTCATGTTTACCTTTGATGCTCTTGTTCCCATCAAAACCATGATCATGGTCGATCCCCCTCTATTGTCTCCCATCTTTTCTCCCTGAAGTCTAAAGAATGCAGACTTCGGTATCCAGCGCACAACTGATTTAGCTATCCATTACCAGATCTGGCTGGACCACACCAAGCAATATTGGGCCTCATTCTCCTCTGCCAAAACCATATACTACTTCAGGATCATCGTGGAGAGCAAAGATAACCCACTATCTCCACTACCAATCGTTTTCTTAACCCCTTCTCCCCTTCACCCTCCACTTTCACCAAAACAATCTGGTTACAGTGGGACATCTTAATTTTCACATAAACTGGGAGAAGCAAAGCAGCTCAAGTAGAAAAGGCAATGAATTTCTAGAATGATTCAGGAAAGTTTTCTAGAACCGACAAGGGAACAGGCCATACTAGAATTAGTGTTGAGTAACAAACCAGAATTAGTTAAAAATCTGACGCGGTGGCCAAGTGGTAAAGTGTCAGTCTTGTAAACCGAAGAGCGCGGGTTCAACCACCATCCATGCCTTCACGAGGTTTGTCATTTTATTAGCTAAAATAGGAACACACAGAATTGGAGGTAGCCTTTTGACTTGGATTGGAAATTGGTTGGGAGGTAGGAGATTGGGAGATAAAGAATAGGGATGAAGGATATGTACTCTGATTGGCAGGGTGTGACAAGTGGAGTTCCCCAGGGATCTGTTCTGGGGCCTTAACTTTTCACCATATTTATTTATGACTTGGATAAAGGAATAGAGAGCTGTATATCCAAGTTTGCAGATAACACAAAGTTAGGAAGGGCAGTAAGTACTGCAGAAGGGAGCAGAAAGTTGCAAAGGGATATAGACAGATTAAGAGAGTGAGCAAAACCATGGCAGATGGAGTTCAATATGGGCAAGTGTGAGGTCATCCACTTTGGACCCAAGAAAGATAAATCGGAACATTTTCTAAATGGTGAGAAACTAGGAACTGTAGAGGAGCAAAGAGATTTGGGAGTCCAAGTACACAGCTAGTAGACAGGTACAAAAAGCAGTTAAAAGAAGCAAACGAAATGCTGGCCGTTATCTTGAGGAGGTTGGAATAAAAAGGGGAGGAAGTTATTCTTCAGTTGTATAGAGCCTTGGTCAGACCCCATCTGGAGAACTGCGTTCAGTTCTGGGCACTGCACCTCAGTAAGGATATATTGGTCTTGGAGCGGGTGCAGCACAGATTCAGCAGAATGATACCGGGGCTTAGAGGGTTAAATTATGAGGACAGGTTTCATAAACTTGGCTTGTATTCCCTTGTGTATAGAAGATCGAGGGGAGATCTGATCAAGGTGTTTAAAATGTTAAAAGGATTCGATACATAAAAACTATTTCCTCTGGTGGGGGAATCAAGAACGAGGGGGCATAATCTTAAAATTAGAGCTCGGCCATTCAGGAGCAAAATCAGGAAGCACTTTTTCCACACAAATGTTGGTACAAATCGTGAATACTCTCTTCCAAAAGGCTGTGAATCCTAGGACAATTTGAGCTTTCAAGACTGGGATCGATAGATTTTTGTTAGGTAAGGGCATCAAGGGATATGGAGCAAAGACGAGTAAATGGAGTTGATATACAGATCAGCCATAATCTAATTAATTGGTGGAGCAGGCTCGAGTGGCTGAATAGCATACTCCTGTTCCTGTGTTCCGCCAACTTTCCGCCAAAGTTAAAGCAACTGATCAGGCGAACCCCATAGGAAATTCCTGGGGAATACATAAATGCATATTTTAACTCACTGTTGATTTTCCCTGACCTTATTCGCCATCTAGCTTCTCTCTTCATTTAATCTCTGTTTCTGTCTATTGGCCCGGATTTTGCAGTAAAAATAACGGTGAGGCTATCAGCGTTTACCTTTATTAAAGAGTAAATCAGACATCAACTTCCGCCAACTGCACATGCGCAGTTAAATGCGGAAATCAGGAAGTTGCTGTCCGAGTTGCCCTGCTCCTCCAAAACCTGCGCGATAATGGTATCTCGCCGAGAGACTAGCCATTCAAATACATGCAACGGCATGAAGTTGGGGTACTTACATGATAGATTCCCACTAAACATGCCAGAAAAAGTTAGGGCTTATCCATTCCAGTCTAAGTGAATTTTTAAAGGCGTGATAAGTCTTATTTACTGCCAAACAACCTCTCTGGCACTGAAAATTAACTTTTACAAGTGTGGAGTCTCATTCCTTCAGATTTTAATTATTGTTGGAGATTTTTTAAATTAAAAATTGAATTATTAAAAAAAAAATTATTTCTGTCTCTTTTATCTTTCTTTCTTAATCCCATCTTTCTTTCCCCCTCATTATTTCGCTTTCTGTACATGATTTGGCATTGAATTAAATATTCTAACTGATTCTTTCTGGTTTAGACTCTGCGTGCCTCAGTGAGGATTCTTCAATCTGATTGGTTAAGGAGACACACAGTTACTCGCCCTGTTCACACAGGTCCCAGATCTCCTGTAGAGGGCGCCATGCTGCTTTGGATTTATAATTACCGCAACTTCCAGTGCAAAAGCCCATAGAAAGTCTGTGGGAAACTGCAAGCACAATGAACGACTAGCGGCATTCGTTTGCCGCTAACCGCAAAATCCGGGCCATTGTCTCAAGTAGACTCAATAGGCTGGATTTTCCTTCACTATGTTGCCCTAAACCACTGCATTTTCCTCCCCACAGTGGTGGGCAATTTCTCATCATGTTGGAACCCTGCCGTGCATTACTACTGACCCCGACCCAGGAAAATGGAAGGGTCGCTAGTGGAAGTCCCACACAAACCTCCTCCAGTGATGAACCCACCCTAGAGGAAAATCCAGGCCATGTTCTCTTACTTTACAATTTCTCTGCTGCTCTCTGATATTCTTAAAAAATGTTAGTGTTAAGTACAAGGCACAAGGGAACTTGGGGAAAGCATTTTAATGGTGGAATTCAGGCACAAATGGCATCTGCCTGATTTTCCTGCCTGCAAAATTTTCCTGAGCACTTTATAGAACGGTAACGTGCACATGTAATCTTCCAGAGGCAAATACACAGAAATACATAGAAGTTACAACACAGAAACAGCCTATTCGGCACAATCAGTCCATATCACCTGCAAATTTCAACACTATTCTCGCTAGGCCTATATACATATCACTGATATATACAGTCAACAGAAGTGGCTCCAGAATTGAACCACTACCAACTTCCAATCATTCTGAAAAACTGCCCTTAACTCCTGCTCTCTGTTCTCTCCCTTCTAAAAACATTTAATCCCGTTTGCTATCCTGCTTCTAACTCCATATCCCTTAATCTTCTCTTGTAATCGCCCATGTGGTACCTCTTCAAAGACTTCCCAAATGTCCATCTACGCTACATCCACTGCATTTCTCCCATCTACCATGTCTGTTACCTCCACAAAGAATTCTGTGGTTTGTCAAGTACGATTGTCCCCTTTGAAATCTCTGGCTATGTTTAACTATTTTCTCAATATCTACATACATGGTAATTTCATCCTTAATTAGAGACCACAGATGTTAGTTTAACTGGCCTGTAATTGCTCTGATTAGCTCTGTATTCCTTTTTAAAAACTGGCAATATATTTGCCACTCTCCCGTCCTCTGGCACACATCCAACTCAATAAAGCCCTGAAATATAATTTCTAGGGCCGTGGCAATTTTCTCCCTCAGGATCCTAGGATGTATCTCGTTGGGCACTGGCACTTTGTCTTCCTTTAGCTTAACCAAATTATCTGAAATTTTCCTTTTATCCATCATAGTGTTGCTCATCTTGCACTCAACCACTTCAGGATTCACATCCTCTTCGATATCCTAGTAAATGGTAGAGAAAAGGTCCATCTGAAATGCTACTTTAAATTAAACAGTGGGAGTAGGACAACGGGGCACAGGCGCAATCAAACAAGTAAATGGTAACTTTAGGATTGATATCAGGAGGTTTTTCTGCACACAGTGAGTTATCAACACTTGCAATGGACTTCTGAGTAGTGGATGAGACAAAAGCCCTGAGACAATTTAAGAAACAATTAGATGCAGCAATGTGAGAAACGTAGGGATGTTCTGGATGGAAGTATTAAGATGGGCTGAATGGCCTTCCACATCTGTAAGTACCTTGCAATCTTTAAATGAGTGAACCCTCTTCTGGTGCTGCAGTAAGCGACCCACTGCAGATAGCATTGACACATTTAAGGGGAGGCTTGATGCATACATGAGGGAAAAGGGATAAGGGGGGCAGGGTGGAAAGAGATAATTAGAGTGGGAGGAGGCTCGTGTGGAGTATAAACACTGGCATACACCAGTTGAACCAAATGGATTATTTCTGTGCTGTATATTCTAAGTCAGTAGCACCACTGTATTTCGCTCCTTGGCAGTTCCAGGCTCCATCTTGGTGGCGGGATCCCACCCTGCAGAGCAATGGCCCATGACCCAGAAAACTGAGTCAGTGGCCGGGATTCTGCTCACCTCGGCGGGTCCGTGGTGGGTGACGTCGGTGGCGGGTCACAGCCCCGCTGCTGGCTCCATCCCGCTGTCTAAAATGATTTTCCCTTGATTAGGCTTGTTAAGCCCGCCCAGCGCGTTTTCCAGCCAATTAGAGGAAGTGGGTCTGGTGACATCATTTGATAACGCGTCATCAGCTGATTTCCTTAAAGGGACCATGTCCAAATTTATTTTGAGATTTGTGCTGTCAGTGGTCAGTGTTCTACAGCATTGAGGTGCTGCAAACACTGACAATGACTGCACAAAGGCACAGGGCTGCACCCAGGCTCTCCCATGACTCCTTCCATATGCTTATAGAGGGAGTCATAGCACGCAGGGAGGTCCTCTTCCCTTCCCATGGGCAGAAGAGATCTCCCCAGGAGATCAAGATTGCCTGGTTGCACATTGCAGAGGAGGGCACAAGCAGGGATGTGGTCAGGAGGACCTGGGTGCAGTGCCGCAAATGTTTCAATTATCTCAGTAGATCACGAAACGTTGTACAAAACTACACTCAACCTCATCCTGCTGTGTCTCTCATCACATCCCCATCACTCTGCCTTCCCTACCTACTCCTGCACATCATTACTCACACCAACTTACCTTGCACCTCCACCCATCCCTCTCTAACTATATTATCACATCCCCATCTCACTAGCCACCCCTCACACTCACCCTCATCCTAGTGCAATCATACCAACTAACGACACACAAGGGTAGGCACTTGGGTGGTTTATGCAATGTTCATGTTTCCGTCAATGCGCTGCCAAACATTGAAACCTTTATTTTCAACACTTTGCGTTCTTGGATTTGTGTGCACCTTTGGAAGTGGCTTAGTGAGTAGCAGTGAATGGTGAGACATAACGGTACCCCCCGCAATGGTGACGAGTGTGAAAGGAATGGCTTGGGCATTTTAGGGATGCTTTATGATGTTGGTGTGGGGTGGTGCCAACCTGGCGCATCATGTGGGGATGGGCAATAAATGCTGGCCTTGCCAACGACGCCCACATCCCATAAAAACAAATTTTAAAAAAGCCAGGGTGTACAGTGTCAAATGAAATAAATTTAGCCATGGTGAGGCCATCCCTGGCCTCCCGGGCAGCAATGTGGTCAGGTGCTGATGCCGTGTGTCCTGTGCAGCATCAGGTGATTGCGGAGAAGGTTGGCGGTGTTGTTGTTGGTGCTGCTGGTGTGCCTGGTGCTGCTGGTGTTGGGGCTGATCGTGGTGGGATTCTGAGGACCAAGGTGAGAGAGTATAAAGGGCACCCATGCCGATGGAATAGATGGCAGGTGAAGTAGTGATGACAGAAGCGATCTGTCAATGGTGAGCGAGGTAATGCGGTCAGACTGGATGGAGACTTGTGTAAAGACTTGCAGCATGCTGAATCTGTTGTGGAAATGCAGTGAGGAAACGCTTGTGGCTGAGGGAAGATATCTCTGTAAGGTGGGAGCTTTTATTTTACATTTAAAACTGTCAACTCATCAGCTGATTCAATGGCCACTGAACGCCCACCTCAGCTTGACAGACATGGTCCACGACCAGCGTGGACCCGGTGGGCGAGCTGTCAAATGCGAAAGGTAAGCTGAAAATCATTCTTAAGTGGCTCTAAACAAGTCACTAATTACCTGAATTGGGTCGCCCGCTGCTGCCTGTCGGGTCTGCTCAGCGCTGACAGACCCGACATCAGGAAAGGCGCGTGGGAGCGAACTGACAGCGGGTTCCTGACCCGGTCAAAAATATCAAATTTCCCACCTGACCCGCCACCAATCCCGCCCGCTGACTCCCTGGAAAATTCCGGCCAGTGAAACAGCGAGATTGGGCCAACTGGTGGAAATCCTGCCCGAGCCTCCTCCAGGAGAGGAGGAAATCCAGGCCCTCATATTAGTGTGCTTGATGACGGGAAGATTTCAAAGTACCATTACAAATATCGGCAAAGCCCTATGAGCAGCTCATTGATCCACTCTTATTTGCCAGAAATGGGGCATGCTGGAAATTCTTGCGGGAAGAGGAGAAAAGCAAAAGAAAAATACAATTCTTGATTAAGCAAGTTAGCAGATTGATGGAAATGCTATTGAACTTTAAAAGCAACCAGCCAGCAGTGACACATTGGACATTTGCAAATGGGAATGTGATTGCTGAAGGTGCGAGATTTATTTTCATGCAGACTTGAGGATATACTTCACACAGAAAATTTTGATCTTGGAATGTCTGATCTACACCAACATATATGGAACTACCTCTATAATCCCACATTCATTTTCATATTTTACAACCAGTTCAGTATTTTCTATAAAATACAGTTGATGCAGATTCAGACAGTTATTTCTTCAGTGACATTCCCAGCATTTACATTTCAATGTAAAATCAAATGGCTAGTTATAAAAGGGATAGACTCCAGCTTCCAATGAGAGGAATTTTGAACTAATCCCTATAAAATCTGATCTGATTTGTTTTTAGGTTATTGAGCTGACAGGTTCGTGTTCATTGAGAGACAGATGGACGTACTGATAGCAGAGCTAAATAAATCTTTCTGCTTCTGGCGAATAGATTGTTAAAGTTAATAGTGGCATGAGATCGAAGTACTGAAGCCAGAGCTTCTTTTCACGTAACATTAAACAGATCATGGTTGATAGGTAGAGGCGAAAATCAGATCTTCATTTCAAGGTTAATGTAATTTGCCTGCACAATAAATAAAAAACATGCGGGCAGTGTGTACATAGATGACTCTCAAATAAGCTGAAAATTAATGTGGTGACTGCATTCCCTAAACACATCACTGATTATAGGAACACGAAGTTCAAGCATCTAATATCCTATACAACAACATTCCATTTCATATAAATTGCTCTAAATCCAAAATCCTCAACAGTTTGAAGATAAGTCTGATCTTTACATTTTTTTTAATTCATTCTCGGGATATGGGTGTCGTTGGCAAGCTGGCATTTATTGCCCATCCCTAATTGCCCATAAGAAGGTGGTGTTGAGCCTTCTTCTTGAACCGCTGCAGTTGTCTGGTGAAGCTGCTCTGGCAATGCTATTAAGTAGGGAGTTCCAGGATTTTGACCCAGCGACGATGAAGGAACTTCCTTGTATTGGTTACCTCACCACCACAGCGATATATGTCCAAGTCAGGATGGTGTGTGACTTGGAAGGGACCTGGAAGTGATGGAGTTCCCATGGACCTGCTTTTAAATTTTTTTTATTCATTCACAGGATGTGGACGTCGCTGGCAAGGCCAGCATTTATTGCCCATCCCTAATTGCCCTTAAGAAGGTGGTGGTGAGCCATCTTATACAACTGAGTGACTTGCTGGGCCATTTCAGAGGGCAGTTAAGAGTCAACCACATTGCTGTGGGTTTGGAGTCACATATAGGCCAGACCAGGTAAGGACAGCAGATTTCCTTCCCTAAAGGACAGTAGTGAACCAGTTTGGTTTTTACGACAATCCGGTAGTTTCATGGTTACCATTACTGATACTAGCTTTTTAATTCCAGATTTATTTAATTGAATTTAAATTCCCCAGCTGCCATGGTGGGGTTTGAACTCCTAGTCAAGTAACATAACCATTATGCTACTGTTCCCCCTGCCCTTGTACATCCTTGTACATTTTTTAATGTCAAGGGAGAGGTGGTTGGACTCTTTTGTGTTGGAGATGGTCACTGTCTGGAGCGAATGTTTATTGCCACTTATCAGCTCAAGCCTGAATGTTGTCCAGGTCTTGCAGCATATGGGTATGAACTAGTTCAATATCTGAGGAACAGGGAATGGAGCTGAAGACGGAGCAATCAACTAGTAAAAGATAATTTTAGGGTTGATATCAAGAAATTTTTCTTCACACAAAGAGTAATCAACATATGGAATAAACTTCCAGATAATAATGGAGGCAATAACAATGGAATAATTTAATAAACAATTGAATGCTACAATGGAGTTGTTAGGATCTCGTTGGACAGATGACTTAAGATGGGCTGAATGGCCTTCTTCATCTGTTCTTATCTTGTGAAAAGACAACCATGAATTTTTAAGGTGGATAGACCTTTGTGGATAATGATTACCAATAAAAACACACAAACCTAAATTTAAAAAGAACCATCAGAAAGGTTCAGTTCAGTATAGCTTTCAAGATGTCGATGAGTTCAGATTTAATTTGATGTTCATTCCTACTTTCAGGCAGAGTACAGTTTCTCCAAACATAAAAATGTTATAGATGATTACTACAGGGCTAACATTGCAGAAGGAAAAAAAGCTAGAACATAAACTTGAGTCTAGATTCCTGTGTCTCTAAATCTGTGATAGCTGAGTTTTCGTAGGGGGCGCAGTCATTTGACTGTGTGAAATTGAATCTTGCTCTACAATTGATTTACAATCGCAATCTGCATCGATAAAAACATATATATATCTGTGTTTTCAATATAATAACTTGATTGATTGGCAATCGCTTATGATTTGTAACATCTACACTGTGACCCTCTTGAAATCTGAGCACTAAATCACTTTCAGAGGCCAGTCTCTTGATGTGACTTCTATATGTGAATTATGGTGTGACAATGGCTTTTTGAAGGCTTGTAGAATCTTAAATATTCTTGGTGTTGACAGAATTTAAGGTTATTTGTTAGCAATTACATCAGAACTGAAAATATTGCTGAGTAATGAGTCGCTTGCCCCTCCTTGATTGTTAACTGGCTAAGTCATCAAGTGTGATATGAACGCATTTGTGTCAAACCAATATCTACATTTAAAGTTAAGTTTATACTGCATTTTTAACAAGCAGCTCAGGTATTTTCCTTCTGATTATTAATAATGAAGGGAAATGCAAACATACAATCTACTATTTTCATTATTCCCACTGATTTCCTCAGTCCAGAGGCTCCATTATGTTTCCAACTACAATTGAAATGTTCAAGATATCTGGAAATGAATGCCAAACCTATCTATAACAACCAGAAACTGTGTCTGCATTTTTAAAAGCAATTCACATTTTTAATGCTTCAAACTGAAATCAAAATAACAAATAATTCCAATATTTGCTCCACATGCTCGAACCAATATTATTTATAGGGTTTTTTATTCAAGTTGACAACTCGTAATATTTAATATGATTTTGCCTATTCACTGAATTTTATAATACGCCTAATGAACATTTGGGTCATTATTTAATACACAAATTTGTATGCTTTAATTCTGATCGAGATACAACAACCATTCTTGCTCTTCCTGCCTCCACAAAAATCATTGGCAAATGGATTTTAAACTTTTATTAGAGCAGTCTGTAGCAGTTCCTTTTAGGATCGCTGATTCAGTGGTCAGTTCCATTAAGCAGTTTTAAAAAAAATCTGTTTCGCTACCACCCAGTTCATGCTGAAAACCAAGGGGGTAGTGAGACAGAATTCACCCCTATAATTTCTTTTGGCTCAGGTTACCAGTACATAAATAAATAAATGCATAATATCTAAAACTACACTTTCTAAACTTAGTTCTTACAGAGCTAATTTTATTTAAATGTTATTTCACAAAAAATGGTACACAGCATATTAGGGAAATTACATAGGATTATATTGGATATACGGCACAGAAACAAGCCATTTGGCCCAACCAGTCCATGCTGGCGTTTATGCTCCACTCAAGCCTCCTCCTGTCTTTCCTCATCTACCCTCTATTCCCTTTTCCCCCATATGCTTGTCTAGCCTCCCCTTGAATGCATCTATACTATTCGCTTCAACCACTCCCTGTGGTAGCGAGTTCTACATTCTCACCACTCTCTGGGTAAAGAAGTTCCTTCAGAATTCCCTATTTGATTTTTTGGTGACTATCTTATATTGATGGCCTCTAGTTTTGTTCTTCCCACAAGTGGAAACACTCTGTCTGTATCTACTCTAGCAAAACCTTTCATAATTTTAAAGACCTCTATTAGGTCACCTCTCAACCTTCCCTTTTCAAGAGAAAAGAGACCCAGCCTGTTCATCCTTTCCTGATAAGTATACCCTCGCATTTCTGGTATTATCCTTGTAAATCTTTTTTGCACCCTCTCCAGTGCCTCTATATCCTTTTTATAATATGGCGACCAGAATTGTACATAGTACTCCAAGTGTGGTCTAACCAAGGTTCAATACAAGTTTAGCATAAATTTTCAATTCAATCCCTCTAGAAATAAACCCTAGTGCTTGGTTTGCTTTTTTTCTGGCCTTGTTAACCTGTGTCACTACTTTCAGTGATTTATGTATTTGTACTCCGAGATCCTTTTGCTCTTCTACCCCACTTAGATTTGTATTTTCCAAGAAATAAGTGACCTCCCTATTCTTCCTACCAAAATATAATATCTCACATTTATCTGTGTTGAATTTCATTTCCCAATTCTCTGCCCATTCTTCAAGTTTATTAATGTCCCCTTGTAATCTGTTGCAGTCCTCCTCAGTATTGACTTTCCCGCCCAATTTGGTGTCATCTGCAAATTTAGAAATTGTGTTTTTGATTCCAAAGTTTAAATCGTTAATATAAATCCACTTTGCCTTGTTAACCTGCATCGCTACTTTCAGTGATTTGTGCATTTGTACTCCGAGATCCCTTTGCTCTTCTACCCCACTTAGATTCGTATTTTGTATGGTATGTTGGCCTTTATTACAAGAGGATTTGAGTATAAGAGTAAAGACGTCTTACTGCAATTATATAGGGCCCTGGTGAGACCACACCTGGAGTATTGTGTACAGTTTTGGTCTCCTTACCTAAGGAATGATATACTTGCCATAGAGGGAGTGCAACGAAGGTTCACCAGACTGATTCCTGGGATGGGGGGGATCGACCTATGAAGAGAGATTGAAAAGACTAGGCCTATATTCTCTAGAGTTTGGAAGAATGAGAGGTGATCTCATTGAAACATACAAAATTCTTACAGGGCTTGACAGGGTAGATACTGGGAGGATGTTTCCCCTGGCTGGGCGTCTAGAACCAGGGGTCACAGACTCAGAATAAGGGGTCAGCCATTTAGGACTGAGATGAGGTGAAATTTCTTCACTCAGAGCATGGTGAATCTTTGGAATTCTCTACTCCAGAGGGCTGTGGAGGCTCAGTCGTTGAGGATATTTAAGATAGAGATCGATAGATTTTTGGATATTAAGGGAATCAAGGGATATGGGGATAGTGCGGGAAATTGGAGTTGAGGTAGAAGATCAGCCGTGATCTTATTGAATGGCGGAGCAGGCTCGAGGGGCCGAATGGCCTACACCTGCTCATATTTCTTATGTTCTTAAATTGTGAACAACAGTGGTCCCAGCACTGATCCTTGTGGAACACCACTTCCCACCTTCTGCCATGCTGAATAGCTACCCTTTACCCCTACTCTCTGCTTTCAGTCTTGAAGCCAGCTAGTTATCCATTCTGCTACTTGTCCCCTGACTCCGCATGCTCTGACCTTATTCATTAGTCTATTCTGTGGTACCTTATCGAAGGCCTTTTGAAAATCTAGATAAATTACATCTACTGCATTATTCTTGTCTACTCTCTCTGTTACCGCTTCAAAAATTCAATGAAGTTGGTCAAGCAAGACTTTCCCTTCTTAAATCCACGCTGACTATTCATTATTATATTTTTGGTTTCTAGATGTTCTTCTACTTTCGCCTTTAGTAGGGATTCCATTATTTTTCCTAAGATGACTGTACATGTTCTATCTCCCTTCTTAAATATAGGTATTATGTTAACTATCAGCCAGTCCTCTGGCACTACACCTTGTTCTAACAAATTATTAAATATGTGTAGTGGTGCTATCTCTTCCCTAGATTCTTTTAAATTGCGCGGATGTAATCCGTCTAGACCAGGGGTTTTATCCTCTTTGAGTTTGATTGGTTTATTTAATATTTCTCCTCTTTTTATTTTAAATGCAGTTATCTCATTACTAATCTCATCATCCGATGTCATGTCCACCTATTCTGTCTCCCTGGTAAATACTGAAGCAAAGTAATTACTTATATTTCTGTCATCTCTCTATCGCTGCCTATGATATTATCCTGTCCATCCCTTAGTGGCCCTATTCCCATCCCGACTTTCCTTTTTTATTTATGTGCCTGTAAAATATTTTACTATTTTGTTTTATGTTCCTTGATAATTTAATTTCATAGTTCCTTTTTGCCTTTCTAATTTTTTTTTTTACTTCTCTCCTAATCTCTTTGCATTCTCTCTTGTCATGCTCTCCCCTGCTGTCCATGTACTTAGTGTATGCCTCTTTCCTTACCCTTAATTTTTCCCTTATGTCTTTATTCATCCATGGTGTCTCATTAGTGTTTAGCTTGTTTTGTTTTCTAGCAGAATATATTATTCCTGGACTCTGTTGAACACTGTTTTAAATATTTCCCACTACTTTTCTACATCATTGTTTGCCAATATTGTTGTCCGTTTTATTTTCCCAAGTTCTATTCTGAGCCCTGCAAAATCAGCTTTTCTCCAATCTATTACCCTGGTCTTCGACATACTTATGTCCTTCTCAATTATTATCTTAAAGCATATTATGTGATGGTCACTATTGCCTAGATGTTCCCCTACTTTTACTTCTTTTATCTGCTCTGGTTCATTCCCCATTACTAGATCCAATAGCGAAGCCTCCCTTGTTGGGCTTCTTACATATTGGGTTAGAAAGGAGTCCTGTACACATTGTAGGAACTCCATTCCCTTATCCCCTTTACCTAGCTCTTCTGGCCAATTAATATCGGGGTAGTTGAAATCCCCCATGATTATTATTCTATGTTTTTTACTCATTTCCCTAATTTGTTTGTATATTTCTTCCTCCACCTCCCTTCCACTATTAGGTGGTCTGTAGACTACACCTATTAGTGTGATTGATCCTTTATTATCTTTTATCTCTATCCACATGGATTCTATTTTTGTCTTGCTGATACCTGCGTCACTTTTTTCTACTGCCATTATGTTATCCCTAATAAGTACAGCTACTCCACCTCCCATTATTCCCTCTCTATCTTTTCTAAATATGTTATACCATGCAATGTTTAATTCCCAGTCGTGACTTTTCTGTAGCCACGTCTCAGTAATCCCTACTATGTCTAGTTCCTCGCAATGTATTATTGGCTCCAGTTCCCCTGTTTTATTACGGACACTGTGTGTATTGCAGTACAGACAGTTTAATTCATTTTTAATAGCAGTTCCTCTCACTTTATTGTTAGCCATCTTTTTACACTCCTGTTCTATAACTCTATTTATTCCCTGGCCATCAAATTATATCAAATGCACTACTGCTTTGTTGGAAGTTAAAATATGAATGTTTGCAGGCAACCTTTTCAATGTTAGAATTGCATTTCTGTACCAAAACTAGCACATTAAGATTCAAATTGTTATTTTTTAGGTTTTCCATAAAAGTCACACCTAACAGTAGAAACAATAGATACAATAAAGCTGCAGCTTACAGCTGTACATATGCATGTTAGTGTATATTGGGGAGACTAAAAGAGTACTAAAGGTAAGGTTAAGTGAACATTTATGCTGGTGTATATAAAGAGAAAACAATCCAGACTCCATTTAAGCAGGTACAGGAAACTCTTTATTAACCGGCACCGACGGGACCGGCGTGGTGCCGGTTAATCAAAAAGTCCGGATAACGGAGAGTTATATCTCCCAACGTACGAGAGCCCCGTACACATTGACATGCGCCTGCATTCGGAGCTCCGTCTCCCCGGGGACCGCCAGCTGACCATCTGTCGTGTCCGCTGCCTACCCGGGCTGCACATTCCCCTCCCAATCTACACGCTCCGATACAAGGCAAACGCCTCGGGGTTTTTTTAAAAGTTAATTTTAAACGAGAGATGAAGGAAAACCCTGGTTACCTACTCCAGAATTTTGCCAGTTAAGAGAGATTTCCGGATATTTGGGTGCCGGTTAATAAGGAGTTTCCTGTAATATGAAAATAATCACCATTGTAAAAATTATAAAGAGAAAGAAAATTAAGGGGACCAGTTTCACGTCAATATAAAGCAGTTTTTGGTGCATCTGGTATTATAATTCAGCATCAGCCTGACTGCCAAATACATTAAAATGAAATGATGGGAGATCCCTCCAGAAAACCATCTAACTTTGATTGGACTTGTTTGAATCTCTCCAATGAGGTTTCTGCCTCTCCCACAGCACCAAAATGGCATTAACCAAAGTCACGATCAACATTCTCTGTGACTGTGATCATGGTGCATTATGCCTCCTCATCCTCCTCAACCTCTCTGCAGTCTTTGACATGACTGACTCCAGCATCCACCTCCAACGCCTCTCCTCAGTTATCTAGGTTGGTGGGACTCTTGCCTATTTGAGTGTAGCTAAAGCATCTCTAGTAATGGCTTCTCCTCCTGCCCCCACACCATCACCTTGGGAGTCCTTTGTGGATCCAGCCTTGGCTGCCTCATCTACTGTGGCAGCATCATCTGCAGACATGGGGTCAACTTTGACATGATGACACCTAGCTCTACCTTTCCACCACCTCGCTTGACCTCTCCACTGCTCTGTGTTGTTCGACTGCTTGTCCAACATCCAGTGTTGTTGAGCCGTAATTTCCTCCAGCTAAAATTGGGAAGACCGATACCATCACCTTCAGCCCCGCCACAAACTCCATACGCTTGCCACTGATTTGCTTCCTTTCCTTGGCTACTGTCTCAGGATGAAGCAGACTGTTCACAACCTCAAATTCTCTTCGAAAAGATGGCACCTCAGACAATGTAGCACTCTGTCAGTACTGCACTAAAGCTTCAGCCTAGATTATGTCCTAAAGTATGTAGTGGGGCTTTATTCCACAAACTTCCACCTCAAGTGATTGTACTACCAACCGAGTCAAGTTTGAAGTGTCACCCTGTCTTCCAATATTAAAATATAGCCTCTTGGGGAGCAGATGTGTGTGTACAGAGCTCTCTTCTGGCAGGTAGAATGTTAACTACAAATAGGCAAAGTCCACAACTGCCTCTGGTCTTACCAGCTTCACTTTGCAATCTACAGCTACTGGTCTCAGACCCATTGCATATTACAACTGTAGCCTTACACGTTGTAAAGTCACTAACAGTGAAGATGATAAGAAGTTAATGAGCTTTTGGATGACAGTGACTGAAAAGTGAAACAATAGCGATGATAACCAATTTCCCACTTATTCTTAACAATATATGTTGATCCTTGAGGTGTTTGGGCTTTAAATATGCTGGCCAAAAAATGTAATGAATGCATAACAAGTATGTTACATTAATGGATGGGTAACTAGCATGTTACACTTTCACGAATATACACAATAGAAATATTGCCAGATAGCAAGTTTTGAAGCTAGTATTGCTAGAAACAACAAATATTTATCAAAATCCACAAGCATTAATAGCTAATTTATATTCTAAATTTGGTATTGATGCACCTCAATACATTAGTTAACAGTAAAACAGAATCAATTGGCCTTGATTTCAACTCCAGGTGGATTCCTCGCTCAGGCCTGAGTTAAAATTACAGTCAGGTCTCAATGATGTCATCGGGCCGTAACATGCAAATGTAAAGAAGGACCCTGTTGGCTCCGGGTGCGGGTCCTTGCTGCCTACTCAGGAGAGCAGGTTAAACTTGCAGATGTTGCAATCCTGGCGGCTTTCGGACAGGTAAGAGCCAAGGCAATTTTAACTGCCCACCTGCCAGGTTTCTGCTGAGTGAGTAGGGTTAAAATTGGCCCCAATGGGAGCGACTGGTGATTCATTTAGTTGTAAGAATTTGGTCTTTAACTTGTTGTAAACTGAATATCACAGACTACTTACTGTCAATTAAGAGAGAATGGGAGAGGATTTTTCAAAAAATTACATAGTTTGCCTTTTCACTAAAATATATAAACAGAATAAAATATGCCACTAGCTACGCAAACAATTGACTCTAACACTATACCAATTCTAAGCAGATCTTCAGAACTGTTTCTTACCAGTGGTCTCAGATCTGGATGTGTCAGGACGTAACCATTGTTTGTGATTGCAAAAGCGTATCCATGAACGCCTAGCTGTAATTAAAAATATGTAAAACAAGCTTCAATCAGAATTTACTACATAATAAGAAGAAATAAAGTATCGTGTACATTAGTGTTTAAAAATTGATATTCCTAAATCATAATTGTTGCTTTTACATTACTGGAACCACTGATATCAGACATTCCATAACAAAAACTGACATCGCAACAGTTTCAACAAATAAACGATTCTTGTAACACCAGATGCAAATTTCAACATGTACAATGACTATTTTAATTTATTAAAAGACAGCATTTATAAAATGTATTCGTTCAGCACAATCTCAGTTGACTAAAAGTAGCTAAATGCCACCACTTACCAGCTTGTACAAAAAAGGGCGTCAATCATATCGATGAGGAGAAAACCTGTTATGGCTGAGAAATTCCTCAAAGCTGCTCTGGCTCCACCGCCGTAACTTCACCGGACGTGCATCGGAAGCCCCATATATGCACATAGCCGGGGTTTCTCCCACACTTCCATTGAAGTAACGCTGGCAGAGCCAGAACAGTTCCGAGGAATTTCCTGGCCTATGTGAAAAAGTCAGCAATTGATTTGTGCTGTAATTTTTATTATTAATTTCAATTTGTTAAATTAGATTTGTTGTATTGTGGTATTTTGTGTCAGTCAAAGGCCTGTTACTGTGCCTGCACCATTGACAACACTGCTTCATGTTCAGCTGGATGGTCTGCTTTTATAGTACATTTCACCTGACCGGCCAAGCAGGAACTCACAAATTCAGTGGCCGGAATTTTGCGGGGGGTTATCGGGCGTGATCGGTGGTGGATCGGGTGGGAAAGTGGTTTTTCTCCCCAGCGGGTCTGGACGCCGCTGTGAAACCGTTGCCACGCGCCTTTCCCAATGTCAGGTCTGTCAGCGCTGGGCAGACCCGACAGGCAGCGGCGGGGGAGTCAATTCAGGTAATTAGTGGCTTCTTTAGAGCCACTTAAGAGTGATTTTCAGCTTACTTTTTGCATTTGACAGCTCGTCCACGGGGTCCACGCTGGTCGTGGACCACGTCTGTCAAGCTGAGGTGGGAGTTCAGTGGCCATTGCTTCTGCTGATTCCTCGACAGCTTCAAATGTAAAGTAAAAGCTCCCACCTTACAGAGATATCTTCCCTCAGCCACAAGCTCTCCCCTCACTGCATTTCCACAACAGATTCACCATGCTGTAAGTCTTTACACAAGTCTCCATCCAGTCTGACCTCATTACCTCTCTCACCATTGACAGATCACTTCTGTCATCTCTACTTCACCTGCCATCTATTCCATCAGCATGGGTGTCCTTTATTCTTTCTCACCTTGGTCCTCAGAATCCTACCATAATCAGCCCCAACACCAACAGCACCAACCTTCTCCGCACAACAGGGATGGCCTCACCATGGCCAGATTTACTTCACTTGATGCTGTACACCCTGGCTGCCACATGATGCGCCAGGTTGGCACAACCCCAGACCAACACCATAAAGCATCCCTACAATGCCCAAGCCATTCCTTTCACACTCATCTCCATCGCGAGGGGTACCATTATGTCTCACCATTCACTGCAACTCACTAAGCCACTTCAAAAGGTGCACACAAATCTGTCCAAGACTGGAAAGTGTTGAAAATAAAGAATTTTAAGTTTACATTAACAGAAACTTTACATAAACATTGGATAAAACACCCAAGTAGCTACCCTTGTGTGTTGTTAGTTGGTATGATTGCACTAGGATGAGGGTGAGTGTGAGGCCTGGTTAGTGCGATGGGGAAGTGATAATGTAGATAGAGAGGGATGGGTGGAGGTGCAAAGCATGTTGATGTGAGTAAGGATATGCAGGAGTAGGGTAGGGAAGGTAGAGTGATGGGGATGTGATGAGAGGCACAGCAGGATGAGGTTGAGTGTGACTTTGTACTAACATTTCGTGATCTACTGAGATCATTGAAATGTTTGCAGCACTGCACCCAGGTCCTCCTGACCACATCCCTGCTTGTGACCTCCCCTGCAATGTGCAACCAGGCTGTGTTGATCTCCTGGGGAAGTGTCTTCTGCCCATGGGAAGGGAAGAGGACCTCCATGCGAGAGCCTGGGTGCAGCTGTGTGCCTTTGTGCAGTCATTGTCAGTGTTTGCAGCACCTCAATGCTGTAGAACACTGACAGCACAACTGTCAAAATCAATTTGGACATAGGAAACCAGCTGTTGACGCGTCATCAAATGATGTCACCAGACCCGGTTCCTCTAATTGGCCAGGAAACACGCTGGGTGGGCTTAACAAGCCCCATCAAGGAAAATTCATTTCACAGAGCGGGATGGAGCCAGCAGCAGGGCCGTGACCCGCCACGAACATCACCCACACCGGACCCACTGAGGTTAGTAAAATCCCGGCCATTGACTGAGTCATAAAACAAGAGGTAGCAGGCATCCCAAGACTTTTTCAGTTAATATCACATCAGACCAAATGTTTCAAATATATGCCAAGTTTGTCTGATTTAAATTCAAAGTTTGGATGTAATAATGAATGCAATATCTAGAAGATTCTGAGATTCAAGTGATACAAAACATGACTGAATTCAGAGTTCAAAATGCCATCTCAAGTACAAGTTACACCAAACTGATTCATTGGGAACAGAGGGCCTATTGGGTTAGTATTGCAGGTAAACAAAAACGAATGTACTATCTGAGAAGCTGTGTTGGCATAAATCGACACTCTACTGTGAAACCGGTAGCCTAGGCTACACACTGAAAAGTAACTGGTTAGACAACATTCAGTATGGTTATATCTTTCTTCTTGCAGAAGAGCTACTACCTGAAATGCTCTCAAACCTATTTTATTTGTGCCTACTTTCGAACTATCATTTGCCATTTTTATTTTTATTCAGTCATAAGTACAATGTTATTCAAACAAAAGTGAATTTAAATATATTTTTCGATGTAGTAGAAGTCTTAACATTAACTTTAAACATAATGGAGTTTCATTAAATCAACCAATGAATGTTAACATGTTTGACTTGTGTCGCTTTGAATGCAAGTACCCTCTCTGACACGGGATATTGGTCACTGGGAAGCAAAGAAAACAATTGCAGGAATTATGCAGTGGTTCTTAATGTCCTAGTGATTAATAAAGGTCACAAGTCAATACTGGATTTCATTATAAAATACTTAACCCTTTAATTATACATTGTATTCCTTAATTTGTGAAATCCAATATATATAATAAAACTGTCTTCAATCAGTTATTGGAGCTTTGGGACGAAATTGGATGCCTTTGCGAAATTGGGTGCCCCGGGGGCGCTAACGGGGCGCAAATGGCTTTGCGACCGGGCACAGCGCTGACATTGACTCCCGCCATATTCAGCGGGAGTTTTGCGGCGGCGCTTCAGCGTTGCGCCCCAATCTCCTTCGCCTGGAGATCGTGATGTCATTGGCGTGCGCATCGTACCGGTAGCGCCCTGACCCGAAATTAACTTCCTCCCCCTGCAGCAGCGCCGGTCAAAAACACCGACAGCTGCAGGAGGCGTGCATCGGGCGGCCGGCCACCTCGGGGGTGATGATTAAAGACGAGGTGGTCGAGGTAAGTAAAAAAAAAACTTACCTTTCTTCATCCAGTTTTTTTCGCGGGTTCCTGCCCGCGATCGATCAGCCCGGCACGCTGCTTGAGTGCTGGACTGATCGCGCGGGATCGCGGCTGCCTTGGTGGTCCAGGTAGGTACTTTTTATATCGCAGAACCTGCAGCGATAACCCTTCCCTTTCAGGGAGAGAAGGAGCCTTTGAATGCGGCAGCGCTGCACGGCCCAGTGTGCAGAGCTGCTGAAGTCTCCGCCCCGCCTGCTGCCAACTGTGCGCCAAGAAGGAAGTGGCGTGCTTGATTTAGCGTTCCACTTCCTTCCTGGAGCGCAAACGGCGAATTTTTCAAAAGTTTTAAATCATTCGCGCCTGGCGCTAACTTTTCAAACTTTTAAAAATTAGCGCCCCAAACGGGGCGATAGTGAATTTCTCCCCCAATATATTTAAATACTAAGAGGCACTGTTTATTTGACAGCCCTAGATTCTTTTTATGCCATATACGGTAGTAGAGAGAACTGTTTTTGTGACTGAGCCCTATTTTTCAGACACACATAGATTTTGCACTTGGCTGTTGTGAAAAGAGAACTAGCATAATATTATAGGTAATAGTTTCCTCAGCAACTGTCTCCGGTTCCGACTTATCCCACGTGGATTCCAACTAAACTTCCACCCTTCGTGTTTCGGATCCACCCAGGATTACAAATATCTCCAAGATATTCATCGTTCCTCGAACTACTGCTCTCGCCGCATCTTGAGATCCACGCTCAATGCCATGCGGCGCCACATGAACACTCTCGACATCTCTCTTCAGCAGCACCGACGCACTCTATCTCAAAGCTGTCCGGGTCCACAGTTCCATTTCATCCTTAGACTCATCCGACGCTTCAACAAAAAACTTTTCTTCTTCCTTTCCGATGTCAAGGATCGCAAGCTTCAACAACTCTTGGACACTAAAGCCCATCCGGAACCTTCTTCCCCTTCACTTTCCTCTGACCCCCCTTCTCCCAATCTCACCCCCTGCCGCGTTTTCACTATCCCCTCTGACCTTCCCCTCTCTGACTCCGAACGATCAGTCCTCAGCAAAGGCCTGAGCTTCATCCCCTTACGCCCCCATCTCAATGAATTTCGAGCTCGGCACGATGCTGAGCTCTTTTTCCGCCGCCTCCGTCTCCGTGCCCACTTCTCTGGCCAGGAGTCTTCCCCCCGCACGGCTGACCCTTTCTCCCACTTTCAGAATTCTCGTTCCACCTGGACCCCTCCCTCTGGCCTCTTACCCTCTCTTGATCTTTTCATTGCTAACTGCCGCCGTGACATCGGCCAGCTCAATTTCTCTGCTCCCCTCACTCACTCCAACCTACCTCCCTCTGAACTTGCAGCACTCCATTCTCTCCGATCCAACCCTGACATTGTCATTAAACCTGCTGACAAGGGTGGCGCTGTTGTTGTTTGGCGAACCGACCTCTACCTAGCGGAAGTTGAACGCCAACTCTCTGACACCTCCTCCTACCTCCACCTGGACCATGACCCCACTACCGAACATCAAGCCACCGTGTCCAAGACTGTCACTGACCTCATCTCCTCTGGAGATCTTCCCCCCATGGCCGCCAACCTCATAGTTCCCCAACCCCGCACAGCCCGCTTCTACCTCCTTCCCAAGATCCACAAACAGGACTGCCCCGGTAGACCCATCGTTTCAGCCTGTTCTTGCCCCACGGAACTTATCTCTTCCTATCTCGACTCTATTTTTTCTCCCCTTGTCCAGTCTCTTCCCACCTACATCCGCGACTCTTCCGATGCCCTCCGCCATTTTAACAGTTTCCAGTTTCCCGGCCCCAACCGTCTCCTCTTCACTATGGACGTACAATCCCTCTACACCTCCATTCCCCACCAGGATGGCCTGAGGGCGCTCCGCTTCTTCCTTGAACAGAGGCCCAACCAGTCCCCATCCACCACCACCCTCCTCCGCCTGGCTGAACTTGTTCTCACATTGAACAACTTCTCCTTTGACTCTACCCATTTCCTCCAAATTAAAGGTGTTGCTATGGGTACCCGCATGGGTCCTAGCTATGCCTGCCTTTTCGTGGGATATGTGGAACACTCTTTGTTCCAGTCCTACTCGGGTCCCCTCCCTCACCTCTTTTTCCGGTACATTGATGACTGTATCGGTGCCGTCTCCTGCTCTCGCCCTGAACTAGAACATTTCATTCACTATGCTTCCAATTTCCACCCTTCCCTCACCTTCACATGGTCCATCTCCGACTCTTCCCTTCCCTTCCTCGACTTCTCCATCTCCATCTCTGGGGATAGGTTATTGACTAACATTCACTACAAGCCCACCGACTCCCACAGCTACCTGGACTACACTTCCTCCCACCCCGCCTCCTGTAAGGACTCTATTCCATTCTCCCAGTTTCTCCGTCTCCGCCGCATCTGCTCTGATGATGCCACCTTCCATACCAGTGCTTCTGACATGTCTTCCTTTTTCCTCAACCGAGGATTCCCCTCTACCGTGGTCGACACGGCCCTCGACCGTGTCCGTTCTATCTCCCGCACATCTGCCCTCACCCCTGCCCCTCCCTCCCGGAACCACGATAGGGTTCCCCTTGTCCTCACCTTTCACCCCACCAGCCTCCACATTCAACGGATCATCCTCCGCCATTTCCGCCACCTCCAGCGTGATCCCACCACCAAACACATCTTCCCCTCACCTCCCCTTTCAGCATTCCGCAGGGACCGCTCCCTCCGCGACACCCTAGTCCACTCCTCTACCACCCCCAGCACCCCTTCCCCTTCGCCCGGCACCTTCCCGTGCACGCGCAGGAGATGCAACACATGCCCTTATACCTCCCCTCTTCCCACTGTCCAGGGCCCCAAACACCCCTTCCAGGTGAAACAGCGATTTACTTGTACTTCCTGCAATTTAGTATACTGTATTCGCTGCTCACGATGTGGACTCCTCTACATTGGGGAGACCAAACGCAGATTGGGTGACCGCTTCGCGGAACACCTCCGTTCAGTCCGTAAGGGGGACCCCGAGCTCCCGGTGGCCTGTCACTTTAATTCACCGCTTCACTCCCACTCTGACCTCACCGTCCTCGGCCTATTACACTGTTCCACGGAAGCTCAGCGTAAGCTCGAGGAACAGCACCTCATCTTTCGTTTAGGCACGCTACAGCCCTCTGGACTCAATATCGAGTTCAACAATTTTAGATCATAACCTCAGCTCCAATCACATTTATATTTTATTTTATCCACCCTTTTATTTGTCCCCCCCACCTTTTTTTTCCTCCTAGAAGCTGGCAGCTGTCCTCCATTCTGCCAGTGGATTTCACACTTCATTCAGCCTTAATCTGTCACATTAACACCACCTCTAGCCTTGCATATCTCTTAATGTCTCTTAATGTCTCTTCATCTCCTCCTTTGTTCCTTTATCCCCTCCCCCTTTTCCCAGCTTTACCCTGGCCTTAAATCTATTTGATTTCCAGCTCTTCCCAGTTCTGATGAAAGGTCATCGACCTGAAACGTCAACTCTCTTTCTCTCTCCACGGATGATGCCTGGCCTGCTGAGTTTTTCCAGCGTTTTCTGTTGTTATTTCGGATTTCCAGCATCCGCAGTATTTTGCTATCGTAATAATATTATAGGTTGTGGCTCTCCAAGTGCTCCTGCAATTATTCTGTTATCAAAAGCCATTGCAACGGCTGTAGCCAAGTGCTTTTGCAGCCATAGTTTTGTGGTGGTGAACATCACAGTACTGAACCATAGTACTGAACCTGACGACTCCCAGTGATTCAGAGACACAGAGTGTCCACAGCACCTGGTCTGCACTCAAGGCCTCCATAATCAGCACCTGTGAAGAGACGCTCGGTCACTCGACCAGGAAACACCAAGACTGGTTCAACGAGAACGACCAGGAGATCCAGGCGCTAATAAGCCGCAAGTGCAAGGCATTCCTGATCTGGAAACAGCAACAGAATTCGAGAGCAAGAAAGCAGCTCTACAGACGCCTGAAGGCTGAGGTCCAACAAAAAACTCACGACCTAAAGAACAGGTGGTGGGTGGAGAATGCGCAGGAGATCCAGCAGCTAGCCGACAACCACGACGTGCGTGGATTCTTTAGCGCAGTCAAGATCACCGATGGCCCAACCACCCAAGGTCCTACCCCACTGCGGGCCAAGAACAGAGAGGTACTCATCAAGGACAGAGAGGCAGTCAGTGCCCGCTGGAAGGAGCACTTCGAAGATCTTCTTAACCGAGACTCTGTCTTCGACACGAGTGTCCTCAGCTCCATCCCGCAGCATGCTACGTGCCACCACCTCAGCACAACCCCAGCCCGGCATAAGGTTGAAAAGGCCATCCGACAACTGAAGAACAACAAGGCCTCAGGAGCAGATGGAATCCCCGCCGAGGCGCTAAAACATGGCGGAGAAGCACTATTGGCGCGAATACATGAACTCATTTCTCTTATTTGGAAGGAGGAGCGCATGCCAGAGGATCTCAGAAGCCGTAATCGTGACCATCTTCAAGAAAGCTGACAAGTCTGATTGCGGTAATTACAGAGGAGTCTCCCTGCTGTCTGCCACAGGGAAAGTCATCGCAAGAATCCTCCTCAATCGTCTTCTCCCAGTGGCTGAAGAGCTCCTCCCAGAGTCGCAATGCTGATTCCGCCCACTAAGGGGCACAATGGACATGATCTTCACCACACGTCAATTACAAGAGAAATGCAGGGAACAGCACCAACCGCTGTACATGGCCTTCTTTGACCTCACAAAGGCCTTTGACACCATCAACCATGAGGGATTATGGAGTGTCCTCCTCAAATTCAGCTGCCCTCAAAAGTTTGTCACCATCCTCCGCCTGCTTCACGACGACATGCAAGCCGTGATCCTGACCAACGGATCCACCACAGACCCAATTCATGAACGGACTGGGGTCAAGCAAGGCTGTGTCATCGCACCAATGCTCTTCTCGATCTTCCTGGCTGCAATGCTCCATCTCACCCTCAGTAAGCTCCCCGCTGGAGTGGAGCTAATCTACATAACAAACGGGAAACCGTTCAACGTCCGTCGCCTCCAGTCCAGATCCAAGGTCGTCCCATCCTGTCATCGAATTACAGTATGCAGACAATGCTTGCGTCTGTGCACACTCTGAGGCCGAACTCCAAACCATCATCAATACCTTCACCGAAGCGTATGAGAGCATGGGCCTTACACTAAACATCCGTAAGACAAAGGTCCACTACCAACCTGCCCCCGCCACACAGTACTGCTCCCCAATTATCAAAATCCATGACGAGGCCTTGGACAACGTGGACCACTTTTCATACCTCGGGAGCCTACTGTCAACAAGGGCAAACGTCGATGACGAAGTCCAACACCGCCTTCAGTGTGCCAGTGCAGCCTTCGGTCGCCTGAGGAAGAGAGTGTTTGAAGACCAGGACCTCAAACCCAGCACCAAGATCATGGTCTACACAGCAGTAGTGATACCCGCCCTCCTGTATGCTTCAGAGACATGGACCATGTACAGCAGGCACCTCAAAGCACTGGAGAGGTACCACCAACGCTGCCTCCACAAGATTCTGCAAATCCATTGGCAGGATAGGCGCACTAACGCCAGTGTTCTCGCTCAGGCCAACATCCCCAGCATCGAAGCTTTGACCACGCTCGATCAGCTCCGATGGACGGGCCACATTGTCCGCATGCCTGATACGAGACTCCCAAAACAAGCGCTCTACTCGGAGATCTGACACGGCAAGAGAGCCCCAGGTGGGCAGAGGAAACGCTTCAAGGACATCCTCAAAGCCTCCTTGAAAAATGCAACATCCCCACCGACACCTGGGAATCCCTGGCCCAAGACCGCACAAAGTGGGGGGAGAAGCATCCGGGAAGGTGCCAAACACCTCGAGTCTCTTCGCCGGGAGCAAGCGGAAGCCAAGCGCAAACAGCGGAAGGAACGCACGTCAACCCAAGCACCCCACCCACCCGCCCCTTCAACCACCGTCTGCCCCACCTGTGACAGGGACTGTAGGTCCCGCATTGGACTCATCAGTCACCTGAGAACTCATTTTTAGCGTGGAAGCAAGTCATCCTCGGTTCCGAGGGACTGCCTAAGAAGAAGAAGAAGACTGAACCATCCAATTTCAGTTTTTAAAGGATTGGAAAATAAAGCACACTTGACCCTAAAGAAACAAAACATTTTCAGAGCATTCAGAACTTTATATTTTGAAATATGTAATTTCAGTTAGAGTTTCTGGATTTGTCTGTGCTATAGGTAATCAGCCCTCCTTCCCAATCATTTAAATTTGCAAGGGCATACCAAATCAGCATCATCTAAAATTTCAAATGTTAATTATGGCTAGGGCTGACTCTAATAGCACAAACACAAGTGGGCACTTAGGGGTTAATTTTAGCTCCCAGCAGGTTGTGTGTGGGCGGAGGCAGGGCGCGTGCAAAACATACTCACGGGCACAGATTTCAGGCCTGGGGTATTGTAACTCCTGGGCTTCATCTGCATGCTGCCCGCCCAAAACAGGCAGCGAGTGACAGACAGCTGGTCAGCGGGTGGGAGCGGAAGCTCGGGCGACCAGAGACCGCCAGCCGTCACCGCATGAAGGCTTGCTGGCAAGAAGGTAAGTCGTGGGGAGGGGGGTCTCGGGAGGGTCTCGCAAGAGTGAAGGAGAGGGTTCCAGGGCAGGGGAAACAGCGACTTTCCTTGTGGGGTCCAGAGGAGTACCCCTGCTCCTCCTGGACTCACAACGGAAAGAGTTTGATTTACCTTGGCGGGCTTCTTCGCCCTCCTTCACTTGGTTGGAAAGCCGTGGCGGCTTCCCTGGTCAGGCCCGAGATAAAATCCAATTGGCATCTTATTATGTTATGTGATAAATTGATGAGGTCCCTGCCTGCTTCTGCCACCAAACTGCAGTGAGCAGTTAAAATGATGGTCAGTGTGATTCCAGCAACAACTATATAAATATAATTTGTTGTTGTGTTTTCTGTTTTGATATGCATTACCTTACATTTACCTACATTATAATGCATCTATTGTTCATTCGCATTTGCCCATTGGTCCAGATCCCTTTGAATGTTGCTTACCTGCAATACATTTGTTACCTTTCCACATGGATTTTTAACATTAACGTTTGTTAAACATCTCCAGAGTAACATGGTTAGAATACTTCAAAATAAAATCTCCTGGAATTTCTGTGAGGTTTCTTCCAATCATCAGCTGTAACTTTGGTGGACGATCATCAGAAATCGTAAATGGCCACTTACACTGTTTCGCCAGGGTTTCTGCCGAAATTATGGCAGGAGATCGGGAAACCCCCGTGGAAATTCTACCCCGATGTGTTTATAATTTCTTTGTGACAGAGCTAACTTGTACATAATTGTCCAAAATGTGGGCTTACCTTATACTTTGGAATAACCTTCAAAAGTTCTTTTACTGGAACATCTGTGCCGACCACACCCAGAAGAATACCTTGTGTACGCTGTCAAGATACGAAAACCATCCATCCAATTACTTCCCATGGAAAGATCTCATTGTTTAACTATGGCCAATAATTTATAAATATTTTATGTTTTTATTACTATAATTCAATTAATTGAACTTCCGGTTTAATCTCTAATAACCTCCCCACCCTCTTTTTCTCCTTCTCATCTCAACAAGCCACATGGCAGCTACAGGTGACCTGCTTCCCCGCCTCCTACAATGCCATTCTGAGCTGGTGCCAGGATGTATATGAAAGCAGCCTGATTTTTCCCACAGTATTACAAAAACTAAAAGATTACATTTGACCATTGTGCCTTCCTTCCCCCAAAACAACTTTAATACTAGGCTAATATTTTCTGCACTTATTGTCAATTACAAATTAGTTATAAGATTAATAACTGAATTTTATATATATAGTAAATTCAAGGCATACTCACTGTCTCATTTTTCTTGCTAAATACTGGCATTGCTATAGTAGTCATCAGAACTCGATCAGAACCAGCAGCAAGCTAAAGAATGAAAAATACAATTAGGAGAAAACATGAGATTGTACTGTAGAGGATTAAAGCCACCTTGCCCATTTTTAGGACCAATAACATAAACTAGTCTTGCTTTCAAAGTAGCAGTTTTCAATATTAATTTCCTTTTTCAACAGATCAGGACACTGCAGAAATATTATTAATTCCCATGTGCTGAAGTTTAATTTCTATCACAGTTCCAGCTGTGAAGCGAAGGCTTTATCAGCCATGAGGTTAATTTCATTCTGAACATTACCATAATTGTGAAGTATTATTGTTTTAAGTGATGTGATAATTACATTACTTCTTTTCCACTTACTGTTGGTTTAGTCTCTTTTAATAATAGAAATAATCTAATATTGAATATGTGCTTCAATAGAAGCAGTAAGGATGTCACTCAGTTTAATAGCAAAAGAAACATACTGTTTGGTGGCTACTGTGTGCTACTAATTCTTGGATGTAGCTACCCATTCTATGTCCTCTAAGTGTAGTCATACCAATTCCAAAAATGCTCAAGATTATACCAGAGACAATACAATAAAGGATTCAGGTGACAAAATGGGAGATAGCACCAAAGCAGTAAGGAGAAAATGGCAGAAAAAAGGCCACTGATCACTTTTCAGTTAGTCAATATTTAAATACAATGCTTGTTTAATTAAATAATCTATTATTATTGGTACAGATAACAATGACATTTTTAGAACAAAATTCCTAAAACAGTGTAAAAACCCCAATAATGTCAGGATAATTTCTATTGCCTTTCTCGGGTACTGAATGCTGTCTTTTGTGCAGCAGGAAGCAAATATAAACCATGTCTGTCACAGAACAGCAGGTTTTTTTTTTTAAACACAGGTGCTTTCCATTTAGAAGTTACACTTAAAAATGAGTAAAGACGAGCACATTCTAATCTGATCCATGGCTATATGGTACTGTAATTCAGCTGGAATATTCAAAACAGTATGCTGCATTTGATAATGCAGTGCTTGTGATAGAGGGTCTGAATGAAGAGAAAAGAAACAGAAAAAAAGAAATTCCAACGACTTGCATTTTTACATGTCTCAAGATGGTATGCTTTCTGTTTTCAAGTGTTATCAAATAATCCTAATCATTCACCAGATGAACATATTTTGCCTTCTGTATATGTCAAATTACTGTTTTACACAAGGTTCCTCATAATTGTAGTAAAATCGTGAAACTAGTATTGTACCTTTGACATCATAATCCACTTATTATAGAATACGGAATACTAAACCCAGATTCCATACGCATTTCTACATAATTTATCCAGTGTATGCCGTAATAAATCTTGTGTAATGTCAATCATTTTGGTATGTTAAACTAGCGCTGCTACCCACATTTGACCTACATTTAACAGGAAAGTCCACAGTGTTTAAATAAATCCATCTTATAAACAACTCACTGTATTTTGTTTCTTTGAATATTCAGCGTACAAAAATAATCAATGTTGTCTATATCTACCTGAATCGCGTATTCTATCATTTCAAATTCCAGCTAGTAAAGGCACCATGCAGCCATCAATCTGCTCGCCTCCTACCAAGCAAAGCAATTTTAAACTATGCAGTTGTAAAATTAGAAAGCTTCGGTCAAAGGAGCTGAAGCAGTTTTAGTCTACATGGACCTCAATAGCTCCTTTTCAGCCGACTGCCAAATAAAGCATAAATAGTATGTATAGCTTTTTAAATTGACAGTGTGTTGTCAAGTAAGGCTAATTGTCATTTTGGAAAAAGCGACTGCTGAAAACCAAATTGATTCTCGTCCAGCAGGAGCTGCACTTCTAAAAGTGGAAATGCTAGTGGTTTAAATACTGACTGAAAATCAAGTATAACCAGTATGTATTCCATCATGCTGTTAATGGATATAGGTAAAGAAAATGTAATTCATAAAAATTTCTGTTTTACATTTTAAAGAAAATAATAATGGCTAATTTGCAAACTCACTAAGTTTTAAAAACTGCATACATAAAACAATTTATTGCCAGGAGTGTTTAGCTTTATGAAATCTAGTTTATAGTCCAATTATTATTCAAATAATTAAGTGAAAATAGTGTGAAAATACATCTTTTCAATGACAGCTCAATTGAATTAACTGCAAAATGAATTCAAATGAAACCAATGGAAATATTTGATTGAATCTAGAATCAAGAGTTGGTACCTCACAATTAGTGACATCTGTCAGATAAATGTCATGCAGCTCTAATGTGTGTGAACAAAGAGGTTGTAAATGTGCCTTTGATTACCCAATATGAACTTGCTGCATTTTACTGGAAATAAATAAGGTTTCATTGTTCAATATATAAATTGATAAAGTGATACATAATTTCTAACAGTAGCCAGGATCAAAGAATACGTGCAGCATTTTAATCCACATTCAATCTGCAGTACTGACACTCACTGGAAACTGGACATTTGATAAGTACATGGAGCAGATGGTCCAAGCCCTTGGGCCTGCTCAGGTAACAATTCATGTGAAAGGGAAACTGGCAAATTAGCAGCATCAGTAAGTAAAAGCCTTAAATCAGCTGTTTACACTGCTATAAAGTGAAAGTGGAAAACTGTAGTTTAACTCTTTGAAGGTAGCACAAGTGTTTTTGCATCAAAATAAAATGCATAACATAATTCTGGCTATTTAACTGTACTGTTTACATAAATTTAAGAACATTTTCTTTCTTCTTACCAATGTACAATTATTATGTTTATAAATATTCAGTTTAATGATACAAATCATATGATTTAGAAAAAAAATGGAGTTTGTTCTGGTAACATTACATAATTACAGTTATAACAAGTCAGTGTTTAATCTTAGAGACTGATTCTTTTTAAATGTTATAATGAAAAAATATCTGCATATTTTGAGAGCTTCAAAGGATATTCCATATATTAAGGATCAATTCTTTGAAAACTAGCAGTATTTTGCATCAAAAGTAAAAACTAACACATTTACAATTAGTCAGTTTATCCAGAAAATATTGGAAAAAAATTTTTATTCATGCAAGGCCAGCATTTATTGCCCATCCCTGCTTGCCCTCTATTCCATAAATTCCTCCAATTCTGCTGTAAAATATTATAAAACATACAGCAGATAAAGAAATAATATAATTTCAAGGCAACATGTCTATCTTGAAAGCGGCATAGAAAATTCTGTACTGGATGGGTTAAATTAATGGGCTGGATTGGTTTCACTGCAAAGTGAATATCCAGCTCTTGCATAATGGAGACTCATCAAGCCACAGTGTGTTTTAAAGGGCCATTATCTTCTTGAAAAGATGGCTACCACTTTTTTTGTACTTGTTTAGGAACAGAGAGAAGCCAGAAAAGCCATGCACCATTTTCATCATAAGGAGTGTATGTAAAATTGAGGTGATGTTTTAATACAATATACATCACTGCATTGATTTATCACTCTGCCGTAATGACAGTGCTCTTCAGTGAGCATTGAATTTGCATCAAAATATACTTTTTATTCACTAGAATTTCACAAATAATTCTGGACATTTAAGCAATCTTGAGTTATGTAATTGTCAGATTTAATCTGTTCCAATGCTCTCCTGGCTGGCCTCCCACCTTGCACCCTCCATAAATTTGAGCTCAACTAAAACTCTGCTGCCCATATCCTAACTCGCACCAAATCCCGTTCACCCATCACCCCTGTGCTCGCTGACCTACATTGGCTCTCGGTCCAGCAACGCCTCGATTTTAAAATTCTCATCCTGGTTTTCAAATCCCTTCATGGCCTCGCCCCTCTCTAACTCTGTAACCTATCTGAAAAGGCGTACCATTTTAGATTTATTGATACCAACAATTTCTGTTTATTTAAATGGACAGAAAAAAAATTTGGTGGTGGTGGTTCCATTTGTGCGACTGATCCTTCCTGCCCTCTATACACTATGCCCAGATGATCCTTTAATACCCAAACACAGTCTTTGCAGTGTACAAAACTGTCAAAATATTTTGGTAGCAGCGTTGATGTATGCAAATGGATAATAAAGGTGTGTTTTCCTGAAACATCTTATTCTCAAATGCATCAGTGTTTATATCAATGTAAATAGCATAAATGAGGTACAGCTATGGCAGTTAAAGACAGAAAAAAAAACAAATCAGGAAAATGAGCAACACACAGAGTATTTTGCTTCACAGAGACTCAGCGGGTAGAAAACAGATTACACCACAACATTACAATGATAGCAAAAAGAGGGCATTTATCAGTAAAAATCCTTTTAATTGGTCAGTTATGACCAGTGGAGAGCTCTGGCGTTTGGTTCTGGACTCCTTGCTGTTAATAATTACATTTTATCTCAACAGCAAAGTCTAAGTAGTGGGAAGATCTCCTTTGGCTGCTATGCAACATGATAAACATAGTAGGACAATTTCCTCTAATTGCTATTTGTAGTGAATTCCTAAATGTGAGCTTTTAGAAGACATTTACAATTCCACTTGAAAATCTTCCTGGTATGTTTATGATATCACTAACGCACAGTGGTCAGAGGGAATCTTCCCCATGAACGTTAAAGCTTGTGGATGGCATTAAGTTGTGTAGGGAAACAAGATGCTCTGACGATTTAGATATCATTATCATTTTGTACAAAAAATATGGGTGGGATGTGAAGACAGATTTTTAAAACTACATAAAGGAAATAGCTGTAGTGGATGTGGAGAATTTATGTCAGCCAAACCAGGGCAAAAGAAAAATGGGACATAATTATGAACTAATGAAACAATGAGCTAACTATATTTTAAGGATAACTACTTCATATACAGAATTTTTAACTTATGCAAGAAAACTGCCACCTAGTACAAGCCCCAAACATGAACAAAATTGATGAGTGGAGATGAATAGGCTGAATGCCCTTTACATGGTGCAGTGAACATGGTGGGTGGGGGGCGGTCCTCGGTGTGCATTATGCCAGCCCAACAGCTTCAGAAAGAGGCCCAAACCATTTTCATGTACGTGCCTATCTAAATATTTTGGGCGAGAGGCTGGCATTCAGGAGGGCGCACAGGCAGCTTGCTGTTTGGGGTGGGGTGGTGCGGAGGGGGGAACTTTCAGCTCTTCCAGCAAGAGAGAACAAAGATAGAATTGGCCAGGCTGCAAGCCCACATCAGTTGCCAATCGTATAAACAGGGGATTGGTATCTTACTGGGCCTATCTTCAGATGGCAGTTTTCATATCTTTTCAGACCACCATGTGCCGCCTGCAGTAGTTGTCATAAATTGTTCAACAATGCACTTCCAATATCAGTACAGTCCTCTGGGAAGGATTTACTGAAATGAAAGGTACCATTGAACAAAATGCCATTTTCATGGCTATCTGCAAAGGAATTGCAAGGCAATGGGGGAACAGCACAGGACATTGTTCTCTCATGAATGTTGTGACTGATGGCATTGAGACACTGGACACCCAGATAAATGACTCTATCACTGCCAGAATTGACAAACTGGGGAATCATTTGCAAACAGCTTTGCCCACATCACAGAGACACCGTACAGATTACAGATCTTCAACGATTACCAATGCCACTGGACTTTCTTAAATAATCTTTGTACCTTTGCTGCAAATTCATATTTATACAAATACACAACTAATCTGCCCCAAAGAAACAAGCATAAATAGTATGAAGTCATTTCTCTCTCTTAGGCAGTCCCTCGGCACCGAGGATGACTTGCTTCCACACTAAAAATGAGTTCTCAGGTGACTGATGAGTCCAATGCAGGACTTACAGTCTCTGTCACAGATGGGGCAGACGGTGGTTGAAGGGGCAGGTGGGAGGGGTGCTTGGGTTGACGTGCACTCCTTCCGCTGTTTGCGCTTGGCTTCCGCTTGCTCCTGGCGAAGAGACTTGAGGTGTTCGGCGCCTTCCCGGATGCTTCTTCTCCACTTTGTGCGGTCTTTGGCCAGGGATTCCCAGGTGTTGGTGGGGATGTTGCACTTTTTAAGGAGGCTTTGAGGGTGTCCTTGAAGCGTTTCCTCTGCCCACCTGGGGCTCTCTTGCCGTGTTGGAGCTCCAAGTAGAGCGTTTGCTTTGGGAGTCTTGTATCGGGCATGCGAACGATATCGCCCGTCCATCGGAGCCGATCGAGCGTGGTCAAAGCTTCGATGCTGGGGATGTTGGCCTGAGCGAGAACACGGACGTTGGTGCACCTATCCTGCCAATGGATTTGCAGGATCTTGCGTCATTTATCATCTTGAAGTCATTTACTCCTCAGATAATGAAGCAGTCTGTGCCCGCATGCAGCAAGACCTGGATGACATTCAGGCTTGGGCTGATAAGTGGCAAGTAACATTGATGCCACACAAGTGCCAGGTAATGTCTATCTCCAACAACCACCGCCCCTTGACATTCAATGGCATCGCCGAATTCCCCAACACTAACATCCTGGGGGGTCACCATTGACCAGAAACTTAACTGGACCAGCCACATAAATACTGTGGCTACAAGAGCAGGTCAGAGGCTAGGTATTCTGTGGCAAGTGTCTCACCTCCTGACTCCCCAAAGCCTTTCCACCATCTACAAGACACAAGTAAGGAGTGTGATGGAATACTCTCCACTTGCTTGGATGAGTGCAGCTCCAACGACACTTAAGAAGCTCGACACCATCCAGGACAAAGCAACCCACTTGATTGGCACCCCATCCACCACCTTAAACATTCACTCCCTCCACCACCGGCGTACCGTGGCTGTAGTGTGTACCAACTACAAGTTGCACTGCAGCAACTCACCAAGGCTTCTTCAGCAGCACCAAACCCGCGACCTTTACCACCTAGAAGGACAAGGGCAGCAGGCACATGGGAACATCGTCACCTCCAAGTTACATACCATCCTGACGTGAAAATATATTGCCGTTCCTTCATAGTCACTGGGTCAAAATCCTGGAACTCCCTCCCGAACAGCACTTTGGGAGTACCTTCACCACATGGACTGCAGCGGTTCAAGAAGGTGGTTCACCACCACCTTCTCAAGGGCAACTAGGGATGGGCAACAAATGCTGGCCTTGCCAGTGGCACCCACATCCCAGGAACGAAAAAAAACCCACATTGGAGTGGAAGGTACCACTTCTTGACTTTGCTGTGATTAGAGCTTTTGTAATAATTGATCTTTAATAGGTAAATTGCCATGATAACTTAGGGCTGTGACAAGGTATAGATCAAGATGAAATTTCACGCAGAAAAGTGTGAAGTGATACATTTTGGTAGGAAGAATGAGGAGAGGTAATATAAACTAAAGGGTACAATTCTAAAGGGGGTGTATGAACAGAGAGACCTGAGGGTATATGTGCACAAATTGTTGAAGGTGGCAGGGCAGGTTGTGAAAAGATTTACAAGAATGGTTCCAGGGATGAGGGAGTTTAGTTACGTGGATAGACTGGAGAAGCTGGGGGGTTGTTCTCCTTGAAGCAGAGAAGGTTGAGAGGAGATTTGAAAGAGGTGTTCAAAATCATGAGGGGTCTAGACAGAGTAGATAGAGAGAAACTGTTCCCATTGGCGGAAGGGTCGAGAACCAGAGGACACAGATTTAAGGTGATTGGCAGAAGAACCAAAGGCGACATGAGGAAAAAGAATTTTACACAGCGAGTGGTTAGGATCTGGAATGCACTTCCTGAAAGGGTGGTGAAGGCAGATTCAATCGTGGCTTTCAGAAGGGAATTGGATAAGTACCTGAAGGAAAAAATTTTGCAGGGCTACGGGGAAAGGGAGGGGGAGTGGGACTAGCTGAAGTGCTCTTGCAGAGAGCTGGCACGGGCTCGATGGGCCGAATGGCCTCCTTCTGTGCTGTAACCATTCTATGATTCTATGAAATCAAGACCAATTAACAAAACCAGAAATACAACTACTTTTGTTAAACCGTTACACTGCCAGTAGCTTGAGGGAAACTCCTGTCTTCCTGTATTGGCCAGTTTTGCACCTTGATGCTGGAAAAATACTGATAAAATATTAAGATCAGGAATAGTTATATTACTGTAATATTAACACAAAACTACACCTAAATAATTTTACTTAACTACAATAAATTAAACACTTTACTTGTGCCCATGTTCTTCTTGTACCTTTTTTCATCCTGTTCTCTCTATTCTTTGTTCTATTTTTTATAAAACTATAATATTTTGCTATTGGTTGCAACACATTTTTTTTTAAGATTAAAAGGCCCTAATTTTAATTCCAGGTGGATTTTGGCCAGATGGGTAGCAGGATGAGTTCAAACTCACCTGCTGCCCCAGGCAACAGGCCCAGAGTACTTTAACTCAAGGCCTCATTAAAATCTCATGGGTAAGTTTCCCACCCAATTCAGGAAACCTGCCCACTGTGCACAATTTCCAGCGGGTCAGCCAGAGGCCTACTTAAAGCAGGAATGCACCTCGTTAAGCAAGGTTGCATTCCTATCTGCAAGATTTCATTGTTGGGATGGTGAAGCAAGAAACTGGTTCAACATGAGGTGCAGGCAAGCCACCAGGTTCTCTGAAGCCTCCCTGGAGGCCGTGCAGAAAGAGGTCAGGGCAAGGAGAGAAGTTCTCTTTCAAGCCAGCCGGAGGAGGATCCCTAAACACCAAATGCACCTGGCATTGACAGATTGCTGAGATTGTCAGCTCCCAGAGCATCCCCACATGGCCTGAATGCAGTGCAAGAAGCACATCAATGATGCCACAAGAATAGCAGAAGGCCATTCCCACCTTTCATTCTCATTACAAGCACACACTCACTTCTTCCTTACCCACTTCAAAGCAGCCACTAGCAGCATTCTCTTCTCACTTGCAAGCATCTGCACAATCACCAACTTCTCTCATGGCTCCTTCCTCATTTCACACCCCAGACACGTGGCTTCCATTCATCATCTCTCCATCTTGATTCCATTTCCTTCTTTTCACTAGCTGAATTTGCACAACAGAGGCTCCACACATCTGCACTCTCCTTTGTAGGAGACATTCACTCACTTTCAACCTCTCTCTCTCTCTCTCTCTCCACAGGACTAAATGGCGCACAACACAAGGGAGAACATTAAGACTGGGGTAGGAAAGCCAACATCATGAACAGCGCAAGAAATCAGGAGTTGTCAGAAAAGGAGATTTCAAGGCCGGAGGCTTCTCTGAACAGGATCTCAGACTACTGCACTCCTTCATGAAAAAACGAAGGTCAAACTGTATTGTGATGCCTGTTACCTCCTACTGTTCAGCCTCTCAGTGCCATGCTAACTCTTGTCCTTTTTTTCTTCCCTCGAGATCTTTCTGATCAGCCACAGCCCACAGCTGAATGGGTCAAGCAGCCGTTTTGTGTTTGTAACGAGGCGGCTGAATGCAATATTTGAGGCTGGTGCTTCTGCAGGGGACTTTACCCACAATTTTAAAGACTCCAGCTAAGATGTTACTGTCTGTAATCCAGAGAAAGAGAACCCTACTTTTAAGCCACAAGAGAAGGAAGCCCATTGAAGTGCCTGGTCTCGGCGCAAGCAAGAAGCTAGTCTTGGCAATAAATGCCACCTCACCCCATTAAGGAATACTGTCCGAAACCTGAGTTGCATTCTATATAATGGAATGCAGAGTACTTTCTCGCTCTCTATTTTATTCTTAAAGGGGAAACAGCCCACAAAGAAGTATCACCTCAAATCACCAATGATTTCAATTCGAACGTGAGCTCTGTTTCTCTCTCCACAGATGCTGCCTGACTGGCTGAGTATTACCAGCATTTTCTGTTTTTATTCCAGATTTCCAGCATCCGCAGTATTTTGCTTTTGCCAAATAACTTCTTTGTTTCTGATTTGAATACCAGTGATCCCAGAAATACGAGAAAACCAAGGGTGTGGCGAGAATGAGGAACTTAAAGAAATTATTATTAGTAAAAAAACAGTACTAGCAAAATTAATGGGACTAAAAGTCGATAAATCTCAAGGACTGGATGACCTACATCCTAGGGTTTTGAAAGAGGTGGCCATTGGGATAGTGGACGCATTGGTTGTCATCTTCCAAAATTCTATAGATTCTGGAACGGTTCCTGCAGATTGGAGGATAGCAAATGTAACCCCGCTATTTAAGAAAGGAGGGAGAGAGAAAACGGGGAACTACAGACCAGTTAGCCTCACATCAGTAGTTGGGAAAATGCTGGAATCTATTATAAAGGATGCAATAACTGGGCACTTCAAAACTAATAGTAAGATTGGGCAGAGTCAACATGGATTTATGAAAGGGAAGTCCTGTTTGACAAACCTATTGGAGTTCTTTGAGGATGTAACTAGTGGAGTAGACAAAGGGGAACCGGTAGATGTGGTGTATTTGGATTTTCAGAAGGCCTTCGATAAGGTCCCACACAAGAGGTTGGTGAACAAAATTAGGACACATGGAATTGGGGGTAATATACTAGCATGGATTGAGAATTGGTTAACAGACAGAAAACAAAGAGTAGGGATAAACGGGTCTTTTTCAGGATGGCAGGCTGTGACTAGTGGGGGACTGCAAGGATCGGTGCTTGGGCCTCAGCTATTCACAATCTATATCAATGATTTGGATGAGGGGACTAAATGTAACATTTCCAAATTTGCTGATGACACAAAGCTAGGTGGCAGTGTCAGTTGCGAAGAGAATGTGAAGGGCTTCAAGGGGATCTCGACAGGCTCAGTGAGTGGGCGAGAACATGGCAGATGGATTATAATGTGGATAAATGTGAAGTTATCCACTTTTGTAGAAAAAACAGAAAGGCAGAGTATTTCCTAAATGGTGAAAGATTGGGGAATGCAGATGCTCAAAGGGTCCTGGGTGCCCTTGTACATGAGTCATTGAAAGTGAATGTGCAGGTGCAGCAAGCCATTAGGAAGGCAAATGGTATGCTGGCCTTCATTACAAGAGGATTCGAGTACAGGAGTAAAGAAGTCTTACTCCAATTATACAGGGTCTTGGTGAGACCACACCGTACTGTGTACAATTTTGGTCTCCTTACCTAAGGAAGGATATACTTGCCATAGAGGCAGTGCAACGAAGGTTCACGAGATTGATTCCTGGGATGGCGGGACTGTCGTATGAGAAGAGATTGAGTAAACTAGGCCTGTATTCTCTTGAATTCAGAAGAATGAGAGGGGATCTCATTGAAGCATACAAAATTATTACAGGGCTTGATAGGGTGGATGCTGTGGGAATGTTTCCCTTGGCTGGGGAGTCTAGAACCAGGGGCCACTGCCTCAGGATAAAGGGTAGGCTATTCAGGACTGAGATGAGAAGAAATTTCTTCACACAGAGGGTGGTGAATCTTTGGAATTCTCTACCCCAGAGGGCTGTGGAGGCTCAGTCATTGGGTAGATTGAAAACAGAAGTCGATAGATTTCTGACTAGTAAGGGTATCAAGGGATATGGCGATAAGGCCGGTGAATGGAATTGAGGCAGAAGATCAGCCATGATCTCATTGAATGGCGGAGCAGGCTCGAAGGGCTGAATGGCCTACTCCTGCTCCTATTTCTTATGATCCCTGTTTGGAATCTCAAGATAGATTTAGCACAATCATGCTATTTCCTGAATATTATTTCTGCAACTATCTGGAAAAGTAGCATGAAGTTTTCAACAGAGCTGGGGAACTTAGAGTTCATGGAGAGGCTCAAGACCAGTCGCGACCAAGAAAAGGCCACTTTCACAAATGACTAGTGGCCCTAGTGATCTGAGTATACTTGTTCTTAAAAATTAACCATCCTCCTATCTGAGGGCATTTTTCCCTGGAGACAAAAGTTTATGATGCATACATGAAGATTGATCTTCTACTCCATGAATATGATTCTTTGGAGTAAAGTGAGTTTACTGCCTAGGAAAATTGATGACTGTATGTAAAACGTATATGTCTGAATCCTCCTTCAGAGGAGATTTTATGGATCTTAATACTTTTAACAGGAAGAGTAACAATCATCATTCATCTGAGCCTGTAGATAATGGGCCGTATTTTCCGATCAGAGGCTTCCCGCGTGTGGAGGCCTCCGATCTGGAAAAAGTCTACGCACTTACCTGAGGGCTCCCGAGGTGTGTATAGTTCCGATCCTGGGCCTCTCCAACTCCAAGTGCGCAGGGCCCACGTATCCCAGAGGCCCATGCGGTTCGCAAGCGTCCCTGGGATCACATGGGCCATGGGGGGCCAATCAAAGAAGGGAATCTCCCTTCATACACTTGACAGATAGACCTGTCAAATATATGAATGGAGATCACCCCAAAAACACTTTAAAACATTAAATATATTTTTTTTTAAATCACATTTTTAAAATTAGTTGAAATTACAATAAATTAAATATTTTAAACAAAAAGTTAAATATTTGAAAAAAATAATTAAAGTTTTTTACGGGGCTAAAAATAAACTTACCTTTTTTAAAGTATTTTTAAATGATAAATGAGTGAATAAACGTACCAGGCGTAAGATTTCTAAGGGTTTTCTGCAGGCGGAGGTTCTGCAGAAAGCGGAACTATCTGCCCGCAGAGGCCCTTCTCCAGGGCAGGCGTCAGATCTGTCAAGTGGATTCTTGACAGATCGGAAATGCCGGTTTTCAGCGCATGCGCTGTGCATGCCCGAAACCGGCATTTCCGATGTCCCTACGGGTGTGTACACAGCGCGTACACACCCGTAGGCATCGGAATATCCAGCCCATTAAAGAAAATTGATACAAGCAGACACCTGTATCATACTGAGATGTTATGGATGATTGGTACAGGAAGGGTTGGACCCCCTGTTAAAAGATTTCTATGTTTATATCACATTTAAACTTTAGTTTTTTACACTGACCCAAATACTGTGGTTGTAGTTGATGGTAAGATTGTCTCTAGTATCCTTGATCATTTAGAATTATCCATTTTAAAATATAAACACACAAAAATATACACACACAAGCATGTATATCAAACTGCATTAAGTGACTCCTGCCTTAATTTTTGCACTCGGTTTTTTTGTTAGGCTCTATCAATCTTTGAAGATAAATTCAAAGATTATTTTAAGTATGAAATAAAGTTATTTTTAAAAGCAAATTTAGCAATGTTTTCCTAAAAAGGTGAAAAAAGTTTGAAAAAATATGTACAGTTGTTTGGACTTTATGTAGTTGAACAAGGTAACTTGTTTACACTGATACAATCAAACAGTATTGATTCGGCAGTGGCACTGTATAAATGAATGTATGAGATCAACGGGAACTGAATCAAAATGTTACCTTTTTAGCCTGCGGGAGCTGAAGCACAAGAAAAAAAATAGAGGACAACAATTAATGACAATGTCTTGTCCACTTACCAACTGGACATAATCTTTTAATGGATCTTCAGAGCCTGCTACGCAAAATTATTGCCTCAAAGCATGTTTTTGGTCATTGAGCAGGTATAATATTTCATGAACTGCAACTAGATGTTTAAAAGATCAGACAATACATTCGGAACATATATTAATGAAATATGAATCCGTTGCACTGGATTTAAAAAAAAACATTTAAAATGTGGTAAATAATAACCTGATTTACAGTTTAAGATTTAAGAAACATATTGAGGGGCGAAATTTGGTTAGGCCCCGTTTGGGGGTGGTAACCGAATTATCGGCAGAGGTTTAGCGCCCGGCGCGGAGGTCGGCCAAAAAAAATAAAATGGGGGCGCGGGTCGCGGCTGCGCCTCCCTTTAATTAGCGCCCCGTGAATGGAGGTTAGCCTAGCTCACGACCCGCGAGGCTGGCGCTAACAATGCCCACAGCAGCCTCGTGGGGCACAGCCGAATTTCTGCCGCAGGGCAGTAAGGGATCGCAGCGGGGTGCTAAGGGGTCGAGGCGCACGGCAATGACGTCATCGGCGGCGGCGCAGCAGCCCGGGGCCCTACCGGCGGAGCGCACTGCGCTATCGGCTAGCGCCTCAGTAGTGCCCCGCCGAATTTCTCAGCCCCGCCCAGGCGATAAGCCCTTTTACTCCCTTTTAGCACCCCCCGGAGGCACTAACCGCAGGCGCAATGGAGCAAAATTTTGCGTCCCTAGTCTTCTAAGGAATTCAATGTTTCATACAGCTATCTACTCTGAAAAGTACTTTTTATAATTTATTACTTTTTTGATGTTTATTTTATTGAATCTGTTGTGTAAAAAGCAGGAAATTTTGATGTCTTCTCTGAGTGGTTTCAATGAGCTAGAAATTGGGGCGCACAGCCCCCCTTTTTTGGGGTGCTACTTGGACTACTAAGGACCCGATAAGGTGGGCAAGAAGCGTGCACATGTTTCCAGCTGGAAGTGTGTCGCCCGCCATACATGCGCCTTTACCATGCCTGAAACAGGCAATGGGCCTAACACCTGTTGGAGGCCCCCACTCCAAGATTGGTCTGCAGGCAAGACAGAGGACCCTGATTTCAAAATTCAGGTACAAATGGGCAGAGCGCATACTGTGCATGCTCTGCCTAGTTGTACCAGGCATTGAGCGGCCTAACCAGCAGTCATTAAAGGGATCGCTGGAAATGGCTCAAAAAAAGGTCCAGGAAATGTTAGATTTTTATTTTTGTGGGTCCAGGAAAAGCTGGGGTTCTCCACTTGGAACATAAACAAACTCCTGGCCCATTTGAGGCCCTCCCGGAAATCGCCTCCACCCTGGTGCAGGCGGCCAATTTCTCACCCTTCCTGACTGCAAGCTGTAATGGGGCGTGCCTATTTGGCAGTCACAGCTCGCTGGCACCATTTAAATGAGGCTTAAAGCTAAATTTGGCTCGAGCATCTCGCCAGCACAAACTAGCACATGAAGCTTTGGCAACTTTCTCCACCATAGTTTCTTATAATGTCAAGAACTAATGGAGGTGAAATTAATGGCAGGGTTGCAACACGGGTGGTACCGATCCGCTACCGCTCGCTTTGCATCCTTGCCGAAGTTCAATTTCACCACCAATGTCTTCAATGCAATGTTGGAATAAATATTTTAATCTTTCTAATTATGGGGGGAATTTTAACCTAAAAAACAGGTGGGTTTGGAGCGTGGAGGCAGTTAAATATGGGGTTCCTGACCTGAACCTGCCTCCAACCTGCCCACTTCTGGTTTTAACGGAGGCCGGACGGGAAGGCGGGGGATCAACCCGCTCCCTGGGGGTGGAACGTCAATTTAAATATTATAATGAGGCTGGACGTCTCTTTTTTAACCTCCATTGTGTTTTTAACTGCATGAGGACGGGTTCCACACCAGTCGTGAAACCGGGCAGTTACAGCAAGACAGGGACTGCTGGATCCAGGAGGTAAGTGCCTTTATACCTACCTCCTGGATCCGCGATCAGAGACCCCCACAAGGCCTCCAATCACCCCCACAGGCCTCTGATCACCCCCCAGGCCTCCCCCAACCACCATTGATGATGCTAAGGCCAGCCACACTCCTCCGGTTGCAGGCCCTGATCTTCTCTTCACCCACGCCAATCATCCGGCCCCGATCGCTCCCCCCCCACCCCACCCCCCCGCGATCCTTTCCCCGGCCTGATCCCCGATCATCTCTCCCCCGGCCCCCCATCGATCGTCTGCCCGGCCCACCCCCCCCATCCTCTCCCCAGCCCACCCCCCCGATCCTATCCCCACTCCCACTCCTCTCCCCACCCCCACTCCTCTCCCCACCCCAACACACCGATCCATTTAACGGCCCGGCCCCCAATGCGAACCCTCCCTCCCTCCTCCGTTCAGCAGAAGGCCTACCTGCCAGCAGCCAGCCAGCCTCTCAATCTGGCTGGCTGCGGGCGGGAAACCGGGCCTTGCATGCAAATGAGGCCCTGCCATTAAAGTCGGCAGGGCCTGCGGGAAACCCGGCCTCCTGGGTTTCCCGACCGCTTCAGAGCCTTCCTGCCCCCAACCCGACTTCCTCCACAAAATTCCGGCCTGTGTGTCTACTGTCGGGCCAATTTTCTAAGTTCACACTACCGATGGGGAATCTCATCCAATAACTGCACAAATTGGGAAATTACAGGTGTGCGGCCCTCGATGTTCAAACAGCAGTGTGAATTTGGAAAATCAGCCCTTGTTTTTCTTAACAGAATACTATAGTTGCCAAATCCTCTCAAAATTGCAAACAAGTTTAATATCTTGATTTTATTCAGAGCTGGCTGCTAATGTCCTCTGGATTATGGGGCGCTACTTTAACTCCTGGGCCGGTACGTGACAAAGCAAGTGGCATGACCACCTGGGAGTGACAGCAGGCAGGCTGATTTTAACAGCCGAGCCTCATTAGCGTCTCGCTTGCCGACCTCCTGGCAAAACGGCAAGGGAAGTTGGTGGGAAGCTGCTGCCCAGCCATTAAAATCGGGTGACAGGAGGCTGGCGTCGCAGACTGAGGGAAACAGTCTCCAGCACAAGGTAAATGGATTGGTGAGGCTCGGTAAGCGAATTGTGGTCCGGGGAGGGGGAAGCCTGAAGCAGGGAACATCGAAACATAGGAACAAGAGTTGGAGTAAGGGAGGCCCAAGCCATTTCTGGGGCCTGGTGCAACACTGCAGCTCCTCTAGGCCCACAAGGAACCAAATAAAATGTTCAAAACTTACGTTTTTAAAAAAAAACACATTCACGGGATGTGGGCATCGCTGGCAAGGCCAGCATTTATTGCCAATCCCTAATTGCCCTTGAGAAGGAGATGATGAGGTGCCTTCTTGAACCGCTGCAGTCCGTGTGGTGAAGGTACTCCCACAGTGCTGTTAGGGAGGGAGTTCCAGGATATTGACCCAGAGACAATGAAGGACAGTGATATATTTCTAAGTCAGGATGATGTGGAATTGGAGGTGATGGTTTTCCTGTGCGCCTGCTGCCCTTGTCCTTCCAGGTGGTAAAGGTCGCGGGTTTGGGAGGTGCTGCCGAAGAAACCTTGGCAAGTTGCTGGTTGTAGATGGTACACACTGCAGCCACGGTACTCCGGTGGTGGAGGGAGTGAATGCTCAAGGTGGTGGACGGGGTGTCAATCAAGCGGGCTGCTTTGTCTTGGATGGTGTCAAGCTTCTTGAGTGTTGCTGGAGCTGCACTCATCCAGGCTAGTGGAGAGTATTCCATCACACTCCTTACTTGTGCCTTGTAGATGGTGGAACGGCTTTGGGGAGTCAGGAGGTGAGAAACTCGCCGCAGGATACTCTGCCTCTGACCTGCTCTTGTAGCCGCAGTATTTATCTGACTGGTCCAGTTGGGTTTCTGGTCAATGGTGACCCCCAGGATGTTGATGGTCAGGGATTCAGCGATGCCGTTGAATTCAAGGGACGGTGGTTAGACGCTCTCTTGTTGGAGATAGTCATTGCCTGGCACTTGTGTGGCGCGAATGTTACTTGCCACTTATCAGCCCAAGCTTGAATGTCATCCAGGTCTTGCTGCATCGGGCATGGACTGCTTCATTATCTGAGTAGTTACGAATGGGACTGAACACCGTGCAATCATCAGCAAACATCCCCACTTCTGACCTTATGATGGAGGGAAGGTCATTGATGAAGCAGCTGAAGATGATTGGGCCCAGGACACTGCCCTGAGGAACTCCTGCAGCAATGTCCTGGGGTTGAGATAATTAGCCTCCAACAACTACAACCATCTTCCTTTGTGCTAGGTATGACTCTAGCTAGTGGAGAGTTTTCCACCTGATTCCCATTGACTTCAATTTTACTAGGGCTCCTTGATGCCACACTCGGTCAAATGCTGCCTTGATGTCAAGGGCAGTCATTCTCATCTCACCTTTGGAATTCAGCTCTTTTGTCCATGTTTGGACCAAGGCTATAATGAGGTCTGGAGCCAAGTGGTCCTGGTGGAACCCAAACTGAGCAGGTTTTTGGTGAGTAAGTGCCGCTTGATAGCACTGTCGACGACACCTTCCATCACTTTGCTGATGATTGAGAATAGACTTATGGGGCGGTAATTGGCTGGATTGGATTTGTCTTGCTTTTTGTGGACAGGACATACCTGGGCAGTTTTCCACATTGTCAGGTTGATGCCAGTGTTATAGCTGTACTGGAAAAGCTTGGCTAGAGGCGCGGCTAGTTCTGGAGCACAAGTCTTCAGCACGACAGTTGGGATGTTGTTGGGGCCCATAGCCTTTGCTGTATCCAGTGTGCTCAGCCGTTTCTTGATATCATGTGGAGTGAATCGAATTGGCTGAATACTGGCTTCTGTGATGGTGGGGACCTCAGGAGGAGGCCAAGATGGATCATCCACTCAGCCCTTCTGGCTGAAGATGGCTGCAAATACTTCAGGTTTATCTTTTGCACTCACGTGCTGGGCTCCGCCATCATTGAGGATGGGGATATTCATGGAGTCTCCTCCTCCCGTTAGTTGTTTAATTGTCCACCACCATTTACGACTGGATGTGGCAGGACTGCAGAGCTTTGATCTGATCCGTTGATTGTGGGCTCGCTTATCTCTGTCTATAGCATGCTGCATCTGCTGTTTAGCATGCATGTAGTCCTGTGTTGCAGCTTCCCCAGGTTGGCACCTCATTTTTAGGTACGCCTGGTGCTGCTCCTGGCATGCTCTTCTATACTCCTCATTGAACCAGGTTTGGACCCCTGAATTGATGGTAATGGTAGAGTGAGGGATATGCCGGGCCATGTGGTAGAATAAAATTCTGCTGCTGCTGATGGCCCACAGCGTCTCATGGATGCCCAGTTTTGAGCTGCTAGATCTGTTCTGAATCTATCCCATTTAGCATGGTGGCATTGCCACACAACACGATGGAATGCGTCCTCAGTGTGAAGACGCGATTTCGTCAACATGGAGGAGTACTGATTCATCAGCTGAGGGAGGGCAGTAGGTGGTAATCAGCAGGAGGGTTCCTTGCCCGTGCTTGACTTGATGCCATGAGACTTCATGGGGTCCAGAGTCAATGTTCAGGATTTCCAGGGCAACTCCCTCCCAACTGTATACCACTGTGATGGTGATGGAGGAGGGACATTGGCTGAAAGGTATCATTCTGTGAGTATGACTATGTCAGGCTGTTGGTCAGTCTATGGGCAGCTCTCCCAATTTTGGCACAAATCTCCAGATGTTAGTGAGGAGGACTTTGCAGGGTCGGCGGGTGTGCCGTTGTCGTGTCCGAAGTCGATGCCGGGTGGTCTGTACATCTGAGTGGCTTGTTAAGCCATTTCAGAGGGCAGTTAAGAGTCAACCACATTGCTGTGGGTCAGACCAGGTAAACGCAGCAGATTTCCTTCCCAAAAGGACATTAGCGAACCCGATTGTCGTTTTTATGACAATCCGATAGTTTCATGGTCACCATTTTGGATACCAGCTTTTTATTCCAGATTTATTTAATTAACTGAATTTAAACTCCCCAGCTGCCATGGTGGGATTTCAACTCACATCTCTGGATCATTAGTCCAGGCCTCTGGATTACTAGTCCAGTAATATAACTACTATACTACCGTTAGGTTGAAGATCAGCCATGATCTTATTGAATGGCGGAGCAGGCTCGAGGGTCCGTATGGCCTACTCTTGCTCCTTACTCTTATCAGAACATAAGAACATAAGAAATAGGAGTAGGAGTAGGCCATTCGAGCCTGCTCCGCCATTCAATGAGATCATGGCTGATCTTCTGCCTCAATTCCATTCACCGGCCTTATCGCCATATCCCTTGATGCCCTTACTAGTCAGAAATCTATCGACTTCTGTTTTGAATATACCCAATGACTGAGCCTCCTCTGCCCTCTGGGGTAGAGAATTCCAAAGATTCACCACCCTCTGTGTGAAGAAATTTCTTCTCATCTCAGTCCTGAATAGCCTACCCTTTATCCTAAGGCAGTGGCCCCTGGTTCTAGATTCCCCAGCCAAGGGAAACATTCCCACAGCATCCACCCTATCAAGCCCTGTAATAATTTTGTATGCTTCAATGAGATCCCCTCTCATTCTTCTGAATTCAAGAGAATACAGGCCTAGTTTACTCAATCTCTTCTCATACGACAGTCCCGCCATCCCAGGAATCAATCTCGTGAACCTTCGTTGCACTGCCTCTATGGCAAGTATATCCTTCCTTAGGTAAGGAGACCAAAATTGTACACAGTACGGTGTGGTCTCACCAAGGCCCTGTATAATTGGAGTAAGACTTCTTTACTCCTGTACTCGAATCCTCTTGTAATGAAGGCCAGCATACCATTTGCCTTCCTAATGGCTTGCTGCACCTGCACATTCACTTTCAATGACTCATGTACAAGGACACCCAGGTCCCTTTGAGCATCTGCATTCCCCAATCTTTCACCATTTAGGAAATACTCTGCCTTTCTGTTTTTTCTACCAAAATGGATAACTTCACATTTATCCACATTATAATCCATCTGCCATGTTCTCGCCCACTCACAGAGCATGTCGAGATCCCCTTGAAGCCTCTTCACATCCTCTTCGCAACTGACACTGCCACCTAGCTTTGTGTCATCAGCAAATTTGGAAATGTTACATTTAGTCCCCTCATCCAAATAATTGATATAGATTGTGAATAGCTGGGGCCCAAGCACCGATCCTTGTGGTACCCCATTAGTCACAGCCTGCCATCCTGAAAAAGACCAGTTTATCCCTACTCTTTGTTTTCTGTCTGTTAACCAATTCTCAATCCATGCTAGTATATTACCTCCAATTCCATGTGCCCTAATTTTGTTCACCAACCTCTTGTGTGGGACCTTATCGAAGGCCTTCTGAAAATCCAAATACACCACATCTACCGGTTCCCCTTTGTCTACTCCACTAGTTACATCCTCAAAGAACTCCAATAGGTTTGTCAAACAGGACTTCCCTTTCATAAATCCATGTTGACTCTGCCCAACCTTACTATTAGTTTCTAAGTGCCCAGTTATTGCATCCTTTATAATAGATTCCAGCATTTTCCCAACTACTGATGTGAGGCTAACAGGTCTGTAGATCCCCGTTTTCTCTCTCCCTTCTTTCTTAAATAGCGGGGTTACATTTGCTATCCTCCAATCTGCAGGAACCGTTCCAGAATCTTTAGAATTTTGGAAGATGACAACCAATGCGTCCACTATCCCAATGGCCACCTCTTTCAAAACCCTAGGATGTAGGTCATCCAGTCCTTGAGATTTATCGACTATTAGTCCCGTTAATTTTGCTTGTACTGTTTTTTTACTAATAATAATTTCTTTAAGTTCCTCATTCTCGCCACACCCCTGGTTTTCTCGTATTTCTGGGAGGTTTTTTGTGTCTTCCTCCGTGAAGACAGAAACAAAGTATTTATTTAATTTCTCTGCCATTTCCTCATTCCCCATTATAAATTCTCCCGTCTCCAACTGCAAAGGACCTACATTAACCTTCGCCAGTCTTTTCCTTTTCACATACCTATAGAAGCTTTTACAATCCATTTTTATATTTTTGGCTAGTTTGTGCTCATATTCCATTTTCCCTTTCTTTATCAATTTCTTGATCCCCCTTTGCTGATTTCTAAAAAGATCCCAATCCTCAGGCTGACCGCTTTTTCTGGCAACTTTATAAGCTTCCTCCTTTGACTTAATACTAGCTTTAATTTCTTTTATTAGCCATGGTTGGATCACTTTTCCTTTTGGGTTTTTATGCCCTAGAGGAATATATGATTGTTGCAAATTATGCATTATTTCCTTGAATGTTAGCCATTGTATGTCATACCTTTTAGTGTAGTCTCCCAATCTACCATGGCTGACTTGTCCCTCATACCCTTGTAGTTTCCTCTGTTTAGATTGAAGACCTTAGTTTCAGATTGGACTCCATCACTCTCAAACTTAATATAAAATTCAATCATATTATGGTCACTTGTCCCTAAAGGCCCCTTTACCACAAGATTATTGATTAGCCCTTTCTCATTACACAGTACCAGATCCAGAATAGCCTGTTCCTGGTTGGTTCCTCCACATACTGATCCAGGAAACCATCTCGCATGCATTCCAAGAATTTGTCCTCCACACCATTAGTGGTAATTTGATTTGCCCAGTCAATATGTAGATTAAGGTCCCCCATGATTACCGTATTTTCCTCATTACATGCACTTCTAATCTCTTGATTGATACTGTGCCCTACATTACCACTACTGTTTGGTGGCCTATACATAACTCTCACCAATGTTTTCCGCCCTTTGCTGTTTCTTAGCTCCACCCAAACTGATTCCAGTTCTACATTACGATCTGCCAAGCCAAGATCTTTTATCTCTAACGTACCGATCTCATCCCTTATTAACAGCGCTACGCCACCTCCTTTTCCTTTTTGTCTGTCCTTCCTAAATGTTGAGTACCCTGGAACATTCAATTCCCAGCTTTGGTTACCCTGCAACCATGTCTCTGTAATGGCAATTACATCATACCCATTTACTTCTATTAGTGCCATTAATTCATCCACCTTGTTGCAAATGCTACGTGCATTTAGATAAAGTGCCTTCAACTATGCCTGTTTAATATTTTTCTGCACTTTGACCCTCTTTACTGTTGGCCTTTGTTTCTGCTCCCTACTAGTTTTGCTGACTACTATTCTAACTTGCACTTCCAGCTTTGTTTCTCTCTGTTCTGGGCCCACACTTAGGTTCCCAGCCCCCTGACAAACTAGTTTAAAATCCTTCCCAACAGCACTAGCAAACTCCCCTGCGAGGATATTGGTCCCGGTTCTGCCGAGGTGTAACCCGTCCAGCTTGTACAGGTCCCACCTTCCCCAGAATCGGTCCCAATGCCTCAGGAACTTAAATCCCTCCCTCCTACACCATCTCTCCAGCCACGCATTCATCTGGTTTATTCTCCTATTTCTGCTCTCGCGAGCACGTGGCACTGGGAGTAATCCTGAGATTACTACCTTTGAGGTCCTGCTTTTTAATTTATTTCCAGCTCCCTATATTCTGCTTGCAGGACCTCGTCCCTCTTTCTACCTATGTCGTTGGTACCGATATGGACCACGACCTCTGGCTGTTCACCCTCCCACTTCAGAATGTCCTGCAGCCGCACAGTAACATCCTTGACCCTGGCACCAGGGAGGCAACATACCATCCTGGAGTCCCGGAGAAACGTCTATCTGTTCCCCTTATGATAGAATCCCCTATCACTCTCTCCCACTCTTTTTCCTCCCCTCCTGTGCAGCTGAGCCACTCGTAGTGCCACGGACTTGGCTCTTGCTGCATGCCCCTGAGAAACCATCTCCCCCCAGCAGTATCCAAAATGGAAAATCTGTTGGAGAGGGAGATGGACCCAGGGGACTCCTGCACTACCTTCCTAGTTCTTTTACTCTGTCTGGTGGTCACCCATTCCCTTTCTGCCTGTGCACTCTTTACCTGCGGTGTGACCACCTCGTTAAACATGCTATCCACGAAGATCTCAGCCTCGCTATGGTCTTACGTTCTTATTAAATTGCAGTCGGCCAAATTGGGGCGGAAAAGGAGTGGGTAAGTCCCCTGCTCCATTTTAACTACCCTCCTGCCTGGTTAGCGGGAGTTAAAATCGAAGCCCATGGTGTCTACAAAGTGTTGCAATACCAGCCCCTGAATTTGATGGTTGAAATGTCTCAAAACTGTTCAGAAAGTATGTTAAACAAACCTCCAGTATAATGCTACACCTTTAGTATGCTATGTTTTATGAATCTCTACATTCTGCCCCATCTCTATAATTTGCTACAAGTCCATGGGATTAAAGGGACAGTGGCAGCATGGATACAAAAATGGCTAAGGGACAGAAAGCAGAGAGCAGTGGTGAAGAGTTGTTTTTCAGACTGGAGAGAAGTATACAGTGGTGTTCCCCAGGGGGCGATATTAGGACCACTGCTCTTTTTGATACATATTAATGACCTGGACTTGGGTATGCAGGGCACAATTTCAAAGTTTGCAGATGACGCAAAACTTGGAAATGTAGTAAAAAATGAGGACGACAGTAACAGACTTCAGGAGGACATAAACAGTCAAATTTAACACAGAGAAGTGTGAAGTGATACATTTTGGTAGGAAGAATGAGGAGAGGCAATATTAACCAAGTTGTACAATTTTAAAGGGGGTGCAGGAACAGATAGACCTGGGAATGTCTGTACACAAATCTTTGAAGGTGGCCGTACAAGTTGTTAAGGCTGTTAAAAAAGCATTTGGGATCCTTGGCTTTATTAACAGAGGCAAAGGGGTGAATTTTAACCCCAAAAACGGGTGGGTTGGGGTCGGGTGAGAGATAAAATTTTAAAAATCTCAAACCCGAACCCAAGTTTCCTGACTGAAACTCCGCACCCCCACCCCCCGCTCACCAAACCCGCCCCTCAATATCGGGGCCATAGAGTACAAAAGCAAGGAAGTTATGTGAAACCTTTACAAAACACCGGTTAGTCTTCAGCTGGATTATTGTGTTTAATCCTGGGCACCAAACTTTAGGAAGGATGTCAAAGCCTTAGAGACGGTGCAGAAGAGATTTACTAGAATAGTACCAGGGATGAGGGACTTCAGTTATGTGGGGCGACTGGAGAAGATGGGATTGTTCTCCTCACAGCAGAGAAGGTTAAGAGGAGATTTGATAGAGGTGTTCAAAATCATGAAGGGTTTTGATAGAGTAAATAAGGAGAAACTGTTTCCAGTAGCAGAAGGGTCGGTAACCAGAGCATACAGGTTTAAGGTGATTGGCAAAAGAACCAGAGGCTACATGAGGAAAAAAAATTTGCAGCAGGTTTTTGTGATCTGGAATGCATTGCCTGAAGGGGTGGTGAAGCAGATTCAATTGTAACTTTCACAAGGGAATTGGATAAATATTTGAAGGGAAAGAATTTACAGGGCTATGGGGAAAGAGCAGAGGAGTGGGACTAATTGGATAGTGCTACCAAAGATCTGGCACAGGCGCGATGGGCTGAAGACCCTCCTTCTGTGCTGTATCATTCTATGATTCTATAATACTAAAGATAAACAACATTAATTCATTAATAATCACCCTTCTTTATGTTAATGTTTGTGGTGATTCAATCCATAACTGTTTTGAAATTATTTTACATTACTATAAATTACAGGAAATAGTCTATCCTCAATAAAGATAAGCATTAATGCTCCATGGTGCTGTTGTGATATGAATTTGTTCAGTTGTTTTACTACAGACTGGTTAAAAACCCACAGCTGATGATGTCAGTGAGAGGACCTGGCTGCAATGCTGAAAGAAATTCAAAGATCTCACTAGAGCTGCTAAGGTAAGAGTCCTACTCACATCTCTCTTGCTCTCTCCTTATCTATCCTTAGCCCTGCATCACCTGTAGCCCCCAGCAGACACAAGCCTTCCCTCCCTCACTTCTCATCACTCCTGCAATCGTAATCCTCCAATCACAGCAGCACACTTCACTCAGCCTCCTTCTGCTGCGACTGACACATTCTGCGCAAGCTATTGTCCTCATAATCACTTACCTCGTCCCTCACTTCCTCAGACCTGTGCCATCTTTCACGTACCAGCAATACTGTTCTACCCTGACAGCTTCACAACCTTTCATCAGCGCACACACCGACACACTCCCTTTTTTCTTGTAAGACAAGTTGTCGCATAAGAACAGGGAATAGGAATGGATAGGAGGAGGGAAACCATTCAGCCACTTCCTTTCCCCATTGGAAGAGGCCACCATGGACATTATGGGCAGGGGAACGTCAGGTTCGTTACCACTGGCAAGGCTGGAGGACACGCTGCGCAGGGTGTTTGGCCATCTTACCCGTTTTTTCTCTTCTCACTGGCACCTCCCTATACACGTTCTGCATGACAAAGTAGTCCTGCTTTGAGCTCACACTCATCTCTCTTTGCTTCCCCTTTCCACTAACCGCTAGCCCTTGTCCCTTTCTAGATCCAGCAGGAATAGAGGGGCTTCTTGGATCAGAGGAAGAGGAAAACAACTTTCTAGAGTGCAGTGCATCACTTGACCTTCCTCTTGCAGGTACCAACTCTGAAACTGATGTAGTGTAGAGGGTCAGGTAGCGGGGAGATCCACCGAGGACAAGTGCGCAGGAGCAAGGGCAGAGGGATCGGACAGCCAGGAACCAGCTCATTGGAGGCCAAGCTCGCATCCTAGGCCTGCTGCAGAGGGCACAGATGACAACTTCCAGGGCCCAGCCTATAGAAAATGACTGATGGCTGTGCACGACAAACTACTGTACACGATGCCGGGGAGCATGGCGGAGTCCAACTCCAATTTATGTGGGGGATTTCAGAGGGGCATAGAGACAATGCTGTCAACCATGGACCATGTGGTAAGCTCTATGAACACTGCAGCAAGGCTCACAATGTTGGAGCCTCTGTTGGCAGCTCTGACAGCTTCAATGGCCAAGTGCTGCAGTCTGCAGTCGGGCCCTCTAAGGCCCAAGCACCTCAAGGTTGCCCACCACGGCCATCTCAAGTGCCCTCGATGAAAATTCAGCAGCTCCCTCCCATGTGATGGCCACTGGGGAAGCACCTTGTAGGAGCACCAGAATAGGCAATCAGGCACAGAAGAAAGGTGCTGGGGTTTTGCACAAGGGGGGATTTTTAGTTCTCATGTAAACAAATGAACCATAATTAACCAGTTTGCTGCTGGGTTCATTTTCTTTGCATTGGTGCTTGTGTTCAAGATTAAGAACATAACAACATAAGAAACAGGAGCAGGAGTAGGCCAAACGTCCCCTCGAGCCTGCTATGCCATTCAATAAGATCATGGCTGATCTTCGACCTCAACTCCACTTTCCCGCCTGATCTCCATATCTCTTGATTCTCTTAGAGTGCAAAAATCTATCGAGCTCAGCCTTGATATACTCAACAACTGAGAATCCACAGCACTCTGGGGTAGAGAATTCCAAAGATTCACAACCCTCTGAGTAAAGAAATTTCTCCTCATCTCAGTCCTAAATTGCCAACCCATTATCCTGAGACTGTGACCCCTGGTTCTAGACTCTCCAGCCAGGGGAAATAGCCTCTCCGCATTTACCCTGTCAAGCCCTCTCAGAATCCTACATGTTACGATGAGATCACCTCTCATTCTTCTAAACTCCAGAGGGCATAGGCCCATTCTACTTAATCTCTCCTCACAGAACAACCCTATCATCCCAGGAGTCAATCTAGTGAACCTTCTTTGCACCCAGTCTAAGGCAAGTATATCCTTCCTTAGGTACAGAGACCAAAACTGTACACAGTACTCCAGGTGTAGTCTCACCAAAGCCCTGTACAATTGCAGCAAGACTTCCTTACTACTCCAACCCCTTGCAATAAAGGCCAACTTACTATTTGCCTTCCTAATTGCTTGCTGTACCTACATGTTCACTTTCTGTGTTTCCTGTACAAGGACACCCAAATCCCTCTGTTTCCGAACACCAATGGTTTGCTCTATGAAAGCTCTTGTTGTGGTATGGCTTTCTGGAAGACCCACGTGCTGTAAGGCCTCCTGCACTCGTCCATCCTTTGCCCTCTTGTTCCAGCAGCTGCAGGTCTCCACTATCTTGCTTGCTGCTGCTCCTCCTCCTGCAGTCCCAAAGGCGGATCCAGTAAAACACCCCTTTTACCACAATAAACAGCGGAAGCCCTTGCACTGACAGTGCTACAGTTGCAAAAAGTCACTTTCCAGAACTTTTCACAAAAATATCTCAGTCACAGAAGGCAAAAAAATTCTTCGAGCCCACGAGTAGACGAATCGGAGACTTACCGGAGTACAGCTGAGGATCCCTTTAACTATCACTGATGCAGCCTGTCTGCCGACTGGTGGTGCCAAAAATCAGTGGGCAGGCCTCCAAATCGGCAAATCCAGCATTCCTACAATCCAATTTCGCAAAAGGGTCCTTTAACAGGCAAATTTACATATTTCAGTTGCCTCAGCAACCGCATGGGACGGCTAAAAGTTACCCGGACAAATATGGCGACCGCCAAAGCTCCAGGGAAGATATTCCTCCCTGCAGCACTCATTACACACCCCAAAATCAGGCACAAAGCAGTCCAATTTCTCCCCCCATTCATTCATTCTAAATCGTGTCACACACTTTATTGACAAAAATATATAATATGGTGCAAGATGAGAACCAAAATTTAAATTGTAATTTGACACATCAATTTCCAGCTTCATTTTCTCTTCACAAACTAAGCTAGTGTGCAATTCTAAATAGACTGTTCTTGCAACAAACCTTCAATGCAGGGCCAGTAGAGTAGGAAGCTGACTCTTCAGACCATTATGCTATTTTTCCATATTGTTTACATTATTACTGACATTTTCACAGAAGACAAGATCCATTTTTCATGAGTGACATTGATGAAATGCAAGTCATTTAAAAAAAAAAATCCCAAAATATTAAATTTCATACACAGCCTGTAATTTTGTTTAATGCCTGTGTTAAAGCTGCATTGCAAAATATACACCATCCACAGATGCACTACTGTTTACATTTATATATAAGGAGTGAGGACTGTCTGCAGCCCTGTGGCCAAATGCAGTCAGACATCATGGCATTTGAGAATACCTTCATTATTGTGTCAAACTGTGACTCAATGGGGTAGATGCAGAATTTGTTCAATAGTATAAAACGGGTGATAGCAAATCAGCAGCCTGTTTTACATTGCTCTCAATTTTTTCTGGAGAGAATTCACTATCATTCGTTATACATGATCACACAAAGTCAAAATCTACCTCAATCAGAGAAAATACAGTTTAAAATTCCCCATTGCTGATACTGTTCGCTATGTCATCTTAGGTTGCCTTGACCATAATGTTAATAACCTGTGCCAGAGTTTTAGTGTGTGCAGGATGAGCCATGAAGTGCCACAGTATGTTTCACTTATGCCTAACACTGCTATTAAAACCTCTGGAGGCTGTTAAATTTAATGAAACCATCTGGACCGGAATGGACAACCAAATGTAACAGTTTTGCAGTGCCACAAAGTACAGATGGCAAAACTTGTTCTCTTATTCCATGTTATCCCTCTTGCCAAATTTAACGGTTAATCTGAATGAATTTCAGCTGCACGACTTTCCTTCATTTTCTGCTGTTTTCTTTTCCTTAACACTTTCCTACATTCCCTGATGCTGCTATTAAAATATTTGTGGAGTTCTAGTTAACCACCATGAAAAAGTTGTTGAAATAAAAATGCTTTCCTTTATCTTAACTTATTCTTCCTTTTTAACTATATTTTCCCAATAGCTACAGAAAACAGTAATAAAAACTGGAACAATCAAAAAAAAAATTAATTGCCAAATAGAAAACATTTTGGAAAATAGAACATTTACTCAAACATTCCGCTAATGGTTATTTACAGGTTCTGGAAAGCAGATAGCCTGTTTCCTTTCAAAATATACAACATGGTTCCACATTAGCTCTATGTGGCTGTTCCCTCCCATATGTTCCACCAAGATATTTTTGGTTACGCAGAAACTTAATGACTGTTAACTTACGGTGCTGTCAATGTAAGCTTCTGTCCACACAATATCGTGTTCCTGGTCAATGACCTTTGGTCTGCTTAGAACATGAAGGTATTCCATCACATTTTCTTGCACATCAGCCAGAGTAGAAATCTGAGTGAAATATCCTAAAACAGAGTCAGAGTTCAGAGAGGAAGAAAATCTTTAAAATAAACTATTGTAGTTACTGTATCAAGTACAAAAAAGCAATGAATAAAATGAAAACCTGTAGAAAGAAAATTAGAATGTCCCACTGAAACAAATGAAAAATATCAGGAAACAATTAGGCTAATTTTCAGTTTGGGTGGATGGTGGGAGGAGCACACAGCTGCCCGCCAGATGTCATCGGCGAACTGCCCGCATGTTTGGAGTGCAGATAGGCAGCTTGGATCGGGAAGGGTGGGAATCCGCAGGTACCTCCATGGAATTGAGCCAGCAGAGACATGTTAAAGGGGACAAGCAGGCAATCGTGGGATGTGGGGGAGGGGGGAGGTGGTGGTGAAGCAGAGGAACCAGCAATGGGTGGGATGATTCTTCTGGGCCCGGAGGACTATCCACGCTCCACCTGGTCCCACTGGAAAGAGATATCGGGCCAGAAATTCGGCCCTCCACGGGTGAGTACGCGCTGTGTACTCACCCGTAGACCTAACGAAAGTGCCGGTTTCACGCTTGCACTGCGCATGCGCTGGAAACCGGAACTTCCGTTCCCCTGAAGGAAGGGGTTCAGAGGTCGAACGCGTGCGCGGTAGAGGCAGCGCGCACGCAACGAACTTCGTTTTTTTTTTTCAGGTTTCTCCGGGAGGGTAAGTACGGAGAAGCTGCACTTTTAAAAAGGAGACACAAGGACTGTTTTTAACAAGGTAAGTGGTTAATTAATTACAATTTAAACATTTTTTCAACAGGTTTATCTTTTTTACATACTTTAAAGAAAGGTAAGTTTATTTTTAGCACCGTTAAAAAGTATAATTAATTTTTTCAAAAATTAAAATTTTTGTTTAAAGTAGTTAATTTATGTAACTTATAGTTATTTTAAAAATGTGATTTAAAAAAATATATATTTGAAGTTTAAGTGTGGTTTTGGGGCCGATCTCTATTCATAGATTTGACAGGTCTTCCTGTCAAATCTATGAATGAAAATGCCCTGCTCCGATTGGCTCTCCATGGCCCATGTGATCCCAGGGGACGCTTCGAACTAACTGCGCCCCTGGGATACGCAAGCACTGCGCGTGGGCAGCTGCAGGAGGCCCAGGAGCCGAAGTCCTCGTGGGCCCGAAGCACAACGGCAGGCGCGGTAGGTAATTACGCGCACGATGCTTGCACCCACAGGAAGCCGGAGAGCCGAATTTCTGGTCCATTATTTTAATTTTCACAGTGGCCTCTAGTGGTCTCTTTAAGGACCACTAGTTAGACTATCGATATACAGTTCCACTGGGTGAAGCTTGTGTAGCAAGTAATTAGCCCAGTCAAAGCCTAACATTGTATCTGAGTCCTATGCACGTCATAGGATCTCGATTTACATGGGCTAATGAGGCGGCTGCCTGTTTTTGGTAGGTGCCTGGGCCATCCATATGAAGGACCCCACCAAAATGGCGACAGCCTGGACATCAGTGCTTTTTGTGTAATGCTTTGCTGCTTCATTCCAATACTGTTTTTAAAATATGCGTGAAGTATTTAGTTAAAATAAGCATGTTATCTTTTATTTTTACAACTTAATTTATTCTTCCTTTATAATTTTATTTCCCCTTACCTACAGTACATAAAACAGTCATAAACAAAAAAACTGGAGAAATTTACAAATACCTATTCATTGTCAAAGTGAGAAAATATGAAATATTGTGAGTTGAGAGGGCCATGGAATTGGAATAAAAGCCAAAGATGATTCACCGCCTTCTCGACTGTTAAAAGAAAGCCAGTGTAGTTGAGCAGTTATGAAGTAAGGGAAAGATAAATGGAAGAATGATTAAATAATAAGAAAAAGATTAGACTTTTAGATGTTTTTAATGCAAAAGGACATCAATATTACAGATATTGACTCTTTAAAAAAAATGTGAATACTAAATTGTTGGCATGCCTAATGCAACTCAAATATGGTAACCAAGATTCTATGGTGGTGTAACCCAAAGCCACAGACGTTAAATGGGAAAGCACAGAAGTATATTTCAACTCTGTTACCATTCCCAAGAATCAATCTCATACCTGTCCACAAACCAATGTTATATGGCCATCCCTTTTAGGTAACAGTATTCCATAGTCAAATCAGATTGTTCAGAATTAAGATTAGAAATTTAAGACAAATTTTGTGGCATGGCTCAGGGTGACTAGACTAGTAACACTATCAATATATACAGTCATATGGGGGGGGAATTTTTCAGGGGGTCAGCAGGCGCGTTCGGTGGCAGGTCGGGTGGGAAAAACGCCGCCACGTGCCTTTCCCAGATGTCGAGTTTGTCAGCGTTCAACAGACCCAACACGCAGTGGCAGGGGAGGCAATTCAGGTCATTATGACCTTGTTAACAGCCCATTAAGAAGTATTTTGAGCTCACCTTTACATTTTACGAAGTCGCCCATGGGGTCCATGCTGCTCGGGGATCACATCAGGTAAGCAGGTCGGGAGTTGTATGACCATGGAATCATTTCATTACTTGACAGCTGCAAATGTGCTATAAAAGCTCCCATCTCACAGCTGTTCATTTTCCAAGCTCAGAAGCTGTTGCTTACTGTATTTGGAAGACAGATTGAGCTTTATGCAGGTTGCAAGTGTTTGGAGTAAACTCTCTATCCAGTGTCACCTCATTGGAACAACCTCTCTCACCATTGACAGATCGCTTCTGTCATCTCAAGTTCACCTGCCATCTTTTACATCAGCATCGGTGCCCTTGAAACTATCTCACCTTGGTCCTCAGAATCCCACCACGATCAGCCCCAACACCAACAGGCACACCAGCAGCTCCAACAACAACACCAACCTTCTCCGCAATCAACTGATGCTGCACAGGACAGAGGGCAACAGCACCTGAGCACATTGCTGCCCGGGAGCCAGGGGTGGCCTCACCATGGCCAGATTTACTTCACTTGATGCTGTACACCCTGGCTGCCACATGATGCGCCAGGTTAACAGCACCCCACACCAACACAATAAAGCATCCCTACAATGCCCAAGCCATTCCTTTCACACTTATCTCCATTGCGGGGGGTACCATTATTCCTCTTCTTAGGCAGCCCCTCAGAACCGAGGATGACTTGCTTCCACACTAACAATGAGTTCTCAGGTGACTGATGAGTCCAATGCGGGACCTACAGTCTCTGTCACAGGTGGGGCAGACGGTGGTTAAGGGGCGGGTGGGTGGGGTGCTTGGGTTGACGTGCACTCCTTCCGCTGTTTGCGCTTGGCTTCCACTTGCTCCTGGCGAAGAGACTCGAGGTGTTTGGCGCCTTCCCGGATGCTTCTCCTCCACTTTGTGCGGTCTTGGGCCAGGGATTCCCAGGTGTCGGTGGGGATGTTGCTCTTTTTCAAGGAGGCTTTGAGGGTGTCCTTGAAGCATTTCCTCTGCCCACCTGGGGCTCTCTTGCCGTGTCACAGCTCCGAGTAGAGCGCTTGTTTTGGGAGTCTCATATCGGGCATGTGGACGATGTGGCCCATCCGTCGGAGCTGATCAAGCGTGGTCAAAGCTTCGATGCTGGGGATGTTGGCATGAGCGAGAACACCGACGTTGGTGCACCTATCCTGCCAATGGATTTGCAGAATTTGCAGAGGCAGCGTTGGTGGTACCTCTCCAGTGCTTTGAGGTGCCTGCTGTACATGGTCCATGTCTCTGAAGCATACAGGAGGGCGGGTATCACTACTGCTCTGTAGACCATGAGTTTGGTGCTGGGTTTGAGGTCCTGGTCTTCAAACACTCTCTTCCTCAGGCGACCGAAGGCTGCACTGGCACACTGAAGGCGGTGTTGGACTTCATCATCGACGTCTGCCCTTGTTGACAGTAGGCTCCCGAGGTATGGAAAGTTGTCCACATTGTCCAAGGCTTCGTCATGGATTTTGATAATCGGGGAGCAGTACTGTGTGGCGGGGGCAGGTTGGTAGAGGACCTTTGTCTTACGGATGTTTAGTGTAAGGCCTATGCTCTCATACGCTTCGGTTTCCCGTTTGTTCTGTAGATTAGTTCCACTCCAGCGGGGAGCTTACTGAGGGTGAGATGGAGCATTGCAGCCAGGAAGACCAAGAAAAGCATTGGTGCGATGACACAGCCTTGCTTGACCCCGGTCCGTACATGAATTGGGTCTGTGGTGGATCCATTGGTCAGGATCACGGCTTGCATGTCGTCGTGAAGCAGGCAGAGGATTGTGACAAACTTTTGAGGGCAGCCAAATTTGAGGAGGACACTTCATAATCCCTCACGGTTGACGGTGACGAAGGCATTTGTGAGGTCAAAGAAGGCCATGTACAGCGGTTGGTGCTGTTCCCTGCATTTCTCTTGTAGTTGACGCGCGGTGAAGATCATGTCCATTGTGTCCCTTAGTGGGCGGAATCAGCATTGTGACTCTGGGAGGAGCTCTTCAGCCACTGGGAGAAGGCGATTCAGGAGGATTCTTGCGATGACTTTCCCTGTGGCAGACAGCAGGGAGACTCCTCTGTAATTACCGCAATCGGATTGTCACCTTTCTTGAAGATGGTCACGATTACGATCCCACCACGATCAGCCACAACACCAGCAGCACCAGGCACACCAGCAGCTCCAACAACAACAACAACCTTCTCCGCAATCAACTGATGCTGCACAGGACAGAGGGCAACAGCACCTGAGCACATTGCTGCCCGGGAGGCCAGGGGTGGCCTCACCATGGCCAGATTTACTTCACTTGATGCTGTACACCCTGGCTGCCACATGATGCACCAGGTTAACAGCACCCCACACCAACACCATAAAGCATCCCTACAATGCCCAAACCATTCCTTTCACACTCATCTCCATTGCGGGGGGGTACCGTTATGTCTCACCATTCACTGCAACTCACTAAGCCACTTCCAAAGGTGCACACAAATCTGTCCAACAATGCAAAGTGTTGAAAATAAAGGTTTCAATGTTTGGCACCACTTTAACAGAAACATTACATGAACATTGCATAAAACACCCAAGTGCCTACCCTTGTGTGGTGTTAGTTGGTATGACTGCACTCGGATGAGGGTGAGTGTGAGGGGTGGCTAGTGAGATGGGGAAGTGATAATGTAGATAGAGAGGGGTGTGTGGAGGTGCAAGGTAAGTTGGTGTGAGTAAGGATGTGCAGGAGTAGGGTAGGGAAGGCAGAGTGATGGGAATGTGATGAGTGGCACAGCAGGATGAGGTTGAGTGTGGCTTTGTACTAACATTTCGTGATCTACTGTGATCATTGAAAGGTTTGCGCCACTGCAGCCTGGTCCTCCTGACAACATCCCTGCTTGTGCCCTCCTGTGCAATGTGGAAACAGGATGCGTTGGTCTCCTGGGGAGGTCTCTTCCGCCTATGGGAAGGGAAGAGAACCTCCCTGCGTGCTGTGACTCCCTCCATAAGCATATGGAGGGAGTCATGGGAGTGCCTGGGTGCAGCTGTGCACCTCTATGCAGTGCTAGTCTGTGTTTGCAGCACTTCAATGCTGTGGAACACTGACAGCACAACTGTCAAAATAAATATGCGCATGGTCCCTTTAAGGAAACCGGCTGATGACGTGTCATCAAATGGCGTCATCAGACCCGCCTCCTTTAATTGGCCAGGAAATGCGTTGGGCGGGATTAACAAGCCCAATCAGGGGAAAATCATTCTATACATGGACCCGCTGAGGTTGGGGAAATTGCGGCCATGGTGTCAGCTGTAGCTCAGTGGTAGCACTTTCACCTCTGACTCAGAAGGTCATGGATTCAAGCCGCACTCCAAAGATTTGAGCACATAATCCAGGCAAACACTTCAGTACAGTAGTGAGGGAGTGCTGCACTGATGGAGGTGCAATGTTTTAGATGAGGCTTTAAACCGAGGTCCCATCTGCCCTCCTGGGTGGTCGTAAAAGATCCCATGGCATTATTTGAAGAGAGCAGGTGTCCTGGCCTATCTGGTCATTTATCCCATTGCCATCTGTGAGACCATGTTGTGTGCAAATTGGCTGCTGCATTGCACCACATTATAACAGTGAGTACATGTCAGAAGTATTTTGGCAGTAAAGCACTTTTGAACAACCTGAGGTTGTGATAGACATGGTGTAAATGCAAGTTCTTTCTTTAACTCTTAATGGTCATTAAAGAAGAAACAATGATGATGAAATTGGTCTTGGGCAATAGCGCAAAACAGACAATAACAAATGGGCAGCCTGTTTTACACCTCGCTTGATTTTCTTTACCATTGAAGTCCATGGAAAAGAAAGTCAAGCGGGTGTAAAACAGTCTCCCAGTACGTTATTACACACTTTGCGCTACCGTTCAAGATCAATTATACCCCCAATGTTTTTGGTAACCCAATCTTGGAATGATTTCATTCTCAAGCTTACAAATCTGTAGGGAATTATTTGTAACAGTACATTACAAGTAACTACTTCAATTATACTGTGATTATCTTACTCTATGAGCCCTGTAAAACTAGTGGATTCACAGTTTAAGCAGAAAGATTAACAAAAATTATAGGTAAATTCATGTACTGAATTATAGCATTGGATAAAATGTAATCTTAGCACATGTATGATCTTCAGAGACAGTGTTACATATTTGAAAAGTTGACTTTAATAGGGGACATTTCATCATTTTGTCATTGAAACAACTCTAATTTTTTCACTTCCTTTTCACCTTTCTTAGTTCTACAGTATGCCATGTAGAAACACTAAAAACTGCAACCATCAGTAAGAAGCATTCATGGAGAAAATCATTGTGAGAAAATTGATGTTAGGGCTGCTGACCTCTGTGACAGCAATGTGCTTTGGACCATGCAACCTCTGCCTAAACTGCAGTGTAGTCATTCGGCCTGAACTCAGATCAGCTTTTAGTATAATTTTACACTTACTATTCATCTTTAACACAGCATTCTGCAGTGCCCAGCAAGTTGGTTGGCAGGTAGATATAAAAATAAATGGTCCAATTTTAATACTGATATTAATGCACTTTAGATTAGCAAAAATAGTTTTGCATTTGGTGCATAATCAGATTTAGAGGAGTGCTTAATAAGAAAATCAATTTTCATTATCACAACAACAATGCTAGAAATCCCATCAATATTTTCACACTAGATTCCACTAAAAAATTCTCATGCTGAGGTAAATCCATTAAAAAGATCTTCACACTTTTGTTTCTCGCTTGCTTTTTTTCACTGCTGTCTCTCTTCTCCTTAATTTCCTTTTCGCTCACTCCTTCACTTCAGTTTATTTCACTTCCTCACTTCTATTTGCTTTCTCCTTCACTTGTGTCTCCTCTTTCCTCCACTTCTGTTTCTCTCTCCTCCTTCACAACTGTATTTCTGTTTCCTTCTCCAATACTATTTCTCTCTCCTTCACACTGTCTCTCTCTCCTCCTACACTTCTGTTTCTCTCTTTCCCCATTTTTTACTTTTCTCTCCTATTTAAATGCACAAGCATTTATTTTGTATAGCATTATAGGTGTTCAGCATTTAATTATTTTTTGAAAACGCAAGTGAACTAATAAGAAGCATGTTGCAATCATAAATCAAAAATCTGTCACAGAACAGCAATTTTTTTCATCAAGAATCAAGCAGACGGCATCTATTCTCGCATTTGCAAAGCCTAGATATATTGGTCAAGAAAATGCATGGGCCCTCCACTGCATTCCCATTATAACTCCAGTGGGAGCAGTGACAGGGTTGGAAATAGGCTGGACCCCCGATATCACCCATTAAATCCAGGCAAAACAAGTTAAAAATTACTCCATTATGAGGTGGAACATTTCTGCAGCTGAGGTGGTCCCAAAGGGTATTCTTGCATATGCATTTCTGCCAAACAGACTATTAAATGTGCATAACTTTAACAAGTCTTCATCCACACTTGCAAGTAGCCACAACTTGCAAATTGACATTACAGCCCCGATTTTAACTGAGGTCCAGGAGCGAGCATGGGGCCAGCTCGTTGTCATGAAGCCCGGGCCTCATTTAAATATACCAGGCCCCGATTCCCGCCCATACCTGGTGTCAATGACTTTAAGCCAGCAGGCAGGAGTCGAGCAAGCGCAGCAGAAGGCCACAGCTGGGCACTGTGAGAACAGTCCTTAAATGTCAGGTAAGTGGAGTGGGGGAAGGCGATTGCAATCGGGGGAGGGTAGCCAGGGGCCCTTGGTTTCCTTGTGGGGCCCGGAGCAGTACACCTGCTCACCTTGGCCCGCAAGGAAACCATTTAAAAAAGAAAAATTTACTTACCCTCTTCTGGGACTGCTGTCTAGTAAAATTGAAGTCAATGGAAATCAGGGGGAAAACTCTCCACTGGCTGGAGTCATACCTAACACAAAGGTTGTGATTGTTGGAGGCCATTCACCTCAGCCCCAGGACATTGCTGCAGTTCTTCAGGGCAGTGTCCTAGGCCCAACCATCCTCAGCTGCTTCATCAATGACCTTCCCTCCATCATAAGGTCAGAAGTGGGGATGTTTGCTGATGATTTCACAGTATTCAGTTCCATTCACAATTCCCCAGATATTGAAGCAGTCAGTGCCCGCAGGCAGCAAGATCTGGACAACATCCAGGCTTGGGCTGATAAGTGGCAAGTAACATTTGCACCACACAATAACCATCTCCAACAAGAGAGAGTGTAATCACTTCCCCTTGACATTCAATCGCATTACCATCATCGAAACCCCCACCACGAAAATCCTGGGGTCACCATTGACCAGACACTTAACTAGACCAGCCACATAAATACTGTGGCAACAAGAGCAGGTCAGAGGCTAGGTATTCCGCAGTGAGTGACTCACCTCATGACTCCCCAAAGCCTTTCCACCACCTACAAGATACAAGTCAGGAGTGTAATGGAATACTCTCCACCTGTCTGGATGAGTGCAGCTCCAACAACACTAAAGAAGCTCAACACCATCCAGGATAAAGCAGCCCGCTTGATTGGAACCCCATCCACCACCTTAAACATTCACTCCCCCCACCACCGGCGTACCGTGGCTGCAGTGTGTACCATCTACAAGATGCACTGCAGCAACTCGCCAAGTCTTCTCCGACAGCACCTCCCAAACCCACGACTTCTTCCACCTAGAAGGACAAGGGCAGCAGGCGCATGGGAACACCATCACCTCCAAGTTCCCCTCCAAGTCACACACCATCCTGACTTGGAAATAAATCACCGATCCTTCATTGTTGCTGGGTCAAAATCCTGGAACTCCCTCCCTAACCGCACTGTGGGAATACCTTCACCACACAGATTGCAGCGGTTCAAGAAGGCGGCTCACCACCACCTTCTCAAGGGCAATTAGGGATGGGTAACAAATGCTGGTCTTGCCAGTGATGCCCACATCCCGTTAATGAATAAATAAAAAAAGGAAAACTGTTCCGTTAAAATTTAACACCCCCAGCACTAATTATTCCTTGTGTCCGGCAATGCTAAGGTGCAAATGAGGGCAAAACATTGTAGGATGTAATTGAAGAGAAAATTCAGCCTCACGGTGTTTATATATCAATCCCATCTCTGATGTATTTGGCTATATACGACAGGGCTGATTCTCCGATTGGGCACTCGTGGTAAAGAGCGGTGCTTGCAAGGTGTGCTGGTTGAGAAATCATGGTCCGGCAGACAGTGATTTCCCATCTATTTAGCTTAATGGATGGAAAGTCAGGGGCTGTGCTCTGATGATTTTCTGCCCAGCACATCTTGCAAATCATGAAATCAGCCTATCGTTACGAACCCCAACTTTTCCCTGATTCCATGAGACTTCGTAACATCACTTATTGGCAAAAATCAGGATAATGATATCCTTCATTTACTGGCCATTGATGATGTAGTGCAGCTCCTGCCTTGTCTCGCCCATCAGAATTGTGACCAGTGGAATCCATCATCCAAACGCAATGATTGCTTTGGGTGACAGATCAATCAATAGAATTTTCAGTTTCAGTGGAACATTGTGTGATCAATTACAGGCCCTGTGATAGAAAATACATAAACTGAAACAAACTCATCTGCTTACCATTTGAGTTGGTGAATTGAAGGTGGCATACACCAATTAAAACTGAACGCACCATATCAGTGTTACTTCCACTTTGCTTTGCTCCCTGGACAGATCTAGTGCTGCACGAGTGCAGTTGGCTACACTATATTGGAGTATCATGGTAGGTTTTTGCCTGAATAATGACTTTTGTGTCTGCAAGACAAACTTTATTTTGGCACTTACTGAGTCTGCCCAAACACAATTAACCTGCAACAAAGCATTGAATGTAATGCAAAACCTGCGGTTTGCCAATGATTTGTGTTATGGGACTTGTTATCACAGAAAGTGATGCCACATTTTCAGGGAGAAGAAAATCACTGTAGTTTTATCTGTACAGTTCGCTTGGAGTAAATTAAAGTTGTGCACTGGGATAATTCATCAATTTAACCACATGGTCGTTTAAAATGTTATTACAGGGATGTTCAATGTGACAGATACTATATGATGAATTTGTTACATGATTAATCTACTCGTTAGTTTCTTGTGTTGATCTTGCTGTGTTGTATATAATTCACTGATCTATTGTTTAATTAAACCATAAGAAAGTACAGAATGAGAAAAGACCATTTTGCTAGCAAGCCTATTATTTCCATAAACCATACACAATCTATTTTACCATGAATTTACCCAAGCCATTTAATTTCTTGAAGGAAGATTCTACAAAGTTTCTCACTGCCTCTCATAGGTAAACCAAGTAAAACTTTGGAATGCCTGTTTAATCTTATCTCACATTATATATCCTAGAACCTTTCTTTCTTGGCAGTAGCATTTTCACAGTTACAGCAGTTTATAAGCAATTATTCTGGCTATTACAACTGCAGTCAAATGTCTATATAATGTCCTTACAGATATGGGGCTGAATTTTGCCAGCGCTCTGAGGGCGGGTTCGGAGGCGGGTCCGCTGTCAAAATCAAAAAGATTGACAGCGGGGCGGTATCCTGCTCTGAACCCGCCTCCTTGTGAGTTTCCCTAGTGTCGGTTCTGCCTGCGCTTTGTAGACACGGCACTAAGCGGCGGGTCATGCAATTGTGCTGGTTAAGAGGGTGTTTAAAGCAATTTAATCACCATTTTACCAGGTACAAAGTATTTTCCCAAGTTTTCCACAAGGTTCCCATCACTCAGGGATCACGCCAGGTAAGTATGTTGCGTTCTGAACAACTCTACATTCCATTGAATAGGTGACAGCTGCAAAAGTAGTACAGAATCTACCATTTTACAACTGGTCACTTTCCAACATCAGAAGCTGGAGCATTAATGAATTGGAAACAACTTTTGAGCTTTATGCACTTTTGAAGTGTTTGGAGTAATCTCTCTATCCACTGTCACCTCCTTGGAACAACCTATCTCAACATTGACAGATTACTTCTGTCATCTCAACCTCACCTGCCATCTATTCCATCAGCATTGGAGCCCTTGAAAAAATCTCACTTTGGTCCTCAGAATCCCAACACGATGACCCCAACACCAGCAGCACCGGGAACACCAGCAGCACCGGGCACACCAGCAGCACCAACATCCACACCAACCTTCTCCGCAATCAACTGATGTTGCACTGGACACAGGGTATCATCACCCAAGCACATTGCTGCCCGGGATGCCAGTGATGGCCTCACCATGTCCAGATTTGCTTCACTTAACCCTGGCTGCCACATGATGTACCAGGTTGGCACCACCCCACACCAACACCATAAAGCATCCCTACGATGTCCAAGCCATTCCTTTCACACTCATCACCATTGGGGGCGGGGACCGTTATGTCTCACCATTCACGACAATTCACTAAGCCACTTCCAAAGGTGCACACAAATCTGTCCAAGAATGCAAAGTGTTCAAAATAAAGATGTCAATGTTTGACAGCACTGAAGAGATCGCAAAGTCTCTGTTTGAAGAATGGACTCAGTCGAGAATATTTTGTGGACTTTATGGGATTTTTCTGAGGGTATTTTCCCTGTGATGGGATCACCCTGTGCAGATATGTGAAAAACCGGTTTATTAAAACTCCAGAGAACGCATGGCAGTTGGCTGTGACAAAAGAACAGTCAGTCATCCAGAATGTATAGGTTTGCCCGACAGTCCTGGAAAAGGGAAGGGGGCCATTGACCCGTTGAACTTGAACCTATTAGAAAGCCACTCTAATATGCAAAAGCACTTCTCACCTCCATCTCAGAAGAGAAGCAGAACAATGAACCCACTGGCCTAGCCAGCTGGAGAGGAGCCACTTTTTCCCAACACAAAGACCGAGAGATGTCCCAGACTTAGGGCCATTAGTCCAATCACAGAATACTCATGGGTCTGAGGATGACCCATCACTGATTAAGCACCGAAGTGCTTAGAAACAAAAGGATTTTAAAGATTGGTGGGAAAGATAGGGGTAGCGAGACTCCTATAAAGATAGACCCTTTCCCACCATTCTCTCTCTCTCTCGCTGCACCAAGATCGACCTAACAAGAAGAAGTACCAGAGGAAGAAGCAGCTAAGCGGAGCGATCGAGACCGACTGTGTGTGGTGGTAAGCATGGTCTCGAGTGTCCCAAGCCGGTAACCAGAGGGCTCAGAGTTTTTCTCAGAAGTGAAGCTTTTGGGCTATTCCGGGGTGGGAGCTTCGTTTGGTTCAGCCAGGCGAAGGGGCTTATGCGACTGGGTAATTCGTTGGTAGGGGTGGAATTAGAGTCCACCATAGCAACAAGGGAATTACTGCTTGTCATAGTCCCCAGTTGGGTACTGTATGTATGTTGTTTGTAACCTGGATTTTATTCTCCACAGAGACAGTGATTTCGTTTAGTAGTGCATGTTTTAGCCAGTGTATGTTAGACCAAATAAATATAAGTACGATTTTTCACCGAAGCATTCCTGTCCGTGACTTATTTCATTTACACTCTGAATAATAATTCCCGGGTATAGAACTTTCGTAAGGCGGGGGCGTTTCGAACCGTCAGTCTAGCAATTGGGCTAGGATCAAAACCGCTTACAGCACATTAACAGAAATTTCACATGAACATTGGCTAAACCACCCAAGTGCCTATCTTTGTGTGCTGTAGTTGGTATGCTTGCACTAGGATGAGGGTGAGTGTGAGGGGTGACTCGTGAGATGGGGAAGTGATAATGTAGATAAGAGAGGGATGGGTGGAGGTGCAAGGTAAGTTGGTGTGAGTAAAGGTGTGCAGGAGTATGGTATGGAAGGCAGAGTGATGGGGATGTGATGAGGTTGAGGTGGCTTGGCAGTAACATTTCGTGATCTACTGAGATCATTGAAAGGTTTGCGCCACTGCAGCCTGGTCCTCCTGATGACATCCCTTCTTGTGTCCTCCCTGAACCTCCCTGCATGCTGTGACTGCCTCGTCATGGGAGAGCCCGGGTGCAGCCGTGCACCTTTGTGCGGTGCTTATCAGTGTTTGCAGCACCTCAATGTTGCAGAACACTGACAGCGCAACTGTCAAAATCAATTTGCGCATGGTCCCTTTAAGGAAACCGGCTGATGATGCGTCATCAGATGACATCATCAGACCCGCTTCCTTTTAATTGGCTGGGAACCTCGCAGGGCGGGCTTAACAAGCCCAATCAGGGCAAAATCACTTGGAGGAAGCGGGATGAAGACAGGTGCGGAGTTTGAGGCCGCTGTCTGCTCCGGCCGCACCGGACTCGCCACGGCTAGCGAAATCGTGGCCATGGTTTTGTAACAATGTCCTTTTGTGTTAGCAAATTTTAGTGAGATTGTGAGGCAGATAATGTGGTCTGGTGCAAAGACGCTGTGACCATTGTCTCTAAGGAGCTGTATAATAATGCAAGATCATCTTATTTGAATATGTTAGTGGTGCTGCCAGTGCGTGATGCACCACAAGGTGGGGGTCCAGAATGTTGGGCAACAGCAGCTGGTTAAGGGCTACTGGCTGCCATTAAAGTGCCATTATTTTTTTTCATGGCTTGGCCACAGTGCCTCCTTCAATCCTTGGTCCTTGGAGGCCGAAAAAGTGAGAGCGGAAAATAAGAGTGGGCCTGTTCGAAAGAGAGGGTTAGCTAGGAGGAACAAAATTATTTTTTATTACAGACAAGAATCTATTCCTGCACCGCTTACATGTTTCAGTCGCATTGGGGGGGGGGGAACCTTAATTTACATTAAAATCAAAGTCATAATGAGCCTAGCCACAGGCAGTTCAGAACACATTATGGCACACTAATTGAGCAGAACCATGAGCAGGCTTCTTGTATCCTTGCCCAAAATGTAGGGAGCCGGAGCCTGATGAACAACAGTACTACGGGGACCGAGTATCACGGTGTTTACCCCTGTATTTTGAGCTGTACAGTTATTTTGTGCTTATCTACACAGAAAAATAACAGGTATGGCATGGGGTGACCAAAAAAAGTGGGAAGGAGAAAATTCTTTAAAAAACCTTAAAAATATGGCTACATTACAGGAAATCATTCACTACAAAAGAGCAAACCCAATTGGATAATGTTAAGAAACAAAACATATATGTGTAATGGCCTGGGTCTAATTTCATCTTTCTATTGGTAATTTCTGCTCATTTCTAGTTCTAAAATATTAGCAGATATAGTAGGAATTATCATTAGCTACATTTGCATAAAATTAAAATGCAGTTTTTACAGCACTCTACACGATGCCAGGATTAAAATAATTACTTTGTTGTCACAATTGTGTCCAAGTTTTCACAGGCACTTGGCAATCTTTCAAATCACAAATCTTCAATTTCTCACCCATTCAAATCCAAAGACCTTGTCATGCAGTTTCAAGACGACTCACACAATAACAGGTGACTTTTATTATGAAATGAGTCTTTTTTCATTATTGCTTATCCTGACTTTAGCAAGACAGAATCATTTGCTTGCAATTTCTGTGCAAAAATCAAAGACAAACCTTTATTTGCACAGGCCATCCATTTCAGATTTTCAGAAAATACAGCCTCACGTCCAATCAAATAGGCGAATATGCGCACCTGAAAAAATAGAAAGACACCTCATTAGACTTTTGTATCTGTTAAATTTAATTAAGTAATATTATTTTGTCAGGTATAGCCATGCTTGCAGTGTGAGTGTAATATCAGAGAGGTGTTAAAATCATTCATTGGGACTTTAGCTTCATGTCTCCCATGACAGTGTTCTACATAACAGCATATCTCGTAGTTTACAAACTATCACAGCTAGATAAATAATTAAAGATGAATTTATATTTTAATTCTGATGTCTTAAATTTGGTCTGTAGACCAAGAGACAAGAATAGGAATAACATATTTATATTTATTCGGGAAATACATCATCAAGGGAAATTTTTTTATTTATAAATTTAAATGGGGCTGGAGTGCAATTTAGGAATTGTACATTAAAAAATTAGGAACAACCCCAACAGATTAGTAACTATGTACAAATCATAAGCTAGCTAAACATAAGTAGGCAAAAATGTATGCGAATCTATATCCTATACAATATGCTGCACTAGCCAGTTCATTTACATTGCTCAGTAACAGTCTTTCAGCCATTAGAAGGCTGAAAGTGAGGCGACACCAGAGTTTCTCTATTAAGGAACTGTGCCCTACTCCAAATCCATGCATTAGTAACATAATTAGATCATAACCCAGATAAATCCTATTAACAGTTGGAATGGCATTTACTGTTTTCTGTAATGTTAACTGTAGCTGAGAACTGTGGAGTGTAATTTATTTTTATTTCGGACTGTGATTCATTTTCTTATCTTCTACAAAGTTTGCATATCCGATTGAGTGAAAGGGCCAGAGGCCAGAAGATTCACAATAAAGAAAGGGTCACAAGGCTCATCACAAATACATAGCAGCAAATATATATGTGGCTATCTAAAGTTTGATAGCATTAATTTTCCAACTTCATGCCCCTGGTGGGCATATTGGAAATTTGGGTGCGTGTTGTGCAAGGCTTCCGGACCACTGATTTAAATTTCCAATATACACTCCCAATTGCAAGGCTCCCCAGATAAACATGTTTGATGTGGCTTGTTGCAGGCAACAATGATGTACACATGGTAACACCAAAAAACCATATGGTAAATTCAGTGAGGTCCCCCATTGCCTGCAATATTTTGAGATGTGCTGGTTGCATACGAGGACCCGCCGACAGTGTGAGGCCTCCTAAAATTTGGAAGTGTTTGTGACACACTATGGGAATCATTCTGGAGGATTCAGATATATTGTGAGATGTGAAAAGGACAAGCATATGAGGCCAGTATCCAATCAGCACTTGCCTGTAGTGTGAAAGCTGGACCCTGGTAGAGGCTGGATGCTTCGAAGTATAAATTGGCACATTTGGTTTAGATTCAGAGCTCTATTTAAGTTTAATGCTCTAAGGGTTTAAAAATACCTTCAAACAAGTTTGATAAACTTTGAAGATTTTCTAGCAATGGTTCTGTTTTGAGTTTGTAAATTTTAAAAACATTTTCAGGAAAATAATTTAGCTGAATCCTTTGAAACTTTAATCTGTAACTTTTGTTGTTGGTGTTTAGCTGAATAGAGTTAAAATTTGGGATGCAATTTAAATCCAACTTTAAGAAAACAAAATGCTTCATAAAAAATTCTATTTTGTAAGTCAACAACAACTTGCATTTATATAGTACTTTTAATGTAGAAAATGTTCCAAGTGCTTTACAGAGACATGGGGAAAAAGTCATTTGATAATTTGGCATTGGTCGTAACTAAGTAATGATAATCAAAAGTAATAATAAGCTGTATAATAATGGCAAGACACAATGAGGTAGAATTTCTGTGATGGTAGCAGATCAAGTGGGAGAGCGGAATAAGATTTGCATCCGTTGAAACAGAGGACGATTGAGCCCGCCAAATCTTCTGGAGTCAGGTCTTATTTAAATATTTACAGTGAGCTCTTGGCCCATACTGGACCTGGTGCTGGGAGTTTTACACAGAGGAGGTTGGAAATTGTGCGTCAGCAGCCCTTAAATGTCTCTTCAAACTTAAAACATCCAAAGAAAATACTGCAGATGCTGGAAATCTGAAATAAAAACAGAAAATGCTGGAGATACTCAGCAGGTCAGGCAGCATCTGTGAAGAGAGAAACAGAGTTAGCGTTTCAGGTCGATGACCTTTCGTTAGAACGAAAGGTCACCGACCTGAAACGTTAACTCTGTTTCTCTCTTCACAGATGCTGCCTGACCTGCTGAGTATCTCCAGCATTTTCTGTTTTTAAAACATCCAAAGTTCAGTTCATGACAAGATGGCACGGAATAGAAAGGAACATACCCTAACTAGAGGAGGGTTTCGAAATTATGGGGTTAATTTTGAAGTGACAGCTTTCATCGGGGTGGGAGGCGGGCAGATCGAGCCTGCCGATGGAAGTGGTCAGAGGCACAAACTATTTTCATGGTCGGGCCTCATTTGAATTCCATTGGTGAGCCGCTCACACTTTTGGAGTAGCTAAGTGATTGGAGGGGTTGGGAAATCTGGCGGCTCCATGGCAGAGCCCAGCTGGTCCAGGTAAATAAAAGGAGGCGTGTGATCCTGGGGGATGACTGTGGAGGGTCAGGTATCAGGGTCTGCAGTGGTCCCTTTAAGGGCTTCTGGTTAGGCCACGCTACACCAAGTACCATACATGTTGCATGTTCTGCCCATTGGTGCTTCAAAATTGCATCAGGGTCCTAATGACATTATAGGACCCTGATGTGTATTGGTGAATGAGGCTCCCACTTGTTTCGAGCAGGCACCTGGGCTTCTCATTTTAAGGCTCCTGCCTAGATGGCGATGACCTGGACATCAGTGGGTATGGGGTGATAAGTGCTGCGCCACCATTTTCATTGTGCTACCACTGCAATCCCGCCTGACAGGGGGATGAAAATCTGCCCCTACAAGTGTTACATTCCCTTGACAAGGGCCATTCTTGGAGGTGAAACATTGTTGCATATTTGACAATGGAGAAAGTAGGGGAAGGTGAAGTTGTCAGCCTCCCCCAAGCTAAGGCTAGTACCACTGAGTTCTTATATCTGGTTCCCCCTTACTCACTCACTCCTGTACACATAAATATCATACACAGTTAGTATCTTGTAGTATGTCAGCTTTTTTGGAAGGTGTCTCTTGGAGCCAGTTGGAACAAGAGTCTTCCAACAGTGCTAGTGGCCCAGGACAAGACAGCAGCTCACAGGAGCCTGTGTCCCTCTCACCAATGTTTGCAAACACCAGCACAGCTACATACATCCTGCAGGATGAAGGTATTGAACTTCAGGAAATAGCGCTGGGTGAGTCACAGTGCACAGGTGAGAAGGAGCAAGTGGTGGCAGAGGAGGTAAAGGAGCTGGATGCTGGATGGCCACGTAGTTGTCACCAATGACTCGTCTACTTTGGGAAATATAGCAGTGCAGTGACATTGGGTGACTGTTGCTATTCAGTGGGAAAATAAATGAAATTACTGGCCATGCTGATCAAAGCGTCAGTCACCTGTTTGATACATATGTGGCCTGCATATTGGCTAGTATTTTAGAAGATCCCTATTCTAGCCTGGGAGGAGGCAAAGGCAGAAATGTTGCAGGCAGTGGTGACCTTACCTAGCACTAGTCATCCCATTCCTAAGTTGGAAGTTTGCAACAGGTATACTTGTAGCCGATGGCACAGCTATGCAACTGCCTTGGTGCTGACCTAGAGCCTGTGAAGCCAGTTATTCTCACTCACCGTTAGGTAAATGTGCCAGCACCTACAGATATGATTGGTAGCATAACGGGAGGGACAGGCAGTTGGCCTCTGGTGCCTGCTGATCCCCCTGGAAGGCCATCTTTAAATGTTGTAACACTTAAACCATGAAATAGTACTATCAAGGTACTTCCAAATGAACTCCCATCATTAATTTTAAATTGTCCTGTCAAGTGGCATGGGACTCTATAGCAAGCATTAGAATCCATTCCATGTGCGGGAGTGAACATTTGTATAGTAAAGACCCTTTTTCACGCCTTCTCTTCTTTTACCATTTTCCTGTTCTGCTGAACTCTGGTAAATGTTTCAATTACTGTGGGCTTCCCAATATTTTTTGCAAACAATGTTTTTGATTCCATAGAGATATTCTGATCATGCAATGATATCAAAAAAGAGCAAAAACAAAAATAACACAGGAAAAAGATAGTAAAGTAAAAAAAATGAAAAAGGAAACATAAATTATATAAATAAAGTCTCTGTCTGTTTAAGTGTTCCTTTATTTATGGAGCTTCTCTCTTTGCTCACTGCAGCTGGGCTGAAAGAGGCCACAATGGGATCCAGTCATGAGTGACAAGAAATGTTTACATGTACATGCATTATCAACTTACTTAAATATTTAAATTTAGTTCTTGCACAAAATATGCAAGAACAATCTACCCAAGCATTAAGCCTAAACTAAAATTGTGGTGGGGGGTGGTATTTCAGCATGAACCGTGCCGAATCATGTGCCACCGAATTTCCTGTATCCTGGATGAATTGTACAGGTAGGAATGATGCTGCAACCCAGAAAATATACCCCACTGAAGCCACGATATGGCTTCTTAGAGTGCCATTATACTACAGATATCATTATCAGATCAATATCTGTACAGTGCAATGAATGGCCAGCAAAGCTGTGTTGCACTATTGGGTGCCTGTCATTGGAGGATGTATTGAATTATGTGGGAAAGGTGTACTGAGCATGTGTCTGGATGTATGTGCAAAGCTTCATTCCCTGGGCAGCTAACTTTTAATGTAAATAGAGAGCAGATGGACCACTGGCTATCTAATGGGCGGTTAAAATGTTCTACCTTTTATAAAGTTAAGAGCTGTGAGACTGTCAACTAGAGGTGATCTCAAACCTCCCAGCTTCAGTGCGCTCAGGAGTCAAATTGCTTCCTGACCCCCCCAAGTTAAAATGCAGCTTTTGAATCACTAAAAACCATTTTGTATTGATGGGAAATGGGTAGGAGAATGGCAGCCTTACATTGTGGTCAGAGTTTGAACATGGATGTAACACTTACACTATCTGCAGTCTTAGATGTTTAAGCTCCATTCAGAGCTGCCAGAGTAAGACGACTGTTTGTCTGGAATTCCCTCCCTAAATCTCTCTGCCTCTCCACCTCCTTCTTCTCTTTTAAAGGAAAAAAAATTGCAGGGCTATGGGAAAGAGCAGGAGAGTGGGATTCATTGGATTGCTCTATCAAAGAGCTGGCACAGGTACAATGGGCCGAATGGCCTCCTTCTGTGCTGTATCATTCTATGATTCTATGAAGACCCTCCTTAAAACCAACCTCTTTAACCATGCTTTTAGTCACCCCTCAGAATATCTCCTTCTTTGGTTTGGCATGGGATTTTTTGTCAGATTATGCTTCTGTGATAATATATCATCCAAATTTTCCCATGTATCTATCCTCTGCAGCTGAGCACTGCCTCCCCACCCTCAACCTTGTCCAAAGTCCCAAGTACAGCAATTGCTTCTCTAACGAACATTGTCACTGGGGCTTTAGAGACCTAGGGCTCCAATCTAGTCTCTGGAGCCAGGGGCTGATATCTGCCAAGCCTCCATTGCTCACTGTCAGAACCCATTTCCATGTCTGGCACTGTGAAGATAATGAACACATATAAAGAGACTAAAAAGAAGGGTCAGGGAGAGCAGCTAGCTTACCTTGGCTGCTCTGGTGGGGAGGTTAAACTTTTTCCTGCACTGCAAAGGTGTCCTGGTGTTCAAGGAGGTGGCACCCATTACCACAGCCACAAAGTGCATACTTTGTCCATAGCTTTTCCCTCCCGCTCAGTATCTCCATTACAAGGACAGGCAGATCCAACTCCCTGAGGTTTGCCACTCATTTCTTCAATCTTCCATCCTTATCGCCCAGGTTGATGCTTCCTCCAGTGCTGCCATTGTATCTTTAAACAGCATCAGGTTTTATACCCTGCTGCTGCGCCAGTGTTCAGCATCACTCCCAGATGTTTTCCACTTCCCCTCCCCACACCCACTGCCCCCCCACACCCTGGCCCCCTTAGACCTCAGGTGCCATCACTCCACACCCCTTACTCCCACTGGTTTACTCCTCCAGGTGTTTTCTTTCTTGCCCAATCCTCTAACGACTTCCTGCCAATTTGTGGCCTAATTCCCACCCTTCATTATTCTCTGCCCCCACCCCAGCATATATGAGGCATTGCAGGTTGTATCTACACAGCCTGCACACCTCTGCCTATTTAAAGTGGCTGACGTAGCAAGTTACGGTGGAGTCATCACCACTACCTGGAGACAGGCAAACATCCTACTCTGCTTGATTTCTGATGGTGCAATGGTGCTGTCAGAATTTCAGGTCCCTTTTATTTAAATATATATGATGTAGACATTCTACTACCGTCTTCAGTGTATTAAAGTCTAATTTTTCTCTACCAATACCATAATCAAGCCAAGAAGGATATGGCTGTTTCCTAAATACTGTAGTTCTAATTAACTGTGAACGATTATCTATGTTACACCTGCAAATGAGCAAAGAAAAATCTCTAGAGGCCTAATATTAACCTTCATCATCAGCTTGGTACAAGAGAAAAAATATAAATGCTTTAATTAACCTGTTCCAAATTGCCAATAAATAGAATTTACATACTTTAGGCTATTAACGTATTATGGAACCCCTGGGACAGGACCAATTGTTGTGCCCTGTTCAGATCATTCATGTGGAATAGAATTCAAAAGAGTCGTGCTCTGTTTCTCATCACATTTTCCCCTAAATTAATAAGTGCTTGAAATATTCCAGCTGTATTGGCTTTGAATTGGCAGAAAGAACATGCATTGCATCCAGAAATGGATTTGCAGCTGTTCTGTTGAAAATGGTTTCAGGGGACACAGCTGTTCAGGTTTCTATTTAGATTTCTTTGAATATATAAGCACATAAATGTCCCTTGAAAATGACAATAGGATAATTGTTCCCTTATTTATCTGGGAACTAAAATTCTTGTACTGTCTGAAATGATTTTCTACTGAACTGGTAAAAACTGCATGTTAGTCTGATCAAGTATAAAAAATAATTTAATTTATATTTCAGATTATTTCTAGTTTACTAATTACAATTTTCTATATTTGTTGTGCACAACATATGACCATGGTCTTGTCTGTTAAAAACCGTGGGGTACTTTTTATGATTTTGTGCTCCCGGTACAGAGCTTCACATGACAGGAGTTCATATTGGGAATTTGGGTGCAGAGGTTCGTGCTCCTGATCCACAGCCTGCATGGTTTCCATCCATTAAATAATGAATTCCTACCATGTGCTTCTGTCATACAAAGTTCTGTACAGGGAACGCTAAATTATAAAATCTACCCTTCTGAGCAATTCTTTGATGCAACAGAACACATTTGCATGTTTTGAAAACCTTGACAATAATTGAATCTGCAGAGCTTTGGAACAGACTTCTAAAATTGTCTCTATTAATGGTTTAAAAAAGATGCATTTCATAGGATTAGTAATGATGGACATAAACACACACATGTATTACAAAAGAGATTAATTAAATGTAATTTAAACAGTTTGTTTTAAACAATTTATTCTTCTAAGACAAGTGAGCTGCTTTTTGTATGTATGCTTATATGACAAATTATGCTAATTATTTTGAATTTCTAGTTAAAAAACATGTTTTCTCCTATCATTCAGCTCCAGAGTATCTCTACCACTGTATAATTCTGGTTAATCATGCTGCACTCATGCCTCCGCTCCCACCACTCTTGAGGCAGACATGAAAAGGTTAAAAAGAAAATACTGTGACATAACTCTCTCCCGTAGATGCCCTACAACTGCACCAGTACAGATAAAGACTGGGCCATACATCTTTCCATGCTGCAGCTCAGCATTTTGGTATACTACTATGCTGCACTGCTGGATTAAACCTAAAAGATATTTTGGAGCTTAACATTTTTTTCCAAAATGTGCTAATTATTTGTTCTTCGAAAACATAACTGCTTTGGGGAGACACCAAAACAGCCTTGCCTGCAATACAGTACACAAAAAGCACAGCCTCTATTATTTTTCCTTTTTAAATATCATCCCTGTGCTCCACCAGCATCCTTACCTCCCACTGGTACCAAGCATCACCCCAACCCATTGACCAACAAATTACATCTCTCTACCCCTCCCTCCATTCCCCCCCACCATGCAGCCCGAACCTCCCAAAATAAATACCCATGTATGAATAATTGTATAGCTGTATAGGACCCCAACATACATTTCTGCAAATACTGTGTAACTTGTTAGGTAGTCTGTATTATGTTACTCTATTATATCATGACCTGAGAAAGAAAGTCATTTTTGCACAATTCAATATCCATAAATTATTTGAAAAATTGATAAAATACCTCAATATACAATAAACAGTGTAATTCATTCCTAAATAGTTTGAAGTATAACTTTTTTTTACTCCAAATGGTTTTTTTTTCTTGGCTCATAGCTTCTCAATTCCACCTATTTTCCTTTTGCCATGTGGTTAAAAAACCTTGGACCAAATGTTTTCAATATCTTGGTTGATCTATGGATTCTATAGTAACCCGGTTTTCACTGAAGAGAACCTAACATCCAGAGGGGTAGAACTGAAATCCAATCTAAAAAGCCCTCAACAATAGTCTAGAAGTGACAATTTATCACATATATCAACTACCATGTTATAGTATCAATCCTTGCTATTTTCAGCTTAAAGATATGTATCTGCCACAGCAGTCATACACTTTTGCTTCTCTAACATTTGGAAGAAGTATAAAATCATCAGAAATATGTCTAGGACTAGAAGAAATAACCTTTTCAAATCAGGCAGTTTAGGTTACAGCTCCCCCAAGGTACTTTGCAAAACCTATTACAACTATGCCAAGCTTTTGTCTTACTAAAATGACGGTATTGTTTTGTCATACACAGAATGCCTTTAGCAACGTAGCTCTGTGGCTGCATAGTTCACATGTAGCTAGGACCTTTACTAAAGTGAGGTTACTGCAGAGTGTTCTGGATAGTAAAAGATAGAAAGGCTTCAGCAGGAACAGGATAGTAATTCCTGCAGTAAATGTAATACCATTTGTGGATTAAAATGATTATTCATGTGTGACGAGAAAGCTATTGTACAATTTTGTCACATTTTGCAATTTAGTAAACACATCTATCGATTTGAAAAATACTTTTGAAATTCAACAAACTGATTACCAAAGAGGGCTCCCAAATATATAGAATTCTGCTAATTACCATAAGAGAATGTGGACGACATCAGTTTTTACACAAAGCAAAATACAAATGAAATTAATCACTTTATCAATATTTAAAACAAGTACTAATTATGTGTGTATGGTATGAAGATTAAATCAACTAATATGAACATTAAAAAATCATAATAGACAAAAGACAGATAATGTATCTTGCTTATAGCAAATGAAAAAGAATTGAAGCCAGCAGACACTTTCAAAAATAAAAATAACTGACAGCACAACTAATAAAAGCAGTTTCAATGATAAAAGTTCATAAACAGCTTCATTTGTTACTGTCAGTCATGTCTCTAAGAGCTATGATTCACTCCTGCTAGCACGGTGACCTTTGTCATGCTTGAACAAACTGCTCCCCTGCAGTGCACTGACTGAGCTAACTGAAGAATGGCACTCTTACTGAGTAGCCAGATGGGGCAGCTTTGCTTCATTATTTGTGTCTCTGAACTGGAAATTGCAACAGAAGGATTCATTACTATTGGGAGCAGCTCTGCAAAGCTCGTCTGATTTATTAGGGCATAAACTGCTGTAGAGACTATTATGAGACCTAAGCACTCTGTAAGGTCTATGAACTGCATGAGGAAATAAGCATTAGTAACAAAGGATATCAGTCTTCTATCTTAACAGGTTGATTATGTCAGGTACGAAAAACCCATATTCAATAAATATGATGGTATAGATAATGTGTATTAATAAACTCCTTAAAATTTGAGTCTTAAATGTATACAACTATGACTCATGAGAACGAGGACTAGGAATCCACAATTATAAAAGTTTACAGTTGACTAACTGCACCCATAACTGATTAGAATCATTTTGCTTAATTTTCAGTCATCAGTATAATCCCAACATCTCTCCTGTAAAATTGTATTTCATCTCTAGTACCTCCATTCCACTGGCAGATTTTGACACTACTAGCTCTGGCTGTTTATTAGTGCTAAATATTGGAGAAGTTCTCTGTTTATGGATTCATGCCTGCTTAAAGTGGACTTCACTCCTTGCTTTTTATTTTTACTTTTTTCCCTCACATTTAGCTTCAGCTTCAGCTGAGAGTGGAGGTGCTCAGTGGGTCACATACCTTTTTATGGCTGGTGTCAATACTGCTCCCTGATTGGCCAGCAAATTATGTTCTCCAGAATGGTACTGACCTTGGCAGCTTTGTCTCTTGTTTTCCTTTTGTCTAATATGGACATTCTGCTGTCACACAGTATCTCATGCAGCAGCCTGACCAAGCACTGATTAAACCTGATCAATGAGGGAAGACAAGTTCAAATATCATTTGAAAGTGGGATTCAAACTCACTCGACTACCAGATCTAGCAGGCTGCCCAAGGGAATTGAAGTGAAACTGAAACTCATTTAATTTAGAAATACTAGTCGTCACATAGGTGAAGCTTTTACATCTCCTGGGCTATACCTAAATCCAGGTGTCAGACACAATTCTGCATAAGGTATATGCTTAAATAGGTGTTGCACAATTTGGGAAACAAATACAGTCCATGCTTGTTTAGTAAATAATATTTTACTTCACAAAATTATTCACTTATTCCAAATTCACAATTAAGTATTCTATTTTCTAGTCTAAACTTTATTTTTTTGTGTAAGGTTTTGCCAATTCTTTATACCTTCCGATTTAAGGGTTTCCCTGGGCCTTACACCACAGCCTTGCTCAGAGGTTGGACAGGCAATCTTCTTGAAGGCGTGCACAATGTCTCTCTTGTTGGTCAATTGCTGGAGTGCAAGAGCATCCTTTGGCGAGTCACCTTCTGATTTTCTCTCTTTACCGTGAAGATTTGTCTGGCCTCCCTGCACATTCTTTCCCTGACAGTGCACCTAAGATCAGAAACTCCCTATGTGTAAATGTCGTGCTTACCCCTTTGTGGGCAATATATTGCTCCACTTTTTTAATGAAAGACTTTCTAAAATGTAGACTTTTGTACAGCTGTTTACGGATTTGAACTTATTTATGGCAGGCAGTTTGTGAAAATACTAAGGAAGTGAATTTCTACGTGGTGAGTTGCGCTGCTAAGTCGTTGGAAAAAGATTTGCCCCTGTCGGTGGTCAAAAGAGGTACTGTTCATGAGTGCTTCTGGGTCAGCTGATTTGCATACCCATTGCAGTAATGATTGGCATAAATCCCATGTAAAAAATGGATGTAAACGGATGGAGTGTATGGAAAATAGAGTGGAGCCTTTAAAAAGACTGTTCAATCTGCACACTTCAGCAGCAGACTAGGGGACAACTAGGTAAGGAAGGAGCAGTGCTTGACTCACTTAGATGACTTTCAGCTAACTTCACTGTATGTCTCATTAATCTTTTTTCTCATACTTTTCATGAATGTCTACAGCAGGACCATCTAGAGAAGAGCATGGCACCCAGGCACAGAAGAATAACACAGAATTTTTCTGACTTGACCTCCAAGCCCTCCTTGATTAAATTGAATTAAGGAGGCACTCTGGGCATCCTTGCCAACAAGCCTGCCAGGAATCTCATTCGTGCTATTTTGAGGAAGGTGGCACTAGCATCCAGTGCCAACTCTCTCACTTCTCGAACTGCCGACCAGCGGCACAAGAAGTGCAACAACCTCATCAGAGCAGGCAAGGTAACACACCAGACATTTTCCATTTTCTTCAAGATCACGGGGCCTGGGATCCGGAAGCTGGGAGTGGGGGAGATCAGGGTACAGGGCCCGGAGTGGGGGAGATCGGGGATGGGAGATTAGGGGTCAGGACCAGGAGCGGGGAAGATTGGGAGTCAGGGCCAGGAGCGGCGGCGATGTGGGAAGAGGAGAGTGACAGCGATGGGTGGGGGAGGGAAGGAGCGTCAACGACCATCGGCTCCTTTAATGTGGGGTTGGGAGGAGCACAGGGAAAACCAATCTTGGAGAAGGGACCTCAAACAGGCGATAGGCTCCTTATTTGTAAAGGAAGTGTTTCAGGCTTGGGTAAAGGACAATGTATTTTTAGTCCTTACCCAATATGGCAGGCGGCGCACTTCCAGCCGGAAATGTACACACACTTCCTGCCCGCCATATTGGGGCCTTAGTAGTCTGAGTGGAACCCAAACAACGGGAGCTGTGCGGACCAATTTCTAGGCCTATAATTCTGGGATTATTATACTTCTTATTGGCAAGAAAGAAATTGCACACATTTCAATTTATATAAGTATCTCCAACAAGATTTGAAAAATCGGCTTAGTACCTTCCAATCATCATATGACTTAAGACATCCTTTTTATTTCATAAAGAAGCAATGTGATGTGGTTTCACCAGCTAATCACATACCATCACATGGAAGGCATCATGTGGTGTGACCTAAAATAACAGTTTTATCGTTCTCCTTCATTTGCGCGTGTTCTCATTCTTCCCCTTTACCTCACTGTTTGCATTTCTCCAGCATTCCTGCCTTTCCATAAAAGCAAAAAAATTCAACCAAAAAAGATTCGAGATTTTATGCAGCCAACAATGACACCAAGCATAGGATAAGTGATTAATAATGTCTAGTTTAAATGTAGGTTAATTAGTAGCTTCGTTTATGAAATAATTGTTTCTCCCTCCAGGGGAAAATTTCCTCTCTCACACATTTATCCTATCACCCAAGTCATGACGATTTTGTTTGCACTCAGCTTTACAACTAGTTCATACGCGAATTTGTATGTTAGTGTTAATGGAGCATGTTAATGCACTGTCACTGCATTAGTGGTGCTTTTGCTTGTTAAGGACATGTCAAGGAGAGGAGAGCTTTTCCCTAAAGTCCTAAGGTTTGGCAATTAACAAAACGGGATAATGGGCCAGAAATTGCTGCAATGGCAGGTTTGGCGGCAAACGATGTTAATTTTACACTTAAATGCTCACCATTAACATCGCACTATATTTGCGCCACAAATTGCTGCAACCTCGATCTGATAACAGTGCAGCGATGCCAATGTTGCATCTGCGACCTCGTGCATATCGTGCCCAATGGCTTCACCATTGAAAGGAAAGGATAGAGAAAGAAACAGCGTAAAAGACAGAAGTAAATAGGGAAATTTGAGTCAAATGAAATAAAGAGACAGAAAGAGGTATAAAGAGAGGGAGAGAAAGGAATTGGATTAAAAGAGAGAGAGAAAAAAATAGACAGAAAGGAAAAGTAAGAGAATTTTTTTTTTAAAACAAGCAGAGAAAGAGAGCATTATAACAGAGTTGTGTTTGGAAATTGCTGTATTGGTCCTTGAGAAGTTAATAAATGAATGGCAGGGTATATGTGCGTCCTTGACCCATGAAGTGTAGAACCAGCGGCCCCATCCAGCATGATCAGTAACAGTGGAAACCCCGGTGGATATGTCATTGCACTGTGTTCATAGGAACCTCTGGGAACAATTTAATACCTGCGAGAGTGAGACTCCACAGCTTCACTGATCCCTCTTTTGAACTCCAAGATTGATTGTCATGTCAGGACCAAAAATCACGTAATTAACAGGGTCCTCTATGACATTAATTGCCAGCCCTAAATGGCTGTGGCAGGAATAATTCGTAATAATGTTGTAAATTCAGCAATTTCAGGATCACCATTAAGTTCAGTGGGGAGCCTCACGGTGAGAAGGGACTTTTATCAGCTTTGGCAATGCTAATGGCAGAGTGATGCAAATCAGCCAGCAATTTGTGGAGAATCAGAACTCATAGTGTATTTCTATCACTCTACAAATTGTTGGATATTTTATGAATTAATAATAGTGAGCAAAGTTAATTTGTCATTTTAATGACACAACTTCCCAGTAATTTCTGGCCCAGAGACAACTGTTCAGATGTGGCATTCCAGCAGTGGAATGGAAGGATCTGTAAAGTTGCCTGAACAGAACAAATGGGAATAAGTGTGACTTCATTTCATTTGTAATGACCAGCTTAAAGGTTCCATGCTGAATATCCATCTTTGTTTGAGGCTCCGATCACAGCATGACCTCAGCCATAAAAACTGGGCACATGAGAAGCCCTGGACATGGCCTGCTGAAGTAGACTTCTTAAAGGGAGATGATAGTTTCTGCTGCAGGTAAGTTTTTTTTTCTGTTTTCAACTTTGTCTTGGTGTAGTTTGCTTCATGCATTAGTTGGTTTGGCTGGGTAGTCCTGCATTTTTGCACTCTTTCCTGATGGACCTTTCTTTCATTATTCTCAGTTACTGCTGGCATTTGAACTGCAGCATGCAAGGAGGTAAGGATGGATATTCCTTTGGTGGTTCTGACCATGTTGTACTATTGAGATGAGGAAGGGCAGGTGTAAAGGTATCTGAGGTATTTTAGCCATACCCATCAAGACTTGAGATCATCATTTATAGAACACTCTAAATGTTTCTGGAAGTGCTAGAGAAGGCCTGACTTATTTGCAGTTTTTTTTATTCATTCATGGGATGTGGGCGTTGCTGGCGAGACCAGCATTTATTGCCCATCCGAAGTGCCCTTGAGAAGGTGGTGGTGAGCCGTCTTCTTGAACCGCTGCAGTCCATGTGGTGATGGTATTCCCATAGTGCTGTTCGGGAGGGAGTTCCAGGATTTTGACCCAGCGACGATGAAGGAATAGCAATGTACTTCCAAGTCAGGATGGTGTGTAACTTGGAGGGGAACTTGGAGGTGATAGTGTTTCCATGTGCCTGCTGCCCTTGTCCTTCTAGGTCGCAGGTTTGTGAGGTGTTGTCGAAGAAACCTTGGCGAGTTGCTGAAGTGCATCTTGTAGATGGTACACACTGCAGCCACGGTACGCCGGTGGTGGAGGAAGTGAATGTTTAAGGTGGTAGATGGGGTGCCAATCAAGCAGGCTGCTTTGTCCTGGATGGTGTCGAGCTTCTTGAGTGTTGTTGGAGATGCACTCATCCAGGCAAGTGGAGAGTATTCCATCTTGTGCCTTGTAGATAGTGGAAAGGCTTTGGGGAGTCAGGAGTTGAGTCACTCGCCGCAGAATACCCAGCCTCTGACCAGCTCTTATAGTCACAGTATTTATGTGGCTGATCCAGTTAAATTTCTGGTCAATTGTGACACCCATCATATTGATGGCGGTGAATTCAGTGATGGTAATGCCATTGAATGTCAAGGGGCAGTGGTTAGACTGTCTCTTGTTGGAGATAGTCATTGCCTGGCACTTGTGTGGCGCGAATGTTACTTACCACTTATCAGCCCAAGCTTGAATGTCATCCAGGTCTTGCTACATGTGGGCATGGACTCCTTCCTTATCTGAGGAGTTGCGAATGGAACTGAACACTGTGCAATCATTAGCGAACATCCCCACTTCTGGCCTTATGATGGAGGTAAGGTCATTGATAAAGCAGCTGAAGATTGTTGGGCCGAGGACATTGCCCTGAGGACCTCCCGCTGCAATGCCCTGGGGCTGAGATGATTGGCCTCCAACAACTACAACCATCTTCTTTTGTGCTAGGTATGGCTCCAGCCAATGGCGAGTTTTCCCCCTAATTTCCATTGACTTCAATTTTACTAGGGCTCCTTGATGCCACACAATGTCAAATGCTGCCTTGAGGTCAAGGCAGTCACTCTCACCTCACCTCTGGAATTCAGCTCCTTTGTCCATGTTTGGACCAAGGCTGCAATGAGGTCTGGAGTCGAGTGGTCTTGGCGAAACCCAAACTGCGTATCGGTGAGCAGGTTATTGGTGAGTAAGCGCCGCTTGATTGCACTGTCGATGACACCTTCCATCACTTTGCTGATGATTGAGAGTAGACTGATGGGGCTGTAATTAGCCGGATTGGATTTGTTCTGCTTTTTGTGGACAGGACATACCTGGGCAGTTTTCCACATTGCCAGATAGATGCCAGTGTTGTAACTGTACCGGAACAGCTTGGCTAGAGGTGCAGCTAGTTCTGGAGCAGAAGTCTTCAGCATGACAGCCGGGATGTTGTTGCGGCCCATAGCCTTATCTGTATCCAGTGCACTCAGCGTTTCTTGATATCACGTGGAGTGAATCGAATTGGCTGAAGACTGGTGGGGACCTCAGGAGGAGGCCGAGATGGACCATCCACTTGGCACTTCTGGCTGAAGATAGTTGCGAATGCTTCAGCCTTGCTTTTTGCACTCACGTGCTGGGCTCCGCCATCATTGACAATGGGGATGTTCATAGACCCTCCTCCTCCCATTAGTTGTTTAATGGTCCACCACCATTCATGACTAGATGTGACAGGACTGCAGAGGTTTGATCTGATCCGTTGATTGTAGGATCTCTTAGCTCTGTCTATAGCAAGCTGTTTCCGCTGTTTAGCATGTATGTAGTCCTGTGTCGTAGCTTCACCAGGTTGGCACTTAATTTTTAGGTACGCCTGGTGCTGCTCCTGGCATGCTCTTCTACACTCCTCATTGAACCAGGGTTGGTCCTCTGGCTTGATGGTAATGGTAGAGTGAGGGATATGCCGGGCCATGAGGTTACAGATTGTGATGGAATACAATTTTACTGCTGCTGATGGCTCACAGCGCCTCATGGATGCCCAGTTTTGAGCTGCTAGATCTGTTCTGAATCTATCCCATTTAGCACGGTTGAAGTGCCACACAACACGATGGTGGGTGTCCTCAGTGTGAAGACGGGCTTCATCTCCACAAGGACTGTGCGGTGGTCACTTATACCAATACCGTCATGAACAGATGCATCTGCTACAAATAGATTGGTGAGGGCGAGGTCAAGTAGGTTTTTCCCTCGTGTTGGTTCTCTCACCACCTGCCACAGGCCCAGTCTGAAAGCAATGTCCTTCAGGACTCGACCAGCTCGCTCAGTAGTAGTGCTACTGAGCCACACTTGGTGATGGACACTGAAGTCCCTCACACAGAGTCCCCCCACTCTGCTTCACAGACAGGCTGCCGCAGAGTTGTGCCACGTGCTGCCCGATTACCTATATAGCAATCAATGAACAGATCAGGGACAGTTCTTCCTGTAGAAGTCAAAGTTAAACATGCTACTGGATGTTTGCAAGCCACCCAGGGAGACATCTACCACGTTAATCAATATGCTGTGCACACATGTATCAAGCAAGCGATAAATGCTATATTTTCAAGGGACAACACCTTCATCATTTTTCCTGTAGAAAGGAGGCATCAGCTAGACATTAACACAGGTTCCCAGAGTCCAAACCATTGCAAATGGTACTCATGTAGGCATCAGGGCATTTCATATTCTTCAAAACAAAAGGGTTGCACTCATTTAGTGTTCAATTGGTTTCTGGCTGCAGAAACATCATCACGCATGTCAGTGGCTGTTGTCCAGGAAAAGAAGAAAGAACTTGTATTTATGTAGCACATTTCACATCGATGTCCCAAAGTGCTTATAGAATCATAGAACAGTACAGCACAAAAGGAGGCCATTCAGTCCATTGCGTCTTTGCTGGCTCTTTCGAAGAGCAATCCAGTTAGTCCCACTCCCTCTGCTCTTTCCCCATATCCCTGCAATTTTTTCTCCTTTAAGTATTTATCCAATTCCCTTTCGAAGGCTACTATTGAATCTGTATCCACCACCCTATCAGCCAGTGCATTCCAAATCCTAACCACTCATTGCGTAAAAATATTTTTCCTCAAGTCGCCACTGGTTCTTTTGCCAATCACCTTAAATCTGTGCCCTCCAGTCATCGACCCTTCAGCCATTGGAGACAGTTTCTCTTTATTTACTTTATCTAAATCCTTCAGGATTTTAAACACCTCTAACAAATCTCCTCTTAGTCTCTTCTGCTCGAAGGAGAACAACCCCAGCTTCTCTAGTCTATCCACGTTACTGTAATTCCTCATCCCTGGAACCATTCTAGTAAATCTCTTCTGCATCTTTTCCAAAGTCTTCACGTCCTTCCTAAAGTGTGGTGCCCAGAATTGGACACAATACTCCAGCTGGGGCCGAACTAGTGTTTTATATAGGTTTAGCGTAACTTCCTGGCTTTTGTACTCTCTGCCTCTATTTATAAAGCCCAGGATCCTATATGTTTTACTAACTATAATAAAAACAGAAAATGCTGGAGATACCCAGCAGGTCAGGCAGCATCTGTGAAGAGAGAAACAGAGTTAACGTTTCAGGTCGATAACCTTTCGTCAGAACTGGCGAAAGGTCATTGACCTGAAACGTTAACTCTGTTTCTCTCTCCACAGATGCTGCCTGACCTGCTGGGTATCTCCAGCATTTTCTGTTTTTATTTCAGATTTCCAGCATCTGCAGTATTTTCTTTTTGTATTCGTGTTTTATTAACTGCTTTGTGAACCTGTTCTGCCACTTTCAAAGATTTGTGCATAAGCACCCCCCAGGTCTCTCTGTTCTTGCACCCCCTTTAAAATTGTACCATTTAGTGTGTATGGTCTCTCCTCATTCTTCTTACCAAAATGTATCTCCTCACACTTCTCTGCATTGAATTTCATCTGCCATGTGTCTGCCCATTCCACCAGCCTGTTTATGTCTTCTTGAAGTCTATCATTATCTTCCTCACTGTTTAATACACTTTCAAGTTTCGTGTCATCTGCAAATTTCGAAATTGTGCCCTGTACCCACAAGTCCAAATCACTAATGTATATCAAAAACAGCAGTGGTCCTAGTTCTGAACCTTGGGGCACGCCACTGTATACCTCCCTGCAGTCTGAAAAACAGCCATTCACCACAACTCTCTGTTTTTTATCCCTTAGCCAATTTTGTACCCATGCTGCTACTGCCCCTTTTATCCCATGGACTTCAATTTTGTTAAAAGCCTATTATGTGGTACTTTATCAGACACCTTTTGAATGTCCATATGCACAACATCAACTGCACTGCCCTCATCCACGCTCTGTTATCTCATCAAAAAACTCAATCAAGTTAGTCAAACACGATTTGCCCTCAACAAATCCATGCTAGCTCTCTTTTATTAGACCATGCTTGTCCAAGTGGCTGTTAATTTTTTCCTGGATTATTGTTTCTAAAAGCTTCCCCACCACCGACGGTAAACTGACTGGCCTGTAATTGCCAGGTTTATCCTTCTCCCCTTTTTTGAAGAAGGATGTAACATTTGCAATCCTCCAGTCCTTTGGCACCACCCCTGTATCTAAGGAGGATTGGAAGATTGTGGCCAGCACCTCCACAATTTCTACGCTTACTTCCCTCAGTAACCTAGAATGCGTCCCATCCAGACCGGGTGACTTATCTACTTTAATTACTGCCAGCCAGCCTAGCACCTTCTCGTTATCTATTTTTATCTCATATAGTATCCCAGCAACCTCCTCGTTTACCATAGCTTTGGCAAAGTCCTCTTCCTTGGTAAACAACGATGCTAAGTATTCATTTAGTACCTCAGCCGTGCCTTCTGCCTCCACCAATAGTTCTCCATTTTGTTCCCTAATCAGTCCCACTGCTCCTCTGACAACCAATGTTCCCTAATTTTTTTTCTGTGCGTGTTCCCTTTAACTGGCTACATGGCCCATTCGCATTTTCGCACATGCGTGGTTAATTCCATTGAAAAGCCGACAAGCGGCCTGCATGGGACCTCCAGACCGCTGCATGGACGCGCAGCTTAGCAGGAACGTTGCTGACAATCCTTTTACTGTTAATATGCCTATAGAAGACCTTTGGATTCCCCTTTATGTTAGCCACCAATCTATTCTCGTACAATCTATTTGCCCCTCTTATTTCCTTTTTCACTTCTCCTCTGTACTTTTTATATTCAGCCTGTATTCTCCCTTGTATTATCAAGCTGACATCTGCCATATGCCCCCTTTTTCTGCTTCACCCTACTCTCTAACGCCTTCGTCATCCAGGGAGCTCTGGCTTTAATTGCCCTCCCTTTCCCCCTTGTGGGAATGTACCTCGACTGTACCAGAACCATCTCCTCGTTAAAGGCCGCCCAGTGCTCCATTACATTTTTGCCTGTCAATTTAACTTCCCAGCCAATTAATTACTTTCAAAGTGTTGTCACTGTTATTATGTAGGCAAATGTAGCAACCAATTTGCAGACAGCACATCCCACAAAGAGCAATGAGACCAGTTCCTCCCTTTTGGTGATGTTGGCTGAGGATGAATATTGGCCAGAGGACTGGGAGAGCTCCCTCTTCTTCTTCAAATAGTGCATCCACCTTAACAGGCAGACAAGTGCTCAGTTTATCATCTCATCCAACAGGCCGCACCTTCAAACACACAGTATTCCCTCATTACAGTACTGATATTTATTGAATAGCTGTGAATTAATAACTTTGTAACAGAATAATTGAAGGGTGAATGATGGTTTATAATAATTAGGACCATTGAGACATTTCCAACATATCAGTAATAAAGTAATTATAAAAGCACCCTGCAGAATCTGTTGCTGCTTTGCATCTTTTTTTACTTTGTTTTTAACAATTATTCCTTTTATATAAATCAATTTTCCTTTTCCCACTACACAAATTATATATTTATTGACTGGGATTCCAAGGTGTCTGCATTATTTGAAGGTAAATAAACACTGTGTGAAAAACTTAGGAAAAAAGGACTATCTTTTGCATCCACAGCTGCTGATCTCACTGAGAAACCCTCTAAAAGCAAAGGAGCACCTTTCCTCTGCTATCACCCCCACCTTCAAGAAAAGTGAACTATGTAGCTCAGATACAATGAAAGAGCGAGTACAAAAGGGTCATCTACAATGCTTCAAATGTTATCTCCTAGAGGGTGTGACAGTTCCCAGTTAATGTCATCGTTAATGGGCCCCACAAGAATTATGTGCAGAAGTAAGGAGCTTCTGATACCAGCTAATCCTCCTTATTTGCAGACATGTATGAGGAACGTGAATAACGTAATTGACTCAGTCGGGAATTTCCCTCCATGTAGCTGGCACCTGTGCTTTTACTGGAGGGTGCCAAATAGAGCCACTCTCCTTTAGTGCTGCTCCTGCAGTCACATCTCAAAACTTTACAGGATCAAAGGGAGCAACATTGGCCACAGGTCTCCGTTGTGCTATTGTATACAATTAGTCCACTTTTCTTCCACCATCGCATCTTTCCTTTTTATGGTGAGCTGCAACTGCCTTGCTGCATTTTATCTTCCCCAGCCAAGTCTGCTTCAGGCCAAGGTCTTTAAGTAAGTTGTTTTTATGTGCTGGTAGTCTAATCAAATTAGGGAGACATTGCAAAATTTGGTGTGCCCCACTCTCTAAGAGTGCCACGAATCACCACAACCCCGGGATTGCAACATTGGGACTATACCCCATTATTTCTATTTAATTCCAGTTCTTTTCAGTCTTCTTCTTAGGCAGTCCCTCGGAACCGAAGATGACTTGCTTCCACATTAAAAGTGATTTCTCAGGTGACTGATGAGTCCAATGCGGGACCTACAGTCTCTGTCACAGGTGGGGCAGACGGTGGTTGAAGGGGCGGGTGGGTGGGGTGCTTGGGTTGACGTGCGCTCCTTCCGCTTGGCTTCCGGCGAAGAGACTCGAGGTGTTCGGCGCCTTCCTGGATGCTTCTCCTCCACTTTGTACGGTCTTGGGCCAGGGATTCCCAGGTGTCGGTGGGGATGTTGCACTTTTTCAAGGAGGCTTTGAGGGTGTCCTTGAAGCGTTTCCTCTGCCCACCTGGGGCTCTCTTGTCGTGTTGGAGCTCCGAGTAGAGCGCTTGTTTTGGGAGTCTCGTATCGGGCATGCGGACAATGTGACCCATCCATCGGAGCTGATCGAGCATGGTCAAAGCTTCGATGCTGGGGATGTTGGCCTGAGCGAGAACACTGACGTTGGTGCACCTATCCTGCCAATGGATTTGCAGGATCTTGTGGAGGCAACGTTGGTGGTACCTCTCCAGTGCTTTGAGGTGCCTGCTGTACATGGTCCATGTCTCTGAGGCATACAGGAGGGCGGGTATTACTACTGCTCTGTAGACCATGAGCTTGGTGCCGGGTTTGAGGTCCTAGTCTTCAAACACTCTCTTCCTCAGGCGACCGAAGGCTGCACTGGCACACTGAAGGCGGTGTTGGACTTCGTCATCGACGTCTGCCCTTGTTGACAGTAGGCTCCCGAGGTATGGAAAGTGGTCCACGTTGTCCAAGGCCTTGTCATGGATTTTGATAATTGGGGGGGCAGTACTGTGTGGCAGGGGCAGGTTGGTAGAGGACCTTTGTCTTATGGATGTTTAGTGTAAGGCCCATGCTCTCGTACGCTTCGGTGAAGGTGTTAACGATGGTTTGGAGTTCGACCTCCGAGTGTGCGCAGGCGCAAGCGTCGTCTGCATACTGTAATTCGACGACAGAGGAAGGGACGACCTTGGATTTGGACTGGAGGCGACGGAGGTTGAACAGTTTCCCGTTTGCTCTGTAAATTAGCTCCACTCCAGCGGGGAGCTTACTGAGGGTGAGATGGAGCATTGCCGCAAGGAAGATCGAGAAGAGCGTTGGTGTGATGACACAGCCTTGCTTGACCCCGGTCCGTACATGAATTGGGTCTGTGGTGGAACCGTTGGTCAGGATCACGGCTTGCATGTCGTCGTGAAGCAGGCGGAGGATGGTGACAAACTTTTGAGGGCAGCCGAATTTGAGGAGGACACTCCATAATCCCTCAAGGTTGATAGTGTCAAAGGTCTTTGTGAGGTCAAAGAAGGCCATGTACAGCAGTTGGTGCTGTTCCCTGCATTTCTCTTGTAATTGGCGCGCGGTGAAGATCATGTCCATTGTGCCCCTTAGTGGACGGAATCCGCATTGCGACTCTGGGAGGAGCTCTTCAGCCACTGGGAGAAGGCGATTGAGGAGGATTCTTGCGATGACTTTCCCTGTGGCAGACAGCAGGGAAACTCCTCTGTAATAACCGCAATCGGACTTGTCACCTTTCTTGAAGATGGTCACAATTACGGCGTCTCTGAGATCCCCTGGCATGCTCTCCTCCTTCCAGATAAGAGAAATTAGTTCATGAATTCGCACCAGTAGTGCTTCTCCGCCATGCTTTAGTGCCTCGGCAGGGATTCCATCTGCTCCTGAGGCCTTGTTGTTCTTCAGTTGTCGGATGGCCTTTTCAACCTCATGCCTGTTCTTTTCAGTATTACTGTGTTAATTTGGTAATACATGAGAGTTTATTCAGCCCTAACACTTTATTTTCTACTGGTGAATATGTAATTGTTAGATAATAATAACTACTGTAACAGAGAAATCAAAGCATTCAAAGTTGAAGTTACAAGTGGATTTTTAAAAAAAAATCTACAATGAGAATGACTATCGAACCTAAAATTTGAAAGCCAGCTCTATCAGTTTGTGTCAGAGTTTCTACAACACATCAGCCTTTCAAACTGCATTTTAACAACAGTCGAACAAACCTGCTCCAGTATTGATGCCCATCTTTATTTCTTATCCCAAAATCTAGTGCTTCATTTGCTGAACCTTAACCAAATTACCTTTTATAAAGTCCCTGACACTTGCCAGAGAACAAATCAACTCTACTTAGGTCTTCACAATGGATTTAAAGACATTGCCACCTTTTCACTGTTCCTATTGATTGTGAATACTGAAGCACACAATAGCTGCAACAGTGATTGCACTTGCTTTTGAGATAGTTCTGATTTTTAAATGAAGCTTAAAACTACCCTTTAAATGAGGTGCAGAGCCATTTATTTTGCTACCAGTGGGACAATGGGCTGAGATTGTAACAGAGAAGACAGAAAATGAGTTACACTTTCACAGAATTCTTTCAGCTTCTCTACATTCAAGGGTTGACATCTTTTCAATTATGTGGACTACAAAAGCAGATTTGATTCCTTATACTACCACAACAAAATATTCCATTTCATAATGAAATAGTTCCATTACATATCGTAACACAATGGCAATCTGGCAGCTTTAGCAGAAGAGTTCTCTCATTCAAAGGATCTGAGTTTGTCTATAATTTAGAATTAGTTCCTCTCAATGGATCAATATTGTTGGCATTCAGCTGACTGAGTACTTTAAGTACTCTCCGACACCTCCTCCTACCTCCACCTGGACCATGACCCCACTACCGAACATCAAACCACCATTTCCAAGACCGTCACTGACCTCATCTCCTCTGGAGATCTTCCCCCCACGGCCGCCAACCTCATAGTTCCCCAACCCCGCACAGCCCGCTTCTACCTCCTTCCCAAGATCCACAAACAGGACTGCCCCGGTAGACCCATCGTTTCAGCCTGTTCTTGCCCCACGGAACTTATCTCTTCCTATCTCGACTCTATTTTTTCTCCCCTTGTCCAGTCTCTTCCCACCTACATCCGCGACTCTTCCGACGCCCTCCACCATTTTAACAGTTTCCAGTTTCCCGGCCCCAACCGCCTCCTCTTCACTATGGACGTACAATCCCTCTACACCTCCATTCCCCACCAGGATGGCCTGAGGGCGCTCCGCTTCTTCCTTGAACAGAGGCCCAACCAGTCCCCATCCACCACCACCCTCCTCCGCCTGGCTGAACTTGTTTTCACATTGAACAACTTCTCCTTTGACTCCATCCATTTCCTCCAAATTAAAGGTGTTGCTATGGGTACCCGCATGGGTCCTAGCTATGCCTGCCTTTTCGTGGGATATGTGGAACACTCTTTGTTCCAGTCCTACTCGGGTCCCCTCCCTCACCTCTTTTTCCGGTACATTGATGACTGTATCGGTGGCGTCTCCTGCTCTCGCCCTGAACTAGAACATTTCATTCACTATGCTTCCAATTTCCACCCTTCCCTCAGCTTCACATGGTCCATCTCCGACTCTTCCCTTCCCTTCCTCGACTTCTCCGTCTCCATCTCTGGGGATAGGTTATTGACTAACATTCACTCCAAGCCCACTGACTCCCACAGCTACCTGGACTACACTTCCTCCCACCCCGCCTCCTGTAAGGACTCTATTCCATTCTCCCAGTTTCTCCGTCTCTGCCGCATCTGCTCTGATGATGCCACCTTCCATACCAGTGCTTCGACATGTCTTCCTTTTTCCTCAACCGAGGATTCCCCTCTACCGTGGTCGACACGGCCCTCGACCGTGTCCGTTCTATCTCCCGCACTTCTGCCCTCACCCCTGCCCCTCCCTCCCGGAACCACGATAAAGTTCCCCTTGTCCTCACCTTTCACCCCACCAGCCTCCACATTCAACGGATCATCCTCCGCCATCTCCAGCGTGATCCCACCACCAAACGCATCTTCCCCTCACCTCCCCTTTCAGCATTCCGCAGGGACCGCTCCCTCCGCGACACCCTAGTCCACTCCTCTACCACCCCCAGCACCCACAGAATCACAGAATCCCCACAGTGCAGATAGAGGCCATTTCGGCCCATATCCCACCCTATCCCCGTAACCCCACGTATTTAATCCCCCCTAACACTAAGGGTCAATTTATCATAGCCAAATCAACCTAACCCGCACATCTTTGGACTGTGGGAGGAACCCGGAGCACCCGGAGGAAACCCACGCAGACACGGGGAGAATGTGCAAACTCCACACAGTCACCCGAGGCCGGATTCGAACCCGGGTCCCTGGCGCTGTGAGGCAACAGTGCTAACCACTATGCCACCGTGTTCCTTCCCCTTCCCCTTCGCCCGACACCTTCCCGTGCAAGCGCAGGAGATGCAACACATGCCCTTATACCTCCCCTCTTCCCACTGTCCAGGGCCCCAAACACCCCTTCCAGGTGAAACACCGATTTACTTGTACTTCCTGCAATTTAGTATACTGTATTCGCTGCTCACGATGTGGTCTCCTCTACATTGGGGAGACCAAACGCAGATTGGGTGACCGCTTTGCGGAACACCTCCGTTCAGTCCGTAAGGGGGACCCTGAGCTCCCGGTCGCCTGTCACTTTAATTCACCGCTTCACTCCCACTCTGACCCCACCGTCCTCGGCCTATTACACTGTTCCACGGAAGCGCAGCGTAAGCTCGAGGAACAGCACCTCATCTTTCGTTTAGGCACGCTACTGCCCTCTGGACTCAATATCGAGTTCAACAATTTTAGATCATAACCTGAGCCCCATCACATTTATATTTTATTTTCTCATCCACCCTTTTATTTGCCCCCCCCTTTTTTTTTCCTCCTAGAAGCTGGCAGCTGTCCTTCATTCTGCCATTGCATTTCACACTTCTTTCAGCCTTAACCTGTCACATTAACACCACCTCTTGCCTTGATATCTCTTAATGTCTCTTAATCTCTCCTTTTGTTCTTTTATCCCCTCCCCCTTTTCCCAGCTTTATCCTTGCTTTAAATCTATTTGATTTCCTGCTGTCTCCAGTTCTGATGAAAGGTCTTCGACCTGATACGTTAACTCTGTTTCTCTCTCCACGGATGCTGCCTCGCCTGCTGAGTTTTTCCAGCGTTTTCTGTTGTTATTTTGAGTACTTTAAGGTAATGGAGGGTTTCATTTTTAATGGTAGAAAAAGTTATCAGAAATTGTTCTATCCCACAGAAGCACACCTCTTATTGGCTAATAACAGAGTCATCGCCTAGCCTTCAAAGAAGTAGAAATATGCTAATTATTAGCAAGAGTAAGAAATCTACTGAGGTATCAAATACATGCTAACTACTCAATTGTAACTTGATATATATATAATAATTGTATTAGAATGTGTTAAGTCTGTAATACAATTTAAAGGTTCAGATAAAGTTATGCTTAGTGTATTGTTGTGCGAAGAGAAAGAAGAGTTTGTGTTGTTAAATGGAAATCAATACTGTGTTATAACTTGGAAGTTTACTTAAGGCAAGCTTGTGCATAAAACATGTGACTGACCAGAAGGCTCTATAAAATCAATTTGGTCAGCAATCAGTGTACAGAGAAAAAAATAAAGAACTTGCTCTTATCTCACTCTCAGGATATCTCAAAGTACTTCATATTCAATTAATTACCATTAAAGTGCAATGACTGTAGATTGTGGAGGCAAATGTGGCGGCCAATCTGAGTACTACAAGGCCCACAAACTAAATGATGAATGAGCAATTAGTCTGTTGTTGGTGGTGTTGGTTGAGGGAAGAATGGTGGCCAAGGCACCAGGAGAACTCTCTTCTATTTTTCAGATTGTGCAATGGAATCTTTTACATTCACCTAAAATGCAGATGGGCCATCAGTTTTACATCTCATCTAGAAGATGGCACCTCCAACAATGTAGCACTCCCTTAGTACTGGTCTGACTTGTTAACTTAGATTATGAGCTCAAGTGTTGTTGTGTGATTTGAACCTGTGACCTTCTGACCTAAAGCAGAGAGGGCTACCAATTGAGCAGAACTGGCACCTGTTTAACACAATTAGCAAACAACCTGTGAAGATTTTTGAAAAGAAGCATTTAAGACAGAAATGTTTATGTGCCACAAGGTAATGATTTGTTGTCAAAAAGTCACAAGACAATTTAATCAGGGGAGGGAGGCCTGTAATACCGCGGCGCTACGTGCTGATGTGCGTGGCGCTGTTGCATGTAGCGCCGCGATATTCAGTTGTAGCACCCCAAGAAGGAGGTGGAGCGCTTCCAGTAGCGTTCCACCTCCTGCTTGGGGCGCTACAACTGAATTTCCAGCGGTGGCGCGCTAATTTTAGCGCCCCGGTGACGTTAGCGCCCCAAAAGGGGTGACACACAATTTTTCCCCCTAAATGTTTTTATATTCACGTAACGTAATGACAGCAGCAGTCCTCAGGAATACCTCACCAATTGCCAATAAGGGTTAGTAATCCTGGAGAGTTGAAACTGCTGTGATATTAAAAATTACCCACTATATATTTAGTAATCTGGTGTTACTCTCTAATTCACATTAAAAATTGCTAGAAACAATGAGAGTGTTCATAAACATGTATCATCTTAATGAGGAAAACAAAGAAAATCACTCTGAATCTGGTTAAACCTATTTGACTTTTAAATTTGTATTTATAATTTGAATTCTCCCATTATTACCTCTACTGTAAGCACAATATATATTTTATACAACAAATGTTCAAACATTTGAGAAATCCTGTGTATAGGCTGGTTAACACATGTATGCCTGTATTTTCCTCATGGATGTAAAGCATTTTGGATAAATAGTGTTTGTACAGCAGTCTGTGCAATGCATTATTTTTTGCCTAAATGCAATTTCCTGTCATGTGTAAAGTTTTACAATATAAACAACAGAAGTGGACGGGGAAAATATCATTTGTTAAGGGATTGTTAACTGGTTGTTAATGTCAAAAATGTATCTGTTGAGCTGGTTCTGTAGAAACTGTTGCGAGATTTTCTCAATGGAAATTCAATCTGAAACAGGAGACATTCTTGGCTAGTGAGCTCTGTCACTGATTTTCAAACAGAAGCCAAGCTCTTCAAGTCTTAGTAGCTTTTGTTAGTTTCAGCTCAATATTGGAACAACCACCACTTAGAAAGAATGAACTTGCATTTATATAGCACCTTTCATGACCTCAGAACATCCCAAAGCACTTTACAGCAATAAAATACTTTTGAAGTGTAGTCACTGTAATGTAGGGAAATGTGGCGGCCACATTGTGCACAACAAGCTGCAACAAACAGCTATCAGATGAATGACCAGATAATCTGTTTTAGTGATGTTGGGTGAGAGATAAATGTTCACCAGGCCACTGGGAGCACTCTCCTGCTCTTCTTCAAATAGTGCCATGGGATATTTTACATCCACCTGAGAGGGCAGGTGGGGTCTCCATTTAATGTCTCATCCGAAAGACAGCACCCTCCAACAGTGCAGCAACCCCTCAGTACTTCACTGAAGTGTAAGCCTATGTGTTTAAGTCTTTGGAATGAGGCTAAAACCCACAAGTTTCTGATTCAGAGACAAGAGTGCTACTACCACTGAGCCAAGGCTGACACCATCTAGCACCACAATCATACTGCTCATCCTCAGCTGAGCCCTGTTAGTACTACACAACTCACTCCATGATGCCTAGTTACCTATAACCTAATTCCTTTCTTTGTGGGAGTTGGATAGTTTCATAAGTATCTAATAGTAACCCCATTTTGGCCGTCCATTCCATTTAAGGTTGGCTGACCTCCCTGCTGTCATTTCCTGGACAAGTCAGTCCCTTCTGAAATGGGAAGTAGTCATTTTCTCGCAGTTGTTAGTTTCAGAAATATATGAATAACAGGACTCTATCAATAACTCTCAGTACACAGAAATAAAACACAAACTTGTCATCTGTAACTTCATAACTGTTAGTAGGCTAGAATCACTGGTTTTACTGTGGGTTATTGTTATCAAGGGTCAACCTGAAGAAGACATGTGCTGAAATGTACAAAAATATTTTGTTATTACTTTGTTTTCTTTACAGTTGAGTGAATAAATTGCTGGATTTACAAATGTTCACACTACTCAATAGTAAAACAGCTTGTTAGCTGCTTATGAAGTGTGAAACTCACCATCAGTACAGGAACATCCTCAATGATCAGGCAAGAGTAAAAATTTGTGAGCCAAAAACCCAAGAAGAAGAAACCAAAATACACCCACTATTTTGGGATGTGATTCTCGTGAACAGAAAATTAGGAAAATATAGACTGTGGCATCATTAATCCATAACTGTACCAATTTCCGTACAGTACTGATGCATTTTTTAATGTTTTGGTACTACATGAGTGAAGGAGCTAAACAATAAATTAGTCCAAATCAAGTAGAACTTCTGCTGTCAGTACAAGCAATTGTATGATGATTACAGAAACCTTAAAATATGATGTAAAATATTTGCAGCTTACCTTTCGATCTGGCCAGTTGTATTTTGCAAATACTGTATCATAAGTATCCACAGCTCCATCAGTAACCAGCATAATAGCTTGGCTGCAAGTGCTTCCATGACCTGTGTTGTTAAACTAGGAAAAGCAGAATACAGGAAGAGAGAGCATTGTTAGAATAACTATTTCTTACATGAAGAGATAACTTCAAAATGTAAAGTGCCCCACCATCAGCACAAAGTGTTCTTCACTTGTGGAATGAACAAGTATTTAACAACCCCATATCCAGTACGTTTCTTGTATTTTTCTTTTGTTTATTTGAGCTAGGCAGTTTGAACAGTTTACATTGTTCTTCCATTGATAATAAAGGGGGGGTGGGATCTAGATGAATGGCCCTCTTGGCCCTTTAAACGGGAAATTAGAGACACGTGCAATAAGGGCACAGCAGTCATCATGGGTGACTTCAATCTACATATAGATTGGGCTAACCAAGTTAGTAACAATACTGTGGAGGAGGAATTCCTAGAGTGTATACGGGATGGTTTCCTGGACCAATATGTCGAGGAACCAACTAGAGATCAGGCCATCTTAGACTGGGTATTATGTAATGAGAAAGGATTAATTAGCAATCTTGTTATGTGAGGCCCCTTGGGGAGGAGCGACCATAATATGATAGAATTCTTCATTAAGATGGAGAGTGAAGTAGTTGACTCAGAGACTGCGGTCCTGAATTTAAATAAAGGAAACTACGATGGTATGAGGCGCGAGTTGGCTAGGATGGATTGGGGAGTGTTACTTAAAGGGTTGACGGTGGATAGGCAATGGCAAACATTTAAAGATCGCATGGATGAACTGCAGAATTTGTTCATCCCTGTTTGGCATAAAAATAAAACAAAAAAGGTGACTCAACCGTGGCTAACAAGGGAAATTAGGGATAGCATAAGATCCAAGGAGAGGACATATAAATTGGCCAGAAAAAGCAGCAAACCTGAGGATTGGGAGCAGTTTAGGATTCAGCAAAGGAGGACAAAGGGATTAATTAAGAGGGGGGAAATAGAATATGAGTGTAAGCTTGCAGGGAACATAAAAACTGACTGTAAAAGCTTCTATAGATATGTGAAGGGAAAAAGATTGGTAAAGTCAAGCGTAGGTCCCTTGCAGTCAGAATCAGGGGAATTTATAATGGGGAACAAAGAAATGGCAGACCAATTAAGTACATACTTTGGTTCTGTCTTCACAAAAGAGGACACAAATAACCTCCCAGAGATGTCGGGGAACATAGGGTCTAATGAGAGGGAGGAATTGAATGAAATCAGTATTTGTAGGGAAATGGTGTTAGGGAAATTGACGAGATTGAAGGCCGATAAATCCCCAGGGCCTGATAATCTACATCCTAGGGTACTTAAGGAAGTGGCCCTAGAAATAGTAGATGCATTGCTGGTCATTTTCCAAAATTCTATAGACTCTGGAACAGTTCCCATGGATTGGAGGATAGCTAATGTAACCCCACTATTTAAAAAAGGTGGTAGAGAAAAAACGGGGAATTATAGACTGGTAAGCCTGACATCGGTAGTGGGGAAAATGCTAGAGTCCATTATAAAAGATGTAATAGCAGAGCACTTGGAAAACAGTGACAGGATCGGACAAAGTCAACATGAATTTACAAAAGGTAAATCATGCTTGACTAATCTACTGGAATTTTTTGAGGATGTAACTGGTAGAATAGATAAGGGAGAACCAGTGGATGTGGTGTATTTGGACTTTCAGAAGGCTTTTGATAAGGTCCCGCACAAGAGATTGGCGTGCAAAGTTAAAGCACATGGGATTGGGGGTAAGGTACTGACTTGGATAGAGAACTGGTTGGCAGACAGGAAGCAAAGAGTTGGAATAAACGGGTCTTTTTCCGAGTGGCAGGCAGTGACTAGTGGGGTATCGCAGGGATCGGTGCTAGGACCCCAGCTATTCACAATATATATTAATGATCTAGACGAGGGAACTAGATGTAATATCTCCAAGTTTGCAGACGACACAAAGCTGGGTGGGCGTGTGTGCTGTGAGGAGGATGCAGAGAAACTCCTGGATGATTTGGACAGGTTGGGTGATTGGGCAGATGCATGGCAGATGCAGTATAATGTGGATAAATGCGAGGTTATCCACTTTGGTGGCAAAAACAGGAAGACAGATTATTATCTGAACGGCAATAGATTGGGAAAAGGGGAAGTGCAACGAGACCTGGGTGTCCTTGTGCACCAGTCGCTGAAGGTAAGTATGCAGGTACAACAGGCGGTTAAGAAGGCAAATAGTATGTTGGCCTTCATAGCGAGAGGATTCGAATACAGGAGCAAGGATGTCTTGCTGCAGTTGTACAGGGCCTTGGTGAGACCACACCGTGAGTATTGTGTGCAGTTTTAGTCACCTTATCTGAGAAAGGATGTTCTTGCCATGGAGGGAGTGCAGCGAAGATTCACCAGACTGATACCTGGGATGGCAAGAATGACGTATGAACAGAGATTGGAACGATTAGGCCTATATTCGCTAGAGTTTAGAAGAATGAGAGGGGATCTCATTGAAACTTATAAAATTCTAACAGGACTAGACAGACTAGATGCAGGAAGGATGTTCCCGATGGCGGGGGAGTCCAGAACCAGAGGTCACAGTCTAAGGATAAGGGGTAAGCCATTTAGGACTGAGATGAGGAGGAATTTCTTCACCCAGAGAGTGGTGAACCTGTGGAATTCTCTACCACAGAAGGCAGTTGAGGCCAATTCATTAAATATATTCAAGAAGGAGTTAGATATATTTCTTAAGGCTAAAGGGACCAAGGGATATGGGGAGAAAGCAGGGACAGGGTACTGAATTTGGATGATCAGCCATGATCTCATTAAATGGCGGAGCAGGCTCGAGGGGCCGAATGACCTACTCCTGCTCCTATCTTCTATGTTTCTATGTGCCCACTGTTCAAGAGTGGTGTAGTATGCTGGGATCGGTCATAAAGTCTCTTTTGTTTTGTTTCATTTATCACTACTTATCTTGAAAAGGATGAAGCAGACTTTTTTTTTTAAATCGATTTTTAGTCACAAATAAGCCTTATCTTTTGAAGTCACTAATTCCCTGTGAGCATTGTAACTATCGATCAGCTACTGTTATCAAAAATTTAAGTCTACAGAGCTGTGAGGTAATTAATGAAGGAAAATCCAAAGGCCCCTTAGGCTGAGCAATCATTTCCTGCCATTTGCCTTTCAGGGTGCAGTTTCAGATATGGAAGGCTTTATTGTATTAAGCTATGGTGTTTTATAATGACAGGAGCATTATAGCAGGTAACTCAGAATGTATTATTTTTCTGCTAAAGTGGAGAACTCATAATTGAAAACCACAGCTGAGCCCAAATCTTCTCTCGCTATCTTCCACACATGCGCTTTCCACTTAGATTACTGAATAATGATTGGGAACCAGGACTACAGCTGATTTTCTCACCTCCCTATCTAGCTGAGGAAAGCTGAGACCCTTTGGCATTCCAATGTGTATCAGCAAACTCAACACCAACCTGGGATGGAACTTGGGACCTTCCCGTCTGTGTGCTTCAGTTACACACTACATGGTGCATTCAGCCACTGGGGCAACTCACAAGACATATCAGGGATGTATTTCTGCTTTACATGGATAAAAGCAAAAATAATAAAACTGTAATATTTTGTACATCCAGCATAGGAGTAATTTTGCAAGGCTCTGTTCTCAGTGTAGCGCCTCGCTAGACAGGAACACAGGTTGCAGAATCAGTCCTGTAACGTTACAGGCCTAAATTTGACCTGCAGTCTCATCTCGTGAGATTCCACGTCAGGAGCCTCCCCTCACAAAACGACCCCTTATATGCGCCACCAAGGCTTGAGTACTGCATTAACAGAGGTGCAATTCTTTGAATGAGACACTAAACCAAGGCTCTATCTGCTTAAGTAGATGTTCAAGGAGACAATAAGGTCCCATGGCACGGCTCAAAGAAGAACAGTGAGTTCTCCTGGAGTTCTAGCCAACCAAGACTTTGGATGATGGATGCAAATGGTCTTTTTCAATCTTTTTTTGTGTTCCTAAAGAAATTGAGAGATATGGGCTAGTGGGTATTTAAAAAAAAATATTTATTCTTGGGATGTATTCATTACCCATCCATACTTGCCCAGACAGTGTTAGAAACCAACCGTGTAGTGTGGGATTGAAGTCACATATAGGCCAGAATGTGTAGGTGATGGTAGGTCCCTTCCCCAAAGGAGATTAAGTGAACAAGTTGTTTCACAATTCAGCAGCTTTCAAATTGCCAGATTCATAGAATTCCATTTAACAATGTGCTTATGGTGGGATTTGAAAAGCAAAAAAAAGGAAGATTGCATTTATATAGCAACTTTCACAAACACCGGATGTCCCAAAGCACTTTGCAGCCAATGAAGTACTTTTTTTTGAAGTATAGTCACTTGTAATTGGGAAGCCAATTTGCGCACAGCAAGCTCCCATAAACAGATAATGACCAGATAATCTCTTTGTGTTATGTTCATTGAGGGATAAATATTGGCTGGGACACCGGGGATAACTCCCCTGCTTTTCGAAATAATGCTATAGGAACTTTTAGGTCCACCTGAGAGGGCAGATGGGGCCTCGGTTTAACAGCTCATCTGAAAGACGGCACCTCCGACAGTGCAGCACTCCCTCAGTACTGCACTGGAGTGTCAGCCTAGATTTCTGACTCAGAGGCGAGAGTGCTACCAACTTAGCCACAGCTGACAGTGACGAAAGGTCATTGACCTGAAACGTTAACTCTGTTTCTCTCTCCACAGATGCTACCTGACCTGCTGAATATTCCCAGCATTTTCTGTTTTTATTTCAGATTATCTGGTCATTAGCACATTGCTGTTTGTGTTTGTGGGACCTTGCTGTGCGCAAATTGGCTGCCGTGTTTCCCACATTACAACAGTGACTCCACTTCAAAAGTACTTCATTGGTTGTAAAGCGCTTTGAGACGTCTGGTGGTCGTGAAAGGCGCTGTACAAAATGCAAGTCTTTCTTTCTTTCCTTCCAACATTCGCAGTATTTTGCTTTTGTATATGTGTAATGTTGCTGTGCTGCTAAAGGTGCTTAGCAAGGTCATTTTGTAGCAAAAATGGTATCATACAATAAATGTTATGGTAATGAATGAACTAATTTTACAGGCCTCACTGTACGTTGGCACTAGACTTAGCTTGTAATTTATTTAAATGGACTTTCTCTGATGTTAGCTGGCTCTATTTGGATTAACTGGACAATTGGTTGGTTTAGTATGTAATTTGCTCTATGTTCCTCCAGATGGCAGTAACACAGTATTCCATTTGGGATTTTAAAATGTGCAGAGAATAAAGAACGGACCCATAGAGATTTTAAGAACATAAGAAATAGGAGCAGGAGTCGGCCAGTCGGCCCCTCGAGCCTGCTCCGCCATTCAATAAGATCATGGCTGATCTTCTACCTCAACTCCACTTTCCTGCACTATCCCCATATCCCTTGATTCCCTTAATATCCAAAAATCTATCAATCTCTGTCTTAAATATACTCAACGACTGAGCCTCCACAGCCTTCTGGGGTAGAGAATTCCAAAGATTCACCACCCTCTGAGTGAAGAAATTTCTCCTCATCTCAGTCAAAAATGGCCGACCCCTTATTCTGAGACTGTGACCCCTGGTTCTAGACTCCCCAGCCAGGGGAAACATCCTCCCTGTATCGACCCTGTCAAGCCCTGTAAGAATTCTGTATGTTTCAATTAGATCACCTCTCATTCTTCTAAATACTACAGAATATAGGCCTAGTCTACTCAATCTTCTCTCCTCACAGGACAATCCCTCCATCCCAGGAATCAGTCTGGTGAACCTTTGTTGCACTCCCTCTATGGCAAGTATATCCTTCCTTGGGTAAGGAGACCAAAACTGTATACAATGCTCCAGGTGTAGTCTCACCAGGGCCCTATATAGTTAACATGTAGTACAGTTAATCCTCCATTGGTGCTAGGAGGTCCTTCAAATAATGGAAGAAATCAATTAACTTCTTTTTGAAAATGTTATAAATAAAATTCAACTCATAGAATTACCATCAGTTAAGCTCTCCCCCAACGTGTATATAGAATGTTCCTTACATGATTTAGCCCAGGGGATATGGAACCTGTTTACATTATAAATGCCAATGACAAGCGTTTTGTGATGAACTACAATTAACTTCTAATGATTTATCATTTGGCATGGAAATTTCAATGCATTCTGACATTTACAGTCTTTATTGTGATTACTAGTCATTCAAATGTCAAAGAATTTGATTTAATTTGCTTTAAAAACTAAAAAAAAGTGGTCTAATCACTGCTGAGATTGAATTCATTTGCAAAACGATAATTGCAGTTGTTGCAGGGTACTGCCAGATGACAGCCTGCATGAACTCCTGTCTTTTCTGGAATAATTAATGGATATTTTATGCTTTACACCAACACAAACAGCTCTGATTTACCTTTGAACGTTTGTGAATTGATTATCACTATTGTGATTCAGCTAACGTCTAAAGTAACGTGAAAGAGACATCACTATTGTTCATCTGACTAAACTTTCTGTTGTTACACCCTATCAAACTATCAAATCTGGCTTTTACATTAGAACAAATCACACTGACATTAACTATTTTGTATTTTTCTCTATTATAACTGCAAAAAAATGTCAAAAGAAGATGCTCTATTCAGCAGAGATTCAAGTTTTGATGTACCTTTCATATATTATGCATTATATATTATATTAAATATTTATTATAACCTTTCCCCTTCTATTCACAGGATGCAATATGACAGTAACAATAAAAATACACATTTGAACTTGGTACTGCTGTTGACAGACATTGCTTATTTAAGTTATCTATCATGCACTAACAAGATAGGGGAAACACTTGGGGGATAAATTTCTACTAGGGTTCTCCTGCTCATTTGCCATAACTTCAGTGGAAGAGCCACAAAAACCGCAGAAAAACTGCATAAACTTTGTTTACACTATTTGCCAGGGCTTCTACGGCTCTTCCACCAATGTTATGGCAGACGATCAGGAGAACTTCTATAGATATTCACATTCTAGGTTTTGAGGTGTGATTTCATTAGCGATAAAGTAAATAAATAATCAATTATGAGACTGTTGCAATCATGATCCTTTAACACCTTTCATATAGCTAATGTGCTACTTAATCAGTATAAATGATGAAAAGTTTCATAATCCTGCTGTGCAGTGCGCAATATTTTTCCAAAATGGCTGATTGACACATTGCAGAAGCTATTCTTTTCCTGCAATACTCTGCATGTCCCTGTCAACAACATTATGAAAAAAATAGGACATTTTTGGTGCAGCTTGAAAGTTCTTCAACTTGATCCAGGGCAAAAAGTGTGACAGTATGTCACAGAGTATGTCAGCTTCATGTCTATTACTGTGAAGAATGGAAGAAGTTGCATAACTTAATGAACACCACAAAGGTAACACAAGAACATTACTGTAAATTAGCAGCCCGGACATGTTAAAGATTTAAGCCCAAACACTGTAATTATATAAAGAAAGATTTGCAAGGATCGTAGCAAGTAAGGGAGTTCAAGTGAAATAAGCAGGATTCTGCAAATGACATGATGGGAAAGAGAATGTGTTAGAAGAAAAAATTTCCATAGGCCAAATCATACAGTCTCAATTCACACTAACTCACAAAAAATCTGCAGGCTACGAAGTAGAACAGACATCTTATTGAATATGAAGAGAGAAGAGGGAGGCTCTCAAAGGTCTTGGGGCTGCAAATGTTGGAAGTCCGCAGAGATCAGTTGATATAATATTTATAAATCATATTTCCTATGATCTGCAAAATATGTTACATCAATGCGTCTATACACACTGTTTATGCTTAGGCACATAATGAAAACGCAGCATCTAAATGGATAATTGTACTCATATTCATAACTGTTATGGTTCAGGCATTCTCCAATATCTTCTCACATAAACAGCTTGATGACAGTTTCTCTCAGCAGATCGTATCTCTTACAAACTCAGATCTGCATCTCTCACTCTCTGCCTTACTGAGTTAGCAATTTACTGTCAATCATTGTAGATTGTCCACTGCAGAATATGTTGGATGAGCACTACATCTCCTGCCAAATTGGAAAGTGGAAAATATTCACACCCCTAGAATACTTTGTGCAGGTTAAAATATGCCTGCATTGATACAGAAGCAAAACCGTAGACAAGATACTAAACAACACAATACTTAGATAAGAGAACTGGAAACAGCCCATAAATGGGTATTCCATTCTTTTCAACCATTGGATTTTCCACGCTTACATTAAACAATCGCACAACAAATGCGGCTTTCAGCTTTTGTTAAGTCTCTTGGAAAGCCAGCTTTTTATCTGGATGCATTGGTGAGCATTCTCTTGTTCCTTGGTACTCAGAATACCGTCTCATGGGTTAATCTTTCGAGATAGTATATTACACATGGAATACATGGATTCATATTGCCTATAAGATTTAATGTGCCTCAATTTTGATATTGGGTGCTAATACAAATAGCAAGCAGTCCTGGAACAGTTATCCTTCTATTCTCCTTTGATGTAAAGCAATATCTTTAGGGAAATCAAACAATTAAAGTGGCTTCCTTTTCTGAAACTTTCCGCCTGTCCACAAGAAAGTGCAAAGAAGATTTACAAAGGATGGTACCAGAACTGAGAGATTACAGCTATCGGGAAAGATTGAACAGGTTGGGGCTTTTTTCTTTAGAAAAGAGACTTAGAGGTGACCTGATTGAGGTCTTTAAAATTATGAATGGGTTGGACAGGGTAGATGTGGAGAGAATGTTTCGACTTGTGGGGGAATCCAAAACTAGGGGCCATAAATACAAGATAGTTACTAATAAATCCAATAGAGAAATAAGAAGAAATTTCTTTACTCAGAGTGTGGCTAGAATGTGGAACTTGCTACCACAGGCAGTGGTTGAGGCAAATAGCTTTCAAAAGGAAACAAGACGAGGACATGAAAGAAAAAGAAATAGAAAGATATGTTGAAAGGCTGAGATGAGGTAGATAGAATTGGAGGAGACTTGTGTGGAGTAAAAACACCATCACAGACTAGTTGGGTCAAATGGCCTGTTTCTGTGCTGTATATTCCATGCAATTCTGTGTAATTTTGTGCAAGATCATTTTGACACATGAAATACTCAGAAATGGCATAGCATTTTGTTGAATGCTGCAGAAATTAATATTTTGATTATGCTATCCTCCATGAAATAGAACCATATATTTGCTAATTTGTGATCAACATCCCTATCTGATTCTCTCAAATAGAGCATCTCTGGTCCATCAATTTGTACCTGGTGAGGGAGCAGCTTCCATTTTGAACCCTAGCAACTTAAAATATATTTAGATATTTAAACCAGCTGACAAAAAAATCAATTTTTGGCTCAGTGATGCCCCATCTGTTCTCAGAGCAAGAACTCAGTGGTCTACAAAGTGCTCATGAGCAGCATCACGCATCACAATGGCAATGCTCACCGGCCACACTTCAATCGGATACCAGCACAGATACAGACAGCAGCTCCAAGGAAATTCCCAGCCAATGTTTTGATGTTCATTTGCTGATGTAGCTGTAGTAAGTGAGACAGTATGTGGAGGATTGGGGCATGAGAAAAAGTGGCAGAAAAGTTGGCCATATACCCTCATCTGCGACCAAGCTTCCAGCTTCCCCAGCTTCGAATTTCTCCATATTGTCCCTGCCCGTGATTATTAATGCAGCTTCTAAAAGGGGTAAGAATAGAGAGTTTGGGGTTCCCTCCTTTTTATGGGCAGTCTACTCCTACAAGAGTAGTAGTATTGGAGAAATAATTAACATTGACAAAAGGGCATTCAGCCTTTGCCATGTACCAGCCCACTGTTCATAGTGCGCAGGATGAGAGGAACATAGGAACAATGTATGTCACAAACAACGATGGTATTTTGTATTCACCTTTTTGAAGTATTATACAGTACCACAACGGAAGTAAACTCTGACAACATCTGATTTGTTTTTAAAAAAAGCTGGCCCCAGCTGGACCAGACAGTGTATTGTCTTCTACTGCATCTGCTCATGCCTAGTCCCGTCTCCATGCCTCCAGTTTCCTCCTCCAGGTCGCATCTATTTTCTGCACCGAGGACACCTAACTTTCTGAAAGCACTCACGTACAAAGCATTACATTGAAAATTCTCTCTTGAATCTAAATACTGGACTTCCAAAGTTGCATGTACTGATGGAATTTCCAGGAAATATATGGGTGGGGGGTAAATTTTCACCGTCACAGCCTGGTCGGTAATCTGGCGGAGTGGCTTGTCCATTAAAATCAATTCTACAATGGGTGGCCGGACTGCTCCGCCAGATTACTGCCCAGGCTGTAAAGTTGAAAATTTACCCCCCTATACTTCCTGGAAATTCCATCCATGAAGGTGAAAATTGCCCCAACTTGCATTCATATCATTGATATAAAGATAAATTCAGTGTGATAGATTTCTATCATTATGTTTACAAATAAACATAAGCCTAAGTCCCAGTCTGTATAAGTACTATATTCTAGGGGAAGTACTTCCTTTTCAAAGTACATTATGGTAAAAAGTAATTGACTTATGCCAAATTTCTTATTTGTTTTAAAACGCTTCTATTTTATCGCTGAATAAGGCCTTCCTCCCTCTGCGGTTACTCTGGTGATATCAATAACGGAGCAATCTGGAGAGGCTCCAATTGCTTTCAAGTTATCCTAAGGAGTACTATAGAATTGCCTGACCAGAAGAAGCCACCCTACAGGGTGGGAAATAAGCATCTCTAGCCCTTAATATGGTTTCCTACTTCTTATGGATCTGGAATGGCCGTCAGGCTGATTTAAAGTCACATCTCCCATTGTTTACTATTGAGCCACACTGGCGTGCATGGGAATGTTACCGGGAATTAACATCACTGGTGTGGAGTAGAGGGGAGGGAGGCCTTACTTGAGGTTTCTCTCAACTATAAAATTGATGCTTTTAAAGAAATGTTGAAGAAAGTTTATTATTTTCTAAAGGGGCGAGTATACTGCATAGATGACCATTAAGAGCAAATATAAATTAATTCAAAAATGTGAAGAGGTATACCGACCAGGCTGTGACGGTGAAAATTTACCCCCACCCATATATTTCCTGGAAATTCCAACAGTATACAATCAAAAGCAAAATGCACTTGTTGTGCAAACAGATACCATGAAAAACATTTCACTATTTATAGGAATATGCACTGGAACATCTATTATTTGCCAGTGTGCAGCTACATTTCCAGCTGTGATCTGTGTGCCTGCATACAGCTGTAATCTGGTTTTGATTTTTCGATCCATGGTGCCTCCGTGTGTTAATATCAAAAAACAAATTAAAATATTAAAGGATTACACCTGTGTGTAGTTACCCTGAACTATGCATAGTTTGGATCAGGGAAATCCAGGTCTAAACTGCGTACATCTGATATGCAGCCTCATTTTCAAAACCTGTGTGGTGACACCTGGTTGAAATTTGATTTAAAGGCCCATTGGGAAAAAATTCGGTTGCTTTGCGCCTCCCGTTAGCGCCCTCTTAGGGTGCCAACGTGGCGCAAAGCAACTCGTGCCTGGTCGCGGCGCCGCCAACGCCTCCCGCGAAATTCAGTGGGAGGTTAGTAGCGGCGCTAACGGTTAGCGCCCAGCGGCGCTGCGCCGTGCGACATCGCCGTACACAGCGCCCCGCCCGCGATCTTTGATAGCGCCCCCTAACTTACCACCAGACGCTATGTCCGATGGGGTCAGGGGGGCCTACCTGCGGCCGGGGCGGCGCTATTTAAAGGCGAGGTGCCGGGCGGCCATTTTTGTTGCTGGCCATCTGCCAGCACCTGCCTCCACTGCCGTCCCCGGCCTCCTTACCCGTCCCCCCGCGGAGTGCCGGCTGCGCTCCATGAGCCCAACACTTCTCGAGTGCCGGGCTCTTTTGCCGGCACTCCCGATCCCTGGGGGCCCAGCTGGCCCCGGGTCGCGCTGCGCAAGGCCCCTCCCCTTTAAGAAGGGGAGGAAGGCCTGCAGTACCGCGGCGCGACGTGCCGCAGCGCAATATTCCCTCGCAGCGCCCCAAGACGGAGGCGGGGTGCTTCCAGTAGTGCCCCGCTTCCCTCTTGGGGCGCTACCACTCAATTTCAGTTGCGGAGGCGCTAATTCTTCCGGGGCGCTAAAAGTAGTGCCCCGGCGAAGTTAGTGCCCCAAAGGGAGGCAACTCAATTTTTCGCCCCATAACTTTTAAATATTCCATTTATCCCTACCCACGAGAGATGTCATCCATCTTGAGCACACTGATGCCCACCACTGTGACCATCCATGTACAGAATATATTAAATTTGGCTAATGAATACTACTCAATGCAGATGAAACCAAATTGTATATCGCATCACAGACACAAGTGGGGGAATTTTAACCCCAAAGTGCGGGTGGGTTGGGAGAGGGTGGGGGGTAAAATTTTTTGATTTTTAAAGTGGAAGTGCAACCTGGCTCCAACACGCCCATTTCCGGGTTTAACAGAGACATGCTTGCCGGGAAACCTACAGACTGAAGTCAGAGATTTTATAATTGGATGCGGATGCGGATGCGTAATTATTGCGGCAAAGTCCCTGAACATGCAAGCGCCTCCCAAATCCGTGCCCATCTTTCCCGGAGCTCCATGTTTGAATCCTCCAATCAGGTTTCCGCCCCTGCCACAGTACCGAAATGGCTCTCATCAAAGTCACAAATGACATCCTATATGACTATGACAAAGGTAAACTCTCCCTCCTCGTCCTTCTTGACTTATCTGCAGCCTTTGACACAGTTAACCACTCCATCCTCCTCCAACGCCTCTCCACCATCATCCAGCTGGGTGGGACTGCACTCGCCTAGTTCCATTCTTATCTGTCTAATCGTAGCCAGAGAATCACCTGCAATGGCTTCTATTCCCGCTTCCGCATCGTTACCTCTGGTGTCCCCCAAGGATCTATCCTTGGCCCCCTCCTATTTCTCATCTACATGCTGCCCCTCGGCGACATCATCTGAAAACACAGCGTCAGTTTCCACATGTACGCTGATGACACCAAGCTCTACCTCACCACCACTTCTCTCGACCCCTCCACTGAATCTAAATTGTCAGACTGCTTGTCCGGCATCCAGTACTGGATGAGCAGAAATTTTCTCCAATTAAATATTGGGAAGACCGAAGCCATTGTCTTCGGTCCCTGCCATAAACTCCATTCCCTAGCCACTGACTCCATCCCTCTCCCTAACATCTGTCTGAGGCTGAACCACACTGTTCGCAACCTTGGTGTCATATTTGACCCTGAAATGAGCTTCCAACCACATATCTGCGCCATAACTACAACCGCCTATTTCCACCTCCGGAACATCGCCTGTCTCCACCCCTGCCTCAGCTCATCTGCTGCTGAAACCCTCATCCATGCCTTTGTTACCTCTAGACTTGACTATTCCAACACACTCCTGGCTGGCCTCCCATGTTCTACCCTACGTAAACTTGAGGTCATCCAAAACTCGGCTGCCTGTGTTCTAACTCATACCAAGTCCCGTTCACCCATCACCCCTGTGTTCGCTGACCTACATTGGCTCCCGGTTAAGCAACGCCTCGATTTCAAAATTCTCATCCTTGTTTTCAAATCCCTCCATGGCCTCACCCGCCCCTCCCCCCATCTCTGTAATCTCCTCCAGCCCCACAACCCCTGGAGATATCTGCACTCCTCTAATTCTCATGAGCATCCCTGATAATGGTGTGCTGCGTCCTGCACAACATTGCGCAGCAGAGAGGATTGGAGGTGAAGGAGGACGAAGGGGCTCACCACTCATCTTCGAATGAGGAGAACATCGAGGTGCAGCCATTGTCAGACCAGCTGCTTATACTGCTGCCCCGGGATGCCCTAATATCGCAGGTTCACCTACTGTGAAACGTAACAAATGAAATCCTGCAGTCCGCTCCCATCACCAGGACCACCCCCGCAAACCCCACCCCTCCACCCACCTTCCCTTTGCGCTAAACAGTCCTTCAACCACTCCTCCACCCATTGCACATCCACCCAATGGGTCCCTTCATGCATTGACATTCATCATGAAACAAGTGAAAAGGCGAGTTAGTTACACAGGAAGCAATAATGGTCAAGATGTGGAAGTGGTGCTAATCAATAAATATTACGTGGCATTACAAAAAAAAGGAAACTTAACAACATAACATTTTGTCAAACACCCATGTGCATATCCTTGGTGAATTACAAATTCTTCAACTTACGCATCCTACCACTTCTAATGTGGTGCATCCTGTGTGGCTTCAGGAGAGGTAGAGGCAGGCAATTAGATCCCTGCTCTGACTGCTGATATGCTTTTGGCCTACGCCCTCTGGGTTTTGGAGCCCCTGAGGGCTCCGCTAAAGACTGCTCCACGTGCACCTGTACAGGGCGAGACTCGGCCATCGGGAAACAAGGCGGCATATCAGGTCCTGGCTGAGAGGGCAGGAATGGGTGAGAAGTGGGAGCGTTTTGAGTGGAGTTCCTACTTCCACCATCATCCCTCTCCTGGACCAGCACCACATCACTCCTACTACTCTGCTGCAGACCAGATTGGTGAGGCGTTGTAAGGCCACGGATAAGGTATCTGTCATCCTGTTTAAGGCGGCAGACAAGTTGGCATCCAAAGTCTACACGGAAGTGGTTATGGCCTGCAAGGGCTCATTTGACGGCCTTGCTTGAAGCTCCATGGAGATGGCTTCTCTCTCCATGGCAGACATTCTCGCAATTCCCTGCACCACCAATGCACTAGCGATTGAGTTGGACTCCTCCATCCTCTCCGCTATTGTGGAGTGTGCGTGGTACGTCTGTCAGCACCTCGCTAAGTTGCTGATGCACCCCCAGCATTCTCCTTCTCAACGATAGCCTCCAGGGTTCAGTATCTGTGTCCAGCTGAGCAGTGCTTGGACAGGATTGCGGCCTCCAAAACGGACTCTCCGCAGCTGTCCCTGCCACCAGTGTCTGCTTGTGCTCACTTGTGAGGTGTGAATCACCAGGTGAAAACCCAACTAACTCTCTAAATGGACCCACCAAAGTGTGAGTTATTGCGCTGATGCATGGCTTACGTCCGGTGATGGTGCATCCTCAGAAGGAATGAAGTCTTCTCAGGAATCATCCTCCTGGATGTCCTGCAACACTTGTACGTGTAAAGGCCCTGGAAGATAAAAGAAAGGGATATGATTTAGTCGTGGCAAAGTCACAGTCTTGATAATCACCACACTCAGTCTTCTCATAGTTCAGTTATTGATGAAATGAAGTCAGCATACGTGTCAGAAATATTTGTAATTCGGTCACCAGCTATCTGTGAGCTCCCGGTCTCTCCATCTCTGACTAAGAGCAATGCAGATGTGCCACTTATCTCAGGGTGTCCTCCTCTGCATCTGTTAGCTGGACTACTTGTGGCGAGCCACCTCGAGTCCTCTCCCTCGGGTTTGCGCTCTCTTCTCCTACAAGGAGCAAAAAAGCAGGCCTGTGAGTAAGTGAAGGTCAGGTATTCACCCGAAGGATGCAGTGCATTTGGTGAGGGTGACTATGAGACACATGCATTACATTACTTTACAGCTGTGAGGAGGGATGATATATTAGAAGGATCATCAAATGAGACCAGATGGGTTGAACTGAAGAACAAAAAAGGGGCAATTACACTGCTGGGAGTGTACTAGAGACCCCCGAACAGTCAGAGGGAGATAGAAGAGCAAATATGTAGGCAAATTTCTGAGAAGTGCAAAAAAAGTAGGGCAGTAATAGTAGGGGATTTCAACTACCCTAACATTAACTGGGATAGAATCAGTGTAAAAGGTACAGATGGCGCAGAATTCTTAAAATACATTCAGGAGAACTTTTTTAGCCGGTACGTAGCAAGCCCAACAAGAGAGGGGGCAGTTCTGGACTTAGTTTTAGGGAATGAAGCTGGGCAGGTGGAAGGGGTATCAGTGGGAGAGCATTTTGGTGGTAGTGATCATAATTCAGTTAGATTTAGGGTAGTTATGGAAAAGGACAAAGATAGATCAGGAGTAAAAAGTCCTTGATTGGGGAAAGGCTAATTTTACTAAGCTGTGATGTGATTTAGCAGAAGTGAACTGGAAACAGCTACTTGAAGGTAAATCAGTGTCAGAGCAGTGGGAGGCATTCAAGGAGGAGATAGTGAAGGTTCAAAGCAAATATTTTACCACAACAAGTCCCCTGGATGTCAAGGAGCATACAGGGTAGGATAAGGCAAAAAAGGGAAGTTTATGTCAGATACCGAGAGCTAAATAACTGCAGAAAGCCTAGAGGAGTATAGAAAGTGCAGGGGTGAAATTAAAAAGGAAATTAAGAAAGCAAAGAGAGGGCATGAAAAAATATTGGCAAGTAAAATCAAGGAAAACCCAAAGATGTTTTATAAATACATAAAGAGCAAGAGGATAACTAAAGAAAGAGTAGGGCCTATTAGAGACCAAAAAGGAAGCTTGTGTGTGGAGGCAGAAGACATGGGTATGGTTCTTAATGAATACTTTGCACCTGTCTTCACAAAAGAGAGGGACGTTGCAGACATTGTAGTTAAGGAAGAGGACTGTGAAATATTAGATAAGATAAACATAGTGAGAGAGGAAGTATTATGGGGTTTAGCATCTTTGAAAGTAGATAAATCACCAGGCCCGGATGAAATGTATCCCAGGCTACAGGTGAGGTGCCGAAGGACTGGAGGACTGCTAACCTTGTACCATTGTTTAAAAAGGGAGAAAGGGATAGACCAACTAATTACAGGCCAGTCAGCCTAACCTCGGTGGTGGGCAAATTGTTGGAAAAATTCTGAGGGACAGTATTAATCGTCATTTAGAAAGGCATGGATTAATCAAGGACAGTCAGCATGGATTTGTTAAGGGAAGGTCGTGTCTGACTAAATTGATTGAATTTTTTGAAGAGGTAACAAGGAGGGTTGATGAGGATAGTGTGTTTGATGTAGTCTACATGGATTTTAACAAGGCTTTTGACAAGGTCCCACAAGGCAGACTGGTCAGAAAAGTAAAAGCCCATGGGATCCAAGGGTAAGTGGCAAGTTGGTCCAAATTTGGCTCAGTGGCAGGAAGCAAAGGATAATGGTCGACGGATGTTTTTGTGACTGGAAAGCTGTTTCCAGAGGGGTTCCACAGGGCTCAGCACTAGGTCCCTTGCTTTTTGTGGTATACATCAATGATTTAGACTTCAATGTAGGGGGCATGATTAAGAAGTTTGCAGATGATACAAAAATTGGTCGTGTGGTTGATAGTGAGGAAGATAGCTGTAAACTGCAGGAAGATATCAATGGACTGGTCAGGTGGGCATAAACGTGGCAAATGGAATTCAATCTGGAGAAGTGTGAGGTAATGCATTTGGGGAGGGCTAACAGGCAAGGGACTACACAATAAATGGTAGGATACTGAAAAGTGTAGAGGAACAGAGGGACCTTGGAGTGCATGTCCACAGATCCCTGAAGGTAGCAGGCCAGGTAGATAAGGTGGTTAAGAAGGCATACAGGATACTTTTCTTTATTAGCCGAGACATAGAATATAAGAACAGGGAGATTATGCTTGAACTGTATAAAACACTAGTTAGGCCACAGCTAGAGTACTGTGTACAGTTCTGGTCACCACATTACAGAAAAGATGTGATTGAACTAGAGAGGGTGCAGAGGTGATTTATGAGGATGTTGCCAGGACTGGAGAATTTTAGCTATGAGGAAAAGTTGGATAGGCTGGAGTTGTTTTCTTTGGAATAGAGGAGGCTGAGGGGAGACTTGATTGAGGTGTATAAAATTATGAGGGGCCTAGATAGAGTGGATAGGAAGGACCTATTTCCCCTAGCAGAGAGGTCAATAACCAGGGGGAATAGATTTAAAGTAATTCGAAGAAGGATTAGAGGGGATTTGAGGAGAACTTTTTTCACCCAGCGGATGGTGGGGGTCTGGAACTCACTGCCTGAAAGGGTGGTAGAGGCAGAAACGCTCATGACATTTAAAAAGTACTTGGATATGCACTTGAAGTGCCGTAACCTACAAGGCTACGGACCAAGAGCTGGAAAGTAGTATTAGGCTGGATAGCTCTTTTTCGGCCAGCACAAACACGATGAGTCAAATGGCCTCCTTCTGTGCCGTAAATTTCTATGATTCTATGATATAATTGGGGTGAAGGTCAAAGGTGAATGGATAAATGGGGAGGTGATGAAGTGTATAGAAAGTGAAGGCTGGGTGCTGCTGAGAGTTGAGTGGATGTGAGGAGTGATGTGATGGACAACACTTAGCTAGACAGAGTGAAAGGGCGGGGGGGGGGGGCTTAAAGCACAGGATGTAGTTGAATCAGCAAATATACTCACTTTTCCTGACCTGGTTAGGTCATTAAACCGCTTCCTACATTGCATCCATGACCTGGGGACAACGCTTCTGCTGCTCATCTCCTCAGCTACCTCCAACCATGGCTTCTTGGTGAAAGCCGCAGGTTTCTTCCTCCCATTGCTGAGGAAATGTATATCTTTCCTCCTCCTGACTGCACTCAGCAGTAATTCCAGCAAGACGTTATTAAATGTGTGAGCCTCCCTTGCTTTATGTCCACCATCTATCCTGAGTACCTCCAATTTCCATTTGTGGGCTGTCCTTTTAAATATAGCTGAGATCGTGTCATGCGGATGCGCATCACGCCTGCTGCGCAGCTTGGAGACGCAAAACCCGTAAAGTCAAAATTAATTGGTACAATTGGGTTGAGATCGCCGATTCCAACCCACTCAGTTGATTTTTGGGTTTTCCCCTGTGCAATTCCACCCCCCCGACCCGCACTCGGAAGCCACCAACAGATTAATATCGAGGCCAAAGAGGCTGTGCTTCAAGGAGGCTATGGCTGAGATTTTCCTCCATGATATTGTTCAGAATTGGGCAGGATCGCAGTGCATAATGAAAGATAATGAGGACACTGAAGTTTAACATTATATCACCGTCTGACTTTCCCTCCCCATGCCTGCGAGAACAACTGCTGGCCTCTCCTTCCCCACCTGCTGCATGTGTTGGGTGGGGGGTGAGTGGGGGTTGAGGGAAGAGGGGTGGGATCCAGTCCCTGGAAGATGTCCCTCCCATCTGCCCTATTTACTAGTGCTTCCTGGGACCACTATTGGGAAGGTGGCGTTGGGCCCTGGGATGCGGCAGTAATGTCTCCGAGGTCCCTCCGTGGAGGAAGAGCGCCTTGTACTGGCCTACTCACTCCCTCCAGGCTGGCCTCCAATACAGGAAGTTCTAGTATTTGCCAAGACATTCAGTTGGACAGCTGCTCCAATCTTCGGATGCTTCTACCTCTTAAGATCCCTCACCATCACGTGCTCCATCCCTTCCAAGCATTAGCACAGAGAGTGGCACCCTGGGTTGGTTAGACAGTGAATTAGAGAGCTCTGCACTTGGTGAAGCACCCAGCACAAATGAGAAGGAGCAGGTAGTAATAGCAGGGACAGCTTAGGCCCAGGGAGGGTGAGGTGGTTTCCCAGCTCTGCTGGGCAGGGAAGAGAGGCTGACCTCAGGGATCAAGCCTTTAAAAGAAAACTGCAGGCCTCACACAAGCAGAAAGAAAGAATGTTAAACTACATCAATGTTTGATGTGAGCATCTAGTAGCAGCAAGTAAACAGTTCCATTGGAAGTGTTTATACTGCAGAATAAGTTGTAGGCTCACATAAGAAGTTCACATCCCTGAAGGTAACATTCATATTGTGACCTGTTTGATATAAAATTATTCTAATTGAAGTACTTGCTTTAAGTTTTGTAGTTCCACTCCATCTAGTGTAATTTGTTAAGTTATTATTTCATGCATTTCTCAATAGGATTGCGAGTTATGTAATTTTCTAGGTGACAAATTTCATATAACCTGAGGGATATTGCAAGCTGTGGATATCTCCTGCTGTGATCCTCATTTCTCTACTGCCATTTATTTATTACATCCATTTATTGGAGTTGGGCGAGATGTATACTGCAACATATGCATTTTAGAAAGAAGGACATGAAAATGTTGCAATTAGTCACTAGTGGCCAAATAAAGAACATTTTGTTTTACATTCTCCTCCAAATCTTCACTGATTAATTATACTAAATTGTTGTAGCTATTTTCATCATAATTTGTGATGCACAAAATGTTGTATGTTACACTCAGTATGCTGAACATATAAGAGGCAATTTTAACCTCAACACCTGGACCCTGGGAATCGAAGGGAATCGGGCAGTAAGGCGATTAAAATCGCTACGGAGTACTTACTACGCTGTTCCCACTGCCTTACCATGGGCCGGCATTTTAACCGTGCAGTTTTTTTAGTTGGCCAAGACATGGATACCTGAAAATCGGGGTCCTATGACACAATAAGGAACCCATCATGATTTTAACTTGAAATAGAGGAAGTCTCACCCAGTGCCCATCCTGCCAGTAAAACCTTACAAGATTGGTCTCTCAGTCACTGAAGCAGCATTTAAAGGCACATTCATCTGCAGGTAATTGGATCATAGGATCTGTGTGCCATTGTGATGTTTGGATTGCCGGGAGATCTGCCAGCTTCCAGAACACGGCCTAGAAATTCGGTTCCATAGCGCCTGTTGTTTGGGCGCTACAGGAGCCGAATTGGGATCAAAATAGCTTCCAAGCAGACGCCACCTTGGTGAGGGCGGTAGGGCGACCGTTAGGAGCGTGCGCTAGAAGTATGGTAAGTAGGTAGATTGTGACGTCAATCAGCGTGCAACGCTGATTTGGCGCCAGCGCTGCCATTTTTGTCGTTATCGCTGGATCTAATGCCCTCTCTTAACCTCACACAGCTGAACATGCGTTCAGCAGCAGGAAGGACCCCTCACCAGCGATATTTAAAGGGAGCATCAACAACTTTCAGGTAACTTGCTTTTTGATTTCTACTGGCTCTGTGGAAGTTTGTGGAAGTGTCTGGAGCTTTCTAGAGTTATTTAAAGTTGGTGAGGTTACAGGGAGTGGTGCTGCAAGTGGAGAAGGCCCCGCTTCTGAATTCAAGGGTTCTGGTCAGACCACTTGCTCCCAGTCCTGGGTGCTCTGGTTGTCATCCCCCTTGGCCTGCAGCATGACGGGGAGAGGGAGCAGAGGCAGCAAAGAGGACAAGCTGCTTGCAGAGGGAGGAGGAGGAGGTTAAGAAGGGCTCTCAGCAGAAGGCCTTACCCACCTAGGGTCTTCCAAGAGCAATTTTCTTACCTCAACCTGAGCCAGGAGCAGTGTCTGAGGTATCTGCAATTTATGAAGAAGGTGCTCATAGAACTCTGCCACCTCTTGCAACCAGACCTGCAGCCTCTCTCCAGGGCAAGGACAGCGCTGCCAGTGGCTGTGAAGGTGAGCGTGGCCCTGAATTACTTTGCATCGGGATCCTTCCAGGCTGGAGCAGGCGACATCTGTAACATCTCGCAATTCGTTGTCCACTGTTGCGTAAGAGAGGTGACAGAAGCTCTTTATGCCATTGGCTTCTCTCTGACCAGAGAAAAACAGGCGGAGCGTGCATGTGGCTTTGCCAAGATAGCGAACTTCCCCATGGTGCAGGGCGCCATCAACTGCACGCACGTGGCTTTGTGGGCACTGTATATAAATGCAGAGATGTACCGCAACTGCAAAGGTTACCACTTACTGAATGTGCAGTTGGTGTGCGACCATGCTCAGCACATCATGATAGTGAATGCATAGTATCCTGGCAATAGTCATGATGCTTTTATTCTGTGCCAGTTCACTGCTCCCTCAATCTTTGAGCCACTAAGACAAACCAGAGGGTGGCTACTGGGCGACAAGGGCTATCCCTCTACCACCTGGCTCATGACTCCGCTCAGCAACCCAACCACACAAGGCCAGCATGCATACAACAAGAGCCATGCTGCCAAATGAAACATTATAGAGCAAATCATTGGTGTCCTTAAACAACGGTTCCATTGCCTGGACCGTTCTGGAGGAGCCCTACAGTACTCACCGGAGTATGTGTCCCGATTCATTGTGGTCTGCTGTATCCTCCACAATCTGGTCATCATCAGGGCAGAGCCCTTGCCACCAGGGATATGGCCATCAGCTCAGGAACAGGAGGAGGAGGAGGAGGAGGAGGAAGAGGAGGAGGAGGCGGAAGCGGAAGGAAGGAGACAACCCAGTCAGTCCCTTTCTGGCTGGGATATCCGGGATTGAATCATCCACCTGGGGTACAATTGAACGCAACCCCAATTCCCCATTCGACATTAGTCCCACACCTTACCTTCCCTCTGTTACCGACCATCACAGTGTCATCTTAGCTACAATGCTGAAATAAATGCCACCACAAAGCAAACTTTCCAATCAAACTTTATCCATTTATCCATGCAATATTACATCAAAAATGTTACTAATCACCCTTGTGCATTCCCTTAGTGACTGTGTTGCATGTGCCTTTGCCTATCCTAGTGCTCCTACTCAGTGCTACCCCAGTGTTTGCAGCAGGGCTGGTGGAAGGCTGCTGACTTTCAGTGGGGGTGAGTGCAGATGGCCTTGCAGGATGACCTCGAGGAGCTCTAGGTCTAGTAGGCCCGGCTTCGGAATGCACCAGTCTGGGCTGGCTGGCTGGCTGACAGGCAATGGCAAGGGCACTGGCGGAGTGGCAGTGGTGGGAGGACGAATGCTGTCATCCTGAGAGAGGACAGCAGGGTCATCCTCCACAGATCCATTGCCACTCCCCTGGGGCAGAGCCTCAGTAATCCTAGTAATCTGCTGGAGTACAGACTGTTAGACTGCTGTGACACCCTGCAAGCCCCTTTCAACACTGGTAGACCCAGCCATGATGGCAGCATGATCAGTCCTTGCATGATCAGTCTGAGCTTCCGTTGCAGCACTCAGACATTGGGCGGCTTGTGCTTGTGCTACAATGGAAGCTGAGACTTCGACCATCAGATGCAGCATGATGGTTGGGTCCACAAGTGCGTTAATAGATCTGCCCAGCCCTTCCACGCTGGAAAGGATGGGCTCCAAGCTCTGCACAAAGCCCCGTGCAAGGCTGGAGCTGGACTCCTCCATGCTCATTGACATTGCATTCAGGCTTTCTGGCAGGCCTGCCAGTGCACCAAGCATTTCATTGTGCATACCCATCAGCATTCTTCTGTAGGCCGCCCCATCGAGATCTTCATCTGAGTCCTGTGCAGCAGAACTCATGTGTGACCTCACCCTCCGGGTAGCTGGCACCTGAGCTACCTTTACCCCTGCCCTGGCTGCAGGACACTCATGCCCGGTGTCTCACCACGTGCAGATCCTGCGTCTCACCTATCCTCTAAAGTACGTGGAGTGTCAGTATCTGAGCTGGTGGCTGGGAGTGTGAAATCAAGTGACAGTGTTTCTTATTATTATTCTTGACTCTCCGCTCCTTCTTGTTCTTCGACTGGGCAGGCTGCATTTCTTAGGTGTCCGAAATGAGAAAGGCACAAGGGTAGGGTTATGGTGAGGGGAGCGGGGGGAAAGCAAGAGCTGCATGCTTACACCATGTGAAGATTGTAAATCGAAAAGATTGTGGGATGAGGGGGAAGTGGGAGGTGAAAAGGAGGATAAAATATGAGGATACCAGCATCTTGTATTGCTTCAGCCCCACCACTGGCCACGGGCTCAGCAATGCCCCTGCCAGAATGGCCGGCACCATCTCCTCCAAGGGGGGGAGGTGATGCAGGTGAGCCTGTCCCCCGCTGGTTAAGGTCTGCTGTCGTCTGTTATGCACTACCTTTTCCTGCAAGAGAAAGGGAAGTGTGTCAGTGAGTGTGGCGTAATGTGTTTAGGTGATGTGCCTATCATGGTTGAATAGCTGACAGTGTGGGCAAGCTGTGAGATGTGGGTGTGAGTCTTGCAGCAGTGGTAAATGTGTGTGGGTGAGGTGAAGCTATGAATGTAAGGTATGAGTCGTGTTTTGTAGAGATTGTTGGTAGATGAATGATGGAGGTGCATTGAGCAATGTGTGAGGCTAGTGGTGCAGATGGTCGGATATGGCATTTGAAGATGAATTCACTGACCTTGACCACGCGTGTGAGGTCATTAAACTTCTTCCTGCACTGAATTCAGGTCCTTGCGGCTATACTGCTGGCATTAACCATGTTGGCTATCTGCTCTCGCTGCACTCTCATCTGTTGCCTGGAGTGCCTCCTGGCCCCCTGTAAGAAGAGGACCTCTCTCCTGGAGTTGACCTCCTGGATCAACGCCTCCAGTGCTGCATCGGAGAATCTTGGAGCCCTTTCTCTGGCCTGTTGAGTCACTATTTAGTCTTCTTTTTCTGACAGTAGCCTCCACAAGCACTTCCACTACCTGTTGCAGGCAGAAGGCACCTCCCCTTTAAGAGGTGCAGACTGCCTTTAAGTTGTGCAGGCTAGCTTTAATTGGCGCTAGCCTCGCACGAACTTGGGTCCCCTGCTGAGTGTTCAGCCACTCAGCAGCACGTTCAGCGCTCAGCTGAATGCTACAATCATGCAAAGTAGCAGGCAATTTTATGTACTGCCTGCAATCCTCCGAACGGGCGCAGGTTCCTATCGCAGTGTGATTCCCCACGCCCATTTTCGGTAGTTACCGAATTTCTAGGCCCATGTCTTTCTGATATTTTTTGCCATATTTACTTAGTAAGCTCTATCTGCCTATTGTGGCTGCTATTATTGCTGGCTTCATTTGGATGGAGGAACAGTTAGAGGAAATGGGGCAGCAGCCTTAGTAACCAGAACCAGCAGCAACTGGGCCTAGTAGGAGACAGCAGGTGAGGGGGGTGCTGCAGGAGGCCATTCCCAGCACAAAGGGTGTACAGGCCCAATCAGTTTCTTAGATTTTTCTGAACAGCAGTGGATCAGAAGGCTGCGCTTCTGCAGGCAGCCTCTTGCAACATGACCTGTTGCCTGCTGGACCAGTGAGCCATGCTTTGCCAGTGGCTGTAAAAGTCATCACAGCCTTTAACTTGTTGCCACTGGCTAATTCTAGTCTGCTGCAGGGAACATCTCCCATATCTCCCAGTCTGCAGTGCACAGCTGAATTAAGGTCAACAATCCGCTGTTCGCCAGGACTAACCTTCAACATTGACCTCAACAATCAACATGACAGAAGGTTCAAGATTAGGATCAAAAGTCACACAAGTAGGACAAAGACTAAGATAATAGATTGGAAATTAGCAAATTATGAGGAAATGAGGGTGGAACTAAAGAAGGTAAACTGGGAGAAAATCTTAAAAAACAAAGACAGAAAAACAGTGGGAAAGGATGAGCAAGCTAAACACACGGGTAATGACAGAGAAATGGCAGAAGTATTGAATAATTACTTCGCCTCAGTTCTTATTAAAGAAGATAACGAAATAGACATTTCACTAGAGGATGAGCTTAAAAAGATTAATACAGTTGGGATAGAAAGGGAGAAAATAATTGACAAACCAGCAAAACTAAAAGAGGATAAAACACCAGATCTGGATGATATGCACTTACGCATACTCAAGGAGACTAGGGAGGAGATAGCAGAGGATATATATATATATAAAGTTCCATAGAAGAGGGGACAGTACCAGAAGACTGGCAGACAGCTAATCTTGTTCCTATATACAAAAAGGGAGATAGAACAAAACCTGGGAACTATAGACCAGTCAGCTTAACATCGAATCTATACTAAAAGTGATAGAAGAGCATCTAGAGACAGAAAATATAATAAAAATAGTCAGCATGGATTCAGAACAGTTAAGTAATGTTTAACTAACCTGACAGAATTCTTTGACGAGGTATGGAAAGAGTAGACAAGGGTAATGCAGTAGATGTCAGATACTTGGATTTTCAAAAGGCCTTCGATAAAGTACCACATGGTAGGCTCATGACAAAGGTTAGGGATATGGAGTCAGGGGAGAAATGGCTGAATGGATAACAAACTGGCTATTAAATAGAAAGCAGAGTGTAGGGGTAAAGGGTAGTTATTCAGATTGGCGGAAGGTAGAAAGTGGTGTTCCACAAAGATCAGTTGTGGGATCACTATTATTCATAGTTTACATTAATGATTTGGACTTAGGAACAAGTGACTCAATATCAAAATTTTCAGATGATACCAAACTGGGGGGTATAGCTAACACTGGGGAAGAATGCAACATAATACAAGTAGATCCTGCAGACCAAGGCTTCCACGGCTCTTCCACCAAAGTTACGGCAGACGATCAGGAGAATCTCTATAGAAATTCACATTCTAGGTTTTGAGACAGGATTTAATTAGTGAGAAAGTAAATAACAGCCAATTATGAGACCATTGTACTAATGATCCTTTAACCACTTTCATATAGCTAATGTGCTACATAATCAGTATAAATGATATTGTTTGGTAGTCCTGCTGTGCAGTGCACAATATTTTTCCAAAATGGCTGATTGATAAATTGCAGAACCTAATTTTTCCTGCAATACCCTGCCTGTCCCTGTCAATAGCTTTATGAAAAAAATAGCAGGATATTTTTGGTGCAGTTTGAAGGACCCTCAACTTGATCCAGGGCAACAAGTGTGACATTATGGGGGCGATTTTAACCCTACTCGCTCAGCAGTAACCTGGCGGGTGGCAGTTTGGAGGTGTGCACAGATCAATTGATATATACCATCAATGCATTTATACACACTGTGACATGAATCTTGTCATTCATGTGGAAATGACTTATTAAATAATACTGGGCGGCCTGCTGGTGGCGCTGTCCAGGGAGAGTATAAATACTCGGGCACGGGCCCAGCTTGCGCAGGACATTCTTAACAGGAACTAGTTAAGGACACAACTAGACCTCCATGTTGTAAAACAATTGATTAAAGCTTTGTTTAACGCTTAGACCAAGTGCCTAGTAGTTTTCTTACGTCACACTGTTTATGCTTAGGCACATTGCTCTCCACATAATGAAAATACAGCATCCAAATGGATAATTATGCTCATATCCTCATAACTGTTATGGTTCAGGCATTCTCCAAGATCTTCTCCTCACATAAATGGCTTGATGACAGTTTCTCTAAGCAGACTACGGTCTAGAAATTCGTCTCGAGCGGTGGCGCAAAAGGGGCGGTATCAGATCGGCCGCCCGTTATACGCAGCGGGTGATATTCAGTTCCATTGCAGTCCATGGAACTGAACATCAGGCGCTGCGTATAACAGGTGGCCAATCCGGGGCGCCACCACCTGAGGTGAATTTCTAGGCCATATCTCGTACAAATTCGGATCTGCATCTCTCATTCTCTGCCTTACTGAGTTAGCAATTTACTGTCAATCATTGTAGATTGTCCACTGCAGAATATGTTGGATGAGCACTACATCTCCTGCCAAATTGGAAAGTGGAAAATATTCACACCCCTAGAATACTTTGTGCAGGTTAAAATATGCCTGCACTGATACAGAAGCAAAACCGTAGACAAGATACTAAACAACACAATACTTAGATAAGAGAACTGGAAACAGCCCATAAATGGGTACTCCATTCTTTTCAACCATTGGATTTTCCACGCTTACATTAAACCACAGCACAGCAAATCCAGCTTTCAGCTTTTCTTAAAGTCTCTTGGAAAGCAAGAGTTTATCTGGATGCATTGATGAGCATTCTCTTGTTCGTTGGTACTCAGAATGTAGTCGCATGGGTTAATCTTTTGAGATAGTATATTACACATGGAATATATGGATTCTTATTGCCTATAAGATTTAATGTGCCTCAACTGATATTGGATGTTAATACAGAACTACAAATAGCAAGCAGTCCTGGAACAGTTATCCTTCTATTCTCCTTTGACGTAAAGCAATTTCTTTGAGGAAGTCAAACAATTCTAACAGCTGCATTTCCTTTTCTGAAACGTTCCACAAGATCATTTTGACACATGACATACTCAGAAATGGCATAGTATTTTGTTGAATGCTGCATATATTAATATTTTAATTACATCATCCTCCATGAAATAGAGCCATATATTTGCTAATTTGTGATCAACATCCCTGCCTGATTCTCTCAAATAGAGCATCTCTGGTCCATCAATTTGTACCTGGTGAGGGAGCAGCTTCCATTTTGAACCCGAGCAATTTAAAATATATTTAGATATTTAAACTAGCTGACAAAAAAAAATCTAATTTTGGCTCAGTGATGCCCCATCTGTTCTTAGAGCAAGAACTCAGTGGTCCACAAAGTGCTCATGAGCAGCATCACACATCACAATGGCAATGCTCACCGACCACACTTCAATCGGATACCAGCACAGATACAGACACTCAAGAAGAGAATCCTAGTGAGGTTGAGGAGGAAGTACAGGGTGAGGCACAGAGCTTCAGGAAGGTACCATAGGTGTGGAGGTTGATGAGAATCCAGGAGTTGCAGGGCAGTAATCCAGCCTATCGATTGTACCTCAGTTGTTTGGGGATAGAAACTTTAGTGGGTTTCCTTTCCAATGGGGGATGTCACTTCCTACCTCTATCCCCCTCCCCGGAAGGGAGAGCAGAAGATCCCAGTGCAACTCTCTGATTCACCATGGGCAGTTTTATGTTCAAATTGGACTTGCAACAGTCAGCAGTTTTATGCCATTCATGTCAGTCAAATATATGATAATGGATGGCTTTCCAAAGCTAATGAAGAGGACTGAAATAAAGTTTAAAGGTGAATAATTAAAGACATTAAGAAGTGAGGATGCTGCACAGTTACTGAGGCAGAAGTGTCAAAAAGTTGTAGAAATCTTGTAAAGTGTGTTTAGCATGGCATGAGGAATTGATCTGTTAAAATGATGCACAAATGACATGAACTGTATCCAGATCAAAGATAATAAAACATTTACACATATGAATTTAGTTCTCTGCTAAGTGAAATTAAACATATTTATATTTAACTTCATGTTATACCGAGCTGGTGTCTAACTGTTCTGTTGATTCAGGTGGACACTAAGGGAGTGAAGTTGGCCAACAGCAGTAATGTAAAATGGGCTGATAGTAAATTGCCGGCTTGTTTTACACCACACCCGATTTGCTATCAGCCATGGCACTATTCAAGAACAGCAGGAAATGTCCCGGTGTTATGGACAGCTTTACTCCCTCAATCAATACCACCAAAAAACAGATTAACTTCTCACTTAGGTCATGGCGATTTGTCGGATGCTGTTGAAGTATTTCTCTCTCCTATAATCTCTCAGACTTTAAAATAGTTATCAGTTGCTGCAGTATGTTTGATTGTTGCCATCAGTAAACATTGTTTTGTCCAAAACTGGGTGGCAATTTAGGAGAAGGTGGTGAGGTGGGACAATTGACAGATACAGCTGGTGAAAAATATAATTCAAGAGAATGCAATGCATTGACAATTCTGATGCAAGAGTCAATAACACATATTTTACACAATCAATTAATAACCTGATTTATCAAGCCATCAAAAAGTGATGAGTTCTGTCTCCAGTGTTAACTATTGGCAATAAGTAAATATATCACGTAAATCAACATGTTTTGTTTTCACTGACAGTTTATTTTATCACACTGATGATTTGTTTTGCCTTTGTCTTATACTTCCAACCCATTAATGACTTTTTTGTTTTAAATCAATAGAAATGTCCTCAAAATGCTTTATTATATTAACAGTAGACTAAGCAAAACCAAATATCTTAAAGAGGTCATAATTTTGTCGTAAATTATACCCTATGCACAAATTTCTAAATATTTTTATCCCATTTTATCTCCCCATTTTACTCTCTTTGGAGTCATTCGCCATTATTCCTTTACTATCCCATTTAAAGTCAAGTACATAAATTCACGAGGATGGGGAAAAGATGTCATTGAATGGCACTACCTGATTCAGCAGGATGAAAGCCTCAGTCAAAGCGAAGCCCAGCATTCCAATTCCTTTTGCATTCAGGGTATCAAGGTGTTCTCTGAAATGCTATATGGTGGGGGGAAAAATTGACGCAATAAATTTTTAAACACTTACAATTTCTTAAAATGCTATTTTCAGCTTTTGATAGAGCCATAAGCAAATGTTGGTTCTGCTTATGATACTATTTAATTAATAAATGACTCTATACACACAATGCAGAACAACCTAATAACATGTGAACCTATTCTGAGACAGTGCAGTAAGATGGCTCACTACTGAGTCACTCATTACATGGTCAGTTCCCAATCACAACTATGTCAAAAAGCCATGTAGTGAAGGCTTGCAGACCCCTATAGGAAGCAAGTTATTTTGGGGGAGGGGAATATTTCCTTTGGCCACTATTTATGATTTGGCCATCAATAGTGAGCAGAGGAAATATTGTTCCCAATTACAAACCTGTGGCAGGCTGCATCCACTATTGTCCAGAAAATGGTACATGATGTGAGGGGGCCTTCAGGAGGCTGGGGGAACATAAATTATTAATGTCAAAATCTAATAGTAAATCACGTTACACAAATTATATTGTGTTAGCACCTCAGTTTCATAATAAAATTTTAAAAATATGTAATTTTGGGAGGTGAAGCTGCCGCTGTGAAGCCTGACTCAAAGGAAAATCACCAGAAGTCGGGAGGGTCACGAGTAGACCAGGTTGACCTCTGGCTTGATTCTCTAATGTGTGCTTCTGTCAAGCAAGGCTCCAAGCTGTCCTTCTCTAAAACACCCTACACTCGTGTTAACTTAGACACCTTAGAGACCTATGCTATTTTTGTACTGGAAGGCAATTTTGTAATATAATTAATATACACTATATTTTCTAACCTATCATGAGTAATTTCTCGGGAACCAAGTTTTTTGTATTATAATAAATGTGCCATAGTGTGTGCCCATAATTGTAGCATATAATACAGCATAAATTCCAGTAGCCTTATTGCAGAAATGTTGTTGCAGCTGAGAGCCTGAAAGTGAGCATGGGATGTATTTTAAATGCTTATGATAAGACAGTAAACTTAACTTTTGCCACCTATTGCTGAGATTTGCAAAAGGCAAATAAATAAAAATCTGGATTATCTTAATGCGCAAACATGAAGGCTGATACAGAAAATTTGTATTTTTCATTTCGAAGCACTGTCATTTACTTTCAGCAGGCTACCATCCATCATCATAGTTTCCATTGGGAATCTTGCCATCACACTTTAATCCCTCCTGGAACCAGACATATTACGTGGAACTGTTAAGGTTACTGGGTTTACTCAAGCTGAGATTTGTTCATATTGCTGACAGCACAATCACCTACAGTGCTAGTAATGGGGAAATGCTCTGCAGCCCTTTGAGAAATGTACAAAATGATGAAACATCTGGAGAAGTCCAGTCAGATTAATTGCAATGTCCACCCTGTGAAAGTCAGTGTTCCAGGTCATCAACCAAGAGTTGTGTTAGTAGACGTTTAATAACGCACAGTTAACTCAATTGAAAACAAGTTTATTTTACCAAGAAAAAAACTTGCTGACATCAGGTATTTACCTATCTATTTATTTCCCGACCCAGAATGTAGTAATAAATTGCTTTTACTGCCACACGCTTTTAGTGCATGCGAAGAGTACAACAACTTTCAACCTCAAAGCAAAATCTGCTGAATAAATAGCCATTCATTATCATACTCAGGCCAACACCATGGGGTTGATTTTAGCTCCCTGCGTGTTTCGAGCAAGCAGAGTCTGGGTGAGTGCCAAACGCACTTGCAGGCCCAAATTTCAGGCTCGGGGTATTTTAACGGGTGGAAAATGGCAGCTGGTCGGCAGGCGGGAGTGGACGTTCAGGCAGCCTGCAGCAAGAAAAGGCTCACTGTCAACAAGGTAAGTCACGGGGGAGCAGGTTTCAAGAGGAAACTCCTCCTGGCTCCACCTGGGGGCTTCTTGCGCAGTCAGGTTAACCACTGTAGAGCTTGAAGAAGTAGTCGGAGCTTGTGCAGCTTTAAGCAAATCTTGCGAACGAATCCGGAAATGGGTGCAGAACCCTCATTTCAATATTGAAATGCGCTCATTTCAGGCGGCCACCATGCCAACCTAAAAAAAGACCCTGCCAAGTGTAGCTCATGCAAATCAGGCGCAGGCCTTCCCACTGCAAAATTTCTCAGCATGAAGGTCCATAGGATTCAGGGTAGAGGCCAGGCTGGCCACATGCAAGCCATCAATAATGCCCTACACTTTGGGGAAACCAGCCATATGGATAAAGTGCAGTATCCTTTCATGTTGCCAGTGGTTTCATGAGGAATGTTAGGAAAGAGTTAGCCATGATTTCACCTGAAGGTAAGACTCAGTTATTGCTCCATTTATGCGTATCAACTTGCTGCTGGTTGTATGCCCATCTGATTTTCAGGAGGCTCTTGATTTTGGCCATAACTCCCATTGGAAACAGACTGAAATCTGTATTTGTATTAATATATGTAAATCATGGTGAAATTATGCAGTTAAGACCTCAATGCTATTTCCGTTTCTACTCACATACCTACTGCCAGTTCCTGAACCCACCCACAAACCATGGGCGGTACAAGTTGGAAGGCAGCCATTTCCAGCGGTATTTAAAGGGATCCTTAGCTGTAGTAAGGAAATGGTGGAAACAGGTCTGGAACTCATTCTTACTGCAGTTGCATTTGTGTTTTGAGCCTTGAAGCCTTCCAATAATTGATCTCCTTGCTATTGTAGGCACTGCAAAAACTTTCCCTGCACTATAAACTCCCTTTCACTCCCAATGCTTCCATCCCTCCCCGTTAAGGTGCTGCTTCAGGCTGTCTGGCCGAGTTTCCCGCCCTTCCAATCGCGAGCTGCCTATAATTATTGGCATTGGCAGCTTGTCGATTCAATGTTAATGAGGCCCGACCGTAAAAACTGATTGAGCCTGCCACCGATTTCACTGGGCAGGCAGAGTATACAACCTGATATCTACTGGAAACAAAAATCCCCCCATGTTGCCCAGCAACCAGAGAGTCAGATAATTTCCTGAGCTTTAATTGTCTGAAAAAAAATGGCTGGTGAGTTGGTTTTCAGCGAACCAGAGGTAATGTGGCCCACCTCCAGAATGGACTGTGAACCACTTGAGGCTCAGGAAAACGGTACTGTAAACTTATAAATTTAAAATAGAAATTGCAGAATAAGTGAAAATGGAGTACATTATTTAGAAACAATGTAAAAAGTAGTGAAAGTAATACAATAGATGCTAGAGAGAATAAAGGGAAGACAGAGAGAACAGAAGTAAAGTGCTTTAATATAAGGAGTTATATTACAGTAATAGAGATGCTCCTGATAGCTGAGTCTCTATTACTGTAATATTAGGGCTTGTTTCAATGTCACGGTGTATGAGCTGAAATCTCAGAAACTAGCTGGCCCAGATGCCTATCTCCTTTTTCTCTCTGATGTAGTCTCTGATCATTTTCTTCCTTTGTTGCTCTCCCTCTTTCTCTCTTTAACTGACCTTGGTTGCTTCTGGCTGCAATTTTTATGCTTCATTTTTTCAGGATGTTTTTCAGGATCATTTGTTTCCCAATGTCTGAACTGATCAATCTCTCCTTTTATCTTTGTTTTATGGTATTTTTTTTCTTGCTCACATATTAGTTGACCAGATAGGGTCATGTTTCTCAGCCACACTGCAGCATAAGTCTTCAGTAGTCAACAACTGTGCCCCATTTCTCTTTGCTTGATAGAAATCCTGCAGCTCTTTTAATAACTTGAATTAGATACATCTTAGTCTTAAGTTTCTGTAAAGTTAATTAATAGTCGAATAAATAAAGGCATGGCAGGGCAGCTCAGTCCCGTGGAATGCACATCTTGTGCCATGTGGGCAATCCAGGACGCTACCCATGTCCTGGACAACCACGTGTGCAGGAGGTGTCGTCAGCTAGAGGAGCTCGAGCTCTGGGTTTCGGAGCTTGAGCAGCAGCTGGCGTCATTGCAGTGCATCCGTGAGGCTGAGGGCTACGTGGCTAGCACGTTTCAGGAGGTGGTCACCCTGCAGCTAAGGAGTGTGTAGGCAGAGAGGGAATGGGTGACTGCCAAACAGAAGAGGAGGACCAAGCAGGTAGTGCAGGAGTCCCGAGTGCATCTCACTCTCCAACCAGTATTCTGTTCTGAGTACTGGTGAGGGCTATGGTTCCTCTGGAGAGTACAGCCAGAGCCAAGTCCACGGCATCATGGGTGGCTGAGCTGTACAAGGGAGGAGGAGGAAGATAGGGAAGGCAATAATGGTAGGGGATTCGATAGTTAGGGTTGCAGACAATCATTTCTGCGGCCGCAGACGTGACTCCAGGATGGTATGTTGCCTCCCTGGTGCCAGGGTTAAGGATGTCACTGACTGGCTGCAGAACATTCTGAGGGGGGAGAGTGAACAGCCAGAGGTCGTGGTCCATATCAGTACCAACGACATAGGTAGAAAGAGGGATGAGGTCCTGCAGGCAGATTTCAGGGAGCTAGGAAAGAGATTAAAAAGCAGGACCTCAAAGGTAGTAATCTCTGATTTACTCCCGGTGCCACGCACGAGTGAGTATAAAAATAGGAGGATAGAGCAGATGAATGCGTGGCTGGAGAGATGGTGCAGGAGGGAGGGCTTCAGATTCTTGGGGCAGGTTCTGGGGGAGGTGGGACCTGTACAGAGCTGGTACCAATATCCTCGCGGGGAGGTTTGCTCGTGCTATTGGAGAGGGTTTAAACTAAGTTGGCAGGGGGATGGGCTCCAGGATGTTGCATTGGAAAGGAGAAACAAAGGACTGGGAGAGACGGATAGCACTAAAGTAAGAAATAGTAAGGTGGGGTCAGACTAAGAGAGAACACAGGATGGTCTAAAATAGGTTTACAGTGTATGTATGTGAACGCACGAAGCATAGTAACAAGGCTGGTGAGCTGCAGGCGCAAATAGCCACATGGGAATATGATGTCGTGGCAATAACGGAGACCTGGCTCAAAAAAGGGCAGGATTGGGTATTAAATATTCCTGGATTTAAGGGCCGCGATTTTACCGGTGCTTAGAGAGGCGGGTCAGAGGTTAAAGTCCTTTTGATTGACGGCGGGTCCCGAACCCGCTGTCAACCCGCCTCCAAACAACCTTCCCAAGTGTCGGGTCCCCGATTTGTGAATGGACCCAACCCCTAGTGGCGGGAAATGGATTAAAGGCAATTACCTGCCTATTAACAAGTACTTGTCAGTAGTTTTCAGGCTGGTTTTCGATTTTCCCGCTTCTGGGTCGGGTTTCACGACGTCCGGACAACACGCCAGGTAAGTGTGGCGTGTTGTGAGGCTGGTGTAATGTTTGTGAAAAGATGACAGCTGCAGAAGTGGTGTGAAGGATGCAATGTTGCACATGGTGAGTTTCAGAGCGAAGAAAATGTTCGTTACTGCATTTTAAAAATATATACAGATTTCTTTAGCTTACAAGTTTTTAAATTAACTATATGTCCAGTGCCACCTCATTAGGACAACCTCTCTCACCAGTGACAGATCGCTTCTGTCATCTCACCTGCAGCTGCCAGCTATTCCAGCATATAGAGGGAGTCATTGGAGAGCCTAGGTGCAAGAGTTCACCTTTGTGCAGTGATTGTCAGTGTTTTCAGCACCTCAATGCTGTCACACACTGAGAAATCAACTGTCAAAATAAAATTGTGCATGGTCCCTTTAAGGAAACCAGCAGATGACGCATCATCAAATGACATCATCAGACCCGCTTCCTGTTACAGGAAACTCTTTATTAACCGGCACCCAAATATCCGGAAATCTCTCTTAACCGGCAAAATTCTTGAGTAGGTAACCGGGGTTTTCCTTCATCTCTCGTTTAAAATTAACTTTAAAAAAAACCCTGAGGCGTTTGCCTTGTATCGGAGCATGTAGATTGGGAGGGGAATGTGCAGCCCAGGTAGGCAGCGGACACGACAGATGGTCAGCTGGCGGTCCCCGGGGAGACGGAGCTCCGAATGCAGGCGCTTGTCAATGTGTACGGGGCTCTCGTACGTTGGGAGATATAACTCTCCGTTATCCGGACTTTTTGATTAACCGGCACCACGCCGGTCCCGTCGGTGCTGGTTAATAAAGAGTTTCCTGTAATTGGCCGTTAAGCACGCAGGGCGGGCTTAGCAAGGCCAATCAAGGGAAAATCACATCTGTGGAGCGGAGGCAGCCGGGGGCGGGACTGGAACCCGGAAACCATCTGACCCGCACCCATCCCGACACCGAGCAGAAAATCGCGGCCAAGGTGTTCAGGAAAGATACGGAAGGAAAGATAGGAGGTGGTGTGGCAGTATTGGTTAAGGAGAATGTTACAGTTCTGGAGAGAGAGGATGTCCTGGAGAGGTCAAGGACAGAATCTAGATGACTAGAGTTAAGAAATAACAGAGGTGCCATTACACTACTAGGTGTATTCTACTGGCCACCAACTAGTGGTAAAAATATAGAGGAGCAAATTTGCAGAGAAATTATAGAGAGATGCAAGAACTATAGAGTAGTGATAATGGGGGACTTCAACTATCCTAATATAGACTGGGATAGTAATAGTGTAAAGGGCAGAGAGGGGGAAGAATTTATTGAGCAGTATGTTTCCGGCCCAACGAGGACAGAGGCATTGCTGGATCTGTTTCTGGGGAATGGGATAGGTCAAGTGGAGCAAGTGTCAGTAGGTGAACATTTAGGGAACAGTGATCATAGTATCATAAGGTTTAGATTAGCTATGGAAAAGGACAGGGAGCAATCTAGAGTAAGAATACTTAATTGGAGGAAGGCCAATTTCAGTGGGATGTGAACGGATCTGGCCCGGGTAAATTGAAATCAAAGATTGGCAGGCAAAACTGTAATTGAACAGCCTTTAAAGAGGAAATAGTTCGGGTATAGTTGAGGTACATTCCCACTAGGGGGAAAGGTAGGACAACTAAAGTCAGAGCTCCCTGGATAACGAAAGAGATAGAGAGTAAAATGAAGCAGAAAAAGAGTGCGTATGACAGATGTCAGGTCGAAAATACATCTGAGAATCAAGCTAAATATAGAAAGTTCAGAGGAGAAGTGAAAAAGAAAATAAGAGGGACAAAGAGAGGATATGAGAATAGAATGGCAGCTAACATAAAAGGTAATCCAAGAGTCTTCTTTAGGCATATAAATAGTAAATGGGTAGTAAGAGGAGGGGTGGGGCCAATTAAGGACCAAAAAGGAGACCTATGCATGGAGGTAGAGGGAATGGCTGAGATGCTAAATGAATACTTTGCATCTGTCTTCACCAAGGAAGAAGATGCTGCCATAGACATAGTGAAGGAGGAGGTAGAGGAGTTACTGGATGGGATAAAAATTGATAAAGAGGAGGTACTAGAAAGGCTGGCTGTACTTAAAGTAGATAAGTTACCAGGACCAGATGGGATGCATCCGAGGAAGCTAAGGGAAGTGAAGGAAGAAATCCAGCAACTACAGGCCAGTCAGTTTAACTTTGGTAGTGGGGTAGCTTTTAGAATCAATAATCAGGGACAAAATTAACAGTCACTTGGACTAGTGTGGATTAATTAAGGAAAGCCAGCACGGATTTGTTAAAGGCAAATTGTGTTTAACCAACTTGATCGAGTTTTTTGATGAGGTAACAAAGAGGATTGATGAGGGCAATGTGGTTGACATGATGTACATGGACTTCCAAAAGGCATTTGATAAAGTGCCACATAATAGGCTTGCCAGCAAAGTTGAAGCCCATGGAATAAAAGGGACAGTGGCAGCATGGATACGAAATTGGCTAAGTGACAGGAAACAGAGAGTAGTGGTGAACGGTTGTTTTTCGGACTGGAGGAAGGTATACAGTGGTGTTCCCCAGGGGTAGGTACTAGGACCACTGCTTTTCTTGATATATATTAATGACTTGGACTTGGGTGTACAGGGCACAATTTCAAAATTTGCTGATGACACAAAACTTGGAAGTATAGTGAACAGTGAGGAGGATAGTGATAGACTTCAAGACAGGCTGGTGGAATGGGCGGACACGTGGCAGGTGAAATTTAATGCGAAAAAGTGCGAAATGATACATTTTGGTAGAAAGAATGAAGAGAGGAAATATAAACTAAAGGGTACAATCCTAAAGTGGGTGCATGAACAGAGAGACCGGGGGTATATATGCACAAATCTTTGAAGGTGGCAGGGCAGGTTGAGAAAGCGGTTAAAAAAGTTTACGGGATCCTGGGCTTCATGAATAGAGGCATAGAATACAAAAGCAAGGAAATTATGAACAACCGTTATAAAACACTGGTTCGGCCTCAACTGGACTATTGTGTCCAAATCTGGGCACCGCACTTTGGGAAGGATGTGAAGGCTTTAGGGAGGCTGCAGAAAAAGATTTACGAGAATGATTCCAGGGATGAGGGACTTCAGTTACGTGGATAGACTGGAGAAGCTGGGGTTGTTCTCCTGCGAGCAGAGAAGATTGAGAGGAAATTTGATAGAGGTGTTCAAAATCATGAGGGGTCTGGACAGAGTAGATAGAGAGAAACTGTTCCCATTGGCAGAAGGGTCGAGAACCAGAGGACACAGATTTAAGGTGATTGGCAGAACAACCAAAGGCGACATGAGGGGAAACTTTTTTACTCAGCGAGTGGTTCGGATCTGGAATGCAATGCCTGAAAGGGTGGTGGAGGCAGACTCAATCATGGCTTTCAAAAGGGAGTTGGATAAGTACCTGAAGAATTTTTTTTTGCAGGGCTACGGGGAAAGGGTGGGGGAGTGGGACTAGCTGAAGTGCTCTTGCAGAGAGCCGGCACGGGCTCGATGGGCCGAATGGCCTCTTTCTGTGCTGTAACCATTCTATGATTCTGCCACAACTTACAACTAGCAGCCACCAAGAATATGCAAGTGTACAGGTCCTGTCCAATGGTTTATCAGCAAAACACAAGAATTTATTCATTTTAATTTAATGCAGCCTGGGACCTCAGGTAAGTACTGCAGGATAGTTTTGGTACTGTTTTTGTATCTCATTTCTTCTGTCCTCCTTCCCTGAAGGTACTGACACATGTTGGAATACAGTTCCATGAACACTGAGAATCCTCTCGTATCCCATCCAGGTGACCAGTTTTCTTGTGTGAACCTACAAAGTGAGTGTTAGCAGACTTCAATATGAATTGCACCATAACCAAGCTGATTGTGGATGTGCACTCTTTCCAACAGGAGTCACTGGGATAGCGAACAACATTAAGAACCCAGCTAATAATTCTCCTACTTAGCCCAAGGATATTAGTAGCAATTTCTATGCTATCCTAACTGTGCTCAGCTAACACAGCGAAAACTAGGAATTGAGTGCTTGTCCAGGTCCTTCCTGCCCCAGAACTGATCTCACAGCACCGAGGGTGGAGCGGCGCGGTTAAGTTACACATAAGTATTTCGTTTATTGGTTAGTGTTTTTGGTGGTTCGTGTAAGTATTTAGTTTATTGTTAGTGTTTTAGTGTTAGCTAAACAGTTAAATAGATTTAAAGATAAAAAAATTTGAAATAATTGTCAGCTACCATGGCATAACAGCTGGGGCCCGTCACATGCACATCCTGTGCCATGTGGGAACTCCAGAACACTTTGTGTGTCCTGGAAAACCACATATGCAGGAAGTGCCGCCAATTGCGCATGCTCAGTTGTCAGCTGTGGCTCAGTGGGTAGCACTCTCGCCTCTGAGTCAGAAGGTTGTGGGTTCAAGTCCCACTCCAGAGACTTGAGCACATAAAGCTAGGCTGACACTCTGGTGCAGTACTGAGGGAGTGCTGCACTGTCAATGAGATGTTAAACCGAGGCACTCTTTTGCCCTCTCAGGTGGATGTAAAAGATCCCATGGCACTATTTCAAAGAAGAGCAAGGGAGTTATCCCTGGTGTCCTGGCCAATATTTATCCCTCAATCAACATCACCCTAAAAAAACAGATTATCTTGTCATTATCACATTGCTGTTTGTGGGAGCTTGCTGTGCGCAAATTGGCCGCCGCGTTTCCTACATTACAACAGGGATTACACTTCATAAGTACTTCATTGGCTGTAAAGCGCTTTGGGACATACTGAGGTCATGAAAGGCGCTATAGAAATGCAAGTCTTTCTTTTCTTTCTCAAGTTCGGAGTTTCTGAGCTTGAGGGGTGGCTGGCATCACTACAGTGCATACGAGAAGCTGAGGGTTTCGGGGATAGCACGTTTCAGGAGTTGGTCACCCCGCAGCTACAGAGAGTTCAGGAGGAGAGGGAGTGGGTGACCACCAGACAGACTAGGAGGAACAGGCAGGCAGTGCAGGAATCCCCTGGAAGTGTGGCACTCACTCAGTGTTGAATACCAGTGAGGGTGATGACACCTCAGGGGAATGGAGTCAGAAGCAAATCCACAGCACCGTGGGAGAATCAGCTGCACAGGGGAGCATAAGAAAGTGTAGAAATGCAGTTGTTATAGGGGATTCGATAGTCACGGGGATAGACAGTCGTTTCTGCAACCGCAGATGTGCATCCCGAATGGTGTGTTGCCTCCCTGGTGCGAGGGTAAAGAATATCACTGAACAGGTGCAGGATATTCTGCAAGGGGAACAGCCAGAAGTCATGGTCCATGTTGGAACCAATGACATAGGTACGAAAAGGGTTGAGGTCCTACAGGCAGAGTTTCAGGAGTCGGGAATAAGATTAAAGAACAGGACCTCAAAGATGATAATCTCTGAATTATTCCCAGTGCCACGTGCTGGCGAGTACAGAAACAGAAAGATAGTGCAGGAGAAGGCGTGGCTGGAGAAGTGGTGCAGGAGGGAGGGTTTCAGATTCCTGGGGCATTGAGACGGGTTGTACCTGAACAGGGCTAGGACCAATGTCCTCGCGGGGAGGTTAACTATTGCTGTGGGGGAGGGTTTAAACTAATTTGGCACCAGGACATAGCAGCAGAGAGGAGAGACAAGGTGCATAGAAAACTAGAAGGGACAAATAGCAACAGAACAAAGAATAGTGTAGAAAGAGCAGGAATTAGATGGAGGAAAAAAGCAAAGTAGACTAGCATGGTGTTGGAATGCATGTGTGTTAATGCGAGGAGTGTTACAAATAAGGCTGACGAGTTATAGACATAAGTTGCCACATGGGGTTATGATATGATGGCTATAATGGAGACCTGGCTTAAAGATGGGCAGGAATGGGACTAAACATTCCTGGCTACAATGTATTCAGGAGGGATAGAGAAGGAAAAAAGACGGGGGCAATATTGATAAAGGATAATATTACAGTTCTACAGAGGGACGATATGCTATAAGGTTGAAAGACTTTGGTTAGAGTTAAGGAACAGAAAAGGAACCGTTACATTGCTGGGTGTTTACTATAGACCCCCAAATAATGAGCAGGAAATAAAAGTAGCAAATCTGTAGGCAAATGTCAGAGAAATGTAAAAATATTGGCCCGGATTTTCCGACCCCCACAGGTGCGTACGAGGTGTGTACGCGCCCGTAGGGGCCTCGCATTAACACACATGCGAAGCGCATGCACTGAAAACCGGCACTTGCGATCTGTCAAGAATTCTCTTGACAGATCCTCCGACTGCCCGGGAGAAGGGCCTCTACGGGTGGAGAGTTCCGCTTTCTGCACATCTCCGCCCGCTGAAAACCTTTAAAAATCTTACGCCTGCTTTTACCAGCATAAGAGTTTAAAAAAGTAAAAAAATAAATTATTTTTCACTCATTTATAATTTTAAAATACTTTTAAAAAAGGTAAGTTTATTTTTAGCCCCATAAAAAACTTTAATTATTTTTTTCAAAAAATTAAATTTTTGTTTAAAATATTTAATTTAATGTAATTTTAACTAATTTTAAATACGTGATTTAAAAAAAAATGATTTAATGTTTAACTGTTTTTTAATGCGATCCCCATTCATACTTTTGACAGATCTATGCGGAGAGACCTGTCAAATGTGTGAAGGAGGATTCCCTTCTTTGATTGGTTCCTCATGGCCCACGTGATGCCAGGGATGCTTGCGAACCGCCTGCGCCCCTGGGATACCTGGGCCTCTGCGCGCGCGGACCAGGAGAGGCCCAGGATCGGAAGTGTCGGGACCTACGGAGCAAACAGGTAAGTTCGTAGATTTTTCCCGATCGGAGGCATCCGCACGCAGGAAGCCTCCGATCGGAAAATCCGGCCCAACAAGAGCAGTAATAGTAGAAGACTTCAATTATCCTAATATAGACTGGGGAAAAAACAGAATAAAGGGCAAGGAGGGTGAAGAATACCTAAAATGTGTACAGGAGAACTTCCTTAATCAGTATATTTCTAGCCCAAAGAGAAGGAAGCAGTGCAGGATCTACTTCTGGAGAATGAAGTAGGGCAAGTGGAGTGTGTTGCAGTAGCAGAACATCTGGGTAATAGTGATCATAATATCATTAGGTTTAAAGTAGTTCTGGAAATGGACAAAGAAAAATCAAAGATGAAACTACTCAACTGGAAGAGAGCCAATTTCAGTGATTTGAGGAGGGATCTAGCACAGGTGGACTGGAAACAAAGATTGGCCAGGAAAATATTAAATGAGCAACGCAGGCCTACAAGGCAGAGATACTTTGGGTAGAAACCAAGCATATTACCACGAGGAGGAAAAATGGGAAATCCAAAGCTGGAGCTCCCTGGATGACAAAGGAAATAGAGGTTAAAATAAAACAGAAAAAGCAGGTTTATGACAAACGTCAGGTACAGAATACTGTAGAAAATCAGGCGGAATACAGAGTGTGCAGGGGGAAATTAAAAAAGGATATAAGAAGGGCAAAGAGACAGTATGAGAAAAGATTAGTGGGTAGCATAAAAGGAACCCAAAAACCTTTTATAAACATATAAAAAGTAAAAAGGGAGTTAAAAGAACGGTGGGGCCGATTAAGAACAAAAAAGGAAATCTTCTTGTAGAGTCAGAGGGCAGGAATGAGGTACTGAATGAGTACTCTGCATCTGTCTTCACAAAAGAAGAGAATGAAGTTAACGTTGCAGTAGAGAAGGGAGGAGTAGAGATATTGGTTAGGATAAAAATAGATAGAAAGGAGGTTCTAAATAGGTTGGCATCACTCAAACTCACCCAGTCCAGATGCGATGCATCCCAGGTTGCTGAGAGAAGCTAGGGTGGAAATAGAAGAAGCTCTGACCACAATCTTTCAATCCCCTTGGATATGGGAATGATGCCAGAGGACTGGAGGATTGTAAATTGTTACACCCCTGTTCAAAAAAGGGGAGAGGGTGAACCTGCTAAGTACAGGCCAATCAGTCCAACGTCAGTGGTGGGAAAACTATTGGAGACGATTGTCAAGGACAAAATTAATTCTCACTTGGAGAAGCATGGGTTAATAAGGAGCAGTCAGCACGGATTTATCGAAGGCAAATCATGTCTGACTAACCTGTGAGTGCTTTGATGAAGTAAGAGAGAGGGTTGATGAAGGTAGTGCAGTAGATGTTGTATATACGGACTTTCAAAAGGCATTTGATAAAGCACCACATAACAGACTTATTTGGAAAATAGAAGCACATGGTATTAAAGGAACGGTGGTAACTTGGGTATATAATTGGCTAAGGGATAGGAGGCAGAGAGTAGTGGTGAACTGATGTTTTTTCTTACTGGAGAGAAGTATGCAGTGGGGTCCCCCAGAGTTGGGTATCAGGACCATTGCTTTTCTTGTTATATATAAATGACCTTGACTTGGGAAAGGGAATAAAATTTTGAAGTTTGCGGAATATCACAAAACTAGGCAACATAGTAAATAGTGAGCAGGATAGTAGCAGACTTCAGGAGGACATAAACAGACTGGTGAAGTGTGCAGTCACATGGCAGATGCAATTCAATGCAGATAAGTGTGAAGTGATGCCCTTTGGGAGAAACAACATGGAGAGGCAGTATAATCTAAATGGTACTATTTTGAGGGGGGTGCAAGAGCAGAGGGACTTGGGGTGCATAGTCACAAATCGTTCAAGGTGGCAGGGCAAGTTGATAAGGCAGTTAAGAAAGTGTATGGAATACTTGGCTTTGTAAATAGGGGCATTGAATACAAAAACAACGGAGTCATGCTAAACCTTTACAAATCACTAGTTAGGCCTCAGCTGGAGTATTGTGCACAATTCTGGGCACCACACTTTAGAAAGGATGTCAAGGCCTTGGAAAGGATACAGAGGAGGTTTACCAGGATGATACCAGGGATGAGGGACTTCAGTTATGTGGAGAGATTGGAGAAGCTGGGATAGTTCTCTTTGGAGCAGAGAAGGTTAAGTGGAGATCTATTAGAGGTATTTAAAATTATGAGGAGTTTTGACAGAGTAAGTAGGGAGAAACTGTTTTCTCTGACAAGTAGGTCAATAACCAGCAGTCATAGATTTAAATAATTGGCAAAAGAACTAGAGGTGAAATGAAGAGAAATTATTTCTCACAGAGGGTTGTTATGATCTGGAACGCATTACCTGAAAGGATGGTGGAATCAGATTCCATAGGAACTTTCAAAACGCAATTGGACATGTATTTGAAGAGATCTAATTTGCAAGGTTATGGGGAGAAAGCTGGGGTGTGGGACTAAATTGGACAGCTCTTTCAAAGAGCCGGCACAGGCACGATCAGCTGAATGGACCCTTTCTGTGCTGTAAGATTCTATGATTCTAATTGGGAACTTGTTGGTCTGTGTGGTTAATATTATAATACAAAGCTCACTTACCCATTGAGCCATTGGGGAACCATATTTTTTTTTTGGGGGGGGGGGGTTGAAATTATGCTGAGTGCCATTTTAATGTACTGGTTAACATGCTTGTATAAAATTCCTATTTATGCTATTGTAATTCATTTATTTTAAATGGGCTCATGACTTCATTACAATAACAAACATAGGAAATTTAGAAGAGGGTGTTAACCAATGCGCTAAAAGTAGAGCTCAGTGGAATTTCAACCCCTTAATCTTTTTCTTAATGTTGTTGGCAATTTAGATGAAGTCGTGCAGTACATAATCTCATGAGTATTTAATGGGATATTCACTGTGGAGGGTATTTACTGAGTCATCAGATCAAACAAAACAAAACCACAGATTTAATAGGTTAAGACAAAACTCTAACATTAGCCAAGAATAAAGATTTGATTTTATCCTCACTCATCACATTTCTGTGCATCAGCTGGAGGTTTGGCAAACCGGTCATGCAATCCTCCATTACCTTTGATGTCAAATTCATACTAAACTCAAGCAACAGAAAGTAAACTTGCTGCTGCACAAGACTGACAACATATCCACTTTGCTGCTAAATGCATCACTTGTATATGGTGGACTGGCAAAACTTATCATACATGCAGTCTGCAGTTTAGAGTGTCAGCCAACACAGACACGGCCTGATTTTAACTCCAGGCCAGTTTTCAGCAAGTGAGTAGCAGTGTGAGTTAGAAACTCAGAAATGAGGCCCAGAGTACTTTAACTCCTGGGATTTATTTTAATCCTGCTGGTCAACTACCCACCCATTCCAGCCTGGAAGTTGGTGAAGCGACAGAAAATTGCAAGGCCCGGAGGCCACATGTTAAGACCAGGCAAGTGGCAGGATCATCTGCCGGAGCTGACCCGCGAGAGTCTCACGATTGTAAAGGGAGGGGTGAGCTGCTGACAGAAACACAGTTTAAATTTACAATATTTGTCCTAGCTAAAAATTCATACATAAAGTTATAATACAGAAATGCTATATGATATAGGATGTATTCCATGGATGTCACAATCGTAGAATGGTTACAGCACAGTAGGAGGCCATTCGGCCCGGTGAGCCCATGCCATCTCTCTGCAAGAGCACTTCAGTTAGTCCCAATCCCCCGCCTATTTCTCCAATTTTTTTCCTTCAGGTACTTATCTAATTCCCTTTTGAAAGCCACGATTAAATCTGCCTCCACCACCCTCTCAGGCAGTGCATTCCAGAACCTAACCACTCGCTGCGCAAAAAAGTTTTTCCTCATGTCGCCTTTGGATCTTCTGCCAATGGATTAAAGCTGTTGGCCCTGGAAATTTTCAGCTTAGCGCATCTCAGTCTAAGTGCCCGGACATCAGTTGCTGAGCCCACCAGAGCTCATGGGGAACAGGTGTCCTTTAATGTTGTTACTGTTGGCAGGTGCCAATGCTAACAAGAGCATAGCTAAGGCCACCATCTCTACTTGGATCCCTTGTTAGTTCCCATATCTGTGCGTCTGGGTCAGTCAGTACGCCGGGTATCTGCGCCATCAATACACCGAATCGAAATGATGGCCCAAGATATGAGGACTTCAATGTTTGAAGTTCCTGACCCTTGCCCCACCCTGTTATGATAATATCCTTCAATGGGTGGACAGTGGCTCCTTCCCCACAAGGCTATAGTGCCACAAATTCAGGACCCGGCGTATCCAGTTCCCAGCCTAGTTTCTGGTCATTAAGTTGGAAATCGGTCAGAATAGCCGTGGATTTTCGGGGCTGTTGTCTATTTAAAGTCAATTATTAGGATGTCAGTTTCTCTATATTTTAGCAATTATTGTAAATACAAATAATGAAATCAGGTTTTGAAATGACTTAAATCTATGCTAGTCCCTCATTTGCTGTTATAGTTTATTCATGAAACATGTCTTCATCATACTGATGCTGTCATTATACCACCATCATTGTTAAAATTTATAAGACTGATTTCTAAAAAATGTCAATTTTCAGATAGTAGTATCATTCAGCATATCCACCCATATTCTACAACTAAAATATAATGGACTGAGTAACAACATAATTTGTAAATTCAACATTTTTGGGAAAGAAAGGGAATTAAACTAAATGATGAAAATTCAAAACAGTATTTTCTTCTTTTGAGATAGAACTGATGCATTTAGCTCAAACATTTTAACAAAGGCAATGTCCCTCAAGAGGAAAATGTTGACGTTGTATGATATTTTTCACATTTTAGATTATAGGAAAGTCAAAATTAGTATTGCACATTCCTACCAATGTGGGTCATAAAAATAATTTGTTCATAATCCAAACATACGAAATTTACAGGCAGGAAAAGACTAGCTGGTCCATCAAGCCTGCCCCACACTCATGATGGCCAGAGCATCATGACTAAAAACTTTGTCCCTCTCTCCCTCTCCACAGCCATGTAATCTCCTGGGAGAGGCAAAAATGCACTATTTAAAAGACAATGTTAATTACTTTCCTTCTTGAAAAATGAAGAACAGTTGAATATACAAAGGTGAAAAGTGGTTTGTACTGAAGAGCAATGGTTGGTATACATAACACTGTAAATAATGAAAATTCTGACATTAAAAGATGTGAAATATAGTTTAAACACAGGAATTCAACACTTGATAAGTGTTGCAATGCTGTATTTTTCAGGGGAGGGGGGTTAAGTTATTCATTGTATTTATCATTCACTAAAATGTAAGACCTATTTTCTTCTTGAGGTATATTTCTTTAAACAAATTGTGATGAAATATATTATTTTATACAATCACACTTACAATGCGAAATGAAGGCCAGATGGTGCTATTCAGTAAGATATAAGCATTAAGACACTCAATTTGCACTTATGTTGTTACTATGGCAATCATTGCCATAGGCCACAATATAATGAGTCTGTAATGACAGAATGCACGTGAGGAGTGCACAGATTGTATCTTAAAGCAGCAGAACACAACAAAAATTGGTCAGTAACCAATTTTTGAAGAAAGTGTTCCAAAACAAAATGCCACACAAAGAATGAAGAGGTCCTCTAAATGTAAATGTACATATGACCTGGAATTTGCAGTTGTAATGACAGTGAAACTGTCAGCGTTCGCCGTCATTACTGTGTACAACTGACAGCAACTTCTGGCGTTAGCACATGCACATGTAAACACGGAAATCCAGAGGTAGCTGTCTGTGATACCCTGTTCCTCCACAGGGTGTGCTGTTGCAGTCTTCGCAGATGCAATCAACACAGAATCAGTGAATTGACTTGAACTTCGACTTTTTACGCATTATTCTCGCTGTAAAAAACATTGAAAATGTTAAGCCTTGTTGAATGAAGTGTAACTGAGTTTTTAGACGACATACTAAGTCATAATTACTGCTGAACATCCTCTCTGGCCCTGAAAAACTAATTTTAGAAGTGTGGTCTCATTCCCTCAGAAGAACATTTAAAAATTGGATGATTTTTAAAATTGGCTCCCAGTTCAGCAACACCTCAATTTTAAAATTCTGATCCTTGTGTGCCTCGCCCCTCCCTATCTCTGTAACCTCCTCCAGACCTTCAACCCTCCGATTTTTATCGCACCTCCATTGGCAGTGTGCCTTCAGCTGCCTAGGCCCTAAGCTATGGAATTCCCTTCATAAACTCTTCATCCTCTCCCCCTTTAAGTCACTTCTTAAAACCTACCCCTTGTCATAATATCTATTTATGTGGTTTGATGTCAAATTTTGTCTGATAACGCTCCTGTGATGCGCCTTGGGATGTTTTTACTACAGTAAAGGTACTATATAAATGCAAGTTGTTGTTGTTGTTGTAGTGTCTGATGTAACTCACCAGCAAGCAAGGCTAAACACAGCCAGGATAGTCTGCAAAGTGTCAAGGGCCATAGTCCTGTCTCTGGAAACAATTTCAGGAAGCACAGATCCAGTGGCTTCAATCTGTTGTTTTATGGATATGGCATGAGAATCCAAGGAAAGTGTAATTATTTGGGAGACTTCTGTATTATATTATGCAGTGAAGGACACAATATTGGGAACAGCTAATCACGTGTTAATAACAAGCTTGTTGACATCACATTTTCTATGTCAAGCCTATTGATTCGCCTGGATCAGAAGGGCGAGGGACAAACTCCCACAGTGTGTGGAGAATGCAGAATGAAGAAGAATTATAGGTTGTCACATCACAATCCCCATGATCTCCTGACTCTATCTTGTTCAATCTTCTATCCTCGATTCACCAGCACATATGCTTTTGCTATTTTTGTTTTGTTCTTTCTTCTGAAGGCTACATCAGTGATGGTGACCTTTGCTAATGCTGCTTTAACTGTAACTGTTCACCGGGAGATCTTTGGGACTGATGTAGACTGACTTACACGTAGCTTTTTCCATCCTGTGAAAAAGTGCCTCATTTCCAGTCAGTGCTTCAGAGCTGTCAATGTCAGAAGGACAGCACAGCACATGCTAGGAGTGACATTTATGATCAGCAAGTGTGATATTGATTGCAAATCCATTAATAAAGTGGTATTTATTTTAAGAGTGGTTGTCACTTCAAATGAGTTGCAAATGGCAGATCTGTACCTCTCTCTGATGTTAATTCAGGTTGGAACTCACCAGATCTGTAAATCACAGATGTACACTCTATGAAACACTACACATACAGTTCAGTAATGGACTGTGCTCTGAAGTCACTTGGCACTGCTGGTATTATTGTTTTAATGTTAGATGTGCTGCTCTTCCCACTGCTACTAGAGTATCATTTTATTAATATTTTAAACTTTACTTAATGTCAAAATGATAAAGAACTGCCCAAATAACTAACAGAGGATCAAATAATATTAGAAAATGTGTCAAGCTTTATACCATTTATGATATAAAGCTGAATCCTTCATTTTGTTACAGGTCTGTAGATACAATTCTGTATTATTTATATATGGTTACTACATCTACCATATTTTCTGAAAAATAGTCTAGAACTTTGCACATTCTGACATCTAATCATGTACTGACATTTTCAACATAATTGTACACCTCAAATATCATGCATGGATTCTTGTTATTTGCTTCTCACTATAAGGCACACAATATGCACAATTTAATTTTGGAAAAAAAAAGATCCCCTATATGTTACTTTGGTCTATTAGGGCCATAGAAGCCAACAAGAAGGCAGGTGAGTGACCTAGTCATGGGCCTCTGTCAATTCCACTACAAGCTGGCCACCAGGAATCGTAGACATGTTAAATGTGCTTTTGATAGCAAATAAGTTAACTTTTTTTTTGGTTTTCTGCATCCAAAACAAATCAATTATTAGCACCGAGCAACTAAACTATCCAATTCTTATGCACTTGTGCCAACGGTTTAAATGGACAAGCAGGTAAATCAGAATTGTCACACGTTAAAGCTTACATTAGTTTTGCAAATCCTATAAAACAGTTTTAAGTTGATCAGAAACATATCTCAAAAAACAAAACTTTTTAAAATCTCTGTAATACACATAACGTTGAATAGAGCCATTTGGTGGTCAGACATGTGAGTTCACATTTTGGAATTAAGCTCGAGACATGCTGCAGACAACTTCCTGAGTGCTGTGAAAATAGACTACAAACTGTAAACTGTGTCAGAGCTGGGGTTGAAACTAAGCTTTAAAACTCTGAAATCATTCAGTACTAGGAGGGAGATGTCACAGCTGCATGGAGAAAATGGAAACAATGCTTTCTTTGCTACAGCAATGGGCCTAGGAGACAAAACAAATGTGCTATAACAAGGTGTGGTCTGGCTGGCAGATACGTAGGGTGGGCAGGGAAAGGTTGGGGATTTTGATTTATTGTAGATGATGGGAAAGATGCTGGGACAGGTAATAGGGAGGGTTCTTAGGGCCTTTAGGAGAAAAGGTCCTGTATAAGGTCCAGACAATGGATCCTGCAGCTGCTAAAGATACTTGTGCTGCTGGCTGCACAGTAATATCCTCCAGCCGCCCTTCAGTGGGCTGTTGCTGGAGCAGTTTCATATGGAAGCCTTGTTGAATTGCCGTGTTATAAAGAATGCAGGAGACAGCAATGATCCAGGAAACTTTGGCTGGATTATACTGAAGGACACCCCAAGACCTGTCAAGATACCAAAAGCGCTACATCAGCTTGCCTGTGGTGTGCTTGGTAATGAATCTGGTGGAGACATGAGCTTCATTGTACCTGTACTTGGTTAGTGTAAGGGGATGCCCTGAGAGAAGCCAAGACAGCAGTGGCTATTTTTGGTCTCCCCGGATCAAACCCTTGACTTGCTGGGTAAATAATGGTGCCACAGTGGACTGCAGTAAAATTAATGGCTTGTGATTGATACTATGTAATTGGGCATTAACCTGCAGTATCCAGTGCAGATGGTCACACACAAGCTGAACACTCAAGGAATAACGCCTCTGTAGTTCATGTATGGAGCATTTCTGTTTTCAGGAGCACAAGGGCTATATGGATGCCATCAATGACCCTGGAATCTTACCATTCTATAAACACTCAGGACTTGCATGTTGCTCTCTGTTATCCATGGGAAAAGTGATGTACCTACTTGCTCTCTCAAATAAGGAATTGGTCACCTACTTTATGCAACAATATAATGCAGACTGACTCTTACTGATGTCCCTATTAACCTCCTGCAAAGAGCCCAATGCTTCAATGTGTTGTGTTTGAATTAGCATCAAGGATATTGGTGTTTTGGGAACTATCAGACAGGCAGTTGTGCTAGTGACTGGGGGAAAGGATTAAAAGGTTACACAATTGGTCAGGTTCAATAGATTTGACTTCCTCAAATGTAAACCAGATAAATAGCAGGGTTCAAATTGGCTCTATAAAGTATTTCTTTGGGCATGGGAATTAAAAGAACCACACACTCCGACAACCCCATTAAAAATTTAAATCAAGAGTTGTAAATTATGAACTGTTTTCTCCACGGTTCAAACTTGTAATTTTAGATGCTAGGCCATGTAATGCAACTGTCTGAGTGTATAAACAGACTGCTGACTTTGATCTGCTGTTTTAGTAAGATAGTATGCTGCTTTCTTCTGCCAGTATAAAGGTTGCTTAAGAAGCACAGCTGTATGGAAAATAACATTCTTGTAAATGCAGCGACATGCACAGTCACACTGCAGATGTTTGGAATACTGAATCTACCTAAGCAGAAAATCAGATTTTGTTCATTGTATCAAACCTTTAAATGGTAATTAACTACTGAGCTCTGCAATATTATTCAAACAGGCTCATGATAAACAACTGGAAAGGTTAATTGCATCCCTACGTAATCTACATACATTAAATTTTAATTCACTAAGGAATTCTAGGAAAACCTACTGAAGGAAAGGGGGTAAGACTGATGCCGTTAATAAAAATATATTTTTCAAAGAGTCAACTGCCGTAAATTTTCTAATCAGCTTTCACACACATCATATTCTCAAGCAGCTGAGCTCTTCGATAAAGGCTTTCAAGCTTAAATAATGAACAGCAGAGGAGATAGTAGATAGCTGCGTGCATTCAATGCACATCAAAAACAGCTGAAAAAGGAAAACAAGTTTTTAAAAAAGCACAGAAAATACATACTGTAATGGTGTTTATGGAGGACAAATTTTATAATGTTAGATACATTTTGATAAACACAGTTGTGGAAAAATTGTTTCAAAATAAAATTCATGCACTTTGAATTTTAATGAAACCATGTCTGCTGCCTCTGGGTCTTTTCCAGAGCAGATGCTGCTCTGTCATTCTGCTGCATGACCGAATTAATGGTTTGTAATTCCGTGTGTGACCAGGATTCACTAATCTGTTTCTACTTTATTCTGTACATGCATTTTAGTCAAAGCAACTATACCAACATAATCATAACCAGTGTTATGTTCCAATACAAATGCTGATCCACTTTATAATGTTATTTTCTAGTGAACTTTAAATACTAATCTACAGCTTATAATAATTTTTAGGCCATATAAAATGCTGTTCATTTTGGTGTACTGAATAAGTTACCGATACCAAATTCCATCATTTATATTCCAATTTTGTTCCAATACTTTTCATAGTTAAACTGAAAAGGTTATGAGATGTGGAACTATTTCTAGGTAAAGATATATTCAGGAACAGCTGCAGGATAGAACCAAATATATTACAGACTACAGGTCTTACGTTGTAGAAAATTATACCAGAGAAAAGATTACACTGTCAAAATGGCCCAGATTTTGCTGGAGCATGCCTCGGTAGTTAGAATTTTTCTCTCACCCTTCAGCTCAAAAATGTTTTGCCCTGCAAGTTGCTGGAAGTGCGAGCTGATAACGGCACGCGAGGGCAACGGGGCATCTGGGACCTTGGGAATCTCTCTAACCAATGAGATTTAAGGATTGAGAAAGGAACAGGGGAACGACAGAGAAGGAAATAGGATGAATTACAGTCAAATCAGGAACAGAAAGAGAAATAAAGGGAGGGAAAGAAAGATTGGATTAAGAGAGAAAAAAGACAGAAAGGAAAATTAAGATTTTTTTTAAATCTAAATTTTTAATTTTTTAAATTTCTAAGATCAATTTACTACCTGCAGGAATGAGACTCCAGTTTCAATTGTTCCCTTTCTGGGCCGAAGAGGGCGAGTGTCAGGAACATAAATCCCGTCATTAATGGTACTTACGCTATTAAGTACTAACTCTAAGGGCTGGATTTTGCGGGGGGTCAGCGGGCGTGATCAGTGGTGGGTCGGGTGGGAGTGTGTTCTTTTTCCCCAGCGGGTCAGGACCCCACTGCCACATGCCCTTCCCCAATGTCGAGTCTGTCAGCGCTGAGCAGACCCGACATGCAGTGGCGGGGGACCTAATTCAGATAACCAGTGGCTTGTTTACAGCCACTTAAGAATGAATTTCAGCTCACCTTCTGCAATTGACAGCTCGCCCATGGGGTCCACGCTGGTCGTGGATCAAGTCTGTCAAGCTGAGACGGTAGTTCAGTGACCATTGAATCAGCTGTTGAGTTGACAACTTCAAATGTACAGTAAAAGCTCCCACCTTACAGAAATATCTTCCCTCAGCCACAAACTCTTCCTCACTGCATTTCCACAACAGATTCACCATGCTGCAAGTCTTTACACAAGTCTCCATCCAGTATGACCTCATTACCTCTCTCACCATTGACAGATTGTTTCTGTCATCTCTACTTCACCTGCAATCTATTCCATCAGCATGGGTGCCCTTTATATTCTCTCACCTTGGTCCTCAGAATCCCACCACAATCAGCCCCAACACCAGCAGCACCAGGCACACCAGCAGCACCAACAACACCACCACCAACCTTCTCCACAATCACCGGATGCTGCACAGGACACAGGGCATCAGCATCCAACCACATTACTGCCCGGGAGGCCAGGGATGGACTCACCATGGCCAGATTTACTTCACTTGATGCTGTACACCCTGGCTGCCACATGATGCACCAGGTTGGCACCACTCCACACCAAAACCATAAAGCATCCCTACAATGCCCAAGCCATTCCTTTCACACTCATCACCATTGCCGGGGGTACCATTATGTCTCACCATTCACTGCAACTCACTAAGCCACTTCCAAAGGTACACACAAATCTGTCCAAAAACACAAAGTGTTGAAAATAAAGGTTTCAATGTTTGACACCACATTAAAAGAAACTTTACATGAACATTGCATAAAACAGCCAAGTGCCTACCCTTGTGTGTTGTTAGTTGGTATGATTGCACTAGGATGAGGGTGCGTGTGAGGAGTGGCTAGTGAGATGGGGATATGATAATGTAGATGGAGAGGGATGGGTGGAGGTGCAAGGTAAGTTGGAGTGATGAAGGATGTGCAGGAGTAGGGTAGGGAAGGCAGAGCATTGGGGATGTGATGAGAGGCACAGCAAGATGAGGTTGAATGTGGCTTTGTACTAACGTTTCGTGATCTACTGAGATCAGTGATACGTTTGCGGCACTGCACCCAGGTCGTCCTGACCACATCCCTGCTTGTGCCCTACCCTGCAATGTGCAACCAGGCTGTGTTGGTCTCCTGGGGAGGTCTCTTCCGCCCACTGGAAGGGAAGAGGACCTCCCTGCGTGCTATGACTCCCTCCATAAGCATATGGAGGGAGTCATGGAAGAGCCTGGGTGCAGCCGTGCACCTCTGCAGTGCTTGTCAGTGTTTGCACCACCTAAATGCTGTGGAACACTGGCAGCACAAATGTCAAAATAAAGTTGGCCATGGTCCCTTTAAGGAAACCGGCTGATGACGTGTCATCAAATGACATCATCAGACCCACTTCCTCTAATTGGCCGGGAAACGCACTGGGCGGGCTCAACAAGCCCTATCATGGGAAATTCATTTCAGAGGCCGGGATGGAGACAGCATCGGGGTCGGGACCCGCTATTGACGCTGTCCGCCACGGACCTGCCGAGTTTAATAAATTCGCAGCCTAACTTTCTGCGGTGGGTTTAACTGGTAATTAATACACAAATTGCAGCAATGTCATGAAACTCACGGGGAGGTTGATGGTGAGCTGCTCTTTTTGCGAGTCTAACGGTGGCGCAGCGCAAAGCGTCCAGCAACTGGTGGCGATTTGCAATTCACAGCATATCTCTTCCTCGTCACAAATTGCTGGACGATTTACACACTAATAACAGCGTGCACATTAAACTCACCGTTATTTTGGCAGCAAAATCTGGGCCAATATTTTCTTTGGGAATTTACCTTTGTTTCCCTTGTGCTTAAACTAAACACGGTCAACCTCCTTGATTTCTTTGATTCAGTGGACTGTGGGCAGCCCTACCACGTGGTATACCTAAGCCTAGATTTTCCACAGGGATGTGGTCTCTATTGGAAGATGGCAGAGTGGGACTACTACCCACTTGATGTCAGGAGTGGCCACCCCACTATAATTTCAGGGAACAACCTCATTTGAATAATGTGGGTGAATTGCCATCCTTTTGAGAACTTGACTGTTTGGGCACCTGCAGGACATTAAATTGCCAGTCACCCTCACAATACTTTGTCTGCATAGCACATATACCTGCCTGTTAAAAAGCCTTTATTGAAGAGCTCAACTGCTTCCGAATATGGTGCTTGTAAAAATAAAAGGTCAGCTGCAGGACCAAGGACTCTCATTTACAGATTCCAATGTGAAAGCACTCCCGCAGGAGGTGAGGAACAAGAGGGAGGCATTGGATGAACAGAGAAAGGGCTTCCAGGAGAGGAGCTTACGGTCACTGGAGTCCACCAGCATCATGTGCAGCACAATGAAGGACCATTTAACAGGACAGCAGTCCATAATAGAACATATGGCATCTCCATCTGCAGCAGTGGTCCCCATGAGAGAAGCCTAAGGGCAGTCCCTTCTTCCTCCATGGATGCTCAGACTGCTGCCATAGAGGCCTCGGGTCCTTGGTTGGAAAATGCTGTGCATTCTGGTTTTGAGCTTGGTGAGCAATTGTAGAACAAGCATCACTAATCTCATTGGCACCATTAGAGCTGCTTTCCCGCAGAGCAGCAGGGGTGCCGAGCCAGTGCCAAGTGCTAGAGCATGGTGAGGAAGTGCAGAAATTGGTGCTGTCAAGATACGACCACATGTACCCCCTACCAGTCCTTCCAATGCTTGCACATGTCAGAAATAAGGCAGGACTAGATTACTGCAGCACAAGAGGTGCAGCAGGTCAATCCCAAGACTTAGCTGCTATGCAATGAGAGCCACCTTAGATCCAAGAAGCTCAGCAACCTCATGCACGACTGCCAATCGGATAGCATCTAGGGGAAACACTAGATTAGGGCTAAGAGTTCATAATTTACATACTAATACTAAAGCGAAGTACGGTGGGAAGAGAACTCTTATATACACACACACTGTGGTAGATTTTGACTTTGTGCGATAGTGTAAAATGGGTGATAGCGAATCGGCTGCCTGTTTTACATCTCCCCCGATATTTATTTCCATTGAAGTCATTAAAATCAGGTGTCGATTCATTATCACCTGATTTACTCTATCGCGCAAAGTCAAAATTACCCTGAGTCGGTGTTCAAGAAAATATGGTTGTCCTGAAGTTGTTGTACATGCCAACTTCTTACTAGCGCAGTGAAGGGGGTTGCAGATGATGACATCTTTGTGGAGGGAAGGGGAAAGATGTAGTCAGGACTTTTAATGCATAGACTAGACATGCTGCATGAGAGTGACATGAATTGCTCATGCAACTGCCAATGGGTTCTTTGCATCCTTTTTTGTCTGCTGCTGTTCCTCACACTACACATAGGGTCCTTTCTCTTCCAGCGCTTCCATGTTGAGGCTTTTTACAAAGGCAGAATTGTGCAGCACGCAGTAGATGACCACGATCCTCAAAACCCTAGTGGGGCCATATTGCAGGTTGCCCCTGACCTATCCAGGAAACTGAAACTCTCTTTTAACATGCCAATGGGTGATCAGTTATGAATCTGGTGGCTGCATGCTCAGCTTGTGTCCTAGTAGTCTTCTGCAGTCCATTCTCCTGCAGATCAGTGGAATTGATGAGCCCCAACCCTACGGGAGTGGCAGTGGCGCAATGGGAGCAGTAGTTGTTGTCCTCTCTCAAGATCTCAGCATGTCGGCTCCGTCACCACCCTCCTCAACCAATACCTGCCATGGTGCCAGGAGGCCAGCTGGGCCAGTCTGCTCCGACAGCAGCCGAGGTGCAGCAGTCTACAGCCGGGTCCTTGAGCACCCAGAAGTCATTGGCCATGAGCATCTCAAGGCTCTCGAGTTGAGCTGCAGCAGCCTTCCACCAGCTTTACTGAGGCCACTAGAGGAGCACCTCATAGGAGTAGTAAGCTTAGTAAACCTGCTTTTACGAAGCGTTAACTCGGTTTCTCTCTCCACAGATACTGCTTGACCTGGGTTGACACTTGGGTGAAAAATGAATGGATGACAATTATTGTGCTGGGAATTAAATTTATCACACATTTTCTCTTTTGTCTGTATTGTCAGTATGTCATTGATATAAAAGTTGGTTGAATGGTTTCAATGTTCTTTAATACAGGATTAAGGGAGCGCTGAAAGATGTTACAAGGATTGTAGAGGGGTTTTGTGCATGTTTTCAATGCAGGGGAATGAGCAGGTCACTGGAATTGCTGAGCAACCAGCTCATCCCTCACATCTCTTTCTGCAAGGCATTAAAATGGCCCTCCTTCTTTTGCTGCTTCCTCACCTTCACCCAGGTCTTCCTTGTCAGACGAGGACTACTGCTGTTGCTCTGCCTCCCTCAAATACAGGCATCTCTGTATGGCAAGGTTGTACAAGATGCAGTACACCACTGTGATGCAGGTTACTCTATGATGCAGGGGCATTTTGTAGGGAGCCTCCAGACCTGTCGAGACACCTGAACCTTTGTTTCAGAAGCCCTGTGATGATCCCATGGCATTGATTATACCTGTGTTGCTCAGGTATGGTGGGGTTGTGGAGGGGTGTCATGAGCCATGTGGAAATCCCTTGTCCCCCCAGCAGCCATCCTGTCATGTTAGTGGAAGGGTCGAATTTTGTAGGATGGCTGAGTGTCACGGGATAAAAGCGTCATGATAGCAGCCTGGGTACCTTGCACAAACCTCAAAGGTTGTAAGGTCAGGACCTCAAAGGTTGTAATCTCTGGATTACTCCCGGTGCCACGTGCTAGTGAGTGTAGGAATAGGAGGATAGAGCAGATGAATACGTGGCTAAAGAGTTGGTGCAGGAGGGAGGGCTTTAGTTTCCTAGATCACTGGGTCTGTTTCTGGGGAAGGTGGGACCTGTACAAGTCAGACGGGTTGCACCTGAACCGGAACGGGACCAACATCCTTGCGGGGAGGTTTGCTAGTGTTGTTGGGGTGGGTTTAAACTAACTTGGCAGGGGGATGGGATACGGAGTGGAGCTATAGTAGGGGGTGATGCACAGCCAAATATAGAGGAAAAAACAAGTCAGCCTGGAAGGCAGAGCAAATATGTAACGGCACAAGGGAGTATGGTTAGGCTGGAAGGCATTTATTTTAATACAAGGAGTCTTACGAGTAAGGCAGATGAATTGAAGGTGTTGATGAACACATGGGAGTATGATATTGTTGCTGTCACAGAGACATGGTTGAGGGAGGGGCAGGACTGGCAGCTCAATATTCCGGGGTATAGAATCTTCAGGCGAGACAGAGGGGGGTGTAAAAGAGGAGGGGCTGTCGCAATATTAATCAAGGAGTCAATTACTGCAATAAGGAGGGATGATATCTTAGCAGGTTCCTCTAATGAGGCCATATGGGTAGAACTTAAAAACAAAAAGGGGGCAAGCACTTTGCTGGGAGTGTGCTATACACCCCCAAACAGTCAGGGGGAGATAGAGGAACAGATATGTAGGCAAATCTCAGAGAAGTGTAGAAATAATAGGGTAATAATAGTAGGGGATTTCAACTTCCCCAATATTAACTGGGATAGTCAGAGTGTGAAAGGCTTCGAGGGTGCAGAATTCTTAAAGTGCATCCAGGAGAGCTTTTTGAGCCAGCATGTAGAAAGTCCTACAAGAGAGGGGGCGGTACTGGACCTAATTCTAGGGAATGTAGCCGGGCAAGTGGTAGAAGTGTCAGTAGGAGAGCATTTTGTTGACAGTGACCATAATTCGGTGAGATTTAAGGTAGTCATGGAAAAGGCCAAAGATGGACCGGAAATAAAGGTTCTAAATTGGGGGAAGGCCGATTTTAATATGATAAGGCAGGATCTGGCCAAAGTGGACTGGGATCAGCTACTTGTAGGAAAATCCACATCAGAGCAGTGGGAGTCATTCAGAAAGGAAATAGAGAGAGTACAGCGTCAACATGTTCCCGTAAAGGTCAAGGGTGGGACCAACAAGTCCAGGGAACCCTGGATGTCAAGGGATATACAAGAATGGATTAGGAAAAAAAGGGAGGCTTTTTGCAGATACAAAGGACTAAAAACAGTGGAAGCCCTAGAGGAGTATAGAAAGTGCAGGGGAGTACTTAAAAAAGAAATTCGGAGAGCGAAGAGGGGGCATGAAAAAACACTGGCGGGCAAAATAAAGGAAAATCCCATGGTGTTTTATAAGTATATTAAGGGCAAGAGGATAACCAGGGAAAGAGTAGGGCCCATTAGGGACCAAAGTGGCAATCTGTGTGCAGAGCCGGAAGATGTGGGTGAGGTTTTAAATGAATATTTTGCATCTGTGTTCACTATGGAGAAGCACGATGTAGGCATAGAAATCAGGCAGGGGGATTGTGATATACTTGAACAAATTAGCATTGAGAGAGAGGAGGTACTAGTGGGTTTAGCGGGCTTAAAAGTGGATAAATCCCCAGGCCCAGACGAGATGTATCCCAGGCTGCTGTGTGAGGCAAGGGAGGAGATTGCAGGGGCTCTGACACAAATTTTCAGAACCTCTCTGGCCACAGGGGAGGTGCCAGAGGACTGGAGGACAGCTAACGTAGTACCATTATTCGAGAAGGGTAGTAGGGATAAACCAGGGAATTACAGGTCAGTGAGCCTAACATCAGTGGTAGGGAAATTATTGGAAAAAATTCTGAGGGACAGAATTAGTCTCCACTTGGAGAGGCAAGGATTAATCAAGGATAGTCAGCATGGCTTTGTCAGGGGGCGATCATGTCTAACCAATTTGATTGAATTTTTCGAAGGGGTGACTAGGTGTGTGGGTGAGGGTAGTGCAGTTGATGTAGTCTACATGGACTTCAGTAAGGCTTTTGACAAAGTCCCGCATGGGAGACTGGTCAAGAAGGTAAGAGCCCATAGGATCCAGAGCAATTTGGCACATTGGATCCAAAATTGGCTTAGTGGCAGGAGGCAGAGGGTGATGGTCGAAGTTTGTTTTTGTGACTGGAAGCCTGTGTCCAGTGGTGTACCGTAGGGTTCGGTGCTCGGTCCCTTGCTGTTTGTAGTGTACGTTAATGATTTAGATATGAATGTAGGAGGTATGATCAGTAAGTTCACAGATGACACGAAAATTGGTGGAGTGGTAAATAGCGAGGAGGGAAGCCTCAGGCTACAGGACGATATAGACGGGTTGGTCAGATGGGCAGAACAGTGGCAATTGGAATTGAACCCTGAAAAGTGTGAGGTGATGCATTTTGGGAGGACTAACAAGGCAAGGGAATACACAATGAATGGTAGGATCCTAGGAAGGACAGAGGATCAGAGGGACCTTGGTGTGCATGTACATAGATCCCTGAAGGCAGCAGGACAGGTAGATAAGGTGGTTAAAAAGGCATATGGGATACTTGCCTTCATTAGCCGAGGTATAGAATATAAGAGCAGGGACGTTATGATGGAGCTGTACAAAACGCTAGTTCGGCCACAGCTGGAATTCTGTGTGCAGTTTTGGTCGCCACACTATAGGAAGGATGTGATTGCATTGGAGAGGGTGCAGAGGAGATTCACCAGGATGTTACCTGGGCTGGAGCGTTTCAGCTATGAAGAGAGACTGGACAGGCTGGGGTTGTTTTCCTTAGAGCAGAGAAGGCTGAGGGGGGTCCTGATTGAGGTGTACAAAATTATGAGGGGCATAGATAGGGTAGCTAGAAAGGAACTTTTCCCCTTAGTAGAGGGGTCAATAACCAGGGGGCATAGTTTCAAGGTAAGGGGCAGGAGGTTTAGAGGGGATTTGAGGAAAAACTTTTTCACCCAGAGGGTGGTTGGAATCTGGAACTCACTGCCTGAAAGGGTGGTAGAGGCAGGAACCCTCACAACATTCAAGAAGCATTTAGATGAGCACTTGAAACGCCATAGCATACAAGGCTACGGACCAAGTGCTGGAAAATAGGATTAGAATAGATAGGGCTTGATGGCCGGCGCAGACATGATGGGCCGAAGGGCCTCTTTCTGTGCTGTATAACTCTATGACTCTAACTTGCATTATCCTGTTTCTGTGATCGGAGACTAGCTGAAGATTAATGGATTGGAGGCCCTTCCTATTCATGAAAGTTACTGTCTGGTGTTTTGGTGTCCTGGCAGCAACATGTGTGCATTCAATAATACCCTAGATGTAAGGGAAGCCAGACACTGCAGCAAACCCCAGAACGCTCTTACATTGATTGTTGAGGTCAATGGGGAGCGTGATGCACAGGTTAGCCCTGGCCAACAAGGCATTGGTGATCTGCGTAATGGAACTGTGTACTGCAGACTGGGAGATGTCCCCTGTAGCAGAGTGGCAGGAAGCAGTGGCAAAGAAGGGCTATGGTGACTTTTACAGCCACTGGCAAAGCATGGCCCTCTGAACCAGCAGGCAGCAAAGATCGGCAACAGCTTTCTTGGAGAAATATATCTCTTGATGCACTGCTCTACGTGCTGGATCTGGCCTCCTTCACCTGCTGTTTTCTAATAGGCCCAGCTGCTGCACGAGTTGGCTGCTGAGGTTTCTACTGCTCTTCCTCCAACCAAATGAAACTGGCAATAAGAGCACCCATGATAGGCAGATAGAGTTTACTGAGGGTAAATAAGGCAGAAAATGTGAGAAAGAAGCGATCTAGAAGAGGGAAACTCTCCTGACAAGCTAAACAGCACAATGGCACACAGGTCCTGTGATCCAATTACCTGCAGGTGAATGCCTCTTTAATTACTGATTCAGTGACTATGGCCACGATTTCGCCGACCGAGGCCGGTCCTATGCTTATGGAGGGAGTCACAGCACGCAGGGAGGTTCTCTTCCCTTCCCATGGGCAGAAGAGAGCTCCCCAAGAGACCAATGCAGCCTGGTTGCACAGGAGGGCACAAGCAGGGATGTCATCAGGAGGACCAGGCTACAGTGGCGCAAACCTTTCAATGATCTCAGTAGATCATGAAAGGTTACTACCAAGCCACACTCAATCTCATCCTGCTGTGCCTCTCATCACATCCCCATCACTCTGCCTTCCCTACCCTACTCCTGCACATCTTTACTCACACCAACATACCTTGTACCTCCACCCATCCCTCTCTATCTACATTATCACTTCCCCATCTCACTAGCCACCCCTCACACTCACCCTCAACCTACTGCAAGCATACAAACTAAGAACGCACAAGGCTCGGCACTTGTATGTTTTAGCCAATGTTCATGTGTAGTTTCTGTTAATGTGCTGTCACACATTGAAACCTTTATTTTCAGCACTTTGCATTCTTGGACAGATTTGTGTGCACCTTTGGAAGTGGCTTAGTGAGTTGTAGTGAATGGTGAGACATAATGGTACCCCTCACCACCCCCCCCCCCCCCCCCCACCCCCCCCCCCCCCCCCCCCCCCATGGTCATGAGTGTGAAAGGAATGGCTTGGGCATTGTAGGGATGCTTTATGCTGTTGGTGTAGGGTGGTGCCAGCCTGGCGCATCAACAACAACAACAACTTGTATTTATATAGCACCTTTAACATAGTAAAACATCTCAAGGTGCTTCACAGGAGTATTAAAAGACAAAAAATTTGACACCGAGCCACATAAGGAGAAATTAGGGCAGGTGACCAAAAGTTTGGTCAAAGAGGTAAGTTTTAAGGAGCGTCTTAAAGGAGGAAAGAGAGGTAGTGAGGCGGAGAGGTTTAGGAAGGGAATTCCAGAGCTTAGGGCCTAGGCAACAGAAGGCACGGCCACCAATGGTTGAACGATTATAATCAGGGATGCTCAAGAGGGCAGAATTAGAGGAGCGCAGATTTCTCGGGGGGGTTGTGGGGCTGAAGGAGATTACAGAGATAGGGAGTGGTGAGGCCATGGAGGGATTTCAAAACAAGGATGAGAATTTTGAAATCGAGGTGTTGCTTAACCAGGAGCCATTGTAGGTCAGCAAGCACAGGGCTGATGGGTGAACAGGGCCTTGGTGCAAGTTAGGACACGGGCAGCCGAATTTTGGATCACCTCAAGTTATGTAGGGTGCAATGTGGGAGGCCAGCCAGGAGTGTGTTGGAATAGTCAAGTCTAGAGGTAACAAAGGCATGGATGAGGGTTTCAGCAACGGATGAGCTGAGGCAGGGGCAGAGACGGGCGATGTTACGGAGGTGGAAGTAGGCGTTCTTAGTTATGCTGCGGATATGTGGTTGGAAGCTCATTTCAGGGTCAAATATGATACCAAGGTTGCGAACAGTGTGGTTCAGTCTCAGACAGATGTTAGGGAGAGGGATGGAGTCAGTGGCTAGGGAACGGAGTTTGTGGCAGGGACCGAAAACAATGGCTTCTGTCTTCCCAATATTTAATTGGAGAAAATTTCTGCTCATCTAGAACTGGAAGTCGGACAAGCAGTCTGACAGATTAGAGACCGTGGTGGGGTTGAGAGAAGTGGTAGTGAGGTAGAGATTGGTGTCGTCAGCATACATGTGGAAACTGACGCTGTGTTTTTGGATGATGTCGCCAAGGGGCAACATGCAGATGAGAAATAGGAGGGGCCAAGGCTAGATCCTTGGGGGACACCAGAGGTAACGATGCGGGAGCGGGAAGAGAAGCCGTTGCAGGTAATTCTCTGGCTACAATTAGATAGATAAGAATGGAACCAGGGAGTGCAGTCCCACCCAGCTGGACGACGGTGGAGAGGCGTTGCAGAGGATGGAGTGGTCAACTGTGTCAAAGGCTGCAGACAAGTCAAGAAGGACGAGGAGGGATAGTTTCCCTTTGTCACAGTCACAAAGGATGTCATTTGTGGCTTTGATGAGAGCCGTTTCGGTACTGTGGCAAGGGCGGAAACCTGATTGGAGGAATTCAAACATGGAATTGCGGGTAAGATGGGCACGGATTTGGGAGGTGACAACACGTTCAAGGACTTTGGAGAGGAAAGGAGGTTGGAGATAGGGAGGTTGGAGATGGGGCGGTAGTTTGCAAGGACGGAGGGGTCAAGGGTTGTTTTTTTGAGAGGGGTGATGATGGCAGATTTGAGGGAGAGGGGAACAGTACCTGAGGAGAGAGAACCATTACCAATGTCAGCTAACATGGGAGCCAGAAAAGGAAGTTGGGTGGTCAGCAGTTTGGTGGGAATAGGGTCGAGGGAGCAGGAAGTGAGTCTCATGGACAAGCTGAGCACGGAGAGGTCATGAGGGGAGACCGGAGAGAAACTGGAAAAAGATGTGAGTTCAGGGCTAGGGCAGGGGGCAACCTCAGAGGAAGTTTGGCCCGGTGGGCTAGGAAGAAGGGAAGTGGCAGAGGCAGCTGAATGGATGGTCTCAATCTTAGAGACAAAGAAGTCCATGAGCTCCTCACACTTGTTGTCGGAGGAGAGGGTGGAGGAGACAGGGGAGAGGGGTTTAAGAAGATGGTTAGCAGTACAGAATAGGAGCCAGGATTTATCTTTGCATTCCAGAATGATTCTGGAATAGTGAGCAATTTTGGCAGACAAGAGCAGGACCCGATAATGCTTTATGTGGTCCAGCCAGATCTGGCAGTGAATGGCTAAACCAGTTGTCCGCCATATCCGTTCAAGTCTGCGTCCTTTGGACTTAAGGGAGCAAAGATGAGGGCCGTACCGGGGAGCGGCCAGGGTGAGAGAGAATAATTGTTTTAATAGGGACTAGGACATCAAAAGTGGTGGTGAGGGTGTGGTTGAGCAGATCGGTAGCTGCAGAAATGTCATGGTGAATGGAGGGCCAAAGGCTGGACAGTTGGGATTTCATAAGTGCAGTTGTAAGAGAGATGGGAGAGTTTTTTTTCCAGGGGCGGACACAGAAGGAAGTAAGGTTGGGGTGGGGGGGAAGGGGGTGGAAGGGGGATGTGGGTGGAGAGCGATACGAGGAAGTGGTCAGAGATGGCTTTATCTGCGATTGACACGATGGAAGAAGTGAGGCCATGAGAGATGGCAAGGTCGAGGGGGTGGCCGTGAATGTGTTGGGGAGTTTACATGGAGGGAGAGATTAAGGGAAGATAGGAGGCTAGTGAACTCAGAGAGAGAGCATGATGAATTGAGATGGAGGTTGAAATCACAGAGGATGAGAAGTCGTTCAGTGCAGAGGCTGAGGGAGGAGAGCAGTGAAGATGTCTCGGTAATAAAAATTTTAATAACATTTTTTAATAAAATCATGTGGCAGCCTGGGTGTACAGTGTTAAGTGAAGTAAATCTGGCCATGGTGAGGCCATCCCTGGCATCCCAGGCAGCAATGTGATCGGGTGCTGATGCCCTGTGTCCTGTGCAGCATCAGGTGATTGCGGAGAAGGTTGGTATTGTTGTTGGTGATGTTGGTGTGCCTGGTGATGTTGGTGTTGGGCTGATCGTGGAGGGATTCAGAGGACCAAGGTGAGATTTTTTCAAGGGCACCGATGTTGCTGGAATAGATGGCAGCTGAAGTTGAGATGACTGAAGCGATCTGTCAATGGTGAGAGAGCTTGCTCCAAGGAGGTGACAGTGGATAGAGAGTTTACTCCAAGCACTTCCAAACCACATAAAGCTCCAAAGTGTCTCTAAGTCCTGAAGGCTCAAGTTTCTGACATTGGAAAGTGAACAGCTGTGAAATGGTAACTTTCATACCACTTTTGCAGCTGTCACCTATTCACAGCAATGGGGAGACATCGAGAACCCGACATACTTACTTGACGTGATCTCCAAACGACGTGAAGCCCGTTAAAAAAGTGGGAAAATAGAAATAGGCTGGCAAAATAGTAGTTAACAAGCGTTTGACAAGCATTTAACTATCTTAAATGCCTCCTCCGCCGCTTGGTGTCGGGTCTGTTCTGAAATCGCAGACCCGACACTCTGGAAACTTACATGGAGGCGGGTTCGGAGCGGGCTCCCAGCCACTGTCAATCATTTCAATTTTGACAGCGGACCCGCCTCCGAACCCGCACTCTGAGCGCCGGCAAAATCGCGGCCTGAGAGAGCAATCGCCCTAAGTTTTACTGTCATGTTGGGTGCTGGGCGTAACTTCTGTGATTTCGGATAAAAATGGCGCTTGGGTCCTATTTGCGTCCCATTTATTCATGATCCCCCATCTGCCTCAGCAACTAAAAAACATGATTAAAAAGACGGCCAGTGGGAACAGAGCAGTAAGTACTCTGCAGTGATTTTAACCACCTGCCCTGTTCCCACCGAGCAGGCTGGATAAAATAGCTCCTTATATTTCACAACAACAACAACTTGTATTTATATAGCACCTTTAACGTAGTAAAACATCCCAAGGTGCTGCACAGGAGTATTATAAGACAAAAAAATTTGACAACGAGCCACATAAGGAGAAATTAGGGCAGGTGACCAAAAGCTTGGTCAAAGAGTTAGGTTTTAAGGAGCATCTTAAAGGAGGAAAGAGAGGTAGCGAGGCAGAGAGGTTTAGGCAGGGAATTCCAGAGCTTCGGGCTTAGGCAACAGAAGGCACGGCCACCAATGGTTGAACGATTATAATCAGGGCTGCTCAAGAGGGCAGAATTAGAGGAGCGCAGATATCTCGCAGAAGGATGCTTCAGCCTAGTGGAGCTGTGTCAATATACTGAATATGTCAGAAAATAAGATTGTATTTCGTCATTTTCTGCTTCTATTTTATGACGGAATAATAAAGAATGTTTTGATAAAGAAATAACTGTAAAACATGGAGACAAAATCTAATAATTAAAATAGTTTAGAGGTTAGTACATGCCTTTCAAACTGGCACAGCTGTGCCTGCCAATCTGTACAGTTTAGTTCAAACTAGTGAGTATTCTACATCTATGGGTCAAAGTGACAGATGCTCAAACAGCTGATATGGCTGGAGGCGGCATACAGACATCTGAGGCAAACATGGGTAAATGTGGAAATCAGAACTCGTCTGCATGCTTGAAGGAAACCTCTAGGCTCCAAATGATTTACAGCAAATATGCTGAACACAACTCCAAGCACCAATTTTTTTTTAGTTATTTTGCATTGATAATAAAATTAACCCTTGGACTGCTTGCAACACAACAGACATGATGATCTTCCTGAAATGATTGGCCCTGATGATGAAATAAATGCTAATATTAGGTGGTGAAAGCAACTTAAAAAAAAGTCTAAAACATTGGCTCCAAAAGCTGATTTTTCAATGAGAAAAGACACATATGAAAAGAATGACATGCCCTACCCAAAGTCACTAATGACATTCTATCTGATTGCATTCATGATATGTTATCCCTCCCCATCCTCCTCGATCTTGGAGTACCCTTCAACATGGTCAATCATACCATCTTCCTTCAATGTCTCTCCTCCATGGTCCAGCTCTGTGGGATTGCTCTCACTTGGTTCCACTCTCACCTAGCCGATCGTAGCCAGAGTATCTTTAGCAATGGCTTCTTTTCCCACCCTCACATTGTGACCTCAGAAGTGTCCCCAAGATTCTATCTGTAGCTTCCTCCTCTTCCACATCTACATGGTGCACCTTTGCAATACCATTAGCAGATTTGCGGTTAGCTTCCATATGTACGCTGATGACATCCACCTCTACCGCGCCACCAACTCTCTTGATCCCTCCACTGTCTCGTGCCATCAGACTGCTTGCCCAACATCCAGTCTTAGATGACCCCGTATCCTCCCGATCACAAAGACTGCCAACTTCCACCTCCATGGCATTGCCCACCTCTGCCTCTACTTCAGTTCATCTGCCGCTGAACTCTCATCCATTTCTTTGTCACCTCCAGGCTCAATGGGATAGAAATTAATTGGTGGACAATTTCAGATGTGAAGGCGGCGATGTGGCTGCAACCACTCAGGCAGCCCAATTTCGCAGAGGGGTCCTAAAACAGGCTTTAGGCCCCTCATTAGCATTTGCAAGGGGCCTAACGCCTGTTTTAGGTGGCCACCTCAGATACCTGAAAAAGGGCCTGACCCAATTGGGATGGATGTCTTTCAGACGTCCTTGGGTGCAGGACGTTGGTCCCCGAAATTGGTCCTCATTGTGCGCGTTTTACATCTGTAAAAAATGAATTCCAAATTCTAGGCCAATTATTCCAATACTTTCTTGGCTGGCCTCCCATCCTCCACATGCCATGAAATTCAGCTCATCCAAAATCTGCTGCCTGTAACGTATCCTACAAGTCCCACTCGCCCATCACCCCTTTACTTGCTGGCTGTACGTTGGCTGCCAGTCCCCCAATGCCTGACATTTAAAATTCTCGTCCTTGTATTTAAGTCCATCTAGGGCTTCACCTCTCTATCTCTATAACCTCCTCCAGCCTTGCAACCTCCTCCTGAACTCTCCATTTCCTTGACTCTGGCTTTTTATGTATTCCCCTTCCCTTTGCCCTACTACTGAACACTGTACTTTTAGCTGCCAGGGCCCCATTCTCTGGTAATTCTTCCCTATGTCTCTGCCTGTATACTCTCACCATTTAAGACCCTTCTTAAAACCCATCTCTTTAACCAAGCTTTTGGTCATCCCTCATAATTGTTGTTTATCTTCTGCATTAAATATGCTATATAAATGCAAGGCGCTGTTGTTCCTGCTGCTGCTGCAGCATCCTAGATGTAATGTGGTGAATCTCTAACACTAAAAATGCATCAAAACGGAAAGGCATTTTGCCAAACAAGTATGGGCTCATGTGAACCCAAACAAGTAAACTTATCCTCAGTGCACGAAGTATTAAATTTAAAAAATGAACAGTTTCCACATGCTTAATAACAGCCAATAAATAACTGCTTTGGAGAAATTGTTAACACACTTCTATCAACAGATTATTTCTGGTCAAAAAACATTGAAAACAATGAAGAAGCACTTTTATAAGAGGGATTTCAGTGATTCAGGAGAAATAATACATTTGTGTTACTAACTGAGCCAAGCTAAATAAAAAGATTAGAATTTGTTTTGTTGGTGGAAGTTTGAGATGACAGAAGTGTCTTCAACCACTTAGGCCCCATGATGGTGGGATTCCTTCCCTAAACTGTTCCGCCTCTACATCTCCTGCTCCTCCTTTAAGACCCTCCTTAATACCCATCTCTGACCAAGCTTTCGGCCACCCCAACATCTTTCTCTTTGGCTTCATGTCCACTTTTTTGATTACGCCTCTGTGAAGCATTTTGGGATATTTTTCTATGTTAAAGGCACTATATAAATGCAAGTTTTTGCTTTTGAGTCCCTTCTTTGCCTTATTCCAGTATGGTTTGACGATCTACTTCAGATGGTGAGGATTAGGATAACTTGTATAAAATGCAACACTTAGTTCAGAGAAGATTTCTAAATTTTTGCAGCAGAATGGTTAATTTACAAACTGTGATAAATTAAAAATTTCCATGTGTTCAGCTTACACCACTAATATTCATTTCTATTAATGAGAGGAGCCTCTTCAAGTGCACCAGACTTAAGTATGTCATGTAGATAATTTAGTGCATGAATTTAAATTAACCTCTTGCGCTTCTTTGTAAGGTTTTTCCCAGGAAGGTTATAACATGAAAGACTGTTGTTTTCAGACTTTTGGATATATAACCGCATTGGATTGCATTCCGATGTTAACTCCACACAGTTGCCTCTGAGACAGTCATCCCCCATTTCGGCTGTATTGGTTTTATTTATACTGTTGATGGAAATTTAAGCCATCTGGTTAGATATTCATTGACATTACACAAACTTACCATGGTCGGTCTGTCAATAAGCAATTTGTACTATACAATTGATATAACTGGTGGTAAACTTGGAATTGACAGAACAATATGTGAGATCAAACTTCAATTAAATGAAAATATGTGGAGTTGTCACTGAATACAGAAAGAGACAAGATTAATTTCTCTATAGGAAGCAAAGCCGCAAGACATAGTCCAGTATCATTAGAGATGTGAACCATTACTCCAACATACACAATAAAGGCAAAATAAACAACAAATTTAAAAGAGCTGCAAGGTGTAAATTTTATAATACACAGAAAGATCAAAAATATACTATCCAGCTGTAAATAACCACTAAGAAACTCCGAAAAGACAAAGAAAATTAATGTGCAGACATTTAAGTGGAAGTACAACAATGACACTACCTGTTCTTCTGGGCTGCTGTGGCACCTGATAAGTGAGGGGATAAATTCTATCTTATTTGAAATATAAATACAATATTCTCATTTTACAGTCAATAAAATCCACTCATGTGCTTACCATTAATAGGTAATAAAGTTTTTCAAGTTTTTAATTAGTAATCTTTAATGTCCTTCATTGATTGTTTATCTGTTCCAAATATATAATTTAAGTAGTTCTCTGCTTTCTCCACTACTAGTACTGAAGATCATGCAGAGTTTAAAGTCTAATAACGTAAGCTGCCTTTGAGATTTTCAAGGATCAGACCACTGCATCCACCTAGTACTGTACAATATAATAAAGGAGCCATGGGCATAGATGTCAAAGTTTTGCAGCACTTAGAAAAACTAGTGCAAACACTCACAGGATCTGTGGTCCTGACAAATGACTGTGCTGCGAGCAGCAGGAGGACACACCACCTGTGACTGAGTCCTCCACAGGACTTTCATGGGCATTGCAATGTAAACCAGAAGGTTGTAGAAGAACACCTGGGGACAGATCAGCCTGAGTGGCTAGCTGTGGGACTTCTTACACTCCCATCTCACATTCATAGCATGGCAAAGAGACTGTTTATCTGTTGCATGAGGTAGTGAAAAATATTTATGCCATTGTACAATCTACCCAAATGGGCATTGATATGACACAACTGCATACCATTATACAATAGGATGGGTACATTTGGCACAGTGGGTTGCCTCTCTCATCGACTTGCTCATCATATTGGAAGAAAAACAAGACGACTTCCCCATCCAGGTACATAATGGGCTGGATTTTACCAGCCGAGACGAGTTGGGAGCGGGACTGCTGCTTTCCGGGTTCTAGTCCTGCCCCCAGTGATGTCTGACGAACGCATGCTATTTTCCCTTGATTGGCCTGGGTAAGCCCGCACCGGCCAATTAAGGGAAAGCCGGTGACGGATGATGTCAGCGTATGACGCTTCATCTGTCGAAATTTTTTTGACAGATGAATTGTCAGCATTTGACAGCTTTGAGAAGCTGTCAAACACTGACAATCTCTGTTCTAAGGTAAGCCCTTGCACATAGGCTTATCAAGACTTCTCTCCTCGTTGAGATGAGGCACCTCCGGATCCCCAAGGGTTGAAGCCTGCAGAAAGAAGCAAAGGTAAGGAAACTTTTCTAATACTTTACACTCACCTCTCATACTTACCTGTCCACACTTGCACCCATCACTCACCTCTACATCTTACATTTCGACCCCTTTCACACCCGCAGACTCCCTGCTCGCCTCGCTGACCCTGGCGAGGTTCGCAGCCATCGGGAAGCCCGCAGCAGAAGACTCAAAATGGGGAAAAGCCTCAAAACTGCCTGTTAACTACCTGTTAATAGGCAGTTAATTGGCTTTAATCCCCTTCCCGCCTCGAGGAGACGGGTCCCTGTGCAACTCAGGGACCCGCCTCCCGGGAAGATGGCACGGAGGCGGGTTGGGAGCGGGGTCAGTACACGCTCCCAGTTTCTGCCATTTTCCCGGCAGTCCCGCCTCCAAACCCGCCTCCTCAGGGCTGGGAAAATTCCCCCCAATGTCACTGGAGAAAGTCCACTGAGTCCTTTGAAGGAATATCTATGGGGACGGGGGACTCGGGACAAGGATGGGGTCTAGCACTGTATTTCCTTGTGCAGTTCCCAGTGTAATGTTCTTTTGATCTAAAGAACTGTCCTGGGAAGATACTTCAAGTGATGGCTCCTCTCAAAGTTCAGCAACCAAATCCTAGGGAGATCTGAAAAAGAACAAGTGTACATAGTTTTATTGGACATTACTTAGAATATGTCCGACATAATTGACTTTGCACCAACTCATTTATTTTACATCACAGCTGCTTTTACGCATTTTTCTAAAACAGAAAATTAAAAAAAACTTAATTATGACATTTTGTAAACATATTTTATAAAGATTTTTACTTATATCAGAAACCTTACAATACATTATAGAAAAAGTTAATGAATATATGTGGTGAAAAGGCTTGAATATATACATTTACCTGTATATTTTTTTTCAGTTGATCAGACTGAGCAGCTTTTATAAGTCACTTTGATGCCCAGTGTTTATCTCCTCCTCCATGCTAATTTTTCTTCTGATTCCAGACACATATTGAAAATTTACAGCATGATGGCTCCTCTCCTCCAAGCTGAAGTCTGGAAAATATCAGTCTTGTAATATGTCCTATTCTTCTGTTGGATCCGAGTTCTCCATCATGGACATTTTCATACAGGGAATGTCAAGATATACTTTGAGATATATGCAAAAACATTGCCAATACTGATGTTCTCTTAGTAGCCACTGAAAAGACTATAGAAATGCAATGTAATTCAAATCATTTCATTAGACATCTAGCATATGCCAGTGATATTGCGAAGAATGATTTGTATTATTTGATGATGCAATATAATGCACTAATAACATCTGAACATTCATTATGCACAGGGAATTCTCCTTACTATACGGAAAAGGTACAAAACATATTGGCCTAGAAATTGGATAGCACTAAAAAACGGGCATAGGCACCGCGATGCGAGATAATCCCACGCCCATTCAAAAAGCACAGGCAGCACGTCAACTTTGTGCTGCCTGTTAATTATAATGATTGCAGGGGGCCGAAGTTCGCGTTGTTCGAGCGAGACTAGCTTTACTTAAGGCTAGCCTGCTCCTCTTAAAGGCTTCTGGACCTCTTAAAGGTGAGCTGCCTTCTGCAGATGAATTTTTTTTTAAATGCTTCAGCAGAAGACAGTCTGCACCTCTTAAAGATGAGCTGCCTTCTGCTGATCAAAAATGGTAAAAGTGCTTCAGCAGGCCAGGGAAAGGGCACCCAGGGTCTCGGACGCAGCACTCAAGCTTTGTGCAGGGGGTCAACACTGGAAGAGAGGTCCTCTACCCACAGGGGGCCAGGAGGCCCTCCAGAAAGACGGATGTGGGACCAGATCGCCGAGGCAGTCACTGCCAGCAGTGTCGCCCCCCATGACCTGGCTCCAGTGCCCAAAGAAGTTTCATGACCTCAGACGAGTGGTCAAGGTCAGTGAATGCATCTTCAAAAGCCATCTCCTTACACCTGCACCACCAGCCTCACACACTGCTCAATGTACGACCCCCCTATCACTCACCTACCAACAACCTGTACCAAACACAAGGCACACCTCATATTCCTAACTTCACCTCACCCCATTGGAGGGGACGGTGCTGGCCATTCTTGGCAGGGGCATGGCTGAGCCCTTGGCCAGCCGCAGAACTGAATGAATACAAAATACTGGTATATCCTCATACGTTATCCTCCTTCTCACATCCCACTTCCCCCTCATCCCACAATATCTTCTGATTTACAAGCTGCACATGGTGTAAGCATACACCTCTTGCTTTACTCCCCACTCCCCTCACCACAATCCTACCATTGAGTCTTGCTCGCTTCACACACCCAAGAAATCCAGTCTGCCCAGCCAGTGGTTGACCAAGAAGATGGAGAGGACAGTGAAGAAGAAGAGGAACCACCGTCACTCAATTTCACACTCCCAGCCACCAGCTCCTCGAGGTCGTCCTGCAAGGCCATCTGCAGTCTCCCCCACTGAAAGTCAGCAGCCTTCCACCAGCCATGCTGCAGGCTCTGGGGTAGCACTAGGATAGGCAAAGGCACACACAAGACACTCACTAAGGGAATGCACAAGGGTGATTAGTTTATTTTTTGATGTAATATTGGATGCATATATCGATAAAGTTGGATTGGAAAGTTTGCTTTGTGGTGGCTTTTATTTCAGCATTGTGGCCAAGAGGATGCTGTGATGGTCAGTAACAGAGGGAAGATAAGGTGTGAGACAAATGCTGAAAGGGGAATTGGGGTTGTGTTCACTGGTACCGCAGGCGGATGATTTGATCCCGAATATCCCGGCCAGGAAGGGGCTGTCTGGTTGGCCTCTTTCCTTCCACTTCCTCCTCTTCTGCTTCTTCCTCCCTCTGCGAGCAGCTTGTCCCCTTTGCAGCCTCTGCTCCATCTCCATGACATGCTGCAGCCCAAGGGGGACTGTAACTAGAGCCCCCAGGACTGGGAGCAAATGGTGTTCTCAGAGTCCTTCCTTTAAGAGCCGAAGCCTTGCAAACATCCAGCAGCACTCCCTGCACTCCCTTCACAATTTAATAACTTTTTAAATGTATTACACCAAGCCACTACTCCAATAAAATGTAAAGAAACTGGTGCAAAAGCAAAAATCTTAACTTACGTGAAAGTATGTCCCTTTAAGAAGCACTGGTAGTGGGTCCGTCGTACTGCTGCATGCATGTTCTGTCGTGTGTGTTGGAGAGGGCATTAATATGAGCGGCGACATCCAAAATACCAGATCGTGCGTCAATTCAGCGTTGCACACCGATTGACGTCACAATCTGGATCATCTAAATATCTGAAGCGAGCGCAGGCAACGCAGCGCTGCCAACCAGCCCAAAATGGCAGCCGCTGCATTCACACTGGAAGTGGGTGGAAGCGAGGCAGCTGCCATTTTTTCTTCCAAACGGGCCTTAATGGCTGGCGCAAACGGGTCCAATTTCCCGGCATTGACTTGCGCCAGTGTAAAAGTTCAGTAGTTATCAGAAAATTTCAGATTTACTGAAATTGATTAATCCACCCCCAGTAATTGACTCAATCATTGCTTTTATCAGACTGGCAACAAGCATTTATCATGAGGTAAAGCATTATTAAGAAATGCAGCTTGACATTAATGTTGATCAATGAACCAAAACCATTATTTTACCAACATGCAAAATGATCCCCAAAGTATTTTTCCCATACAAATAAGAGATTTGCTCTCACATATACATAAGGAATGAGATTCTGAGTGTTGGCTGTTAGGCTCTCCAATAGAAGAAATGTCATTGCACCATTAACAATTAGCAAAAACGCAGGAATGCTGCAATTTCTTCAGAGGAGATAACTGTCGTTCATGAAGTTTAGTGAATTAATAACAAAGCTGCAATGATCAGTTTACCCATGAGTAAGCAGGAAATTAACCTCTTGACCATGTTAAGTAACAGGAAGTGTAACTGAAAATCACAGGGTTGTTGTGGTTGAAACCTGGAAAATTACAGGATTTGGTTGGAAGGAAAGTGCTACTCCAAATTAGTTTTATTTTTCAAAAAGTAGAACAAGTTGTTTGAAATATAATTAGTACTTTGAAGGAGAAGTGATTTTTAATTCAAAGTATAATTTACCTCCATTGCTCCTGCCAACAAGATGCGCTACTACTGCAACAGCTGACTGATCAGCTGACTGATCAGCTGATCTCCAGCAGTCTCAGCAGCCAGGATATCGGTGGAGCTGCCGATTTGACTGCTGGGGTTGTGTGCATACTGCATTTAGTCCTCACCTCTGTAGGGACAGGGAGCCTGTATAATCCATCCAGCCTAAACAAGATTAAAATAAAGCATACAAATGGGAATATTCTTCTAAAATATCTCATCTCGAGTCTGTGCTGCATCTGGCGCATAGAGTTGACATTTAAAAAAAAGCAATAATCTACTTGCCACGTTAGATTACAAAAATCAAAGGATTCATCACAAGATGTTACTAACTTTATTGATTAAAAAAATGGTCACCATCTAGATATGCTAATTGGAAACTTTAGAACTATGATTCGGAAACCACTGAAAAAGGTCAAATTTGAATTACACTAAGGCATTCATTATTCTTGAAGAGTTATTGGCAATAGCCAATGCAGGAAGCCCTTGCCCCTTAATTAATACATGACATAACAAGCCTGTGATGACATTACCAGTTGTGTCAATCCTGTCTCCACCACCTTTCATGGAAAAGCTCCATGACATAAAAGAGTACACCAGACTCTCAACCCACAAATACTGAGCAACACAAATTTGAAATGATTACATTAGCACAAAAAACTGTTATGGGACTGTTTAGTCTGGAAACCCTGGAGGATGCTTGAGGCTGGAATTGCAGTATTCCCCCATTGAATTTGGTAAGTATCCTCCATCCTGTCATTCTATCCATTGCACTCAAGAATTAGAGAGCATGCTATCACCTATGATTGATGATTGCAATCGACCACCTCGCAATAGTCTAGCCTAAAATCTAGCTTGTTTTTCTCCTACACAACAACTGGGACCATCTATGATCCAGAGCATTTACTGCACCATGCACGACACCACACCACGCCACAAGCTACTGACACAACCACTGCTATTATATCAGGCACCACCACAGTTTTAGACACACCTGTGCCTCCACACCGCAAGTGAATCATCAGCACAGGAGGACTCCCCAAGCAATGATGATGTAGCACCTCCACTGGTGGAAGCTGCATTGAAGATACCCCAAGGAGAGGTGGAAGGCAAAGGCCCAAAGTGAAGGACATGAATAGTTGATTGTCAGTGAGCTTAAAGTTGTTGGATTGTCATGGTGACCATGTCTACTATGATGGGTGAGAAACTGGGAAGGATTAAGATATATTTCTCTGACGTGCATAATGTGCTGTATCAATGGTCGTTTTACTGAAGTTTGCCATGGAGAAAATGGTAATAAATGTGCTGACTCAGTAGGCAATATAGCATTACTCCAAAGTGCTCTGATTACTGTTACATTTGACATGGGATCTACCATGCAGGCAACTGTGAAGTCAGGGTTGCATAGTCTTGGAGTGATGACAAATCAAACATGAGGCCAAGTTTCTCTGACCTTGTAATTGTATAATGTTCTGTTCTGATTCTGATCACTGAGACGTATAAACAGATACTGGCACAAGTAGCCAATGTAGCAATATAGGGGACCTTAGAGGTTGGACACTGGAATTCAGACCATCAGTTTGTCCCTAACATCAGAGATCCTTAGCTACATATCATCTGATGATGCCCCATTCGAAAACAGCAAATCCTTCAGTGCAACTGAACAAACTAGGGCTCTTTTCTCTGGAAAAAAGACTAAGAGGTGACCTGTGAGAAGTCTTTAAAATTATGATGGGGTTCGATAGCGTAGACATAGAGATGTTTCCACTTGCGGGGGAGTCCAAAACTAGGGGCCATGAATATAAAATAGTCACTAATAAATCCAATAAGGAATGCAGGAGAAACTTCTTTACTCAGAGAAGGTTGAGAATGTGAAACTCACTTTCACATGGAGTGGCTGTGGCGAATAGCATAGATGCATTTAAGGGGAAGCTAGATAAGTACGAGGGAGAAAGGAATAGGAGGATATGTTGATAGGGTGAGAAGTAGTAAATAGAATGGGAGGAGACTCATGTGAAGCATAAACACCGAATTGGGCCAAATGGTCTGTTTCTATACTGTAAATTCTATGTAATTCTATGTAACTATTTGAGGCACTCCTTGCCCTTATACTGCACTATCAGAGAATGCCAACTTTGCATATCAGTTTCTGACATTTCAAACCTTTGTTGGAAACTAGAAACCTCTGCGCACAATGGATGACTGTTTTGATGGACACAACTGACCATCAGAATCTTCTGGTCAGAATGGCCTAGTACTACATCTGACTGTTCCAGGCTGTGCCTTTACCCTTTGGGCCATCAGTTGAGCTATCAAGCAAATTTCCAATGTGTAATACCTTTGCTTCACTTGGTTTTTAAAAAGAGGTTTTTTTTTTTTTATCACTGCATGAATTTTGGAAGACCAGTTTCTATTCTCCTTTTTGTGAAGGACTTGGAACCAGTCCAATCTAGTCCATAATGTAAGATTGTTCCTAACGAAAGGAGGAGACTCTCTGTAGGTAGTAAGAGTGCATTTGCATTGCAAGTTTAGCATCAGTGCTGAACTTGTGTAGTGTAAATCTGGAATTAAGATCCGACCTGACTCTTAAATGAAATTCTCTCCTCCAAGCAGAATTCAGGCTGCATTTACAGTATTGGTGAGCCTGAGCCTGACCTGACAGCAGTGCATATGCAGGTGTGCGCTGCAGTTTTTGCACTATTAAAATTTGTATCAGGGTACCTAAACAGGAAGTCTTTAGTACCAACAAGTTCTGATGTATAAATATTGACAAAGGAAAACTGCCAGTTAGTTTAATATTTTATTAAGTTTAATGTTATTAAGTTTTCTTTGCCAAAAATACAGTTTTTCTTTAAGATAAAGGGAAAAACGTAATACACTATAATGTCTACAGTAAATTGGTACTATTTCTAAAACAGTGAAATCTATAAAATAGTTTTAATACAGTTCCTTTAAAAGTAAAAATTTACCCAACAATGTTGTTGGAGACTTCTTTCACAAGGATGATATATACAGTACTATAAAAATGCAACTGCTCATTCGGGGGAGGGGGGGGGGAGAAAGCCACTTTATAAGTTGATTTTGAGTTTTGATCAAACTGGAAGTATTGCTGTGTTTTCCAGCAGGTTTTCTTCAGACTATTATTTACATTGAGGGGTATGTAAAAGATTGCTCTTTGGGTTAGGAATTGAATGAGATTGTGGGAACTTAATGCTCAAAGCCATAAAGTTGGATGCATTATTGGCCCAGAAATTGATCTCGCTCTGTTCCCGCGGGGGTAAGGAGCAGGCGCGATCTCTCACTCCGCGTTGGCTTTTTCAGATCCAGCTCGCACGAACTTGATGTTCTAGACATCAGCTGGGCAGTGCTTGCGTATCCCACCGGCGTAGTGAATTCGTGCGAGCTGTGGGATCACGTGACTCAGTTAGAGCCAATGGCAGCACACCATCTTCCATTCATAAGTTTCACATACGTGCTGTGAAAGCTATGAATCTTACACACCCCCAAAATAACAGCTAAACCTCAATTAAATATTTTTTAAAAAACCATCACATTAATAAAATAAGTATAGTTAAATAAATTAACCATTTTAAATAAAAAATTAAATTTTTGAAAAAATTTAAAATCTTTTAAAAAGTTATAAAAATAAACTTACCTGTCTTTAAAGTCTCTAAAAAAGATATACCTGTTAAAAAAAATTCAAAAAAATACTTAATTCACTACTTACCTTGTTAAAAGTGGGTCTTACTCCTCCTTTTTCCATTTCTAAAATCTTCCGTCCTTACCTGCGCGTCCAAAGCACTAAGTGCACAGCGTGCGCGCAGCCTGTAGCGCGCACGCGATGCACCGAGGAACCGCCCCCTTTTCCAAAGACCAAGTGCCGGTTTTCAGCGCATGCGCAGGGCATGCAGAAAACCGGCAATTGGAGAGAGAATACGCGAGAGTATGCAGTGCGTACTCTCGCGCAGCGGGATCAATTTTTGGCCCATTATGTATTCAAAGTAATTTATGTGACATCCCCTCTCTGCCAATGCAAAGAAGAAGCAAAGAATTACAGCTAATTGTCTTATTTCAACTGTTGCTTTAACTATCAAGTGATCAGCTCACTGATTATCACATTGCAACAAAAGGCCAAGGCTTCTCTACTGTGATCTATACTTTTTCCTTTGATGTTGCTTTCTTAAGTCTACAGTTCGACCTTTTGACCTGAAGATAGCAGTGAAATTTATTATAGCTTTGGACCAGAATCTCAAATGCAACTTACTCACGCATAGGTGCATGACATGAATTTTTTTTCTATTTCCTACTGACTCAAGATGAAAGAAAAATTAGTCTTCAACATGTGCAAATGTGGGGTCTGTTTGACGCCAAAGACAGCCTTTGATATTCTTCTACCTCCAAGTAATAAGGGATAGCAATGCAGTGTAATGAATACACTTTTGTCTATTTCAGAAGTCTGAGGTTTGCAACAGTGTAAACGTTGCTTTTAGTAATACTCTAATAAACCTATTTAAGTTATTTTAGATATATAAGCACAAGACTACAAGATGACAGTGAATGGTGGCATCAGATCAGAAATCAACTCACCTCTGCTTAGCTACTTCAGAAGGGGAGCAGCAGAGTTAATTATAGCAGCAATGGGTGAACTACTTTATTTAAAGGCATTTCAGCTTATGAAATAGCTGATCTCAATGAATTCCCATAGCTCCCATCACATTTTACATGCCGATTAATAGACTGTCCATTATTTCACCTTTGATCTCATATACCAGAAAAGGCAAGACAGTCTGGCGATAACATATAACAAGGGGATTTTAATCCAGTGGATTTATTTCCCATGTTATTCTTTGAATACCCACACCACAAACGATAACATTGTCACAATATAGGTGCAATTTCAAAATATTTCTTATTAACTGCACTTTAAAGCATTAATCTTAGGGTCTTAAAAAACCCATTTAGATAAATCTGAGTCATCAAATATACCTCTGCCACTTCTGTACTTAAATTTCTGCTTTCTACCCCATCAAAGTAAAATGAATAAAGAAAGATCAAGGCCATCATACCACAATGCTCTTTGCATTTTAATTTGAAAATGTAAACTACTCAGGATCAAAACTTTTCAGCTTAGGCATTTAGTAAAACTTCAGCAAAGCTCGGTTGAATTAATTATCATCTTCAAAATATAAATAATACTTCGCACTTAAATCTGAATTGAATGTACTATGTAACTAGCATAAATATTCTCTAAACAATATTAATTTTCTATAAAAAAAACAAATATTGAAGTATTTCTGAAAATGTGTGGCAAGACTGTAATTTGATAGTCTCTGTATTTTCTTCCAATATACCACACATTGGACATACAATTCTCCGGTAATTAACTGCAGATTATCTCTGCAGAACTGCAGTAATTATGTCAAAAAATCCTTTAATATTCATCTCTGAATGTCAAGATGCAGTTCTTTCAATTTACTTATGACAGAAATCCACAAAGGATTAAAATGACTTTGAAAATTATGTCATAATTTTAATTGCATTTGTTACATAAAAGATGTGCTTCTGTTTAATCAATAAATATGTGCATGGCTTCTTGGCCTCACAAAATTTCCTTACAGAAAAATACAGGCAAACCAGTGGGAGTATCAACCTTAACAAAATAAACTAAATTCAAAGACAGTTTAGTGGGTAAATAAACCATGAGATGTGGAATGTTACTGCGCCACAATAATCAGGAAGGATCCAGGTTGACTCCCTGATCAATGCTGAGTTAACTCATTTCAGTGTAGTGCTACAATTTGCACATAAAATGTACCTCAATGCCCCAGACTAGAGAGGGGAAAACTCAGTCAAGGTCGCAGTCCTTATTGTTATCTGGTGACCCCTGTTAGAAAGTGTGTATATGCAAGTATTCTGATGGTTTGCTAAGGTTCAGATACAGTTGAATAACATCAAAATTCAGTGGGCTCACACGTGACAAATATTCCCTTGAATAAGATACCAAAGGGCTGCCAGTGTCTCTTGATCTATAGCCTAGCACGAGTCACTGCCTAGGAAAGAAAGGAACATGGGAGAAAATTGGGGGGGGGGGGGGGCGGGGGTGCTGAACATGGCATAGTTGATACGTCTCTCACTTCTGAGTCAGACGGTTGTGATTGAAGCCCCACTCCAGCACCTGAGCACATAATCTCAGTTAACATTTGAATGTAGTACTGAGGAAGAGTGCTGCATTTTTGGAGGTGCTGTCTTTCAGATGAGCCCTTTAATTGAGGCCAGATCTGCCTGTTCATGTGGATGTAAAAGATACTTTGAAGAAGATAATTCTTCTACCAATGTTCCTCCTTCAAAAAACACTATCAAAAAAAAGATTAGGTGATCATTTATCTAATTTACTATTTGTGGGGCATTTCTCTGTTCAAATTGGTTTCTGCATTTGCCTACATTAGAACCTTGACTGCACTTCAAAAATTCATTGATTGTAATTCAATGGCTGTGAAACACTTTGGGACATCCTGAGGACATAATAAGATACTATATAAATGCAAGCTCTTTTTTCTATATTAAAATTAAGATAGAAGAGAATGATTTCAAGGCTGTAATCTAATCTTAGGACTCGTTCGAGTGTGAGTTTCATTATTTATGATGCCATTTGAATCCTAATTGCTACCTTGTAATCACTCCTGCTTTCCAATACGTTTTATGCAGCTAATCAACTGAATTCTGGGAAATGAATATTAAGAACACAAACAGCAGTTTTTAGGCATTATTAGCCTTATTAAGTAACTTGCTATTTGTATATTATATTATTTTTTAAATTATTATTCATTCTCGGGAATGTGGGCATCACTGGCAAGGACAGCAATTATTGCCCGAGGTGTCCTGACTGAGTGGCTTGTTAGGCCACTTTAGAGGGCAGTTACGAATCAGCCACATTGGCCGCGATTTTACGAACCTCGGCGAGTCCGTGGCAGGCCCCGACCCCACTGCTGTCTCCATCCCGGCCTCGGAAATGAATTTCCCGAGATTGGGCTTGTTAAGCACGTCCAGCGCATTTGCCGGCCAATAGAGGAAGCGGATCTGGTGACGTCATTTGATGGCACGTCATCAGCCAGTTTACTTAAAGGGACCATGGCCAACTTTATTTTGACATTTGTGTTGTCAGTGTTCTACAGCATTGATGTGCTGCAAACACTGACAAGCACTGCACAGAAGTGCAGGGCTGCACCCAGGCTCTCCCATGACTCCCTCTATATGCACGCATGGGCAGAAGAGACCTTCCCAGGAGATCAACACAGCCTGGTTGCACATTGCACAGGAGAGCACAAGCAGGGATGTGGTCAGGAGGACCTGGGTGCAGTGCCGTAAACATTTCAATGATCTCAGTAGATCACAAAACGTTAGTACAAAGCCACACTCAACCACATCCTGCTGTGCCACTCATCAGATCCCCATCACTCTGCCTTCCCTATGCTACTCCTGCACATCCTTACTCACACCAACTTACCTTGCACCTCCACCCATCCCTCTTTATCTACATTATCACATCCCCATCTCACTCGTCACCCCTCACACTCACCCTCAACCTAGTGCAATCATACCAACTAACAACACACAAGGGTAGGCACTTGGGTGTTTTATGCAATGTTCATGTGAAGTTTCTGTTAATGTGGTGTCAAACATTGAAATCTTTATTTTCAACATTTTGCATTCTTGGACAGATTTGTGTGCACCTTTGGAAGTGGGTTAGTAAGTTGCAGTGAATGGTGAGACAGAACGGTACCCCCGGCAATGGTGATGAGTGTGAAAGGAATGGCTTGGGCATTGTAGGGATGCTTTCTGGTGTTCGTGTGGGTTAGTGCCAACCTGGCGCATCATGTGGCAGCCAGGGTGTACAGCGTCAAGTGAAGTAAATCTGGCTATGGTGAGGCCATCCCTGGCCTCCCTGGCAGCAATGTGGTCGGGTGCTGATGCCCTCTGTCCTGTGCAGCATCAGGTAATTGTGGAGAAGGTTGGTGGTGGTGTTGTTGGTGCTGCTGGTATGCCTGGTGCTGCTGGTGTTGGGGCTGATCGTGTTGGGATTCTGAGGACCAAAGTGAGAGAGTATAAAGGGCACCCATGCTGATGGAATAGATTGCAGGTGAAGTAGAGATGACAGAAGCAATCTGTCAATGGTGAGAGAGGTAATGAGGTCATTCTGGATAGAGACTTGTGTAAAGACTTTCAGCATGGTGAATCTGTTATAGAAATGCAGTGAGGAAGAGTTTGTGGCTGAGGGAAGATATCTCTGTAAGGTGGGGGCTTTTACTGTACATTTGAAGTTGTCAACTCAACAGCTGATTCAATGGCCACTGACCTCCCGCCTCAGCTTGACAGACGTGATCCACGACCAGCGTGGACCCCATGGGTGAGCTGTCAAATGCAGGTGGTGAGCTGAAATTCATTCTTAAGTGGCTCTAAACAAGCCACTAATTACCTGAATTGGGTCCCCCACTGTGAACCCGCCGCTGCATGTTGGGTTTGCTCAGAGCTGGTAGACCCATCGGGAAACGGCGCGTGGTGGCGGGTTCACAGCGGGATCCCGACCCGCTGGGGAAAAAAAACACTTTCCCACCCAACCCGCCACTGATCGCGCCTGCTGCAACCCCCACCCCCCTCCCCGCAAAATCCAACCCATAGTATCAGACTGGAGTCACATAAAGGCCGGACTGGGTAAGGACAGTAGGTTTCCTTCCCTAAATGACATTAGAGAACCAGCTGGGTTTTTAACAACAATCTGACAGCTTCATGGGCACTTTTGTTTACTGATATCAATTTTTTTTTATTTCCAGATTTCCTTTTAAACTGAATTCAAATTCTGAAGCTACCACAGTGGGATTTTCATTCACTTTCTCTGGATTATTAGTCCGGGCTTTTGGATTACTAGTCCAGTAATATAATATTATATATTACTACCCTCCGACCATTAATTTGCTTCTAGACATCAGTTTCATAGCAGCAATGCATCTAATGGATTACTTGTTCTTTTCATAACTGTTCTGGATTAAATGTAACATAATAGTGACATTAGACAACAATGACTGGACCAAAAAAAATAAGGAATCAAACATTATAGAGCCATTGAGGCAGCAAGTAGACCTTTCACATCTATCACGCATTCACTTGACAATGTATGTGGGATGGCCGTTGTCACCGTTGACAGTAGAAGAAAGCCTTACTTTCTACATGTAGGGTTTGAATAGGAAGAACATCAACAAATGGATGAGTGAGCGTCATTTGAAGATTTCAATCTCTACAAATTGGCTGCTATTTTTACAGAATTCTGTCACTTCATATTCAGTTTGCTTAGGTAGTGCCAACCTGGCGCATCATGTGGCAGCCAGGGTGTACAGCGTACATGTGCCTGATTTAAGAACAAACTGCCTTCAATGATAACATTCTGAGCCTTTATCACCTTCAAAATCTGACAAAAACGGGTATTTGGCTAATTGTGTTGCACATAAAAGAGAAGTGGCCTAAAATAAGGAAAGGAGTGCCAGCAAAGTGTTTCTGGTTGGCTGTTTTTTTTTACAAAACAGTAAATAAGTCATAAACTGTAGAAGAGTCTATGATTTCTTGATTTATATTGTCCAACTATATATTTTTTATATTGATTAGCATGTGCGCAATGTGTTGAAACATTATGGATGGCGTCAAACTTAATTGGCAAAATATAAACAACTCGCTAAAGACCACTTAAGTACCTATTCGGAAATTACATACTTTCATATTGTAGTTTTAATTGATTCTTAATACATTCACGTATTAATCTTTTCTCAAGCTATTACCTTTCTCAGTTTATAACTAATAAATTATCAGTAAGATGGTTAGTCATTGAAAGAAGCAGCACCAGACCTGTCATTCTGAGTAATGAGAAGAGTAAACCAGAAGATTTCTGGATCAGTCGAATTTTGTTGTGTACATTACTATAATTCAGAAACAAGCTTGTAATGAAACATCTCATGGGTGTCCAACTGTAACATTTTGCTAATTTAAATAAATCTTTACCTTAAGGAAGATTAAGTTTAAATTATGTTCTCAATTGTCACTAATATTGTGTCACAGTATTATTGTCATATATTGTACAGCCCTTTATTATCTCTAAAACATTCAAACAAACTAATGATGTGGTGATTGTGCTGTATTTTCCAAATTTTCCAAATCAATCAATATTTTCAGCACATTAACAATACATGAGTAACCTGAACACAACCTACATTTTGTTTTGATAATGTATTTTACAAAGACGAAAATGATATAGGTTTACTAACTTACCTCTTTGTTGTTTCTGTCTGCTTGTACTAAAGTGTCATTTAAGCATGGTTCCACATAATGAAGCTCTTCATTGTACTGAGGAAGAAAATATAATACTAATTAAGCTTTTCTAAAAAAAATAGAATCATAGAAATTTACGGCACAGAAGGAGGCCATTCGGCCCATCGTGTCTGTGCTGGCTGAAAAAGAGCTATCCAGCCTAATCCCACTTTCCAGCTCTTGGTCCGTAGCCTTGTAGGTTACGGCACTTCAAGTCCATATCCAAGTAATTTTTAAATGTGATGAGCATTTCTGCCTCTACCACTCTTTCAGGCATTGAGTTCCAGATCCCCACCACCCTCTGGGTGAAAAATGTTCTCCTCAACTCCCCTCTAATCCTTCTACCCATTACTTTAATAATCCTGTGTTTATGACTTTACTTAACTAGTGCAATTAAAACTATTTTAAGCTTAGAATTAAATTAGCAATGTTTAAAATAAAATCAATTGATCTTTAGAATTACTGATGTGTTGCACTATATTTGTGTGTTTTTAATTTACAGACCGATTGTGTCCATTGCCAATTTTCATTTTCTCATATGGAACTAGTTTTTCAATTGTATTTTTGTTATGTTTGTGTGAAACAGTTACACTGGCATTTAGGTACATTTTCCTTCGTATACCCAGAATCTTTCATATTCAGACATTGTCTTGTCATTCCCTTATAGCTATCTTATGGTTTCAACTTCTGTGACCTCTGCTGATGGGCATTTTCTGTGAATACTTAAGGTCAAATAAGTGTCATCAGTGCCAGATTAACTAGTTATGATCCCATTAGTGAACAATTCAAGCCAATCGTAGGGAAGAAATTCCTCTGGCCAATAATTTTACCAATCAATCTGCATAAATAGAACACAGGAAATCCTGTTTTGTACCCACGTGGAAATTTTGCTCAATTATTGAAGGCGAAACCACCTCTCTTTTTTTTTAAACTCAGCCCTTCCTCGCTTTCTAGAACCATTAAGATATCCCACGGCAGAAATGTTAGAGAATTTGTTGATTGGACTAGAATGTAAATTTCTGTTCTAATCCATGTTGGTGCTGCTGGTGCAGGGTTCCACTAACGCCTGTTATTCTCTGTTACCTTGCCCAGGTGCCCAATCCATATGTGAGTGTCATGATGCTATTCAAATGAGGTAGACATCACAACCAAACCTGGTTCTGTTCTCACACAATGTCCAGATATGTGCACTTTCAAATAGGAGTCACGAGATATTGATCAAGAACCCTGGATGATTTTTCTCTCCCTTGTCAGGTGTGCTCAGGCCAAATATAGCACTCCACAGCAGAGGACAGATTGAGCATTTATCCTGTAATGTTCTGGTATATGTGACTTAGTACTACACTGAACAGTGCCTTCATCCACTGGACCATTGGAAGGGCTTTCTTATGTTCTTACATTGTATATATTAAACACATGTCCCAGTATATGTAACTTTTAACAACTCTCAATAAGACAAAAGCTTCACCTCATTTTGATTGGTTTTATTGAAATCTGTAATGACTGAAACTAGAGCTTACCATCAGCATTATCTGACTTTTGATCATTATTCCCTTTACAATCTGAGTTATATTGTGAATAAGGCAAAAATACTTACTGCAATAATATTGAAAAAGTCATCATCTCCAAGTGTGTCAAGGATGGAAGAAACTGTTTGTTTGGCTATTGTCATGCGAAGCCCTTTCATACTTCCACTGACATCGACTAAAATTATAACATCTTTGGGCGAAGTGGCTGCCTGAATGTACCTGAACAAAAGGGAAAGGAAAAGCTGCATCATAAGGTCGCCAACAAGATTTTAAAAATATGAACAAAGGCTGTAAACTATTACCTACCATTTGCGGTTTCTGCAGTCAAATGCAATGACTCCATTTTCATCTGGCTCCCATTTTATACCTATTTTCAAGGAATCAGATAGTTCAACAAAATGATGTGAATCAGAAGAAATGCAAAAGAAAATTAGTCAACATCTGTTGGTCTGTATCTTATGAAATGATACATTTTTAAATTTCTCTCATCATTGTTACAATATCATTTTCTATGAGCACAATGAGGCAATAATATCACTGCTGTATGTCCATTGTAGAAAGTGCTTTCCTGCTGCTGGCTGCTTTCCAAAGATAAACTAATGGGTTCATTGTGCCTGGCTAACAATGCACCATTAATCTGCAGGATGTAAGTGTACACTGAAGGTCGGGAGACATGACAGCAGTTTCTTGAAAGGAGCTGGCCACGTAAAAATTCAATGCACTGTAACCTTTACAGCCACTGATTTCCTTCCCAGTCCTGGAAGTGGTTGTCATGTCAAAATCCAGAATGATATAATGGAGTTCCGTTACAGCCACCTTCAGGAATCTTAGGGGGAGATTTTCTACTTGGGAGCCAAACAGGCGTGATATCTGCGGTGCGTCTATGGCACCCACCCAATGCGGCAGTCAGGATGCCCAAACCGATTTCAGGTTCGGCCTCATTACCATTTTTAAAATCGGAGCAGCGGGTGCCAAAAGGACGCTCCGCTACAGCTTGCCAGATTACTGCAGCCAGCCGACAGGTAAGACCTGTTGGGGCGTAGAAAATGCCTTGGGGGAGGGGGTAGAAGAATGAGCAGGCCGGAAGATTTGTGTGGGACACTCCTGCTCCTTCTGACCCCACAAACAACTTTTAAAAAAACTTTCCCTTTTGGAGCGCACTCGCAATGCCTGGGGAAAATGGGACTGGCATGCTCCGCCTATTTCTCCATTAAGGTCCTAAAGCAGGTGTAGGACCTCTATCTATATATTTAAACAGCCTCCCACCTGTTTTGGGTGGGAGTGCCAGACACACTGTGGCTGCAGTGTGTACCAGCTACAAGATGCACTGCAGCAACTCGCCAAGGCTTCTTCGGCAGCAGCTCCCAAACCCGTGACCTCTACCACCTAGAAGAACAAGGGCAGCAGGCTCATGGGAACACCACCAGCTCCAAGTTCCCCTGCAAGTCACACACCATCCTGACTTGGAAATATATCGCCGTTCCTTCATCGTCACTGGGTCAAAATCCTGGAACTCCCTCCCTAACAGCACTGTGGGAGTACCTTCACCACACGGACTGCAGCGGTTCAAGAAGGCGGCTCACCTCCACCTTCTCAAGGGCAATTAGGGATGGGCAATAAATGCTGGCCTTGCCAGCGACGCCCACATCCCATGAATTAATTAAAAAACACCCATTTCTTGTTATGATGTGATGTGCAATCAGCATCTGTGTGGATCAAAGAAACCTGAAAACTTTATATGGTGTCAAAAGTGGGGTCATACGTACTAAAGATCAAAGTGAGCTGTTAATCTAACCTGCCGAAGTGTTCTTCATAAGCAAGCAAAAGAACAGAAGCCATGCAAGCATCATTCAGGAAATTCAAAGCCAGGTGAGTGTCGGGTGAGACACTGAGTTACGTCACAAGCAAAGCGAAATATTACAGAAGCTAATGTTGCTTTAACTCCTGTAACAAAGTTTAATTTTTCTCTGCCTGAGGAATAGCCAAGTTGAAAAGGTGTTGGGAATGATATTGTATCATGTCAGGACTAGCAGATACAGCAGAAATTAGATGAATAAGCGCACTGCATGAGGGATAAAGCAGAGATTATTCTCACATCATTCAGCCTGACAAGACGATGAAAGTGAAAAGCATGACACAGTGATGGGAAAATTTGATGGCCATTTCACTATCATTAAATTGTCACTGCTCAAAGCGGGTGATCCATCCTGAGCTCCACAAACTGAGGCAGCTGTAGATGAAATCAAACACACAGACAAGAAATTATGTACTATCAGCTACAAGAAGAATTGTAGTAGATGTTGAGCACCGCCACATAGCAAGGAGAACTGCCCAGCTGTACATGCCAAATGTCACAAGTGGGGGAAAAATGGATATTTCACAGGGTTGTATGTTATTTAGTCAAAAGATACATACACCAAAAGAAAATGATTATTATACGACCAAGCGGAAATGGTCCTGAAAATCGGCAGGAGTGCAATAAAGGCCTGCAAATAAGGCCAGAAGCCAGATGCCCTGAGACCCAGCTGGTGCTGCTTTTCATGGGGCCTTGTTTGGGGCAGAACCTCTGTCCATCCCAAACATGGTCCCCTGCATCAGAGAGTGAGAGGCCAGGGGAAAAGTGGCTCGCAAGCTGGGTATTTTCTCGCCCCGGCCTGGGATCACCTGGGCAGCTGGTACACTGGGTGAAAGGAAGTATCGCAGACTCCCGGCTGATGTAAATAGGGCCTATCTGCGTCTCCAGGCATGGATCTTGGCCTAGACTCTGAAGACTGTAGCACAAAGAGTTCAGGAATTGGCTCCCTTTGCAGGAGGGATATTACCATAGATTGCTGGGCTTGGGAATGCTGGGTCATTTTTGAGCAGCAGGCCTCCACCAAAGTACTACCACTGCCCCCCACCCCTGCTCCAACACCCCCATGATAACAGGTGCCTGAGATGTGCCTACATTCACCAACAATGTTTAAAATAGGGAACCTCCACCTGACTCCGCATACTCTGGCAGGGTCAGCAGCAGAGGGAATCCAGCAGTTACACCAGGATCTATAGCTCATGAGTATTTGGGTCCAATATCTCAAACGAACTGTGTTAGTTCTCTGTTAGAAATAGGAGAAATGGAAGATAGGGACGATTGGGTTGAAGACATCATGATTGGCAACTTTAAGCTTGACCCAGTGCACAAGTCAAAACCATAGCATGGGCGCAGTACAACAGAATGGAGTTAAAGAACAAGATGTGTGAGGCATTGCCTATTAAACTGATATCTTTCACCAAACATAAAGTAAGACCAGACAGGCAAAAAATACTAGCCGTTACCCATTGAGTAGAAGTATATGTTTTGAAATTGCAAGTGGTGAATCTTTGCATTAAACTGATTCTTGGTAAGAAAGTTTGAATGGAATTAAGTCTGGTAACAAAAACTGTCAACTTTATAGGATAAACTCCAATCAGGTTTATAAATGCATCGATCCCAAGGACTTAACAAAGTAATCATAAGGGAACACTACGCTTCGGCAAAAATAGAAGACATTGCACATAAACTTGCTGATATGTGAGTTTCTTCTGTCCTTGATGCAAAGTCAGGATATTGGCAAGTAGCTCTTGATGAGAAAAGCAGGAGGTTGATGATGTTTAATACTCTCTTTGGATGATTGAGACTTACATGCATGCCATTTGGAATCTCATCAGCACAGAAAGTATTCCAGGGAATAGTCCATGAAGACCTAGATGGAGTCAAGGTGCTATTCAATGATATTATGGTGTTCAGAGCTGCACAATGACACACATGAACAAAAACTCTGAGCACTATCAAACATGCTGGTAGGAAACCATATTGAGAATCAATAAGAATAAATGCAAGTCAGTTTCAGAAGTACTGCCTTTGGTACAGACAATTGCTGCCAACTGTCTTAAACCAGATTCTAAAAAGGTTGAAATTGTTTGAAAGGGAAAAAACAGAACTTGGTATGATCGTGGGTATGTTGAACTATTTTATGGAGTTTACTCCAAGACTAATGCAGGTGATGGAGCCCATGCAATCAAATCAAAAAGGAGAAAAAAAGCAAAATACTGCATACGCTGGAAATCTGAAATTAAAACAGAAAATGCTGGTAACACTCAGCAGATCAGGCAGCATCTGTGGAGAGAGAAGGGTAAGGTTAACATTCTGATGAAAGATCATCGATGTGAAATGTTAACCCTACCTTCCTCTCTCCACAGATGCTGCCTGACCTGCTGGGTGCTACCTGCATTTTCTAATCAAAAAGGATATACTTTACAAATGGCATTCCAACTTTGATTAAACTTTTGAAGAAAAAAAGCAACTGATCACAAAATCTCCAGAACCACTGTTACAGTATTTTGACACAAAAAAAACCTGTCACACAACAGGTTAATGCACCACAGGCTGGGTTAGGTGCTGTGATCCTCCAAGATGACAAACCTGTGGCTTATAACTCATACATACTGATAGAAGCACAAAACAATTAGATGCAAATAGAGATGTTAGCTACTGTGAATGGGTGTAGAAAATTCCATGTGCGTAGGGTCAAATTGCAAGTGACCTCAAACGACTTGAAAGCGTCATGTAAAAAAAACATTATTGAGAGCACCACTGTAACTACAGAGTATTCCAAAATTACAATTTGGATGTTCAACACATGCCAGGGAAAGAAATCCCATCTGCAGACTCAGGTTGTAATTATTCGCTGAGTGGCGATGTTCTGACAGGGTGGGACTTCCGTCCACTGCTCTGACACTGTTAGAACCCTGGCCCAGCATTGTTGGGTTGCAAAATCCTAATGGCGCAAAGGGACCATTGGAATGGAGGGAGAAGAAGCTGCTGCAAGACACAGGGGTGAAATCCCCGTCGTTAGCGCCTCTGCGCTAACGGGGCGCAAATGGCTTTTTGCACACCCCCCACCCCCGAGGCGATAACCGCGCCTCCCTGCAAAATTCCACGGGAGATTAGCGGCGACGCTACCGGGTATCGGAGATCTCTGGGTGCAGCGCCCTGGTAGCGCCTCGGAAGAAAAGTCCCCCCTCGTGCCCCGTAGCAGGGCCGGGCGATGTCACCGACTGCTGCAAGGGTCGCGAAGAGTGAGGCCAGCTGCTCGCAGGGTGCCATTTAAAGGCGCGGTGGCCGGCCGACATGAAAAAAAATCATCGATTTAAATAAAAATTCTGAGCACCGGACGCGGGCCGAGTGCCACGATCGGTCAGCCCGGCACTCAGCTTGAATGCCAGGTTGATCGCGCGGCACTCCCATACCCCGGCGCTCCAGCAGATGCCAAAAAAAATGCAGAGCTCGCAGCGGGGAGCCCTTCCCTTTAATTGAGGGAAGAGCCCCTGCAACATGGCAGCGCCACACGTGGTTGCTGCTGAGCACATCGCCCCGGATCGCGACATTCCCCGCCTCTTGCGCTCCAAGAGACAAGTGGGGCGCTTGATTTAGCGTCCATTCCCTCTTGGAGCAAAAAATGGGAATTTCTCAAATGTTTGAAAAGGTTAGCGCCTGGCGCTAACTTTTCAAACATTTTTGACTTAGCGCCCCAAATGGCCCTCTAGGGGAATTTCTCCTCCCCACTCGCTCCACTGGGAGAACCCAGGATCATTATTACCGCATCCTGGGGCCTGCCGTCATCTTCCCCACGTGGTCCCGGGAAGTGGTAGTAAGTTGGGTGGATAGGAGGGAAATACACTGCGGACCCAAGCCTCGCCACCAATTGTATGCAACGGGTGGAAAACCAAAATGGTTAACTCTTAATTGCCCTCTAAAGTGGCCTAGCAAGCAACTCGGATGTATCACATTGCTAAAATATCATGGAACTCCTTACCTAACAGTATTGTGGGGGCAGCTTCACTACACAGATTGTAGCTGTTAAAGAAGAAGGTGCACTACAATCTTCTCGGGGCAATTAGGGATGCTTAATAAATGCCTGCCTTGCCAGCAATGCCCACTCCCGTGAATTAATTTTTTAAAAAGCATACCCCACTTTGAGTGGGATTTCCGGCGAGCCACCAGAGGCCTATTTAAGGCAGGATTGCACCTCTTAAAGGGAAGCTGCATTCACTTCACTGATGTTGCTGTCTTATCGTGCTGCAAACTGGAAGATAAGTCGGAAGCAAGCCCCCAGGTTTTCCGAAGCCTCACTGGAGGTCCTGCTCGAAGAAGTGAGGGCGAGGAGTGAAGTTCTTTTTCCCACCAATGCCAGGAAGATACCAAAAATGGGCGTTTACCATGCTTGGAGAGAGGTGGCTGAGATTGCCTGCTCGAAGATCACCCCCAGGACCTGGGTTCAATGTAAGAAACATTTCAATGACCTGACAAGAGCAGCAAGGGTGAGTACAGCTCTTAATTTCTCCAACTAAATCTGACAACAGTACTTCCCCACCCACCCCCTCCTCACCCCACAGCACTCTGAACAACTCTGCAGTCAGGCTGGTGAGCAGCACTCTGGGTGATGCTCTGCTTCTGATCATTCCACAGTGGGCACTGCAGCTCTCACTGGTGCTGCAGTACAGGTAGTGTAAATTCAGCATTAGGTAACATTGAAGAGATTCAGTAGTGAAACTTTGCATTCCCTAACAATGAATGAATTACAGCTGTAACATGAATAGGAAAGACCATGAATTATGGTCCATCGTGTTTTGTACAGGTGAGAGAATATTAGAACTTAATATACATCCATTTCTGAATAAGATCTTCTCCATAATTGTACGCATTGGGTGATCCGTAGACCTCAGCCCACCATAATGGAAGGAGACAGCACCCCTTGTGGAGCTGCATTGCAGGTACTGAACAACACATTACTGGCCCCTAAGTTAACAATGGCAGTGCTGGAGGCCTGGGGACATTATATAATCTTTATGAGTTTGGAAAAGGCATGGATCTTTCATTTTAACTAAATCCAAACAGTAAAGTTAAATGAAAATATAAATATTATTCCACTTAGCTATTTTGCAGACATTGCATAATTCAATAAATTGTTTCATACCTGGATACTGTCTGAAGAATCCATTGGCACTCCCAAAATATTGCCATATTAGAGAAGGGTCACGTTCAAAATTGTCAACAAAAATTTTGTTTAATGCTTCAGACCAGGAAACTCCATTTACTATGGCAGGGTCTGTAAAATAAGAAACAAATGCCTTTGTCTTGTACACAAAAAAGCATTTCCCACAAAATTCACATCTATACAAGGAGAGTTTCCAACTTCAGTATGACTTTAGGGGAGGATGGTGAATGAAGTTACTGACAGGTTGGGGTAGAAAACTGGAAGGTGAGTCAATCTGGGAGCCTCAAAAGCACCACCATAGCAGGTCTGTGTGTAGGTTCCCTGCCTTGCTTTCTCAGTCAGGTTAAGGTGCATAAGTGGCAGGTAACATTCGCATCACAGAAGTGCCAGGCAATGACTACCTCCAACAAGTGAGAGTCTAACCACCTCCCCTTGACATTCAACAGCATTACCATCACCAAATCCCCCACCATCAACATCCTGGAGGTCACCATTGACCAGAAACTTAACTGGCCAGCCACATAAATACTGTGGCAACAAGAGCAGGTCAGAGGCTAGGTATTCTGCGGCGAGTGTCTCACCTCCTGACTCCCCAAAGCCTTTCCACCATCTACAAGGCACAAGTAAATAGCGTGATGGAATACTCTCCACTTGCCTGGATGAGTGCAGCTCCAACAAGACTCAAGAAGCTCGACACCATCCAGGACAAAGCAGCCCGTTTGATTGACACCCCATCCACCACCTTAAACATTCACTCCCTCCACCACCGGCATACCCGTGGCTGCAGTGTGTACCATCTACAAGATGCACTGCAGCAACTCGCCAAGGCTTCTTCGGCAGCACCTCCCAAACCCGCAGCCTCTTCCACCTAAAAGGACAAAGGTAGCAAGCGCATGGGAACACCACCACCTCCAAGTTCCCCTCCAAGTCACACACCATCCTGACTTAGAAGTATATCGCCGATCCTTCATCGTTGCTGGGTCAAAATCTGGGAACTCCCTACCTAACAGCACTGTGGGAGTACCTTCACCACACGGACTGCAGCGGTTCAAGAAGGCGGCTCACCACCACCTTCTCAAGGGCAAGTAGGGATGGGCAATAAATGCTGGCCTTGCCAGCGATGCCCAGATACCATAAGCGAATAAAAAACATTTTTTTAAATTTGATGATCTATAATAGAGGATATGAATAACTTAAAAAGTGGGCCAAAAAAAGCAACATAAGAACATAAGAAACAGGAGCAGGACTAGGCTAATCGGCCCCTCGAGCCTGCTCCGTCATTCAATAAGATCATGGCTGATCCAATCTTGTCCTCAACACCACTTTCCCGCTCTCTCCCCATACCCCTTGACTCCCTTATAGTTCAAATGTCTGTCAATCTCCGCCTTGAATATATTCAGTGACTCCGCCTCCACAGCTCTCCGGGGTAGAGAATTCCAAAGATTCACGACCCTCTGAGAGAAGAAATTCCTTCTCAGCTCCGTCTTAAATGGTCGACCAACAAACAAGACTAAAATAAAATAGAATTTGCCAAGATTTTAGAAACATAGGAAGCTGTGCAAATTTATGCAGTGAGGAATTGAACCATGCAGACAGAAAGGTCTCAAGTTCAATCCCAGATCTGTGCTGAGGCTAGCTGATCTCAGCTGGATTAGCAACCGCCTTACAATAATTAGCCTCATCTCCCCCAGGTTAAAGGAAGGGACAATTGGTCGGGTCTTCTGCTCATCTGCTGGGAGTACTCAAGTGTGGACAGAAAAGATTTACAAGAATGGTTCCAGGGACTTCAGTTACGTGGATAGACTGGAGAAGCTGGGGTTGTTCTCCCTGGAACAGAGAAGGTTGAGAGGAGATTTGATAGGTGTTCAAAATCATGAGGGGTCTGGACAGAGTAGATAGAGAGAAACTGCTCCCATTGGCAGAAGGGTCAAGAACCAGAGGACACAGATTTAAGGTGATTGGCAGAAGAACCAATGGCGACATGAGGAAAAACTTTTTTATGCAGCGAGTGGTTAGGATCTGGAATGCACTGCCTGAGAGGGTGGTGGAGGCAGATTCAATCATGGCTTTCAAAAGGGAATTGGATAAGTAGAAGGAAAAATTTGCAGGGCTATGGGGAAAGGGCGGGGAGTGGGACTAGCTGAAGTGCTCTTGCAGAGAGCCGGCACGGGCTCGATGGGCCGAATGGCCTCCTTGTGTGCTGTAACCATTCTATGATTCTATGACATTGGGTGAGGTCAGAATTGGACTGCAGTCAAATAATCAGCCTCATGGATAAGGCTCACTCGAGTGTGGTACTCCAGGGTGTTTGGAGTCAATTCTTCCAGGAAAGGAATGGAGGAGAGAAAATTGATGAGAACGGAGAAAATAAATAGTATTGAGTTGAGATATTGTGTAACGTAAGCTGTGGCCATAGAAGATAGATGGATCAGTTCAGAAAACTGTACTATTGACCTCTGATTGCATGTGAGCTATACAACAAATTATGGCACTATATTAGCCATGAAACCACCCTTCGCACAGATCCCTGCTAACTGTGAAATCCTAGTATTCCTTGAATGTAAAGCATTTCACATTATCACTGTTAAAATGCAATATATTCCATCATATCTGTGGAGAATAAGCGGCACTGTCAAAAACGATTGAAAATACATTCAAGCAGCACACCAGTAAATAGAGTTGGTCCTAATAAACAGGAGCTTCCAGCAAAATATGCAATTTGGGCTATCTGCCAAAGAAAGACAGAATTCTTTGCACATTTACGAATTCAGACAATTATCCCTTTATCGGGACAGAGCTGATTTTTATGTTGTATATCCGCAAACTCAGTCCTGTATGCAACAGCACTGCCTTTTGTGTGATATTCACACAGTGGGGAAAAATACTATGGCAAGAGCTGAGATGATCAATAAATATGTATCTTTCTATGGGATTGCTTATAAATTTTAATGGTCATTACATAATTTAATAAACCAAAGAACTATTAAGTTTGTACTTGAGCTTCCATTTTTGAACAAATCGTTTGCTGTGCATAGTTATAAAGTGACTACATTTGACATGAGCACTGAAGCATTAAATTGAATTTGTTTGCTGGAGATACTGTACTTGTCCTAAAATTCAGCCACTGTTCACTTTGGGGGAAGGGCCCAAAATTATACATATTTTCATCTGTACAAATTACCTGACTCTGAAGGCAGAGTTGAAATTTATCTCACGATCCCTTTTATGAAATAAAGTGCTGAAAAGCTTAAAATTAAGTTTGAATCCATTTGCTTTTTGCCTTTTTTGTTAATATTTTGAGTAGTTTTGAGAGCACTGAAGACATCATTACCTGAACTGCCCTGCAGCGTAACGGTGTTATGTAGCTTTACATTATTTCTAATTTTGAATACAGAAATTTACCAGATGATATCTTTAAAAAAAAAACAAAGAAATGAAAAATGGAATGCAAAACAAACCCAAAATATATGCCCAAAGAAAAGAAACAATGAATATAAGGGAAAATAACAAGCAATGCTAATGAGGAAGGAAAAGATGTGAAAAAGAGGTCATCTCAAATGTAAAGAGTTTAAGATGCTTGGTTAATGATTTCCAACTCCAGCTTGTTTCAGTTCCAGCAAGAAAACAGAAAGAAAGAAAGACTTCCATTTATATAGCCCCTTTCACGACCACCGGACGTCCCAAAGCGCTTTACAGCCAATGAATTACTTTTGAATTGAAGTGCAGTCATTGTTGTAATGTAGGAAATGCCAATTTGCGCACAGCAAAGTCCCAGATCCTGACCAGATCCTCTGTTTTAGTGATGTTGGTTGAGGGATAAATATTGGCCAAGACACAGAGGAGAACTTCCCTGTTCTTCTTTGAATAGTGCTATGGGATCGTTTCCGTCCACCTGAGAGGGAAGACGGGGCCCTTGGTTTAACATCTCATACGAACAAGGGCACCCTCAGTACTGCACTGGGGTATCTGCTTAGATGTTGTGCGCGAGTCTCTAGAGTGGGGCCTGCCGTAATTATGAGTTTCACTGGTTTGCTTTCTTCTTCAGAAGCCTTGTGTAAGCTTCACTGCTGGTGGGTCCCTCCTGTTTATTTAGCATAATGCAGAATTACGGGGGAAAATGAGTCATTATCACACCAGGCTGAAGACGACCATAGAGATAAATTTACAAGTTCACATTGCTGGGGGGTGAGGCTCCCCATTGCCAGCAGAATTTAAAATTTATCCCAATCTTCCCTTGATGGTGGAAAGAAAGGAAAACTAAAGGCAAAGGAAATAATAAAAAAACTGAAGAAAAGAACACAAGACAAAAGAGATCCGAACCAACAGAAACTAGCAAAAACAAGTGAGCAACTCTGCATGCACAATCTTGTGAAGGTAAGGTTCCTCAGCGTTGTGGGGCCTTGAAAAATATACTGTTACATTTCTGGCCATATTGCTCACCTCTACATGTAAACTGAACGCTGAGCTGAACCATGCCACCTCACCTTTCCCTGGTAGCTAAGGAATGTAGTGGCCAGTGGCAACATATACCACCAGAGGGGACCATTGACATTTACCATTGGCACTGCTTTGCCTCTGAGGCTCCTGGAAAATTCGTCTTGGTGACTCCGGAGGCACCAGCACATCTTTGTTTATACTAGAGTGCTGCCTCCAAAGATAGTGCTGTAATACAAGTGCAATATGAAAATGTAGATAAATAACATCCAACAACATGTTGACCGCCACAGGCAGAGCAGAAGAATCTGTTTAGTTTTACTGTGAAATAATTTTAAATAGGTGAGATGTCATTAAGTTCTTCACAAATATTTATTGCTTCTTTCATTTATAGCCAATATACCATGTTTATCATGACAGTGTTTATCTTCTGTGAAATTTACAAATGGTTCCATCTGCCCCTAATTTATTCCAGCTGCAGTGACAATAACAAAAATTATGACCTTATGTCAGCAGTGTTAACAAAAGCCTTTGCTTAAGTATGTAGTCAGTATATATTGAAAAAGCCCTGCTTCATTCAATAAAAATGTAAAAAGTTCTGAAATACACAACACTGAAAAAGTACTTTTAAGAACATAAGAAATAGGAGCAGGAGTAGGCCTTACAGCCCTTCGAGCCTGCTCCACCATCCAATAAGATCATGGCTGATCTTCGACCTCAACTCCACTTTCCCATCCCTTGATTCCCTTAGTGTCCAAAAATCTATCGCTCTCAGCCTTAAATATACTCAACGACTGAGCATCCACAGCCCTCTGGGATAGAGAATTCCAAAGATTCACAGCCCTTTGAGTGAAGAAATTTCTCCTCATCTCAGTCCTAAATGGCTGACCCCTATCCTGAGATTATGCCCTTAGTTCTAGACTCCACAGCCAGGAGAAACAGCCTCTCAGCATCTACCCTATCAAGCCCTTTAAGAATCTTAAATGTTTCAATGAGATCATCTCTCATTCTTCTAAACTCCAGAGAGTATAGTCCCATTCTACTCAATCTCTCCTCATAAGTCAACCCTATCATCCTAGGAGTCAATCTAGTGAACCTTCTTTGCACCCAGTCTAAGGCAAATACATCCTTCCTTAGGTACGGAGACCAAAACCGTACACAGTACCCCTGGTGTGGTCTCACCAAAGCCCTGTACAATTGCAGCAAGATATCCTTACTCTTGTACTCCAACCCCCTTGCAATAAAGGCTAACATACAATTTCTCTTCCTAATTACTTGTTGTACCTGCATGTTCACTTTCTGTGTTTCCTGTACAGGGACACCCAAATCCCTCTGAATACTAACATTTAATAGTTGGTCACCATTTTAAAAATATTCTGTTTTTCTATTCTTCCTAGCAAAGTGAATAACCTCACATTTCCTCACATTATACTCCATCTGCCACCTTCTTGCCCACTCACCTAACCTGTCTATATCCCTTTACAGACTCTTTGTGAGGTGAGGCCGGTGGCTCACCCAAAATTGGGCTTCGAACCTCATTACCATCGAGCCGGCGAGCTGCAGACAATAACAGGTAGCTCGCCAGTGAAGCGGGATTGAAGATCAGGCCTCTCCGATGCCAGCAGCAACCTTCAGGTAACTGATGAAGGAGGGGTGACTGGGAAGGGGCAACCCCAACTTTCCGGGCTTCCATCCAGGTCGGGATGTAGTAGTAGCCGGGGGTTGGGGGGGGGGGGGGGGGTGGAAATCGCGGTGGGGGGAGCAGTGGTCAGCAGAGGCCCATGTTCTTTGAATGTGAGGTCAGGAGGAGCACCACCATGCCCGGCTTCACAATCAGCAGAGTATATTTTAAAAACTTACCTTGCTGGTTGTGGCCGTACAGGGACCGCCTGTAGGCTGCATGTAGACTTCCTTTTCCTAAGTGGACTGCCTTCATATGCCTCACGGCAAACCAATCTTGCAGTGAGGGCCTCAAATAGGCCCCTCATTTGCATATGCAAAGATCAAACGCCTGTTTCAGTCTTGGGCATGACATGCCAATTTTCTGGCCTTTCCCAGTATGCCAGGTGGCACAGTACCAGCTCGTAATAGGCACGCGCTTCCTGTCCGAGGCTGTTTAGCGCACAAAAAATGGGTGCCGTGCGGCCAAATTTCTAGGCTCTCATGTCTTATGTCACGTTTTATTGAATTTAAATATAGCATCTTGAACTACTAGTCAATGTTTTACTATATGGTTCTGCTGCATTAACAGTTAACAAATTAAATTTTTGATTAATTTGATTCTAAACTGCTTTGATATAGCATCAAAAAGTTCTGTTTAATGTAGGTGGCAACAGTCTATTAGCCACTTACTTTCATATAATATGAAATGGGGAAAATTAGATGGCTGCTCAATTAATGCTGTTAATTTTTTTGTATAATTAAATAATGTCACTTATATAATTTTATACTGCATAATTTATTGGTTCTGGTATAAAATAAGTTTTAATGCTGAAAGCTATGAAATTTGCATGGCAATCAAAATATTCTGTTACTTCCAGAGATCATCTTACACAATCTGCTTTTGACTACACTGAAATATGAGCCACAACAATTTTTAGATTAGGTAAAAAGAAATTTTCCAATTTATTCCAATTTAACAGCTAAAGAGGCTATGAATATCATTTGGTCAAAAAAACCAATTTAAGTGCTGTCAAGACAAGATTATCCAGTTTGGAAATACTTTTAGTTAATCTGTTCATTCATACACTATTCAGAGAACTGGCACTCTAAATCACAAAAGCACAAGGCACACCTTTCTGATACTTTACAATATTGAACTTCTATTCCATCATCTTCTCAAGATAAGTAATTCTGTTGTTATTTAACCTTGAAAATATTTTTGTCTCCACTGTTACTTGAAATGCAAAATAAATATTTAGGGACGGTAATTCCAATTCGGCACCGGGCACATCGTCGGCGTAAGTGAGCCGGGGTTTCACCCTGTTCAGAAGAGGCTCAGAAATTTTGGTGGGGGTCCATGGGAGGATCTTCCAGCTCAACGGAACATATGCCTACTGAGAGCAATGCGTAGGCTTTGTTATGGGCCCAGTAAAGGCCCCAAAATGCCAGACAGAGCACCTAATGGGTCCATTGAGAGCTAAAGAGTTGGGCTGCTCGGTGTCTGGGGAGACCATTCTTGAGCCTTTTATGCAGCATTAGAGCGACATGGCAACACTCTCCGGGCCTCCATCAAGTATGAGGCATCAGGCACACTGAAGCATCTTTACATCGCCAGCTGCCCAACCCGGGTACGTTAATGACCCTGTCCTCACAATTTGGGATGGAGACTATGGCAAGCTTCATGGGCGACTGGGAGTTCCGCTGCACCACACTTCTGTCGACATAGCTGGCCTCGTGGGATTTTGGGCCCTTGGGTGTAAAACGGGCTGCCGATTCTCTATTGCCGCTTTGCACTACTGCACAAGACCAATTTCACCCCCCGTGTGTTCTATTGCAAACTAACTTCCAAATATCTTCTCACACACAAAAACCAAACAAACAACATACACAGAACACTGGACTTCATGGGGGTAAAGTTCAACTTCAGTGGGGCCAAAAAGTATTTAAATTGTTGATCCCGCAATTGGAATTTTAGGATATTGAGCCTTTGCTTTTCTATTTAATTAAACTTGCAGACTGAAGACACCATCTGTACGTATTATGAAGATCGAACCACAATTGTTACTTGTTGATAAACCAACATTTTTGATATAAACTGAGCTAAGGAATTTTCTAAATTTGCAAGATGTCGTGATTGTCATAAAATCAGCTGTTTCTGCAGGAGTTAAAAATGAAGGGAATTTTTCCTTTCTACCCCTGGATTCCACTTTAACACAAAAATCACTTACTGGCAAGTCAGTCAGTGTTGACAGTTCATTTTGTTCCACAGACAAATAAGCACTTCCTAATCTTATAAGCTTCTCTTCGGGGACCATTTTTGCAGAATGTTACTTGCAATATATCCTGTCACAAGTAACAGTCACTAACCCAGGATAATGGAGAGAGACAGTTGATATAATGTTAAAGTTAAAAGCATGGCTTGTCAATCAGTGATCCTTAAAAAGTGATTAACCCTTTGAGATCTATTGTGGAACAGTTACACCAAACCAAAAATATACTAAGGATATTTTTTATTGCTTATATATATGTTGCTGCATTGTAAAATGCAAAGCAAAATTCAGTGTATAAATCTGTATATAATGATGCAGAAAAAATCCAGAACCAGGCCATTAATAGTGAATTAAAAATGTTTCTGTCAAAAGTTACAATTTGTCATATTGATGGTAATCCTTGGTGTTATAACAGTGATTGATAATTCCAAAAAACGTATTTATTTTTGACATCAATGATGTTGCTTATTCATTCTACAGGCCCTGCTTCAAGTATTGCCTATTTGTTATGCCGAGGAGCACTCATAAAGGCTTATATACAGAAATTCATCAATGTTGCTTATCCTACCAATGAGAATTGCTCTGGTTAACTCAATCAAGTTATCAACTGAACTGTCTTATTTACATATATTGCCTACCTAATATCTTAAGGTCAATCTATTAATTAATCATGAAATGTTGATTAATTCTAAAATAAGTAAACGTCAAATGTATACATGAAATAGGAAATCCTAGTACCAAAATCATTCTGAAATCAGGACACAATTATAGAATTGATCCCGAAGATACAAATGGATAGCATCATAAACATTTTAGTACTGGAGACAGTCAGTCAGCCCTCTTGAACTGCACTAAATTGATTTTACGCATGAATTTTTGAACATTTTATTTAACTTTTGATATGAGAAAACAATGCATGTACAGGGGATTCTTTATATAAGATAGCCATGTGATAATTTGCTGTTGGTCTGAAAACACTAATTTATTTTCCAAGAAACACTTACTTCACTCGGGAGATCTATTACAAACTTCTTTCCAAAATGTTTATCCTCTGTTCTGCCAGACTCCACATTCCACCCCTAGTTCTGCCAAAACGCAAACTACCCATCTACAGAGCTAGAAAACAATAGGACCCCCTCCATTTGTGCTATTAAATCCAGGAACCCCACCCCAGTGCCATTAAAACCTAGGACCACCTTCCAGTGCGGCTAAACCCCACAAATCCCACTCCTCGTGCGTTGCTAAAACTCAATTACCTACTTCCAACATCGTGTTTGGTACTAGCCTACAAATGACCAAATTTAATTTTATAACTTACTGCTAACCGTCTTCTTAAACCCCTCTCCCCTGTCTCCTCCACACTCACCTCCAACAATAAGTGCGAGGAGCTCATGGACTTCTTTGTCTCTAAGATTGAGACCATCCGATCAGCTGCCTCTGCCACTTCCCTTCCTTCCCCTAACCCACTGGGCTAAGCTTCCTCTAAGGTTCCCCCCTGCCCTAGCCCTGAACTCGTATCTTTCTCCAGTTTCTCTCTGATCTCCACTCTTGACCTCTCCACGCTCATCTTGTCCATGAGACCCACTTCCTGGTCCCTCGACCCTATTCCCAACAAACTGCTGACCACCCAACTTTCTTTTCTGGCTCCCATGTTAGCTGACATTGTTAGTGGTTCGCTCTCCTCAGGTACTGTTCCCCTCTTCTTCAAATCTGCCGTCATCACCCCTCTCCTCAATAAAACAACCCTTGACCCCTCCATCCTTACAAACTACTGCCCCATCTCCAACCTCCCTTTCCTCTCCAAAGTCCTTGAACGTGTTGTTGCCTCCCAAATCTGTGCCCATCTTTCCCAGAACTCCATGTTTGAATCCCTCCAATTCAGTTTCCGCCCCTGCCACAGTACCGAAACGGCTCTCATCAAAGTCACAAATGACATCCTTTGTGACTGTGACAAAGTAATCTATCCCTCCTCATCTTTCTCGACCTGTCTGCAGCTTTTTACACAGCTGACAACTCCATCCTTCTCCAACGCCTCTGCACCATCGTCCAGCTGGGTAGGACTGCTCTCACCTGGTTCCATTCTTATCTATCTAATCGTAGCCAGAGAATCACCTGCAATGGCTTCTCTTCCCACTCCCGCATCGTTACCTCTAGGGTCCCCCAAGGATCTATCCTTGGCCCCTCCTATTTCTCATCTACATGCTGCCCCTCGGCGACATCATCTGAAAACACAGCGTCAATTTCCACATGTACGCTGACCACACCCAGCTCTACCTCACTCCTCTTCTCTCGACCCCTCCACGGTCTCTAAATTGTCAGATTGCTTGACTGACATCCAGTTCTGGATGAGCAGAAAATTTCTCCAATTAAATATTGGGAAGACGGAAGCCATTGTCTTCAGCCCCTGCCACAAACTCCATTCCCTAGCCACCGACTCCATCCCTCTCCCTAGCATCTGTCTGAGGTTGAACCAGACTGTTCGCAACCATGGTGTCATATTTGACCCCGAGATGAGCTTCCGACTACATATCCACTGCATAACTAAAACCGCCTATTTCCACCTCCTTAACATTGCCCATCTCCACCCCTGCCTCAGCTCATTTGCTGCTGAAACCCTCATCCATGCCTTTGTTACCTCTAGACTTGACTATTTCAACGCACTCCTGGCTGGCCTCCCACATTCTAGCCCACGTAAACGTGAGGTCATCCAAAACTCGGCTGCCCGTGTCCTAACTCGCACCAACTCCCGTTCACCCATCACCCCTGCGCTCACTGACCTACATTGCCTCCCGGTTAAGCAATGCCTCGATTTCAAAATTCTCATCCTTGTTTTCAAATCCCTCCATGGCCTCGCCCCTCCCTATCTCTGTAATCTCCTCCAGCCCCACAACCCCCCCCGAGATATCTGCGCTCCTCTAATTCTGCCCTCTTGAGCATCCCTGATTATAATTGCTCAACCATTGGTGGCCATGCCTTCTGTTGCCTAGGCCCTGAGCTCTGGAATTCCCCGCCTAAACCTCTCCACCTATCTTTCCTCCTTTAAGACGCTCCTTAAAACCTACCTCTTTGACCAAGCCTGCCTTAATTTCTTATGACTTGGTGTCAAATTTTTGTCTTATAGCACTCCCATGAAGCGCCTTGAAACATTTTACTACGTTAAAGGCGCTATATAAACACAAGTTGTTGTTGGCGGTGGTGGTATTTGAAATCATGGCCTCTGAGGTGCTAGTCCAGTATCATAAGCATTAGATTACTGTACCCTTAAATTCTATTTCAACAAAAATCTGCAAAGTGCATCTTCACCTTTTTAGTGATGGCTCTCCTTTTTCTGGCACTGCACTGGGTGTCCCACTGCACCATGTCTCTGGCTGGCAGTGGTGGGCTCTCTGTGTGTGGCAGTGATCCAGCCCTACAATATTAATGCGTCTTGACAAGGAAAACGAGTCTGGATAACGGCGGTTTTGTGGTTGCTGAAGGAAATCTTGCCCCAACCCACCTCCAGTGGTAAACCTAACTTAGAGGAAAATTTACCCCTGCAAATCAAAATTGGGAAGTCAGCAAAAGCTGTGATTAACAGAGAAAAAGTGAACCAAGCAAAATTGCTCAAAATATTTTTTGAAGATCTTTAGGACATTTTGGATTTTCCATTAAACTGAAGCATTAATACTAGAAATAAGGTCGTTAGCGTAAAAGAAATATTAAAAAAATACATTATTAAACTCACCAATATTTCTGTGTTTGAAATACCTGCAACAATGTTTTCCGCTGCTATTTGAGAAGGCTCAGTTGGAGTTCATGCGGTTTCCCAGTCCTCAATCTGAGCTGAAGAGACTCACCATGTCGCAGGCTATAGCTCTCGGAATGCATTTATATCTACAGCTCACGGATTTTTTTTATGGTTAACAGCAAAACTGACATTTCATACAAAGTGCTAATATTTGCTGTTTTTAAACCCCACTCCTCCTGTGTATCAATGGAAATTGACTACAGATGTAAGCTCCCAGGGAAACCATTATTGGAAAGGTTAAGATAATTTGAACTTCTTTTGTGTGTAAAACATCAAAAACAAAGCAAAGCATGGTCTCTTCAGCTTTTACTAAGATCCCTTTAAAGAAAAAAAAATGTACATTATGCTAGATGATCTCCCACAATTACAGTTGGCAAGTACATTAACAGACCTGAACACAATACAGCCGATGAGAACAACTTTGAGTGGGAAAGCACTCAGGTAGAATCGATGTAGAGCAGTTCTTTATTTTTGGTAATATGCTCTAATTGGCTACACCAGCTGCGTTCCTTTTATCTTTGACTTTATGAATCCTAATTGTTGTTGAGTTCCTGTATAAACAGTAACAAGTTCTGAAAGGTATGGTCTGAACAAACATCCTGATTTGAATGTGTACACTCGAGTTTAGTTAACAGAAAGCATTATTGTAGATTTATTTGGTAAAGAAGGAAAGATTCAAATTAGTTTAATCATTTTTAACGTTTTATGCATTTCTTGCTATAAAGGCACACACCCTAAACACACAGACGGATATATATTGGGCCATATTTTCCGATCCCTACAAGTGTGTACGCGCTGTGTACACACCCGTAGGGACATCGGAAATGCCGGTTTCAGGCATGCCAAGCGCATGCGCTGAAAACCGGCATTTCCGATCTGTCAAGAATGGTCTTGACAGATCGGACGCCTGCCCTGGAGAAGGGCTTCTGCAGGCGGATAGTTCCGCTTTCTGGAGCACCTCCGCCCGCAGAAAACCCTTAGAAATCTTACGCCTGGTAAAAGCAGGCATAAGGCCTGCTTTTACCAGCATAAAAATTTCACTCATTTATCATTTGAAAATGCTTTTAAAAAAGGTAAGTTTATTTTTAGCCCCATAAAAAACTTTAATTTTTTTCCCAAAAATTACATTTTTGTTTTAATATTTAATTTATTGTAATTTCAATTCATTTAAAAAATGTGATGATTTTTTAAAAATTTATTTAATGTTTTACAGTGTTTTTGGGGTGATCTCCATTCATATATTTGACAGGTCTATCTGTCAAGTGTATGAAGGGAGATTCCCTTCTGCTATTGGCTCCCCATGGCCCACGTGATCCCAGGGACGCTTGCGAACCGCCTGCGCCTCTGGGATATGTGGGCCCTGCGCATTTCGAGTTGGAGAGGCCCAGGAGCGGAAGTGCCCGGACCGCGAGAGCCCTCGGGTAAGTCCGTAGATTTTTTCCAGATCGGAGGCCTCCGCACGCAGGAAGCCTCTGATCGGAAAATACGGCCCTTTGTGTTTAGTTATGCAGTAGATCAGAAAAGCATTATGACCGTGAAAATCTAAAAGTCACGCTCTGCTATTGTAACTGCTTCTTCCAAGAAAAAAACTTGTCCTTTCCTGAGAAGCAATCGGCTGTCATAAGAAAACTGATCCAACAAAAAGTAGTGGGTCCAGAAATTCGGGCGCTCCCATTTTTGGGATCAATCCGTGCGCCTGAATAGTGAAGCCCGAGGCACAGCTGATATTGGACCTTGGGCCTCATTTCCATGAAGGGTGTGACTGGGTAGGGGGCGCGACCGGGAAAGGGGGTGATCAGGTCGAGAAGGAAGCGGTGGCCGGGAGTTGGCTGGGGGTGTGGGAGGTAGTTGTGGCTGGGGGGAACGAAGCTGCAGTGATTGGGGGGGTGAGTAGCGGCGACGATCAGGGGAACGGTGGCTGGCAGCTCCTCCAGGCCCACAAGGAAAGTCTGGGGTTCTGCTGCCGCCCCTTACCACCTGAAAAACTGCTGTGAGCCCCACCCACCCCCCCATGATTTTGACCTGCCTGAAGACTCCCAGCTGCCTCTTTTCATCCATTTTGAGCGGGCAGCTGGCTAGCAGGATGTAAATGAGGTCCGGCCATAAAAATCGACCAAGGCCTCTCACATTGACTTCCAGTCAGGAAGGGTCATCGGCTCCACACAGCTTCCTGCTCGGGAGTTAAAATCCATTCCACGGCAGATTAAATAAATTGCTATGTGGGACCTGATAGCTCGGTTTGGTACTATGAAATCTGCCAAATACGGATGCTAAACCTTGTGTTCATGAAAATGCTACTTTTAGTGAGGAATCGAAAATATATATGTATCATAATAAATTGTTACTTGTGTAAAGTGTTGAAAATTGTACAGTTGCTATGGCTATGAAACACAGTTCAGTTTCTGACTGTTACTGTGGCAACTGTATAACAATACAGGCACAGCAGTTGTACTAGGCATTTCTCAATAGAATTTACTCGATGAAACAAAATTGCACAGAATTACTTGGAATATACAGCACAGAAACAGGCCATTCGGCCCAACTAGACTGTGCTCATCTTTCTACTCCACATAAGAACATAAGAAATAGGAGCAGGAGTAGGCCATTTGGCCCCTCGAGCCTGCCCCGCCATTCAATAAGATCATGGCTGATCTGATCTTGGCCTCAACGCCACTTTCCCGCCCACTCCCCATAACTCCCCTGTAGCTCAAATATATGTCTATCTCCGCCTTGAATATATTCAATGACTCCGCCTCCACAGCTCTCTGGGGTAGAGAATTCCAAAGATTCACGACCCTCTGAGAGAAGAAATTCCTCCTCATCTCCGTTTTAAATGGGCGACCCCTTATCCTGAAACTGTGCCCCCTAGTTCTAGATTCCCCCACGAGGGGAAACATCCTCCCTGCATCTACCCTGTCAAGCCCCCTCAGAATCTTATATGTTTCAATAAGATCACCTCTCATTCTTCTAAACTCCAATGAGTACAGGCCCAACCTGCTCAACCTTTCTTCATAAGACAACCCCTTCATCTCAGGAATTAACCTAGTGAACCTTCTCTGAACTGCCTCCAATGCAAGTATATCCCTCCTTAAATAAGGAGACCAAGACTGCATGCAGTACTCCAGGTGTGGCCTCACCAGCGCCCTGTACAGTTGTAGCAAGACTTCCCTACTTTTATACTCCATTCCCCTTGCAATAAAGGCCAACATTTCATTTGCCTTCCTAATTACTTGCTGTACCTGCATGCTAACTTTTTGTGTTTCATGTACAAGGACCCCCAGATCCCTCTGTGCCGCAGCATTATGTAGTCTTTCTCCATTTAAATAATAATTTGCTTTTTTATTTTTCCTACCAAAGTGGATAACCTCACATTATACTCCATCTGCCAAATTTTTGCCCACTCACTTAACCTATCTATATCCCTTTGCAGACTCTTTGTGCCCTCCTCACAACTTGCTTTCCCACCTATCTTTGTATCATCAGCAAATTTGGCTACAGTACACACGGTCCTTTCATCCAAATCATTAATATAGATTGTAAATCGTTGAGGCCCCAGCACTGATCCCTGTGGCACCCCACTAGTTACAGTTTGCCAACCGGAAAATGCTCCTCCCATTCCATCTGCCTCACCCCAGCCTTTCAGCATTTCTTTCTATTCCCTTTTCTCTCATGTACTCATCTAATTTCCTTTTGAAAGCATCCAAGCTATTTGCCTTAACCACTTCCTGTGGCAGCGAGTTCCACATTTTAACTACTCTCCTTATTTCCCTGTTGGATTTATTAGTAACTATCTTGTATTTATGGCTAGTTCTCTAGTTAAGTCAATAAAAATACATTTGAATCATAATAGAGTGAGGCTCTGCAGCAATAGGAGACCGCTGAAGGAACTGGCAGGCAAGTGTTTTTTAAACTGAGTTAATTTGGATCCACAAGTGCTCCTCCTGCCTCCACATTAATACTGCGGGCTACAGCCATCTTGGGCTCGCCTCCCGTTTGCCATCTCCCTGGACATACCTGCCGGCTGGCTCGGCATCCAAGCCGGCCAAAATTTGAAGGGCCCAGACAGGCGAGCTGTGTCAGTTTGCCCACATCTCGCCAGATTCATTTCAAGGGGGCCCAAGGATGAATTTAGGATGGTCCTCCAGCCTTTCCTTCTGGCACGTGAGTTCAGCGCGCCGACCATTTCATGCCCGTTGTCGGGCTCTATCAAATTTAGGCCCATATGAGTTTACGAAATGGGTTACAATTCTACACAAAGATGTGGAAATTATGGTCAAGACATTTAGCCAATTGTCCCTAATTTTTGTTGGCCTTTTCCTTGGCTGGCTGGTTGAGACGTACATCTCTAGCTGCAAAGATTGAATCAGAGCTGGTGCACAAGAAATACATAGCTGCACTTCCCCAAAGACCAAACACTTGACGGTTAAGTAAAAGCCAAGAGAGCAGAAACAACCTCTAGTCTTGACAAATAAACGTTGCTTATGAACTAACGTATTATTTGTAAGATTTGCTAGCGCGTGTTACAAAATAAAATTTAAAATGGTGTTCCATTGTTACAGCAATTTTTCAAGCTCTTGATTGCTTAAACATTCAAAATATGTGTGGTGAAATATGAAAAATTCATTAACAGTATTAACATTATTTTGAAGAAAGAAAACCACAAGTCAAAGCTAGGTCATTTTCTGAAAAGGCAATTAAGGAAACACATTGGCACAGGCAATAATAAAATTAACTGGTCAAAAGTTAATTTATTTTTATGACTCATTTAGTTCTTATTAAATTATCTAAACACCCTCTGGTAATGTCAAGAGGTATTTGTCAGTTTGACACAGAGAATAATAGTAAACATCAAGAGGATACTCCCAACACGTCAAAACACTAAAGGAGCAAAAAAAAAATTCACATATGTATCTTTTCTTCACCATGTGTACATTTTGTCGCTATAGATTGGAAATTAATGTGGGATCTATTTAGACGTTTTGACGGCGCACGCTGGTGAAGTGGCCCCTGTGATCTTGAGGCTCCGGCCTCATTTACAATCACCAGGCAAACTGCAGGATGACGAACAGGCGTTGCGATGCAGCTTGCCGCTAGGAAGGTATGTCATGGGGGTTCGCGATCGCAGAGGGTAGGGGTCCCAGGGCGGCTGCAGCCTGGATTATTTTTGTGGGCCCCGGAGGTGCCCTCCTGCTCCTTCGAGGCCCACAAAAAAAATTCAAGCCTTACCTTTGCTGGGCCTCTTCTCTTCCATCACCCGTAGAACTGATCGCAGCCTGCACTGCGCAGGCTCTGACCTATTCCTACCGAAAATGGCAATCAGGATCTTATTTACATCATAGGACTTTAATTTCCATATTAAAAGGGGGCTATCACCTGAAACAGGCAGGTGCTTTGGACAGCTAGAGGTAGGATCCTTGTAAAATGGTGCCAGCTGCAAAGCTGGTGTTAACAGGGCGGTAAGGCTAACAACCTTATTTCGAGGCTGTTACTCCCTTGTTAACGTCAGGCGAAGGTCGTGAAATTCAACTACATACAAATGCTTAACAGACTTATATCAAATTCCTCTCTCTGCTATTTTAATGGAAGCATTGATATGTTTATTTTATTAAGTTGATGTCTCTGATGCAATGCAATTCTTGTTTAATGCTTAGTCTTAGTGCTACAAATTATGCACTAAAAGCCACTATTTGTTTCCTTTTTAAGGAAAGATAGGTGTTAAAATATATTAAGGAATTTTACATCTGTATTCCATCTACTAATGTTTATATATTCCTGTTATGATTTACATTTAATTCTTATGATTTGCATTTTAATATCACTTTTAAAATTTTTAACTTCTATCAATTGAATTGTTTCGGTAGTCAGTGCGATTTACGACATTGCTTGGGTCGTGGATGAGCCTTAAGAATGATTCCAGGAAGTGGCTGTGGTGTTAGTGTGCACTGTTTGATTGCCTGCTGTGTCAATGCCTAGTGGATTTTGATTGCACCACCAGAGCTTTGACAGCTACCTTGTTTGGGCAGATTAGATTATGTTCCAGATGACTTGTGTATTACTTCTAACTGGGGGGAGGTGAGGGTGCTGTTGATATGCCAACCAGCTGCTGGCAATGAGTCAAGATCTGGGACCATGTGGTCGATTTTAACCCTACCCTTCTTTAAATGTGCAGATCGGGATCTGCTGACATCATTGGGCCCCGACCATGATTTTAACTCCGGCCTGAGTGGGGAAGCCCCTGCGGTTTTCCCACCAGGTAAAACCAACTGAGAAGAGGATCAGAAGCAGAAGAGAACTTTCAAGGTAAGCTTTTTTTTTTACTTCATCTTAATTTGTCATGTACTTTATTACAAGTTGAGGCCACCTTGCTGATTTTACTGATGTGAGCTACCAGCGGGGAACCTCACCTGCCAACTGCGTATATGGGAAATTGCGGGTACACTGCCCACGATTTCTGATATGCACAGACAGTACGCGAGGTTCTCCACCGCGAACGCAAATTTGTAAAATCGGCCCTGGTGCGTGCTGTCTCAAAAATGGAAATCCCAATTGCTAAAGGACTATACAACAAATACATTGTGTGAAGCACCTTGAATATTTTTTATGATATACAAGTATAAATATTATATTGAATCTGCACATCTGTCAGAATTTTTTTGTGGAAATTTTTAGCCACAAAGTGCACTTTTTGATCAATCTGTTGCATTCTACTTTACACTACGAAGAACACTTCATGGCATGATTCTCTTCTGACAGTCATAGGCATTACTGAAGAAATCAGAGTAATGGGTTTTTTCTTTGAAGAATGATAGACTGTGCTTTAGCACAGGCAAGTGGCATGGCTTTGGAACTGAGTAAAACTGTTGTTTTCATTGCTCCCCACCCATTTTGCAGGTTTACTACCCCCAGCATAGATGAAGTTACTTATTTGCATGGGGAACATGTTAAATTTGTCTAATATCAAAAATGTCTGGATGTCTTAAATTTCCACCAGCAGCATGATAGAATCCATGGGATTTTAAAAAAGCATTATCAGTTGTACATAAACCAAATGGAGTAAATTCAGTAGATATGTCCACGGTATCTTTATAGTTGTCAGCCTTACTACGGCCCAGATCCATCTCTAGAAAACACAATATACCTCTCTCATGCACCTGGGGAAAGCTCAGCTCCTAGGTGTGAACAAGAGAAGTAGGAGACGACCTGTGACGCTGGGTCTTGCCCCCTGTATGTTGCCCTGGAATTACCCAGCTTTTTCTCAAGAGTGGGTCAAGTGCTCCCACCTACTACAGGTGCAGGCAAAATGTTGCCACATAAAGGAAGCAGGATGGGGCGGTCCTGGCCTTCCACCATCATTTTCCTGCTGGTTTGCTGGAAAGGCACTCAGACGTAGGGACACCTGAAGAAGCTACATGAGCCTGGCCACCTCAAATCGAAGGGTCTACAAGCGGCAGTCCATAAAGTGAAGGAGGCCAAAAAAAAGGTAAACAGACTTTTTCTTCAGGGAATCCTCAGGGCTGGAGATCGTTGGCTGTCGTTTATGGACATGACGCCACAGTTCGTGGCCATCTTAGGCCTGCAGCAATGTCTGGCTTTCTATCCCAATTCTGGGCGCAAGCCACTGTCAGAGGACAGGCCTATGCTGGAGCCACATCTGGGCCATGCAAATGACCTGAACCAGGGGCCGATTAACACACAAGCCTGTGAGGCAGATGCCCTTAGGGCCCCAGCAAAACTCACCGTAACACAGAAAAACTGCTTACAACCGCTGGATCAAAATATTTTAGCATTTAAAAATACTGTCAGAAAGAAATGAGGCAGGGTTCATGTTTTAATGGATTGGGGATGTTGTTCAGAGGGTGTGGAGGGGCCCCCGAGTGTTCTGGGTGCCCAGGGCCCCAAGAGTCTGAACTCAAAACGTGAGTGAAAAGCATCACCCATCATGTAGTTTTCCCAGAACATGATGTGGCTTGGCCCAAATCCAGCAATGTGTGATGGATGCTGAATGAAGATTATTCTTCCTGTACCATATGACAACAGATCATAATGCATGGATGACAGGTGCTATTTACAAGAACTGGCATGGGAATTCATTTATACCATGAATTCAGAGATTTATACCATGAATCAGAAGAACTTGGAACTTTAACTCTTTCTAAAGGGGACTGTAGGGTTCTCAAAATTCCCACATTCCCCAGAGTTATTAATAAGGGGTACCCTCGACAAAGTGGCTTCTAGACCTCGTGGCAGAAGCCTGCGACATTGAACAGAAACCAGGGCCCTGCAAAAACAGCAAGGCCAGGTGACATGCCTGGGCAGATCTCAGCACAGGCTGCCAAAGGAGGCGGGGCTGGCCTCTACAGACAATATTGTATATTACAGGTGGTCGACCGACCTGTCTCCAGCCCCATCAAACTGTTTAGCATTTATACAAAGAAGTAAAGGCAACACAAATGAACAACCATCAGACCAGCAATCATCCTCCACTTAACAAATATTTAATATCGTTAAAGGCCATTAAAGTTAACGACCTTAACAAGCCCACCAGAATTAAACAAAGCACTGGGAAGTTTTGGCGGGCAAATAAGGAACAATCAAACAGTATGACTTGAAATAACAACAGAAAACGCTGGAAAAACTCAGCAGGCCAGGCAGCATCCGTGGAGAGATTTGACTTATGACTTGAGACCTGTGCTGGAACGAGACGAGTTCTACAAGCCGGAGTGCTACAGAGACCTGTGCTGGAAGAAGCGGGAGTTCTACAGGGAGAAGTTCCACAGAGACGAGCAATTTTGCAGCCTAGCAGTTTAAAACAAGCTGTTCAAGCCACACCGAGAGGCCACAAGCAGGACAGCTGAAGCACAGCAGTTCTCCAGTACACAGTTCAACTGAAAACAAGACCGGTCAACGAAGAAGGCCAGCGGCTCCAGAAACAGACCGACACGCAAGAAACCAGAGCAACGGTTCCAGTAACCATCAAACACCTCGAGGCACAAGGGCCTTATGAAACTTTTTACTTAAAAGGACTTTAAACCATATCTCAACTGTCAAAGGATTCGTTTGGTGAGCATTATCCCTGGTCCCCGAGAGTCTAACTTAGCTAGTAAAGTGGGGTTGGGAGGGGTGAGGTATTGTTATACTGTCATTCTGCCTCGCCTGTAACCGTGTGTTCCCCAAACCTGTTTAAGTGTGAAGTGTGTTTAAGTTTGTTACCTTTTAATTTTAATAAAAGTTATAGTTCTTTCATTGGAACCTGTGGTCTACTGCATCTTTATTCACAACCCCTAAATAAGTCCAAGTTTTGAACCTGGGGCGTGGGAGCGATTCGAACCGCTCACTGAGTCAGGGGAAAGGCTGACTCCTACCACAACCACACCCTACAGGACTTACATATTTACCCATTACAATTGGTATTGATATTGACTTCTCCAACACTCTCATGCCAACCTCCCAAACTTCATCCTACAAAGTCCATATCGTCAAGAACTCTATCACTCACATCTGATCCTGCACAGTGCTGCTCACATACCAGCGCTTTGCTCACCAACTTCCCCATCCATTAGTTCATTGACTGCAGTGCGCGCTGATAATGTCACAGCAAGGGAAACGGGACATCTGGGACCTGAGTGAACAGCTGTGTTTTTCTTCAACCAATCAGATTGAAGGATTGTGACATTAACAGCACAAGGACTGAGAAGGAAGTGTAAATTAGAGTGAATTGCATTCAATGTCAAATCAGATACAGAAAGAGAAATAAAGAGAGGGAAAGAAAGATTGGATTAAGAGAGAAAAAAAGAGACAAAGGAAAAGTAATAAAAATATTGTTTTCAATTTTACAGTTTTAAAGTCTCCAACAACAATTAAAACCTGAAGGAATGAGATACGACACTTGCAATAGTTAATTCTCAGTGCCAGAGAGATTGTTTGACAGTAATTAACACTTATCACGCGGTTAAAAGGGTACTTAAACTTTCTCTGGTGAGTTTAATTTGTATCTACCGTGCAAATACAGCAACTTCACGCCATTCAATGGTGAGCCAGCAAGCGAGATGCCATTTTTGTGAAGCTAACAACTTGGACAGCAACTTTTTGATTTTTGAGTTTAACTGCGCATCAGGCCCTCTCTTGAAGTTGCTATACCTTTTCTGCATAAATAACGGTGCGCGCCATTAGCCTCACCATTATTTTGACAGGAAAATCTGGGCTGTGTATTTGTGATAACATGACAACTGTCCATTTATCATGTCATTGGCCATTTTTCAGTCGGTTCCACCAGATGTCTACTGGAACGCCCAAGGAAATTTGGGGACCACTGATTTATAGTAATTCAGAAGCAGAATTGACTAGACATGAATATGTCAACAAATTAACATATCCTGCTACTCTGCTAATGCACCTCAACAGAAAGAAAAAGTCAGTTGGCTTTACATGTATGCCAAGGTACCAGAAAGGGTTGTTTTAGATATGAATGTCAGGAGCAGAGTTTTGAACATTTTTAATAAACTTGGGGCTGTTATCAGAGGGTTATCAACCAGCTTGAAAGGCCAATCAAGAATTATAAATTTTGATATAGGCACAACAAGATCAATCTTTGACATGTTTTAAAATTGGGGGAGAATGTATTTTAAAAAAAGCCCTGCTACTGCAGGATGAGTTAACTCATCCATGACACAGGCAGTGTGATTATGCCTCGTCAAGCTAACGCATCTATGGCCCAAGAGCAATTAAAAGATGGATTATAGAAATCTTCATCATATTACTTTGAACGTTAATAGTACTATTAAAATCAAATTCTTTTAGAATGGATTATGCAGTAGATAACCTCTATAAAGGTATTTTTTCCCTATAATGGAGCCAGTTGTAAATATGGTCAAGGTGAAGATAATTATCATACCAGCTTTTTGCATGAGTAAAAAAGGACCTATAAGTCACAAATGCCAAAGACATAAGTGAGTTAAATGGTATTTCACTTGAGTGAAAGAATGTCTGTAGCACACTATCAATGGTGCAATATTCTATTCATTTCATGGGTGATTTATTTTATGTTTCATAACGTTCCTTGAAAATCAGAACATTAAGTGACAATTCACTACAGGAACTATCACAATGCCAGGCAGTGAAATTATCGTTTGCAGATAAATATTCAATTCACAATGAACCAAGAGTTTTGACAAACTAAATATCTGAATACTGCACTTTTCAAAAATCAGTGGTTTGATTGGTAAAAACAAAATGATAGTTTTCTTTAAATCATGCTCAATATATTTCAGATCATCTTTCTTTCCCCCGATCAAATATAGACTAATGAATGTCAGAACGTGATCACACGGCAGTAATTTAATTTACATGATATTACAAACTGTGTAAGACAAGCTTGAACAATTAAGAACCATTATCTAAACATAAGAAACATAAACCCAGAGAATACACTTCTACATTCTTGAAATCATTCCACTGTATCTATTATTGTTTATTACATTGTGTACAGGAGTGAACAGTGGATTATATTACTTTTGGTCAGTTGTGTTAGTGTATACATTAACTGTCATTGTGCATAATGACATACACTCAGGAGGATTAACTGTTACAGCATGATTGAAGCATGTTTGTCAATAAATAATCTGCAGCTGATCACTGGGAAATTGAAGATCCATTGCATGAGTACAATGTAATTACTCACAATTGCCCACATTTTGGAGATTGTTGTACAATGGGCTGCCACTATGAATTGTGAGTAAATTTACAGAATTTATTTAAACCTACCAGTGTTATTGGTTTATTCACTTCTTTCTGTTTGAAGCACAGAGCATTTAGTTTTAAACCTAACAATTAAATCTTTCTGATGTTTATATAAAATACCAGTGTTAGCAGAAGCAAAGCAAACTGAAACAATATAACATTCTGACATACCTTTGTTGTACTTGTTGGTTGGTATTTGGACATCACTTAAGCTGATGTTAACGGGCAAATTATTAAAATGTTCATTGGGCTCCAAAATAAATTCCTTCCCAAGTTCCACGTAGTTGCCATTTTCATCTTTTTCATTTATTAAAACAGCATTGAAGTATTCATACTGAAAACAAAATAAGTTCATTATGGATAATCAATTCAATGAAATGCATGCAGAAGACACAAGAAGTGCATGACCATAACAAAACAATAGCAGCACATTTTAGTCAGCAGGGGGCATGCACACAGTTATTTTTACTTTACAGCATAATGTTGTACAGCATAAAGTATTAGACATCTTAAATAGTGCTAATGTAACAATCTAAGAAAGCTGTGCTGCTAACAAATATTTTGTGCATTCAGGAGTTATACAGTATCTCCAGAAATAATTAACCCACAAAGTGTCATTAATGTTATTTATTACATTACTTTACAAACTTGAAACACAAGGGGGTAGAGTTTACACTAGTAATATCAGCGCAATCCGGACGGAATCAGCCGAAGCAGAGCAAAAGATCGGGGAAGTTTAAACGCAAGTGAGTTACGCCCAAAACCACTTACGTTCGTGTTTTCCGCAATCTTTTACGCTGGTTCAAGATTTAATTTGCCCGGACAAACTGGGCACACCTGCAGGTCGACATTGCGAGATTCAGACAATTGCACTGGTTCAGGATGGCTCTTCAAATTGTGCTCATTTTCTTAGGCGCACATTTTAAAAGGTTTTTTTCATGTCAATAACGATTTAATTTACTAAGAAACTGACTTGTGTACACCAGTGAAACTATTAAATGTTTCAGTATCCTTTGTTTTTAGTCATTTTCAGTGATTTTAAATCAGGTTACTCACAGGTGGAGGACTGGACACCCTTATTAAAAATGCTTATTTTTGCTGATAAACCAATTTTCAGCTGAATTAATAAAACTGCACCAGGTTACCACACTTAAATATATCAATGAATACTTTTTAATGGAAAATAGTAATGCGTTCTATTATGCTGCCTGATTGCACTGGTTCATGGAAGATTTTACATTTGTGATTACACAATTGATTTTAGCAGAAACTTGAACTGTAACCTAGCCAGCGCAATTTCAAGCGCATTTTGGGCACAATTTCCCAATTGCACCCAAAGCAGAAAGCCTACCCCAAGCAGTTTAAATATTCACATTTATTGTATCATTAGCTTTTTAATATAAAGTCTTGAATACTAAAAGCTCTACCATTAACTAAATATGATTCTTTATTTCAAAGAATCATCATATTATCAATGAATGTAGCAGACATATAATTGCACAGGAGGACAACTTGGATAGTCATGCTAAATAAGCAGACCAAGAATGTAGCCTATAATAAAAACAATCAGAGCTGGAGCTATACTAAGTGCAAAGCAGTTTGACATGGACTTCTTGAGGGGATCTCATAATGTTTGACTTTGTTGCATTCTGGAATCAGATCAGCGGTCAACTCCATAATTATATAATGTCAAATTTGTGATTATGCACACCCAAAACTGCTTTGCGCAATTAAAAGTGGCAGTGATAATTGTATATGCATTTGCACAACCCAGTTTATTTAGTCTTCCCAGTCTACTACGCACTACTCTTGCTGTTCCTTAATACTTTTGTTTTCAGATTTTTGGCTTTCAGTACTTAATTACTTTGCTTTTTTTCTCCCCTCAATACTTTTGCTCACTCTTTACACGCAAAATGTAAGTGCAAGGCTGATAAGAGGAGAAGTCTATGACATTGGTAGAAAAACCAGTGAGGGGCCTGAAGAGATATGGCAGCGGGAATAGGGGCAATGAGGTATTAACATTTTCACGCTAAGAATATGTAATATGGTGAGGTAGAGGGCAGAGAGAATCAGAAGAGCAGGAAATGCAGGGGGGAATGGAATACTGTCATGATGTGAGGGATGAGTTAATTGCTCAGCGATTCCAGTGACCTGTTCATTCCCCTGCCTTGAAAACTTACACAAAGTCCCTCTGCATTAGCAGTCCTTGTTACATCCATCATCATTCCGTTAATTTTGCATTAAAGAACACTGAAACCATTCAGCCAATTTCTATATCAATGACATACTGACAATGCAGACTCAGAAGTTGCTGTTAGACCACGCTGAAGACCAAATGTGCTAAAGGTGATGAATTTAATTCCCAACACAATAACTGCCTTGAATTAATTTCTCACTCAAGTGTCAATCCATGGCGCCAGTCTTATAATGAGGTTTCCTAACTCTAATACTCCTATGAGGTGCTCTCCCTTGTGGCCTCAGCAAAGCTGTTGGAAGTCTGCTGTAATTAGACAATTAGGGGGACAGAGGGTATCCTCTGCAATCGCGATCGAGAGTCCAGGAGGTTGTGTTGCCACCTGGTGCCAGGGTAAGGGACATCTCAAAGCATCTGGAAAGGAACTTGGAAAGGGAAGGGGAAGAACCAGTTGTAATCCATGTTGGAACCAACGACATAGGAAAGAAGAGGGAGGTGGTCCCACTGAGGGAGTATTAGGAGCTAGGCACTAAATTAGAAAGCTTTGAATAATTAGCAGCTTTGAATAATTATTCAAATAAGCTGCAGAGGAAATATTAGTGCAGTCGTTGCACTGCTCCACTGGGGTGATTTGCGCCAACAATGCAGCACAAAAACCTCAATTGCACTGCTGACAAAAACTTATTCCAAGGTTTTCAGAAAGGGGTTAATCAAGTCAAGAGTATACAAATGAAACATATCTTCACAATTCTGCTCTCTAATGCAGTACAATGATAGTATCTGTCATTACGCTGATTACACTAGCTAATGAGGTACGGTCCTCAAAATGGACTGGGCCTCTCGCCAGGACTATCGGGCGGCTAGAATTCCACTAACCAGCCACCCAACGTCTGCTCGGGGTGGGGGGAAATCTACCCCAATGTAACAAAAGAGTTAGCGAGCTAAAAATGATGAATCGGTCCAGGAGATCCTCCAGTTAACTGCGGATCAAATGCCTTCCATGATGTGAATGTCCTCTCTGAGTTCAAGGACTGCTGCATCTCATCCTGTTTTCATTGAAAGAGGATGTTACAGGATGAGTGGAAGCAGCAGTGACGTTATTATTGATTGTCTATAACCCAGTGAAGAAAACTGCTGCTCATGGTGCCTGGCAACTTGAAAGCACTTTTATCCTGTTTTTCATACATCATTATGTTTCCAAACACCTACTAAGTAAGATTTACTTGTAAATATCATGCATAAAGAATTTGATTGAAGAATGTATTCCCTGCGGGAATGTGTACGTGTCTACATGAGAACAGAAATTCAGACTATCATTTATCAAAATTTTCCAACCAAAGATGTAATCAGTACCAGGTCATTTCCATTCTTGCACTGTGAAGAGATTTTCAGGCTGACTTGAGCTCAGGTAACCTTCATCAGTTGTAGCCACATTACCTTATCCTGTGCTGCAGCATTCGTCGCAGCTCATGTACTTCAACAATAGAGTCATCAATTACCAGGACGACAACCCATCTATCAGTTCAATTAATCAGTAGTGATTAAAGGCCATGGCTATTTTAAGTATGACTCACCTATAAATGTGGACATTTAAGGTGAAAAAGTTTTGTTTTTCCATGTTAAGCTGCAGCCATTTACCAAACTAAAACAGTACTGCAAGCCTCCAGTGCTCAAGGATCATATACTGTAGTGTTAAAAGTGAAGACGTTGCGGTAAAATTTAATGACGTTTACAGTCAACGACTATAATATTTGTTCAGGGTACATAATAAAATTAGTTTCCTTATTTGGTGAAATATCATAAGATATAGATATTACACTAATTAAACAAAATTATAAGTACTCCAATACAACGTGCAGTAAAGTGGTATCCATAAGTTCATGAATTTGGCTACGTATGCTATAAGTGAAAACTGGAGAGTAAATACCCCACTTCATTCTTGTGTACCATCTAGCAGCCGATTAATACAGACATTGACAGAAATTGGTAGCCAGTTGCCTGTTATTCCTCTGAACTGTGGAATGAAATGTGGCATAGGGAGAGCAAATCTCAAACTGGAGAGAAAAATGAGGACAGAAAATACTGGTAATTGCTTAAAAAAGTGTATTTTACTCGGTGAGCCAGAGGTAATTTCTTAACAATTAAGCCATGAATAAGTAATGCAATGATGCACTGTCAAACAATTTTCATGAAAATAATGTCCTTTTTTGGCTGCTCATTTCATGCTGGTTTACAAAGAGGACTGTGCAGATGCCACAATGGTGACCGTGAGGCTACTGAATGGCTTAAGCATGTATGATGTATACCTAAACCTCTTAACTCATTTGACATTTTTGACTTATAGTTTATCGCCTTATAGTTTGCATTTTGAATTTTTTTCCAATCTTTATTGTACCACTTGTGCATTCGCAAATATGTATTAGGCTCCCTCTCACTGATCCCACCATCTTCAGTGGGGCTGCGCTGAATGGCACTGGTGGGTGTGATCCAGGCATAATGGCCATGGATTTTCAGGCTTATATTAATTAACAACGTCTTTGGCCAGTGGATGACCGCTGAGCAACATTGATAGTGGAGTCTGGATTAACTGTGCCTTCGATTCGCCCATCACAAACTAATTCATGTTCAACTTAGCTTCCATGCTCCTTTATTTGTTTGCTGAGTCTACCCTTGAGGCAGAAGCTGAAATAAACTGCGCAGCATCTCTAAATTGATTCATGGCAGAGAGAAAAAGAGAAGGAGGAAAAAGAGAGTTGTGCTGCAACTGCTCACTTTAGAGCAGCCAGATCTCCACCTGTTCTTAAGAGAATGTGGATGCCTCTGCTGCTGATGGAGCAGGCTAGTGTTCATGAGTATGTTCATCATGTATTATTCTGCGATCTAGCACTCCAGGTGGGGGGCAGGGGGCCTGCGTTAACAGAGAATGTATCCTAGGAAGTGTTGGATTGTGGTATGTCTTCTCTGTCATTTTTTGTTTCATGTGGTCAATGGGAGAATTTTATTTGGGCATCGTGCTCGAAGATTGGGTTACATCAATCTGTATATCTCACCTGACGAAGGAGCAGCGCTCCGAAAGCTTGTGATTTCAAATAAAGCTGTTGGACTATAACCTGGTGTTGTGCGACTTCTCACATTTGTCACTCCAGCCCAACACCGGCATCTCCACATTATATCTCCCAAGACATTTCACAGTAATTATTCTTCGCTCAGATGGTCACATATGCTCTGCATTGACCTTCAAAAGCATTTTAAGAATTCTGGATATCTACTGTATCCAAGCTAAGAAGACAACACATACACAGGGCAAGTCCACACAATCTAGAGCAATCTCAAAACAGCAGCTAGCAAAGGGTCCGCACCTGAAATGTCAACTCCTCTGCTCTCTCCACAGATGCTGTCTGACCTGCTGAGTGTTTCCAGCATTTTCTGCTTTTCATCATTTGCAGTTTTTTGCTTTGTGCTAGTACATACACAGACTTATATTAAGGAGGTTAGGGAATTATGCTGGGATTGCAAATGATCATGAAGAGATAGGGAACTTTTTTTTATAGAAAAAAGTAAAGCAGATGCTTTCAAATGACTGAAAGTGGAACTGTGACCATGCCAATGTGAGATGCTGGATGGTAGCAGGTCCACTTGCAGTCATTTTAAAGCAGGACAGATTTATACACTAACAGACATCATTAACAGGCTATTGACAAACATTCACTATAAGCCCACTGACTCCCACAGCTACCTGGACTACACTTCCTCCCATTCCGCTTCCTGTAAGGACTCTATTCCATTCTCCCAGTTTCTCCATCTCCGCCGCATCTGCTCTGACGATGCCACCTTCCATACCAGTGCTTCTGGCATGTCTTCCTTTATCCTCAACCGAGGATTCCCCTCTACTGTGGTTGACACGGCCCTTGACCGTGTCCGTTCAATTTCCCGCACTTCTGCTCTCACCCCTTCCCCTCCCTCCCGGAACCACGATAGGGTTCCCCTTGTCCTCACCTTTCACCCCACCAGCCTCCACATTCAACGGATCATCCTCCGCCATTTCCGCCACCTCCAGCGTGATCCCACCACCAAACACATCTTCCCCTCACCTCCCCTTTCAGCATTCCGAAGGGACCGCTCCCTCCGTGACACCCTGGTCCACTCCTCGATCACCCCCAACACCCTTTCCCCTTCGCCCGGCACCTTCCCGTGCAAGCACAGGAGATGCAACACCTGCTCTTTTACCTCCTCCCCTCCCACTGTCCAGGGTCCCAAACACTCCTTCCAGGTGAAACAGCAATTTACGTGTACTTCTTGCAATTTAGTACACTGTATTCGCTGCTCACGATGCGGTCTCCTCTACATTGGGGAGACCAAACATAGATTGGAACACAGAAAGCTAGCATGCAGGTAAAGCAAGCAATAAGGAAGGCAAATGGCATGTTGACCTTTATTGCAAAGGGGTTGGAGTATAAGAGTAAGGAAGTCTTGCTACAATTGTACATGGCCTTGGTGAGACCACACCTGGAGTACTGTGCACAGTTTTGGTCTCCTTATCTAAGGAAGGATATACTTGCCTTGGAGGTGGTGCAACAAAGGTTCACTAGATTGATTCCTGGGATGAGAGGGCTGTCCTATGATGCGAGATTGTGTAGAATGAGCCTATACTCTCTGGAGTTTAGAAGAATGAGAGGTGATCTCATACAAACATTGAAACATACAAGATTCTGAAGGAGTTTGACAGGGTAGATGCTGAGAGGTTGTTTCCCCTGGCTGGAGTAGAACTAGGGGGCATAGTCTCAGGATAAGGGGTAGGCCATTTAAGACTGAGATGAGGTGGAATTTCTTCACTCAGAGGGTTGTGAATCTTTGGAATTTTCTTCCCCAGAGGGCTGTGAATGCTGAGTCTTTGAGTATATTCAAGGCTGAGATAGATAGATTTATGGACTCTAGGGGAAATCAAGGGATATGGAGATCGGGCGGGAAAGTGGAGTTGAGGTCGATGATCAGCCATGATCTTATTGAATGGTGGAGCAGGCTCGATAAGCCATATGGCCTACTCCTGCTCTTATTTCTTATATTCTTATGTTCTTATTTAACACCTCCGTTCAGTCCGTAAGGGTGGCCCCGAGCTTCCGGTCGCCTGTCACTTTAATTCTCCGCTCCACTCCCACTCTGACGAAGCTCAACGTAAGCTCGAGGAACAGCACCTCATCTTTCGATTAGGCACTTTACAGCCTTCTGGACTCAACATCGAGTTCAACAATTTCAGACCATAACCTCGGCCCCTATCTTTTTTTCACATGGCAGCTGTTGATGATTCTGCCATTGTCATTTACACTTCATCTAGACTCATCTTTTGTTTCTTAACTTGTCCCATTACCATCTTCTTTTCCCTTGCACCATCATTCCTTTTGTTTCTTAATCTCTTCTCCCTTTCATCTTATCACACACCTTCCCTTTTGCTCTTTCCTCTCCTCCCCCCTCTCCCTGCCTCTACACTTGCTTAAAAACCTTTTACATCTCCAACTTTTTCCAGTTCTGACAAAGGGTCATCGACCTGAAACGTTAACTCTGTTTCTCTCTCCACAGATGCTGCCTGACCTGCTGAGTATTTCCAGCATTTTCTGTTTTTATTTCAGATTTCCAGCATCCGCAGTATTTTGCTTTTTTATCATTAACATGACCATGACTGTCCTCTTTATCCGTTCCAGCTGGCATAATTGCCTTATACTAATTTTCTCTTAGTTTGTTTCCTGTTGCAATATTTGAGGACAGTTTCTTGCTAAAAAAAAATTCAATTAGTGAGTCCACCTCAGCATCTTTAATGTTTGTACAGCCTACAACTTACTTCTATTGCAAATTCTGCTATTTTAATCCTTCCTTCTGGCAAAAAAAACACTCCATTAAAATTAGGCCAGCATGCTTTTCCCCAAGATTTACATGCCTTTTGATTAGTTTGAGAAAATACTTATAATGCTAATAGCATAAAACTGGGGGGGGGGGGGGAGGAATATCACAGCTCAATGCTATACTATAACATAAACTCAGCAGTTTGACATTGGCTATGCATCAAAATTAATGCTAGAGAATGAAAAGAAATTAAGCCCAATGTTTTGTGAAAGAATATGAACAGAATGTACCAAAAGGTGAATTGTAAAAGAATGAATAGTATTAATAGGCAGCTTCCAGGTTGAATGTTTCTACCATTATTCAGCGGTTATAGAGCTGAACAGCAACAACTTACATTTATATAGCGCTTTTTATATTGGAAAGACATTTCACATTTTATTGTAAGCAGAAGAAAATGGATGCCTAACAGAAAGGAAAGAGCAGATAGATTGGGGTTCGGAGTCTTTTGAAAACAAGAAGAGAGAAGGTATGCTGGAGGGATATTGGGAGGGAGTTCCATATTACTTGGTGACGAAAAGAGCAGCCACCAATGGTAGATCAAAGAGGGAATTGGCAAGCTCTGGCAGGGTCAGTGCTGGAAGGCATCACTGGCACAATCCCAGCATAACTGTAAGGAACACAAACTGAGGCAGTTCAGGGTCAGTGTATTTATAATAACTTATAAACGTTGCTTTCCTTCACATACGCATTGCTGCTATAGAGGCCATGGCATCAAATCTTTAAAATGCTCACTTGTCAACTTCAACATGCTGGAAGACTAGATAAAGACAACCCTGAGGCGGGAATTGACAGACCTCAAAGACTTCCACAGTTCTACTCAGACGGATGAGTCAACATGTTTAGGGAGAACCCAGCAGTAGTGGTATGCCTGTAGTAAGTCACAGGACAGGTGGCTGAATCTCAGGCTGAGGACACATCCAGACTATCAAGTATCCTTGCTCAAGTGACAGTAGAAGTGCTAAACTCCAAGACCTACTGGCTCCAAAGCAGTTGGGATCACCACCCCCCAACCCCACCTTCCCAGGAATCTTCATGTCCAGGCTTTTTTGGATGGCAAAGTTGAGCAGGGAACAGAAAGCTAAAACTATACAGGATAATGACTCTGGAGCATATTATAGAGCCCCATGTTGTAGCTGCTGTTCTTGCGATTCTTAGAGAGGTCATTAATCATAGAAGCAGGGATATGCTGTGTCACTCACAAACCATCTTTCACTTGATTTTTCCTTGACCAGCTCAGGGAGGACAGAATTCCTGAGGATGAATGTTATGGTAACTTCCAGCAAATCTGGCATTGAAATCAACGATTTTTTGCATCTGGCCATGCACAATCTGGACATTCAGCGAATGGTACCCATTTCTATTAAGCAAATTGAGGGGGTTAACTGTAGGACCTCATAATGCTACGTGTGACACCTATTGCGCTCTGCATTTGCGGAACCCAGCAACATAATAAAACTGGATGGCCCTATCACACTGCTAACTTACTGTTATGCCAAACTGAATAAATTCACCAGCGCTCCTAAAGAAAATGTCAGTTACCTGATGAATGCATGCCAATACAGCACTGTGGATGCTTGAAATGAGCCAGTCGCATAAAAATTGAGTCGGTTGTCACTTTCACAGCCATAGGCAGAGCTGTCCGGACAGATGATCGTGGCCACAGGTCTTCCTGTAGTAGCTGACACAGCTACTCTATTAATTCTTTGATGAAGTACATTCTTCTCACGTAGGGATGCTCACTGAGGCCTTCAGAAGATCTGCCTGGCCTGTAAATTCTTTGTGAAGGGGGGAGAAGTAATAGCTGAAAGGGTGCATCTCCTCATATATTGTCTCATTCTCCTGTCCTTACTACTCCTCCTCCTCCTCCTCGACCATTAATATTGAAACCAAGAGAATGTTATTGGGAATCTCATATCTGGGACTCTTAACCTCCTAATGTGGGTGGAGGCAAAAATATCTCAGTGATCTCAAAGGCGCTCAGGCTGTCAACAGCAAGTAACATTCATGACATCTTTTGAGATTATTGAAAACCTGAAAGGGTTGTCGGGAGAGTGTGCAGCAATGCGTGAAGGATTTTCATAACTGCAGTCCATCATGGAATGCATGATGACTTAGTAGCCATCTGCAGGGAACCTCAGAGGATAGAGCGACCAAGGCTAGAAACAATTTCTCTTGCAAATGTAGTGATAAGGGCTATGGAGACATTGGACTCCAATTTACAGGAGTCTGTCCCAGCCAGAATGGCAGATTGGGATATCAGCTCAAGATAGCTAGACAGTGGACTTCACATTTCTCAGTGATACTCTATGGTCTGCTCTTATGTAGAATGCTGGTCATTCTGCAGAGGAGCCCAGCATCTGGCACACCGCAGGAAAAAGGATAGGTGAGGCAGCTCCCTCTTGGGGTGACTACACAACTATGCAACCCAGCACACCCTTCAAAGGATTGAAGAAATATCAGTTAATGCGCAAGTGCAGACAACCACTGTCTTCTCCAGATGTAGCAGGGCTATTTAAAAACCCTGCATCCAGAGGCACAACGCCATCTCCATCTCTTGAGACTTACACCACATTTACTCTTCCAATGAGCACTTAGATGGAGCACTAGCTTAGAAAGTAGAAATAACACATTTTACATTGAAATGTGGCACTTGGTTAGAAAGTAGGAGGAGCCTCCCTACTGGGTCACCAAGGGGAAGTATGGTAGTAGCCATTAGAGGGCCTTTATTTGTAAATGTAACAAAATTAATTTTGAGCACTTTATTTTTCCTTTGTCAGGACAGTTTTGTTGGGAAGGGCGATGTTACGGGATCAACCGATGATAGAAACATGACGGTTCACCTCCAGTGGATGGATGTACAGCATGGTTTTTCCTGGAAACACTGTGAGGCAATTAATTTGTCTGCAAATATTTGTGCAGGAAACAGATCTGGAAATTACTGGAAGCAATTATCAAGTAGTGTCTGCCACACCAATATTCATAGTTGCACCACTGCTTTCTCCATTCCTACTCCTCAACCTCCTGCTTTGCTACTGCTACCCCATGGGCGTCCTCCGAATCCTGCTGCATACTTACTCCTTTTTGTAAAGCAGCACCCTGCTGAACAGTCCAAAAAGCTCAGCATCCCAATGGTGTGCTCTACAGTAATTCTGGTTGAGTCATGTGCCTCATTGTATTTATGTTTACTGCTGTTCGGGCATTTCTCAGCCATGGCTGCAGAGGATAGAGCTGATCTCCCAACAGCCATTTGTACAGTCTTTCTCAGTTTTCAAATAATGCAGGCACCATGGACTGCCACGTAACAAAGGCTTCATGGTTACTTCCTGGATAACTGGCATTTACTTGCCTTATGATGTTTCTGTGGTCAGACACCACCTGAATATTAATTGAATAAAAGCCTATTCTGTTCTTTGAGGTCATGGAGCTGCTGTGAAGAGCCATGATAACCACATGGTGCTATCTACAGATCCTTGCCATCGAGTGAAAGTTGTGTGACCTGTCCAGTTGATTCTTTTCCACAGGGAAAATGGCGAAGGTGTAGTCAGTTGCGAAAAAACATTTGTCACTTGCTTTATGCATCTATGGACTGTAGATTGGCTTATGTAGCAAGTGGTAGCTTGGAAAGATCTGGTAGTATAAAAGGTTAACCTTCACAGCTACAGGAAGAGCCTTTTTTTAAAATTCGTTCTTGGGATGTGGGCACCGCTGCCAAGGCCAGCATTTACTGCCCATCCCTAATTGCCCTCGAGAAGGTGGTGGTGAGCCACCTTCTTGAACCGCTGCAGTCCGTGTGGTGAAGGTACTCCCACAGTGCTGTTAGAGAGAGAATTCCAGGATTTTGATCCAGCGAAAATGAAGCAATGACAATATATTTCCAAGTCAGGATGGTGTGTAACTTGGACATGGAGGTGATGGAGTTGCCATGCGCCTGCTGCCCTTGTCCTTCCAGGTGGTAGAGGTTGTGGGTTTGGGAGCTGCTGTCGAAGAAGTCTTGACGAGTTGCTGCAGTGCATCTTGTAGATGGTAGTTCTGTGGTAGAAGTTGTCCGCAGGTCATCCTGGAGCAGATAGCTCTGTGACAACCTTTCTGGTGAAGCAGAGGCACTGAAGACATGCCCAGGTCGAACTGCTGGGAGTCTATAAAAGCAGATCCTGGGATACTGACGGATATACGCATAACGCCTCAAGTGCTGATACACCTGCAACTGGCGTCCCCTCATGTACTTGTCTTCTTCATCAAAATCTTGCAGCATTAGGGAAAACCCCAAAGGAATTCCAACCATCAGAAGTATGCTGTAACTTAAATTCAGCAGCAAGCACCAATACTGCGGGAAACCTTGTCAAAAATTAGACAAAAATTGCACCCTCCACAGCAACAGAAATTAAGGAAACCTCCTGCTGATTACTATCTATTACCCTACCTCAGCTGATGTATCAGTACTCCTCCATGTTGAACACCGCTTGGAAGAAGCACTGAGAGCAGCAAGGGCACGGAATGTACTCTGTGTGAGGGACTTCAATGTCCATCACCAAGAGTGGAATGGTATCACCACTACTGACCGAGCTGGCCAAGTCCTGAAGGACATAACTGCCAGTCTGGGCCAGCGACATGTGGTGAGTGAACCAACACGAGGGGAAAACCTACTTGACCTCGTCCTCACCAATCTACCTGTCGCAGATGCATCTGTCCATGACAGTATTGGTAGGAGTGACCACCGCACAGTCCTTGTGGAGACGAAGTCCCGTCTTCACACTGAGGACACCCTCCATCGTGTTGTGTGGCATTACCACAGTGCTAAATGGGATAGATTTAGAACAGATCTAGCAGCTCAAAACTGGGCATCCATGAGGCGCTGTGGGCCATCAGCAGCAGCAGAATTGTAATCCACCACAATCTGTAACCTCATGGCCCGGCATATCCCTCACTCTACCATTACCACCAAGCCAGGGGACCAACCCTGGTTCAAGGAGGAGTGCAGAAGAGCATGCCAGGCGTACCTAAAAATGAAATGCCAACCACAGAAGCCAGTCTTCAGCCAATTCGATTCACTCCACGTGATATCAAGAAATGGCTGAACGAACTGGATACAGCAAAGGCTATGGGCCCCGACAACATCCCGGCTGTAGTGCTGAAGATTTGTGCTCCAGAACTGGATGCGCCTCTAGCCAAGTTGTTCCAGTACAGCTACAACATGGCATCTATCAGACATTGTAGAAAATTGCCCAGGTATGTCCTGTCCACAACAAGCAGAACAAATCCAATCCGGCCAATTAACTCCCCATCAGTCTACACTCAATCATCAGCAGAGTACTGGAAGGTGTCGTCAACAGTGCTATCAAGTGGCACTTACTCACCAATAACCTGATCCAGTAATGACAACTCTCACGATTTAATCGCGAGACTTACGATTTTTAACGAAAAATCACCCCTACTTGCAAAATCGCGATTCCTCTCTCATAAATCATGATTTTTTTTCAAGGGGTTCGTTCTGCACTGCTCTGTTATGCGCTGTAAATGGGTCGAACTGTACTCCTTGAAATACAGGAGAACGAACCAGAAGGTTTACAACCAGTCAGGGGGACCCCCGATTCTCGCACAGTGAGCAGGCGCAGAGAAACAGAAAAGCCACAAACGGAGCAACGATCGTGCTCTCAGCAGATAGTTCGGTACAATCTGTCAATTTCAATGAAGCAGTTTGATTTCTAATTGATCGCTTGTCAATTTCCGATGACGTCGACTCTGCACGTTCTTTGAAATTAAATTGATATTAATTTGAAAAACTCTCTTCCACTTCCAAAAATTCCTCCCTCTCTGTCAACAATCTTGCAAACCTTGTAAGATTTAGTTTCCCTGAAAACAAGTATACCGAAATAATTCACATTCCAGAGCGATTTGCTGCCCTTAACACAGGACTCAGTGACAGTAAGAATATAACAAACCAGGAGACATTTACACTGAAAACCGATTACCCACTGGTTTTATATAATTTCCTAATTAAATATAAACTATAAAATCGCCGAGGCAAAACACAAAGCTAATTCATTCAAATCTGCGGCGACATCTTATCGATCCGAGCACAGCTGAGTAAGAAATGTATTGTTTTCTAAATTAATTTTATACATCATTAAAAATTCTCTCCAACTCTTGAGATTTTTCACTAACTGTAATCCTGTCCAGTATACACAGCAATCAAGGCATCAAGGAGCCCTAGTAAAACTGAAGTCAATGGGAATCAGGGGGAATACGCTCCACTGACTGGAGTCATACCTAGCACAATGGAAGATGGTTGTGGTGGTTGAAGGTCAATCATCACAGCCCCAGGACATCACTGCAGGAGTTCCTCAGGGGAGTGTCCGAGGCCCAACCATCTTCAGCTGCTTCATCAATGACCTTCCCTCCAACATAAGGTCAGAAATGGGGATGTTCGCTGATGGCTGCACAGTGTTCAGCACCATTCACAACTCCTCAGATAATGAAGCAGTCCATGCCAGCATGCAACAAGACCTGGCCGATGTTCAGGCTTGGGCTGATAAGTGGCAGGTAACATTCGTGCCACAGAAGTGCCAGGCAATGACTATCTCCAACAAGCGAGAGTCTAACCACCTCCCCTTGACATTCAACGACATCACCATCACCGAATCCCCCATCAACATCCTGGGGGTCACCATTGACAAGAAACTTAACTGGACCAGCCACATAAATACTGTGGCAACAAGAGCAGGTCAGAGGCTAGGTATTCTGCGGCGAGTGTCTCACCTCCTGACTCCCCAAAGTCTTTCCACCATCTACAAAGCACAAGTCAGGAGTGTGATGGAATACTCTCCACTTGCCTGGATGAGTGCAGCTCCAACAACACTCAAGAAGCTCGACATCATCCAGGACAAAGCAGCCACTTGATTGGCACCCAATCCACCACCTTAAACTTTCACTCCCTCCACCATCGGCATACCGTGGCTGCAGTGTGTACCATCTACAAGATGCACTGCAGCAACTCGCCAAGGCTTCTTCGGCAGCACCTTCCAAACCCGCAACCTCTACCACCTAGAAGGACAAGGGCAGCAGGCGCATGGGAACACCACCACCTAGAAATTCCCCACCAAGTCACACACCATCCTGACTTAGAAGTATATCGTCGATCCTTCATCATCGTTAGGTCAAAATCCTGGAACTCGCTACCTAACAGCACTGTGGGAGTACCTTCACCACACGGACTGCAGCGGTTCAAGAAGGCGGCTCACCACCATCTTCTCAAGGGCAATTAGGGATGGGCAATAAATGCTGGCCTTGCCAGCAATGCCCACATCCCATAAAAAAAAATTGTGGGAGGCCATTTATGTTTAATGAATTAGCACTGATATTATATTCTAAGTTAATATTCATGTTAGCTGATGTTATACTGTATTATAAGAATCTGTCAATTCTTGACAGTATTGTTGCTCAGCACCAGCAACAAGTTTCACATTAAGTGAGTAAAGCAAAAATAATAATAAATATATATGTTTAATTGTATAACTAATATTAATACAGAAAAAATACTTGTGTTACAGGGGGGTCTGCAGAATTTTTATAACACGGGAGGGGGGCCTCAGAAGCTAAAAGGTTGAGAACCCCTGATTTAGAATATGATTGGCCGTTCTCATAAAGCAATATTATTTCTGCATTAAAGCGTTTTCAGGTTAACAATTGAGGTTGTGTTTTTGATAGGATTCAGATCACTTTTATTTTTTTTAAATAAAGTGGACAGACAACCTGTTAAAAGCATTGTTCCTAAATGTAGGGCTTTTTTTTTTTTACAGCCTATGTTAATTTATCTGATAGTTAAGAGCAGTATGTAGTGCCAGAATGATTTTGGATTCTGATTTTTAATGCTCATTATTCTTAGAGAAAATGAATTACGTTTCAAACGCTAACAACAGAAATTTGCAATTTCATAGCGACAGATTCCACGTGCGCTTGTACAATGGTTTACAATGAAACGCTCAATCAGCTCGCAAGTTGCCTTATTTAACTTCGGAAATCATTCAGATAAAAATTTTAATGTTTTCCTTCCCAGCCCGAGTGGAATCATTAAATTTGGCAGCAAAACCCTTCACCATCTAGGAAGGTGTTCTGCTCCTGAAATTTAAAGCGTCTTTGCCCACACTCCGGCCATGTAATAAACCTTGCAATTTAACCTAAAATATATCCAGCGTTTTCCACATATTTTTCCGATGCAGTAATATAGTTTTTGTAAAGAGCTGTGACAGGCTGGAGATTAAATAAAGCCACTAATGAGGTTTATAAACAGACTGTCAATCTATATTGGTTTTTGTTTCGAAAAAAGAAGCAACTCATGATTTTTTAGCAAGTCTCACAAGTTTGCCTCATAATTTATGAGATGGTGGGATTGCCATTACTGCTGCTCTCTGATGATCAGTTTGGGTTCAGTCAGGACCACTCAGCTCCAGACTTCATAACAGCCTTGATCCAAACATGGACAAAAGAGCTGAATTTCAGAGGTGAGGTGAGAGTGACTGCCCTTGACTTCAAGGCTGCATTTGACTGAGTGTGGCATCAAGGAACCCTAGTAAAATTGAAGTCAATGGGAATCAGGGAGAAAACTCTCCACTGGCTGGAGCATACCTAGCAAAAAGGAAGATGGTTGTGGTTGTTGGAGGTCAATCATCTCAGCCCCAGGACATCGCTGCAGGTGTTCCTCAGGGCAGTGTCCTAGGCCCAACCATCTTCAGCTGCTTCATCAATGACCTTCCCTCCATCATAAGGTCAGGTTCGTTGATGATTGCACAGTGTTCAGTTCCATTCGCAACTCCTCAAATAATGAAGCAGTCCATGCCCACATGCAGCAAGACCTGGGCAACATTCAGGATTGGGCTGATAAGTGGCAGGTAACATTCGTGCCACACAAGTGGCAGGCAATGACCATCTCCAACAAGAGAAAGTCTAACCACCTCCCCCTGACATTCAATGGCATTACCATCATCAAATTCCCCACCATCAACATCCTGTGGATCACCATTAACCAGAAACTTAACTGGACCAGCCACATAAATACTGAGGCTACAATAGCAGGTCAGAGGCTGAGTATTCTTACATAGGATATACAGCACAGAAACAGGCCATTCGGCCCAACCAGTCCATGCCAGCGAGTTTCTGCAGCGAGTCAGTCACCTCCTGACTCCCCAAAGCCTTTCCACCATCTACAAGGCACAAGGAGTGTGATGGAATACTCTCCACTTGCCTGGATGAGTGCAGCTCCAACAACACTCAAGAAGATCGACACCATCCAGGACAAAGCAGCCCACTTGATTGGCACCCCATCCACCACCTTAAACATTAACTCCTTCCACCACCGGCGTACCGTGTCCAATGTTCTGCATGGCCTGTTTCTTTCAATGCGTGGTCCCTTTAAATTTCTGCGCATGCGTGGTATTTCCAATGTAAAAGCTTGTGAGTGGCTTGTGCGGGACCTTGCAGATTACTACACGGCCACAGCCGCGGCTTGCACAGCTTAGATGGAGCATTGACCATGTCCACAGTGTGTACCATCTAAAAGATGCACTGCAGCAACTCGCCAAGGCTTCTTCGGCAGCACCTCCCAAACCCGCGACCTCTACCACCTAGAAGGACAAGGGCTGCAGGCGCATGGGAACACCACCACCTCCAAGTTCCCCTCCAAGTTACAGATTATCCTGACTTGGAACTATATCGTTGTTCCTTCATCATCGCTGAGTCAAAATCCTGGAACTCCCTACCTAACAGCACTGTGGGAGTATCTTCACCACACGGACTGCAGCAGTTCAAGGCGGCGGCTCACCACCACCTTCTCAAGGGCAATTAGGGATGGGCAATAAATGCTGACCTTGCCAGCGACGCCCACATCCCATGAATGAATAAAAACAAATGCAAATTGAGAATTACAACTAAACATAATACAGCTTAAAACAAAGTGAATCAACTTTTGCAGAAACAAAAACCTAGCTTCTGCATGCCAGGCCAGTGGATGAGTCATATGACCATTTTATGTGGGTGAGGTACATGTCAGGGGCAGAACTTACCCAAAGAAGTTACATTTGGCATGAGACCTAATGAAGGAAATTAGTATACTACAACGAGGCTAGTGCTGGACATATGTGTAGCCTCCCTTTTGCCTGACATTTTTCACTGGCGTGACATCTGGTGTACTGCAAATCATCTTATTAACCATCTTCACTTATCGAGTATGAACACTGATCTTGTTGATGCTATGTCACCCACAGATTTAATTACATTTTCAGGTGTCACAAATAGAAAATCAATTATTATCAATTTCATGTTGTACTGCAAAGGACGTAATGTATGGAGGATAATGAGTAATTACTATTGAACATAGAACTGAGCGTAGGCCATTCAGCCCCTCAAGCCTGTTCCACCAGTCAATTAGATCTTGGCTGATCTGTATCTTAACTCCATCTATCCGCCTTGGTTCCGCAACCCTTAATACCTTGCCAACAAAAATCTATCAATCTCAGTTTTTAAATTTTCAATTGGCCTGGGTTCAACAGCTTTTTGAGGGAAAGAGTTCCAGATTTCCACTACCCTATGTGTGAAGAAGTGCTTCCTGACATCACTCCTGAATGGCCTAGCTCTGAAAGGCCTAGCTCTAATTTCAAGGTTTTGCCCCCTTGATCTGGAGTTTCCCATCCTATCAAATCCTTTAATCATCTTAAATACCTCAATTATATCACCTCTTAATCTTCTATGCTCGTGGGAATACTACCCTATTTTATACAACCTTTCCTCATAATTTAACTCTCTTATCATTCCGGTGAATCTGCGCTGCACCCACTCCAAGGCCAATATATGATTTTGAATATAATTTTTATTCCAAGAGGGAAAATTTAACAATTTATGAGTGACAAGTGAGATCTGTTAAAAATAATACCCTTCAGTTCAGCTTCTATTATTATTTAATAATGAAGTACAAAGCATAAATTAATATATATAATTCAATCTTTTTCAGTGTTAGTGGGTGGCTATTATAAACAGATTGAATACTTGTGTATCTCCATGTCATAGGATCTAGCCTTTACCTCTTATAATTTGCATTTTTACTTCATCTATTTAGCTCTTTCACCCTTGTAGCCTCAAAGCGACATGCACGCACACCTTTATTACATACAACTGCACTTCAGTTGCAGAACATTGTGCTTTACATGGCATAATACTCCTGGCATTATAAAACAGCACATCCTCTGACTTACTGTGAGGAGCACCACAGGAGATCCACTAGTAGAAGCTTATAAAAAGAGTGAACAGTACTATATACAGTAAATGCAAGTTGTTGGTGTTGTGAATGAACAAATATCAAGAACATTAGCAAAGATTTAAGTTGAGCATTCTGGCCTTGAAAATACCTGGCATCACCCCACTGGCGTAAGTGCAGCAGATCGGGTGCCAGTGAGCTGCACTCCTGAACCCCCAAAAGTGCAGACATACAAGAGGATTGATGCTCTTTATGGTGGCACTGGCAGTGAAGATTTCCAGCGTCTTCACGGCCACGACACTGGGGCTTTGCCGCTTTTTTCAGCGGCCACCACAGGTCACTTTAAGGACCGCTGGTTAAGCTGCTCTAGACCCAGAAGAACAAGTCAGAGCTTGTGCAGTGCAAGCTCCGCTTAGTTGTTGTCTAATTTCACATCGTAGCAACCTAATTTGAATAACCAAATCAGTCTAGCGCCTGCTTCAGGTGGGCGCCCTGCGTGAGTAAATGTCACCTGATTCACCCGGTACAATCGGGCACTTAAGATCAGGATGTCATTTTTGATGCCGTTTCACCTATTTCACATTTGAAAAGTAGGATGTCCAACTTCTCCCCCTTACTGTTATTTTTTAAAGCACTAAAAGTTCTACCGGCAACAATAATCTGTGATGTAGTAATTTGAATTGTTTAACCAAAATCTTTGGTTATGTTTTTGTTTTTTGTTCATTCATCTTGAGACACTAGCTTATAAGAAAGAAGAGAAAAAGAAAGATCTTGCATTTACATAATGCCTTTCATGACCCCAGGACATCCTAAAGAGCTTTACAGCCAATGAAGTACTTTTGAAGTGTAGTCACTGTTGTAAAGCAGGAAACGCGGCAGCCAGTTTGCACACAGCAAGCTCCCACAAACAGCAACAAAATAAATGACCAGATCATCTGGGGTTTTTTTTGCTGTTGGTTGAGGGGAAAATTTTGACCAGGACACCGGAAGAACTCCCCTGCTCTTCTTCAAAATAGTACCATGGGATCTTTTATGTCCACCCGAGAGGGCAGATGGAGCCTTGGTTTAACATCTCATCCAAAATACGGCATCTCCGACAGTGCAGCACTCCCTCAAAACTGCACTGGAGTGCCAGCCTAGATTATGTGCTCAAGTCTCTGGATTGGAGCTTAAACCCATGACCTTCTGAGTCAGTGGCAAGAGTGCTACCACTGAGCCAAGGATGACACCTAAGGACAGCATTGCATTAATGTGGAATAGTATGGTATGCAGACTGACACAAAACAAGTAGTATAGTTCGGGAGTCAGGCCAGCAATCTGATTGCAGACCAAACAAAGGCAAGGGGCTGGATTTTGTGAATGGAGACGAGTTGGAGGCGGGACTGCTGCTTATCGGGTCTATGTCCCGCCTCCATCATCTTCTGGCCAACCAGCGGGATTTTCCCCTGATTTACCTTGTTCAGCCCGCCCTGCGGGCTTAGCAGGCCAATTAGGGAGAAGTCACTGACGGAGCACGTCAACGTCTGATGTGCCATCTGTCAAGACTTCTTGAAAGAAGAAATGTCAGCGTTTGACAGCTCTGTGAAGCTGTCAAACACTGACATTCTGTGTAGTTTTATAAGCTCTTGTGTTCAGGACTCATCAAACCTTTCAACTTTGTAGATTTCAGATGACTGTTGGTTCGGAGGATCCAACAGCCAGTCTGTGAAATCTACAAGGAGGATGTCGGGTCTCCCGATACAGAGCAGATGAAGGCTGCAGGCAGAAACCAAGGTATGTGAACATTTTTTAACACTTATCACTCACCTGACATACTTACCACTCCACACTTGCACCCATCACTCACCTCTACATCTTACTTTCAGGCCCCGCCGACCCCCGCAGACCTCCTTCACATCTCCTCTAACCCAGCGGGGTTCTCCAAGGTCGGAAAGCCTTCACCTGAAAAGGTAAAATGGGACTAATCCTTTTTTCTGCCCGTTAACTACTTGTTAACAAGCAGTTAAAATGACTTAATCCCTTTCCCGCCTCCAGGAGACGGGACCCGAAGCAGCACATCTTCCCGCCTCCTGGCAAAAGGGCACGGAGGCAGGATGGGGGCGGGTTTGCCATCCGCCCCCACTTTCTGCAACTTTACCGGCAGTCCCGCCTTCATACCCGCCTCCTCGGGGCTGAGAAAATCCAGCCCAAGAGGTGTGAGACCATCTCCAGGATGTATTCTGATACTACTGGGCTTTGCTTGGACTATCTGCAAGCAAATTAAATATGAATATGAATCTAAAAAGATTAATGTTAGGAGACAGCATCAACTTTCGGCTAACATTAAAATTTGAAAAGCATTCAAAAGCCCTTAGTGAAGATCCATGGTCATTGGATGAGGACTAAATGAGAGTTTAACTTGAGTCTGCGAGCTCTGCTTTGCACTATACAGGTACTGGTCTGGGACTAATACCTATATTATAACTGGCCCCTAAATTGCATTCTTTACTGATTTCAAATGTTTTAATACTTCGTAATTGCTTTAGTTAATTCCCAGAATGCGTCTTTTAATCCTGGGCTCTTTTTTAAATTTCTGGCTTCTCCTTTTCCTCTTCAGGTGTGCCTTTCATCCCATCTTCTCCCCTTCACTCTCGTTTCCCTTCTAGTTCCCCGGTTGTGGCTCTCATTGTTGCTCTTGCACCCATCTTGTCTTTGTGCTTCTGTGTGCTACTTGTTTGTGGCTCATGTATCCAGATTGTTTTCTTTTGCCCCCCAGGCTTATGACTGTGATTCTCTTCATATGGCTCTTGTTTCCAGATTGTTTTGATAGCTTCAGCCTTGTCTCAGCAGCTGCTGCTCCCACAGTGCAGTAATGAAATAGGAATTTAAAAAATAAATGACACTGAAGCATTTGAGGAAAGTAATGAACTGGAAGTCATGAAAATACCATGTTATTTCTCAAATTACAAAATTTCGAGTGAGTTTTATAATGAGGGTTTACCATAAGTATTATTTCACAGTATTTGTCTTTGCAAAGCAGCATAATTAGTTATATGTAGGGTTTGAATATTTAAGCCTTTAGTGATGTTAATAATCCTAATGATTATTTTAATTTTATAACCAGTTAATAATTAATTAAGTTAGTCTCAAATATTTATTTAATGTTATACAGTTGCATTCAAATATTTTAAAGAACAATTAGTAACTGTGGCCATATAATTTACTACTGTATTTAGTTCTTCTAGGCACTTTAAAAGATTCCTCCCAAATTACAACTAACATTATACCAGTAATTGGAGGGAATGCATTTTAAAGTTTCCTTCAAACCAACAGATTTTTGACATTCCAAGGGGTGACTTTCAGAACACACATTTAAGTTACTTGTTCAACCAACAACACAAAGAAAGGAGGGGAAGAATAGTTACTATGTCAATAGTTTTGTCAATAGTTTGTGTACATGTCCTAACATTCGGAGGACTGAGTGAGAAGCCACTTTAGTTTACTGCTAATGGGTTGACTTGGATGGCAAGTTCTGCAACTGATACTTAAAAGAAAGATGCAAATGACACAACTGGAGTCAAGTTTTTCCATCCTGTGTATTTGACAGGACAAAAGTAAGATCATCTCCTTCAAGCAACTGATAGACAAATTTCAACTCATCCAATTGGACCTCGAGTGGTATCTCCAAATTAAATACTTCCTCCAGGACTCAGCAAAATTCTGCAAATGCCACAAAGATCTGGTCCCCAACAGGCCGGCACCAATTCAAACCCATAAACATCCTGTGGTTCTCAAACTTTTTTGGTTGAAGGACCCATTTTCAAATGGATTAGTAATCACGGACACCCCCCATCTAAATTATAATACTATATAACACTTGTTGAGGCTGCCGCGAAACACGAATGGAGGCTGAATCCATATGTGGAAAACCAGAAAACTTTTATTCACTGCATGGCACACAAAATGGCTGAGAGAGCTGCTCCCAGAATTCTCTGCTAAAAACTCCCAGAATTCTCTGGGTAAAACCTGAGGCCCCGCCCCCTTCTGCCTTAAAGGTAATGTGCCTTAAAGGGGAAGGTGCTGGAACTTTGTCCACAGACGGAAGAGTGGATTATGCCCGTTTTAGGTGGCGATCCGCCACACAGCTCCCCCCAGAATCCGCTTAGGAGGTGTGGACGAGACAGTGCGGCGGTCTGATGGGCCGGCCGGAGCAGCTCTTGTAGGACGCCGGTGGACGTGCAACGGCCGGGCGTGGAGCAGCCGGGTGAACCGGCTTGAGGGCAGGTCGGCCGCGTGGAGGTGGACGAGCTACAGGGACCTGCTCCCCGGGCTCCGAGTGTGCTGGCTTGAGTCGGTCCACCGACACTTTTTCGGTCCTGTCGCCCACTTGCAGGGTGAAAAATTTGTCCCCCGCCTGTAGCACCTTGTAGGGCCCGTCGTACGGGGGTTGAAGGGGTCCGCGGTGGGCGTCGTGCCGGACAAAAACAAACCGTGCCTGGTGCAGGCTTAGTGGGACGTGTGAGGTGGATTCGCCGTGTCGGGCAATGGGCGAACTGCAGCGCCGGTGAGGCGAAGTCGTGGCGTTGCTGGTCGGCTGACCAGGGTGTCGTGGCGGTGGGCAGGAACTCGCTGGGTACGCGCAGCGGCTGACCGTACACGAGCTCTGCTGCCGATGCGTGGAGGTCTTCTTTAACCGCGGTGCGCAGGCCGAGGAGGACCCACGGAAGTCGGTTGGTCCAGGCGCCGTCTTGGAGGCTGGCTCGAAGAGATGCCTTCAAGGATCTGTGGAACCGCTCACACAGTCCGTTGGCTTGGGGGTGGTACGCTGTGGTGTGGTGAATGGTCACCCCGAGATTGCGTGCGACGGCGGTCCAGAGTTCAGAGGTAAATTGCGGACCTCTGTCCGACGTCATGTCGGAGGGGACGCCGAACCGTGCGACCCAGGTGCTGACGAAGGCTCTGGCGATGTCGGCGGTGGTGGTAGAGGTCAGTGGAATTGCCTCAGGCCAGCGTGTGGTGCGGTCAACGATGGTCAGCAAGTGCGTGTGGCCTTGCGACGGCGGCAGGGGCCCGACGATGTCCACGTGGATGTGGTCGAATCTCCGCGAGGGGACAGTAAACGCCTCGAGGGGTGCTTTCATGTGTTGCTGTACCTTGGCCCGTTGGCAGGCTAGGCAGGAGTTGGCCCAAGTACGCACATCCTTGCGAAGGCCGCGCCAGACAAAGCGGTTGGCTACCAATTTGATGGATGCGCGGGCGCCGGGGTGGGAGAGGTTGTGGAGAATGTCGAATACCCGGCGGCGCCAGGACGACGGGCCGAGGTTGACATAGGGATATGTCGCACTTGACCGTGACTGCGGTCGGGCCACAGGCGACGTCGGCCAGGCGTAGCCCTGGTAGGTTGGTGGGTGCGGAGAGCAGATCAGGGTCAGTGATCTGGTCTGCTGCGAGTTGAGCGTAGTCGACTGCCAGGTGTGCGGCGTGGATGGCGGGGCGGGAGAGGCAGTCGGCTACCACATTGTCTCGGCCGGAGACGTGTTGGATGTCCGTGGTGAACTCGGACACTGCCGCGAGCTGGCGCTGCTGCCTGGCTGACCAGGGGTCAGTTGTCTTTGCCATTGCGAATGTCAGGGGCTTGTGGTCGACAAACGCCGTGAAGGGGTGGCCCTCAAGCAAAAACCGGAAATGGCGGACCGCCAGGAACAGCGCGAGGAGCTCGCGGTCGAAGGTGCTGTACTTGACCTCCAGGGGGCGTAGTTGGCGGCTGAAGAAGGCAAGTGATTGCCAGGCGAAGTCGACCCACTGCTCATACACGGCGCCGACCGCGTGGTCGGAGGCGTCCGTGGTGAGCGCTACCCTGGCATTGGGCCGTGGGTGCGCGAGCAGGGTGGCGTTGGCGAGCGCGGTCTTGGTGGAATAGATGGCGGCGGACGCGTCTGCCGTCCATTCGACCGCCATCTTGCCGCTCCTGCCCTGGAGGGCTTCATACAGGGGCCTCATGAGGGACGCCGCTTTGGGGATGAAGCGGTTATAGAAATTCACCATCCCGAGGAACTCCTGGAGGCCTTTGATGGTGGTGGGGCGGGGAAATTGTTGGACAGCCTGCACCTTGGTGGGCAGGGGAATGGCCCCAGCATGGGTGATGTGGTGGCCGAGGAAGTCGATCTTGTCCAGGCCGAACTGGCATTTGGCTGGGCTGAGGATGAGCCCGTGGTCGCTGAGGCGCCCGAACAGGATGCGAAGGTGTTCGAGGTGTTCCTGCTTGGAGGAACTGGCTACCAGGATGTCGTCCAGGTAGACGAACAGGAACTTCAGGTCCCGAAGGACCGAGTCCATGAGCCGTTGGAATGCCTAGGCCGCGTTTTTGAGGCCGAAGGGCAACCGCAGGAACTCGTACAGGCCGAAGGGGGTGATTACGGCCGTCTTGGGGACGTCCGCGGGGTGGACGGGGACTTGGTGGCAGCCGCGCACCAGGTCGACCTTGGAAAAGACTGAGCGGCCGGCCAGTCTAGCCGAGAAGTCCAGAATGTGCGGCACGGGGTACCGATCAAGGGTGGCGGCGTCATTGAGGCGGCGGTAATCCCCGCAGGGGCGCCAACCTCCGCCTGGTTTGGGGGCGATGTGGAGTGGGGAGGCCCAGGGACTGTTGGAGCGGCGGATGATGCCGAGCTGTTCCATGGTGGCAAACTCGGTCCGCGCGATCTCCAGTTTGGCCGGGTCCAGCCTGTGGGCGTGGGCGTACACTGGGGGGCCTGTGGTGGGGATGAAGTGTTCCACCCCGTGTTTGGCAGCCTCCGCGGAGAGGGTCGGATTGGTAAGGGCCGGTAATTCGGCTAGGAGTGCCGAGTAGTCATCCGTGGCCCGGGCGTGGCACTGTGACGCCATGTCAGCGGGTTGACGGGGGGCCATGGCGCCCAGGATGGGGGACATGGTGTTCATGTCCACGAGGCGGTGACAAGGGATGTCTACCAGTAAGCCGTGGGCACACAGGAAATCTGCGCCAATGAGGAGGGAGAGCACCTTGGCAGTGATGAACTCCTATCGGTAGCGGTGACCAGCGAGGTCGAGGGTGACTGTCCGGGTGCCATACGTCCGGATTTCCGAGCCGTTAGCAGCAGCCAGCGCCGGTCCTCGTTCGCCCTTTTGGATGTCGAGGGAGGAGGCCGGGATGATGCTGTGCTGAGCCCCAGTGTCGCACAGGAACCGGTGGCCGGTTTTGTCATCCGTGACGAACAGCAGGGAGCCCGCGTGGCCCATGGCCATCGCGGGGGCTGGAACGGGGGCGGACTTGAAAGAGCAGGGAGCTGTGCACCGTTGTGCCCTGGCGCCGAACCGTGCGTGGTAGTAACAGTGGCCCGGGTTAGTGGGGCGTGAAGGCCCTGTGGGCCTGGTGACAGGCCCTTGTGGCCGTGTGCTGGATGGTGAGGGGCGCGCCCAGGCATTGGCTGCCAGGTCCGGAGTGACGTCGCGGCTGGAGTGAGCGGACAGCAGCTTGTCGGCCTCATCGGCCAGGGCTTCCAGGTTCGTGAGGCCGGACGCCACGATTGCTGGGCGGATGCTGAGAGGGAGCTGGCGGATGAACAGCGTGCGGAAGAGGGATCCGGGTGGGCTCTCGTCGGTGAGGGAGAGCATGTGGGAGAGGAGGTCTGACGGTGAGGCATCACCGAGGCCTGGAAGGTCGAGGAGGTGGCAGTTTCGCTGATATGCCGAGGCCGTAAATTTTTTAAGGAGCGCTGTTCTGAGATGTGCGAACTTGCCTTCCTCTGGTGGGTTCTGCAGCGTTGTCCAAACCTTGGAAACTGCAGCGCTACTGAGTGATGTGACGAGATAGTCGTACTTCGTCCCATCTGTGGTGATATTTCGCAGCCGGAAGCGAGATTCAGCTTGGAGAAACCAGGCTTCAGGCTGGTTTTCCCAAAACTCCGGCAGTTTCACGGAAACTGCGTTCGTGTCCGCCATTGCAGTGCTTGGAATACGTTCTGAGCGTCGGGGTCACCAATGTTGAGGCTGCCGCGAAACACGAATGGAGGCTGAATCCATATGTGGAAAACCAGAAAACTTTTATTCACTGTATGGCACACAAAATGGCTGAGAGAGCTGCTCCCAGAATTCTCTGCTAAAAACTCCCAGAATTCTCTGGGTAAAACCTGAGGCCCCGCCCCCTTCTGCCTTAAAGGTAATGTGCCTTAAAGGGGAAGGTGCTGGAACTTTGTTCACAGACGGAAGAGTGGATTATGCCCGTTTTAGGTGGCGATCCGCCACACACTCATAATATGAAAGTGTTGCATGTAAACAGTGTTTTAATAATGCTTTTAAGGACCTGTACTTTGTCTTCATTGCTGCCGTAACAGAAAATGATGTTTCACAAATGTATGTTGTTGGGAAAGGTAGCAGCACTCTCATTGCTTCTTTTACCAATTCTGGGTACTGATTGGCGAAAGAACCAAAGGCGACATGAGGAAAAAAAATTTTACACAGCGAGTTGTTGTGATCTCAATACACCGCCTGAAAGGGTAGTGGAAGCAGATTCAATAGTAACTTTCAATAGGGAATTGGACAAATACTTGAAGGGAAAACATTTGCAGGACTATGGGAAAACAGCGGGGGAATGTGGCTAGTTGGATAGCTCTACCAAAGAGCCAGTACAAGCCCAATGGGCCGAATGGCTTCCTTCGGTGCTGTATCATTTGATGATAATGGAGGTACTTGTCATGCCATCAGTCATGAAAGGTGCATTGTATGAAAATGCATTGAGCACTGATACTTTCCCATCTGTAATTTGGGTTTAACCGAAGTTTTTGCACTGTGGATTGCTTTAATTGTACACTGGTTTTTCACAAGGAAGATTTAAATATATTTAAACTCATTTCTATTGTTTCAGAGTATCAGTGGGAGCAGGAGCCGAGCCCGGGAAGGGATTATGTACCGGCTCTATTGGGGAGTGTACTAACTGTATTGGGGAGAGAACTGACTGTACTGGGGGGTGTACCGACTGTATCGGGATGTGGGCGTCGCTGGCAAGGCCAGCATTTATTACCCATCCCTAATTGCCATCGAGAAGGTGGTGGTGAGCCGCCTTCTTGAACCGCTGCAGTCCGTGTGGTGAAGGTACTCCCACAGTGCTGTTAGGGAGGGAGTTCCAGGATTTTGACCCAGCGACGATGAAGGAACGGTGATATATTTCCAAGTCAGGATGATGTGCAACTTGGAAGGGAACTTGCAGGTGATGGTGTTCCCATGGGCCTGCTGCCCTTGTCCTTCTAGGTGGTAGAGGTCGTGGGTTTGGGAGGTGCTGTTAAAGAAGCCTTGGTGAGTTGCTGCAGTGCATCTTGTAGATGGTACACACTGCAGCCATGGTGCGCCGGTGGTGGAGGGAGTGAATGTTTAAGGTGGTGGATGGGGTGCCAATCAGATGGGCTGCTTTGTCCTAGATGGTGTCAAGCATCTTGCGTGTTGTTGGAGCTGCACTCATCCAAGCAAGTGGAGAGTATTCCATCACACTCCTGACTTGTGCCTTGAAGATGATGAAAAGGCTTTGGGGAATTAGCAGGTGAGACACTCGCCACAGAATCTTGAGCCTCTGACCCGCGCTTGTTGCCACAGTATTTATGGGGCTGGTCCAGTTAAGTTTCTGGTCAATGGTGACCCACAGGCTGTTGATGGTGGGGATTCGGTGATGGTCAAGGGGAGGTGGTCAGACTCTCACTTGTTGGAAATAGTCATTGCCTGGCACTTGTGTGGCGCGAATGTTACTTGCCACTTATCAGCCCAAGCCTGAATGTCATCCAGGTCTTGCTGCATGTGGGCATGGGCTCCTTCATTTTCTGAGGAGTTGCGAATGGCACTGAACACTGTGCAGTCATCAGCAAACATCCCCACTTCTGACCTTATGTTGAGGGAAGGTCATTGATGAAGCAGCTGAAGATGATTGGGCCTAGGACACTGCCCTGAGGAACTCCTGCAACGACGTCCTGCGGCTGTGATGATTGACCTCCAACAACCACAACCATCTTACTTTCTGCTAGGTATGCTCCAGCCAGTGGAGAGTTTTCTCCCCGACTCCCATTGACTTCAATTTTACTAGGGCTCCTAGATGCCACACTCATACAGACAAATGCTGCCTTGAAGTCAAGGGGAGTCACTCTCACCGCACCTCTGAAATTCAGATCTTTTGTCCATGTTTGGATCAAGGCTCTAATGAGGTCTGGAGCTGAGTGGTCCTTGCAGAACACAAACTGAGCATCAGTGAGCAAGTTATTGGTGAGTAGGTGCTGCTTGATAGCACTGTCGACAACACCTTCCATTACTTTGCTGATGATTGAGAGTAGATTGATGGGGCAGTAATTGGCTGGATTGGATTTGTCCTGCTTTTTGTGGACAGGATATACCTGGGCAGTTTTCCAAATTGTTGGGTGGATGCCAGTGTTGTAGCTGTACTATAGCAGCTTGGCTAGAGGCACAGCTAGTTCTGGAGCACAAGTCTTCAGTGCGACAACCGGGATGTTGTCGGGGCCCATAGCCTTTGCTGTATCCAGTGCGCTCAACCGTTTCTTGATATCACGTGGAGTGAATTAAATTGGCTAAAGACTGGCTTCTGTGATGGTGGGGACCTCAGGAGAAGGCCAAGATGGATCAGCCACTCGGCACTTCTGGCTGAAGATGGTTGCAAACGCTTCAGTCTTGTCTTTTGCACTCACGTGCTGGGATCCGCCATCATTGAGGATGGGGATATTCATGGAGCCTCCTCCTCCCGTTAGTTGTTTAATGGTCCATTGCCATTCATGACTGGATGTGGCAGGACTGCAGAGCTTTGATCTGATCCGTTGATTGTGGGATCGCTTCGCTCTGTCTATAGCTTGCTGATTCTGATGTTTAGCATGCATGTAGTCCTGTGTTGCAGCTTCCCCAGGTTGGCACCGCATTTTTAGGTAAGCCTGGTGTTGCTCCTGGCATGCTTTTCTGCACTCCTTATTGAACCAGGGTTGGTCCTCTGGCTTGTTGGTAATGGTAGAGTGAGAGAAATGCCAGGCCATGAGGTTACAGATTGTGATGGAATACAATTCTGCTGCTTTAGCACAGTGGTAGTGCCACACATCACAATGGATGGAGCGTGTCCTCAGTGTGAAGATGGGACTTCGTCTCCACAAGGACTGTGTGGTGGTCACTGCTACCAATGCTGTCATGGACAGATGCATCTGCGACAGGTAGATTGGCGAGAACGAGGTCAAGTAGATTTTTCTTGTTGGTTCTCTCACTGCCTGCCGCAGGCCCAGTCTGGCTGCTATGTCCTTCAGGACTCGGTCAGCTCAGTCAGTAGTGGTGCTACCGAGTCACTCTTGGTGATGGACATAGAAGTCCCCCACCCAGCGTACATTCCGTGCCCTTGCTACCCTCAGTGCTTTTTCCAAGTGGTGTTCAACATGGAGGAGTACTGATTCATCAGCTGAAGGAGGGCGGTAGATGGTAATCAGCAGGAGGATTCCTTGCTCATGCTTGACCTGAAGCCATGAGATTTCATGGGGTCCGGTGTCAATGTTGAGGACTCCTAGAGCCACTCCCTCCCGACTGTACACCACTGTGCCGCCACCCCTGGTGGGTCTGTCCTGCCGGTGGGACAGGACATACCCAGGGATGGTGATGGAGGAGTTTGGGACATTGGCTGAAAGGTATGGTTCTGTGAGTACGACTGTCAGGCTGTTGCTTGACTAGTCTGTGGGACAGCTCTCCCAATTTTGGCACTAGTCCCCAGATGTTAGTGAGCAGGGTCAACCTGTTGTGTCCGAAGCTGGTGCCTAGGTCGATGCCAGGTGGTCCGTCCGGTTTTATTCTTATTATTGTTTCTCGCAGTTTGTTACAACTGAGTGGTTTTCTAGGCCATTTCAGAGGGCAGTTAAGAGTCAATCACATTGCTGTGGGTCTGGAGTCACATATAGGCCAGACCAGGTAAGGATGGCAGATTTCCTTCCCTAAAGGACATTAGTGAACCAGATGGGTTTTTACGACAATCCGATAGTTTCATGGTCACCATTACTGATATTAGTTAAATAAATCTGGAATAAAAAGCTAACTGAATTTAAATTCCCCAGCTGCCGTGGTGGGATTTGAACTCACATCTCTGGATCATTAGTTCAGGCCTCTAGATTACTAGTCCAGTAACATAACCACAATGCTACTGTAGCGGGCAGTGTACCAGCTCTACCGGGGAGTGCACCGACTGTACCGGGGAGTGCGCCGACTGTACCGGGGAGTGCGGCGACTGTACCGGGGAGTGCACCGAGTGTACCGGGGAGTGTACCGGGGAGTGCGCCGACTGTACCGGAGAGTGCGCCGACTGTACCGGGGAGTGCGCCAACTGTACGGGGGAGTGTACCGGGAAGTGCACTGACTGTACCGGGGAGTGCGCCGACTCTACTGGGGAGTGCGGGGAGTGTACCGGGGAGTGCGCCGACTGTACCGGGGAGTGCGCCGGCTCTACCGGGGAGTGCGCCGGCTCTACCGGAGAGTGTACCGGTGAGTGCGCCGACTGTATCGGGGAGTGCGCCGGATCTACCGGGGTGTGCGCCAGCTTTACCGGGGAGTGCGCCGACTCTACCGGGGTGTGCGCCAACTCTACCGGGGAGTGCGCCGGCTCTACCGGGCAGTGCGCTGAATACCGGGGAGTGCGCCGGCTCTACCGGGGAGTGCGCCGACTCTACCGGAGAGTGTACCGGGGAGTACAGCGACTGTACCGGGGAGTGCACCAACTGTGCCGGGGAGTGCACCGACTGTACCGGGGAGTGTGGCGGGGAGTGCACCAACTGTACCGGGGAGTGTGCCGGGGAGTGCACCGACTGTACCGGAGAGTGCGCCGACTGTACCGGGGAGTGCGCCAACTGTACCGGGGAATGTACTGGGGAGTGCGCCGACTGTACCGGGAAGTGCGCCGACTGTACTGGGGAGTGCGCCGACTGTACTGGGGAGTGCACCGACTGTACCGGAGAGTGCGCCGACTGTACCGGGGAGTGTACCGGGAGTGCGCCGACTGTACCGGGGAGTGCGCCGACTGCACCGGGGAGTGCGCCGACTGTACCGGGGAGTGTACCGGGGAGTGCGCCGACTGTACCGGAGAGTGCGCCGACTGTACCGGAGAGTGCGCCGACTGTACCGGGGAGTGCGCCGACTGTACCGGGGAGTGCGCCGACTGTACCGGGGAGTGCGCCGGCTCTACCGGAGAGCGCGCCGACTGTACCGGGAAGTGCGCCGGTTGTACCGGGGAGTGCGGGGAGTGTACCGGGGAGTGCGCCGACTGTACCGGAGAGTGCGCCGATTGTACCGGGGAGCGCACCGGAGAGTGCGCCGACTGTACCGGGGAGTGCGCCGGGCTCTACCGGAGAGCACGCCGACTGTACCGGGGAGCGTGCCGACTGTACCGAGGAGCGCGCCGCCTGTACCGGGGAGCGCGCCGCCTGTACCGGGGAGCGCACCGACTGTACCGGGGAGCGCGCCGACTGTACCGGGGAGTGCGCCGACTGTACCGGGGAGTGTACCGGAGAGTGCGCCGACTGTACCGGGGAGTGCGCCGGCTCTACCGGAGAGCACGCCGACTGTACCGGGGAGCGTGCCGACTGTACCGAGGAGCGCGCCGCCTGTACCGGGGAGCGCGCCGCCTGTACCGGGGAGTGCGCTGACTCTACCGGGGAGTGTACCGGGGAGTGCACCGACTGTACCGGGGAGTGCACCGACTGTACCGGGGAGCGTACCGTCTGTACCGGGCTCCAACTCACCTTTTCTTTCTTCAGTGAGGCCGACAGATGGCGCCCGCAGCTCGAGTCCACGGACTCTCACTCTCCGTTTGGCCAAGTTGAAGCATCAGGGTCCTGGCCGCAGCAACCATGAGCCGCCTTTTGCCGCTTCAATGAGTCCCGAAAGAAGTTGAGCAGTATCCTGACCTGCCGCGCCCCTCCCTCCACTGTCTGTTCTGCCGGCTGCCTCTATCTGACTGCCGCAACCAACCCCCACCAGGCATCCTGCGCCAGAGTTTGGGGATGACAACACTTAGCAACTGCGAACACTTAACCATGAACACTTCAGAAGCCATTTCCATGCCATAGATTCCAAATGGCTTTTCTGTCAACCAGATCCTGAATAGGGTGTACTAAATAAATAACTTTCAAATTATTTTGCGGAACCCCTGGAAAGTGTCTATGGACCCCTAGGAGTCCACAGTAACATTCCCTTTCAGCCTCACGGCCGCGCAGCAATCTACAAGTCTCGCGCAGGCAGCTCAACATCATTATAATGGAGAAAACCGTACATGTGCGGTAATTTGAAGGGGCCGCGCACCCAAAAAACATTAGCGAGAACATCGTTCCACGGACCCCAGTTTGAGAACCAGATGCTGCAGATCACACTCACCTCCATGTTGGTAGACTCCATAGAAAGCCTGAAGGTAGTCTTGGAGTGAGATCTTGGTTGCCAGATAATGCAAGGACGTTTGGAGACAAATGCACATAACCACCACATGCAGTACAATGAGTGGTCAATTGAAACACACCAAACGTACTGCACCCTATACATGATCTACATATTCCACCCCTCCTTACCTGCTGAGTGCTCAAAAGGGCGTGGCTAAAGAGGTATATACCTTCTGATCCTCCTCACAAATCCCAAACGCTATGAACAACTGTCTGGGACACTACAGAGGCCATGTGATCTTGTCAAACCTACTCCATGCTTGCTCCTGGGGATTGAGGGCCCCCTATAATGCACAGACCAGCACAATTTTCATTGCTAATGGCAAGAAGATACACCCCCCGTGTCTATGGGACATGTCAAGATAAATTCTCCAGTCCCAGCATCGAAGAAGTGGGCACAACGAACTTCATGACTACCAATTTGGTTGGAGGAGGGCCACATTAAGACTTCTGTGGCCCATCTTATTAACATTAAAGAAGTAAGCTCCCATCTGGGTCAAAATCCTGGAACTCCCTCCCTCACAGCACTATTGCAGTACCTTCACCACATGGATTGCAGCAGTTCAAGAAGGCAGCTCACCACCACATTCTCAAGGGCAATTAGGGATGGCCAATAAATGCTGGCCTTACCAGCGACACCCACATCCCATGAACGAATTTAAAAAAAGCATTGTAGCTCCTGCTCTGAGAACTCATGATTTTATGGGTGAGGGATTTGACATGCTGCAGGTTTTAAACGGAGACAGGTTTCTGACAGGCAATACATGTTGGAGTAGTGCAGTTGCCAGTTTTGAGGTTCTGTTGGAGCAAGTGCATTGCAGGAGGGCAGCTATTTTTGCTACCTAAGAGTGGTTCAAAGTGCCTGGAAGGATGCCAATGCACACAGTAACTCCCAAAGAACATGCGTTCATGAGCATTATGAAGTTCAAAGATCCTAGCTGGTCTGTTGAGGTTGATCGAAGCATGACAACATTCTCTTCTGTGGAAAACCAAAGTATGCATGGTGCATTGCAGTCCCCTCATACTGCCATTCACCCATGTGAATGCTTATCATGCATGACCATTTTGCCACAAGATACCTTTGACACCCTCAACAGCTACCTACAATGCTGCCTTCTGTCACATGCATAACCATTACTAACAGAGACGGGCCACAGCAATTACCGGCACCCGAGTTCTTTTGAAGAGGTGGCACTTGGGCTACTTGGTACAGAGACTGTAAAAGGTGTGAGGTTCCCAACCCCCAATCTGAGAGCTAGAAATATTTTTATCATCCTCTTTATTCTCATTCTATCTATTTACGCATTAATTCATTGCTCCGGTGGCTTCATGTGCTTAGTTGTACCTGTTCTTGACTAGAGCCCCTGGATGTCTCACATGTCATTTGCCGTGTCTGCAAAGGGTATCAATAGTCTCCTAGCAGCTGACCTTGCAATCTTCTTTGTGATTCAAATAATGTTTGCACACTTGATTATCTGAAGATGAAAGCTACTGCCAGAGTAGCAGGCAATGACATGCATGATCCTGTGCTCATGGTCACACACAAGCCGCACACTGAAGGAGTATCATGCCTCTCCATTCCTGAAGACACAGGACTTGTGGGCAGGTGCCCACAGGACCACACGTGTTCATCTCTGATCCCCTGAACTTGAGGGAATCCTGCTGTATCATAGTGCAGTGATTTTGCTCACAGTACAGTGATGTTGCTGCTGATTGTCCATGGGTAAGGAGATCAATTGATTGGCTCTAACGAACAGTGAGTGCATCAGTCACGTGTTGTGTACACTTGTGGATGATAGACTGGAAGATGTGGGTCATGTCTTCTGTGGGTGTCTGGAAGGATACTAATGCACAGAAACTGATAACTGTGCTCATTTTCATTGAAATTTGCAGTGCCACGTCTGAGGTGAAGCAATGCCAGAGGTCTTCTTGAAACATGCAACACAACTTTGTCACAGCCTCCGTGCTGATGTACAGCCTTCTGAGGCACTGTTCCTCAGATAAATTGAGGTACTATTACCCCAGTTGATATTTGTGGCTTGATGAGTAGTTTGTGTTGCTGGGCATCCTTCCTTTGCTCCTCTTCTTCTTCCAGGAAACATAAATACAGTGGGATTCCCATCTGGAACTCCATATTTACATTTTCAAAATAAGAGTAAAGAGATAGATGCAAACTGCAAAGTTTCAAGAGGGCAAACAAATGAAAAATAACCTTTTAAAAAAACCTATTTCAAAGTGAGGCTGCAGAGTCCTACAACTCTCACTAGTGCAGCTTTAAGAGAGGTTTACCCTTTATACGGTCCAAAATGTTGGCCCCCTTTTTCAATTGGTGTCAATTGTACTTCAGTTGCAAAATCTGAAAGTACATCAGCATCTCATTATGCTGCTCATTATAACATTAAAATCAGCATCACATTTGGCTTTTTGCAAGACTGCTGAGTGCTCACTTTTTGCCCAACTAGATTTGTTGGGGCAGCACGAAATGGGCGGAGAATCAGCATTTCCAAACTTTGCCCATGCTTCCAACACCAACATTGACTTTACACCAGCGCTGCTGGCATAAAGCAGTGGAAGATGTTCTCTATCATAAACTAATCAGAGTGAGTGATTTTCAGCCTGGAAAGGACCAACCACCTTGCTAGAGCTTGTACAATAAGACCCCCTTCCATAAACAACACATGCCAATAGACAGTAAAATGGGAATACATCCTCAGCTGTTCTAAGTGCCACAGCAATAACAACCTAACCAAATGCTGCTCCTGGACAAGGTAGGGTAGCCTTTGCGCTCCAATGCCCAACTACTTGCCCGTCCATGGGACATCACTAAAAAACACCCTGATTGAAACATGTCACACTACATCAATATCAAAATATACACATCACCAACACATATATCATGGCAAAATTCTAAAAAAAATTAAATGATTTACTTATAATAGATCACCGACACAGAAAACAATTCTCTGCGTCTATTTTGACACTATCGATCATCTACCTTTCTTTGTCCTCTTCTCAGAGTTCTCTCCTCAGTGTATCTCTATTATTGCTTTTGGTTTTAGCATTTAATGCAAAATCATATCCAATTATACAATGATCACCACTAGAAAAAAATATGTTCTCCAACTTCCAGGTTAATGATCAGTTCTGGTTGGACTGTTCAACAGTAAATCTAATACAGCATCTGTTCTAACAATCTTTATCATATTTATTAAGTAGCAGCCATTTATTACCTCTATTATATTGCCAGTACTTTCATTTGTCCCTTCCAGCTGTCACTGGCCTGTCCATTTCACTTCTGAACAATCAGTATACTTGTCAGTGCAAAGATTCTAGCAATAAAATTTGATGTACTAGGAGTGCTACTAATATTATTGCACTGACACTTCTGCGACTAATAGAAAACTTGTCAGAAAAGCCTAAAGGTTTAAATGGGTACCAGAAAGTGATTACAAGCCAGCAATTTAATGGAGGTCTTTCAGATGCCAACAAAATACCAAGGGGCAAAACTCAAAGCAGTTTATAAATGTCACCTGTATTCAGAAATTAGATCACAGTCATGGAATTGCTTCTCAATATCTGTTATCATTTAGAAGGGGTAATTTTCTGACTTCACACTCCTGGCCGGAACAGAAATTTGGCTGCACACTGCACATGGGGGTAGAAATTGGTATGTGCTGCGTCTGATTTTCAGGTGTAAAATGGGCGCAAAGCATACCAATTTAGCAGTAGGACTGCTTGAATCCAATCTGCACAGGGGTGGTCACACTACTAAATTCTTTGAGCCATTTTTTGTGTGTCCTGGCAGATGCCTAAAACAAAGCAAACTACGTAGGTATGAGGGGCAAGTTAGCTAAGGTACATTGGGAAACTAGATTAAAAGATATGACATTGCATAAGCAATGGCAAACATTTAAAGAAACAATTCATAATTCGCAACAAATAAACATCCCCTTAAGGAATTAAAACCCCTATGGGAAAATTGGTCCAACCGTGGCTAACAAGAGAAGTTAAAGATAGTATTACATTAAAGGAACGAGGCTTATAATGTTGCCAAAAAGAGTAGTCAGCCTGAGGATTGAGAGGATTTTAGAATTCAGCAAAGGATGACAAAGAAATTGATGAAGAGAGAGAAAATAGAATGAGAGTAAACTAGCAAGTGACATGAAAACAAATTGTAAAAGCTTCTATAGGTATGTAAAAGGAAGAGATTAGTGAAAGTAGACGTAGGTCCCTTACAGGCTGAGACAGGAGAAATTATAATAGGGAATAAGGAAATGGCAGAGACATTAAACAAATACTTTGTATCTGTCTTCACTGAAGACACAAAAAACATTCCGGAAATAGTGGGGAACCAAGGGTCTAGAGAGAATGGGGAACTTAAAGAAATTAGTATTAGTAAAGAAATAGTACTGGAGAAATTAATGGGACTAAAAGCCGACAAATCCGCTGAACCTGATAGCCTACATCCTAGGGTTTTAGAAGAGGTGGCTACAGAGATAGTGGATGCATTGGTTTTGATCTTTCAGAAATCCCTAGATTCTAGAAAGGTCCCCGCAAATTGGAAGGTAGCAAATGTAACTCTGCTATTTAAGAAAGGAGGTAGAGAGAAAACAGGGATCTATAGGCCAGTTAGCCTGACATCAGTAGTAGGGAAAAATGCTAGAATCTATTAATAGGAATGTGGTAAACAGGACACTTCAAAAATCATAATATGATTGGGCAGAGTCATCATGGATTTATGAAAGGGAAATCGTGTTTGACAAATCTATTAGAGTTTTTTGAGGTTGTAACTAGCAGGGTAGATAAGGGGGAACCAGTGGATGTAGTGTATTTGGATATTCAGAAAGCATTCGATATTGTGCCACACAAGAGGCTATTACACAAAATTAGGGCTCATGGGATTGGGGGTAATATATTAGCATGGGTTGATTAACGGACAGAAAATAGAGAGTAGGAATAAACGAGTCATTTTCAGGTTGGCAGGCTGTAATTAGTGGGGTACCGTATGGATCAGTGATTGGGCCTCAGCTATTTACAATCTATATCAATGACTTAGATGAGAGGACCGAGCGTAATGTATCCAAATTTGCTGATGATACAAAGCGAGGTGGGAAAGTAAGTTGTGAGGAGGATGCAAAGAGGCTCCAAAAGGATATAGGCAGGTTAAGTGAGTGGGCTAGAACATGGCAGATGGAATATAATGTGGAGAAATGTGAAGTTATCTACTTTGGTAGAAATAGCAGAATATTTTTTGAATGGTGAGAGATTGGGAAACACTGGTATTCAGAGGGACCTGGGAGTCTTTGTACATGAATCACAGAAAGTTAACACGCAGCTACAGCAAGCAATTACGAAAGCAAATAGTATGTTAGCCTTTATTACAAAAGGATTGGAGGATAAGAATAAAGAAGTCTTACTGCAATTATATAGGGCCTTGGTGAGACCACACCTGGAGTACTGTGTACAGTTTTGGTCTCATTGAAACGAATAAAATTCTTAAGGGGCTTCACAGGGTAGATGCTGGGAGGATGTTTCCCCTGGCTGGGGAGTCTACAACTAAGGGTCACAGTCTCAGAAAAAAGGGTTGGCCATTTAGGACTGAGAGGAGGAGAAATTTCTTCACTCAAAGGGTTGTGAATCTTTGGAATTCGTTACCCCAGAGAGCTGTGGATGCTCAGTCGTTGAGTATATTCAAGACAGAGATCGATAGATTTTTGGACACTAAGGGAATCAAGGGATATGGGGATAGTGCGGGAAGGTGGAGTTGGGGTAGAAGATCAGCCATGATCTTTTCTCTCTCTCACATGGCAGCTGTCGATCATTCTGCCATTGCCATTTACACTTCATCTAGAGTCATCTTTTGTTTCTTAACTTGTCCCATTACCATCTTCTTTTGCCTTGCACCATCATCCCTTTTGTCTCTTAATCTCTCCTGCCTTCCATCCTATCACAGACCTTCCCTTTTATTCTTTCCTCCCCTCCCCCATTTTCCTGCCCCTACACTTGCTTAAAAACCTATTCCATTTCCAATTTTTTCCAGTTCTGACGAAGGGTCATCGACCTGAAATGTTAACTCTGTTTCTCTCTCCACAGATGCTGCCTGACCTGCTGAGTACTTCCAGCATTTTCTGTTCTTATTTCAGATTTCCAGCATCCGCAGTATTTTGCTTTAGCATCTTTTTAGACTCATGTTCTATAACTCTATTTATTCCCTTACCATCAATGCCCTCCCTTACTTTATTCTTTCCTATGCTCTCTTTTCCTGTTTTGTTTATATTTAGGCTGGTTATGTTTCCCCCCATCTTACTAGTTTAAAGCCTTTGTCACCTCCCTATTTACCCTTTCCGCTAGGACAAGGGTCCCATCTCGGTTCAGGTGGAGCCCATCCCATGGGTACAGCTCCTTCCTGTCCCAGAACTGATGCCAGTGTCCCATAAAAAGGAACCCCTCATTTCCACACCAGCCCTTTAGCCATGTGTTAATTCTCCTGATCTGTCTGCTTCTATGCCAATTTGCATGTGGCTCGGGCAACAATCCAGAGATTATTACCCTCGATGTCCTGCTTTTTAATTTAGAGGCCAGCTCCTGATACTCTTTCAGCAGGACCTCCTCCCTGTTCCTACCTATGTCGTTTGTTCCAACATGGACCACAACAACTGGATTTACCCCCTCCCTTTCCAAGCTCCTCCCTTTCCGCCGTGAGATATCCCTTACCCTGGCACCGGATAGGCAACACACCCTTCGGGATTCTCATTCTTGGTTGCAGAGGACGCTATCTATCCCCCTAATTATAGAGTCTCCTATCACACTAATGAGAGACATATATTGCCAGTATGTGTGATAAGAGGTTTTAATAACTGATGTTTGTGAATTTTGAATAAACATATTTTGTTCTAATGAGAGATTTATAATAACAGATTGTTACCATGAGAAGATTGCAGTTACAGAATTTATTATAATGGCAACCTTTTAGTGTTTTTACAATGCATAGTTTGTGACAATAAATTTTTACATAATAAACTCTTATTACAAACTATTTGTTATGATGAGTAGTCTGCACTGATTATTATAATGAGAAGTTTGTAATAGCAAAAATTGGCACAATTTGTTTTAAAAGGAGGTTTGTAATAAGCGTTTGTTGTTACGAGAGAACGATAGAATTTTTTTCGGAGTCACGTATAACTGTATAAAGGGGAGACAAAGAAAGGTCCCCGGTATTCCCGTTGAGTTTACCCAGAATTTCACATTGGGAGTATTGGATTGGCAATTGGCTAAGAGTCAGGAAGTGAAAGGAGCATCGCCCTACATGATCCCAGGTTCGCATACGCACAACAGTGCGCTCCTGGGCTCCGTGGAGGAGTACGCTGTGCAGAACTCTGCAGCGTTTGAAAGGAAGTTCTTGCAGGGAGGATCGTACAAGGTAGGTGCAGATTTCCTTGCGATGTCGGAGGCGTACTACTTAGCTACGCCGCCGACCACAAAATCAGGCCCGATATTTTGTGTAGCGCACTATTCTGTTCATGGTCCGTTTTTGTGCCAGGATTGGATGCCAGTATGGACAACATGGGCTGGATTTTGAATGACCCGTGGAGTCGGGTTTGGAGGCGTGAGGGGGGTTAAATTTGCGGGGTCGGGGGTCCCGACCCCATCCCGCCTCCACACAATTTTGACAAAATCAGTCGCGGGATCCCGACTCCGTCCCGCCTCCAAGAGGCGGGAGAGGCCATTAAAGCCCTTAACAAGCCCTAAATTGGCTCTGTAATGCCATTTTGAAACGTTTTAGCTAGTTTAACACTTTTCCGACGTGAAGTACGCCTGGTGTGAAACACTCCAGTGAAACCTGGCGGGAGCACAAGTGGATAGCTGACTATCAGCTGCAGGTCCACTATTACAACGGAGATGTGATGAAGATAGTAGTAGTATTAGGTGTGAAAGTTGCCTCTGATGCTGCTGCATTGAATGTCTTCAGATCTCTCTCTCTCTCTCTCTCTCTCATATATTCATCCAGGTCCACTCATCAAAAGCAAGCCAGGCAGGTCCTCTCTCACCAACAGCCAGACAGTCTCTGAGAACAGGCAGTCAACAATGATGACATCATCAGAGGTGACTTTCAGACTGAAACCACTAATTAGTTCATGGGTTCCCACATGCTGGAACTCAATTGCCCAATTAAGTGAAAATTGCATCATTCATCCACATTAATCTGGAGTCAGAGGGGGAACACGAAATGCGGATGACACGACCCCCAACCCGACCCCAAAATCCAGCCCCATATATTAGATGTGTACTTCATATCCGTAATGTGAGCTGCCAGTCAAAATGACTGACAACTTCAAGTTAATCAAGAAATAATCTGCAATTGAATTAGAGGAAATTTTATGCCCAGTCGACATTATATTTAATTGCGATGAGCTATATTCAAGAAAGGAAAGGCCTACAGCAGAATCCAGATATATTATTCAATTTAACAAATAGTGCAAATGATCATTATATCTGACTAAGTAGAATAGTCAACGTTAAGTCTCCTGTGATCCTCCAGGTCCCCAGCCTTCAAACAGGATTAAGTATTCAACTATTTCCAATCTAGTTTTACACTCTCTGGCATGCTACATGTTCAACACATAGCTGTGCCTGTTTTCTCAGAGGATTCTGATTTTTTAATTCCTTTTTGTTTTGCTTTACTCCCTTAAAAAATGGCCTCGATTACCCATGTAAACAATCATTACTTCTTCTCTACCAACTATGCTCCTTTGCTTTTCTTCCTGCTCCTCACGTACTTACATTTCTTTTGATTGTGACAACACAATTTGCTCCAGGAGGATCCACATTAAAAACTCAGATAACGAAAGGTATTGAATACGATTCTCTAACATGAGAGAGTTTGTGGAGATCAGTGAGATCCCGAATAACCACACCTGCGATAAGTGTCTGCAGCTCGAGGAACTTCGGCTCAGAGTTGTTGAGCTGGAGTACGAGGTGCAGACATTGCGGGCCATCAGGGAGGGGGAGAGTTACCTGGACACTTTGTTCCAGGAGGCAGTCACACCTCTTAGATTAAGTAGTATTTTTGAGTTGGTCAATGGTCAGCGACAGGAGCGTGTGACTGCGAGTCAGGAAGGTATGGGGACCCAAGATTTTGTGATGGGGGAGCCTCGGCCCTTGTCTTTGACCAACAGGTATGAGGTACTTGCTACCTATGTGGATGAGAACAAGGACTGCAGGATGGATGAGCAAACTGACCATGGCACCATGGTGCAGGAGGCCATTCAAGTGTGGCGAGTGAAAAGGAATGTAGTTGTGGTAGGAAACAGTATAGTCAGGGAAATAGATACTGTTCTCTGCAGCCGCGACTGGGAGTTCCGACGGTTGTGTTGCCTGCCAGGGTTAAGGGTATCTCGTCGCGGCTGGAGAAGAAGTGGGAGGGGGAGGATCCAGTTGTCGTGGTCCACGTAGGAATCAACGACATAAGCAGAACTAGAAATGAGGTTCTGCTGAGGGAATTTGAGGAGCTAGGATCCAAATTATAAAGCAGAACCTTAAAGGTAATAATCTCTGGATTGTTAGCTGAGCCACGCGCAAATTGGCATAGGGTCAAACAGATTAGAGGATTAAATGCGTGGCTCAATGGGCTAGAAATTCGGCTCCTTTGCGCCTGCCGTTAGTGCCTCCAGGGGGCACTAACAGGGCGAAAAGGGCTTATCGCCTGGGGAGAGCGCGAAAAAAGCGCCTCCTGAGAAATTCGGTGAGACGTTGCTGAGGCGCCGTGCGCCGTGACCCCATAGCGCCCCCACGGCAGAAATTTGGCAGTGCTACGTGAGGCTGCCGCGGGCGGTGTCAGCACCAGCCTCGCGGGTCACGAGCCAGGCCGACCCCCGCTCGCGGGGTGGTATTTAAAAGGGAGGTGCGGCCATGACCCATGCCGCCATTTTCTTTTTTGGGCTGACCTCCAAGTCGGCCCCCAGTGGTGTGCCATGGCATGGTCCTGGCCACCATCACACAGTGGGCAGCGGTCGCGGCACCACACCGCCCTGGTGGCCTAATGTGGGCCATCGGCGGCCCTGCAGAGTGCACAAAAGCCCTCCCCTTTAACTAAACAGGAGGGGCGTTGAAACGCGGCAGCACTCTGCAGAGCCTCCACCCCGACATTGCCTCAGTTACCGCCCCACCAGGAAGTGGAGTGCTCGAGATTGCGCTCCACTTCCTGTGTGGGACAGTAAGCCGAATTTAGCAGCCGGTGTGGTACTTCCGCGTCTGGCGCTAAATTCCTGCCTTAACCCGGTTACCGCCCCCCAAACAGGGCCTAACCGAATTTCGCACCCAGAGAGTGGTGTGGGAGGAAGGGCTTTCACTTCATGGGGCACTGGCACCAGTACTGGGGAAAGAGAGAGCTGTTCCGTTTGGACAGGCTCCACTTAAACCGGGCTGGGACCAGTGTCCTGGCGCATTGAATAACTAGGGCAGTAGACAGGGCTTCAAACTAGTGAAGGGAGGGTGGGAGGATTCAGGAAAGAGAAAATTTAAAAGCAGCAAGAGAAATGTCAAGGCTCTAGAGCAGAGTAGAGTTTTGGGCAAAAATAAGCAGAGTGGGTCAGGAAGGGACAGAGAGAGTAACAAAGGTAATAGGGCATCAGTGACTAAGGTGACATCAGGGAAAAATAGAAAAAAGTCAAAGCTAAGGGCACTATATCTGAATGCGTGAAGCATTCGCAACAAAATAGATGAATTAATAGCACAGATAGAAATTAATAGGTTTGATCTAATAGCCATTACGGAAACGTGGTTGCAAAGTGACCAAGGTTGGGAACTAAATATTCCAGGATACTTAACTTTTAGAAGAGATAGGCAAAATGGAAAAGGAGGAGGGGTAGCCCTGATAATAAAGGATAGGATAAAGACAGTAGAGAGATAGGATCTTAGCTCCGAAAATCAAGAAGTAGAATCAGTTTGGGTGGAGCTAAGAAACAGCAAGGGGCAGAAAACATTGGTGGGAGTTGTTTATAGGCCACCAAACAGTAGTTGTAACGTAGGGCAGAGTATAAATTAGGAAATTAGAGGCACATGTAATAAGGGTAATACAGTAATCATGAGGGACTTTAATCTACATATGGACTGGGCAAACCAAATTTGCAGTAATAGTGTGGAGGACGAATTCATGGAATGTATACAAGATAGTTTTCTAGATCAGTATGTTGAGGAACCAAATAGGGAACTGGCTATTTTAGATCTAGTATTGTGCAATGAGAAAGGGTTAATTAATAACTTTGTAGTAAAGGGGTCTTTAGGGAAGAGTGACCATAATATGATAGAATTTTATATTGAGTTTGAAAGTGATTTAGTTAAATCCGAAACTAGGGTCTTCAATCTAAACAAAGCAAACTATGTAGGTATGAGGGACAAGTTGGCAAATGTAGATTGGGAACCTACATTAAAATGTATGACAGTAGACAAGCAATGGCTAGCATTTAAAGAAATAATACATAATTTGCAACAAATATACATTCCTTTAAGGCACCAAAACCCCACAGGAAAAGTCGTCCAACTATGGCTAACAAGAGAAGTTAAGAACATAAGAAATAGGAGCAGGAGAAGGCCATTTGGCCCTTCGAGCCTGCTCCGCCATTCAATAAGATCATGGCTGATCTTCTACCTCATCTCCACTTTCCTGCACTATCCCCATATCCCTTGATTCCCTTAATATTCAAAAATCTATCGATCTCTGTCTTGAAGATAGTATTAGATCAAAGGAAGAGGTTTATAATGTTGCCAAAAAGAGTAGTAAGCCCGAGGATTGGGAGGATTTTAGAATTCAGCAAAGGAGGACCAAGAAATTGATAAGGAAAGAGAAAAAAGAATATATGAGCAAGAGACATAAAACAGATTGTAAATGTTTCTATAGGTATGTAAATAGGAAGAGATTAGTGAAAGTAAATGTGGGCCCATTAGAGGCAGAGACAGCAGAAATTATAATGGGCAATAAAGAACTGGCAGAGACATTAAACAAATTCTTTGTATCTGTCTTCACGGTAGAAGACACAAAAAACATTCCGGAAATAATGGGGAACCAAGGGTCTGGAGAGAATGAGGAACTTAAAGAAATCAGTATAAGTAAAGACATAGTACTGGAGAAATTAATGGGACTAAGTGATGACAAATCCCCTGGAACTGATGACCTGCATCCTAGGGTTTTAAAAGAGGTAGCTGCAGAGATAGTGGATGCACTGGTATTAATCTTCCAGAATTCCCTAGATTCTAGAACAGTCCCCAAGGATTGGAAGGTAGCAAACATAAACCCGCTATTTAAGAAAGGAGGAAGAGAAAAAACGGGGAACTATAGGCCAGTTAGCCTGACATCAGTCATCGGCAAAATGCAAGAATCTATTATTAGGGACGTGGTAACAGGGCACTTAGAAAATCATAATATAATTAGACAGAGTCAACATGGTTTTATGAAAGGGAAATCGTGCTTGACAAATCTCTTAGAATTTTTTTAGAGATGTAACTAGTAGGATGGATAAGGGGGAACCAGTGGATGTAGTGTATTTGGATTTTCAAAAAGCAATCGATAACGTGCCACACAAGAGGTTATTACACAAAATTAGGACTCATGGTATTGGGGGTAATATATTAGCATGGATTGAGGATTGGTTAATGGACAGAAAACAGAGAGTTGGAATAAACGGGACTTTTTCAGGATGGCAGGCTGTAACTAGCGGGGTACCGCAAGGATCAGTACTTGGGCCTCAGCTATTTACAATCTATATTAATGACTTAGATTAAGGGACTGAGTGTAACGTATCCAAGTTTGCTGATGATACAAAGTTAGGTGGGAAAGTAAGCTGTGAGGAGGACGCAAAGAGGCTGCAGAGAGATATAGACAGGTTGACTGAGTGGACAAGAACATGGCAAATGGAATACAATGTGGGGAAGTGTGAAGTTACCCACTTTGGTAGGAAAAACCAAAAAGCAGAATATTTTTTGAATGGTGAGAGACTAGGAAATGTTGGTATTCAGAGGGACCTGGGTGTCCTTGTACATGAATCACAGAAAGTTAACATGCAGGTACAGCAAACAATTAGGAAAGCAAATGGTCTGTTAGCTTTTGTTACAAAGGGATTAGAGTATAAGAGTAAAGAAGTCGTACTACAATTATACAGGACATTGGTGAGGCCACACCTGTAGTACAGTATACATTTCTGGTCTCCTTACCTAAGGAAAGACATACTTGCCTTAGAGGGAGTGCAGCGAGGGTTCAATAGACTGGTTCCTGAGATGAGGAGATTGCCCTATGAGGAGAGACTAGGCCCATATTCCTTAGAGTTTAGAAGAATAAGAGGTGATCTAATTGAAACATATAAAATTCTTAAGGGGGTTGACAGGGTTAATGCTGGGAAAATGATTCCCCTGGCGGGGAATCTCGAACACGGGGTCACAGTCACAGAATTTTTTTTAAATTAGTTTTTATGGGATGTGGGTGTCGCTGGCAAGGCCAGCATTTAATAGGAAGAGATTAGTGAAAGTAAACGTGGGCCCATTAGAGGCAGAGACAGCAGAAATTATAATGGGGAATAAAGAAATGGCAGAGACATTAAACAAATTCTTTGTATCTGTCTTCACGGTAGAAGACACAAAAAACATTCCGGAAATAATGGGGAACCAAGGGTCTGGAGAGAATGAGGAACTTAAAGAAATCAGTATAAGTAAGGGGTAGGCCATTTAGGACTGAGATGAGGAGAAATGTCTTCACTCAAAGGGTTGTGAATCTTTGGAATTCTCTACCCCAGAGAGCTGTGGATGCTCAGTCGTTGAGTATATTCAAGACAGAGGTCGATAAATTTTTGGAACGAAAGGAATTAAGGGACATGGGGATAGTGCGGGAAGGTGGAGTTGAGGTAGAAGATCAGCCATGATCTTGTTGAATGGCGGAGCAGGCACGAAGGGCCAAATGGCCTACTCCAGCTCCTATTTATTATGTTCTTATGTCCTTGTGATTGATTCAGACTCGTTTTTGCTCAATAACTGTCTTTTCCTTGCCTCGTGCTGCCAGTATCCTGGCTCTACAAGACACCAGCAGGCAATGGCAGTTTGTTTACATGAGCTAAATTCTGTCACAATTTTAAGTTACGTTTTGTTTTGACTAGATCATTAATATTATATCTCTACTGACCCAGTGATATGACCCTCGTATTGTAGTACAAACAGTGTTGCAGAATGCTCCTTATCAAGCAGTGATTAAATTAATGGACAGCCCTGAAAAGTAACCAGTACAATTGACAATATTGATCATTATAAGTGGTGGCAAAAGAATAATATTCTGTGTAAAACGGTTTTGGCAATAACAAATTGAACACTACATCCATATGGTCACTACAAGCAGATTCTACTATAAAATTCTGCTATAGTTGTTTCCTCTTTGTCACCACCTGAGTCCTTAACTAGCACTGTGCTGTTCAACTGCTTAACCCTCGTCAAATCCTGGATGAGAAAGACTCTTCAACTCAACATCAGCAAGACTGAAGCCATCTGGTATGGCTCCAACCAAAAATCCAACCCCTTAGCTCTATACTCCCTTCCTCTCTCTGGCAGCTTGCTCAGACTAAGCCTGATGGTGTGTACCTTGGTGTCCTGCTTGACCATAAGCTGAGCTGCAAACACCACATCAGAGCCACTTCCAATTGTGCCTATTTCCACCACATTGCCCGCTCGCATCCATACCTCACCACCACTGCACAGAAACAGGCCACTCGACCCAATAGGTCTATGCCAGTGTTTATGCTCTACACGAGCCTCCTCCCACCTTACTTCATCTCACCCGATCAACATATCCTTCTACTCCTTTCTCCCTCATGTACTTATCTAGCTTCCCTTTAAATGCATCTTTGCTATTCGCTTCTACCACTCCATGTGGTAGCGAATTCCACATTCTCACACGGAGTAAAGAAGTTTCTCCTGAATTCCTCATTGGATTTATTAGTGACTATCTTGTACTTATGGCCGCTAGTTTTGGATTCTCCCACAAGTTGCAACTTCTCCAAAACTCTGCTATCAACATCCTATTTACCATTAAATCTAATCCCATATGATCCCTATGCTCACCCATCTTTATTGGTTCCATATCCCCATATACATCAATTTCAAAATCCTTGTCCTTATCTACAATTCTCTCCATGGCTTCCCCCTACACTGCCTCTGCAAACTCCTTCAGCTCTATGTTCCGGTAAATGATTTCCACTCTTCCAAATTCTGTCCTCTCTTTGCATCCCCCTTTCCTCCTCTCCAGCTTTGCCTGCAGAGCCTTCAGCCATCTCAGCTCCTCACTCTGGAAAAGTTTTCCTAAACCCCTTCACCTTGCTACCTCTCTGCTGTCTTCAAAAGCCTGCCGAAAATTTACCTCTTCATCTTGTTTTCAGTCACCACACTGAACCCTTGTCCCACCACTGTTCACTGTCTAAATTGTTTTGCCTCTTCGAAGTATTTGGCGCAATCTTATTTCATTAAAGGCGCCATATAAATGCAAGTTGTATCAAGAAATTTAAAAAATGTTTTTTAAATATAATCTTGATATTTTAAAAATCGTAATAGAACAGCAAAAAAAATTAGAAATCTATTACATGTTAACTTTGTTATGTGGGTTGCACATTTGATTGAAAATGTTCATGTGAAGCTTCTACCGATGGGTAAAATCCATTATAGTGCCTGTTACACCTATAAGTAGTGCTGGGATAGTAGTTTTCAGTGCTAATGGTGTCACACCTTGCCTGTCACTGACTCACCCACCCTAGTGTCCCATTCAGTAGGTGCTATTTTATACTGAGATTATATTGTAAAAATATTTAACTATTTATTTTAATTTCTTAGTAACTTGTTTTACATGATTTTTTGAACCCTTTCTAAATATTTTTAACATGTTTCCTCCAATCTAGGCCTTCCGGTCTGGGTTAGCCTTCCTTCCTGTTTCTGAAACACCCATATATAGCAGTTAATCATTATTCTTAAATATTACATTTGTATCAGGTAACCTATAGGTTGTCCTCCTCCCTCTCCCCATGGTCCTTTTTAAAAATCTGTTGGGGTGAAAATGGTGTACACAAATGGCACAAAAGGGGCTCATAGCAAATTGGCAGCCAGTTTTACACCGTGTTTGATTTTATTGTCCGTGGACTTCAGTGAGCCATGTCTGAAAGAGATACCCCTTGTCGCAGGATTCAGCCTGTGACCAGATGGCCTGATTGGAATAAAGGCAGCTCAGAGGACTGGCACAGGATGAATGAATCCTGAATGCTGCCAGGAAACTGGGCACAGACATGCATGGTGAGCTGCCTGTGGTCGCAAACAAGCTGGACATTGAGGGAATGGAATTCTTTTCTATTCAGAAAGATTCCAGGATGGAGCTGAGAAGCAAGCAAGGCAACGTGGGTGTAGTCTATGGCACCTTGGACTCTAGGAAAGCCTGCAATGTGGCAAAGCCTAGTGTTCTCCTGTTTTGCTTTACTCTGTCCAATGGAAAGGAGATGTAGGTGTTCCTCCTAGAGTAGAGAGCCTCTGTGATATCCTGGATACAGCAGTGCACAGCAAACTGGGAGCTATCACCTGCTGCAACCTGGAAGGAGCCTGTTGCATAAAAGGTAATGATTACAGTGAACTTAACAGCCACAGATAGTGCTGTCCCTGCCCTGGTTTAAGGCTCGAGTTTTGGCTGCAGCAGGTGATATGACGGTGGTGGTCTCCTTGGTGAAGTGAAGGCATCTGACACATTATCCCTCACTGAAGTTGAGGTAGGAGCAGTGAACCCTGAAGACCTGCTGTGTATATGGCCTCCTGCTTCTCCCTTTTCTCCCAGCTGCTCCTGCTCTTGCCTGTTTTCTTCACTGCTCCCCCTTGTCCTCCAGCCCCAAAGGCAGACCTACCAGACCACCCATGAATAAAACTGTGTTCAAGCAGACAAAAGCAGTCCAGCACCAGCAAACACTTGCTAGCAGCACTCGCAATACAGCTGCAGAAGGCAGAAAATATTGCAAATAAAATGCCTAGAAGTTAACCAGCAGCCTAAAAGGACAAACCAGCAACTATCCTGTATGAAACATAGAAACATAGAATCTAGGAGCAGGAGTAGGCCATTCGGCCCGTCGAGCCTGCTCCGCCATTCAATACGATCATGGCTGATCATCCAAATCCAGTACCCTGTCCCTGCTTTAATCCCCACAGTACACATATCCCACCCTACCCCCATAACCCCACGTATTTAATTCCCCCTAACATATCCCATCCTATCCCCATAACCCCACATATTTAATCCCCCCTAACACTAAGGGTCAATTTATCATAGCCAAATCAACCTAACCCACACATTTTTGGACTGTGGGAGGAAACCGGAGCACCCGGAGGAAACCCACGCAGACACGGGGAGAATGTGCAAACTCCACACAGACAGTCACCCGAGGTCAGATTCGAACCCGGGTCTCTGGCGCTGTGAGGCACCAGTGCTAACCACTATGCCACCGTGTTGCCCGCGATTGAGTTTCTAGGCAACTGTGTGATCCCTCCGCACTTCCTGATACTGTGTCGCCGCATTCCCATCTCAATCTGCATTGCTAATATAAGTATATAAGCAGTATTTACCAAAGCATCATTTATGTGAAGTGGAGGCTTGCACTGCTGATTGTGTCATCCCAGTCAATGAAAAGAAAAGCTATTATTCTTCTCCACAGTAATGATTTCTCCCACCAAACCCACTAACAGGAAAAAAGATGTCGGCCACTGGATAATCTGTTTACTGTTCAGGTGTGCTCACATTTCTTCCATCTGCTTCCTTTCTTCACTGTGCTCAATGCTCGCTGCTATTTTTACTCCCAAGATTACCCATTGCCCCGGCCCCTACAAGACACTTGTCAGCCCGGCATCCTCCCCCACCCCAGCTGAGGCAATTTTTCTTCCTCATTTCATCTCCCCCCACTGGGCATCAGCCTTTGTCCCCTCTCACATTCTCCTCCATCCTATCTCCCTCCCACACTTCTCTCCCTATCCCTCTACCCATCTTCCTCCTCTCTCACAAACTCAGTCAACTTTTCAATGTATACTACGTATTATTCTTATCTTTCAGAGAGGATGTTATCAGGCTAAGGGCTTTAATGCCTGCTAATAATCATTTATGTAAGCTAAAAGGGAAGAGTTAACCAATTATACTTGCAAAATTGCAGTAGATATCTGCTTTCTTTTGATGCCCTTGGGATAAATAAAATAAAAGCAGAAGAAAGCTTTTGGTGAGCATCGGTAGGACGATAGCCTCTGTGCTGTGAAGCTAAATGTTGATGTTGGGCACACACATGTGCAGCAAAGAGGCAGCTCAGATAATCTGCTGAGAAGAATTAAACTATCTTCTGTGCTGATAATAGTTTATGTTTCACTCAGAGCAAGGGAGTTATCCCCGGTGTCCTGGCCAATCTTAATCTCTCAATCAACATAACAAAAACAGATTATCTGGTCATTATCACATTACTGTTTTGGGAGCTTGCTGCGCACAAATTGACTGCCACCTTTCCTACATTACAACAGTGATTACACTACAAAAGTACTTCATTGGCTGTAAAGCACTTTGAGACGTCCGGTGATCGTGAAAGGCGCTATATAAATGCAAGTCTTTCTTTCTTAATAAAGCCAACGTTTCACTAATAAAAATAGCCCCAACTCATCGAACCTGTCCTTATAATTATGAGCCCTAAGACTGAGTATCATTTTGGTTTCCCTCCTTTGCACCTTATTCGGAGTCTAGGGGCTGGATTTTGCCAGCCGAGACGAGTTGGGGGCGGGATTGCTGCCTTCCAGGTTCTAGTCCCGCCCTCAGCGACGTCTGATGAACAAACGCTATTTTGCCCTAATTGGCCTTGTTAAGCCGGCCAATTGAGGAAAAGCCGGTATCAGATGACGTCAGTGCATGACGCTGCATTTGCCAGTTTTCTTAAAAGGGACAGGCCCCATAATTTTTTGACAGATGAATTGTCAGTGTTTGACAGCATTGAGGTGCTGTCAAACACTGACAATCACTGTCCAAAGGTGAGCCCTTGCATCAAGGCTCGCCAATGACTCTCTCCTTAGGAGAAAACAGATGGCAGCTGCGTGTGAGATTGCAGAAGCCATCTGTCAATTCTCCCGATCAGATGAGGCTTCACAGAAACTTGTCACCTGCAGATACATATAAACAGAATTTAAAAAATTCTCACCACATTCTCTCACCTGTCATACTTACCTGTGCACAACTGCACCCATCACATTACCTCTGCAGCTGTCATTTGCACACTTACACTGCAGCAAACCCGCAGCTCGCCTCGCTGACCCTGGCAGGGTTTCCTGCCGTCAGGAAACCCGCATCAGCAGGCTGAAAATGGGGAAAAACCTCTAAACTGCCTGTTAACTACCTGGGTGGATGCTGAGAGGATGATTCCCCTAGTGGGGGTATCTAGAACGAGGGGGCATAGTTTCAGAATAAGGGGTCGCCCATTTAAGACGGAGATGAGGAGGAATTTCTTCTCTCAGAGGGTTGTGAATCTTTGGAATTCTCTACCCCAGAGAGCTGTGGAGGCGGAGTCATTGAATATATTCAAAGTGGAGATAGACAGACATTTGAACTACAAGGGAGTCAAGGGGTATGGGGAGAGAGCAGGAAAGTGGTGTTGAGGCTGAGATTGGATCAGCCATGATCTTATTGAATGGCGGAGTAGGCTTGAGGGGCCAATTGGCCTACTCCTGCTCCTTATGTTCTTTTGTTCTTAGGGAGAAAAATTTGGTTGCTTTGCGCCTCCTGTTAGGGCGTTAATGGGGCGCAAAGCAACTAGCGCCCGAGCGAAATTGACCAGACATTTTGAGGCGGCGCCCACAGATCGTGACGTCAGTCGAGCGTGCAACGTCCCGGTAGTGCCCCAGACCGGATATTGAGTGGCACCCCCTGCCTTTCCGCCTGCCGCTAGCGACGACAGGTTGAGGGGAACGTTTTGCAGTCGGGAAGGGACTGGGGGAGCACTATTTAAAGGCGACCGCTTCCTGCCTTTTTTTGTCGGCGACATTTTTGCACCACGCATTCTGAGAGAGAGAGACTTCTGGAGAGATTCAACGCTGTGTGAAGGAGTTTTGGGTACTGAGCAGCACTTTGCAGGTTCATTTTGATTTGATCTTCCTTGCATCAATTTAGAAGAGACTATGGGGGCTGCACTCTGAGCTCTTTCCCTGGGACTCTCCATTGTTCTTTCCAGCAAATTTGATGTACAGGTCTCTCCAGGCCGAGATTCAAGGCTGCAATGAGCAGGGTGTGGATGCAGAGCAAGATCGACCCTCCCCTTTAAGAACTGGCCAGCGCCAGTGTATCTGTGTTCCATTGCTGACTGACATCACATGAGCTTCGCCAGCGCTCTGAGGTAGCACCTCGCTCCTCGGCGTTAGCACCTTAAGAGAGGTGTGTAGTGCCTGATTTAGTGCTCCAATCACCTCCAGGGGCGATAGAAGCCAAGTTTGCAGTCGGAGGCGATAATTAGCGGCAGGTGCTAAACTTTGAGCCCGGCCGATAATTGTGCCCCAAATGGGGCGATACTGAATTTCTCCCCCCTAAACTGTTAATACTGGAGCCTTTGGAGTTTATAATTGATACAGATTTTATCATTGTTTTTAATGAAGTGTTATTTAAAAAAATAATTTCTTCTGAGGAGGGATATGCATCAATATTAGTATAACTTTACATCCATAGTTAAGCATACGAAGTCCCTGAATACACGGTCCTGGAAATGTGATTCACAGCTGCAGATTGTCTACTAAAAGTAGCGGATGAATACAAACTGCATGTTTTGAAGCTTTGGAGTATTTTCTAATCGTTACTGGCGGAACAGGCTCGAGGGGCTGAATGGCCTGCTCTTACTATGTTACTAACTGAACTTAATAACAAATGCCAAACGGTAGTGCATTTATAGCAAGATGGTGGCATAGTGGTTAGCACTGGTGCCTCACAGCGCCAGGGACCCGGGTTCGAATCTGACCTCGGGTGACTGTCTGTGTGGAGTTTGCACATTCTCCCCGTGTCTGCGTGGGTTTTCTCCGGGTGCTCCGGTTTCCTCCCACAGTCCAAAAATGTGCGGGTTAGGTTGATTTGGCTATGATAAATTGACCCTTAGTGTTAGGGGGGGATTAAATATGTGGGGTTATGGGGATAGGATAGGATATGTTAGGGGGAATTAAATACGTGGGGTTACGGGGGTAGGGTGGGATATGTGTACTGTGGGGATTAAAGCAGGGACAGGGTACTGGACTTGGATGATCAGCCATGATCGTATTGAATGGTGGAGCAGGCTCGACGGGCCGAATGGCCTACTCCTGCTCCTAGATTCTATGTTTCTATATATTGCTTATGTATCCCATGAAAGTTCTAATATATCTTTGCGGAATTCACCTGATGCAAATTGAATCTTAGGATTCAAATAAACCAAACAATTACAGGTCATGTTTTAGAAATACTAGCCATCATACTGAACATAGCCATCATCCTGCCCACCTACATCAATTATTTAAATTAAGTAGCTACTGCATCACTGAAAGTGATCACCTAGTAAGTAAAATTGTAATATATCAGTCAGTCTTCCCTGCTGCTCCAAATAATACTCTCTTAATGTTATCTAATTATTAGCATGCATCTGTTCATCAGTCCAATGTGTATGAATGCAAATTTAAATCACTGTGTAGCTTGGCCTAGAGTAAACCAGAAAACAATCATTCAGTTTGATGCCTCCTACAAATCCTGATACTTAGACAAAGTCCAAAGTACATGTCAAAAGAGTGAAAGACCAATAATATGAGCACTGCAGATGTAAGTGAAACATGAGGTCTTGCAAATCACATAATCCCACAACTGCACCACTATTGCTGCTATATTCCATTTATTATATTATATTTATTATATATCCACTGCTATTCAAATGTGGAAGTTATAATTCCTTGTGTATCTATTGACTGTCATGACGAAAACTGGACATTTCTTCAATTAATAATCCAAAGTTGTCATTGTCAATATTTCTTTTCCGTTAATAAATTAATTTTGAACTTGGCTACTTTAGTCAAACTATTTTGCGATTTTTATCTTCTGTAAAGGTAAAAAGTTTATGATTGTTACATTACAATTTGTAAGTGAGCAAAGCTTCCTGTAGATCATAGGATACCATTGCTTTTGTTTGTGATGTAATTACTTTAATGTCTGCAGTGGGCCACATACTTCAACATTAGTAGGGACAATGAAAGATTTTTAACAAATTGAGGACATCATTTTAATTTCAATTTGTGAGAATCAACAGATATATGGACCTTGAAAATAAGGGCTAAATTTGACTTTGGCCCAAAACAGACATGAACCATACTTGGGTTTGGGCCTCATTTAAATCCCGTCAGCAAACTGTGGGCACCAAATTGGCGCTCCGCTGCAGCTCACTGGATCTTGGTGGGTGGGAAATGGGCCAGCAGCCACTGAGCCAGCCGGCAGGTCCTGACTGGTAGGGGAGCAGGCGATCAAGCCAGAGTTTTTCTGTGAGTCCAGGAGGAGCAAAAATAACAAATAAAAATTTCCTGGACTGTTTTTTGAGCAGCCTCCAATCTGCTGATTAGGCCATTCAATGATTGGTACAACGCCTATTTGTACTTCAAATTTGCAATCAAGGTCCGACAATCGGTGTACAACTCAATTTGCATATTTAAGAAACCTTACACTTTTTGGGAGGGAGGGGCAGAGCACCCATTTACAGGCCCGTCTGAAAATTGCAACAAGCAGGCCAGGTGAGAAATGGACAATTGTGAGTTGAAAATTTCCCCCAATGTAATATTTTTTAAAACCAAGGTGCTTCACTCTGTAATTACATAATGATAATTACTGCTTTCAGATCATCATTGATGGATTCTGATGTCCCACAAACATTTCAGAACCATCGGCAGCAAACATATTTTGAGTGTTAAGTAAGCTACCCAACAAATATAAATGTGCTGCTCTGACGAGAGGTCATCGACCTGAAACGTTAACTCTGTTTCTCTCTCCACAGATGCTGCCTGACCTGCTGAGTGTTTCCAGCCAGTGGATATTATTTCAAATATAAATGTGCATTGTAAATCATTCTCATCCATCCAGTGGTTTGGCATCAGTTTCAGGTAACGCACCTGAAAATTCCTCAAGGGAATGATCACAAGGCTTTTTTTGCTGACTACATAGAAGACTGCTGAGTACTAAAGGAAAATGACTTCAATTTAACCTTGTTGGGAAGGTCAACATTTGATGTGACCCCAGTAGGAAAAAAATCAAAGCCTGCTCCTTCTTAACAACACTGAGAAAATGTTTTCTTAATAGACTGTAAATGGACATTTACATAAGTAACACAATGACACTGCACACAGAACACGAAATAGGTCAGTATAATGCAGAGAGTGCATTTGCAGACAAAAATCTAACAGTGTTTTATAATTACTTCTCCCCTTTCTATTACAGTTCATTTGGCTTCTTTAATACTCCAGCAATCAATGTCCTGCTGTTACGCTTTGTCAGTTCATGCACTACAAGCCTTTTAATATTTCATAAAACTCTTCACTGGTTTTACATTCAACTTTTCTACTTGCAAAAAATAAAGACGTATCATAGTCAGTTTTTATGCATAAAATATTTTATATCAATTAATCACAGAAATTTTCTCATAACATTATGTCACTGATGCATCTAACTCTATTATTTTGTGAGGAAGGTACTTTTAACACTGAGCCTTTTTGATTGCAGTTATTTTGTCACAAAGCTGTAAAATGCTCAAGCTCACAATGAGCTTTGACTGGACAAGGCAAGAACACTAATTCGCCGCTTGCCGCTTTAAAGCACAACGGACCATTTTGGTGACTAATTAATACATTTTTTTAAATGTTTTGATTATTTCAGTGCATAATTTAATTAAGTATCTTCAGTTATTACCAGGGAGGTCACTTAAACTTAATTCAAAAATCAACATTAGCCTCAAGTAATTTTATAACTCCAGTTTGCAAATAATGATGCAAATAAGCAGAATGGTAAAATATTCTCTACATTGTAAGAACTAATGTTATGATCCTTCAGAGCTTTTAACTTAAATGTTAATTAAAGCATGGACACAATTTGATTGACATTTCTGAATTGCTCTTTCAAAAAATTATAGTTGTTAGTTAAAAATACTTTAACTGGCACAGTCAAAAAGTCTAAAGGAGTTCAATTAAAATACAACTGGATTAACAAGTTAAGGTGAATTTATAGTACAACACCTTTTCACAGAAACGTGTTAGATTCTGTGGTGCTACGTGGTATTTTAAATAAATATGAAAATGCTGACATGGTCCAGAAGCACAAAGGTCCTGACATCCAAGCAGAAATTTAAGTCCCACAGTCGAGTGAGTTTCATTATTTTTCAGCTGGGCCACAAAATAGTACCCAGCAGGACCTGGAAAAAATGATATTATTCAATTTGTTCTGCTTGAACCATGCCTTCTGCTGACCAGTTATAGCACAGCTTGGATGGCAGTGGTGGGAAAGTGTGTAGTGCAGACAGTAGAGTAGCAGGAACCATTAAATAAAAAAGTTAAATGCCCAATGTTCCTCCTTTAATGAATGATGAGAGAGAGCCTTTTTTTCAGTGTAATTAATGCACCAATAACATGACTGTGAAGGATGTAGTTTCTGAGAATGAAATTTTTGTGAGTTGCAACAAAATACTAACCGTCAATCACAACAAGGGCAGGTGCATGGGAACACCATCACTTCCAAATTTCCTTTCAAGTCACACGCCATCCTGACTTGGACATATATCGCCATTCCTACATCGTTGCTGACAACATTGTGGGAGCAAGCAAGGAGAAGAAAGATGGGTCCAGAGGGGGTGTAAATGGTTACAGCAAAATAGCAGAGGGGGAGGCAAGCATGGAAAATCTGGAGAGGATTGTCATGGCCCAGGAATGTGAAAGTACAACAAGTAAATCGCTGTTTCACTCAGGAGTGTTTGGGGTCCTGGACGGTGGAAAGGGATGAGGTGAAAGGGCAGGTGTTGCATCTCCTGCGCTTGGATGGGAAGGTGCTGGGGGAAGAGGAGCAGCTGTTGGGCCTGGTGGAAGAATGGACCAGGGTGTTGCAGAGGGAGTGGTTCCATCGAAATGATGAAAGGGGAGAGGAGAAGATGATGGGCTGGATTTGCCGGCGCTCAGAGGGCAGGTTTGGAGGCGGATCAAAGGGTAAAATCGTTTTGCTTGACAGTGGGTTGCGATCCCGCCATCAACCCGCCTCCAAACAATTTTCCCAAGTGTAGGCTCACCGACTTGCGCATGGACCCGACACCTAATGGCGGGAAGAGGATTAAAGGCAATTACCTGCCATAGAAACATAGAAACATAGAAGATAGGAGCAGGAGTAGGCCATTCGGCCACTCGAGCCCGCTCCGCCATTCGATGAGATCATGGCTGATCATCCAAACTCAGTATCCTGTACCTGCCTTCTCCCCATATCCCTTGATACCTTTAGCTTTAAGAAATATATCTAACTCATTCTTGAATATATTTAATGACTTGGCCTCAACTACCTTCTGTGGTAGAGAATTCCACAGGTTCACCACTCTCTGGGTGAAGAAATTCCTCCTCATTTCTGTCCTAAATGGCTTACCCGTTATCCTTAGATTATGACCCCTGGTTCTGGACTCTCTGACCATCAGGAACATTCTTCCTGCATCTAGTTTGTCCAGACCTGTCAGAATTTTATATGTTTCGATGAGATCCCCTCTCATTCTTCTATACTCCAGCGAGTATAAGCCCAATCGACCCAATCTCTCCTCATATGTCATTCCTGCCATCCCAGGTATCAGCCTTGTGAATCTTCGCTGAACTCCTTCCATGGCAAGAACATCCTTCCTCAGATAAGGCGACCAAAACTGCACACAGTACTCAAGGTGTGGTCTCACCAAGGCCCTGTACAACTGCAGCAGGACATCCCTGTTCCTATACTCAAACCCTTTCGCAGGGGCAACACAGTGGCATAGTGGTTAGCACTGGTGCCTCACAGCGCCAGGGACCCGGGTTCGAATCTGGCCTCGGGTGACTGTCTGTGTGGAGTTTGCACATTCTCCCCGTGTCTGCGTGGGTTTCCTCCGGGTGCTCCGGTTTCCTCCCACAGTCCAAAAATGTGCGGGTTAGGTTGATTTGGCTATGATAAATTGACCCTTAGTGTTAGGGGGGGATTAAATATGTGGGGTTACGGGGATAGGATGGGATATGTTAGGGGGAATTAAATACGTGGGGTTACGGGGATAGGGTGGGTTATGTGTCGGTGCAGGCTCGATGGGGATTCTGTGTGAGGGGGCAGGGACAGGGTGCTGGATTTGGATGATCAGCCATGATCGTATTGAATGGTGGAGCAGGCTCGACGGGCCGAATGGCCTACTCCTGCTCCTAGTTTCTATGTTTCTATGAAGGCCAACATACCATTTGCCTGCTGCACCCTGCATGCTTACTTTCAGCGACTGGTGCACAAGGACACCTAGGTCTCGTTGCACTTCCCCTTCTCCCAATCTATTGCCATTCAGATAATAGTCTGCCTTTCTGTTTTTGACACCAAAGTGGATAACCTCGCACTTATCCACGTTATATTGCATCTGCCATGTTTCTGCCCACTCACCCAACCTGTCCAAATCATCCTGGAGTTTCTCGGTATCCTCCTCGCAGCACACACTCCCACCCAGCTTTGTGTCATCGGCAAACTTGGAGATATTACATTTAGTTCCCTTATCTAGATCATTAATGTATATTGTGAATAGCTGGGGTCCAAGGACCGATCCCTGCGGTACCCCACTAGTCACTGCTTGCCACTCGGAAAAAGACCCATTAATTCCTACTCTCTGCTTTCTGTCCGCCAACCAGTTCTCTATCCAAGTCAATACCTTGCCCCCAATCCCATGTGCCTTAACTTTACACGCTAATCTCTTATGCGGGACCTTATCGAAAGCCTTTTGAAAGTCCAAATACACCACATCTACTGGTTCTCCCTTATCTATTTTCCCAGTTACATCCTCAAAATATTCCAGTAGATTAGTCAAGCATGATTTACCTTTTGTAAATCCATGTTGACTTTGTCCGATCCTGTCACTGTTTTTCAAGTGCTCAGCTATTACATCCTTTATAATGGACTCTAGCATTTTCCCCAATACCGATGTCAGGCTTACCCCCGCTTTCTCTCTACCACCCTTTTTGAATAGTGGGGTAACATTGGCTACCCTCCAATCCATGGGTACAGTTCCAGATTCCATCGAATGTTGGAAGATGATCAGCAATGCATCTACTATTTCTAGGGCCACTTCCTTAAGTACCCTAGGATGTAGATTATCAGGCCCTGGGGATTTATTGGCCTTCAATCCCGTCAATTTCCCTAACACCATTTCCCTGCAAATACTGATTTCTTTCAGTTCCTCCCTTTCATCAGACCGTATGTTCTCCAACATCTCTGGGAGGTTATTTGTGTCCTCCTTTGTGAAGACAGAACCAAAATATGCATTTAATTGGTCTGCCATTTCTTTGTTCCCCATTATAACTTCCCCCGCTTCTGACTGCAAGGGACCTACACTTGATTTCACTAATCTTTTTCTCTTCACATATCTATAAAAGCTCTTACAGTCAGTTTTTATGTTCCCAGCAAGCTTCCTTTCATATTCTATTTTCCCCTTCTTAATTAATCCCTTTGTCCTCCTTTGTTGAATCCTAAACTGCTCCCAATCCTCAGGGCTACCGCTTTTTCTGGCCAATTTATATGCCCTCTCCTTGGATCTTATGCTATCCCTAATTTCCCTTGTTAGCCACGGTTGAGTCACCCTTTTTGTTTTATTCTTATGCCACACTGGGATGAACAAATTCTGTAGTTCATCCATGCAGTCTTTGAATGTTTGCCATTGCCTATCCACCGTCAACCCCTTGAGTGACATTCCCCAATCAATCCTACCCAATTCGCGCTTCATACCATCGTAGTTTCCTTTATTTAAATTCAGGACCCTAGTCTCTGATTCAACGACTTCACTCTCCATCCCAATGAAGAATTATGATCACTCTGACCCAAGGGGCCTCGTACAACAAGATTGCTAATTAATCCTTTCTCGTTACATAATACCCAGTCTAAGATGGCTTGATCTCTGGTTGGTTCCTCGACATATTGTTCCAGAAAACCATCCCATAAACATTCTAGGAATTCCTCCTCCACAGTATTTTTACTAATTTGGTTAGCCCAATCTATATGTAAATTAAAGTCACCCATGATGACTGCTGTGCCCTTACTGCATGCTTCTCTAATTTCCCTTTTAATGCCGTCCCCAACCTCCGTATTACTGTTTGGAGGTCTATATACCACTCCCACTAACGTTTTCTGCCCTTTGTTATTTCTCAGTTCTACCCATACAGATTCCGCATCATCAGAGCTAATATCCTTCCTTTCAATTGTGTTAATCCTCTCTTTAACCAGCAATGCTACCCCACCTCCCTTTCTTTTTTGCCTATCTTTCCTAAATATTGAATAACCCTGGATGTTGAGTTCCCAGCCTTGGCCACCCTGGAGCCATGTTTCTGTAATCCCAATCAAATCGTATTCATTTACCTCTATTTGTGCAGCTAATTCATCCACCTTGTTCCGAATGCTCCTTGCATTAAGACACAAAGCCTTCAGGCTTGTTTTTTTAACACTCTCAGACCTATATGAATTATTATTTACTGTGACCATGTTTGATTTAAACCGTTGAGTTCTTTGCCTATTAACAGATAGTTGCTAGTAGTTGGCAGGCTATTTTTGAATTTTGCCGCTTCTGCCTCGGGTTTCCCGACGTCCAGACACCACGCCAGGTAAGTGTGGCGTGTTGTGAGTCTGCTGTAATGTTTCTGGACTTATGACAGCTGCAGAAGTGGTGTGAAGGATCCAATGTTGCACTGGTGAGTCTCAGAGGTAAGACAATGTTGGGAAATACATTTTTAATACATTTACACATTTCTTTAGGTTACAAGTTTTGAAATCCATGTCCAGTGCCACCTCATTGGGAGAACCTCTCTCACCAGTGACAGTTCGCTTCTGTCACATCACCTGCAGCTGCCATCTATTCCAGCCTATGGAGGGAGTCATTGGAAAGCCTGGGTGCAAGTGTTCACCTTTGTGCAGCGATTCTCAGTGCTTGCAGCACCTCAATGCTGTCAAATGCTGAGAAATCAACTCTCAAAAAAAAATTGTGCGTGGTCCCTTCATGAAAACCGGCAGATGACACGCCATCAAATGACGTCATCTGACCGGCTTCCTCTTAATTGGCCGGCAAGCCCGCAGGCAGGCTTAACAAGGTCAATCAACGTAAAATCACGTCTGTGGGCCAGATGCAGCTGGGGGCGGGACTGGAAGCCGGAAACCACCTAACCCGCACCCAACCCGCCTCCATTGATAAAATTGCAGCCGATCTGTTTGGTGGTAGCATCGCACTGGAGGTAGTATCTTTACTAGTCCCATTTTCACCCCTTTTGCCTTGCACCATCATCCCTTTAGTCATTTAATCTCTCCTGTCTTCCACCCTATCACAGACCTTTCCCTTTTGTTCTTTCCCTGCCCCCTTTCCCCAGGTTTTGCAATTGCTTAAAAGCTGTTCATTTCTAACATCTTGCAGTTCTGGCAAAAGGTCATCAACCTGAAACGTTAACTTGTTTCTCTCTGCACAGATGCTGCCTGATCTGCTGAGTATTTCCAGCATTTTCTGTTTATATTTCAGATTGCCAGCATCCACAGTATTTTGCTTTCACCTAAAGTAATGACATGGTCACGTAGAGGCGAATGCTGATACAGGCTGGTTGGGCCGAATGGCTTGTTCCCATATTGTAACTTCTATCTATTTCTATGCAATGATTCTTTAATGTTTCTCTAGCAACTAATGAGCTGTTTATGCCATTTTTCCAGGGGTTTTGCAGATCTTCCGCTAAGGTTTCGATAGATGATCTTGTGAACCCTTGTGGAAATTCAACCCCTTGCTTGACTAGTCTGTGGACAGCTCTTCCAATTTTGGCACAAGCCCCCAGATGTTGGTGAGGAGGACTTTGCAGGGTTGACTGGGTTGGGTGTGCTGTTGTCGTGTCTGTAGCCAGTGCCGAGGTTGATGCCGGGTGATCCGTCCGGTTTTATTCTTCTTATTGTTTTTTGTAGCAGTTTGTTACAATTGAGTGGCTTGCTAGGCCATTTCAGAGGGCAGTTAAGAGTCAACCAATTTGCTGTGTGTATGGAGTCACATATAGGCCAGACCAGGTAAGGACGGAAGATTTCCTTCCCTAAAGGACATTCGTGAACTAGATCGTTTTTTACGACAATCCGATAGTTTCATGGTCACCATTACTGATACTAGCTTTTTATTCCAGATTTATTTAATTAACTGAATTTAAATTCCCCAGCTGCTGTGGTGGGATTTGAACTCACGTCTCTGGATGATTAGTCCAGGCCAGTTTTATCATTTTATGGCTGTACCAATCGGAACAAACAAAGAGATGGTTTTAGGATCTGACTCGTCTCTCATTCTGGTATCTGATTGATTCAAGGGACAGATTCAAAGCACAGTGGGCTATGCAATCTGATTGCTTCTAGTTATGAGATGTGATTGGTTCAAGGGATGGCAGTGTTTTTCTCTATGATATGATTGGTCTAAGAACCTCTGCCACATTATAATGATACACTTATATATTCATATAGATGCACAAACAGCCAGAAACAGCAGGCAGAAAATTGCTGTCACGTCAAAAACCGGCGCAAAGTGGGTGGCACGTCTGAAATGTGCGCCAAAGACGGAGGCCCAAGGCTGGCTTGAAATTGGGCTTCATGCCTTATCTACATAGTACTGGCATTCTGCAGACATCAACTAGCCTTCCCAAAATTGTTCGGCTTAGATGCCAGGGTAGCCTGCAAGCAAGTCTTCAGGGGGTGGATGTAATCAGGTGTTCTCCTCTGGCTCCGCATTAAGTTAAGTAGTAAAAAAAAAAACTTACATTTTCTTCAGTGTCCTCTGTCATCCATTTAAGGCTGGTCTGGCCGCGATACACACACAAAAACTGAGCATAGTGACACATGCTTCATCCAGTTTCTGCCGAATTTGGCAGTGGAGTCCTAAAATTGGCGTTAACCCCCTGATTAGCATATGCAAATTGGCAGCTGGCACACGACCGGGGCGGGGCGGGGCAGGGATTAGGTGCACTAGATTGCACCCAGAAATTGGTCTCCCAACGTGAATATGCTCTCCATAAACAGGCGTGATGGGGACCAATTCTACCCCAAAGTTTTTAAATAATGGCCCGAAAATTAAACCTAATACGCGAGAGTACGCTCTGTGTACTCTCGCGTATTAGATCCCGAATTGCCGGTTTCTTGCATGCACTGCGCATGCGCGGGAAACCGGCACTTCGTGAATTGCAAAGGGGGCGGTTCCTAAGTGAACCGCGTGCGTGCTACAGGTTGTGCGCACGCAGTGCACTTAGTTTTTTTTTCAGCTTTGAACGCGCAGCTAAGTGGTGAAGATTTTACACATAAAGAAAGCAGGCGTAGGACCCCCTTTTAACAAGGTAAGTAGTTAATTAAGTGTTATTTTAAATTTTTTTCAACAGGTTTATCTTTTTTAGAGACTTTAAAGAAAGGTAAGTTTATTTTTATAACTTTTAAAAAGATTTTAAATTTTTTCAAAAATTAAATTTTTTGTTTAAAGTGGTTAATTTATTTAACTATACTTATTTTATTAATGTGATGGCTTTTTTTTTAATTTAATTGAGGTTTAGCTGTTCTTTTGGGGGTTTGTAGTATTCATAGCTTTGACAGCTCTTGCTGTCAAAACTATGAATGAAAGATGGTGTGCTGCCATTGGCTCTAACTGAATCACGTGATCCCAGAGCTCGCACGAACTAATTGCGCCTCTGGGATACGCAAGCACTGCACGGTTGCAACAAGAAGAGGCTCTGAAACTAAAGTTCGTGTGGGCCCCAAACAAAAAGGTAGGCGCGGAGTGCGATATCGCGGGGAATCCTTACCCCCGTGGGAACCATCGATGTTTAATTTCTGGGCCAATACTGGTGGATTTTCCTTAGCACTGATAATGGTGAATTGGGGATAATGGTGTTGCAACTGGGGTGCTGGTATGGGGAGAAGGCAGCGTTACATGATTCCACTGAAAGGATTTGGAAAGAAGTTTGTGAGAGATGTGTTCGGAGATAGTGCAGTCGGTGCTTTTCCGACTGATTCTTGGATAATAAATAAGGTTTTCTTTACCCATTCCAGGTAGATAAATAAAGGAATAAATGAATAAATCTGAGAATGCAACATGGAGAAAAAGAGCAGCTCAGGATCATAAGCTCCATCATTTTTTCCAGCAAGCAATAAACCTTACTTCCAATAATAAGGCCTGAATTTTCCGGTCATCATTGTAAAATGGCCTGGCGGGACATCTGTCCAACCACAAACAAAATTCCACTGGCATCCAACTGTATTTTCATTGGTGGTCCTCATTTAATATGAAGGGTGGGATTTCAACAAGAATCCTGCTCCTGACTCCATCGACATCGCTGCGAGGAAGGAACATTGGGTCAGGTTGCAGCAGTTATAAAGCTACTGCCACTGAAATGGACAGAAGCACAGCTTGTCACTCAGAAGGGGGATAGAGAGACAGTGAGAGCTGGAATAACACTTCAACTGTGAAAAGTGATGGCAGAAGGAGAAGTACCGTCTGGGGAATCTGCAAGGCCAAAGACCCCAACATTCTCAGTGGAGATAAAACTGGCAGAGATAAACAACAACAAAAACAACAATTTGCATGTTGTAAAATGTCCTACGGCGCTTCACAGCATCATAATCAGACAAAAATTGACACCGAGCCAAAGAATGTGACATTAAGACCAGTTGGTCGAAGAAGTAGGTTTTTAAGGGGTATCTGAGAAGAGGATAGAGAGCTGGCAAGGTTTAGGGAGGGAATTCCAGAGCACAGGGCCTAAACGGCTGAAGGCATGGCCACCAACAGTGGGCCTAAGGAAGTGGGAGATGCACAAGAGGCCAGAGTTGGAGGAACGCAGAGTTCTCGAAGGGTTGTAGGGCTCGAGGTTACAGAGATAGAGAAGGGCAAGGCCATGGAGGTATATGAACATGAGGGTGTCAACTGAAGGACATCAGCTTCATTGAGATGTATGCCAACTCAGTTCTCGAGGGCTCCATTTATACAGTCTCTGGGGGTATTGGTGGTGCTGCTGAGGTGAAATCTGTCAGCTAGCAGGTGAAAGGATATAATGTGGCCCTGTGGAAGAGTTGGTCTAGTTTGGTGACCCCTTTCACAGTCAAGACTCTTGAGTCCACCTGTGGTAAGTGTGTCTGGGAGATCCCAATTCTGCCAGATTAGGGAGAGGGTAGGTAGAGCAGAGTGATCATCGTGAAGGTGCCAATCCATGTTGAGAGGATTAAAATGATAATGGGTAGCTTCTGAACACCTTCTTGGTCTTTTCTGAGAATCAACAAAGACTGTGCAGGTAGGCGATCCTGGTCTCCATTCCTAGCTTCGTATTTTGGTTAGAGGCCAAGGAACAGGTCATATGACTTGAATCTGGGCTGCCTAATAGTCGTGCCTGAGGTTTGGAAGGCTCACTTCATTGTTTTTGTTTTGGAGATGAAAATGCTTCTGTTGTATTGGTAGCCTATAGCCTGCCCTGAGGTACTTTGAGACATGACTATCAAGGTTCGAGAAGCCATTCTTCATGTGTGAGCCAAGGCAGTAAATATTGGCTGGTTACCGGGCATGAAGACCCAGTCTGAACATGTCCTCCCCTGACATCCAAACACGCAAACTTTCCAGATGGGGTAAATGTATAGTGATAAAGAAGCAGGAATCCTGGCCGATTTTCTTCTCTCTAGCTCAAGGGTGTTGAGCCCATCACAGTAATCCTACTCCCATCCCAGATACAATTAGGTAACCCAGCACAAACTGGGAATTGAACCTGGTACCTTCTTGTCTGTATACTTCAGTTATAACAACAACAATAACTTGCATTTATCTAGTACTTTTAAAGTAGAAAAACACCCCAAGGCACTTCCCAGAGGCATGAGGGAAAACGGGTATTATTTTTATATGCTGCATTTTTCTCCCATTTGAGGCATTGGGGGAACTAACGTTAGTTGACTTTGATGACAATATTTAAACTAATTTCCAATTGAATTATATTTGTAAGGGTCTTCAGATATTGAGTGGTTGGGCTTACTGTAGATAAGGGTGTCGACCTATGCCCAGTGCACCATCTTCTCACCCGGAGCAGTAACAGCTGTGGGGAAATCCAAAATTAGGGACCATAAGTATAAGAATGTGGAACTTGCTACCACAAGGAGTAGTTGAGGCAAATCGTATAGATGCATTTAAAGGGAAGTTAGATAAGCACATGAGGGAGATAGAAATAGAAGGATATGCAGTTGGGTGAGATGAAGTAGGATGAGATGAGGCTCGTGTGGAGCATAAACACCGGCAGAGACCTGTTGGGCCGAATGGCCTGTTTCTGTGCTGTAAATTCTATGTAATTCTATTTAAAATAGTTATGACCTACACCCACAGCTATTTCCCAGCCCACATTTAAGCCACCAATTAATATATGTAAATTTTTGGCTGAAATGTTAAATATTGCAGACAAAAATAACAAAATCTGGCAGAGATTGGTGTAATAAAAATAGCCAATAGCACCTTTTACCGTTTACCATGATTCCCATCCTTTAGATGAAATGTTGAACCGAGGCCCTCTCTACCCTCTTAGGTGGACGTAAAAGATTGGCTGGCATTATTTGAAGAAGTGCAGGAGAGTTCTCCCGGTGTCCAAGCCAACATTTATCCCTCAACCAACATCACTAAAACAGATTATCATGTCATTATTTCATTACTGTTTGTGGGACCTTGTTGTGTGCGAATTGACTGCCGCGTTTCACTACATTACAACAGTGACTACACTTCAAAAGTACTTAATTGGCTGTAAAGCACTTTGGGACTTCCTGAGGATGTGAAAGGTGCTATATAAACTCAATTTCTTTCAATTGCTCAGTTTGGGTTCCGCCAAGACTACTCAGCTCTCGACCTCATTACAGCCTTGGTCCAAACATGGACAAAAGAGCTGAATTCCAGAGGTGAGGTGAGAGTGACTGCCTTTGACATCAAGGCAGCATTTGACTGAGTGTGGCATCAAGGAGCCCCAGTAAAATTGAAGTCAATGGGAATCAGGGGAAAACTCTCCACAGGCTGGAGTCATACCTAGCACAAAGGAAGATATTTGTGGTGGTTGAAGGTCAATCATTTCAGCCCCAGGACATCGCTACAGGGCAGTGTCCTCGGCCCAACCATTTTCAGCTGCTTCATCAATGACCTTCCCTCCATCATAAGGTCAGAAATGGGGATGTTCGCTGATGACTGCACAGTGTTCAGTGCCATTCGCAACTCCTCAGATAATGAAGCAGTCCATGCCTGTAAAACCTGGACAACATTCAGGCTTGGGCTGATAAGTGGCAATTAACATTCGCGCCACACAAGTGCCATGCAATGGCCATCTCCAACAAGAGAAAGTCTAACCACCTCCTCTTGGCATTCAATGCCATTACCATCGTCGAATCCCCCACCATCAATATCCTGGGGGTCACCATTGACTAGAAACTTAACTAGACCAGCCACTGTGGCTACAAGGGCAGGTCAGAGGCTGGGTATTCTGTGGCGAGTGACTCACCTCCTGACTCCCCAAAGCCATTTCACCATCTACAAGGCACAGATCAGGAGTGTGATGGAATGCTCTCCACTTGCCTGGATGAGTGCAGCTCCAACAACACTCAAGAAGCTCGACACCATCTAGGACAAAGCAGCCCACTTGATTGGCACCCCATCCACCACCTTAAACATTAATTCCCTCCACCACCAGCGTACCGTGGCTGCAGTGTGTACCATCTACAAGATGCACTGCAGCAACTCGCCAAGGCTTCTTTGACAGCACCTCCCAAAACTACAACCTCTACCACCTAGAAGAAGGGCAGCAGGCGCATGGGAACACCACCACCTCCAAGTTCCCCGTCAAGTCACATATCATCCTGACTTGGAAGTATATCGTCATTCCTTCATCATCGCTGGGTCAAAATCCTGGAACTCCCTCCCTAACAGCATTGTGGGAGTACCTTCACCACATGGACTGCAGCAGTTCAAAAAGGCAGCTCACCACTACCTTCTCAAGGGCAATTAGGGATGGGCAATAAATGCTGGCCTTGCCAGCAACGCCCACATCCTTTGAATGAATAAAAACTAAATTTATTTCTTTCTACAGATAGGGTCCTGCCCACTGAGAACTGGATTCCAGCCATTGAAGAGAGGGAATATGCAAGAAAATTGGTGAGGAAAATATTTAAAAATAAAATTAAGTTAATAAATCATCACTCAGATTGGACTTTGCAACAAAACCACATGATCAAAGTAAAGGGTGTAATATATCTCTCCGAATTACCTGACAAAGCATAAAACTGAAGGTACAATACGGTTTTGTATTTGATCTCTGTTTTAGGGACACAGAAGGATCAACATAGAAACTTATGAAACTATCTCTCCTACATAAAATGAACTTTATTTTTTAAATGTAATATTTTTCCATTACACATATTTTCCATTGTACAGGCTGGTGGAATGGGCGGACACATGGCAGATGAAATTTAATGCAGAAAAGTGTGAAGTGATACATTTTGGTAGGAAGAATGAGGAGAGGAAATATAAACTAAAGGGTACAATCTTAAAGGGGGTGCATGAATAGAGAGACCTGGGGGTATATGTGTATAAATCATTGAAGGTGGCAGGGCAGGTTGAACAAGCAGTTAAAAATGCTTACGGGATCCTGGGCTTCATGAATAGAAATGAGAAGTCGCACAACACCAGGTTATAGTCCAACAGATTTATTTAAAATTACAAGCTTTCGGAGCTGTCGCCCCTTCCTCAGGTAAAGTTACAATGAGTGAATCTACAATATTTCACAGTATATAAACACAGAAACTGCAGAGATACAATCTTTCAGGGAAGGTGTCCTTACATCAAAGACACACCAAGAGCACAGCGAAGACAATGAGATGTGTCACAGGGAGTCCAACGTGTCAAATCCTGCTGTCTGCAGTTCTTCTTTGTGGTTTTTTTTGTGTTTGTTTTTTTTGTGTTTTTTTTTAAAACTGGAAAGACAGACAACGATGTCGAGTCACGTTCTGTAGCGTGACATGAACCCGAGATCCCTATTGAGGCTGTCCTCATGGGTGCGTGCAAGAAAGCAGACAAGATTCCGAAAGGACTACAGATCACGAACCCACTCAAGTCGACATACAACACAGACTACGCTGAGAGACTTTGCTGTCGTACCTCTCGCACACTCCTCAACCATCTCCGCACCCATGAGGATGGCCTCAATAGGGATATCGGGTTCATGTCACGCTATAGAACGTGACTCGACATCATTGTCTGTCTTTCCAGTTTTTAAAAAAAAACACAAAAAAAACAAACACAAAAAAAAACTGCAGACAGCAGGATTTGACACGTTGGACCCCCTGTGACACATCTCATTGTCTTGGCTGTGCTCTTGGTGTGTCTTTGATGTAAGGACACCTTCCCTGAAAGATTGTATCTCTGCAGTTTCTGTGTTTATATACTGTGAAATATTGTAGATTCACTCATTGTAACTTTACCTGAGGAAGGGGCGACAGCTCCGAAAGCTTGTAATTTTAAATAAATCTGTTGGACTATAACCTGGTGTTGTGTGACTTCTCATTTTTGTCCACCCCAGTCCAACGCCGGCATCTCCGCTTCATGAATAGAGGTATAGAGTACAAAAGCGTGGACATTATGATGAACCTGGTTCGGCCTCAACTGGAGTATTGTGTCCAATTCTGGGCACCGCACTTTAGGAAGGATGTGAAGGCCTTAGAGAGGGTGCAAAAAAGATTTATGAGAATGATTCCAGGGATGAGGGACTTCAGTTCCATGGATAGACTGGAGAAGCTGGGGTTGTTCTCCATAGAGCAGAGAAGATTGAGAGGAGATTTGATAGAGGTGTTCAAAATCATGAGGGGTCTGGACAGAGTAGACAGAGAGAAACTGTTCCCATTGGTGGAAGGGTCGAGAACCAGAGGACACAGATTTAGGGTGATTGGCAAAAGAACCAAAGTCGATATAAGAAAAAACTTTTTTACTCAGCGAGTGGTTAGGATCTGGAATGCACTGCCTGAAAGGGTGGTGGAGGCAGACTCAATCACAGCTTTCAAAAGGGAATTGGATAAGTACCTGAAAGAAAAACATTTGCAGGGCTACGGGGAAAGGGCGGGGGAGTGGGACGAGCTGAGGTGCTCTTGCAGAGAGCCGGCACGGGCTCGACGGGCCGAATGGCCTTCTTCCGTGCTGTAACCATTCTATGATTACATACGATAGCAAAATACTGCGGATGCTGGAAATCCGAAATAACAACAGAAAACGCTGGAAAAACTCAGCAGGCGAGGCAACATCCGTGGAGAGAGAAACAGAGTTAACGTTTCAGGTCGAAACCCTCTCTAAAGTAACATAGGTCTGTCACTGATTGTATTCTAGTTATACAATCCAAGTCGAATCATTTAAAACCATGGGGCGATTTCATCCATACCCATCTGACGGAAACCGGTTGGGGTGGGCAGTTAAAATGAGCAGGTTACTTACCCGCTCAGACCTCAACCATTTCCAATATTAATCTGCAAGGTTTTGCAAGAAGATTAGCCACCCTAAAGCAGGCAGCAGCCTCATAAATTTATGCAAATCAAAGCAGTTTTAACCGGGGCCTGAGTGGGGAAGCCACTGTAGAATTAAACTTTTACTCCAGCTCGGGGAGCTACAAGACATTTAAATGTAAGCTAGAGTCCCATGGGCTTTGGCAAATTAATTATTAGTTGATTTTAAAGCATCACAGTTGCAATAAGATGAAAAAAGGCATGCCAAAAAAATCAGCTGACATCAGAGCCAGTTGCCTGCATCCACCATTATGCCACCAACCATACCTACAGACCCACACAAACCTATCTGGCAATGACCAAGTCAGTTGTAGAGCTGTGCCAACTGCCTCAAGGACACCTGCACCCAAACTTATAGGAACAGCAGAAGCAGTGGTAGTGAATGTCAGCACTGCCCTAAACATGTCTTCTTTCAGCTCCTTCTAGACTAACGTAAGAATCATCTACAGTAACAGCAATGTGCTGCTTATAGATGTATGAAACAGGTGGCTGCTGCATTAATCAGAATGTTCACCTCTTTTCCGATTGAATGATAACAGAAGCATGACAAAGCTGCCCAATTTCCCTGTAATGCATAATTTCCCGAAGTACAGAGACCTCTGATAACAGCCATCTGGCTATTAAGTTCCACCTCTGACACCACCATTTGCTTCTCCTCATCTGTTCACTAACAATGACATTGCTTTATATAACACCTATAATGTAGTAAAATGTCCTAAGGCGCTTCACAGAGGAAGAAAGGATTCCAAGTAATAGATGAGTTAAGAGGTGGCAAAAAGCATGTTCAAAAAGATAGGCTTGAGGAGGCTTTTAAAGACAGATGGGGAAGTACCAAGGTGAAGGGATTGAAGAGGAACTTCCAGACCATATGGCTAGGATGGTTGTAGGCACCACCGACAAGGTGCAGCAAAGGGAGATTGGAGTCACATGAGACCCCAATCAGAAGACCAAAGGGTATGGGGATGTCGGGTTGAATGGGTTAACAAGAATAGGGAGGTGAAGCCTTTGGAGTGATTTATCAACAAGGATAAGGATTTTGAATTTGGAGTGTAGAGGAACAGGGAGCCAGTGAAGGTCAGTGAGGCAGGGGTGACAACAGGTGAGTGGGACTTGAGAGGTAATTTTACGAGTCCACGCTGCCAGCAGGGGGGCTCCTTCATCAGCAGTGCATATTGGAAATTTGGGCAAGCGCTGTCCACGATTTTCCAAACATGAATTTCAACAATTTTTGGAAACCTGCCTTTTGCTATTTTGAAACAAGTTTCGCCCCCAGATATGGCCACTTACCTTTAGGAGGCCACATCCCTTCAATGTACTGCTGCAGCTTTTCAAGAGTTTCAGCAGCTTCAGAATTCCTGCCCTTTCCTGTATTGTGTGAGCACCCAGTGATAGGCTCAACTCCTGATGACATGAGAGTTAGAGATCAATGCAACATACCTAAATCAGGTAAATTGTGCTCTGCATTTTTCCTGCTGCTTCAGTGAACTACAGATAATCTGCTCTCATACTTTTTTTTAAATAGTCCAAAAAATAATCTTGTTGAATTTAGAGGTCATTCCTTCACTTGTGTGCGACAACCTTTTCTTTGTGCAGTGTAATTTATAACACAAGAGTGTACTGGAATCAAATAGGTCAATGTTTTAAAATAAGTCAATATTCAAAAGTGTGTGGAATTATGCAGCTAGAAAGGCAAGGTGAGCACTGTAACAAAATACATTGGATACAGTAGACCCGGGCCCGTTATGTGGTCTTGTAGTGGCAGCAGGACAGCTGCACTTTGCGTACAAGTTGACCTCTTGTAAGTTTGCAAGCTCCAGCCATTTAAATCATTGCAACACCCTGTGTGCAACGCAGCAGCCCTTAAAGTGTTTCATTATGTTGCAATCTTATTTTATTGTTAAATCAGTTATTTAACAAATAGTATTGAAGCTCTAAGCAATTTTCAATGCTTGTTCCAGTCCATTTTTTTTATTATACTAAGCTGTTTTAATTATTCCCAAATTGACAAAAGTAATTAATTTGTTTGAGGTTAGTGTGTTGAGAAAAAAATGATAAATGCATTTTAAACTAGAGGGCAGTCTTACAGTAGGGTCAGGAAAAAGACCGTGCAGATGTTCATTCATATGGAACAACCTAACTCATTATCTATCAATTTAGTCCATAATAATTACCAGCTTTAATTAACTTCCAAAAAAGGATGATGACTCTTACCAAAGTCAATCAACCACAACATGCACACACAGTAATTTAAATGAAACCAGAGAGAGCTGAAGTAGCATCAGTAAGCTGGAAAATATTCAAACATTGCAACCTGAATATATTGCTGTTTGCATTAGCCCAAAACATATCAGTAGAATTTGTTTTCATGATACATATTTATGAAATGTTTATAAATTGTCTAGAGCCATATTTTTAAAAATAGCCTAGAAATTACCAGTGTTAATAGCAGACAACTTCTTTGCGGTTTCATATGACATTTCTCTGTCTACCCTGTAATGTAGGCATTAACCTGTTTATATTAAATGAGTTAATGACTGTGTTCAAACAGAAGACAGAGGAATGTTATTGGAACCAGTTAAGCATTTATCTGCTAGTATTGCCAACCTTAATTTCCAGGCGTACTGGTAACTATTAATGGCCTGGATTTTGCGGTCAGCGACGAAGGAACGGCGCTTGCCGTTCACTACGCCTGCAGCTGCCCACAGACTTTTTGCGGGCTTTTGAGAGGCAACTTGCTGTCATCGGGCATCTGATCCAGCACGGCGCCTTCTACAGGGGATCTGTGGCGTGTGTAAGCAGGACAAACGACAGCGAGGCTCTTCAACCAATCAGATTGAAAAATCCTCACTAAGCCACACAGTCTGAAGCAGGAAGTATAAATTAGAATATTTAATTAATTGTAAAATCATGTACAGAAAGCAAAATAAAGTGAGGGAGAGAAAGATGGGATTAAAAGAGAGAGATAAAAGAGACAGAAAGTAAAAGTAAAAAAAACAATTATTTGAATTTTTTTTTAAAAATCGCCAATAATTAAATTCTGAAGGAATGAGACTTCACGCTTCTAAAATTAAATTTTCACTGCCAGAGAGGTTGTTTGGCAGTACTTAAGACTAATCACGCCATTAAAAGTTCACTTACACCAGAATGCACCAGCCCTAACTTTTTCTGGAGTGTTTAGTGGGTAACTGGTAGGTAAGTACAGCAACTTCTTGTCCTTTCAATGGCGAGTCTATCGGCGAGGTACCAGTGGAGCGCAGCTTGTGAAGGAGCAGGGCAAATCGGACAGCAACCTCCGGATTTCCGCGTTTAACTGCACAAGTCTGGACTCCGGAAGTTGCTTCTGATTTACTCCGTAATACCAGTGAGCGCTGTTAGCCTCACCATTATTCTTAATGCAAAATCCAGGCCAATATCTCCTTGAAGCATCTTATGTGATTGGTTTCAGAAGTGTTCCAATCCACTGTACAGCTCTGTTCCTCCCCTTTCTAAAATATAACGGATATTAATGAAGACTAATATTACTAAGGTTGCAATAATCATTCACATGATGGTATAAGACCTGCAAGTGTTTACGCTGTGGGAGGATATAATAGAGTTCAGCTGCCACATAAGTCTGTGGCATTTATTTTAGTTATAGGAAAGCAGACACATGTGCATGTACGTAGGTATCAGTGTGAAGAAGCATGTGCGCATGATCAGTCATGTGTACAATTGCACATCATGCAAAGTAGGTTAGAGACCTGCTAGAATTTGCAAATAAAGGAGTAGATTCTGTTTTCAAACAAAAAAAGTAAATTCCGTGAGGAGAAAACTGTAACTAGGTTCTGGAACTGCTGATGTTACCGACATCTAAACTGCAGAATGAGAAAGTTATACTGTGCACAGGAAAAGGGTTTGAAACTCCGATTGGAGGAAGTTTCACTTATTCAACCTTATGTTCTTCGGACTTCAATCAGCTATCTGACTCTTGTGTTATACTGCCACTGCTTCAAATCAATGCTATATTGGCAGTATAACTGCACCCTAAGGTACAAGAGCAAGACTAATGCCAGAGGCTTTTAAAATATCATCAACTCAGTACTACCATGCTCCCTCATCCTCAGCTCGTTTGAATAATCAACATAAACTCCCAACACAGCTTTAGCTTAGTGCACATGTGGAAAATCCTGCCACCAGCTCAAATTTAAAGGGGTGAGTACACTTAAAGGTAAGATAGCTGTATAAGGGGACACACATCATTTCAGCTTTTATAAAGCTTCAAAATGAATCTCAAAAATGTGTCAGCATTTTCTAAGAAATAACAGGTACAAATAAAGTGAAAGGAAACCTAATATGGGTGTATGAAATGGTGTGTGTGGACAAATGATGGAACGGTGCAGCACCTAACCATCTGTTTGATGGCTTGTAAATTGAATGTGCTGCTGCACGGATGGCTGAAAAAAGGGCTGCTCTGTTTGACACTTTAGGGCACTCTGCCGAGAGGACAGCAGTGTAGCTTGCCTGTCAGGCGATGCAGGTCACACTCAATGGACTGTGGAGGAGATTGGCGAGGGTGAGCTTGGAGGCACGGTGCAACCATTCAGAAAGTACCATCCACTTATTGCAATCTTTGGGCTACATTTACAAAGCAGCTGCATAATGCACAAACTGTCTTATGACCTTACCTCCCTTCAGATGCATTGTCCTGGGGATGCTTTGAAAATCTAAAACAGATAATCTGGTCATTTATCTCACTGCTATTTGTGGGAGCTTGCTGTTCGCAGATTAGGTGCTGCGTTTCCTATATTACAACAGTGACGACACTTCAAAGAACTTCATTGGTTGTACAGCACTTTGGGATGTCCTGAAGTCGTGAATGGCACTTATATAAAGTTTGTTCTTTCTTATTAACTAACTCTTTCGCCATCTTATACACCTAGCGTTTTACAGGGCTGCCTTTAAAGGCAGCTTCATAATATAAATACAGTGCAACTGAGTTTTCTTATTTTATTATCCTACTTGTATGCATGAATTCCTTTGCATATCTTGATATTAACAGTTGAAATACGGTTCTATAAAAAGGAAAAACTGCAAATGCTGGAAATGCGCAGCAAATTAGTCAGCATCTGTAAAGATAAAAGACAGGTTATGATCTTTCAGGTACTCTTCATCAGACTAAGAGTTGAGGGAGCCCTTACTCTGATGAAGGGTATGCACCTGAAATGTCATAAATGTCTTTTCTCGTTACATATGCTGATTTAGCTACTGTTCTGTCACCTGGTTACCATAATGCTTGCATTTGTTTACAGTTCAATACTTCAAGGATTTAAATAATATTAATTAAATTGAGTAAATATTATCAAATATTACAAATATTATTTCACAAAAGGGAACATTGACATGGCAAATAAAACACAATAGTGTCCTTTGTCCCTGCAACATGCTTGATTCTAGTGGTAATGTAGTAAAATGACCAAGCAACTCTGAGAAGGTCTCAACTTCCAGCTTCCTCAAGGGTTTTAACAGCAGGAGGGATGATTAAAAATACATCAGCACAGCATTTTCTCTCAAACTAGTTCAGTCAACGCTTTACATAAAAGCACCAACTAGACTTGAAAATTGACCAAACAAATGCAAGTTTTCTCTTATGGAAAATGTATTTAAAGCCAAGAAAACCAGAAACGTAAGTGATTCACTGTCTGTAATCTGTGACTGTCTCTGAGTAACACAGAATGTTGTACCTACCTTGACTGTAAATAGTTTCCATTTCACAGAATCAGAACCAGCAGTGTTAGGTAAACAACATTACTTCTTCAACACTGAGTACTAGGAATATGTACAATATATTCGACTTCACTTTGTTAATGCATTTCTGCACAGGATGAACATTTTTAACAATGTTGAACAAAAGTTGGGAGAACGTGTCTGACTATAATAAAGGCAAGCCACAGGAAAAGAAAGAATGAATAAATAAATATTCACGGTTCTCCCGAAAACTGAAATGTTAGATTATCTAATGTTCTTTCTGTCTTTCTGAAAGAAGATCAACCTTTTGTTGCTGTTATCTCACAGGGAAAGATCATCTGGAACACTGCCAATTAAAAAAAAACTGTCGTGTTCTGGCTGAGATCAACTCATTTAGCAAGAACCAGAAATTAAGCCTGGGACCTTCCTGGTCCGCATGGTTCATTACCATACCAACTGGGTAAATGTTAGCTTCATAGCTTGGACCACATCTAATTATGGATCAGCATTAAAGTTGATCTAGATTAGACCGGTTTTAGATCCTCGGTGGCGACTTTCAAGTAGCACCCGAGGCCATCACAAAGTCGATAGAGCAGCCACTCTGCCCACCCACTCGTGCCAGCGTGAGGTCTGAGCCATTTTGAAGCCTGGACCTCGTTAGCTTGCCACTGGTGATCCGTGGGCACAATGTGGGTGGCCCGCTGCAGCTCACCAGTTCCTAGAGGTCGGGAAATTGGCCGGCTGCCACGCTAAGCTCGCCAGCAGGTCGCGCCTGGGCACGAGGTGGGGTAAAGGAGGAGGGAGGTAATTCTCCTGGGCCCACCAAAACAAATGAAAGTTTCCTGCACCATTTTTTAAAGCGGCCGCCAGCGGTCCCTTTAAGGACTGCTGGTTAGACCACTTCACACCTAGTACAAAGGGGCAGAGTATACATGATGCATGTTCACCCATTTGTATCTGAAAATTGAAATCAGGTGCCTATAACCAGTGTAGGACCCTGATTTGCATATTTAAGAAGCCTCCTGCTTGTTTCAAGATGGCAGGCTTCACGCTCATTTAAAGGCCTGCCTAAAAATTGCATCAACGGGGCCCCTTGATTTTCAAATGCTGTTTTTCAGGCGCGAGACATGAATCACTTCCTGGGTAACTACTTTGTTTGGTGCCAAAAGTTGTTTTAGTGGATTTCATGCCATGAAACTGAGTGCCAGTCAATGGCCTTGACAGCAGGATAGTCAGTTACCATAACTGATGTCAACTGATGCTGGACCAGAAACCAAATTATATTTTGCGTCTTTTTGTGACCAACCCTAATTAGGCCATAGCCACTGTATTATGTGCAGTTTTTGGCACCTCATGATAGAAAGGATAGCAGTCAATTGTAAAAGATGCAACCAGGATGATACCGGTGATAAATATAATAATTAAGAGAAATTTACAAATAAGGGCTTCTTTTCACTACAGCATAGAAGGTTATGAGGGATCCAGCAAGAAGTATTCAAAATTATGAAAAGGTTTAAGAGGGTAAATAGTGAAAGATTATTTCCATGGGTCAATGAATTGATAACAAGGGGCATAAATCAGGAGCAGAACTAAAAATATAAAGGGCGTGGTTGGAAGGAATTTTTCCAAGATTATTAGGACATGTAATGCCTTGAGTAGCTACTGAATCAACTCAATCACAACATTTATGAGGGAATCAGATGAAAAAATACATTTGAGGATATACGGTAAAATCAGGGAGATTGAGATTAGAATAGGCACTTCCGGAGAGGGAGCTAGCAACAGCACAGTAAGCCAAATAGCCTACCTTCTGTGCCAAAAATTGTGAGAATCTTTGCTGACAGAAACTCTGACTACCTGCTCTCTCCTCACAGCCCTGTCTTTTCTTTTGCTTCAAACATTTATCCAAACATTTATCACAGAGCTCACTGGTGTTTTCTGCCTGGCGACAAAAGTCATTGCAGAATGTGGCTTAACCTGAGCATGCTACGAATGTTCCCTGCTCACACTCGCTTATCTATTTGATCAGGAAGTGGCAATTGCTTCAGTGCCTAGCAGGATGGCATCAGGAAAAAATCAAGCTTCAGTATTTTTGTAGCCAGGATTGCTTTCGACAGATAAGCTCGTCACACTGTCACGTGCAGTGTCAAGAACAGTATTCGCACATCAAAAAGTCATGTAAAGATAGAAGACAGATTTGTCTTCATGCAAATTTTAAAACTAGGGGCAAGCATTAGATAGCAACGATAGTAGGGTCAATCGGAGTCACTCTGACCAAGCTGCTCCTGGGAATTATATCTACTGCAGCAGAGAAGATTTAATCGTGGCCTTTATAAGTGTGTTGATAGGGTGAATAGGAATAAACTATTTCCTCTGGTTAGGATGTCAGTGACAAGGGGTCATTACTTTAAATTTGTCAGTAAGGCAGTGAGGAGAGAGGTTAAGATAAATTTCTATATGCAGAAATTTGATAGAGCATGGAATGATTTGCTACTGAATAGTTAAGGAAAAGACCATTGCATCTTTCAGGAGGAAATTAGATAAATGTTTGAAGCAATGTAGTGAGATTAGTTTTAGATTATTCCAGCGAAGCGCCGGCACAGACACAATGGGCTGGATTCTCATTGACCCGTGGAGGTGGGTTTGGAGGTGTGTGGGGGGTTAAAGTTGCAGATTCGGGGGTCCCGAACCCATCCCGCCTCCATGCCAGTTTCGCTGGAGGCGGGTACCCGACCTGTGCTGGGACCCGCCTCCCCGATGCGGGAAGGGGATTAGTGGCAATAAACTGCCTGTTAACAGGTAGTTAACAGGCAGTTTTTTGCCTAATCCCTATTTTGATTCGTGAAATGTGGGCTTCCCGACAGGTCCCAACCACGCCAAGTTAGTGAGGCGGACCGTGGGTCTGCAGGGGTTGGAGGGGTCGTGGGCAGGTGAGTGATGGGTGCATGTGTGCAGAGGTAAGTGTAAAGTGTGGGAAAAAGTTTTACTTACCTTAACTTCCTCCTGCAGGTGTCAGCCCTTCAGGTCTCAGGGAGTCAGAAATCTCACCGGCACAGAAAACAGAATGGCCGTGGTGCTGTCAAAAACTGCAGTTCTGTTTTCTGTGCTGGAATGATTTCTAACTCAGCCTGAGAGGAAGGACTCAAGTTAGAAGACAGATTGTCAGTGTTTGACAGCTTCACAGAGCTGTCAAACGCTGATATTTCATCTGTCAAAAGCACTTGACAGATGAAATGTCAATCTGTGACGTCACCTGTTGCCGGGTGGCCCTTAATTGGCCTGCTGAGCTCGCTGGGCGGGCTCAACAAGGTCAATCAAGTGAAAATACAGTGGGTTGGCCACAAGTCGATGGAGGCGGGACTACAACCCAAAAAGTGGGAGTCCCGCCTCCATCACGTCCCCAGTATCAAAATCCAGCCCAATAGATCAATAGCCTCTTTCTGTGCTGTAAACTTCTACAGTTCTATAAGTTCTCTATTGGAAAAGGTTCATAAAAAGAATGGGTTTTGCCATGCCAGGGGTCATTTTTCTGTGTAAAGCCAAGCACTTACTCGTTTTATAAAAGCATGTCGTTCACATGATAGATATTGTATGTAAGAAATTCAAGCATTTAAAAAAGCAATAGATTTTAAAACCAACTGAAACTAGGCATACCTCATAAGGCATTTAAAAATGCTGGTAATAATTGAGATGAGAGTAACCCCTTGGCACACATCAGCGAAAGGAATTGAAAAAGTAGGACAGTTGTTAAGCAAAATTCCTGGTTTAGAAACTCCCAAGAAAATGCAGAGTATTTCAAGGTTTAAAGGTCCACCAAGTTGTCTGAAGCATTAACTGCATACTCTGTACAGATGTCTACCAAGAACAGCCGTCTTGCCAAATCTTCCATCCTCACCAGCTATATACGAATATACAAAATTGATGGGTTAAAAGACCAGCTGGTCCACCAAGCCTGCCCCACACCATGGTGGCCGGAGCATAGTGGCTAAACCCTCTTACCCCACCCCCCGCAGCCATGTAATCTCCTGGGAGAGGCAAAAAAAGAGGAAAAAAACTAGGGCCAATAAGGGGGAAAAAAATACTATGGATAATTCCTCTCCGACCCCCTCAGGCGATCGAAACCAGTCGAGGATATCACACGGACCAAGTGTTATCTATAAAGAAATTTACCTTCTATATGATGCGATCTCTGCCCCAGTCAAGAACCGGTCCAGCTCCCTCTTGAAGGCGTACAAAGAGTTAGCACCCATCGCACCAGCCAGCAATGTATCCCAGAGGCTCACTACTCTCTGGGAAAAGAATAACTGCCGAACACCCAGTCTATTGCTCTTTGAAAGTGTCTCCTGATCCTCCCCAATCTGTTAAACTGGAATAATCTATCAATAGGGTGGAATAATCTATCAATAGGGATGCTATCAAGCCCTTTAATTATTTGATAGACCTCTATCAGGTCACCTCTAAGCCTACGCTGCTCTAAAGTAAATAGACCGAGGTCCTTGAGCCTATCTGAGTACCTGAGGTTCTTTAAGCTCGGAATCAATCTTGTAGCTCTCCTCTGGACCTTTTCCAAGGCCACTGTACCACCCACCATGTGGGGGGATCAAAACTGGACGCAGCACTCCAGATGCGACCTGACCAGCAACCTGTATAGTGACAAAATGGTGTCCTTTGATTTATACTGAATGGTTCTAGCTACAATTTCTCTACATTGGTCATGGACCTTCAGTGATCTGTGCACAATAACACCGAGGTATTTTTCTCTCTCAACCTCTTCTGTATTGTTCTCTGCAAATGATACATGTATTCAGTGTTGGCCCTACCAACATGCATGGCGCTACATTTATCTGAATTAAACACAATTTGCCATAGTGTGGTCCACTCCCCTAGCATATCTAAATCATTTTGAGTTTGATTGCACTCCTCTACTATTTTAAGCCTTGCACAGATTTTGGTGTCATCTACAAACTTACTTGCCATACTCCCAACACCACTGTCCAGGTCTTTAATAAAGACCGTGAAGAGTAGTAATCCTAGGACCGATCCCGGGGGTACACCACTACTAACATAGCTCCATATCTGTTAATATACTTTTTAGGTACAAAGCACAGTTTCTTTCCCTACTGTACAATAGATTAGTTGAGATATAGGTTTGGTTAAACCACCATTGACATTTGTTCTCTATATCTTCCCCAACAAGTAATACACCCAAGCATAGGCCTCTCAGTTGCAGGGACAATGCATTGTACATACCCACATCCTTCCTCATCAGGAACTCACATTCTAAACAAACCAATTCAGTGCCCCTATCTCTCAGTTTCTGAGATTGCAACAGGCAACCTGAGTCCATAACCTAAGCCGTCATCAAAGAGAACCCAAAGTTTCACATTCAACAGTAATAACTTTATTAGACAGCTAGTCCAAATACACCTTGGCAGACCGAACTGTATAGTCTTTCCATGGAAGAGCAATGCCCTGAGAAATTGGTGTGAAAGTGCACGCAAACCAGACAGTGCCAAAACCAACCACAAAGAATATAGAGAAATACAGTTGTTATCTCTAATGCTCCAGGGCATGCTATTTGCATCAAATATTACCAGCAAAGATAATTAGGGCAGAATGAATATCCCAATTTTTTTTTTACCCATCTGAGTAATATACTCCCCAGACAAAATGCAAGAGTTACAGAAGGATGTGAATTTAATTAAGCCCACAACACTAAAATGTGGAAACTTAAAATGAACTAAGATTAACAGTTCTAGGAACACATAGCTGCCATTTCATAAGAACATAAGAAATAGGAGCAGGAATAGGCCACTTGGCCCCTCGAGCCTGCTCCGCCATTCAATAAGATCATGGCTGATCTTGGGCTCAAAGCCACTTCCCTGCCCGCTCCCCATAACCCTTCACTCCCTTATCTTGCAAAAATCTGTCTATCTCCACCTTAAATGTATTTAATGACCCAGCCTCCACGGCTCTCTGGGGCAGAGAATTCCACAGATTTACGACCCTCTGAGAGAAGAAATTCCTCCTCATCTCAGTTCTAAAAGGGCGACCCTTTATTCTAAAACTGTGCCCCGCGTTCTAGATTTTCCCACTTGTGCCTTGTAGATGGTGAAAAGGCTTTGGGGAGTCAGGAGGTGAGACACTCGCCACAGAATACCTAGCCTCTGACCTGCTCTTGTTGCCACAGTATTTATGTGGCTGGTCCAGTTAAGTTCCTGGTTAATGGTGACCCCCAGGATGTTGATAGTGGGGGATTCAGCAATGGTAATGCCATTGAATGTCAAGGGGAGGTGGTTAGACTCTCGCTTGTTGGAGATAGTCATTGCCTGGCACTTCTGTGGCGCGAATGTTACCTGTCACTTATCAGCCCAAGCCTGAACGTCGTCCAGGTCTTATTGCATGCGGGCATGGAATGCTTCATTATCTGTGGAATGTGAATGGCGCTGAACACTGTGCAGTCATCAGTGAACATCCCCATTTCTGACCTTATGTTGGAGGGAAGGTCATTGATAAAGCAGCTGAAGATGGTTGGGCCTAGGACACTGCCCTGAGGAACTCTTGCAGTGATGTCCTGGGGCTGTGATAATTGACCTTCAACCACCACAACCATCTTCCTTTGTGCTAGGTATGACTCCAGCCAGTGGAGCGTTTTCCCCCCGATTCCCATTGACTTCAGTTTTACTAGGGCTCCTTGATGCCAGACTCGGTGAAATGCTGCCTTGATGTCAAGGGCAGTCACTCTCACCTCACCTCTGGAATTCAGCTCCTTTGTCCATGTTTGAACCAAGGCTGTAATGAGGTCGGGAGCCAAGTGGTCTTGGCGGAACCCAAACTGGGCATCAGTGAGCAGGTTATTGGTGAGTAAGTGCCGCTTGATAGCACTGTCGATGACACCTTCCATCACTTTGCTGATGATTGAGAGTAGACCGATGGGGCTGTAATTGGCCGGGTTGGATTTGTCCTGCTTTTTGTGGACAGGACATACCTGGGCAGTTTTCCACATTGTCGGATAGATGCCAGTGTTGTAGCTGTACTGGAACAGCTTGGCTAGAGGCGCTGCTAGTTCTGGAGCACAAGTCTTCAGCACGATAACCGGGATGTTGTCGGGGCCCATAGTCTTTGCTGTATCCAGTGCGCTCAGCCGTTTCTTGATATCACGTGGAGTGAATTGAATTGGCTGAAGAATAGCTTCTGTGAAGGTGGGGACTTCGGGAGTAGGTCAATATGGATCATCCACTCGGCACTTCTGGCTGAAGTTGGTTGCAAACGCTTCAGCCTTGTCTTTTGCACTCACGTGCTGGGCTCCACCATCATTGAGGATGGGGATATTCTTAGAGCCTCCTCCTCCTGTTAGTTGTTTAATGGTCCACCACCATTCACGACTGGATGTGGCAGGACTGCAGAGCTTTGATCTGATCCGTTGATTGTGGGATCGCTTAGCCCTGTCAATAGCATGCTGCTTCCGCTTTTTAGCATGCATGTAGTCCTGTGTTGCAGCTTCCCCAAGTTGGCACCTCATTTTTAGGTGCTGCTCCTGGCATGCTCTTCTACACTCGTTGTTGAACCAGGGTTGGTCCCCTGGCTTGGTGGTAATGGTAGAGTGAGGGATATGCCGGGACATGAGGTTTCATTACAGATTGTGGTGGAATACAATTCTGCTGCTGCTGATGGCCCACAGCGCCTCATGGATGCCCAGTTTTGAGCTGCTAGATCTGTTCTGAATCTATCTCATTTAGCACGGTGGTAGTGCCACACAACATGATGGAGGGTGTTCTCAGTGTGAAGATGGAACTTCGTCTCCACAATGACTGTGTGGTGGTCACTGCTGCCAATGTTGTCATGGACAGATGCATCTGCGACAGGTAGTTTGGTGAGGACGAGGTCAAGTAGGTTTTTCCCTCCTGTTGGTTCACTCACCACCTGTCGCAGGCCCAGACTGGCAGTTATGTCCTTCAGGACTCGACCAGCTCGGTCAGTAGTGGTGCTCCCGAGCCACTCTTATGCAGTAACCTTTTATGTGGCACCTTATCGAATGCCTTCTGGAAATCCAAATACACCACATCCACTGGTTCACCTTTGTCCACCCTGCTCGTTACCTCCTCTAAGAACTCCAGCAAATTTGTTAAACATGATTTCCCTTTCATAAAACCATGCTGACTCTGCTTGACTGCATTATGATTTTCCAAATGCCCTGCTACTGCTTCCTTAATGAAGGACTCCAGCATTTTCCCAACGACAGATGTTAGGCTAACTGGTCTATAGTTTCCTGCTTTCTGTCTCCCTCCTTTCTTAAATAGGGGTGTTACATTTGCGGTTTTCCAATCCGTTGGGACCTCTCCAGTGTCCAGGGAATTTTGGTATATTGCAACCAATGCATCCACTATCTCTGCAGCCACTTCTTTTAAGACCCTGGGATGCAGGCCATTTGGTCCAGGGGACTTGTCATCTTTTAGTCCCATTATTTTACCAAGTACTATTTCCTTAGTGATAGTGATTGTCTTTAGTTCCCCCCTCCCTGTGGCCCCTTGACTATTCATTATTGAGATGTTGTTAGTGTCTTCTACCGTGAAGACAGATAGTCTCTGCCATTTCCCCAATCCCCATTATTAATTCCCCAGTCTCATCCTCTAAGGGACCAACGTTTACTTTAGCTACCATCTTCCTTTTTATATACCTGTAGAAGCTCTTACTATCTGTTTTAATGTTTCTTGCCAGTTTACTCTCATAATTCATCTTCTCTCTCTTTATTATTTTTTTAGTCATCCTTTGATGGTTTTTAAAAATTTCCCAATCCTCTGGTCTCCCACCAATCTTGGCAACATTGTATGCCTTCGTTTTCAATTTGATACCATCCTTTACTTCCTTAGTTAGCCACGGATGGTGCTCCCTTCTCTTAAAATCTTTCTTTCTCACTGGAATATATTTTTGTTGAGAGTTATGAAATATCTCCTTAAATGTCTGCCACTGTATTTCAACTGTCTTACCCTTTAATTTATTTTTCCAGTCCACTTTAGCCACTTCTGCCCTCATGCCATTGTAATTGCCTTTGTTTAAGATCAGGACACTGGTTTGAGATACAACTTTCTCACCCTCCAACTGAATTTGAAATTCAACCATGCTATGATCACTCTTTCCTAGAGGATCCTTTACTATCAGATCATTTATTAATTCTGTCTCATTAAACAGTACCAGATCCAAGATAGCCTGCTCCCTGGTTGGTTCCATTACATACTGTTCTAGAAAACCATCCCGGATGCACTCTATGAACTCCTCCTGAAGGCTACCATGACCAATTTGATTTGTCCAATCAATATGGAGATTAAAATCACCCATGATTATTATCGTACCTTTTTTACAGGCCTCCATTATTTGTTGACTTATACTCTGTCCAACAGTATTGCTACTGTTCGGGGGCCTGTAGACTACGCCCACCAGAGACTTTTTCCCCTTATTATTTTTTATCTCCACCCAAACCGATTCTACATCTTGATCTTCTGAGCCAATATCACTTCTCACCACTGCACTGATCCCATCCTTTACCAACAAAGCCACCCCACCTCCCTTTCCTTTCTGTCTATCCTTCCGAATTGTCAAATAACCTGGAATATTCAGTTCCCAGCCCTGATCACCTTGCAACCATGTCTCTGTAATGGCGATCAGATCATACCCATTTGTATCTATTTGTGCCGTCAACTCATCTATCTTGTTACAAATGCTGCGTGCATTCAGATATACAGCTTTTAACTTTGTCTTTTTACCATTTCTCCTTGTTTTGGCCCCATTTTCTCTTGCACTCTTATTTTTAAACATTCTGTCCCTTCCTGTCACACTCTGGTTATTAATTCCCCCATCTCTATCCTGCTCTATTGCTTTCTCATTTCTCATTGACTTTTTAAATTCCCGCTCACCTGGATCCTTCCCCCACTATTTAGTTTAAAGCCCTCTCTACAGCCCTAGTTATTCGATTCGCCAGGACTCTAGCCCCAGCATGGTTCAAGTGAAGCCCGTCCAAACGGAACAGCTCCCTCTTATCCCAGTACTGGTGCCAGTGCCCCACAAATCGAAACCCATTTCTCCCACACCAGTCTTTGAGCCACTTGTTCACTCTCTGATCTTATTTACCCTATGCAAATTTGCTCGCAGCTCAGGTAGTAATCCAGAGATTATTACCTTTGTGGTTCTGCTTTTTAATTTAGCCCCTAGCTGCTCATACTCTCTCAGCAGAACCTCTTTCTTTGTTCTACCTATGTCATTGGTGCCTACGTGGACCATGACAACTGGATCCTCCCCCTCCCACTCCAAGTTTCTCTTCAGCCCAGAGGAGATGTCCTTAACCCTGGCACCGGGGCAGGCAACACAGCCTTCGGGACTCACGCTCTCGACTGCAGAGAACAGTGTCTATCCCCCTAACTATACTATCCCCTAGCATTACAACATTTCTTTTTACTCCCCCCACTTGAATGGCTCCCTGTACCACGGCGCTGTTGTCAGATTGCACATCCTCCCTGCAGTCCCTGCCCTCATCCACACAGGGAGCAAGAATCTCGTACCTGTTGGACAAGGCCAAGGGCTGAGGCTCCTCCATCACTACCTCCTGGATCCCAATACCTGCCTCGCTTGTAGTCACACCCTCCTGTCCCTGACCATGGGCCAAATTGGAAGTAATTACTCTAGTGGGTGTGACTGCCTCCTGGAACTTAGTGTCCAAGTATCGCTCCTCCTCTCTAATGTGTCGCAGTGTCTGAATCTCGGACACAAGCTCATCAACTCTGAGCCGAAGTTCCTCGAGCAGCCAACATTTGCTGCAGATGTGGTCGCCTTCGACCTCAATGGTGTCCACCAGCTCCCACATGCAACAACACCACCACATTGCCTGGTCTCCCATCTCAATTAATTAATTAATTAGTTTTAAAATTTGGAACACGTATATCTTTTAATCTACACCAAGGCACTTAAATTTAGACGCCCAAGTTTGGAAAAAAAGCGAGAAATATAGAAATACTCACCAACCAATCACTTGCCTGCTTTCTGGTGACGTCAGACTTAGATTACTTTTTACTTCTTTACATTCACTGCTCTCCTGGGCTCCCACTGCTTTAAGTACCGCCAAGGTCTCGCGCTCTCCTGGGCTCCGACTGCTTTAAGTACCGCCGAGGTCTCGCGCTCTCCCGCGACTTTAAGTACCGCCGAGGTCTCGCGATCTCCCGGGCTCCCGCTGCTTTAAGTACCGCCGAGGTCTCGCGCTCTCCCGGGATCCCGCTGCTTTAAGTACCGCCGAGGTCTCGCGCTCTCCTGGGCTCCCCCTGCTTTAAGTACCGCCGAGGTCTCGCACTCTCCCGGGATCCCGCTGCTTTAAGTACCGCCGAGGCCTCGCGCTCTCCCGGGCTCCCGCTGCTTTAAGTACCGCTGAGGTCTCGCGCTCTCCTGGGCTCCCGCTACTTTAAGTACCGCCGAGGTGTCGCACTCTCCTGGGCTCTCACTGCTTTAAGTACCGCCGAGACCTCGCGCTCTCCTGGGCTCCCGCTGCTTTCCTCAGATTATGGTTTCCTCTCCATAGTGAACTGTGGCGTACACTGCTCAATGCCAGTAGCAATGCTCTAGGTCAGTGGTTCACAAACTTTTTTGGTTGAAGAACCCCTTTTCAAATGGATTAGTAATCAAAGATCCGCCCCCCCCCATCTAAATTATAATACTATATCATACTCATAATATGAAAGTGCTGCATGTAAAGAGTGTTTTAATAATGCTTTTAAGGAAACAGGTATTTACTGACAGATTATCAGTGAGATGGGTGTGTCTGCTCACTGCAGAGTCTGTCTATCCTTGGTGTGATATTTGACAATGACAATTTTGAAAACCTGTGTTAGATTTCCCCGCACCACCCCCCCGCCACCTTAATCTTCACTGTTCCGATAAAAATGTCCTAATATTTTAATCCTTTCTTCATAACTAGAATCATGCTAGTTAATCTTAGCTACAGCATTCCTATGGCTCTAATGGCCCAGAAATTAAACATCGATGGTTCCCGCGGGGGTAAGGATTCCCCGCGATATCGCACTCCGCGCCTACCTTTTTGTTTGGGGCCCACACGAACTTTAGTTTCAGAGCCTCTCCCTGTTGCAACCATGCAGTGCTTGCGTATCCCAGAGGCGCAATTAGTTAGTGCGAGCTCTGGGATCACGTGATTCAGTTAGAGCCAATGGCAGCACACCATCTTTCATTCATAGTTTTGACAGCAAGAGCTGTCAAAGCTATGAATACTACAAACCCCCAAAAGAACAGCTAAACCTCAATTAAATTTTTTTTAAAAAGCCATCACATTAATAAAATAAGTATAGTTAAATAAATTAACCACTTTAAATAAAAAATTAAATTTTTGAAAAAATTTAAAATCTTTTTAAAAGTTATAAAAATAAACTTACCTTTCTTTAAAGTCTCTAAAAAAGATAAACCTGTTGAAAAAAATTTTAAAATAACACTTAATTAACTACTTACCTTGTTAAAAGGGGGTCCTACGCCTGCTTTCTTTATGTGTAAAATCTTCACCACTTACCTGCGCATTCAAACCTGAAAAAAAAACTAAGTGCACTGCGTGCGCGCAGCCTGTAGTGCGCACGCGGTTCACTTAGGAACCGCCCCCTTTGCAATTTATGAAGTGCCGGTTTCCCGCGCGTGCGCAGTGCATGCAGGAAACCGGCAATTCGGGATCTAATACGCGAGAGTACACAGTGCGTACTCTCGCGTATTAGGTTTAATTTTCGGGCCAATATATTTCCTCGAATAGGATGCCCAGAACTGCACACAATCCTCAACTCAGATTGGGTTGTGTATGGGGAGACACTAGGATAAGAAAGGAGAAAATGAGAGCTGCAGGTTAGTATAACCGAACAGCAGAAAGAAAGAAATGCAGAAGCAGCAGAGAAAAATGTGAAACACAGAAAAAAGAGAGATTAAAAGAAGCACAAACTCTGCAAGGAAACCTATTTTATAAGTGACATTTGGTAAATTTAATAAACCTCCAAAAATGTATTTTATTTCAAAGCGAGTATTCTGGAGTGTGCTTACTCGCTTTGATTTCACGATAAAGGTTTGGATCAATGCTGAAAGGAGATGGCGACTAACTGGTGCCCTTTGTTTCGCTGCCTTTGGATGTGATGTATGATTCTTGTTATATTGCACATTTCAATGAAAGTGAGGTTTCAGAGATCGTTATTTCTCACCTTTCGCTTCGTGAAACTACGTGCTGGGGTTGCTTCAGATGTGTGATGTCAAACTACTTCTTGTCATTGGTAATCTGATCCTAACACGTATACTCAGTAAGAAAATCCCTGACTCCAGCACGCAGTTTGCTTTTGTCCAGTATCTGCAATCAGCAAACCATTCTCAAGTGCCTAATATATATTTGCGCAGAGCCACCCTTGTTTAAAGTACGATCAGAACTCTAAGGGGTAAAAATTCACTTGGTTGCGCCACCCGTTAGCGCCTTAAGAGGGCGCTAATGGGGCGCAAAGCCGCTAACGCCCGGGCGCAGCGATGTTAGCGCCGCTCGAGAACTTAACTTGAGATTGTGCGGCGGCGCTAAAACTTACCGCTGCGACCACCTGCGCGCGCAGATTGTGACGTCATTCCATGGTGCAACGCCCTTGGGGCGCCCCGTAGCGGAAATTGAGTGGCGCCCCCTGCCTTACCGCCTGGCGCTTCCAACGACCAGAAGACTGGAACGCTATCAATCGCTGTGGGGCTGGGGGGGGCGCTATTTAAAGGGGGCCTCTTCCTGTCTTTTATTGTTGGTGGCATTTTTGAACTACGCATTCTGAGAGAGAGAGGGAGAGACTTCTGGAGAGATTCAACGTTGTGTGAAGGAGTTTTGGGTACTGAGCAGCACTTTGCAGGTTCATTTTGATTTGCCATTCCTTGTATCGATTTAGCAGAGACCGTGGGAGCTGCACTCTGAGCTCTTTGCCTGGTGCTCTCCATTGTTCTTTCCAGCACATTTGATGTGCAAGTCTCTCCAGGCCGAGATTCAAGGCAGCAATGAACAGGATGTGGATGGAAAGCAAGATTAACCATCCCCTTTAAGAACTGGCCCGTGCCATTATGTGTGTGTTCCATTGCTGACTGACATTACATGAGCTTCGCCAGCGCTCCGAGTTAGCGCCTCACTGCTCGGCCTTTGCGCCTTAAGAGAGGTGTGCAGCGCCTGCTTTAGCGCTCCACTCACCTCCCGGGGCGGTAAAAGTGAAGTTTCCCGTCAGTGCCGATAATTAGCGCCAGGCGCTAATATTTGCGTCCGGATGATATTTGCGCCCCAAATGGGGCGCGACCTAATTTCTACCCCTAAGTACTTAGATCCTTGGGAAGGCTGGGATTAGTACACAAGCGGGAATGGGTGAAATCTTTGCTTAACATTGGTTGCAGGAGTCTGTCGACCTGCTGCAGGAGATCCAAGCTGCCAATCCTCCGGACCAACCCTATTAAAAATTTCCGTTTCGATAAATCCCCTCCTCGGTAAGCACTTTCACATTATTTCGCGGACCCCAGGAAAGTCTCTACAGGCCCCCAAGGGTACACGGACTCCAGTTTGAGAACCACTGCTCTCGGTGAACAGGAAACAATTTGCCTACTTCAAATTACCCAGAACTAGACACATCAGCCAAGATTTTGCTCACCTCGGGGGGTCAGGGGCGGGCGATGTCGGTGGCTGGTCGCGGCCCTACTGCTGGCTCCATCCCACTCTGGAAAATGAATTTACGTTGATAGGGCTTGTTAAGCTCGCCCAGCGTGTTTCCTGGTCCAATTAGAGGAAGCGGGACTGGTGACGTCATTCATGACACGTCATCAGCTGGTTTCATTGAAGGGACCATGGCCACCTTTCTTTTAACATTTGTGCTGTCAGTCACTGCACAGAGGTGCAGGGCTGCACCAAGGCTCTCCCATGACTCCCTCCATATGCTTATGGAAGGAGTCACAGCACGCAGGGAGGTTCTCTTCCTTTCCCATGGGCAGAAGAGACCACCCCAGGAGACCAACACAGCCTGGCTGCACATTGCAGAGGAGGTCACAAGCAGCGATGTGGTCAGGAGGATCTGGGTGCAGTGGCGCAAACTTTTCAATGATCTCAGTGGATCACGAAACGTTAGTACAAAGCCACACTCAACCTCATCCTGCTGTGCCTCTCATCACATCCCCATCACTCTGCCTTCCCTACCCTACTCCTACACATCCTTACTCACACCAACTTACCTTACACCTCCACCCATCCCTTTCTATCTACATTATCACACCCCCATCTCACTAGCCACCCCTTACACTCAGTCTCATCCGAGTGCAATCGTACCAACTAACAACACACAAGGGTAGCCACTTGGGTGTTTTATCCAATGTTCATGTAAAGTTTCAATGTGCTGTCAAACATTGAAACCTTTATTTTCAACACTTTCCGGTCTTGGACAGATTTGTGTGCACCTTTGGAAGTGGCTCAGTGAGTTGCAGTGAATGGTGAGACATAACGGGACCCTCCACAATGGTAGTGAGTGTGAAAGGAATGGCTTGGACATTGTAGGGATGCTTTATGGTGTTGGTGTGGGGTGGTGCCAACCTGGCACATCATGTGGCAGCCAGGATGAGGCTGAGTGTAAGGGGTGGCAAGTGAAGTAAATCAGGCTATGGTGAGGCCATCCCTGGCGTCCCGGGCAGCAATGTGGTCAGGTGCTGATGCCCTCTGTTCTGTGCAGCATCAGGTGACTGCGGAGAAGGTTGGTGTTGTTGTTGGTGCTGCTGGTGTGCCTGGTTCTGCTGGTGGTGGGGCTGATCATGGTCGGATTCTGAGGACCAAGGTGAGACAGTATAAAGGGCACCCATGTTGATGGAATAGATGGCAGGTAAAGTAGAGATGACAGAAGCATTCTGTCAATGGTGAGAGAGTTCTTCCAATGAGGTGAGAGTGGATGGAGAGTGGAAAGTGGAAAGCCTGCAGAATATGTGCTGGAAATGGACTGAGAAATAGCTTGTGGCTGAGGAAAGTGATGATCTGTCAGGTGGGAGCTTTTACTGTCCATTTGAAGCTATCAGTAATCAGCTGGAGCAATGACCACTGAACTCCCACCTCAGGTTGACAGCCATGGTCCCCGAACAGCGTGGTTCCCGTGGCTATGAAGTTAAAGTTAAAAAGAAAGTTAAAAAAGCCTGTTAAGGGTCTGTTAAGTACATTATAATGAGTTTAATTGGGTCACCCGCCGCTGCCTGTCAGGTCTGCTCAGCACTGACAGTCCCGACATTGGGAAAAGCGCGTTGCGGCAGGTTGACAACGGGTTCCCGACCCGCTGTCAAAAAAAACACTTTCCCACCCGACCCACCACCGATCCCGCCCACTGACACCCCAGAAAATTCCAGCCATCCTAACTGATGGTCACTCGTATGCTACAAATCTAATAAAAAGAAGTATTTGCAATGTCACCATTCAGTATGCAGAACAGGATGTACAACAAGTGGCCTCATTTGATTAAAATTCCCTCGATGGAAGTTACATGAATCTCTCCTGATTTCACAGATACTTGAAAATTGCAGTACACTGGACCCAGACCAAACAAATAAACAACTTGAAATCAAAATCAGAAATTCAATCTCATCTCATTGTTGAGAATTAAAAGCAGAAATAGCCGTGGACCCTTCCCTTTCATCCCTGCCATGCAGACATGTAGACAGAAGACTCATTCTTTCATCACTAGAACTGTTATTCTTCTCACCGAGTTTCTCCCTTTCGCAAATGAAAAAAACTGCACTTGAAAACAGCAGTGTCCAGTCAGTTGGCTGTAAGAATTGAGTGCATTAAAGATATTCACTGGAGCTCATAGCTACTGTCCCAGCAATGGCCATGTGAGCACATAGGTAATCCAACAGTTAGTACTGACAGTGCAACAGTTCCATCTCCAGCTTTCGCCACTTCTGACGAAGGGTCATCGACCTGAAACGTTAACTCTGTTTCTCTCTCCACAGATGCTGCCTGACCTGCTGAGTATTTCCAGCATTTTCTGTTTTTATTTCAGATTTCCAGCATCCGCAGTATTTTGCTTTTGTTGTAGTGGTAAAAAATTATTGCCAGCTAGATATTTCCTCTCCCATCTATGCTATTGGCTTAGTATATGATTAGTATGAGTGGTACTTGTATGTCTGCAACATAACAAAATAAAAAGTGTTGTGGGATTAATTAAATTCACATCCTTCTGCAACTCTTGCATTTTGTCTGGGGAGTATATTACTCAGATGGGTAAAAAAAAAATTGGGGATATTCATGATATCCTAATTATCTTTGCTGGTAATATTTGATGCAAATAGCATGCCCTGGAGCATTAGAGATAATAACTGTATTTCTCTATATTCTTTGTGGTTGGTTTTGGCACTGTCTGGTTTGCGTGCACTTTCACACCAATTTCTCAGGGCATTGCTCTTCCATGGAAAGACTATACAGTTCGGTCTGCTAAGGTGTATTTGGACTAGCTGTCTAATAAAGTTATTACTATTGAATGTGAAACTTTGGGTTCTCTTTGATGATGCCTTAGGTTATGGACTCAGGTTGCCTGCTGCAATCTCAGAAACTGAGAGATAGGGGCACTGAATTGGTTTGTTTAGAATGTGAGTTCCTGATGAGGAAGGATGTGGGTATGTACAATGCATTGTCCCTGCAACTGAGAGGCCTATGCTTGGGTGTATTACTTGTTGGGGAAGATATAAAAGAAAGAAAAAGACTTACATTTATATAGCGCCTTTCACAACCACCAGACGTCTCAAAGCGCTTTACAGCCAATGAAGTACTTTTGGAGTGGAGTCACTGTTGTAACAAACATGCATATTCCAGAAGCAAACAATGTAATTCCAAATATCTTTCCATGCTATCAGTGGGATAATTTCAATTTTTGTGGCAAACTAAATGCCACAAGATACTTATAATATCCTCTTTTGGTCAATGCATCACAATTGCTGTACACCTCATGTGGAACTGAACATGGATATTATAAAAAACATAGGAATTTTCAAGTGCCTCCAGAGATCAATCTAATTGAAAATGCATTGACGAAAATTATTCTATTCAGCATCTGTCAACATTATAATCATTCAAACAATAAGCTAACTCAAAGGAGGGAGGTAGCCCTACAGATCACTCCAGAAGGGATAGCAAAATCAGATGGCACCATTACTTGAAATTCTCTTGCAACATATTCCATTCGCATTGTGTGCTACAATGAGCACAAGAGCCTCTTTATCACATTACTTTAATTGTCGCATACTTTGGTTTCTGCAGTTAGCAAGTTCCTCACAAATTCAAGAAACATAGCGCTTTAATTTACATTTCACAAAGAAACAGACCAAAGAACAAATCTAAATCAATGTGTTGGATAAATTCAGAGGCTTAGCTATTTCCTCAGTTATAGTGTATATAAAACAAAATATATAACATACCATCTGTTGGAATGAACTTGTTCATTGTGCCATATGGGCCTAACTCATTAATCGCCTTGACAAAAAGATCTCTTCTGTGACTGTCACCCAATACCTTTTTGCCCCATTCTTTCAGGATCAGAGAAGCAACATCAGCACTGTCTTCTATGCAGAATTAGAACACATTATGTTACTTCCAAAAAGAGCATTCTAAATTGCATGTAAATGCCACTGAGAGATCATCTTAGTTTCAAGAGGATGGTAAAGCATTCCTAGTGCCAAGTATTGATTTTGTCCCTACTCCAAACATAAAATATAAAAGACAATCAGTTGCTCTTTTTACTGGTAGAGAGAATTTGATGAAGAATAACAAATCATTAAAAGGCTACTAGTGGGTCACTTCAATTAAGATTAAGAATTGATTAGTTTCAATAGAGCATGACAATAAATTACAAAATCCTTTACACACCATTTACTACCCTGTTGATTTAACTAGTATAGTGATTTTAATGTGTATTCCTAAGAGATATATGTGTTGCCTAAACTCCAAGAAATTTGATCGCAACCAAATATGGGTGCAAATGGGGCGGGGCGCGTACTGCACGTGCCTGCTTTTAGTGTTGCCCCAGGCAAAATGTAATATTTGTGCTATCTGCTCATTATCATGTTAGGTGTGCAGCCAGCGCTACCCACGCTATTCATTGGCTGCATGCTAAAAGGGTATGCTGCAAAAGGAAGGAAACAGTTCTGAACAGAGAAATGGCTCCAGCAAGCATTGAGATGGCACCAAGGTTTTCCGATGCTGGCATGGAGACCCTGATGCAGGTGGTGGACAAGAGCAGGGAGATCCTCTTCTCCCAAGGGGGCAGAAAGACCTCCAGGTAACAACTCCGCTGCCAGTGGGAATAAGTCCTTAAGAAGTCAATGCCAGGAGCTTAGCTCCAAGAACATAACAAAAAGACGCAAAAAGTTCAATGACCTGACCAGAGTTGTCAAGGTAAGAATATTGCTCACACCACGACCATCTCCAGTCTCACTACTCATAATACTCAAAACACATAATGCCCACCTGCACACCCTCTCCCTCATCGAAGAAAATGAGATGGCAATCATGGGCAGGGGCAGAATCATTGCCGTGGTGACTGGCAACTCTGGAGGAGATGTTGCATAGGGTTTCTTCACACTTCTTTTTCCCTTATTACTTCTATCTCACCCTACACACACTGCATGAAAAACTGCAAATGCTTTCATCAGCCACTTCTCTCTCTCTGCTCTCTCTTTACACTAAAAGCTAACCCTTGTCCCTCTCTTTCATTTCAAATGCTGAAGACTTAGATTTAGGTACATTTGGTTCTGAGGAGGAAGGGCCAGACAGGCTCTCAGACTTTGCCATGAGGAAGAGGAGGCCAGCCTTCCTGATGATACAGCTTTACTTGATCTCACCCTTGTAAGCACCAGCTCAGATTCTGGCACCATGCGTATTTTAGAGGCTATGCTAGAGGAGGGGGGTCTTTTCATGGTGACTTACCAGGCACAAGTGCGCAGGAGCTAGGGCAGGGGGATATGATGCCACAGGTGCCAGCTCGCTAGAGGGCAGGATCGCATACCAGCTCTGCTGCAGAGGATTCTGATGCTGACTTCAGGGCCCAGCCTACTGAAGCAGGCTGATGAGCATATACCAGGTAATACTAGGTGCACTGGGCAACCTGTGAGTGCATGTGCACAATGTCACAGAGCATGTAGAAATCCAGCTCCAACTTGTGTCAGGGCTTCACGTAGAGCATGGAGACCATTCTGTCCAACACACTCTGCCAGTGCCCTTGTTAGTACCACATAGCCAGCTGGGCCAGCTCGCACCGAGACACTGCAGTTTACAGCCAGACCCTCAAGGCCCACATCTGCTCGAGGTTGCCCACCACAACCATCTGAAATGTCCTCAATGGAAGCTCAACAGCCTTCCTTCTCACAAGCTGTAGCCAATGGGGAAATAATTCGTAGGAGCACTAGGATAGAAAACAAGGACACAAGAAAGGCACTGTGAGCTTGCACAAGGGTGATTCATAATTATTTCTGTTAACTTTTCAATACAGATGGAATTGAGGTCTTGGTTAATTTTGATTTTTGTTCTGGATTTGATGTTGGTGTTTATATTTGTAGTGAAGTCTGGGCAAGACCCATAATGGTGGACTGAAGGAAAGAAATCGGATGGTGGTAGTAAGGATGGTGGTAAGGACTGTGGGACTGTTGATGTATTAGGGATGGGAGGGATGATTTAAGTGAAGCACTCTTGGATGAGCTACGCACTAAAATCTCTTGCTGCTAAGGGCACTGGTGGTTGATGCTCCTCTTTATGCTTTCCTCCTCCGCCTCCTGCTGCACTTCTCGTTGTCCAGGTGGTGGTAAGGGTTGGTCCCTCTTCATTACAAAGTTATGCAACATGTAGCAGATGACCATAAATCTGGATACACGCTCAGGGGTGGACTGCAAAGTTTCTCCGGGACTGTCTAGACAGTGGAAGCTTTGCTTGAGCGTGCCTATTCTTTGTTCGATCACGTTTCCTTTACTGGCATGGCTCTTGCTGTAGGTCAGCTCTGCAGCTGTGCGCGGGGTTCCTAACAGGAGTCATGAGCCATGTCTGGAGGAAATAGCCCTCATTGCCCAGTAGCCAGCCCGTAACTTGACAGTCTGGCTGGAATAAAGGTGGCACAGAGGACTGTTGCCAGGGTACCAGGGCACAGCCCTGCATGATGCGCTGCCTGTGGTCGCAAACCAGCTGTACGTTGAGGGCGTGGTATCTCTTTCGAGTGATAAAGATGCCAGGCTGATAATGGAGAGCAAGCAAGGCAATGTGGGTGCTATCTATAACATCTTGCACCCTGGGGAAGCCTACCATATGGGCAAAGCCTAGTGCTCTCTGGTCCATGGGGATATAGTTGTTCCTTCTGGTATAGAGAGCCTCAGTGGCCTCACAGATACAGCAGTGTAGTGTGAGCTGAGATATGCCGCTGATGTCACCTGCTGCAGCCTGAAAGGAGCCGATGGCATAAACGTTAAAGGCCACGATGACCTTGACAGCCACAGGCAATGATGTCCATGTCCTGGTTTGAGGCTGGAGTTTGCTGACCTACATTGGCTCCTGGCTCGGCAACACCTCAATTTTAAAATTCTCATCCTTGTGTTCAAATCCCTTCATGGTCTCACCCCTCCCAAACTCTGTAAGTTCCTCCAGCCCTACAACCCTCGGAGGTCTCTGCACTCCTGCAATTCTGGCCTCTTGCGCATCCCCGATTTCCTTTGCTCGCTCCACCACTGGCAGAAGTGCCGTCAGCTGCCTAGGCCCTAAGCTCTGGAATTCCCTCCCTAAACCTCTCCACCTCTCTAACTTTCTCGCCTCCTTGTTGCTCCTTAAAACCTACCTCTTTGACCAAGCATTTAGTCACCTGTCCCAATATCTCTTTGGTCACCTGTCGTAATATCACTTTATGTGGCTCAGTGTCGAATTTTGTCTGATAACGCTCCTTGTGAAGCGCTTTGGGACATTGTACTACATTAAAGGTGCTATATAAATGCAAGTTTTTGTTGTTGTGCCTGCAGCAGGTGGCATAGCTCTGTGACAGGCTCCATTGTGAAACGAAGGTGCCTCATACATCGCTCCTCATGTAGAAGAGCTCCCTAAATACCCGCTGTGGGTATGGTCTCCTGCGAAGTTCCCTCTTACTCCTTCTCCCATTTGTCACAGCTGCTCCTGCTCTCTGCAGTCTTCCTTGCTGCTCCCCCTCATCCGCCAGCCCCAAAGGCAGCCCTATGAGACCATCCATGATTGCAGTCAAACTGTTTATAAGGCAGCCAACGACAGTGCAACACCAGCAAAATCTTCTTCTCAGCAGTCAAACTTAACTTACAGTCAGGAAATAGACCAAAAAAATGCACAGAATTTATCCAGCAGCTTGAAATGTCAAATCAGCAACTAACCTCTAAGTGCTGCATGATCCCTTTAAATAGCCATGATGTGGAGATGCCGGTGTTGGACTGGGGTGGCCAAATGTGAGAAGTCGCACAACACCAGGTTATAGTCCAACAGTTTTATTTGAAATCACAAGCTTTCGGAGCGCTGCACCTGACGAAGGAGCAGCGATCCGAAAGCTTGTGATTTCAAATAAAACTGTTGGACTATAACCTGGTGTTGTGCGACTTCTCACCTTTAAATAGCGCTGGTGAAGGGTCCTTCCTGCTTGTTAGCACCACGAGTTGCTGAACGAGTCTACCACATGGTGAGACAGATGCTGGGGCATACCAGAATTGGAAAAGGGTCCTCCAACAAGCGGAGGACCCTTATTTAGTTATTCAGTGCTTTCCAGCTCGAAATGAGTGCGTGCTTCCTGTCTGCCATATTGAAGGCTTATGTGCATCGTTTAGCGCCCAAGCCTCCAAATAACGCCTAACTTGGTGAGATAATCTACTTTACATCAATGTGGCCTGATGACTAATGTTTGTTTTTCCATCTGTACTATGTCCATTATTGTGGCACATTGTTATAATCTTCATTATTTTCCAGATAAGCAGCATTCCCGCATTTTGCCTGGTTTATTCTTCACCCTTTATCCAATCTCACACCTTGCATGTCCCTCTCCATCTTCCCAGTTTAACCAATGCCTCTTTATATACCTGTTTACCTCTGTTGTGGTAAAAGTGAGATGGTTACCTGAAACAAAATGGACTCTGTGAAACAAAATGGACTCTGTGAAACAAAGGGACTCTGTGAAACAAAATGGACACTGTGAAAAGACATTAAAATGTGCTAACCAACCTTTAGCTACCTCCTGTCATTTACTGAAACTACAGAACAGACAAAAGCCAGACCACCAAGGTCCAGATAACGGTTGTTCTTAAAGGAATGTAATTGGAGGTCATTGTTGCTAGGGGGGAATAATTGGCTAAAGTGTAACTAACCAAGACTGCTGTGCTTGTGGAATGTATAAAAAGAAGTACAACAGCCATTTTAAATTGAGAAGAAGTGACTGTGCACTACTTCTCCCAAAGCTTTGTTCAATAAACTGCATGTTGAATCTTTAAGTCTGACTCCGAGTGGTGATTTCCCACAACAAATTGGCGTCACGAACAGGATCTCACTGCTGGTGAGTTGATCGGTTGGCCTCGATCAGCGAACTGGAGCAGAGATTATTGAACTGTGGGAGTCAGACTGAGCCAACAATGCAGTTAAAAACCGGTAAAAATTAGGGGAATTTATGGGACTATCGGATAGAAACGGGAATTGATTGCTTGTGCTGATCGACTAAGGACAAGGAAGTGCCTGTCTCAAACGCGCAGCCTTAGACCGGTTGTTAAGAGGGGAAATCCCCCACGCGATGGTCAGGACCATAAAGTGGGCGTAGAGGCACCAAGGCACTTAGGATCGTGAAGCACAAGTAGTAAGGACCATTCGGCATCAAACTCTGTAGTGGCGAACAAACGCAGAGGTACATAAAGTATAAGAATTCACGAGTATGTACTGTTTGTAGTTTTAAGCGGTGCGGTAAGGAGCTGATCACCCTGACCTAGAGCCGGACTCCGGTGGAGGAAACACGTTGCTGAGACGGTAATCGTGGCCGTGAGTATAAACAGATAGGGGGTTTAAAAGCCCGTAGGAGAGGGGGGTTTAAAAGCCCGCAAGATAGGGGGTTTAAAAGCCCGTAAGAGACGAGGGTTCCGGTGGAGGAAACACGTTGCTGAGACGGTAATCGTGGCCGTGAGTATAAACAGATAGGGGGTTTAAAAGCCCGTAGGAGAGGGGGGTTTAAAAGCCCGCAAGATAGGGGGTTTAAAAGCCCGTAAGATGAAAGATGGGGAAACTAAGTGGGGACCTGCAGGTTCCCTTATTGATAAATATATGACAGACAGACGCTCGTTGATTAAGAAGATGCAAAAGGATGGCTGGGATGTTTCCCAGACCTTAGAACAACAGAGAGTTAATATGGGGAAAAGTCGTTGCATACAAAAGTTTATTACGTACGGGGCAGGGAGTTCCATGGAAAGCTGGTGGTTCAATACTACCAGTTTGATGAATTTGACTAATAACAGACCATGGAATGGGACTAAACGATTGAATACTGACAATATACATATATATATATACATATACATATATACAAGATTTGTTGAGTGAAAGGAATCTTAAAAGGAATACTGGGATCTCAGTTGTGTGAAAAGTGTGTAAAAGATTCCTGATTGTGTGAATGTTTAAGTTTGTTAAGTTACAGTATTATTTTGTCCCTGGAAAAAAAAAAATCTGCCTAAAAAAAGTGTCTGTCAGTTTGTTTATGTTTTAGCTCCACCCACTCTTTTGTACAGAGAGCTAAAAGCTGTTTTTGACTCTTTGAAGACTTGTCTTGAATGATACTCAAGTGTGTTGTTTTAAGTTTGTTAATTGTTTTACAAAAGAGGTATAAGCTTCAGCCTTGAAGTCACAGTTGCCAATGTGCCTGGAAAGAAAATGACAATTAATTTGAATGTTTACAAGGCATGGTAATTGTTTCTTTGTTAATGTGACGATGTGTTCTTTATTTTGCAACTGACACTGGTTAGTTTAAAAAAAAATTGATCTGGATTGAATTGGAATTATTGAGGTTAATTAACCTATTAAAAACCAGACTTTCATTGTGCACGGTGAAATTCTGGTTGGTGTAAATTTGTGTAGACCGCATTGAATAAGATATTTAATGGTCTGAAACCAGATTTTGAAATATTTACAGTCTTGGATACAGAATGGGTTCTGGTCCATACCATTGGCAGAGGAATCACAAGGAAATTCACCTTTACTGTCAGGGATAGACAGGAATTTTATATCAGACTTTGCAGGGAAAGCATTGTGCCAGAAAAAAAAAAAAAAAAAAAAATAAATAAATAATAATTTGAATTACAATTTAAGTTAAGCTGGTGTGTAAAAACTGAGAAGAACAACAAAAAAAAGTTTGTTTAACAAAAGATTAAGTTTCGGTCTAAGATTTAACCTTGGAGTTGCGGTTGCTATGGTGAAATCTTCCAAAGCACTCTGATTTGATTTGTTTAAATTCAATGTTTTTACAGTATTTTGGAAAGACATCTGAAGAAAGGACAATAAGAAATATGATGTAATTTACTAGTTCTGCAAGCATGTGCTATTTTGTTTTGTTTTATCTGTTCTGTTCGTGTTCAGTTAAAGTGTGAAAACACAACTGCTTTTTTGGATCGGGAAAGTTTTTTTTTTAATTTACGTGAAGTGACGCAATTGCGTGCGCCTGATAATGTTTTGCTCCACCTTCTTAAAAACCTGCAAAGGAGTTAACCCTTTCCACTGACAGCTGATTAAGTTCATCAAGCAATAACTTCGGTGTGACATTTAAAGATATTGGACATTATTAATTTTAAGTTAATATTTCCCCACAGTGACAGAAGGAAAATTATGATTTGATAAATTAACCCCTTGGGCTCTAAGCAGAGTCACAATGGATTCTCTTCTTTCTTTTGTTATATGGAAGTTACCTTGTAAACTAATTGCAGCACTTCTGTCTCTAATGTTAAAACACTGTATAAACCACCTAGCCTGGAAATCATTTGTTTCTGAAATTGGAAATGGAAGATAAATTGATAGAAATGAAATTGAACATAGGTTTTGTCAATCAGTTCAACAGTACTGCTGTTTGGATTTTGGGATAATTTTGTAATAACAATATAGACTCAGGCACTAGATATATTTTGGGTTACTTTTGGGAAAATAAAAGATCCTCTAAAATAATGATAAATAAAAAGTGTTAGTAACTTGGACCTAGTGAGAATGTTTAATCTATGTTTTCAATCTTAAATATTGTACTGGACAGTAAAGTTACTCCAGGGCTCATGAATGAGATATGAATGGTAATTAATGGGATGTATAAAATTGAAACAGGAGAAATTACACTGCTGAATGGGAATTTTAAAAAACTTGCTAGTGAAAGTCAGGAAAGTGCAGTTAAGAATAGTAAATTGATAGCTTTCTCTTGGAGACATTTGTGTCCCTGCCTATAATGAACTTTTAAGAAAACTGAATTTGATAGCCTGGCCACTATCCAAGATATTGGGACCATGCAGAAGAAGATGAACAAAGACAGTCTTTTGATAAGATACCTGAAAGCCCGAGAAAGGCACGTGTGGCATGATATTGAGATACCGGTATGAGTGTGCAAATGTGATTTGTTACGTATGAAGCGATTACCATCTGGGAATGTATGGTGAATCTGCACTGAAGAACGGGTCTCAGACATGCTCAGTTACTGGACAACAGCAAGACATGAAATGGTTAATGTGGCTCAGGAGAGCAAGACAACTTTTAAAGCATTGACACATACTCCATCGAGAAACTATCTAATTAATGAAACAATCAGAATAGAGTTAAACACACTGGTACCTGTTAGAAGGATTGAAATTGAAGTTGAAGTGGAGAGTTACCTGGAATCTGAATTGGGACAATTGAGGGCTAAGGAGAAATCATGTTTAGTAAGAATTATCCACAAGATGGATATGAGTAAAAGAGAGATCTGGAGAATCTTTTAAGTCCATGATTTGTTGATTAAATGTTAAACTGTAATGTTGCTTGAAATCAGGAAGATAGAAGAAACAGAGGATACCCCAGGCGGGGCAGAATTGGAACACCGGAAAGGACAGTTGAATTTGAATTTGAAAAGACTTAAATAATGAAGCTGTTATTTACGTTTTACCTACTAATCGGACTGATATGTATAGCCTGCCAAGGGAGAAGAAAAGAACCCCGAAAGAAACGAGAATTACATATGAACACTTTTTTTGTATATATGTCATATAAGTATGCCAAAAAAAGTGGGATAAACGCCTGTTGGGTATGTAGCCATATTCCTACCCATGTGAAAGGAGGAATACCTCTGCGACCGATACCCTTGAACCTCACAGATATGGCAGAATGGATAATTAATAAAAATCATACAAAACAGAAAAATACCACCCTATCCACCTTCGGAATTAAATGGGAACAAAAGTGGTCTAGCCTAAGAAACGAGTTTAAGGGGGGAGGATATTCGTTAGAAAATTTTAAGGGATGGTACAAGCCGACGTATGATTATACGAAAGTACCTCCTTTTCTAGCCCTTACCAATACATCAGGAAAGGGCCGACCGATCGGGGATATATGCTGGGAACGCGATCTAGGACAGACTAAAGGGAACAGAGTTAATATGGGGAACACCCATACAAATTGATTCGGATCAAGGGTCGCACTTCACCGGAAAGGTGATAAAAACAGTGTGCCAACTGATGGGAATAAAACAAAAATTCCACATCCCTTACCATCCGCAGAGTTCTGGAATGGTAGAACGCATGAACCGAACCCTTAAGAATGCCCTGGCCAAGGCCATGCAAACGTCAGGAAAAACGTGGACAGAAGTATTACCGATTATATTAATGAAGTTAAGAGCCACGACAAACCGGACAACCGGATTAACCCCTTATGAACTAATGACAGGAAGGGCGATGCAATTACCAGAAAACATCATAACAGGTGGGGCCGATGTAGGCCCACTAAAGGACAAAATTAAGCGATATGTTTTGGAACTAAGCGCCCAACTAAAAGGGATGCGTAAATTAGTAAGAGACAATCAGGAAGAAAGAGACGCACAGAGAGAGCTTGAAATGCTCCCTGCCGTCCCGATGGCAGGACGTCGCGTCATGGTAAAAACATTACCTGAAAAACCGGGGTTTGCACCAAAATGGAATGGCCCATATGAGGTCATAATCAGTGGAGACACCTGTGCCTGTCTGGACATAAGAGGGAAGGGTGTATGGAAACATTGGACCCAGCTGAAATTGTACAAAGAAATTAATGAGTAGCATACGATTCACGATTAATCAATAAAGTAACCAGGATACCTTCCCCAAACAGGTGACGACTGCAAGCAAGTCCAAATTAATATTATATTGTTGGAACGTAACAAATATGTCTAAGATAGCGTATATAATTGCGTCACTCTATGTTGTCACGGTTGTAAAGCTGACAGGATTAAAAGATAACTTATTTTACAAGACCCATGTACATTTACACGGTAATCGAACCGTGTGTTACCCGCTAGCCCAATCCGTAGAGGCCCTGTCTCTGGGGGGAACAGCAGGAGTGGTTAGTACTAAAAATAGGAACTATCTTATCTGTGGATTAACCATTCTGGGAAACAGCACAGCAAAGGGGCTGGATGCCATCAACCGAGAACTGGCTGAATTAAGATTGTACGCGCAGCAGACCCGCTATGCTGTGGATTATCAGTTAGCCCAGCAGGGGGGAGTATGCACAATAATCGGAGACAAATGTATAACGCATGTTACAGATGAATCCTACAACATCACCCAAGCCATTAATGACATAAGAAAGCAGCTCGATGACTTTAGACAAGGCCCCAAGAAGGGGAATGGCTGGCTCGAATGGTTATTGGGGGGATCTTGGGGGTCTTATTTAATGCATGGACTAATTATTCTTGTTATAATAATAATTGTCTGTTGTTTGATTATCGGATGTTTTAATATCTGCTGTAAAGTCATGATGGCTCGGATTGTGCCAGGGGCCAGCGTGGCCACTGAGGAAGAACATCTAATGGGAACACCCGAAGACGCCAGAGAAGGAGAGGGCGACCTAGACAGGTACCTGTGAAGAGTGACTTGGAGTCATATGTGCGGAACACCAGGGAGGTGGATTCCCCAAAGATATACACACACACATAGAGGTCGTTTGGTCATCTGGATTTCGTGAACATCCTCCAGGACCAAAAGGGGGAATTGTTGTGGTAAAAGTGAGATGGTTACCTGAAACAAAATGGACTCTGTGAAACAAAATGGACTCTGTGAAACAAAGGGACTCTGTGAAACAAAATGGACACTGTGAAAAGACATTAAAATGTGCTAACCAACCTTTAGCTACCTCCTGTCATTTACTGAAACTACAGAACAGACAAAAGCCAGACCACCAAGGTCCAGATAACGGTTGTTCTTAAAGGAATGTAATTGGAGGTCATTGTTGCTAGGGGGGAATAATTGGCTAAAGTGTAACTAACCAAGACTGCTGTGCTTGTGGAATGTATAAAAAGAAGTACAACAGCCATTTTAAATTGAGAAGAAGTGACTGTGCACTACTTCTCCCAAAGCTTTGTTCAATAAACTGCATGTTGAATCTTTAAGTCTGACTCCGAGTGGTGATTTCCCACAACAACCTCCACCCTCTCCCTATTAAAAAAAAACCTATCTTACTACAGATTAACCTCATGGTCCTCCCTCTCTTATGCTATTGCCTTCTCTTCTCACTAGTAAGAACCAGACTGGGGCCCAATGCTGATTACAATGAAGAATATACACTTCACCTGTACTCATTCTGCCCACTTCCACACCAACAAGTTCTCAACAATGCAAATATTTAATAAACATTTTATTTTCAAATGTTATTAGAATCACACATCATATGGTAAAAAGCAAACAGATTACTCAGTAAAAGTGCTTTATGGAAAGGAAATCACGATTGTTGTATATAAATGACCTGGACTTGGGTATAGGGAGTACAATTTCCAAGTTTGCGGATGATACAAAACTTGCCAACGTAGTAAATAGTGAGCTGGATAGCAGCAGACTTCAGGAGGACATGGACAGACTGGTGAAATGGACAGACACATGGCAGTTGCAATTTAATACGCATAAAGTGGGAATGATGTACTTTGGGAGAAACAACATGGTGAGGCAGTATAATCTAAATGATACTATTTTGAGGGGGGTGCATATTCACAAATCTTTGATGCTGGCAGGGCAAGTTGATAAGGGGTTAAGAAAGCATATGGGATACTTGGCTTTGTAAATAGGGGGCATTGAATACAAAAACAAGGAAGTCATGTTAAACCTTTACAAATCTCTGGATTATACCAGTTATGTGGAGAGATCGAAGAAGCTGAGATAGTTCTCTTTAGAGCAGAGAAGGTTAAGGGGAGACCTAATAGAGGCATTCAAAATTATGAGGGGTTTTGATAGAGCAAGCTTCCTTTGGCAAGTGGATCAGTAACCAGAGGTCGTAGATTTAAAATAATTGTCAAAAGAACTAGAGGGAAAATTAGGAGAAATTTTTTCACACAGAGGGTGGTGGAATCAGATTCCATAGGAATATTCAAAAGGCAATTGGACATGTATTTGAAGAGGACTAATTTGCAGAATTATGGGGAAAAAGCTGGGATGTGGGACTAAATTAGACAGCTCTTTCAAAGAGCCGGCACAGGCATGACGGGCCAAAAAGCCTTCTTCTGTGCTGTAAGATTCTTTGAGGGAGGTAGTTGTGTGGCTTGCACCACACGTTAGCGCGAGATGGCGCTAAAGTGTCGTTGACAACTGTAACGACAGCTGATGCCGGTTCCAGCGCCGCACGCCATATCGGTGGTGCCAATAGCGCTGCAAGTAACCTCGATCGCCAGGGAGCTCGCCATGATGGAGATCGTGACATCAGTGAGTGTGCAACGCTCACTGGATGCCCGATCTCCCAACTTCATTTTAGCCAAGGTACTTAACGGCTGGAGAAAGCAACAGCAGCTTCAGGTGGCGTGCAGCAGCAGGAAGCCAGCTGCAGCGACACTATTGAAAGGGATCCTCACCAATCACTCGCACCTGTCAGAGTTTTGAAGTTTGAATGGCTGTGTGCTACTTCCTGCTACTAGAAGAGTTTTCCTTAGTCATTTCAAGGTTCTTTGGTATCAGGGAGTGTTTTGGCATGTACAAAACTCCCTCATTATTTTTGAAAGGCTTCAAAGTACAACACTTGCTAAAAATCACTCATTCACTTAATGTGCAGTTGGTGTGCGACCACAGACAACAAATTCTCAATGTTAATGCCCGCTATCCTGGCAGCAGCCACGATGCCTTCATCCTGTGCCAGACCGGTGTGCCAGCACTATTCCAGCCACGACATCAAGTTCGAAGGTGGCTGCTCAGAGACAAGGGCTATCTGCTTTCCACCTGGCTCATGACTCCCCTCTGCAACCCCAACACTCATGCCCAGCACTCATATAATGAGAGCCATGCTGCCACCAGGAACATCATCGAGCAGACCATCAGCTCCGCTGCCTTGACTGTTCGGGAGGAGCCCATCAGTGCTCAGCAGAGTGGGTGTTCCATTTCGTGGTGGTCTGCTGCATACTCTTGCCAGCAGAGATTGTGGGACCACCACAGGAGGAGGACGAGACAGAGGGGGATGAGGAGGAGGAGGAGGAGGACGAGGAGGAGGAGGATGAGGAGGAGGAGGAACAGGAGGGAGGGAGGAGGCAGCGAGACAATCGGCCTCCCTGACGGGCTGTCCGTGACCAGCTCATCAGACTGTGATTCGAATGACTGAAACCCCAGATCCCCGTTACTCACCACATCCCCATCATACCATCCCTGTCTCACGCCATATCACAGCATCCTCCTGGGCGCAAAGTTGAAATGAGAGAGACCACAAAATATTCCAAAGATCATTAATAAATTTATCTATAAACATATCACACATATTACATGAATTCTAATAACTAATGACCCTTGTGCCTACCATAGTTGAACAGCTGTCATTGTGTGCAAGGTGAGAGATGTGGGTGTGAGTGTTGCTAGGTAGAGATTGTTGGTGGGTGAGTGCTGGGGGTGTGGTGCATTGAGAAGTGTGTGAAGCTTGTGGTACAGATGGTGCTATGCAGCATTTGTTGAAGCCTTCACTCACCCTGACCACCCATGTGAGCTCGTTAAACTTCCTCCTGCACTGGGTGCGGGACCTGGGGAGCACAGTGCTGTCCGTGATGTGGTGTGCCACCTCCCTCCACATAATCCGGCAGACTTGTGGTGAGGGCCTCCTGCCAGTTGCCGGGTACAGGACTGCCCGCCTTCTCTCCACTGTTAAAACCAATGCCTCCAAAGCTTCCTCGGAAAATCTCCGGGCTCTCCCCCTGGGGCGGCGATCTGCCATCAGGATTTGTAAATAAGTGCTCCTTCTCCTTGTCCTTCTTCTTATAGTTGTTGAGGCAGCTGCACACTCAACAATGCTGAGAATGAGGTGCTGCAGCATCAATGAACCTCTCCTTTAAGTAGTGAAAAAAACCAGTGGCAATCATGACTTGAGTTTAGACTACACCTGATTTTGGTCCATCTTTTCAGTGTAACGTCAATGAGCTTGGGTTTTTAGACTAGAATCATGACTGCAATGAGAAGTGAGGACGAATTTTGCGAGCAGTCTAGACGATTTTCACCTGGCTCTACTTAACTATTTTTAGTCTAAACATTGCCCATTCCTTGGCTATAACTAATTTCTAGCCCTATGATTACATTACTTAATGTCACGGATTACTGATACAGGTTTTCAGGCAGTGTCAGCATGACTAAATTTATGCCAACTCTCCAATGTATTTAAAAGTAATGTAATAAATATCAGGTTCAAAATTAAATATCATCCTATTCATCTCTATGCATTGAGTGAGAAAAATAGATACTTTATTTTGATAAATGTTGTAAGTGAATTCAGACAGAAGGCAGCCAGATAGTTCTCAGATGAAATGCCATATCACAGGACTAGACAAATGCAATATCAAAATTTAACAGAACGCAGTATTTATTTGAAATAAATTAAACCTGCCATGGATCAAAGCAGTCTGTAACTATTCTCATATTTTATTAATACGAGTCATACTACCATAGCGTTGCCCATGATGAAATGAGACCAAAGGGGTTCCCCTGCTCGCCTGCCGCAACATTGGCAGAAGAGAAACCAAAACCCCAGAAAAATTGCCTATTTTTCTGAATCTCCGCAGCTATTTCAACAAAGTTATGGCAGGTGATTGGGAAAATCCCTATGGAAATTTGTCCCCCCGCCCCCGATGTAGTCTTCAGGTGGAGCGAGGTTAGAGGGTGTGAAATAATTAAACCAGGCCACTCAGACATAATTGAATTCTGTCCTATTTTGAAATAATACATTGAGATTATATTATTTACAGTTGTGAGGCGGAGAAGTAGACTTGCTTAGAGCATAAACGTTTCTCTGCTGTATCGGCTGAGGAACTGGCTGATGACAAACTGAGGCGCTGCAGCACCACCACTGGTAGGAGGGTGTAATTAGCAGTTTCAATTATGAGCATGGACATAGGAATGAATAATGGAACAAATTGACCAGAAGTATGTAGACATAAGATTTGGATTTTTTTAAATTAAGGAGCCAATTTTCCTGCCTTAGCACTGGACAGGTTCAGTGCGCCCAAAGTTATGAAGCTGCTATTGACTCTCAAAGTATTCATCACCTCATTGTAACCTACTCCATACCCATTAAGTGATGTTCAGCATGGGCCTTCTATTGACAATCTTCTTGCCTATGTTACACATCTCTGGAACTTTATTCTTGAACAATTTGGTGATTAATTTGTCAATGCATTGGATACTTTCAAAGCATTTGACAGGATTTTGTGCTGTACACATTGAAACAATTTAACATCATGAGGTCTGTTCACGGTTTCTACTTCTCTCTCAAATTGTTCTATCTTTGTTGTATTTTCTGGCTCATCCTCTGTCTTTTTTCATTAATTGAGGGGTTTGCCTAGATTCTGTACTTCCTCCCACTCTGTTCCTTCTCTATATCAATTACATTCTCCACTGATCAACCAACCTCAATGTTCTGAAATAAAGACCCATCACTGTCTTCCACTTTTATTCATTCTTTCCCAGAATCTCAAAACTCAACCTCCCTCAACCTTCAATTCCATCTACAATTTACAGACTTTGAAACCCGAAGCCTGCTGTCACTTCTTTAATACTTCCTTTATTTACTTCCTTTGTCTGTAATTAATAATACTTACATAGATTGATTTAACACATTACAAGGAATCCTACTGCATTCAAAAAAATGAATGCTAAACACAGAAAATAATAGTAATGCAAAATTGAATTTCAATTGAATTTCCTATTCGCAAAGCTTTCGTTGATATGTTAACATAATTTTTTCTTCTAATTTCTGAATTTGTTTTGCAAATGGCTCAAGTTTTTGAATTGGGCCTAAATCTGCAAATATCACAGTATTATGGTATTTCATATGCACATATATTTTCATGTCATAGTCTTGACTTGTGTGGAAGGATACCTTTACCTTTGTTAGCAAAAAGCATTATGATAATTTGCTGTATGAAACCATTGTGTTCTCAATGAATATAATGGATGTTCAATTTTATCTCAGTATGAGGCTCACTGAGTACAACAATTGAATTGCACATTCAGTGCAATAGTTCACAATGCAGCTGTTCTTCACAATGAACAACATTTCATTTCTCTCAGTCTCCCAAGAAGTGGCAAAGCAATTGGGTGACTGCCAGAAGTATTTTTTTAATTAAATTTATCCTGCAAAATGAGAGATATCTTTGCAGTAACACCTAACCTAGATATATCATTAAATGGCAGTTAAATTTCTATTTAAGTTAAGTAAAATATTAGGTTATTTAAAGGATGTTTTAATGTCGTGAGCAGTCCATAAATACTTTTAGATCAGGGCTTTATTGCAGAAGGGGATGGAAGGTGAAATTACAGCAATGGTTTGCATGTAACATATGTTTATAGTCATTATAATTGAGAAGTTCATAGAGGTCTACTATTATGAATTTTGTTTACTAATCAGTTACCTGAAAGAGTTTTTTTTAATTCGTTCATGGGATGTGGGCGTCGCTGGCAAGGCCAGCATTTATTGCCCATCCCTAATTGCCCTTGAGAAGGTGGTGGTGAGCCGCCTTCTTGAACCGCTGCAGTCCGTGTGGTGAAGGTATTCCCACAGTGCTGTTAGGAAGGGAGTTCCAGGATTTTGACCCAGCGACGATGAAGGATCGACGATATGCTTCTAAGTCAGGATGGTGTGTGACTTGGAGGGGAACTTGGAGGTGGTGGTGTTCCCATGTGCCTGCTGCCCTTGTCCTTCTAGATGGAAGAGGTCGCGGATTTGGGAGGTGCTGCCGAAGAACCCTTGGCGAGTTGCTGCAGTGCATCTTGTAAATGGTACGCACTGCAGCCACAGTACGCCAGTGGTGGAGGGAGTGAATGTTTAAGGTGGTAGATGGGGTGCCAATCAAGCGGGCTGCTTTGTCTAGGATGGTGTCGAGCTTCTTGAGTGTTGTTGGAGCTGCACTCATCCAAGCAAGTGGAGAGTATTCCACCGCACTCCTTACTTGTGCCTTGTAGATGGTAGAAAGGTTTTGGGGAGTCAGCAAGTGAGACACTTGCCACAGAATACCTAGCCTCTGACCTGCTCTTGTTGCCACAGTATTTATGTGGCTGGTCCAGTTAAGTTTCTGGTCAAAGGTGACCCCGAGGATGTTGATGGTGGGGGATTTGGCGATGGCAATGCCGTTGAATGTCAAAGGGCGGTGGTTAGACTCTCGCTTGTTGGAGATAGTCATTGCCTGGCACTTCTGTGGCGCGAATGTTACCTGCCACTTATCAGCCCAAGCCTGAACATCGTCCAGGTCTTGTTGCATGCGGGCATGGACTGCTTCATTATCTGAGGAGTTGTGAATGGCGCTGAACACTGTGCAGTCATCAGCGAACATCCCCATTTCTGACCTTATGTTGGAGGGAAGGTCATTGATGAAGCAGCTGAAGATGGTTGGGCCTAGGACACTGCCCTGAGGAACTCCTGCAGCGATGTCCTGGAGTTGTGATGATTGACCTTCAATCACCACAACCATCTTCCTTTATGCTAGGTATGACTCCAGCCAGTGGAGCGTTTTCCCCCGATTCCCATTGACTTCAGTTTTACTAGGGCTCCTTCATGCCACACTCGGTCAAATGCTGCCTTGATGTCAAGGGCAGTCACTCTCACCTCACCTCTGGAATTCAGCTCCTTTGTCCATGTTTGGACCAAGGCTGTAATGAGGTCGGGAGCCGAGTGGTCTTGGCGGAACCCAAACTGGGCCTCAGTGAGCAGGTTTTTGGTGAGTAAGTGTCGCTTGATATCACTGTCGATGACACCTTCCATCACTTTGCTGATGATTGAGAGTAGACTGATGGGGCGGTAATTGGCCGGATTGGATTTGTCCTGCTTTTTGTGGACAGGACATACCTGGGCAGTTTTCCACGTTGCCGGATAGATGCCAGTGTTGTAGTTGTACTGGTACAGCTTGGCTAGAGGCGCGGCTAGTTCTGGAGCACGAGTCTTCAGCACAATAGCCGGGATGTTGTCGGGGCCCATAACCTTTGCTGTATCCATTGCACTTAGCTGTTTCTTGATATCACGTGGAGTGAATCGAATTGGCTGAAGACTGGCTTCTGTGATGGTGGGGACCTCAGGAGGAGGCCGATATGGATCATCCACTCGGCACTTCTGGCTGAAGATGGTTGCAAACGCTTCAGCCTTGTCTTTTGCACTCACGTGCTGGGCTCCACCATCATTGAGGATGGGGATATTCATGGAGCCTCCTCCTCCCGTTAGTTGTTTAATGGTCCACCACCATTCACGACTGGATGTGGCAGGATTGCAGAGCTTTGATCTGATCCGTTGATTGTGGGATCGCTTAGCTCTGTCTATAGCATGCTGCTTCTGCTTTTTAGCATGCATGTAGTCCAGTTTCCCCAGGTTGGCACCTCATTTTTAGGTACGCCTGGTGCTGTTCCTGGCATGCTCTTCTACACTCCTTATTGTACCAGGGTTGGTCCCCTGGCTTGGTGGTAATGGTAGAGTGAGGGATATGCTGAGCCATGAGGTTACAGATTGTGGTGGAATACAATTCTGCTGCTGCTGATGGCCCACAGCGCCTCATGGATGCCCAGTTTTGAGCTGCTAGATCTGTTCTGAATCTATCCCATTTAGTACGGTGGTAGTGCCACACAACACGATGGAGGGTGTCCTCAGTGTGAAGACGGGACTTCGTCTCCACAATGACTGTGCGGTGGTCACTGCTACCAATACTGTCATGGACAGATGCATCTGCGAGCGGTAGATTGGTGAGGACGAGGTCAAGTAGGTTTTTCCCTCGTGTTGGTTCTCTCACCACCTGCCACAGGCCCAGTCTGGCAGCTATGTCCTTCAGGACTCGGCCAGCTCGGTCAGTAGTGGTGCTACCGAGCCACTCTTGGTGATGGACATTGAAGTCCCCCACCCAGAGTACATTCTGTGCCCTTGCTGCTCTCAGTGCTTCTTCCAAGTGGTGTTCAACATGGAGGAGTACTGATTCGTCAGCTGAGGGTGGGCGGTAGGTGGTAATCAGCAGGAGATTTCCTTGCCCATGCTTGACCTGAAGCCATGAGACTTCAAGGGGTCCGGAGTCAATGTTGAGGACTCCCAGGGCCTCTCCTTCCCGACTGTATACCACTGTGCCACCACCCCTGTTGGGTCTGTCCTGCCGGTGGGACAGGACATACCCAGGGGTGGTGATGGAGGAGTTTGGGACATTGGCGGAAAGGTATGATTCTGTGAGTATGACTATGTCAGGCTGTTGCTTGACTAGTCTGTGGGACAGCTCTCCCAATTTTGGCACAAGTCCCCAGATGTTGGTGAGGAGGACTTTGCAGGGTCGACTGGGCTGGGTGTGCCATTGCCGTTTCCATAGCTGGTGCCGAGGTCGATGCCGGGTGGTCCGTCCCGTTTCATTCTTTTTATTGTTTTTCGTAGCGGTTAGTTACAACTGAGTGACTTGCTAGGCCATTTCAGAGGGCAGTTAAGAGTCAACCACATTGCTGTTAATCATGGGTTTGGAGAGTAGGGTTCATGGGAATTTTTGAGTGTGAAAGGTTCATATGTCTGGCATTGGAATCAGTAAGTAAGACAGTGGAGCATAGGGATTAGCTGGAAGAGAGGGCGATGAAGCTAACAGAGGAGGCAGTGATTGGGTAACAGTAAAAAGAGGCTGTAAGAAAAGCAAGAACAGCAAATAATAGTATTAAGTAGGTTCCAGACACTGGTTAACGTGGGGTGTTACTCAGAAAAAATTGAGAAACAGTTCAAAAAGCTTGTTGGAACAAGGGAAAAGGCTATGGCGAGTGAAATGGAGGATTATAGTAGTAGTCGATGCAATGGTGATGCGTAGATAGTTATTTTTATTTTAAGAATAAAGTTAAGGAGTAGATATTGAAGAGAGGGTATGTTGGCTGGGACTGACAGCAGAAGAGTAGCTGGTAGTGGTACTTCATGTGGGAATTAATGGGATAATGACATAGAGCAGAAGCATGTAGAAATACCCAAAGATATGTTTAAGAATAGCAATAGCAAACCAGAAGACAGGGCTGTCAACACTGGCAATTTCTAGGTGTGAGATTTTTAGTCACAACCATAACATCATCTTGCAAAAACACGTGCTTGTCCTCTGCTCAGTTGTCATAGCTGGGCTGGAGTGTCAGCCAGTGGCTCAGTTGGTAGCACTCTCACCTCTGAGTCAGAAGGTTGTGAGTTCAAGTCTCACTCCAGACACTTGAGCACAAATCTAGTGCAATACTGAGGGAATGCTGCACTGTTGGAGGTGCCGTCTTTCGGATGAGATATTAAACCGAGGTCCCATCTGCTCTCTCTCAGGTGGACGTAAAAGATCCCATGGCACTATTTTGAAGAAGAGCAGGGGAGTTATCCCCGGTGTCCTGTCCAATATTTATTCCTCAATCAACATAACAAAAACAGATTATCTGCTCATTATCACATTGCTGTTTGTGGGAGTTTGCTGAGCGCAAATTGGCTGCCGTGTTTCCTTTCCTACATTACAAGTGACTACACTTCAAAATTACTTCATTGGCTGTACGGCGCTTTGGCACGTCTGGTGGTCGTGAAAGGCACTATTTAAATGCAAGTCTTCCTTTTTTTTCTTTTTCTTTGGAGTGGGATAGTGAATTGGAAAGTCAAATGGTTGCTAGTAATGGAAATGTTGTTGTGCATTTTAACCACATAACATTTCCAAACAAAGACAGCAGTGTCTGAAAATGTCTGCTAATCACCAATCAAAATGCTGGATATGAATAAACATGGGATTAGGTGGTTGCACCTGAACCTATATAAAATAACATGTCCCTGCTAAATCATCTCCAATTATCTTGGTTATTACTGAATCATTAAGCTAGCATGAATTTGCATTTCTTTATTTCTGTTTCTGCCCTTTAAATGCTCAATGTTATGTCATCTTATCCATGAGACAAAATCCTGGTCCCTTAACTACATTCCCACTAAACTGCGAACCATGCAACTTTTCTTCCTCGTCCCTATGCTAGCTGCTGTTGTAAATGGTTCCTTCTTCTCAAGTACTGTCCCCATCCCTTTCAATACTGCTATCATTGCCTCTCCCACCCCACCAAAAAAAAATCACCCTCGATCCCTCGTGCTTGCAGCAAAAACATTAGCCAAAGTCAAAAATGATGTCCTCTGTGACTGTGACAATGGTGTATTATCCTTCTTTGTCCTCCTCAACCTCTCTGCAGTCTCTGACACAGTCAATCACACCATCCTCCTCCAACGCATTTTCTCCACTCACCAGCTCTGTGAAATTGCCCTTGCTTGGCTCAACTCTTATCTGTTCAATCATAGCCAGAACATCTCCAGCAATAGCTTCTTTTCCTGCCCCTGCATCATTCCCTCCAGAGTCCCCCAAGGATCTATACTTGGTCCCCTGCTCTTCCACATTTAAATGCTGCCCTTTGGTGACATCATCCACAGACGTGGGTTCACCTTACAACTGTATACTGACGACACGCAGCTCTACTTCTCCACCATCTCTCTTGATCCCTACAGATGAGTTGCAAATTCCTCCAGCTAAACATTGGTGAGGCCAAAGCCACGGCCTCCACCACAATCTCCATACTACTGATTGCATCACTTTCCCCAGCCACTGTCTCAGGCTGAACCAGACTGTTCGCATCCTCCACATCCTATTCAAACCTGAGTTAAGTTTGCAACTCCATATCCCCTCCATCATAAAAGACTACCTATTATCACCTTCGTAATATCGCCCGTCTCCGCTCCCGCCTTAACCCATCTGCTGCTGAAACTCTTATCCATGCCTTTGTCACCTCCAGACTTTACTATCACAATGCTCTGCTGGCTGGACTCCCAAGCTCCACCCTCCGTAAACTTCAACTCATCCAAAAATCTGCTGCTTATATTATATCCCACACCAAGTCCTACTCGCCCATCACCCCTGTCCTCGCTGAGCTACATTGGCTCCTAATCCCCCAATACCTCATTATTATTACAAAAGCAAAATACTGCAAATGCTGGAAATCTGAAATAAAAACAGAAAATGCTGTAAATACTCAGCAGGTCAGGCAGCATCTGTGGAGAGAGAAACAGAGTTAACGTTTCAGGTCAATGACCTTTTGTCAGAACCGTTCATCATTATTACTGTTGTGTTTAAATCCCTTCATGCCACACCCCTGCCTATCACTGTAACCTGCTCCAGCTGTGCAATCCCCCCATTCCTCTTGTGCATTTAGCTCCTTTCACCCAACCAATGGCAGCCATGTTTTCAGTTGCCTAGGGCCCATACTCTGGAATTCCTCGCTAAACCCTATCCTCCTTTAAGATCTTCCTTAAAACCCACCTCTTCGACCAACCTTTTGGTAGCCACTTCTAATATCCCCTTCAGTAGCTCAGCATTTATTTTTCCCTTGTGCGTCAGTGCAGTGCCTTGGGTCTTTTTGATATGTTAAATTTGCTTATTAGATGCATGTTGTTATTGTTATTTGTTTTTGTTGTTGGTCCCCGCCCTCCATTTCTACTGATATTGCATTGCCTTTTAGTCACAATTTATTAAACAGGGAAAAGCATGGTCCAAATGGGTAAAAAGAAAGAAAGACTTGCATTTATATAGCGCCTTTGATGACCACCGGACGTCCCAAAGCGCTTTACAGCCAATTAAGTACTTTTTGAAGTGTAGTCACTGTTGTAATGTAGGAAACGCGGCAGCCAATTTGCGCACATCAAACTCACACAAACAGCAATGTGATAATGACCAGACAATCTGTTTGAGCGATGTTGAGTAACTAAATTGTACAAAAGTAGCAAAGACTCTCAAAAGATAATTTTGACTAGTTCACAATGTTGTTATAGATAATCTGTGAAAAATCTTATATTGAAATTCATCAAATATTTAATATTCAAACTAGGGCTGTCAAGCGATTTAAAAATTAATTGCAATTAATCTCATGATTAAAATTTTTAATCTCAGATAATCTTGGTTTTAATTGCATATTTAATTGATACAATTACTGCATCCATCTCATTCAAGTTTGCTTTATTACTAATGCTATTGTTATTATTATCATCCATAAAACAACCCAGCATAAAAACCCTGCTTTCCTATTTCTGGATTCATATTGTTGGGCCCTCTGTAAAGTTTCATATTTATTTACACAGAATTATACATTAGTTCCGATGCAATTACACAAAAGTTGTTTGCAAATAAAACACAACATTAGCCATATAAAATAAAACATAGGTGTATGTTGCTGTAAGGCTGTGTGTTCTTAAAATGAATGCTGCAGTCAATTACAGGTCACGCTGCAGATCAGATCACTTGGTTTATTTGATTGGGCGGGTGAATTAACAAGTTGGAGACAGCATAGCTGGTACTTTCTTGTAGACAGGGAGCTGCAACACACCTTTTAAGATTGCTTTGCGTTTGTAAGAAAGAGACACAGGTTTAGGTAGCAGGCGTAAATTACCCTAATTGCAAAAATCAGTGTATAAAAGGTTTAAACCTTCCTACGTTTACACTAGCTTGTTTTCAGATTGTTTTAAGCTTACTTGGTCTGCTGCAGCTCTAGAAAAAATGGAAATCAGGACTGGGAGACAATCCATATTAGAATCAGTCAATCAGAGGCAAATTAAAGAAATTAGGATAGATTAGAATAAATGTCGGGATAATTTTGACTAAGATTAAGGTTCATCTAGGATGATGACAACAGTGCACTTCCTAAGTTCCTGTTGTCCTGTCACTTTTTTTGCTGCACCATTGTATAATTTTTTGCCATGACAAATGTCTAGGTCTACATTTACATTCAATTTTCCGATGTTGATGTCACAATGCAATTCCACACTATTGCCATAGGGTGGCTATTTTGAGCAAATTTTCAGCTCTGTCTCCCAGCTCCACCGTCATCTTTTTCACTTGATTTTGGGTTTTTACACTTACTCCACTCAACTGATTCCTTTTTTGTCCCCAATACTTTTTCTCGCTTACTAATGCCCCCGGACTCCCTTTTCCTTCTTCTCCTGCTTGTGGTTTCCAGGTACCTTTCCCTTTTTATAAGCATATAATTACTTTAATACAGATGGACAAATTAAACCTCATCCTGTTAAATCATAGAATCATAGAATGATACAGCACAGAAGGAGGCCATCGGCCCATCGTGCCTGCGCCGACTCTTTGACAGAGCTATTCAATTAGTCCCACTTCCCTGCTCTTTCCCCATAGCCCTGCAAATTTTTTCTTTTCAATATTTATCCAATTCCCTTTTGAAAGTTATTCTTGCATCTGCTTCCACCACCCTTTCAGGCAGTGCATTCCAGATCATAACAACCGGTGCGTAAAACTTCTTTTCCTCGTGTCACCTCTGGTTCTTTTGCCATTTACCTTAAATAAACTGAGCCTCCGTACTATTAGCATAGCAGATAGTGTGCCAAGCAACTTAACAAGCAATATAAAGACTATTCAAGAAACAATATTAATGGACAGGATGATGACATCTTTATAAATTGAATTTTCTTGCAAAATAATTTTTTTAATGTAATGCTAAACTGTATGTGTTTCTGTCTTATCCTGCAATTATGTCTGAAAATAAAACAGCTTTTCCAAGTTCAGCACAGAGAATTTAAAGTTATTCTCCTTCCTTACTTATTTTGTGCTTTGTATACAATTGTTTCCTTTCAATTTACTACCATCAATAACTTCAAATCTTACTCACCTTCAGATGTATGTAGTACAGGTATCCAGTTGCCATTTAGCAAACCAAAAAGGCTGTCTACTCTCATCACTACATAACACTAATCGTAGGACTTTTACTGGCAAAACAGAGCCCTCCAACTCCAAGAGTCATTGGATGAAAACAGCGGATTTTTGTTGAAAACACATGCTAAATAAATCCTCTGTTTATAAAAAAAATGAGTTTTCCCCTTCCTGAAAATGGATTTTGTAAGTAGAATTGTTAATTACAGTATGTTCAAAATATAATAGAACGTAACGAATTCAAACCCACTTGTATTAGATATGATACAGAAATGTTGACATGATACAATTCAAACTCAATGATAGCGAATGATTAAGAAAGTTTATCTTATTAATAATAAAGTAATACTGATTTTTTTTTTAATTGAGTCATATATGAAGTCATTTTGTGGAGGTAGGTTTCAGGGGAAACATTTCCATTATTCTTGAGAGTAAATGATAAATATCAGGATGCACAACCATTCATAGGGATGTAGCAGAAAATGATGCAATACCGCCTTAAGGTCAACAGGTTAAGTGCCTATTTTAGTCACTGAAATACTTCATTAGACATACTCAGTTGTTCAAATACGGCATTCAATGATTGGTGAAAATAAACTGACTAGCACATTCCTGACAAGATAATTTGCTTACCTCCAAATCTGAATTATATTCATGCTCCAAGTGAGCATTTTCAGCAGCTTCAACCAGACGCTGTGAAGGAGAAAGAAAATGCATCAAAGTTAGACAAGCTAATTTTACTCGTATATTATTTTATGTTTACATTTTTATATTACATTATTACCTTCGGTCACTGACATAAGCTTTGTACATGCACAGTGAGGAACATTTGGAGGAAGTGAACTACTGGTGACAAGGATTTATCAGAAAAATACTGAGGTGGAGAAAAATTATATTTAAATGAGCTGATGAAACTCCCGCCTGTTTCTGGCCAGTGCCTGAGCTGTGCATCTCAGGGCCCCCTTCAAAAATGGCAGCGACCCGGACATCAGTGGGAATAGGGCAGTAAGTCCTGCTACCATTGTGCTACCAGCCATTCTTGCCTGATGGAGGGGGAGCGATGAAAATCAGCCACAGTGTGTCACATATACATCAATATTTACGACATACACACTGAATATCGAAGTATGTATATATATATATATATATATATATATACACACACAAACATAATTTAATAATTTCTGTAAACATATCTGTGTTCAAAAGACTAGCTGAAGATTCATGGAGTGGTAGCCCTTCCTGTTCACAAATGCTGTTGGCTGATGTTCTGGTGCCTTAATGGCAACGTGTGTATTGTCACTGATGCCTGGATGCTAGGGAAGCCAGCCACTGCTGTAAATCTCCAAGTTCTTTCGTGTTGACTGTTGAGTTTATTGTGGAACGTGATGTACTGGTTAGCCCTGGTGAACAGCAGATTGTTGACCTTCTTAATACAGCTGTGCACTGCAGACTGAGAGATATGGGAGCTGCTCCCTTCCCCCCTGTAGCAGACTAGAATTAGCCAGTGGCAACAAAGTTAAAGGCTGTGATGATTTTTACAGCTACTGGCAAAGCATGGCTCACTGGTCCAGCAGGCACAGGAGGCTGCAGAGATCTGCAACAGTCTGCCTGGAGAAGCACGGCCTCCTGATCCACTGCTCTTCAGAAAGATCCAAGAAAGTGACTCTTGGCCTGGACACCCTGTGTGCTGGGTATGGCCTCCTAGGAACAACCCCCACCCCTCACCTACTGTCTTCTCATAGGACCAGTTGCTGCTAGTTCTGCTTACTGAGGCTGCTGCACCTCTTCCACTAACTGTTCCTCCATCTAAATGAAACCAGCAATAATAGCAGCCATGATAGGCAGATAGCGCTTACTGAATAAGTAAGGCAAAAAAAAAAACCAGGAAGACGTGATCTGGAAGCTGAAAACTCTCCCGGCAATTCAAACAGCACAATGGCACACAGATCCTATGATTCAATTACCTGCAGATGAATGCCCCTTTAAATACTGCTTCAGTGACTTTGAGAGACCAATCTTGTTCGGTTTTACTGGCGGGTTGGGCACTGGGCGGGCTTCCTCTATTTCAAGTTTAAATTGTTTTGGTGTCCTAATTGTGTCATATTACCCGATTTGCATGTATCCATGAGACCTCTGCCTGTCTCTGGTGGGTGTCTTGGCCAACTAAAAATTACTGCATGGTTAAAATGCCAGCCTGTTGGTACTATAAGAACATAAGAATTAGGAGCAGGAGTAGGCCATACGGACACTCACACCTTCTCCGCCATTCAATAAGATCATGGCTGATCTTCGACCTCAACTCCACTTTCCTGCCCTATGCCCATATCCCTTAATTCCTCTGGAGTCCAAAAATCTTTCTATCTCAGTCTTGAATATACTCAACGACTGAGCATCCACAACCCTTTGGGCAGAGAATTCTAAAGATTCACAACCCTCTGAGTGAAGAAATTCCTCCTCATCTCAGTCTTAAATGGCCAACCCCTTATCCTGAGACTATGCCCCCTAGTTCTAGACTCTCCAGCCAGGGGAAACAATCTCCCTGCATTTACCCTGTCAATCCCCCTCAAAATCTTATATGTTTCAATGAGATCACCTCTCATTCTTCTGAACTCCAGAGAGTATAGGCCCAATCTACTCAATCTCTCCTCATAGGACAACCCAGGGATCAATCTAGTGAACCTTTGTGCACCGCCTCTAAGGCAACTATATCCTTCCTTAAATAAGGTGACCAAAACTGTGCACAGTACTCCAGGTGTGGTCTCTCCAGAGCCCTGTACAATTGTAGCAAGACTTCCTTACTCTTGTGCTCAAACCCTCTAGCAATAAAGGCCAACATGCCATTTGCCTTCCTAAATGCTTGCTGTACCTGCATGCTAACTCGCTGTGTTTCCAATCTCCCTGAACACCAACATTTAATAGTTTCTCACCATTTAAAAAATATTGGGGTAGAAATTAGGTCGCGCCCCATTTGGGGCGCAAATATCGTCCGGACGCAAATATTAGCGCCTGGCGCTAATTATCGGCACTGACGGGAAACTTCACTTTTACCGCCCCGGGAGGTGAGTGGAGCGCTAAAGCAGGCGCTGCACACCTCTCTTAAGGCGCAAAGGCCGAGCAGTGAGGCGCTAACTCGGAGCGCTGGCGAAGCTCATGTAATGTCAGTCAGCAATGGAACACACACACAATGGCACGGGCCAGTTCTTAAAGGGGATGGTTAATCTTGCTTTCCATCCACATCCTGTTCATTGCTGCCTTGAATCTCGGCCTGGAGAGACTTGCACATCAAATGTGCTGGAAAGAACAATGGAGAGCACCAGGCAAAGAGCTCAGAGTGCAGCTCCCACGGTCTCTGCTAAATCGATACAAGGAATGGCAAATCAAAATGAACCTGCAAAGTGCTGCTCAGTACCCAAAACTCCTTCACACAACGTTGAATCTCTCCAGAAGTCTCTCCCTCTCTCTCTCAGAATGCGTAGTTCAAAAATGCCACCAACAATAAAAGACAGGAAGAGGCCCCCTTTAAATAGCGCCCCCCCCAGCCCCACAGCGATTGATAGCGTTCCAGTCTTCTGGTCGTTGGAAGCGCCAGGCGGTAAGGCAGGGGGCGCCACTCAATTTCCGCTACGGGGCGCCCCAAGGGCATTGCACCATGGAATGACGTCACAATCTGCGCGCGCAGGTGGTCGCAGCGGTAAGTTTTAGCGCCGCCGCACAATCTCAAGTTAAGTTCTCGAGCGGCGCAAACATCGCTGCGCCCGGGCGTTAGCGGCTTTGCGCCCCATTAGCGCCCTCTTAAGGCGCTAACGGGTGGCGCAACCAAGTGAATTTTTACCCCATTCTGTTTTTCTATTCTTCCTACCAAAGTGAATAACCTCACATTTCCCCACATTATACTCCATCTGCCACCTTATTGCCCACTCACTTAACCAGTCTATATCCCTTTGCAGGCTCTTTGCGTCCTTCTGACATCTTACTTTCCCACCTAGCTTTGTATCGTCAGCAAATTTGGATACATTGCACTCGGTCCCTTCATCTAAGTCATTAATAGAGATTGTAAATAGCTGAGGCCTAAGCACTGATCCTTGTGGCACCCAACTAGTTACAGCCTGCCAACCTGAAAATGACCCGTTTATCCCTATTCTGTTTTCTGTCTGTTAACCAATCCTTTGTCCATGCTAATACCTTACCCCCAACCCCAAGTATCCTTATCTTGCTTAACAACCTTTTAGGTGGTACCTTATCAAATACCTTTTGGAAATCCAAATATAATACTTCCACTGGTTCCCCTTTATCTACCCTGCTAGTTACATCCTCAAAAAACTCTAATAAATTTGTCAAACATGATTTCCCTTTCATGAAACCATGTCGACTCTGCCTAATCATATTATGATTTTCTAAGTAACCGGTTACCACTTCTTTAATAATGGATTCCAGCATTTTCCTGACGACTGCTGTCAGGCTAACTGGCCTGTAGTTGCCGGTTTTCTGTCTCCCTCCTTTCTTGAATAGCGGGGTTACATTTGCTACCTTCCAATCTGCTGGGACCTTTCCTGAATCAAGGGAATTTTGGAAGATCACAACCAAAGCATACACTATCTCTGCAGTCACCTCTTTCAGAACCCTAGGATATAGGCCATCAGGTCCAGGGAATTTGTCGGCTTTTAGTCCCATTAGTTTCCCAAGTACTTTTTCTCTACTGATATTAATTACTTTAAGTTCCTCGCTCTCATTAGCCCGTTGGTTCCCCACTATTTTTGGTATACTTTTTGTGTCTTCTACTGTGAAGAAGTAGTACTGGTAATGCAGTGGGAACAGCGCAGTAAGTACTCTGTAGTTATTTTAATCGCCTTATCGCCCGATTCCAGGTGTTGAGGGTTAAAATTGCCTCTGATATGTTCACCATATTGAGTGTAACATACAACATTTTGTGCACTGCATATGATAACAAGTGCACACAGTATTAAACAACAATGTTCATTCAACACAGGGCCTGAGACAAGTTTATTTGCAATTGTGAGATGATACTTCTGTCAACAGAGCAATTTTGTTTGCACATTGCTTTTTGGTAATATTTCAGTATACACTACAATAAAAATTGGGATCTGAAATTGGATGACTCTAGTCACAAATTATGATGAAAATAGCTACGACAATTTAGTATCATTAATTTGTGAAGATTTGGAGGAGAATGTAAAACAAAATGTTCTTTATTTGGCCACCAGTGACTAATTGCAACATTTTCATGTCCTTCTTTCTAAAATGCATATGTTGCAGTATACATCTCGCCCAACTCCAATAAATGGATATAATAAATAAATGGCAGTAGAGAAATGAGGATCACAGCAGGAGATATCCACAGCTTGCAATATCCCTCAGGTTATATGAAATTTGTCACCTAGAAAATTACATAACTCGCAATCCTATTGAGAAATGCATGAAATAATAACTTAACAAATTACACTAGATGGAGTGGAACTACAAAACTTAAAGCAAGTACTTCAATTAGAATAATTTTATATCAAACAGGTCACAATATGAATGTTACCTTCAGGGATGTGAACTTCTTATGTGAGCCTACAACTTATTCTGCAGTATAAACACTTCCAATGGAACTGTTTACTTGCTGCTACTAGATGCTCACATCAAACATTGATGTAGTTTAACATTCTTTCTTTCTGCTTGTGTGAGACCTGCAGTTTTCTTTTAAAGGCTGGATCCCTGAGGTCAGCCTCTCTTGCCTGCCCAGCAGAGCTGGGAAACGACCTCACCCTCCCTGGGCCTAAGCTGTCCCTGCTATCACTACCTACTCTTCATTTGTGCTGGGTGCTTCACCAAGTGCAGAGCTCTCTAATTCTCTAATCCACCAATCCAGGGTGCCACTCTCTGTGCTAATGCTTGGGAGGGATGGAGCACGCGATGGTGAGGGATCTTAAGTGGTAGAAATATCCAAAGATCGGAGCAGCTGTCCCACTGAAGGTCTTGGCAAAGACCAGAACTTTCAAAAGGCCAGCCTGGAGGGAGATTAGGCCACTACAAGGCCCTCTCCATCCACGGGGTGGCCTCGGAGACAATGGCCCAGAAATTGATCTCGCTCTGTTCCCGCGGGGGTAAGGCTTCCCCGCGATCTCTCACTCCGCGTGTGCTTTTTCAGATCCAGCTCGCACGAACTTGATGTTCCAGACATCAGCTGGGCAGTGCTTGCGTATCCCACCGGCATAGTGAATTCGTGCGAGCTGTGGGATCACGTGACTCAGTTAGAGCCAATGGCAGCACACCATCTTCCATTCATAAGTTTCACATACGTGCTGTGAAATCTATGGGGGAAAAATTCAGCTGCTTGCGCCTCCCGTTAGCGCCTTAAGAGGGCGCTAATGGGGCGTAAAGCAGCTAACGCCCGGGCGCAGCGCCGCCCACGCCTCCCGAAAAATTTAGTGGGAGGTTAGCGGCGGCGGCAGCCGGTAGCGCCCTGTGGCGCTGCGCCGCCGGCGATGACGTCATCGCCGTGCGCAGCACCCCGCTCGCGCCCCGGCCGTGATCTTCAGTCGCGCCCCCTGATTTACCGCCAGACGCTATGTCCGACGGGTTCAGGGAGGCGTACGTGCGGCCGGGGCGGCGATATTTAAAGCGGAGGTGGCAGGCGGCCATTTTTGTTGCTGGCCGCCTGCCAGCACCTGCCCCCGGCCCCCGTGAAGCCCCCCCACCGTGAAGTGCCGGCTGCGCTCCAAGAGCCCGGCACTTCTCTTGAGTGCCGGGCTCTTTTGCCGGCACTCCCGATCCCTGGGGGCCCAGCTGGGCCCCGGTTCGCGCTGCGCAGGGTCCCTCCCCTTTAAGAAGGGGAGGAAGGCCTGCAATACCGCGGCGCGACGTGCCGCAGCGCATGGCGCTGCGGCACGTAGCGCCAGGATATTCACTCGCAGCGCCCCAAGAGGGATGCGGGCTGCTTCCAGTTGCGCCCCGCTTCCCTCTTGGGGCGCAACCACTGAAGTTCCGGCGCGGGGCCGCTAATTTTTTCGGGGCGCTAAAAGTCGCGCCCCGGCGAGGTTAGCGCCCCAAATGGGGCGCGACTCAATTTTTACCCCTATGAATCTTACACCCCCCCAAAATAACAGCTAAACCTCAATTAAATTTTTTAAAAACCATCACATTAATAATAGTTAAATAAATTAACCATTTTAAATAAAAAATTTAATTTTTGAAAAAATTTAAAATCTTTTAAAAAGTTATAAAAATAAACTTACCTGTCTTTAAAGTCTCTAAAAAAGATATACCTGTTAAAAAAAATTCAAAAAAATACTTAATTCACTACTTACCTTGTTAAAAGTGGGTCTTACTCCTCCTTTTTCCATTTCTAAAATCTTCCGTACTTACCTGCGCGTCCAAAGCATGAAGTGCACAGCGTGCGCGCAGCCTGTAGCGCGCACGCGATGCACCGAGGAACCGCCCCCTTTTCAAAAGACCAAGTGCCGGTTTTCAGCGCATGCAGAAAACCGGCAATTGGAGAGGAAATACGCGAGAGTACGCAGTGCGTACTCTCGCGTCGCGGGATGAATTTTTGGCCCAATACTGCCGCATCCCAGGGCCTAACGCCACCTTCCCAATAGTGGTCCCAGGCAGCACTAGTAAATAGGGCAGATGGGAGGGACATCTTCCAGGGCTCCAGATCCAACTTCTCTTCCCTCCCCTCCCCCAACCCCCTGCACCCCTGCCCGCCCCCCACACTCACATGAAGCAGGTGGGGAAAGAGAGGCCAGTGGTTTCTCTCATGGGCAAGGGGGAAGGAAATTCGGACGATGATGGATCAGTAGGCTTCAGCGTCCACATTATCCTTCATTCTCCACGGTGATCCTGCCCAATTCTGGGCAATATCATGGAGGAAAATCTCAGCCACAGCCTCCTTGAGACAGAGGGGGAGAAATTCGGTATCGCCCCATTTGGGGCGCAATTATTGGCCGGGCACAAAGTTTAGCGCCTGGCGCTAATTATCGCCTCCGACTGCAAACTTGGCTTTTATCGCCCCTGGAGGTGATTGGAGCGCTAAATCAGGCGCTGCACACCTGTCTTAAGGCGCAAAGGCTGAGGAGTGAGGCGCTAACTCAGAGCGCGGGCACAGCGCAGGTGATGTCAGTTAGTGATGGAACACAGACACACTGGCGCCGGCCAGTTCTTAAAGGGGAGGGTCGATCTTGCTCTCCAGCGACACCCTGCTCATTGGAGCCTTGAATCTCGGCCTGGAGAGACCTGTGCCTAAATTTTCCAGCCAACGACTATGGAGAGGGTGAGAGAACGAGCTCAGCGCTTCAGCGAGCGGGCCTTGGAGACTCTGGTCGGCGCGGTGGAGCACAGAAGAGCTATACTGTTCCCTGAGAGTGGCAGGAGGCCTTTACCGCGTGACTACAGAAGAGTGTGGAGGGAGGTGGCTCATCACGTCTCCTCCAGGAGCATGGTGCCCAGGACCCATACTCAATGTCGCAAAAAGTTCAACAACCTCACTCGAGTCGTCAGGGTGAGTGTTTTTTTTTCAATACCTCTCCATCCCTCCATTTCAATCTCACTCTATGGACAAAGGATCTTAAAACCCCAATGCCCAACACTCATGCAACACCTATGGCCCTCTCATAAAACACACACGCACATTCCACACCTTGCATACAGTAAGGACTATTCAACTATGGGAGGCACATCAGGCAAGAGCATGGCTGCATAGAGTAAGGGCTATTCAACTATGGGAGGCACATCAGGCAAGAGCATGGCTGCATAGAGTAAGGGCTATTCAACTATGGGAGGCACATCAGGCAAGACCATGGCTGCATAGAGTAAGGGCTATTCAACTATGGGAGGCACATCAGGCAAGTCCATGGCTGTATATTTACTGAGATGCCATCCTTTTTCTTGCAGGCCAAGCTATCTCATAACAGGAGACAGTAGCAATGGACGGTTGGAGGGCCGCCTCAGCTACAACCCCTCAGCGATCTTGAGGCGCGCGTCCATAGGATTGTGGCAAGCCAGGTGATCGGTCCCGTCGCCCCTGGAGAGGTCGACCCCGTTCGAGACAGCAATGGTAAGGACATCAGCTTTCTCTCCTCTCTCATTCCACTTGTCCCTCACAACACCAACCTTTGACACTTTCAATCCAACTTACTAAATCGCTCCACTCCTTCCTCCCTTACTGCCCCCCTGTCCTCACGCTAAAGTCACTTTTGTACCTCCCTGCTTTCAGATGGTGATTCAGCAGCTGAGGAGACGGGCCCTCAAACTGCCAGTGGGAGTGAAGCCGCAGGCGAGGAGGAAGAGAAAGCCGGAGCCTCAGTGCCACCCTCTCCCAAGGGAGCCCATGCCCACACTGGGACCACGTCTTCCCTGGAGGGGAGCAGGGGGGAAGGGTCTGATGAGGGTGAAGCTCCGGGACCCAGCGGGCTGCAGCAACGCGATGGGGGTAGGGAAGTTCGGGGGCCTTCTCCGCAGAGGAGGAGCGGCTCATCGCTGAAATGAACACCCAGGCAGTGGACATGCACACTCAGCTCATGTGTGAAGTGGAAAGGGTGCCCGAAAGCACTGATGCACTGGCAAGGAGTGTGGAGCACTGCGCTGTAGCACAGGCGGATGCCACGCAAATGCTTAGTGCTGCAATTCAGTCACTGGCTGCCGTGATCCAATCTCAGACTGGTCTCATGCAGTTTCAGATTGAGGCCACGCAAGCACTGACTGCTGCCATTGTTGCTGGTTCGGACACATTTCCCCGGTGCTCTCACCGCGCCGCAGCAGGCCAGCAATCTGTGCTCCAGCAGATTGCTCTGGATGCTGAGGTGCTGCCCCGTGGGAGTGCCAGTGTGTCGGTCGAGCAGGGAGGTGCTGTCCTCTCTCAAGGTGACAGCATTCCTGCTGCCACCACTGTCACTTCCCCATTGCACTTGCCACCGCCTGTAGCCCAGACTGCTGCCGCCCATGCAGAGTTAGTGCAGTCTGCAGCCGGGCCCTCCAGGCCCAGAGCTGGTTGAGGCCGTCCTTCAAGGGCATCTGTAGTCTCAGGTTCTGACAATCAGCAGCCTTCCACCAGCCTTGCTGCAGCCACTGGGGCCCCATTACAGAGGAGCAGTAGAGTGGGAAGGGGGGAAGTGCGCAAGGGAAGGAGATCACCCTCGAAGGGCAAAAAGTAGGAGGTCTGACGAAATGTTGGGAATGTTTTTATTAAAGGCCGAGGTTCCTCTGATAACTTTTGTTTAGTGTTTTGGCCATTATCTCCAGGTTGTGAGAACCAATTATGTTAATTAATGATTTTTTGTGTTTGTTTCTATTAGTTTGTCATGAAGAAGTGACACACACAGAGTTTGTAAAATAAAAAGTTTTTGTATTCAAAATGTACACGTTTGGCCTTTGGAATCATTGCTGCCTTGGCCGGCTTAGGGGTTGCGGGTTGCTTTCATTCATGTTGTTCTCCATGCCAGAAGCCATTTCCTGAGTAGGGGCCGAGAAGCGGCTTGTTATCAGTCGTTGACGGAGGGCCCTTGCAGTTTCAACATTGTGGGTCTCCCTCCCGCCTTGGTGCTGCTGCTGATTATCCTCCTCCTCTTACTCCTCATCTTCCTCCAGTGGTGCTCCAAGGCCTGGCGGCATTGGCTGGGTCCTGAGGATTGCCAGGTTATGAAGAATGCAGCACACACCTATGAAGAGGGAGACTCGCTCAGGCAAGTACTGCAGGGCTCCTCCTGAGTAGTCCAGACAGCAGAACCGTTGCTTGAATACGCCGATCGTCTGCTCAATGATGCTCCTGGTGGCGAGATGGCTCTCATTGTACCGCAGCTCAGCAGGGGTGTTGGGGTTACGGAGCGGTGTCATCAGCCAGGTGCAGAGTGGATAACCCTTGTCCCCGAGGAGCCAACCACTTGGCTGATGCGGTGCCTAGAAAAGGTCTGACACACCAGTCTGGCGCAGGATGAAAGCATCGTGGCTGCTGCCAGGATAGCGGGCATTGACAGCGAGTATCAGCTGTCTGTGGTCACAGACCAACTGGACATTTAAGGAGTGGAACCCCTTGCGGTTTCGGAAAACCTCTGCATTCTCATGCGGTGCCCGCAATGCCACATGCGTGCAGTCAATGGCACCCTGCACCACGGGGAAGCCCGCTATCCTCGCAAAGCCCAATGCGCGTTCATGCTGTTGGGCCCGGGTCATCGGGTAAGAGATGTACTAGCGTCTCCTTTTATAGAGGGCATCTGTGACCTGCCGGATACAGCAATGGACCGCGAACTGGGAGATATTAGCGATGTCCCCAGTAGATGCTTGAAAGGAGCCGGTGGCATAAAAATTCAGAGCCACTGTGACCTTCACTGCCACCGACAGAGACGTCCTGGTCCTCAGTTGAGGCTGCAGATCTGGCTGCAGCAGGTGGCAGAGCTCAGTGACCACCTCCTTGCTGAAGCGCAGCCTGCGCAAACACTGCTCCTCAGACAAATTAATGTAGGAGAATTGTTCCCGGAATACCCTGGGAGGGTAAGGTCTCCTGTGCAGAGGCCTGTTGGCCCTCCTCCCTCTGGCCATGATTGCCACTCCCTTTCTGTGTCTCTGTTGCCTCCGATTCTGCAGGCGCAGGCGACGTCCCGAATCAGTGCAGTCCCCAAGTCTCTTGACAATCGAAGTAATGAAGGTCAAATCCAAAAGAACCTGCAAAGTGATGCTCAGTAGCCAAAACTACTTCACACAGCATTGACGCTATGCAGAAGTCTCTCTCTCTCTCTCTCTCTCTCTCAGAATCTCTCTCTCTCTGTCAGAATGAGTAGTGCAAAAATGTCTACCACAAAAAAAGGCAGGAAGAGGGCACCTTTAAATAGCGCCCCCACCCGCCCCCCCAGCCCCTCACCGACTGGAATATGTTCCAGTCTCCCCGTTGTTGCTTGTGGCAGGCAGAAAGGAGGGGGGCACCACTCAATATCCGGTCCGGGGCGCCACCGGGGCGTTGCACACTCGACTGACATCACGATCTGTGGGCGCAAGAGATTGGGGCGGTAGACTTTTGCGCCGCTGCAAAAACTCTGGTCAATTTCGCGAGCGGCGCAAACATCGCCATGCCCGGGCGCTAGTTGCTTTGCACCCCATTAACGCCCTCTTAGGGCTCTAACAGGAGGCGCAAAGCAACCGAATTTTTCCCCCACAGTCTCCTGTGTCTGTGATGTGATATACAATTTTGGCTTCATCCACATTGAGTATAATTAATATGCCAAATTTAATATATTCTGTGCATGGATTGTCACCGCATTGGGCATCAGTGTGCTAAAGATGGACGACGTCTCTAGTGGATAGGGATCAATTACCAATGGAATACTTAAAAGTTGTGGCCTTTAAATGTAATTTCAGCCAGATGTCACAACATAGCTTTTGAAAATGAGGCTGTGCACGCAGTTTAGACCTGGATTTCCCTGATCCAAACTATGCATATTGCAGGGTAACTACGCACATGTGTAATCCTTTAATGATTTTAACTTTTTTTTGTTATATTAACACACGGAGGCTCCATTGATAAAAAAATCAAAACCAGATTACAGCTGTATGCAGGCACACAGATCACAGCTGGAAATGTAGCTGCACACTGCCAAATTATAGATGTTCCAGTGCATATTCCTATAAATTGTGAAATGTTTCTCATGGTATCTGTTTGCACAACAAGTGTATTTTGCTTTTAATTGAATTTAGTATACTGCTTTACATTTTTGAATTAATTTATATTTCCTCTTAATGGTGGTCTGTGCAGAGTGCTCACCCCTTTACAAGAGAAAACAATAACCTTTTCTTTAACATTTTTTAAAAGCATCATCCCTGCTACTCCACGCCAGTGATGTTAATTCCTGGTAGCATTCCTATGCACGCCAGAGTGGCTCAATATTAATCAATGGGAGACGTGCCTTTAAATCAACCTGAGGGCCAATCCAGAACCATAGAAAGTAGGAAATCATGTTAAGGGTTAAAGATGCATATTTCCCACCCTGTAGGGTGGGTTCCTCTGGTCAGGCAATTCTATAGTATTCCTTAGGCTAACTTGAAAGCATGGCCTCTGCAATTGGAGCAATGGAGCCTCTCCAGATTGCTCCCTCTAATTGTATCACCAGAGTAGCTTAAGAGGGAGGAAGGCCTTACTCAGCGATAAAATAGAAGCTTTTTTAAAACAAATAAGAAATTTGGTGTAAGTCAATTATTTTTTTTCCATAATGTACTTTGACAAGGAAGTACTCCCCCTGGAATATAGTACTTATACAGACTGGGACTTAGGCTTATGTTTATTTGTAAACTGTACACACATAATAATAAAAGTCTATCGCACTGAATTTATCTTTATATCAATGATATGAATGCAAGTTGGGGCAATTTTCACCTTCACGGATGGAATTTCCAGGAAGTATAGGGGGGTAAATTTTCAACTTAGCCTGGGCAGTAATCTGGCGGAGCAGTCCGGCCACCCATTGTAGAATTGATTTTAATGGACAAGCCACTCCGCCAGATTACCGACCAGGCTGTGACGGTGAAAATTTACCCCCCACCCATATATTTCCTGGAAATTCCATCAGTACATGCAACTTTGGAAGTCCAGTATTTAGATTCAAGAGAGAATTTTCAATGTAATGCTTTGTACGTGAGTGCTTTCAGAAAGTTAGGTGTCCTCGGTGCAGAAAATAGATGCGACCTGGAGGAGGAAACTGGAGGCATGGAGACTGGGACTGGGCATGAGCAGATGCAGTAGAAGACAATACACTGTCTGGTCCAGCTGGGGCCAGCTTTTTTTTTAAACAAGTCAGATGTTATCAGAGTTTACTTCCGTTGTGGTACTGTATAATACTTCAAAAAGGTGAATAATTAAATGTTGGTTAGTGAATCCAAAATACCATAGTACAACAACAACTTGTATTTATATAGCGCCTTTAACATAGTAAAGCGTCCCAAGGCGCTTCACAGGAGTGTTATAAGACAAAAAATTGATACCGAGCCACATAAGAAATTAGTGCAGGTGACCAAAAGCTTGGTCAAAGAGGTAGGTTTTAAGGAGCATCTTAAAGGAGGAAAGAGAAGTAGAGAGATGGAGAGGTTTAGGGAGGGAGTTCCAGAGCTTAGGGCCTAGGCAGCTGAAGGCACGGCCACTGATGGTTGAGCGAGTATAATCAGGGATGCTCAAGAGGGTAGAATTTGAGGAGTGCAGATATCTCGGGGAGGTTGTGAGGCTGAAGGAGATTACAGAGATAGGGAGGGGCGAGGCCACGGGGGGATTTGAAAACAAGGATGAGAATTTTGAGATCGAGGCGTTTCTTAACCGGGAGCCAATGTAGGTCAGCGAGCACAGGGGTGATTGGTGAACGGGACTTGGTGCAAGTTAGGATACGGGCAGTCGAGTTTTGGATGACCTCAAGTAGTTTGTGACCTATGTTTGACTACATTATCACATTGGTATGCTTAGAATAAATCACCTGTTAGCAATAGGAAAATCTGTCATTTCTGATGTCAAAAGTTTACATTTGAATACTAATAAAATAATCTTTAAATTTTAATGAACTATTAGAACATAATCTGTACTTATTCATTTTTAGCATTCCAGGTGCAGATTTAAAGAAGCAAGTTTGAAGTCAAATTTTACATTCCTAGCTTTTATGTTAATGCCAGCAGCATAAATCATAGAACCAAGTTGCAGTGCAGAAATAAATTAAAAACCTTGCCAGGTGCGCTAAGGTAGGAAACTCCACACACATCTCTTTGTTTCAACTCTGCAAGGCATGACCTGTACCTTCACCTCCCTAATTCTGTCATTTCCTCAGAAGCTTTCTATATATGCCCATTAGGCAGCAAGGGAGATGTCAGGAGGCTTCCTTGCATTCTCAATAGCTGCCCTCCAACAACTCCTTCTATCTATTGTAACAAGCTTGTTCTCTCATCGCACACACTATGAACAGTGGGCTGGTACATGGCAAAGGCTGAATGCCCTTTTGTCAATGTTAATTATTTCTCCAATACTACTCTTCTTGTAGGAGTAGACTGCCCATAAAAAGAAGAGAACCCCAAACTCTCTATTCTTACTCCTTTTAAGAAGCTGCATAAATAATCACGGGCAGGGACAATATGGAGAAATTGGAAGCTTGGTCGCAGAGGAGGGTATATGGCCAACTTTTCTGCCTCTTTTTCTCATGCCCCAATCCTTCACTTACTGTCTCACTCACTACAGCTGCATCAGCAAATGAACATCAAAACATTGGCTGGGCATTTCCTTGGAGCTGCCCATACTCCGCCTCCGTAACTTTGCCAGAAATGCAGCAGTTTCATCTCCAAGACGAGGATGAGGAAAGCACACTTGAAAATGCACTCTCACTTATTTTTATCATGCCAGCGCCAGTTTAAAATATATACCTTGTGCAATACAGACAATAACTTTGACGGGAGTGCACTGGGTGATTCATAGAGCCCAAGTGAGCAGGTGCAGATGGCATGGCAAAGGGGAAAAAGAAACCAGTTGCCCAGAGGGCCAGCTCACATCCTTTCTTTGCTGAAGAGGACAGAGGTGTAGACCTTCGTAGTCCAGCTTTTAAGAGAAGGATTGTATCTGAGCATGATAGATTACCTAGAGGTTTTCACCACATGATGGGTAGCGTGAGGATTTCATAACGTGCATGTGCACAGGATTGAAACTCTGCAGGCCACCATGGATGGTGTGGTCACTCATGAGCCATTTGCAGCAGACCCCCCTCCCCCATGACATAGCGTGTAACACAAGTAGTAGCATCATACTGTCATCATGCAGGCCTCATATTCTAATATCTTCTCTGTCTTGGACAGGCTCAGAGATTGTATGGCCAGCTCTGGTTCTCTAGGAGTGTGCTCTCCTGCAGATCAGTGGACATGCTGAGGTGAAGTCCAGTAATAGAAGTACGCAACAGGAATAGATGATATTGTTGAGGGGAATCGAAAATCTGCAGCCCTTCCAGCACACTCCCACTGTAACTCTAAGTTCAATGGAAGTACCGCAAATTAGACCAAGACTATGATACACAAGGGCTCGACTTTCCCCATTAGTTTCCATGAGGCCTTGTTAGGTGTGCTACTTCTGCTCATCCCAAACTAAAAGTTCCCATGTTCCAATTCTAGCAGGACTTCAGCTGTTTTGTACACTGAATGGAAGTAGGGATACCAGCCTGCCAAATAGCGGATATCGACATCTTTCGGGGTCCAGGCTTGGATTGTGGCCTGGACCCCCAAAGAGGTAAGATATTTTAACGTTTTCTTTCATTCTCCAGAGCAATTGGGCATCCGGGAAATGCCCATAGTGGCTCAAGCACCCACCCAGTTTATGTAAAATAGATGACCTTCACCTGACCTTGTATACTTTGGTGGGGTCAATACCAGAGGTCATTGTCGGGCCGGTTCCGACGTTTACGTCAGGATGAAAGACCTGAGAGTTTTTAGCACCGATGTCTGGAAAAGGTGGACTTCATGGGCTGAATGGCATTTTCTTGTCCCATGCTTTCTTATTTTCTTCAATTGTGTCTTTTCATTCCATAACACACATCGGGGATGATAGCATAGTGGTTATGTTACTGGACCAGAGGCCTGGACTAATAATCCAGAGACGTGAGTTCAAATCCCACCATGGCAGCTGTAGAATTTAAATTCAGTTACTATGCAACTACCGGATTGTCATAAAAACCCATCTGGTTCACTAATGTCCCTTTCGGGAAGGAAATCTGCCGATACGTGACTCCAGTCCCACAGCAACACAGCAATGTGGGTGACTCTTAACTGCCTTCTGAAATGGCCTAGCAAGCCACTCAGTTGTACCAAACCGCTGCAAGTAACAAAAATAAGAATAAAACTGGACAGACCACCTGGCATCGGCTTCAGACTCGACTAAGGCACACCCAGCCCAGTCGACCCTGCAAAGTCCTCCCCACTAACATCTGGGGACTTGTGCCAAAATTGGGAGAGCTGTCCCACAGACTAGTCAAGCAACAGCCTGACATAGTCATACTCACAGAATCCAGCCAATGTCCCAGACTCCTCCATTACCATCCCTGGGTATGTCCTGTTCCACCGGCAGGACAGACCCACCAGGGGTGGCGACACGGTGGTATACAGTGGGGAGGGAGTGGCCCTGGGAGCCCTCAACATTGAGTCTGGACCCCATGAAGTCTCATGGCATCAGGTCAAACATGGGTCAGGAAACCTCCTGCTGATTACCACCTACTGCCCTCTCTCAACTGATGAATCAGTACGCCTCCATGTTGAACACCACTTGGAATTAGCACTAAGGGTAGCAAGGGCACAGAATTTACTCTGGGTGGGGTCCTTCAATGTCCATCACCAAGAGTGGCTCGGTAGCACCACTACTGACCGAGCTGGCCAAGTTCTGAAGGACATAGCTGCCAGACTGGGCCTGCAGCAGGTGGTGAGAGAACCAACATGAGGGAAAAACCTATTGACCTCGTCCTCACCAGTCTACCTGTCGCAGATGCATCTGTCCATGACAGTATTGGTAGCAGTGACCACTGCACAGTCCTTATGGAGACAAATCCCGTCTTCACACTGAGGACACCCTCTATTGTGTTGTGTGGCACTATCACCGTGCTAAATGGGATAGATTACGAACAGATCTAGCAGCTCAAAACTGTGCATCCATGATGTGCTGTGGGCCATCAGCAGCAGTAGAATTGTATTCCACCAAAATCTGTAACCTCATGGCCCAGCATATCCCTCACTCTACCATTAACATCAAGCCAGGCGACCAACCCTGGTTCAATGAGGAGTGTAGAAGAGCATGCCAGGAGCAGCACCAGGCGTACCTAAAAATTAGGTGCCAACCTGGGGAAGCTGCAGCACAGAACTACATGCATGCTAAATAACGGAAGCAGCATGCTATAGACAGAGCTAAGCGATCCCACAACCAGCAGATCAGACCAAAGCTCTGCAGTCCTGCCACATCCAGTCATGAAGGGTGATGGACCATTACACAACTGACAGGAGGATGAGGCTCCAGGAATATCCCCATCCTCAATGATGGCGGAGCCCAGCATGCGAGTACAAAAGACAAGGCTGAAGAGTTTGCAACTATCTTCAGCTGGAAGTGCCGAGTGGATGATCCATCTCGGCCTCCTGCTGAGGTCCCCACCATCACAGAAGCCAGTCTTCAGCCAAGTCTATTCACTCCACGTGATATCAAGAAACGGCTGAGTGCACTGGATACAGCAAAGGCTATGGACTCCGACAATATCCCGGCTGTCATGCTGAAGACTTGTGCTCCAGAACTAGCCGTACCTCTAGCCAAGCTGTTGCAGTACAGCTACAACACTGGCATCTACCTGACAATGTGGAAAACTGCCCAGGTCTGTCCTGTCCACAAAAAGCAGGACAAATCCAATCCGGCCAATTATCGCCCCATCAGACTAGTCTCAATCATCAGCAAAGTGATGGAAGGTGCTGTCGACAGTGCTATCAAGCGAAACTTATTCACCAATAACCTGCTCACCGATGCTCAGTTTGGGTTCCACCAGGACCACTCGGCTCTAGACCTCATTACAGCCTTGGTCCAAACATGGACAAAAGAGTTAAATTCCAGAGCTGAGGTGAGAGTGACTGCCCTTGACATCAAGGCAGCATTTGACCGAGTGTGGCAGCAAGGAGCCCTTGTAAAATTGAAATCTATGGGAATCAGGGGGAAAAGTCTCCACTGGTTGGAGTCATACCTAGCACAAAGGAAGATGGTTGTGGTTGTTGGAGGCCAAGCATCTCAGTCCCAGGACATCGTTGCAGGAGTTCCTCAGGGCAGTGTCCTCGGCTCAACCATCTTCAGCTGCTTCATCAATGACCATCCCTCCATCATAAGGTCAGAAGTGGTGATGTTTGCTGATGATTGCACCGTGTTCAGTTCCATTCGCAACTCCTCAGATAATGAAGCAGTCTATGCCCGCAAGGAGCAAGACCTGGATGACATTCAGGCTTGGGCTGATAAGTGGCAAGTAACATTCACGCCCCGCAAGTGCCAAGCAATGACCATCTCCAACAAGAGAGCATCTAACCACCGCCATTTGACATTCAACGGCATTACCATTGCCGAATCCCTCAACATCAACATCCTGGGAGTCATCATTGACCAGAAACTTAACTGGACCAGCCACATAAATACTGTGGCTACAAGAGCATGGGTATTCTGTGGCGAGTGTCTCATCTCCTGATTCCCAGAGCTTTCCACCATCTACAAGACACAAGTCAGGAGTGTGATGGAATACGCTCCACTTGCCTGGATGAGTGCAGCTCCAACAACACTCAAGAAGCTCGACCCATCCAGGATATAGCAGCCCGCTTGATTGGCACCCCATCCACCACCTTAAACGTTCGTTCCCTCCACCACCGGCGTACCGTGGCTGCAGTGTGTACCATTTACAAGATGCTCTGCAGCAACTCACCAAGGCTTCTTCGACAGCACTTCCCAAACCCACAACCTCTACCACCTAGAAGGACAAGGGCAGCAGGCACATGGGAACACCACCACCTCTAAGTTCCCCTCCAAGTCACACACCATCCTGACTTAGAAGTATATCGTCGATCCTTCATCGTCGCTGGGTCAAAATCCTGGAACTCCCTACCTAACAGCACTGTGGGAGTACCTTCACCACACGGACTGCAGCAGTTCAAGAAGGCAGCTCACCGCCACCTTCTCAAGGGCAATTAGGGATGGGCAATAAATGCCGGCCTTGCCAGCGACACCCACATCCCAGGAACGAATTTTTTAAAAAGCACATGTACAGACAATAGGAAGCACATGTGTAGGAAATGCTGGAGGAGTTTTAAACTGTTTGCATTTAGGTTAACATTTAACCCTAAGTGAGGAAGGATGAATGGTGGGAAAGCATATTACAGAATAGGGAGAGTGGGAGAGCAAAGATAAGGCTGGTTCAGCCATGTGTCGGCCTGACTTGACACAATTGCAATATTAAATGGCAGCAAATAAATTGAGTCCAGAATTACACAATAAACAGCAGCTTTATCAAACACAGTATCAAGGTTTTTTATAACATGTCAGATGAAGCTCCTGGTTCTCAGCTTCCACAAAATTTTTAGTCATAAGACTGCTTAATCTGTCTATTACAATCTTTAGTACAATGATGTTTGCTTGCATGCAACTTGTTTGTATACAAACCTGGTTTGCATTCAATGTTGCTAAATTCCCAAACCAATCATATCACCTGCAATACAATTTTGCTAATTTGTAAGTGAGTCATTTGCATGTAAATCCTATTTATAGACAAGCAAATGATTTCCCCTTTGTGACCCCTCTCCACTCCCAGCCCACAGCTCTTGCCTTCTCTACCTCTAGTCTATTCAGGAAACAGGAGACTATTAGCAGGCACAGTTATCTCATCACCCATATCATGAGTAAAACAGTGTCTTAAAAGTATGATCCATTATAGTTAATAAGGTTTTTTCATTCATGCAAACAGACTGCATGATAATTTAACTCAAAGAAATGAGGAAGCAAAGGACAAAGTTCAAATGGAAAAACAAACTCAAGTCAGAGGTTACAAAGACAGCTAACAAGGAAATACAAAAGATTACAAAGATTACAGTTGAGTTGTTACTTGCAGAAGCGGAGGACAAGATGCTAATAGAGAAAAGTAATTGTAATATTGCTTCAAATAGACATTGAAACCAAAATTTTATTTGCATCCATTGGGTCACGAAGGAATTTAGGGTGAAATAGAATAATGTCTCTTTTTCTCCATAATCAACGACCCTATAATGAAATTGCATACTGATAAATCGCAAACGTCAAAGCTACACGTTCCTGCAATTCCAATTGTGGATCTTTAATTAGAGGGAAAAAAGGCACTCACCTATTCTTTGTTATAAGTGGAATTTTGGGCCATCATCATGCATTTTAAATAATATATAGCTATTGAAAATATCGTTTCTTTTTAAAAGCAAATGCTCGTTAATATTTTTCTGTCTCTTTATTATATGTGAAAATGGTGAAAATACAAAGCATTTTGGAATCATTTTCATGCACACTGGTACAATTTTGTATAATTTGACAGTCTAAATACACTAAATTGTACCACTTAGCTAATGCATTTCTCTGTTTTAATATGTTGTCTGTTGTTTGCAACAGACTCGTGACTTTTGTCACTTACTTGTTTTGCTAATTTGTGATCTTTAATCTTACTTTAAAACCAAGTTATATATTAATTTACTTGAAGGCAACATGACTTCCTGTTTGCATCAGGATGTAAATCACTCAAAAAAATCAACATCTTTTTTCTGATTATAAATGGAAAAGTAGGTTCCATTCTAACATTTATAGTTAATTCACATACTGCTTGTTTCATTGTTTATTTCAGTACAAGCAGTACGATGGCGCATCGCATATCGGGGCGCATGGAGGGGACCTCCTAAGAGTTTGCAAGATCTATTCTTTTAAATAGTTGTTCACTGTTGTTGGACTGGAATTGATGGAGACAACTGCAAAAGGTCATGCAAGAGGGCATTCCACACCTCCAGGCTCGTACCAGCATTGCTGCTATTCCTTCATTCCAAAATCTTTCAAACGCTCAGGCACTCTGTCAATCATGAACTTTGCATGCATCACAGCATGGCAAGTATTGGCGAATTATGTTTATTAAAAACAGTATGTTGCTGCTAACGTTGTAATACTTGTTGCCCTCGTGTTTCCATAACCTGGGGCCAACAGCTGTAGGCCCAGAGCTGTAGGCCCAAAGGTTGCTAAGCCTACCACCAGTCTACACCTGTCACAAATACTACCAAAGCAATATCTATTCCAGAGATTCATATTCGGACTTTAAAGAGGGAACATTGGGGAAAGCACCAGTGAGGAGAATCGTCACTGGGTCAAAATCCTGGAACTCCCTCCCTAACAGCACTGTGGGAGTACCTTCGCCACACAGACTGCAGCGGTTCAAGAAGGCGGCTCACCACCACCTTCTCAAGGGCAAGTAGGGATGGGCAATAAATGTTGGCCTTGCCAGCGACGCCCACATCCCGTGAATGACAAAAAAAAAATCAAGTGTAAGCAGCAGCAGAAGAGTAGGAATTAGGTTTCTAGGAGGCCAGGTCAAGGGCACCCTTAGCTGTTGAGTTCCAAGATTGATGCCATCCAGGGACATTATTCCTCTTAATTCAAATAGGGCTGGATTTTGTCTTGGGGTCGGGTTGGGGTCGTGTCATCCGTATTTCGTGTTCCCCCCGACTCTAGATTAATGTGGATGAATGATGCAATTTTCACTTAATTGGGCAATTGAGTTCCAGCATGTGGGAACCCATGAACTAATTAGTGGTTTCAGTCTGAAAGTCGCCTCTGATGATGTCATAATTGCTGCTGCATTGCAGGTCAGAGACTGCCTGGATGTTGGGGAGAGAGGATCTGCCTGGCTTTTGCTGTGAGTGGACCTGGATGCAAAATGAAGAGAGAGAGAGAGAGAGAGAGAGAGACACAGAGAGAATTTATTGCATCCAAGTCCTCTCACAGCGAAGGCCATGCAGTCTCTGAAGACATTCAATGCAGCAGCATCAGAGGCGACTTTCAGACCTAATACTACTACCTTCATCACATCTCCGTTGTAATAGTGGACCTGCAGCTGATAGTCAGCTATCCACTTGTGCTCCCGCCAGGTTTCACTGGAGTGTTTCACATCAGGCGTACTTCACATCGGAAAAGGGTTAAACTAGCTAAAATGTTTCAAAATGGCATTACAGAGCCAATTTAGGGCTTGTTAAGGGCTTTAATGGCCTCTCCCGCCTCTTGGAGGCGGGACGGAGTCGGGAACCCCGTGAATGATTTTGTCAAAATTGCGTGGAGGCGGGATGGAGTCGGGACCCCCGACCCCGCAAATTTAACCCCCCACACGCCTCCAAACCCGACTCCGCGGGTCATTCAAAATCCAGCCCATAATCTATCTAGTTGCATTAAAATCATACAAAAAAATGCCTCCTATGCCGTTTTATTTAAATTGTTTAATTAAAATTACCAGATAATTCTCATTTTTTGAGCAAATAAAACCTTCAAATTAACAGGACTAGATTATATTCAAAAAAATGCTGCTCCCTGAGCCCTGTTAATTCAATTATTTGAATGTGCAAAGTGTAGGTTTTACAGGTAATAAAAAAAAGACTTATGTTTGGATAACTTGACATGAGCAGAAAGCATTGTGGGTTAACTAATATATAGGGTATAGCACATACTTAAAACATCTCTGCAGAATAAGAAGCCTTAGCAAGATAAGACAGCTGGTGTAGGAATTAACTGTATTCCTGTAGACAATAGATCTTTAGATGAGAATTGTATCACATGACTTTAAGAGTGTCTAAATTTAAAATAGTTAAGCAAGGTTACCATGGATACAGAAGTGTAATGGAGAACATGCTGAGCAGAGTAACCTTGAAAAGCTAAGATATGAGGCCTACTGTCTGTACTGCAGATCTGGACAAAACCAGTTTCTACCATTTTTCAAACAAAGATAATAGCACATGGTGCTATTCTGTGCCATCATAGCCTGTGACAGAAGTTGGTGTGTTGGGGAGGGGGAGGGGGGGGGGAAGTATAAAGGTTGGTTTAATCGAGTGGCCTGGGGGACAGCTTGAACGCAAGACACCGAGGTTCCATCCAGTGGGTTGACTGATGTAAGTTACTGTGGACGCACGGGACTTGCATGTTTGCTACAGCTGATGTATCAATACAAGATACGGTAGAGGACAGAAAATCTGTCAATCTTATATTTCTTATGTGAGAAGTCGCAAAACACCAGGTTATAGTCCAACAGCTTTATTTGAAATCACAAGCTTTCGGAGCGCTGCTCCTTCGTCAGGTGAAGTGAAGAGATGCATAAAGGCACAGCATATATAGTCAGAGAACACTGCCAGATGATTACAGTTAATCTTTCCAACTGCCATTTATCACACCTCGGCAGAGAGATAATCACGGCAATCAAAGGTGTGGATGGTGTCCAAACAGGTCAGTCAGGAAAACATTACATCAAAGACAATGTGGCAGATGCTGGGGTCTGTATGGAAAACAAAAAACTTTTTTGTTTTCCATACAGACCCCAGCATCTGCCACATTGGGCTGGATTTTGTCTTGGGGTTGGGTTGGGGTCGTGTTACACACATTTCGTGTTTCCCCCCCGACTCCAGATTAATGTGGATTAATGATGCGATTTTAACTTAATTGGCCAATTGTGTTCCCACATGTGGGAATCCATGGCCAATGAGTTATTCCAGTCTGAAAGTCGCCTCCAATGACGTCATCATTGCTGCTGCATTTAAGGTCTGCAGCAAGCCTTGCTTCCTCTGCAGGCTGCCAAGCTTTTGGACCTGTAATCTCAGCTCCTGCAGCAGGAATGGCCAGCCAACGGCCCAGGGCTGCTCCCAGGTTCCATGATGTTGCCCTTCAGGCTTTGGTAGATGGAGCAAGAGCCAACAAGGAGGTGCTCTTCCCCTCCTCAGGGAGGAAGAAGCCTCCCCAGCAGACAAAGGCTGTGTGGGTCCAGATTGCCCAGGAGGTCACCTCATTATCTCTGACAAGCAGGACCTGGATCCAGTGCAGGAAGAGGTTTCATGACCTTCTACGTACTGCTAAAGTGAGTATGACTTTCCCTTCACCCTCAATCTGATCCCCATTGCCTCTCCTCACCAGCACTCAGCTTTAGCAACCTCTTCCTCCATATCCCACTTGACACTGACATCCATGCACCCTTACCCATTCCCTCTCCCTCTATGGTCACAATCACCTTACTATTCCACTGTGCAGCCCTCACACTCTCTATCACTGTCATGCTATGAAAACAACTTACAACACACAGGGAGGGTCCTTGGTCTTGCCACCTCACTCCATCTTTGTCTCCTTCTAAGCATCTATGCTATGGACTCTCTACACTCACTCCTTCAATCTCACTCAAACTCCACTTGTCTCCCTCATTGCAGGAAAAGAGAGCTCACAATAAAAGAGAGAGCCAAGACAGGAGGAGGCCCACCCTCATTAGCCCAGCTCACCCCCTGGGAGGAGGCGGTCCTGGAGATCGTGGGTGTCCAGGAGGAAATGCAAGTGGGGGACGGACAGGCGGGTGCAGCAGAGCAAGCTGGTGACTGAATAGTGTTCCATCTCTCTCATTGACATTGCATGAGTCGCTGATAATGAATCTGAAGCTCTAACAGATGGATTTATGATCATCTGCAATATGCAATGTGCATGTAACCTTGGCATCACATCTCTGACTCTTTCCTTTACTCCCCCACAGGACCATCGCAAGCACCCGTCCCCACTAGCCAGGAGGACCAGCCTGAGCAGACAGACTCCTCAGAGGAAGCTGCAACCTCTGAGGGCGCAGCGTCAGCAGAACTAAGCGCACCCAGCACCAGCGCAGACACTCACACCTCGGTGGAACCCTCGGGACATAGAGTAGTGTTGTCACCTGGTGTATCACAGCTCACAAGTGAGCATCAGCAGATGGTGGAGACAGGGACAGCAGTGGAGAGTCCTAGTCGGAGGGCGCAGGACTCTCCTAGCTCGGCTCAGCTGCATGTCGACCCTCTGCCTCTGGGGCCATCCATAAGATCAGCAGTGCTGGGACGCCAGGAACAGATGCAGGAGTCTCTGACAGGTTTTATCTCCAGGGTCGCTGCGAGTGTGGAGCGAATGGAGGAGTCCATAGCGAACATGAGCAGAGCCTTTGTGGAGTCATTGGCGCTTGAACGCATCACCATGGAAAGAATGGCAACCTCCATGGAGGTGATAAGTCGCCAGAGTGCAGAAAACATGGTCATTGTACTGAATAGAATGACATCTCTGGAGGAGCGATGGTCATCTATTGAACAGAGAAACCAGACCTTCATGGAAGTCCTTCTGAGTAGGACTTCCAGTGCGGATACGGGTCCCCATGGCCCCCCTGATGTGCAGCAAGGTGCTCTCAAGCTACTTGCAAGCGCTGAGGTGGACCTGACCCATGAGAGGGATGTTGGTGGCACACAACAAGGAGGTGGGGGCGCCTCTCCAAGCGCTCACACTTCCATGCCACTGACAGGTCCTCGGTCAGAGCCCCACCAGAGTCCGCACCCAAGTGAGATCGGCGTCTCAACCCCTGCCTAGCCGCAGGAGCAGCAGACTGTTGCCGAGCCCTCTCAGGTTCGCAACCCCAGAGGACACCTGCCAAAGGTGTCGAGACAGGAGCAGCAACAAAGTGAGCAGGGGGCCTCCACTTCTGCTGAAGCCACAGGGGAAACACCACGTAGGAGCACGCGTAAGAGAAAGAAACTGCACAAATAGTCACAAGGGTGAATTTTGATGTGTATTGTTAAGAAGCCATCAGGTCTAAAGTGTAAATAAAAACTCTGATGGCTACAGCTGCAGTTGTGGCGTCTGTCATTTCGCTAATGGGACTTCCACAATGAGGCCTTAGGATAACTTGCAATTGTCAGTATGCTGGTCAAATTGTTAGGGATCCGCTGGGTCTGGGCCATTGTCGTAGCTCTGGTAAGAAGCTGCGAGGCAAAAGTGCTTGCTTGTCTAGGCTAAGCAAATCTGGCCAAGATGAGTGCGTTCCTTGCATTCCGGGCAGCTATGGTCTCGCGTAATGCTGCCGCTGGTTGAGGGGCCTCTGCAAGTTGTTCGTTCTCTCTCTCTCCTCCTCCTCCTCCTCCACCTCCTCCTCATCTGAGGAGGCTATGTGAGGAGCCACTTGGTCCTCCGGCATCTGTAAGCCACGACGCTGTGCCATGTTGTGAAGTGCACAGCAAACCACGACGATTCTGGAGACCCTGGCTGCTGAGTATTGCAGGGTTCCACCTGATCTATCCAGGCATCTGAAGCGCATCTTCAGCATACCGATGGTTTGCTCGATTATGGATCTGGTGGAAATGTGGCTGGAGTTGTAGCTCTCCTCAGCTGCGTTGGATGGGCTCCTCAACGACGTCATTAGCCACATCCTCAGGGGATAGCCCTTGTCTCCAAGTAGCCATCCGTGAAGTTGGTCTGGCGGACTGAATAGCGGAGGCACACTAGACTGGCGCAGTATGAAGGAGTCATGGCAACTGCCAGGGTACTTGGCACAAACATGCAGAACTTCCTTGTTGTGGTCACACACCAGCTGAACGCTGAGGGAGTGGAAGCCCTTGCGGTTGACAAAAATACCTGGATTGCGATGGGGTGCCTTAAGGGCCACATGTGTGCAGTCAACGACGCCCTGCACCCTTGGAAAGCCTGCCAGATTAGCTAATCCAACCGCACGTGCCGTGACACTTGCTCGATCCTTGGTGAAATGGATGTGATTGTGCGTGATGGCAAAGAGGGCATCGGTTACCTGCGTGATGCAGGTGTGTGCGGCCGCCTGGGAGATGCCGCTGATGTCTGCTGCTGATCCCTGGAATGAGCCTGAGGCAAAAAAGTTGAGTGCAGTGGTGACTTTGACGGCCACTGGTAAGGGGCGTCCACCTGGTCCTCTGGGCTCCAGGTCTTGTTGCAGCATTGCGCAGATGTCACCCACTACCTCTCGCGAAAGTCGGAGCCGCCTTTGGCACTGCTGCTCAGACATGTTGAGGTAGCTGACCCTCTGTCTGTATACCCTGGTTGGGGGGTATCTCCTGCGCCGACGGCCTTCCATGCGCTGGCCCCTTCTGCCCTGTGCAGCTTCAGGTGGGTGAGCAGCAGCTTGGCGCTCCTGCTGTTGCTGCTGCTGTTGGTGGTGCTGTTGTTCATGGTTCTGCTGGTGCCGCGGCTGCTGTTCCTCCTCATCGGATATCCAGGAGGGAAGGAAATAAATGGCTCCCATGCCTCTGGTATATGTCTCAGTTGAGGAAGCCCTCAATGAGGGTGGTGAGAGGGGTTTCCCAGGAGGTCACACTGCAGATGGGTGTCAGGCTCCAAACTTCCAGAGCTGTGGTTATGCCTTCTAAAAGTTCCCCCAGACCTGTTACAACAAAGTCCTGCCACCTGCAATTGATGGCTGATCAAATCTCCTATTTAAAGGTTGAGCTGCAGCTGATAGTCAGCAATCCACTTGTGCTCCCGCCAGGTTTCACTGGAGTGTTTCCCATCAGGCGTGCCTTCACGTGGGAAAAGGGTTAAAGTACCTAAAATGGTTCAAAATGGCATTACTGAGCCACTTTAGGGATAGTTAAGAGCGTTAATGGCCTTTCGCGCCTCTTGGAGGCGGGACGGAGTCGGGAACCCCGCGACCCATTTTGTCAAAATTGCGTGGAAGCGTGTTGGAGTCGGGATGGGGTCGGGACCCCCGAATCTGCTACTTTAACCCCCCCCCCCCCATGCCTCCAAACCCGACTCCACGGGGCATTCAAAATCCAGCCCATTGTCTTTGATGTAATGTTTTCCTGACTGACCTGTTTGGACACCATCCACACCTTTGATTGCCGTGATTATCTCTCTGCTGAGGTGTGATAAAGGGCAGTTGGAAAGATTAACTGTAATCACAGAATCCCCACAGTACAGATAGAGGCCATTTCGGCCCATCGAGCCTGCACCGACACATATCCCACCCTATCCCCATAACCCCACATATTTAACCCCCCTAACATATCCCGCCCTATCCCCATAACCCCACGTATTTAGTCCCCCCTAACACTAAGGGTCAATTTATCATAGCCAAATCAACCTAACCCGCACATCTTTGGACTGTGGGAGGAAACCGGAGCACCCGGAGGAAACCCATGCAGACACGGGGAGAATGTGCAAACGCCACACAGTCACCCGAGGCCGGATTCGAACCCGGGTCCCTGGCGCTGTGAGGCAACAGTGCTAACCACTATGCCACCGTGTTGCCATGTCATCTGGCAGTGTTCTCTGACTATATATGCTGTGCCTTTATGCATCTCTTCACTTCACCTGACGAAGGAGCAGCGCTCCGAAAGCTTGTGATTTCAAATAAAGCTGTTGGACTATAACCTGGTGTTGTGCGACTTCTCACATTTGTCCGCCCCAGTCCAACACCAGCATCTCCACATCATGGCTTATATTTCTTAATGAATTATTGAAGTTGCTGACAGTAGACTCTCAAACCTATTAATTAGTAAGACAAGGTGTCAGCTAGAATCTTACACAAAGCACTCTGGAAGGTGTGACGGATAGTATGCAAGGGACCAGCAACTATATTTGTGCAGTAGTGTTTGACCATTTCAAGAACTGAAGTCCACTCTGGAGCATGTAACACCTGCTGGCCCCAAAAACACGTCCTACGCGCAACCTTGGAATTCTTTTGGGAATATTCGAACTGATGCTGGGGATACCTAGGGCTCCAATGTCGGTGAATCTATCCTGCCTGGGTTTACCATGCTGGGGAATTGTTTGGACAGTACCCTGACATTGGGCTTCAATTACTTCATTGCAGCCCTAAGGTCTACTTCAACATAGATCCTAGGACATGCTGAGGGAATGTGCAGCAGTCGAGGTATTGCAGCAACAGCCACAGGTGATAGATCTGTTTTTCAGAATGTCTCAACATCCATGCCACCCAGCTGTCCTACTCAAATGACCCAAGTTGAATCAGCAAGGGGACAGGCCTGAGAAGCCACCACAGCATCAGTGAGCAATTGCAGTGCCATGTTATGACCCAGCAGGAGGCAAAGAACCACCTCCATCCCAGGAGCCACTTATTGACACCCATAATTTCAGCAGGATAACACCTAGAAGGATTACTAGATTAGGTAATAGGCAGCACCCACCATACACAGTAACAAAGGGGAGGCACCGGGGTGGGGGGAGGAAACACCAAGCACTGTTGAAGCAATAAATGACTTGAATTCACTTGTACGATGGCAGATTTCTGTAGCAGATGAATGGATTGGCATGCAGGGAGGCTGAAGTCAAGTAGAGAATAATGGTTGGCAGTTAGTGGACCAGTTCATTTGGAAGTGTGTATTTAGCAATGTTTGTGCTGAGCTGACTTTAAATTTTAATTAAAATTGGTGTCTATTATACATTGCTAGATTTGTTTTCCTTCTGCAGTCAGAGCAACTGCCACCTCTTCATCCTCAGCTCATCATCCTCTTCAGAATCTGCTCATCCCTCCTCTTCCATATGCTGCATGGTGACTGCTCTTCTAAGATCATAATTGTGCAGCACAACACCACACTGTCATTTTGGAGATCTTTGCAGGGCTATACAATAAAGCAGCAGATCATTGCCTCAGCATGCTTATGGTATGCTCAATTTCTATCTGTGTGGAGGCATGTGCCCCATTATATTTTCTTTCTGCTTTGGTTTGTGGATTTTGGATTGGTGTATTGAGCTATGACCCAGGAAGGTATTCCTGGTCCCTGGGATTCATTTGTCTGGTATAGATATTCCATGAAATAATATTGCATTGTTGACTTCTAATGAATATGTCATGGCAGCTCCTAGGGTACCTGGGATACACCAACAATTTGGGACTTTTACATATATGGCCTGGAAGGGATTTTGTTTTAATTCATGTTATGATATTGATGAAAGATTAGATTCAGCTTACAAAATGTTAACTCTCAGAGATACAACATTTATTAACTAAACATTTACCACCAATTAGGACACTAATTGGGAAACAATGAAAAATTGTTGTGTACGTCCCATCGCAGTTTGCACCCTGGTGCTAGGATGGTTTCCATTCATTTTTCCCAGCAGGGGACTTAGCTGAAAAGACATACAGGTGCCATAAGCTTCCGCAGCAATAGGTAACTTTAATTGGCAACTCAGTAAGCCAGTCCTTAACACACACAGTTAAGGATGGCGTCAGAGGACAGTTTTGTTTTTTTCTCTCTCCCTTTGTAATGGGAGTCTGAAACAATAAGAGTTCTCTCGTCAGTCATGAAGAATGAGAGACTCCAGGTCTAGGCATGAATATAACAGAGAAAGCTAGGTGCCAATAAACTCTGGGACAGTTAACTTGTAAGTGAGATTCACCTATAATAGTAGCAGAGTTGCGTATTTTGTTATCTTATGGTATGAGGAGCAGCAGGGAATTAATTGAATTTCACTGATCATTCATATTTCATATAAAATTAACCAGTTTGTCACTTTATAATCATCCTTCACCTCTCTAGAGAGCTTCTCAATCTGCCTTCAGAAAGGCAAAAGAACACATATGGTAGCACATGTGAGATATTAGTATCCAGGTGCTATACGTTATGATCCTTAAGTCTCACTCCTATTTAAATAGATGTTGGGCAGTCAAGGTACATGCCTGATCATAGGAGGATGAGTGCTGCCTATGGGACTGACCAGTGATGCTGAGCCCAAATGAATATCTACTGCAGATCTGTCCAATTTATAACCGTCCCATGCAACCTATTTGTTATTTGGATGAGCCTACATTTCTATAGCGCCTTCTCACATCCACAAGACTCTCAAAGCAATTAACAACCAAAAAATTACTTTTGAAGTGCAGTCATTGTTGTCATGTTGGCAAATGCAACAGCCAATTTGCGCTCATCAAAATCCCACAAACAACAAATGAGATGAATAACCAATTAATCAGTCTTTGGTGGTGTTGGTTGAAGGAAAACACTCAGAGGTTTTCCTGCTGTTCATCTGAAAAATGGCACCTCCAACAATACAGCCTTCCTTCACAAGTGTCAGCCAAGATTAAAGGTGTAATTTTCCAATTTGGTGCTACAATTAATGGATGGAAAATTATGGATGGCACAACTGCAGCCTCTATTTGCATGTGCTGGAGAGCGAAAGTCAGTGCTGGTCCGAGCAGAGGCAGGGGTAGGAAAATCCAGGTAAGGTGTGGGCCTCATCGGACAGATTTTCCCTCATTCTCCAATACGACCGGCATCACAGTGGAGAATCCAGCCTTTAACCTCCCTTTAATGGCAGGAGGTGAAAAAAGAAAGTAAGATAATACAAAAATACAAAAAATAGACATTTTGTAGAAAAACAGAGTGCACCAACCTAAATGCAACAAAAATAACCCAAAAAGGCAAGAATAATACGAACACACACTCATGTATAAACCAGCTAAAAACTGCTATTGGAAACTCACTCCCAAAGGCCAGGAATTCAGTTTGAAAATGCGCTCATTTTATTTAACAGAGTGAATATTTGCACTGCTTTTTTCACTCTCTGCACATGCGCGCCGGGTCGGTAAAATTTCAAGTCAGCTCAGCAACCGATCAGATCTCGCGTGCGCATATCAAACAGTACAGCAGCTGCAGCCTGCACTGCCACACTTTCCTCGGCTCCGTGCAGAGAAGATCACGGGATCGGGTTGGGGGGGGGGGGTGGGGGGAGAGAGGATTGAAGGGAAGGGAGAGGAGAGGGGATCGAGGGGGGGAAAGGAGAGCGGATCGAAGGGGGGGGAGATGAGCGGGGATCGAAGGAGGGGGAGAGGAGAGGGGATCGAGGGGGGGGGAGGAGAGGGGATCGAGGGGGGGGGAGGAGAGGGGATCGAGTGGGGGGAGGAGAGCGGATCGAGGGGGGGAGGAGAGCGGATCGAGGGGGGGAGGAGAGCGGATCGAGGGGGGAGGAGAGCGGATCGAGGGGGGAGGAGAGCGGATCGAGGGTGTGCGGAGGAGAGCGGATCGAGGGTGTGCGGAGGAGAGCGGATCGAGGGGGGAGGAGAGCGGATCGAGGGGGGGAGGAGAGCGGAATGAGGGGGGGAGGAGAGGAGAGGGGATCGAGGGGGGGAGAGGAGAGCGGATCGAGTGGGGAGGAGAGCGGATCGAGGGGGGAGGAGAGCGGATCGAGGGGGGAGGAGAGCGGATCGAGGGGGGGGAAGAGAGCGGACCGAGGGGGGGAGGAGAGGAGAGGGGATCGAGGGGGAGAGGAGAGGGGATCGAGGCGGGGAGGAGAGCGGATCGAGGGGGGGAGAGGAGAGCGGACCGAGGGGGGGAGAGGAGAGCGGACCGAGGGGGGGAGAGGAGAGCGGACCGAGGGAGGGAGAGGAGAGCGGACCGAGGGGGGGAGAGGAGAGCGGACCGAGGGGGGGAGAGGAGAGCGGACCGAGGGGGGGAGAGGAGAGCGGACCGAGGGGGGGAGAGGAGAGCGGACCGAGGGGGGGAGAGGAGAGCGGACCGAGGGGCGGAGAGGAGAGCGGACCGAGGGGGGGAGGAGAGGAGAGGGGATCGAGGGGAGGAGGAGAGCGCATCGAGGGGGGGAGAGGAGAGCGGACCGAGGGGGGGAGAGGAGAGCGGACCGAGGGGGGGAGAGGAGAGCGGACCGAGGGGGGGAGAGGAGAGCGGACCGAGGGGGGGAGAGGAGAGCGGATCGAGGGGGGGAGGGGAGCGGATCGAGGGGGGAGGAGAGCGGATCGAGGGGGGGGGGAGGAGAGCGGATCGAGGTGTGCGGAGGAGAGCGGATCAAGGGGGGGAGGAGAGCGGATCAAGGGGGGGAGGGGAGCGGATCGAGGGGGGGAGGAGAGCGGACCGAGGGGGGGAGGAGAGGAGAGGGGATCGAGGGGGGGAGGAGATCGGATCGAGGGGGGGGAGGAGAGCGGATCGAGGGGGGGAGGAGAGCGGATCGAGGGGGGGGAGGAGAGCGGACCGAGGGGGGGAGGAGAAGAGAGGGGATCGAGGGGGAGAGGGGAGGGGATCGAGGCGGGGAGGAGAGCGGATCGAGGGGGGGAGAGGAGAGCGGACCGAGGGGGGGAGAGGAGAGCGGACCGAGGGGGGGAGGAGAGCGGATCGAGGGGGGGAGGAGAGGAGAGGGGATCGAGGGGGGGAGGAGAGCGCATCGAGGGGGGGAGGAGAGCGGACCGAGGGGGGGAGAGGAGAGCGGACCGAGGGGGGGAGAGGAGAGCGGATCGAGGGGGGGAGGAGAGCGGATCGAGGGGGGGAGGAGAGCGGATCGAGGGGGGGAGGAGAGCGGATCGAGGGGGGGAGGAGAGCGGATCGAGGGGGGGAGGAGAGCGGATCGAGGGGGGGAGGAGAGCGGATCGAGGGGGGGAGGAGAGCGGATCGAGGGGGGGAGGGGAGCGGATCGAAGGAGGGAGAGGAGAGGGAATCGAGGGGGGAGAGGAGAGGGGATCGAGGGGGGGAGGAGAGCGGACCGAGGGGGGGAGGAGAAGAGAGGGGATCGAGGGGGAGAGGGGAGGGGATCGAGGGGGAGAGGAGAGTATATCGAGGGGGAGAGGAGAGCGGATCGAAGGAGGGAGAGAGGAGAGGGAATCGAGGGGGGAGAGAGGAGAGGGAATCGAGGGGGGAGAGGAGAGGGGATCGAGGGGGAGAGGAGAGGGGATCGAGGGGGAGAGGAGAGGGGATCGAGGGGGAGAGGAGAGGGGATCGAGGGGGAGAGGAGAGGGGATCGAGGGGGAGAGGAGAGGGGATCGAGGGGGAGAGGAGAGGGGATCGAGGGGGAGAGGAGAGGAGAGGGGATCGAGGGGGAGAGGAGAGGAGAGGGGATCGAGGGGGGAGAGGAGAGGAGAGGGGATCGAGGGGGGAGAGGAGAGGGGATCGAGGGGGGAGAGGAGAGGGGATCGAGGGGGAGAGGAGAGGAGAGGGGATCGAGGGGGGAGAGGAGAGGGGATCGAGGGGGGAGAGGAGAGGGGATCGAGGGGGGAGAGGAGAGGGGATCGAGGGGGGAGAGGAGAGGGGATCGAGGGGATCGAGGGGGGAGAGGAGAGGGGATCGAGGGGGGAGAGGAGAGGGGATCGAGGGGGGAGAGGAGAGGGGATCGAGGGGGGAGAGGAGAGGGGATCGAGGGGGGAGAGGAGAGGGGATCGAGGGGGGAGAGGAGAGGGGATCGAGGGGGAGAGGAGAGGGGATCGAGGGGGGAGAGGAGAGGAGAGGGGATCGAGGGGGGAGAGGAGAGGAGAGGGGATCGAGGGGGAGAGGAGAGGGGATCGAGGGGGGAGAGGAGAGCAGATCGAGGGGGGAGAGGCGAGCGGATCGGGGGGCGGAGAGAGGAGAGGGAATCGAAGACGGGGCAGAGAGGAGAGCGGATCGAAGAGGGGGGAGTGAGGAGAGGGAATCGAAGGGGGGAGAGGAGAGGAGATCGAAGGGGGGAGAGCAGAGTGGATCGAGGATAGGAAGAGAGCGGATCGAAGCGGGGGAGGAGGGCGGATCGAGGGGGGGGAGGAGGGCGGATCGAGGGGGGGGAGGAGAGCGGATCAAAGGGGGGGGCGAAGACGAGAGCGGATCGAAGGGGGGCGAAGAGGAGAGCGGATCGGGGGGGAGAGGAGAGCGGATCGAGGGGGGGGAGGAGAGCGGATCGAGGGGGGGAGAGGAGAGCGGATCGAGGGGGTGAGGAGAGCGGATCGAGGGGGCGGAAAAGAGCGGATCGAGGGGGCGGAAAAGAGCGGATCGAGGGGGGGGAGGAGAGCGGATCGAGGGGGGGGGAGGAGAGCGGATCGAGGGGGGGGGAGGAGAGCGGATCGAGGGGGGGAGGAGAGCGGATCGAGGGTGTGCGGAGAGGGGATCGAGGGTGTGCGGAGAGGGGATCGAGGGTGTGCGGAGAGCGGATCGAGGGTGTGCGGAGGAGAGCGGATCGAGGGTGTGCGGAGAGCGGATCGAGGGTGTGCGGAGAGCGGATCGAGGGGGGAGGAGAGCGGATCGAGGGGGGAGGAGAGCGGATCGAGGGGGGAGGAGAGCGGATCGAGGGGGGAGGAGAGCGGATCGAGGGGGGAGGAGAGCGGATCGAGGGGGGAGGAGAGCGGATCGAGGGGGGAGGAGAGCGGATCGAGGGGGGGAGGAGAGCGGATCGAGGGGGGAGGAGAGCGGATCGAGGGGGGAGGAGAGCGGATCGAGGGGGGAGGAGAGCGGATCGAGGGGGGAGGAGAGCGGATCGAGGGGGGAGGAGAGCGGATCGAGGGGGGAGGAGAGCGGATCGAGGGGGGAGGAGAGCGGATCGAGGGGGGAGGAGAGCGGATCGAGGGGGGAGGAGAGCGGATCGAGGGGGGGAGGAGAGCGGATCGAGGGGGGAGGAGAGCGGATCGAGGGGGGAGGAGAGCGGATCGAGGGGGGAGGAGAGCGGATCGAGGGGGGAGGAGAGCGGATCGAGGGGGGAGGAGAGCGGATCGAGGGGGGAGGAGAGCGGATCGAGGGGGGAGGAGAGCGGATCGAGGGGGGAGGAGAGCGGATCGAGGGGGGAGGAGAGCGGATCGAGGGGGGAGGAGAGCGGATCGAGGGGGGAGGAGAGCGGATCGAGGGGGGAGGAGAGCGGATCGAGGGGGAGGAGAGCGGATCGAGGGGGGAGGAGAGCGGATCGAGGGGGGAGGAGAGCGGATCGAGGGGGGAGGAGAGCGGATCGAGGGGGGAGGAGAGCGGATCGAGGGGGGAGGAGAGCGGATCGAGGGGGGAGGAGAGCGGAACGAGGGGGAGAGGAGAGCGGATCGAGGGGGGGAGGAGAGCGGATCGAGGGGGGAGGAGAGCGGATCGAGGGGGGGAGAGGAGAGCGGATCGAGGAGGGGAGGAGAGCGGATCGAGGGGGGGAGAGGAGAGCGGATCGAGGGGGGAGAGGAGAGCGGATCGAGGGGGGAGAGGAGAGCGGATCGAGGGGGGGAGGAGCGCGGATCGAGGGGGGGAGGAGCGCGGATCGAGGGGGGGAGGAGAGCGGATCGAGGGGGAGAGGAGAGCGGATCGAGGGGGGGAGAGGAGAGCGGATCGAGGGGGGGAGGAGAGCGGATCGAGGGGGGGAGAGGAGAGCGGATCGAGGGGTGGTGGAGAGCGGATCGAGGGGGGGAGAGGAGAGCGGATCGAGGGGGGGAGAGGAGAGCGGATCGAGGGGGGGAAAGGAGAGCGGATCGAGGGGGGAGGAGCGCGGATCGAGGGGGGGAGGAGAGTGGATCGAGGGGGGGAGGAGAGCGGATCGAGGGGGGGAGGAGAGCGGATCGAGGGGGGAGGAGAGCGGATCGAGGGGGGAGGAGAGCGGATCGAGGGGGGAGGAGAGCGGATCGAGGGGGGAGGAGAGCGGATCGAGGGGGGAGGAGAGCGGATCGAGGGGGGGAGGAGAGCGGATGGGGGTGGGGGGGGAGAGCGGATCGAGGTGTGGAGGAGAGAGGATCGAAGGGGGGGAGAGGAGAGGGGATCGAAGCGGGAGAGAGCGGAGAGGGGATCGAAGGGGGAGAGTGAGGAGAGGGAATCGAAGGGGGAGAGAGAGGAGAGGGGATCGAAGGGGGAGAGTGAGGAGAGGGGATCGAAGGGGGGAGAGTGAGGAGAGGGGATCGAAGGGGGCGAGAAGCTCAGAGTGGGGAGAGGAGATCAGGCGCTCAGGAGGAGAGAAGGTCAGGAACTCGGGGGGTGGGGGGAAAAGCACAGAGAGAACAGTGGGGATGGGGGAAGAACGTGATCCAGGTCTAAAGGGGGGGGGGGAGGGGGGGATGAGACCGAGAACGTGATCCCGATGGGAAGACGGATCATGATCTCCCCCCCTCTACAGACCCCCTTTACACCCACACCACGTTCTCCCCCTCCTCCCCCTAGACTTTGTTGAATTCTCGGAAAGTCTGGCGCATGTGCATCAAGTGACATCATTGGATTAGACGAAATCCGGAAGTCATGACACTGTCACTATTCACTTCATGCTGAATAAACCTGTTAACAATCCATGACCCACACACAATGCCCCATCTATGGGCGGGGAAGGGGGGGGAGAAGGTCAGGAACTTGTTGGGGGAGGAGGATAGGAACTTGTTGGGGGGGAGGATAGGAACTTGTTGGGGGAGGAGGATAGGAACTTGTTGGGGGGGAGGATAGGAACTTGTTGGTGGAGGAGGATAGGAACTTGTTGGGGGAGGAGGATAGGAACTTGTTGGGGGGGAGGATAGGAACTTGTTGGGGGGAGGAGGATAGGAACTTGTTGGGGGGGAGGATAGGAACTTGTTGGGGGAGGAGGATAGGAACTTGTTGGTGGAGGAGGAGGATAGGAACTTGTTGGGGGAGGAGGAGGATAGGAACTTGTTGGGGGGAGGAGGATAGGAACTTGTTGGGGGGGGAGGATAGGAACTTGTTGGTGGAGGAGGATAGGAACTTGTTGGTGGAGGAGGATAGGAACTTGTTGGGGGGGAGGATAGGAACTTGTTGGGGGGGAGGATAGGAACTTGTTGGGGGAGGAGGATAGGAACTTGTTGGGGGGGAGGATAGGAACTTGTTGGGGGGAGGAGGATAGGAACTTGTTGGGGGGAGGAGGATAGGAACTTGTTGGGGGGGAGGATAGGAACTTGTTGGGGGGGGAGGATAGGAACTTGTTGGGGGGAAGGAGGATAGGAACTTGTTGGGGGGGAGGATAGGAACTTGTTGGGGGGAGGAGGATAGGAACTTGTTGGGGGGGGAGGAGGATAGGAACTTGTTGGGGGGGAGGAGGATAGGAACTTGTTGGGGGGGGAGGATAGGAACTTGTTGGGGGGGGAGGATAGGAACTTGTTGGGGGAGGGTCAGGAATTGTGGGGGGGGGGGGAGCAGGATAGGAACTTGTTGGGCGGCAGGAGGTCAGGAACCTGTTGGAGGGGGTGGTCAAGAACTTGTTGGGGGACAAGAAGGCTAGGAACTTGTTGCTGGGGGGGGGGGGGGAGGCCAAGAACTCAGTGGAGGGAGAAGGTCAGGAACTTGTTAGGGAGGGAAAAGGTCAGGAACTTAGAGTCATAGAATAGAATCATAGAATAGTACAGCACAGAAGGAAGCCATGCGGCCCACTGAGTCTACGCTGGCTCTTTCAAAGAGCAATCCAGTTAGTCCCACTCCCCCCAAATCCCTGTCATTTTTTCTCCTTCAGGCATTTATCCAATTCCCTTTTGAAAGTTACTATTGAATCTGTTTCCACCATTCTTTCTGGCAGTGCATTCCAAATCCTAACCACTCAATGCATAAAAAAAATTTGTTCTTGGCCTTTGTCAAAAAAGCTACAACCTAAACAGAGTGACAGTAAAGGTAAAAAGCTACCCCCTCATGCATGCAGATTGATTAAAAACACTTACTTCACTGTCTGGGGAGATCTTTTACAAATTTCTTACTAAATTATTTTATTGGGAGCAACACTACTGGAGATCAGTTATTGGGGGTGAGAAGGTCAGGAACTCTTGGGGGTGGGGGGGGGTAGGAACTTGTTGGGGGGAGAAGGTCCTAGCCCGCAAGGGCGAGCCTGTCTATTCTCTGAAAGCATTACTGTGAGCTCTGTGTGGAGCCTGGCAATCAGAATGAATGGATCAAATTACACATTGCAAAGTACTTGATTACTCAGGCAGGCAGGATCTAATTACATATTCCAGACAAATTCTGGGTGTGTCTTGTCCTCCAAGGGGACCAATCAGAACTTTAGTGTTGCAAATACACACTGCCCAAAAATACAGAGTAGGAAAGCCCTACCCTCACCGACACTGAGACCATGCACATTGACAACATGAGCCTCCTGTGAGATCAGCTCAGTCTGGCCATAAAATAATGGGAAGCGTGATCCCAGTGCAGTCAGTGAAAAACCTACTCCTGAGATTTTACTGCATCTCCAGACTAGAAGCACACATGCAAGTGCAGTGCACACAACATCAGAAAATATCCCCTACAATATCACTTGTTCTTATTATTGCTTCTTGTCTTCATAAATTGAAAATGTTGACATATAACCCTAGTTAACCAATTTATGTACAAAGTAGTTGCTCTCCATGTTACATTAAACTCATAGTTCTTCAGCTTGTCATGTCCCAAGTATTGGAATGGCACCACTGATTAATTTGATACCACACCATAAAGAAAACATTTTTGACCACAAACATTCATTACTGGTGTTAAACTAATAATCTAATCCACAGGCTTTGCACTTTATGAAAAGATTAATTAAGTAGCAAACCTTCATCAGCAATATGTTTCTTTTTTCTCTACTGAGGGTAGCGGTTATATATAGCTACACGTAACTGAATACTGTACATCCTACAGGTCCTAAGAGAAAATGTAACTAGTGGTTAATGTTCCAATGAATGTAGTATAAACAAAACCAAGGAAAATGTATCAAATCAATTTTAAATTAAAAATCAAATTACTGGTAAAATATTCCATTGCTGGATATTTTCTGATGGTGTGTGCACTGTACTTGCAGTAATGCAAGACTTGCAGAAAATTAGTCATTCCTTTAAACTACTGGTGAAAATCTTTCAATGTTAGATGTAGCTATAAACTAGCATCAAAAAGCAGACAGTACAATAAATATTAAATTGATAAAGCAGAATGGGTACATTATCTGACGACGAGCCAGAGTCAAAAATTTTATCTTAATTTCCAAAAATTAGATTTTCAGTTTCAGCAATCCTCATAAATATACATAACTTTTCATGTTATATATTTCAATAAACTGGAGTGTACATCTGTGGTTGATACATCTATAAAAGTAATAAATCATTTTATATAGTGTAAATCTGTGATGTTGCTTTTAAAGTTAAAACATGAAGATTGAACTGTTTCCAAAAAGTGTTATAAACTGCTTCCACAAAGAAAGATTTGTCAAGTTGTGATTTTGTTACATTCTAAAATATACAGCAGCATTAGTGCAAGATCATTTTTGTCCACAGAAATTATTGAAGACATATAGATGGAGCCACCAAAATAAAATAGTCTATTCTTGTTAAATAATCCTGATGTTGGATTGCTGCCAAAATGTACAAATACAATTGTTTACATCAAATTAACTTGACTCAAGATGATATCTTGAATACCATTCAATTTCTAACCTCCTCTTCCTCTCTAGGTTGCTTGACCCAACTTAATGTCCACCTATCTTCACAACTTTCCAATGGAATCCCTTCAGTCCAGTTACTGTCACACTCACAGCACCAAAACCAACCTGACCAGTGATCTCCTGGTTAACATGACTGTGATCCATTATCCTCCTCCACCTTCCTTTCATTTTTCAAATAGTTGACTATTCCATCCTCCTCAATGACTTCTCCTTTGGGGTACACATCAATGAAACCACCCTTTCATGGTTCCATTCCTATCTATCCTAGCACACACCATCACCCAGTGAACTGACCCACTAAACCCCACGTTCACCATTACCCTCTCCTTAATCTTGACATTCTGTTCAATCAAACTTCACATCCAGTCCAACACAATTTCCTATTTCCACCTCTGAAGCATTGACAGTCTCCATCCCTACCTAGAATCATAGAATGGTTGCAGCACAGAAGGAGGCCATTCGGCCAGTCGAGCCCGTGCCGACTCGCTGCAAGAGCACTTCAGCTAGCCCCATTACCTCGCCCTTTCCTCGTAGCCCTGCAATTTTTTTTCCTTCAGGTACTTATCCAATTCCCTTTTGAAAGCCGTGATTGAGTCTGCCTCCACCACACTTTTAGGCAGTGTTTTTCCTCATGTCGCCTTTGGTTCTTTTGCCAAACATCTTAAATCTGTGTCCTCTGGTTCTCAACCCTTCCGCCAATGGGAACAGTTTCTCTCTATCTACTCTGCCTAGACCCCTCATGATTTTGAATATCTCTATCAAATCTCCTCTCAACCTTCTCTGCTCTAAGGAGAACAACCCCAGCTTCTTTAGTCTATCCGCTTAACTGAAGTCCCTCATCCCTGGAACCATTCTTGTAAATCTTTTCTGCACCCTTTCTAAGGCCTTCACATCCTTTCTAAAGTGCAGTGCCCAGAATTGGACACAATACTCCAGTTGAAGCTAAACCAGTATTTTATAAAGGTTCATCATAACTTCCTTACTTTTGTACTCTATGCCTCTATTCATGAAATTGAGAGGTCGCACAACACCAGGTTATAGTCCAACAGTTTTATTTGAAATCACAAGCTTTCTATTCATGAAGCCCAGGATCCCGTATGCTTCTTTAACTGCTTTCTCAACCTGCCCTGCCACCTTCAATCATTTGTGCACATATACCCTCAGGTCTTTCTGCTCATGAACCCCCTTTAGGATTGCACCCTTAAGTTTATATTGCCTCCCCTCGTTCTACCTACCAAATTGTATCACTTCGCACTTTTCTGTGATAAATTTCATCTGCCACGTGTCCACCCATTCCACCAGTCTGTCTATGTCTTCTTGAAGTCTACCACTTTCCTCCTCACTGTTCACTATACTTCCAAATTTTGTGTCATCTGCAAATTTTGAAATTGCGCCCTGTACTCCCAAGTCCAAGTCAGTAATATATATCAAAAAAAGCAGTGGTCCTAGTACTGACCCCTGGGGAACACCACTGTATACCGTCCTCCAGTCCGAAAAACAACCGTTCACCGCTACTCTTTGTTTCCTGTCACTTAGCCAATTTCTCATCCATGCTGCCACTGTCCCTTTTATTCCATGGGCTTCAACTTTGCTGGCACTTTATCAAACGCCTTTTGGAAGTCGATATACACCACGTCAACCGCATTACCTGCATCAACCCTCTCTGTTACCTCATCAAAAAACTCGATCAAGTTAGTTAGCATGATTTGACTTTAACAAATCCTTGCTGGCTTTCCTTAATTAATCCACAGCTGTCCAAATGACTGTTAACTTTGTCCCTGATTATTGTTTCTATAAGCTTCCCCACTACAGAAGTTAAACTGACTGGCCTGTAGTTGCTGGGTTTAGCCTTACATTCTTTTTTGAACAAGGGTGTAACATTTGCAATTTTACAGTCCTCTGGCACCACCCCATATCTTAGGAGGATTGGAAGATTATGGCCAGTACCTCCGCGATTTCCTCTTTAACCTCCTTCAGCATCCTAGGATGCATCCCATCCAGTCCTGGTGACTTGTCAACTTTAAGTAGAGACAGCCTTGCTAGTACCTCCTCTTTATCAATTTTTATCTCATCCAGTATCTCCATGACCTCCCCTTTCACTATGACTTTGGCAGCATCTTCTTCTTTGACGATGCAAAGAATAAAGTAAGGGAGGACACTGATGGCAAGGGGATAAATAGAGTTATACAACAGGGGGCAAAAATTTGGTTGCGCCCCCTCTGGGGTGCTAACTTCGCCGGGGCGCTATGTTTAGTGCCCCCGCGCCCGAAATTCAATGGTAGCGCCCCAAGGAGGCGGGGCACTACTGGAAGCGCTCGCCCTCCCTCTTGGAGCGCCCACAGGGAATATTGCAGTGCTACATGCCGCAGCACCACACGTGCAGGTACTGCAGGCCTTCCTCCCCTTGTTAAAGGGGAGGGGCCTTGCACAGCGTGACCCGGGGCCCAGCTGGGCCACCAGCAATCGGGGTGCTGGCAAAAGAGCCCAGCACTCAAGAGGAGTGCCGGGCTGAGGGATCGCAGCCGGCACCTCGCGAGGGGATGGCAGAGGACGGCAGAGAGGGCAGGTGCTGTCAGGCGGCCAGCAAAAAAAATGGCCACCTGGCACTTCCCCTTTAAATATCGCCGCCCTGGCCGCACGTACGCCCCCCTGACCCTGTCAGACATAGCGGCTGGTGGTAAGTCAGTGAGCGCAACCGAAGTTTGCAGCCGGGGCGCGAGCGGGGCTCTGCGCACGCCGATGACGTCATCACCAGAGAAGCAACACTGTGGGGCGCTACCGGCTACTGCCGCCACTAACCTCCCACTGAATTACGCGGGAGCATTAGCGGCGTTGCACCCGAGCGCTAGTTGCTTTGCGCTCCATTAGCGTCTCTTAGGGCACTAATGGGAGGCGCAAAGCAACCGAACTTTGCCCCCCAGAAGTCTAAAAAGATGGTTAAACATAAAGTGAAAGGAAATCCTATTAAAAATGAGTTAAACTATCTGTACAGCAATGCACACAGTGTCCGTAATAAAACAGGGGAGCTGGAGGTAATCATGCGTTGCAAGGAACCAGACATAGTAGGGATTACTGAGACATGGCTATAGAAAAATCAGGACTGGGAATTAAACATTGCATGGTATAACATATTTAGAAAAAAATGAGAAGTCGCACAACACCAGGTTATAGTCCAACAGATTTATTTAATTTTACAAGCTTTCGGAGCTGTCGCTCCTTCGTCAGGTAAGTTAGCAATGAGAGAATCTCCCAGAATTCACAATTTAAACCCAGACAAAATCTATTCACATTATTCGCTACAACAAAGAGCACAGCCAAGACAATGAGATGTGTCCCAGGGGGTCCAACGTGTCAAACCACCTGCTGGCTGCATATCCTGTCAATTTGTGTTTTTGTGTTAGCCTTTTTAAAAAAAAAACCAAAAAAAAAACAAACCAAAAAAAAACACCTGGGAAGACCGGCCATGATATCAAGAAAAGATAGAGAGGGAAAAAGGAGGGGGAGTAGCTGTACTTATTAGGGATAACATAATGGCAGCAGAAAAAAGTGACGCAGCTGTCAGCAAGACAAAAATAGAATCCATATGGATAGAGATAAAAGATAATAAAGGATCAATCACACTGATAGGTGTAGTCTACAGACCACGTAATAGTGGAAGGGAGGTGGAGGAAGAAATATGCAGACAAATTAGGGAAATGAGTAAAAAACATAGAATAATAATCATGGGGGATTTCAACTACCCCAATATTAATTGGACAGAACAGGTAGGTAAAGGGGATAAGGGAATGGAGTTCCTACAATGTGTACAGGACTCCTTTCTAACCCAATATGTAAAAAGCCCAACAAGGGAGGATTCCCTATTGGATCTAGTAATGGAGAATGAACCAGAGCAGATAAGAGAAGTAAAAGTTGGGGAACATCTAGGCAATAGTGACCATAATATAATACGCTTTAAGATGATAATTGAGAAGGTCATAAGTATAACAAAAATCAGGGTAATAGATTGGAGAAAAGCTGATTTTGAAGGGTTGAGAATAGAACTTGGGAAAATAAAATGGGCAACAATATTGGCAAACAACGATGTAGAACAGCAATGGGAAACATTTAAAATGGTGTTCAACAGAGTGCAGGAACAATATATACCACTAAAAGGAAAGAACAAATTAAACACTAATGAGAGACCATGGATGAATAAAGCCATAAGGGAACAATTGAGGGTAAGGAAAGAGGCATACATTATGTACATAGACAGCAGGGGAGTGCATGATAAGGGAGAATATGAAGAGATTAGGAGAGAAGTCAAAAAAACAATTCGGAAGGCAAAGAGGAACTATGAAATTAAATTATCAAGGACCATAAAAGAAAATAGCAAAATATTTTACAGTCACATCAATAAAAAAAGGAAGGTTGAGATGGGAATAGGGCCATTAAGGGATAGACAGGATAATACCACAGTTAACAATGGAGAGATGGCAGAAATATTACATAATTATTTTGCCTCAGTATTTACCAGGGAGATAGAACAGGTGGACATGACATTGGATGATGAGATGAGTAATGAGATAAGTGCATTTAAAATAAAAAGAGGGGATATATTAAATAAACTAATCAAACTCAAAGAGGATAAAACCCCTGGTCCGGATGGATTGCATCCACGCATTTTAAAAGAATCTGGGGAAGAGATAGCACAGGCATGACTATATATATTTAATAATTCGTTAGAAAAAGGTGCAGTTCCAGAGGACTGGCAGATACCTAACCTAATACCTATATTTAAAAAGGGGGATAGAACATGTCCAGGGAATTATAGACCAGTCAGCTTAATATTGGTGGTAGGAAAAATAATGGAATCCCTACTAAAGGTGAAAATAGAAGAACATCTAGAAACCAAAAACATAGTACAGGAAACTTTCGTTTATCCGGCATCGACGGGACCGGCGTGGTGCCGGTTTATCGAAAGTACCGGATAACAGAGAGTTATATCTACCGAGGCTATTTTTAACAAAGAGACTCCAAGCAGCACGGGAGAATCTACTCATGCTACTGCAATGTTTCGGACTTGCGACAGCGCCAGGAGGCCGAGTAGTGGCACTTTTGAAAAGTACCCCTACTGACTAAATCGGCGTTCGCGGACTCGGACTCAGACTCGGGATCGGCAACATTGCCGGTTATTTGAGAGGATTTTTCGGAGCACTCGGCGTTCGCGGAGACTCGACTGCGACTCGGCAACATTGCCGGTTATTTGAGAGGAGTTTTCGGAGGATGATTTTTGCCGGTTAAGCGAGAATTCCGGATATTTGGGTGCCGGATAAACAAAAGTTTCCTGTAATGAATAGTCAGCATGGATTTCAAAAGGGAAAGTCTTGCTTGACCAACCTCATTGAATTTTTTGAAAAGGTAACAGAGAGAGTAGACAATGGTAATGCAGTAGATGTAATTTATCTAGATTTTCAAAAGGCCTTCAATAAGGTACCCCATAATTGACTGATGAACAAGGTCAGAGAATGTGGACTCAGGGGACAAGTAGCAGAATGGATAGCTAGCTGGCTTCAAGAAAGAAAGCAGAGAGTAGGGGTGAAAGGTAGCTATTCACAGTGACAGAAGGTGGGTAGTGGTGTTCCACAAGGATCAGTGCTGGGACCACTGCTGTTCACAATTTACATTAACGATTTAGACTTTGGAATCAAAAACACAATTTCTCAATTTGCAGATGACACCAAATTGGGGGGGATAGTCAATACTGAGGAGGACTGCAACAAATTACAGGAGGACATTAATAAACTTGCAGAATGGGCATATAATTGGAAGTGAAGTTCAACACAGATAAATGTGAGGTATTACATTTTGGTAGGAAGAATAGGGAGGTCACTTATTACTTGGAGGCTGCGAGTCTAGGTGGGGTAGAGGAACAAAGGGATCTCGGAGTACAAATACACAAATCACTAAAAGTTACGACACAGGTTAGCAAGGCTATAAAAAAAAGCAAAGCAAGCTCTAGGGTTTATTTCTAGAGGTATAGAATTGAAAAGTAGCGAAGTTATGCTAAACTTGTATCGAACCTTGGTTAGACCACACTTATTATTGCGTACAGTTCTGGTCGCCATATTATAAAAGGGATATAGAAGCACTGGAGAGGGTGCAGAGAAGATTTACAAGGATGATACCAGAAATGCAAGGGTATACATATCAGGAAAGGATGAACAGGCTGGGTCTCTTTTCTCTTGAGAAAAGAAGGCTGAGGGGTGACCTAATAGAGGACTTTAAAATTATGAAAGGTTTTGATAGAGTGGATACAGAGAGAATATTTCCACTTATGGGGAAGAGCATAACTAGCAGCCATCAATATAAGATAGTCACCAAGAAATCCAATAGGGAATTCAGAAGAAACTTCTTTACCCAAAGAGTGGTGAGAATGTGGAACTCGCTACCACAGGGAGTGGTTGAAGGCATTCGATAAGGTGCCACACATGAGGTTATTAAACAAAATTAGAGCTCATGGGATTGGGGGTAGTACACGAACATGGATTGAGGATTGGTTAACGGACAGAAAACAGAGAGTAGGAATAAACATGTCATTTTCGGGTTGGCAGACTGTAACTAGTTGGGTACCGCAAGGATCAGAGCTTGGGCCTCAGCTATTCACAATCTACATCAATGAGTTGGATGAGGGGACCAAATCTAATTTATCCAAGTTTGCTGATGATACAAAGCTGGGTGGGAATGTAAGTTGTGAGGATGATGCAAGGAGGCTTCAAGGGGAGAAAGACAGGCTAAGTGAGTGGGCAAGAACATGGCAAATGGAATATAATGTGGAGAAATGTGAAGTTATCCACTTTGGTAGGAAAAATAGAAAAGCAGAGTATTTTTTAAATGGTGAGAGATTGGGAAATGTTGGTGTTCAGAGGGACCGGGGTGTCCTTGTACACGAATCACTGAAAGTTAACATGCATGTACAGCAAGCAATTAGGAAAGCAAATGGTATGTTGGCCTTTATTACAAGAGGATTTGAGTATAAGAGTAAAGACGTCTTACTGCAATTATATAGGGCCCTGGTGAGACCACACCTGGAGTATTGTGTACAGTTTTAGTCTCCTTGCCCAAGGAAGGATATGCTTGCCATAGAGGGAGTGCAACTAAGGTTCACCAGACTGGTTCCTGGGATGGGGGGATTGTCCTATGAGGAGAGATTGAGTAAACTAGGCCTATATTCTCTGGCGTTTAGAAGAATGAGAGGTGATCTCATTGAAACATACAAAATTCTTATCAGGCTTGACAGGGTAAATGCAGGGAGGATGTTTGCCCTGGCTGGGGAGTCTAGAACCAGGGGTCACAGTTTCAGAATAAGTGGTCGGCCATTTAGGACTGAGCTGAGGAGAAATTTCTTCACTCAGAGAGTGGTGAATCTTTGGAATTCTCTACCCCAGAGGGCTGTGCAGGCTCAATCGTTGAGTATATTCAAGACAGAGATCAATAGATTTTTGAATATTAAGGGAATCAAGGGATATGGGGATGATGCAGGAAAGTGGAGATGAGGTAGAAGATCAGCCATGATCTTACTGAATGGCGGAGCAGGCTCGAAGGGCCAAATGGCCTACTCCTGCTCTTATTTCTTATGTTTCTTATGAAGTGAAAAGTGTAGATGCATTTAAGGGGAGGCTAGACAAGCATATGAGGGAGAAGGAAATAGAGGGTTATGCTGATAGAATTAGATGAGGAAAGACAGGAGGAGGCTCGAGTGGAGTATAAACGTCAGCATGGACTGGTTGGGCCAAATGGCCTGTTTCTGTGCCGTATATCCTATGTTATCCTATATAATCCTATGTACTCATTTAGTACCTCAACCATGCCCTCTGCCTCCATGCGTAGATCTCCATTTTGGTCCCTAATTGGCCCCTATAGAAGACTTTTGAGTTCCCTTTTAGGTTAGCTGCCAATCTAGTCTCATACTCTCTCTTTGCCCCTCTTATCTTGTTTTTTAATTCCCCTCTGAACTTTCTATATTCAGCCTGATTCTCACTTGTATTCTCAACCTGACATCTGTCATACGCGCTCTTTTTCTGCTTCATCTTACTCTCTATCTCTTTCGTCATCCAGGGAGCTCTGGCTTTAGTTGTCCTACCTTTCCCCCTCATGGGAATGTACCTTGACTGTACACGAGCTATCTCCTTTTTAAAGGCAGCCCATTGTTCGATTACAGTTTTGCCTGTCAATCTTTGATTCCAATTTACCCAGGCCAGATCTGTTCTCAGCCCACTGAAATTTGCCTTCCTCCAATTAAGTATTTTTACTCTAGATGGCTTCCTATCCTTTTCCATAGCTAATCTGAACCTTATGATACTATGATCACTGTTCCATAAATGTTCCCCTATTGACACTTGTTCCACTTGACCCACCTCATTACCCAGAACCAGATCCAGCAATGCTTCCTTCCTCGTTGGGCCGGAAACATACTGATCAAGAAAGTTCTCCTGAACACATTTCAGAAATTCTTTCCGCTCTCTGCCCTTTACACGATTACTATCCCAGTCTATAGTTGAAGTCCCCCATTATCACTACTCTGTAGTTCTTGCACCTCTCTGTAATTTCCCTGCAAATTTGCTCCTCTATATCTTTCCCACCAGTTGGTGGCCTATAGAATACACCTAGTAGTGTAATGGCATCTCCATTATTTCTTAACTCTAACCAAATAGATTCTGTCCTTGACCCCTCCGGGACATCCTCTCTCTCCAGCACTGTAATATTCTCCTTAACCAATACTGCAACTCCACCTCCTTTCTTACCTGAACACCTTATATCCAGGAATATTTAAAACCCAATCCTGCCCTTTTTTGAGCCAGGTCTCCATTATCGCCACGACGTCATATTCCCATGTGGCTATTTGCGCCTGCAGCTCACTAACCTTATTTACCACACTTTGTGCATTTACACACATGCACTGTAAACCTGTCTTAGACCTTCTTGTATTCTCTCTTAGTCTGACCCCACCTGATACCGTACTATTTCTTACTCTAGTGCTAGCTGCCTCTCCCCATCCTTTGTGCACCTTGTTTCTCCTTTCTAATGCTACATCCTGGTGCCCATCCCCCTACCAAATTAGTTTAAACCTTCCCCAACAGCACTAGCAAGCCCCCCCCGCGAGGACATTGGTTCCAGGTCTTTTAAGTTGCAACCCGTCCGGCCTGTACAGGTCCCACCTCCCCCAGAACTGGTCCAATGTCCCAGGAATCTGAAGCCCTCCCTCCAGCACCATCTCTCCAGCCACGCATCCATCTGCCCTATCCTCCTATTTCTGTACTCACTAGCTCGTGGCACCGAGAATAATCCAGAGATTACTACCTTTGAGGTCCTACTTGTTAATCTTTTTTCTAGCTCCCTAAAATCTGCCTGCAGGACCTCATCCCTCTTTCTGCCTATGTCGTTGGTACTGATATGGATCACGACCTCTGGTTGTTCACCCTCCCCCCTCAGAATGTTCTACAGCTGTTCAGTGACATCCTTGACCCTGGCACTAGGGAGGCAACATACCATCCTGGAATCACGTCTGCGGCCGCAGAAACGCCTGTCTATTCCCCTATCGAATCCCCTACCATTATTGCCTTCCCGATCTTCCTCCTCCCGCCCCCCCCACCCCCCGGTACAGTTGAGCCACCCGTGGTGCCATGGACTTGGCTCTGGCTGTACACCCCAGAGGAACCATCGCCCTCACCAGTATTCAGTCTGAATACTGGTTGGAGAGTGAGATGCTCTCAGGGAACTCCTGCATTACCCGCCTGGTCCTCCTTGTCTGTCTGACGGTCACCCATTCCCTCTCTGCCTGCACACTCTTACGCTGCGGGGTGACCACCTCCTGAAACGTGCTATCCACGTAGTTCTCAGCCTCAGGTTGCACCCCAGTGACGCCAGCTGCTGCACAAGCTCCGAAACCCGGAGCTCGAGCTCCTCCAGCTGACGACACTTCCTGCACACGTGGTTGTCCAGGACACGGGAATCATCCTGGATTTCCCACATGGTACAGGATGTGCATTCCACAGGACTGAGGTGCCCTGCCATGCTTCTATTTATTCGACTATTAACTAACTTACATAAATAAACTTAAGACTAATGGGGAAAAATTCGTTCTCACCCGGAAAGCAGTGGGTGTCCTCAGCAACTGCCGTTAATGGCCACCGCGCTAAATGAGGTAAATTGATGTGGGGGGCATGGTGGTAGGTGGTGCAGCGCTAACCTTAGGCGCAACGCCATCCTGGTGGCGTTGCACAAGGGATCCGGGACCAATTTGTTGTGCTGGTGCGGCGTTGCTGCTTCCTCTAGCGTCTGTGTGCGAGGCGGTGAAGCTCGCAATGCATTGTGGGCAGTGAGGATCTTTGAAATTTAAAGGGCCATGCACATTGAAGCAAGGGACAATAAAATGCACTGATTCAATACATTTTTCAGCTTTTTCCGTCTTTTAACAAATAATCAATATTTAAAAGAAGGTTCAAATGTCAATATTCAGCACTTAAAGCTGAATTACCTTCCTAAACTCAACAAATGGGAAAACTGCCTCAGAACTACCACAAATGGCTCAGCAAGCCAGGGTAGGGACACCCAGGGTCTCACATGCAGCACTCCAGCTTTGTGCAGGGTGTCAACACTGCAAGACTGGTCCTCTACCCGCAGGGGCCAGGAAGCCCTCCAGAAAGAGTGATGTGGGACCACATCACTGCGGCCATCACTGCCAGCAGTGTCGCCACCACCACCTGGCTCCAGTGCCCAAAGAAGTTTCATGAAGTCAGACCACTGGTCAAGGTCAGTGAATGCATCTTCAAAAGACGTCACCTACCAACTGCTCCACTAGCCTCACACACTGCTCAATGCACGACCCACAATCACTCACCTACCAACAATCTGCACCAATGACGAGGCACATCTCCCATTCCTAGCATCACCTCACCCCCTTGGAGGAGACGGTGGAGGCCATTCTTGGCAGGGGCATGGCTGAGCCCTTGGCCAGCGGCAGGGCTGAAAGGATACAAGATGCGGGTATCCTCGTCCGTTATCCTCCTTCTGGCACGCACCTCTAGGCTTCCCGCCCTCCCCTCAGCACAACACCACCCCAGTGCCTTCCTCATTTCACACACTCAAGAAATGCATCCTGCCCAGCCAGTGGGACCACAGGCAGATGATTCCATCCCGGATATGCCGGCCACAAAGGGGCTGTCTGGGATGCATCCTTCCGCCTGATTGCTCCTCTTCGGCTTCCTCCTCTTGGCTTCCTCCTCTTCTGCATCATCCTCTTCCCTCTGCAAGCTGACTCTGTAAATGTGAAATGACAGCATAAAATGCTGCAAATACTCAGTTGGTCAGGCAGCATCTCGACCTGAGACATGAACTCCACGGATGTTGCGTGACTTGCTGAGTATTCGCAGCATGTTCTGTCTTCTCAAAGGCCTTCAGTTACCATCTGAGCCCTTGTAAGCGTCCAGCAACACTCCTAAAACACAAAAAACGTTTCACATCTATTGCAGCAAGCCGCCACTTCAATAAAATTAAAAAAAAACAGTCCAAACCCTTCCATTCAAACTTACCTGATTGATGTGTATGTCCCTTTAACAGCTGCAGATATCGCCCCACCAGCGTCTGTCAGCCTGCTTGCAGCGCTGACTTGAGCGCTAGGGTCCAAGTTCGCGTAGGTGACATTAAGTCGGCGTTGCATGCCGACTGATGTCACCACACCGCCATTTTTTTTTCAGGGCCCTGTCAGTTACCGGAAGCGCAAAGGGGGCGACCAATATGGCGGCTGCCACCGGACTGCTTCCAGCTGGTGCAAGAGCAGTGGCCGCCATTTTTTCACGCATCGCTAACGCTACCAAGTGGTGGTAAGGACATTAATTTCTCACCCAGAGTGTCTTAAAAGTCGGGCCTACCTTTATCTCCAGCCGCTTCTCTCGTTCTCTTAGTTAAAGTCTTTATTCACATGATTATTTAGTTATATTAATTAGTTTATCTAGTTAAGTTAGAGAGAATAAAACGCTAATACTCACCCACCAATCACCTACCTGCTGTCCTGTGACATCACTCCTTAATTTTGCTGTTCTTTTGGAATTCGCCAGATTTGTATCTGCCTCCTCAGATGCCAACTCCTTCCAGGTCCACTGCCTTGGCCTCCCACGCTCTTTATTTTCTGCTGCCTCCTCTGCTACCGGCTCCTTCCAGTTCTACCTCACTCCAACTGCTGCTGAAACCCTCATCCGTGCCTCTGTCACCTTGAACTTGACTTTTCAAATGCCCTCCTTACTGGGCCACCTGAGCTGAACCCTACACAACTCCAACTCATGCAGAGCTGTGCTACCTACATTAAATTCAATACATTCATTCATCACATCAGTCCTCTCTGACTTCCACTGTCTCCCCATCCTCCAACAAATTGATTTCAAAATACTTGTCCTCTTTTACAAGTCTCACCTTAGCCTCATTCTGTGCTGCCTCTGCAGCCTCCTCCAGCTCTACGTCCCAAACTCAGAGTCTGGATTAAAGTACATTCACAGAATCATAGAAATTTACAGCATGGAAGGAGGCCATTTCAGCCCATCGTGTCTGTGCCGGCCTACAAAGAGCTATCCAGCCTAATCCCACTTTCTAGCTCTTGGTCCGTAGCCCTGTAGGTTACGGCACTTCAAGTGCACATCCAAGCACTTTTTAAATGTGGTGAGGGTTTCTGCCTCTACCACCCTTTCAGGCAGTGAGTTCCAGACCCCCACCACCCTCTGGGTGAAGAAATTTCCCCTCAAATCCCCTCTAAACCTCCTACCAATTACTTTAAATCCATGCCCCCTGGTTGTTGACCCCTCTGCTAAGGGAAATAGGTCCTTCCTGTCCACTCTATCTAGGCCATTCATAATTTTATACACCTCAATAAGGTCTCCCCCCAGCCTCCTCTGCTCCAAAGAAAACAAACCCAGCCTATCCAATCTTTCCTCGTAACTAAAATTCTCCAGTCCAGGCAAAATCCTTGTAAATCTCCTCTGTACCCTCTCTAGTGCAATCACATATTTCCTGTAATGTAGTGACCAGAACTATACGCAGTACTCTAGCTGTGGCCTAACTAGTGTTTTATGCAGTTCAAGCATAACCTCCCTGCTCTTGTATTCTATGCCTCGGCTAATAAAGGCAAGTATTCCGTATGCCTTCTTAACCACCTTATCTACTTGGCCTGCTACCTTCAGGGATCTGTGGACCTGCACTCCAAGGTCCCTTTGTTCCTCTACACTTCTCAGTGTCCTACCATTTAATGTGTATTCCTTTGCCTTGTTAGCCCTCCCCAAATGCATTATCTCACACTTCTCCGGATTGAATTCCATTTGCCACTGTTCTGCCCACCTGACCAGTTCATTGATATCTTCCTGCAGTCTACAGCTTTCTTCTTCATTATCAACCTACACAGCCGATTATTAGTATCATCTGCAAACTTCTTAATCATACCCCTTACATTCAAGTCTAAATCATTGATATATATCACAAAAAGCAAGGGACCTAGTACTGAGCCGTGCGGAACCCCACTGGAAACAGCCTTCCAGTCACAAAAACACCCATCAACCATTACCCTCTGCTTCCTGCCTCTGAGCCACTCCCTGTTCCAGCATCAATGGGCAGAGTCTTTAGCAGACATGACTTTGTAGTTGTGAGATCTCTCCCCAGACCTATTCACTTTGCGCCATCTCTCTGTACCTTTGAAATCTTCTTCCAAAGTTACCTTTTTGGACACCTCCCCTGATCTTTGTCCTATTCCTGCTCAGTGTGTAATCTGCCTCTTCGTGAAGGGTTTTAGGAAATGTTGCAATGTTAAAGCTGCCATTTAACTGTAAGTTGATCGTGAATAATTCTGGGGAAAATGAAAATCAGTTGTATATGTTTATTTTGATGGTCTCATTGAATTAAGAAAGAACTAATGCCCAATTTTTGTGTTTCCAGCAAAATTTGTGCTGAGAATTCTTGGCAGCTTGTCAACACTCGTGCACAGCACACGGAGCTGACTGTACACAATTTTGTGGGGTCAGGACAGTTTGAACAATTAACATAAGCTTTCAGCAGAACTTTGGCCTTGCACTGGCAACTAGCCTAATGGAGGATATTTAAATTTGAGCAGCCAGCCAGATTTACAAGGGCTGTGCCCAATTGAAAATAAGTAGCTGCACTTGGGGCCAATATTGTTTCAGCCTTTGAAAAGATTCAAAATGGATTTTGGCAGCCTTTGCCGAGGCTGAGAGGAGGTAAAAGTCGGGGTATGGGAGGAAAGATTTCCTCTGTTCGCTATTGCGAAATCGTAAATACATTTATAAAGAATGCATTTAAGATTTTGGTACAAATAGTGAACAGAAGAATTCTACCCCCAGCCTTCTTTTGCAGATGAAGAACGTATTCCTACAACAAAATATTAATAGTTCCAACAAAATGAAAAAATTTGTCATCTGAAAGACGGCACCTCTGACAGTGCAGCACTCTCTCAGTACTGCGCTGGAGTGTCAGCCTGGATTATGTGCTCAAGTCTCTGGTGTGGGATTTGAACCCACAATCTTCTGACTCAGTGATGAGAATGCTACCACTGAGGCAAGTTTGACACTTTATATGGCTGATACGCATAGGCTTTAGAACATATATAAAGAACGATTGATTACTTATGAAATCTGGTAACTTTGTGGAAAAAAGCAAAAGATAATATCAACTATGGCTAAACCCATATTTCACAATGTACAGTCCAAAGTAACATTTTAAATGTTCTCCTAGAGTCAGATTTCATTTGGTGCGGATACCAAGAATCAGCTGAAATCAAACTAATCCAGCCACTTACAGTGGATAAAAATTTTCTACCGATAAGTAAGACAAATTAAATTTGCACTAATTCTTGGTTCTATGTAGTTGTATATTTCTTAGAATTAGAAAACTTAAAAACATAAATTTAATTTGATACAACTTTACAAAACTTTAGGTTTCATTGTCCTAAGCAATACCATTGATATTCAAGGCATCTTGGATCTTGTGTTCAATTTTATGTGCATAACTAATTCGGAGTATAAATGAATAGAGTGGTTAAAAAGTAGATTAATATTAGGACGCCTTCAACAAAGGCAGTAATGCAGTAGAAAGTTAATCCGCATATGCTTTCATTTGGCCATTAATATTCAGAAACAGCACTGCCTTTGATAGTTCAACAACTCCGTCACTTCTGATAATTAAAAAACTTGCATTGTCCTGTGCAGCTTACATTTTGTAACTAAGAATATAACATTGTACCGGTTAATTGTCTACTAGTGTTTTTATATAGAATGAATACCTGAGAGTGATCAGAAAATTGCAATCCCATCGAATATTTCAGGCAACATCAAGACACTGTCATCTGAATCCCAGATTAGATTATAGCCTTGAAATCATTCCCTGTTAGCTCTTATTTTTAATTATATATACTGCCTTGATTTTGAGTTGGTGTTTTGTGCTGCTTTTGGTAGATATTTTGTGCTGGCAGTGTTCTCAGAATGGGCATCAACAGTTAGTGTTCTCTTTGTTCTCGACGAATTATGATGTCCCACAGACTAATATATGATTTAAATGTTGTTATTGCAGATTCAGCAAAAAATCTGCAATTGGTTACCAGGAAGTTCCACATTTAGGATGCAAGATATCAACAAAGGACTTAATTCCATGGCAACTTAAGAACATAAGAATATAACAAATAGGAGCTGGAGTAGGCCATTCGGCCCTTCGATCCTGCTCCGCCATTCAATAAGATAATGGCTGATCTTCTACCTCAACTCCACCTTCCCACACTATCCCCATATCCCTTGATTCCTTTAATATCCAAAACTCTAGTGATCCCTGAATATACTCAACGACTGAGCTTCCACAACCCTCTGGGTAGAGAATTCCAAAGATTCACCACCCTTTGAGTGAAGTAATTTCTCCTCATCTCAGTCCTAAATGGCCAACACCTTATTCTGAGACTGTGACCCCTAGTTCTGGACTCTCCAGCCAAGGAAAACATCCTCCCAGCATCTACCCTGTCAAAGCCTGTAAGAATTTTCTATGTTTCAATGAGATCACCTCTCATTCTTCTAAATTCTAAGGAATATAGGCCTAGTCCCCTCAATCTCATAGGACAATCCCCCATCCCAGGAATCAGTCTGGTGAACCTTCGTCGCATTCCCTCTATGGCAACTATATCCTTCCTTAGGTAAGGAGACCAAAACTGTACATAATACTCCAGGTGTGGTCTCTCCAAGGCCCTATATAATTGCAGTAAGACTTCTTTACTCTTATCCTCCAATCCTTTTGTAATAAAGGCTAACATATCATTTGCTTTCCTAATTGCTTGCTGTACCTGCATGTTAACTTTCAGTGATTCGTGTACAAGGACACCCAGGTCCCTCTGAATATCAAAATTTCCCAATCGCTCACCATTTAAAAAATATTCTGCTTTTCTATTTTTCCTACCAAAGTGGATAACTTCACATTTCTCCACATTATATTCCATCTGCCATGTTCGTGTTCACTCACTTAACCTCTCTATATCCCTTTGGAGCCTCTTTGAATCCTCCTCACAATTTACTTTCCTACCCAGCTTTGTATCTTCAGCAAACTTGGATACATTACACTCAGTCCTCTCATCTAAGTCATTGATATAGATTGTAAATAGCTGAGACCCAAGCACTGATCCTTGCGGTACCCCACTAGTTACAGCCTGCCAACCCAAAAATGACCCGTTTATTCCTACTCTCTGTTATCTATCCGTTAACCAATCCTCAATCCATGTTAGTATATTACCCCCAATCCCATAAGCCCTAATTTTGTGTGATAGCCTCTTGTGTGCCACCTAATCGAATGCTTTCGGAAATCTCTCAGAAATGTCTCAAAGTACTTCCCGTACAATATATTGCAGTCACTTTTGATATATAAATGAGATGAATTACTTTATTTATTTTTAGTGTTGTTGGTTGAGGGAAGAATTTTTGATCAGAACTCCTCCCTGCTTTTCTTCAAATAGTGCCACAAGATTTTTAACTTCCAGTTGAACCAGTGGAACTGGTAGAAAAATCATTGGTTTAACTTCTTATCTGAAGGACTAGCACTCTCAGTATCGCACTGGAATTCCAGTCTAGATTCTGGCATAGTAAATTCACTGAGGTTCACGGGTCAGGGAGAGGAGCCTACAGGAGTGGGCAGTCAATGGTTTGAAAATGCATCTGCAGGATGCCTACCACCCGTCCCCCACAAATGAAGGTGGATGCTGGCCTGTCTGGGGAGAGTGCAGGATCCACCCTCACTAGAAGAACAATCTTGGTGCCTCAATCAGTGCCCTTATAACCCCACAAGAATTTCTGTCTTTCTTATCTTCAGGGCTCCTTGCCCCATTTCCACCAAGTATGCCTATAGGAGGCCTTCTACACTAGATGACAACTGAGGGAATGCCTGACCTACATAGTCTCCACACCTAGCCCTTACGTCAATGGCCTTTTAGGGGCAAACAGAAGCTTCACCTAACAAGGCCAAACAGGAAACTTTGCTTCAAGGCCAAGACCCAACATATCTTGGTCCCGGCCAAGCTTGCAAACTTATGGCAGCAGTCCACTGAAGCAGCCACGGATTTTCACAGCCTATGTAGTCAAGTCCCGGAGTGCAGTTTGAACCCACAGTCTTCTGATTCAATGTTGAAAATGCTACCAACTACATCAAGCTGACTTTACAAAGAATAATGAATTACAAAGTAGTCATCCAGTTAAGATGAAATTGCAGCAACTATTGCTCAATGGTTTATGTTCCTTTTCTGAATCCTTGATTACTGTCTTAATATCCGTTTATAGGTATCTATTATAAACTGTGCAATATGCCAGTGAATTAAGTTTCCTCTAAGGTTACTTTTTTTTCTCACCAGTAGGCCAACATGTTAAAAATAATTTCCAATCTTTTTTAAATTTGCAAGTAGATCATAGGATCAAATACAACAGGAATTCCAATTTTTTTAATGCAGGACCCAAAAGTATATTGGATCACATGACAGGATGCAATACTTGTTTCCTACTTTGTGTGGTGTGTGAGTGACATCAATGTGTTATACTACAGTGCTTTGCGTTAGTGGTGGTATATTGCGTGCGACATTTAACCCCTAACCTGTGATTTCTTCCAAGTAACTTCCCTGAGTAAGTGTGCTGGCTAGCTTCAGAATTTCAGTGACAGCCTGCTGTGATTCAGGTGACGCTGTACCTGTTGGGCTGCTTCATGCGAAGACCCTGCAATTTATTCAGCCACATGTGCCACTACTGTAGCTGGCTGGTCCTGCCCGCTTTCTCGCACATTTACTGTCACTTGTACAGGGAGGTTGGATGGGCTAGATATGGTATCAACCTTACAGATAGCAGCCGCATCCATGCCTTTTCCACCCACTGTGGTATAACACATTGATGTCACTCACACACCACGCAAAGTAGGAAACAAGTATTGCATCCTGTCATGTGATCCAATATACTTTTGGGTCCTGCATCAAAAAAATTGGAATTCTAGCATGGATTTGTTAAAGGCAAATCATGTTTAACTAACTTCATTGAATTTTTTGATGAGGTAACGGAAAGGGTTGATGAGGGCAATGCGGTTGACATGGTGTACATGGACTTCCAAAAGGCATTTGGTAAAGTGCCACATAATAGGCTTGCCAGCAAAGTTGAAGCCCATGGAATAAAAGGGAGAGTGGCAGCATGGATACGAAATTGGCTAAGTGATAGGAAACAGAGAGTAGTGGTGAACGGTTGTTTTTCGGACTGGAGGAAGGTATACAGTGGTGTTCCCCAGGGGTCGGTACTAGGGCCACTGCTTTTCTCGATATATTTTAATGATTTGGACTTGGGAGTACAGGGCACTATTTCAAAATTTGCAGATAACACAAAGCTTGGAAGTATAGTGAACAGTGAGGAGGATAGGGATAGACTTCAAGAAGACATAGACAGGCTGGTGGAATGGGTGGACACGTGGCAGATGAAATTTAATGCAGAAAAGTGCGAAGTGATACATTTTGGTAGGAAGGACGAGGAGAGGCAAGATAAACTAAAGGGTGCAATTCTAAAGGGGGTGCAGGAACAGAGAGACCTGGGGGTATATGTGCACAAATCATTGAAGATGGCAGGACAGGTTGAGAAAGCGGTTAAAAAAACTTATGGGATCCTGGGCTTTATTAATAGAGGCATAGAGTACAAAAGCAAGGAAGTTATGATGAACCTTTATAAAACACTGGTTTGGCCACAACTGGAGTATTGTGTCCAATTCTAGGCACTGCACTTTAGGAAGGATGTGAAGGCTTTAGCGAGGGTGCAGAAAAGATTTACAAGAATGGTTCCAGGGATGAGGGACTTCAGTTAAGCGGATAGACTAAAGAAGCTGGGGTTGTTCTCCTTGGAGCAGAGAAGATTGAGAGGAGATTTGATAGCGATGTTCAAAATCATGACAGGTCTAGACAGAGTAGAGGGAAACTGTTCCCATTAGCGGAAGGGTCGAGAACCAGAGGACACAAATTTAAGGTGATTGGCAGAAGATCCAAAGGCAACATGAGGAAAAACTTTTTTACGCAGTGAGTGGTTATGATCTGGAATGCACTGCCTGAAAGGTTGGTGGAGGCAGATTCAATTGTGGCTTTCAAAAGGGAATTAGATAAGTACCTGAAGGAAAAAAATTGCAGGGCTACGGGGAACGGGCGGGGGATTGGGACTATCTGAAATGCTCTTGCAGAGAGCCGACATGAGCTCAACAGGCTGAATGGCCTCCTACTGTGCTGTAACAATTCTATGATTCTATGCCACTGCTGCTGGGCACTCCCTCAGCATGTCCACTGGTCGACGTGGGAGCGGATACGTGAGCAGCAATAAGATCTGGGCATCCTGGCCTCAGGATTCTTTCAATCTGGTCATCTAGAAGCTTATCAACAGAGCCTATTATAGATCTGAACCCAAGGTCTCTATAACATCATTTTGTGTGTCCATGACATGATACTGTGTTTAGAACCTGTGGCACTAAGGGCTAAACTGCAGAATTAATATGTGCTCCATGGTAGCCTGCTGTGCAGACAACCATTCATCCATGTAATATATATGGGTAGAACAAATGAAGGACAGAGACAGGATGAGTTGCTAGTCCATGTACTTGCTTTACTAGGCCAGAGCGAACTGAGCATGCTCATACTAAACCATGTGACAAACCATGTGATAATACATTACACTGCTTTCCCCTTAAAAAAAATGTATGTATTCCCCTTTCAAATACAACAAAACTATGGTCCCACCTTTCCCAGCATTACATGTACCACATAACAAAAACTCCTGGCTTTTTCTCTTTTAAATGAACTACAAATCCTACAAATGAACTACAAATTCAGTTTAATAACAGGTTTGTGGAGCCTTCCTGATCTCCTTAAAGAAGGTTTTGGTGTTGAACCAATTTTAGGGCTGTTTGGGTTTGGTTCCGAACTCAAAGATGATCCTGTTTCTATCTCAGACTTGTTTGAACCTGGTACTTCAGTTTCTGATGTCTGAACGGAGTCAAACTCATGTATGTGTTCATGATCAAGGGGTTCAAAATCACGTCTTGGTTCATCTCTAGCAGAGATCATTTGATCTACATGAACACTTCGAATGTTGTCACCAATTTCAACCAAATATCTCTTGGTTCCACCAACGTTTACTATGGTTCCTACATCCCACTTGTGTGAACTCGACTTTCCAAGGGACTGAAAACACGAGCACACTCATTTTGATTGAAACTGCGTTCTTTCTGATTGCTGTCATAATAAAGCTTCTGACTCAACTGTTTCTGTTCAACTCGAGGCCAAATTTTGTTGAACAAGACTCAATCGTGTTCTCAATCTCCTCTTCATCAAGAGTTCTGCTGGGGTATATCCAGTTGTAGTGTACGGAGTAGTTCTGTACTTCAGCAAGAAATTTGCCAAACGTTGCTTCATGCCGAGTCCCGAACAACCCTGCAACACTTGCTTTTTGAGAGCCTGACCTTTCGCTGCTCCGTTTGAAGCTGGATGATATGGTGGAACGAAAGTGTGTTTGATACCGTTCCATTTCATGAACTCTTGGAATAGAGCAGAACGGAACTGAGGGCCATTGTCAGAAACAAGCTCTTCAGGTAAGCCACGACATGCGAAGATAGACCTCAACTCATCTATGGTACGTTCAGTTGTAAAATTTGAACCCATGTGTTTCTCTTCAATTCACTTTGAGTGACTATCTACAAGTACCAGGAAATAATCATTTGCTTTCTCACAGAAGTCTACATGTACTCTCTGAAAAGATCTACTTGAGCATGACCAGGGTTGTAGTGGAGTTTTGGGTGGTTTGTTTCTGCAATTTTGGCAAACGTTGCATTTGCTGACAAGTGATTCAAGATCACTGTCCAATCCAGGCCAGTAAACAAAGCTTCTTGCAAATTGGTTTCATACCGACGATCCCTGGATGTTCAGTATGAAGTTTGGCCACAATTCTATCTCTCCAAGAAGTAGGTACCACCACTCTGTTTTCCCACTGGATACAACCTTGCTCAAGACAATTCAGTACGATGGTTATGGAATGGTTTCAACTCTGTGTCCATACACTGATCAGTCCATCCATTCAAGGTGTTTTCATATACTCTTTTCAGTATTGAGTCCTTTTGAGTCTCATCTGCAATCTCAGTTGCATTCACGGGAAAGTCTTTGTCAACTGCACCTAGTGTGAAACATCTCACCTTCACTCCCAACACGAGTCCTCATGTGGTAACCTGGACAAGGCATCTGCGATTGCGTTCTGCTTTGAATTGCAATATTCAATCGTGTAGTCATATTGTGACAACAACACTGCCCAACGTTGCATTCTTCATGCGGCCATTGCAGAGATGGCAGATTTGAACCCCAATATTGCTCGGAGCGGTTTGAGATCGGTTATCAGGGTGAACTTTCTGCCGCTCAGAAACTGTTGGAATTTCTTGATTCCAAACACTATGGCAAGTGCTTCCTTTTCAATTTGCGCGTAGTTTCTTTCGCTCGTGAGGATTTGCGATGCGAACGCGATTGGTTTCTCTTGGCCGTCATCCATTACGTGGCTTATGACAGCTCCCACACCATAGCTAGAAGCATCACACGCTAACTTAAGCTCACGCTCTGTGTCATAGTGCACAAGTAGAGCATCGCTAGAGAGACTTCTCTTACAAGCGTCGTAAGCTTCCTGTTGTGCTTTCGTCCACTTCCACTGGACATCCTTTTTGAGGAGCTCGTGCAATGGAGCTAACATGGTCGCTAACTCAGGTAAGAAACGTGCGTAGTACTGGACCATCCCAAGGAAAGATCTTAACTCAGGCATGTTCTGTGGCTTTGGAGCATTGATCTTTTCCTTCACTGGTTGCAAGCCATTTGCATCAACTTTCAGACCAAGGTACACAACCTCGGGCTGCACAAAAGCACATTTGCTCCTTTTCAATTTGGCATTGTGGGAATTCAATCTTTGAAGCACTAAATCTAACACTTCTAGATTTTCTTCCTCACTGCTTGTTACAATCAGCACATTGTCTTGATTGCATAAGCAATTTGGAACTCCTTGCAAAATCTTATCCATCGTAGCCTGGAAGATTTTGGGGGATGACTTTACAACATACGGCAGCTTGGTGTATGAGTACAGTCCCTTGTGTGTGTTGATAATGAGATACTGTTGACTCTCTTTGTCAACATTCAGCTGAGCGTAAGCGTGCAACAGGTCAAGCTTGGAGAAAACCTTTGACCCAGAGAGTGCTGCATACAAATCTTGCCATGTAGGTAACAGGTACTGCTCATCGTCAACCGCTTGGTTGAGAGTAACTTTGTTGTCACTGCACAAGCGTACAGTTTTGCCTACGTTGGGCACTACCACAATCAGGTAGCCCATTCATTATCAGTTTTTACTAGGACTCCATTCTCTCTCAGCTTCACTAGCTCTGCCTCCACCCGACTTTTCAACACATAGAGGACCGGCCTTGCCTTACAATAGACAGGCTTCACGTTGGACTTGATGCGGATGTGCGCATCATACCCAGTGATGCCCTCATAACTGTCTGTCAACATGCTTTTATACTTGTTCAGCATTGTTTTGAGTCGCTTCTTTGAAGCATCTACACTGAAGATGTTTTTCCAGTCTAGTTTTAACTTTCTCAACTAGTCTTTGCCCATGAGGGTTGGCCTGTTGTTGTAGCTCGCTACAATATTAGGCAGCTTTACTGACTGGCCATTGTGTTGAACTGTACATTCCATTTGTCCACATGTCTCTAGGATTTCTCCGGAGTAGGTTTTTAACTCTACGGTTCTCTTTGTAAGTGGCATTTGATTAAACTTACTCTCATATGTGTCCTTACTCAGGATAGAGCAGTCTGCTGCCTTGTCAATATACATTGATCAAAAGTTTTGTATGGAAGTCTTTCTTACGACTGCTTGCATTGCCGTTAGTGGCATAGGTACTTGTAGATGCCTAGTTCCTCAACATCAGGTGTGTTCACTTCAGTATTATGAACTCCTCCCTTTTGCTGTTGCTGCTTTGCATTGCCACCAGAATGGTTCTTACTTCCTGCTTTCGATTTAGCTCTGCAAGCTATTGAAATATGGTCTCGCTTCTGGCAGTGAAAACCGCATTTCTGTATTGGCAGGACTGTGGTGAGTGATTTCCATTGCAGCGATAACAATTCACTGAACTGCTCTCACTGACATGCTACTGACCCAGTCTCTCAGCTTTCGGTTCGGCGGTGGCTTTGTGACTGTAGACCTCAGCTGCACTAGTCACTTGAGTTGGACGGAGCTCCCTAGCATTCTTAGACGCCATCTCCATCGAGATAGGGCAATTTTGCATGCTATGTCAAACGTTAGGTTCGGAGTGTTCAGTAACTTGGAGTGTGTGCGCTCATCCACCAGTCCACACACAAACTTATTTCGCAACGCATGATCCAAAAATGTGCCGAAGCTACAATGCAAAGACAGGTTCTTAAGAGCTACAATGTACTCACTGATGGTTTCACTTTCTTTTTGGTTTCTGATACCAAACTTACAGCTTTCTGCTAATCCTAACGGCTTTGGGTCGAAATGGTCCTCGAGTTTCTCGAAAATGTTCAAACGACACATTCTTCGCTTTCCCTGGCGCGAGTATGTTTGTCAATGTTCCGTAGACATCTGGACCGACCTCCTTTAGAAAAATTGCTTTCTTCCGTTCACAAATTACTTTATTTTGAGCTTGAACATTCTCAGAATGCACCACCTGAGAGGGTGGTGGAGGCAGGTTCAATCGTGGTTTTCAAAAGGGTATTGGATAAGTAACTGAAGGAAAAAAATTGCAGGGCTACGGAGAAAAGGCAGGGAAGTGGGACTAGCTGAAGTGCTCTTGCAGAGAGCCGGCACGGGCTCAACGGGCCAAATGGCCTCCTTCTGTGCTGTAGCGATTCTATGATCTATGATTCTATCTGCACCTTCGGTCTCAATAATGTTATTGGCCCTAAAAAACATCTCCATCCGCTCAATGTAAGAACTGAATGGTTCGTGAGCTCGGTCATACACGCCGAAGCTTCTGATGAATCCATGATTGTCCCGATCCCGTTGAACAGTGACTCAGCACGCTACCTGTGTGAATCAACACCGCTGTTGCTGTGTATACATACACACGAAGGCGAGGCACAGACAATTCTGCAACAGCATTAACAGTAAAACATCGCAAAAATTCAGTTTAGGTGTCACAAATTCACCTTAAACTTTTCCACACAAAGGTTGAACACGGTGTCCTTCCATGATCCCTTAAAATGGCTTTGGGATCCATTCTCGTCGCCAAAATGTAATATATGTGGGTAGAACAAATGAAGGACAGAGACAGGATGAGCTGCTAGTTAATGTGCTTGCTTTACTAGGCCAGAGCGAACTGAGCATGCTCATACTAAACTATGTGACAAACCATGTGCAGCAGGTGATCAAGAAGGCCAACGGAATGTTGGCTTTTATTGCTAGGGGGATAGATTATAAAAACAGGGAGGTATTGCTGCAGTTATATAAGGTATTGGTGAGACCGCACCTGGAATACTGCATACAGTTTTGGTATTCATACTTAAGAAAAGACATACTTGCTCTCGAGGCAGTACAAAGAAGGTTCACTCAGTTAATCCCGGGGATGAGGGGGTGGACATATGAGGAGAGGTTGAGTCGATTGGGACTCTACTCATTGGAGTTCAGAAGAATGAGAGGCGATCTTATTGAAACATGTAAGATTGTGAAGGGGCTTGATCGGGTGGATGCGGTAAGGATGTTCCCAAGGATGGGTGAAACTAGAACTAGGGGGCATAATATTAGAATAAGGGGCTGCTCTTTCAAAACTGAAATGAGGAGAAACTTCTTCACTCAGAGGGTAGTAGGTCTGTGGAATTTGCTGCCCCAGGAAGCTGTGGAAGCTACATCATTAAATAAATTTAAAACAGAAATAGACAGTTTCCTAGAAGTAAAGGGAATTAGGGCAGGAAATTGGACATGAGGTTGAGTTCGGATCGGTCAGGGCCCTGTGGGTGGCGGAGCGGGCCCAGGGGCTGAGTGGCCAGGTCCTGCTCCTACTTCTTGTGTTCTTTAGATTTGAGGTTAGGATCAGATCAGCCATGATCTTATTGAATGGCAGAGCAGGCTCGAGGGGCCGATTGGCCTACTCCTGCTCCTATTTCTTATGTTCTTATATGTGATAATACATTACAATCCACGACTTCACAAACCATCTGATGGACTCCTCTGCAATTCTCACCAAACCTGGCAGGTTTTGCATGGACCCAAGTGACTTCTGTAGAGTCTCCTGTTCAAACATCAATCTCCCTTTTATAAGCAGGCCCTGCAAGGTCCGAGTCACTAGGCAATGCAGCAGAGGCATGAACAATGCTGGCTCTCTGGGCAGCAAGCACTTGATTTGGCCCCAGTTTTGCAAGGCTGGCAGGGCCTTGCATGCAGGGTTCGCAAAATCAGCCATGCAACCTCACTGCAAGCCCAATTTTCCTTCAAGCATATTAAGCCAGTTTCCTGAAGCCATGCAACCAGCATACGCAGGCCTCATTTAAAATGTAAATGAAGAAAATTATATCCACACTGAATTTCACAACTTCAGACAAGGCTCCACCCACAAAAGCAGGGACAGGGGAATCCTCAGACCTCACCTGCTCAAATAGGCGTCTTAAGCCAAAGGGTAGGTTTTTGCTGTACGTACATTTTTTTTTGCATTTTCATTTCCCTCTTGTTGCTTTTTGCACCATGCATTAGTCACTTTTTCTGGGACATCCTACATTTTGGGATTTTGAACATTTCTCCCTGCCAATAATTCATTATTCTTAGATGCTGCTGGGATTTAAATCACATCACACAAAGAGGTAGGAATGAGTCTTCCGTCAAGGCTTCTGGACACGTTGCAAAATTGAAATGATAAAGAGGTGGTGAGGGACCAACAAATGCAGCTGCGATGATTCCAAGTCATTTTGGCCACATCTGTCACCACCTATATCTGGAGATGTCAGAGATCCTCACAGGACAGGCGACCACAAGGCTGTATCATCTGCTGCACAATAACCTGAATACAACATCTGAATCAGGGACAGCTTTTCCTTTACAAATCAAAGTTACCAGAACATGAAGCTTTTATGTTATTAAATCCTACCAAGCCAACCAGGAAACATCTGCCACACCAAAAGACGAGGAGGAAGGCAGCACTGCACAGCAGGAGCCGTCACTCAATCTTACACTTGCAGACAGACACCAGCTCGGTGAGTGGCGCTGCACGCAGTTCAATGGATAGGCTAGAGGGGTCTGCATGCGGAGATGCAGCCAGTGTACAGGAGGAAGGGGAGGAAGATAGGATGGCCCAGGAAGCAGCTTGTGGGAGGGAGGGCTCGCATCCGAACCCTGCTATGCAGGGTACAGATGAAGACATCGACGGCCCACGATACAAGACGACTTATGGCAAGCCACAAGAACCTTCTAAGTGCACTGGGCTGCCTACCAGTGAGCTTGCACCCAATGTTGAAGAGCATGGAGGAGTCCAGTTCCAACTGTGTGCTGTCTTCACACATGGCATTCAGACCATGCAGTCAAACATGGAGCAAGTGGTCATCTCTATGAACACTGCAGGGGGACCCACAGTGATGGAGATGAAGATAATTCTGGCAGCGTTGATGGAAGCTCAGACTGCTGCCATCTTGGCTGTGGGGTTCAGCATCTCCTCTAGCTTACAAAGCCTGAAGGAGAGTGTGGATAGGGGCTTTGAAAGCCTCCCAACATGTCTGCACTCTGTTCTCAGGCAGAGCAGTGGGAGTACTGAGACAGCCTCGTGAGAGTGGCATTGGCTCCATGGAAGAGGACCCTGCTGTCCTCTCTCAGGATGACAGTACACCTGCTCCCCGTCAGCCTCTCAACCAGTGCCCTTGTTGATGCCAGACGGCCAGTTGGGCAAAACTGTCCCAGCTGAAGCTGAGTCCCAGCGGTCTCCAGCCGGATCATCAATGGTCAGAGCTCCTCGAGGTCACCCACCATGGCTACCTCAAGTGCCCTCAGCAGAGGTTTTGCAGCCTTCCACCTCACAAGCTGTACCCACTGGGGAATCACCTCGTAAGAGCATCAGAGTAAGTAAAAGAGCATACAAGACAGGCACTAGAGCTTTGCACAAGGGTGATTTGTAGATATGTCACAGTCACATAACCATTTCTGAAATCAAGAATGGAGTCTATTGAGATAAAAATGTTTTGTTTTGGTGTAGCTGCTGATGTTCATAATCTTAGTGATGTAACAGGAACACCCATGAAGTTGTCCTATTTGAGGGCATTGATATGGTAGGTAACAGGGCTGTGTCAAATGGAAGGAGAGAGTTTTGGTGCTCTGGGCAGGGGAGAGATTTGCAGTAATTTGCTGCCTCATAGCTCATTGTATTGCTGCACCATGCTCTTTTTCTGCATCATCCAGCTCTTCATCCTCTTCTTCATATTCCTGCTCCCTTTCTTCCTCCTCAGGCAGCTCCAAGGCAACTCCCCTTGGATAGCAGGATTGTGGAGCATGCAGCAAACGATAACGAATCTTGAGACTTGCTCTGGGTTGTACTGAAGGACTGCTCCCTAGCTATCCAGACAGCAGAACCATTGTTTCAGGACACCAATGGTCTGCTCAGTCAGAACCCTTATTGCTGCATGGCTGTCATTATATCAACACTTCAAGTCTGTGCACAGGTTCCTGACAGGAGTCATGAGCCAGTTGGTGAGGGGACAGCCCTTGTCCCCTGCCACCTGATGATCTGGGTGGAACAGAGGGGATATTGAGGACTGCCACAGTATGAAAGCATCACGACTACTGCCAGGAAGCCGTGCAGAGTCACCGCCTGTGGTCACGAGCAAGTTGAACACTGAGCAAATGGAAGCCCTACCCATTGAGAAACTGAACCGATTCATGATAGGGACCATGCAGAGCTATGTGCGTGCAGTCTATGGTAACTCCTGCGGCCTTGCCTTCTTCATCCTCTTCTTGCAGCCTATGAAGGTCTTTGCTGCTGATGCTCTTTCTCCTGATTTGGGAACCTTAATAGTAAGCCCAGCAGAATTCCCATGTTTAGCAATTCAGAACAAGCAAATTCTATGAAATAGTTCTTGCCCTCCACAAATGCACTTTGCAAAGTATTAAACAGAGAAACACTTGCCAAAACAGCCAAAAAACCTAGCCTAAAAGCACCTTGGTAGCCGAAAACATCTAACCAGAGACGTACCTTGAAGCAGATGAGGATTCCTTTAAATACCGCTTATGAAAGCTTCTTACTGATTGTTCCCACAATGAGTTGCTGGATGATTTAAGGAAATGATGTTTCAGGGTGCACAGACACCAATTTACAACAGGGTCCTGATTCAAGCGCCGGACCCTTCTTATTCTATTTAAATGATGCCTGCACTTGTTGCAGGCAGCCGCCATGGACGCCTATCGAGTACCCAGACCAATATGGCCTTACACATCCGCGCTGAATGTCACACTGCTGTATTCAACTTTTTTGCACCCATTTTGGAACCCAAAAATGTGCAAGATGCATTGCAATTTTCCCCCCACTATGCCTGATGCTTTTCAGGTTCAGAATATGCCTGTTTGTCAATGACGGAGCAGGGGACAAGACATAATGGGCCTATGTAAAGGGCCTCGGGGCCCTGGGACGCAGGTGGTTCGTGGGTCAGGTCAACCAATCAGAAAGGGAGATTCCTCATAAACTTATGGGGATTCCATTTATGAACGGAATCACCATAAGCTTATGAGAAATCCCCAAATAAATAAATAATTAACACAACTGAAATAAAAATAATGTTCCCATGTTCAAAATTAATTAAAAGTCCCTGTGGAGCATCCACAAGGCTGATATCTACGTGGATAGCACGTTTAACGAGGTGGTCACACCGCAGGTAAAGAGTGCACAGGCAGAAAGGGAATGGGTGACCGCCAGACAGAGTAAAAGAACTAGGAAGGTAATGCAGGAGTCCCCTGGGTCCATCTCCCTCTCCAACAGATTTTCCATTTTGGATACTGCTGGGGGAGATGGTTTCTCAGGGAATGCAGCAAGAGCCAAGTCCGTGGCACTGCGAGTGACTCAGCTGCACAGGAGGGGAGGAAAAAGAGTGGGAGAGCAATAGTGATAGAGGATTCTATCGTAAGGGGAACAGATAAGACGTTTCTGTGGCCGCAGACGTGACTCCAGGATGGTATGTTGCCTCCCTCGTGCCAAGGTCAAGGATGTCATTGAGCGGCTGCAGGACATTCTGAAGGAGGAGGGTGAACAGCCAGAGGTCGTGGTCCATATCGGTACCAACGACATAGGTAGAAAGAGGGACAAGTTCCTGCAAGCAGAATATAGAGAGCTAGGAAATAAAGTAAAAAGCAGGACCTCAAAGGTAGTAATCTCAGGATTACTCCCAGTGCCACGTGCTAGCGAGAGCAGAAATAGGAGAATACACCAGATGAATGCGTGGCTGGAGAGATGGTGTAGGAGGGAGGGATTTAAGTTCCTGAGGCATTGGGACAGAGTCTGGGGAAGGTGGGACCTGTACAAGCTGGACGGGTTACACCTCGGCAGAAACGGGACCAATATCCTCGCAGGGGGGTTTGCTAGTGCTGTTGGGAAGGATTTAAACTACTTTGTCAGGGGGCTGGGAATCCAAACAGAGAGAAACAAAGCTGGAAGTGAAAGTTAGAAAAGTAGTCAGCAAAACTAGTAAGGAGCAGAAACAAAGGCCAACAGTAAAGAGGGTCAAAGTGCAGAAAAATATTAAACAGGCATGGTTGAAGGCATTTTATCTAAATGCACGTAGCATTCGCAACAAGGTGGATGAATTAATGGCACTAATAGAAGTAAATGGGTATGATGTAATTGCCATTACAGAGACATGGTTGCAGGGTAACCAAAGCTGGGAACTGAATGTTCAAGGGTACTCAACATTTAGGAAGGACAGACAAAAAGGAAAAGGAGGTGGCGTAGTGCTGTTAATAAGGGATGAGATCGGTGCGGTAGAGATAAAAGATCTTGGCTCAGCAGATCGTGATGTAGAACTGGAATCAGTTTGGGTGGAGTTAAGAAACAGCAAAGGGCGGAAAACATTGGTGGGAGTTGTGTATAGGCCACCAAACAGTAGTGGTAATGTAGGACACAGTATCAATCAAGAGATTAGAAGTGCATCCAACAAGGGCAATACGGTAATCATGGGGGACTTTAATCTACATATTGACTGGGCAAATCAAATTACCACTAATGGTTTGGAGGACGAATTCTTGGAATGCATGCGAGATGGTTTCCTGGATCAGTATGTGGAGGAACCAACCAGGGAACAGGCTATTCTGGATCTGGTACTGTGCAATGAGAAAGGGCTAATCAATAATCTTGTGGTAAAGGGGCCTTTAGGGACAAGTGACCATAATATGATTGAATTTTATATTAAGTTTGAAAGTGATGTTGTCCAATCTGAAACTAAGGTCTTCAATCTAAACAGAGGAAACTACAAGGGTATGAGGGACAAGTTGGCCATGGTAGATTGGGAGACTACACTAAAAGGTATGAAGGTGGACATACAATGGCTAACATTCAAGGAAATAATGCATAATTTGCAACAAACATATATTCCTCTAGGGCATAAAAACCCAAAAGGAAAAGTGATCCAACCATGGCTAACAAAAGAAATTAAAGCTAGTATTAAGTCAAAGGAGGAAGCTTATAAAGTTGCCAGAAAAAGCGGTCAGCCTGAGGATTGGGATCTTTTTAGAAATCAGCAAAGGGGGACCAAGAAATTGATAAAGAAAGGGAAAATGGAATATGAGAACAAACTAGCAAAAAATATAAAAACGGATTATAAAAGCTTCGATAGGTATGTGAAAAGGAAAAGACTGCCGAAGGTAAATGTAGGTCCTTTTACAGTCAGAGATGGGAGAATTTATAATGGGGAATGAGGAAATGGCAGAGAAATTAAATAAATACTTTGTTTCTGTCTTCACGGAGGAAGACACAAAAAACCTCCCAGAAATACAAGAAAACCAAGGGTGTGGTAAGAATGAGGAACTTAAAGAAATTATTAGTAAAAAAAAAAAACAGTACTAGCAAAATTAATGGGACTAAAAGTCGATAAATCACAAGGACCGGATGACCTACATCCTAGGGTTTTGAAAGAGGTGGCCATTGGGATAGTTGACGCATTGGTTGTCATCTTCCAAAATTCTATAGATTCTGGAACGGTTCCTGCAGATTGGAGGATAGCAAATGTAACCCCGCTATTTAAGAAAGGAGGGAGAGAGAAAACAGGGAACTACAGACCTGTTAGCCTCACATCAGTAGTTGGGAAAATGCTGGAATCTATTATAAAGGATGCAATAACTGGGCACTTAGTAAGATTGGGCAGAGTCAACATGGATTTATGAAAGGGAAATCCTGTTTTGCAAACCTATTGGAGTTCTTTGAGGATGTAACTAGTGGAGTAGACAAAGGGGAACCGGTAGATGTGCTGTATCTGGATTTTCAGAAGGCCTTCGATAAGGTCCCACACAAGAGGTTGGTGAACAAAATTAGGGCACATGGAATTGGGGGTAATATACATGCATGGATTGAGAATTGGTTAACAGACAGAAAACAAAGAGTAGGGATAAACGGGTCTTTTTCAGAATAGCAGGCTGTGACTAGGATCGGTGCTTGGGTCCCAGCTAGTCACAATCTATATCAATGATTTGGATGAGGGGACTAAATGTAACATTTCCAAATTTGCTGATGATACAAAGCTAGGTGGCAGTGTCAGTTGCGAAGAGGATGTGAAGAGGCTTCAAGGGGATCTCGACAGGCTCAGTGAGTGGGCGAGAACATGGCAAATGGAATATTATGTGGATAAATGTGAAGTTATCCACTTTGGTAGAAAAAACAGAAAGGCAGAGTATTTCCTAAATGGTGAAAGATTGGGGAATGCAGATGCTCAAAGGGACCTGGGTGTCCTTGCACATGAGTCACTGAAAGTGAATGTGCAGGTGCAGCAAGCCATTAGGAAGGCAAATGGTATGCTCGCCTTCATTACAAGAGGATTTGAGTACAGGAATAAAGAAGTCTTACTCCAATTATATAGGGCCTTGGTGAGACCACACCTGGAGTACTGTGTACAATGTTGGTCTCCTTACCTAAGGAAGGATATACTTGCCATCGAGGGAGTGCAACGAAGGTTCAGGAGATTGATTCCTGGGATGGCGGGACTGTCGTATGAGAAGAGATTGAGTAAACTAGGCCTGTATTCTCTTGAATTCAGAAGAATGAGAGGGGATCTCATTGAAGCATACAAAATTATTACAGGGCTTGATAGGGTGGATGCTGGGAGAATGTTTCCCTTGGCTGGGGAGTCTAGAACCAGGGGCCACAGCCTCAGGATAAAGGGTAGGCCATTCAGGACTGAGATGAGAAGAAATTTCTTCACACAGAGGGTGGTGAATCTTTGGAATTCTCTACCCCAGAGGGCTGTGGAGGCTCAGTCATTGGGTATATTCAAAACAGAAGTCGATAGATTTCTGACTAGTAAAGGCATCAAGGGATATGGCGATAGGGCCGGTGAATGGAGTTGAGGCAGAAGATCATCCATGATCTCATTGAATGGCGGAGCAGGCTCGAAGGGCCAAATGGCCTACTCCTGCTCCTATTTCTTATATTCTTATGTTCTTAATTAAGCATTTAAAATAAAAATTTAATTTTTTGAAAAAAAAATTTAAACATTTTAATCCGGGCCAAAATTTACCTAAACTAATTTTAAATGTTTTTGTATGTTTTAATAATTTTTAAAATTTTAATTTAACATTTATTTGAACAATTATGCTGGTAAAAGCAGGCCTTATGCCTGCTCTTACCAGGTGTAAGGGTTTCGTGGGCATTTGCTGGGAAGTATAGCCCAACTCTGCGCCAGCGAAAGTGTTTTGGGGGCGCATGCGGACGATCTGTCAAGGATCGCAAGTTCCGGGTTTTCGGGCATGCGCAGCGTATGTGGAATCCCAGAACTTGCGGGGCCTTTCACAAGGCTTCCGATGGCGTACGCCGCCATTGGCACCGTAATTTCAGGCCCAATAAGATGATGATACTAGCTCCGAGCTTTGGGAAGTACTCCAGATTTGCTGTGCCCTACTCTTCCGCTGCTAATGTGTCCTATGATATCCAGTGTGGCTTCCTCAAATGGAATCAAAGGCTTGTAATGCCTGTAACCTCTTTTAGTTCTGCTCCACTCCCTTTTATTATGAGTCATCAGGAATTTTACTGCAGCAACCCCTGACCTGTTCTCCCCTGTGAAATTGCAGTGGTTTAAATGTTCCATAGGTCATTTTACTACTTCTCTGTCTGTCAATCAGTTTTGATGCTCTATTGATCAGCCTGTTGTCAGTCAATAGAGCACATGATTTACCCTTCAGCTAAAAACAGCAATATTGTGGTTTAACAGGCAGGAGAAAATTCTTCCAAAAACTTTCAGTAATCCAAGGTTAATCCAGGAATAGCACATCAGCAGCAATTTCTACACCAATATTCCTAATTGTTTAAATCATCGACATATTGTACTTAAGCTCAACAAAGCAGTGAAGGAAATCACAAAGTAAAATTGCTCCATTACGAGATTTTTCTCACATTCTCCACAATACTGGAGGTACAGGGGTAAATTTTTCAAGTAAGCACCAGTATTGGCATCAATGTTGGAATTACACTGTGCAGTTATTGTTGTCTTCTGGGTAAACAATTGGTACACCAGTACATAATAACCGTAACTGCATAATGTGATTCATACTATATGAAGCTCTTCGGAACCGTTCTGAGAGATGCACTTTGGAAGGAAGAATGAGGAGAAGCATTATAAACCAAATGGTACAATTTTAAAGAGGGCGCAGGAACAGAAGTTCACATACACAAATCTTTGGAGGTGGTAGAACAAGTTGATCAGTCTGTTAAAAAAGTATATGGGATTTTGGGCTTTCTAAACAGAAGCATAGAGTACAAAAGCAAGGAAGTTATGCTAAACCTTTATAAATCACTGATTAGGCTTCAGCTGGAGTACTGTGTCCAATTCTGGGCACCACACTTTAGGAAGAATGTCAAGGCCTGGGAGAGCGCGCAGAGGAGATTTACTAGAAAGCTGAGGGTCTTCAGTTATGAGGAAACACTAGAGAAGCTAGGAATGTTCTCTTTAGAGCAGAAGTGTCAAGAATATTTACATTTTCTAACTATTAAAAGCACATAACATAATCAGATGATGACACATTACCTGAGTATGTCTCTCTGTCTCTCTCTCTCTCAGATATCTCGATGTCTTCCCCCCATGTCACTGATATCAGTCATTTCTAACCATCAACAAAGCACAGGTGATAATCAAATGATTATTCATTCCCAGTATGTGGGTGCCACTGGAAGGCCACCATTTATTGTCCATCTCTAGTTGCTCTGAGAAGGTATGGGTGGGTCTTCTTCTTGAACCGCTGCAGTCCATGTGGTGAAGGTGCCCCCACAATGCTGTTAGGTAGGGAGTTCTAGGATATTGACACAGCAACGATGAATTAATCATGATGTATGTCCAAGTCAGGATGGTATGTGACTTGGAGGGGAAATTGAAGGTTTCCATGCATCTGCTGCCCTTGCCCTTCTAGGTGGTGGAGGTCACGGGTTTGGGAGGTGCTGCTGAAGCGGTTTTGATGATTTGTTCCACTGAATCCTGGAAATAGTACACACTGCAGCCATGGTATACAGATGGTGAAGGGAATGGATGTTTAGACCAGTGGATAAGGTGCCATGCAAGCTGGCTGCTTTGTTCTGGATGGTGTAAAGCTTCTTGAGTGTTGTTGTAGCCACACCCATCCAGGCAAGTGGAGAGTATTCCATCACACTCTTGACCTATGTTTTGTAGGTGGTGGAGAGCCTTTGGGGAGTCAGGAGGCGAGTCACTCACCACAGAATACCCAGCCTCTGACTTCCTCCAATAGCTATGGCATTTATGTGGCTGGTCCAGTTCTATTGGGACCATGGGAGTGTCATTTATGGAATACAACTGATCAGCAAACTGTTATGCTAGATTGTCATCCTTAATTGTAACCTTCTTTAACTGCAGTGTCAGGAAAATCTTCACAAGCGTTTACCTTTTTTGGAAGGTTTTACCAGTAGTTATTGACTTTCCTCAGGAGATTAAATAAATTGGGACAGTATCATTGGAAGAAGCAGGCTCCACAGTCCAAAAAACATTTTATTGTTCTATATGTTCTTATTATATTCTTATGTTCCTTTAAAATGAACCTATTGGCTCTGTGTGAGACCGGTATCTGCTTAGAACAAAGTGCAGCAACAATGTTGAGCTGTACTGTCAGCTTTCAATTTCTTTCTGGTTTCCTGGCAATGCAGAGCTCTCAACTCTATTGTTCTCTGGTCCAAATGCCAAATAATGCCAAGTCATTGAACAGCTGATGGCTGTTTACTAGCATTAAAAATGTTTAAATTGAAGTTGGACTGTTTAAGGCTCACTTTGCACCAGTAGCTGGGACGAAGCCATGTGGGCGATTTTCTTGAACTTATCAGAATTTGATTCCTTCAACTTTACACCCAAGTTACAAAGTTACAAAATGAACTTTCATCAACACAAAGCTGGAACCTCTTTGCACTTGCACAAAATATAGTAAAACTAACTTGTTAATTATACAACATATTTCTTCCCTGCAAGCTCGTACATAGGGATGTATAGGACCAGATAATGAACATTTTGGTCTTCTGGCTGTCCCCAGAGTTCAATAACAGTGCACTGTATAATACATATAAATTAACTTGGTTGGGGAGCGGTCTATCCAAAGGTTACTTCTACAAGACACAAACAGTTGTGCAGATTTGCTCTGACTTTTCATTCTATCTTCATAGTAATCGTGAGCTTTCATCACATTCATAAGAATAGAAAAGAAATTTGCAAATTTTTTTCGGTCAAATGAAATGTTTGAGCCAGTTTAAGAATTGCCTAGTTTTGTACCAGATGAGATAGGGCTGATCAGTGACCATGGAGTGAAACTCACTCACCCTCCTAACTGAAACTAGTGCCATAAGAATGGCAATTTTCTGCATGAAGAATCTCATCTCAATTGCACCCCTGAGTTCAAAGGACAGATATATACACATTAATGCAAGCCACATTCAAACCCTATTTATAGCACAGCAGCTTTCAAAGTACTGACATACAAGAAAGTTCACCCTCTTTACAGTGCATATACAATTATAAGGTTTTTTTTTAAGATATATAAAGTAGTCTATTAAGATGTAACAACAGGTTAATTAGCAATTGTTAAGCATGCCCATTTAGTAGTGGAGCTTAATTCATAAAAAAACATAATCAAATGCTAAGTTTCCCTGGATCTAAATTTATGTTAAACTGTTTTAATGCTGACAAAGCTGATGCTACCTCAGCTTTCTGCTGAGGCTAACTGGAATCAAACAGGTTCTGTGCTTTTTGTTCAGCAGCTTCTTCAAGACCATCAATATATTCTTTACAGTATCATATCATTATAGCTTAGAAATTATTGCTGTTGATATCAACAGATGAACACTTAAGCCCCAATTTTAACCCAGCCCGGGTGTTACCCACTGATTTCTGGCAGTGTTCCCGCACCCCTGCCATTTAACTGCTGGGATTCAGGCAGCTTGGAGGCCGCCCGCCACAGGCAGCTGGGGGCCTAATTAAAATGTGATGTAATCGGGGCCAAGCCACAATTTTAACTTCAATCATGGAGACCCACACAGCGCCAAAACTGCCAGTTAAACCTGGTGTGAAGCAGCTGCATAGCTATAAGGTCCAAGGTAAATTAAATTATTTAATTTTTGGAAGGATTCCTTGGGGGCCAGGAGGAGCAGGAGTGCCTCTCCAAGCCCCGCAAGGAATCCTTGCGCCTCCCCTGCCGCAATCTTGTCTCTCCCTCCCCCATCCAGCATTGGTTCTGCACCCCTCACCCACTCCCTTCCCTCCCCTCCCCCAGCACTATGCCGGGGACCATTCTACCCACACCTGACACCCACCCCACTTCCCAGTCGGCTGGCCTTGATATCGGCTATGGGCTGGAGGCAGATGTTCAATATTAAAATGAGGCCAGGAGTGAAAATGGCCCTGGCCTCACACCGACAAGTCCGTGGGGTCTCCTAAGCACCCTGCCTGCACCAAACCCACGTCAAGTGGGGCTTTACTGCATTCCTCTGTTCACTATGTTAGCTGAGGCACCTGCATTAAATTAGCAGTTAGAGGAGTGTCACAAGACTGTGTTAAGCATACTGCCTGCAGTGATTCTTATGTTTACATCTAGTAACAGTTATGCAAAGCAAGAAAGAATTATGAGAGAATTAAGTAAAGAGAAGAGCAGGCTCAGGGAAAAGGGAGAGAGAAACTCATTGGGCTACATCTGGAATTATACCTCAGGATGTGTTGTGAGTTGTTAACCAAGATCGAAAAGGACAATATATAAGATGGTTCTTTTGCCTTCGCTGGCTTTGCAATCATCTCATTGTGACATGTAGGACTTAGGCTTTCACAATCTATATATGTTATACAAATTCTGAAAGCAAATAGAGAGAAGTTAGTAATTAACCTTCAACTTAAGTGGCAACTGGCTCCTAAGTGCAATGTTCTGAAGAAAGAAAAGTAATAAGATGTGATGTTATTTCTGTAATCTATTGTGTGGTTGGGTAAGTTTTCTGGAATCCTATGTTTGTTTGCAGAAACACAAATCTTAAAGGAAGAAGTGATGCAAGGGACTTTTTAGTTTGAAAGAGTTAAAAACATTAAACATGTACAAGACAGGACAATATTACGTGAAGTAGATGCTAAGGGGGAAAAATTGGGTATCGCCCATTTTGGAGCGCTAATATTGGCCGGGCACAAAATTTAGCGCCGGGAGCGAATTATCGCCTCCGACTGCAAAATTCGCCTCTATCGCCCCTGGAGGTGATTTGAGCGCTAAATCAGGTGCTACACACCTCTCTTAAGGCTCAAACGTCAGGGAGCGAGGCGTTACCTCAGAACCCTACCGAAACTCAGGCGGTCAGTTACCATGGAAGCCAGACAGACTGGCGCCGTCCAGTTCTTAAAGGGGAGGGGCCATCTTGCTGGCCAGCCACACCCTGCTCATTGCAGCCTTGAATCTCGGCCTGGAGAGACCTCAAAAGCAATTGTGTTGGAACCACTAATGGATAGGCCCAGGGAAAGAGTTCAGCGCTTAGGAACCTCAAAAGTGGTGCTGAGGGCCAAAACTCCTTAGGACAGCGTTGAATCTTTCCAGACGTCTCTCTCCCTCTCAACCTGCGTGTACCAAAAATTTTGCCCCTTACCGACTTGAAAACATTCCCCTCTACCTATCGTTCCTAGCGGCAGGCGCTAAGACTCAATATCTGGTCCGGGGCGTTGCATGCTCGATTGACGTCACAATCTGCAGGTGCAGGAGATTGTGGCAGTAGTGTTTAGCGCCGCCACAAAACAACTGGTCAATTTTGTGAGTGGCACTAAAATTGCCGCGCTCGGGCGCTAAGTTCCTAGCGCCCCGTTGGCCCCCCCCCCCCCCCGGAGGAACTAACCAACCAAATTTTTCCCCCTAAGCCTATAAGAAACAAATGCTTTCAAAATGGCTCAGCAATATTTAAAATTTCACCTTGGAAAGGGGTATTAATTATTCTTAATAAATTCTTAAATAGGTCTTAATTTCCTCAGTCATCTATGGGACAATGCAAGGAACTAAGTGGTGACAAGATCATGAAACAAACAATACCCTGATTAATACTTGATCCACAACTTTTAAGGATTACCAAGGAAATACGGTACTGGGTAAAGTGTCACACTAGCAATATGAGAAAGAGCAAGAGAAAATGTGGCAATCGGGCAGATGGTGGTCACGATTTGCAGCTTCTTCTGATTATATTTTTGCAACCAATATTGTAGATACTGGCAGGAAAGCAAAGTCTGAAAGTACGTTTCACAACGTGGCCCAAAATCAGCTTTTTGTAATCTATGCCATTTACAGTAGTAAATGTGGGCTATTGGCTCCTATTGAATCAGATTTCAATCCATATGTAGAAGTTTTGAGAAAGCTTAATCTTCCAAGTTCATTTCATAAATCTGCATACGGACCCTCTTGTTAAGAAGATAATACCCTGATAGAACTGAGTTTGAGAATTTCATCTCATAGGATTTGTAAGTGTGACGCAAACTTAGGGACACAACACAGCGGGAGCCTCTCTATTCCTATTGTTACAGACTTCCTAAGTGGTAGGTTCTCTTGATGATAAAGGAGTCCATTACCATTGGTGATAGATGTTGAGCATTTAGTCTCTCCCGTTCTATAGCTAAGCCATTAATTAAAGACTGGCTGTGCGGTTGGCAACATCCTTCTTCTCGAGTGGAACCTCCTTTTGTGAAAGAGGCAAGCTTTGAACTACCAGAAGTGAGAGGAGATCTGAGAACCAAAGTTTTCATAGCCAGTATAGAATAATTAATATCTGATTTATTTCCTTACATTTCTGATGATTCTAGGAATCATAGGGAAAAGAAACTTCCCAGCCCACACCTGTCAAGTTTGGTCACGTTTTAAGTAGCAAGACTTGATCCGGAGGCAGAAAGCTTTCAGCTGTGCATTTTTCGTGTGTGGTAAAAGATCTTTCGAGTTCGCTCTGGATACTCGAATATTCACATGCGGGCCGGAATTTTACTTTTCTGACATGCTGGCAGCGGGGGAGTCCTGGATCGTGTGGGGAACCCGGAAATTTAAGCGGCGTGTTTTGCAGTGGCCTTTTAACGAAGTCACTGCATTTGCATCGGACTTCCGGGTTTCCCGACCAGTTAACGGGAGCGGGCGTGATGATGTCACGCATGGGTCCAATTCAGCTCAGGTATTTAAAGGAGCAATGCAAAGATGACAGTTTAAGGTTAGTGGAGGTTGGAGAGACATTGGTGGGAGAGAAAGTGGTTTGTTTGTAGAGAGATCTGTTTGCTTGCAGAGAGATTGGTTTTGTTGCAAAAGAAAAAGTGCAGTCTCAGCGTCCAAAAGCTGCCCCTAGATTTAGTGATGCCTCACTGGAATTCCTGCTGCAAGGAGTTAGGGCCCGCAGGGAAGTCCTAGTCCCTGCTGATGGGAGGAAGAGGCAAGCCGCAGACACCAAGAAGGCATGGCTGGCGATGGCGTCAGAAGTGAGCAACAGGAGTGTGGTAGCGAGGTCCTGGATACAGTGCAGGAAGTGCAGGATTTATTGACCTCATGAGGTCAAGAAAGGCGAGTACAATGCCACATTCAACTACATCCTGATCTGCGTGTCACCCCAACCCCCTCACTCTGCCTTCCCAAGCCTACTCCATCTCCAACATGACTGACATGATGTTGCAGGCCATGGCTATGATGTGTTCGTCCATGGAAAGGATGGCCATCTGCATGGAGCATCAAACGCGGCATTCAGACGAGTGCATGTTTGGTAACATAGAAGATAGGAGCAGGCCATTCAGCCCCTTGAGTCTGCTCCGCCATTCAATGAGATCATGGCTGATCATCCAAATTCAGTACCCTGTCCCTGCCTTCTCTCCATATCCCTTGATCCCTTTAGCTTTAAGAAATATATCTAACTCCTTCTTGAATATATTTAATGAATTGGCCCTTTACTGCCTTCTGTGGTAGAGAATTCCACAGGTTCACCACTCTCTGGGTGAAGAAATTCCTCCTCATCTCAGTCCTAAATGGCTTACCCCTTATCCTTAGACTGTGACCCCTGGTTCTGGACTCCCCGGCCATTGGGAACATCCTTCCTGCATCTAGTCTGTCTAGTCCTGTTAGAATTTTATAAGTTTCAATGAGATCCCCTCTCATTCTTCTAAACTCCAGCGAGTATAAGCCCAATCGACCCAATCTCTCCTCATACGTCATTCCTGCCATCCCAGGTATCAGCCTGGTGAATCTTCGCTGCACTCCCTCCATGGCAAGAACATCCTTCCTCAGATAAGGCGACCAAAACTGCACACAATACTCAAGGTGTGGTCTCACCAAGGCCCTGTACAACTGCAGCAAGACATCCTTGTTCCTGTACTCAAACCCTTTCGCTACGAAGGCCAACATACCATTTGCCTTCTTCACCGCCTGCTGCACCTGCATGCTTACCTTCAGCGACTGGTGCACAAGGACACCCAGGTCTCGTTGCACTTCCCCTTCTCCCAATCTATTGCCATTCAGATAATAATCTGCCTTCCTGTTTTTGACACTAAAGTGGATAACCTCGCATTTATCCACATTATATTGCATCTGCCATGCTTCTGCCCAATCACCCAACCTGTCCAAATCATACTGGAGTTTCTCGGCATCCTCCTCACGGCACACACTCCCACCCAGCTTTGTGTCGTCTGCAAACTTGGAGATATTACATCCAATTCCCTCGTCTAGATCATTAATATATATTGTGAATAGCTGGGGTCCTAGGACCGATCCCTGCGATACCCCACTAGTCACTGCCTGCCACTCGGAAAAAGACCCATTTATTCCAACTCTTTGCTTTCTGTTTGCCAACCAGTTCTCTATCCAAGTCAATACCTTGCCCCCAATCCCATGTGCCTTAACTTTACACGCTAATCTCTTATGCGGGACCTTATCGAAAGCCTTCTGAAAGTCTAAATACACCACATCCACTGGTTCTCCCTTATCTATTTTACCAGTTACATCCTCAAAAAATTCCAGTAGATTAGTCAAGCACGATTTACCTTTTGTAAATCCATGTTGACTTTGTCCGATCCTGTCACTGTTTTCCAAGTGCTTTGATATTACATCTTTTATAATGGACTCTAGCATTTTCCCCACCACCGATGTCAGGCTTACCGGTCTATAATTCCCCGTTTTCTCTCTACCACCTTTTTTGAATAGTGGGGTAACATTAGCTACCCTCCATGGGTACTGTTCCAGAGTCTATAGAATTTTGGAAGATGACCAGCAATGCATCTACTATTTCTAGGGCCACTTCCTTAAGTACCCTAGGATGTAGATTATCAGGCCCTGGGGATTTATCGGCCTTCAATCCCGTCAATTTCCCTAACACTATTTCCCTACAAATACTGATTTCTTTCAGTTCCTCCCTCTCATTAGACCCTATGTTCCTCGACATCTCTGGGAGGTTATTTGTGTCCTCCTTTGTGAAGACAGAACCAAAGTATGTATTTAATTGATCTGCCATTTCTTTGTTCCCCATTATAAATTCCCCTGATTCTGACTGCAAGGGACCTACGCTTGACTTCACCAATCTTTTTCTCTTCACATATCTATAAAAGCTTTTACAGTCAGTTTTTATGTTCCCTGCAAGCTTACGCTCATACTCTATTTTCCCCCTCTTAATTAATCCCTTTGTCCTTCTTTGCTGAATCCTATACTGCTCCCAATCCTCAGGTTTTCTGCTTTTTCTGGCCAATTTATATGTCCTCTCCTTGGATCTTATGCTATCCCTAATTTCTTTTGTTAGCCATGGTTGAGTCACCTTTTTTGTTTTATTTTTATGCCAAACTGGGATGAACAGTAGTTCATTCATGCGATCTTTGAATGTTTGCCATTGCCTATCCACCGTCAACCCTTTGAGTGACATTCCCCAATCAATCCTATCCAACTCGCGCCTCATACCATCGTAGTTTCCTTTATTTAAATTCAGGACCCTAGTCTCTTAGTCAACTACTTCACTCTCCATCTTAATGAAGAATTCTATCATATTATGATCGCTCCGACCCAAGGGGCCTCGCACACCAAGATTGCTAATTAATCCTTTCTCATTACATAATACCCAGTCTAAGATGGCCTGATCTCTAGTTGGTTCCTCGACATATTGGTCCAGGAAACCATCCCGTATACACTCCAGGAATTCCTCCTCCACAGTATTGTTACTAATTTGGTTAGCCCAATCTATATGTAGATTAAAGTCGCCCATGATAACTGCTGTGCTCTTATTACACGCTTCTCTAATTTCCCTTTTAATGCCATCCTCAACCTCCGTATTACTGTTTGGGGGTCTATACACCACTCCCACTAGCGTTTTCTGCCCCTTGGTATTTCTCAGTTCTACCCATACAGATTCCACATCATCAGAGCTAATATCCTTCCTTACAATTGTGTTAATCCCCTCTTTAACCAGCAATGCTACCCCACCTCCTTTTCCTTTTTGCCTATCTTTCCTGAATATTGAATACCCCTGTATGTTGAGTTCCCAGCCTTGGTCACCCTGGAGCCATGTTTCCGTACTCCCAATTATATCATATTCGTTTACCTCTATTTGCGCAGCTAATTCATCCACCTTATTACGAATGCTCCTCGCATTAAGACACAAAGCCTTCAGGCTTGTTTTTTTAACGCTCTTAGACCTTTTAGGTGTTACCACAGCTTGCACACTCTGAATGCCACCTTAACAAGAATGGATAGAAACCTAGATTTGGCCATTCATCGCCCCACTGATGTGCAGCAAAGTGCTCTCAAGCTCTTTGCTAGCAAGGAAGTAAGGGTGGGCCATGAGCGGGATGATGGTGAAAGGGGACATGGAAGTGGGGACTCTGCTAAAAGTGCTTCCACTTCTCCCCCGTTGGCTCGCCCTCGGTCAGAGCCCCACATGCTGCCTCGTGTCCCGATGGCTGAATCTGTCCCTGCACAGGTACAGGAGGAGCAATCTTTGGCAGGGCCCTCACGGGCTCTAAAACCCAGAGGACTTCGGCCAAAAGCATCTCAGCAGTCAGAGAAGGGAAGTGAGCACAACGTAGAAGTGGTAGGAAGAGGAAGGTGAAAGAATTCTAGATACACAAGGGTATTCACATGGGTGTGTTAGGCAATGTTGCACTGTTAAGGTTATGTTATTTGGAGGCACATAAAATTATTTCTTTGCACCACTTTCCCGTCTTGCCCATTTTTGCCTGATGCCTGGCAAGTGGCCTCGTCACGTGTAATGAATGGTAAGACATGACTTAACTGCGAGCAATGGGTGTGTGAGACAGGAATGGTTTGGTCATTTTAGGACTGCTTTGTGGCTGGGGGGAGAAAGTTGGTTCAGCATCTGGGTGCCAGATCATGACTAAACAATTGTGAGTAACTAAATTGTGCCATTATGAGGCCATCCCGGGCATCCCAGGCAGCAATGTGTGCTGCTGCTGGTGCCATGTCCACATCATGTTCCTCCTCCTCTGAAGAGGCTCTGCGTCTTGCTCCTTCAGCAGCTCCAATCCTCGCTGCTGCAAATGTTGTGCAAAGTGCAGCATACCACGATCATTCTGGAGACCCTGGCTGGTGCGTATTGAAGGGCTCCTCCACATCTGTCCAGCACATCTTCAGCATCCCCGATTGCTTGCTCCATTACACATCTTGTCGTCATTTGGTTTTGATTGTAGCGCTCTTCGGCCTCATTGCTTGGCCTCCTCAAGGGTTTCATCAGCCATGTCTTCAGTGGATATCCCTTGTCTCCAAGCAGCCAGCCGGTAAGTCTGGTCGGAAGTGGAAGAGCTGAGCGAGGGTCGACTGGCGCAGGACGAATGAATCATGACAGCTCCCTGGGAATCTGGCACACACCTGCATGATGATCTTTTTGTGGTTGCAGACGAGCTGCACATTGATGGAGTGGAATCCCTTACTGTTCACGAACACTCCTGGGTGATCTGGGGTGCTGTTATGGCCACATGTGTGCAGTCGATGATGCCCTGCACCTGTAGGAAGCCAACCAGAGCTGCAAAGCCGAGCGCCCGCTCATTCTACTGGCTTAATCGGTGGCAAAGTGTACATAACTGCCTGCCCTGGCAAACATGGCATCGGTCACCTGGGTGATGCATTTGTGGGCAACCGACTGCAAAGTCCTGCAAATCCCTGAGGCAAAGAAGTTGAGGGCAGTGGTGACTTTGACAGCCACTGGTAACGCATGTCCACCAGGTCCACTTGGCAGCAGGCCTTCTTCCAGCAGGCTACAAATGTCTGCCACTACCTGACGGCATAGCCCGAGCCATCTGAGGCACTGGTGTTCAGTCATGTCCAGGAAGCTGATCCTCTGCCTATATACCCTGTGTTGGGGGTATCACCTCCTGCGAGGTGCAGCCCTGTGCTCATCCCCTCTCTCTTGTGGAGCGGCAGGTTGGCGAGGAGAAGGCTGCTGCTGCTCCTCATCTTGGTCCTCATCTGAGGTCCAAGGTGAAAGAGCATAACCGGCACTCATGCTGATCTGATATATGACAGATGTAAAGTGGAGATCAGATAAACAATCCTCCAATGTAGTGAGCGTGACCTCCAAAGAAATCACCTGCAAACTCCTGAAAGCAAACTCTCAGAACAAGTGATGTGTGCAAAAGCCTTTCCCTTAGGCAAGGAAGCAGGTGTGAGGTCTCAGTATTTATGGGATTTTTTGACTGTCATTTGTTCAGCACCCTCAATTGCTGCTCTGCTCTCTCCTTGCTTTCAACTGGAGAGGTTCAGGAAGCCCAGGAATCCCATGGACACCCGGTAAAAGTTCAAACCACAGGTAAAAATAGGCTTTTTTATTGCCTCTTAACTAGCTGTTAATTGTTTTAAATAGCTAACCCGCCTCTCCCGAGGGGGTTTCTCATTCGCTCCGAACGCGCTCGAGTTAAATGCAGAAGCCGGCGGGTTGAAGCTGGCTTCCCGACGCGCTGTCAATTTCAGCACTTTTAACCCGCTCTCAAACCCACTCACACTTTGATGTTAAAATTTCAGCCGCAGTGTCCACTCATGGGGCCAAAGTATCATTACACTAAAGTCTGCCACAATGCTGTGACTTCTTGCAGTGTTGAGCTGCTAAGGATACTTTGTGTTTCCTGCACCTGTACAAATCCTGACCCCAATTAACATATTACCTAAAGTGAGAAGTCGCACAACACCAGGTTATAGTCCAACAGCTTTATTTGAAATCACAAGCTTTCGGAGCGCTGCTCCTTCGTCAGGTGAAGTGAAGAAATACAAATGGGCACAGCATATATAGACAGAGAACAATGCCTGTGCAGAGAACAATGCCAGACGACTACAGTTAATCTTTCTAACTGCCCTTTATCACACCTCGGCAGAGAGACAATCACGGCAATCAAATCCAACCAGGTCAGTCAGGAAGACATTACATCAAAGACGATAGCAAAATACAACAAAGACAATGAGGTGGGGTCACAAGGGGTCTAATGTGGCAGATGCTGCAGTCTGTATGGAAAACCAAAAACTTTAAACTTTTTTTTACTGGAAATCGTAGCAGATCCGGCCGCATCTGTGAACAAGCCAACGACGACTCGAGTCTGGATGACTCTACGTCAGGTGGGGTTACATGTAGCGTGACATGAACCCAAGATCCCGGTTGAGGCCGTCCTCATGGGTGCGGAACTTAGCTATCAGTTTCTGCTCGATGATTTTGCGTTGTCGTGTGTCTCGAAGGCCGCCTTGGAGAACGCTTACCCGAAGATCGGAGGCTGAATGTCCGATCTTCGGGTAAGCGTTCTCCAAGGCGGCCTTCGAGACACACGACAACGCAAAATCATCGAGCAGAAACTGATAGCCAAGTTCCGCACCCATGAGGACGGCCTCAACCGGGATCTTGGGTTCATGTCACGCTACATGTAACCCCACCTGACGTAGAGTCATCCAGACTCGAGTCGTCGTTGGCCTGTTCACAGATGCAGCCGGACCTGCTGCGATTTCCAGTAAAAAAAGTAAAAAGTTTAAAGTTTTTGGTTTTCCATACAGACTGCAGCATCTGCCACATTAGACCCCTTGTGACCCCACCTCATTGTCTTTGTTGTATTTTGCTATCGTCTTTGATGTAATGTCTTCCTGACTGACCTGGTTGGATTTGATTGCCGTGATTGTCTCTCTGCCGAGGTGTGATAAAGGGCAGTTAGAAAGATTAACTGTAGTCGTCTGGCATTGTTCTCTGCACAGGCATTGTTCTCTGTCTATATATGCTGTGCCCATTTGTATTTCTTCACTTCACCTGACGAAGGAGCAGCGCTCCGAAAGCTTGTGATTTCAAATAAAGCTGTTGGACTATAACCTGGTGTTGTGCGACTTCTCACTTTTGTCCACCCCAGTCCAACACCGGCATCTCCGCATCATGAACATATTACCTGATAATGCAAAGTCAGCTTATCAGCATATACAAAGGGTCAGCCAAACGGTGTTCTATTGCAGGAAGCCCTGAAGTGGCCACATTCTCCAAGGTAATTTGCAACTTGGTCAGACATTGATGCTGGGCTGCACAGATGTGGGTTGTGGACTCCTCTATAGACAACCCCAAACTATACAGGCTGTGTAGCTCAGTCTAAAATGATTGGATGAAATGCTGATGTTGAGTTACCAATGCATATTTCTAAGAAGGTCGAAATACCTTCACAGTATTGTACTTCACAGACTTTATGTTAGAATGGAAAAACAATCTCCGTGAAATTTTGTGGAAATAAATGTGTACTGTACGTAACTGTCATGCAATGACAACCATTACTTTCTTTCTTTCAGCTGAGGTTATTTCAAAGTGAATATTCAACTCAAAGCACTATAAATGCACTTGTGTTCAAGATTCTTGATGTTTCAGTGCTTGAACTCATGGAACAACCTATAAATAATTCACAGTTGTCAAAAGATGGCAAGTTGCATGATTCATTTCAGAATTGTTGCTTTAAAAGGAAACAAAATGTAGCAGGTCAACCAGCACACAACGTCCATGTAGACTATTGTTCTACGCTATAATAGTACAATTCTAGTAAGTCTTTGAAAGAAAGAATAATCTAAATGCATCTCTGATGACAGAAGACAATTGTCAGTTTAAGATAGGATCAGGAGCAGGCCATTCAGTTCCTCGAGCCTGCTCCACCATTCAATTAGAGCATGGCTGATCTGCATCGCCACATGCCTTGATACCCTTACCTAACAAAAATCTATCTCAGTCTTGAAAGCTCCTATTGTCCCAGCATCCACAGCCTTTTTGGGGGGCAGGAGGGGGGAAAGCGTTCCAGATTTCTACCAATCTTTGTGTGAAAAAGTGCTTCCTGATTTCCCTCCTAAATGGCCGCGCTCTAATTTTAAGATTATGTCCCCTCATTCTTGATTGCCCCACCAGAGGAAATAGTTTCTGTCTCTACCCTATCGAATGCTTTTAACTTTTTAAACACCTCGATCAGATCACCCCTCAACCTTCTAGAACAAAGTAAAATTAAAATGCTGATCTCCAGTGGCACTGCTTACAAACAAAAAATATTTTCTTCTGAATTGAGTAAACCTCAGCATCCAACACTTTTGACTCACTCCGCTCATAAATTGAGTCTTTGGCATGCCCATGATCAGACTATCAAAGTAGTTCTAAATTAGATATTGAATGTTTTACTGTTTACAGATATTAAACTACTTAACTAACATTTCAGTTGTAACTTTAAAATGGTTAGTTATTATAACTTGCATAAATTTTAAGTAAGGATTTACCAGGATAATTGTTCCTTCTGCCAGCATGTTCAGCAAAATGCTTGCATCAGAAGGAGTGGAGCGAATGCATAAAGAATGAGATGAGAATGAGAGCCTATTTCTGCAGATCCATTTCTAGATAATCTCACATAAGGAACATCCACATTCCAACTATCTGACATCACATTCTGAATTCCAGTAAGACAGTAGGCAACACGTATAATCTAGTGACAACAGCACCACATTTGAAGTAAATTAAGACCTAGAGATTGGAATGAGTTCTCTACTTGTTAGTCCATGGACTTTCCAATACTTGTTCATTCAGAAAGGCGTCGGTTGGCAGAGGAAATGGTCTGAGAAATATTGTAGCACCAATTATATAGATCAGAGCTCCAACAGGAATGATGGGCCAGATAGGTCTGTGGTTCACAGAAATTATAGAAAATACAGCATAGGAGGAAGACAGTGAGCACATCATACCTGCACCAATTGGGTGTAAACACCTATGGCAAAAGCAATTTGACGATATACATACATTCCATAAGATGAGAGAGATGGCAATACAATTTGTAAGTTGAAATGCATGTCTCTCTTGAGAAAACAATTTCAGGCCAGTTGTTGGCACTTGACCGATCTTTGCCTTGTGGAATAGTGGAGTGCTTTTGGAGGATCATTGAGTAAGAAGGTTCAATTGTGACAGTGTCATGAAGAGTATAGCATCCGAAGCCACAAATTTAGCTGCTGCCAGAACCTTACAGCTAAGTATTCACATCTGAAGCCAAATTTTTTCCAGCAAGAACACACTTGGACCCAAATGAGAAAATTATCCTTTTGAACTGAGGAACTCCCATTCAAAGTGAAATAGATAGCTTTCCACATGGTTGTTCTTACCTACATGCCTAATTCAATTTGTGCACAAATTTTTCTTTTAGAAACGCAAGAATCTTCCACCTAGCAGAAACTCATCAGTGAAGAAAGGAAGAGGAACTGGCCTGAAGTCACGACGGGAGTACTGTGGTAGACACTGGATCTGTGTAGCTATTTCATGCACCCCTGTTGTTTCCTTTTTCCTATGATGCTTATGGCCCAGTGCTCAGAATGCCTTTGAGGTTTTCTGGTACTTTTTTTTAAAGCTAGAGTTCTGCAATCTGCTTCTGAGCATGTGACACAGCTTCTGCATTGGAGAACTAGCTTAAGCACAGTATGCGCACAGTAAGAGCATCGCTCAAGAATTCTCCCACTGCTATTATGGAGGCTTTGGGGCCCAAACTCCAATCCCTTAAAGGCAACATTGCTGTTTTTAATGCTAGCTTCAGAAATTAGCTTTGTAGCTGGAAACATGTCTGGCAGTAGTCGAGGGAGAAGCAAAGCACCCTGCTTGGATAAGAGAATGCAGCAAGTGTTTATTACAAGGTACCTCCTGTTTCTGGAAATGGGTGTCGGGTAAGCAAAACAATGGAGCAATAAGCTTGGCAGCAGGTGGCAGGTTCCATCAATGCAAACAGCACTGTGCAGAGGATGTGACTCCAGTGTCGGGAATGTGATGAAATACTACCACTCACCTGGATGGGTGCATTCAAAAAGGTTGACACCATCCAGTGCAGAGCAGTCTGCTTGATTGGCACCCATCCACTGTATTCAATATCCACTCCATCCACCACCATTGCACTATAGCTGCAGTAGGTATTATTTACAAGATGCATGGCAACAACTCACCAAATCTAGACTGAGAGAACCTCCCAGCTCCACAACCTCTACCACCGGGAAGGGCAAGAGCACCAAAGTCACGGAACACCATATCCTCCAAGTTTCCCTTCAAGTCATACATCACGCTGATGAACATATATCATTATTTGGTCTGAACCCTCTGGATCGTCTCCTTGAATGCCTTTCACTGCTCTGACACTGATTTACCTTCAAGTAGCTGTTTCCAGTCCACGATGGCTAAATCCCCTCTGAGCTTAGCAAAATTTGCTTTTCCCCAATTTAGAATTTTTATTCCTGGTCTATCCTTGTCCTTTTCCATAACAACTTTAAATCTAACAGAATTATGGTCACTAGCACCAAAATGCTCCCCCACTGATATGCCTTCTACCTGCCCAGCTTCATTCCCTAAAACTAAGTCCAGAACCGCCCCCTCCCTTGTTGGGCTTGCTACATACTGGCTAAAAAAAGTTCTCCTGGGTGCATTTTAGGAATTCTGCACCCTCTATACCCTTCACACTAATTTTATCCCAGTTAATACTGGGGTAGTTGAAATCCCCTACTATTACTGCCCTATAGTTTTTGCACTTCTCAGAAATCTGTCTACATATTTGTTCTTCTATCTCCCTCTTACTGTTTGGGGGTCTGTAGTACACTCCCAGCAGTGTGATCGCCCCTTTTTTGTTTTTCAGTTCAATCCATATGGCCTCGTTTGATGATCCCTCCAACATATCATCCCTCCTCACAGCTGTAATAGTTTCTTTAATCAATATCGCGACCCCCCCTCCCTTTTTACCTCACTCTCTATCCCGTCTGAAAATCCTGTAACCAGGAATGTTGAGCTGCCATACCTGCCCCTCTTTCAGCCACGTCTCTGTAATAGCTATAATATCATAGTCCCAAGTATCTACCTGTGTCCTCAGCTCATCTGCCTTGTTCGCTATACTCCTTGCATTGAAGTATATACCATTCAGTACAGGCAAACCTCCTTGTTGACTACTATCTAGCCCTTGATTCCTCTGTCCTTCCAATTTACTTTCTACGTTTTTGTTTTCCAATTCCAGTTTTTCTTCCCTCCCTATTGACTCTATACTTAGGTTCCCATCCCCCTGCCATGCTAGTTTAAACCCTCCCCAACAGCACTAGCAAACCCTCCATCGAGGATATTGGTCCCGTTCCGGTTGAGGTGCAACCCGTCTGGCTTGTCGAGGTCCCACCTCCCCCAGAAACAGTTCCAATTCCTCAGGAATCTAAAACCCTCCCTCCTACACCATCTCTCCAGCCACGCATTCATCTGCTCTATCTTCCTATTTCTGTACTCACTAGCATGTGGCACTGGTAGTAATCCGGAGATTACTACCTTTGAGGTCCTGCTTTTTAACCTCTTTCCTAGCTCCCTATACTCTGCCTGAAGGACCTCATCCCTCTTCCTACCTATGTCGTTGGTACCGATATGGACCACGACCTCTGGCTGTTCACCCTCCCCCCTCAGAATGCCCTGCAGCCATTCAATGACATCCTTGACCCTGGAACCAGGGAGGCAACATACCATCCTGGAGCCACGTCTGCAGCCGCAGAAACGCCTGTCTGCTCCCCTAACTATTGAATCCCCTATCACTATTGCTCTCCCTCTCCTCTTCCCCCCTGCCTGTGCAGCTGAGCCTTCCATGGTGCTGTGGACTTGGCTCTGGCTACACTCCCCAGAGGAACCATCGCTCTCACCAGTACTCAGCACCGAATACTGGTTGGTGAGCAAGATGGGCTCAGGGGACTTCTCCACTACCTGCCTGGTCCTCCTCTTCTGTCTGCGGTCACCCATTCCCTCTCTGCCTGCACACTCTTAAGCTGCAGGGTGACCACCTCCCGAAACGTGCTATCCACGTAGCTCTCAGCCTCGCGGATGCACAGCAGTGACTGCAGCCGCCGCTCAAGCTCCGTAACCCGGTGCTCGAGCTGCTGTAGCTGGCGACACTTCCCGCACATGTGGTCGTCCAGACCACGGGAGGTGTCCAGGACTTCCCACATGGCACAGGATGTGCATTCCACGGGTGTGAGCTGCCCTGCCATACCTCGAATTAACAGACTATTTACTAACCTAGCTGGAATAAATTTGAAAACTTTAAGAAAGCCAAGTAAAAACACCAAACATTCCCAGAAACATACCCAGAATATTGCCAAAATGTAATTGGGCTGTGCAGAAGAAACACAACTTGCTGGGCACTTTATGAGGGGTGAAAACCTGGCAGATTGGAGTTCCCACGCCAATTTGCTGCTCCCTCCACGTCCGCTGTAATTAAGCCTGAATTGCACTTCCCTGAATCGCACAATTTCTGAACTTATATTGAAATATTTTCCAAGTGAGTTTCTTACATTTCTATACATTCAATTATTATCTTTCTTTTGCCTATTTAACTTTTTATTTGCTACAAATATCAGCTTCCTTTTATATCACAAGTGCAAGCACAATTTGTGAAAGAAACCAAATTAATTACAACAGAAGTCAGTCATTCAGCCTATTGTGTTTCCTCTGGCTCTTCGCTATAAACTGCCTGGTTCAGCAGACATAAAGGCCAAGATTTTCTGCTTTGGTAGAATACCAGTGCATCTTGGGTGCAGCTGACCCGAGCCTATTTTCCCAGGTCAGGGTAACTTAAATAATGCTGATAGGTTCCCAACAGGATTCCCATCTCCACCAGGAAGCCGGCCTTAGAAAATCGTGGCAGCAGGCCCCAGGCATTTGCCACAGCATAACCAGGCTGGCTGCATCTGGGGCAGCTAACAAAAATTGATTTTTTTTTTAAACAGTGAGAGGCTGGGGAATAGGGGGTATGGGATAGGGGATATGGGATGGAGGTAGGAGATGAGGGTATGGGATAAGGGACTGGGGTATGGGATGGAGGTAGCAGATGGGGGTATGGGATAAGGGACTGGGGTATGGGATGGAGGTAGCAGATGGGAGTATGGGATTGGGGGTATGGGACAGGGGGTATGATAGCGGTATGAGCTTGGTGGTATAGGATAGGGGATCGAGGATATGTGAATGGTGGACAGGGGGTATGGAATGGAGGTAGGAGACAGGGGGTATGGGATAATGGCACAGGGGGTATGGGATTGGGGACCGAGGATGTGGGACAAGGGGATATCGGATAGGGGATAGTGGGTATGGGGCAGGGCTATGGGGAAAGAGCAGGGGAGTGGGAATAATTGGATAGCTCTTTTAAAGAGCTGGCATAGGCACAATGGGTCAAATGGCCCCCTTCTGTGTGGTATAATTCTATGATGGGATGGGGTATAGGACAGCGTAGAGTATGGGATAGGGGACAGAAGGTATGGGAAATGGAGTATGGGATAGGGGACAAGGGGCATTGGACAGGGAACAGAGGGTATGGGATAGGGCTATGGGAGAAGAGTAGGGAAGCGGGACTAATCGGATAGCTCTTTTAAAGAACCAACACAGGAACAATGGGCCGAATAGCCTCCTTCTTTGCTGTATGATTCTATTCTATTCTATTTACGGTTGGGAGTTGAATCAAATCACCCCCCTGATCAATTCAACTCCCCGTAGGGCACCATAACAGCTACCTTAATGGTTCATGCAGTAAGTAGAACAGGAAGGTCTTACATTGGATCCTGGGCTGTGCTCAGTAGCTGATCTCAGCTTGTGTAGCAGTAAGGAATAGCTTGCATTTATACAGCGCCTTAACAACAACAACAACAAACAACACCTTACATTTATATAGCACCTTTAACATAGTAAAATGTCCCAAGGCACTTCACAGCAATGAATATCAAACACAATTTGACACCAAGCCACATAAGGAGATATAAGGACAGATGTTCAAAAGCTTGGTCAAAAAGGTTGGTTTAAAGGAGAGTCTTAAAAGAGACGAGAGAGGTAAAGAAGTTTAGGGAGGGAATTCCAGAGCTTAGGGTAAAGGCACAGTCGCCAACGGTGGAGCGATTAAAATCAGGGATGGGCAAGAGGCCAGAAATGGAGGAGCGCAGAAATCTTGGAGGGTTGTAGGGCTGGAGGAGGTTAAAGAGGTAAGACTTGAGGGAATTGAAAGCAGGGATGAGAATTTGCATACATCAAGTTCCCAAACAGTAAATCAGATGAATGACTAGGTTTTAGGTGGTGCTGGTTGAGGGAAGGATGCTGAAAGAACACTTTACTCTTCTTCAAACAGTGCAATGGGATCTTTTGCATCCACCTAAACAGGCAGACAGGGCTTCGGTTAAACATCTCAGCTGACATATGGCAGATCAAATTTAATGCAGAGAAGTGTGAAGTGATGCATTTTGGTAGGAAGAATGAGGAGAGGCAATATAAACTAAATAGTACAGTTTTAAAGGGGGTGCAGGAACAGAGTGTCCTGGGGGTGTATGTACACAGATCTCAAAATGAAGGTGGCAAGACAAGTTGAGTAGGCTGTTAAAAAAGAAACTGTTTCCAGTGGCAGAAGGGTCAGTAACCAGAGGTCACAGGTTTAAGAGAATTGGCAAAAGAACCAGAGGTGAGATGAAGAGAATTTTTTTTACGCAGCGAGTTATGATGATCTGGAATGCACTTGAAAGGGTGGTGAAAGCAGATTCAATAGTAACTTTCAAAAAGGAATTTGATAAATACTTGAAGAGGAAAACTTTTCAGGGCTCTGATGAAAGAACAGGGGAGTGGGACTAATTGGAGAGCTCTTTCAAAGAGCCAGCACAGGCACAATGGGCTGAATGGCCTCCTTCTGTGCTGTATCATTCTATGATTCTACGACAGCACCTCCAATAATAACTCCTCAATACTGCACTGCACTGTCAGCCTAGATTATGTGCTTGTCCTGGAGTTGAATTTACAATCTTCTGACTTATTCGCAAGAGTGCTAGCAACTGAGCTAAGTTGACATAGTAGCTGTGCGACAATTAGTCTCAATTTCCTTGAGCTACATGGGAGAAAATTGCCAGGTTTCCCACTTCTGATCGCTCTCTAGTGATCCCTGCTGATGTGTGTGGGCATCGGAAGAGGACAGCATTGGGCTCGTCCCTGATGTCCCACCGAATGTATTAGCTTGCCAGCACTTATTGTCAAAGGCCACACATGGATAATGGCACTTGAGCAAAGTAGCAGAGGTCAACTGGACCTTGTAAAACCATATTCCAGTAAGGATGGGAGGGTAGAAATTTGGCAAGGAAAACAAATGAGTTCACTGACGGTTTATTAAAGCTTATCCCTTCCAGTTTAAGATTACTTTTTCATCTCAGCGTAGTTTCCATTTGAGCATAGGGCACCATTACTTGTGTTTCAAAAGGAGCAATCAATGTAAATAATAACTATTGCTTATACTTAAATTGGTTAGCAAATATTTTCATTAAATTTTGGTTTCCAACTGACTGCATCTGCCATTGTTGTAAAGCTCAAGCTGTGGCTGCCTGATTAGAACCACAAAAACACAACATTCGAATTAAATTTTAAAAGATGAACGTTAAATGTAGTATCAAAGCAGCACACATTTAAATGTCCACTGCTGAAACTACACTTTTGAACATTTAAATGATAGATTATCAAAAGCTAGAGAGTGGTGAAACACCATCACTGAGCGAATTAATTAGTTAGTAAGCAAGAGATTCTGGTGTTGTGGGAATATGCAGATTGGCTTTCTTTATCCAGAACAATTATAATGTGCTGGTATTTAAATGGACAATGTAGATGTAGGCAACGGCTAGCTAGCAGTCAAACTAGAGTTAAGAAGCACTCAGTAAAAACAATAGAAATTCCCCTCGCGGGCCGTTTGGGGCGCTAAGTAAAAGATGTTTGGAAAGTTAGCACCAGGCGCTAACCTTTTCAAACATTAATTAAATTCCCATTTTTTCTTCCAAGAGGGAAGTGGAGCGCTAAATCAAGCGCTCCACTTGCCTCTTGGAGCGCAAGAGGCGGGGAATGTCCCGATCCGAGGCGAAGTGCTCAGCAGCGCCACGTGTGGTCAGGCATGGTGCTGCTGCGTTGCAGGGGCTCTTCCCTGCATGCTCTGCAGATTTATTTTTAGATATGTGGGCCACCGGGGAGCAGGGAGTGCTGCGCGATCAGACGCTGCGACCGGTAGCTGAAAATAAATATTTTTTTGAAAAGGCAGATTTTTCTGGCCGCCCGCCCACCATGCCTTTAAGTTGCGCCTCGCGAGCGGCCGGCCTCGGTGTTCGCGACCCCTGCTGCAGTTCGTATCATCGGCCGACACTGCTGCAGGGCGCGATTGCGAATTTTTCTTCCGAGGAGCTACCGGGGCACTGCGCCCAGAGATGACGTCATGATCTCAGGCGCAGAAGATCGGGGCGCTACCCGGTAGGGCCGCCGCTAACCTCCCGTGGAATTTCACGGGAGGCATGGTCATCGCCTCAGGGGGGGGGCGCAAAGCCATTCCCGTCCCAGGAGGCGCAAACGAGGGAAATTTCGCCCCCTTTATGCTCAAGTTTACATAATGTATAGGGTACAATAGCTGATCTTCTGCTGTGATTACCGGGCAAGAAAAATTCAGGGAGGATACTTTGGCTTCGAAATTGGATCATACAGTACTCATTTTTCAGGTGAAAAACAGGCACTGAAAAGTCCAATATAGCATGCAGCGTGTGCATGCTTGTTCCGCACCGGGTATGCGCCACACAGCTTATTGGTTAGGGTGCCCTGTAGTCACCCAAGGTACCCACCTCAAACTGGCTTTAGGGGCATTGCATGCTGCAGTCAGTTTGCTCAGGCAAAAACAGCCAAACCAGGCTGCCATCAACAAAAAAGGTCAGTAAAATATTTTTTTTTTAGTTAACTGAATGTGGAGTCAGGGGAAGCAAGTGTAACCATGTAACCATGGGCCTAGTGCTGGCATCCCCACTGACTGAGTTTTGTCCTTTTCAGGACAAAAAGGGCGCACTGCCTCTTGGGGTTCTGATGATGCACGAGGACCAATTTCTCTTGCACATCAATTTCAACACAGCAGTTCATGGTCACTGTAGGGTTCATACTTGAAGTTGGGTGCACACCAATTTCTAGGCCTCTAACTTAAAAATACTTTCTCTTTTTAAAAAAAAAGAAAATACTATTTAATTGCCAACATGGAAACTTTTTAGTAGGTTTTAGCTCCTTCTTAGGGTGCATCTTTGACGTCAATTACAGTGAGTGTCCCAGAGTGCTTCATTGCAAAGAGTTGTAAACAAAATATCAAACCAGTCCAGGCAATCCAAACCTGGGAAACCACACTGCAAGCTGGGAATGTAGATTTTTCTTATTTTTGATTCAATGTTGTCATAAAAAGTCTTGTAATTTTTCTTTAAAGCTTCCTAGGGTTAAGTGCATCTGGTACATTTCCCAGCCCAGATTGAAGTTGCGACTCTAACTGTTTGCAATAGAGCTGCTCGAGGATGTAGTTAAGATATCTGGAGCAGTTCAGCAGTCAGAGAGATCCTATTCAAGGGTCTCCATGCCATCAATTAAAGTGATAGTTTTTCCAAAACAAAAATATCAAAGAAATTTCTGTTAAGACTTACTATCTTCTGTAAAAAGGTGGAATGGTTTCAACATAATGTACATCCCTAGACTTTCCTTTCCATATGTATGCATTAAAACTTGTTAGTTATTTACTTGAAAATTATATCTATCATACTGGTAATTGTTGAAGGGAAACCACCTTAAATAAATCTTACAAGACATTTTATTATAGCATATAGCCAAAGAGAACTTGTTTGGGATTTCTCACTTTTTTCATACTCAAATAGAGTCCTTTTCTTTTTACTCACTGTAGCACTGTTTAGTAAAAATACGAGTGGATCTCCCATAATCTCCCATCAGTCAGAGGTTATGCTGTACTCAGAGGGGTGCCTGGTTTGGGAATAGGGGAGTACAAATGCAAACCCTATTTAAATGACAATATAAAATGTAACATTTGGGGTTGGCAACTGCTGTTCATGTTGTCAAGTAATGTGATATTGGAACGTGTTTTGAATTGCTCAACAAGGTGGTGAGCTGAGCCTGAAGTGGAGTCTGGAGCCACAGGAAGCACAGTTTGGATTCACAGCAAACAGGTCCTGGAGCCACAGAGTGTTGAACCTGCAGTAGTGGAAATAGAATCTAGAGTGAAGGCTAGTGGCATGGGGAATGCCTGAAGCTGCAGAATAGCAGAGAATGGAGCCCAGAGCCAGGTACAATTAACCAGGCATTCATGTTAGAGATGTACCCAAGGAGGTCGAGGCTGATCCTGGATGCTGTAATAGAGCAGTGTCATCTGCTTCAGGAAGGCTCGAGGACAGTATTGAATATTTGTACTGTACGGATAGTGTCCAAAGTAACCACAGCCCTCAATTTTTATGTGTCAGCTCTTTCCAGGTTAACGCTAAGGACATCTGCAGTGTCGGCGTGTTTGCTGACCACAGACGTATCTAGGAATTCTCAGCAGGGCAAACAACGCTATTACTTTTGTCAATGATTGACAGCACCAATGTGATAGGAAAATACCACTGTACAAATCTACTGGATTGCAAGTGTCTGGGGATCATTGATTGCACCCATGTTGTCATTTGGGCCCCTATAGCGTATCCCATATGAACCAAAAAGTTTTCATTCTTGCATTACCCAGCTGGTATGTGACCATCAGCATAGAATCATGTATGTGTATGCCTGTTTTCCCAGAAGCCCCTGTGATGTCATATGTGACAACAGAGGCAGTGGAGGGGTCGAGAGAGGTGGTGGTGAGGTAGAGCTGAGTGCTGTCAGCATTCATGTGGAACCTGACATCATGGCCTCAATATTAACCCCCCTACCCCACCCCCCCCCCCCCCACCCCACAACAGGTGGGAGAGGGTCAGGGTGTTCAAAATTTTAAAATAGGGAACGCGTCCCCAATCTGTGGCAAACGTGTCTGCTGCCATTTTTACAGTGCAGGTAGCATGCCCTGTGAGTGTCCTACCTACGAGAGGCGGGACCCTTCATTAACATATTTAAATCAGGCTCTAACAGTGCAATTGGGAGCCCAATTTAAATTTACCAGTTGCCAGCCGAGTCTCACACGGCTCGGGAAACCCGGCAGTATAAGGGAGGAGGAAGCTGAAAGCTCAAGAAGCTAAGTGCCTTTTATAGCACTCCTTATGGTCCAGGAAGAGCAGTAATGCCCCCACTCAACGCCCCCCCCCCCCAACCCCTCAAGGAAGCCTTCAGCCTCCCCTCTGCCAATCATGGCCTCTCTCTCAACCCTGCTACGATCGGCCACCTCCCGCCCTCCCCAAGAAGCTTCGATCTCTGTCTCACTCCCTCCCGATTGCCGCTTTCTTCTCACCTCCCCCCTTCAAGCCCCAATCAATGGCTCCCTCCCACGTGATTGTCGCTCTCTTCCCCGTCCCCATGTGTCTCCGGCTGCGGCCTCCTGCCACTGGTTTTCCTGCCGACAGCCAGACAGCCTGACAATATGGCCAGCTGCCAGGCGGGAAACGGAAGAAAAAAAATGATGAGTTCCTATCATTACATTCAGCAGGGCTTCCACTTCTCCGGCTCTGCCAGGTTTCCCTCACACTACCGTGCTCCCCTGCACCCTCCCCACCTTCCTATCAATATCAAGGCCCATGTCTTTGTATGTCGCTGAGAGGCAGCATATAGATGAGAAATAGGAGGGGGCCAAGGATAGAAACTTGAAGGACTCCAGAGGTAACGATGTGGGGGCAGGAAGAAAAGCAATTGCAGGAGATTCTCTGGCTATGACTGGCTAGGTAAGTGTGGAACCAGGCGAGGGTAATCCGACTCAGCTAGACAACGGAGGAGAGGCATTGGAGGAGGCTGGTGTGGTCATCCATGTCAAAAGCTGCAGACAGATCGAGAAGGATGAGGAGGGCTAGTGCACGATGATCACAGTCATAGAGGATGTAATTTGTGACGTTGATTAGGGCCATTTCAACGCTGTGGCGGGGCGGGAACCTGATGGCAGAGGTTTAAACATACGAGTTGCGCGAAAGATAGGCACAGATTTGGGTGGCAATAACACGTTCAAGGACTTTGGAGAGGGAAGGGAAGGTTGGAGTTGGGGCAGTTGTTTGCAAGGACAGAGGGGTCAAAGGTGTTTTTATTTAAAAAAGGAGGTGGTTGATGATGGCAAATTTGAAAGGGAGGAGGACAGTACCTGAGGAGAGGGAATTGTTAACAATATCAGCAAGCATGGGAGTCAGGAAGGGAAGTTGAGTAGTCAGCAGTTTAGTGGGAATAGAGTCGAGGGAGCAGGCGGTGGGTCTCGAGGACAAAATGAGCTTGGAGACGGTACGAGGAGAGATCGGAGAAAAACTAGAAAAAGATATAAGTTCTGGGCTAGGGCAGGGGGGAACCTTAGGGGAAGATTGGCTTCGAGGTTAAGAGGAATGGAGGGATACGCCACTGAATGGATGGTCTTAATCTTAGTGACAAAGGAGTCCATGAACTCTTTGCAATTGTTTTTGGACGTAAGGGTGGAGGGAGCAGAGGAGTGGGGTTTAAAGAAATTGTTGGTAGTGACGAAAAGAAGCCTGAGGTTATCTTTGCATTCCAGGCTGATCCTGGAGTAGTGAACCGTTTTGGCAGAGGCGTGCAGACCCAGATAGTACTTGATGTGATCCAATCAGATCTGACAATGAATAGCTAAACGAGTTGTGCACCATAAATATTCAAATCTGTGCCCTTGGACTTAAAGGAGTGAAGATGAGGGCCATACCAAGAGGAATGACCAGGGTGGCAGAGGTTAAGGGGGAAAAATTCGGTTGATAAGCACCTCCCGTTAGCACCCGGGCGCGGCAATGATTGCGCTGCTCGCGAAATTGACCAGATATTTTGCGGCGGCGCTAAACACTACCGCCACAATCTCCTGCGCCCACAGATCGTGACGTCAGTCGAGCGTGCAACGCCCCGGACCGAATATTGAGTGGCGCCCCCTGCCTTTCCGCCTGCCGCTAGCAACGACAGGTAGAGGGGAACGTATTGCTGTCGGGAAGCGACTGGGGGAGCGCTATTTAAAGGCGGCCGCTTCCTGCCTTTTTTTGTCAGCGACATTTTTGCACCATGCATTCTGAGAGAGAGAGAGAGAGAGAGAGAGAGAGAGAGACTTCTGGAGACATTCAACGCTGTGTGAAGGAGTTTTGGGTACTGAGCAGCACTTTGCAGGTTCATTTTGATTTGACCTTCCTTGCATCGATTTCGAAGAGACCATGGGGGCTGCAGTCTGAGCTCTTTCCCTGGGTCTCTCCATTGTTCTTTCTAGCAGAATTGATGTACAGGCCTCTCCAGGCCGAGATTTAAGGCTGCAATGAGCTGGAGAGCAAGATTGACCCTCCCCTTTAAGAACTAGCCGGCGCCAGTGTGTCTGTGTTCCATTGCTAACTGACATCACTTGAACTTCGCCAGCACTCTGAGGTAGCGCCTCGCTCCTCGGTGTTAGCGCCTTAAGAGAGGTGTGTGTAGCGCCTGATTTAGCGCTCCAATCACCTCCAGGGGCGATAATTAGCGCCAGGCGCTAAACTTTGCGCCCGGCCGATAATTGCGCCCCAAACGGGGCGATACCGAATTTCTCCCCCTAAAGGTTTTAGTGGGGACAAGGGCATCAAAGGTGGAAGTGAGGGTGTGATTGAACAGATTGGCAGCAGCAAAGTATCGTGGCACCCTTTTTGACAAGTCTTTCCATGCCTGAAGGAGAGGGGTTTTGTCACGAGACCCATAAAGTGGGTTCCTGCGTCACTGACTCCTTCCAACAGGGCTTCCAGTGACTGCTTTCCTTTGTCAGCAATATTCCATTCTTCAGCAATATTGCTCAGTAAGCTGCTGCTGCCCTGGTTTCCTCAAGTGCTATTTCATCTGTTTAAATGGATCATAATTGAAGGTCACCACTGACTGTTTGGATTATTCTTTCTGCTGATTCATCGGATGGCCCGCTGCAGATGCATTAAAACTGGTAGGTATGTTTTAATGCATTAAAAGAGGTGAGAGATAACATAAAACTAAAGGAAAGAGCATATAGTGAATAGTGCAAATCCAGGGGTCTGGAAAAGATATAAAGAACAGCAAAGGAAGACAAAAAATATAGTAAGAGTTACAAAAAGGGAATTCGAAAAGAAACTTGTAAAGGGATATCAAGATTAATACAAAAAGTTTTTACAATTATATTAGAAGAAAAAGGGTAGTCAAGGATAATGTGGGCCCTTTAAAAACAGATGTGGATAATATTGCAAATGAAAATAAGGCAAACTTGTTAAAAAATTACTGTGTGTCAGTCTTCACAGTAGAGGAAGAAGAGAATATACTTGACATTCCAGGGAAACTAATAATGAATCAAGGACTGGAACTCACTAAAGTTAACGTAAGCAAGAAACAGTATTAGAGAAAATAATGGCACTAAAGACTGGCGAATCCCCAGGACCTGATGGTTTCCAATCCAGGGCTTTGAAGTATTAGGTAAGGAAATTGCAGATGCTTTAGCCATAATCTTCCAAAGCTCTCTTGATTCAGGAATTGGCCCTTTAGATTGGAAAATTGCAAATGTAACTCCATTATTTAAGGAAGGTGAGAGAGAGAAAGCAGGAAATTATAGACCTGTTAGTCTAACATCTGTTGTGAGGAGGTTATTGAATCTATAATTAAGGACAGAATGACTGAGTACTTAAAGAAATTCGAGCTGGTTAGATAGAGCCAACATAGATTTGTAAAGGGTAGGTGATGTCTAAAGAACCTAATTGAATTTTTTGTGGAAGTAACTAAAGTAGTAGACAGGGAAATGTCTATGAATGTAGTTTATATGGACTTCCAGAAGGCATTCGATAAGGTTCTACATAAGAGACAGTTAGTTCAAAGTAAAGCTCTTGGAATTGAAGGCAAATTATTGACCTGGTTAGGAGCTTGTCTTCTACTGCTTAACCAGAGAGTAGGGATAATAGGTATTTACTTAAATTGGAAGGAAGTGAGTAGTGGTGTCCCACAAGGATCTGTGCAGGGGCCTCAACTATTTACTATATTTATTAATGATTTAGATAACACACTAGAAAGCCATATATCCAAGTTTGCCAATGACACAAAGATTGGTGGTATAGCAAGTATTGTAGTCAGGAGCATAAAATTACAAAGGGGCATTGGTAGATTAAATGGGAAAAACTATGGCAGATGGATTTCAATGCAGGCAAGTGTCAGGTCATCCATTCTGGACCAAAAAAGGATAGATATAAGTATTACTTAAATGGCGAAAAGCTATGAATAGAGGTGGTCCAAAGAGATTTAGGGGTCATGTACACATATCACTAAAATGTAGTAGTCAGGTACAAATAATATTCAAAAAGGGTAATGGAATGTTAACCTTAATATCTAGAGGGCTGGAATATAAAGGGGAGGAAGTTTTGCTACAGCTATACAAAGCCCTGGTTAGACCACATCTGGAGTACTGTGTACAGTTCTGGGCACCGCACCTTAGAAAGGATATATTGGCCTTGGAAGGAATGCAGTGCAGATTCACCAGAATGTTACCAGGGCTCCAAGGGTTAGTTTATGAGGGGAGATTACATAAACTAGGCTTGCATTCCCTGGAATATAGAAGGTTAAGGGGTGATTTGATTGAGGTTTTTAGGACTTTGAAATTAATTTATAGGATAGATAGAGAGAAACTTTTTCCGCTGGTGGGAGAGTCTAGGGCAAGGGGACATAATCTTAAAATCAGAGCAAGACCATTCAGGAGAGAAGATAGGATACACTTCTTCACGCAAAGGGTGGTAGAAGTGTCGAAACTCTCCCCCATAAAAAGCAGTAGGTGCTAGCTCAATTAATAATTTTAAATCTGAGACCGATAGATTTTTCCTAGATAAGGGTATGAAAGGATATGGTTCGAGGGGCTGAATGGCCTACTCCTGTTCCTATGTTCCTATTTTAGTGCAGCTCCTGGAAACAGTAAAATGTGGGGTTAACAAATCTGTTTCATGACTGAAAAATCTTAGGCAATGGTAAGTTGAGCCCTCAATACTACACAAACAATAATTTCTGGGTTCTTGTTTGGATAGAGTGGAATAAACTATTGACCTGGCATTGCTTGATGTTGATGCTGAGTATCAAAAAGTGGAAAGTATCTAATTCCCCAATACTTACATCACTCAATTTGATATCTCAAAAAGGGTTACAGAAGTGTAGTTTTTTAAACTGCATCGGATTATTTAAGAGGCAGCAATTTCCCATATCTAACTGGGCACATTTTGATTCAGCAAAAATTCCTTCCAGTGCTCCATTTTACTTTATAACCAGATCATTTCCCAAAATCCAATATTCGGAGCATGAGGAAGGACAACATTTTCTGGTCTTTCAAAAACAGCTCTATATAATTATATAGAAAAATGTACTTCTTCTAATCATGCACAGTCCACAAATTAGTGGATCTGTCATTTTGATAACAGCCAGGAAATGTAACCTACAGGAGTCATTTCTAGGACCCCACCCAAAGCAGGCAAGGGAAATTAAATTATATCATTATAGCCCAGTATAAAGTGCATAGTTATTTAGCAATGGTAACATTCTGGAGAGCCACCATTTGAACCATATACTACATTCATTTGTTTGCCAGCGTGAGCATTTCCTGTATATTTCAACATAAATTAATTTTTGAGTACTTTTCATTGAGATTCCTCAAGTACAGCAGTAGATGGAAGCCAAAAATGATCTTTTTCAAAATACTGAAATTGTGCCTCAAATTCAGCCTATTGTACATATTGGTATAAAATAAACTGATCATTCTTAATTCATTCAGAGTCTGTGCACAGATCCTCAGAAAGCGTACTATAATCTGGGATATCGATGCTGAAGTCTCTACCTGTACAATTTACACTGTAAGGAACTTCCCGTTTATCTTCTTGGCTGTGAAATGTTTTCCTTGTCCAGAAGAGGTACAAATCTACATGCTCAGATAGCAGACCATTGAATGCATATCTGTTATCTATTTGATTACAAGAGGTACGAAAAGAGAAGTGAAGGGGTTTAGGGAGGAAATTCCAGAAAGTAGCACCAAGGTAGCAAAAGGCTTTGCCACCAATGGCAGCTCAAAGGGAAGGGGACTGCATCACATGCCAGAGTCAGATGACCTAATACAGGATACAAGGCTAGAGAAAGTTGCAGATAAGGTGGGACGAGGCCATGGAGGGATTTGAAGATGTGGGTGAGGATTTTAGAGGTAATGCTTTGGAGACTGGGAGCCCAATATTGGTTAGCAAGGTTGCAGATGATGCCCGAGCTATTGAGCAGAAAGTGTGAGAAGTTGAAGTCGAATATCCCAACAGTAGAGCTGATTGATGCATCCTAGCAGATTAGGAGCACTGCACATGTTCAGTCTGCACAATCCAAATTCAGATCAGTGTCAGACTCTGGGGAAAGCTATCAAGTTCAAGCTCAGGTTTTAGGGAGTGAGAAATCTGATCGTTTTTGAAATGATCAATTTTAAAAAATTAGATAATGGAAAATAATTTGATCAAAACATACCCCTCCTAACCTTTCCTTTCCCTTTAAATATTCTAAAACTAGACATTTTCTTCCAGAAATCTGTTATCAATATGCCTCCGACCCGCTAAAATATCCGCACTTACCTTCAGGCTCCCAGGCTTCGGAGACTTCAGGTCCTGGACCTCCAGGCATACACCTGCGTAAAGGCCCACAGATCTCAGGGACGCAAGCGTCTCAGAAGCGTCTCTGAAATCACAGGGGCCAGGTCCTCCAATCAGAAAGGAGGATTCCTAATATGCTTATGAGGATTCCATTTACGAAGGGGATCTCCATAAGCATAATGAGGAATCCCCAAATAATTAAATAATTTATATAACTGGAATAGAAGTAAATGTTCCCATTTTCAAATTTAATTAAAAGTCACTTCAGTAAAACACATACAATAAAAATGTAATTTAAAAAAAAAAGTTAAACATTTTAATCCGGGCCAAAATTTGCATAAACTAATTTTAAGTGTTTGTGCATGATTTTTTAATTTAAAAAATTTTAATTTAAGATTTATATTAATCCTTACGCTGGTGAAAGCGGGCCCTATGCCGGCTTTTACCAGGCGTCACAGTTTCGTGGGCATTTGCTGGGCAGTAGTTGGGCAAATAATTCACTTTTGCTGGCGCAGAGTTGGGCTTTGAGTCGGTGTGGTAGATTTGTCAAGGCGAACCTTGACAGATCGCAAATTCAGTCATCGGCACCGCAAAATCCGGGCCAATGTTTTACTTAACAGTAGTATTTGCTGACATCCCAGGAAGCCATTATTGTACAAGTAAGCTGTCTGCCAAGAGGGAATATCAAAATAATTCTCTAACAGCCTGTGCAAGTCAACCAATCTGATCACACTGCAGAACGTTCTGTGCTTTATTTCCAGTTTTGATTGGCTAAACTTTCTCCGAGTGATCCAAGTGGAGATCTATTGCCATATTAAAATCCCCCCACTACAGAAGAAAATAAAGGATACAGTACTCTCACTATAGTACGTCAGAATTAGATCTTACGCAGTCAGCGAAGAATGGATTTGTGAGTTTAATTGTTGTGTATATACCACAGTTATCGGCCATGTTTTCTGAAATTACCTGTTATTCCTTTGTTTTTGTAGTTCACAGGCTTATTCTTAGTATATATCTTTTATACCACACATCCAGAAACAAGCACTATGGTATAATTTGAATTTTATTTTATTCAATAGTAACTTTCAAAGGGGAATTCGATATATACTTGAAAAGGAAAAAAATGCAGGGCTATGGGGAAAGAGCAGGGGACTGGGAATAATTGGATAGCTGTCAAAGAGTGGGCACAGGCATGATGGGCCAAATGGCCTCCTTCTGTGCTGTATGATTCGATATTTTTTGCTTAGCACTTCTTTCCCACCCCAACCCCCTCCCCCAGCCTTGTAAAATGCTGACAAATTCATCTCAACCTATCAGCATAGCCTTCATGTGCTTATCCAGGTTCCCCATAAATCCATCTATGCCATTTGCCTCAACTACCCCTTGTGGAAGTGCGTTCTCACCACTCTTTGGGTAAAGAGGTTTCTCCTGAATTCCCTATTGGATTTATTAGTGACTATTTTACATTTATGACCTCTAGTTTTTAGACTTCTACACCTCAATTATTATCTTGATTGCAAAAACTGTTCACATGTATGAATCCATTAGTAATATTCTTCTTTAAATGCATAGTAATGCTGAATAAACCCCAGCTTTTATTCTGATTATATATTCTACAGTCAAATACTGTATATAAATTGCCTGGCTAATAAACTAACCTCATTTTTAAAAATTAGCCTTTATTTTGTCATTGTGACAGTATCACAAGTATATTGTAGAACAGAAAATGAGGGAACCAATAAAGTGTATTTTCAACACCAGGTCACATTTGTACTGACTGGCTTGATGCCCACCAAATTAATTGGTTGTCCAATTTTCTGTTGATAAGGATTTTGAAGTGAAGAATCAATTGTAAATTGATTAGTCAACGCAGTCTGTACTTCTATGAGCTGCTCAATGCTATGCAAGAACGGACTTTAAAATACAATGATGGCAGCATTTGTGCCTGCTTCACCACAACACAAAAGTTTATTTTTATCACACATTGTAGTATTCACCTACCTCTGTTTCAAAAATGCAATTTTATTAACTCTGTTTACTCGCAAGCTCACAAAATGCAGATTAGTTCAGCAAGTGTAGATTCTATTGAATGCTTAGTTGTATTTAATACTGTGTATGTACGTAGAGACTTTTGTCAAATTCTTACTCTGTACACTAATCAGGTACATTCAGAGTAAAGGTTTGCCTATTAGGCAAATAAAGATTAGGCACTAAATAAAGATGATAATCTACCTCGTATCTGCTATTTTGTTTCCATCTTTGATAAGATGTGCCTAAATTTTCTAACTAATGAGACTATTTCATTTAATTTCTCTCTATAAAATCAGAGGAGAAAAAAAAATTCTGTGATAAACAGTATATTTACTCGGTACTTATATAAAAGGGATAATCAAACTGAGAGGGAGTTCAGCTACAATTGAAAAGTCACTGGACATAGTTAATATAAAGAAATTATTATGAGGAGAAATCAATAGCAGTACCATCTGATTAACCATTTCCTAACAATATTGGGCTGGATTTTGCGACCCCTACGGGTGCGTACGCGCCCGTAGGGGCCGCGCAAGTGCCGGTTTCAGGCATGTGGAGCGCATGCGCTGAAAACTGGCACTTGCGAGCTGTCAAGAGTACAGATCATCCGCATGCCAAAGAAAAGTGCCTCTGCGGGTTGAGAGATGCGCTATTTGCACGACTTCCACCCGCTGAATGGCTGTCAAATTCTTACGCCTGGTAAAAGCAGGCATAAGTGAGTGGGCAAATACATGGCAGATGCAGTATAACGTGGATAAATGTGAAGTTATCCACTTCGGTAGGAAAAACAGAAAGGTAAAGTATTATTTAAATGGTGATAGATTGGGAAATGTTGATGTACAAAGGGACCTGGGTGTCCTTGTACACCAGTCACTGAAAGCAAACATGCAGGTGCAGCAAGCAGTTAGGAAGGCAAATGGTATGTTGGCCTTCATTGCAAGAGGATTTGAGTACAGGAGCAAGGATGTCTTACTACAGTTGTACAGGGCCTTGGTGAGACCACACCTGGAGTACTGTGTGCAGTTTTGGTCTCCTTACCGAAGAAAGGATATACTTGCCATAGAGGGAGTGCAGCGAAGGTTCACCAGACTGATTCCTAGGATGGCAGGACTGTTGTATGAGGAGAGATTGGGTCGACTAGGCCTGTATTCACTAGAGTTTAGAAGAATGAGAGGGGATCTCAATGAAACGTATAAAATTCTGACAGGGCTAGACAGACTGGATGCAGGGAGGATGTTTCCCCTGGCTGGAGAGTCTAGAACTAGGGGGCATAGTCTCAGGATAATGGGTCAGCCTTTTAAGACTGCGATGAGGAGGAATTTCTTCACTCAGAGAGTTGTGAATCTTTGGAATTCTCTGCCCTAAAGGGCTCTGAATGCTCAGTTGTTGAATATATTCAAGGCTGAGATAGATAGATTTTTGGACTCTAGAGGAATCAAGGGATATGGGGATTGAGCAGGAAAGTGGAGTTGAGGTCGAAGATCAGCCTTGATCTTATTGAATGGCGGAGCAGGCTCGAGGGGCCTTATGGCCTACAGTTGCTCCTAGTTCTTATGTTCTTAGGTGGTAGGCCCCTTTTAGTATGCAAATAGGCGTCCTATGACGTACATAGGACCCCGATTGCCATTTTAAGACAGAACTGGTCATGCGTGCAATGCGCACACACAAAATAGTATTACTGGCAATAGGGCCAAAAAGGTTGCCGTAAAGATAAGCTTTAAAATGTTTTGTAGGAGTTCTCCTCCAAGCCTCACAAAAATAATCTAGGCTGTTGGGTGGGTTTCCAGTGCTATGTGTGCTCTCAGTTAGGAGTGGGGAAATCCAGTGCAGCTGCAGTGTTTCCCCAGCTGTAGCAGCTTAAAGGGGCATGTCAACAGGATTGATTTTAACGTTTGTGCAGCAGCCTACCTGTTCTGGCATTTTGAGAGCCAGGCCTCATTTAAATAGAGCTTGTGAGCTGCCACTGCACTATCAGGCAGCAAAATAAGCCTGGGAACGAAGTGCAATCGTGGAGGGGAGGGGCGGGGGGGGGTAGGCTGGGAGCAGCAGCAGGCCAGAATTTCTTTGTTGGGCCCAGAGAAGCATTCTTAGCTTTTTTTGGGTGCCTTCAGCTGTATCGCCAGTAAAACTGGGAGAATGCAAGGCACACGTTCGAACCAGTGCTGGGACTAGAGTCCTGGCGGATCATATAACTAGGGCTGTAGAGAGGGCTTTAAACTAACTAGTGGGGGGGGAGGTTCCTAGAGAGCAAATAATAAAAATGACAACAGAGAAGGTCATAGACTTAGGTAGCAGTGGGGAAATTAAAAACCAGAGTGTGTCAGGAAGGGGCAGAAGGTATGGAGTAAAAGGTAAAGTAATAAAAAGGGCAAAAGCAGGAACTAAGTGTCACAAAACATATTTGAAAGTTCTCTATCTGAATGCACGTAGCATTCGTAACAAAATAGATGAGTTAATGGCACAAATAACTACATATGGGTATGATCTTGTGGCCATTACAGAAACATGACTGCAGGGTGACAATGCCTGGGAATTAAACATACCAGGTTATTTAATGATCAGGAAGGACAGGCAGGAAGAAAGGGGAGGTGGGGTGGCTATGTTAATAAAGGAAGGAATCACTGTAATACAGAGAAATGATATTGGGTCAAAAGATCAGGATAATGAAACAGTTTGGGTGGAGATAAGGAATAATAAGGGGAAAAAAACACTAGTGGGCGTAGTCTATAGGCCTCCAAACAGTTGCAACTCTGTTGGACGGAGTATCAATCAGGAAATAGTTGAGGCTTGTAATAAGGGAACATCTATAATTATGGGGGATTTTAACTATCATATTAATTGGACAAATCAAATTGGGCAGGGCTGTCTTGAGGATGAGTTCATTGAGTGTATTAGGGATGGGTTTCTTGAGCAGTATGTAACTGAACCGACCAGGGGGCAAGCAACCTTAGATCTGGTCCTGTGTAACGAGACAGGATTAATTAAAAATGTCCTAGTAAAGGATCCCCTTGGAATGAGTGACCATAACATGGTTGAATTCCATATTCAATTAGAGGGTGAGAAGGTTGGATCTCAAACAAGCGTGCTAAGCTTGAATAAAGGAGACTATGAAGGTATGCGAGCAGAATTGAGTAGAGTGGTTGGGAAAATAGATTAAAGGGTAAGACGATACATGATCAGTGGTGTACATTTAAGGAGTTATTTTACAACTTCCAAAAAATATATATTCCACTGAGAAGAAAAGGGTGTAAAAGAAAAGACAGTCATCCGTGGCTAAGTAAAGAAATTAAGGATAGTATTCGACTAAAAACAAGGGCTGATAAGGTAGCCAAATCTAGTGGGAGGATAGAGGATTGGGAAAACTTTAAAAGACAGCAAAAAATAACAAAAAGATTGATTAAGAAAGGGAAGATAGATTATGAAAGTAAATTAGCAAAAAATATAAAAACAGATAGTAAGAGTTTTTATAGTTATATAAAAAGAAAAAGGGTGGCTAAAGTAAATGTTGGTCCCTTAGAGGATGAGACTGGGAAATTAATGGTGGGAAATATGGAGATGGCAAATACACTGAATGAATATTTTGTATCAGTCTTTACAGTAGAGGACACTAAGAATATCCCAACACTGGACAAACAGGGGGCTATAGGGGGGGAGGAGCTAAACACGATCAAAATCACTAAGAAAGTGGTACTCGGTAAAATAATGGGACTCAAGGCGGATAAATCACCCGGACCTGATGGCTTACATCCTAGGGTCTTGAGGGAAGTGGCGGTAGGGATTGTGGATGCATTGGTAATAATTTTCCAAAACTCCCTGGACTCAGCAAAGATCCCGGCAGACTGGAAAACTGCTAATGTAACACCCTTATTTAAAATGGGCAGTAGACAGAAGGCTGGAAACTATAGACCGGTTAGCCTAACATCTGTGGTAGGTAAAATTTTGGAGTCCATTATTAAGGAGACAGTAACGGGACATTTGGATAATCATAATTTAATAGGACAAAGAAAGCATGGTTTTATGAAGGGGAAGTCATGTTTGACAAATTTGCTGGAGTTCTTTGACGAAGTAACATACAGGGTGGATAAAGGGGAACCAGTGGATGTGGTGTATTTAGACTTCCAAAAGGCATTTGACAAGGTGCCACACAAAAGATTATTGCTTAAGATAAAAAATCACGGGATTGGGGGTAATATTCTGGCATGGATAGAGGATTGGCTATCTAACAGAAGGCAGAGAGTTGGGATAAATGGTTCATTCTCAGACTGGCAATCAGTAACTAGTGGTGTTCCGCAGGGGTCAGTGCTGGGTTCCCAACTCTTTACAATCTATATTAACGATTTGGAGGAGGGGACCGAGTGTAACATATCAAAGTTTGCAGATGATACTAAGATGGGAGGAAAAGTAGTGAGTGAGGAGGACATAAAAAATCTGCAAGGGGACATAGACAGGCTAAGTAAGTGGGCAGAGATTTGGCAGATGAAATACAATACTGGAAAGTGTGAGGTTATGCACTTTGGCAGGAAAAATAGTAGAACAAGTTATTATATTAATGGCAAGAAATTGGAAAGACTGAAGTACAAAGGGATCTGGGGGTCCTGGTGCACGAAACTCAAAAGGTTAGTATGCAGGTGCAGCAAGTGATTAAGAAGGCCAATGAAATGTTGGCTTTCATTGCTAGGGGGATAGAATATAAAAATAGGGAGGTATTGCTTCAGTGGTACAAGGTATTGGTGAGACCGCACCTGGAATACTGCATACAGTTTTGGTGTCCATACTTAAGAAAAGACATACTTGCTCTCGAGTCAGTACAAAGAAGGTTCACTCGGTTAATCCCGGGGATGAGGGGATGGACATATGAGGAGAGGTTGGGTAGATTGGGACTCTACTCATTGGAGTTCAGAAGAATGAGAGGCGATCTTATTGAAACATATAAGATTGTGAAGGGGTTGGATCGGGTGGATGCGGGGAGGATGTTCCCGATGATGGGTGAAACTAGAACTAGGGGGCATAGTCTTAGAATAAGGGGCTGCTCTTTCAAAACTGAGATGAGAAGGAACTACTTCACTCAGAGGGTGGTAGGTCCATGGAAAATGCTGCCCCAAAAAGCTGTAGAAGCTACATCATTACATAAATTTAAAACAGAAATAGACAGTTTCCTAGAAGTAAAGGGAATTAAGGGTTACGGGGAGCGGGCAGGAATTTGGACATGAGTCTAGGTTCGGATCGGTCATGGCCCTGTGGGTAGCGCAGCGGGCCCAGGGGCCGTGTAGCCTGATCCTGCTCCTATTTCGTGTGTCCAATTCTGTTAGGTTCAGGAGATGGTTCTGTGATAGTAGATTGGCGGTTAGGATCAGATCAGCCATGATCTTATTGAATGGTGGAGCAGGCTCGAGGGGCCAATTGGCCTACTCCTGCTCCTATTTCTTATGTTCTTATGTACTGTAAAATGGCAATTAAGGTCATATATACATCAAAGGACCCCAATTTGCATATTAAAAGTGCCCTACCGCTTAAAACAGGCAGGTGCTTCGGCCAGATAGCGGGCAGACCGTCGGCGTTAACAGGGTGGAATGTCTAAATCCTCATTTTTAGGCCATAACCGCCCCGTTAATGTCAATTTTGGAAAAGAAAAATCAGGTTTAGTGTAAAACTGCATTATCGCCCGATTTGCGCTACTGCTCAAGACAAATTTCACCGCTCACAATACTGAAACAGAAATTTTACAAAATACTAAATATTGCAAACACCTACATTTTTGAAGAAAGCTTCCTTTCTTTATGATATTTTACTGTTTCCTTCTGTAAAATTGTATCAGTCTCATGCATCCTACTTTATTCAGGATTATACATATAATTTAGGACTCCAAAGTTTAATATTGGCCCGGAATATGCAGTTTTAATGACAGAGAAACTGTCAGCATTCGCCGTCATTACTGTGTAAAACTGACAGGAACTTCTGGCATCCGCAAATGTGCAGTTAAACGCGGAAATCCGGAAGTTGCCGTCAGTGATACCCTGCACTGTTGCACTCTTTACAGATGCAATCAGTACAGAATCAGTGATTTGACGTGAAGTTCACCTTTTTACCCACTATTCTCTCTGTAAAAACCATTCAAAAAGTTAAGCCTTGTTGAATGAGGTATAATGGCATACTAAGTCATAATTACTGCTTAACAACCTCTCTGGCCCTGAAAAACTAGGTATAGAAGGGTGAAGTCTCATACCCTCCATTTCATGAAAAAATTCCATAGCTTTTTCAAATAATAAAAAGTTTTAAACGTTTGTTTATAATATTTCAGCTTCTACCTTAATTCCATGTGTATGTCCCAATCATTATTTCGCTCTCTGTAAAATGATTAAAAAGTGAATGATAATCAGTGCTTTTTACTTCCTGGTAAGAATTCTTCAATCTGATTGGCTACTCAGCCTGCTTGATGACTTCACTGTTCCTGGACACTAGTGATACCCTATATTTGGGGCCAGAATGAAATTGACATCGTAATAGGGGAAATTGACACCACAGAGCCTGCTAAATCTTTGTGTGCAGCTTTCTTCGAGGTCAGCGGCGAGCACTGTCCCATCGCACTGACCGCAAAATCTGGGCCAATGTTTGGTGTTCTAAACAAATTTAGAAGTAGTTAGAACTCGTTGTATCTTAAAACTAATGAAACTTAGAACCAAACCATTTATTCACAATAAAAGATACAGAAAAAAGGAAAAGATTAGAGAAGTGTGAAAAGTGAAACTATTTTTATTGAACTTGGCTGCACAAGTTGGCTTCTATTTCTATAATTACTGTCATTAAAATAATTATCTCAACATAAAGCAATCTCCAGATAGCAATTCAGATGAGTTTTTGAATTTATTTGCCTACTATTTTGTTGCAACTCAGAGGTACTTATTGTTCTATGTGCTACCATGGAGAGATGCATTACAGAAATGGTTTCTACCAAAATGACAAATCTATTCCTGTGCACTTTTCCTTGTTCATGTTTTATATTTTGAACATCCATTTCAGATTCATTCTTTCTGTTTCAAGGAATTGCTTTCTCAATGCAGCAAAGCATATTTTGTTGGCATTAATCTGGTGTATTGAGGAAGGTATTTTTAGCACCAGAGTGTCATTCTACAAGGCATCAAGCCTAGAAATTGCTGTTCATGCTAGGTTAATTGTGGGTTACTAAAAGGTTTTGGCAGTAATAAAGCCTGCTGATGAGAGTTTGCTGTTTTGAGTGTGTGGGCTAAGATGCGGGCTATATCTCTGCACATCATGCCAGCCAGTGAAAAGGAGGAAGCACTAATTCTCTCTGAATCAGCTGTGAACAACATTGAGGAGTCAATTAACCGCCTGAAATAGCACTGGGAAGATACAGACAGATGTTTAATCAGCAATATTGCTGTGGAATTGGGTGTAATATCTTATGTCCAAATAAACACTTGAATTGGTGTGGTAATAACTTGCTGCTTTTGTTTCCAGACCCTCTAGAATATTCCATCAAAGAATAACAAAAGCAATAGAAGAGACAGCTTGAGAGCATAATTGCTACAATGTGCTTACTCCCATTAGGGGGGCATCTAGTGTTCAGTTAACAATATGCAAGTACCAAACATATCATTACAGAGTGAGAAAAGCCAGTTTTGTAGGCAAGGAGATGCAATTTGTGGGACGAATGACTCCACCCATCCACCGTGCAGCACCTGGTGTGCCACGCACCGGGGGAGGTGGCTGAAAGTGGATAGCACCAGTCAGTTTCCATCATCATGGATGTGACTTACTCATAGGCAGCGCCGTCACAATGCACGGCAGATTCCAGCAGGCCACCAGATTCCCAGTAACCTGTCAGTGAAACCCTGCAGCCAATTACTCCTTCCATGGGGAAATCTCTTGTTAGGAATGGTAGAATAGGTGTTGCACATCTGAAACAAAACACAAGCACCAAGGGGTAGCATTGTACCAACTCAATCTGGCAACATTCACACGCTACACAATTTAAAAAAATAAATGCACCACACTTGGTTTGAAGATTTGTGCTGAATATTTTTCATTGATTACAATATAGCAGATGACTAGCGTGAGATAAAAACAAATGATATTTGAACAGCTAAGCATAAAAATGCAAGACAAGGTGGTTTGGTCACAGCAGATGTGGGGGTAGAAATGTAACCTTGAAACTGACCATGAAGGCCAGTTTTGGGGACCAACGTCCCACGCCCAAAGGACACCTGTATGACATCCAACACAATATCAAGCAACTGTTGCACCAGCTTTCCTTTCTGCATTACAATACCATTGCTAAATTTTAAATGGCATTTTCACCTGTTACTCTGCCATGGCTTTGTCATCCTGTGTGCTGAGGCCTTTTTGGGGTGAAGTTTTAGAGTATGCAGGTGAAAATTATCCTGGAAACCTTGAGAGGGGGACTTGTACTGTCAGGTTGCTCCAACCCATGTGAAACACTGCTTTTAAGATATCAGTGGTATGTTGCACTTGTCAGCCCAATCCGCTAACCTATCTATGTCCTCCTAAAGTCATTTACAGTCTTCCTAGCTGATTACTAATCCCCCACATTCTTGTCATCAGCAAATTTCGATATTGCGCTCACATTGAGATTTTAAAAATACTTTGGAGTTATAAGGCACAGCATTATACTAGAGGCCTGAATTACAACATGTTCAGGCCTTCTAGACTCTGGGAAAGTCAGCAGTAGAATATTTTGCCTTCTCAAGTTGGTAATGCTCGACAGTGGGGATAATGATGATTTAGAAACATGAAGTAGTCAACCAGGTAGAGTTGTTGCAAAATGTCAAACATTTTCATAGATGTCCGGTTGAGAATACAAGTGAGAATCAGGCTGAATATAGAAAGTTCAGAGGGGAAGTGAAACAGGAAATAAGAGGGGCAAAGAGAGAGTATGAGAATAGATTGGCAGCTAACCTAAAAGTGAATCCAAAAGTATTCTATAGGCATATAAATAGTAAACGGGTAGTAAGAGGAGGGACCAAAAGGGAGACTTACGCATGGAGGCAGAGGGCATGGCTGAGGTACTAAATGAGAACTTTGCATCCGTCTTTACCAAGGAAGAAAATGCTGCCAAAGTCATAGTGAAAGAGGAGGTAATTGAGATACTGGATGGGATAAAAATTGAGAAACAGGAAGTATTCGAAAAACTGGCTGTACTTAAAGTAGATAAGTCACCAGAATCGGATGGGATGCATCCTAGGATGCTGGGGGAAGTAAAGGTGGAAATCGCGGAGGTACTGGCCATAATCTTCCAATCCTCCTTAGATATGGGGGTGGTGCCAGAGGACTGGAGAATTGCAAATGTTATACCTTTGTTCAAAAAAGGGTGTAAGGATATATCCAGCAACTACAGGCCAATCAGTTTAACCTCGGTAGTGGGGAAGCTTTTAGAAACGATAATCCGGGACAAAATTGACAGTCACTTGGACAAGTGTGGATTAATTAAGGAAAGCCAGCACGGATTTGTTAAAGGCAAATCGTGTTTAACTAACCTGATTGAGTTTTTTAATGAGGTAACAGAGAGGGTTGATGAGGGCAATGCAGTTGATGTGGTGTACATGGACTTCCTAAAGGCATTTGATAAAGTGGAGCATAAAAGGGATGAATACAAAATTGGCTAAGTGACAGGAAACAGAGTGGTGAACAGTTGTTTTTCAGACTGGAGGAAGATAAACAGTGGTGTTCCCCAGGGGTCGTTACTGGGACCACTGCTTTTCTTGATATATATTAATGAGTTTGACTTGGGTGTACAGAGCACAATTTCAAAATTTGCAGATGACAAAAAACTTGGAAGTATAGTGAACAGTGAGGAGGATAGTGATAGACTTCAAGAGGACTGGTGGAATGGGCGGACAGGTGGCAGATGAAATTTAAGGCAGAAAAGTGCAAAGTGATACATTTTGGTAGGAAGAATGAGGAGAGGCAAGATAAACTAAAGGGTAAAATTCTAAACAGAGTGCATGAACAGAGAGACCTGGGGGGGTATATGTGCACAAATCGTTCAAGGTGGCAGGGCAGGTTGAGAAAGCGGTTAAAAAAGCACATGGGATCCTGGGCTTCATAAACAGAGGTATGGAGTACAAAAGCAAGGAAGTTATGATGAACCTTTATAAAACACTGGTCTGACCTCAACTGGAGTATTATGTCCAATTCTGGGCACCGCACTTTAGGAGGGATGTGGAGGCCTTAGAGAGAGTGCAGAAAAGATTTACAAGAATGGTTCCAGGGATGAGGAATGTCAGTTACGTGGGTAGACTGGAGAAGCTGGGGTTGTTTTTCTTAGAGCAGAGAAAGTTGAGAGGAGAATTGATAGAGGTGTTCAAAATCATGAGGAGTCTAGACAGAGTAGATAGAGAGAAACTGATCCCATTGGCAGAAGGGTCGAGAGCCAGAGGACACAGATTTAAGGTGATTGGCAGAAGAACCAAAGGCGACATGAGGAAAAACTTTTTTATACAACGAGTGGTTAGGATCTGAAATGCATTGCCTGAGAGGGTGGTGGAGGCAGATTCAATCACAACTTTCAAAAGGGAATTGGAAGGAAAAAGTTTTACAGGGCTGTGGGGAAAGGGCGGAGGAGTGGGACTAGCTGAAGTGCTCTTGCAGAGAGCCGGCACGGGCTCGATGGGCTGAATGACCACCTTCTGTGCTGTAACCATTCTATGATTCTATGATTTCCAGCTACTTATAATGAACCAAAAAAATAACGATTTGAGAGTGAGATTATTGAAGATCAATAAATCTTCGCACATACTTTTTTTTTCCCATCCATTCTCTCATCTTCCTAGCTTAAGATAGTCTGGAAGCTATGTTCAACTCAAACCTAGACTGATGGGAAGAACATTTCATTTCTCTGCCACCAGTAATTGTTCTAAGTCTCGGCAGACTCAATTCAGTCGGCATAGACCCAGAGCACAGAATTGTCAATAACCTTAAATCTGCATTATGACTCAGTGTCGCTTCAGGGATGGCTGATGCGGGAAATGGAAATGCCATATGGACACTGTCATGAATCTGTCATTCATGACTTATGAAATAATACTGAGTGGCCTACGGATGGCGCTGTCCAGGGAGAGTATAAATACTCGGGCACGGGCCCAGCTTGCGCAGGACATTCTTAACTGGAACTAGTGAAGGACACAACTAGACCTCCATGTTGTAAAACAGTTGATTAAAGCTTTGTTTAACGCTTAGACCAAGTGCCTAGTAGTTTTCTTACGTCAGACACTGTTCAGAATGTTTTTCTCAGATTGAGTCAAGGCACATTATTAGGTGATGTAGAGGAAGCTCTTTACATTTCTACAGGACTGAAATTAATACCATTAAAAGTGTTCATTTTATATGCTGTATAGATATTGGGATAACCCGCTTAAAACACTCCCTTGCTTTCAGTAACTGAATAGTAAAAAGAGAGAAAGCAGCAGTGAATCTCATCTCTAACAAGAATCCGCAGGTGATCAACTATGTTAAATGTGGCATATTGGATATCAGAAGTAAAATGAGCAAATATGATTGATCAGGAGTAAATCATTAAAAGTGAAATGTGATAACACATCACATTTGTTTGCCCAGCAGGAAAGACACTTGATTTTATCACCACAATTCCAATTTTTGGCAACAGTTGTAGAGAGGTAAATTGAACGTTATGGTATGCAAGTACATTTATAGGGTCTGAGCCGAATGAGGGGACACCGACACTCAGAGCTGCAATGGTGCAATCACATTTGGAGTACTGTATTTATGAAGGGTAAAAAGTGTGGTACCACATTTGTGACCAGAGGAAAATGTATCTATACATATTAAATCAATGACTTATGACAAAGGGCTAAGTGAGCTATATCTATTCTCATTAGAAAAAAAAGAGAAAGGAGATACATAAGCCAAGTTCTAAAGTCGTGAAAAAAATCAGTAAGGTAAACATGGAGAAATTCTTAGTGCAGAAGCAGGAGAAAATGAGGAATAATAAACAAAACCATGAACTAAATATATCTTACTGAATAATCACATACTTAGAACCGTTAACTTGTGGAACAGCTTGGGGTTTGGTACAGTAAACTAAATTTCATCAGGGGTGGACTAACGCACGGGTCTACGGAGCCCATGCCCAGAAGTCCCAGCAGACATGGGGCCCCCGCCAGAATTGTCTAGTGTCGGGGAGCTCAGGTACATGCACAATGCAGCAGGGAGTCCGCGCAAGCTTCCATTAGTTTCCACCTCAAACACAGAGAGGAGAGAGGCAGCTCTGGCGGCAGCAGGTTTACGAACATACAAAATTGGACGGACAGAAAAAAAACAGCTGGTCCATCAAGCCTGCCCCACACACCATGCTGGCTGGAGCATCATGACTAAGCACTTCCCAGCCCCCACCCTGCCACAACCAAGAATTCTTAATGCAGCTCTGAGTTTCACACAGGGAATATTGAATTGGTTGAAGCATTTAAAAACAAAATAAGACAGGTTTATGAATCAGCAGAGTGTTGGGATACAAGATTGGTGTCAATAAATGAGCAGATGAAAATAGTCCGAGAAAGACTTGAAATGAACTAACATTTTCTCTTCCTTACTTCTTTTATGTTCCTATGAGCATTAAGACATAGTGAAATACTTGGAATCTCCGTTGGCTCTTGGCATACAACATTTTCTTTATAGCTTTTCTAATATACAACATAAGCACACTACAAGTAGTTAAAGACATGTTTACTTTTACAGGAAGTTTCCTGATTCCAAGTAAATAAAAAAAAAAATGACAGGGGGCAATTTTCAGCAGTGCGTTCAGGCGCTAACGATCCTCCGAGGTGGCCATGATGGGGTCTTGAGCTGAAACGCCAGTTTAGCCCGTGTGCCCCCTCATGTGATATGAATGGTACTTGCATATTACTAACAGAACACTAGATGGCCCCCTGATGTGAGTAAGCAGATTGTAGTAATTACACTCCAAGGTCTCTCTTGTATTGCTTTTGTTATTTTTTGGAGGAATATTCTAGAGGATCTTGGAAATAAAAGCAGTTAGTTATTACCACACCAAGTTTGAGTGTTTATTTGGACGTAACATCACAAGCTCAGCACTCTCCCATTGTGTCGTAAGCAACATGCTGACAGCAACAATTAAAGTTTCAGTTGAATTGACCTCACATTATCATGCATGGTCAGCTGATGCACAGGCATACACAGTACCTAACCAGCAGCGGTTCCGGCAGATTATCAACACACCATGCCGCTGAGACACTGAGCCAAGCACCTGAATTTTAAAAAATCACCACTATATGCTTTAATTAAAAAAAAGTATAGATAACGTCAGATCATGTCATGGTGAACCAGGGAAAATCTACAAAAAATGCATAGAAAAACATAAATGTTGTTTGTACAATACAGTCCAGACCAGTGTTCGTGACAGTGATGCTAGCATGAAAGCTGTTGGGTCAAATCTGAACAGGGTGTTTGAAAAAGTCAGCCACTGAATTACATATATCGAAATAACTGAATTTGAGAAAAACAAAAACATTATTAAAAGTGAAAGGACAGAAGAGCACAAATGAAGTTCAGAAAAATCAGTGGTTAAATGGTTCATAATTTAGCTAAGTAAAACTATAGACAAACAAATGTGGTACTAGTGCCATTATCAGTGAGGCAAGTATTGCATAGAATAGATAAAACAAGCTAAGGGTATATGTAACGATATCTGTATCTGATCTACAATATGCTTTCAAATTATGAATTATAGCAATGGTTTACTGAAGTGATCAATAGAGAGTTAGCATTTTATAATATGAAGAGATAACTATGGATTTCCTGATCAGATTCACCTAATTTACAGGTGTAAATTGGATGGATCTGATCGAAAAATTGAGTGGGATTCAGTGATGCTGAATCTCCATCCATTTTTTTCCTCCATCATATTTTCCACAGTTATTTTCAGGATCCACAGGAAGAGACTGCTCATTTTTTGGGCATTTCCTTGCAAACATATCATGACATCAATTTTTTTTAATCAATTCTGCTGATTCCTATTCTTGCCTGTAAAAACCAGATGGCCTGGGTTAGTAGTTGTTGAGCAGAAAATGGAATTTAAAGAGCCCAGCATCAAGTTTAAAACTTATTTTGACATTTTTTTTTGCTGTTGCCAACTACTTTTACAGCTGCCTCTGTGCTACTGGGTAGGTTGCTGCCATTTCCCCATACCATTTCACACAATGTGGTTTTCCATTGGGAATTCCTCTGTGCCTTTGCTTTTTGGAAGAAGGCAAGCAGTAGAAGGCTGGCCAGGCAGCACTGGAGGTGCACAGTACCCTTCATTAACTGTCAGTAAACTATGTTATGAAAATGTGCATGGCTCCTTAGGAAACCATCAGAGGAATCCATTTTCATCTCTCTTTTTCTTTTGTTCCACTAGATGTTACAAAGGAAGATGACATAGGCCTCACTGCATCCGGCACTGCCAACACTTCACAGCACACGCTGTCACTCAATCAATCCTTTACAAGCACCAGCTCAGCGATATCCACCTCGGGGAAGTTGGAGAGTGACCCAGAGGGAAGTGCACAGGTGACATTTAGAGCACAAATAAGTATAAGCAGCTACAGATAGTACTAAGGAGGTAGGTGTTGCTGAACAGCCTGGGGATCTAAATCTCACAGTAACAAAGGGAAAGCACCCAAGTACAAAACACCAACATGCCAAGCACTCTTAAGAGTAATAAATGATCAGAACTGGGTTTTGAATTTTTACAAAGGGTTCATTTGTCCTGGGCTCCATTTTTGAATCAGGAGCTGAATGGATGGATGGACATGCATGGTGTGACGTCAAGTGGAGGATAGCAACATGTATGGGATTTGGTGTGCCAGTTCATTGAAAGCATGTATTCAGCAATGCTTATGCTGGGTTGATTTAGAATTTTCATTGAAATGGTTGCCTTTTTCCTTTATACGGGTCAGCCTAGAATCTAGCAAAAGCTAACCAACAGCTTTAAAAAACAACACAGCTCTCCAGGAAGAAAAGTGCCATCATTAACTGGGGGAAGGAAGGAGAATGCCAGCCGATACTGAAGGGGTGAAGTGCCAGATTTTTGCAGACATGCCCATGCCTACTTGGATAAGAGCAGGTCAAGTCAGACCACCACGAGGCAGGCACACCTGCCTTTGTTCTCTCCTGTAGGACTCCTCCTTATGCTCTAGCTCCCTGATGGCAAAAGGAATTATCAATCAAATACCCTTCTTACCAGCAGAGACTGTTGCAATTGACAATTAAATTCCCTCCAATGGCAGGTGACAAAAAATATAGAAGTAAAATACAGAATTGAACTTATATATGTAAAAAAAAAATGCATCTAACTAAATACAACAAAAGCAAACTAAAAAAGAATAAAATAGTAGCGCACATTCTCCAAAAAACTAGATACACACACCTTTAAGGTATTCAGTTCTGAAAGCCAAGAAGTAATTTTGGAAGTGCATCATTTTATAATGGCGCTCAGTGAGGATGTTGCAGCTCAGAAGCAAACTATGGAAAATGCAAGAGAGGGAAGCTCTTCCTCATTTACATGCTTTTCACTCCTTCAATGAGGCCTGCATGTGCTAGATATACAACCTCCTGCATTACCAGTGCAGCCCAGTCAGAAAATACTAGACAGCAAGCTTCCTGTGCACTTTTGGACCAACGAGTCTCCCCAGAATTTTCTACTAGTGCATAGCAACAGAAAATATCCCCTTACATCATAATAAAATTACAAGAATCTGATTTGTTACAGAATAAGACTCTAAGTAGTAGAGCTTCCTATTAAAAAATACATACTTTTTGGGAACTAAAAATGTCTTTCGCTATTATGTTTGAAGCAACTGTTTGAATTGTCCCTCCTGAGCAACACTTCTCTAATCAATGGCATTTGTTTAAAATCAAAAAGTACAAAATAGTAGCATGTTATTTCATATATATCAAAATAACAATGTTCCCTGCAGGATGACCATGTCTGGCACTGATTGAGCAGGTGTACCTAGAAAAATATATATTTGACTACTACTGTAATATCGAGTCACCCGACAATAACTATATTGGGAAGAACTGCAAATTTTAGCCAATTGATTGTCCTCTTGCTTGAATGTTAAGTTTCAAGGAATACCACAGTAAGATAATTTCATCCGAAGGTTCGTCACCGCAGCACAGTATCAAAAAATTAACCAGAAAAATCCTTTCATAATACCAAGAAAACATTATATTAATGGAGAAAACATTACATTAATGCAAATAGTAATGCACTGTAAAAAGTAATAGGATGTGACTGTCTCACACTGAGGTTTCATGACAAAATTCTTCGACCAATACAACCATAGCACATCAGTGAACTGAAGCGTGTACACATTGGAATTGAATTACTGTACAGTAGCAATTACTTTTCATTCAAAAGCAATAATGAGCATCCGTGTCATAAGAAAAGCAGTCAAAGGCTGTCTGAATAAAAGGCTCTCTGCACAAAACATTTTTACATCAATTTATGTTTATTCAAAAAATGTGATAACCAGACCTCTTGGACGTTGTAAATTGGAATCTATCTTTGATCCTAGCTACACATGCCAATAATAATTCTTTTGAATTATGTTGTACTTTTGTATAATTAAATAGGATATTGCACAAAACTTTGTGTTTATTGTCGTGCATTTTGTTTCAGTATAATTTACCTGCATAAATAAGGTTGTATTTTTAAATATTAAAACTTCTACTGAATAATAATAATAATAATCATATATATAGATTCTGAGGAAATTTGATTATAAAATTCTCAAATACTTTCAGCTAATCACCAATCATATCTAAATCTTTTTCCTTTTCTACCTTTGCTTTTGAGTATCTATTCACTATGTACACATCTTTCATGTTTTCTGTTCTGGGTCTCAGTAACTCATGTTTATCCACATTAAATTCTCTCTGCATTCCTTTGCATCAATTTAATTTCTCCTGATACCTTTCAATGTTATAAACCTCCTTTTTACGCATAACTCAATGTTTTTAGCAAACCTTCCAATGTTATATAAAGTACATATTGTTTAGGAATATTATAAACAGGAAGACACCAAGGGTCCTTGAATAGATATCTGTGGATTCAATTTGTCACTGCCTCCAAACAACCTTGTCCTCTTATAATCTTTTGCTTTCTATTGCTAAGCTTATTTTCAATCCACTTAGTCATAATGCTGCTGTTTAATTTTCTTTAATAGTCGCTAAGTAACATGACAATAAAATGCAAACTATGACTAGAAATGATTTTCATGATGAACATATATTTTGTCATATATTCAAAATGAATTAGAAACCAGGGTACAATTTTCTCCTGATGCACAAAGAGCAATTATTGCTGGCAGAAAACTACCCAATTCCATTTTTTCTTAATTTCTGATAAAATTACCAGCCTACTAAGCAATTTATTTTTATAATCTGTACCTGTATGAAATGTGTACATTTAGTACTGCTGGCATATTAGTATGCTGATAGGATTTAGCGATATGGTTTGGTGCTGACAACCTCAGAAGTCAATTTGTGTTTGTTCAACCAAATCTTCACACTGTAGGCATGTTCTGTATATTTGCTGAAATTCTTTCAGGGTTAGCCAGGTTGGTGAGAGATAAAAACGAGCAAGACAAGCGAGAAAGATAGATTCCCACGAAAGGAGCCCCAAACCAGAAAATGTATAGCAGATGAGAATGTGACACAAAATTTAACAATATAACAGAAATGTCTCAAAAGAATAGCAGCTGAATGGAGGGACTGGTAAAAAAAAAATAGCAGTCAGAATGAAAGATAATGGTGAGAAGAAAGAAAAATAATTGGCATTCCAAGAGAGAGAAAGATATAATAAAGAGGAGCGATTATATTTTTAAACAGTTACCTGTACAGTGCTGTGAAATGTTTAACTTGTCTCCCACCTCAGTAATGTGAGTTTCTCAGCATTCATGATGAAACTAATGTGCTGCGATTTGTAACTGGTGGGGAGTGGTTGGAAGTACTACCAACTTGGAAAAACAACATTGGGGATGAAATTGGTCTTGGGCAGTAGCACAAAAAGAGCCATAGCGAATTGGTAAGTGAAAGTGAAATTATACTAGATGCTTTGGTCACTATATAAATGCAAGCTTGTTGTTACATGATATGTATGGATCAGTTTACACTGGGTGTTGCATACACAACTATACAATGTATGACATTATAACATTCAGCAAATACATGTATTTTGCATAGAAATAGTAGCTGAAGTGCCCAAGTGTGTAGCAAGTATAACTTTTGAGCAAAACTGAAGTGTATGAAACAGAAGTAAGTCCTTATGTTGCGAGGTAAGTATAAGTACGGCATCAAATCATTGCAGGTCACAGTAAAAGAATTATCTGCCATTTGTTCAGTACACGGAATTTTCACCAAGACATGGCAACCTACAATTACAGTTGTAAAGTAATGCAGGCCAACTGCAAGCACATATTACAAGTAGTTCCACTAAGCTAAAAGGAATAAAAATGAGAAGTCGCACAACACCAGGTTATAGTCCAACAGATTTATTTAATTTTACAAGCTTTCGGAGCTGTTCGCTCCTTCTTCAGGTAGGGTAGCTGTGAGAGAATCTCCCAGAATTCACAATATAAACACAGAAAAAATCTATTCAAATCTTTCCCTACATCAAAGACACACTAAGAGCACAGTGTGTCTTTGATGTAGGGAAAGAACAGCTCCGAAAGCTTGTAAAATTAAATAAATCTGTTGGACTATAACCTGGTGTTGTGCGACTTCTCATTTTTGTCCACCCCAGTCCAACGCCGGCATCTCCACATCATGACCTAAAAGGAATAGATTTAGTAGGGTTGCAATGTGTTCCCACTCCTACTTCCACTCATTCACCTCACCAGAAAATGAGAAACTTTACTGCCAGGTCTTGTGAATGAGTTATACGCAATACATATAACTGATTAGGTTAGAATGTGCAATAACGGTCTTACAGAATTAATATTTTTCACGTTTTGCTGCAGCTTGTGGGTAATTCCGAGTAGAAGGATTAAATTCTTATCAGTGGGATGCAGATTCAATGCTCACTAATCATGTGAACAGTGTACTGCTACAGTGTGGTAGCTTTGTGTGCACTTGCACTTAGGACAAGGTTGTCTTTAGCAATTAATTGTTTCAGAATATTACCTTTTTCATGATTGAAAATTTCTATATGATGCAAACTGAAACGCAAACAGGATTCTGTTACAATTACAATTTGTTCCAGTAATCTTATGGATGTACTTACTCTTACTGCTTCAGCTTTATTATGAAACATTTGTTCCATATCCTTTGCCAGTTTTTTGACAAGCTGGAGGCCATCTATTTCCTCAACAGTGACAGATTTTTCATGCTCTTTATATTTCTGTAAAAAACAAAAGGAAATCAATTCATGTGTTTAACACTATTCTTCCTAGCAGGTACTAGGGAAAATAAAATGTTTCTAGTTAGACAGAACTGTACCATCTTCTAACCTTCATGCCTAAACATGACTACAACAATGACTACACTTCAAAAATACTTCACTGGCTGTGAAACACCTTGGTACATCCTGGAATCATGAAAGGAAGTATATAAATGCAAGTTGTTCCTTTCTTTGATGTAAATTCTGTAACCTGGGCATTACTGTGATGAATGATATCATACAAACGCTAGTATATTTGTATCAAATTCTTCTCTACATTACTTTAATGGTGGCATTATCTCATTTAAGATAAATGGGTTAACACCCCCTTTAAAAGAGTAAAGAATTTGAATTAAGTGTGTTAAGTGTTTGTAACACCCAGCCTTTGAGATCATCCTGAACTGAGCCACTGTACTGAACTCATCGAACTCCAAATAAATCCCAATGCGGAATCAACTCCTGCTGTAAACCGGACAGAACCAAAATCTGAAAGATATCAATTTAGCATAAACTTAAAACAAATTAGGACATCCAAAAAATGGGTACAGTTACATTTTCATTTTTGTAGAGTTTCAAAGATTAGTGTGTGTAAAATTCTCCAAAAGCAACAGTAGACAGGATGGGCCAGAGTGACAGGTGATGTGGTAGTACATGGCAATTGGTGATATGCTGCCATCTGTGGAGACTGAATCACATGGGGTAAAGAAATTGCAAGAGAGTGAGAAAGACACATGCAACCAGCAACACAAAAATGACACAAAGTCAGGTAATGTATTCAGTGATTCACTGTGAACAATGCCATGAGAGATACTAGGGGTAGAGTTTCCGCTTTGAGCAAAATCGGGAAATTGCGCCCAAAATGCGCTGGTTAGGTTACAGTTCAAGTCCTGATAAAATTCATTTGCATGATCACAAACGTATATCTTCCATGAACCAGCACAATCAGGCAGCGTAATAGAATGTAATCGTATTTTTCTTTCCATTATTCCTTGATGTATTGAAGAGTGGTAACCTGGTGCAGTTTTATTAATACAGCTGAAAATGGGTTTATCACAAAACTTAGCAATTTTTAAGAAAAGTGTTCAGTCTTCCACCTGTGAGTAACCTGATACAAAATCACTGAAAATGACTTTTAAAAAAACTATACTGAACCATTTACTAGTTTCATTGGTGTACACCAGTCAGTTTCTTAGAAAAGTTTTAAAAATTGATATGGAAAAACTTTGAAAATGTGCCGAATAGTGCCTGAGCGCCTAAGAAAATGAGCACAATTTGAGGAGCCTTCCTTAACCAGCACAATCGTTGGAAACTCACAATACTGACCTGGGGGTGTGGCCGGTTTTGTGGGCAGTGCCTGATCCGGACAACTTGAAACTTAAACCAAAGTAAAAGATCACGGAAAACACGAATGCAAGTGGTTTTGGACGGAGCTCACTTACGTTTAAAATTCCCAGATCGTTTGCGCTGGTTCGGCCGATTGTGCTAGAATTTGGGCGCAAAACTAGCAGAAACAAGCAGAAACTCAACCCCATTGTGTTTTTAAAAAAATGCTGATTTTGTGCATTTTTGTCGTATTTGAGAATTTTATCCAATTTTGGAGGAAGATGGGGAGAAAATTGGTAAAACTTCTTTCTTGGGAAACTAAAGGTTGAAACAGCTCTTGTAAGATTTGTGATGAGTTACCCTGTGGGTTATTTTTGCTCCCCCCGCCACCCCCAACCAGGAGACACAGCTGTGAAAATGGTTTACTTGTGGAGGGAGCCAAAGGGAGCAAGTGTGATTAATGTATGACCAATATCTCTCTTGTGGGGGAAGGGACTGAGCTAGCACTCGCCCAGTAAACCAAAATACATTGGGAAGGAAAATCCAATTGTATGAAGCAAACTCTAGGAAAGAAGCAATTTCCGAACGCAGGCTAAGAAAATATAGGCCTGTATCTTACTGGACAAATAATAAGATGTAATAATATAATAAGATATAAGCATAGGTTTAAATATTTTAGTAAATTATTTAAAGTTTTCTGAGATTGTTGTATTATAAATTATGTTTTTTAGGTGTGTATGTAGTTAGCTAGCTGAGAAAGCAACATGGTTGATCAAAGAAATTGGAAACAAAATTGTTTGGGCAATTTTATTGTAATCATTTAGTGGCAGTTACTGATTTCTGATTGGTAGCTGTGAAAAATAAATGAGCAATTTGTTAGTTCATTTTGTGTGGTTTGCTGATTTGTTGCTGATAGCTTTTCCTACCTATAAATAATTGAGCAAATCAGCATGATCAATGTAGGAGATAGTGCCTATTTGAGACAATCAGACACAAGTGTGATGGACACTTTGCATTTGTGATGCTTTGAAGTGTGATGGGCAATTTTCATCCAATAAAAGCTTAGCCCACATTTAAAATTTTCTATCCGACATTTTAAATATGTGGTATCTTTTCTACGAAGACATTTATTTTTAGCCCACACCTGTTCCAAATTGCAATAATGGAACAAAAATAGACCTTGCATGCTGTAACTTTTAACTTGCAAGTCACTCAAGTTTTAATACAAGTGACTCTAGGAATTTACGGCAGATTTTCCTGTCTCCCCAGCTCTTGTGGTGGACAAGAGCAGCACACCCCAAATGCCAATGTCCCAAACTCCTCCATCACCATCCCTGGGTATGTCCTGTCCCACCGGCAGGACAGACCCAACAGGGGTGGCGGCACAGTGGTATACAGTCGGGAAGGAGTGGCCCTGGGAGTCCTCAACATTGACTCCGGACCCCATGAAGTCTCATGGCTTCAGGTCAAGCATGGGCAAAGAAACCTCCTGCTGATTACCACCTACCACCCTCTCTCAGCTGATGAATCAGTACTCCTCCATGTTGAACGCCACTTGGAAGAAGCACTGAGAGTAGCAAGGGCACGGAATGTACTCTGGGTGGGGGACTTCAATGTCCATCACCAAGAGTGGCTTGGTAGCACCACTACTGACCAAGCTGGCCGAGTCCTGAAGGAAATAGCTGCCAGTCTGGGCCTGTGACAGGGGGTGAGAGAACCAACACAAAGGAAAAATCTACTTGACCTCATCCTCACCAATCTACCTGTCACAGATGCATCTGTCCATGACAGCATTGGTAGCAGTGACCACCGCACAGTCATTGTGGAGACAAAGTCCCGTCTTCACACTGAGGACACCCTCCATCGTGTTGTGTGGCACTACCACCGTGCTAAATAGGATAGATCAGAACAGCTCTAGCAGCTCAAAACTGGGCATCCATGAGGCGCTGTGGGCCATCAGCAGCAGCAGAATTGTACTCCACCACAATCTGTAACCTCATGGCCCGGCAATCCCTCACTCTACCATTACCACCAAGCCAGGGGACCGACCCTGGTTCAATAAGGAGTGTAGAAGCGCATGCCGGGAGCAGCACCAGGCATACCTGAAAATGCAGTGCTAAACTGGGGAAGCTGCAACACAGAACTACATGCATGCTAAAAAGCGGAAGTAGCATGCTACAGACAGAGCTAAGCGATCCCACAATCAACGGATCAGATCAAAACTCTGCAGTCCTGCCATATCCAGTCGTGAATGGTGGTGGACCATTAAACAACTAACGGGAGGAGGGAGCTCCATGAATATCCCTATCCTCAATGATGGTGGAGCCCAGCACGCGAGTGCAAAAGACAAGGCTGAAGCATTTGCAACCATCTTCAGCCGGAAGTATCGAGTGGATGATTCATCTTGGCCTACTCCTGAAGTCCCCACCATCACAGAAGCCAGTCTTCAGCCAATTCGATTCACTCCACATGATAGCAAGAAACGACTGAGTGCACTGGATACAGCAAAGGCTATGGGCCCCGACAACATCCCGGCTATCGTGCTGAAGACTTGTGCTCCAAAACTAGCCACGCCTCTAGCCAAGCTGTTCCAGTACAGCTATAACACTGGCATCTATCCGACAATGTGGAAAACTGCCCAGGTATGTCCTGTCCACAAAAAGGAGGACAAATCCAATCCGGCCAATTACCGCCCCATCAGTCTACTCTCAATCATCAGCAAAGTGATGGAAGGTGTCATCGACAGTGCTATCAAGCAGCACTTACTCACCAATAACCTGCTCACTGATGCCCAGTTTGGGTTCCGCCAGGACCACTCGGCTCCAGACCACATTACAGCCTTGGTCCCAACATGGACAAAAGAGCTGAATTCCAGAGGTGAGGTGAGGTGAGAGTGACTGCCCTTGACATCAAGGCAGCATTTGACTGAGTGTGGCATCAAGGAGCCCTAGTAAAACTGAAGTCAATGGGAATCGGGGGGGAAAACTCTCCAAGGCTGGAGTCATACCTAGCATGAAGGAAGATGGTTGTGGTGGTTGGAGGTCAATCATCACAGCCCCAGGACATTGCTGCAGGAGTTCCTCAGGGCAGTTTCCTAGGCCCAACCATCTTCAGCTGCTTCATCAATGACCTTCCCTCCAGCATAAAGTCAGAAGTGGGGATGTTCGCTGATGACTGCACAGTGTTCAGTTCCATTCACAACTCCTCAGATAATGAAGCCATCCACGCCTGCATGCAGCAAGACCTGGACAACATTCAGGCTTGGGCTGATAAGTATCAAGTAACATTCGCACCACACAAGTGCCAGGCAATGACTATCTCCAACAAGCGAGTGTCTAACCACTGCCCCTTGACATTCAACGGCATTACCATCGCCAAATCCCCCACCATCAATATCCTGGGGGGTCACCATTGACCAGAAACTTAACTGGACCAGCCACATAAATACTGTGGCTACAAGAGCAGGTCAGAGGCTAGGTATTCTGCTCCATTTGGCCTACATCCACTGCAGCACAGGCCAAGCCCCATGCCCGAAAAATGCCCCAGAAATCCCAGGGTTACATGAAAAGGCCTGCAACTTGACAAACTAGTCTCCCCCACCCCGACGCCTTTTTCCTGACCTCTGAACCTGGGGAATTGGGTGTTCCTGAATCAAGGATCAGGAAAATCAGCTCTATTGTTTCCAAATTTTTGCAACAGTTGCTCTACATGAGTCGATACAAGTTTTTGTTATAGCTAAAGTTAAAGTTCAATAACAAAGGAATAGTTAACAAAAGCTTCTTTTGGTTATTTGGTCCAAATAAAATTCTTGTATCATAAATATTCCAAGATTGTTATTGACCTAGTGAGCTAAACCTTATAATCCATTAAAAGTGATTGATAGTGGCACTACTTACAGCTTGAGCAGTATGCATCATTTGTTTAATGAATCCTTTAATTGTGTAATACATTAAATTTACAGTATAATTTAGCACTTCTGATAGATTTATAATGTTGCTTATGTGAATTAAAAATGAATACGTCTCTAATTATAATATAGTTCTTTAGCAATTCATGTTGTTGGCTGTGATAGCATCTGTCATACTTCAAAGGAATTATTTTATCAAATAATTATTGCCTATAAAGTATGATAATCTATTCAGATGTAAGAAATATATGTACTTCTAAACAAGTTAGTCATGTGGTCTCTCACCAAAACAATGTTCATTACTTTCCATTTTCCTCCCAAAGCTCGCTCTCTCTATCCTGTCATATCCTCCCAAGTCTTTTTCCGTTAACTTAGAGGTTTCCCTCTGTGCTCCGTCTTCATACCAACGTCTTCCTCCACTCATAATCCAACCCTAGCCACTCCTATGCTGAGGATTCTGCTCTATATTCACCAGCCAGACTGCATGTTCACAACCTCAAGTCCACTCACGTGCAATAGCTGAATCATCATGTCTTGACCTACATGCCCTTCAATGGTGCAATGAAAATTTTGTTTATTTCAGTTCTTCAAGAACAGTTTCTTCCTGTCTCTCACAAGCTGATCAACACCTCCCATCTTTCACCCTTAGTCATTCATAGAATCATAGAAATTACAGCTCAAAAGGATGCAATTTGTTTCTTTAATTTAATCCATTGCCCTGTCCTCTCCTTCTATCCTTTTATATTCCGCAAACTATCTCAGAATGTAGTGGCGATGACAACAAATAATTGTATACCTCATTTCTACTCAGCATTGATAATTAATTTACTTATAATACTTTTCTAATTGTTGAAGTAAAAAACTTACTTCCTTTATCTCTCCACATCAGTCTTTGAAATCCAGTGTAGAGCTGACCCTTCATATTTGGGCTGTTCACCCTCCTGAGTAAAACTCTATTTTTTTAAATGCTCAATCTGATTTGACAGTCTTTTCTCCTGGAGCTCACGAAGTGCAGCTGAGAGAACTCATCTGACCCTCCAGCTCATCCTTCCACAGAAATCTGCAATCCCCCATTGCAGCATAATTGCGTCTTGAATGATTCCAGAGCTTTGGCTTCCATTACTCCACCCAGAAAATCCTTTTTCAGCTTCCTCTATTGTGTAAGCCTTTGCAATTATTGCATGGAAAAAAAAATTGTCTCGAACTAGTCTTTTACATTTGGCACTTAACTTAAGATAGTGCAGCAGATCCATCTTTTCTATTGTACCTAGAATCTAATATACCTCTATAAGATGACCTTTTATTCACATCCTTTTAACATTTTAGAGGTCATATTTTTCTAACCTACCTCCATATTCAATCTTCTGACACGAGGTGATCAGCTATGTGGCCCTTTTGTACACTACCTCCAAGGCTTGGGTGTTTCTCTTGTGCCTCAGTGAACAGAACTGAATGCAATACTCTAAGTTTGGCCTGACCAAAGCACTGCACAGTTTCAATATGAAGACCTCAGACTTGTACTTTTCTGATTTGGCAACCTTGCTAATCAGTTCAACATTCTGCTAGCTTTTTGGTTGGGGATCAACATTGTCTATGCATGCTAAATTTTGAGTGTACTATCACTATTTTCTGCATCTTCCTTACCTAGTTCAACCTTAAGTTTTCACCATGGATGTCCAGTTCCTCTACACCTCCAGCCCCACCAGGACAGCCTGCGGTCCCTCCATTTCTTCCTTGAAAGGAGGTCCAACCAGTCCCCATCCACCACCACTCTCTCCTCCACCTGGCTGAACTTGTTCTTACAATGAACTACTTATCCTTTGACTCCACTGACTTCCTCTAAATAAGAGGTGCCACTATGGGAACCAGTATGGGTCCTAGCTATGCCTGCCTGTTCGTGGGATATGTGGAACATTCGTGGGATATGTGGAACATTCTTTGTTCCACTCCGACTCAGGACCCCTCCCTCGCCTCTTTTTCCAGTACATTGATGACTGTACATTGAACTGGAAAATTGCATCAACTTTGCTTCCAATTTCCATCCCTCCTTCGCCATGATTCATCTCCGACTCTTCCCTTCCTCGACTTCTCTATCTCCATTTCTGGGGATAGGCTATCAGGTAGTTAACAGGCAGAAAAGAGGATTATCCCCATTTTACCCACACAAGTGCGGGCTTCCCGAAGGCTGCGAACCCTGCCAGGGTCACCGAGGCGAGCAGTGGGTCTGCGGGGGACGGAGGGGTACAAAAATGCGCTGTGAAGGTAAGTGATGGGTGCAAGTGTGGAGAGGTAAGTATGTGAGGTGAGTGGAAAGTGATAGAAAATGTTTACTTACCTTTGTTTCTTCCTGCAGGCTTCAATCGTTGGGGATGTGGAGAGTCTTGCATCGCACCGGCAGAGATGACAGATGGCTGCTGCATTCTCCAATGCAACAACCATCTGATTTTTGCTAAAGAAAGAGGTTTGATGAGTCTTGAATACAAGGACTCATTAAACAAAAGAGAATGTCAGTAATTAACTTCACAGAGCTGTCAAACGATGACAATTCATCTGTCAAAAGTTTTTGACAGATGCAACGTCATACGCTGACATTCTCTGTAACTGTCTTCCCCTTAATTGACCTGCTAAGCCCGCTCGGCGGGCTTAACAAGGTCAATCAAGGGAAAATAGCATGGGTTGGCCACAAGTCGATGGAGGCGGGACTAAAACCTGACAAGTGGGAGTCCTGCCTGCAAAAGCTCCCCAGTGGCAAAATCCAGCCCTATGACTCATAGTTCTAGACTCTCCAGCCAGGGAAAACAGCCTCTCAGCATCTACCCTGTCGAGCCCTCTAAGAATTTTATATGTTTCAATGAGATCACCTCTCATTCTTTGAAACTCCAGAGAATATAGGCCCATTCTACACAATCTCTCATCATAAGACAACCCTCTCATCCCAGGAATCAATCTAGTGAACCTTTGTTGCACCGCCTCCAAGGCAAGTATATCCTTCCTTAGATAAGGAGACCAAAACTGTGTACAGTACTCCAGGTGTGGTCTCACCAAGGCCCTGTACAATTGTAACAAGACTTCCTTACTCTTATACTCCAACCCCCTTACAATAAAGGCCAACATGCCATTTGCCTTCCTTATTGCATGCTGTACCTGCATGCTAGCTTTCTGTGTTTCTTGCACGAGGACACCCAAATCTCTCTGAACACCAACATTTAAAAGTTTCTCACCATTTAAAAAATATTCTGTTTTTCTATTCTTCCTACCAAAGTCTAATTTCCAAATCTACCTCAGCCAACTCGCCTCTCATACCTCCATAATTGGCTTTGTTTAAATTTAAGACCCTAGTTTTGTTCATAACCACACTATTCTCTAACTTAATATGAGATTCTATCATACTATGATCACTTTTCCCCAGAGGATCCTTTACTTTAAGATTACTAATTAACCCTGTCTCATTACGCAATAGTAGATCTAAAATAGTCTGTTCCCTAGGTGGTTCATCAACATATTGTTCAAGAAAACTGTCTCGAATCCATTCCATGAACTCATCCGCCAAGCTACTTTTGCCAATTTGGTTTGCCCAGTCTATATAAAGATTAAAGTCCCCCAGGATTATTGCATTACCCTTGTTAATTGCTCCTCTAATTTGCTGATTGATACTCTGTCCAACACTATGATTACTGTTAGGGGACTTATAAACTGCTCCCACCAGTGTTTTCTGCCCTTTGTTATTTTTAGCTCCACCCATACTGATTCTATATCCTGATTTTCTGGGCGAACATTCTGTCTCACTACTGCCTTTATCTCATCGTTTATCAGGGCTACCCCACCTCCTTTTCCATTTTGCCTACCTTTTCTAAAAGTCAAGTACCCTGGAATATTTAGTTCCCGACTTTAGTCACCCTGCAACCTTGGGGGTGATTTTGCCAATGGGGGCGCATTGGAGGCGGGACTCCCACTTGTCGGGTTTTAGTCCCGCCTCCATCGACTTGTGGCCAACCCACGCTATTTTCTCTTGATTGCCCTTGTTAAGCCCGCCGAGCGGGCTTAGCAGGCCAATTAAGAGGAAGCCGGTTACAGAGAACGTCAACGTATGACGTTTCATCTGTCAAAAATTTTTGACAGATGAATTGTCATCGTTTGACAGCTCTGTGAAGCTGTCAAACACTGACATTCTCTGTTGTTTGATGAGTCCTTGTATTCAAGACTCATCAAACCTATCTGCTGAGCAGAAATCAGATGGCTGTTGCATCGGAGAATGCAGCAGCCATTCTGTCATCTCTGCCGGTGAGATGCGGGAGTCTTCGGTTCCCCAACTGTTGAAGCCTGCAGGAAGAAACAAAGGTAAGTAAACATTTTCTATCACTTTCCACTCACCTCACATACTTACCTCTCCACACTTGCACCCATCACTTACCTCCACAGTGCACTTTTGCACCCCTCCAACCCCCGCAGACCCACTGCTCGCCTCGGTGACCCTGGCGGGGTTTCCCGACGTCGGGAAGCCCACACCTCTGGTGGAAAAATGGGGACAATCCTCTTAACTGCCTGTTAACAGGCAGTTAAGTGGCTGTAATCCCCTTCCCGCCTCCAGGAGACAGGACCCGGCACGGGTCGGGTACCCGCCTCCTGGGAAGAGGGCACGGAGGCGGGTTGGGGGTGGGATGGGTACCCGTCCCCAGATTCTGCGATTTTCCCGGCAGTCCCGCCTCCAAACCCATCTCCCCAGGGCTGGCAAAATCGCCCCCCATGTCTCAGTAATGGCTGATAGATCAAACCAATTTATCTCTACTTGTGCCATTAATTTATCTATCTTGTTACGAATGCTTCGTGCATTCATATATAGCACCTTTAATTTTAACTTTTTATTATTTTTCCCTGATGTGGTCTTAGTCACTAATGTCTTTTTACCATTGTTAATCTCTCTGGGCTGGATTTTGATACTGGGGTGGGTTGGGGTCGTGTCATCCGCATTTCGTGTTAGCCACCCGACTGCAATTGGATGTGGGAGATTGATGCAATTTTCACCTAATTGGGCAATTGAGTTCCTCTGATGATGTCATCATTGCTGCTGCATTGAAGGTCTTCAGAGACTGCCTGGCTTTTGCTGTGAGTGGAGAGAGAGAGAGAGAGAGAGAGAGAGCGCGAGAGAATTTTTTTTGCATCGAGGTCCTCTCACAGCAAAGGCCAGGCAGTCTCTGAAGACATTCAATGCAGCAGCATCAGAGGCGACTTTCAGACCTAATACTACTACTACCTTCATCACATCTCCGTTGTAATAGTGGACCTGCAGCAGATAGTCAGCTATCCACTTGTGCTCCCGCCAGGTTTCACTGGCGTGTTTCACATCAGGCATGCTTCACGTCGGAAAAGGGTTAAACTAGCTAAAATGTTTCAAAATGGCATTACAGAGCCAATTTAGGGCTTGTTAAGGGCTTTAATGGCCTCTCCCGACTCTTGGAGGCGGGACGGAGTCGGTAACACCGCACACGATTTTATCAAAATTGCGTGGAGGCGGGATCAGGTCCGCCCGCCACTTTTTGCAATTTTAACCCCCCACACGCCTCCAAGGCCCTATGAAAATCCAGCCCTCTGTCCCTTCCTGACACAATCTGCTTGATTTTACCCAAATCGCTACTCTGCTCTACAGACATGACTTTTCTCTTCAGACTTATAGATTTACCTTTACCTGAACCCTCCCTCCCCCTTATTAGTTTAAAGCCCCATCTACCACCCTAGTTATTCGATTCGCCAGGACGCTCATCCCAGCCTGGTTTAAGTGGAGTCCATCTCAACGAAACAGCTCCCTCTTTCCCCAGTACTGGTGCCAGTGCTACATGAATTGAAACCCCTGCCTCCCACCCCACTCTTTCAGCCATGCATTTAAACCTCTAATTTGTTTGTCCTCATGCCAATTTGCGCATAGCTTAGGTAGTAATCCAGACCACAATGCAGTCTCCTCTACATTGGGGAGACCAAACGCAGATTGGGCGATCGCTTTGCAGAACACCTCCGTTAGGTTTGCAAGCATGACCCTGAGCTTCCAGTCGCTTCCCTTTTTAATTCTCCATCCCACTCCCACCTCTCTGTCCTTGGCCTCCTATACTGTTCCAATGAAGCTCAACGGAACCTCGAGGAACAGCACCTCATCATTAGATTAGGCATTTTACAACCTTCCAGACTCAACATTGATTTCAATAACTTCAGGTCATAACCACTGCTCCTATTTTTCCGGACAGCAGGTGCTGGTTCTGCTGTTGCCATTTACAGCTCCTCTATAACCATCTTTTGTTTCTTTACTTGTCCCATTGTCACCCCCTTTTGCCTTGCACCATCATCCCTTTCGACATTTAATCACTCCTGTCTTCCACCCTATCACAGACATTCCCGTTTGTTCTTTCCTCCCCTCCCCCTTTTCCCTGCCTCTGTACTTGCTTAAAAACTATTACATCTAACTTCTTCCTGTTCTGATGAAAGGTCATCGAACTGAAACATTAACTGTGTTTCTCTCTCTATAGATGTAGCCTGACCAGCTGAGTAGTTGCAGCATTTTCTGTTTTTATTTCAGATTTCCAGCATTTGCAGTATTTTGCTTTAGTTCAACATTTCATTGAATTGCCCTTCAAATTCTTTCTTTGTGTTATTATTAGCATATATATGGCCCTTAAATGTGTTAGCATCCTAAACTGGAAGTGATTCCAGCAGCTCACAACGACAGCGCACCAAAATGGAGATGACCAAGTACCATTATAAATTCATCCTCAGGCCTCACCAGAATAATTCAGGTATATTGAGCACCAATCAGGCACCCTGACGCAGCTTGCCTGTTAGGGCCTTACCAATTTTGTCCAGTGCCGAGGCCGACAGATAAGTCCAAGATGGGGGAGGTGATTTTGGGGGGGGGGGGGGGGGGGGGGGGGCGGGGAGGTGACAAGGACAGACCAGCAGCGGCCCACAGTTACTTTGTGGACCCAGAGGAGCACTCCTGCTTCTTACAACTCCACGTAAAAGCGATAATTTGAAAGTTTTGAGGCCTTTTTTGAGAGCCCTTTAAGAACCGCTGGTTCAGATGCTCAAGACCCGGAAAAGCTAGTCAGAGCACAAGCTCCAACTAGGGTAAACTAATATAGTAATCCTTGTCCGAAATGGACCATCCTAAAAAAACGGCCCAATCAATTTTGCAGTGTCCCGAATGCCCCTGCAGATCGGGCCTGGGTCTCTGCCTTGCTAAACTGGTTATCACTGCGTCCATTCTAGGCTCATAAAACAGGCGCAACAATGTTGAATTTTGTCCCCTATGTATCGAATTTCATCTGCCAGAATTCTATGGCAGATGCCTACTTGCAAATATGTCTAGTCCTCCTGCAGTTCCTTGGCTGCCTTGCCAAAGTAGACTTCTTCGCCGCACCCCCCCCTTTCCCTCCACCATAAGGTCAGAAGTGGGGATGTTCACTGATTACAGTGTTCAGTTCCATTCGCAACTCCTCAGATAATGAAGCAGTCCATGCCTGCATGCAGCAAGACCTGGACGACATTCAGGCTTGGGCTGATAAGTGGCAAGTAACATTCGTGCCACACAAGTGCCAGGCAGCGACTATCTCCAACAAGAGCGAGTCTAACCACCACCCCTGGACATTCAACAGCATTACCATCGCCGAATCCCCCACCATCAACATCCTGGGGGTCACCAGAAACTTAACTGGACCAGTCACATAAATACCGTGGCTACACGAGCAGGTCAGAGGCTGGGTATTCTGCGGCGAGTGTCTCACCTCCTGACTCCCCAAAGCCTTTCCAGCATCTACAAGGGACAAGTAAGGAGTGTGATGGAATACTCTCCACTTGCCAGGATGAGTGCAGCTCCAACAACACTCAAGAAGCTCGACACCATCCAGGACAAAGCAGCCCGCTTGATTGGCACCCCATCCACCAGCCTGAACATTCACTCCCTCCACCACCGGTGTACCGTGGCTGCAGTGTGTACCATCTACAAGATGCACTGCAGCAACTCGCCATGGTTTCTTCAACAGCACCTCCCAAACCCGCGACCTCTACCACATAGAAGGACAAGGGCAGCAGGCACATGGGAACACCACCACCTCCAAGTTCCCCTCCAAGTCACACACCATTCTGACTTGGAAGTATATCACCGTTCCTTCATCGTCGCTGGGTCAAAATCCTGGAACTCCCTCCCTAACAGAACTGTGGGAGTACCTTCAACACACGGACTGCAGCGGTTCAAGAAAGCGGCTCACCACCACCTTCTCAAGGGCAATTAGGGATGGGCAATAAATCCTGTCCTTGCCAGCGACGCCCACATCCCAGGAACAGAAAAAAAAAACACTCCAAGTTAGTATTATCTGCAAATTCGACCAAATTCAATTTAATTTCTGAATCAAAATAGTTTATGTAGATTTCGAACAGTAGGAGACCCCAGATCTGATCCATGGGTTACTCTACCCGGTATTTTTCCCAGCCTGATATTACACATTGGGTGTAATTTTCAACTTATAGTTGGAGCGTAAAACTGGCATTGAGGGTCAGGTGACTGTTACAGAAACCATCCAATTTTCCTTTCCACTGAAATCAATTACTCATTGGATAAGCTCATTGAACCATTGAGTGAGGTAAACACGTCTGTGTTTCTTTTTCTTTCAGCAGGGAAATACTGCCATGCCAAATACCATGGCTAAAATCCAGAACCTGATGTAATAGTAACTCAGAGTATGAATTCACATTTAGCTAATGTGGCTGGAAGCTGCATTTGAAGAGCACTCACCTACAGGCACTTGGGTAAGTAGGATATGAGTGCCATTCTGAGTGGTGCCTATCCAAGGCTTCCTGTTTGCTGCTTTCTGATTTTTTTCCCCCTTACCTACCCTCATTAAGCACTCACTGCTTATCATGGGTGCTGATTTTGCTTCACTACTTTGGATGGACAAATAGTTGGAGGAAGAGGAACAGCAGCAGCCTGAAGAATCAGGACAGGCAGCCGTTGGGCCTAGTAGAAGACAGCAGGTGAGGAGGACTGCTCGTAGAAGGTCTTACCCAGTCCACAGTGTCTACAGGCCAGGATACTTTCTTAGCTATTTCTGAGGAGGCCGTGCTTCACCTATGCAGCCTCTTGCGGCCTGTTGAACCAGGGGCTGTGCTTTACTAGTGATTGTCAAAGTTTTTCACCACAGGCTCCTTCCAGGAGACATTGATCGCAAATCCCAATCTGCAGTGCACAGCTGCATCAAACAGGTCGCCAATTCCCTTGTTTCCAGAGCAAATCAGTAAGTTACCTTTGCAATGGATCCCAACAGCCAGAAAGTGAGATTTCTGGGACTTGCAGCAGTGGCCAGCTTCCCTGGTGTTCAGGGCATAGTAGACTGCACTTGTGTAACTATCGGGAACCAGAAGACTTGTAGAAAATCTTTATAGTAACATGGCTAAATTCATATGTTAGCATATCAATATTTTAATAAAATCAGCTTCTTTTAGAAAGATAAATGAACAGTAGCTTCTGCAAATGAGGAGTAAATACTCCTTAATCAAGTTTTTCTTTGGTACATTAGAAGCACAGCTGGAAAGTCGCTGTTTTTCAGTGGGAAGTGCTTCTGGTTGGTAGGGATTTAGGCTCAAAGACAAGAACATTTATCATTTTTTGACGGGGATGCAGTAAAGCATTGCTTCAACAGCATCCACTTTACCAGATCATTTCACACAAACACTAGGAAAAGAAAACCACTACTTCACTGTCAGCACATTTAATGTTTTTCATGCTTTTGGGTCACATTTTTTTTCAAGATAACTGAGCATCTAGTAATAACCTGCCAAAAGTGAGCTAGAGGGAGTTCAAGTTTGAATGATTTTGGCAAATCCAAACAATTGATATTAAAAAAAAATCAGTACAAATGAAAGACAAGTTAGGCGGGGGTGCAGTAGAGGATCGGTCACACAGAGAACAAAGCCATGGAAAAAGAGATAGGACAAAAACTAATCAGAACAACTATCCTTATAAATATATATTTTTTTTAAACAGAAGATAAGAAGATACATACTAGAGAGTTGCAGGAAATCTGAAGTGATTAAATGGGAGAGAGGAAACATCATTTGTTAACACAACATTGTTTAAAAGTGAATATTTTCACAATTCATTTCACATAGCAATACCTAAACTTGCATGTTGAAAACGTTTGTGTTTACAACTGCAATGTAAAAATCTGTTTGACACGTTTTACCTTTCAGAAATCGTGTTCTAAAATAAACAATTGTCCTTTGAATGATGAACTAAAATATGTAAATTTGTCACAAATCAGTGGTCAGAAAGCTTGAATGTACATTTCAGTGATACAATTTCGAGAGTGCTGCGAGTGGACAGCATCGAGTTGTTCTGCCTGCCATGGCAGACAAATGCCACGTACGTGAGTTGTATTTTGCAGGGGTGGTTAGTCTAAAAGTTTTTGGTTTTTGTGAGTGCAATGAGTTGGATGGAATTGATCAGCTTTTGGGATTTAATAGAAAGTTACGAAGTATATATAAAATCGACAGAATGTCTTTTTTTTTTACTGGTAGATGCGGCTTTGGAATCTTGCAGCACATGCATTTTGGCATGCCGAAGGATAAGTGGATCACAAGATAATTACAGATGAAGAAGGCTATTCAGCCCATCTAAAAGAATCCATCGAGGGAGATTCTAATATCCCGTCATTGTAGCATTGTTTCTTAAAGCTCTGCTGTATCTCACACATTGGCCGGAATTTTCACAGGTAAAAACGGGTGGATTGGAGGCGTGGGGGGGGGGGGGACGTGAAAGTTGTAAAAATGTAAAAGCCGATCCCACCCGCCTCCAACCTGCCCACTTTCACCTTTCACTCAGGTGGGGCCGCGGGCTGCCAACCCGCTGCCAGGAGGCGGGTTGGCAATTTAAATATTATAATGAGGCCTGCTTTCCAGGTTTTATTGCAGGCGGCCGGGGATCCCAGGGCTCAGGATTCCCAATAGCTGCAACGAGGCGGCTTCAGCTTCGGAGAGCAATCCTTGTGGGCCAGGAAGTGCAGGTGTGCTTCCTCCTGGCCCCCCAAGCTCCCCCACCAGCAGCCTGCACCCCCCGGAGTTGGGGTGCGGACCCCCCCGGGAGCAGACCACCCCCTCGGGCCTGGAACACCCCCCGCCCCCCCCCCCCACCCCACCGGGATCGCGACTCAGCGTCGGGGCTCAGCCCCAGGGTCGGCGATCGGACCCGCCCCCCCGCCAATGGATCGCGACTCAGCCCAGAGGTCAGGGAATCGGACTCCCCCCCCCCCCCACCCAGGGAATCAGACCCCACCCACGGGGGACTGGACTCCTCCCCCCCCCCCCCCCCCCCACGCCTTCGAACCCCCCCACCAACCATCCTGGACCCAGCACCTACCTGGTCCTGTGGCCTCCTTGTCCACGTTCCCCACACGACTGGAAGCCAGCCTGTCAATTAGGCTGACTTGCGGGCGGGGAACCCACCCTTTCCATCACACGTACACTGTGGAGTTAGATTTCCACAGTGTGCTGGGAAACCCAAACTTCCGGGTTTCCCGTTGTCTCCCGGGTCACCCCACACTGTGCAGGTGGGACCCGGGAAAATCCAGCCCATTGTCTGAGAAAAATGTATCATCAGTCCGAAACCTCCTTTTTACTAGTTTGAACCTGTACCCCCTTGTTCTACTTCCGGGTCTAATTTAATATTACATAGAATTATATAGAATTTTACAGCACAGAAACAGGCCATTCGGCCCAACTGGTCCATGCCGGTGTTTATGCTCCACACGAACTTCCTTCCACCCTACTTTTCATCTAACCCAATCAACATATCAGATGGAGCAAGAAGTTACAAAGGGACAGAAGACAGATTAAGTGAGTGGGAAAAACTATGGCAGATGGAGTTCAGAGTGAGGTCATCCACTTTGGATCCAAGAATGACAAATCCATTAGATGGCATCTTCATTCGTGCACTTTAACAGGTCGCTTCTATATAATTATTATACACAAGTAATAACATTTTGCCTTTCTCTCGTGTACTTAGGAGCCTTTCGTTCCGCCTACACTACAGAAGCAAAATTGCCACGGCTGCTTGAAAAAAGCAACTAAAATGCTTCTAAGTGTCAACCATGGTGGATAGCACGCTCCCCCTCTGAGTCAGAAGGTTGTGGGTTCAAGCTCCACTCAGACTTCAGCACATAATCTAGGCTGACATTCCAGTGCAGTGCTGCACTGTCGGAGGTGCCGTCTTTTGGATGAGACGTTAAACCGAGACCCCGTCTGCTCTCTCAGGTGGACGTAAAAGATCCCGCGGCCACAATTTCGACACCTTGGATATTGGAACATACAGGGCTCGAAACTTAGAGCTGAGCTGTTCCATTAGCCCAGACAGAAAGATGGAGCAATTAGCTTTCCTGGCTTGGCTTGGAAACCATTAAATTTTTGGGGGGAGATTCACAGAGGAAAACAAAAATTCGTAACCTAGTCACTACAAAATAAGGACCCTTACAATGGTAAACATGGCCCAAATTATACGAAGATTGAAACAACAACAACAACAACAACTTGTATTTATATAGCGCCTTTAACGTAGTAAAAGGTCCCAAGGTGCTGCACAGGAGTATTTTAAGACAAAAAATTTTACACCGATCCACAGAAGGATAAATTAGGGCAGGTGACCAAAAGCTTGGTCAAAGAGGCAGGTTTTAAGGAGCGTCTTAAAGGAGGAAAGAGAGGTAGCGAGGCGGACAGGTTTAGGCAGGGAATTCCATGGCTTAGGGCCTCGGCAACAGAAGGCACGGCCACCAATGGTTGAGCGATTATAATCAGGGATGCTCAAGAGGGCAGAATTAGAGGAGAGCAGATATCTGGGAGGTTTGTGGGGCTGGATGAGATTACAGAGATAGGGAGGGGGCGAGGCCATGGAGGGGTTTGAAAACAAGGATGAGAATTTTGAAATCGAGGCGCTGATTAACCGGGAGCCAATGTAGGTCAGCGAGCACAGGGGTGATGGGCAAACGGGACTTGGTGCGAGTTAGACACGGGCAGCCGAACAAGGTTACAGCGGACATCCTCTCAAATCGAAGATTTCCTTTTTCAAGAGTTATTGTAATCCCCTGCCATTTCTCTCCTTCTCCCTGTGGCACACACTCAATTTGTCCTTGCCCAGAATGCATACGAAAATCATGGGCAGGGAAAGACCAGCTGGTCTATCAAGCCTGTCCCACAGTCGTGTTGGCCAGGGCATTGTGATTAGACACCTCCTATCCATCACCCCTGCCCCTAGCAGTAGATGCTAGCTTAATTAATCATTTTAAATCTGATATCGATATGATTTTTACTAGCCAAGGGTGTTAAGGGATATGGAGCCAAGGCGGGTGGATGGAGTTAGGATACAGATCAGCCATGATCTCACTGAATGGTAGAACAGGCTCGATGGCCTACTCCTATTCCTATGTTCCATGTAATCTCCTGGGAGAGGCAAAAACAGAGAAAAAAAAACCCAGGGCCAATAAGGCGAGGTGAGGGAATACCTCAGGGGCAGAACATCCCTCAGGAGAACCAACATCTTCTCGCACGTTGATTGCATCAATCTGACATTGGACAGGCCAGAAATGGGCCTCCTCGCTCAGAATGGGTGATCTCATAGCGAGTGAGGCCATCAGCTGTTGCGGATTAACTTTGTCTATATCTTTAACAATCTTATAAATTATAAACCTATATAAGATGATCTCTCAGACGTCTCCTTTCTAGGCTAAAAAGTCCATGTTTCTTCAGTCTTGCTTCATATCTCAGGCCCTTGAAACTAGGGATCAGTCTCATGGCTCTTCTCTGCACTACCTCCAGCGCTTAAGAATCTGCCATGTTTCTTGGCAGCCAGAAATGGACATGGCCCTCAAGGTGCTGTCTGAACTCCTCAAAGCAGGTAAGGAGATTGGTCAAGAAGGATCTTCCACTTCCGAATTCGTGTTGACTGATGTTTATTTGATTGTCTTGTAAAAGTGATCCTCAAGTTTGCTCCTGGTAATCAATTTGATCATTTTACATGATGGGAAAAGACAATGCAGAACTGTTATAAGGTGGAAAGAGCAGCCAGAAAGTGAACTCTATCCAGATCCCCAAGTGCTTGCAGTGCATGAACAACAACAACTTGCATTTATATCGCACCTTTAGTGTTGTAAAATGTCCCAAGGTGCTTCACAGGTGCGTTATCAAACAAAATTTGACATGGAGCCACATAAGGAGATATTAGGACAGAAAGAGATAGGTTTTAAGGAGCGTCTTAAAGGAGAAGAGAGAGGGAGAGAGGCGGAGAGGTTTAGGGAGGTAATTCGAGCTTAGGGCCTAGGTAGCTGAAATCACGGCCACCAATGGTGGAGCAATTAAAACAGGGGATGTGAAGAGGCCAGAATTGGAGGAACACAGAGATCTCGAAGGGTTAGGGCTGGAGGAGGTTACAGAGATAGGACGGGGCGAAACCTGGAGGGATTTGAAAACAAGGGTGAGAATTTTAAAAGAGTGGCTTTGATGTGTGTGTGAAGGGCAGGAGTTGCATAGCTTGCCATCTGATAGCTGATCATCAATGCAGAAAGCACAACATCGTGGATGGGGGTGGCGGAGGCGGAGCATCTGGAGTATGGTTTCTGATGTTTATTGGGGACCTGCTACAGGACAACTCCTTCTTCATCATTGTAAACAGCAAATATACAGAAGCAATCTATCAGATGATTGACTCAAGGTTAAAAAACATTACATCCTATTATGATTTGGGCTTCCTTCCAACATGTTTAACTCTTGTTCACAACAAAAAGGCATCTTCCATATTGGACCAAGTCTCCAGTGGCCTCATGCATGTTGTGAATGGGATAGCGTACCACAGAATTATTATCCTTTTACCCGACGATTGCGCAACGAACACCATGTGATCTGCCCATCACATTCTCATAGTCACTCCAAAAAGTGTTAAATGTCATGCTGTCAGCCCAAATTCAGGCTCAAACCAATAGTTCATTTTATTTACACGTAAAGGAAATTACGCAAAGACAGAAGAATACAGCAAGTAACCAGCAGTACAGCATTTGACTTGCACCAGTGCTTAAACTGTTTCAAAATAAATAAGGAGGCCAAAATCTGTCTTTTCATGTCTGACAAAACATTATGTGAGTGATCAAACCATGAAACCCACTTTGGCTACCTCAAGCTGAATAGATACTGTGAACCAAGGAACTAAAGAGCCCAGGGTTATTGCCCAGTTATATTCCTGCCTTTCGTTTCAAGTCCAAGCACAGACATTTGTAGATCAAATAGATTCTACGCAATGGTGGTGTAATCAAGGCATGAACCATTAACACCATTTATGGAGGTAAGGTCTTAACAGTAGACTAATGATAGAGTAGATTGAAGATAATGGATATGTTTGCTTCCACCAGTACACAAACTCAAAAATATTAACATCTCAAAAACATTGATGTTAATGCAGGGGAGGGGGGATAAGTCCCCCGATCCCATTTTGAGGTCATCACCGATGCCATTTTTGGTATGTTAAAATCTGCCCCATCGATTTTATTACCTTTGAGGTTTTTATAAAAGCTATCTCATGACAGTCAAACTGTTCACTGTCACTTCAGACTAGAGTTAATAAAAATATCAGACCCTGATAATACCAACTTGGCTACCACCACAGAGAAAAACTCTGCAGATCATTGGGAGCATTTTATCAAAAATACATTTCACCCAAGGTAAAAAAAAGTTGCCAAAAAAGGTCACATTTTATTATCAAAGAAGAGGAAATTCTAGATGAGATGTTGTATAGTGCTGTTATATTTCACTGCACTATTTTTGTTTTCTGACCCATTTTCAAATGATCTGCCAGAAAAAGCATTGTTTGACAAAATCAATGACTTTGAAAATTGTTTTACTTTTCTGGTAGAACTTGAACTAAAAGAGTAAAGATCTGTCATTAAAATCCTGATATGTTGTCACATTTCATCGACATTTAATCAGTTTCATATCACTCCTCATAACAAGGAAAATAACAAAATACACCACTCTACCTCTGTTAACAGGCAACATTCATTTTACAGATAGCAATCCATGAAAGTACCTGGCATTAACTTGTGTTATGTTGTATGTGTTCATGTCATTACCTGAAGTCTTTCACAGCCTTCCTCTGGCTGGGGAAAAAGCAAGACTTCTCTGTCTCACTAACTGTTCTTAAATCCAAACTTAAGCAGACTGCCTCTGTCCGGTTAGAGAGGGAGTCAGAAACTTGCCTCTGACCCCCTCCCTCAGCTCTCTGTGTTGAGGACTGGCTCACTGCATTGCCAATGTGTTGCTGTACAAATACCAGTGCAGTCAGAAAGATTAGGGCAACAGACATTCATCCAAGAAAATTCAGTTAAGTATCTGCACTGTCTCTGCAAGGAACTCTGGTGTCCACATGCTAACAAGAAAATGGCTTCAAACATTGTTTTGAATGTTCTACATTTCTCAACTAACATTAATGCCTGTCTCTTGCTTTGCTACTACCTTATGTACACTATCAACAACAATAAAAATATTTTGCATTTATATAGCGCCTTTAACATAGTAAAACATCCCAAGGCGCTGTACTGGAGCGTTATCAAACACCGAGCCACATAACGAGATATTAGGACAGGTGAGGTCAAAGAGGTAGGTTTTAAGGAGCATCTTAAAGGAGGAGAGGGAGGTAGAGAGGCAGAGAGATTTAGGGAGGGAATTCTAGAGCTTAGGGCCTCGGCAGCTGAAAGCAAGGCCACCAATGTTAGAGCGATTAAAATCGGGAATGCGCAAAGACACCAGAATTGGAGGAGCGCAGATATCTCAGAGGGTTGTAGTGCTGGAGGAGGTTACAGAGATAGGGAGGGGTAGGGGGAAGGCCATGGAGGGATTTGAAAACAAGAACGAAAATTTTAAAATCAAGGCGTTGCCGGATCAGGAGCCAATGTAGGTCAGCGAGCCCAGGGTGATGGGTGAACGGGACTTGGTGTGAATTAGGATACGGCCAGCAGAGTTTTGGAAGAGTTCAAGTTTATGGAGGGTGGAAGATGCGAGGCCAGCCAGGAAAGCATTGGAATTGTCACGGTTAGAGTTAACAAAGGCATGGATGAGGGTTTCAGCAGCAGATGAGCTGAGGCAGGGGCGATGTTACAGAGGTGGTAGTAGACGGTCTTGGTGTTGGAGTGATTTGTGGTCAGAAGCTCAATCTCGGGGTCAAATACAATATCAAGGTTGCGAACAGTCTGGTTCAGCCTCAGACAGTTGCCAGGGAGAGGGATGGAGTTGGTGGGTAGGGTATGGAGTTCGTGTTGGAGACCGAAGACACAGGCTTATATCTTCCCAATATTTAGTTGGAGGAAATTTCTGCTCATCCAGTACTGGATGTCAGAGAAGCAGTGTGACAAATCAGACACTGGAGGGGTTGAGAGAGGTGCTGGTGAGGTTTCACTGGGGTTCTGTGATTCTTCCGCCTTAGTTACGGCAGACAATCAGGATAACTGCCACAGAATTTAATGTCGTATGATTTTAGCGGGGAGATTCTGTAGTCGAATGCCCCTAGCATGGAACAACTCTCAGAGGGAGCCCAGGTCAGAAAGTCATGGGCTCACTGCTTGATTTTCTATGCATTCATTTAAAATGGATGGAAGATCAGACACTATGGGGGGAATTTTAAACCCCAGAACCGGTGGGTTGGGGACGGGTGGGTAGTTAAAATTATTGGTTTTTGGATCGCAACCACAACCTGGATCCAACATGCCCACTTCCGGGTTTAACAGAGGAGCGTTTGGATGCCTGCGAGTAACCTACTCGCCGCAGTCGGGACCTTAATTAGTGCAGGGGGTGGGTACTTAACGCAGCAATTAATGTCCTTATGAGACATTAATGAGGTCTTTTTAAATTAAATTTCACTGACCTTTAAATTTAATATCTGCAGCATCGCTTACCCGGGGCTCAGGAAACCCGGCAGCTGAAGGGAGGTGAGAAGGTCTGGATGGAATAGGTAAGCGCTTTTCCAGCACTGTTTGTGGGTCAGGAGGAGCGGGAGTGCAATCCCCCGGCCCCCCAAACTACGCTGTAAACCAGCCCTCAATCGGCCAACACCCACCCCCCCCCACCCCCCCCGTGATTAGACACCCGATGTCCAACCCTCCCCAATGACCGACCCCCGACCTCCAACTCCCACCCCCCACGACCTCCGATGTCCAGATACACCCCCCCCCCCCATATCCAACTCACCACCCCCCGCAGACTGACCTCCGATGTCCAACTCACCTCCCCACCCCATGTCCGACTCGCCTCCACTCCACTCCCCGGCTGCTTACCCGCCTGACAGCCAGCCAGCCTCTCAATTTGGCTGGCTGCAGCTGGAAAACTGATACGAAAAATTTTAATCATGTCCTGCTGTTAAATTCAGCAGGACCTCAAGGAAACCCATATTACGGCTTTCCTGGCTGCTAAATCTCCACCCACCCCATCGCCACCCCCCTCCCCAGCACCCGCCACCCCCACTCCGTTCCCGTCTAGCAGTTATTATTGGGGCCAGTAAGCCCATGAACTCCTGGCCAGCACTTCCTTCATGCAGCATTCTGCACTGGGCGTATCCGACTACAGAATCCACCCTTAGATGCCAAGCTTCCAAATTCTAATGGCTGAAGAAAATCTTCATTCAACTCTAATGTCTCAGTTATCTGCCTACATGTAAAATGGTGCTAAAATTATTTAGTGGCTTGACAAAAAGTAATGCACTTTAATTTTCCTATAGCAGTGTGTCCAATTCTGGGCACCACACTTTAGGAATAACGTGAAAGCTTTGGACAGGGTATAGAAGAGTATTGCTAGAATGGTTCCTGGGATGAGGGATTACAGTTCTGTGGATGGACTGGAGAAACTGGGGTTGTCAAAAGAACCAGAGGCGACATGAGTAAAAAAAAAATTTACGCAACAAGTGGTCAGGATTTGGAATGCACTGCCTGATGGGGTGTTGGATACAGATTCGATATTAGCCTTCAAAAAAGAATTGGATAAATGCTTGAAGGAGAAAAAAATTGCAAGGATATGGGGAAAGAGCGGGGGAGTGGGACTAACTGGGTTGCTCTTTAAAGAGCCGGTGTAGACTCGATGGGCCAAATGGCCTCCTTCTGTGCTGTACTATTCTATGAGTCTATGATGGATTCCCATGAAATTACAAAAGGAGAAATGGCAGGTAAATCTTCATTAATAAAAATCATAGGAAAGAGTGCTAAGTAATTTACAACTTTTGTCGCAGCACACAGCTTCAACTCACCCTAAAGCTAAACCTACCTGGAAACCGAGTAAACATTTCCATTTTTTAAGCTTTTCTTTAATAAAATAACAGAGCAGGATTGGGATTGCCAATTAATTTCGAGCTACTTACTTCAGAAAAACACAATTCTGAAAGTCGTGCCATTGGAGGAAAAGTAATTGCTTGAACACCCATCACCTTGAACAGCCATTCCTTCTGACACTGGCAAATGCATTACCATGAAAGTGCACATGATTTAAATATGCAGCAAGCAAAACTAGAAAAAAGCATATTTTGCAAGCTAGATAACAGAAGATAACTATTAGCATCATCACTGGTAGTGAGAATAAAATCTTAACCAATATATTACTGTAGAAATGGCAGCAATATCTAAACAGGTAGAAGTTTTAACACAGACAAAAAAATGCCAGTCTAGCATCAAAGCTGCTCAGTCCAATATTAATGCAAGTTTATAAATTCCAGCACAGGTTTACTATGGCAGGAAAATCTTATGGCAGTAGATTTAAACCACCAATTGAGCCAATTATTGGGGTAGGCAGATTTGATTAACTTAAGTCACACAGAAAATCAATCATTACCTGGTGTGCTCTAGCTGTATCATAAATTATACTCGGACCAGGCCTTACTATATGACAGCAGACTAAAATCAATATGATTGGAGTAACTTTTTTAAATTTCTATCAGAAAATGTCAAACAAAATGAGTATGTATGTATGCAGGCATTCCACCGTATGCTGCCATCTTTGTGTCACTGTAAAGCAGTTTCCGCAAAGCGATCTGGCTCCACAGTGCATCTGAATAGAAGTGAAATTACAGCTAAGTATTTTTAACCCAAAGTCTGAGGCCTCGAAATTGTTGGGGGCCAACTCTGCCAGTGAAAGTGGAACACTCGCCCGCCCTAGCCCCCATCCAAATACCAGGAACAAAGTAACTTACATCAGTAGGGTGGGTTTATCAGGCCCGCAAGGTGCTTTAGTGCCACCCACCATGATCTGTCTGCCAACAGGAAAAGCAGCCCAAAGAATGCCCTTAGTGCCGAGCAGAGCCATGCACTATTTACTTTTATCAGGAGATTCTGGGGCCTTTACAGTTCTTCTGAGCCCATCATGATGGAGACTGGAGACTCTGTTTTGGTTCATGAAACTTCACGTGTAAGTAAAATATTATGGACATTGGTCTCGGTTTAGTATTACTAAAAGTTAGTGAAGTGTCACGCATTTTGTTATTTTTGTACCCAAGGTGGTCAGAAGTTAAAAATTCTATAAGTTAAAATTCAAGTGAAATCTACTGTCTACTTTTTACAAACCTGATTTATAGTATATAGCCTAAGTCGCATGGTCTGATAGAGTGTTTATTCTTCCACTGTCTGAAGTGCAAGAAAGGCTCATGTCAATTCAGTAAGCGATTGCGAACATACAAAAACGACAGCAAGAAAAGGCACAGCTGGTCCATTGAACCTGTCCCATACAGTAATGCTGCAATTAAGCTTCATGAGCCGTAATGCTTCCACCCACCAACAGCCTTGTAATCTCCTGGGAGAGGCAAAAATTATATTAAAAAACCCTTGGTTAATTCAGGGGAAAAAAGAAATTTGGAAATTCCTCTCCGACCCCCAAAGGCGAGGATTTCGATTCAACCCCTGGGCAATGCTTCAGTACCAGATATTGTGCATATAAAGTCACTTAGCAGTTTGTAGGGAGCGAGGGCTTGCTTATGGGATTCATCTTCGGTACTGAACACGAGAGATTATCTGGTGAAACCCTAAAAACATTAACAGTGAGTAATCATTGTATATGTAATGCAGACAAAGGATTCTATTTAAAATTTCAGCTTTATATGATATAACTAAATAGAAAAATGCAACATTGCCAGCAACATATTGTGAAACAATGTTGCATTTAAAATTTTCCAAAGCAATGCAATTCTAAAAACGCTACAAAGATTTCATTCAGATCCATCATTTTCTATTTTTCAGTGAGGGAGCAAGAATGAAATGGTGATGCCAGTAAACACAATCGTTGTCCAACTCCTTTCCATCGAGCCTCAAAAATGCTGCAATATCCTGAAAATGCCAATCAACTATTGTAAACAGTAATCTCGCCATTTTCAATATATTATATATTATTTTTAATATTGAAGCTCAGAAAATATAAATTGATAAGTACTTCCGAAGAGCATGAATTCTAATCATTACTTCCTGACTTACTTCATTTCTTTTGTTCTTTTCAACCTGGTGATGTCCTGCACTATGGACCTCGGCTCTTCACCTCAATTAAAAAAAAAAGCTGTAGTATGAAGCTTGAGTACAGCAAAAGCATAGTGCTGTCAGTCATACAGGAAGTAGAGGAAGAATACAGCACCCATTACTTCTTGCTAATGAGTCAGCCAGGTTTTAATGATAGTAAATGGATTTTAATATATTACAGATATACTTTAGGAAAAAGTGCATGTTTAAATAGTGCAGGAACAAATTGCAGCTTTACAGAAGGAAAAGTTTGAACAACCCACAGATAAGCTTTAAAATATGCAATTTTAATAAACTTAAACTTAGGCCTGAATTATGTAGGATAACTCTTTTAAAAAATTAATTTGAAAATTACTCCTGCAATGTGAACTACAAAACTTACAGTGAACTGGTAGTTTTATTGCAATAGAATATTCAGTTAATTCTAACAGCAGCACAAAATTTCTCTGAAGAGAAAATATTTCCATGCTGAAGGCCTTTACAATCCACTGGAAGTGTTTTATGACTAATCGAGCAAGTAGCATCTTACTCAAACAAAATATCTGACCACAAACAATTTTAAACAGTATATTAATTTGTAGTTTTTATTCTAAATCAATCAGTTTGCACAAAAATAAGTACAGATCAGGGGGGCTATTCACTCCATTTAATTTTAGAAGCCAGCATACAAGCCTTTCTTGATAGCTCAACTTAATATGAAGTATGTTATAGAAGTGATACTTTTTAGGGTGTCAAAAATTGAAACTAACTTAAGTGATATGACTTGTATAATATTTTAGGTATCAAACCTAATATTTCATATGCAATTGAACATTTGGGAGCTATCTTTTAACTGTCAGATATAATTGCACTTTTTTATAGATTTGTGCTATTAATTTCATACCACAGAGCTGAATAAACACATTTTCAGCTCCACTGGTTATATTTACACTGTTGGTGGAAATGTAAGCCCCTTAATAATTGGTTGAATAGCAGTTTTTAACCACTGATAGAAACTGCATAGTACTGAGATTATCCTAGATCAGAAAGCATGACTTAGTATTAATGCTAGAGGATGGTTTTTATTTATGATTAGCTGTTCTATCTATTCCTCAAAATCAATAAGGTTCTCAAAATGTTATAGTTCTGAGTTTAGTATTCAGGTTGATCAAACCCTTCACAATATAACTCACAATACAAATTGCAACTTTAGATACCTTCCTCTTACTCCGACTACATGGCAACACGCACCTTTCTACATTACATGATTATACCAAAGGTTAAAATACAACTCTGTATAAGGAGAAACTAATTTGAGTCTATACCTTATCATTACTCAGTTAATAAGCTAAGTTCCTCACCAACGCGCTCTCTTTCCATTGGACTAACAAGATCATTATAACTCCCTATTTTATGAAACATAAGAAATAGGAGCAGGAATAGGCCGCTTGGCCCCTCGAGCCTGCTCCGCCATTCAATAAGATCGTGGCTGATCTTGGGCTCAAAGCCACTTCCCCGCTCACTCCCCATAACCCTTCACTCCCTTATCTTGCAAAAATTTGTCTATCTCCACCTTAAATGTATTTATGACCCAGCCTCCACAGCTCTCTGGGGCAGAGAATTCCACAGATTTACGACCCTCTGAGAGAAGAAATTCCTCCTCATCTCAGTTCTAAAAGGGCGACCCTTTATTCTAAAACTGTGCCCCCGCGTTCTAGATTTCCCCATGAGGGGAAACATCCTCTCTGCATCTACCTTGTCGAGCCCCCTCAGTATCTTATATGTTTCAATAAGATCACCTCTCATTCTTCTAAATTCCAATGAGTATAGGCCAGCCTGTTCAACCTTTCCTCATTTTGTTACCTTATCACAAATTTCTCTCTCATTACATTCCTATTCCACAATTTGAAACGACTAATTATAAGTCTGTCTTTGATTCGATATCACTCAGCACCAGTTTGATTTTAAACACTAATTAAAAGTATAATGTTTTGCCCAGATGTTTTCTTTTTGCAGGACTAGCTGCCGTATTTGCACCCATAATCAATGATTACAGCTCCCTGAAACTTAAGAGCCAGTATGCGATGACACATCTCCAATTAACTTCTATTAAGCAGGTGGTTACTTCATATTAAACTCTGCCGGTGCTGTAAGGGTCAGTCTCAGTTCAAAAGTTGCCATCTTAGTACAGTTGTGATTATTTTAAATTACAATTTAAGAATCAAACTTCCCTACCGAACGAGGAAAGGCTAACAATTAACATTACTGCAATATAAAGACAAATCAATAGTATTACATCAGCGCACTTCAAGTGAGTCTGATTAACCTTTTCCTTACAATTAGTATTGCCTTAACAAATACTAACACCAAGTCTGTTGTTTTCTGATTGGTTCAAAAAATGCGGTCACTCATTAAATTAGTTTTCTTTGCGTCTCATAAAAATAACTAAATCTGTGAACTTTAGTTCCTTCAGCAGGTGTATGTTTACAAATCAGAACAAAAGAAGAATTTTGATGAGCCCGACTAACATAAAAACAGCGGGGTGAATTTCCGTGGGTGTTCTCCGCTACTCTGCCATAACTTCAGCAGAAGGCACCCCGGAAAAGTGGCGTAAACACTATTTATGCCATTTTTCTGGGGGGATTTTAGGCTCTTCCGCCAAAGTTACAATGTCCAATCGGAAGAACCCCTGTGGAAATTCACCCAGTGAGTCAAATGGGCTTTAATATCATAGCCCCAATTTCCCACCCACATATAGAACAGGGGAGATATAGAACGAATCCACTTCATCACACTAATAATCTAAATAAAGATTTTTGTGTGTGTGAATGAAAAGATCCTGTCCTTTCTAAACAGAATTCGGGTGGAAAGGCTCAAAAGGCTGGGGCCCTTTTCTCCAGAAAAGAGAAGACTGAGACCTGATAGAGTTCTTTAAAATTACGAAAGGGTTCGATAGGGTAGAAGTAGAGAAGATATTTCCACTTGCGGGGAGTTCAAAACTAAAGGTCATAAATATAAGATAGTCACTAATAAATCCAATACTGAAATTACAAGAAACTTCTTTACTCTGAGAGTGAGGAGAATGTGGAACTCACTACCACCTGGAGTGGTTGAGACGAATAGCAAAGATGCATTTAAGGGGAAGCTAGATAAGTATCTGAGGGAGAAAAGAATAGAAGGATATGCTGATAGGGTGAGATGAAGTTAGGTGGGAAGAGGCTCGTGTGGAGCATAAAAAACGGCATAGACCTGTTGGCCTGTTCAGTGCTGTAAATTCTATGTAATTCTGCAGTCAAGACTTCTTAACATTTCAGATAAGTCCCTACAATTAAAGCATATTAGGCACATGGAATGCTGGAAGAATTTACAGCAAAAGAGTGGGAGTACCCTTGTAAAACTTTCTTGGCAATGTGAACAAAAAGCGGTGTATTGATGGAGAAAAGCACCAATGGATGATTTGTTCACATTTAGAGTTGATCTGAGCATTTCTATCGCTCTTTAAAATAGACTGGCAAAAAGTGAAAGAGAAGTCAAAATTTGGCATGCAGGACTTTATTCAATGAATTTGTGCAGCATTCCGTGCCTACACAATCAAATCAAACAGTGGGATTGCAAACAGGAGTCAGACATTTTGTTTTGCTTTTGGACAACTGATGCTTTATTTTCTGCACAATGATAGTATGACAGATTGCCTGACATACCAAAAGCAAATTAACTTTTTCAGCGGTGGAGGAATAATTGTGTAGGGTTTAGTGCATTTTCCTGTCATGCTCTGGCCGTACAGCCAACTGGCCAGCTGCAAGGCATACAAAAGGATCTCTATGTGATGCCGCAGAACTGCCACTGACATGCCAGCCCGCTGCTTGTGTACTACTCTTTAAATGCTACTTCTGGAAGACATTTCTTCATCATGCTCACTGATCCGTATAAGCATAGAACAATGCATGTTCAACGAGGATTTCTGATTCCCTCCATCACAGCTGATTTAACTATGTGTCTACTGTACCTATGGCCTGCATAAGTGAGGTATCCACTGCAGACCACATTGCTAATGCCACACTTTGATGGCAGATTACAGCGTAAATGACATCCATGATGTCACTCATGGTGAGAGATGGTTGTGAACATCTGTGCATTGGACACCCCACATCACCCAGACCACCTTCCCAATGTACTGTGAAAGGAATCATGTGCCATCACAATACAATGCTGCTGCAAGCACAACCTGTGTTTGAAAGCAGGCACACTAAAGTCTGCATTTTGATAAAATTCAGTAGGGGTTACCATGATTGCTGGACAACTGCCTTATACCAGTTAGCCCATCATCAACTACCATTTCTGCTAGTCCTTGCTCACTACAGCTTGGTCCTCATCCTGTGAGTCATTATCCTTACACTGAGCATTTCTTCCGTAGTATGAATATCTGTGCCGGAACCTAGTTCAAGTGGCGGTAATGACAGTTTGTGCTCAGGTGTGAGATGCGTGTAGCTGCTGATATACTAAGCCCTTGCTTTATGAAAAGAGCAGATGGGCATATAAGCACACTTATCCATTTGAGTGCTCTATTATCATTACATACATTATGATGCAATTGTGACAATCACTATGTATAAACATGTTAATGCAATGTATCTTGTAAATATATTATAGTACATACCAGTAATTTTGCACGCCACTAATTTCCACAGCCCCAATGCCGTCTAACCTCTCCCTGCTGAATATAGAGTGAATTGTTCAATGTCATGTGGTCCACCACCTGTTCTATGCTGTCCCATCCTGTTACATGCTAAGTTTCCCTTCAAACATAAGAACAATGGGGATTGAGACATGGTGCAGTATATTCTCTTTCCCACCAATGCATGTATAATGTAACCTAGCTATCTTCAAATATAAAACATTGGGGGTTAAATTCGGCAACTCCACCCCACCCCGCCGCAGAGCGTTATTCCCCCGCACACAAATGGTGAGGTCCGTGGAGCCATGGCTATTGGGCCTCGGACCTCAACATAATGAAGTTGCACTGTGGTAGGAGGCAGCATCAGGACCAGGTTTGGGCTGGTGTTAGCACAAGTGGATCGGGGAGGAAGATCGGGCCCTCAGGATTGATGTCAGGGGTGGGTGATTGGGCCATCGGAATTGATGTCGGGAAGGAAGATCAGGGCCTCAGGATTGATGCTGAGGGGAGGGAGGGAGATTGGGGGCCTCTGGATTGATGTCGGGGGGGGGGGGGGGGATAGGGGGAGGGAGCGAGCTCAGTTGTCCTGGTGGTCGTCGGGGATCTTGGGACAGGGAGCGGCGGCGACTGTGGCAAGTACTTACCTTTTGTTCATTTATACGATGCTTAGGGTTGCTTTTCCTTGAAGCAGGCATGCGCTGCCTATCTATCTTCAAGCTGGCGCTGGCACTGGCTGCCTCAGGGCAAAGCAAAGTTGTATCAAGGACTGAAGCTCGCATTGGCATATACAAAGGGCCTAACGCCTGCTTCAGGCGTGGGTCAAGGACACCTCTTGTTTGTCTTTACCCAATATAGCAGCACCCTTCCAGTCGGAAGTGTGTGCACACTTCCTTCCCCCACAAGTCTGGGGCCTTAGGAGGCTGAAAAACTGGTGGTACGCAGCCCAATTTAACCCCCATTATTTGCTACAGTCTTGCTAACATCTCTGTGTCAATAGTTTTTAATCTTTAACAACTTCTACATTCTTGTTCATGTATGTTCTGTGCTGCTAATTTACAGTAATACATATTTTGCCGTTGTGCTCTTCTTTAAGTCAGGCAGCTTCTTTCAGATTTCTCTTTAGCTAGCTCGTTGGTGCAGCTGAGACAGAGTTCACATATTGCTGCACATGATGCTTCTGCCTATTTGTTGGCTGTCTTCCCACTCCAAAAAATTATTCATGTTGTCTATTATCAGCACTTGCAGGGCCTTGGCTTTAAATTGGTATCTTCTCAGACATTTATTACAAAAAGAGTGGAGTATAAGAGTAAAGAGGTCTTACGGCAATGATATAGGGCCTTGGTGAGACCACACCATTCGGTACAGTTTTCGGTCTCCTTACCTAAGGAAGGATATACTTGCCTTAGAGGGAGTGCAATGAAGGTTCACCAGACTGATTCCTGGGATGGGGGGATTGTCCTATGAGGAGAAATTGAGGAGACTAGACCTGTATTCCCTAGAATTTAGAAGAATGAGAGGTGAGATCTCATTGAAACATATAAAATTCTTACAGGGCTTGACAGGGTAGATGCAGGGAGGATGTTTCCCCTGGCTGGGGAGTCGAGAACTAGCCGTCACAGTCTGAGAATAAGAGGTCAGCCATTTAGTACTGAGATGAGGAGAAATTTCCTCACTCAAAGAGTTGTGAATCTTTGGAATTCTCTATCCCAGAGAGCTGTGGATGCTCAGTCATTGAGTCTATTCAAGACAGAGATCGCTAGATTTTTGGATACTAAGGGAATCAAGAGATATGGAGATAGTGCGGGAAGGTGGAGTTGAGGTAGAAGATCAGCCATGATGTTATTGAATGGCAGAGCAGGCTTGAAGGGCTGATTGACCTACTCCTGCTCCTATTTCTTATGTTCTCATTTTTCACCAAAGACTTCACATTCCACAGCAGGATTAACAAACTTTTTGACATTTACAACACCTGCTAAGAGATTATTTAACGCTTTGATTTTAAAATTCCTATCCTTGTTTTCAAATCCGTCCATGGCCTCGTCCCTCCCTATCTCTGTAATCTGCTCCAGCCCTATAATCTCCCGAGATCTCTGCGCTCCACCAATTCAGGCCTCTTGAACATCCCCAATTTTAATCGCTCCAGTATTGGCAGCCGTGCCTTCAGCTGCCGAGGTATTAAGCTCTGGAATTCCCTCCCCAAATCTCTTCGCCTTGCTACTTCTCTTTCCTCCTTTAAAACGCTCCTTAAAACCTACCTCTTTGACCAAGCTTTTGCTCATCTGCCCTAACATCTCCTTATACGGCTCGGTGTCAAATTTTGTTTTTTGATAATGCTCCTATGAAGCGCCTTGTTAAGCACTACATAAATGTAAGTTGTTATCATAATTGGTAACTAGGTTTTCATTGCTACTAATGAAATCACAGCAATGCATATTTTGAAGCCACTAATTACCATAATGTGATTCGTTTTTTTATTATGCTAAAAAGCAACCATTTTGCTGTCTTTTATTAAGAGACGAATGTTGGGACTATTGTCTTTTATATTCTTTATTTATCACTAAATAAGTAACACTCAGATACTCTTATACAAATAATACTCATATTTTTGTTACCAAATGCAAATGCATAAATTGTGATCATTTTCAAGTTTTTACTTGTGAAGTACAGACAGATTTAGATGATTAAATTTTTTGCAATATATTGTATACAGATTATTTCTCAATAATCACTTTTTGATTATTACTAATTAAACTTGGCGTGATTATTTCAGAGTTGTTCGTCTCCCAGTGTGAACAATATACATTTTGCATGGAATACACCGACGGCAGGTGCCCACCATGACGCCCACTGCTGACAAAAAAACTCCGATCCAAAATGGAACAAAACCACAAGTATATATATTATAAAATATAATGGTTAGGGGGAGTGACCTCAGGTAATGGTTAGAAAATCACTCAAGATCTGCTTTAGTGGTTTCTAATCTGTACTCTTCAATGAGATTACTTACTTATAATCAGTATGGCTTGTCTAATATTTTCCACATAATGGCCTAGAAATAAATCTGGAACAGCGTGCACTTGAACCGAGAGGCATGCAAATCAATGGAAATTGATTCTCGGGTCTCATCAGCATACTCGCCACAAGCTGCAGGGGCTACTTGCGCCTCCACAGGAAGCTCGCCTGAGTGAAGGCATCATTGTCGGACCGCCTGCCTTACCGGCAGTGGAATTCAGATAAGTCCCTGGAGGGGGGATTGGAGCGGGTGCAATCAAGATTCCTGTGGAGTTGGGAGTTAACCTGGAGTTGGTGGACGTAGGGACCACTGAAGATTCCTGGCAAGCCAGACACCTGCCCTACTCATCGCCAACGAATTTATCTTCCTTCAACAGGAGTTAGGCCCCTAATTTAAATATTTAAGGGGCCTAACGCCTGTTTTAGGAGTCCGCCTGGAGCACCTAAACAAAGGACCCCATGGATTTAGTAATGGGTCCAACGCCTGTACAGATTGGGCGCAGGCCGTCCCACTACTAAATTGGTATCCTTTGCGTCCATTTTACATGCAAAAAATTAGCACAACGTATACCAATTTCTACCCCAATATGTTTTCCTGTATTCTACTATCACAAAAAACCTAGTGTTATTATAGTACCACATAGATAATGCTGTATGTCTCCAGGTTCCACATGAATTATCCCTAACACTTATCCTCATCAAACAGAAACTTCATTCTCCAACAGCTGAGGAACAATAGGGCCAAAACTTGGAAACCGGGAACTCAAGCTAAATGTAGTAAAAAAAATTAACTATCACATATTACAAACAATGAAACAAAACTGGCTGAAGTAGAGGCAGTGATTGAACTGAAATTCTGTTGATGCCAAAAGGCTCTCCACCTTCAGCCTTGCAGTTTATGATGCCATTAGAACCCCTCAATTCAATTACTGTCTTGTATCTCAGAACTAGTCATCTATTGCTCTATAGTTTTATAACAGGACGAGACAGATACCCAAATATATTTGTTGCCCTGGAGCAAACCATAATTTGCAGTGCACAGTGCAAACAAATCTTCGTTCGGTATTTTTTTAATATAGCAGAGCCAGCATTTGGCATCATGGTGCAGTTTTTGTGGTAAGGTAGGGTAGTACTAAAGCATCATTTTTTTTACATTTTAAATTGTTACGAAAGATTTTTTTTTACCAACTTCAGTATTTTTTTTATTGGCAGGAGGGTAATAAGAAAGTTATTTTTTAAATACACATTTATCAAAAGGAAGAATTACTTGTTTCCTACAGAACTTTAAATTAAATGAACAGAAATTTATACTATATATATGTATATATATAGAAATGTATCTTAACTTACCCAATGTGAGGTTAGCCTTCATTCAATGCAGTTAAATAATGGCAACTTTGATTCCCCGCTCCCCACAAATCAATTTGCTATTTCTGGCACAAAGGCAATCTCGATTTAGTTGGTACAAAGATTATACTGATGCGTACAATAATATAAAAACAGGCCTTACTGTTATGTTACAGCTTTTCCCGACTTAGTGGATGAACTATCAGTAGTTCTGTGAACAATAACAATTTGTCATCATGAATTTCTAATTGTGTTTAGAGCTAGAGGATAATCAAATCTTAACAGAAACTAATTTATTACTAAGAATTTTTATCAGCTTTTATTCTGCTCTGTGGGAAAAAAAACAGTTTTCTAATGTTTACTGCATACAGAATAATGCCATAGGCCCACATCTGTTTGTGCAGTTCTAGTTCACTAGTTCAGAGAATGAAGTATCACCTCATTATAAAACTGCCATGTATGAGTGAATTTGCAGAGTCTGGCCTCCTCACAGACAGGCAAATCTAAACCACAGCAATGCACAGTGGCAGGTTGAAGATGAAATGTTAAGCCTATCAGGCTGCATCTGTACCATCACCTCCTAAGTTAAACCATGGTCATCTATTACTCTGTCATCTCCTTGTCCTCAGCTGTTTCAATAGATAAAAAAAGTGGAAATTACAACTGAAATGGCCACGGTGTGCAAGTTAACTTTCTCATTAAATTCTGTTGCAATGCATTTGCGTGAGTACTCAAGCCAAACTCTAGTACAGTATGTAGAGGAATAACGCTAATATTATACAGAAACCATTATTATGAAGTGGAAATTCAAATTCTCTCTTAGGTTACCGAGTTTCCAGGTTCAAAAATTCAGATTTGGGTTTATCCACTTTGTATAACATATATTCTATGTTTTTAGCCACTACCGACTTCTCATAAAACCTGCTGCTGCTTCTACAGGGAATAAGTTGAGGTTTAGAAACATAGAAACATAGAATCTAGGAGCAGGAGTAGGCCATTCGGCCCGTCGAGCCTGCTCCACCATTCAATACGATCATGGCTGATCATCCAAATCCAGTACCCTGTCCCTGCTTTAATCCCCACAGTACACATATCCCACCCTACCCCCGTAACCCCACGTATTTAATTCCCCCTAACATATCCCATCCTATCCCCATAACCCCACATATTTAATCCCCCCCTAACACTAAGGGTCAATTTATCATAGCCAAATCAACCTAACCCGCACATCAAATGTTTATTTGATTTCATCTTCACAAGTCGCACAAAATGCAAAAATCAACACATCGCTATGCTCTCAAGAATCAGATGGAAACCACATACCAAAACGAATTAAATGCATCCAACATTAGACTACTAAAAATACAAATGCATCTCCACGCTGGATACACAGTTATGTTATTTATGTCAACATGCGAAGTTCACTGTATATTCTGATACAGTAATATCTATCTTAAATTAAAAGTCACGTGTATGTGCATGCTTCCTCTAACCGTCATACTTAATTCCTGTAATGTCTTTCCTGTCATATTATTTCCATCATATTTTGTGTCATGTTCTTCTGTCTTGCTAATGCATCCCTATTGATTTTACTTACTTCTGATTGAGTCCTTCATGCTTGGTCTCCAAGATAGGTGGCAATGTTGAGTACTTACCCAGACTTTACAGTCCAGCTCCAACCTAGGTGTGGGCACTCACTTGAGGTTTTACAACTTAAAGTTAAAATTTTAAATGTTTAAAAATCCATTTTGAACTTTTTAACAGGACCCCTGTTTGTTCTCACCACCACTGAGGTCCCATCCAATCCTGTTCTGACCACAAGTTTCCACAAGTTCCTGCTGCTGCCACCTATTTCTGTGCCCCATTTCTACTGCACAGTCCCACTGCTCCTGTAGCCATTATTTTCCACCCCTCACTTTAGAACTTACCTTCTCCTCCCACCACCCCCTCTCATTCCCCTACGCACACTCCCCACCCCCTTTCCTCCCACACAATAGAGTTTTTGTCTGCCTCTCCAGGGATCCTGCCTCCTTTTCATCAGTTTTCCAGTCGGAGTTGCTTATATCTTTGAATTTTAAAATATCTATTATTTATGTTCCTCAGTCGAAAAGTCAAACTGTGCCTTCATGTATAATAGTATTTCAGTTAGTGTGTTTTAAAAAAGAGTTGCAATACCAACTGGACAATAAATTTAAGATTTTCAACTGAAATTTAAATAATTTCACAATATATCAAGCTGAGAGACAAAAGAGCAGAGAGACAAGTGCTGTATTGTTTGCGTTTACAATTCAGAAATAAATCATTGTTTACATAAGATTTGTTTAGCTGAGGGTAACTGAATCATCTATGGTTGAGTGAAAAATCCTAGAAACCATCTCAGGTAATTATTTTTTCCTACAATGAACTAATAATGTGCAAAATATTTTAGCACTTTTATTTCTGTTCTGAAGTCATTTTTGGAAATGTTTATGATTGACAGGAAAACTGGCTATTCACAGAGAATGCTGGCTGCAAAGCCACACCCCCTCCCATCCACTTCCTATCCGATATAAAAATTGCTGATTGAATTTTGCTGATAGAATGTTAAACCAGGCAGGCAATCAGTTAAAATCGCTGGTGAGACTTACGCAGCTATGTCTCGCTCTCTTCCCAAAGGTTCCGATTTTAACCTGATCCTCCAAGTAGGCCGGAAGAAAACCAGCGGGGTCCTTCTTTAAATATGCAGAGCGGGCTCTGATGACGACTTCTATTTTAGCCAGAGGCCTGCGTGGGAAGTCCTTGTGGCTTTCCTCCCTTGACAACTTGGTGGGAAGAGGAGTCGGGCAAGAACAGGCCCAAAAGGAATACTCCAAGCACAGGTTACTATGGAAACACCATATTATACCGCCAGAAAACCAATACAGGCACACCAGGAGACATCCATAGATGAAATACGTATACCATTCCCCCAGTAAACTGTTAGAGAATTAGGTGTATTACTCCATTCCCGTGCCTGGACACTGTGGAAATAGCAGCCTGCCAGCACTGTGAACATCTTTGCTGCTGTGTGTGATTCTATCCATAGCTATCAATTAACGGGAAGAAGGGACCACCATAAATGACATCCAGTCATTTCTTTGTTTTTAAATGGGCAGATGCATCTAAATCCATGCAAATTTAATTTTACAGATTTTTTGAAAGTTAAAATTTTGGACCAATTCAGATTATGCCTTTGGGTTCAGCATTTATCACTAATATGTACTGCAGATGAAAAAGTCTGATCAACGAAAACATATGTTAGATGTAATTTCTGACATATTCCTGATTTTTATGAAGGAATTAACATGTTTATACAATGTATGCAGCCATTGTGCCATATATAACTAACGCATGAGGAATATGAAACTTAATCAATATACTGTATGAGTTAACAAATGCAACTAGATATATTTCTGCAGGAGCAACCAGCAGTCGAAAAAGAAAATTCGAAAAGCTCTGTGATCGCATTCAGCAACAGTGAGAGCCAGCTGTAACCATAGCAATTTGCGTCTAATAATCGCTGTTGAGCTTTTGTGTCAATAGTACCAGAAACAACGCTTACTTTTGCTGCAAAGCTGATGCAATGTAACAATAATACACACCCTCACTGTGGCTCTCAGGATACTGGAAAATCCTACCCGTAACCACGGTAACCATAGCATTTCTTCATAGTATTCTGCTCCATTTGGGAAAACAAGCTACTATACCAGTTCAAAACTTCTTTACTGAAAAGGTGCCTTTTCATCAAAAAAACTGGAGTGCATAAATAAGAACTTGTATAAATAAGAATAGAACATATACTTTGTACAAATAGAACACGGGGAAGAAGGTTGTTCTTCACAAGTTACATGGGCCGGGAATTTTGTCCGAGTTATTGCCACTCACCGTCGTTACTTTGCCGGAGGTGCAGCAGAAATCTCGTTTACTCGCTGACATTCCTGGCCGTGATCTTTTTTACTTCAAAAATGTCATATTGAGAACTTTTAATGCAATATTTTCTCTCTCTCTCTTATATACATAATAATAAATGTACAGTTTCACAAACGGTGCGCACTTCTTGGAAATGTCACATTTAGTTGCTGTAACACATTTCCGTCATACTATTTCCACCATCTTTTTACTGTCACGCTATTTTTGTCATGTCTGTCTCATACTTAAACTTCCTTATGTATTTTACTCCTGGTTGAGTCCTCCAAACTTTGTCTCCAAGGTAGCTAACTGTATACAGCCAGCAAATATTAAAATAATGCATTTCACTTTCTAAACTACCTAAAACAGAAGAACTGGACTGAAGGGTGGGAAAGGCCTGATAGGGGTTAGGAGGAGTACAGCAACACCATTGGGCGAGGAGCACCTGACTTCACAAAGAGACTGGGCGAGGGCTTTAAAAGAAAAGAAAGACTTGCATTTATATAGCACCTTTCACAACCTCCAGACGTCCCAAAGCACTTTACAGCCAATTAAGTACTTTTTAAAAGTGTAGTCACTGTTGTAATGTAGGAAACACGGCAGCCAATTTGCACAGAGCAAGCTCTCACAAACAGCAATGTGATAATGACCAGATAATCTGTTTTAGTAATGTTGATTGAGGGATAAATACATCTCATCTGAAAGACAGCACCTCCAACAGTGCAGCACTCCCTCAGTACCACACTGGATGTTAGCCTAGATTTTTGTGCTCAAGTCTGTGGAGTGGGACTTCAACCCATAACCGACTGACTCAGGAGAGAGTGCTATACCAACAGAGCCACAGCTGACAGGCTATGTTTCTCTCGTTCCCCCTCCCCTGAATTGTCCCAGACCCCTCAACACTGACAGAACACAACCTCTGAATGCCTACAGCACCTCACATCTCTTTCACTGTACAACCAGTCCCCATTTCTTAAGCCCAGGAACTCTTCATCAGCACTTACACACTCCAGGACTACCTCCAAACACTCCCAGATTCTGCAAACCCTCTCTCACTATTCTAAGATGCTGGGACCCCTTTTGCACTGCTCAGACCAGGACCACTCCAATCATTTCATAGCCAGGAACTCCTCTCCCCAGTTCCCCATTCAACAATCCCACATCACAGAACATCCCCGTCCACCCACACCACAGCATCCATCTCCCTGTCTTCCCACACCCTGAGATTCCTCCCAGATCCCAGGATTCCCACTCCCCCCTCCCACTATATCAATTGTACACATACCATGTAATGCGCAACGTATTACTCTACTGCTAAAGTGAGGCTGTGCATCCTTAAGGCCACAAAGCCTAACTGATGTTAAGTAAAGACCAATTAAATCAGAGTTCAATTGCTCTTCAAGCTGCAGGTTCTGTTTCAGTGAAAAGTACTGTACTGGTAAGCTGTGCTTGGGCTGGTAAGTGGCAAGTAACATTCGCGGCACGCAAGTGCCAGACAATGACCATCTCCAACAAGAGAGAGTCTAACCAGCTCCCCTTCACATTCAATGGCATTACCATCATTGAATCCCCCACCATCAACATTCTGGGGGTCACCATTGACCAGAAACTTAACTGGACCAGCCACGTAAATACTGTGGCTAGCAGAGCAAGTCAGAGGTTGGGTATTCGACAGCGAGTGTCTCATCTCCTTACTCCCCAAAGCCTTTCCACCACCTACAAGGCACAAGTCAGGAATATGATGGAATACTCTCCACTGATCATGAGTGCAGCTCCAACAACACTCAAGAAGCTTGACACCATCCAGGACAAAGCAGCCCGCTTGATTGGCACCCCATCCACCACCTTAAACATTCACTCCTTCCACCACCGTGTACTGTAGCTGCAGTGTGTACCATCTACATGATGCACTGCAGCAACTCGCCAAGGCTTCTTCGGCAGCACCTCCCAAACCCGCGACCTCTTTCACCGAGAGGGACAAGGGCAACAGGCGCATGGGAACACCACCACCTCCAAGTTCCCCTCCAAATCACACACCATCCTGACTTGGAAATATATCGTCGTTCCTTCATCGTCGCTGGCTCAAAATCCTGGAACTCCCTAACAGACAGCACTGTAGGAGTACCTTCACCACATGGACTGCAGCGGTTCAAGAAGGCAGCTCACCACCACCTTCTGAAGGACAATTAGGGATGGGCAATAAATGCCAGCCTTGTCAGTGAATGAATATAAAAATATTAGCTGGTTAAACTCAAAAAGCATGCTACATATACTTGGGAGGCTCTAAGCCTTGGTTGTGCCAACCTGCACCTAAAGTCTCTGGAATTAAATAAGTATACCTATCGAGAGAGAGTATGCAAACAACATTTGGCAACTACAAATTCTAATTGTGTACATTTCTTAGCAGCTACATTTTGGAGACTCTAATATGGTGAAGGTGACGGGTTTCCACATATGTCTGCCACCTGACTAACAAAAAAATTGAAAAGATGATGTTGATGATGACCAAGTCATGCTCCATACATTTGGAAAGAAAAAAGATGTTGTTGTTGGTGTTCCCAATACCATACCTTCTAACGATAACTTACTGCTCATAGCATTATACCCAATTGGAGCACTTAAATAATCCATCAATATGAGCTTACCCTTAACAGATCCACATAAATGTAGAATTTGTCATGGTCATCGCTAAGTGCTAAGGCGAGTCACAAAGTGCTTGTTCTTCACATGGTTATAAGCTGTGTACTGATCACATTAGGACATCTGTCTAGTTGGCTCATGAAGCTGGGTTTAATGTAACTTCTATACCTGCCACTCACAATGCCTAGTCTAATCTTCTGCCCTTCCAGAATAAATTTTATTCAGCCCAAACGTGCAGAGTTAGGCCTCACTTAAAATCCTTGACTAGCAATGTAGACTCTGTGCCATATGAGCTACCATGCAACCAACACTGCCCTGGTAAATCAGCATCCTGTCAGTCAAGTAGAATTCTAATGTTCCAAACTGCAACTGTTACATCTGCTCATTGTATTTAGACTTTCTGTTTCTGTAATCATCCAACGCATGCTTTTGGCTGACCAGCTTTGGTGCGCTAATCAAAATGGGCAATTATTGGATCACCTTTTTTAGATTTCCCCACAACTGAGGGTCAACATACAATGCTGAACAAAGCTATTGAGACATACAAGATCTTGCTAGACAACCTTGCTGCTTTCAACTGGTTGCTATTATTGCAATTACCTCTGAAGTGCCCCAGGGATCTATCATTGGCCCCCTGCTTTTCCTCAACTATAAGCTGCCCCTTGACGGCATCATCCGAAGACAAGGGGCCAGCTTCCACATCTGTGATGACGATGCCCAGCTCTGCCTCTCCACCCCCTCTTTTGATCATCCACTGCCTCTATGCTGTCAGACTGCTTGTCTGACATCCAGTCTTGGATGAGCCGCAATTTCCTCTGGTTAAACATTGGGTAGACCAAAGCTATCATCTTTGGCCCCCAGCACAAAATCCGTAACCTTGCCACCAATTCTATTCCCCTTCATGGCCAGGTAGAACCAGACTGTTCTATTCGACCATGAGCTGAGCTTTCAACCCCATATCCTTTCCATCACAGACTGCTTACTTCTACCTTCATAATATTGCCCACCTCTGCCCCTGCCTCAGTCCATCTGGTGTTGGAACTCTCATCTATGCCTTTGTCACTTTTTTTTTAATTCATTTATGGGATGTGGGCATCACTGGCAAAGCCAGCATTTATTGCCCATCCTAATTGCCCTTGAGAAGTGGTGGTGAACCGCCTTCTTGAACCGCTGCAGTCCATGTGGTGAAGGTACTCCCACAGTGCTGTTAGGTAGGGAGTTCCACGATTTTGACCCAGCGACGATGAAGGATCGGCGATATACTTCTAAGTCAGGATGGTGTGTGACTTGGAGGGGAACTTGGAGGTGGTGGTGTTTCCATGCGCCTGCTGCCCTTGTCCTTCCAGGTGGAAGAGGTCACGGGTTTGGGAGGTGCTGCTGAAGAAGCCTTGGCAAGTTGCTGCAGTGCATCTTGTAGATGGTACATACTGCAGCTACAGTACACGGTGGTGGAGGGAGTGAACGTTTAAGGTGGTGGATGGGGTGCCAATCAAGCGGGCTGCTTTGTCCTGGATGGTGTTAAGCTTCTTGAGTGTTGTTGGAGCGGCACTCATCCAGGCAAGTGGAGAGTATTCCATCACACTCCTTACTTGTGCCTTGTAGATGGTGGAAAGGCTTTGGGGAGTCAGGAGGTGAGACACTCGCCGCAGAATACCTAGCCTCTGACCTGCTCTTGTTGCCACAGTATTTATGTGGCTGGTCCAGTTAAGTTTCTGGTCAATGGTGACCCCCAGGATGTTGATGGTGGGGGATTCGGCCATGGTAATGCCATTGAATGTAAAGTGGGGTGGTTAGACTCTCGCTTGTTGGAGATAGTCATTGCCTGGCACTTCTATGGCGCGAATGTTACCTGCCACTTCTCAGCCCAAAGCTGAACGTTGTCCAGGTCCTGTTGCATGCGGTCATGGACTGCTTCATTATCTGAGGAGTTGTGAATGGCGCTGAACACTGTGCAGTCATCAACAAACATCCCCATTTCTGACCTTATGTTGGAGGGAAGGTCATTGATGAAGCAGCTGAAGATGGTTGGGCCGAGGACATTGCCCTGAGAAACTCCTGCAGCGATGTCCTGGGGCTGTGATGATTGACCTTCAAGCACAACAACCATCTTCCTTTGTGCTAGGTATGACTCTAGCCAGTGGAATGTTTCCCCCTAATTCCCATTGACTTCAGTTTTACTAGGGCTCCTTGATGCCACACTCAGTCAAATGCTGCCTTGATGTCAAGGGCAGTCACTCTCACCTCACCTCTGGAATTCAGCTCCTTTGTCCATGTTTGGACCAAGGCTGTAATGAGGTCGGGAGCTGAGTGGTCTTGGCGGAACCCAAACTGGGCCTCAGTGAGCAGGTGCCGCTTGATAGCACTGTCGATGACACCTTCCATCACTTTGCTGATGATTGAGAGTAGACTGATGGGGTGGTAATTGGTCGGGTTAGATTTGTCCTGCTTTTTGTGAACAGGACATACCTGGGCAGTTTTCCACATTGTCGGATAGTTGCCAGTGTTGTAGCTGTACTGGAACAGCTTGGCTAGAGGCACGGCTAGTTCTGGAGCACAAGTCTTCAGCACGATATCCAGGATGTTGTCGGGGCCCATAGCCTTTGCTGTATCCAGTGCGCTCAGCCATTTCTTGATATCACGTGGAGTGAATCGAATTGGCTAAAGACTGGCTTCTGGAATGGTGGGGACCTCAGGAGGAGGCCGATATGGATCATCCACTCGGCACTTCTGGCTGAAGATGGTTGCAAACGCTTCAGCCTTGTCTTTTGCACTCACATGCTGGGCTCCACCATCATTGAGGATGGGGATATTCATGGAGCCTCCTCCTCCAATTAGTTGTTTAATGGTCCACCACCATTCACGACTGGATATGGCAGGCCTGCAGAGCTTTGATCTGATCCGTTGATTGTGGGATCGCTTAGCCCTGTCTATAGCATGCTGCTTCCACTTTTTAGCATGCATGTAGACCTGTGTTGCAGCTTCCCCAGGTTGGCACCTCATTTTTAGGTACGCCTGGTGCTGCTCCTGGCATGCTCTTCTACACTCCTTATTGAACCAGGGTTGGTCCCCTGGCTTGATGGTAATGGTAGAGTGAGGGATATGCCGGGCCATGAGGTTATAGATTGTGGTGGAATACAATTCTGCTGCCCCACAGCTGCCCAGTTTTCAGCTGTTAGATCTGTTCTGAATCTATTCCATTTAGCACGGTGGGAGTGCCACACAACACGATGGAGGGTGTCCTCAGTGTGAAGACGGGACTTTGTCTCCACAATGACTGTGCGGTGGTCACTGCTACCAATACTGTCATGGACAGATGCATCTGCGACAGGTAGATTGATGAGGACGAGGTCAAATAGGTTTTCCCCTCATGATGGTTCTCTCACCACCTGTCGCAGTCCTAGTCTGGCAGCTATGTCCTTCAGGACTCAGCCAGCTCGGTCAGTAGTGGTGCTACCGAGCCACTCTTGGTGATGGACATTGAAGTCCCCCACCCAGAGTACATTCTGTGCCCTTGCTGCTCTCAGTGCTTCTTTCAAGTGGTGTTCAACATAGAGGAGTACTGATTCATCAGCTGAGGGAGGGCGGTAGGTGGTAATTAGCAGGAGGTTTCCTTGCCCCTGAAGCCATGAGACTTCATGGGGTCCAGAGTCAATGTTGAGGACTCCCAGTGCCACTATTTCCCGACTGTATACCACTGTGCCGCCACCCCTGGTGGGTCTGTCCTGCCGGTGGGACAGGACATACCCAGGGATGGTGATGGAGGAGTTTGGGACATTGGCTGAAAGGTATGATTCTGTGAGTTTGACTATGTCAGGCTGTTGCTTGACTAGTCTGTGAGACAGCTCTCCCAAATTTGTCACAAGTGTCCCAGATGTTGGTGGGGAGGACATTGCAGGGTCGACTGGGCTGGGTGTGCTGTTGCCGTGTCCGTAGCCAGTGCCGAGGTCGATACTGGGTGGTCCATCCAGTTTCATTGTTTTTCATAGCGGTTTGGTACAACTTAGTAGATTGCTAGGCCATTTCAGAGGGCGGTTAAGAGTCAACCACAGTGCTGTGGGTCTGGAGTTAAATATAGGCCAGACCAGGTAAGAACGGTAGATTTCCTTCCCTGAAGGACATTAGTGAACCAGATGGGTTTTTAATGACAATCCGATAGTTTCATCGTCGTCATTACTGATACTAGCTTTTTATTCCAGATTTATTTCATTGAATTTAAATTCCCCAGCTGCCGTGGTGGGATTTGAACTCACATCTCCGGATCATTAGTCCAGGCCGCTGAATTATTAGCCCAGTGACATTACCACTACGCTACTGTTCCCTTCCAGACTCAATTATTCTAATACTGTTCTAGCTGATCTCCCATCCTCTGTAAAGTTTCGCAATTATCGCGATTCAAAATAACAAGAGAGAAGCAGATTTGTTTGATCAGTTTATTTAAACGAAATGCTGTCATGATTAAAAAGGACACAGAAGCCTGTAAAATGGCCGCCGCGCATCATGGCAGAAGCTTCCAGAATTACAGTGGGCAGACAAGATGGCGTTCGAATAAACATTTCAATATAAGACGGGATCATACTCGATAAGCACTGATAAAGACAGGATGCAACCTGTTTGCATTTGTGACAATAGCAAAAGATATGAGTGCTGGAATCGTTTTCCATGCACAAGTAAGGACCATTGTACTGGGCAATCGAAGGCCCATCCAGACACATCAATACACAAATACCCCCACGGCTCTACAATGAGAGAGCCATTCTTGGGTGATTAAACAAGTATTCGGGGGCCCCCAAAACCCAGCCAGGGAGACTCCTAGCCGGTTCAACAATGGGGAAAACATTAACAGGTAGTTGGCCAGTTTCAGGTGCTACCGAAACCCGTTAAAGACAAGAATCGCCCCATGCTGGGAGTTTTGAGCACCAATATTTCACAAAGGACAAACATTAAGATTTGGGCGGGAGATAAGGGAACACGGCACTATAACTATAGTGAACAAATGTCCATCGCTCTTATCTCTGCTGACTCTTGACTCGGGCTGAACTCTTATTCTGCTATTCTGATCCTCGGGTATCACTCTGCTGGACGAGCAGCCGTCTGTGTTTCTCTGGACTCTGTTGACTCTGAACTTTTAGCCGCACTGGACGGTTATTCGAATGTTGGGTGGAGCTCAATCGGAACGAGCCGCCTCGACGAAGGCAAGTGACCGGGTGCACCATCCCAAGAGTCGGTAAATGGTGTCTGGACCCGAAGGCCCAACAAGACAAGACGAGACGACAAGAAAAGAAGAAGAATCCACGTGCCGCCGCGGTCAGTAAACCCCGACCGCGCCCGAAAATATAAGACCCACTCCTTGAACTCTACAGGTTATTGCACGAACCGGTCAAAGACTCTTCTTTGAATTCTACCGACAACTGGTGTCGGTACAGGAAGACTTTTCTTTGAGTTCTACAGCCGGGCCCGAGTTCTGTCGAGTTCTTCATGACAACGGGGAGCCTGGCCTGCTTGCCGCAGCAGCGAAGATAAACAAGTGGGGTACAGAGACCCCTCCAAACACGTGACGGTCAGGCGCTGCAGCGAAACGAGCCGAGTGCCTCACTTTAAAATTCTCCGAAGTATCACGAGTGGTGAGCATGTTTCCCGATCCTACAAATCTAGATGTAGTGTAGGTATTGATAGGGGAGGGTGGTTTTATTAAGGATAAAGTATAATGTGTTCCCCTTTTTACGATGTGCCGTGCGTTCTTCATTACCATAGACCAAGCTTTATGAATGTATGTATACTTGTACTCTCGTTAATTTGCGCCTATGACATGTACTTCATGATTTTGGACGCTATGCAATAAAGATTTCCATTTCGTACTATTCAACCGGGTCTATTTGAGTTTTTCTCTGCATTACTGCTCTCGCACCTAAGTCCAGTGTTAGAACCGTAAGGGCGAGTGGGTCGAACCACTCACAGGTGCTTATTGCAACAAGGCTGGCCGGAGACCAGAGCAAGCAATAGTATTAGACAACGAAGGCCTAACCTCGCACCAGCACCGTCTGTGATACAAGCACGCCGCGAACCCCTTACACCTCTACACTTCATAAACTTCAACTCGTAAACTTCAGCTCATCCAAAATCATACCTTTTCCCACACTAAGGGGGGAATTTTTCGGGTGGTTAGCGGACGCGTTTGGTGGCGGGTTGGCTGGGGAAACCCGCTGTCAACCTGCCTCCATGCTAGTCTCCCAGCTATCAGGTCTGTCAGCGCTGAACAGACCCGATACAAAACGGCAGGGGAGGCAATTCAGATCATTAGAGAGATTGTTAAGAGGCAATTAAATAGTATTTTAAGCTCACCTTTAGATTTTGAGAGTTCGCCAACGGTTTCCCCGCTGCTCGGGGCTCACGTCAGGTAAGGAGGGCGGGTGTTGTGTCAGCATGTGATGATTTCTAAACTTGACAGCTGCAAATGGTCTATAAAAGCTCCCATTTCATAGGTGTTCACTTTCCAAGGTTAGAAAGCTGTTACTTACTGCATTTGGAAGACAGATTGAGCTTTATGCAGCTTGCAAGTGTTTGGAGCAAACTCACTATCCAGTGTCACCTCATTGGAACAACCTCTCTCACCATTGACAGATCGCTTCTGTCATCTCAACCTCACCTGCCATCTATTCCATCACATCGGTGCTGTTGAAAAAATCTCACCTTAGTCCTCAGAATCCCACCACGATCAGCCCCAACACCAGCAGCACCAGGCACACCAGCAGCACCAACAACAACACCAACCTTCTCCGCAATCAGCTGGTGCTGCACAGGACAGAGGGCATCAGCACCCGACCACATTGCTGCCCGGGACGCCAGGGATGGCCTCACCATAGCCAGATTTACTTCACTTGACGCTGTACACCCTGGCTGCCACATGATGCGCCAGATTGGCACCACCCCACACCAACACCATAAAGCATCCCTATAACGCCCAAGCCATTCCTTTCACACTCATCACCATTACGAGGGGTACCGTTATGTCCCACCATTCACTGCAACTCACTAAGCCACTTCCAAAGGTGCACACAAATCTGTCCAAGAACGCAAAGTGTTGAAAATAAAGATTTCAATGTTTGACAGCACATTAACAGAAACTACACATGAACATTGGCAAAAACACCCAAATGCCTACCCTTGTGTGTTGTAGTTGGTATGATTGGACTAGGATGAGGGTGAGTGTGAGGGGTGGCTAGTGAGATGGGGAAGTGATACTGTAGATAGAGAGGGATGGGTGGAGGTGCAAGGTAAGTCGGTGTGAGTAAGGAGGTGCAGGGGTAGGGTAGGGAAGGCAGAATAATGGGGATGTGATGAAAGGCACAGCAGGATGAGGTTCAGTGTGGCTTTGCAGTAACGTTTCGTGATCTACTGAGATCATTGAAAGGTTTGCGCTACTGTAGCCTGGTCCTCCTGATGACATCCCTGCTTGTGTCCTCCTGTGCAATGTGCAACCAGACTGCGTTGATCTCCTGGGGAGGTCTCTTCCACCCATGCTGTGACTCCCTCCATAAGCCTGGGTGCAGCCCTGCACCTTTGTGCAGCGCTTGTCAGTGTTTGCAGCACCTCAATACTGTAGAACACTGACAGCAGAACTGTCAAAATCAATTTACGCATGGTCCCTTTAAGGAAATCGGCTGATGACACGTCATCAAGTGATGTCATCAGACCCGCTTCCTTCAATTGGCCGGCGAACGCACTGGGCGGGCTTAACAAGCCCAATCAGCGTAAAATTCATTTCACAGAGTGGGCTGGAGCCAGCAGCGGGGTCAAACCCCGCCACCGACCCCGGCCACACCAGACCTGCCTCGGTAGGCGAAATCGCGGCCTAAGTCCTGCTCACCCATTACTCCTGTCCTTGCTGACTTACATTGGCTCTCAGCCCCCCAATACTTTCAACTTAAAATTCTCATCATCATGTTTAAATCTCTTCATGGCGTTGCCCACCTCTATCTCTGTAACCACCTCTAGCCCAACAAACACTGCTGAACTCTCCTTTCCTATCACTCTGGCCTTGTGCATTCCCCCTGCCTTCATCCCACCATTGGTGGCCGTGCCTTCAGCCAACTCGGCCTCAGACTCTGAAATTCCCTCCTTTTTCCATCTACCTCTCCTCTTTTTAAGAGCCTCCTTAAAGCTCACTTCTTTAACCAGCTTTTGGTCACCCCTCCCAATATCTCCTTCTCTGGCTCAGCATCCAGTTTTGCCTGATTACACATCTGTGAAGCACCTTGAGACATTTTTGTACATTAAAGGTGCTATATAAATGCAAATTGTTGTTGTTTATATTCCACGGTAATCTATGGCACTTGCACTTGGAGTCCTGAGAAAATAAGCAGGTGGGAGACCATTTACATCCACACTGATAACTCCACTTACAGTACCCCAACACAAATGTAATCAGGCCCATGTTATCTGCTGAATTGCTGTGGAACATGCCAAGGTATGCTAAAACAACAATTCCAATGTTGACCACTCAGGAGGATGTTGCTGCACAGTCCAGACCTGGTCTCTGAAGTAATCTAACTATTTCCACTGGTAAGTGATTCAGTAACCAGAGGGAAAACTTTTAATATCATTACCAAAAGAACAAGGAGAATTTTTTTATGCAGAAAGTTGTTAAGATATGGAATGTTGCATTAAAAACTGTGGTTGGAATCCATAATAATTTTTAAAAGAAAAGTTGATAAATAATGGATCAAGAAAATGTAAAAAGTGTATGAGTAAACGATACGGAAATTGTACTAAATCGATAGTTCTTATAGAAGCTAGTGTAGGTGCGATGTCACTGAATGGTCTCCTTCTGTGCTGTAAAATTCTACCCACGGAAATTTGCTCAGGGGTTCTTCTGATCGGCCACCATAACCGGCAGAAGATCGGATGAAACCTCGTTTAAGCAGATTCTAAGGGGTTTCCGCCAAAGTTGCGGCAGCATATCAGGACAATCCCCAAGGAAATTCTCCTCGTATGATTCTATGATGTTGCAGGCTATCCTGTGTGTCAGTGAGGGACCATGTATCATGCATTGTTGCAATGATTTAATATGTGAAATGCTTTGAAGGTGTGAATATACCAAGAGTGTCAGTTGTAAATTGCAGCTTGAATGTGTGCCTGAAAGGAGTCGGCAGCCCCGGAGAAGGCAGAGGATAAAAAGCGCGGGAGGCCGAGGACAGTGGACCTGAAAGGAGTCGGCAGCACCGGAGAAGGCAGAGGATTAATCAGAGCAGCTGAAGGCAGTTAATTAGGGAAACTAGGCCTATAAAAACAGGATTCGCAGAGCAATTTGCACTGAGTGCGGTTTGAACAGAGTGCTGGGAGTTGGGTGAGTGGGGGAGTTAGGTGGGTGAGGAGTGGAAGGAGGAGCTCCCTTGCTTCACCTTTGCTTTCCCTAACTTTTCACCCTGTAGGAATTGGTTCTTACTTTACACCCAGGAAAGAGTCCAAAAGCAGGAGCAGTCAAACAACAACAGCAACTGCAAAACCGCTAAAGTGATGCCACAACCAGGGAAGGAGCTGATTGGTAAGTAGGACCTGGTGAGTATTTCTACAGTCCAGTCGTTAAAGTAAAAGTAAGGTCTCCAGTTTAGAGTAAGTAGTGTTTAAAGTGAAGTAAGGTCACTAGTGTATTTAATATTCTTTAATTTAGAGGAATTAAAGGGAGTAAATTAAGGGTAGGACATGGCAGGGCAGCTCGGCAGCGTGGAGTGCTCCTCCTGTGCTATGTGGGAAGTCAGGGACACTTTCAGTGTCCAGGGCGAACACGTGTGCAGGAAGTGTCTCCAGCTGCAGCTACTCGAAATCTGCATTTTGGATCTGGAGCAGCGGCTGGAGTCACTGTGGAGCATCCGCAAGGCTGAGATCTCCGTGGATAGCATGTTTAACGAGGTGGTCACACCGCAGGTAAAGAGTGCACAGGCAGAAAGGGAATGGGTGACCGCCAGACAGAGTAAAAGAACTAGGAAGGTAGTGCAGGAGTCCCCTGGGTCCATCTCCCTCTCCGACAGATCTTCCGTTTTGGATACTGCTGGGGGAGATGGTTTCTCAGGGAAATGCAGCAAGAGCCAAGTCCGTGGCACTACAAGTGGCTCAGCTGCACAGGAGGGGAGGAAAAAGAGTGGGAGAGCAATAGTGATAGGGGATTCTATTGTAAGGGGAACAGATAAACATTTCTCTGGCCGCAGACGTGACTCCAGGATGGTATGTTGCCTCCCTGGTGCCAGGGTCAAGGATGTCACTGAGCGGCTGCAGGACATTCTGAACGGGGAGGGTGAACAGCCAGAGGTCGTGGTTCATATCGGTACCAATGACATAGGTAGAAAGAGGGACAAGTTCCTGCAAGCAGAATATAGAGAGCGAGGAAATAAATTAAAAAGCAGGACCTCAAAGGTAGTAATCTCAGGATTACTCCCAGTGCCACGTGCTAGCGAGAGCAGAAATAGGAGAATAGACCAGATGAATGCGTGGCTGGAGAGATGGTGTAGGAGGGAGGGATTTAAATTCTTAAGGCATTGGGACCGATTCTGGGGAAGGTGGGACCTGTACAAGCTGGACGGGTTTGACCTCAGCAGAAATGGGACCAATATCCTCGCAGGGGGTTTGCTAGTGCTGTTGGGAAGGATTTAAACTAGTTTGTCAGGGGGCTGGGAACCTAAGTGTGGGCCCAGAAAGGCGAGAAACAAAGCTGGAAGTGCAAGTTAGAAAAGTAGTCAGCAAAACTAGTAGGGAGCAGAAACAAAGGCCAACAGTAAAGAGGGTCAAAGTGCAGAAAAATATTAAACAGGCAAAGTTGAAGACACTTTATCTAAATGCACGTAGCATTCGCAACAAGGTGGATGAATTAATGGCACTAATAGAAGTAAATGGGTATGATGTAATTGCCATTACAGAGACATGGTTGCAGGGTAACCAAAGCTGGGAACTGAATGTTCCAGGGTACTCAACATTTAGGAAGGACAGACAAAAAGGAAAAGGAGGTGGCATAGCGCTGTTAATAAGGGATGAGATCGGAACGATAGAGATAAAAGATCTTGGCTTGGCAGATCGTGATGTAGAACTGGAATCAGTTTTGGGTGGAGCTAAGAAACAGCAAAGGGAGGGAAACATTGGTGGGAGTTGTGTATAGTCCACCAAATAGTAGTGGTAATGTAGGGCACAGTATCAATCAAGAAATTAGAAGTGCATGTAACAAGGGCAATACGGTAATCATGGGGGACTTTAATCTACATATTGACTGGGCAAATCAAATTACCACTAATGGTGTGGAGGACGAATTCTTGGAATGCATGTGAGATGGTTTCCTGGATCAGTATGTGGAGGAACCAACCAGGAAACAGGCTATTCTGGATCTGGTACTGTGAAAGGGCTAATCAATAATCTTGTGGTAAAGGGGCCTTTAGGGACAAGTGACCATAATATGATTGAATTTTACATTAACTTTGAGAGTGATGCAGTCCAAACTGAAACTAACTGCCCAGAAATTGATCTCGCTCTGTTCCCGCGGGGGTAAGGAGCAGGCGCGATCTCTCACTCCGCGTTGGCTTTTTCAGATCCAGCTCACACGAACTTGATGTTCCAGACATCAGCTGGGCAGTGCTTGCGTATCCCACCGGCGTAGTGAATTCGTGCGAGCTGTGGGATCACGTGACTCAGTTAGAGCCAATGGCAGCACACCATCTTCCATTCATAAGTTTCACATACGTGCTGTGAAAGCTATGAATCTTACACCCCCCCAAAATAACAGCTAAACCTCAATTAATTTTTTTTTAAAAACCATCACATTAATAAAATAAGTATAGTTAAATAAATTAACCATTTTAAATAAAAAATTAAATTTTTGAAAAAATTTAAAATCTTTTAAAAAGTTATAAAAATAAACTTACCTGTCTTTAAAGTCTCTAAAAAAGATATACCTGTTAAAAAAAATTCAAAAAAATACTTAATTCACTACTTACCTTGTTAAAAGTGGGTCTTACTCCTCCTTTTTCCATTTCTAAAATCTTCCGTCCTTACCTGCGCGTCCAAAGCACTAAGTGCACAGCGTGCGCGCAGCCTGTAGCGCGCACGCGATGCACCGAGGAACCGCCCCCTTTTCCAAAGACCAAGTGCCGGTTTTCAGCGCATGCGCAGGGCATGCAGAAAACCGGCAATTGGAGAGAGAATACGCGAGAGTACACAGTGCGTACTCTCGTGCAGCGGGATCAATTTTTGGCCCAACGTCTTCAATCTAAACAGGAAACTACAAGGGTATGAGGGACAAGTTGGCCATGGTAGATTGGGAGACTACACTAAAAGGTATGAAGGTGGACATACAATAGTTAACATTCAAGGAAATAATGCATAATTTGCAAAAAACATATATTCCTCTAGAGCATAAAAACCCAAAAGGAAAAGTGACCCAACCATGGCTAACAAAAGAAATTAAAGCTAGTATTAAGTCAAAGGAGGAAGCTTATAAAGTTGCCAGAAAAAGCGGTCAGCCTGTGGACTGGGATCTTTTTAGAAATCAGCAAAGGGGGACCAAGAAATTGATAAAGAAAGGGAAAATGGAATATGAGAACAAACTAGCAAAAAATATGAAAACGGATTGTAAAAGCTTCTATAGATATGTGAAAAGGAAAAGACTGGCGAAGGTAAATGTAGGTCCTTTACAGTCAGAGATGGGCGAATTTATAATGGGGAATGAGGAAATGGCAGTGAAATTAAATAAATACTTTGTTTCTGTCTTCACGGAGGAAGACACAAAAAACCTCCCAGAAATACAAGAAAACCAAGGGTGTGGCGAGAATGAGGAACTTAAAGAAATTATTATTAGTAAAAAAACAGTACTAGCAAAATTAATGGGACTAAAAGTCGATAAATCCCAAGGACCGGATGACCTACATCCTAGGGTTTTGAATGAGGTGGCCATTGGGATAGTGGACGCATTGGTTGCCATCTTCCAAAATTCTATAGATTCTGGAACGGTTCCTGCAGATTGGAGGATAGCAAATGTAACCCCGCTATTTAAGAAAGGAGGGAGAGAGAAAACGGGGAACTACAGACCTGTTAGCCTCACATCAGTAGTTGGGAAAATGCTGGAATCTATTATAAAGGATGCAATAACTGGGCACTTAGAAACTAATAGTAAGATTGGGCAGAGTCAACATGGATTTATGAAAGGGATGTAACTAGTGGAGTAGACAAAGGGGAACCGGTAGATGTGGTGTATCTGGATTTTCAGAAGGCCTTCGATAAGGTCCCACACAAGAGGTTGGTGAACAAAATTAGGGCACATGGAATTGGGGGTAATATACTAGCATGGATTGAGAATTGGTTAACAGACAGAAAACAAAGAGTAGGGATAAACGGGTCTTTTTCAGGATGGCAGGCTGTGACTAGTGGGGTACCGCAAGGATCGGTGCTTGGGCCCCAGCTATTCACAATCTATATCAATGATTTGGATGAGGGGACTAAATGTAACATTTCCAAATTTGCTGATGATACAAAGCTAGGTGGCAGTGTCAGTTGCGAAGAGGATGCGAAGAGGCTTCAAGGGGATCTCGACAGGCTCAGTGAGTGGAATATAATGTGGATAAATGTGAAGTTATCCACTTTGGTATAAAAAACAGAAAGGCAGAGTATTTCCTCAATGGTGAATGATTGGGGAATGCAGATGCTCAAAGGGACCTGGGTGTCCTTGTACATGAGTCATTGAAAGTGAATGTGCAGGTGCAGCAAGCCATTAGGAAGGCAAATGGTATGCTGGCCTTCATTACAAGAGGATTTGAGTACAGGAATAAAGAAGTCTTACTCCAATTATATTGGGCCTTGGTGAGACCACACCTGGAGTACTGTGTACAATGTTGGTCTCCTTACCTAAGGAAGGATATACTTGCCATAGAGGGAGTGCAACGAAGGTTCACGAGATTTATTCCTGGGATGGCGGGACTGTCGTATGAGAAGAGATTGAGTAAACTAGACCTGTATTCTCTTGAATTCAGAAGAATGAGAGGGGATCTTATTGAAGCATACAAAATTATTACAGGGCTTGATAGGGTGGATGCTGGGAGAATGTTTCCCTTGGCTGGGAAGTCTAGAACCAGGGGCCACAGCCTCAGGATAAAGGGTAGGCCATTCAGGACTGAGATGAGAAGAAATTTCTTCACACAGAGGGTGGTGAATCTTTGGAATTCTCTACCCCAGAGGCTGTGGAGGCTCAGTCATTGGGTATATTCAAAACAGAAGTCGATCTCATTGAATGGCGGAGCAGGCTAGAAGGGCCGAATGGCCTACTCCTGCTCCTATTTCTTATGTTCTTATGTGCCCTGCTGGAGTATGCATATGTATGACATGCAATGAAAGAGAGGTAATGTTTTATCAGAGCCAGCAGTCAATGAGAAACAGGTTATAGGCATAATTTTCTGCCATGTATACTTTGACTGGTTGCCTGATAAATGATATGTTGAGTTGTCTTATTATGACAGCTTCCTCTTATCAGTTTCTTTTTTTCCCAGCCACTTTTTTTGCCCCATACAGCATTTGGAGAGGCTAAAATATATTTTAAAAGTATGTACAGCTTTTGTAATGCCTGCCACAATTAATATGCGGCCAGTTACCTTTAAGTAGCTGCAATTTTAGCGGCGACTTTTTAAAGGCTGGAGTCAGAGCAGTTTTCTCCCTCCAGCCCTTTGGCAAGGTCTCAACATCAACCCCAATTTTGATTCAGAGCTTCTTGTGCCTAATTAATTGAGGCCAACCATGGAAAATCCTGAGGGTCTGGGCTGATGGGAAGTCGGTGAGCGTATTCCAGTGCTTTAGTGTGGAACTGGAAAATATAACCTTATATTGTACAGCACTGCCATAAAACCTTACAGTATTATACAGTTTGTATAAATCTGTCAGATGTTCATGGAGCTATATACTTTCTCTAATAGAGAATAAGACAAGCTGATTATCTTGAGCCCAATTTTAACTTGGGACAGGAATCGGGGGTGCAGGGGTCAAGACGAGCGTAAATCCGTCTGATCCATCAATTTTAACTCCTGGGCCTCATTTGCATGTCCTGACACTGACTCCCAACCGCCCAAAATTGGTGGGCAGTAGTGTAAATTCGTGGGGGAGGTCAGGCTGCTGGAGAGGCATAATGAGGCACTAAATAAATGCAAGTCTTTCTTTGCATCCACTTCACTGCAGAGGCAGTCTTTCTCACTAAAAGGCTATTTAGATTTGTACAGTACTATTCTTCTGTACTGTTCTTAAAACAAAAGATAGCTATGAAAACAAAGGGAACAAATCTAAATTATCAGCTTACCGACTGCCCAATTTATATCACAAAGCTCATTACACAAGGCTCTGAGTTTCCAGTGAGAATTATTGACTACTGGAGTAAAAGCAAATGGGCATTCTTCTGGAAACTTTGTGCAAGCTTAATGCTACTGATCAGAAACAGGATGAGCATTTAGTATTGGTCTTAATCTGTTAACAAAGAACTTCCAGGATAATGTCAGGATTACTAAAATACATTATAATTAAGCACTGCAGCAGCTCAGTGTTCTTGGCTTTCAATGCAAGATTTAACCAGGAAAGATAAAGGGCCAATTTTCTTCTGCTTAGTACCCCAGGTACACCTGGTTCTGGGGCACTGGGCAGAAAAAATTGCAGTGGGAACACGCTGAGCCAGGTCTCCTCCTTCTTCATGCTTGGCGTACATTTCCTGGGACATATCCCAGTGTTGGGGGGAAGCTGGGGCGACATCAGAATGCCTTCCGTTTCATTTTCCAAAGTTTCCACTTGGGAGACACCGACAAAAAGAAAATGCCCATTCCAAGTGAGCCTTAGAAATTGTGGTCAACCTCTTCAGATTGGAGGAGCTTCCATTGTCTTCGTAAAGGTAGGTAGGGAATTGTAATGGGCCAGAAAAGAGGAGTAGTGCATCTCGTTTGTGTCACTTTTGGCAGCAGTCAGTGGCCCCAAAGCTGCAGAAATGAGTGCTGCCGCATGCAGCAGTGGCCAAGTTACCTCTTCTGTTCTGGGGCACCTGCCCATTCCCACGGGTGTTTTCATGCCCAGGCGAAGGCCGAAGCATGCTACTGAGCTGAACTCGGAAAGTTATCTGGGTTCGGCTGCACTCCTAGCCATTTGCAGTGCATTGCTCGATTTATGCTGGGGTGTGGTGAGGGGGGGGCAGGGCTCAAATATGTCCCATACAGAAATTCACAACTGAACAATCCACAACATACTCAATGGAAACTTATGCACATTATCTCTGATAATATTTCACTTTTCTTTGAACAATTTAATTATTACCTGTTTAAGGCCAAGTTTTTCCTATGACAAATGGACAGCGGTATGTTACTAACAGTAGAACACATGAGCTTACTCAGAATTTTTGATTAATGAAACAGCAGTGGCTTCAGACAGTAATTTTAAAACCTGGATGCATTCTATTTTCTGGCTTCTGAACAAAAAATTAGCATTGGTAAACAATATGAGATGATGACATTATTATGGTACAGCAACATCATCTACCACACACTCAATTGCCTTGTTGGTTCTCCAGGCGATGTTAAAGAGATCCCATCGCGATTCAAAATAGCATGAGACAATACAGTGGTGATTATTGAATTAATATGTTAATGCAACTAGTGCTCAGAGTAGGTCTACCTGTTTCTCAGTATAAATACAAAAACATATATAGCCATTTCAATGGACCTTGGTAAATTTAGGACTGGTGTATCAACTGACTCTAGAGTAAAACCTTACAGCCTAATTTTATATATTTGAATGCGTCAAATTATACTGTAAAATTATTCAAACATAATTTCATATTTAGTCAATTCTCTATATCAATTTTTTTCTCTCTCCTCTTCTGAAGGCCTTGATTTCTTATTGGAATACAGTTCCAAGAGCAACAATCACCCTCTGGTGCCTTGCCCAAGTGGCTATGTTCATGTGTGAGCCTTAACAGTAAGTATTGGCAGGCTATTCAACTACAAGGGACATCACAGCCAAGTCTGATCCTGTTCTCACTGGATCTTCATGCACATGTACTTCCAGCAGAGGTCACTGGATAGCAATCAGGAGTGGAAACTCTGACCGATATTCTTAATAGAGGGTATTGAGCCAATTAAAGTGCCTCTACTCTGCCCTGACTGTGATGAGTTAACCCTGAACAGATAATGGATCAACCTGGGACACTTCTAGTTTCTGCAACTGACTGAGCCGCTAGGGATGGTAGATTTTAACTCCAGGCATGGAACGGGTGGGCAGGTCGAAATCAAGGCCCCTATATTTAATTATAGTGGCTATCACAGCCATACCTGCCCAACACACTTCCAGCAGTAAATGTATCCTAATTAGGAATGGGAATCCGGTCTTGTCTTTTTCCCTCCTAATCCAAGGATGCTGAGACCACCTGCATTGCTCCACCCAAGCTGTGATCAGCTAACTTGCCATTCAGAGAACAAACTAGGGCCTTTATGATCTGCTGGCTTGGTGCCATATCACTTGGTGCATTTGTCCACTGAGTCATTCAGGGAACTACTGCATCTATTGAAGAAACAGTAAAAATTATGATTTGTTATAACAATTAGAAATGGTATTATTTTAGTTGCTGGGAATCTTGCTTTGTAGAAGTTTAAAAATTCACTGAATGACTGTCTGCACCATAAACAACTTTTTTGATTTAATATGCTTGCTTTTCAATTCCAGCTCCAGCTTTTCAGCTTTTTTCTGTAATAGCACTTGTTATTTTTTTCAAGGTCTTCACAGAAATCAAGGATTTTAGTGACAATCCCCAAGTCCCTGGTGAAGTACCTCGCTGCAAATGGATAAATATTTCTACTTCCCTTTTTGGAAACATCAGCTGATAGTGAAAATGATTTATCTTGACACCTTGCTTTATTTCAATAGATGCTGGTGACATTACATTCTTTACAGTTGTCCCTGTCACAGTGGGTATTTTGGCCAGCTTCAATCCACAGTCAGTTCAGTTAACTGCAGTAATGCTTCACAATGTGGCGGACATGCATGATTTCTACTGCACCAACCTGCTGTTCCTTTACCTTGTCTTTTATGACAAAATATGTTACCGATTTGTCTTACTTGTCTTCCTATGATGGAGACGCCACTTTTTCTATTCACTGCTAGTTGGAATTTTCAGAACATCAATACTATCATTATTGTGGGTGAATCTGAAGACACAGAGTGTACATTATGCAACAGTTCCCCTCTTTCACTTTATTTGGTAAGTACTTGCCATGGGTACTGGAAATGGTCGTACCAATAAGGTTTCTTTGGAGGAACAACCGTATATTAAAAAAAGCACCAATTAAAAAGATTAAAACTGAAGCAGCTGTGATACAATATTAGACACAGTTAGAGGATCTCCCATGGTTTGCTCAAAGTGAGGTGGTGGTTAAAATGCTGCAAGGGGACACTGGAATGTGAAGGGGGAGGTACACATGGCGCTGAAAGCATTGGAAAAGAAGCTTGTGATTGACGCACACAGCGACAGTGAAATTAGTGTTTTGTGACTATTTCATGGGAATTTTGAGCCAATTGGGATTATCTGTGTGAGACAATTTGCATGTGTGATGACCACTAGCCAGACATAGCACCTGGAATTTCCATGGGGTTTCTCCAGCAGGAGAACAGTAGAACCCCTAGTTGAGGTCCTGGGAATTAATGGTATTGGGGAAGGGAGTTCTCAAGGTCTGGGGTCATTGGGATATTTTGGGATCAGGGAGCACTGGGAATGCAGTCGAGGAGTACATGGAGATCCAGGTATCTGGGAGTCCAGCAGCACTGATAAGGGGGGTTTGTAGTATTGGGGGGCAGAGTGTAGCAGTATTGGGGATCACTGGGATCTGGCAGTATGAGAGGGAGCAATATCTAATAGCCTGTGAGGGAGGGGGCCCCAGGACAATAGGATCCAAACTATCATTGGTTCCTTCTGAACCACTGGACTTCCACCCCCACATGTTCTCCCATGCCAGGTACCCCCAGCACCACTTTGCCCAGTATCAGCCAGTTCCTATTTTTATGTTCTTGCCTTCAAGTATTTAAGCGTAAATGTTCTGCTTGTTAAAATTAATTAACAGCATCACATAGGCTGGATGAGGGGGTGGGGGTGTGGTGTGCAATTTCCTGATATGCACTCCCAGCATTCACCAGGAGTGCACTATTATTGAGTTTGTTGGCTTATACAGTCTTGAGTAAAGATAAATTTCATTAAACAAAAAACTTACCTCATTAAACACTGAGGGCAGATTATCGTCTGGTGCTGCGGATGCAGTGCACGCTTAAATGAAGAGGCCTCAGGATCGCCAGGAATTGGTCCTTGGGACTCATCTAGATATTCGGGGTGAGCTGCCGGCACCGGTCGCACCTCCGCAGGATGCCCCGCCCCCACGAGAAAAATCAGGTATGTTCCAGGATGGGGTTGGAGCAGGCAGTGGGAGGAGGCCAATTGCCAGGATTGTAAAGTCAGAGGGAGCACTTCTGCTTCTCCTGGGCCCACAGAAAAAATATCATACCTGTAGTTGTCAGTCTCAGGGACCGCTGAAGAATCCAGAGCGTGGCAGGCCTGCCGCCTGTCTTGCTTATCAGTAACAAATTTTACGCAGTGGTCCTTCAAATGGCGCGAGGCACCTAATTAACATATTCACAGGGCCTAACGTCTGTTTTAGGCAGTTGGCCAGGACGTCATTAAAAAATGGGCCTCACGAATTTAGCAGTGGGCCCAACACTTGCGCAGATTAGGCACAGGCCATTGCACTGCTAAATTGGTATGTGTTGTGCCCACTTTACACCAGAAAAATGGGCACAGCCCATAAAAATTTCTACTCTTGTAAGTTAATGGTTTATCCAAATTTTTGTATTAAAAATAAATCTTTAAGCCTCAAAAACCATTCAAGAGAGTTTTTAAACTGAATTTATACAACCAAAAGTGATGATAGACTAAAAATTGGATTCCCTGTGAACAAACTGTTTTCTTTATGAACCAGAAAGAACACTAAGAGCTGTTAATTATCCCACTGCTTTATCTCACATAATAACAGCTCTTTCTCTTCACACGTACTTCTTGTGTTTTTTCTTTGAGGAGCTCATAATAGAAAAGCACAATTGTAATATATTTATATAAATTCATCACTTGCCTCAAATAAAAGCTTTGAAGTTTCTTTCAAAGTCTTCGAGAATAAGCAAAGAAACTCTCAAATCCTTCCAAGAGGACATACCTTTCTGTTCTTTAACTCCTGTTGCACAGATAGCATTCTGGAAAGTTCTGCAAACTGCACCTGCTCAGACGACACAGCTGTGATTAAAAGCTTGCTCTAACGATTGTGAGGTAAAAAATATCCTGCTGAAGCCCGGATATTTGAGACAGGCTGAGGCCTTGAAGGTATTAAGAGGCCTTGAAGGTATTAAGAGACACAAAAGATAATTCAATAGATATATTTAATCATATTATTTGTGAAATATGGAATTTTAATTTCTTTAAACCCTATTTTGGACACTGATGTCTAGAATTTCCACCTTCCCATGTGCTGGAGAGGTATTAACACCAACATTTCCTAGGTCAGCTTATTTGCATAGCCATTGAAGTAGTGATTGAGGTAAAACCTGTGCAAAATGGGTGTAATCTGCTTGGGTGCATTAGAGTGCAGCCTTGAAAAGGTTAGTTTTGGCTGAAGGTTGCAGCAACAGGCTGGGGTAGCAGCAGGTAAGTGAGGAACTATACTTGGCTCAGTCAGTTGACTGTCGGCTAGCTTCACTCACTAAGTGTCTCATGACTGCTTTTGTGCCATGTTACAAGAATGTCTAACACAGGACAACCTGCCAGAGGCAGCCAAACATGGGACCAGGGCACGGCACACAGGCAGATGCCGCAATCTCAAGGAAACACAGCACTGATGACTTGAGCATTAGGGAGCTGAAGGAGTAGGAAGTGGGTGAGGATATGGCATTTCCCAGTGGAGTCTGAAGAGAAGGCTGCCCATGGCTTCAGAGTTGTTGAACCCAGAACTTATGTGCACTCACCTGAAAAGTCGGCTGAAAGAGGAACATCATACCTATGTGTAGGTTCTGAAATCAGTCTCTCTCGACTCTACATCTCTCATTTGTAGCAACATTAGGGAAGATTTTTCTTCATTGCAAACATCAATGGAGCATGTGACAACTTAATTAGAATCTGCAGCAGACTCCCACCCCAGAAGCAGCCAGGGACCAGTTGTTGCCTCCACTTCCATGGAAACACAGTCTGCAGCTCTGGTGGCAATAGGGAAGAGAATAGACAGTAGCCTGCACACCAGCTTCCAAAGCATGGCAACGGCGATGCATAGATATGTATGGCCACACAGGGAAGCATGGTGTTAGAAAAGAGTAGATTGGCTTGTATTGTCTTTGAACTTTGTTGTAATAAATTAGAACATGCAGTTATGTTGTGTTTTATTATTCATAGAGATTGGAGTCATACAGAACGGATGCACTTATTTGGTGGTGACTTAGTCAGGTAATGATTATTGGCACAGTCATGTAGAGGCAAAAAGAACTGATGGATTGTCATGTTCTGGTTGGGTAGTAGATTGAAGGAATGTTCTTTTACTTGAATATGGTGGAGAAGGAGAGAAGGCACTGGTATCAAAGGTAAACTGTGTTACACAGCAGAGAAGACGTCAGTAATGAAATGTGCACTGATGCACCTTGCAGCAGTCACTGACGATTCTGCTGAGCGTAGATCATTGTGATGCTCTCCTCCATGTAGCTCTGCCTCCAAAGCAACTAGAGCCACCTCCCCAGTAGCGTCCAAGTCCAGAATATTTTCTATGTAAAAGCTGTACAGGACACAGCAGGTTACGTCTATGCATGACACACAATCTGGAGCGTACTGCAGAGCCCCTTCCAATCTATCAAGGTAGCAAAGGTGACCCTTTAAGACCTCCGTGGTCCTCTCAGTAACCGTTCTTGTAGAGGCATGTGCCTTGTGGTAGCACTCCTCTGTTCAGACCACTTTTGGTAGAGTCATTATCTATGGCAGCAGAGGATAGCCTTTATCACCCAAAAGCCATCAGTTGATATGATTTTCTTCCCTGAAAAAACAGGCAGGGCTGAAGGCTGATTGCATTGTGAAAACTTTTGACATATCTCACAATGACGTGTAGGATCCTTTGCTTATTGTTGCTCAATCTGAGCATTCGAGGGTGGAAGCCCTTCCCATTGAGGTAGTTAATGGGGTTTTCTGCAGGAGTTTGAAAATCAGCAGGGGTGCCATTGAGTGCACCCTGGAATTTGGGAAAGCCCACAACCCCATAAAACTGGCTGCCTTGCTGTGATTCCAAAGGTAATGAATTCCCTATCCCGCCTGTAAAATGTGTCAGTCACCTGACAAATGCATGCTTGTACTACAGCCTGGCTGATATTACAGAGAACTCTCATGGCTACCTGAAATAAGCCTATACCATAAAGGTTGAGTGTGGTCGTCACCTGCACAGCCACAGAGATCGGTCCCAACAGATCACTATGGCTGCAGGTCCTCATGAAGTAAATGGTAAGGCAGCCCTTTGCTTCTTTGTGTGTAATAAGAGTGCCCTTCACCATATCCTCATCGAAGTCCTCATATAACCTGCATTGCCTGTATATTCTAAGCAAGCGGTTGGGGGGGATATCTGGTGAGGTCCATCATCTTTAAATGCTGCCTGACTTTACTTTGCTCCATCTTATGCTGCTGTTCCTCCTCCTCCTCCATGATAATGACTTACAAGGGTATGCTCATAGGGAATTGCTCTCGAAACAATGAGCACTCAAGCACCATCTGTACCCAGAGGGTAGCGGGGCAGAGCCCCATCTGAAAGAAAAACACAAACTTTACTGATGCAGAACTCCAAGCCATCCTCGAGGAGATTGAAGGCAGGAGGCGCACACTCTTGGGAGTGGGTGCCTCCAAGTCTGCAAAGAATGTAATTTGTACTGACTGGAGAGAGGTGGCACTGGCACTGAGTGCCAACTCCCTCACCCCCAGGACTGCAGGCCAGTGCCACAAAAAGTTCAACAACCTTCCCAGGGCTGGCAAGGTAACACATTGGGCATTCTCTACTTTTTTTCTTGCCCACCCTGGGCACCAGCACACTCTTCACCCTCTTAAAGCAACACTTGCACAACTAACCCTTTACAGTGCACTCTGATTAAGTGCAGTTCTAACTTGACATCCAGCACTATGGCATGCACAACCCAAAAGCCCCTTCCTCTACTGTAACAGCCTCATATCCCACACCTCTTACTTTACCAAAAATGTGCGGGTTAGGTTGATTTGGCTATGATAAATTGACCCTTAGTGTTAGGGGGGGATTAAATATGTGGGGTTACGGGGATAGGATGGGATATGTTAGGGGGAATTAAATACGTGGGGTTACGGGGATAGGGTGGGATATGTGTCGGTGCAGGCTCGATGGGGATTCTGTGTGAGAAAGCAGGGACAGGGTACTGGATTTGGATGATCAGCCATGATCGTATTGAATGGTGGAGCAGGCTCGACGGGCCGAATGGCCTACTCCTGCTCCTAGTTTCTATGTTTCTATGTTACCTCTTCCATGCCCCTTGGCACACATTCCTCAACTGCTAGCCTTACCCTCATTTATTCTATCTATCTTCTTGCAGAACAAATTGGTGCATAATACCTGCCAACGGACCTGCCAACAGAGGAGGCATCTCCACTTTTAAACCCATCAACCCCTTCAAGGAAAGGTGATGGAGCTAGTGGGTACTCACTCAGCTCTTACTGGTGCTAGGTTAGTAACTGATCACATATATTGTCGCTCTGGCATCCCTGCAAAGCACCTCACTGCCATAACCTTCACCACCCACTTTCTTTGTCTCCTTAATCCCAAGGGGGTAATACTCACCCATTCTTAGCATTTACCCTCCATTCCTGCAGTTCCATCACAACAATGGGGGGGGCACAGGATGGGGAGGATGATGATGAGGAGCTGGGGAGATAATTCTCCCTCATCGCATATGTCAATGACGATGATGAGGAAGAGGAATATGAGAACTGGAAAACTTTCCCGTGCAGTTGCTTCATCCTTTCCATTTTCCTCTTCCCCAAATCTACCAACCTATCACCTGTGGCACTTGCTTCCTCATTCCCAGGCACCAGCTCAGGTTCTTTCACTCTGTGGGGGGGGGGGGGGGTGTTGCGGGGGTGGAGGGCACGGCGGGGGTGAATTAGATGGGGGTAGTGAGCATATAGCCGTGATCCTGACCAACGGTTCCACCACAGACCCAATTCACGGACGAACCGGGGTCAAGCAAGGTTGTGTCATTGCACCAACGCTCTTCTCGATCTTCCTTGCTGCAATGCTCCATCTCACCCTCAGTAAGCTCCCCACTGGAGTGGAGCTAATTTACACAACAAACGGGAAACTGTTCAACCTCTGTCGCCTCCAGTCCAGATCCAAGGTCGTCCCATCCTCTGTCGTCGAATTACAGTATGCAGACGACGCTTGCGTCTGCGCTCACTCGGAGGTCGAACACAAAACCATCGTCAACACCTTCACCGAAGCATACGAGAGCATGGGCCTTACACTAAACATTCGTAAGACAAAGGTCCTCTACCAACCTGCCCCACCACACAGTACTGCCCCCACAATTATCAAAATTCACGACAAGGCCTTGGACAACGTGGACCACTTTCCATACCTCGGGAGCCTACTGTCAACAAGGGCAGATGTCGATGACGAAGTCCAATACCGCCTTCAGTGTGCCAGTGCAGCCTTCGGTCGCCTGAGGAAGAGAGTGTTTGAAGACCAGGACCTCAAATCCGGCACTAAGCTCATGGTCTACAGAGCAGCAGTGATACCCGCCCTGCTGTATGCCTCAGAGACATGGACCATGTACAGCAGGCACCTCAAAGCACTGGAGAGGTACCACCAACGCTGCCTCCGCAAGATCCGGCAAATCCATTGGCAGGATAGGCGCACCAACATCAGTGTTCTCGCTCAGGCCAACATCCCCAGCATCGAAGCTTTGATCACGCTCGATCAGCTCCGATGGACGGGTCACATCGTCCGCATGCCCGATATGAGACTCCCAAAACAAGCGCTCTACTCAGAGCTCCGACACGGCAAGAGAGCCCCAGGTGGGCAGAGGAAACACTTCAAGGACACCCTCAAAGCCTCCTTGAAAAAGTGTAACATCCCCACCGACACCTGGGAATCCCTGACCCAAGACCGCACAAAGTGGAGGAGAAGCATCCGGGAAGGTGCCGAACACCTCGAGTCTCTTTGCCGGGAGCAAGCGAAAGCCAAGCGCAGGCAGCGAATGGAGCGCACGTCAACCCAAGCACCCCACCGACCCGTCCCTTCAACCACCGTCTGCCCCACCTGTGACAGAGTACTGTAGGTCCCGCATTGGACTCATCAGTCACCTGCGAACTCATTTTCAATGTGGAAGCAAGTCATCCTTGGTTCCGAGGGACGGCCTAAGAAGAAGAAGAAGTGAGCATATAGCACCGGCTGATTTACATAGCTCATGGGACTGGAGGAGTGGCTGAGGTTGTGCCACTTTCCCAGCAGAGGTGAGGAGAAGTCTGTCAGTGGCTTTGGAGTCATTGGACGCAGAACTCATTGGTACTCACCTGAAAAGAGAGATGTTTGAGGAACATCATACCTACATGCAGGCTCTAAGGTCAGTCTCCGAGAATGTGTGGCAACTGACAGGTGTGGCTCTTGAATCTACAGCTGTCCACTGCACAACATCAGGGAAGTATTCTCTTCCTTGCCAGGCACCAATGGAGTGACTGGCATTTTCACTGTAATCTACAGCAGATCCTCAGCTAAGAAGCGACCAGGATCCAAGATTCAGATGATGATTACTGGAATGGTCATGTGGGGGCAAAGAGAACGAATATGTTGTCATGTGGTATGATGGGTAGTGGATTTTGGGAATGTCTCTGGGGAGAATCTGTATTCTAATGCCCCTTGCAGCAGTCAGCAAAGACTCCACCAGAGCAAGGGCCTCCTCCTCAGCCATGTCAAAGCACAAACCTTCCTGAATAGCAACTCTGTGTACAGCAATGCAGGCTTTCACTATTCTGGACACCCGATTTGGACCATACTGCAGATGCCCTCCTGGCCTGTCCAGGCAGTGAAAGTGCGCTTTCAACATCCCAATGGTCCTCTCGATGAATAGCCTTGTAGCTGGATGTGCGTCATTGTAATGCTTCTCTGCTGCTGTTTCAGGTACTCTATTTGGGGTTATTAACCATGAAAGCAGGGGGTATGCTTTGTTGCCCAGAAGTTATCCGTGAATCTGATTCTCATTCCTAAAGAGGTCATTGAGAAGGATGATGTAGGCATAGAAATCAGGCAGGGGGATTGTGATATACTTGAATAAATTAGCATTGAGAGGGAGGAGGTACTAGCAGTTTTAGTGGGCTTAAAAGTGGATAAATCCCCAGGCCCAGACGAGATGTATCCCAGGCTGCTGTTGAAGCGATAATTACTAGTCCTAGCCCCTTTAGGGCTACCCGGATCAGGCGTATTCCCCAGACGTTCACTTTCAACTAAAGTTTGAGGTAGCCGAATCCTAAAGACGCTTAATTGGGTCTAAAGGTCCAGACTATCTCTCCCTATAGGAAAGGAACAACCTGAAGATGTTACTGTCCTCCAGATAACACTTTTAATAAGTTTAGCTAGACTGTAACGTTCCGGATATTATGAGGGTCCAGAAAACTCCCTCAGAATTCTGCAACTCCTCACCAAAGAGCGTACAAAGATTGAGTTTGCGAGTTTGATACAGAAGTATTATGTGAGACAATTCTAAAAATATATAGATTTATTAAAGAACCAACATATAATTACAGTAGGTGTTACAATCGCAACATTAACAGTTCCAAATACAAAAATCTTACAATTCTATTATCAGAGATCCTTATTCTCAAATCTTAACTTCTCTAGTTTTACAGTTCTTAGTTTATTCCAGGATATCCACCAAAATCAAATACAAGTGCCTTGATCCCCGAGATACAAAGAGTTGTAGACTTACAGAGCTTGCCTCTGAAGCCGAGAATCGCTTTGCCCCTTTATAGCGAATCTATCATCCCATTTGAAAGTCCAATTTTTATACCCTTTCTCAGTGGTATTTCCTTTGAAGTTTTCTGCTGATGTAAGCTAGTTATCTCTAGTCATTTTTCTGCTGACCCCTTCTATTCTTACAGTCAGTTCAGCTGGTAGCATTGCAGACTCGTGTCTCTCCTTTAGGTGTTCGAAGCTTATCATAAAAAACGATGTGGAGCAAGTGCCTCTATTTGATGTCATTCTTACCAAGGTCTTCTATGCAATTCTTAAGTCACCTCAGCTGGTTGCAACACAGAATCGTGTCTCCGAGGTGTTCCAAGTTCAACACAAAAACAATGTGACAGCTGGTGCCTCCCCCACTTGATGCCATTCCCACGAAAGCATATGTTTCTTAATTTTCAGTGTTTGTTTATAAAGTGTACTTTAAAACACCTTAACTGGGTGTACCATTGTGTTCTTTCCAAGCTTCAGACTATCAGGAGCCTCCAACCTCCTGATTCAGTGTCAACAACGTATCTTATCTCAATAGCCTGTATGCTGTTTACAGTTTCTCCATTGTTAGGTTTTTAGATTTTCAAGCCCAGTTTGTCATGTTTTAATAAGGCTAGAATTATTTCATAAAATGGTGTATTTTTCTGATTATGGCTTATTCCTTCACACACTCCTCTTGACCAAAAAATGAACTCAAAACATTAGGGCAGAGTTTGGTCAATGTTACTAATAAGGTTACAATTGCACATTAATTTCATGAGATTCACAATCATGTGCGACATGAAAATTCCCTTTAAGTCATCCTAGGACAATGTTCTGCCTTATTTTAAATTGAACACAATTTAAAAGGATGATAGGTACATTGTCATGCAATTAGCGATACAACATGTACATAGAATGTCTAATCGGCAGATGTATGTTCCGTAGAGGTGAGTTATTCATACGAGTCAAGGAGACGTCATTTGGAACTAGCTGAAGCTTGACACGCTGTTCCTTCGATCCGGCGTGTGGACAGATTCTTGGGGGTAGAAATTAGGTCGCGCCCCATTTGGGGCGCAAATATCGTCCGGACGCAAATATTAGCGCCTAGCGCTAATTATCGGCACTGACAGGAAACTTCACTTTTACCGCCCCGGGAGGTGAGTGGAGCGCTAAAGCAGGCGCTGCACACCTGTCTTAAGGCGCAAAGGCCAAGGAGTGAGGCGCTAACTCAGCGCGCGAGCGCAGCGCAGCTGCTGCCAGTTAGCGAGGGAACACAGACACACTGGCGCCGGACACTTCTTAAAGCGGGGGGGGCCACTTGCTCCCCAGCCACACCCTGCTCATTGCAGCCTTGAATCTCAGCCTGGAGAGACCTGTGAATCCATTTTGCTGCCAAGCATGGAGAGGGTGAGAGAACGCGCTCATCGCTTCACCGAGCGGGCCTTGGATGCTCTGGTTGACGCAGTGGAGCGCAGACGATGTATGCTGTTCCCTGAGAGTGGCAGGAGGCCTTTGCCACGCGAGTTCAGAAGAGTGTGGAGGGAGGTGGCTCAGAGCGTCTCCTCCAGGAGCATGGTGCCCAGGACCCATACTCAATGCCGCAAAAAGTTCAACGACCTCACTCGGGTCGTCAGGGTGAGTGGCTTTTTCTCAATACCTCTCCATCCCTCCATCTCAACCTCACTCTATGGCCAGAGGGTCTTAAAACCCCAATGCACAACACTCATCCAACACCTATGGCCCTTTCATGAAACACACACACACATTCCACACTTTGCATACAGTAAGGGCTATTCACCTATGGGAGGCACATCAGGCAAGATCATGGCTGCATACAGTAAGGGCTATTCACCTATGGGAGGCACATCAGGCAAGACCATGGCTGTATATTGTAAGGGCTATTCACCTATGGGAGGCACATCAGGCAAGACCATGGCTGTATATTGTAAGGGCTATTCACCTATGGGAGGCACATCAGGCAAGACCATGGCTGTATATTTACTCAGATGCTGTCCTTTTTCTTGCAGGCTAAGCTGGCTCATAATAGGAGACAGCAGCAACGGACAGGTGGAGGGCGGCTTCAGCTGCAACCCCTCAGCGATCTGGAGGAGCGCGTCCACAGGATTGTGGCAAGCCGGGTGATCGGTCCCGTCGCCACTGGAGACGCCGACCCCGTTGTGGACAGCAATGGTAAGGTCATCACCTTTTTGTCCTCTGTCCTTCCACTTGTCCCTCACAACACCAGCCTTTGACACTTTCAATCCAACTTGCTAACTCGCTGCACTTATTCCTCCCTTACTGCCACCCTGTCCTCACGCTAAAGCCACTCTTGTACCTCCCTGCTTTCAGATGGTGATTCACCAGCTGAGGAGACGAGCCCTGAAGCTGCCACTGGGAGTGATGCTGCAGCTGAGGAGGAAGAGGAAGCCAGAGCATCAGTGCCACCCTCTCCCGAGGAAACCCATGCCCACACTGGGAACACGCCTTCCCCGGAGGGGAGCAGGGGGGAAGGGGCTGATGATGGTGAAGCTCCAGGACCCAGCGGGCTGCAGCAACGCCATGGGGGGGGTAGGGAAGAACGGGGGCCTTCTCCCCAGAGGGAGAGTATGCCAGACACTCCTACTGCAATGGACGCAGAGGAGGAGCGGCTGATTGCAGAAATGAACACCCAGGCGGTGGGCATGCACACTGAGCTCATGGGTGCAGTGGGAAGGGTGCCCGAATGCATTGAGTCACTGGCAAGGAGTGTGGAGCACTTCGCTGTAGCACAGGCGGATGCCACACTAACGCTTAGTGCTGCAATTCAGTCACTGGCTGCCGTGATCCCACCTCTGACTGCTCTCATACAGACTCAGATGGAGGCCACGCGAGCACAGACTGTTGCCAACCTCGATGGTTCGTGCACATGTCCCCGGGGCTGTCACCGTGCCGCAGCAGGCCAGCAATCTGTTCTCCGGCAGATTGCTCCGGATGCTGAAGTGCTGCCCCGTGGGAGTGCCAGTGTGTCGGGCGAGCAGGGAGTTGCTGGCCTCTCTCACGATGACAGCATTCCTGCTGCCAACACTGTCACTTCTCCACTGCACTTGCCACCGCCTGTAGGACAGACTGCTGCCGCCCATGCAGAGTTGGTGCAGTCTGCAGCCGGGCCCTCCAGGCCCAGAAGTGGTCGAGGCCGTCCTTCAGGGGCATCTGCAGTGTCAGGGTCTGACGAGCAGCAGCCTTCCACCAGCCTTGCTGCAGCCACTGAGGTCCCATTACGGAGGAGCAGTAGGGTTAGAAGGGGGGAAGTGCGCAAGGGAAGGAGATCACCCTCGAAGGGCAAAAAGTAGGAGGTGTGACAAAATGCTGGTCATTTTTTTATTAAAGGCCGAGGTTCATGGTCCAACTTTTGTTTAGTGTTTTGGACATTATCTCCAGGTTGTGAGAACCAGTTATGTTACTGACTGTTTTTTTGTGTTTATTTCTATGAGTTTGTCATGAGGAATTGACACACACAGAGTTTGTAAAATAAATAAGTTTCTGTATTCAAAATATACATGGCTGGTGGTTGGAATTATTGGTGCCTTGGCCGGCTTAGTGGTTGCGTGCTGGGTTGATTAGTGTTTGTAGCAATGGCAGGGGCCCTAGAAGCGGCTTGCTATTAGTCGTTGACGGACGGCCCTTGCAGTTTGACCATTGTGGGCCGCCCTCCTGCCTTGGTGCTGCTGATGATCATCGTCCTCGTCCTCTTCCTCCTCTTCCTCCTCCTCCTCTGGTGGTGCTACAAGGCCTGGTGGCATTGGCTGGGTCCTGAGGATTGCCATGTTGTGCAACATGCAGCACACGACTACGAAGTTCGAAACTTGCTCAGGCGAGTACTGCAGGGCTCCTCCGGAATGGTCCAGACAGCGGAACCGTTGTTTCAGCACGCCGATTGTGCGCTCAATAATGTTCCTGGTTGCTTGATGGCTTTCATTGTACCGCAGCTCAGCAGGGGTGTTTGGCGTACGGAGCGGTGTCATCAGCCAGGTGCTCAATGCGTACCCCTTGTCCCCCAGAAGCCAACCAACTGGCTGATGCGGTGCCTCGAAAACTTCTGCCACAGTAGTCTGGCGCAGGATGAAAGCATCGTGGCAGCTGCCCGGATAGTGGGCATTGACAGCGAGTATCACCTGTCTGTGGTCACAGACCAACTGCACATTCAAGGAATGGAACCCCTTTCTGTTCCTGAATTCCTCTGCATTCTCTCGCGGAGCACGCAAAGCCACATGCGTGCAGTCAATGGCGCCCTGCACCATGGGGAAGCCCGCTACCCTCGCAAAGCCCAGAGCACGGTCACGCTGCTTGTCTGGGGTCATAGGGAAAGAGATGAAGTCTCGTCTCCTTCTGAAGAGGGCATTGGTGACCTGCCGGATGCAGCGATGCACCGCAAACTGGGAGATATTGGCGAGGTCCCCAACAGCAGCTTGGAATGAGCCAGTGGCGTAGAAGTTCAAAGCCACTGTGACCTTCACTGCCACCGACAGAGACGTCCTGGACCTCAGCTGAGGCTGCAGATCTGGCTGCAGCAGGTGGCAGAGCTCAGTGACCACCTCCTTGCTGAATCGCAGCCTTCGCAAACACAGCTCCTCGGACATATGGATGTAGGAAAGCTGTTCACGATATACCCTGGGAGGGTAAGCTCTCCTGTACATGCGCCTGATGGCCCTCCTCCGTCTGGCCATCATTGCCACTCTCTGTCTGCGTCTCGGTATCCTCCGATTCAGCTGGAGCAGGACGACGCCCCCAATCATTGCAGCCCCCATATTCTCTTTGCCAGAAAAGTAATGAGGTACAGCAACTAAAGTAGCAACAAAGTTAGGATGAATAGGCAAAACTACCTCACAAAGCGTTGAGTCAATGTAGAAGTCTCTCTCTCTCTCTCTCCGAATCTCTCTCTCTCTCTCAGAACGAGTGGTGCATAAATGTCGACCACAGAAAAAGACAGGAAGAGGCCCCCTTTAAATAGCGCCCCCCCCCAGCCCCACACCGATTGATAGCGTTCCAGTCTTCCGGTCGTTGGAAGCGCCAGGCGGTAAGGCAGGGGGCGCCACTCAATTTCCGCTCCGGGGCGCCCCAAGGGCGTTGCACCATGGAATGACGTCACAATCTGCGCGCGCAGGTGGTCGCAGCGGTAAGTTTTAGCGCCGCCGCACAATCTCAAGTTAAGTTCTCGAGCGGCGCAAACATCGCTGCGCCCGGGCGTTAGCGGCTTAACGCCCCATTAGCGCCCTTTTAAGGCGCTAACGGGAGGCGCAACCAAGTGAATTTTTACCCCTTGTTTTCGTAAAGGCCTTGCCAGGCGCTCAGTTGATTCCGTCTTTATCCGCGGTGTTTTCCTCCTTCGTTGAAGTAACTCGTTGATCTTTCCTTGTTTCGGTTGTGGCTTTTCGCGAATCCAATTCCTGAGGCGTTGCCAAGCATCGTGTGGAGGAGTCGGCGACACCGTCTGACTGACCGTCGTCAGTAGTTCGATCACATCCATTTCCTGAGTCGTTCCAGTGGATGTGGTGTATTTGGACTTTCAGAAGGCTTTCGATAAGGTCCCGCATAAGAGATTAGCGTGTAAAGTTAAGGCACATGGGATTGGGGGCAAGGTATTGACTTGGATAGAGAACTGGTTGGCAGACAGAAAGCGAAGAGTTGGAATAAATGGGTCTTTTTCCGAGTGGCAGGCAGTGACTAGTGGGGTACCGCAGGGAACCGTCCTAGGACCCCAGCTATTCACAATATATATTAATGATCTAGACGAGGGAATTGGATGTAACATCTCCAAGTTTGCAGACGACACAAAGCTGGGTGGGAGTGTGTGCCGTGAGGAGGATACCGAGAAACTCCAATATGATTTGGACAGGTTGGGTGATTGGGCAGAAACATGGCAGATGCAATATAATGTGGATAAATGCGAGGTTATCCACTTTGGTGTCAAAAACAGGAAGGCAGATTATTATCTGAATGGCAATAGATTGGGAGAAGGGGAAGTGCAACGAGACCTGGGTGTCCTTGTGCACCAGTCGCTGAAGGTAAGCATGCAGGTGCAGCAGGCAGTTAAGAAGGCAAATGGTATGTTGGCCTTCGTAGCGAAAGGGTTCGAGTACATGAACAAGGATGTCTTGCTGCAGTTGTACAGGGCCTTGGTGAGACCACATCTTGAGTATTGTGTGCAGTTTTGGTCGCCTTATCTGAGGAAGGATGTTCTTGCCATGGAGGGAGTGCAGCGAAGATTCACCAGACTGATACCTGGGATGGATAGGAATGACGTATGAGGAGAGATTGGGTCGATTGGGCTTATACTCGCTGGAGTTTAGAAGAATGAGAGGGGATCTCATTGAAACTTATAAAATTCTAACAGGACTAGACAGACTAGATGCAGGAAGGATGTTCCCGATGGCCGGGGAGTCCAGAACCAGGGATCACAGTCTAAGGATAAGGGGTAAGCCATTTAGGACTGAGATGAGGAGGAATTTCTTCACCCGGAGAGTGGTGAACCTGTGGAATTCTCTACCACAGAAGGCAGTAGAGGCCAATTCATTAAATATATTCAAGAAGGAGTTAGATATATTTCTTAAAGCTAAAGGGATCAAGGGATATGGGGAGAAGGCAGGGACAGGGTACTGAATTTGGATGATCAGCCATGATCTCATTGAATGGCGGAGCAGGCTCGAGGGGCTGAATGGCCTGCTCCTGCTTCTATCTTCTATATTTCTCCAAGCTGGGTCTTGAAAGACAGTGTACGACTGCACCTTGTATTGTTCCTCCATTTCGGTATCCCGCAGGACATCTTTTGAGATTGTCTATGGAGACAGTTTTAAGAATATGCTTGCCATTCGGCTGATTAATATGTATTTTAACTGTTCTTTCATTAATAACAGAATGTATTTGAACAGGTTTTTTCCACTTCGGTCTTAAACCAGGTTTTTGCTCGAACTTCTTTTCCTGTACCGATTCTCCTACTAGGGGTTGCCATGCTTTGTTTGTCAATTTTTTCTGCCTATTTGCCTCCCTTATCCTCTGATCAATTTGATGAATCTCCTCTGTTACTTATTTTTTTAAATCTAACTGTCGCTGTCGGGTCAAGGACTCAGAGAGTGTGGAGGCAATAAAAGAACTATGGGTAAGCGTTGTATGCATCTTAACCCCATACATCAGATAATATGGAGTTTTAAGGGACACTGTCCCTGATGCAGATGCGGGCACATTATTAAGTGATAGTTGCACCTCCGGAATGACGGTGGTCCACTTATTTCCCCTGATTCTCAACAGTTTGACCAATAGCTTTTTTACTTCCTGGTTTTTACGTTCCACCAGCCCCGCTGATTGCGGATGATGTGGCGTGCTGTGCTCAATCCCCCTTTGTTCGCAGTAGTCTTTGAAGACCTTGGAGACAAAGGCTCTGCCTTGATCGGAGTGTAAGATTTTGGGTGCACCAGCTACAGTAATTATGTCAGTAATAGCATTGGCAAGTGCATTTTCCGAAACAGTTTTTGTGGGGACCAGCCAGCAGAAGGAAGTGCATCCATCTACACAAACGAGAACATGTCTGTATCCCAAAGACGGGGGAAGTGGTCCAATAAAGTCAATAAAGAATTTTCCCATTGGCTCATCAGCTTTCACAGGAGCCAATGGTGGTGGCTTAATTAGTGATGACTTATTGGTTAAATAGCATGGCTCACAAATTGCCATGTATGTTTTACAGGCCTTAAGCATGCCTGGCCACCAATATAAGGGGGTCAATTTGCAGAATGTTGTTCTGGCACCACAATGTGCTTGACCTATGCCCTCGTGAGCTTCTTTTACAAGCTGTTCTCGTTTGTGTCTCGGGGGTACTTCTCAGTTTCCCTTGGGCAACTTAACTAGCACAATACCCGTAAAAGTACTTTGGTGGATATCCTGGCGGATTCTCTTTTGTTGGGTCTAATAGCTGAATCAGTTCCTCATCCTGATTAGCTGCCCGTTCTGCCCTAGTGATTACACTAATATTGGCAGGCCCCTCTCGAGGGGGTGTCATGCAGACCGAACGGTTCGCTTGTTCGTCTGCAAGACTGTTTCCTTTTGAGTGTACTGTCCCAGTGGTATGCCCGTTTACATGAATCACCTGACAATTCTGTTTCTCCAGTCTTGAACGGAGAATGTCTTCCCACAATGACTTATGTTTTATGGGTTTACCCTTATGATTGGTAAAATTTGTTTGTTCCCAGAAAACTAGATCTTGGTTATATCCTCTTTTACAGTAGTCACTATCCGTACAGATTAGTATGGGTTTAATAGGGTCTGCCTTTTCTAAAGCATAGATTCAGCATATTGCGCTGTCTTATGGCCAAGGGGTATGGACAGTAATTCTTCTGGATTAAAAGAATAGGAATCTCAAAAAGTCCCTACTACTATCCCCATCCCAGCTGAGGATTGTTGGGATGTCCCTTTTTTAATCGTCATTGACGATCCATCATAGTAAATGACTTGATGGTACTCTGTAAGCGGTCTCATAGGTATTTGTCTGATTCCCTCCTCCGTATCATCATCCTCCATGATGGGGAGATGCTCTAAGTCCATTTCCGGGGAGAGGAATTTAAAAATGAGTGCAGGATCATTCAAGAACGATGCCCATTTATCATATCGGATCTGGGTGGCTCTTTTTTCATCAGAGGACATCCTCAATACTGATCTTAAATCGGGAATCTCAGTATAGATGGTAATGGGGTATTTCCCTTGAAGGGTTCGTGCCTTGATGAGGCATTGGACTACCATAGTCATGACCCTTTCTTTTTTAATGTACCTCCTTTCAACATTGGAAAAGTTATAAGAATGGAACTGAATGGGCACTATGCTCTTTTCATTATAGAAAACTGCAACTGCCACTTTAGGTGATGACCTGAGATGAATATTGAACTTGTAAGTCGCTCTGTTCCAGGTTTTTGTACCTCTCGGCATAATTGTTGCAATTTTTGGTAATTATCTGGTGAAAATATGAATGGTCCTTTTGCTGCTTCGCCCACTCTAGCATACAGGGGTGCTGAGAGCTCAGCAAAGGTTGGCGTAAAGGATTGAGCAAAATTCAGGAGTCCTAAACTTGCTTGCAGATTTTTCAAAGTTTTAGGATATTGAATGGTGGCTAATTTTTCTTTATAGGATTGAGTTAATCCTCTACCGCTTCCAGTTATTCGCAGGCTCAGAAAATCTACCTCTTCCCTAACTAGTTGACTCTTTTTTATGTTGATTAAGTACCCAGCAGTTGTAAGTCTGGATAAAACACTATCAATGGCTTTCAAGTGCTCTTGGAGATTGTCATGTGACAGATATATATCGTCCACATAAGAATTGATGTTAGGTAGGTCTTTTAAAAGGTCAATGATGTGGGCTGAAAAGAGAACGGGACTGTTTTGAAATCCCTGGGGCAACCTGGTCCAGCAGTACTGATAACCATCGGGTCCAGTCATTGCTGTTTTTGGCCAATCAGCTTTTTCGATTGGATGTGACCAGAAGCCATTTGCTAGATCAATACAAGATTTATATTTTTCCCTCGTGATTCCAGAGAGAAGGGCTGTGGAATTTTGCTGTTGTGCAGTATGTGGGGCCGTTATCTTATTTAAGGCTGTATAATCGACCACTAATCTCCACCTCCCATCTGGTTTAGCAACACCAAACAATGGTGAATTAGTTCTCGATGCCATTTTGATTAAGACACCTTGTTCTGTTAGTTCTTTGAGTGTTGTTAGGAGATCTATTTTTCCTTTGTGGTCTTGAATAGGCCACTGTTTTTAGGTTTGTGCCAGCCAGCATCAAGTGGGTGGGGTTTGATGTCTATCTTTCCACATTGATTTGGATGGCGTTGTAGATAAGGGTAGTATCTATTAATGAGTTGCTCGAGGAGGTCTTTGCCTCCACCCTCTAGGCAAGTTCGATCAAGCTGTGTCCGAACATGTTTTTCCCTGTCATCCTGGTCTGTGGATGCTTCTACAGGTCTGGTTGAGATTTTAAGGTAATGTTTCATGTCTGGTTGTCCTATAATGAGGGAACAGGCCAATTGTGGTACCAGTCCGACATCTAGGGTCACCGTGATTCCATATATAGTGATAGGTATTTTGTAAAAATTAATGATTTTGGTTTTGTCTTGTGTGAATCCCCCTAATGGTCTTTTACAAATTGGGCTCCCCAAATCTGTCCACTTAGTTTTTATAATTGCAGGATCTATTACAGTGTAATCAGCTCCCGTATCAAACAGGGCCTTCACTTGTGTGTTTGTGGCCAAGGTTGCCAGGGCATAGGGGAATTCAAGGGGCCCTGGCTGGGTGCCAGGCCTTCAATCCTGGGATTGTTCATCCTCAGGATCCTGAGTTTCATTTGCTGCTTTGTCTTTAATTATTTTAACTGATTTTTGTCCCTCCCTCTTAGGGTTATCATGTTTTCCAGATCCGTTAGGGGGTTTGTCGGACCGTTTATTATCTTGACGATCCTCCTGTTGGGGTGGACGTTGGTTCTGCCGGGAATCTTTTTGATCCCCATTTCAGTTTTCCCGGTATCCTTCCATGGCGCTCTGATAGTTTTGGCCAGTGTAAAAGCTGTCCCCATAGGGAGTCCACTGTCCTTCGCTTTCCTTTCGAGGTCTAGCCCCTCGTCTATCCCATCTTTCCGGGGAGAAATCTTTCTTGTATTGTGGGCAAGTTGGGGGTGTAAACCTTCTGGAATACCCTCTTGGGGGTCCCGAGCCACGAGTTTGTGTCTGGGCGGAGTGGACTTGAGACTTGGGTCTATACAGTCCTTGTTTCTGAGTACCAAAGGTACCTTCTCCGGTTTTTTTATCCCTAGTTTCTGATCTCTTTATAGGTTTAGTTTGGGGTAGACCTAAGAGGTCATGATTTAATTGGATAATGCGATTGACATTATCCCATCTTCGTTGGTTATCTCGATAATCGTTTAGAGCACCCTCACAGGCAAGTTTGAGGGCTGTATTTTGGTATTGATTGGCCAGGCAACCATGGACAATGTCCCAGTTATCCTGTGTAAGTACTTTGCCTAATCTGTAGGCAGCTGCCAGCCCTTTAATTGTGGCTGTATTAGTGAGTATTTCCTTGATGGAACCCATTACATGCCCTCCCTGAGTTGCCGTGAGAACAGCGGCATCTATTTGAACCCAGTTATTACACTGGTTTAATGGGGGAATTAAGTCTGAACTTAGTATCATTTGCAGCAGTTGTCTCAGATGTTGGGCATTCCAATCTTGGCAACAGGTTTCCAATTTATCAAGGTTAGTTAGAATCCAGCAGGTTTTTTCCTGGCTGGCGTTTCCCGGTCTACCACACATTGTGTAGATAGAGCTCAGGTTTACTTGACCTAGGGGCGCAATGTATGGTTGCTGGGGTTGGTTTACTGGACCAGTAATCATTGCGCCTCCAGCATTTAAATAAGATTGAGCTAGTGCCTGTCGGCATTGATTATAATGGATTCTAAGCTGTCTATAGTTTTCTCGAAGATTCTGGTAATTTATTTCATCATGAGCTTGCCACCTTAACCGAAATCCATGGCCCCCAGGAGCATAGGCTGCTCCGGGTCCTACTATTCGGCCATGGTTGCCACCACCTTGTTGGGCACCATTCATTAGGCCTCCCAATTGTGCGGGTGTGCACCTTATCATTAAGGCATTTAGTGGATTTGGAGTATTTGTTTGATTATCCTACTGGATATTCTGTATCCCCTGGTTCTGGGGATCAACATCAATCGTGCCATGAGTTCTAACGGCTCCGTCGACTTCAAAGCCTTCTATTTCAAAAATTATCACTTGGTTTTGTGGAGGTACAGGGATAGGATTATTTCCCCTAATAAAGCAATCGTTTGAATTTCCTAATAAAAAGACTTGGCCAATTCCAACAGGGTTTGCCATTTCGTCAGGACCTAACCTCGGTTAGGGTTTAATATGAACTTTATAAGAAATTTCTAGACCTCAATGGTATATTGAGGGAGTTCTGATTTAAGTTCTACAAGGCCTGAACAGGGACTTGTCGTCTCTAGAGACTTAAATCTGGGTCTTAGTACCACTGTCAGTAAAACACTCCTTCTATACTTAACAATCTACAAGATGGATATAGATATAAATATAAGTATAGGTTCTGTATCAACTCGTTAACACACATGTTGGGAGCCAACTGAAGGGATAATTACTAGTCCTAGCCCCTTTAGGGCTACCCCGGATCAGGCGTATTCCCCAGATGTTCACTTTCAACTAAAGTTTGAGGTAGCCGAATCCTAAAGACGCTTAATTGGGTCTAAAGGTCCAGACTATCTCTCCCTAAAGGAAAGGAACAACCTGAAGATGTTACCGTCCTCCAGATAACACTTTTAATAAGTTTAGCTACACCGCAACGTTCCGGATATTATGAGGGTCCGGAAAACTCCCTCAGAATTCTGCAACTCCTCACCAAAGAGCGTACAAAGATTGAGTTTGCGAGTTTGATACAGAAGTATTATGTGAGATAATTCTAAAAATATATAGATTTATTAAAGAACCAACATGTAATTACAGTAGATGTTTCAATCGCAACATTAACAGTTCCAAATACAAAAATCTTACAATTCTATTATCAGAGATCCTTATTCTCAAATCTTAACTTCTCTAGTTTTACAGTTCTTAGTTTATTCTAGGATATCCACCAAAATCAAATACAAGTACCTTGATCCCTGAGATACAAAGAGTTGTAGACTTACAGAGCTTGCCTCTGAAGCCGAGAATCGCTTTGCCCCTTTATAGCAAATCTATCATCCCATTTGAAAGTCCAATTTTGATACCCTTTCTCAGTGGTATTTCCTTTGAAGTTTTCTGCTTATGTAAGCCAGTTATCTCTAGTCATTTTTCTGCTGACCCCTTCTATTCTTACAGTCAGTTCAGCTGGTAGCATTGCAGACTCGTGTCTCTCCTTTAGGTGTTCGAAGCTTATCATAAAAAACGATGTGGAGCAGGTGCCTCTATTTGATGTCATTCTTAGCAAGGTCTTCTATGCAATTCTTAAGTCAGCTGGTTGCAACGCAGAATCGTGTCTCCTAGGTGTTCCAAGTTCAACACAAAAACAATGTGACAGCTGGTGCCTCCCCCACTTGATGCCATTCCCACGAAGGCATATGTTTCTTAATTTAAAGTGTAGTTTAAAACACCTTAACTGGGTGTACCATTGTGTTCTTTCCAAGCTTCAGACTATCAGGAACCTCCAACCTCCTGTTTCAATAAGGCTATTGATTCAGTGTCAACAACTTATCTTATCTCAATAGCCTGTATGCTGTTTACAGCTTCTCCATTGTTAGGTTTTTAGATTTTCAAGCCCAGTTTGTCATGTTTTAATAAGGCTAGAAGTATTTAATAAAATGGTGTATTTTTCTGAATATGGCTTATTCCTTCACACTGTGTGAGACAAGGGAGGAGATTGCAGGGGCTCTGACACAAATTTTCAGAAACATCTGGCCACAGGGGAGGTACCAGAGGACTGGAGGACAGCTAATGTAGTACCATTATTCAAGAAGGGTAGTAGGGATAAACCAGGGAATTACAGGCCAGTGAGCCTAACATCAGTGGTAGGGAAATTATTGGAAAAAATTCTGAGGGACAGAATTAGTCTCCACTTGGAGAGGCAAGGATTAATCAAGGATAGTCAGTATGGCTTTGTCAGGGGGAGATCATGTCTAACCAATTTGATTGAATTTTTTGAGGGGGTGACTAGGTGTGTGGATGAGGGTAGTGCAGTTGATGTAGTCTACATGGATATCAGTAAGGCTTTTGACAAAGTCCCGCATGGGAGACTGGTCAAGAAGGTAAGAGCCCATGGGATCCAGGGCAATTTGGCACATTGGATCCAAAATTGGCCTAGTGGCAGGAGGCAGAGGGTGATGGTCGAAGGTTGTTTTTGTGACTGGAAGCCTGTGTCCAGTGGTGTACCGCAGGGATCGGTGCTGGGTCCCTTGCTGTTTGTAGTGTACATTAATGATTTAGATATGAATGTAGGAGGTATGATCAGTAAGTTCGCAGATTACACGAAAATTGGTGGAATGGTAAATAGCGAGGAGGGAAGCCTCAGGCTACAGGACAATATAGACGGGTTGGTCAGATGGGCAGAACAGTGGCAAATGGAATTTAACCCTGAAAAGTGTGAGGTGATGCATTTTGGGAGGACTAACAAGGCAAGGGAATACACAATGAATGGTAGGACCCTAGGAAGGACAGAGGATCAGAGGGACCTTGGTGTGCATGTACATAGATCCCTGAAGGCAGCAGGACAAGTAGATAAGGTGGTTAAGAAGGCATATGGGATACTTGCCTTCATTAGCCGAGGCATAGAATATAAGAGCAGGGAGGTTATGATGGACAGACCCACTGAGTGGTATACAGTCGGGAAGGAGTGGCCCTGGGAGTCCTCAACAATGATTCCGAAACCCCTGAAGTCTCATGGCATCAGGTCAAACATGGGCAAGGAAACCTCCTGCTGATTGCTACCTACCACCCTCCCTCAGCTGATGAATCAATACTCCTCCATGTTAAACCTCTTCTTCTTAGGCAGTCCCTTGGAACCGAGGATGACTTGCTTCCACGCTAAAAATGAGTTCTCAGGTGACTGATGAGTCCAATGCGGGACCCACAGTCTCTGTCATAGGTGGGGCAGACGGTGGTTGAAGGGGCGGGTGGGTGGGGTGCTTGGGTTGACGTGCGCTCCTTCCGTTGTTTGCACTTGGCTTCCGCTTGCTCCCGGCAAAGAGACTCGAGGTGTTCGGCGCCTTCCCGGATGCTTCTCCTCCACTTTGAGCGGTCTTGGACCAGGGATTCCCAGGTGTCGGTGGGGATGTTGCACTTTTTCAAGGAGGCTTTGAGGGTGTCCTTGAAGCGTTTCCTCTGCCCACCTGGGGCTTTCCTGCCGCGTCGGAGCTCCGAGTATAGCGTTTGTTTTGGGAGTCTCGTATCGGGCATGCGGACAATGTGGCCCATCCATCGGAGCTGATCGAGCGTGGTCAAAGCTTCGATGCTGGGGATGTTGGCCTGCGCGAGAGCACTGATGTTGGTGCACCTATCCTGCCAATGGATTTGCAGGATCTTGCGGAGGCAGCATTGGTGGTACCTCTCCAGTGCTTTGAGGTGCCTGCTGTACATGGTCCATGTCTCTGAAGCATACAGCAGGGCGAGAATCACTACTGCTCTGTAGACCATGAGCTTGGTGCCGGGTTTGAGGTCTTGGTCTTCAAATTCTCTCTTCCTCAGGCGACCGAAGGCTGCACTGGCACTTGGAAGAAGCACTGAGGGGTAGCAAGGGCACAGAATGTACTCTGGGTGGGGGACTTCAATGTCCATCTCCAAGTGTGGCTCGGTAGCACCACGACTGACCGAGCTGGCCGAGTCGTGAAGGACATAGCTGTCAGACTGGGCCTGCGGCAGGTGGTGAGAGAACCAACACAAGGGAAAAACCTAGTTGACCTCGTCCTCACTAATCTACCTGTCGCAGATGCATCTGCCCATGACAGTATTGGTAGGAGTGACCACCACACAGTCCTTGTGGAGAAGAAGTCCCGCTTTAAAATGAGGATACTTACACAATGTTCCGTGCAGCGCTGCCGGTTTTACAGGCTCCTTCCCTCCCTTAAAGGGAAGGGCCAATACTGCAGTCATTGAAGGCTAAGGCTGGGTATGGTCGTCGACGGCACCTGCGATAGGTGCATAGCAGCCCCAAGCACTCTAAGAGAGTGTGGGGCTGATCAATCGCGGGCTGGAAAAGAATCAAAATACAGCACACTGGGGACATTATTAAATTCTGGCCTACCTGATGACCACTGCCTTTAATTAGTGGTCCCCAAGCGGCCAGCCGAGGTGACAGTGCCTCCTGCAGCTGCCGTTGTTGACGCCTGGCGATGCTGCAGGGGGCGGAAGCGAATTTTACATCCAGGGCGATAACAGAGCTCTGCGCTCCGGATGACGTCATGATCTCCGGGCACAGGGCACAGGAGATCGAGACGGTAAGTTTTAGCTCCAGCGCTAATCCGCCATGGAAGTTTGCGGGCGTCGGTAATTTCGCCGCGCCTGGTCGCTAAGTCCTTAGTGCCCCGTTATCGCCCCCCAGAGGCATTAACAGGAGGTGCAAAGGAGGCCAATTTCTCCCCCCAGATGTGTATTTCCAGGTCAGGTTACATGGCCAAAGTAAAAGTTTCCTGTATGCTGCCCTTTATTACTGAGTATCCCCAAGCTTCATCACTAAGTGCCGCTAACCTCACCATTGTTTTCGTTTACCACTACAGTCAGTGGCAATTTGTGCCAGACTGTAAGTAGTCTTGCTCTGTGACCATTTCAGCTGGCAGAAAGAAAAACCTTACATCAGCCTTGGCTCAGCTGGTAGTACACTTGGCTCAGAGTCAGAAGGTTATGGGTTTAAAGTCCCACTCCAAAGGCTTGAGCACAAAATCTAGGGTGACACTCCAATGCAGTACTGAGGGAGTACTGCACTGTCAGAGGTGCCGTCTTTAAGATGAGACGTTAAACCATGTCTGCCCTCTCAAGTGAATGTAAAAGATCCCATGGCACTATTTTGAAGAAGGGCAGAGGGGTTCTCTCTGGTGTCCTGGCCAATATTTATCCCTCAACCAACATCACTATAATAGATTACAATAGCAAAATACTGCGGTTCGACCCGATGCTCTCCTCGATGCTGCCTGACCTGCTAGTGTTTCCAGCATTTTCTGTTGTTATTTCACTAAAATAGATTATCTGGTCATTGTCAAATTACTGTTTGCTGTGTGCAAATTGGCTGCACTTCAAAAGTATTTAATTGGCTATAAAGTGCTTTGGGATGTCCTAAGGTCGTGAAAGGTGCAAGTCTTCCTTTCTTTTTACAATCATCAATCTGGTCTGGATTTGAACTCGAGCTCAGGTATAATAGGACAATGTGTCACCCAGTACTCTCTACAATCGGAACATTAATAATTACAGTTGCTTTGGAATATTGTCACAAATTGTGAAATGTTATCTTTTTTATAAAATAGTATACTGTTCAAACACGGGTTAAAATAGATAACTTTTTTCTTTATCATTTCAAAAGGAGTGAGTTTGCCTTTGATCTTGCAAAGGGGATACCAGCTATTCTTAAAGTGACAATAACAGCTTTCCATGTAGATACTGGTGACATTGCCTTTGTGCTGGGTTTTTCAATTATGGTGATGATCAGATTGTGCCTTTGGTCCATATTTCAAAGGGGCTCAGCTGCCACATTTAAAAGAAAAGATTGTGTGAGATATTAGCAGTATGAAATTGCATATCCTGCAACATTTAGCTACCAAAGATATTTGTATTGGAATTTTACAAGTATTTCATTGTGGTTTGTATCAGACCGGAATGTGATTTCTGATTTTTATTATGCATTAAAATGGCTGGGTGGTCCACCATAGTATAATTGATTGGTAATATTATATTATAGAATAACTGGATTTTTACATCAATGAAATTGCTTTCTTGCTCAAAGGAACGAAAGGGATCAAAGTCAAGAATTTGCTCCGGTTCCTTCATTTTATTGGATTTTTAAGGGATATTCAGACAAAAGAGCTCCATAGGAATTTGTCTTATATATTTCACGTGAAAGTCCCTAACGGAAAGACACAGCAGGAGTCTGTTTTTATTCCAAGATACTATTTCAATCTGAGACTGCCGACATATCAGAAAATTGCAAGGAAAGCAGTGAGCTCTAACAGATCATCTGTGATGTATTTTAAAATACTGCTTGTACTTTCTAGTATACAACTAATATTTGCTTCTGTGTATTACATAGGTATAAATAAATTGGACTCATTCTGGTTCAGTGTATGATATGGTTTGCTATCCAGTAGACCAAAGACATAGCAGGAATCACATATAAATGCTAGTACACAATTTACCTCCAGTTAAGGTTAATTGTTTGATGATGGTTGTGTTGCCTCTGCAAGGGCAGGGAGACACAATTTTCAGATTGTTAGAACTGTGGTCTACTTGTGAAGACTGTTGTCAGATTGCTTAAACAAGTTTTAAATGCCCAACAAATATACTGTTGATTTGCAATTGGTTTTGAAGTGAGAAGCAGAAATGGCCAAGCGGAATCCTTTTCACCGAACGCTAACACTATGTTAGGGCTGCAAAGATATGCACCTACCGACTGTCATCTATTCACAGGGAATTTTGTGAGATCAACTACACGTATGGTCCCAACCTAACTATTAGTAAATGGCACTTAATGTACAAGGCACTTAATGAGCAATTGGGTTTGGTTTTCTGAAGGATCAATATTAGGTGCTGTGTAAATACCTTGTCTGATAATAAATGTAGCAAAAATGTCTATTGTGAAATAAATGTCTTGAATGCAGATGTGTTTGAACCAATGTAACAATTGGTGTGCACTTATTAGAAATAGTATTTCAGGTCAAGTTGATATTTTAGCTGCTGCTGTCAATGCCACAACAGACCTCCTCCAGCTATCTGAGTCTTTGGCTTTGTCTCCCAATATACCCATAATCTGATGTGTACTTACCATGTCTCAATGCAATGATTAAAAACCTGGCCTCTGAGATCCTCCTTCAAAAAATCTCCAATTTCCCACCAAATTGTCATCGGCGATTAATAGAAAAATGCTGCCTTAGTTGACATTGCAAGCTTTACACTTTTTTTAAACATTGAATTGTGCAATTATTATAAATGCCATTCAAGCAATAGTCAACTTGCTGTTTTTTGAACCAGGGAACCAGAGTCAGCAGTAATTATTAAGAGCTTTCCCCAATATTAGCCCTGCAGTTGTTGCCTTGACTAGTGATAGAATAGTTTATTAGATCTTTCTTCTATCAGTGAATTCTGTGAATAGATTTTAATCTAGAACATCCATCCATTCTTAGTCAATAGTGTAATTAATCTTCTTGATGGATTGTTTTATGGAAGAAATAATTATAGCGATGTGGGCACTCAGAAAGCATCAAGACTGTCCACTGCATATGTTAATATGCTGCAAATATCTGATTCAAATCAACACACTATTGAAACGGAGATGACAAGCGTGAAATTAATTGTTCCACTTCATGTAAGTCTGGTGTTCCTTTGTAAGAGCAATTTGCTATCTTGTGTAGAGTGGAGAACAGCTCAGTTGCAATGAAGAGAGTCTGTCCCCATTCTGACACCAGTAGGCTTTTGGCTTTTCAGAAATAAAAAAAACGTTCTTTGCGTGGGTAATTCTCAATAGTAACATCTTTTAAATTGTAAATAAAAGTAGCTTCCTTCAACAATTGAATCAGAGGGCATCGCTCAAATCAAAATCATCGAAGAAATAAAAAGATATCAAAAACGTGCAGTAGTCTGTAAAGATTTTGGTGAAGTACAATGTTTGACAACATTACATAGCTTCTAATGTTATTCATTATTTGATACAATTGACCCCGTCCCCCCCCCCTCCCCTCCCCCCGCTGATCAATATTTGCAAAGTACTTAGAATTCCCAAGTAAACTAAAAACTTTATAAGAAACCAATCTCAGACCAAATTTTTAAACTTAATTTTTATTGGGAAAAAAGTTTTGGGGGAAAAAATTGTTTTAAAAAAATTGTAAGATTTAAATATACAGCAAATAAGGTGCACACTTTAAAATGCCATTGCATCATTTACTTTTTAGGCTATTTTAATATAACCCAAAGGGGATTTTTTTTAAGCTTTGTTTTCTCTGTATTTTCCCACAGAGAAAACAAAGGAAAATGGAAAAGCAACAGAAAATAATTCAGACATCCAAGTAAGAAAAACAACTCCAACCCCAAATAATAACTTACATATTATAAATTATTTTTTGCTAGAGCTCTTAATTTCTGGTTAATATATTTAGGATGGTTAATATATATCAGTAGCATTGGTCATGGTAAGTTGAATCTCAACTATAGAGATGCTCAAAGAAGTTGTCATAAGCCTTATCCCTGATGTAGGCGTTCCAAGTCTCTCTTCATCCATAGCCAAGGCAGAGGTGTCTTACTAATATTCATGTAAATGTCTGCCAGAATGGTAAGGTTATGCAGCCTGTTACAAAGAATTAACAGAGTTTAGATGGCTCTCACTGCTAGGTACAATCAAGTCCAACACAATTCAAAGCACCAAGGATCAATTAGAGGATATATGAAGAGGAAATATAAAATATGATTAATATTCTATGAGTGGGCTAACCTGGCAAATGACAATGTTGTTCGTGAGTTAAAATCAAGGCCACAAATGAATTATAGATCATATTCCATCATACCCTCATCATATGCTTCATTTTACTACACATTAAGTAATTAATGAGTTGGATGCAAATATTATCGTACATCAAGTAAATGGATCCACTGACATCTATGGAACTTTGGGATAGATTTTTGTTTTTGCCACCTGCGTGATAAGCATCGCCTGGGCAGAAGGCAGAAAGGATATCTAGCAAGGAAGATCACATGCCGGTAACAGAACCTGTCTCATTTTTCTTCCATTCAAATGAATGGACGGAATTCAGTAGGTTCTGTAAGCGGCATGAAAACCTCCCTGTCAGATTTTCCTTTCTGTGTTCCACCCAGATGATGCTTAATGACCAAGTGGTAAAGATGAAAAACCATTCCGTTGTTTCCTTCCAGTGCTATCTGTTCTCAACTCTTATGTTATCTATCTATCTATCTATCTATCTATCTATCTATCTATCTATCTATCTATCTATCAATCAAGTGGTCACAACATTCTAATGGTATTGCCCCTGTAGGTGGTGCTGTGAGGGTAACATTACATGGCCATCAATTAACTGAACTCAAGACTTTTCGGTCAATTCTAACTGCAAACTTAATATTTTCCACAGAGCATTTCCCAAAGAATGGCAGATATCTTGGTAAAGGCAAGTTTATTAAACTCACGTCAGAGCCCATACAATGCAGTGTTTTCATGTTCCCCTCTGCTGTTTTTGCTGTGAGTTTCTAGGGACTACTCCACTCGCCAGATTCTTCTGTATAACGACCGTATTCCTGCTGCACCTGTGACTTTTGCCCCCAGTGTTTGTTAAATGGCTGCCCTGGCAGCTGGGCCATTCTACCTGCCACTACTGGCTGCTGAACTGACCTCGCTCAATCACTCACTGACACACCCGCCCACCTCGCTGCTCTTGCAGTAATGCAGCCCTGTCACTTGCTACCACTGTCCATGATAGTCTTAGTAACCAGAGGAAAAAGCCGGTTGTTGGTGCTGCTTCTCCCCATCCCTGCTGATCAGCCTCCTGGTGGCCTTGTATTAATTAATTTTCCCCAGTAAAGCCCCAATCTTTATTTAATTAATTTTCCTCAGAGAAGCCCTGCTTTTAATTAATTTTGTAGACTGAAGCCTGGGACATATTCAATTAATGTTGCTGATGTGTAAGACCCATTCAATTTGTTAACCTCACATCTTTATTTAGTTAATTTTGTCAACTTTCTTCCCAGTTTATCCAATTCATTTATCCCCACCATTGCCAACCTTCCTTAATTTATTTATTTAGTGCCATATCTCCCCATTCTGTGTAAGGCTGCTATAAACTCATGAATCACCCATCTTCATTTAATTCATTTTCTCAATTCCATTTTTATTTTTGATTATGCCGTCCTCTTCCCCCTTTTCCTCATCCTTGTTCTCTTCCAACTCTCTCCCCCACTCCCTGACCTCTCTCCCCGACTCCCTGATCTCTCTCCCCCACTCCCTGACCTCTCCCCCACTCCCTGATCTCTCTCCCCCACTCCCTGACCTCTCTCCCCCACTCCCTGACCTCTCTCCCCCACTCCCTGACCTCTCTCCCCCACTCCCTGACCTCTCTCCCCCACTCCCTGACCTCTCTCTCCTGACCTCTTTCTCTCATTGATTTTTCACCCCTTCCCCAACTTCTTCCCTCTGTCAATCTTCTTCCTTCCCTTCCTATCCTTTTACTTCCTCCTCCATTCTCTTCCCCATACTTACCCCTGTCTCTGTCTTCTTCCCATCTCCTTCCTTTCCCCAGACCCTAATCCTCCCTACTCTCCATCTCCTCCCCGATTCCCACCCCATTTCCTCTCTCCTCCCTCCTCAAAGTGCTTGTCTCACTGTTCCAAAGGTGCAGTGACTTCCTGTAGCCTCTAACCCCACTCTGACATCATCCGGTGACCTTTGATTGTCTTCCCAAACCAACCGCACCCCCTTCCCCCCAGACCTCCAGCTCTCCTCCTCTGGTCTGTCACTATATTCTACACTCTCTCCCACTCCAACGCTGATTCCCCATCCCACTAGCCTTTACACCACCATAACTTGCTCTACCTTCCCCCACTTGCCCCACCCCTCTATCCTATTCTCACCCCTTATCTTCAGTCCCATCTCAGCCGCATTTTTCGTACTCTAACCCCCTTTGGCTTGAAGACTGCCCTTCCTGAAGTCTTGACTCCCCATATGCAATGCCCCAGGAGATCGATTCGTTATATATTAAATTTGGTACATGGGGCACACATTTCATTGAAAACTCAGTATAAGTGCCTATAGTATCTGCTAGCTCCTGTGAGGTGCCGCTGTGAAAGGCCCTTTCAATATTAATAATGTTAAATAGTGGCTGTTTTATAGAGTGTATTACCCTTTGATTGCACAATCTGGCCAGCAGATTTCCACAATTCTCTTGAAATTCTTTAATTTTTCCAGCTGGCATTTTTTTGTCGCAGTAAATAAACATTTCTAATGTCCAAAATAAGGGTTTAAACAAAATTAAAATTTCAAAAATTACATAGAGTCATAATATATTTACATTTATCTATTGAATTGTCTTTTGTGACTTTTAATGCCTTAAAGTTTTTACTTGAAGGCTTTAGCCTCTCCCAAAACCTTGGCTTTGGACCATATTTTCAGCCAGACCTCTGACTCTGAGCTGAATTTGGATTATGCAGTCTCACCATGAGCACGGAACTTAATTTCCCAGGATGCAGCAATACTTTTCTAGGTCAGATCATTAACATAAATTAAAGTATAAGTTTGGATGACTCTAAGTAACAGACTAGAGGGCCTAGTTTCCTGGGCTGTGTAGAAATGGGCACTACAATGGGATAACCCAGCATCTGATGTCACTTTTCTGCATCTCAATTTCCTCCTGGGGATAATTAGGGGGGAAAAATTCGGTTGCAAATGGGGCACAAAGCAACTAGCGCCCAGACACTGTGATGTTTGCGCCGCTCGCGAAATTGACCAGACATTTTGCGGCGGCACTAAACACTACCATCACGATCTCCTGCGCCCGCAGATCGTGATGTCAGTCGAGCGTGCAACGCCCCGGTAGCGCCCCGGACCGGATATTGAGTGGCGCCCCCTGCCTTACCGCCTCCCGCTAGCAACGACAGGTTGAGGGGAGCGTTTTGCAGTCGGGAAGGGACTGGGGGAGCGCTATTTAAAGGCGACTGCTTCCTGCCTTTTTTTGTCGGTGACATTTTTGCACCACGCATTCTGAGAGAAAGAGAGACTTCTGGAGAGATTCAACGTTGTGTGAAGGAGTTTTGGGTACTGAGCAGCACTTTGCTGGTTCATTTTGATTTGACCTTCCTTGCATCGATTTAGAAGAGACTTTGGGGGCTGCACTCTGAGCTCCTTCTCTGGGTCTCTCCATTGTTCTTTCCAGCAGATTTGATGTACAGGTCTCTCCAGGTCGAGATTCAAGGCTGCAATGAGCAGGGTGTGGATGGAGAGCAAGATCGACCCTCCCCTTTAAGAACTGGCCGGCGCCAGTGTGTCTGTGTTCCATTGCTGACTGACATTACCTGAGCTTCGCCAGCGCTCTGAGGTATTGCCTCGCTCCTCGGCGTTAGCGCCTTAAGAGAGGTGTGTAGCGCCTGATTTAGCACTCCAATCACCTCCAGGGGCGATAGAAGCCAAGTGTGCAGTCGGAGGCGATAATTAGCACCAGGCGCTAAACTTTGTGCCTGGCCGATAATTGCGCCCCAAGCAGGGCGATACTGAATTTCTCCCCCGTTATATTGTGGGTATTACATGGGTAGTTGCTAAGGCTTCCTATTGTGCGTTGACATGATGGCACAGGCCTGTGGCTGCCTAAAGGGACAGGAGCAATTTGGGACCTTACGACAACCTGTGGAGGGAACAAGGAAGCCTATTTCCCTGCCCTGGAGGAAAGGTAATGAGGGCAGTGGCATCCAAGGCATGGTAAGAGTGGCTGAGGCTGAAGGTGAGGATACGGACATGGGTGCAAGGCTGAAAGAAGTTCAATGCTGAAAGAAGTTCAATGACCTCAGCAGAAGGGGAAAATTAAGTGTGAACCTTTACATAGATTTTTAAAACATTTTTGAGCCTTGTAGCAACTACCTAGTGTTTCCTATTACACAAATGAGCCCCTTCCTCAACTTATTCCACCTGCCCATTACGTCTAATGAGTTAGTTAAAGTAGCATCACGTAAAGATGGTACTGTAAGGATTGACTCTGCAGTCACAGTCAGAATCACACCACACAAGTATGTACAAGGATCTAATGCAAGAAAGAATAGTAAAGCAGCATCACCTTCACAGTAACCACAACTACTTCTGAGTGTAAAGGGAAAAGACACGAGGGGGGATGGTACAGAGTATGAGGAGATCACGAAGCACTGGTGAGCAGCAACATAAAGATTAGAAGAAATCTCCTTATAGGCATGTGATCCTCCCCATCTACCTGACTTTCACAGCTGCGCTGCGCCCAGGCAATCCAATACACAAAGGTGCAGGAGTAGGAAATTCTGCCTCTCAATGGTATGCAGCAGTTTCAATATTCTTATCACAGAGAAGCAGGTTTGTTAATCGTCCATCTAATTTTTCATAACCTTGCAGCTAATCGTATAGTGTATGTCAATCAGTGAACAAGGTTCCTTATTGGCTCAAAGGAAACATTATGCCTCATATCAGATGTCAAATCATTTATAGTTATAAATACTGACATTTTCTCTATGAATCATGTTAATCTTCAAAATTGTTTCGCAAAGTGAAGAACCAGTGCCAATAAACAGATTTCAATACGAACTGCCTTCTAAAAATGCAGTACATGCCAGCAACTTGTCAAACACTGCGGAGCCTAATTCCATTAATCTAAATTCCCTGTGGAGTAGAGAAGTGGCCGCAGGATTCCCAGCCCCAGAAAATGACATTAGCAGCTAAATTTGATGTGTTAAGTAACTGAATCTACAGAGGCCATATATGCTCTGTTGCTAATGCGGGTAGATTAGTGCTTTTCCATCATTACAATCAAGAAGTGATGATGAAGAAGTAAGCTGGAGCCCTTCAGCACCAGAAAAACAGCATGAAAATAAAACGGTCATATATCAGTTAGCTTGTATAGCTGGTATTTAACATTAATCTACTCTTAGAACACTATATAATGGCTGATAAATTCATATAAGTGCATGACTTTACACCTCCGAAACCTACGCACGTTCAAGCTAAAAAGATCTTTCTTGTTTAAATAACAACAGTAATGTTGTACAATCACGAAGACCCCAAAAAACGGGTGGCTTGGGGTCAGGTGGGAGGTTAAAGAGTTAAAAAAAACTGAATCCCGACCCCAACCTGCCCACTTCTGGTTTTAATGGAGGCGGGATGGGGGGGGGGGGGGGCAGCAAACCCGCTCGAAGGAGGCGGGTCACCCACTTAAATATTATAATGAGGTGCTGTGCCTCATGGTGATCTACCATTTCAAATTTAACTCTGGCTGGCCGGGTTTCCCGGGCCTCGGGGAAACCTCCAGCTAAAGGGAGGCGAGGACTGCTAGATCCAGGAGATAAATGCCTTTCCACTTACCTGCTGGATCCAGCGTCCCTGCTTTGCCAACCCCCCACAATCAGACAACCCCTGAGCCTTCCGATCTTCCCCCCCTCGAGGTCTCCAATCTGCCCCCCACCCCCCCCACCGAGGCTTCCGATCTCCGATCCCCTCTCTGGCCTTCGATCCTTGGCCCCCGATCCCCCCCTCCGGCCTCAGATCCCCTCTCTGGCCTTCTGACCTCAATCACCCTCTGGCCTCCCCCCTCCGGCCCGATCATCCTCCATCCTCCCCCCTCTGGCCCCGATCCTCCTCCCCGGCCCCAATCCTGCTCCGGCCTCCTCCCTCCGGCTCCGATCCTCCTCTGGCCCTGATCCTCCTCCGGCACCGATCCCCCCCCCACCCCCCTCCAGCCCCGATCCCCCCCTCCAGCTGCGATCCTCCTCCGGCCCCGATACCCCCTTCCAGCCCTGATCCTCCTCCCCGGCTCCAATCCTGCTCCGGCCTCCTCCCTCCAGCCCTAATCCTCCTCCGGCCCCGATCCCCCCTCCGGCTATGATCCTCCTCCAGCCTCCCACTCCCACCCCACGATCCCTCCCTCCCTCCTCTCTGTGGCCTGGTGCTGCAGGCCTACCCGTCCGACAGACAGCCAGCCTTTCCATCTGGCTGGCTGCGGGCGGGAATCAGTGATTTCAAATGCTAATCAGGCCCTGCCATTGAATCGGTTCTCCCGGGTTTCCTGATCGCTTTCCAGCCCCGCTGCTCCCTATCCTCCTCCAAATTCAAATTCCGGACAAAGAATCCAAGGTTTGGAACAAGTCCATCATACTTATTTTACAAATCCACTGTGTGAATATTGCAGTAAAACTATAACATCTCATAACTTTATTTTTTATTTCAGTGAACCCATTAAATAGTGAACTTCTGATTTTTTAAAGAAGTGAGTGATTTTACACTGTGGGATTGAATTTTCCACTGCCTGGAATAGGGAAAATTAGGGAATCCTGAAATTCAAAAATTTCACATGACCTGCAGATAATGTTTCTTGTTTTAATATATTATGCAGCTGCATTGACACACCTAACAATGTATTAAAATGGGAAACACAGGCCGCGATTTTGCTGGCGCTCAGAGGGCGGGTTTGGAGGCGGGTCCGCTGTCAAAATTGAAATGATTGACAGCGGGTTGGGAGCCTGCTCCGAACCCACCTACATGTAAGTTTCCAAAGTGTCGAGTCTGCGATTTCAGAACAGACCCAACACCAAGCGGTGGGGGAGGCATTTAAGATAGTTAAATGCTTGTTAACTACTATTTTGCCAGCCTATTTCTATTTTACCACATTTTTAACGGGGTTCACGTCCTTCGGAGATCATGTCAGGTAAGTAGGTCGGGTTCTCTATGTCTCCCCATTGCTGTGAATAGATGACAGCTGCAAAATTGGTATGAAAGCTATCATTTCACAGCTGTTCACTATCCAATGTCAGAAGCTTGAGCCTTCAGGACTTGGAAGACGCTTTTGAGCTTTATGCAGTTTGGAAGTGTTTGGCGTAAACTCTCTATCCACTGTCACCTCCTTGGAGCAAGCTCTCTCACCATTGACAGATCGCTTCCATCATCTCAACTTCAGCTGCCATCTATTCCAGATGCAACATCGGTGCCCTTAAAATATCTCACCTTGGTCCTCTGAATCCCTCCATGATCAGCCCCAACACCAGCATCAACAGGCACACTAACATCACCAACAACAACACCAACCTTCATCGCAATCACCTGATGCTGCACAGGACACCGGGCATCAGCACCCGACCACATTGATGTCCAGGAGGCCAGCGATGACATCACCATGGCCAGATTTACTTCACTTGACGCTGTACACCCTAGCTGCCACATGATGCACCAGGTGACACCACCCCACACCAGCACCATAAAGCATCCCTACAATGTCCAAGCCATTCCTTTCACACTCATCACAATTTGGAGGAGGGGGGGGAGAAGAGATGTCTCAACATTCACTGGAACTCACTAAGGCACTTCTAAAGGTGAGCATAGATCTGTCCAATAAGGTAAAGTGTTGAAAATATAGATTTCAATGTTTGACAAGACATTAACAGAAACTTCACATGAACATTGGCTAAACCACCCAAGTGCCTACCCTTGTGTGTTGTTAGTTGGTACGCTTGCAGTAGGATGAGGGTGAATGTGAGGGTTGGCTAGTGAGATGGGGAAGTGATACTGTTGATAGAGAGGGATGGGTGGAGGTGCAAGGTAAGTTGGTGTGAGTAAAGATGTGCAGGAGTACAGTAGGGAAGGCAGAATGATGTGGATGTGATGAGTGGCACAGCAGGATGAGGTTGAGTGTGGCTTGGCAGTAACGTTTCATGATCTGCTCAGATCATTGAAAGGCTTGCGCCACTGCAGCCTGGTCCTCCTGACGACATCCCTGCTTTTGCCCTCCTGTGCAATGTGCAACCAGGCTGCGTTGGTGTCCTGGGGAGGTCTCTTCCGCCCATGGGAAGGGAAGAGAACCTCCCTGCATCCTGTGACTCTCTCCATAAGCATATGGAGGGAGTCATGGGAGAGCCTGGGTGCAGCCGTGCACCTTTGTGCAGTGCTTGTCAGTGTTTGCAGCAGCTCATTGCTGCAGAACGCTGACAGCACAACTGTCAAAATGAATGTGGACATGGCCCCTTTGAGGAAACCAGCTGATGACGTGTCATCAAATGACGTCATCAGACCTGCTTCCTTTTAATTGGTCGGGAAACGCACAGGGCGGGCTTAACAACCCTAATCTACATAAAATCACTTGGAGAGAGCGGGCTGGAGCTGGGAGCGGGACTGGGACCCGCCAACCACCTCTCCCGCTGCGATCCCGCCTCCACTGGCGAAATCGCGGCTATAAACAATTTATTCACCCATCAGCTTTTCTAATTTATTCTACTTACATGGCTGCTCATTAAATGGAAACTAACTCCAGTGGCTGTGTTCAGTTGATGACAGATGAAAATTGTAAATCTCCTGAACAGCCAGACATCCATAAATACAAAAGCAAAATACTGCGGATGCTGGAGAGAGAAACAGAGTTAACATTTCAGGTCAATCACCTTTCGTCAGAACTGAAACGTTGGGCTGGATTTTCCAAGCCCCGAGGAGGCGGGCATGGAGGCGGGACAGCCGGTAAATTCGGAGAAATTGGGGGTGGATGGCAAACCCGCCCCCATCCCGCCTCCGTGCCCTTTTGCCAGGAGGCGGGAAGATGTGTTGCTTCGGGTCCCGTCTCCTGGAGGCGGGAAAGGCATTTAACCCTTTTAACTGCCCGTTAACAGGTAGTTAACAGGCAGAAAAAAGGATTAGTGCCATTTTACCTTCACAGGTGAAGGCTTCCCGACCTCGGAGAACCCCGCCGAGTTGGAGGAGACGTGGAGGAGGTCTGCGGTGGTCGGAGGCACCTGGAAGGAAGGTGTAGAGGTGAGTGATGGGTGCAAGTGTGGAGTGGTAAGTATGCAAGGTGAGTGAAAAGTTTAAAAAAGTGTTCACTTACCTTGTTTTCCTTCCATAGCCTTTAGCCGCGCTGGATGGGGAGAGCGGACATCCTCCTTGTCAATTTCAGGTAATGGCTGATGGACCCTCCGATCCATCAGATATCTGAAATTTACAAATTTGCAATGTTTGATGAGTCCTCACCACAAAGTCTCATCAAACTAAAGAGAATGTCAGTGTTTGACAGCTTCACAGAGCTGTCACACGCTGTTATTTCTTCTTTGAAGAAGTCTTGACAGATAGCACGTCTGACGTTGACGTGATTTGTCAGTGACTTCTTCCCTAATTGGCCTGCTGAGCCCACAGGGCGGGCTTAACAAGCTCAATCAGGGGACAATCCCTCTGAATGGTCAGGCGAGGATGGAGGCGGGACATTGACACAACAAGCAGCAGTCCCGCCTCCAACTCGCCTCCATTCACAAAATCCAGCCCGTTGACTCTGTTTCTCTCTCCACAGATGCTGTCTGACCTGCTGAGCATTTCCAGCATTTTATGTTTTTATTTCACCCACTATAAAAAAGGATGACTTGCTCTTCTCTTGTCCAGCCCATTTTTAGGAATGGAGGCGAGGCTAACAAGGTACAACAAGACCGTCAATTTCTGATACATAAACAGCCCCTCGCCTTCTCACCATCTTTATCTAATGAGCATAGAAATCTCTGAATGCATGTAAATGAGGTGCAAACTGCATCTCTGTTGCCGGCACGCACGTTATCACTTACTCCTAATAGCAGGATTTGAATAAATTCCCTATTCTGTGCAAGCTCTTGCCTGCACAGCCGACTGCCTGGGAGAGCATTCACATTAGGATGACAGCTAAAAGTAATTTAAAGGAATACCTTCATATAAAGGGAAAGAATTTGAAGTCGTCAAATTCCTGCACAATGGAGATTTCTCACCAACACACATCCAGATTCACTGAAACTCATGCTGGACAAAGTGAGGCAAATGAAGGTTGCCTTTTTTGGCACTGAAGCGTTACCCTCTACAGAAAAGACTGATACAACAAGCCTTGCAGCTGATCGTTCACCACCAAATGCCCTCCCGAAATGGAGATAACAAAAGTAAAAATCAAATGCCTTTAATATAAATGAGATTGAAATCCTGGACAGGCTAAAAAGGCTCAAAGCAAATAAATGACCAGGGTTAAACGTTATTTATCCAAAGTTCCGAAAGAGCCTAGGGAAGACATTTGTGAGGCATTCACCATCATTATGAAAGAGTCAATGGATACTGAGGAAGTACCGGTCGATTAGAAATAAGCCAATGTGCTGCTTAAATTACAGGACCCTGATTGCCACATTCAATGGGCCGACCATCTGAGTCAGGGCTGCTCCAGTCGCCCAGCAGTAAGCACGAGGAAACATTGCCATGGCCACAACGATGGCGGTGGTAGGTCACTGTGCATCAATTTCAGGACACCGACGGCCCTTTCTGCCGGGTAGGAGGCCTGAAAATTCGCCCCTTAATTTAAAATGTTTTAATTCATGTAGTTTAGCACTGTTGCTATCCAGCCAAGGCTGCTATTAGTATGTGGATTGGCTAAGCAGACTGCAGCTGATGCAAGTCCCATTTCTCAAAGCAACACACGACGAAATGGTAGGTATGATAGACTTACTATTGGATCTGTCACTTTAGATTTGTGGGAAACCAGAACGAGCAGGATTAGAGCTGTGCTTAAGCAATTCTGGGGGGCAAATTGCTTAATTTTTAAACACCTGCATTTAAAATAGAGTGTATCCATCCATTCACCACAGTAACTGAGCAATCTTCCTCGTTCAGGAGTACTCACTAACCTCTGGCTTAGGGCCACAATTCCCAAGCACTGACTTGCTCGAGGGCTGTTTACACAAACCCATTGAAAGGCTTATTTTTAACAACACAACCACACTCTTCACCCCCTTCACATGGCTCCTCCTTTCCCCAAATGTGACATTTTTAATAGAAGCAGCCACCTGCTTTTCCGAAATGGGTTTTATTTAAATGCTCAAGACCTCTGTCCTCCACATGAGACATGACCAAGCTGCTTCCTTCCAACCCACAGCATGCTTCTTGGGAAAGTAAGCAGCAGCTGAATGTTCTCCTCTGTACAGTAAACCCAATGTATTATTTCTGACGAAGGGTCATCGACCTGAAACGTTAACTCTGTTTCTCTCTCCACAGGTGCTGCCTGGCCTGCTGAGTATTTCCAGCATTTCTGTTTTTATTTCAGATTTCCAGCATCCGCAGTATTTTGCTTTTGTATTATTTCAGCTTTGATTTGGCTTTCTCCTTCATGCAGTATTACATAAAATTACATAGAAATTACAACAAGAAACAGGCTGCTTGGCCCAACCAGTCTGTGTTGGTGCTAATCCTCCACCTGGAAGGTAGTCCTAATCTCATATGCCCACTATGATCCCGTGTCCCTTTATTCCCCTTTCCTTTGATCACCTACCTAACCCATTCTTAAATATTGACATGGTCTCTGCTTCAGTCACTAACTCTGGTCGTGCAGTCCACAGCCTCACAACCCTCTCTGTGGAAATGTTTCTCCTGCTCTCTGTCCTAAATCTCTTACATTAATCTTATATCCTTCCGAGAGTGTGAAGCTGAAAATTGCACACAGTACTCCAACTATGGTCTTACTATGCTTTTGTATAGATTCATCATTACATCTTGACTTTCATTATCTATATCTCTTGCTGTAAACCCAGTGTTCCTTTACCTTTTATTGTGGCACTATCTACTTTGCTTATAAGGTCTTGTGAACCTGAACACCCAAATCCCTCTACTCTTCCACATCACCCAGCTTTCCTCCATTCTAAACATCATTCATACATTTTGGTGACAAAAATAAAATTAATCATCTCACATTTCCAGATATCTGCTACTTTTTGTCCTTTCCAAGATCTTAGCAGCTTCCTATTGTCCTCTGAACTATTTACTATACCACCTATTTTAATATAATCTACAAATTTGGACACCATTCCCTCTAGCCCTATATCCAAATCATTGATGTACACAGTGAACAGAAATGGTCCCAGGACAGAGCCCTGTGGCACACCATTGCCCATTTCTAACCACTCTGAGAAACTACCCTTAATTCCTACTCTCTGTTTCTTCCCTTCTAACGAGTTTTGAATTCAATTTGTTACCCTTTCACTAATTCTATACCCCATAATCATCTCCAATAATCTCCTGTATGGTACCTTGTTAATGGCTTTCTGGAAGTTTATGTATACCATTGCAATGGCTTCTCTTCCCGCTCCCACACCATTACCTCTGGTGTCCCCCAAGGATCTATCCTTGGCCCCCTCCTATTCCTCATCTACATGCTGCCTCTCGGCATCATCCGAAAACACAGCATCAGTTTCCACATGTATGCTGATGACACCCTGCTCTACCTTACCACCACCTCTCAACCCCCCACTGTCTCTAAATTGTCAGACTGCTTGTCCAACACACAGTACTGGATGACCAGAAATTTTGTCCAATTAAATATTGGGAAGACCAAAGCAATTGTCTTCTGTCCCCGCTACAAACTCTGTTCCCTAGCCACCAACTCCATCCCTCTCCCCGGAAACTGTCCGAGGCTGAACTAGACTGTTCGCAACCTTGGTGTCATATTTGACCCCGAAATGAGCTTCTGACCACATATTCGCGTCATCACTAAGACCGTCTATTTCCACCTCCGGAACATCGCCCAACTCCGCCCCTACCTCAGCTCCTCTGCTGCTGAAACCCACACTCATGCCTTTGTTACCTTTAGACTTGCCTATTCCAACGCACTCGTGGACGGCCTCTGTAAACTTGAGGTCATCCAAAACTCTGCTCCCTGTATCCTAACTCACACCAGGTATCGTAAACCCATCACCCCTATGCTCACTGACCTACATTGGCTCCTGGTTAAGCAACTCTTCAATTTCAAAATTCTCATCCTTCTTTTCAAATCCCTCCATGGCCTTGCCCCTCACTATCTCTGTAATCTCCTCCAGCCCCCCAACCCTCCGAGACATCTGCGCTCCTCTAATTCTGGCTTCTTGAGCATTCCCGATTTTAATCGCTGAACTATTGGTGACCGTGCCTTCAGCTACCAAGGCCCTAAGATCTGAAATTCCCGCCCTATGCCTCTCCACCTCACTTTCCTCCTTCAAGATGCTCCTTAAAATCTACCACTTTGACCAAGCTTTTGGTCATTTGCCCTAATATCTCCTTATATGGCTGTGAAGCGCCTGGGAACATTTTATTACGTTAAAGGCGCTATATAAATACAAGTTGTTGTTGTTGTTGCATTTCCTCCATTTATCATATCTGGTAACACCTCAAAGATCTCCATCAGGTTTGTCAAGTATACTGTAGTTAACAGAATTCCAAAAAATAGTTAATTTTTGTTAATTTATCAAAATTTTGTGCACAACAGGAATGCAATAAATTACTGATATATTCGGGTTTGTCTTTAACCCTACCACCTGGTGGAAACCGGGCGGGTGGGCAGTTAAAAATGAGGGGATTACTTACTCGCTCGTTACTCGACCCTTTCCCAACGTTGCCCATTTTAAACTGGAGTGTTCTGCAGGCAGGTGAGATGCCTGCCTAAAGCAGGAAGGGGCCTCATGAATTTATGCAAATCAGGGTCCTATTATGTCAAAATGTCCCCGATTGCAGTTTAACTGGGGCCCGAGCAGAGAAGCTGCTGTGGCTTTCCCGCAAGGCTGAAGCAGGTCCGCAGATGGTCTGCAGACAGAAGAGACCCTCCAAGATCAGTATAAAACTTTCCTTTGTGGGCCAGAAGGAGCATGGCTGCCCCAGACTCTTCCCTCCACCCTTTCCCACGAGACATGAGACCCTCCCAAAATCTGCTTGCCAGTGAGTTTTCCATCAGTGCCAGCCAGCAGCCTCCATCCCCCAAACTTCTTCTCACACCCGCCAGCCAGCTGTTGGTTTCTGTTCCTATAGGATGAGCAGCTGACCTGTAGCAAATCGATGAGGCCTGGGCGTTAAAATACCCCAGGCCTCAAATTTAGGCCAGGAACAGAGGGACCTGGGAGTTAATGTGCACAGGTCCCTGAAGGTAGCAGGACATATTGAGAGAGTGGTTAGCAAAGCATATGGGATCTTGGGCTTCATAAATTGAGGTACTGAGTACAAAAGTAGAGAAGTTATGCTGAAACTTTACAAAGCGCTGGTTAGGCCACAACTGGAGTATTGCGTCCAGTTCTGGTAACCACACTTTAGGAAGGATGTGAAGGCACTTGAGCGGGTGCAGAGGAGATTTACCAAAATGGTTCCGGGGATCTTAGCTACAAGGACAGGTTGGAGAAGCTGGATTTGTTTTCATTAGAGCAAAGGAGGTTGAGGGGTGATTTGATAGAGGTGTACAAAATTATGAAGGGTTTGGATAGGCTAGACTGGGAAAGGCTGTTCCCACTAGTTGATGGTACAAGGACTAGGGGACACAGATTTAAGGTTTTGGGCAAGAGATACAGGGGGGATATGAGAAAAAACTTTTTACGCAGCAAGTGGTGATGACCTGGAACTCGCTGCCGATGGAAGCGGAGACACTCAATGTTTTCAAGGGGAGACTGGATAGGTACTTGAGGGAAATAAACTTGCAGGGCTACGGGGATAGAGCGGGGGAATGGGATTGACTGGATTGCTTACAGAGAGCTGGCGCGGACTCGATGGGCTGAATGGCCTCCTTCTGTGCCGTTGACTCTGAGTGCATTTCACCCCCGCCTGCCTGACACCTGTTCGTCAGCGCCAAAATCACTTATTTCACTGCCACTGCTTCTTACTATATTCTTTCACTAGAGATGTAGGCGGGGCAATTTTAACATAATCCGCCCGGCAGGAAACTGACGGGAACAGGCCTGCCGACCGTTTTACACCCTGCCCAGTTTCACTTTCCACTGAAGGCAATGAAGAGTCGGCTATTTAGCCCCTGAAGCCTATTTAGGCATTCATGGCTGATCTGTACCTCAACTCCATTTTCCCGCCTTTGATCCATATCTCCTGATACCCTTACCTAACAATAATCTGTTGCTCTCAGTCTTGAAACTTTGAATTAAATCAGCATCCACAGCCTTTTGGGTAGAGATGTCCACATTTCCACTATCCTTTGTGTGAAAAAGTGCTTCCTGATTTCACTCCTGAATGGCCTAGTTTTAATTTTAAGATTGTGCCCCTGGATTCCCCCACCAGAGGAAACTCTATCAAATCCTTTCATCATTGTAAACACCTCAATTAGATCACCCCTAACTTTATGAACTCAAGAGCATACAAACCATTCACAGGGATACTTGCTGTGTGTAAGCCCCACCCCTCCTCGACTCTTGCATGCCAACGTAAAATTGCTGTGAAGGAAAATCTCCAGAAAAATTTAGGAGCCAGTGAGAGTAATCTGATTTTTTGCATAAAATATTAAAAGCAGGTAAAAATAAAAGGGGCAAAATTCAGTTGCTTTGCGCCTCCCGTTAGCGCCCGGGCACGGCGCCGCTGACACCTCCCGCGAAATTCAGCGGGAGGTTAGCTGTGCCGGTAGCCGGTCGCGCCCCGCTAGCACCCCGGCCGCAAACCTTGGTTGCACCCCCTGATGTACCGCCGGACGCTATGTCCAACAGGGTCAGGGGGGCGTACGTGCGGCCGGGGCAGCGATGTTTAAAGGGGAGGTGCCGGGCGGCAATTTTTTTTGCTGGCCGCCTGCCAGCACCTGCCCCCTCTGCCGACCGCGATCAGGCAGTGCCGGGCTCTTTTGCCGGCACCCTGCTCCTTGGTGGCCCAGCTGGGCCCCGGTGCACGCTGCACTAGGCCCCTGCCCTTTAATCAGGGGAGGGAGGCCTGTAATACTGCGGCACAACATGCCGGCACGAGTATTGGGTTGGAGCGCCCTAAGATGGAGGGGGAGTGCTTCCAGTAGCGCCCCGCCTCCTGCTTGGGGCGCTACCATCAAATTTCGGGTGCGGGGGCGCAACCCAATTTTTGCCCCTTGAACTTTATCTGAGTTAACTTTCGAAGTACAAATAATGTATACTGTACACTGGCGGATCTTCTGCAACTACAGTTGCCAAACGCTGATACATCTGAGGAGAAAACTGGCAAAGGGGGAAGAATTTGGAGCAGGAACAACTTGGCATGGTTTTTATATTTTGTAACGAAGTGTTTACACCAGCTATATTTCTTTTATTTATGTTTATCCCAGATCTCTGAAGTAACTAATAAAACAAAATGATTTACATAGAAACAATAGAAAGTTATGGAAGGACTGGATCATGAATGCACCATTATCGATGTTTAGCTATTAATCTCACTTGTCTCTTTAAGGTCACTGCTCGGGTACTTCCTGTGGGAAAGTGGTCTAAATAGGTTCTGAGCTCAACTACAATTTAATTGCTGTTAGTGAGGGAATTTTTCAGATTGCTTGATGCTTGTAAATTTCTGTCTGCAAACTCCACTTCCCAACAGAAAGTACCCTGTAATTGATCTCAGCCTGTAATTGATCTGTCTTTCTTTTAATACTTTGAAGAATGATATCTGAAGTTTGACATCTGCAGCATGACAAGCACTTTCACAGCGTTTGCATGGTAATGGTCTCCCGTAGTGTTGCACATGGTAAATCGGAGAATATAATCTCTTTCTTGCCTGTCTCCGTTATATTTGTGTTGCTGTTTCTTTCACTTTCTCTCCTTCTGTCACGCTCTTCTACTTCTCTCTATAAAACTCTCCTTTCTGCTTCTTTCTCTGTTCTCTTCTGTCTCTATCTGACTTTTTCATCTTTCCTTTCACTTGGGAGGTGGTAGATGGCATGGTATGAAGTGGTGGAGAAAGGAGCCAACCACGACTGCAGGCTGCATTTTCCATTGGGGATTGCAAAGAAAATGTGTCTCTCAGTGGCTCTCTTCCTATCCTCCACCTCATCGCTCATGCTCCCCTGACTCTTTTGCTTCCAATAGGGCTTTTACCCCTTTGCTTCTCCATCACCCCTCCTTTTCTACCACTTAGTCAGTCCCATTGCTACCCATATTCACTCTCATCACTAACCCCATCTCTTCAAACTACCACTTAATTCCTGTATCTTCCCCTGAACCTTACTCTGATGACGATCATCTCACCTTTAACCCTCCATCCACTTCCCCTCTCAGTCACATTCACTCCCCTCCCCTCAGGGCAGATGGCATGACACCAAAGGGTCCCTTACGGTCACTCTCAACCCATTTCCCTCCTCCTTTCCCACCTTCTGCACTCCCCTTCTATCCATTTCCCTCAAAGAGGCTTTGTTTGCTTTCAAAATACAACTTTTTTTTAACACAATATGTTAAGGAGAGATGTGGTTGGGGAGATTTTTGGTGAAATTTTAACTCCCTCCACCAGCAGAAACAAGGCGGTAGTGGAGTTAAAATCGAGGTAGTCAACTTAACGCCGTGTTTCCGTTCAGCCACCATTTTAAAAACAGCAGCAACTTTAATGTAGTAAAACGTTTCACAGGAGTGTTAGCAAACAAAATTGGACACTGAGCCACATCAGAAGATATTAGGATAGGAGACCAAAAGCTTGGTCAAAGAGGTAGGTTTAAAGGAACATCTTAAAGGAGAGAGAGGTAGAGCGGCGCAGCAGTTTAGGGAGGGAATTCCAGAGCTTAGGGCCTAGGCAGCTGAAGGCAAGGCTGCCAATGGTGGAGCGATTAAAATCAGGGATTCGCAAGAGGCTTGAATTGGAGCAGCGCAGAGATCTCAGCGGGTTGTGGGGCTGGGGGTTCCCAGATGCCAGCCTAATTTGGCAGGAGACTCATTAATCTATGCACATATATGACATATATAAGACCCCAATGCAGTTTTGAGGCCCTATTGGGCGACACGTGCACCGTGGATGCTCAGCTCAGTATTACCTGGCGCTTAAGAGGAAAAGGCCCCAAAAAGGTAAGTCTAAAATTATTTTTGTGGGACCAGAAAGAGCAGAAGTGCATAAGACCGCAATGCAGTTTTGAGGGCTGACTGGTGACAAGCTTACCTCGGTTTTTTTCCATTATAAATGTGGACATAGGAATACGTAATGTGAAAAATTTGGTAGGAAGTGTGTGCAGATGAAAGATTTTTAATATTTATTGGATAGATAGATAGATAGATAAAGTGGTAGAGAGAGAGAGAAATGTAGCTCAATTGATCATCTTAAACCTTGGGTCCAATTAAACCTTTGGACCAGTTTTGGGCGAGTGGGCAGTTAGAAACTCCAGAAATAAGTTCTGGGGTATTTTAACTCCTTGGCCTCATTTAACTCCCATCAGCCGACTTTCCACCCATTCCTGGCAGAAAGTCACTGGGAGGCAGTGGACAGTTGGGCAGCCTGGAGGCTGCCCACCAAGACCAGGTAAATGGCAGGGTCAGCTGGCGTTTCCAACCACTAAGGGTCTCGTGATTGGGAAGGGAGGTGCGAGTCCGTGGCAGGGTAGGCCTAAGCTATCCTTGTGGGGCCCAGAGGACCACTCCTGCTCCTCCCGGGCCCACAAGAGAAAAATATTATTTTTTTAGTTTCTCTTTTTGGGCTTCTTCTAGCCCCAATCGGCTTCACCGCTGGGTTGGCCTAATGGTAAACTCACTGTAGCTTCCACTCAGGCTGCTGAGCTAAAATTGCAGTCGGGACCAAATGACGTCATCATGACCTGACATGCATATGTAAAAAAGGACACCACCAGCTAGGACGCGTGTCCTTGTCACTTCTGATGAAAGGTCATCGACCTGAAACGTTAACTCTCTTTCTCTCTCCACGGATGCTGCCTGGCCTGCTGAGTTTTTCCAGCGTTTTCTGTTGTTATTTTGTCCTTGTCACTTGTTCATTTGAGCAGGTTAATATTGCGGTCAGTCAGGTCCCAGCCACTCCAGGGTGGGTAAGTAACCTAGGCGATTTTAACTGCCCATCCACCTGGTTTCCGCTGGATGTGCAGGGTTAAAATTGCCCCCCGCCCCCACCCCCATATATTTTACATCTATTATTCTGTCTTTACCAATTTTATCCATCCACTTCCAGATTATGGCAAATTGTTTTTATTCTGTAGCTTTGACAATAATGGCTTTTTTACACAAGTAATGTTTATTCATATCCTCTTCACCACAAAAGCTGCCTACTTCTATCTCCATAACATTGCCTGCCTCCACACCCTCCGCAGCCTATCACATGCTGAAATCCTGACCCATGCCATCTCCAGACTCAGCTATTCAAGTGCTCTCCTGGCCAGACTCCCATTCTCCACCCTCTGTAAATTTCAGCTCAACCAAAACTCTGCTGCCCATATCCTATTTTGCACTAAATCTTGCTCACCCACCAACCCTCTCCTCACTGGCCTACAATGGCTCCCGGTCTCCCAACACCTCAAATTCAAAATTCTCATTCTCGCGTTTCAATCCCTGCTTGGTCTCGCCCCTCCCTATCTCTGTAATCCCACCCCTCAAACTCTCTGACTGGCCTCTTGTGTATAGCTCTCCCTTTGTCCCAACATTGGTGGCCATGCCATTATCTGCCTGGGCCCCACACTCTGGAATTCCCTCCGTACACCTCCCTGCCTCTCCACCTCCTTCTCTTGCTTTAAGACACTCCTTAACACCCACTTTGTTTGACCAAGCTTTTGGTCACCCCTCCTAATATCTCCTTCTTTGGCTCACAGAGTCCATTGTTTTGATTACCCTTCTATCAAGCGCCTTAGGACTTTGCTCTATGTTAAAGGCGTTATATAAGTGCAAGTTGTTGTTGCTTTTACTGCTGTTAACTTCAAACATTGACAAATGTGCCAATATCTCATGACTCATGACTCTTCCCTTATGTTCTGTCAACCTAAACTAAACACAGTCCTCTGTATATGGTCTGACCAGGGCACAGCATATAGTGGAGGAGACTATAAACATCAATATTGGGAACCTATGTTCCACCTCAGAAGAATAAGGCATAAGACAAACATTGAGCACTATAATGTCCTGGGATGAAATTCAGATATGATCTTGGACAAGAATTGGAGGCAAAGCTTAAGAACTGTTTTATATAATGTGAAAGAGTGCATCACTAAGAAGGCTGAATGCTCACTTAATCTTCAAGCCAAAACCAAATCAAGGAATGTGACCATTTTTAAAATAAGAAATGTAAGGTCATATCAAACTGTGAAGTGAACCTGTACAGTTCAAGATTTAGATCCTCGGAGATTATAGTAATGTCACAATTTATAGGGTCAGACTGGTGACACATCTGTATTTTTTTTTATTCGTTCATGGGATGTGGGTGTTGCAGGGAAGGCCAGCATTTATTGCCCATCCCTAATTGCCCTTGAGAAGGTGGTGGTGAGCCACCATTTCAAGGGCAGTTAAGAGTCAATCACATTGCTGTGGGTCTGGAGTCACATGTGGACCAAACCAGGTAAGGATGGGTTTTTACAACAATCCAGTAGTTTCATGGTCACCATTACTGATTCTAGCTTTGTATTCCAGATTTACTTAATTAACTTAATTAACTGAATTTACATTCCCCAGCTACCATAGTGGGATTTGAACTCATGTCTCCGGATAATTATTCCAGACCTCTGGATTACTAGTCCAGTAACATAACCACTATGTTACCGTACCCCATATCTCTATGTACAATAATTTCTGTATTCAATAGTAAAATTGGGTCCTCTAAGCTCTACATGCAGGAAAATCTCAAATTTCAGTAATCAAAGAATTTGTACCGTTGTTCCCCCTGTTTGCTTCACAGACCTATGTGATCATTTTTAGTATGCCTGCCAAGATTCTCTGTGAAAGTGCATGATTCTACAATCATAAAAATACCTTCGAATGCTTCCTTTCAGAGATTGATATTGGTCCGGATTTTGCGGTGATAATGACAGCGAAACTGTCAGTGTTCACTGTCATTACCCCGATGAAACTAACAGCAACTTCAGGATTTAGCGCATGTGCAGATAAACACGGAAATCCAGAAGTTGCGGTCAGTCAGTCACTGCTCCGCCACAGGTTGCGCTGTCAAACTCCCCAGAGCCGGCAATCAGTTGAAATCAAATATAAGGATGAAAACGTCCCCTATTACGCTGGAATATCGCTGTAAACACCCACTCCCTCCTCTCCCGAAAAAGTTAAGCCTTGTTGAAAGAGATGTAACTGGGTTTTTAACTTCGTATTGACTGCTAAACAATCGTTCTGGCCCTGAAAAGCTAATTGCATGTTTGTGGAATGTCAACTTTTTCCATTAATATGATTAAGAATTACATGGATTTTAAAGTCATTTTTTTTTTCAAGTTTGTTTATGTTATTTCAGCTTCTACCTTAATCCAATGTGTATGTCCCAATCTTTATTTTGCTCTCTGTAAAATTTATAAAAAGTAAATTAGAATCTGTGCATTTTACTTCTGGTTTGCTGTCTGTGATTAGCCAGCCTGATGACATCACTATTGCTGGACATTGGAGATTCGCTTGATTTGGCGCCAGATTCAAACAAAGGGTGGGAGAGCTGAAATCGACGCCACAGAGATCACGAGATCTTTGTGGGCAGCTTTCTTGGAGGTCAGCGGTGAGCGCCATCGCCTCGGGGGAGATTGCGGAGGAAGTCTGGGGTGAGATTGTGGAGGTCGGGGGTAGGTCGGAGGAAGATCGTGAGGGAGATGGGGGGGCGCCGATCGCAGGGTCTGTGAAGAGGTTTTCTTGTTGGGCCTAGAGGAAACACTCCTGCTCTTCCTGGCCCACAAGCAGTGCTGTGAATGCACATATCTTATGGAGCCGGCCCTCCTTGCCTCCTTTTACCTGCTGGGTTTCCCGCCCAGCCGAAATTAGTTAAAAATAAAAATCATGCAACAATGGAGACACGCAGCCTCCTTTAAACATTCGAATGAACGACCCGCCTCCTGAAGCGGATTGGTTGCCTGCCCCCAACCCGCCTCCTGAGAGCGATTGGTCGCACCCGCCCCCCCCCCCCCCCCCAGAACCGCCTCCGTTAAAACCGGAAGTGGGCAGCTCGGAAGCAGGTTGGGTGCGGGTTTGAAATGTTTTTAATTTTTACTTTCCACCCGCCCAAAACTACCCATTCTTGGGGGTTAAAGTTATCCCCAAAGAAAGGGTCAGATAGTCTGAAACAAAGACAAGGAGAACCACATACAGAGAAAAGCGAAGAGAATGGGAGCAAGGAAGAATCGCAAAGAGTGTGGAAAGCAAAGAGAAACTAAGCGTAAAAACTAAGATTTAAAAAAGAAAGAGTGAAACAGAAACAAAGGCCTAGAAATTTTGAGCGTTAAATGGCCTACTAACATTCCAAGACAGTGAGCAGGAAGCGCACACACATTTCCAGCCAGAAGTGCGCCGCCTGCCATATTGGTTAGGTGGATGGGTTGCTGGTAGGCGTGCACATCGGGAGTGTGCAACAGTCAGAATATTTTCTTTCAAATAGGGTTCAGCACTTGTTGCAGGACCTGTTTTTGATTTTGGTCTACCCCAGTGTGTTACTCGCCATGTGCTGAACTCGGACAGCGACAAGTGGCAATAACTGGCAGGAAGGGGCCAGTAATATTTAAAGGGATCATGCAGCACTTACAAGTTAGTAGCTGGTTTCTCATTTCAGGCTGCTGGTTAACTTCTAGCTGTTTTTTGATGTGTTTTATCACTCTGGAAAGTGTTTGTCTGCTGAGAAGAAGATTTTGCTGGTGTTGCACTGTTGTTGGCTGCCCCAGAGATAGTTTGGAGGAGGAGGGGGAGCGGCAAGGAAAACACCAGAGGCCAGGAGCAGCTGCCAGATGCGGAACAACGAGGGCACTGCACAGGAGGCCATATCGACAGCGGGTCTTCAGGGAGCACTTCTCCTACCTCAACTTTACTGAGGAGCAATGTCTCCGGCGCCTTCGCTTCACCAAGGAGGCTGTCATTGAGCTATGTCACCAGCTGCCACCACAACTCGAGCCTCAAACCAGGGCATAGACAGCACTACCTGTAGCTAACAAAGTCACCGCGGCCCTTAACTCTTATGCCACAGGCTCTTTCCAGGCTGGAGCAGGTGACATCAGTGGCATCCCCTAGTTCACAGAACACCGATGCATCAGGGAGGTCACCGAGGTTCTTTACACCAGGAGGAACACTTACGTCTCCTTCCCCATGGACAGAGCGAAGCAGGGTGAGAGAACACTCGACTTCGCCCACATGGCAGGCACCCCGTGGTCCAAAGTGCCATAGATTGCACTGACATTGCCTTGCGTGCACCCTATCACCAATCTGGCATCTTTATTAATCAAAAGGAATTCCAGTCCCTCAACATACAGCTAGTTTGCGACCACACACTCACTGGAAGGAGACGCACCGCGGGACACACTCACTAAGGAGGTCGCGACCCAGGAGCGCGGCCGGGACCCAGGGGAGAGGTCGGGGCCCAGGGGCGAGGACGGGACCCAGGGGTGAGGACGGGGCCCAGGGGCGAGGTCGAGGCCCAGGAGTGGCGCAGCGTGGACCAGCAGCGGGGTCGGGAGGACCACACTGCAGCCTATGAAAGCCAGGCAGAGAGGACCCGCGGGAAGGAGGGAGGAGGACAGTAGGAGTATGTTTGTGTGTGTGTGGTAGGTCGATGTAGCAGAGCCTGGTCTCCAATCGTCTTGGATCCCTTGCCATTGGACCAAGACCTTACTCTGTCAAGCCCGTGTGGTAGCTGGTGTGCAACGGCCACCCCACGTTAAAAGAATTCACGCACAGGTATCTTCCACCCTTTAAAATGAAGTTCGGGACCTGGAACGTCAGGACCCTCATGAACAATCCCAACAGCGACAGACCGGAATGCCGTACTCCTATCGTTGCCCGGGAGCTCAGACGTTTCGACATACACATCGCCGCCCTAAGCGAGACCCGGCGGGCAGGGGAAGGTCAGTTCAAGGAGCAAGGCGGTGGTTACAGCTTCTTCTGGAAAGGCAAACCTGAAGAGGAACGCCGCCTCCATGGGGTAGGCTTCGCCATAAAAAATGAGCTAGTTGAACGTCTCAGAGACTCCCCTTGTGGAATAAACGAACGCCTCATGACTCTATGGCTCACCCTAGCCCGGAACCACTGCGCTACGGTCATCAGTGCGTACGCCCCAACACTGGAAGCCACAGACGAGGCCAAAGAGGAATTCTACTCCAGCCTCGAACAATCCCTGTCCCGAGTCCCAACGGGTGACAAGCTGATCCTCCTTGGTGACTTTAACGCCAGAGTTGGAAAGGACACAGACCTCTGGGGAGGTGTGATCGGCAGAGAGGGGGAAGGGAAAGCCAACTCCAATGGTACCCTCCTCCTGACGAAATGCTTAGAACACGGCCTTGTCATTACCAACACCTTGTTCCGTCAGAGAGACAAGTACAAGGCTTCATGGCAATACCCTCGCTCCAAGCACTGGCATCTGCTTGACTACGTCATCGTCCGAGCGAGGGACCGCAAGGATGTCTGCATCACCCGCGCCATGACAAGAGCTGACAACTGCTGGACACACCACCGCCTAATCCGCTCTGTCATCTCCATCAACGTAACCCCAAAACAGCGACAGCAACAGAAGCAATGCCGCAGGAAAATCAACGCTGGAGCACTCAAAGACCCTGTTAAGAAAGCCCTATTCAGCCTGCGCCTCACAACCAGCCTGATGACTCCCAGTGATTCAGAGACACAGAGTGTCCACAGCGCCTGGTCTGCACTCAAGGCCTCCATAATCAGCACCTGTGAAGAGACACTCGATCACTCGACCAGGAAACACCAAGACTGGTTCGACGAGAATGACCAGGAGATCGAGGAGCTAATAAGCCGCAAGCGCAAGGCATTCCTGATCGGGAAACAGCAACACAACTCGAGAGCAAGAAAGCAGCTCTACAGATGCCTGAAGGCTGAGGTCCAACAAAAAACTCGCGACCTAAGGAACAGATGGTGGGTGGAGAAAGCGCAGGAGATCCAGCAGCTAGCCGACAACCACGACGTGCGTGGATTCTTTAGCGCAGTCAAGACCATCTACGGCCCAAGCACCCAAGGTCCTACCCCACTGCAGGCCAAGAACGGAGAGGTACTCATCAAGGACAGAGAGGCAGTCAGTGCCCGCTGGAAGATCTCCTTAACCGAGACTCCGTCTTCGACGCGAGTGTCCTCAACTCCATCCCGCAGCATGCTACCCGCCACCACCTCAGCACAACCCCAGCCCGGCATGAGGTTGAAAAGGCCATCCGACAACTGAAGAACAACAAGGCCTCAGGAGCAGATGGAATCCCCGCCAAGGCGCTAAAACAAGGCGGAGAAGCACTATTGGCGCGAATACATGAACTCATTTCTCTTATTTGGAAGGAGGAGAGCATACCAGGGGACCTCAGAGACGCCGTAATCGTGACCATCTTCAAGAAAGGTGACAAGTCCGATTGCGGTTATTACAGAGGAGTCTCCCTGCTGTCTGCCACAGGGAAAGTCATCGCAAGAATCCTCCTCAATCGCCTTCTCCCAGTGGCTGAAGAGCTCCTCCCAGAGTCGCAATGCGGATTCCGCCCACTAAGGGGCACAATGGACATGATCTTCACTGTGCGTCAACTACAAGAGAAATGCAGGGAACAGCGCCAACCGCTGTACATGGCCTTCTTTGACCTCACAAAGGCCTTCGACACTGTCAACCGTGAGGGATTATGGAGTGCCCTTCTCAAATTCGGCTGCCCTCAAAAGTTTGTCACCATCCTCCGCCTGCTTCACGACGACATGCAAGCTGTGATCTTGATCAACGGATCCACCACAGACCCAATTCATGTACGGACCGGGGTCAAGCAAGGCTGTGTTATCGCACCAACGCTCTTCTCGATCTTCCTGGCTGCAATGCTCCATCTCACCCTCAGTAAGCTCCCCGCTAGAGGGGAGCTAATCTACAGAACAAATGGGAAACTGTTCAATCTCCGTCGCCTCCAGTCCAGATCCAAGGTCGTCCCATCCTCTCTCATCGAATTACAGTATGCAGACGACGCTTGCGTCTGCGCACACTCTGAGGTCGAACTCAAAACCATCATCAACACCTTCACCGAAGCATACGAGAGCATGGGCCTTACACTAAACATCCGTAAGACAAAGGTCCTCTACCAACCTGCCCCGCCACACAGTACTGCTCCCCGATTATCAAAGTCCATGATGAGGCCTTGGACAACGTGGACCACTTTCCATATCTCAGGAGCCTACTGTCAACAAGGGCAGACGTCGATGATGAAGTCCAACACTGCCTTCAGTGTGCCAGTGCAGCCTTCGGTCGCCTGAGGAAGAGAGTGTTTGAAGACCAGGACCTTAAACCTAGCACCAAGCTCATGGTCTACAGAGCAGTAGTGATACCCGCCCTCCTGTATGCTTCAGAGAGATGGACCATGTACAGCAGGCACCTCAAAGCACTGGAGAGGTACCATCAACGCTGCCTCCGCAAGATCCTGCAAATCCATTGGCAGGATAGGCACACCAACATCAGTGTTCTTGCTCAGGCCAACATCCCCAGCATCGAAGCTTTGACCACACTCGATCAGCTCCGATGGACGGGCCACATCGTCCGCATGCCCGATACGAGACTCCCAAAACAAGCGCTCTACTCGGAGCTCCGACACGGCAAGAGAGCTCCAGGTGGGCAGAGGAAACGCTTCAAGGACACCCTCAAAGTACTTCCTTGAAAAAGTGCAACATCCCCACCGACACCTGGGAATCCCTGGCCCAAGACCGCACAACGTGGAGGAGAAGCATCCGGGAAGGCGCCGAACACCTCGAGTCTCTTCGCCGGGAGCAAGCGGAAGCCAAGCGCAAACAGCGGAAGGAGCGCACGTCAACCCAAGCACCCCACCCACCTGCCCCTTCAACCACCGTCTGCCCCACCTGTGACAGAGACTGTAGGTCCCGCATTGGACTCATCAGTCACCTGAGAACTCATTTTTAGTGTGGAATCAAGTCATTCTCAGTTCCGAGGGACTGCCTAAGAAGAAGGAGAAGAAGAGTTTGCGACCATGGGCAGCACATCACGTAGGTCTGTGCCCGCTATCCTAGCCACAGTCAGGACCCTCTCATCATGCCCCAGTCCTCTGTGTCACTTTTATTCCAACGAGGCTGGCAGGTTACAGACTAGCAATTGGGCGACATGGGCTATCCTCTCTGGACATGGCTCATGACTCCTACAATGAGAGCCATGCCGCCACCAGAAACATCATTGAGCAAACAGAGCAGAATCTTAACAAGCAGGAAATCATAGAAACATAGAAAAATAGGAGCAGGAGTAGGCCATTCGGCCCTTCGAGCCTGCTCCGCCATTCAATATGATCATGGCTGATCCTCTATCTCAATGCCATATTCCCGCTCTCTTCCCATACCCCTTGATGCCTTTTGTGTCTAGAAATCTATCTATCTCCTTAAATATATTCAGTGACTTGGCCTCCACAGCCTTCTGTGGTAGAGAAGTCCACAGGTTCACCACCCTCTGAGTGAAGAAATTTCTCCTCATCTCAGTTCCAAATGTCCTACCCCATATCTTGAGACTGACCCCTCATTCTAGACCCCCCAGCCAGGGGAAACATCCTCCCTGCATCCAGTCTGCCTAGCCCTGTCAGAATTTTATACGTTTCAATGAGATCCCTTCTCATTCTTCTAAACTCTGGTGAATACAGGCCTAGTCGACCTAATCTCTCCTCATACGACAGTCCTGCCATTCCAGGAATCAGTCTGGTGAACCTTCGCTGCACCCCCTCTATGGTAAGTATATCCTTTCTTCGGTAAGGAGACCAAAACTGCACACAGTACTCCAGGTGTGGTCTCTCACCAAGGCCCTGTATAACTGTAGTAAGACATCCTTGTTCCTGTACTCAAATCCTCTTGCAATGAAGGCCAACATACCTTTTGCCTTCCTAACTGCTTGCTGAACCTGCGTGTTTGCTTTCAGGTCCCTTTGTACATCAACATTTTCCAATCTATCAGCATTTAAATAATACCCTGCCTTTCTGTTTTTCCTACCGAAGTGGATAACTTCACATTTATCCACGTTATACTGCATCTGCCATGTATTTGCCCACTCACTCAACTTATCTAAATCGCCTTGAAGCCTCTTTGCATCCTCCTCACAACTCACAATCCCACCTAGTTTCGTGTCGTAAGAAAACTTGGAAATATTACATTTGGTTCCCTCTTCCAAATCATTGATATATATTGTGAATAGCTGGGGCCCGAGCACTGATCCCTGCGGTACCCCACTAGTCACCGCCTGCCACTCCGAAAAAGATCCATTTATTCCTACTCTCTGTTTCCTGTCTGTTAACCAATTTTCAATCCATGCCAGTATATTACCCCCAATCCCATGTGCTTTAATTTTGCACACTAACCTCTTATGTGGGACTTTATCAAAGGCCTTCTGAAAATCCAAATACACCATATCCACTGGTTCTCCCTTATCTATTCTACCAGTTACATCCTCAAAAAACTCCAGTAGGTTTGTCAAACACGATTTCCCTTTCATAAATCCATGTTGACTTTGTCAAATCCCGTTGATATTTTCTAAGTATCCTGTTATCACATCCTTTATAATAGACTCTAGCATTTTCCCTACTACTGATGTTAGGCTAGCTGGTCTGTAGTTCCCCGTTTTCTCTCTCCCTCCTTTTTTAAATAGTGGGGTTACATTTGCCACCCTCCAATCTGCAGGAACTGTTCCATAATCTATAGAATTTTAGAAGATGACAACCAATGCATCCACTATTTCCATAGCTACCTCTTTTAGTACTCTGGGATGCAGATTATCAGGCCCTGGGGATTTATCGGCTTTCAGTTCCATTAATTTCTCCAGCACTATTTTTTTACTAATACTAATTTCCTTTAATTCCTCCTTCTCATTAGACCCTTGGGGCTATTGGGGTGCTAACTTCACCGGGGCGCTACTATTAGCACCCCGGAAAAATTAGCACCCCTGCGCCTGGAAATTGAGTGGTTGCGCCCCAATAGGGAAGCAGGGCACTACTGAAAGCGCCCCGCATCCCTCTTGGGGCGCTGTGAGTCAATATCGTGGCGCTACGTGCCGCGGTATCGCAGGACTTCCTCCCCTTCTTAAAGGGGAGGGGCCTTGCGCAGCGCGACCCGGGGCCCAGCTGGGCCCCCGGAGATTGGGAGAGCCGGCAAAAGAGCCCGGCACTCAAGAGAAGTGCCGGGCTCTTGGAGCGCAGCCGGCACTCCGCAGGGGGGGCCGTTCAGGAGGCCGGGGACAGGAGCGCAGGCAGGTGTTGGCAGGCGGCCAGCAAAAAAAATGGCTGCCCCGCACCTCACCTTTAAATTGCGCCTCCCCGGCCGCAGGTAGGCCCCCCTGACCCCGTCGGACATAGCGTCCGGCGGTAAGTCAGGGGGCGCTCCCGAATATCGTGGGCGAGGTGCGAGGGAGGCGCTGCGCACGGCGATGACGTCATTGCCGGCGGCACAGCACTGTGGGGCGCTACTGGTTAGCGCAGCCGCTAACCTCCCGCTGAATTTCGCTGGAGGCGTGGGTGGCACCGCGACCGGGCGCTAGTTGCTTTGTGCCCCGGGGCACTAATGGGGCACAAAGCAACTAGCGCCCGGGCGTGGCGTCACCCACGCCTCCCGCGAAATTAAGCAGGAGGTTAGCGGCTGAGCTAACCAGTAGCGCCCCGCGGCGCTGTGCCGCCAGCGATGACATCATTGCCGTGTGTAGCGCCCCGCTCGTGCCCTGCCCGCTATCTTTGGAAGCGCCCCCTGACTTACCACCGGACGCTATGTCCGACGGGGTCAGGGGGGCCTACCTGCGGCCGGGGCGGCGCAATTTAAAGGCGAGGTGTGGGGCAGCCATTTTTGTTGCTGGCCGCCTGCCAACACCTGCCTGCGCTCCCGTCCCCGGGAGGCGCAAAGCAACCCAATTTCTCCCCCTTGGTTCCCTAGCATTTCTGGGAAGTTATTTGTGTCCTCTTCCGTGATGACAGAACCAAAGTATTTGTTTAATTGCTCTGCCATTTCCCTGTTCCCCATTATAAATTCTCCCGTTTCTGACTGTAAGGGACCTACATTTGTCTTCACCAATCTTTTTCTTTTTACATACTTGTAGAAGCTTTTACAGTCCGCTTTTATGTTCCTTGCAAGTTTACTCTCATACTCTATTTTTCCCCTCTTCATCGATCTCTTGGTCCTTTTTTGCTGAACTCTAAACTGCTCCCAATCCTCAGGCTTGCTACTTTTTCTGGCAACTTTATAGGACTCCTCTTTGGATCTAATACTATCATTAATTTCTTTTGTTAGCCATGGTTGGGCCGCTTTTCCTTTTGTGTTTTTGCGCCAGAAAGGAATGTATAACTGTTGCAATTCATGCATTCGTTCCTTAAATGTTAGCCATTGCCTATCCACCGTCATACCTTTTAATGAAGCTCCCCAATCTATCATAGCCAAGTCACTCCTCATACCTTCGTAGTTTCCTTTGTTTAGATTTAGGACCCTAGTTTCGGATTGGACTTCTTCACTTTCCATCTTAATGAAGAATTCTATCATTTTATGGTCACCCTTTCCTAAAGGACCCCGCACAAAAAGATTATTAATTAACCCCTTCTCATTGCACAATACCCAATCTGGGATAGCCTCTTACATTGTTCCAATGAAGCTCAACATAAGCTCGAGGAACAGCACCTCATCTTTCGATCAGGCACTTTACAGCCTTCTGGACTCAACATTGAGTTCAACAATTTCAGACTATAACCCCTGCTCCCATTTTTCATGCTGTATGACTTTGCCATTCCCATTTGCAACATTTTATCTTTCCTGCCTCTTACCTCAGCACAGTATATTCCTTTAATTCCTTCCTCCCCTCCCATCCCCTGTCTCTGCACCTGCTTAATATTTGTTACATCTCCAGCTTTTTCCAGTTCTGATGAAGGGTCCCAGACCTGCAACGTTAACTCTGTTTCTCTCTCCACGGATGTTGCCTGGCCTGCTGAGTGTTTGCAGCATTTTCTGTTGTTATTTCAGATTTCCAGCATCCACAGTATTTTGCTATTGTGCAGCCTGTTCCCTAGTTGGCTCCTCAACGTACTGGTCTAAAAAACCATCTCGTACACACTCCAGGAATTCATCCTCCACAGTATTATTGCTAATTTGGTTTGGCCAGTCTATATGTAGATTAAAGTCTCCCATGATTACAGTAGTACCCTTGTTACATGCATCTCTAATTTCCTGTTTGATGCCATCCCCTACATTACCACTACTGTTTGGAGGCCTATAGACAACTCCCACCAATGTTTTCTGCCCCTTGGTGCTTCTTAGCTCCACCCAGACTGATTCTACACCGTGATTTTCTGAGCCAATATCCTTTCTCACTATTGCTCTGATTTCATCCTTTACTTACAATGCCACCCCACCTCCTTTTCCTTTTTGCCTGTCCTTCCTAAATATCAAATATCCTTGGATATTCAGCTCCCAGCCTTGGTCACCCTGCAGCCATGTCTCCGTAATCGCAATTATATCGTATCCGTTTACATCTATTTGCGCTGTTAATTCGTCTACCTTATTACGAATGCTTCGTGCATTCAGATACAGTGCCTTTAGATTTGTCTTTTTAACATTTTTAGACATCTTAACATTTTTATTACCATTTTTTCTTACCCGGACCCTATTTGTTAGTGTACTCCTTGATCAATCCCTTGATCCCCTTAAGAATCAATCCCTTGATCCCCTTAAGAATAAACTTTTAACCAATATGGATGCTGAGTGGAAAATTTAGAACCAGATTGCAAAAGTCAACAAGAGAGGTGTGTTTTATTGATGTAGTGGTGAATTTGATTCTGCAAAAGATACTGGCCATATTTAGCAATATCCAACTGTAGTGCACATTGGAATTCATCTGCACGAAAGAAAGCCGAAGAAAAGCTCACCAGCTGGTGCAATGCAATATGAGGATCATCTGCAGCTCAACTCTCGGGAGTAATTTTAACCTCACTGCCCAACGGGAAACGGAGAGGATCGGATCAGGTGCCCATTTTACACTCCACCTGAATTGACTTTCCATCGTGTCAGCTTGTCAGTGTTTCACCAGTAAAATCAGTTTTTTGCAAAGCGATTGTCAATAAAATTAATCGGATCAGTTGGAAGGTAGGAGGAGGTTGTCAGAACGAATCAGATCAGCTAGAAGGCAGACCCGAGGATTGTTAGAACCATTACTTTATTCCATTTTTGGTTTGCACAAACTTACAGCAGAAAAGTTTCACGGTGAACTGGATTTTTGAGAGTCACAGATACGAGTGTATTTATTCAGTGTTCGCTCCAGAGAAGTTTATTGAATGACAAACAAGCTGCCAAAATGCAGCTTCTAAAAACTTTAATTTTTCTGAAAGGGCCTTTCTGTGGCATGTCCAGCTGTTGTTTTACATGAAGGTTTATTTTATTCAAGACTAGTTGCAGCTACTTTCTTGCGACAAGGTGGATGTTCTCTGGGGTGAATGCTTTCATCCAGAAGTATTGCGCGCTGATTTCTCAACATTCCTCATGAACAGTCTGAAAGCACACAGTCCAACAAGCAAGCATTGGAAAAGATTCTATGACTTTCGCAAGAAAACCAAGCAATTTAATTGGCAGCCAAACAGGGTCAAAGTGTTCACCTTACCTGATAAAGCTGCCATAAGATTTAAGGCCTGGAAGGTTTACAGAAGTCGAAATGGGTCTTTCTACTAGAGACTCTGGTACATGCACCATCACAGGCATATACATACCGGATGAAAATTATACAATATGATTGAAGGAGGCCATGAATATATATATATATATATATATATATATTAAGCACAAGTTGCACTCATTCAAAAGTGTAATACATTGATTTACATCACAATCTTTGCTTGTGTCCCCTCTATTAAATATTACTGCTGATTAAACCTCAGGCCAATTAATTAATATAAGAAAGAATTTACATTTATATACTGTCTTTCATGTTCTGGGGACTTCTCAAAGTACTTCATAGTGAAGTGAGGTAGTCACTATTGTTATATAGGTTAACATGGCAGCCACTTTTCACACAGCAAGGTCCCACAAACAGAAAGTGAGATGAATGACAAGTTGATCTGTTTTTGGCAGTTGGGGTTGAGGAAAGAATTCTGGCCAGGACATTGGGAGAACTCCCTGCTCTTCTTTGAATAGCGTGATGGCATCTTTTACATCCATCTAACTTGGGCCTCGGTTTAATATTTCATCTGAAAGACAGCGGCCCCAAATTGTCTTCAGGATGCATTTGGTGCGGGAGGATGGGGGGCGGTGGAGTTAGGAACAGGAAACCCGGAAGTTAAAAACTGCAGGTCGACTTGAAATTTTTTCTGTAGGTTTCCCGCCCAGGCAATAAAGCCTGCAGCACAAGCTGGCAGTGGAGCTGAGAGCAGAGAGGTCTAGTGGGGGCGTGGGAGAGATCGTGGGGGGTGGTGGTGGTTGCGGGGTGGGGGGGGGGGTCTCATCACCGTGTGGGTGGGGGGAGATGGTGGTCGGGAGGGTTCGATCACAGTGTGGGGGGGGGGGATGGTGGTCGGGAGGGTTCGATCACAGTGTGGGGGGGGGATGGTGGTCGGGGGGGGTCTGATCACGGGGGGGGGGATGGTGGTCGGGGGGGGTCCGATCACAGTGTGGGGGGGGATGGTGATCGGGGGGGGGTTTGATCACAGTGTGGGGGGGAGATGGTGGTCGGGGGGGGGTCTGATCACAGGGGGGGAGATGGTGGTCGGGGGGGGTCTGATCACGGGGGTGGAGATGGTGGTCGGGGGGGGTCTGATCACAGTGTGGGGGGGGGATGGTGGTCGGGGGGGGTCTGATCACAGTGGGGGGGAGATGGTGGTCGGGGGGGGTCTGATCACAGTGTGGGGGGGGGGATGGTGGTCGGGGGGGGTCTGATCACAGTGTGGGGGGGGATGGTGGTTGGGGGGTCTGATCACAGTGTGGGGGGGGAGATGGTGGTCGGGGGTGTAAAGTTTTGCAATTATCGCGATTCAAAATAACGAGAGAGAAGCAGATTCGTTTGATCGGTTTGTTTGGACGGGGTGCTGTCATGAGTGGGGAGGACACGGAGGCCTGTGGAGTGGCCGCCGCGCATCGTGGCGGAGGCTTCCGGGGTTTCAGTGGGCGGACAGGATGGCGTTCGAATGGGCATTTCGGTGTTGGACGGGATCGTGCTCGATGGACGCTGGTGGAGACAGGATGCAACCTGTTTGCGTTCGAGGCGGTGGCAGAGGATGTGTGTGCTGGAGTCGTTTTCCATGCACGGGTGGGGTTTGTTGTGCTGGGCGGTCGGGGGCCAGGTGCCCCCACGGCTCTACAGTGAGAGGGCCATTTTCGGGTGATTAAACAAGTATTCGGGGGCCCCCAAAACCAGTCAGGGAGACGATTCATAAGATCCTGGCTGGGTCAACAATGGGGAAAACATTGACGGGTAGTTGGCCAGTTTCAGGTGCTGCCGAAACCCGTTGAAGACAAGAATCGCCCCATGCTGGGAGTTTTGGGCGCCGGTGTTTCATGGGGGACGGGCGTTGGGATTTGGGCGGGAGATAAGGGAACACAGCACTATAACTATAGTGAACAAATGTCCATCGGTCTCTTATTCGCTTGAATCGACTCTTATCTCTCGGCGGACCCTTGCTGAAGCTCTTCTTGAGGGCTGGACATTGTTGACTCTTGACTTTTAGCCGTACTGGTCGGTTATTCGAATGTTGGGTGGAGCTCAAACGGAACGAGCCGCCTCGACAAAGGCAAGTGACCGGGTGCACCATCCCGAGAGTCGGTAAACGGTGTCTGGACCCGAAGGCCCGAAGAGACAAGACGAAACGAGACGAGAAGAAGAAGAATCCACGTGCCGCCGCGGTCAGTAAACCCTGACCGCGCCCGAAAATATAAGACCCACTTCTTGAACTCTACAGGTTATTGCACGAACCGGTCAAAGACTTTTCATTGAAGTCTCCCGACAACCGGTGTCGGGGACAGGAAGACTTTTCTTTGAATTCTACAAACGTGTCCGAGTTCTGCCGAGTTCTTCATGACAAAAGACGGTCTGGCCTGCTTGCCGCAGCAGCGAAGATAAACAAGTGGGGTACAGAGACCCCTCCAAACACGTGACGGTCAGGCGCTGCAGCGAAACGAGCCGAGTGCCTCACTTTAAAATTCTCCGAAGTATCACGAGTGGTGAGCATGTTTCCCGATCCTACAAATCTAGATGTAGTGTAGGTATTGATAGGGGAGGGTGGTTTTATTAAGGATAAAGAATAATGTGTTCCCCTTTTTACGATGTGCCGTGCGTTCTTCATTACCATAGACCAAGCTTTATGAATGTATGTATACTTGTACTATCATTAATTTGTGCCTATGACATGTACTTCATGATTTTAGACGCTATGCAATAAAGATTTCCATTTCGTACTATTCAACCGGGTCTATTTGAGTTTTTCTCTGCATTACTGCTCTCGCACCTAAGTCCAGTGTTAGAACCGTAAGGGCGAGTGGGTCGAACCACTCACAGGTGCTTATTGCAACAAGGCTGGCCGGAGACCAGAGCAAGAAATAGTATTAGGCAACGAAGGCCTAACCCCGCACCAGCACCGTCTGCGATACAAGCACGCCGCGAACCCCTTACAGAGGGGTCTGATCACAGTGTGGGGGGTATGATGGTCGGAGGGGTCTGATCACAGTGTGGGGGGGGGAGATGGTGGTCGGTGGGGGTCCGATCACAGTGTGGTGGGGGGGATGGGGTCAGGGGTCTGATCACAGAGTGGGGGGGGGGGGGATGGTTCTCGGGAGGCCGATACACAGTGTGTGGTTGGGGAGTGGGTCGGAGGTCCGATCACAGTGTGTGGGGGGATGGTGGTCGGGAGGGTCCGATCACAGTGGGGGGTGGGTATGATGGTCGGGGGGTCCGAGCACGATGTGGGGGGAGATGGTTGGTCGGTGGGTCCGATCACATGTGGGGGAGGATGGTGGTCGGGAGGGTCCGATCACAGTGTGGGGGGGGTGGGGTATGATGGTCGGGAGGGTCCGATCACAGTGTGGGGAGGTGGTGAGATGGTGGTCGGGGTGGGGGAGCAGACAGATTGGGGGAAGGGTGGGTTTACTGGTAACAATGTTGGCCCTGGAGGAAACATTCCTGCTCCTGCTGGCCCATAAGCAGTGCTGTAACAGCAATTACCTCATGGATTCAGCCCTTCTCACCTCCTTTCACTGTTAAAATTAAAACGAGAAGTCGCACAACACCAGGTTATAGTCCAACAGATTTATTTAAAATTGCAAGCTTTCGGAGCTATCCTGCCCCTTCTTCAGGTAGAGTTACTGTGTCACAGTAACTCTACCTGAAGAAGGGGCAGGATAGCTCCGAAAGCTTGTAATTTTAAATAAATCTGTTGGACTATAACCTGGTGTTGTGCGACTTCTCGTTTTTGTCCACCCCAGTCCAACGCCGGCATCTCCGCATCATGTTAAAATTAAGGCAGACAGCCTCATTAAAATATTTAAAGACCAACCCGCCTCCTGAGAGTGGATAGGTTGCCCACCACTCCTCCCACCTCCGTTAACACTGGAAGTGGGCAGGTTTGAGGCGGATTGGGTTCCTGGTTTAGATTTTTAACCTCCCACCAGAACCAAATCCACCTGTTTCTGAGGGTTAAAATTTCTCCCAGCATCTCTGACAATGCAGCACTCCCTCAATAATATACTCAAGTGTCTGCCCACATTATGTATTCAGGTTCTGCATTGGGACTTACATCCATAACCTTCTGACTCACAGGCACAAATACTGCCAACTGAGTCAAACTAATACCTTTACTTTAATGGTAATAGTTGCTCGTCTGACAAAATACATATGTTTGAATTACCCGATTATTGTAAAGTAAAAGTTTGTGTCATGTTTCTGATTGATGCCAGGTTGTTTGATGATTGAATATGACTGACCTGGTATCATCTGGACCAACACATGGCATTACTGGCCTCAGCATGAACTATTTCCTTGACTGAAATGGGTGGCAATCAGATCATCCCAAACCTCCCACTGGTCTCAACCATCAACATCTGAATGGATGATGGCAGGTGCCAAAGGACAAACTTCAATATTGCCGTACTGCTACTGAATTTGTTAAAATTCTTTGTCCCTTTAGTTCAATAGCTTATCTGGATTTATAGCTGACACATCTGTAGTTCCTTTAAATTTGTGGAAACTGCAGTGTGGCCTGTCCTCCCCCTTCCTTAGATAGCGAACTTAATTGCTGTTTTTTCTGATAGCTTTGGCAACCCATTTGTGAGATGACATTGGAAACTTATAACATCTATCACAAACAGACAGGCGTCTCTCCGTGCAGCTGGTTGTCACTCTGCTGTTGGAAAACCTTCTGACATGCAGAATTTCATGCCACTGTTTTTTTGGTTGGGACCGCAAAGTGACAGGAGTAGACACTTTGTTATCATGGTCTGAGAATATTTCCTATGGCTTGAAAATGCAGTTAAGTGTGTATCTCCAAATTCAGAATATTCTAACATTTAAACCTACACTAAAATTTAAAGAAATATATCCAGCATATATAGGCTAAGTGTAATATTATTTTAATAAATGATCAAATGCCACATTCTTGAAAAAAAGATATTTATAAACACCAAGGGTAGAATTCAAAAATCATGCTTTGGCATCACTAGCATGATGTTCATAGCCGTTGAATGATATGCTTTAGTAATCTTCCATTTGAATATATCATTATCTCCCACTGTCATCATCTATTTTGGCACAAAACTGCCAGGAAAAGAAAGGCCACCGAGAGACTTTCAATATTGGCCTGTATCAGGCGAAGCAATCGCAACACCTGCCCGATACCAGTAGTGCGAGACCTGAAACATTTTTAACCCAGGCCTCATTTGCATTGAGTTGGCAAGCTGCCAAGTGCTCAGTGATTGCCGACAGACAGCTTGTCGATCTACAGATAGGAAATCCGGTGGCTCCATAACTGAGTCAAGCCGGAGGAAAAGTGTAATGGCGGCGGGGTGGGGGAGAGGCACTCTGGGGTTGCTCACTGAGCGGCTGACAGTGGGTCACAATATTTTTGTTGAGCCAGGAGAAGCATTCCTGCTCCTCCTAACACTACAAAAATACACAAAAACATTTTTCGTGGCCATTTCATGAATAGCCTCCTCCCATTGGTACTGAAAATTTCAAATGGGGACTGCAACCAGTATAGGATCCCAATTTGCATGTTTAAGTAGGTTTCTGCCTCTTCCGCACTGGCCTCCCAATTGCCGGATCGCCTGGAAATCGCATCAAGTGGGCCTCGGATAGTTGGGCAATTTTATTTAATTTTCAACTTCTAGATGGCCCATTTTCCAGCATAAATGGAGCTGGCAGAAGTTGAAAATTGCCCAACCCATAGGTCTAGGGTCAATATCCCTGATATAATGCATTTTTTTTCAATAACGTACAAATAAACTGAAAACAGGCATAAATATGTTTAGGAACGCTTATTCTCGGCTTATGTTTCTTTTTTAATCAAATTGACTTTTTAGTAGCAGAGTTCCTTCACGATACCATCTACAAGGCAATCTTATCAACACCGTCATAGTAAAGTCTGTGGGACAAAGCATTTTAATAAACTTTACTTGTTTTTGTGTTTTTGGATGCTTTGCTTGCTTCTTAAATGCGATGTTAGTCTCCCAGTTGAAGAGTTGGGCAGAAAGTAATTTTCTGCCAAGCCTTTACGAACAATGCTTTTCAGTTGACTGCTATGCAGGTCACGTGAGAGATTGCTATAGTGATTTGTCCTCCAATGTTCCCTCCCTGCTTCCTTTTTCCTTACCTAAGGAAGGGTATACTTGCCATAGAGGGAGTGCAACGAAGGTTCACCAGGCTGGTTCCTGGGATGGGGGGATTGTCCTATGAGGAGAGATTGAGTAGACTGGGCCTATATTCTCTGGAGTTTAGAAGAATGAGAGGTGATCTCATTGAAACATACAAAATTCTGACAGGGTTTGACAGGGTAGATGCAGGGAGAATGTTTCCCCTGGCTGGGGAGTCTAGAACCAGGGGTCATAGTCTCAGAATAAGGGGTCGGCCATTTAGACTGAGATGAGGAGAAATTTCTTCACTCAGAAGGTGGTGAATCTTTGGAATTCTCTACCACAAAGAGCCATGGAGGGTCAGTCGTTGAGTATATTCAAGGCAGAGATTGATAGATTTTTGAATATTAAGGGAATCAAGGGATATGGGGATAGTGCAGGAAAGTGGAGATGAGGTAGAAGATCAGCCATGATCTTATTGAATGGCGGAGCAGACTCGAAGGGCCAAATGGCCTACTCCTGCTCCGATTTCTTATGTTCTTATGATCTGCTTGTAACCTCTTTTCATCGGCATAGCCAAGATGAGAAGATGTTGGGAATTTAAGATGCCAACCTACATCCTACCTGAATCAAATTGCTCTGTCCACTGTTTTACTGGAGGTGTGAAACAACTTATTTGAAACTGGTTAAAGCTTCCATTAAATAGTGGGCATAGGAATTTGATACAAACACATTAAGCATTTGTATGATAATATTGCAGAGATTAATTTCCAGGCTTATGTGGCATAACATACTGGATCATCACTGCATCGCCAGGTTACAATAATTCATTTTAATGTCCCTGCTCTATCCATAATGATCCAATCATTAAATCTTTTTACATCGATTTTACAGCACAGAAACAGGCCATTCAGCCCAACAGGTCTGTGTCGGTGTTTATGCTCCACATGAGCTTCCCCCCACCTCTCTTCATCTCACCCTATCAGCATAACCCTCTATTCCTTTCTCCCTCATGTGGTTATCTAGCTTCACCTTAAATGGATCTATGCTATTCGTCTCAACTACTCCTTGTGGTAGTGAGTTCCACATTCTAACCACTCTCTGGGTAAAGAAGTTTCTCCTGAATTCCCTATTGGATTTATTAGTGTCTACGTTATTATTTATGGCCCCTAGTTTTGGTCTCTCCCACAAGTGGAAACATCTTCTCTATGTCTACCCCATCAATCCACTTCAGAATTTTAAAAGATCTTTATCAGGTCAACCCTCAGCCTTCTCTTTTCTAGAGAAAAGAGCCCCACCCTGTTCAGTCTTTCCTGATAGTTATAACCTCTCATTATAAAATCTCAGTACTGCTGCAAAAGTCAAAATAAAATGTATATTTTATGGCAGCACTAGACGCTTATCATGTGAAGCACTGTGCCGCAAAAATATATTTAGTGCCTGTGGGAAAAAAACAATCACGGTAGATAAGCGCAATTATTTCTCTTGCCATTTTCTATAAAACCAGCAAGTTATTATCACAGGATTGATTTTTTTCTTTGATTCTATAATATTTAATTTTGTAGCAGACTGAGTTGTGTATAATTGACATTTAATAACATTGACATCCACTTTGCATATGTTAGCAAAAAGGTACATGCATGCACACACACAGTGAAAAGTAAACTCGGGCGGGATGTAAAACAGGCGGCCAATCAAATTCCATCAATTTCCCCCCAGGTCTAGCTCTGAGAAAACACACGGGCCTAGTAAATGAGCGTGCCTTTTCACGTGGTCGCGGGGATCGCATGAAATTTATGCTGCCAGCTCATAATCATGACTCAGGCATGCAACCAGTACTATTCATTGGCTGTGTGCCTGTATCGGGAGGTGGGAAATCAAGCCTCATTGATGCCACTTAAAGGAAGCCTGCACCTCTTAAAGGGTAGGTGCACTCTGGCTGCAGGCAGCAGGGAACCTTCACAAGTGGAAAATGGCTGTGAGGCCCAGAGACGACACCCAGGTTATCTGACTCAGCCTTGAAGCCCCTGGTCCAGGTGGTGGACAAGAGGAAGGAGATCCTGTTCCCTCAGAGTAGAAAAGCTTCCAGGCAACACCTCCGCCACCAATGGGAAGAGGTTGCTGAGGAGGTTAATGCCAGGAGCTTAGCTCCTAAGACGTGGCTGCAATGTAGAATAAAGTTCCATGACCTCACGAATTATCAAGGGACAAATCCTGCTCTCTTACTCTCTACTCACACCTGCAGCCTCACTACTCCCAATAATCCCCTCCCCGCTTCCCTTCACTCTCCTACACTTACTACACCGCACTTCATTACATCTCTTTCTGCTCTTACTGACATAGTCTGCACCTCATACTCTCACCACTGTTGCAACCCTCACTTCCACACACCTCACATTTTACACACTGCATACGAACTATTGTATCATGACAGGCATATTCTCTAAACACATCACAAGGCTTACACGAACACACTACCTCCTTTCTTGTAGTCAAAAGACAAAATAGCAGACCATAAATGGCAATTACAAACATTTTCAGTGTTGGAGAGATCTGTTGTCAGTGATGGAAAAGAAATCTAACAGAATGGTCAAGAATGAAGCCTTTTACATAGCAGAGTAGGGGAAGTTGCAAACTCAATATTTTTTGATGAACAACTTACATAACTCATTCATGGCAGATTTACAATTTCACACGTGGAATTTTCTATATCCTGCTTACAAAACATTTTCTGTTTCTTTAGTATTACTGTTCTAAGACTTTAGTTTAATAAAACAGAACCAATATGATTAATTGCAACTATATAATAGGTGTCTAATATCTTTTCAACAGTGAATTCAATTTATTCATAATGTCCCGCCTCACATAATAAATATAGGCCTTGTATGTCTTTACTGACAGCAAGATTAATGTGAGTACATACTAAGCCTTTCACACAATAAGCACAGCCTAAGTATTGTAAATGTCAGCTGCGCAGCCCAGCATCAAGGTGATTTTGTACCTATCACCACTAATAAAGAAGAAAGATTAGGGAACCTTCTACTAAAAAAGTTCATTTTGTATTTTTGATTCTAATCCTTTTATCTTTATTGTAGCAGTTAGAATCCTTGTGTCGTTTAATAAATATTACAGAGTATCGAATAAAAGCTAAACTGACTAAGGTAGCAGTATTTAATTTATGCAAATTATTGCAGTACAGACAGAGATTATTTATTGGTACAATGCTTTGAGAAGAGTGGTTCACAGTATGGTAAAGTTCTGCTGTTTTCACAGCTCCAAACTTCAATGCAGCTGAAGGGCACACGACCCAATTTAAAGCAAAATGAGCGTTAAAGTCTACTTAGAAGCGAAATGTTTTCTTAACTGTTTTGAGCCTGTGTTGTGGGACAACCCCACTTGCAACAACGCACTTTCCATACAATGTGTTGTGGTGCAGTAGGAAAGTCATTTTCTGGTGTTCTTTTGCGCGATATTTTTAATTTTTCCCCACTGAGGCCTGCACTATATTTCCATTTGACAGAGTAGGCTCGAAGGATTGAATGGCCTACTCCCGTTCCTATGTTCCGTTTCCTTGAATGCATTTTTATGGCATCAGTATACGTCACATTAAAAATGAAAAAGCTTCCATGATTGCATGTTGTTAAACATGCTGTGCCTAATGTGCATGAATGACAGTTAGCTGGCTTGCAACTTTCATTTTCATACTTAAAAAAGGAATACATGGTGTGCGTTTGTCGCTTCCCTTGTGCCGCAATTGTTCACACTTGTTTTCGCCCATTTTTGTGTTTCGATCTATACTAACCAGATTGGCAGGAAACGTGGGTGCAAATAGACACCGGTAAAATGGGCGCCGAGTTGGCGAAATTTTGAGTGTAACGTCCTGATTACACCCCCACAGGAAATTCCGCCGCCTAATGTCGTCCCACCGCCTCTGACATCACTAGCCTTGTAAGGGGCAGGCAAGGCAGGAGTGTGCCAGAAGGGCCGAAGATTTTCAGCCCCAGACACTTAGGGCTGGATTTTGAATGACCCATGGAGTCCGGTTTGGAGGCGTGTGGGGGGTTAAATTTGCGGGGTCGGGAGTCCCGACCCCATCCCGACTCCATCCCGCCTCCACGCAATTTTGACAAAATCAGTCGCGGGGTTCCCGACTCCGTCCCGCCTCCAAGAGGCGGGAGAGGCCATTAAAGCCCTTAACAAGCCCTAAATTGGCTCTGTAATGCCATTTTGAAACGTTTTAGCTACTTTAACCCTTTTCTGACATGAAGCACGCCTGATGTGAAACACTCCAGTGAAACCTGGCGGGAGCACAAGTGGATAGCTGACTATCGGCTGCAGGTCCACTATTACAACGGAGATGTGATGAAGGTAGTAGTAGTATTAGGTATGAAAGTCGCCTCTGATGCTGCTGCATTGAATGTCTTCAGAGACTGCATGGCAGTTGGTGTGAGAGGACTTGGATGCAAAAAAAATTCATTCTCTCTCTCTCTCTCTCTCTCTGTCTCTCTCTCTGTCTCTCTCTCTCTCTCTCTCTATCTATTGCATCCAGGTCCACTCACAGCAAAAGCCAGGAAGGTCCTCTCTCAGCAACAGCAAGGCAGTCTCTGAAACCAGGCACACAGTCTCTGACCTGCAATGCAGCAGCAATGATGACATCATCAGAGGCGACTTTCAGACTGAAACCACTAATTAGTTCATGGGTTCCCACGTGCTGGAACCCAATTGCCCAATTAAGTTAAAATTGCATCATTCATCCACATTAATCTGGAGTCGGGGGGTGGGGGGGGAACACGAAATGCGGATGACACGACCCCAACCCGACCCCAAGACAAAATCCAGCCCTTACTGTGTGTGGGGTAAGAAAGCCCCAAAGATAATCCTTTAAAAATATTACACTGGTGGTTTGGGTTACTGCTTGAGTTTTCTTTTTACCTTAATTATTGTGGAATTGACACATTGTAAAGCGAATAATATAAAATGAGGTAATCGGCTATTAAACCAATAAGGCAAACCACATGAACTCTGAAATGTCTCATTAGCAGCTCTATTTTTAACTCAAATTATATTTTAGTTTGGCAGAACCCAATAATTACAACAGTTAAGGCCTAAATATTCCTAAAGAACAAATGAAAATGGGACACTTATTATTCAAGACCTGTGTTTAAAGAATTGCTTTTTCCTCATTTGAGAGAGTGAGTGAAAAATCTAACCTACAGGAACTTCTCAGAATTAAGTTACAGAAGTGAGAAAATAGGCCAACAAATACCCAGAAGTTAACCAGCAGACTAAAACGAAAAACCAGCAACTAACCTGTCATAATGGATGAGCCTCTTAAATAGCGCTGCTGAAGGGTCCTTGCAGCCTTTTAGCACCACGAGTTGCTGAACGAGTTTATCACATGGTGAGTGAAGCGCTGGGGCAACCCAATTTCAGAAAAGTGTCCAACAATAAGCGTAGGAACTTTATTTAACTATTTCATTTTCCATTTTACATACTTCCGGCACGTGCCCTAGCGCCTGTGAAGGAGCCCGATCCAATGTGGCGGGTGGCGCTCTTCTGGTGCAGGATGGGCAGGTGCACGCTACCTGCTATATTGAATAATTAGGCGCCCGTTTTATGCCAGTAAAATGGGAGCGGCACCAACTAATTTCTAGGCCCATCACGTTTGATGGTGCGCATCATCTCTGGCTGCATCACTGCCCCTTGTTATATTGTTCATTTATATCAATGATGGATCTGTCATAAATACCGAAATAGTAAAGTAAATGGGCCATGAGAGTATTTTTGCATATGTAATTTCCATCAAGCATTTGTGACATTAGAACTCTGTATGATCTGATAGCTATTTGTTTATATCAGATATTTATGTAGAGCTCATTAACAAAAATCATAAAATTATGCAAACATATTAAAAGAGCACTAATTGTTACTCAGATCATTCACATTACATTATCATTTCCACTGTCCTTTCCAGTTTGAATCATTTCCATTCAAGTCAAAAAAAAATCAAAATATGGAAATACTTTTGTGGCTACGAATATCAAAACAATTAATGACAGATTCATTTCTTAACAGTAGTTCTAAACATTCGGAATTCCACAGCCAACTGTATATATATTTAAACATTTGGTGTAAAGGGGCTAATTGAGCGATCCTGGCAAAATGGAGCGAAGATCACTGCACCCCATGATCCTTCATACAACTAGAAGCTGATTTTTCCAGATTCAGCAAGACCAGGTGATATTCAGAATTTTAATATGCTCCCACCACATTTTCCACGAGTGCTGGGAGCGCAATGGATGGTAGGAGAAGGGGAATTTTGAGAGAAGCTCTTTAAGGGTTGCTTTGGCTGCACTGCACAGAGGGCCAGGCCCAGATGTTCCTCTGCTGTAGATTCTTAACTTAGAGAACTGCCGATAGAGGGTGGCTTATTAATGAGTAGGAGCATTTAATGCAGTCTTTTGAGAATGTTCAGAGGTCCTTGCACGGCAGTCAGAGTTGTAAAAGAATTACACTGTGCAGTAATTTTGGTTTTTTTATTCGTTCCTGGGATGCTGGCAAAGCCAGCATTTATTGCCCATCCCTAATTGCCCTTGAGAAGGTGGTGGTGAGCTGCCTTCTTGAACCGCTGCAATCCGCGTGGTGAAGGTACTCCCACAGTGCTGATAAGGAGGGAGTTCCAGGATTTTGACCTAGCGGCAATGAAGGAATAGCGATATATTTCCAAGTCAGGATGGTGTGTAACTTGGAGGGGAACTTGGAGGTGGTGGTGTTCCCATGCGCCTGCTGCCCTTGTCCTTCTAGGTGGTAGAGGTCGTGGGTTTGGGAGGTGCTGCCGACGAAGCTTTGACGAGTTGCTGCAGTGCATCTTGTAGATGGTACACACTGCAGCCATGGTGCGATGGAGTGAATGTTTAAGGTGGTGGATGGGTGCCGATCAAGCGGGCTGCTTTGTCCTGGATGGTCTCAAGCTTCTTGAGTTTTGTTGGACTGCAGTCCTCCAGGCAAGTGGAGAGTATTCCATCACACTCCTGACTTGGTCCTTGTAGATGGTGGAAAGGCTTTGGGGAGTCAGGAGGTGAGACACTTGTCGCAGAATACCCAGCCTTTGACCTGCTCTTGTTGCCACAGTATTTATGTGGCTGGTCCAGTAAAGTTTCTGGTCAATGGTGACCCCCAGGATGTTGATGGTGGGGGATTCGGCGATGGTAATGCCATTGAATGTCATGGGGCGGTGGTTAGACTCTCTCTTGTTGGAGGTAGTCATTGCCTGGCACTTGTGTGGCACGAATGTTACTTGCCACTTATCAGCCCAAGCCTGAATGTTGTCCAGGTCTTGCTGCATTCATGCATGGACTGCTTCATTATCTGAGGAGTTGCGAATGGAACTGAACACTATGCAATCATCAGCGAACATTCCCACTTCTGACCTTCTAATGAAGCGAAGGTCATTGATGAAGCAGCTGAAGATGGTTGGGCCGAGGACACTGCCCTGAGGAACTCCTGCAGAAATGTCCTGGGGCTGGGATAATTGACCTCCAACAACCACAACCATCTTCCTTTGTGCTAGGTATGACTCCAGCCAGTGGAAAGTTTTCCCTCTGATTCCCATTTACTTCAATTTTACGAGGGCTCCTTGATGCCACACTCGGTCAAATGCTGCCAAGGGTAGTCACTCTCACCTCACCTCTGGAATTCAGCTCTTTTGTCCATGTTTGAACCAAGGCTGTAATGAGGTCTGTCGCCGAGTGGTGCTGGTGGTACCCAAACTGAGCATCAGCGAGCGGGTTATTGGTGATTAAGTGCTGCTTGATAGCACTGTTGACGACACTTTCCATTACTTTGCTGATGATTGAGAGTAGACTGATGGGGCGGTAATTGGCCAGATTGGATTTGTGCTGCTTTTTGTGGACAGGACATACCTGGGCAGTTTTGGGTCGGATAGATGCCAGTGTTGTAGCTGTACTGGAACAGCTTGGCTAGAGGCGCGGCTAGTTCTGGAGTACAAGTCTTCAGCACGACAGCTGGGATATTGTCAGGGCCCATAGCCTTTGCTGTATCCAGTGCGCTCAGCCGTTTCTTGATATCACGTGGAGTGAATCGAATTGGCTGAAGACTGGCTTCCGTGATGGTGGGGACATCAGGAGGAGGCCGGTAGGGATCATTCACTCAGCACTTATGGCTGAAGATGGTTGCAAACGCTTCAGCCTTGTCTTTTGCACTCGCGTGCTGGGCTCCACCATCCTTTAGGATGGGGATATTCTTGGCACCTCCTCCTCCCGTTAGTTGTTTAATTGTCCACCACCATTCACAACTGAATGTGGCAGGACTGCAGAGCTTTGATCTGATCCGTTGATTGTGGGATTGCTTATCTCTGTCTATAGCATGCTGCTTTCACTGTTTAGCATGCATGTAGTCCTATGTTGCAGCTTCCCCAGGTTGGCACCTCATTTTCAGGTATGCCTGGTGCTGCTCCTGGCATGCCCTTCTGCACTCCTTATTGAACCAGGGTTGGTCCCCTGGCTTGATGTTAATGGTAGAGTGAGGGGTATGCCGGGCCATGAGGTTACAGATTGTGGTGGAGTAGAATTCTGCTGCTACTGATTGCCCACGGCGTCTCATGGATGACCAGTTGTGAGCTGCTAGATCTGTTCTGAATCTATCCCATTTAGCACGGTGGTAGTGCCGCACAACACGATGGAGGGTGTCCTCAGTGTGAAGACGGGTCTTTGTCTCCACAATGACTGTGCGTTGGTCACTGCCACCAATGCTGTCATGGACAGATACATCTGCGACAGGTAGATTGGTGAGGATGAGGTCAACTAGGTTTTTCCTCTCATCTTGGTTCCCTCACCACCTGCCGCAGGTCCTGTCTGGCAGTTATGTCCTTCAGGACTCGGCCAGCTCAGTCAGTAGTGGTGGACCACCAAGAGTACATTCTGTGCGCTTGCTACCCTCAGTGCTTCTTCCAAGTGGTGTTTGACATGAATCTTGTCATTCATGTATGAAATAATACTGGGCGGCCTGCTGGTGGCGCTGTCCAGGGAGAGTATAAATACTCGGGCATGGGCCCAGCTTGCTTAGGACATTCCTCAACAGGAACTAGTGAAGGACACAACTAGATCTCCATGTTGAAAAACAGTTGATTAAAGCTTTGTTTAATGCTTAGACCAAGTGCCTAGTAGTTTTCTTACGTCAGTGTTCATCTTGGAGGAGTACTGATTCATCAACTGAGAGAGGGTGGTACGTGATAATCAGCAGGAGGTTTCCTTGCCCAGGCTTGACCTGAAGCCATGAGACTTCACGGGATCCGGAGTCAATGTTGAGGACTCCCAGGGCCACTGTATACCACTGTACCGCCACCTCTGGTGGGTCTGTCCTGCCAGTGGGACAGACCCATGGGATGGTGATGGAAGAGTCTGGGACGTTGGCTGAAAGGTATGATTCTGTGAGTATGACTAGTTGTTGCTTGACTAGTCTATGTGACAGCTCTCCCAATTTTGACATAAGTCCTCAGATGTTAGTGAGGAGGACTTTGCAGGGTCAACTGTGCCGTTGTCATGTCCAAAGTCAGTGCCGAGGTCGATGCCGGGTGGTCTGTCCAGTGTTATTCTTATTATTGTTTTCTGTAGCAGTGTTGTTACAACTGAGTGGCTTGCTAGGCCATTTCAGAGGGCAGTTAAGAGTCAACCACATTGCTGTGGGTCTGGAGTCACATATAGGCTCTTAGTGTGTCTTTGATGTAGGGAAATATTTGAATAGATTTTGTCTGTGTTTAAATTGTGAATTCTGGGAGATTCTCTCACTGCTAACTTACCTGAGGAAGGAGCGACAGCTCCGAAAGCTTGTAAAATTAAATAAATCTGTTGGACTATAACCTGGTGTTGTGCGACTTCTCATTTTTGTCCACACCAGTCCAACGCCGGCATCTCCACATCATGACATATAGGCCAGACCAGGTAAGGACATGGCGGGATTTGAACTCACATTTCTGGATCATTGGTCCAGGCCTCTGGATTACTAGTCCAGTAACATAACCACTAAGCTACTGTTCCCAATACAAGAGGGATTGGGAAACATGTAGTCCACCATAGAGCAACTCCAAAGCACAGATGCTGTTTCCCTTACAAACATTGTGCCTGTGGCTACTGAGTCTTTCACTTCTGGTTCGGAGAGATTAGGGGATTGGTTTGAGAAAGCCTTGATGGTGAACTTTACACTCCAAAGTGGTGGCCAAACATCTGCTCCCACACAGTTCTTTGGACCTTTGCAAGGGATATTCAGCATCCAGAGCATGGCAGGAGGAGGTACAGATGAGGCAGCAATCTCTCAGGGTGATGTCATGTCTGCCCAACCCAACCAGTCCCTGTACCTTTACCTTAAAACTGAAATATGAGGGTGTGGCAGTGCAGTACCCAGTACAGTGATGTTCTGATGCTCTGTGCTGTGAAAATGTTGGTTCTCACTTTTTACTTAATTTTCATATAAGACAGTTTTCAGAATCCAGTGGCACACTCAACGTCAATTGATGAGCAAAGTTTATAACCTATCTATGTTGCATAAGCTCTTTAAGAAATAGTTTGGAAATATTGCAGTTTGTGACAATTTTTCTGACTGCCATACTTTCTTAAGTGGCCAGAGGAAGTCAGCTCAGGCCAGTTGCTCCGAAAGGTTGGCTGTCTCCATCTCTTGTGGCAGTACTGCCTCTTTTACTTCACCATGCTGCCCATAACGTTGGGGTGCCATCTGTGACAGTGTGGTAAAATAACGGCCATAAATGCTTCTCACAGTGGGAGAGAAAGTCAGACTGTATTGCTCTTAGAATCATAGAATCATAGAAAGTTACAGCACGGAAGGAGGCCATTTCGGCCCATCGTGTCCACGCCGGCCAACAAAGAGCTATCCAGCTTAATCCCACTTCCCAGCTCTTGACCCGTAGCCCTGCAGGTTAGAGCATCTCAAGTGCACATCCAAGTACTTTTTAAATGTGGTTCAGGTTCCTGCCTCTACCACCCTTTCAGGTAGTGAGTTCCAGACCCCACAACTCTCTGGGTGAAGACATTTCCCCTCAAATCCTTCTAAACCTTCCACCAATTACTTTAAATCTGTGCCCCCTAGTTTTTGACCCCTCTGCTAAGGGAAATAGGTCCTTTCTATCCACTTTATCTATGCCCCTCATAATTTTATACACCTCAATAAGGTCTCCCCTCAGCCTCCTCTGTTCCAAGGAAAACAGACCCAGTCTATCCAGTCTTTCCTCATAGCTAAGATTCTCTACTCCCGGCAACATCCTTGTAAATCTCCTCTGTACCCTCTCTAGTGCAATCACATCTTTCCTGTAATGTGGTGACCAGAACTGCACGCAGTACTCTAGCTGAGGCCTAACTAGTGTTTTATACAGTTGAAGCATAACCCCCCTGCTCTTGTATTCTATGCCACGGCTAATAAAGGCAAGCATTCCATATGCCTTCTTAACCACCTTATCTACCTTGCCTGCTACCTTCAGGGATCTGTGGACATGCACTCGAAGGTCCCTTTGTTCCACTACACTACTCAGTGTCCTACCATTTAATGTGTATTCCCTTTCATTGTTAGCCTCCTTGTTGACTACTATCTAGCCCTTGATTCCTCTGTCCTTTCAATTTACTTTCTACGTTTTTGTTTTCCAATTCCAGTTTTTCTTCCCTCCCTATTGACTCTATACTTAGGTTCCCAACCCCTGCCAAGCTAGTTTAAACTCTTGTGTGCCATGTGGAGACTGGCTTAAAAGTGATAAACAAAGAAGTTGGACATCATGTCACCTGTCTCCATTGTACTCAGAGCATGAAATTGAAGAACCGAATAGAAATTGGGGGAAATAGATTACAATAAAGAAATAAGATCTTGCGCATAACAAAATTTAATCTTTTTTGAATACTATTCATTCACACTCCTATTGCTGTGATCTGAGCATGAGCAACTGTGCAATATAAGGAATACTGCTATGAAAGTAAATTTTCTTCTGAGCGCTAAAAGCTTTGAATAATCTAAGATAAATTGCTGTTGTAGTGAGAAGGAACAGAAAAAATTAACTGAAAGGTACTTGAATGTATTGACAGGACCAGGCAGTTGCTAAGACACCAACATTTTTATGCCACCAGCATAAAGAAATACAACAATGTCAACAGACTCACAATGGGGGCCGGGGGGGTGGGGGGGGGGGGGGGCGGGATTTCCTCTGTGCAATATTGGCAGTGAAATCATAAGTGCAATTTTCATAAATGGGTTTGTGATTTTGTTATACATTGAGGGAAGGTTTATTTTAGGCACAGTGGAAGTGTGGTCCTGAAGCACTGTTTATGCAAAATGAATTATGGCTCCACATATGGGGGGGAGAAACAATGTAAAATATTATTGCTGTACATAAAACAATCTGGTCCTATAGAAATAATTGAAGCACAGCTAATCATAACATCTGTTAAAAAAGTAATTATTTTTCTAACATGGAGATATTGTGAACGTGTTATAATATTCCTGTATTGATATATTCCATTTGATGCCCGTGGTGATATTGTTTTGGAAGTAACAATAGAAACGTTAACAGTCAACCTAATTGTTTTACTAATGTAAAAGATTTAATTATATTTACTTTGGCTTCATTATGCTGACACTTGCCTGTATTTCAGAGAAAAATTAATCCTATGCCAACATGCTAGTACATTTAACACACTGAATGACATTATTGTGGTAACCTGAAGTTGTTTCATAAACATGCCCCACATTATAGTGTAAAGTCAAGCAGAGCCTTCAGCCACCTCAGGCCCACACTCAGGCCAGAATTTTGCCGGCGCTCAGAGCGGGGGTTCGGAGGCAGGGTCCGTTGTCAAAACCACAAAGATTGACAGCGGGTCGGTATCCCGCTGTCAACCCGCCTCTGTGTCAGTTTCCCAAGTGTTGGGTCTGTCATTCCTGAACAGACCCGACACCAAGTGGCGGGTCAGCCAATTTAGACAGTTAAAAGCTTCTTAAAAGGTAGTTAAGCAGGATTTTACCGTGTACTTACCATTTTACCAGCTTTTCCACGAGTTTCCCGGCGCGCGGGGATCATGGCAGGTAAGTAGGTCGAGTGTTGTGTCAGCATGGAATGATTTACTAACCTGACAGCTACAAATGTTCTATGAAAGCTCCCATTTCATAGGTCTTCACTTTCCAAGGTTAGAAGCTGTTGCTTACTGCATTTGGAAGACAGATTGAGCTTTATGCAGCTAGCAAATGTTTGGCGCTAACTCTCTATCCAGTGTCACCTCATTGGAACAACCTCTCTCACCATTGACAGATCGCTTCTGTCATCTCAACCTCACCTGCCATCTATTCCCTTGAAAAAAATCTCACCTTGGTCCTCAGAATCCCACCATGATCAGCCCCAACACCAGCATCACCAGGCACACCAGCATCCACACCAACCTTCTCCGCAATCAACTGATGCGGCACAGGACACAGGGCATCATCACCCGTGCACACTGCTGTCCAGGACGCCAGTGATGGCCTCACCATGTCCAGATTTACTTCACTTAACACTGTACACCCTGGCTGCCACATGATGCACCAGGTTGGCACCACTCCGCACCAGCACCATAAAGCATCCCTACAATGCCCAAGCCACTCCTTTCACACTCATCACCATTGGGGCGGGATGGGGGGGGCGGGTGGGTGACGTTATGTCTCACCATTCACTGGAACTCACTAAGACACTTCCAAAGGTGCACACAAATCTGCCCAAGAATGCCAAGTGTTGAAAATAAAGATTTCAATGTTTGACAGCACATTAACAGAAACTTCACATGAACATTGGCTAAAACACACAAGTGCCTACCCTTGTGTGTTGTTAGTTGGTGTGATTGGACAAGGATGAGGGTGAGTGTGAGGGTGGCTAGTAAAATGGGGAAGTGATAATGTAGATAGAGAGGGATGGGTGGAGGTGCAAAGTAAGTTGGTGTGAGTAAAGATGTGCAGGATTAGGATAAGGAAGGCAGAGTGATGGAGATGTGGTGAGTGGCACAGCAGGATGAGGTTGAGTGTGGCTTTGCAGTAACGTTTCATGATCTACTGAGATCATTGAAAGGTTTGCGCCACTGTAGCCTGGTCCTTCTGACAACATCCCTGCTTGTGTCCTCCTGTGCAATGTGCAACCAGGCTGCGTTGATCTCCTGGGTGGTCTCTTCCGCCCATTGGAAGGGAAGAGAACATCCCTGCGTGCTGTGACTCCCTCCATAAGCATATCGAGGGAGTCATGGGAGAGCCTGGGTGCAGCCGTGCACCTTTGTGCAGTGCTAGTCAGTGTTTGTAGCACCTCAGTGCTGCAAACACTGACAGCTCAACTGTCAAAATCAATGTGGACATGGCCCCTTTAAGGAAACCGGCTGATGACGCGTCATCAAATGACGTCATCAGACCCGCTTCCTTTTAATTGGCCAGGAACCTCGCAGGGCGGGCTTAACATGCCCAATCAATGGAAAAGTCTTCTCACACTGCAGGATGGAACCAGGAGCGGGGTTGCCGCCCGCCACCTACCTCGGCCGCACCTAGCCCATCTCAGGTGGCGAAATCGCAGCCTCTGAAATTCTTTCCCGAAACCCTTCCACCTTGTTATCCTTCTACCTGTAGTCAATTAAGAAGTCCTCTGTCAAAAATCCTTCTCCGAGCCCTTATAGACGAAGAGGCAAGCCCCATGAGATCTTAGATCCGTCAGTTATATTCAAGAATAATGGGTCTTAATCTTCATATGCCATGATCGCCTTGTTTTCCAAAAAAATATCGAATTCCTTTTTGAAGGACTGGAAGAAGTCAGACTTCACTACAAACTCTAGAATCCTGTGTGTTTTATTATCGAGCAATCATTAATCTTTTTCACTCGCTTATATAAAAGTGGGATTTCCTGCTCTTGTCTTTAGGAGTTGGATTTTCAAAGGTGTGATTGACAGCTCAGTATTGCACTTTTATTCCTCGGGTTTGTTTTGCTTTGCACATATCTGTATCAGTATTCTGTTTGTTGCATTACTTGCTGCTAGCATTGTAGTTGAAATTTTGCATTGTAAGACATCTCTTCCAATGTTGTTGCTGGTTCAGCATGGCAAATCCTTTTGGCATTCAAATGGCAATACTGAACTTTGAGAAAAAAGAGGAGTTTGTGCAGTGGGTGAGAAAAGTAGGTGTGATTACATCTCTGGCATCTGGCATCTGTTCCAGAATGCAAATGTTAATATCTAGGTACATCTACTTGGGTATGTCTGAGGAGGAATTCTTTTGCTGTCTATGCTTCATGAGGGAGGTTGTCACAGAGTTGTGCCATCTTATTGAGCCTAATCTCCAGACAAATTGTATCTCAGAGGCAGCCCTGCCCATGGCTTCAGTATTTAAATTTTGACAAATTTGGTGACAGTTGCCACATCAGTCTGCCTTTAGTCCACTGATGCATAAAACCAATGGCAGTAATGTTGCTGTGCCAGGGAAAACACCTTCCGGGAAATGAAGCAACAGCATAAGAGTTTGCAGCACTTTTACCAGGTGGCAGACTTTTCAAAAGTACAAGGCCTCATTGATGATACACATGTGGCCATCAAGACCCCTAGTAAAACATTCTGTGGCGTATATGAATACGAAAGGCTTTTTTCTTCTGTTAATGTGCAAGTAGTGTTGGACCACAGAAACAGAATAATGTAAGTAAATGCATGATATGCTGGAAGCAGCCACAATGCCTTGATTTGTTGGTTCTCACCTTTTATTTATTTAATTTCAGGGAGCAGGAAGTCACAAAGGGTCATAGACAGATTACGTGAATGTGCAAAACTGTGGCAGATGGAGTTCAATGTGGGCAAGTGTGAAGTCATCCACTTTGGATCCAAGAAAGACAAATCGGAATATTTTCTAAATGGCGAGAGACTAGAAACTGTAGTGGAGCAAAGAGATTTGGGTGTCCAGGTACATAAATCACTAAAAGCTAGTGCGCAGGTACAAAAAGTAATCAAAAATCCTAAGGTGTTCAACCGTAGCTCAGTGGTAGCACTCTCGCCTCTGTGTCAGAACGTTGTTGTTCAGTTCCCACTCCAGCGACTTGAGCACATAATCTAGGCTGACATCTCAGTGCAGTACAGAGGGAGTGCTGCGCTGTTGGAGGTGTCGTCTTTTGGATTCTTTCTTTTCTTCTTTCTAGGAGTTCTGGACTATGACGAGGAACTGTTTAGATACATGTCTTAACATAAATTAAAACCAGTCGCAGTCCCAGCACCAATTTCTGGGACACTCCATTCAATAATTTCCACCACTCTGACATCACCCCACTCCTCCCAAACAAATACTACTTCTTTTCCTTCTGTAAATGTTGTATCCATTTCCTGCCTTATCTCAAATTCCTATGGCTTTATGCTTATGTGTCAGCCTGCCATGAAGAATTTTATGAAAGACTTTCCAAATGTTCAGCTACACCAAGCCATAAGGTTTACTGCAGTCCACTTGGGAAATCAAAGATATTGTTCTGGCAAGTCCTTTGGGAACACTTTAAGAAGGGACGAAGGACACTTTGGTCTCTCTCATCTTTCTTCATTGACAACAAAGTCCCAATGCAGGTTAAGCTTGTGGTGACCTTTTGAAGACTTGTTGACTGCTTTTTAATGGTGCCCTGAAATTATAATCGCACACAAACTTTGAACGTGTTAATTTGAAATACCCCTCTCTGCTATTTTATTTTAAAATGGGTTAATACCTCCCTTAAAATAGTAGAGATAGAAATTTCAGGCAAACACATTAACCTCTGTTAGCATCTCATGGCCTAATTTCAGGTCCAAGATTATTATTTTACAGATAATTGTCTCATAATGATTCTATCATTTAACCTGTTACTGATGTAAGACTAATGGGTCTGTAATTTTCTGAGCTAGATTGGAGGCCTTTTTCAGTATGGTATTAAATTAGCTTGTTTCCCATCCAGCAATCAATGACTCTCTTATGATGATTAGCACTTCATAAACGTTCATCTTGTTAATATCAAAGTCTATAAATATGCTTGAATTATCTCCATTTGTAGAAAGAATAGTACCATAATCTACCCTAGTGAATATTACAAGAAAGTGATCATTGAGTATTTTAACTATTTTCTGTTCATCAGCTTCATCCCCATTAACATTCTTTAAGATTGTCAACTCTTCCCTGACTGTTACAGTGCTGGAAGAATTTTCTTTTACTGTTGTAGTAATGGAAGAATTTCTGGCTATTATGTTTAGCATCTGTAATTATACTGCTCTCCAGGTTCTACTTTGCCAGTCTGACCACCCTTTTAAAATGTTTCTTAATGTACTCTTCCGAGTTGATTCCTCATCCTTTCCCTACAGGTTTTGTAGAGCTGATTTTTCTTTCTTATTCCACTTTGAAGGTCTTGATTATCAAGTTACGGTTGTGCTTGTTTAGCCCATGCTTGCTGGTCCTAGATATATATTTATTCTGCAAGCTCTTCGGTATGCTTTTTTCGATAGCCCATTTGTTCTCAACTCATGTGTTATTAAACAATTTCTCTCAGTCAATCTGTTTTAGTTCTTTCTTCATTTTCTTGGATGTTGGCCTTTCTAAAATTGTACATCTGAATGTTGATCCTCAGCAGCGCTGAATCCCAGATTGCATCAGACGTATTCAAGTTGTGATTGTTATGACCCGGTGGTGCCACAACAATGGTTCTCTGCATGTTATCAGGATCACTCACCGTTACCAAGCCGAGATGAGAGCTGCCTCTCATGGCTTCCCTGATGCACTGGGTTGTGAAGCAATCGTGAATTACATTTACTAACTCAGACTTTAAACCTCTTGGGCTAAACCCAGTTTCCAAAATATATGAGGCAAATGATAAATGTGACCAAAATATTAAACCAAGATTCAAATAAGTTTAATTGGTAAGGTTTCAATTACATTTACCTGGTACTTTTGTATTAGCCAGGAAAGTAATCTTACTTAACATATTTGAAAATGAAGTTGACATTTAAAAATTATGACTTTGCATATTCATTTGAAAAAAATTACCCCACTAATATCCAGGGGTAGAGATTCCACCAAAATGTGCTTGAAATTGCGCTGCTTAGGTTAGGCTTTGTTTTCGCTAATATTCATTTGGATAATCACAAACGGAAAATCTTCCATGAACTAGTGCAATCAGGCAGCAGAATAGATTGTTTCTTTTTTTCCTCTCAATTAAAAATTATTCCTTGACGTATTTAAGAGTGGTAACCTGGTGCAGTTTAAAACAGCTGAAAATGGGTTTGACACCAAAAATAAGCATTTTTAATAAGGGTGTCGAGTCCTCCACTGTGAGTAACCTGATTTAAAATCACTGAAAATTACTTAAAAAACTATACTGAACCATTTAATAGTTCCATTGGTGTACATTAGTCAGTTTCTTTGTAAATTAAATAGTTTTTGATATGAAAGACTTTTAAAATGTGCCAACTAGCGCCTGTGCGCCGAAGAAAATGAGCGCAATTTGAAGAGCCTTCCCAAACCAGTGCAGTCGGCGGAATCTCGCAATTTTGACCTGGGGATGTGGCCGGTATTGTGGTCGGGGCCTGGTTTGGAGGAATTGAATCTTGAATCAGCGTAAAAGATCTCAGAAAGCACAAACATAAGTGGTTTTGGGCGTAACTCACTTACGTTTAAATTCCCCAATCTTTTGTGCTGCTTCGGCCACAGATTGCACTGATATAACTCGCAGAAACTCGACCTGCAAAGTTTTTGTATTGTATCACTGTAAAACAAGAGCTTTTTGCATTCAGTATTTCCAAAAAAAAATCCACCACCCTGTGGTAATTTTGAGTTACTGCATTAAATCATTATAGGATGTCGAGAAATTATTTTGATCCAATATGTTGGACCTGAATTTGCGGTCGGAGGCTTCCCGCAGGCGAATGCCTCCGAACTACAAGAAAAATAGGAACCTACCTGATGGTCCCGGAGGTTCGTAGACTCTCGCTCCTGGGCCTCTACACGTACACATGGGTAAAGGCCCACCTATCCCAGGGGCGCAGGCGGCCCTGGGATCACGTGGGCCAGGCCAACCAATTAGAAAGGGGGAATCCCCATTATGATTATGGGGATTCCATTTACGTACGGAATCCCCATAAGCAAAATAGAAATCCTCTAAAAAACACAAATTTCACACAATTTAAATAAAAATAAATCATTACATGTTCACAATTAATTAAAATACAATTAAATTAAACATTTAAAACAAAAATTAAATTTTTTGAAAAATAAATGTAAACATTTTAAAGGGGCTAAAAATAACCTATAACTAATTTAAAAGTTATTTTATGTTTCAATAATTTTAAAAATTATTTTAATATTTATTTAAACTCTTACGCTGGTAATAGAAGGCCCTACGCCTGCTTTTACCAGGCATAAGAGTTTTACGGGCATTCGCTGGGCAGTAGTTGAACAAATAGCCTAACTCTCCGCCAGCGAATGTCCATTTCCCGGGGATGCGGAGGATCTGACAAGCTGAAACTTGATAGATCACAAGTTCCGGGTTTTCACGTATGCGCAGCGCATGCGGAAACCCGGAACTTGCGGGGCACTTACAGTCATGTACGCAGTCATAGGCCCCGGAAAATCCGGGCCAATGTGTTGTTTGCACATGGAACTGATCATGTGGTATTAATCTGATGTCATCTTCATGAAATTCCACGTCAATTCATAGTGGATCATCCTTTGCCATTTGATATGCTAATAGCGAGTATGGCTCTCCAAGGTACTCGTGTAACTGAATTAGTGAGGTTAAAGTACTGGTAATTCATTGCAGCCAAAGATTATAATAAATACTGATCACAATTTTAAAGCAATTGATGCTAGAATATTGTCACTTGGGTTACAAAGGTGATCTCAAATGTATATTAGAATAACAATCTCTCTGTCTTCATCTGTCTCTTTATATCTATCATATAACCTGCTGAGCCCCACACCACCGGCATGGCCTTGCAAGCAATGAGTGGATTAGCAGAAAACTGCAGGTGTATTGCTTGAGATTTTCCTCCCATTAATGTCAATGAATGGAAAATTGTTCACAATATACCCGCAATTTGCCAATATGTCATCTGCTGCGTGCAGGTGGTACAAGCCCTTGAAAAGTTTCTTTTTTTAAATAGTTATATTGCTCTGTAGCAAACTACATAAGTATATTATTTATATGCAAAAGGCATATACAGGAAACTCTTTCGTATCCGGCACCGAAGGGACCGGGATGGTGCCGGTTGATTAAAAATTCCGGATAAAGGAGAGGTATATCTACCGAGGCTATTTTTAACAAACAAAAATTAAAAAATCAAGAAATGTGCAGTATAATTGGGTACTCCCCTACAGAATGTTGTGTTAAATGGATGGTGGAAGATGCTTGATTAAGTACAGTAATGCCAGTTGAGGGTAATCCATAACTCTTTAATTACTTAACAGTAAAACAAAACTTATAAACGACTGTATACTGTAGTTTTCGGAGTATGAATTCTGCCGGTTATTAGAGAATTCCGGATATTTAGGTGCCGTTTAAACGAGAGTTTCCTGTAATTTATTATTTTGGAAGAGCCAACAGTGGGAATGTCTGAATGGGGACCAGGAGGTGAAAAACATACCTGCAACTCTAAAGTGAATCTTTCTGCTTTGGTAATATTGTATGGTTGATTTTCAGGTATTATTATAAAAGAAAACAAGTATAACTTGACTTGCCAGATATACCTTTAGCTCGTGACAGTATCAACTTTATTAGCCATTTACTTATGTCAAGCCACATGTGCAGCATTCAGCTTTAAAAAAATTGTTAAATAAAGACAAGTACAATGTAGTCTATTATTAAACATATAACATATTGAGTTTAAGTAATTCAATCTTGGGATCTTATTGACATTCGTTGACTGCTCAAAGATTTGCTGGTGATTTATTGCATCATCGAAACCATTAGATTGAATTACCACCTTGTGACTCATTGTCAGCCATCCAGTCTCTCTTTCAGTTAAGTTTGATCCAAATATCTGATCAGAACATTTTTAAATGTTTGAGTGTTATTTTGGAAAATTGCAATCAATTATCAGTCTGAAATGTATCTGAAGCCGTTTTAAACCCACAAGTCTAGATTTTCCAATCAGGTTTGCCACATGTAAATAGGGAAACCCAATTCAAATAGTAGAAGATGATACATTATGCTGGACCTCTCCACACTTTACACATTAGTCACAATTTCCAGGGGAGGGGAAAACAGGAGAAGGGAGAGCCTGCCTGAAACAGCCGAGGGCTTTATTGAAACATTAAAAGGAGGCCTTGAATGCCCTGCATGCCATTTCCTAATGTGTGTGTGTGTAGGGTGTTCAATGATGTTTACACCGTTTAATAATAGATGTGCAGGGTTTCAAAGGATCAGCTGTGAGATTTAGTTCATTTAATGGGTACAGTATGTAAATTGAGTGTACAACTTTAAAGCCATTTTCTGTTTTTCTATTTTTTTTGTCTGCTGTCACTTAAGTTCTTATTTGCCTTTCTGCAAGTCATTTTTTGTGCTTCCAGCACCACTACTGACACTACTGGGGGTTGTTAATGAGAATCCCCCTATCTGTCCTGTTTGGAAGGAGAGGACCAACAGAAGGGCACCAGGCAGGTCAGGCTCTGCCAGAGGTGTTCTATGCCTACTTAAAGTACCTTCAGACCTGTATCTATAGTCAAGGGTGAATGTTCCTCACATTGGAAAATCATTAGGGAGGCTCCTATCCCAAAGGAAGCTGGAACAACAGGGATAATATAATATAATATTATGAGAAACTTAAGAAGTTAGGGATGTCTGGAGGAGGTTAAGTGAGGATCTAATAGAAATACTCAAAAATTATGGAAGGGTTTAAAGGTTAATCGTAAAAGATTATTTTCACTGGTCAATTAATTAGTGACAATGGAGCATTAAACTAACAATTAGTACTAGAAGCATAAAGATAGAGACTAGAAGGAGTATATTCATACAAAGAGTTACCACAAGTGTCCACTGAAGCAGAGTCAATCATTAATAGGAAATTAGATAAATACTTGCAGAAGAATTTTAAGGGAACAAATATGATAGTAGATAACTTTGGTTGGACAGCACAAGGTGCCAAACAACCCACTTCTGTACTGAATTTTTTATGATTCTGTGATTCTAAACCAAACTATTCATACAATTTGTTCTGTATTAATTTATTATACTCTTCACTGTTCATTTCAATAGGAATCAATTTGTTTGAGTGGTACCTACTATAAAACAAATGAGTTATAAAATTCAAATTACTCAGGAGCTGAAAACTAATTTTTTACATTTTTTGGTGGAGAAGACAAACTTTCTTCTTTTCAAAGCGATGGCTGTCAGTTTTGGGGAAATGAATTATTTTCCACTTTGGGCACCAAGTATCAGAATCAAGCACTTCCAGACCAGGAATAGTATGAATCAGAATAGGGTAAAACATCCTCTTCTCTGAAATGAGCCCACTTATGATTTTGCCACAAGTGGGGTTCAGAGGATTTTTGCTGCTACATTAAAGATGAATCGAACATATCTAACAGAATCAGACGAAATCTCTCATTCACCCTTTCCAAAGATGCCTTAGTCCAAATCTCAGAACAGCTTTTGGACAAATGTGGCATTTCCATTTTTCCCCACAAGAGGCATATTTTATAGTTTAATGAGACTGCCAGTTTAGTACCAGTTTCAGCTGAATTAAGACCAGTTACCATTGTGGATTCAAACTCATGAGTTACTGGAATGAGACTGCATAAATTCAATCCAAATAAATTCATTGACGCTAGCAGATTGAAGAAGTTTCGATCCATAAAATTCAGCTGGATTCAGGTGCCAAAGGTGAAAAGGCAGTGGGGTAAATTTCCATCTTCACCGTCTGGGTGGTTATCTGGTCGAACCTCATCCGATTTTTATCCCAACTGGAATGAAAATCATGTGGGTTCTACAATGGACAGCCGATCTGCTTTGAGCAATTCACCCAGGCGGCGAAGATGAAAATTTACTCCCGTGTTGTATGCGCTGTGCCACACAGCATCTCGAATAACAAAACTTTCAATTGATTGCTTGCTCAAAAATCCAACATTCAACCATTAAAAATCATGAAGATAATAAATGTATCTACTGCTATTTTCTGACAGAGCATACTGTAGTTGCAATTTTTGCTTCAAATTTAACCACACTTTAAATACGGAATAATCTATCTGTTGGGAAATAAATACATGAATTTCTTTAGCAGACAGCATTTTTCATGCAAAAATACAAGTGTCCTGTATTCTGAGTGCAAATTAATTCTCTGAAATCACACATAACTCTATCTATGTTAGTTTAAAAAATGTACTTCACTGAACCTGATTCACCTTGAACCTCTTAAATTAATCAATAGCATTGTGCTCAATAAGCACAGCAGCTGCAAGACTGGCATTTTCTAGTTGTCGATACTGCCATTGTATTTGAACGACTAATGTATCACAATATAATTGGTCATTAGAAAATACATTACTTGTTGGGCAATCAGAATTGGTTTTCCAGTAAAGTAAAACACATTTCTTACTGGCTTTCTTATTCCCAAACCAGCATTGTATAAAACTGCCTCACTACTCACTATTATAATGATGGTGCTACCGTCATTTCATTATTACATAACAAACTGTACAGGTAGCACAGGCTACACCCAAGTAATCTCATAATTGTAAGAATTACAACACCCAAATTGTGTACGATACCTGAAGGGTGGGAGATAAAGGTCTCGGAAATCCATGGGGATACACAGCTCGTTAACTCTCTTTCTCTCTCCACGGATGTTGCCTGGCCTGCTGAGTTTTTCCAGCGTTTTCTGTTGTTATTTGGTATAAGTGCCCTTGACTGCTGCTGATCCTGCTAAATTTTGCAGGACATGGGGAGGTCCTGTGATTTAAATGTCTTTGGCAGGCTAGGGGCATATCTGGGGCACCCCCTTAACTGAAGAGCTAGAACGCCTAGCTGAAGAGTCAGGGCCAAGGGAGGGGTCAGATTCCTCCCCTAACCCCCGCTGCCAAAGAATACGATAAGCTCCTCAGCCTCCTTTGTAATTAAAAAAAAACTTTTATGGCCAGACCTGCAGAGGTCTTAAATCAGGTCGGTTCCACAGTGGGTGTACTAGTACAGCTGGTCTGACCAGACGTACCTGCATCGATCATACACCAGGCTCCAAAGAAGGCCTGAAACATGGGAACTCTGATGTTCCCTGACCCCCACCCACCCCCCATGTGTTGATGGCCTTGTAAGGTGCAGGCAGAGGCTCCACCCCCACGAGGCCTTCCTAGAAACGTAGGCGCAAAGCCGCGACCTTGCCCCTGGCCTAGTTTACATCATTTCCAGCAGACTCCCGCTAAAGCTACAGCAGGAACACACTGAAATAACCACAGATTTTCAAGACCAACATTGCTCCATAATCTGTTGATGAGAAAACATAATATGCTACTTTGGTGATAGCTTGGATTAAATATTCCAAATGGCTATTTTTGAAAAGATCACCTTTGGTATATATGAAACAAAACAGAAAATGCTGGAAATAGACAGAAGGTCAATTAACATCTATAAACAGAAAAGTCCAGTTAATGTTCTGGGTATAACTCTGGAGGTTGTACTGGAAATGTTCACCCGCCTTTCCTCTTTAAGTATGCTAACTGACCAACTGTATATTTCCAGAAATTTCTGGTTTTGTTTTACATTTCTAGCATTTGCAATTTTGTTCTTCTTATTGTACCTTTAGTATATACATACTTGGAGCTACTACTTCTAAATATCTAGCAATAAAAATCAATTAAAAATGTTTGCAGATTCGACAGTCTCCAATCACTTACCTTTGGCCTCACAAGTGCCTTTAACTATATATGACTTATTAAAGGTTCTCTTGGATATATCTCACATTGTAAGAAAGAGTAGGACTCATTATTATCTGAATAAAATCGTCTCAAAAACAGAAGGCTGAATATTCTAACCTTGAGTTCAGACTTTTTAAATATTCTAAGAATCAATGCCGTGCAATATTTTCCACATATAACTGTTAAAAATATATTCTAGAGGTAAAACAATGCACTATAAAGAAACAAAAATACAGATTTTAAAAAGTAGCATTGATGTGGTGAAAACGATGAACTGATAAACTCACTGTAAACTGTATAAATTCTTATTTGAATTAAGTCCTCATTTCTTTCATTATTCCATGTGTATTCTTGGAATATATCATTGATATGAATTATAGCAATGAAGACATTTGGTAGTCAACTGTATTTTTGTCTCAATGAAGAACCATATATTGAGGAAACACTTTAATATAGGTGATTAAAACACAATGTGAACATGCTGGATGTACTCTTGTGAATTATAAGAAGATTATGTTACATTAATTCTCTTTATCATAAAATGTTAATAAGGGAACAAAAGAAGGTTCTTTCTCTTTCTGGGACTATCTGGGGAGGCACCAAGCAGACGTGAAACGCTTCTGCTGAGAAAGTGGTCAATTTAAACAGCTCTCATGCACCTCCAAGTGGCCAGTTACACAATTGCACCGATAGACTGAGGTCTTTTAACTCCTTTTCTACTGGGAATGGTTGGTTATGTGCCATCGAGTGGAAAGAGGTAGGAAAGGAAGAAGGAAACATTTAAATGCAGGAAAGATAAACGAAAATTGGAGATTAAAGACAAAAAATGTTAAAAGAAAGGAAAAACTCATAATTTTGTTACACCAGAACAGGGTATGACATTTGATTTGGACTGTTCAAACATCAGTGATCAACAAATTGTGTGTTATTTTAATAGTATTACCTTGTATTAATTACAAAAAAGTATTGTCACTTGTTATTTGAGGATGTATTGGTTCCCAGAGCAAACCATATAAAGTCATGCAAAATATTGTGACTTTCTTCTGTTTTGGCATCTTTGTGGTGAGAGATAGACTGATTCCCAATTGCAGCATGGGTTGTGAAGGTGGATTTGGAGCACAGAGGGCATAGGATACACGTGGCTTGCAGTAGGTACTATCCCAGGCAGCAGGTGTATCGTATAGAGTCAGCTACCTGGGATAGATACTCGATGAGGAGTTTCAGGCTCACCTGATCCTCGAAGACCTGCAGGGACAGTTAACCATCTGCCATGCACTACCATTGAAGTTCACCACAATGAAAGGCAGGCAGACTGCAAGGTATATTAAATGTGATTTAATTTTATTGAGTTTTCCAATGCTTGTGGTGTATGTGTGTAATACATTTTCTGATGTGTTTGTCTGTAGTGTGTCATGAACTTTCTATTGGTAGTCTAAGTGCCCCATGACTAAATGTTCCCCCAAGTGGATGGCTGCGAAGAGAACTGGAGAGCTGCTGGGGTGATTAAATCTGATGCATTCTTTGCTGGAGTTGCTGTGGGCTCACTGCTTTCAGAGGCAGCATCAACTTTCACTTGTACAGGAATTGTGATGACACTGAACATCTGCTGACATCAGCATAAACCAGCTGCTCCTGCATTGCTCCATATATGCCGCTGCTGAAGGGCATCTCCTGATGATACCCACTGATCTGTATTACAATTGAGGGCTCAGAATTTTGTTGTCAAATGAACTGACACCGGCCAAAAGCATCCATAGCAATAGCAGAAACATCAATGAGATACGCTCTTCCTGTGCCTATGGATTGCATAAGGCCCCCCACTGCAGATGCCACTGGTGTTGCCATGCACGTAATAGGAGACTGCAGTACAAATAACTGTGGAAGATGACAGTGAACACCTGAGGTTTTGAATTTGCCACACTGCCCACACCATCTTGCAATTTACAGTACAGTGCTGCTTGCTTAGTATCGTCCATTGGAATACAAATCTACTAAGATGTGTCTCCCCCGACAACGAACCAGCTGCCTGCTCATTAACCCCCATCATTACTCCTGCCTCCTTACCAGTGCTCAGTGCCTCAACCTGTGCTTCCTCCTCAACATTATAGTGATCTTCTCCCATAATGTGTATATCATCATGTTCATCACCTCAAGGCTGGATTTCTCCAATGAGCTCTTAATTTACCTCCCCATATCAACCTTCCACAATTTTCAACTCATTCAAAATGGCACAACCCACATACTAACTCACACTAAGTTCCGCACACCCATCACCCCTGCTCTCTGCAAGTCCCAATGGATGCCCATGCAAAATGCTAATCCTTATTTCAAATCTCTTCATGGCCCCACCCCACCCTACCTTAGTGATCGCCTCCTATGTCTTGCCACCTTATTGTACAGTGTTCTAAGATGTTTTCCCACCTGTGAAAAGCACCATATAAATGCAAATTATTGTATCATTGCTAGTATGTGATTCGTATGGAAGTGGAGACAGTTGGTGCTTAGGTAGTTAGTATTCTTTGGGTACACTAGCTGACTGCTGGATTCTCCTTGCTCTGTGCATATGGGGCATTATGAGTGCATAAGCATACATGCATTTGAGTACTGTATTATAATTACATGCACTATTATACACTTGTGCACAATCAGTGTGTATGGACATGTTGATTTAACATATCATTGAAATCATAGACTATATGATGAATATTATGGTACATACTAATCGTTCTGCACACTCAAGCAATCTCCACAATTCCAAAGCCTTCCTAATTTTCTCTTTCAAAAAAACCCAATGATTTCCTTATATGGAGTGAATTGTTTTACATCATGGGGTTCACTAGCTATTATACACTGTGACTTCCTGTTACGCCAGCTTAACTTTAACATAAAAGCAACGGAGACTGAGACAGAGTGATTTGACTCATGGAAATTTATCCCCGCAGTACATTTTCTTTCCCATCATGTACAATGTAATTTGCATAAACCTGCGATTCTCATTTCTACTATCTTACTTGTTACACCATTGTTAATGTTTCTCTGTAGCGGAGCGAGTTTATTTACTGCACAATAATATTCATGCCTTGCCTTTTCTTCTTTAAGTAATGAAGTATTGCAAAAATAAAATTCAGATCTGCAGCAAGGTCTTCCAAATAGTTGATACTGTGTTCACTTAACCATTAGAGGGAATGTTGAAAAACATTTTTAACATAAAGTTTCAGCAAAATTGATTCATATGTATATTGACATTAATGTGGCACACCTTGATACTTACAAAATAAAATGCTCTAAAAAAAGGAATCAGTGACCACAGATCTCATTCCAATATTACAAAGCATAGATAGGAACCAAGCCTTGTGACCACCAAACTGACTAAAGATAAGTTAGGTAATATTTTACTATGTAAATTATGATGTAATGTTGTTCCATTTGTGTACTGTGCACTGCCAGGCATCACACTCCTTTCCTAACTGTTGCTATTATCTTAAAACCCATATCATTGTCACATCAAACAATTAGTGTATAAATGCTTGCTTCATCTTTCATAGTAAAAAGTAAAACAAACTAAATCAGCAATGAACCAGAAGAGAACAGTTATTAATTACAAATAGTAATAAAATCTATATAACAAGCACATTGAATGAAAACATTTGACTGTTCAATCCAATAAACCATGGGGGGCAATAAGCAGCCCAATGGCAGGGTCGGGGTGGTAGGCACACGTCTCACTCCAACCCTGTAGGGGTGAAATCCAGCACTTAGTATCTGTGCATCTAGCTCATTATATGTAACATTGTCTAAATAAAAGATAAATATCGCTGTGTAGCTAAAGTGAAATCATTTACATAACTGTACAGGAAAAAATCCTCTGTGTATTAGTTATAACACATTCTTTCTAAATTCATTTACCATTTTACTACACCAGGTACACAAAAGAACACCTCTGCTATGTTATATATGGTAGAAATTTTCATTCATGATGGAAGCCAACAGGAGGATAATGTTACAATCTTCAAGTCATGGGCAGCCTGCTGGAAATGATTTGTGAATGTAATGTTGTCTAATTATTTTCTTTCTTGCATAGCTTCTTTTTTAACTTTGTATTTTTATTCTTCCTCTCTTTTAGAGCAAGGCACAGACAACTCCTACACTTTTATAATAAGCAATGCCTTCACTTTTTCTGACAAAAGCATTACTACATATTTAAGACCAAAGTTAAATAATTATGCATCTTAGGTAATGACATCCACATAAGAATCAAAAATAAAGACTATGGATTTGTATTCCCTTTGCTTAAATTCATCCGCATAATCCAGACTATGCAAATATTGCTTTTTATCTATCCATTGTTTCATGTGTACTATTATTGTAAGAACATGCCACAATCAGAATAGGTTTGCGCTGAAACTGCTTAGATTTCCACATTAGTATCAGTTGCTTAAAGGGGAAGTATTTGCACAGTCTATCTGGGGGACAATATATGGTGTAACATATGCATTTGTTACCTGTCAGAAATTGGCTGCCCAGTGAACCACCATTTAGAGTCTCCCTCTCTCCCTCCCTCCTCAGCTGCTCCAGGATGTCCATTTATGGGAAGGATTGCATACTCTTCCCCAGAAAAAAAACCCAACATTGATCCCCTAAAAAACATGTTATGAGCCAAGGAGGAAGAAGGTGTTGAAAAATGGTAGGTCTCCATTGGCAGCAAATTCACAGCATTCATGACAGGTAACAAATATATATGCAATTTCCAGATCGACATTGGAGAAGGACTTTGAACAGGAAGTATTTTCCAGACCTTACCTCCCTTTGAGTATTTATGCTTCTGTTGAAGAGACTATTAATTTTCTCTGTAAAATATTAATTTCAAAATACAATGAAAAAAGAATTTAGCACCATTTTGCAGAGGAAGTTTCAATTACTAATTTATTAATAAAAAGCATAATTTGGTTTTCAACACACCAAATAATGTCATTGTGTCATATATTTGCAAGACGATGGAAAAGATAAGCCTAACATTACAAGGGTCTCAAAACGCCTTTAGGAAATATTAGAATTTGAGAATTGTCCACTCACCAGAGGCTAAACATTATTTATGCTTTTAACTTTATATGTTTACATGAAGAAATAATTTTATTAATCTAGGGTAGAATCATCTCTTAAAAGTGATGCATTCCTCATTGGACGGTAAGATACAAGTTGATATAGAACATGCATCTACAAGGTACAAGCCCTGCTGGCAAATTTATTCATTCTTTATTTATTTTCTGTCAGACTATGTCAGTAGAACATGTCAGCTGAGAGATGATCATAATAAATTACCAAAAGTAAATATCTTTAAAGGGGACATGTCCAATTCAAATCTACTCATTCTTTAATCCTACATAGAATAATCGGTAGGTAAAAGAAAATTATAAAATCGTGGCACAATCAAGGCACTCAAATAATATACAGACCCCACCTGAAGCTAAATTCAGCTCTTCTAACACATTATCTGAATCTCAAAAATGTGTCACCACCTTTGACGCACACACAAATATAATGGCCGGATTTTGTTGTAATAATAATGGTGAGGCTGTCAGCGCTCGCCGTTATTACAGGGTAAATCTGATAGCAACTTCTGGCATCCGCACATGCGCAGTTAAATGCAGAAATCCAGATGTTGCTGTCAGAGATGCGCTGCTCCTCCACAGGGTGCGCTGTGCAGTCCTCACCAATACACTCGGCATTGAAATAAATCACTGTAATGCCATGAATTTTGGGTACTTGCCCACTCGTTCCATACTAAAGATGCCAGAAAAAGTTAGAGCTGGTGCATTTAGGAGTAAGTGAGTTTTTAACGGCGTAATAAGTGATAATAATTGCTGAATAAACCTCTCTGGCCCTGAAAAATTTATTTTACAAGTGTGGAGTCTCATTCCCTCAGAAGAAAATTAATGTTGCAGATTTTTTAATAAATAAAAATTTAAAATGTTTTGACTTTTTCTGTTTGTCTCTTTTATCTCTCTCCCTTAATCCCATCTATATTTCCCAATCTTTATTTTGCTTTCTCTGCATCATTTAAATCTAATTTATATTTCCCGCTTTATACTTCCTAGTTTGGACTCTGCGTGTCTCAGTGAGGATACTTCAATTTGATTGGTTGAAGAGCCTCGTTATTGCTTTCCCTGTTCACAGACACAACAAATGCCCTATAGACGGCGCCGCGCTGGAAAACAGGCCAGATTAGTGGAAATCTCCACTGACCACTGAAAAAGTCTGGGCATGGTTGTCAGTGAGGCAAATGGTGAAAGCTGTTCCTTCGCCGCTGAGAGAAAAATGCAAAATCTAGGAATATATATGATTCAATGCTTTTCTCAACAATTTACCAATTTCAATAAATTCAGACCACATGTAAGTATTATGACATTATCAAACACATGCCTTTGATTATGTGGCTAGTAAAAAGTGTTATTTTTGAAGTGAGGTATTGAGTTATTCATCACCTTATATTATACTGTAATATTATTCAGTGACAGGTATGGTTTGCTAAACTCCATTTATGATTTAAATGTTCAACTAATATAAACTTTTTAATGTATTTTCCAACTCAAATGTGTTTATAATTTTCATTGTCTCTTATACTATGAACACTTAATAACATTTTTCTCCTTTTCCAAGGTTTTTGCTAATATTATTATAACCCACATAATCATGTAGACTGATGGTAGTGTTATCAAATGTATAGATAAATCATTCAAAAACTGACAGTAAAATTCCAAGCAAAAGATGAATGAAAAAATTTAAACAGTGAAGGAAAAACAGCTGTTTCTGAATAAACAATAAGTATCTGATTGCAAAATTGTCACACTCATCCTGTGCAACACTTAAAAACTCAATCATCTTTCTTTTAATGCATTATTTTCTGCAATCAAAAGAAGAGTTAACTTTTAAAACCACATAAGTATGCTAGTTTCAGTTTTAAGTATTTTTAGCATTATCTGGAAAAAAAAATCGCTATATATTCTGCTGAAACTGGTGGTTTAAGATGGTGCCATGCATACAGATTAATTTATATTTAAATGGTGTCAAAGATACATTAGTTAGCAGGGATGGTTTTGCCAAGTCTTTCACAATGTAAGCATGGGCCTTATGTGGGAGGCTGACAATCTCTTTATACTGTGAAATCTACATGACAACTGTAAAAATCTTGTAAATCAGCTTTGTTGGTTATGCAGTAATTTGTGTATATATATATATATATATACACATACATAGAGAGAGAGAGAGAATATCTAATATAGGAAAATTATTCCATAAATCTATACTTCGGTAAATTAACCAGAATCATCACACTAATGCATAAGTCTGCAGTTTATAAATCAGGATAAAATTTGTTTGAACTATTGAATCTGCGCCTACAGTTAATGTGATGGTTATAATAATACATAACATGCTGGAAATGTACAGGAGGTCCGTTCACATCTGCGAACGGAAAAGATAGGTTAACATTTCTGGTTTAAACCCTTCAAACATTCAGGGCCTGTCAAGATTTCCAGCATTTTTCCCTTTATATTTGGAATGTTGCACTTAAAAAAATACATTATTCTGATTATGACCAATATCTACACTACCAATCTGTACCTTTCTGATATATATCCTATTTTTATGTCTTTCTAAAAATAATCCGTGGCGATATTGGACCAATTAGGTAACATTCTCAAATACCAAAACCTCAGAATAAGGCAAAGCATAATAATTGGAAATATAAGATGCTCCAAATATTTTTACTTTTTTCTTTTTGTAATATGGGTTATAGTACATGGGTTACAGTCGATAAAAAATAATTTGGTTCTTTATATCTTCATATTCTTGAATAAGGTTGCATTAACATTTCAAATTACCCATATGCAATGCCACAAAATATCACACAGCTGAGCCATCACAGTAAGAAACCAGAAACATATCTTTCCAGTTGTTGTACATTTTCAGTTTTTGAATATGACGCAGAAGGAGAACAACTGAAAATATTTAGAGACTAATGATAATGATAAAATTAAATCATGGAGAGGAATTGACTGAACACATTTTTAAATGTTTAAATTAACCATATGGATTTTGGTAATATTTTCAGTACCTAGGATTAAGATAACTAATGGTTGTGAAAATAAAATAACTTAACCGCTGTTAGTCATTACTGAAATCATTCATCACACGTCTTCCAGACTTTGTTTAAAAAGACACCCATGTAATAAATAGAACATCATATAACCTCACAATGTAGTTACTTGAGATAAAAGCACAGTGCATTAAAGTGTTCTTTCACTTGTGTGAAGCATGGTCTATGCTACTTGTGCCTTGATGCGTGCGACATATGGGTCCTTCACGCTTGTGAAAAACTCCCACAATGCATCATTACTACATTTATTTGTGATATTGTGTATTGGCATGTCTGTACTTAAAAATTAATTTATCTCAAAGAATCATATTGTAATTTTACCATTTTATTTTTTTCCAATATGACCCATGTCTTTTAACCAATTGGCTGATTAAAAGCACACAATTTATTTTCTATTTATAATTATTATAGGCACATCGTTATTTTGTATTTTTGTGGTAAAGTTACTCTTTTGACGCAGGTTTCAAATCGTATTCTTCATCACAATAGTAATTTAATGGACTGTGCAACATTTTTCAGACTCCTGCAGCAGTGCACCAGAATATTATCCAGCTATGCACCTGAACAGTCAGATAAGATACTCATTTCTCTTATCTGTAATGGTGTAATACATCCCAGCATTGGAGCAAGATGACAGCGGAATGAAGTAAGCATACGCTCTGCAGAAATCACATACAACTATATGGCTCTCTTTTCTCACTAAAATGTATTCAAAAAGTCAAGTGAAAAGTTAAACAGTTACCAGTCAAAAAACTGAAGTTAACCTTACACTCTGCTAACTAAGCCAAGAATGGTCAATTAAATAAGTATCAGTCATAATCTGGTGACATAAATCTTAGCTTCTGCAAGCGGACAGTAATCAAAAGCACTGCCAAACATGTTCAATTAAAAACACATCAGTTAAAATAGAATGATAAACATCATAGCTTTTTGAAGGGGTCAGCTACTTAAAATGCATGCAGTTGTTAAGTGACAATTAAGTTCTAAAACAATCAAACAAAGGTTATAAAAGATAAAAATGAAAAGAAAAGCTGTTACCTTCTGCAGGAATTGTGAACCTGAATATTTGGCTGAAATAGATTTGATTTCCCCTCCAAAGGCTGAAGCCCATAGTTTTACCCTAAAAGACATTAAAATATGGTAACATATATAACAATGGAAAGAAAGAGAAAAACAATTTAACTTCTGGTTGAAACCTACAGAAAGATTGGTTTTTCATCAAACAATATCTGATTAATTTTGTCATTTGACAAAAAGATAACAATTTTCCATCAAGCAGGTTTGAGATCCAAATATCAGTGTGCATATCAAACATGTCAGACCCTCAAAACTATAGATTTCTGGCTATTATGCAGAACATAAGGTTATGTTTTATGAAGCATAGAGATTCTGCAGCGTTGCAAAACACTTGTATTAAACCAACTTTAAATTTCATCCTGCATGCAGTCCTTTCACTCCAAACACACTGACTGGACATGAAATGCAAAAGAAACAGAAATCAAGACTTACACATTTAGGGGAATTTGTTGCTGTGATTCTTTCGCTTGTGCCAGTGTAATACTGAAAGATGTCCACACGATTACAGAAAAGCTACAGAAAGCTTGCAAAATATGCATATCTCTCTGCATTATTGTACTTCCACAGATCAGAACGACTTGCACAGTTAGAGTAAATCTGATTAATAATGGAGTGCTGTGCTGTATCTCAGACCCAAATAGACTGTCAGTTCATCTTCATTTCTGGGACATCCCAGATAAAAGAAAAACAGGGAAGCAACTGAAAAGCTCCAGTGAGTTCAAAATGTTGCTGCTGGTATTAGATCCTTGGTAGTGAGACCGTTTCTACCTTTACTGCATGCAGTTGCATTTACTTCTTAACAACTCTGCAGTATGCAGTCCCCTGTATAATATCATCATTCAGTGACCTACCGCCGGTCCAGCGTGCCCTCTGCTACAGGCCACAAGAGTCTATTGATTTCAACAGAGTAAGCTATCTTCTCACAATTAATGCTCACTCTATAGATGTAAAGCTGCCTGCAGGCTCCCTTTATCTTCTTGGTAACCTCGAGCATTCATCCCACATCAAGTCATGCAGCGCTGGTTCACCGGAGCAGGCATTAATGGAAAGTGCTGATGAAAGCCAGTAAGAGCACTGAAAACTGTGACACAATGCCTCTTCCAGGACTGATAGCAGGCTGAGTGAGAAGCACTTTGCTGTAGGGCTGACAGGGGGTTGAGCTCAAAGTGACTCACGGACCTTACACTTGAGATGGTGAACACCCACTGGAGACGTCCCAATTCATTTAGTGCGCCGCTGCTCGACAGCTTTTCTTATTCAGCTGACGGGGTGGAGTTGACTACAAAGTGAATCGAGTAACTCTCAGACAAAAATAAGCACACACACTCAAAGGCAGAATTATCATAGAAGGAAACAAATAGGATTCACGTTGCCATGACATGTTAAGATCATCTTTAAAAAGCAAAAGCTTTCAGGTGAACAGACAGTATCCATCTGGTCTGCAACAAATTCAATGACATCTTATAGTACAGAATTACTGCATTGGTGTGTTAAGAAAGAATTAAGACTTAAAAGGCTTGTGAATGAAAGGAAATGCAACATAAGTAAATCAATGCAGGCTAAGTGACTCAACCCTGTGAATGAATAATTAATTTCTTCATGTGGAGGAATCCCCTTGGTAAAGTATGTATAAGATCACAAGCTAACACACAACGTAATATCGGTTCATTTGGGACATCTCTCTAGCATGCTCATTCCTGCTTTACAGAATGTATCTGTATATTCCAATTATTTCTGTGTGAACAATTTTCTGCCAAATGCCTTTTTAAAGTTTGAACTTCAAGAAATTAACAAAGTTACCCTGATCATCCACCCCTTCAACTACGGTAACAGTGAATCCCAATACATGCTCTATAACTTGGCAAATGTGCTGCATATCAGTGGGTCAGACTGGATCTCATCAGAGGAACTACCTGCTTTTAAGTCCTTTGGATCTGGTGCTGCTACACTTGAGTAAACAAAACCTGCTTCAGGTGCTGACAGTGAAATGTTTTGAGAAAGTCCTGCAGATAATATTATCATCAGCTGTGACTTAAAATCACCTGATGGTTCTTATTGTTACAAAGGACCCTTGCAAATAAATGCAAGTTGTTGTTGTACAGTTTACCTTTGCCAAGTGGTGTATAGGTCAAGCTGGACAGAGGACTTCCTTTGTAAGACTCCATTTGTGCAGGTGCTGTTCCCCCAATCAAAACTACTGTTACCACCCCTCCCCTTCCTTAAAATACACCCTCAACCCCTCCATCCTCCCCAACCACAGTTATATTTCAAACCTTCCTTCCTTCCCTAAGGTTCTCAAATGTGTTTTCATCACTCAGCTCCATGCTCACTTCTCCCACTATTTCCTCTTCAAACCGTTTCAGTCTGATTTTCATCCACCGCACAGCACTGAGACTAGCCTAGTTAATGCCAGCTTTGATACATACATAGATACATAGAAGATAGGAGCAGGAGTAGGCCATCCGGCCCTTCGAGCCTGCTCCGCCATTTAATGAGATCATGGCTGATCCTCCAATTCAGTATCCCGTCCCCGCCTTCTCTCCGTAACCCTTAACCCCTTTTGCCTGTAGAAATATATCTAATTCCCTCTTAAATATATTTAATGAGCTGGCGTACACTGCCCTCTGTGGCAATGAGTTCCACAGGTTCACCACCCTCTGAGTGAAGAAATTCCCCCTCATTTCTGTCCTAAATGGTTTAGCCCTTATCCTTAAATTATGTCCTCTAGTTCTGTTCTCACCCGCCAAGGGAAACATTCCTTCTGCATCTAGTCTGTCTAGACCTGTCAGAATTTTATACACTTCTATGAGGTCCCCTCTCAATCTTCTAAACTCCAGTGTGTACATCCCTAAACTACATAGTCTCGCCTCATAGGTCAATCCCGCCATTCCTGGTATCAGCCTGGTGAATCGCCGCTGCACCCCCTCCATGGCAAGAACATCTTTCCTCAGATGAGGCGACCAAAACTGTACACAGTACTCGAGGTGTGGTCTCACCAGTGCCCTGTACAGCTGCAGCAAGGTATCCCTGTTCCTGTATTCCAACCCTTTTGCTATGAAGGCCAGCATACTGTTTGCCTTCTTGACCGCCTGTTGCACCTGCATGCTCACCTTCAGTGACTGGTGTACAAGAACACCCAGGTCTCTCTGTACTTCCCCCTCTCCCAATTTATTGCCATTTAAATAATAATTTGCCCTCCCGTTCCTGCACCCAAGGTGGATAACTTCGCACTTGTCCACATTATAGTGCATCTGCCATTTATCCGCCCAATCACCCAGTCTGTCCAAATCGCTCTGGAGCTTCCTGGTCTCCTCTTCTGAGCCCACCCCCCCTCCTAGTTTAGTGTCGTCTGCAAATTTGGAAATGCTGCATCCGACTCCCTGATCCAGGTCATTAATGTAAATTGTGAACAGCTGGGGACCCAGGACAGATCCCTGCGGTACCCCACTTGTTACTGCCTGCCATTCAGAAAATGAGCCGTTTATTCCAACTCTCTGTTTTCTATCTGACAGCCAGTTCTCTATCCACGTCAATACTTTCCCCTTTATCCCATGAGCTTCAATTTTCCATGCTAATCTTTTATGTGGGACCTTGTCGAAGGCCTTTTGGAAGTCCAGGTACACCACATCTACTGGCTCTCCCCCATCTATTTTACCAGTTACTCCCTCAAAAAATTCCAATAGATTAGTCAAGCACGATTTACCCTTTGTAAATCCATGTTGACTCTGTCCTATCCTGTCCCCATTTGCTAAGTGCTCCGCTATTTCATCCTTAATGATGGACTCCAGCATTTTGCCCACAACTGATGTAAGGCTTACAGGTCTGTAATTACCTGCTTTTTCCCTACCCCCCTTTTTGAATAGTGGGGTAACGTTAGCTACCCTCCAATCCATGGGCACTGTTCCCGAGTCTAATGAATTCTGAAAAATCATACTTAGTGCATCCGCTATCTCTAGGGCCACCTCCTTCAGTACCCTAGGATGCATGTTATCAGGCCCTGGGGATTTGTCCGCCTTCAATCCCTTTAGCTTCCTTAACACCATATCCTTAGAGATATTGATTTGCGTCAGTTCCTCCTTTGCCAATGTCCCTATTTTTCCCAATATCCCAGGGAGGTTTTTTGTGTCTTCCTTCGTAAAGACTGACCCAAAGTATGCATTTAGTTGGTCTGCCATTTCCTTTGTGACTGCAACTGGAGTGCATTTTCCCTCCTTGTTCCACTCGATCTATCCGTGCTTTTCAGCATAGTCTACTGCTCCGTTAGCTCTCCTCTATGGTCCATCTCCGTGGCACCTTCACATAGTTCCACTGCTACTTGTCCTAAATCAGCTAGCACATCTCCTGTAATTGCTTCTCCTTGCCTTGCCTATATGATCACTTCAGGTGGCTCCCAAGGTTCCAACCTTATTCTTCTTATATTTCTGTACTACATGCTACCCCTCAGTGACACCCAGATCTACCTCTGCCAACCTTAACTCCCTAACTACTATCCTGCTTCCTGTCTGATGGGAAAATATGAAAAAATAAACTCCAACCCTGATTCCGTCCCCCTCTGTGGCTGCGTGCTCAGGCTAAACAGGGCACAACCTTGGTGTTCTGTTTGACCCTGATCTAGGCTTCAATGCCCATTATCTGCCCATCACTAAGACTGCCTATTTTCCACTCTGTAAGAGAATTTACCTCCGCCCTTACCTTACCACCATTGCCAATGAAACCCTGATCCAAACATTCGTCACCTCCAGGTTCAACTTCTCCAATGCTCTCCTTGCCAGCGTCCACCCTACATAAATTCCAACTCATCCAAAGATCTGGCACATGCATCCTATTCTGTATTAAGACTACTTCATCTAACCTTTTCTTCAGAGGCCTCCACTACACCAACTCATTGATTCAGAACTCTTGCCCTTGATAACAAATCACTCTCTGGCCTTGCCTCACTCTACTGATCTAGTCCAACATCCCAGCTCACATCCTCTATTCTTAAGACCCTGGCTTATTGTGTGTTCCTTCCTCCCTCCACTCTACCATCAGTGACAAAACCATCAACCATTGCGGCCTTACACTGTAAAAATCTATTCCTAAACTCCTCTTCCTCATCTAAATGCTGCCCTTTGGCAACATCATCCGCAGACATGGGGGGAATTTTAACGCTAAAAACAGGTGGGTTGGGGTCGGGTGGGAGGTTAAAGTGTTAAAAATCTGAAAACGACTTCAAACCACCTCCCACCTGCCCACTTCCAGTGTTAACGGGGGCGGGACAGGGCAGGCGGCCAACCCGCTCCCAGGAGGTGGGTTGGAACTTTAAATATTATAATGAGGTTGCGTGCCTCATTTTGAAGCACCATTTTAAATTTAACTCTGGGCGGCTGGGTTTCCCAGGCCTCGGGGAACCCGGCAGCTAAAGGAAGGCAAGGACTGCCGGATCCAGGGGGTAAGTGCCTTTCCACCTACCTGCTGGATCCAGCATTCCTGCCTCGCCAACCCCTCGTGATCGGACACACCCCTTGACCCTTCCGATCTCCCCCTGACCTCCCCCACGAGGCCTCCGACCTCACCCTCAAGACTTCCGATCTCACTCCTGAGGCCTCCAATCTTCCCCCACGAGGCCTCCGATCTCCTATCAGCCCTCCAGCCTTCCGTCCCCCCTTTCAGCTCCCGATTCCCCCTCCGGCCTACCAATCCTCAGCCCCCAGCCCCCAAAACCCCCTCCGGCCTATGATCATCAGTTCCCGGCCCCCGACACCTACTCCAGCCTACGATCCTTGGCCCCTGACACCGCCCCCCCCTGCCCGCTGCCCCCACCCCACCCCACCCGCCGGCCTTCCGACCTCCGGCCCCCTCTGATCCCCGGTTTTCCTACCCTCCCCCCCCCCCCCAATCTCCAGCCCCCTCCGATGCCCGGCCTTCCTACCACCCTGCACCGATCTCCGATCCCTCCCTCCCTCCTCTCAGCTACCCGCCCGTCAGCCAGCCAGCCTCTCAATTTGGCTGGCTGCGGGCGGAAAACAGTGAAACAAAATGTTAATCAGTCCCTGCCGTTAAATTCAGCAGGGCCTGAGGGAAAACCATTCTGTTGTTTTTCCTGACCGCATTCCAGCCCCCGCTCCCTATCCGCCTCTAAGTTAAAATCCTTCCCATGGGGTTAGCTTCCACATGTATGCTGATGACACACAGTTCTACCTTTCCTCCACCTCTCTCAACCCCTCCACTGCTTCTGTGTTGTCAGACTATTCGTTCAACATACAGTCATGGAGGAGCTGCAGTTTCCTCCAGATAAGCATTGGGAAGACCAAAGCCATTGTGATCACTTTTGCCACCCATCACAAACTACGTACTATTGTCATTAATTCCATCCGTTCTCTCTTGCCACTGACTCAAGCTGAACCAAACTGCTCGGGTCCTATTTAATCCCAAATTGAGCTACTAACCCTATATCCTCTCTATCACAAAGACCGCCTATTTTCACCTCTGTAACATCACCCACCTCCGTCTCTAGCTCAGCCCATCTGCTGCTGAAACCTTCGTCCATCCCTTTGTCATCTCCAGACTTGACTATTCCAATGCTCACCTGGCTGGTCTCCCATTCCCCGCCCTCCATAAACTTGAGCTCATCCAAAACTTTGTTGCTCATATCCCACCCCCCACCAAATCATGCTCACCCATTACCTCTGTCCTCACTCACAACATCTCGAATTTAAAATTCTCATCCTCATGTTTAAACCCTTCATGTACCCGCCCCCTGCCTATCTCTGTAATCTTCTCCAGCTCTACAGCCTCCCCTAGACTTTCTGTTCCTCCAACTCTGGCCTCCTGTGTATCCCCCACTCCCTTCGCTCCATCATTAGTTAGGGTGACCGTATTTTCTAAACCTAATCCGGGGACACACAGGGTGGGAGCACAGCAAAGTAGCCAGGATGGAAAATGTAGGTTGTGCAGCGTAGTGAGTCAAACATTTTTAGCAGCCTATATTTTAACAGTTGCACAGATACACTACAAATGCAAAACAAATGTGCATATAATTACCGTGGATGTGACGTCACACTATTGAAGTGCATTGAGACACCATTTATAAATAATACAATAACACTGTTCAGGAACGAACAGTCTAATCTTGCGTATGTTCTACGTCATACTCCGTTCAGTCAGCGTCGTAGCTATGGCAACTGCAATAGTGCTGTACCATCTATACTCGTCCCTGAATACCCTAACTTTTAATTTCTCAATTTTAAATCTGTTCCAAACAGACTGAGATTTTCCATATAAGGTGTGAAACACCCTCTGCCTCAGAAGGTTTCAGAAACCTCTTCCCAGTGGGAGAATTTAGAGCGTATTCATTAAAAAAAACACGATCTGATTCCGTGCTTTGCACCATGCTGATCTCTGAGGTAACGTAAATCCACTCACCCACCAACTCTCACCACGCCCTCGGCTTCTCCTCCGATTTCTTTCCCCTGCTCATGTTAAAGGATCCGCCCTCCCGCCAGTCACTATTGGCTGAAACAGCTGCCTCCTTATAGGATGAAACTTAACCCACGTGTCCCATCTACGCTGCCAGCAGCAGCCAATCCCAGGAGGGCATCGCCCTGACAAACGAATGCCGCATGCTGATTGCACGAGAAGATCTGAGGCGTGACGAAGGTTGACGTTTCAGCGGACCATTGAATATGGCTCTATTCAGGGATGAGTTTCCTGAATCGAGGACTCTTCTGGGGACATTGTTTGCCCGGGGACACAGTACCTCATCCAGGGACTGTTCCCAGAAAACGGGGACGTATGGTCAGCCTATCATTAGTGTCAGTGCTTTCAGTTGCCTATAGCCCAAACTCTGGAATTCCCTCTAAAAATGCCTCCATTTCTTTACCTTCCTCTCCTCCTTTAAGACCCTACTTCAAACCCATTCCTTTAGCAAAGGTTTTGGTATTGCATTTTTTTTTTAATTATGCCTCGGAGAAGCACCTTGGAACATTTTTCTAAGTTAAAGGATACATATAAATGCAAGTTATTGTTGTAAACTTCTCTGCCTGTACATCTCTCTTTAGCTTCAAAAACTCCCTCAAAATCTACTTCTTGGATCATACCTTCAGTCACTTCCTTTAACTCTAATCCTAACTTCACCATTGTATCTGTTTGGGAAGTACCCTTTTGCAACAATAAAGATGACATATAAGTTCAAATTGTTGTTGCACTGCACTTGTATAATTCCGCCATTCGTAAGCCAGAAGGTGCAAGATCATCATGCTAGATCCATCTGCATTCTTGCCCTTGCTTCATCTTGGTAATCACCTAGAATATTGGTATGTGAAGCCCACAAGCTTACTGTAGGCTTTCTGTGACCAAGTGGCACTCTTTTTGAACTGGTCTTGCAGTGAATTTTTCAAAAATATTCACTTGTTGATTGTTCTGGATTGGGCTTCACCGTTTCCAACATTCATTGGTCTGTTCCACTGAAAACTTTTCATTGCATTTAGTTTGGCACTGCTTAACAGGTTTTCCTATTCAGCTGATGGGACAGGTAGCTTGTAATTGAGCAACTTACAAAGTACACACATTCACTCAGATAGAATTGTTGGAGAAAAGGACTAATGTGATTCGCAGGTCAATTTCAGCTTTAACAAAGCTAAAGCTATCAGGTGAAGGGACTGTATCCATCACATCTGGATAAAATCATACGTTCAGTTGTCATATAGGACCACTCCCTACTTATGTGCACAGAACTACTGAACTAAACTACTGCATTGCTATGTTAAGCAAGAATTAAGCCTTAAAAGACTTGTGAATGAAAGGAAATGCAACGTAAGTAAATCAATGCAGGCTAAGTGATTCAAGCCTGTGAATAAATAATTAATTTGTTCACATGGAGGAATCTCCTTGGTAAAGTAGACATATGATCACAATCCAGCAAATAATGCAATATCTATTCAGCTGGGGTATCTCTCTGACATGTTTCTTCCTGCTACTCCTGTATCTGTACATTTTGATTATTTTCTGTCACTACCAAGTGCGTTTTCAAAGCTTGAACATCAAGAAATTGCTAACGAAGCTACCCTGAAAATCCCTGGCCTCAAGCACAGTAATAGTGAATCATGATACGTCTTCTTTGACTCAGCAGAAATTAGATGTTTAGTATGTGCAATGTTGATTTGTCATTGGGTTGGAAGGCATTTGCACTTGAGAGACACTACAAAGGTTACTGTATTGTACCAAAGTACTCTGGTTCTCATTCTTTGAAAAATCATCTCCTCTCATATCGCACTCAGGTAGACTTGCATCCGAAGGTGCACCTCTGCATCTTTGTATTTTTTTAAATCTTATATAAAATTCTGTTCTGATTAATTCTGATTGGGGCCAAAGCCAAAACTGGGTCAAAGTACAAAGTCATCCCAACTTTTAATAACTCACTGGATCAAGGCAAATCCATGCTTTGCCCAGTAGAGCTAAACTAAATTTGGAATTTAAAAAATGTCAGTAGTTTTTCACCTATAAGCCCACTATTTGTGCCAAAAGCTAGCAAAAATCTGTTCAGCAATCCCATGACTTCCTGAAGTGAAGCAGTATAAGAAGGTTTAGTATACTTCTAATAATTCTTCCTCCTTCCCCGATCAAAAAATCACATATACAAAAAGAACAGATTTAACCTGCATTAATATTGGTGCAAGGAGTGAGCCTTGGCTCAGTGGTAGCATTCCTGCCTCTGAGTCAGAAGGTTATGGGTTTGAGCCCCTCTCCAGAAATCCCCAGCTACAGAAGAGCAGTGATGCGGCCTCGGAGTACTGGGTTGACATCCAGTGGGGTACCTGCCTCTGATGGGAGTGGAGAGGTGACCCCCGCACCCCATTGCATCTAACCGGTTCACCTTGGTCAGGTTAACAAACTGGCCATATATAATGAGTTCTTTGTTACCAAAACAATCCACAGCATGACCTGCTGGATGTAAAAGCAGTGGAAGAAATGGGTTGCCTGATGTGCCGCTAGGCATAGCAGAAAAGAAAAATGTTGATGCAACGTTCTTTTTCCTCCCAATTTTCTCCTTTCCTCTCATAAAGGTGCGATGACAAGCTAGGATACAGTTCCATAGGCGCTGGCAGAACTCTGGTACTTTGTCCACATGATGTTTATTTATGTTTAAACTTAGACAAGGTAGTGCTGACAAGCTATTCAACCATGGAAGACATCACAGATGAACCTGATCTGTCCCCACCCAACATCCACACACACACACTTTGCAGCAGATGAAACTGGATACCATCCAGCAGCAGGCTGATCTTTCCCCTTCCTCGCCCACAAACATTGAGGCTGAATACAATGTTCCAGCTGCAATCAGTTAACTCAGTACAGAGCAAATATTGAATTTGAGACCTTCAGTTCATACTGTCTAGTGCTAGTTAGGTTGTACATTTACCCCGGACTATTAGACAAACTTTTCATTGCAAATTTTCAAAAATAGTAAAAGAAAACCAAAAATGTGACACTGACAAATATCTAAAATTAATTTTGAAGATTGATAAAGGCTGAAACAATATTTGTACCCATATGCAGCCACTTACCTAAATGCACATGCCCCTTTTAAGTTGGGCTTGCTGGCTAGAAATTCCACATCCCCCATTAGGATTGTTTCCTGCATGAGGCCAAAGCTGCACAGGCAGCCATGAATAATTATTTAACCGGATGGGGGCAGTCAGTTAACTGTGCTGCTGGCTAGCTCCAGCAATATAGCAAAAGGCCTAAATACTGCCAATAATGGAAAATATTGCCTTAGGGATAAATAATAAATGCCTTTTCCACCTACTTTTGTAAATGACACTTTTTAATTAACTCAGGGTATATGGTCAGCATGGACACCAAACCGAAACTTTTAAGAGTAGAAATTGTGATTGATGGCGTTCATATTCACATGCTTAGTGCATTTGTACTACACTCCTATCTACACTATTTTATGCAGGCATTTAATGGTTTAAAATAAATGAGGTAATGCTTACATAAAAATAGCACAGACAGGAATGCAGTATGAATGTGGTAAATGTTTCTACATAGTCTTTGATGATCAGACTTTTTACTCTTTAATTTTGTTTTGTTTCATTTAATTTAAAACCCTGTCCGCATTCAGTTACATGAGGTTAGTTCTTAACATGCCATTCTTTGGGACTGACATTCCTATTTTTTGAAATGAATGAGAAAAATGTCTGCTATTTGACAAAATTAATGAAGCATTAACAAGATCACAAGAATGCACGCTTCAAATACTATAATTCTTTAGGAAGCAATTTCATTAGCAGTAACAAAAGAATAGTAGTCAATCACAATGCACAAGCAATTATGATCCTTTAACACTTCAGAAGCAGCTAACGAGCTATTCAGCTGGTATAAATGTCAGAAAGTTCATTCACCCAGCTGTGGATTGTGCAATTGCAAAGAAAAATCATTGAATAGCCATCCTGATGGCTCAGAAACACCTCCCCTTTTTAAATTATCAAGATTAAAACTATACTTCAGGCAATCTGACCCATCAGTCACTCCTCACAAAGGTTGGAGTTGCTATTTAAATTAGCCTGTCTGAATATACAACCATGTTATTGTCAAAAAAATCAGTTCCAAACCTTTGGTTGTTAATAACCAATTAAACATACATTTTTTTAAATCTGCTCATCTGGGTCCCTCCAGGGTCAAGGGTTTAGGTCTCCAAAACACTATACAAAAATACAAAATTAACCCTATAATGTCAGGCAGCATCTTGGAGAGAGAAACAGAGTTAACGGGGGTGATTTTGCCAATGGGGGCGCGTTGGAGGCAGGACTGCTGCTTGTCGGGTTTTAGTCCCGCCTCCATCGACTTGTGGCCAACCCATGCTATTTTCCCTTGATTGACCTTGTTAAGCCCGCCAAGCGGGCTTAGCAGGCCAAATAAGGGAAAGCCAGTGACAGAGAATGTAAGTGTATGACGTTTCATCTGTCAAAAATTTTTGACAGATGAATTGTCATCGCCTCCTGGGAAGATGGCACGGAGGCGGGTTGGGGGCGGGATGGGTACCCACCCCCAGATTCTGCCATTTTCCCGGCAGTCCCACCTCCAAACCTGCCTCCCCAGGGCTGGCAAAATCGCCCCCAACGTTTAAGGTCGATGACCTGAAACGTTCTCTCTCCACAGCCTCCGGATCCCCAACGATTGAAGCCTGCAGGAAGAAACAAAGGTAAGTAAACTTTTTCTAAGACTTTTTACTCACCTCACATACTTACCTCTCCACACTTGCACCCATCACTCACCTCCACAGCGCACTTTTGGACCCCTCTCACTCCCGCAGACCCACTGCTCACCTCGCTGACCCTGGCGGGGTTTCCCGACGTCGGGAAGCCCACACCTCTGTTGAAAAAATGGGGATAATCCTCTTAACTACCTGTTAACTACCTGTTAAGTGGCTGTAATCCCCTTCCCGCCTCCAGGAGACGGGACCCGGCGCAGGTCGGGTACTCACCTCCTAGGAAGATGGCACGGAGGCGGGTTGGGGGCGGGATGGATACCCGCCCCCAGATTCTGCCATTTTCCCAGCAGTCCCGCCTCCAAACCCGCCTCCCCGGGGCTGGCAAAATCGCCCTCAACGTTTAAGGTCGATGACCTGAAACATTCTCCACAGATGCTGCCTGACCGGCTGAGTATTTCCAGCATTTTTTGTTTTTATTTCAGATTTCCAGCATCCGCAATATTTTGCTTTTGTAACCCTATAATGTGTTGGCTTCAATTTTCCGACAACATCCAAGCCAGCACAGAGAAGTTCATGGCACCCAAAGGGGCTACATGACAGAAGAAGACATTAGACACATGGCACAACTTGATCAAATTAATTTAGTGTTACTATGTCTTGCATTTATGATTCTTGCGTTGTGCAGCAAATAAATCATTAGTTGTTTAAACAAAGCAGATATAATATGCAACAAAAGTAACAAGTACGGCAAATAGCAGTTCCATGATTGCAAATATATCCAAAAGAAATCAATAGTTTCTAATTACTTTGCTGACTGAAAGAATTGGGCAATGAGACCCTGATTCACTTGTCTGCCTGCCTGCAATGGTTAGCCTGTGCTGGTTCTAACTGAGGTGTATGCAGCAGGGTGCATGAAGATATGAACTTCAATTACCGCCTTAAGAAAGCAGGACATAGCAAAAAAAGTTGAATCCTGAGATGCCCTCTGTGAATGCCTGAAAAGCTCTAGTAGCATAAACATTGAGGGTAGTTAGAAAGAAAGACTTGCATTTATATAGTGCCTTTCACGACCACCGGACATCCCAAAGTGCTTTACAGCCAATGAAGCACTTTTTGAAGTGTAGTCACTGTTGTAATGTAAGAAACGCGGCAGCCAATTTGCATACAGCAAGCTCCCACAAACAGCAGTGTGATGATGACCAGATAATCTATTTTTGTTATGTTGGTAGAGGGATAAATATTGGCCAGGACACCGGGGATAACTCCCCTGCTCTTCTTCAAAATAGTGACATGGGATCTTTTACATCCACATGAGAGAGCAGACAGGGCCTCAGTTTAACGTCTCATCTAAAAGACAGCACCTCCGATGGTGCAGCATTCCCTCAGCACTGTATTGGAGGGGAGTGTCAGCCTAGATTTTTGTGTTTAAGTCTCTGGAGGGAGACTTGAACCCACAACCTTCTGACTCAGAGGTGAGGAGTGCTACCCACTGAGCCATGGCTGACACAAAATTATGGCCTTAATAGCCACTGGTAGTGCATGGCAGATGGCTGACTGCCCCTCCAGATCTTTGTGGACCAGAAATCTCATTTTTGTCATAACCTCCTGCTGAGCAACATCCTCCACTATACCCAGATATTTGAGTCTATTGCGATCGACCCATTACCTGAAATTGTAGCTACTGTGATTCATGTGTCTCCAATGCCCTCTTGAATCCTGAGTCTCCTGCTCCTCTTCCGTTACAATTTGCCCCAAAATAATGCTACATCTATGCTCTGGTCAAAATTTGAGATTATTTACTGCTTTCCTAATACTCACAAGTCTTTGCAGTCATAATCCACATTTATACCAGCTCTAAACATCTGTAAGATACTTACCATTCAATGTGCCTCTATAGCTGTGAAATTATGCAATATTCGTTACCTTTAACAAATTCAATTGACCTTCTTTCCAAGTTTTTACAAGTACAAGTGTTTAAGGATAGGCAGGCTCAGACAATTAACCTGTTGCCGCTTTCTACCAATATTCAACCACTCTAGCTTTTTTGTACAGCTTCACAAATAAATATTCACTCTCAAGATCTTTGGGGCCATGAGATATTTATAGTTTTTCAGAGCTCTATAACCTGATGTAAAGTAATTGGTGCTTAATACCCCAATTACTGCTTTTATAATCCAGAAGAGCACGTGTTTGGGTTTGTCAACATCTCATTGCAACTTCAAAAGAATTTGCTTTCATTTTTTTCCCAAACAGAGAATCCAAATGCTATTTGTTAAGAGCAGTAAAGTGCACTGCAGAGATAATTAACTAGAAATAATTATAGTGCAGTTGGAAAATTACAGCTTCACCCCAGCAAAAAAGAGCAGCATTTCATTTGTGCCTTCTTCCACTACCATCATGATTGATCCATTTTAGACAAAATTGTTTGAAAGTGAAACAAAATGCTGGATAGTGCCTTAATAACATAAGCTGCATTTACAATATGATTGCAAACTCATATTTATGGGAAGCAGAATATTCACATTCCACAGAATATCAGCCTGATGTGAACATGCTGATATTTTCAGAGGGGAGAGTGAACAGCACATGGGTTGTGACTTCGTACCCACTGATGCACGGACTGAAGGAGTGAGTCAATACAGCATTACACTTTAGATGATCTCTACAGACCTGTACTGCAAACATAGTTAAAATGTTTCTTTCCATATAAACAATCTAAAATTATTTGTTGTCTATTGATGCATTTTATTAAATGTTGTGCACCAAATGTGATGGGATACTATAACAGCTTTGCCTAGAAATTATTTTTTGGCAATATTAGCGAACGAACGCTTAACATGTTTGTGTGACGTTCCTTTGTCTGCCTTTTTAAATTCGAGGTCTCTGCCGATTGAAAATAAACAGGTTATTTTCTGTATTGAAGTATTGAATAGAAAAGTACCATGTAAATGCACTGTGTTCATCTGCTAATACTGCCAGGATAAAATCCTATTTTAACTTTCTGTGCAGTCTCTTAAATGAAAGTCTGTTATAAAAACAGGAAACTACAGTCACTTAAATTAAATTGTTATTGCTATCTTTCATGCTTACTACTTTAGGCAATAAAATTGACATGAAATTGATTATGAAGCTTAAGCCTTGATTGTAACCCAGAGCAGAATGGGGTGGGCACGGGGGGAAGGGGCAAGCTGGAAGCCCCCATGTTGTCGCCAGTGCGAGGTCCAGGCGATGTTAATATGATTGACGGGCTGCCCATCCAATGGCATTGGCATAAGGGCAGGCCGCCCATTTACACAATGCAATTTCCAGCGGGCCACCTGATGCCTATTCAAAGCGGACCCTGCAGAAGAATACACCTCGGAGGAGGGCAATCCACCTGAGGATGCACCGTCACGGCTTCCAATCCTCCCAAGCACCAGCACAGACATTGGCACTCCCTGTGGGAAACATGGTGAGCTCGAGGGGTCCGCACTTAATACTTTTAGGATCCCCTCTTGAGTCATCCAAAGCCATGATACTGCACTTAGAGGCACTCCCTACCATATCCCAATGGCTACCACATTGTTCAAGATGGTGAGTAGAGCATACCAGTTGAGTCCCTAGTTGAGTCTGCCAACAACGCAGCATCATCTGCTTAAAGGGTTGCCAGAGTTCTTTCAGAAATGTCTGGAACAATTATTTTGAAACTGTCCCTTATGATGCATTGCAACACATCATCAACAAAGCTATTAAAGGGAATGACAGGGGACAACTTTGCCTTATTCCTTGTTCAAGAGAGATAAGCTCAGTGAGTTTCGCATATGAAAGTCTCATTACACGGATCTTGGCGCTGGAGTATATATACAAAATAAAAGTTCAAGATTCAGCCATGCATTCCCATGTCTTCTAACTTCTTCTTGAAGTATTAAGCTGAAATCCTGTTGAAAATGGATGGAAACAATGTAAATGGGTTTCCCCTAGAATTACAACATTCCACAATCTCCTATAAAGCTGAAACCTGCCCTGCACATTCCTTGCAAGAGCAAAATCCTTTCCAATTATTCCACAGATCTCCAAAGAATCCAATATGTGTGACACAATGGGGGAATTTTTTGGGGGGTCAAGGGGCATGTTTAGTGGTGGGTCGGCTGGGAATTTTTTTTTGACAGCGGGTAGAGAACCAGCTGTCAACTCACTCCATGCTAGTCTCCCAGATGTCGGGTCTGTCAGCGCAGAACAGACCTGACACCAAGTGGCGGGGGAGGCAATTTAGATCATTAGCTGGATTGTTAAGAGGCAATTAAATAGTATTTTAAGCTTCCCTTTAGGTTTTTAGGGGGAAAAATTCAGTTGGTTTGCGCCTCCCGTTAGCGCCTTAAGAGGGCGCTAATGGGGCGCAAAGCAACTAGCGCCCGGGCGCAGTGATGTTTGCGCCCTCGTGAAATTGACCAAACATTTTGCGGCGGCGCTAAACACTGCCGCTACGATCTTCTGCGCCCGCAGATCGTGACGTCAGTCAAGTGTACAACGCCCCGGTAGTGCCCCAATCGGATATTGAGTGGCGCCCCCTGCCTTACCGCCTGCCGCTAGCAACAACAGGTTGAGAGAATCGTTTTGCAGTCGGGAAGGGACTGGGGAAGTGCTATTTAAAGGTAACTGCTTCCTGCCTTTTTTTGTCGGCGACATTTTTGCATCACGCATTCTGAATGAGAGAAAGAGACTTCTGGAGATATTCAACGCTGTGTTGAGGAGTTTTGGGTACTGAGCAGCACTTTGCAGGTTCATTTTGATTTGATCTTCCTTGCATCGATTTAGAAGAGACTATGGGGACTTTCCCTGGGTCTCTCCATTGTTCTTTCCAGCAGATTTGATGTACAGGTCTCTCCAGGCCGAGATTCAAGGCTGCAATGAGCAGGGTGTGGATGGTGAGCAAGATCGAGTCTCCCCTTTAAGAATTGGCCGGCGCCAGTGTGTCTGTGTTCCATTGCTAACTGACATCACATGAGCTTCGCCAGCGCTCTGAGGTAGCGCCTCGCTCCTCGGCGTTAGCGCCTTAAGAGAGGTGTGTAGCGCCTGATTTAGTGCTTCAATCACCTCCAGGGGCGATAGAAGCCAAGTTTGCAGTCGGAGGCGATAATTAGCGCCAGGCGCTAAACTTTGCACCCGGCCGATAATTGCGCCCCAAATGGGGTGATACCGAATTTTTCCCCCTTAGAGTTCGCCAACGGCTTCCCCGCTGCTCGGGGATCACGTCAGGTAAGGAGAGCGGGTGTTGTGTCAATATGTGATGATTTCTAAACTTGACAGCTGCAAATGGTCTATAAAAGCTCCCAGTCCATAGGTGTTCACTTTCCAAGGTTAGAAGCTGTTACTTACTGCATTTGGAAGACAGATTGAGCTTTATGCAGCTTGCAAGTCTTTGGAGCAAACTTTATCCAGTGTTACCTCATTGGAACAACCTCTCTCACCATTGACAGATCGCTTCTGTCATCCCAACTTTACCTGCCATCTATTCCATCAGCCTCGGTGCCCTTGAAAATATCTCACCTTGGTCCTCAGAATCCCACCACGATCAGCCCCAACATCAGCATCACTGGGCACACCAGCAGCACCAACAACAACACCAACCTTCTCCGCAATCAGCTGGTGCTGCACAGGACACAGGGCATCAGCACCCGACCACATTGCTGCCCAGGATGCCAGGGATGGCCTCACCATAGCCACATTTTCTTCACTTGACGCTGTACACCCTGGCTGCCACATGATGCATCAGGTTGGCACCACCCTACACCAACACCATAAAGCATCCCTGCAATGCCCAAGCCATTCCTTTCACACTCATCACCATTGCGGGGGGTACCGTTATGTCTCACCATTCACTGCAACTCACTAAACCACTTCCAAAGGTGCACACAAATCTGTCCAAGAACGTGAAGTGTTGAAAATAAAGATTTCAATGTTTAACAGCACATTAACAGAAACTTCACATGAACATTGGCTAAAACACACAAGTGCCTATCCTTGTGTGTTGTTAGTTGATATGATTGGACTAGGATGAGGGTGAGTGTGAGGGGTGGCTAGTGAGATGGGGAAGTGATAATGTAGATAGAGAGGAATGGGTGGTGGTGCAAGGTAAGTTGGTGTGAGTAAGGATGTGCAGGAGTAGGGTAGAGAAGGCAGAGTGAAGGGGATGTGATGGGTGGCACAGCAGGATGAGTTTGAGTGTGGCTTTGCAGTAACGTTTCGTGATTTACTGAGATAATTGAAAGGTTTGCGCCACTGCAGCCTGGTCCACTTGACAACATCCCTGCTTGTGCCCTCCTGTGTAATGTGCAACCAGGCTGTGTTGATCTCTTGGGGAGGTCTCTTCCGCCCATGGGAAGAGAAGAGAACCTCCCTACGTACTGTGATTCCCTCCATAAGCATATGGAGGGAGTCATAGGAGAGCCTGGGTGCAGCCGTGCACCTCTGTGCAGTGCTTATCAGTGTTTGCAGCACCTCAATGCTGCAGAACACTGACAGCAGAACTGTCAAAATCAATTTGTGCATGGTCCCTTTAAGGAAACCGGCTGATGACGCGTCATCAATTGACGTCATCAGACCCGCTTCCTTCAATTGGCCGGCAAACGCACTGGGCGGGCTTAACAAGCCCAATCAGTGTAAAATTCTTTTCACAGAGCAAGCTGGAGCCAGCAACAGGGTTGCACCCCACCACCGACCCCAGCCGCCCTGGACCTGCCGCGGTAGGCGAAATCATGGCCAACATTCCCAAAGAACCATATTAAGAGCCATTTATACTGACTAGATTCCTTAGTAGTTTTGAGCGGTACTGCCATTGCATATTCAGTCATTTTCATTTTTTCACCACTTTCTTCTGCTTCTCTGTTCCTTTATCCTTCAGGTTTTCTTTCATTTATTTCTCAACGTTTTCTTTTATTTTAGTTTCCCCTGTTTATTTCCTTTCTTTCCCTTTCATCTTTAATATTCTTCAGGGTTTTTTCTTTTTCTTCATCTGCTTTCTTCTTTCCAGGTGACTTGAACCTGGAGTTTGTGTTAACTTGTGCTTTGTTATACCTTGAAGTTTATTGCTACCAATGCTAGTCGCATTTTTAATGATGATGATAATACTGAAGGCAGACATGTAGTTCTATTTAATTGCTGCAGCTTAAGAAAAAACAGTTATTTTAAAGAAAATGTTCAGCAACAAAAGCAAGCTCTTTATCTGGTGCTTTTATTAAGGAGAAGTATGTTTCAGGGCAGTAGGACACAAACATTAATAATATTTACACACAGTTCTTAGCATATTAAATATATCAGGAACTGCGCAATAAGTTATTAATTATTAGTGCAAAGGAACATTGATATAATAGGACTCCCAATAACACAATCCCACTTATGATTTCCGATGGTCATGATTGGTTCTTATTGTACTTGGTGACTGTGCTTGAGCTGTATCTGGCAAGTCTCCTCCGGCTTAGCCTTTTCTCTTCAATGTGCTGGTGAGGCTATTATTTAACGTACAGCAATCTGCTGATCAACACTCACTTGGAAGCAGTTTAAACAGCTGAGCAATATGTCACGGACTAAAGGCTGAGATTTGCCAACTACATTACAAGTACAATTGGTAAGTCCAATCTAAAAAGTCATGAACAACAGAAGCCATAAACATAAAGGTTATAAATGGGATTATGTTATTAGGAGGTGTGTTATACCAAGGTTTCACGACGTTAGTATTTGATAGCTTATCGCGGATTTCTTGAAATACTTAATGCTGTACGTCTGAGGGGAAACTTTATGAATTGTTGTCTCCCGCTCTCTTGCTACTGTATTTTCTAGCGTTAAAGAATGAAGATTATATCCTGGTGCAGTGCCCTAAATATAGTCTAAAAATTGCTGCACGAGTACTATGCAATGGTCAACGGGACGCCACTTATGTTTTTTGAGCATTAATAAGCACACTCAATAATTCAGCATTTCACTATTGTCTGGAGTAGCAATAGATTGTGCTATATCACCTACACAGCAGACTGTTCAATGGAATGGCAAGGTCAATAATGAGAGCCAGCACCTGTTAACAATACTAAACAGCTATTTAATCCCCTGCAATAATAGGGAGGAGAGCAGGACAACTGCTTATATTCTAATTTTTTTGTGCCAGCAACTGGAAGCATTCCTATAGGGAGTGAGGGAAAGGCAAGAAACAATTATATGACAGAAATGACCACCCTATCAGAAGTGCCTGATGCAGCAGATATGGAAGAAAACTGCAGTGCTGTCTCCTGAACCTAGCAGAACTGGAAGGCTAAAAGAAAGGGGAAAATGTTCTGGTCATCATCCCTGGTGCTGCTGGAGCAGCATTAGTGTTGGGAAGAAAATCAGGCAGAGTTCAATCTCACAAGAATCTCACTCATTCTGTGCCACATGCAAATTTCTGATTAGGCCTTAATTTGAGCTTTAGGAGCTTTCACTGAAAACTGGCAAGAACTTCGTTTCAATATGTTAATATATTGTAATAACATGCTTCTGACCGTACACACAATGTCCTATCATTTTACCAGGTGCTGTGAGTTCACCCAAATAAAACATGCCCTGGGAACAGGCACATCCTGGGCTGATAGAAAATCAGCATTTTTCCAAAAGAATATGTAAAAATGTATCTATTTTTACAACTTCATCTTATTTCCGAGATATTGTATGTCAGCTTTTTCTTTAGTACCTCCTTACCCAGAGTTTTGGCAGTTGCAGTTTTAGTTGCTATGGTTCTAATTTTTAAAATGAGCATTCTAGTTGGGAATTCCTCTCTGTCTATGCTATTTGGAGAATGAAGAGGAGGTTGAAATAAAGAATGTGAAACAAGGCCAAATGCATCAAAGGGAGACTGCCCTTACCCATCTTTACATATGAAGCTCTACCTACAGACCAAGACACATCTCCCTTGGAATATTAAAGGTATATTATCTTTGCAGATTGTGCTTCACTGAAAAGGCCATGACAGAGTTGTGACATCTCGAATTTGGCCTCCAGCCAACCTCTAGCACAGGAACAACAGTGGCAATCAAGTCCTATAACTGTAGCAACTAAAACTGCAACTGCCAGAAGTCTGCATAAAAAGGCACTAAAAATCCGACCTACAATAACTCTGAAAATAAGATCCAGCAGAATTGTAAAAATGTCTCATTCCAAGCTGCTACTGTGAACATCAGTAATGTAAGTGAATCTACAGTCCGCAGATGCATCAAGAAGGTGACTGATGCATTGTTCACCAGGGCAAATGATTTTAATCCCTTTCCCCGTGTGCATCCAACAGCAGAATGAAAGGGTCTCCTCCAACAAAGCAAAGGTTTTGTACCATCACCCGAATAAAACAGGCCTGCAAAACCAATGCTCCTCCGTATAGAATCAGAACATCTTACAGAGCAGAAGGAGTCCATTCAGGCCATCGTGCCTGTGCTGGCTCTTTGAAAGAGCTATCCAATTAGTCTCATTCCTCATCTCTTTTCCCATAGCCCTACAAATGTTTCCTTTTCAAGTATATATCCAATGCCCTTTTGAAATGTACTATTGAATCTGCTTGCACCACCCTTTCAGGCAGTGCATTCCCAATCATAACAATTTGTTCCTAAAAAAAATTCTCTTCATCTCCCTATTGGTTCTTTTGCCAATTAACTTAAATCTGTGTCCTCTGGTTAGCGACCCACCTGCCAGTGGAAACAGTTTCTCCCTATCTACCCTATCAAAACCCTTCATAATGTTGAACACCTCTATTAAATCTCCCTGTAACCTTCTCTGCTCTAAAGAAAACAATCCCAGCTTCGCTAATCTCTTCACATAACTGAGAATCCTCATCCCTGGTACCATTCTAGTAAATCTCCTCTGCACCCTCTTCAAGGCCTTCACATCCTTCCTGGAATATGGTAAAATTCCTACAGGGCAGATAGATTTGTCTTTTTGGGTAACACCAGGTGGGTGCTCTCCTTCTCACTTCCCTGGCATCCAAAATTGCATCCGACTTGTCCTCTTTCTTTTCTTCCAAATAGGCCACAGTAGAATGGGATCCGAAAAGACACTCTATTGTGCTAATGAGCATAGTACCCTCTAACCTCTTCTCAGGTGAACCCCAAAGTTTGGATACATGGTGCTTCCCTAGTGCAACAACAAATTTGATAGATATCAAAAAGCCTATAATCCATAAATATTCCACATGTTCTCCAACTCGCAACCTCTCACTTTAACAGTAACATGCTTTTAAAACACAGTTTTCCATGCCCGGTGCCCAATTTATATGGACAAAACAGGAAAGCTGGTTAAAGGTGACAGTTGTATCAATTGGCCCCTATTGTAATATCTTTTTCATTACAACGCCTCTTTGAGTCACAAGAAGGTGAGCTTCCAATGACCGCAAACAGAAGACCAGCATAACAGACCTCCACCAATTTTTCTTCTACTTTTTACTCCCAAATAGGATGAACAGCAGAGAAAATTGGCCCTATTATTCTTTTGTTTTTGCCATTATACATTTTTTCTGCTCTGTTTTTTACCAATTGATGATTGATCAGGAACAATACAATTATCAATTAGTAGTGAAGTTGTAGAAAGAAAATTCTAAGATTACAATATGTACCAGCCACCCTCCAGAAGGTTACGATTATCAAACTGTATCTTTAATTGCAAGGTAACAGTATAGAGATTCCTGAGAAAAAAAGGCAACATCTAAATGTAGATTTTTTTATACAGACAGCTTGATGTCAACTTTTTCCTTTTAGTCACTTGCCAATATTGAAGACAACTCTAGCTTGACATGTTTTGGATTAAAATGTTTATTGAAAGTTGATTCGTTGCTTTATGCAACAGCTTAACGAATCAGTTTCTCCCAAATAAACAGAAGTACAAGTGATCCACCAATTTTATGGATATAAAATGATCCAAAGAAAACTCTAAGGGGGAAAAATTCAGCTGCTTGCGCCTCCCGTTAGCGCCTTAAGAGGGCACTAATGGGGCGTAAAGCAGCTAACGCCCGGGCGCAGCGCCGCCCACGCCTCCCGAAAAATTTAGTGGGAGGTTAGCGGCGGCGGCAGCCGGTAGCGCCCTGTGGCGCTGCGCCGCCGGCGATGACATCATCGCCGTGCGCAGCACCCCGCTCGCGCCCCGGCCGTGATCTTCAGTCGCGCCCCCTGATTTACCGCCAGACGCTATGTCCGACGGGTTCAGGGAGGCGTACGTGCGGCCGGGGCGGCGATATTTAAAGGGGAGGTGGCAGGCGGCCATTTTTGTTGCTGGCTGCCTGCCAGCACCTGCCCCCGTTGCTGTCCCCGGCCCCCGTGAAGCCCCCCCACCGTGAAGTGCCGGCTGCGCTCCAAGAGCCCGGCACTTCTCTTGAGTGCCGGGCTCTTTTGCCGGCACTCCCGATCCCTGGGGGCCCAGCTGGGCCCCGGTTCGCGCTGCGCAGGGTCCCTCCCCTTTAAGAAGGGGAGGAAGGCCTGCAATACCGCGGCACGTAGCGCCAGGATATTCACTCGCAGCGCCCCAAGAGGGATGCGGGGTGCTTCCAGTGGCGCCCCGCTTCCCTCTTGGGGCGCAACCACTGAAGTTCCGGCGCGGGGCCGCTAATTTTTTCGGGGCGCTAAAAGTCGCGCCCCGGCGAGGTTAGCGCCCCAAATGGGGCGCGACCTAATTTCTACCCCTAAGATTACAATACATTAATAATGTAAAATCCATCTGTCCGTTGTGTAGGGCAGGTCCTAACTTAAGTATCACACATGAGATTCTTGAACCATGTACTAGGGAAGAGTAGCTGAGATGGTTTCCCGTTGCTGTCCTCAAGGTAATCTTCAGAGTACCTTCTCCTAGGTGGCTGCAACCAAGGCTAAAGAGCCCCACCTACCCTTTATGATGCAGGGGGCCACCCACACTCATTAGACGGGAGTACACTGCTGGATGTCAATCCAGTATTTAAAGACTATGGAATAGAAATTTGTCTTGGGCGCTAGTGCTAAACGGGCGGTATGACCCCCTGTTATATGCCCGGCTTGATATTCAGCTCTATTGAAGTCAATATCGGGTGGGGAGCATAATAGATGGCCGATTTGATACTGCCGTTTCGTGCTACCACCCAATGCAAATTTCTACCCCCATATTCTGGTCTCTACTCGCGGGGGCTTGAACCCTTCACCTTCTGACTCAGAGGCGAGAATGCTACTAAGCCAAAGGCTCACTCCATAATGTAAAATCCTGTCTTAAAATAGATGATATAGGACAGTGGAGCCAATAATGTCATTGGAGGTGCTGTTTTGCTGTATCTCTTGGTAACTACTGATACTGTACTATTTTGGTGTTGATGGGGAAAGACAGTTTTTAAAGCTGCACTCTTGGCTGTGCCTGTTTGTACAGCTGAGGCTATTAGTGAATTCATTTGCGTGCAGCCATGCATATTCTTATGGGCACACCTCTCTATTTGCAAGTTTTAGAGGAGGATGTGAAAAAGAAGAGGAAGCAATACGGGTACATTTCATTTTGGATGCTCCCTTTAGGCCCACCCTTATGTCACCAGTCTAATTAATTGCTTGAGATGTGGGATTGTTATTACATTGAGGTTTTTTTATGATTGTGTTACTGTTCCCACTAAGAAATTTGCATTCAATAAAATTGCACATTTCAAAGCAGCACATTTCTGCCACATTGTTGGAAGAGTATATGTAATGGAGAAAATGAGGCATTTAACCACTATTTAGAGAAAAGAGAAACAATATCACCCATTTTCAACCAGATATTCAGACAGTTTCTTTTTAAAGGAGTTAATTGGCGCAGAACCAATTGCTTTTGCTGGCAGTCTGTTCCTCATATTCAGCATTTTGAAGAATAAGATGGTGCCTGTTCAGTCTGCAAGTTTCAGAATCATTCACGGATGGATCCTGGGTATGGTGTTAACACATATGTGATGACAAGGTTAGCCCCATAGATCGATTTCACCCTTTCTATTACAGAACAAAAATCTAGAAAGGTGCTTATAGCTCTATATGTGCATTATCAGCTAAATTATAAAATTGTCTTCCTATTTACTCTCTTGATTCAGGAATAATATGGAAACCAATATATAACCTACTCAGTAAATCAATTCAGCTATTAGCTAGCTAATGATATTATACATGCCAATTGTCTGATCCCCATAAAGGATTTAGCAAGTGACTGGATTGAACTAGTGGCACTGAAGTTGAGTGCTGCCATCATCCTCAACCATGGTAGTATTAATAATTAATAATACAGTAACCCTCTAAATTCAACTTTATTTCTGCACATAGGTCAAAAAGAGTCTACCTGGGCATGGACAATTAAGCTTACCCAGCACATCTCTTCTGAGCTGATGTAGGCATTGTATGTACGGTCTGTCCATCCATTTCTGCTCCAGGCACAACAATACTGTTCTGAGGCCATCTAGATATGTGTACTGTTTGCTGGAACAGATGATTTTCATCCCACCCCCACTCCCTATCCAGTCATTTTGATCTAGCTAAAAAGGAGTAAAACATGTTTAGTATTAGCACACTCTATCATGAATATGTTCAGAAGCAAAGATTGCTTGTAAAGGAAAAAAAAACTCACACCAGGGCAGAAAGGGGAATAGAAATTTTAGCACAAACACATGTTTCAACCAATAAATGCAGAAAATAAAGATTTGTGTTGGGGCAAACTGCTTTCTTTTCATAATACAGGCAAAAATTCTATTTCAGAAACCACAAAAATAGGCACCTAATGGAAACATTCAGTATTAACGTCATGTTTTACTAAGTTTTAAAGCTTTAACTTTCACAATTTAAAAATGCGCATGAAACTCTGTTCGGCAGCAAAATACCTGATAACCTTTCAATACATTTTTGTAAAGAGGGAGTTCTTTCTCATTCATGTTTACAAATCTAGTAAGGTATATGTAATCAATGTTAATGTATTGTCAATTGTTTCATTGCATATTGCTTTGTTTGGAAACCTGAGAAAGTATCTTGCAAGGCATATTACCAGATGCAAATACTCTTTAAAATGTTTCACAGTCTACCAACCAGGATTTTCAAACTTGCAATGACATTAGCATTTTACTGTTGAAATTCAATAGCAGATATGACGCACATCCTCCACAAGCAATGGTATTGATGCTTTATTTATGGAATTATTCTTTTCCGCTTGGCAAGAGGTGCTGAAGTTATCTTAATGCATCTGGGCTACTTTGGGAAGTTCTTCGGGCAACAAGCATTGATGCACCAGATAAAAGAAAAACAAAAGTTCATTTGAAAATCATAACCCAGGATTTTATTGCCAGCTGCCAAACATTAGAAAGAGTTCAGCAACCACCTGCATTAATATTACATTTCAAGCAGAAATTTGAAAACTGAAGACATTGCTTTAGGCTATCAAATTTAAATATTGGGGGGCGGGGGGAGAAACTCCATTAATGCTATTCTTGACGACTAAGACTATTTAAACCAGTTTAGACAGTTTTAAGGAATTGCACATTTATCCAATCCCCATTAAATACTACTCCAACAGAATATGATACATTTCCATACATTTCCTTTCAAGGCTTTAATGATGTAATTATACATCTCATAGTTAACTGCACAACATAAAGGCGATAGGGAGGTAACAGAAGAAGCCGACCATCACATTATTAGGCACTAAGGCCTCAAGTCTGTTCGGTATGCACTGCTCTTTATAATAAAGTCGTCAAGCCCTGAGCCACTGAGAGCCTACATATTTGTTGTGTGAGAGGTCCCTGAAAATTATGCTAATATCCCGATGGTGCCCACAATATATTCTCAGTGCCTGAGCAGATCTGCAGTCACATCAGCACCCATGAAGTCAGCCATATTGGGTTCTCTTTTTTAAAGGGAGTGTTCTTTATTCTTGTAACTTGCAAGTTACATAAGAAATAGGAGCAGGAGTAGGCCAATTGGCCCCTCGAGCCTGCTCCGCCATTCAATAAGATCATGGCTGATCTGATCCTAACCGCCAATCTACTATCACAGAACCATCTCCTGAACCTAACAGAATTGGACACACAAAATAGGAGCAGGATCAGGCTACACGGCCCCTGGGCCCGCTGCGCTACCCACAGGGCCATGACCGATCCGAACCTAGACTCATGTCCAAATTCCTGCCTGCTCCCCGTAACCCTTAACTCCCTTTACTTCTAGGAAACTGTCTATTTCTGTTTTAAATTTATGTAATGATGTAGCTTCTACAGCTTTTTGGGGCAGCATATTCCATGGACCTACCACCCTCTGAGTGAAGTAGTTCCTTCTCATCTTTGAAAGAGCAGCCCCTTATTCTAAGACTATGCCCCCTAGTTCTAGTTTCACCCATCATCGGGAACATCCTCCCCGCATCCACCCGATCCAACCCCTTCACAATCTTATATGTTTCAATAAGATCGCCTCTCATTCTTCTGAACTCCAATGAGTAGAGTCCCAATCTACCCAACCTCTCCTCATATGTCCATCCCCTCATCCCCGGGATTAACCGAGTGAACCTTCTTTGTACTGACTCGAGAGCAAGTATGTCTTTTCTTAAGTATGGACACCAAAACTGTATGCAGCATTCCAGGTGCGGTCTCACCAATACCCTGTACAACTGAAGCAATACCTCCCTATTTTTATATTCTATCCCCCTAGCAATGAAAGCCAACATTCCATTGGCCTTCTTAATCACTTGCTGCACCTGCATACTAACCTTTTGAGTTTCGTGCACCAGGACCCCCAGATCCCTTTGTACTTCAGTACTTTCCAGTTTCTTGCCATTAAGATAATAACTTGCTCTACTATTTTTCCTGCCAAAGTGCATAACCTCACACTTTCCAGTATTGTATTCCATCTGCCAAATCTCTGCCCACTTACTTAGCCTGTCTATGTCCCCTTGCAGATTTTTTATGTCCTCCTCACTCACTACTTTCCCTCCCATCTTAGTATCATCTGCAAACTTTGATATGTTACACTCGGTCCCCTCCTCCAAATCGTTAATATAGATTGTAAAGAGTTGGGTACCCAGCACTGACCCCTGCGGAACACCACTAGTTACTGATTGCCAGTCTGAGAATGAACCATTTATCCCAACTCTCTGCCTTCTGTTAGATAGCCAATCTTCTATCCATGCCAGAATATTACCCCCAATCCTGTGATTTTTTATCTTAAGCAATAATCTTTTGTGTGGCACCTTGTCAAATGCCTTTTGGAAGTCTAAATACACCACATCCACTGGTTCCCCTTTATCCACCCTGTATGTTACTTCCTCAAAGAACTCCAGCAAAGTTATTTTCTCAATTCAATATTGAAGCTCTACACATCTTCCTAAAGAACCACCTCTCCCGTCTGAGGTGATTTGCCAGGGTAACTGCAATTGCACAGAGCTTTCACCGCACCTATGGGTGTCTAACTCTATCTGCAGATTCTGAAGGGAGAAGAGGACCATCAATGGAGGCATGCAAGGCAGGTGCGTTTACACCTTAGGTGCTCAAGAATGTGACACCCTTTTGATGCCAAGGCATTTGCACCTCCATATGTGGAAGGATATCTGCACGAATAATATAATTTAACAGAAAGACTGTGACAAAACTGGGCACTCTCTTGCAGCTAGATCTTGAAGCCACTTCAAGGACAGGGATTGTCAGTAGCTGTCTAGGTCAGTGCTGCCTTGAATTTTATGTTGCTGGGTCATTCCAAGGAGATATGTGACAATATCACAATCCGCAGCACACAGCTGCATCATGCAGGTGACACATGCATATAATCTGATCCTGAGATTTCATTACTTTCACCTTGGATGACTGGTAGACGACCAAGCCTGTCCACAAGAATTCTGACTTATGACCTCTTTGAAAAACCTAAGGGACTAGAGCTGAACAACAATACAATGAGACACAGACAGCTACCAGGATCTTGTTGCATCAGGTCATTGGGATGCTGAAATAAAGGTTCCAATGCCTTAGCTGAACAAATGGAGTCTGTGCAGGCAGACCAAGACAGCCCAAATTATTCAAAGCTGTGGTGCCTTATACAATTTCACTCTGCAAAGGATGGGTCATGGAAAAGGAAAGAACGAGTCTCAACTTGCGGCTGAAGAAGACCTCGACCAGAAAACAGAAGAGGGGGAAGAAATTGGAACTCGTTGCTCCTGTTTTACGAGTGTAAAACGGGCGCAGCTAGGACCAATTTCGGGTTCCAACATCCTGCGCCCCAAGGCCACCTGAAAGACATCTGACCCAATATTGGGGCGGGCCATTGTTCAGGCATCCAGGGTGGCCACCTAAAACAGGCATCAGGCCCCTTGCATAAGCTAATGAGGGGGTTTAGAGCACCTCAGGGAAATTGGTCTACCTCGGGCCTGCTCCGCTCAGGATTTTCAGGCATGGATACAGTTGAGCAATCGGCCGCCACCAAAAAGTAAGAGTTGTTTTTAAGTTTATTGTGGAGCCAGGAGGAGCAAGAGTGCTCCACAGCACTCCTGAGGGCCACTGCCAGCCTGCAATTGACATCCCCTCCCATTTTCTTCCCCCCCCCCCCCCGCCCCCCACCCCTTCCATCCCCCCACTCAGTACTTATATTTGGGCCACTACCAGTTAGGGAAGCAACACAACATTTATCTTTATAAATGGGCGAGTTGCCTGTGGAGACACGACAGGCGCTGGCAGTTTGCCCAAATAATGTTAATGAGGCACGAGACCCAATTTCAGACCGATCTCAGGCCTCCTGGTTGTGGTGTTTGGCCCATTTCAGACGCAAAAACAGGTCTATGGAAATTTTCACCTCGAGATGTCTGCGAAACCAGGACTTTTAAGATATGAAGCAATAACCAACACCGATAATTAATGCCTGTACCATCCAATGCACAACGGTCACCTGCATATATGCCCAATACTCTGGCAAAAAGCAGCGCCTTGTCATTGCAATCAGTCTTACTTCAAGACCTATTTCTCCCAAACTATCTTATTTCACTCCATCTCAGGTGAAATTTTGATACTTTTTAGAGTACCAGTAAAACCACATTTTATTTCCCTAACAATGTGTACTGTAGGTGTGTTGAGTGAGTTTTCTCCCAGCATTTCCTCTTTGTGACAGTGCATGGTGTATGCCTTTGTAAGAAAGCTGGGTTTTGGTATCCTGACAAATGTATACCTTGGAACCATACGAATCCTTAATACCCTCTTTTTTACTCTTCACCAAATGAGGTTTTATCTCCCTGCATAGGTCTAAAGATGTGATGCCTGACTCGGCTCACCAAACTAACTTACATTTAACCCATTTTGGATCATAATTAATTTACCAGCCCTTGATTAGGTTACCCTCAAGCTGAGTGAGATTATTAACTCTTTTTTGCCCAATCACCAAGGAATAAGCCTGACCACAAGTCATTCACTAAACTCTATTTATTGGTTACAAATCACAATTTAAAGTTGGGTACGTGAACACTTAATAGACAGGCATAAATGCAATAAAAGTTATCCAGCAGTGTCGCAAACCATTAATGGACAGAGTTACTTAGCAAAACAAGCAGCAAAGGTTACACAGGCAATTCAGTGTATCACTGTAAGTCAGCACTAATGAACCCTGAGCATTAACTGTAGCAGCTACCAAAATCTGAGATTATAAATTGGTGAGATAAATTACTTTATGAGTAATTCAGTAGATAGCTGACAAGTTAACTTTGATGCGGAGATGCCGGTGTTGGACTGGGGTGGACAAAAATGAGAAGTCGCACAACACCAGGTTATAGTCCAACAGTTTTATTTAAAATTACGAGCTTTCGGAGTGCTGCTCCTTCTTCATGTACAGGTACAGTGAGCTGTACCTGTACATGAAGAAGGAGCAGCGCTCCGAAAGCTCGTAATTTTAAATAAAACTGTTGGACTATAACCTGGTGTTGTGCGACTTCTCATTTAAGTTAACTTTGAACAGCCAGTCAATCAAATAGCTCAAGACTACAGGTAATTAACAATATTCAGAGCTTACACGGCCCCATCCTCATGAGCACTGTGGTTGAGTTACTCTCTTTCCTTCCCTGGGATGCAGGCCTTAGCTTCTAGAGTGTTGAGTCAACGAACCCCCTCACGATGGGGTTATCTGTTTCACGTGGATCTTCGGTTCTGACTGAATCCATTTTACGCCCAAGCAATGAGATCTGGGCTGGCTTCACTCTCACCTTTCTCTGATCTCGTACTGATAAAATTAAGTGACACTGTCCTCTACCCACAACTGGCTGGTACAGCTTAACAAGCTAACTCGGTATTTTACTCCTTGTCCTAATACACTGTACCTGTAAAGTCACCTTTCTCCATCTGCTAGGTAAAGGCTCTTACAGAACAAAGAGAACCTAAGTGAACTAACAGAGAGGCTGCTAATTCTACAAAGAATTAGACAGCTTGCTCTCTCTAGAAAAAGATTACTACAGACTGACTACTACTGGCGACCGATTGTCTAACACTGATCAACCTGAGGGGTGCAGAATCCTCTATTTTTATATCTTCATTGTAAAGGGAGGTCTCCCTACATTCACTTAACCAATCAGGATGACACTGGTGCCATAAAGTCTTGTTCCCCTCTTCTGCCAATCAAACCTGATATATGTGGAGTCCTGTGGCTGTTGTTGAGTCACTGGAGCAAGCCTTTTCCCCCAGCAACACAGACATTGGGCTGGATTTTCCAAGCCCTGAGGAGGCGGGCATGGAGGCGGGACAGCCCGTAAAATCGGAGAAAGTGGAGGCGGATGGCAAACCCGCCCCCATCCTGCCTCCGTGCCCACTTGCCAGGAGGCGGGAAGATGTGCAGCTTCGGGTCCCGTCTCCTGGAGGCGGGAAAGGCTTTTAATCCTTTTAACTGCCTGTTAACAGGTAGTTAACAGGCAGAAAAAAGGATTAGTGCCATTTTACCTTCACAGGTGAAGTTTTCCGACCTTGGAGAACCCTGCCGGGTTGGAGGAGACGTGGAGGAGATCTGCGGTGGTTGGAGGCACCTGGAAGTAAGGTGTAGAGGTGAGTGATGGATGCAAGTGTGGAGTGGTAAGTATGCAAGGTGAGTGAAAAGTTTAAAAAAGTGTTCACTTACCTTTTTTTCCTTCTATAGCCTTTAGCCACGTTGGATCGGGAGAGCGGACATCCACCTTGTCAATTTCAGGTAATGGCTGATGGACCCTCCGATCCATCAGACATCTGAAATTTACTTATTTTCAATGTTTGTTGAGTCCTCACCACAAAGACTCATCAAACTAAAGAGAATGTCAGTGTTTGACAGCTTCACAGAGCTGTTAAACGCTGTAATTTCTTCTTTCAAGAAGTCTTGACAGATAGCACGTCTGACGTTGACGTGATCTGTCAGTGACATCTTCCCTAATTGGCCTGCTGAGCCCGCAGGGCGGGCTTAACAAGCTCAATCAGGGGAAAATCCCTCTGAATGGTCAGGCGAGGATGGAGGCGGGACAGTGACACGACAAGCAGCAGTCCCGCATCCAACTCGCCTCCATTCACAAAATCCAGCCCGTTATGTCGACGATTTTTATGACCCCTTACTGACCTTGCAATTCTCAAGAGTTTTTTTCACACAAATGGGGAGAGGTGACATCGGTATCTTCCATTAGGTGTCACCTAAGCGGTTCGAGTTTGGGTAATGGTTGTAAGGAAGGCCTTTAGTAGAAACACAATCCTTTTTTGGGGTCATTACTTAGTACCTTTTATGGCTTTAATTGCTTTATGACCTTTAGTTTAGATGACTCTATACTCAAATTATCTGGGAAACTCCATGGACAAAATCCTGGGTGCTGGTTAGCTAAAAGCCTTTTCCCAGCATTCAGTTCAACAGCTGAATTCCATTTTGTGTGGTCAGCTTTCAAGCTAAATCTCCATTTTAAGTCATTTATCCCACAAGCCTCGAAGGCACCCTTCAGGCAACTTATGGGGTACTGTTCCAACTGTTCTTCTTCCTAAACATGTGCTCCTTCTAAGTATTTCACCAGTGGGAGGAAGATGTCAGTTGGATGGCCGTTGGGTGTCAGTTTCTGGTTCTAGGAATGGAGATCGTTAAGTACATCCTTGTGCTGAGTTAATGCATAACCCTGCAATGACTGGTATTGATGTGGTGGCTGCGTGGGCCTATATGCTGCCTGATACATTTGAGAGGGGAATACAGATGTGGTGCCTCCCTGAGAGAGACCTATAACATCTGTGCCAGCTCCTGCCATTCCACTACTGCTGCATATTTCCTCACCATGGCCAGGGATTTATGTGGAAGCAGGTTACTGGGCAGCAATGAGACTGAAGACCTGCATGACGTCTGTCTCAAACTGATTCCTTTACATGATTGAACCAATCTCAGGGGCAGATGGGGTGTAATAGACCATGAAATAGGGCAGATATCAGTTCCGCTTGATTGCTGCCCAGTTTGCACCTTGCTCGATTTCCTGTCCATGTCTTTGACAGCAGTGGAGGCTGCTGTCTGAAACAGGCAGAAGCTTCATCAATATATTTTAATGCAATCAAAATTACATCACTAGATGATTGTCGACACAATTATGCATCCTTCATGCTTTCATTACACTAGCTCCTGTCCCTACCCTCGAACTACTCGTGGTATCTGAAGTCAGGCTCTTCTTTTAAATGGCAAACATTTAAGGGACCCAGCTACTGACTATTTAAAACTGCTTATTTTTTGGTTACAGCAAGAGATTTGCTGATTATTGGAGATATTCAGTGGTCCAAAATTCATGGGGAATCTGCTCCGCCAGCCCAAGTGTAGCAGAGTGGAAGCACCATCCACCCTACCCCAAGCTGGAGACCCAGTTCCAAATTCTGGGGACAGAATCATCTGCATGACTGGGGCGGGCACATTGGCCTTTTAAAAAAATTCTTGGGAGGTTGACGTCACTGGCAAGGTCGGTATTTATTGCCCATCTCTAATTATAACTGAGTGGTTTGCTCGGCAGCTTCAGAGGGCAGTTAAGAGTCAATCACATTGGTGTGGGGAATGGAGTCACATATAGGCCAGATCAGGTGAAGATGGCAGATTTCCTTCCCGAAAGGATGTTCATGAACCAGTTGGCTTTTGAGAACAATCCAACAGCTTCATGATCACTTTTATGAGGACCAGCTTTTTATTCAAATTCTCAAAATACCATGGTGGGATTTGAGCTCACGTTCTCTGGATTACAGGCCCCTGGATTATTGGTCTCGTAACACAAGCACTATGCTGTCGTGCACTCCTGTGATGGCACAGCAGCAGCATCTGTCCCAAACTGCCAGGGGAATCTCAGTGCAGCGCTGTCCTGTTCCAACGGCAGCGAGGAGGCCCTGACGACGCATATCTTCTCTCCCCTCCTGCTCCTAGTGGAGCAAGTGGGCATCATTGGGCAAGATATTGATCCACTCGGGTATCAGTTACCTTTCCCGAGTAAAGGATGGGGCCTTTTTGCTTCAACAGAACTAATGCAAGCCTTTAGCTGGCCCATGTTATATTTAGGCTTATGGAGCGCATAAAGGGTGGAATTCCTGGGATAGCGTAGGAATTTCCCCAACATGTTGCCTTAACATAAGAGATGTGGCAGGCGATCCACCCTTGTTACCCCCCCCCCACCACCCTTCGCAAAATGCCAGGATGGAAAACACAGGGCGGAGTCCCAGCAGAACAACGTTCTATCTGATTTTCTGGCACCCTATCCATCTTTCCCTCGATCAGAATTTTGGGGTCTCTGAGCGTGAAGAGGATTTGCATGAGGGTTTTAACAGGGCTTATTGATGCCTACCCTTTGCTCTGTGTGATTCCTCTGGCACCCTTGGAGGAAGAGGAGGAGGAAGGAAATGAAACAGGGGTGTTGCTGAAGGACCAGGACATGAGAGGACTGTTCACACACAGCCTCCTCTCCCAACCAAGAATACAGGCTAAAGAAAACATTCCTACAGTTGACTGAAAAACAGTGCATGAGGAGGCTACACTTTGCCAGAGAGACAGTAACAGACTTGTATCATCTGCTTCCAAGATGACCTGAGGTTTCCAGGATCAGCACAGCACTGCCTATTGCAGTAAAGGTCATTGCAGACCTGAAAGTTATTGCTTTTGGCTCCTTCCAGGCTGTCACAGGGGATATCAATAACATCAGCTAATCTGCAGTCCGTTCAAATATTAAGCAGGTGCTGACACCTTAGGCTAGATTTTAACTTTCATCGCCATGCGGTATATTGGACATTGTGGATCAGATCTCTGGGGTGTGCGGAGACTGCAAGATTCCCCAAAGTGCAGGGTTGCACACATATAGCCCTGTGTGCTCCTACCTACAATACTGTAGCTATGAATTGCAAAGGATTCCACTCTTTCAATATGCAGCTAGTTTATGACCATCTCCAACAGACCACTGCTTGCGTTCCCAGTAGCTACCATGAAGTCTCTGTTTTCCACCAATCATTCATTCCTTCATTGTTTTATTCTGGACAATGGTTGGCTTCTTGGCCAAGGATACCCACTGCAGGCCTGGCTTATGACACCTGTGCAGTATCCACATACACCTGATCAACACAGATACAATGAGATCCTTGCTTTTACAAGAGCTATCATCGAGTAGACCATTGAAATCGTTAAATAACGATTCTGAAGCCTCGACAGCCAATAGCAGACCAGTGTCATGCATCATTTTAATTTGCTACATGTTTACAATTTTTCTGTGCAGCAAGGACGACACATAGAGCTCCCAGAGGAGGAGAGCCTTCAACCTTATGAGGTGGAAGACATCCACGACACGGCAGAAGCTAAGGTGGATGCTCGGCACCAACATTTGCCAGTCACCAAAGCCATCCAGCAACATCTGATTAATAAGTCCTTCAATTGATGAGGACACCTCCCCCATATTAACAGTCCTGCCAACCATCTTTCCCAGTCCCTGCAAATATGTGCCCTCTGCACCACAAGCAACACATACTGCACAAATGCCAAAGACCATTCATCGCCCTCAGATTTCAAAATTCAAAGCCATTATAGGAACATTCAGTGTACACAGTCCAAATGAATTGCTAAATACTTTACTGCCCTACATAATAGGATTTTTCCCCAGTGTTTGCCTTTGGTGTTTGACTACAGCACTCTAATGCCTACTCTGGCATTTCTATGATGTGCTCTGGAGCATAGGAGGTGGTTGGCTGCTGTGTCTCAATGGAAGGACCCTGTGATGGTGGTGGCTGCCAACCTCTGTGAGCACAGGCCTGAGGGGGCCACGTGTAGGAAATTCTATTACATAAACTAGGCTTGTATTCCCTGGAATTTTCTGAGAGTGGTGGAGGCATTGGTTAAGGGGGCACAAGGGTTCAGAGGTGTTATGGTCCACTCACCTGGATGGTTGCAGCCACAACAGCACTCAAAAAACTTGGCACTATGAGGGACTGAGCAGTGCAGTTGATCATTGTCCGTGTGATTGGGTTCAATATCCATCCACTCCACTGTGGCTGCATTATGTACAATTTACAAGAATGCACTGGAGCAACTCACCATGGTTACTTCAACAGCATAGGAGCATAGGAACAAGAGTAGGCTATTCAGCCCCTCGAGCCTTTTCCGCCATTCAATGAGATCATGGCTGATCTGTATCCTAACTCCTTCCACCCGCATTTGCTCCATATCCCTTTATACCCTTGGCTAGCAAAAATCTATCTCCTGCTTTTTGTGGGAGAGAGTTCCACACTTCTACCACCCTTTGCATGAAGACATGTTTCCTAACTTCTCTCCTGAATGGCCTGGCTCTGATTTTAAGATTATGTCTACTTGTCCTAGACTCCCCCACCAGCGGAAAAAGTTTCTCTATCTATCCTATAAATTCCTTTCAAAATCCTAAAAACCTCAATCAAATCACTCCTTAACCCTCCTTATTCCAGGGAATACAAGCCTAGTTTATGTAATCTCCCCTCATAATCTAACCCTTGGAGCCCTGGTAACATTCTGGTGAATCTGCTCTGCACTCCTTCCAAGGCCAATATATCCTTTCTAAGGTGTGGTGCCCAGAACTGTACACAGTGCTCCAGATGTGGTCTAACCAGGGCTTTGTATAGCTGTACCAAAACTTCCTCCCCTTTATATTCTAGCCAACTAGTTATAAAGGATAATATTCCATTAGCCTATTTGAATTTTTTTTATCCTGACTACTACACGTTAGTGACCTGTGTGCATGGACCCCTAAATCTCTTTGGACCTCCACTGTTCCTAGCTCTTCACCATTTATATAATACTTGGATCTATCCATTTTTTGTCCAAAATGGATGACATCACACTTACCTGTGTTGAAATCCATCTGCCACAGTTTTCCTCACTCATTTAATCTATCAATGTCTCTTTATAATTTTATGCTCCCATCTACACTACGTATTATAGCAACAATCTTTGTGTCATTGTCAAATTTGCATATATGGCTCTCTATTGTGTTATCTAAGTCATTAATAAATATAGTGAATAGTTGAGGCGCGAGAACAGATCCTTGTGGAACATTACTAATCACTTGCTTCCAATTTGCATACATACCCATTACCCCTACTTTCTTCTACCACCTAACCAATCTCCTAACCAGGTCAATAATTTGCCTTCAATTCCAAAAGCTTTAATTTTAGCTAACAGTCTTTTATGTGGAATCTTACCGAATGCCTTCTGGAAGTCCACATAAACTACATCCATAGACATTCCCCTGTCTACTACTTTAGTTACTTCCTCAAAATCTTCAACTAGGTTTGTTAGACATGATCTACCCTTTACAAATCCATGTTGGCTCTCTTTAATCAGCTCAAATTTCTCTAAGGGCTCTGTCCTTAATTATAGATTCCAATAACTTCCCCACAACAGATATTAGACGAATAGCTCTATAATTTCCTGGTTTCTCTCTCACACCTTTCCTTAATAATGGAGTTACATTTCCAATTTTCCAATCTAAAGGGCCAATTCCTGAATCGAGAGCTTTGGAAGATTATGGCTAAAGCATCTACAATATTCTCACCTCCTTCCTTTAAAACCCTGGAGTGGAAACCATCAGGTCCTGGGGATTTGTCAGTCTTTAGTGATGTTATTTTTTCTAATATTGTTTTCTTGCTTACGTTAACTTTAGTGAGTTCCAGTTCTTAATTCATTATTAATTTCCCTGGAATGTCAGGTATATTATTGTCTTCCTCCACTGTGAAGACTGACACAAAGTAATTATTCTACAAGTCTGCCATTTCCTTATTTTCATTTGCAGTATTATCCACATCTGTTTTTTATAGGGCCCACATTACCCGTGACTACCCTTTTTCTTCTAATATAATTGTAAAACCTTTTTGTGTTAATCTTGATATCCCTCTCAAGCATCTCCCTCTCCCGAAACCTTTACCACCAAGAGGAACAAGAGCAGCAATGTCATGGAAACACTAGCACCTCCAAGTTCTTCTCTAAGTCACACAGCATTCTGATTTGGACATATATCGCCATTCTTTCATCATCGCAGGGTGAAAATCGTGGAACTTCCTACCTAACCCCATTGTGGGAACAGCATCACCACAAAGACTACAGCGGTTGAAGAAGAAGGCCCACCACCAACAACTAAGGGCCACTAAGGATGGGCAATAAATGGGCCTTGTAACATTGCCTATATCCCAAGAACAAGTAAACAAAAGTCAGCATTCATTTAATCGTTCTTTGCAATTTTTTTCTAATGTTCAACATTTGTGAGCATTTTAATGATCCATCTCTTCTCTAAGAATGCATCTTTATGAATTTCTGAGTTATCACCCTGTATTTGTTAATTCTACTGTGGTTTTCAAATGTGATGTAGCATAATGCCATGTCATGTTGGTAGTGTTTGGGAACATTAGCAAGGATTAATGAAATTTATATCACCAGTGTGGATCATATATGCTGATGCATGGCAAACAAGTCATCAACAAATGAAGTAAGTAACAGTGAAACAATTAGTTTACTACTAAAACTATAATCAACTCGAGTAATTATGCCCTCCCTCAAGACAAAACTACAAATACACTCTTTCGAAGTAATGTCAACTAAAAAGGAAAAAGAACTGACACACTCCAATAGACATCACAGCTTGCAGGTCCTGATTCTCTGTTGTTGTTATATCACTGATGTTTATTTGCCTTGAGGGCATTGAACACATCTGCTACTTCAACACATTTCCATTCTTATCTTCTAATTCAGTCAGAAAATCAAGTTACTATTCTTCATCATTGATGCCTGCATTTCATCCCACATTCCTGTTTATTTTCCAATAGATAGCTGTAAACGATAAACATAATATCCATTTTTCTTACTTTCATTTCAGGGAATCATTTTGCTAAGACCAATTTGGCGCTTTTCAAATGTCTAGGCTTTACCTTTTCTCCTTCTTAGTTCAGTGCCCTTTATAATCTGTCTTTTTGAGTTATTAGATTACAAAGAAAAATGCTTGCTGATGCAGTCAAGAAACTACCTTATTTATATTATAATGCCACCAGCGATTGTTGTATAGCTGCAACTCCATTTCACCGTGCTATGGTCTGCTATGCAAAATTACTATACAGAGGAAAACAATTATAGCCTATGAATGAATAAATACTAGAAGGCCTAACCCCAGTAAGTGGCTCACGTTATTTTGAAACAGTTACTTCTCATAGGTTGCATTTAGACACAGCAGTAAAAATAACACATTAGCAAATTTTACATTTTGATTGAAAATACATTTTTGACATATAAATTAGCAACAATAACTGATCCTGCAAGTGTATGTCTTTAAATTTGGTTTGATTTGATAACATTCTTCCTATCAAAAGGAGGAAAAATGTAACAATTTCATAGAAAAATAGATTCACCAGTCGGAACAATTTGTATCCATAATTGAGGTTTATCATTTTAATATACAGTTTTCAGAAATACCAGTAATTTTTTAGGACCCAAAAATCTATGGGATGCGATTCTGGCAGTTATATTGGGATCACAACCACTGGTGGCCTCCAGTGCGGACCCCACTGAAGTTTGCAGGATCAGTGGGAGGGCACCTCACCTCCATGAGGTGGACACCCACAAGACTACGAGCACACCTCAGGCTCCCCAACATTGCTGCAAACTTTGGCACTCAGTGGCGTCCTTAGTAACAACTGCAAGGGGCATCAGAACACATCTCATCACTGAAGTCTTCTCCGTGTAACACAGTCTACCGTTGACACTGGAGCCATACCTCTTTCTCCCCCACCTTTAAATGAAGTAACATTCCCTCAATCCAACACCCATCCTAGAACATTGCAATGCATCAGTGTCAGCTGTGGCTCAGTTGGTAGCACTCTCGCCTCTTAATCAGAAGGTTGTAGGTTTCAACTCCCACTCCAGAGACTTGAGCACAAAAATTTAGGCTGACACTCCAGTGCAGTGCTGAGGGAGTGCTGCACTGTCAGAGGTGCTGTCTTTTGGATGAAATTTTAAACCAGGTGGTCATAAAAGATCCCACGGCACTATTTCAAAGAAGAGCAGAGGAGGTATCCCTGGTGTCCTGGCCAATATTTGTCCCTTAATCAACAGCACTAAAACAGATTGTCTGGTCATTATCACATTGCTGTTTGTGGGAGCTTGCTGTACGCAATTGGCTGCCGCATTCCCTACATTACAACACTTCAAAAAAGTACTTCATTGGCTGTAAAGCACTTGGGACGTCCTGAGGTTGTGAAAGGCACGCTATAAATGCAAGTCTTTCTTTTTCTTTTTCTTTTTTTGCCCCTACATGGCCATGCCAATAATCATCACCTGATTGAATAAGTCAGCACCAAATAGTTGCACCCTTTCATATATGACTCTAAACATTATGAATACAAAAGATGATGTCAGTGAACATTCCATTTTATTACAATGAAGGCCAAAATGAACACAAGCCAACCTACTTTTTCCTAACACAATTCTTCACCTGGATGTCTACATGTGTCTTTCTTTCACCTATTCTAGTGCTTGAGGGCCAGTGTCACGAGAGGTGGATGGCTGCTAATGTTCTACAAAAGGCTCACGGGACTATTCTGGCTATCCTTTCATGGCAGCTCCGTTCCCTAGCCACCAACTCCATCCCTCTCATTGGCAACTGTCTGAGGCTGAACCAGACCGTTCCCAACCTTGGTGTCATATTTGACCCTGAGATGAGCTTCCGACCACATATCCGCTCCATCACCAAGGCCACCTACTTCCACCTTCAGAACATCGCTCGACTCCGCCCTGCCTCAGCTCATCTGCTACTGAAACCCTTATCTATGTCTTTGTTACCTCTAGACTTGACTATTCCAACACTCTCCTGGCCGGCCTCCCCATCTTCCACCCTCCATAAACTTGAGGTCATCCAATATTTTGCTGCCTGTGTCCTAACTCGCACCAAGTCCCGTTCACCCATCACCCCTGTGCTCGCTGACCTACATTGGCTCCCGGTCCAGCAACGCCTCATTTTTAAATTCTCATCCTTGTTTTCAAATCCCTCCATGGCCTCGCCTCTCCCTATCTCTGTAACCTCTCCCAGTCCTACCACCCTCCGAGATCACTGCGCTCCTCCAATTCTGGCTTCTTGCGCATCCCCTATTTTAATCGCTCCACCATTGGCGGCCGTGCCTTCCGCTGCCTAGGCACGGCCACTGTGGTGGTAGGTAACTAGAGCACCCCCTTATGTAAATATTGAGCATTTAATACATTTTGACCACTACTCCTTCTTAGTGCAGATGTTGGAAAGGGGCATGTTAAGTTAATTGATGGTAGGATGGAAGGATGGTTGAAGATGGCAATTAAGTTAGAGTTGACGGAAATGTACAGCAAGTTATTTCTAGGTATAATATATGATGTTTCATTCATCTCATCTGGAATTCCCTCCCTGAACCTCTCCGCCTCTCCAGATCTCTTTCCTCCTTTAAGAGGCTCCTTAAAACTCTTGACCAAGCTTTTGGTCATCTGTCCTAATATCTCCTCATGTGGCTCAGTGTCAAATTTTGTTTGGTAACGCTCCTGTGTAGCGCCTTGGATGTTTTACGACGTTAAAGGTGTTATATAAATGCAAGTTGTTGTTGTTGTTGTTATTGTTCCTGGGCAACCTGGTGTTGCCTCCTACGTTCCACAGACATGGTGCTCAGAGGGGAAAAGCCAGAGACCATGTGCTGCTATCTTGAGAGATGCTGCCTCTGGTCCCTTGTTTCGCTACCTATGACGGTAGACATTCTTGAAAAATGGCACAAAAACATTCAGGAAACATATAGTCAAGCTAGCTGACAGTCAACTGACTGAGCTGCTGCCCACCACCCCCACCCCCCCCAACCAACCCCCAACCCCCACCTGCTGCTTCAATCTTCAGCCAGCATTGGCTATTTGAAGGCTACACTCTAATTTCCATCAGTAACCCCAGCAGATTACTCCTGTTTTGCACAGGTTTTACCTCAATCACTACTCCAATTGCTATGCAAATAAGCTGATCCAGGAAATTCTCAGGTAAACATCTCTCCGGATCATTAGTGGGTGCAGCTCTTTTTCCATTGGCATAAAAATAGTGCAACTCACCACATGGAAAGTATGGGCAACAGATATTAGTGATGTTAACTATGGAATTTAAAAATGTTGAGCAAGATTTTGCAAATCCCCAGTTAAATTGCTGAATAAAGCCTTTTGTTCATTGTACTTCCTAAACAAATTGGGCACAACATAGATCTTAAGCCAATGCTGATTTTTATCTTTGTATTTTTTTCAATCTAAATTCACAAAATGCTTGCGATATTAAATTCAACATAGGTCAATAAATGTGTTGCTACATCAGAATTTTGGATTGTTGTAGTTCCTTCTACCCATTAATACCAAACACTCTTGCAAAGTTTGAAAATATCAAAAACAAACATTGCCACCTGGTGGCACATAGTGCTAACACTATTTCCTAAAATATATCTCAGTAAACTATTTTCCCAAAAACACAATTCTATAATGCACCAAAGACATGAATCAATCTTAACCAAACTACTTTAGACATATGGATGGCATTTTGTTAAATTATCATGAATATATCATACATTAGCTATATATTAAAAGACTTCTTATGCATAATTTTAATAACAATTACAAATAATTGTAAAGCCACTGCACAACACCAGCACCAGATAAAGGCACTGTATATTTGTCAAATAAAATTACACTTTTGTGAAATAAAAAGTTACAAATCTCAGCCTATGGAAGTAGCATCCCATTTTTACATTTATAAACAATGTGATTAGTATTGTATTCACCTATCTCACAGCTATGATAACTAAATTTGTCTGTACCACTTAGACCCAAGAGTTTATTGCGAAAGTGTGTTTCCTTAAAGTTCATAATTTGACATTTTCAGAGATGAAATCACACTTAATTTTCAATTAATGGTTTAATCAATCCCCAAAATCCATATTTTCTGACATTCTCAGCAGTCAAATGTTAAGTAGATGCGCTAAATGTAATTTCTAATTAAACATTAAGTCAATTAAGAAAACATGTCTGAAGTTTGCTATTAGTTCAATTTGTCTTAAATGTCAGTGAAAAACATTGAAGCTGCCACTTCTTTTCATTCCACCTCTATCTAATTTTCATAACAGCAATTCCAATCATTTGCACAGATAGACTGAGATTACTAATGGAAGCTCTGTAATTACAGAGTAAAGCAACACTTTTCTTGTAATTTGTTACTGTATTTTGACTTAGTGGTTTATTCTTACCCTAAATAGAGTTTTGAATTTTATAAGCTTTCTTTGGTTAAATCAAAAAGACCCGTGCAAATGAATTTCCAAAAAATTAATAATTTAGACAGCCTTGTTGTCACTATGCTTCCTGATCTTTTTTTAGGTGGAAATATCCAAAGAGAAATTTTCTCGAGGCAAGGGCACTTCTTCTGCATGTTCCCCGCCACCCCCACCCCAACTCAACATTACTTTTGAGACAAGTCTGCCAAGTCCCAGGCTCCCCCAGAAATCCTGCCAGTTGCAAAATTCGCACAGGGCTTGACAGGGTAGATGCAGGGAGGATGTTTCCCCTGGCTGGGGAGTCTAGAACCAGGGGTCACAGTCTCAGAATAAGGGGTCGGCCATTTAGGACTGAGATGAGGAGAAATGTCTTCACTCGGAGGGTGGTGAATCTTTGGAATTCTCTACCCCAAAGGGTTGTGGAGGCTCAGTCATTGAGAATATTCAAGACAGAGAGCGATAGATTTTTGGATATTAAGGGAATCAAGGGATATGGGGATAGTGTATGAAAGTGGAGTTGAGGTAGAAGATCAGCCGTGATCTTATTGAATGGCGGAGCAGGCTTGAGGGGCCAAATGGCCTACTCCTGCTCCTATTTCTTATGTTCTTATGTTCTTACACATCCTGAACAGCGAGCACCTAAATGAAGAACGTGTAGTTGCTGGAAGGCCATGTGTGGGCCCTGGAATGCTGTATTCAAATAGCAATCAATCCAAGAGTGACTGATTTCCAATTGTATATCGGGCCCACCAGCAATGGAGCATGGAGAAGGTACATGGTTCCCTTTAGATTTTCAGTCAAACCAGCCTGTGCCTACCACCACCTCTCCTCAAAGGAGCTGCGAGGTGCCACTCCAAAATCCTACCAAGTTCGCAGGGTGGGAACTCCAGTATCCCCAGTGCTGGTGTAAGTGTCAGTCCCTAATATTTAAATGATCTGTCCTTGGGAAGGAGTCACAGCAATACGCTGGTGGAAGACTTGCCTCATCATACTTCCAGTGGCACAACAGTGCTGCTGAGATTTCTAATGATGCGGAGATGCCGGTGTTGGACTGGGGTGGACAAAAGTGAGAAGTCGCACAACACCAGGTTATAGTCCAACAGCTTTATTTGAAATCACAAGCTTTCGGAGCTGCTGCCCCTTCGTCAGGTGAAGTGAAGGAGTACGAATCAGCAAAGCATATATAGACAGAGAACAATGCATGTGTAGTGTACAATGTCAGACGACTACATTTAATCCTCCTGACTGCCTTTCGTCACACCTCGGCAGAGAAACAATCAGGTCAGCCAGGAAGGCACCACATCAAAGACATAGCAAGATACAACTGAGACAATGAGGTGGGGTCACAGGGGGTCTAATGTGTCAAATGCTGCAGTCTGTATGGAAAACCATAAACTTTAAAATTTTTACTTTTTTTTACTGGAAATCACATCTGTGAACAAGCCAACGACGACTCGAGTCTGGATGACTCTACGTCATGTAGAGTGACATGAACCCCAGATCCCGGTTGAGGCCGTCCTCATGAGTGCAGAACTTGGCTATCAGTTTCTGCTCGATGATTTTGCGTTGTCGTGTGTCTCGAAGGCCACCTTGGAGAACGCTTACCCACAGATCCGAGGCTGAATGTCCTTGACTGCTGAAGTGTTCCCCGACTGGGAGGTAACAATCCTGCCTGGCGATTGTTGCGCGGTGTCCGTTCATACGTTGTCTCAGTGTCTGCATGGTCTCGCCGATGTACCATGCCGCTGGTGCATCCTTTCCTGCAACGTATGAGGTAGACAACGTTGGCCAAGTCACATGAGTATGTACCATGTACCTGGTGGGTAGTGTCCTCACGTGTGATGATGGTATCTGTGTTGATGATCTGGCATGTCTTGCAGAGGTTGCCGTGGCAGGGTTGTGTGGTGTCGTGGTCGCTGTTATCCTGAAAGCTGGGTAATTTGCTGTGAACGATGGTACTTCTGAGGTTAGGCGGCTGTTTGAAGGTGAGTAGTGGAGGCGTGGGGATGGCCTTAGCGAGGTGTTCGTCGTCATCGATGACATGTTGAAGGCTGCGAAGAACATGGCGTAGTTTCTCCGCTCCGGGGAAGTACTGGACGACGTAGGGTACCCTGTTGGTTGTGTCCCGTGTTCGCCTTCTGAGGAGGTCTATGCGATTTTTCGCTGTGGCCCGTCGGAACTGTCGATCGATGAGTCGAGCGTCATATCCCGTTCTTACGAGGGCGTCTTTCAGCGTCCGTAGGTGTCCATCGCGTTCCTCCTCGTTTCTTAGATCATGGGGGTTAAACTGGATAACCCTCGAAAACAGGCGCGGGGATCACAGTATGTGATTAGCTGGCGTCTGTTCATTGCGATGCAGGCAGTACCTTAAATTCGTGCTGCCTGTTGTTTTAAATGATTGCAGCGTGCAACCAGTGCTGCCTGTGCTGTTCATTGGCTGCACGCATCAGCAGAGGGCCCAATATCGCAACTGGCTAGCGCTACTTAAAGGCAGCCTGCACCTCTTGAAGGGGAAGTGCATTATGGCTGTAAGAAGTTGTGAGAGTCCTTTGAAAAGTGAGTCTGTGCTGTGATACTTAGAGGAATGGCTGAACATGCGAGAGAGCTTGCACCAAGGTTTTGTGACAATGCACTGGAGGACTTGGTGCAAGACGTGGAGAGAAGGAGAGACATCCTGTATCCACATTGGGGGCAGTAGCAGCCCTCCAGACAAATACTCAGGAGGCAGTGGGAAGAATTAGCAGCGGAGGTCAATCCCAGGAGTGTGGCTCCAAGTACACGGATGCAGTGCAGGAAGAAGTTTAATGATATGATGCGAGTTATCAAGGTGAGTGAGTTCAATCTTCAAATGGTATTTCCTACCAACTGCACCACGAGCCGCATCCACTGCTCAATTCACTACACCTGCCATCACCCACCTACCAACAATCTCCATCAATCAGTACTCAACCCTTCAATTCATATGCTTTACCTCATCCTCACACGCTTAGCACTGTTGCAAGCCTCGCACCCACAACTCACAGCTCACACACACTGGCAGCTATTCAATCATGACAGCCACATCACCCAAACATATTGCACTTCCCTCTTTCTTGCAGGTAGCAGCAAAGAACTGGAGGAGGACAAGCACGCCTGCATGTTTAATCCCCATGGAGGAGACAGTGCTGGCCATCATGGGAAGAGGCCTCATCTCACGATCTCCTCTGACACACTATCAGCAGATGGCGTAAGCACGCACTTCTTACTTTCTCCTCTCCCCTCACCACAACCCAACCCTTGTTGCTTTTTCATTTCAGATACCCAAGAACTAGATCTTTCCCAGTCAGAGGAGGAAGAGGAAGAAGACAGTGAGGATGAAGAGGCATCGTCACTCAATCTTACACTCGCAGCCACCAGCTCAGAGACTGACACTGCGCATATTTTAGAGGGTAGGATAGAGGAGGGATCTGCACGTGGTGAGACACCGGGCACAAGTGTGCAGGAGCTGAGGCGGGTGGATAGAACAGCGCAGGTGCCAGCTCGCCAGAGGGTGAGGTCGCACACTAGTTCTGCTGCAGAGGAGTCAGATGAGGACTTTGATGGGGCAGGCTACAGAAGAAGGCTGATGGGTGTACACACCCAAACGCATAGTGCACTGGAAAGCCTGCCAGAAAGCCTGCATTCAATGTCAAGGGGCATGGAGGAGTCCGGCACCAACTTGCCACAGGGCTTTGTGCAGAGCTTGGAGCCCATCCATTCCAACATGGAACGGGCTATCACCTCCATCAGCACACCTGTGGAACCCACCATGATGCAGCGTCTGATGGCCGATGTCACAGCACAAACAGCTTGCATTGCAGCATAAACAGCTTCCATTGCAGCACAAACAGCCTCCATCAAAGGTTCGAGTGCTACAGTGGAAGCTCAGACTGCTGCCTTGCAAGCTCAGACTGCCACCATCGTAGCTAGATACCACTGTTCAAAGGGTGTCATCCAACAGATCAGTAGGATATGCTGAGGCATCGCCCCGGGAGAGTGGAAGTGGCTCCATGGTTTTAGATTAGGATTCCGCACCTTTGGGGACTGGAGACTTTGAACACATGTAGCAACTTGAAGGGACAGCCATTCTCAGAAGACTTTTTTTCTTTCAGGTTACAAAGATCTCCTGCATAGAATGACTGAAATATCTACTGCAGAACACAAAGGCCTCAGCTTTGCTAATGCAGATGAGGAAGTGCATGAGGTTACAGACAGGAGGCAGTCCCTCCTTGGAATAGCGAGGAGGTCCCCAATGAGAGCAGCTCAGAACCAGGAGGGAGATGACCAGGATTGTAAGTGTGAGCTACACAACCCCAGACTCTGATTTTCAGTGCAGGAAGAAGTCTAATAACCTTAACAGATCAGTGAAAATAAAAGATGGTCACCAGACCTTCTAAGAATGCACTCTATGAAGCATGTCCCATGCTTCATTGATTGAAGAAAAAGCTTCCCTGATGTTGCCACAAATGAGGGATGTAGACTTTAAAGTCACAGCTGTCAGTTACCACATATCATCAGAGACTGACTTCAGAGCCTGCACATATGTGTGATGTTCTTGAAACATCATTCTTCGTAGGCAAGTAGCCATGAGTTTGGGGCCCACGATTCCAAAGCCACAGACAGCATTTTCCTTGTTCTCCACTGAGAAGGTTGCACGTCCTCACCCACTTCCCACTTCTCATGATCTGTGAATCACCTGGGGTCACATCCGCACCAACACTATCTAATTTCCTTTGGGTGAAAGTATTTGAGCTGGTGTGTGGGAGTGAAAAAAGCAAGTGACACAGGGATAAAAACGAGGGGGTTGTGGCAGAGGAACATGGGGCAGAGTGTTGGTCAGGAAATCATGGGTGGGCTTGACCATGACTTCCTCATCATCATGTTCCTCACCTTCATCATCCTCATAGTTGATGAATATCATCATTCCTAATTTCCCTCGTCCTCTGACTCCCCCACCGCCCCAGTTGCTATGGTGGATCTGCATGAAAGAAGGGTACAAATTAAGAATAAATAAGTTTTGCTCTTTTGAGATTAAGGTGACAGATTAGGATGTGGAAGCTTGTTTCTGTGTGCTGCTTTACAGGGATGCTACAGCGACTGTGTTGGCGTGCAGCCACTAACCTGGCACCAGTATTGCACCCCTGACCTTGCCATCTCCCACAACAAGAGATTGCTTTGTCAGTAGCTCCGTGGCCTGGCTTTCATAGGGAGTGAGTTTCTTAACATCGGAGATGCCCTTCCAGTCCCCTGCATCTCACAGACTTTATGCACAAGTTGCTCCTGCAACAAGATTGAGTGAAGTAGGTGATGTCTATCAATTGAGGACTGTCTCTCAGGTGACATCGTACAGCTGATGTAAAACTCTAGCGGTATCACTCTGTTAAAGTGGAAGAAGGGGTTTTAAGGACGTGTATGCAAGTAAGTGCTGCTAGGAGGGATGGATAAACACACTGCAAGATCACTAGATAGTGCCCCCTTTAAGCAGAGTGCAATGTGAAGGGTTAGTTATGATCCGGGTAAGTACTTGGATCACAAAATTAAACGTCAGCTAGTTGCACTGGACAGCTCACATATGATTTTGTTGCACTTTTCAAGAATGTCTTCTACTGGAGAATCTGGCATAGGCAACTGAAGAGGGATAAGGGCATTGCAAGGAGGAGCAAAGGAAGAGCTCACAACTTCAATGAGATAGACCTCCAAACTTTCAACGAGGAGATTGAATGGAGGAGAGACACTGCTGGTTCTCCATTGGAGGAAACCTAAATAAAATAGCTCTCGTCCCATTCATCCATCACCCCTGTGCTCGCTAACCTCCATTGGCTCCTGGTTAAGCAATGCATCGATTTTAGAATTCTCATCCTTGTTTTCAAATCTCTCCATGACCTCACCCCTCCCTACCTCTATAATCTCCTCCAGCGCTCCTCCAATTCTGGCCTCTTGAGCATCCCTGATTTTAATCGCTCCACCGTTGGCGGTCGTGCCTTCAGCTGCCAAGGCCCTAAGCTCTGGAATTCCCTGCCTAAACCTCTCCACCTCTTTTTCCTCCTTTAAGACACTCCTTAAAACCTACCTCTTTGACCAAGCTTATAGTCATCTGCCCTAATATCTCCTTGTGTGGCTCGGTGTCAAATTTTGTTTGATAACGCTGCTGTGAAGCGCCTTGGGACATTTAACTCCGTTAAAGACGCTATATAAATACAGGTTGTTGTTGTTGTTATTGTTGTGGAGGGAAGTGGCATTGGCACTGAGTGACACTTCTCTCATCCCCCAGAACAGCAGACCAGTGGTGAAAGGAACTCAATGACGTAACCAGAGCAGGCAAGGTTCTTAATTTTAGAGGGTGAAGAGTGTGCTGGTATCCAAGGAAAAAAAGGCAGAGTGTCCTTGTGCAACTGGTCTGTTAAAATGTGTATTGACTATAAAGTCCAACAGCTCCATATTAACAGGTCATCTAAAGCTACTTATAGTTAAAATCATTGTTATGTGATTTTCATACAACTCTGCCACACCTTGTTAGAGTAGCAGGAAGTTATTCATACTGTTGATAGCAGCGTTTTCCATCAGAGGTTCCAATGGCGGTGCTAGCTCACTATTTTGTCTGTTACCATCCAGTCTTTTCTTTTGCTAGTGTTATTGTGACTGTGGGTTGTTTTCTGGGAACTGGGTAGGTCCACTTGTGCCATTTTCTTTTCCAAAGGTGCCTCGATTATACTGGACACCTCCCCATTTTCTGTTTTTTCATTGTAGAATCTGATATCAACTGGCTGTTGTGCTGGCATCCATTTCACTTTTTTCTTTGGTTGAATTCCAACAAATTCTTCTTCTCTAACATTTCTGTCTGATTAAGCCTCTGTGAAGCACCTTGGGATGTTCTGCTATGTTAAAGGTGTTATATAAATACAAGTTGTTGTTGTTGTTGTATGCTGATGATCTCCATCTCCACTGCTCCACTACTGCCCTTGATTTAATAACTGTTCCCATGCTGTTGGACTGCTTGCCTGACTGCTTGTGAATGAACCCAAATCTTTGCAGTTCATTAATGCCAAGACACAAGTAGTGTTCTTTGTCCCCTGACCGAAACTATGCACCTAAGCTCCCAATCCCAGCCGAATGATGACTTAAATTCAACCCAACGGTGTTCGATTTTGGTGTCCTGCTCAAACTCCAATTTATCCAGAATTACATCCTATCCCACACAAAGTCCTGCTCACTTATCATCCGTGGCCTTTGACAACCTCCATTGGCTTCCCATTCTTTGGTGCATCAATTTCAAAAACCTCATTCTCATCTTCAAACTCCTCAATGACCGGACCGCCTTCTACTTTTGCAACCTTCTGGAGTCTTATATCTTTTTTCATACCCATCTGCTCTTCCAACACTGTTCTACTGCATATTCCCTCATATTTCCAGTCTACCATTGGTTACAGAGCCATTGGCCATGTGGCCCCCTCTGGCAGTCTCTCCTTAAACCTTTTAGTCTTGCTACATCTCTCCCAACTTTCAACATTTATCTTAAATTCTAACTCTTAGACAGTGCCTTTGGTCACCTTCCTACTCTTGGTCCAGCCTAATCCAACATTGAAATCCCCATGGCATTTTTTGATGGACCAATAAGGGTGACACTGGGTTGTCCCAGGGACACCAAACAAAAATCATCACAACAAGTGCCCTTGTAGGGCGCCACAAATATGGGATGGTCCAATCAAACTAAAATTATGCCAAATAAGCATTGTGCCACCAAAACAAAGGGATACCTTCCCAAATAAATCAAGATTTTATTATTAGTGTCTACAAGACACTCTGTACGCTGTGGTTCCCATCGGTCGCGGAAGGCATCAAGCTCATTGGTGGACCCCGCATGCTCCCGTTCCAGGGCCACCTGGGCACGGACAAGACCGCGGAAGAGAAACAGGCAGCAAGAGCGGCCCCTCCCTCCACCACCATGGGCTCCGCCACTCCTGGACCTGCAAATTGCTGTTTTAGCCAGCCCCAGGAGCAGGCGCACAAGAAGATCTCTGACTTACCTCCGCACCGAATGGCCAAAGATTAGCAGAGCGGGGCTAAAATTTAGCCAAAACTTAAGGAGCAGCCCCTTCAGTGAAATCCCCTGGAACATTTTGCTATGTTTAAGGCACTATATAAATGCAACTAATTGTTGTTGATAGAATCTCTAAATTCAAATAAGGGAAAGCTAGATAAGTGCATGAGGGGAAAAGGAATAGAAGGATATGCTGATAGGGTTAATGAAATAAGTGGGAGGAAGCTTGTGTGGAGGATAAACACTAGCATAGACCAGTAGGGCTGAATGGCCTCTTTCTGTGCTGTAAATTCTATATACTTCTATGTAATATAAATGCTCAGCACCATTCACAACTCCTCAGATAATGAAGCAGTCCATACCCGCATGCAACAAGACCTGGACGGTGTTCAGGCTTGGGCTGATATGTGGCAGGTAACATTCGCGCCATAGAAGTGCCAGGCAATGACTATCTCCAACAAGCGAGAGTCTAACCACCTCCCCTTGACATTCAACGATATTACCATCGCTGAATCCCCCACCATCAACATCCTGGGGGTCACCATTGACCAGAAACTTAACTGGACAAGCCACATAAATAGTGTCGCAACAAGAGCAGGTCAGAAGCTAGGTATTCTGCGGTGAGTGTCTCACCTCCTGACTCCCAAAGCCTTTCCACCATCTACAAGGCACAAGTAAGGAGTGTGATGGAATACTCTCCACTTGCCTGGATGAGTGCAGCTCCAACAACACTCAAGAAGCTCGACAACATCGAGGACAAAGCAGCCCACTTGATTGGCACCCCATCCACCACCTTAAACATTCACTCCCTCCACCACCGGCGTACCGTGGCTGCAGTGTGTACCATCTACAAGATGCACTGCAGCAACTCGCCAAGGCTTCTTCGGCAGCACCTCCCAAACCCGCGACCTCTTCCACCTAGAAGGACAAGGGCAGCAGGCACATGGGAACACCACCACCTCCAAGTTCCCCTCCAAGTCACACTCCATCCTGACTTAGAAGTATATCGCCGATCCTTCATCATCGCTGGCTCAAAATCCTGGAACTCCCTCCCTAATAGCACTGTGGGAGTACCTTCACCACACAGACTGCAGCGATTCAAGAAGGTGTCTCACCACCACCTTCTAGAGGGCAATTAGGGATGGGCAATAAATGCTGGCCTTGCCAGTGATGCCCACATCCCATAAACGAATTTTAAAAAATGAGTAGGAACTTCCAGGATCGCAGAAATTACACTACCTTCTGCGCTCAAATTTCCTAGGGAGCTCATTTACCTACACTGGAATGTGAAAACTGACGTAAAACAAGTGCAAATGCAGTACCACCAATAAGGGAATTATATCGGGCTGCTGTCTTCTGCCATGGTACCTCACTCTCAGAGCCTCTTATCTCTGCTGCTCCCCTTCCTCTTCCATTATTATACAGAACTGTGGTATGCCCATTGGGAAGGCATTTCAGCTGCTTAGTCTTTCTGAATGTGTGAAGGGAAAGGGGTGTGGGGGTCCAAAAGGTTTTGGATGACTGACATCACTTTGGTTAAGTATAGTGCAAGTCTCAGTAAGCATTTTTTTTAAAACGCAAAGAAATCTGCTATGAAACTCCAGAAATCTCAGTTACGCTAATATCAGGTAACTTTGGCCCATGCTGCACCTCGGTTTTTGGGTGTAAATCTACACCGGTGCATTATTCGCATAAAACCATAAAACTTACATAGGCTGGTCTTTTGCATGGGGATGGACCGATGGGGCTATATAACTGAGCAGCAGAGGGTTTCAGTGGATGTATCTTGGAAGCAGTGCAAATGATCCTGGAAATTCATGTGTAGCGATGTTTAGGTGTAAATCAATTACACACGCATTTCCTTGCAAAAAAAATGGTGCTACTCCACTCTTATGCTGTAGTTACGCAGAAACTTTCCAGGATATTCCAGCCAGCTGACACCCAACCTTTACAGGGCCTAAACAATGTTCCCTTTAATTTTTGGGGGGTGCGCGGCCCCTTTAAGGGGTTGTGCAGCCCATTCAAAATACCACGCATGCGCGGTTTTCCCATTTATGAGCCGGTGAGTCGGCTGCATGGGAGCTCCAGAGTGCTGCGTGGATGCACAGCTTAAAGGGAACATTGGTCCTGGAGTGTAGGGTTTTTACTTGTCGAGTTTATGGCAACTTAAAGAGGGGGCCAGAGTGATTGCAGCATCATTAAAATATACATATAATTGTACCTTGGGGTTATATCTATCAGGAAAGGATGAACAGGCTGTGTCTCTTTTCTCTTGAAAAGAGAAGGCTGAGGAGTGACTTAATAGAGGACTTTAAAATTATGAAAGGTTTTGATAGAGTAGACACAGGAAGCGTGTTTCCACTTGTGGGGAAGAGCAAAACTAGACGCCATCAATATAAGATAGTCACCAAGAAATCAAATAGGGAATTCAGAAGGAACTTCTTTACCCAGAGAGTGGTTAGAATGTGGAACTCGCTACCACAGGGAGTGGTTGAAGCGAATAGTATAGATACATTTAAGGGGAGGCTAGACAAGCATATGAGGGAGAAGGGAATAGAGGGTTATGCTGACAGAGTTAGAGGAGGAAAGACGAGAGGAGGCTCGAGTGGAGCATAAACACTGGCATGGACTGGTTGGGCCGAATGGCCTGTTTCTGTGCTGTACATCCTATGTAATTAGATATAAATAACTGCCGACAGGAAACAAAGCGAAACGTACACACTGTGGAGACTGGCGATATAAACAGATCAGTTTTTACAGCACGGTTAATTGTATCGGCATTTCATCGATTGGAGGAAGCAATGGGCCGCACAGGCTTCTCCTTTCCTTTAAATACTCTCGCTTTTATTCGAGTCCTGTTGTTCGCTGCAGCAGAACTGGGGCTAAACCGGAAACGGCAGCTTCCAACATGGCGGTTGTGAAACCGCTCTATTCCAGGCCGCGTGACCGGAAGGGACCTGTGCGAAGCCGGAAGCGGAGATAAATCGGGAGAAAATGGTGTACGTGTCCAACGGTGAGAGAGCGGCAGCGGTTTAAATTGTGTCTGAGGAGGCTGTGGGTGAATGTCTCTGATTCAGGGTTGTAGTAAGTGGCGGTGCTTAAACTAATCGAGTGGTCTTGAGGCCGGGGTCGGTGGGCTGTTGTTTATCTGAGGGGACAACTCCACCCCTTGCAATGTGTGTCTTGTTTCCTGTTCATCTCCGACACCAGTGTGTCAGTGTATTTTCATTATGCTGCAGTCACCCTAACATTTTTTAAACCCCCGCACCATCGCCTCGGCTAAGATGTAAATTATAAGCATATAGAGGAGGGGAAAAAAACCTAAAGAGCGATAATACACGTTTGTGGAATCAACGGCAGAAGGTGTCTACGCAGCAAGCATTTAAAGCCGCACCACTCTACACAGTTTAATCAGTTAAACTGGGATGCACTCGACCAGAAGAGTATGAGAAAGAAGAAAGTGACTTGTACAAATGTAAATCTTAAAAGTATCTCAGCGTTTCGCATTAAAAAATACCTTCAAGTACAGTGACTTGTGTCGGTAAAATTTGTAACCATTTCCCCCACAAACAGCAACAGCCAGTTAATTTGCGTGTTAGTATTTGTTTAAGGAGAACCATGATATTGGGCCTGCTCATCAAATCGTGTCATGGGTTCTTTGGACATGGGATCTATTCACTGGAGCAAGCACATAAACCTCAGTTTAACATTTGATCTTAAAAATAGTGGTTTTTTTTTGTCTAGTCTGGGTGGAATCAGTGCTTGAAGGGTGTCCGGCATGCTGAGGTCTGGAGAGATTTTGACTCCTGGTAAGAATCACTGCTTGACGAGCAGTGGGAGCAGGAATTTGGGCTGTCAGAGACCTCTGGGAATCATACCCGGCAGTCAGGGAAGTGGTGGGTGGGGAGTACAGAGGTGATCAGGGTACAAAGCCCAGGGCAAGGGAAACCCAAGGTTTATTTGTGGAGCTCAGAGGAGGGAGACTTTCAAAATCATGGCCAGCAAATCCCCTGGATAGAGTACAGAGCTGTTCATAGCCAAGTAGAAAGTTGTTTTTTATTGGTTTATATAGAGATTTTCATAGGCTCACTGCTAGATATGATATTTCTTCAATATATCGTCAGTACTTGTTTACAACTATGTTAGAAAGATAAAAGGCTACGCAAGAAAATAAACTTTGAAGGGTGATTTTTGGTAATTACTTGGGTTTTGTGAAACAGCCAGATGAAGTCTGGTCATAGCTACGTCCTTTCCACACAGATTGTAGAGAAACTACATTCTAGGATTTGAACTGGCCATTGTAAGCTGTAGGGGCTAAAGTGGACCAAAGCATTTAAATGTTTATTTGATGAATATATATTTCTATGTTGCATTGTGTACTGAGTAAAATGCATAAACACTATTTCCTGTAATTTTTTTTGCAGGGCAAGTTGTGGATAGCAGGAGCCAGACACCATGGAGTTTGTCATCAATTCTTCAGTTTTTCTGGGGAATAGTGGAGTTTTTTTCTTTTTTGTAAGTTTCAACTTGCATTTATCTTTCTTAAATATACATAATACCTCGACTGATTAAAGCAATATATGAAAGCACTATTGATTCTGATAACTAATAAACGGTTGTGTTCCACATTTAGCTTTCGGACATTGTTCAATCCAGCTGGAGCTGAATATAAAAGAACTGGAAGTCAGTCATCCTGGGGTAGACCCGACGATGGAAGAGGGTAATTCTATGTTAAAAGCAAGCAGAGGGTATTTCTTTCTTTCAGTAAAATACCTTTTTCATTGTTCTTTTGAAGCTTTTCCTTCCGATCTTTTCCTCCAATTTTCTCTCCTTCTGCTCTGCTGAAAATGACAGTTCATACAGGGGTACATTCCATAGGTATTGGTGGCCTCTGATATCTCAGCCAAGTGGCCATTTGTTATGTGTCAGCCACTCAGTGGTGAAGGTCCTCACAGCTCAATCCAACCTGTCATTTGAGGTAACCATGTCATACAAGGGGGTATTAAGGAGGAGAGTTTGACTGTTATCATTCCTTACTGTATATAAAGTTTTGTTTTTTTAAACGTAATGCCTTGATACATAGAACAAAGAACCTTGGGCTTTTAGGATTTATTTTAAGCTCCAATTAATCTATATAGCCTATGACCATAATAATGAGAATAAAAATAATATTGGGAAAAAATGCATCAATTTAAAGAGCCTCTTGTAAAACAAAATGTAAAATTTAAATATTTTTGTTCAGTGTTTAAAATGAACAGATTAACCTTTTTTTAAAAAAAGCAAAGGAATTTCATATATTGGCTTCAGTAGCTCCTCAAAGTAAACACTGACTGGTTTGACCCAAATTATTTAAGCAAATATATTAAAAAAAAGGTTAGTTAATGAGAGTCATTTGTAATTTACCCTTTTTTTTCTACCCTATGTACTAATTGGAACATTAGTTCTTAAGTTGTAGATGTAAGTTGATCTTGGAATACATTCTGAAATGTTAAAATAGATGGGGATAATGCCACCTTAAACACACCCACATAAAGTTCCTTTTGATATTTTAAGACATTTACTATTAGTATCGCACAATGTGATTTCAAGGTGTAGATTATATACTGGCAGTATAGTGCCATGTGCAGTATTTTGATACATTCTTTGATACATTCTTTGATAAATTGAAGTAAATTCTGTACAATACATTGATGCTATTGTTTGTTTGGAAAAACTGAAAACTTCTACTGAACAAAGCTACAGATTTAATTGAAACTGTTAAAAGTACTAAATCAAGTAAAATCTTGAATCTGGAAAGATAAAATGGCAAAACTTCAACATTTGTAAAAAATGTTTGTTTCTAAGTGTGACTTGTGATTTTGCTACTTGCAGTGTTGTGTGGGTAAACATGATGAGGGAAAGAATTTCTAACTGATGAATTGGTATGTTTTCATTACATTTTGAGGAAACCAAAAAAATGTTGCTTTCATATTTGCCTTGTATTTCATTATTTTACACAGTGTAGCTAATAAAGCAATCCGTAGCCATAAAACAAACTAAACTGGAGGTGCTTATTGTTTTTTGACCAATGACTCCTGCAGCCATTGATCACATTGAGCTACAATTTTTTAGACCAGCAGTGAGAAGACCTGTTCTTCACTGCTAATCTTCCTGACTGCCATCATTCTTAATGGGGCTAGTAAACGTGCTGCTGCAGTGGCATAGCATCAACAGAAACGTATTAGCTCTGTTATCGTCAATACTCCATGTATGTAACCTAGCCAAAAATGTCGTGGCCAGTCAGTGCATTGTCATCGGTTCATGTGGAGACTGGTGATGCAATTTAAAAATAAATTCAGAAGTAAATTCAGGAGAGCGGCATTCTCAGTCCCCTCACTCACTGACCAGTCTATAATGTACAAGACCCTTGGGGATTGCTTATCAAATTTATATAGAAGGTTCTGGCTGTACATAACTCATCTGAGGAAAGATGTTCTTGCCATGGAGGGGGTGCAGCGGCGATTCACCAGGCTGATACCAGGAATGGCGGGATTGACCTATGAGGAGAGACTATGTAGTTTAGGGATGTACACACTGGAGTTTAGAAGATTGAGAGGGGACCTCATAGAAGTGTATAAAATTCTGACAGGTCTAGACAGACTAGATGCAGAAGGAATGTTTCCCTTGGCGGGTGAGAACAGAACTAGAGGACATAATTTAAGGATAAGGGCTAAACCATTTAGGACAGAAATGAGGGGGAATTTCTTCACTCAGAGGGTGGTGAACCTGTGGAACTCATTGCCACAGAGGGCAGTGTACGCCAGCTCATTAAATATATTTAAGAGGGAATTAGATATATTTCTACAGGCAAAAGGGGTTAAGGGTTACGGAGAGAAGGCGGGGACGGGATACTGAATTGGAGGATCAGCCATGATCTCATTAAATGGCGGAGCAGGCTCGAAGGGCCGGATGGCCTACTCCTGCTCCTATCTTCTATGTATCTATGTATCTATGTCATCCTGGATTATTACCTGTAATAGGAGCTGGCTGTGTATATGAATTCTAATATAGCAATCTTCATTTAGTAAAGCAAGGAATTTAATTTTTTGTTTTTAAACAGCCCTCCAGGAGTTCCACGGAGAAAAATGGGTCGAATAAATCACGGTGGAGGAGGTCCTGCACCACCTCCAATGTCTGGGGGATGAGGAAGGTAAGATGTGTTTCCAAACAAGAATACGTTGTTACAATTAACATTACAAACAAAGTTACGTATGTAAAATGATTATTTGCTGACTAGTTCTGTTAGAATTCTAGTCATTTTTTTCTTGTAATCTTTCAGCCTCATGTTTTTCTATGTATAATGGATTGCAAATCAAATAAAAATAATTATGGCAAGCTTAAGTATACCATAAATCACTTATTGTTTACAAGCAAGAAAATAGTTAAACAAGTCAGCAGGGCCACTCGTTACAATGGCCAAATTAGTCAAATTCCATTCTTATTTCATGGGGTTTTGTGATTTTTTTTTTTAGCAGTATTTTCAGGGATTGCATTCCGCAGTTGTCCATTTTTCCAATAAACCTGTGCTCTTGGTCATCAGTTTCACGGTGTTGGTTTGTACGTATGATCAGTGATGCACTTGTATTGGGTTGAGCAGGAAATGTTCAGTCTGTTCTAAACATTTCGCCAATTGAGTTTGGGGAATTCCAAGTGCAAAACTACACCCTACTGTTCTATGGCAGTGTGTTACACAATACTCCACTGTAAAATTTAATTTGAATAATTACACATTAGAGTCAGACGTTGGATGATTATTGTGGGGGGGACAAAAGTGACGGATATATTTTGTCAAATTCCTTTACAGGTAAACGCCTGCTTTCCAAAGCAGGCGCCTGGACGTGCATTTGCAAGGTGATGTGCAAGAACATTGCGAGAATATGGGAAAATTGGAAAGATCCGAAGCGTTACTGATGATGATGTGAATGCACTTGTCCATCCAGAAGAGTTGCTCTCTGTAATATACACTGATTAATGATGTTGTGCTGGGAATACCTGAATTTAAAGGCACTGGCACAATGGAAAGGCAACTGTACAGAATCTTGTGTTTAATTAAATTGACTTTTCAAGCATTCCTTTCAAAACTTGTATTTGAATAGTCCTATATGGAACTGAACTTTTGTTCTTCAAGTCTTGATCAATAAAGTATTTAAGAACTTTTCATTTTGCAGACTAAAAATGCTTAGTCTGCAGTGGTGGAGCAGCAACACCCCATACCACAATAATATTTTTGTTAACTACATGTCTATCACGTGTGAAATCTTACCGTGATGCGTAATAGTCTCCCAAGTCAAACTGTTGAAATTCACAAATCATATCCATTTGCCTGATATGGGCACAGGTTGGCAAGAAGGAAGTCCTAGAAACCTTTTTGTGTGTAGAAGTATGACTGTAGTTTAATTTGCAAATACCATGCATCTTACCACTACAGAGCACTGGTAAGCTTCCTGCTAGGACCCCTGCCTACCCAAGGCGAATAGTCACCAGCTGTCTTTTCGACAACTAACAAGCTTTTCACATCAGACATAAGATCCATGAATCTCCTTTCAAAGAGCATGACGAAAGGCACAACTCACCATAGTGTGCGAGTGCATCGTCACCATTCTTTTGCCCACAGCTCAGATGCACACCGTTCCCAGTCCAATAATGGTTCCACCAGTTTGACGTGTGGAACTTCAGAAGTAACTTCCTTTCTGTAACCCTATCTAGCTAGCCATCGCATGCATATTTGCATTACTTGGCAATGAGAGTGCTTTCTCACACCTGGTCACAAGCCTCCAGTTTCCTCATCAGCTATATTACTTTTATTTGTCAAGCATAAGGGAAAGACCTTGGAACAGCTCATGACATGCCAGCCACTAAATGTTCTCGACAGCCAAGTACAATACTGCACACCTTGATACTGGGTACTTATGTAAGGGGCTTTGCAAAGAGCTATGCTTACTTCTATAGGAACAGAAGTACCCCATTCAGCCTCGCCAGTATGTTCCGCCATTCTATTAGATCATGTCTGATCTGTACCTCAAACTCCATTTACCCACCTTTTCTCCATATCCCTTGATACCCTTACCTAACAAAAATCTATCACTCAGTCTTAAAATTTCAATTGACCCAGCATCCCACAGCCTTTTGGGGGTAGAGAGTTCCAGATTTCCACTCCTCTTTGTGGGGAAAAATTGCTGCCTAATTCCACTCCTAACTTGCCTAGCTCTAATTTTAAGATTAGGCCTCGTTGTTATGGATTCCCCCACCAGAGGAATTAGTTTCTACCCAATTGAATCCCTTTATCATTTTAAATACCTTGATTAGATCGCCTCTCAACCTTCTAAACTCAAGGGAATACAACCCAAGTTTATGTAACGTGTCCTTATAATAAAACCCAGCATCATTCTGGTTAATCTGGGCTGCAGCCCTTCTAAGGCCAATACAGCTTTCCTGAGGGACCGGGCCCAAAATTGAATGCAGTATTCCAGTTATGGTCTGGCCAAGGCTCTGTACAACTGAAACATCACTTCCTCACTTTAGTTTTCCAACCCGCTTGAGATAAAAGCCAACATTCCATTATCTGTTTTGATTGCTTTTTGTACCTGTGCATGAGCTTAGCGATGTGTACATGGACACCTAAATCTCTGCTCCTCCACAGACCTTAGTCTCTCACCATTAAGAAAATAACGCAAATCGTACTACTCGAATAACCTCACGCTTCACCACATGGAACTCCATCTGTCATAGTTATACCCACTCAGTCAGTCTGTTTATGCCCCTTTGTACTTTGCTATTCCCAACTACACAATGTACTATGCTTCCTAACTTAGAGGTTGATTTTAACCATTTCTGCCCAAGGGTACTGAGTGACAGTTTGGTGTAGTAGACCATCCCTTTCTCCTTGCAACTGTTTTCCTCTTTTGCCACAAATCTCATAGCTTGTCCTGCATCTCAAAAATGGGCTGAACAAAATCCTTCCATTGTACAGCTAGAAGCTCCATGAAAGAGAACTGTTTGGACATGTGCCTTTTAAAACAACAAGCTAAACTTGCATTGAGACTTTGCTGTCATTGAAGAAACATAGGAACAGGAGTAGGCCATTTAGCCCCTCAAGGTTATCCGCCATTCAATGAGATCATGGCTGATCTGTGACCGAACTCCATATACCCGCCATTGCCCCATATACCTTTGGTTAACAAAAATGATCAATTTTAGATTTAAAATTAACAATTGACCATAACCAACTGCCGTTTGTGGAAGTGAATTCCAAACTGCTACCACCCTTTGTGTGTAGAAGTGTTTCCTAACTTAATTCCTGAAAGATCTGGCTCTAATTTTTAGGCTATGTCCCCTAGTTCTAGACTCCCCAACCAGCGGAAATAGTTTCTCTCTACCCTATCAGTTCCCCTTAATAGCTTGAAAACTTCGATCAAATCATGTCTTAACAATCTAAATTCCAGGGAATACAACCCTAGTTTATGTAATCTCTCCTCGTAATTTAACCCTTAGAGTCCTGGTATCATCCTGGTAAACCTACGCTAGAAAGACGAGGATTACCTTTTCCCCTCACACTGGGGACCTGAAGAACTATGTTAAAGCTAAAATTGGCATCCACCAAACCCCCAGGTACCAATATCAATCAATTACTCTGACAGATGATTTTTGTATCTTCCAATTAATACCCTTTTGAGATCTTCCCTTGAGCTATGCAAATTCCTAATGTATTTGGGGGACCCACCACCATATTGCATAGATTAACTCATTGTTCAAAAATAATAAGTAGAGTTCAGTACATTGCCAGGTAAGTTTCCAAGCAACATCTGCAAAAAAGCATCACATTTCAGATCATAGTTATGCTTTTGAGGAAGTACTGAGTGGAGACCAGGTGCTCTCCACAGGAGGAATAAAAGTTGGGAGAACCGTGATCCTAGTTCACTGTTGCACAGTAGTTAGGTGTGTGTGAGTGACATTTTGGCCTATGAGTGGGTCACCCACCTGCTTCCTTGACATCAGGAGATAATGATGGGCTGCTGAGAAAATAGAGTAAAAAGTGAAATTTAGTTTAACATTTTGTTTTTAACCTAGAACTTTAAAAACTAGTTAACAGAAGCTGCCTGCCAGTGGCAGTTAACTGTCAGTCAGCTGTAAGTGTTTCTCTTGAATAGGTGTTAATCACCAGGAGCAGGGGAGCTGAGTCAACACAGAGCAGGATTAAAATGGAGTGTACTTAAACAGAGTGTTTTATTTGGGAAGAGGGGGAAGGAGTTACTGCTTTTTGCCTACACTACTTGTAGTGCTTTGTGTTACAGCTAGATATTTAATTTCAGTACCCATTACTTAATCTAGATCAAGTAAGTAGTCAAGAAACTACACTGTAAACGAAGTTACCGAATTACAAATTAAATTAAATTAAATTAAATTAAATAAAACAAGGTCTTATAGGGATGGCAGTGCAGGTGGTGTGCCGCAACTGCAACATGTGGGAGTTTGTGGAGAGCAGAGTGATCTCGGACAACCACATTTGCAGTAAGTGCCTGCATCTTGCGGAACTTCAGCTCAGAGTTTTTGAGCTGGAGTCTGAGGTGCAGTCAATGCAGGGCATCAGGGATGGGGAGAGTTAGCTGGACACTTTGATCCAGGAGGCAGTCACACCTGGAATATTGTGTACAGTTTTGGTCTCCTTACCTAAGGAAGGATATACTTGCCATAGAGGGAGTGCAACGAAGGTTCACCAGACTGATTCATAGAATCATAGAAAATAGGAGCAGGAGTAGGCCATTCGGCCCCTCTAGCCTGCTCCGCCATTCAATGCGATCATGGCTGATCATCCAAATTCAGTACCCTGTCCCTGCTTCTCCCCATATCCCTTGATCCCTTTAGCCTTAAGAAATATATCCAACTCCTTCTTGAATCTATTTAATGAATTGACCTCTACTGCCTTCTGTGGTAGAGAATTCCACAGGTTCACCACTCTCTGGGTGAAGAAATTCCTCCTCATTTCTGTCCTAAATGGCTTACCCCTTATCCTTAGACTGTGACCCGTAGTTCTGGACTCCCCGACCATCGGGAACATCCTTCCTGCATCTAGTTTGTCCTGTCCTGTCAGAATTTTATAAGTTTCAATGAGATCCCCTCTCATTCTTCTAAACTCCAGCGAGTATAAGCCCAATCGACCCAATCTCTCCTCATACGTCATTCCTGCCATCCCAGGTATCAGCCTTGTGAATCTTCGCTGAACTCCTTCCATGGCAAGAACATCCTTCCTCAGATAAGGCGACCAAAACTGCACAAAGTACTCAAGGTGTGGTCTCACCAAGGCCCTGTACAACTGCAGCAAGACATCCTTGTTCCTGTACTCAAACCCTCTCGCTATGAAGGCCAACATACCATTTGCCTTCTTAACCGCCTGCTGCACATGCATGCTTACCTTCAGCGACTGGTGCACAAGGACACCCAGGTCTCGTTGCACTTCCCCTTCTCCCAATCTATTGCCATTCAGATAATAGTCTGCCTTTCTGTTTTTGACACCAAAGTGGATAACCTCGCATTTATCCACGTTATATTGCATCTGCCACGCTTCTGCCCAATCACCCAACCTGTCCAAATCATCCTGGAGTTTCTCGGCATCCTCCTCGCAGCACACACGCCCACCCAGTTTTGTGTCGTCTGCAAACTTGGAGATATTACATCTAGTTCCCTTGTCAAGATCATTAATATATATTGTGAATAGCTGGGGTCCAAGGACCGATCCCTGCGGTACCCCACTAGTCGCTGCCTGCCACTCGGAAAAAGACCCGTTTATTCCAACTCTTTGCTTTCTGTCTGCCAACCAGTTCACTATCCAAGTCAATACCTTGCCCCCAATCCCATGTGCCTTAACTTTACACGCTAATTTCTTATGCGGGACCTTATCAAAAGCCTTTTGGAAGTCCAAATACACCACATCCACTGGTTCTCCCTGATCTATTTTACCAGTTACATCCTCAAAAAATTCCAGTAGATTAGTCAAGCATGATTTACCTTTTGTAAATCCATGTTGACTTTGTCCGATCCTGTCACTGTTTTCCAAGTGCTCAGCTATTACATCTTTTATAATGGACTCTAGCATTTTCCCCACTACCGATGTCAGGCTTACCGGTCTGTAGTTCCCCGTTTTCTCTCTGCCACCCTTTTTGAATAGTGGGGTAACATTAGCTACCCTCCAATCCATGGGTACTGTTCCAGATTCCATCGAATGTTGGAAGATGATCAGCAATGCATCTACTATTTCTAGGGCCACTTCCTTAAGTACCCTAGGATGTAGATTATCAGGCCCTGGGGATTTATCGGCCTTCAATTTCCCGAACACCATTTCCCTACAAATACTGATTTCTTTCAGTTCCTCCCTTTCATCAGACCCTATGTTCCCCAACATCTCTGGGAGGTTATTTCTGTCCTCTTTTGTGAAGACAGAACCAAAATATGTATTTAATTGGTCTGACATTCCTTTGTTCCCCATTATAAGTTCCCCTGATTCTGACTGCAAGGGACCTATGCTTGATTTCACTAATCTTTTTCTCTTCACATATCTATAAAAGCTTTTACAGTCAGTTTTTATGTTCCCTGTAAGCTTACTCTCAGATTCTAGTTTCACCTTCTTAATTAATCTCTTTGTCCTCCTTTGTTGAATCTTAAACTGCTCCCAATCCTCAGGGTTACTGCTTTTTCTAGCCAATTTATATGCCCTCTCCTTGGATCTTATGCTATCCCTAAATTCCCTTGTTAGCCATGGTTGAGTCACCCTTTTTGTTTTATTCTTATGCCAAACTGGGATGAACAAATTCTGTAGTTCATCCATGCGGTCTTTGAATGTTTGCCATTGCCTATCCACCGTCAACCCTTTGAGTGACATTCCCCAATCAATCCTACCCAACTCGCACCTCATACCATCGTAGTTTCCTTTATTTAAATTCAGGACCCTAGTCTCTGAGTCAACTACTTCACTCTCCATCCTAATGAAGAATTCTATCATATTATGATCGCTCCGACCCAAGGGGCCTCGCACAACAAGATTGCTAATTAATCCTTTCTCATTGCATAATACCCAGTCTAAGATGGCCTGATCTCTAGCTGGTTCCTCGACATATTGGTCCAGGAAACCATCCCGTAAACACTCCAGGAATTCCTCCTCCATAGTATTGTTACTAATTTGGTTAGCCCAATCTATATGTAGATTAAAGTCACCCATGATGACTGCTGTGCCCTTATTGCACGCTTCTCTAATTTCCCTTTTAATGCCATCCCCAACATCCGCATAACTGTTTGGAGGTCAATATATCACTCCCACTAACGTTTTCTGCCCCTTGTTATTTCTCAGTTCAACCCATACAGATTCCACATCATCAGAGCTAATATCCTTCCTTTCAATTGTGTTAATCCCCTCTTTAACCAGCAATGCTACCCCACCTCCCTTTCCTTTTTGCCTATCTTTCCTGAATATTGAGTACCCCTGGATGTTGAGTTCTCAGCCTTGGCCACCCTGGAGCCATGTTTCGGTAATCCCAATCAAATCATATTCGTTTACCTCTATTTGCGCAGCTAATTCATCCACCTTGTTCCGAATGCTGCTTGCATTAAGACACCAAGCCTTCAGGCTTGTTTTTTTAACGCTCTTAGACCTATTAGAATTAGTATTTACTGTGGCCATGTTTGATTTAAACTGTTGTTTTCTCTGACTGCCACTTTTGTTTTTCTCCTTCCTATCTTTTGCTTTTATCCTTGTTCCCCTTTCCTCTGTCTCCCTGCTCAGGTTCCCAACCCCCTGCCATTTTAGTTTAAACCCTCCCCCAGAGCACTCGCAAACACTCCCCCAAGGACATCGGTCCCGGCCCTGCCCAGGTGTAGACCGTCCGGTTTGTACTGGTCCCACCTCCCCCAGAACTGGTTCCAATGCCCCAGGAATTTGAATCCCTCCCCCTTGTACCATTCCTCTAGCCACGTATTCATTTGAAATATCCTTCTATTTCTACTCTGACTAGCACGTGGCACTGGTAGCAATCCTGAGATTACTACCTTTGAGGTCCTATTTTTTAATTTACCTCCTAACTCCCTATATTCTGTTTTTAGGACCTCATCCCGTTTTTTACCTATATCGTTGGTACCTATATGCACCACGACAACTGGCTGTTCACCCTCCCCTTCCAAAATGTTCTGTAGCCGCTCTGAGACATCCTTGACCCTTGCACCAGGGAGGCAACATACCATCCTGGAGTCTCGTTTGCGGCCGCAGAAACGCCTAGCTATTCCCCTTACAATAGAATCCCCTATCACTATAGCTCTCCCACTCTTTTTCCTCCCATCCTGTGCAGCAGAACCACCTACGGTGCTAGGAAGTTGGCTGCTGCTGTCTTCCCCTGAAAAGCCATCTCCCTCAACAATATCCATGATGCGGAGATGCCGGCGTTGGACTGGGGTGGACAAAAATGAGAAGTCGCACAACACTAGGTTATAGTCCAACAGATTTATTTAAAATTACAAGCTTTCGGAGCTATCCTGCCCCTTCTTCAGGTAAAGTTACTGTGAGAGAATCTACAAGAATTCACAGAATATAAACACAGAGAAAATGCAGAGATTCAATCTTTCCCTACATCAAAGACACACTAAGAGCACAGCCAAGACAATGAGACAATGAGTTTTAAAAAAAAACAAACACAAGAAACAAACACAAAAAACAAACCCAAATGGAGAGGATATGCAGCCAGCAGGTGTTTTGACACGTTGGACCCCCTGGGACACATCTCATTGTCTTGGCTGTGCTCTTCGTGTGTCTTTGATGAAGGGAAAGATTGAATCTCTGCATTTTCTCTGTGTTTATATTCTGTGAATTCTTGTAGATTCTCTCACAGTAACTTTACCTGAAGAAGGGGCAGGATAGCTCCGAAAGCTTGTAATTTTAAATAAATCTGTTGGACTATAACCTGGTGTTGTGCGACTTCTCATTTTTGTCCACCCCAGTCCAACGCCGGCATCTCCGCATCATGACCACTATTGACACCGCAAACTGCCGGCTCAAAGTGGAGAGAATCGCCAAGAAGATCGCGCATATTGACACAGACATCAAGTATCTGCAGAGATGCAAGAAAGCAGACAAGATTCCGAAAGGACTACAGATCACGAACCCACTCAAGTCGACATACAACACAGACTACGCGGAGAGACTTTGCCGTCGTACCTCTCGCACACTCCTCAACCATCTCGTACACCAACTCTACAGCAGACGTCGCAACCTCGAAACCAAGATAGAGTCCATGCTCTCAGCCTGTGCTCAGGGCACAGCAGACCAGCTACGAGACACCGCCAAACAGAAGAGGCAACGGAACTACGCTTCCTACATGCACATCAAGAACAGGAAGCTTGAGAAACTTGGCATCACCACCAGCTGCAACCAAGCCTCCCCCGGTACCACGGTTGCAACCACAGGGAAGTCCATCGTCAACCTGTCGGACCACACCCTTCAACCAGACGAAATCGAAGTTCTCGCCCTAGGGCTCAAGTTCTGCCCCACCACCAAAATGGACCCCATCGGTCTCGCGGCAGACACAGAGGAATTCATCAGGAGAATGAGGATCCGGGAATACTACCACAAATCCCAAGATGTCAGCAACAAACCCAATGAGACAATCAATGATCCAGAACAGCAGACAGAGGGAACCGCAGTGCTACAACCGAGGAAGAAAGAGTCAAATTGGACCCCTCCGGAGGGTCGCTGCCCTAAGCTTGACATGTATGCTCAAGCTGTCAGGAAATGCATCAACGCCAGATTCATCAGCCGCACTCACAAGACAGTCCAGAATGTCACCCGAGCACAACGCAACGCCATCCACGCTCTCAAGACCAACCGCAACATCGTCATCAAACCAGCGGACAAAGGAGGAGCCATCGTCATACAGAACAGAATGGACTATTGCAAAGAAGCATACCGACAACTGGACAACCAGGAACACTACAGACAGCTACCCGCAGATCCGACCAAAGAACACACCCGCCAACTCAATAGACTGATCAAGACCTTCGATCCAGACCTTCAAAACATCCTACGCGCTCTCATCCCACGTACTCCCCGCGTAGGAGACTTTTACTGCCTCCCAAAGATACACAAAGCCAACACACTCGGACGTCCTATCGTATCAGGCAACGGAACCCTGTGTGAGAACCTCTCTGGGTACGTCGAGGGCATCCTGAAACCCATCGTACAGGGAACCCCCAGCTTCTGTCGCGACACTACAGACTTCTTGCAGAAACTCAGCACCCATGGACCAGTTGAACCAGGAACACTCCTCACCACAATGGACGTATCGGCACTCTACACCAATATCCCCCACGATGACGGCATCGCTGCGACAGCCTCAGTACTCAACACCAACAACAGCCAATCTCCAGACGCCATCCTACAACTCATCCGCTTCATCCTTGACCACAATGTCTTCACCTTCGACAACCAGTTTTTTACCCAAACACACGGAACAGCCATGGGGACCAAATCCGCACCCCAATACGCCAACATCTTCATGCACAAGTTCGAGCAAGACTTCTTCGCTGCATAGGACCTCCAACCAACGCTGTACACCAGATACATCGACGACATCTTCTTCCTTTGGACCCACGGCGAAGGATCACTGAAAGGACTACACGATAGCATCAACAGGTTCCATCCCACCATCAAACTCACCATGGACTACTCCTCAGAATCGGTTTCATTCTTGGACACACGAATCTCCATCAAAGACGGACGCCTCAGCACTTCACTCTACCGCAAGCCCACGGACAACCTCATGATGCTCCACTTCTCCAGCTTCCACCCTAACCACGTTAAAGAAGCCATCCCCTATGGACAAGCCCTGCGAATACACAGGATCTGCTCAGACGAGGAGGAACGCGATGGACACCTACGGACACTGAAAGACGCCCTCGTAAGAACGGGATATGACGCTCGACTCGTCGATCAACAGTTCCGACGGGCCACAGCGAAAAACCGCATAGACCTCCTCAGAAGACGAACACGGGACACAACCAACAGAGTACCCTACGTCGTCCAGTACTTCCCCGGAGCGGAGAAACTACGCCAAGTTCTTCGCAGCCTTCAACATGTCATCGATGACGACGAACACCTTGCTAAGGCCATCCCCACGCCTCCACTACTCGCCTTCAAGCAGCCGCCTAACCTCAAAAGTACCATCGTTCGCAGCAAATTACCCAGCTGTCAGGAGAACAGCGACCACGACACCACACAACCCTGCCACGGCAACCTCTGCAAGACATGCCAGATCATGAACACAGATACCGTCATCACACGTGAGGACACTACCCACCAGGTACATGGTACATACTCATGTGACTCGGCCAACGTTGTCTACCTGATACGTTGCAGTAAAGGATGCCCCAGAGCATGGTACATCGGCGAGACCATGCAGACACTGAGACAACGTATGAACGGACACCGCGCAACAATCGCCAGGCAGGATGGTTGCCTCCCAGTCGGGGAACACTTCAGCAGTCAAGGGCATTCAGCCTCGGATCTGCGGGTTAGCGTTCTCCAAGGCGGCCTTCGGGATACACGATAACGCAAAATCATCGAGCAGAAACTGATAGCCAAGTTCCACACTCATGAGGACGGCCTCAATCGGGATATCGGGTTCATGTCACACTACAGAACGTGACTTGACATCGTTGCCTGTCTTTCCAGTTTTTAAAAAAAACAAACACAAGAAACAAACACAAAAAACAAACCCAAATGGAGAGGATATGCAGCCAGCAGGTGTTTTGACACGTTGGACCCCCTGGGACACATCTCATTGTCTTGGCTGTGCTCTTAGTGTGTCTTTGATGTAGGGAAATATTGAATCTCTGCATTTTCTCTGTGTTTATATTCTGTGAATTCTTGTAGATTCTCTCACAGTAACTTTACCTGAAGAAGGGGCAGGATAGCTCCGAAAGCTTGTAATTTTAAATAAATCTGTTGGACTATAACCTGGTGTTGTGCGACTTCTCAACAATATCCAAAGCAGTATATCTGTTTGAGAGGGTGATGGCCACAGGGGACCCCTGCACTACCTGCCTGCACCTATTACTCTGCCTGGTGGTCACCCATTCCCTTCCTTCCTGTACACCCTTTACCTGCGGTGTGACCAACTCCCTAAACGTGCTATTCACGATGTCCTCAGCATCGCGAATGCTCCAGTATGCATCCATCCGCAGCTCTAGCGCCGCAATGCGGTCTGTCAGTAGCTGCAGCTGGATACACCTCCCGCACACATGGTTGTCAGGGACACAGGAAGTATCCCTGATTTCCCACATAGTGCAGGAAGAGCATGTCACAGCACCGAGCTGTCCTGCCATGACTTACCCTTTAATTAATTAATTAATTAAAATTAAATTTAAATTAAATGGATCCGACCAATTACACTGGAATTAAGTGATATACACAAGGGCCCTTGCTTAACAGTAGTCCCCGCTACACAAAGAGACCGTAGAAACCACAAAATTTAAGTTTAGAAAAATTGAGAAAGAAAACACTCACCAACCAATCACTTACCTGCTTTTTGGTGACGTCACACGACGAATACTTTTTGCTTCCCTCTCCCGGAACCTGGATTTGTAAGCCGCCTCGGGGCTCACCTTAAGTACCGCCCATCGCCGCCTCTGTTCCCTCGCAGGTCCGCCGCCTCGCCGCTCTAGGGGTGGGGGGGATTTGTCCTATGAGGAGAGATTAAATAAATTAGGCCTATATTCTCCAGAGTTTAGAAGAATGAGAGGTGATCTAATTGAAACATACAAAATTCTTACAGGGCTTGACAGGGTAGATGCAGGGAGGATGTTTCCCCTGGCTGGGGAGTCTAGAACCAGGGGTCACAGTCTCAGAATAAGGGGTCGGCCATTTAGGACTGAGATGAGGAGAAATTTCTTCACTCAGAGGGTGGTGAATCTTTGGAATTCTCTACCACAAAGGGCCATGGAGGCTTAATCGTTGAGTATATTCAAGACAGAGATTGATAGGTTTTTGAATATTAAGGGAATCAAGGGATATGGGGATAGTGCAGGAAAGTGGAGTTGAGGTAGAAGATCAGCCATGATCTTATTGAATGGTGGAGCAGGCTTGAGGGGCCAAATGGCCTACTCCTGCTCCTATTTCTTATGTTATGTAATTAAAAACATGCTTCGTTTAAGGTAATTTTATTTTCACTTGTACTTGGATATACACTTGAGGTGCCATAACCTGCAAGGCTACGGACCAAGAGCTGGAAAGTGGGATTAGGCTAGAAAGCTCTTTTTCAGCCGGCACAGACACGATGGGTGTACATTTCTATGATTCTATAAAGAAAATCTTTGTCCTGGTAGTCCCTCTTAAAGAGGTAGTAATGTCTTGCTGTTGAGAATAAAATTGCTGGAATTATATCCATTTTCATTACTAGTGGGTTAATAGAAGTAAAGCAGCATAATATAAAACAATAATATTGAAAGGGGAAAGAATTAACATTTGATTATACTCACTGCATCAGTTTTATGCTGTGTCTTGTGTATTCCTGATTTTAACTGAGCCAGTAGGAGGCAACACAGTTACTGTTGAATTTGTTTAAAGGGTCAAAAGACTCAAGGCGGGTGAAAACTGCATTAACATGGCATCAGCACTGAAGAGGCACTCAAATGTAAATATGTTTGCTGTTGAATGTCTGAGGTGCCGTCTTCGGATGAGACGTTAAACTGAGGCCCAGTCTGCTCTCTCAGGTGGACGTAAAAGATCCCATGGCACGATTTCAAAGAAGAGCAGGGGAGTTATCCCTGGTGTCCTGGCCAATATTTATCCCTCAATCAACATCACTAAAACAGATTATCTGGTCATTATCACATTGCTGTTTGTGGGAGGTTGCTGTGCGCAAATTAGCTGCTGCATTTCCTACATTACAACAGTGATTACACTTCAAAAAGTATTGGCTGTAAAGCGCTATGGGATGTCTGGTGGTCGTGAAAGCCGCTATATAAATGCAAGTCTGTTTTCTTTCTTTTATGTATTTTATGTGAATCCCCTGATGGCAAATTCCCAGCTTTTTAAATTTATATAAGCTTAGATTCATCAAAGCTTAAATGACAACAGATTTGGCTTTATTTATCATGTACAAAACGTATACGTCTTTTTAATTTTTCACTGCACTTGAAAAAGTTTTAATTGGTTTCCATATTACAGAATACAAAATAAAGTCCACGTGCAACACAAATACATCTGTTATACTTTTGGGTTCACAGTTTGCCAAGGTTAATAAATGCTTGACAGTTTCATAATTACTTTTATGCAAGTGGTAATAAATTGAAAAGCACCGAACTGTCGAGGAGGGGGGGAGAAGAAACTAACTCATTGTTTCTATAAATTAAAATATATTAAAGAAATGAATAGATTTCAAGACCAAATCAAATTTGGAGAATTTTCTTTGAAGATCAAAAGTACATGGGGTTAGAATAGCTTTGAAAAAGGTCTCCCTATCCAGGTAATGTTAAAAAAGGCACTTCTACTTTTAAGGAGAGATTCATGTATTTCTTTCCCTGTGGATCAGCTACTGGGATGCTTGCAAGTGGTTTCACAGAGAATCTTGCAGATTGGCATCTGCCTGAAAGGATTCCAATCAGGTGCTAACATCAGCTGGGTACATAGCAGTACAATTTTCCATTAATTTGCAATTAATATAAAAATTAATAGTTGATTTGAATCTGTTCCAAAATTGTGTTTCACCAAATGGCTATTAAATTAACTCGCCAGAGTCAAGGTACTCTGGGATTTTTAGACATTGTCTTATTCCAGTTTTATTTGACCAAAACACTGATGGACAATATGGTACACATGAAGCCGAAACTGGTTTAAAATGTCATGTTTTTCATATTGACGCAGTAAGTTGACCAGAATATTAATTATACAGTAACCTAGTGGCATAATTGGTAAATTTACTAACATGCTGTGAATCAAAGCAAATTTTGTTAGCTGATAGACAAGGGATAAATGTGCCAGAACTCAGGTGCATTACAGCTAAAGAATGAAGTATCCTTTTAATTATTGTTTCGTGTGTATGTGTTCCCTAAGGTGAGGGGTGTCATACCTGTAGTATGCTTTTACCACAGTGCTAGCATCAAGCCAATCTAGGTCATTAAGGATGGCTCGATACAGAGTACTGTTTTTTAAGGTAGTCATAATTGCCATCACATCACATTTGTTTTCTTAGTTGTATAGCAGAGGCCCAGAACTGGGGCTATTTGGTTGATCTGTAACTTTCATCCATGGGATGCTTGTGCCTCTTTTCAAAACCAAAAACCTATGCTGTGAAGTTAATGGGATTGTAAACATAAAATTCATTATCAGTGGCAAATTCCACATGACCTAATTATTTACACAATTGTCATGTCAAAACAAGGGGATAAAAGACTTTCTTTTGTTCATCAGTTTTTACTGGATTTCTGAAGGTTGTTCAAAATAAAAAGTTTTGTCCATGTGAAACTCCATAGAGATACAGTGAAAGACTTTCTATCAAGAGGCTGTAAGAAGGAACTGATGGAACATTGAGCTGTAATGGACAAATTATGCGTATCTTTTAAAATACTGTACTTTTGTCCAGCTCAGTGAGATTACTTTGCTTTGTTTTACTTATCTGATGGTAGCCAGAAAATCTCCAGCAATGGCCACTCTTCCCATCCCGCATGGTTACCTTTGGAGTCCCCCAAGGGTTTATCCTTGACCCCCTCCTCTTCCTCATCCACTTGCTTCCCTTTATCAAAATCATCCAGACATCAGATCAGTTTCCACATGTATGGTAGCAGTGCCCAGCTCTACCTCTCCACTACCTCTCTCAACTTCTCCACTGCCTCTGGATGAGCAGCAATTTCTGCCAGTTAAACTTAGGGAAGACTGAAGCCATTGTCTTTGGACCCGCCACAAATTCTATAGCCTTGCCACTAATTTCATTCCACTCACAGCCATTATCTCAGGCTGAACCAGTGTTCGTAATCTCGGTGCCCTATTCGACCCTGACCTGAGGTTAGAACCCTTACAGTTTTGATCAGAAAGATCGCAGTTAGAATATTTTAAAGTGGTTTAAATGGTCAAAGTATCCCAGCATGCTTTGCTTTAGCATTTTAGCCAGGGAGCAAATGAGGAGGAAAGGGGAAATTGAATCTTGTCTCGATGTATGAACAAAGACAGTTTGGAAACTCAAAAGACAGAATGATAAACACCCAGGTCAAGAAATGGCCCATACAGAGATAAGGGGGCAGTTGCTAAGACACCACATAACACAGTAAAGGATAGCATTGAGATACTGCGAAGGCAGTCAGAACTATGAAAGCCTGCAAGGCCACTTGGCCTACGCATTTAAAGTACAATAAACAAAGCTTGTAGAACAGAGGTGGAAGCCAAAAGATTAGAAGTGGGGTAAACATCTCAATATGTGGCTTCAGCAAACGTGCACCTATACATACTGTTGTGCGTAGGTGAAGCCCAAGGTAGCCAAATAGTATAAGAATGGGACCTGTGTCCTCTAAAAGTTAGAGTGCTCCCGGAACAGTTGGAAGTCCATTCGCCTTAACGGTGACCCACGAATGTTACAAATCTGATCAGCTTGAACAAGACTTCGTGGAGGAAACAAGTTGTATTAATTGCTCACCATTTAATGTAATACTGTAGAATAGTTGTATAAAAACAATACTGTTATTAGTCAATGTATATTAAAGCTTATTTTTTAATACCACTCGGGCCTGAATCATGCGGAGGTTATCGTTGCCGAACTAACACCACCTAGAGTGATAGTGGCCCATTGTTTTAATAGAGCTTTCATTATCTCTACGAATGCTAGGATCGCCATCCATTCCTGGTGATCTCTTGCTTTCTCTCACTTTTCACCTACAGAAAGCAAGAGAAAAAACATTTGCAAATCCCATAGTAATCAGAAGTGTTATGAAGAGAGAAAGATGAGGAAACACAGTTAAGAGAAAATGCATGAATACCACTTGACTGGCCCATAAAAGGACATGCAGCCTAAAATTTTTAACTATATTTAGGTTTTTGGCAATGAGTGGATGCCTCAGGTACACAGCTCACAACTAAAAATTGAGCTTGGATTTTGTCCAGTGCTGGCACTTTAGATACAGAGCCTTGCACACAGAGTAAGCAGCATCAGCAGGCAACCACTGTAAAGGCTCTTTAAAGAAAGAGGGGACAGCAAGCAGCACAAGCTGTGCAGACACACACAGGAAGCAGCACAGGCGCAGGATCTGCAGACACACACACACAGGAAACAACACGAGCTGCAGTGAAACGGCTTGTGTCAGTGCGAAGTATTTTGGGCAGAGCCAGGGGCGCCATCCCGGGAGGGGAACCTGCTGCTGGGCCTGGGCCTGTAAAATGACGCAAGTGGAACAGGATAACGGCAAAGAGAAAGAAAAGGAGAAGGAGCAGCGCGGGGTGAAGCGGCCGATAGTCCCCGCCGCCATTCCAGAGTCTGTACTCGAGGTGAGTACGAGGAGTCAGCGCCAACCACGGGCCCGGGGCAGAGGGGCCAGAGACGGTAACTGGCTTCACCGTGGTACATCCAACACAGCGGCCTTCGTCTGCTGGGCACTGGGGCCTGGCCTGGCCTGCAGCTCCTCCCCTCAGTATCAAAGCGATGGGAATTTGTCCCTAACATTGGGTAAAGATGTACTTTTCTTCCATAAACTGCCCACGAGTGTTTTCCTCAGTGCAGCAACACAACTTACTGTGAGCTATAATTAGGGGGGGAAAAGTTAAAATCAAACTGAAAATATAATATGTTGAAGAGGATGCAGAGGTGAATAGTGCTCAAGAGCAAAGGGGATGAGTTGTGACTACTGAGAAATGAAATTAGCACAAGCTGCTTTAAACTTTTTATTAAAACTTCTGTACAAAATTTGAACGATGCTGTTCAGGCTACATTTATTGGCGCTCCTAAGTTGCCCTGAGAAGGTGGCAGTCTGCCTTCTTCAACTGCAGTTATTGTAGTGATGGTGCTAGCGAGGGAATTCCAGAACTTTGACTCCGTCACAATGAAGGAATGGTGGACGATATATGTCCAAGTGTGTGTGACTTGGAGGTTATGGTGTTCCTATGACATTGCTGCTCTTGGCCTTCTCGGTGGTGGAGGCCGCAGGCTGCGAGGTACCATTAAGGTAATGTTGGTCTGTTGCTGCAGTGCATCCATAGATACTACATACTGCAGTCAGGTAGCAGCGGTGGTTGAGGGAATTGATATTGACCCGGAATTTGCGGTCCTGATGACAGTGAAGTGGCAGCGTTCGCCGTCATTCTGCCTTTGAAACTGACCGCAACTTCAGGATTTAGCGCATACACAGCCTATTGCAGAAATCCTGAAGTTGTGGTCTGTCATTCACTGCTCCGACATAGCCTGCGCTGTTCCCCCGCCCCCACACAGCCGGCAATCGGTGAAATCTCAAATCATGGAAACTGATGAAACCTTCAGCTCTTCCCCAGTAATTACGCTGTTAAATACCCCATAATTTAAATTTTGTGGAGTGTCAAATGTATCCATTTTAATAAAAATTTTAATTTTTAAGAAACTTAAAAACCCCCCATTTTTTTTTAAAGTTCATCTTTATTTCAGGTTTGTCTTTTCCCCATGTGAGAGCTGCAATTTTTGTTTTGCTCTCTCTAACATTTTTAAAAAGTAAAAATTTTAAGAGTTACCCACTTCCTGGTTCGCTGTCTGAGAATTCTGCATTTGATTGGCTGCTTAGACAGTTTGTTGACGTCACAGCAGTTTGTACTATGGGGTTCCCACAATACTATGTTGATTTGAATTACGTGTCGGAAAACCCAAACTTCTCGACACAGGTATTGTGAGATCTTTATGCGAAGCTTACTTTGGGACTAGTAGCGAATGCCTTTGCTTCGCCGCTGACCGCAAATTCTGGGCCATTAAATCTAGTGACTGGCACCAATCAAGCAGACTACTATATTCTGAATGGTGCTGAGCTCGAGTGTTGTGGCTGCATCCATCTAGGCGAGTAGCGAGTATTCCATCACACTCCTGACTTGAGCCTTTTAGATGGTGGAAAGGCTTTGAGAGATCAGGAGCCATCATCACAGAGTACCCGACTTCTGCCCTATTCTTGTTAACATGGCGTTAATACGGCTGGTCCAGTTAAGCCCTTAGTCAATGATTTAAATTTTTTTTTATTAATTCCTGGGATGTGGGCGTCGCTGGCAAAGCCAACATTTATTGCCCATCCCTAATTGCCCTTGAGAAGGTGGTGGCGAGCCGCCGCCTTGAACTGCTGCAGCCCTTGTGGTGAAGGTACTCCCACAGTGCTGTTAGGAAAGGAGTTCCAGGATTTTGACCCAGTGACGATGAAGGAACGACGATATATTTCCAAGTCCAGATAGTGTGTAACTTGGAGGGGAACTTGCAAGTGATGGTGCTCCCATGCGCCTGCTGCCCTTGTCCTTCTAGGTGGTAGAGGTCGCGGGTTTGGGAGGTGCTGCTGAAGAGGCCATGGCGAGTTGCTGCAGTGCATCTTGTAGATGGTACACACTGCAGCCATGGTGCGCCGATGGTGGAGGGAGTGAATGCTTAAGGTGGTGGATGGGGTTCCAATCAAGCGGGCTGCTTTGTCCTGGATGGTGTCGAGCTTCTTGAGTGTTGTTGGAGCTGCACTCATCCAGGCAAGTGGAGAGTATTCCATCACACTCCTGACTTGTTCCTTGTAGATGGTGAAAAGGCTTTGGGGAGTCAGGAGGTGAGACACTCGCCGCAGAATACCCAGCCTTTGACCTGCTCTTGAAGCCGCGGTATTTATGTGCCTGGTCCAGTTAAGTTTCTGGTCAATGGTGACCCCCAGGATGTTGAATGTGGGAGATTCAGCGATGGTAATGCCGTTGATTGTCAAGGAGCAGTGGTTAGACTCTCGCTTGTTGGAGACAGTCATTGCCTGGCACTTCTGTGGCGCGAATGTTACTTGCCACTTAACAGCCCAAGCCTCAATGTCATCCCGATCATGCTGCATTCGGGCATGGACTGCTTCATTATCGGAGAAATTGCGAATGGAACTGAACACTTGTGCAATCATCAGCGAACATCCCCACTTCTGACCTTATGATGGAGGGAAGGTCATTGATGAAGCAGCTGAAGATGGTTGGGCCTAGGACACTGCCCTAAGGAAATCCTACAGCGATGTCCTGGGGCTGAGATGATTGACCTCCAACAACTACAACCATCTTCCTTTGTGTTAGGTATGACTCCAGCCAGTGGAGAGTTTTCCCCCTGATTCCCATTGACTTCAATTTTATGAGGGTTCCTTGAAGCCACACTCGGTCAAATGCTGCCTTGATGTCAAGGGCAGTCACCCTCACCTCACCTCTGGAATTCAACTCTTTTGTCCATGTTTGGACTATGGCTGTAATGAGGTCTGGAGCCAAGTGGTCCTGGAGGGATCCAAACTGAGTATTGGTGAGTAAGTGCCGCTTGATAGCACTGTCGACGACACCTTCCATCACTTTGCTGCTGATTGAGAGTAGACTGATGGGGCGGTAATTGGCCGGATTGGATTTGTCCTGCTTTGGACAGGACATACCTGGGCAGTTTTCTACATTGTCGGGTAGATGCCAGTGTTGTAGCTGTACTGGAACAGCTTGGCTAGAGGCGCGGCTAGTTCTGGAGCACAAGTCTTCAGCACGACAGCTGGGATGTTGTCGGGGCCCATAGCCTTTGCTGTATCCAGTGCGCTCAGCCATTTCTTGATGATATGTAGAGTGAATTGAATTAGCTGAAGACTGGCTTCTGTGATGGTGGGGACCTCAGGAGGAGGTCGATATGGATCATCCACTTGGCACTTCTGGCTGAAGATGGTTGCTAACGCTTTAGCCTTGTCTTTTGCACTTGTGTGCTGGGCGCCTCCTCCTCCCGTTAGTTGTTTAATTGTCCATCACCATTCACGACTGGATGTGGCAGGACTGCAGAGCTTTGATCTGATCCGTTGATTGTGGAATCGCTTAGCTCGGTTTATACCATGCTGCTTCCACTGTTTAGCATGCATGTAGTCCTGTATTGCAGTTTCCCCAGGTTGGCACCTCATTTTTAGGTACGCCTGGTGCTGCTCCTGGCATGCTCTTTTGCACTCCTTATTGAACCAGGGTTGGTCCCCTGGCTTGACGCTAATGATAGAGTGAGGGATATGCCGGGCCATAAGACTACAGATTGTGGTGGAATACAATTCTGCTGCTGCTGATGGCCCACAGCGCCTCGTGGATGCCCAGTTTTGAGCTGCTAGATCTGTTCTGAATCTGTCCCATTTAACATGGTGGTAGTGCCACACAACACGATGGAGGGTGTCCTCAGTGTGAAGATGGGATTTCGTCTCCACAAGGACTGTGCGGTGGTCACTGCTACCAATGCTGTCATGGACAGATGCATCTGCGACAGGTAGATTGGTGAGGACGAGGTCAAATAGGTTTTTCCCTCATGTTGGTTCTCTCACCACCTGCCGCAGGCCTAGTCTGGCAGCTATGTCCTTCAGGACTTGGCCAGCTCGGTCAGTAGTGGAGCTACCGAGCCACTCTTGGTGATGGACATTGAAGTCCCCCACCCAGAGTACATTCTGTGCCCTTGCTACTCTCAGTGCTTCTTCCAAGTGGTGTTCAACATGGAGGAGTACTGATTCATCAGCTGAGGGAGGGCGGTAGGTAGTAATCAGCAGGAGGTTTCCTTGCCCATGCTTGACTTGAAGCTATGAGACTTCATGGAGTCCAGAGTCAATGTTGAGGACTCCCAGGGCCACTCCTTCCCGAATGTATACCACTGTGACGCCACCCTTGATGGGTCTGTCTTGCCAGTGGGACAGGACATACCCAGGAGTGGTGATGGAGGAGTTTGGGACATTGGCTGAAAGGTATGATTCTGTGAGTATGACTGTCAGGCTGTTGCTTGACTAGGCTGTGGGACAGCTCTCCCAATTTTGGCACCGGTCCCCAGATGTTAGTGAGGATGACTTTGCAGGGTCGGATGACTTTGCAGGGTCGATTGTGCTGGATATGCCGTTGTTGTGTCCGAAGCCGGTGCCGAGGTCATCCGTCCGGTTTTATTATTGTTTTTCGTAGCGGTTGTGTACAACTGAGTGGCTTGCTAGGGCATTTCAGAGGGTAGTTAAGAGTCAGTCACATATAGGCCAGACCCACAGGACGGCAGATTTGCTTCCCTAAAGGACATTAGTGAACGACAATCCGATAGTTTCATGGTTACCATTACTGATACTAACTTTTTATTCCAGATTTATTTAATTGAATTTAAATTCCCCAGCTTCCATGGTGGGATTTGAACTCACGTCTCTGGATCATTAGACCAGGCCTCTGGATTATTAGTCCAGTAACATAACCACTATGCTACCCTTCCCCTCTCCAAGACGTTGATGGTAAGGGATTTAGCTGTGGTGGTGCCATTGAAGGTCAGGAGGAGATGGTTGAGCTTTTTAGCGATGGTTATTGCCTGGCATTTATATGCCAAACCAAGATGTTCATTTCCTTCTGTAGGCTGACATTGCCTGTTTCGTTATCAGAGTAGCTGAATACTGGAATTGTCAACAATCAGCTCTACTCCTGAGCTTATTTTGAAGGAAACTTAGAAAAACATACACGCGTACGGGAGAGGATGTAGAGGCGAGCAATACAACTAGTCTCCAAGTACATATGGGATGAGTTATGACTGAGGATAACACTTATGTACCACCTTCAACATAATATGTGACCCAAAGTGCTTTAAACTTCAGCTGTACAGTAAAGAAAGAAGGCAGTTATAGGAGGTATACTTAATTAATCACTTTAGGTTTGCCTTATCTAAGCCAGGAAAGTAGGATCAGAGGTTTTAAATTAAATGAGTGAAAAGTGAATTAAAATATTGTTAGAAAATACTTTACCCAAGGATTAATAAATGTTTGGAATAATCTACCAGCAAGGGTTAAGGTACTAGAAGTTTGAACTTTAATGCTTTTTTTCATTCTTGACTTTTCTTGTGTATGTTCTTAGGATGGATTATAAACTCAGGTTTTTAATATTTACTTTTGAAGCCAATACAGAGTAACTTCATTGTGGTTATTCACCCTGGTTCGTCCACTCTGAGGATTGGTCGAGCTGCAGATACACTTCCTGTTGGTGTATCTCATGTCATTGCCCGAAGACATAAACAACAAGGACAGACTCGATATGAGGACCCATGGCTCCAAAGGGATGGTCTCAATGTAAGCTTATTTTTTTATAGTGATTAAATTCAGCCTTTTCGTCTGCAGACATTCAGGTTGTAGATAAGGTGAAGAATTCATGTTTAGGGTTAAATCCTAGCAAGCCAATCTTTGCCTGAGAAAACCAATTTAATTTTCATTTTCACTGGAGAAGTGTGTTTTTTATCTAATGATTAATTTAATTGCTAATGTGAAGATAATCTAAAATTGAAAATCCACAAATAAATTGAATTGTGTTTTTTTTAAGAAACCAGAAAGTAATGACCAAAGACAGAATGGTCTTAAAATGGTGGATCAGGCCATATGGTCCAAAAAGATGTCAAATGGTGCGAGGCGAATACCAGCTCCACCAGATCAGGTACAGTAATACAGTTTGCTAGCGTAAGATTACATTACAGCGCTGATTTTGAACATGGGGAAAGATGGACATTTTTTTAAAAACCTGTTGGTTAATATCTGCATTCCTTATTGAAATATTACTTTGATACAATAAAGTATGATCGGTAATTTAGAAGATCATATATTCTTGTTAAACTCTCTTTTATAGTTTGACATTTTCCATAGAGTTTAGACTGTAAATTTTTGTACACTGGAAACAGACATTTGCATGAAACCCAATATGGTAAAAAAAACTGTCGCAGGTGGCAAGGCAAATGTTTCCCCAGTACATGTGGTATGAATTTGAGAGTTTTCTGAGTATTGGATGGCACATCATAACATTTTATGCACTTTTCAGGTGAGGGCGTATAACAAGCAGATGAGACCGGCAGTGTTGGACACCAATTCTGGGGTCAAATGGACAAACACCTCACATCAACCTGAGTTTCTTGTAGGAGAAGAGGTAATTTTTTTTTAACTTGATATGTAAACCTTGTGTTGTGTATGTCCTATATGGATAGACATTTTACCATTGATGATATGGGTTACTGTACACGTGAGTAAGTCCTGGTGCCTAACGTTCTATAATCTCAGATGTGGCTGGTTATCAATCCTATACAAAGTCAGAAGGGGAAGTGAACCACACTGTTGCTATTTCTTAAAGTCAAGCCCTTTTTATACTGGGAACAAAAGAGCTGGACCTCAACGTTGTGTCAAATAAAAACAATAGCAAAATACTGCGGATGCTGGAAATCTGAAATAACAACAGAAAATGCTGGAAACACTCAGCAGGTCAGGCAGCATCCGTGGAGAGAGAAACAGAGTTAACGTTTCAGGTCTGTGACCCTTTGTCAGAACTGGAAACAGTTAGAGATATAACAGATTTTAAGCAGGTGCAGAGGCAGGGAAAGGGGGAAGGGAGGAAAAAACAAAAGGGACAGTCTGTGATAGGGTGGAAGGCAGGAGTGGTTAAATGTTGCAAATGGAGATGGCAGAATCATCAACAACTGCCGCCTGGAAAAAATAGGGGCAGGGGTTATAGTTTGAAATTGTTGAACTCAGTGTTGAGTCCAGAGGCTGTAAAGTGCCTAATCGAAAGATATGGGGCTGTTCTTCGAGCTTACGTTGAGCTTCATTGGAACAGTGTAAGAGGCCAAGGACAGAGAGGTCAGAGTGGGAGTGGAGTGGAGAATTAAAGTGACAGGCGACCGGAAGCTCGGGGTCACCCTTACGGACTGAACGGAGGTGTTCCGCAAAGCGGTCACCCAATCTGCGTTTGGTCTCCCCAATGTAGAGGAGACCGCATCGTGAGCAGCGAATACAGTATACTAAATTGCAAGAAGTACAAGTAAATCGCTGTTTCACCTGGAAGGGGTGTTTGGGGCCCTGGACAGTGGGAAGGGAGGAGGTAAACGGGCAGATGTTGCATCTCCTGCGCTTACATGGGAAGGTACCGTGGGGAGGGGAGGGGCTGTTGGGGTGATTGAGGAGTGGACCAGGGTGTTGCAGAGGGAGCGGTCCCTTCGGAATGCTGAAAGGGGAGGTGAGGGGAAGATGCGTTTGGTGGTGGGATCACGTTGGAGGTGGCGGAGGATGATCCGTTGAATGTGGAGGCTGGTGGGGTGAAAGGTGAGGACAAGGGGATCCTTATCGTGGTTCTGGGAGGGAGGGGATGGGGTGAGAGCAGGTGCGGGTAATGGAACGGACACTGTCGAGGGCCATATCAACACGGTAGAGGGGAATCCTTAGTTGAGGAAAAAGGAAGACATATAGGAAGCACTAGTATGGAAGGTGGCATCGTCAGAACAGATGCAGCGGAGACCGAGAAACTGGGAGAATGGAATAGAGTCCTTACAGGAAGTGGGGTGGGAGCAAGTGTAGTCCAGGTAGCTGTGGGAGTCAGTGGGCTTCTAGTGGATGTCTGTCGATAGCCTATCCCCAGAAATGGAGACAGAGAAGTCGAGGAGGGAAGCGAAGAGTCCGAGATGGACCATGTGAAGGTGAGGGAATGGTGGAAAATGGAAGCAAAGTGAATTAAATTTTCTAGTTCAGGGCGAGAGCAGGAAACGGCACCAATTCAGTCATCAGTGTACCGGAAAAAGAGGTGAGGGAGGGGACCCGAGTAGGACTGGAACAAATAATGTTCCACATATCCCACGAAAAGGCAGGTATAGCTAGGGCCCATGCGGGTTCCCTTAACAACACCTTTAATTTAGAGGAAGTGAGTGGAGTCAAAGGAGAAGTTGTTCAATGTGAGAATAAGTTCAGCCAGGCGGAGGAGGGTGGTGGTGGATGGGGACTGGTTGGGTCTCTGTTCAAGGAAGAAGCGGAGTGCCCTCAGGCCATCCTGGTGGGGGATGGGGGTGTAGAGGGATTGGATGTACATAGTGAAAAGGAGACGGTTGGGGCCAGGAAACTGTTAAAGTGGCGGAGGGCGTCGGAAGAGTTGCAAATGTAGGTAGGAAGAGACTGGACAAGGGGAGCAAAAATAGAGTCGAGATAGGAGGACATCAGTTCCGTGGGGCAAGAACAGGCTGAAACGATGGGTCTACCAGGGCAGCCCTGTTTGTGGATCTTGGGAAGGAGGTAGAAGCGGGCTGTGTGGGGTTGGGGGACTATGAGGTTGACAGCCATGGAGGGAAGATCTCCAGAGGAGATGAGGTCAGTGACAGTCTTGGAATCAATGGCTTGATGTTTGGCAGTGGGGTCATGGTCTAGGGGGAGGTAGGAGGAGATATCAGAGAGTTGCCGTTCAGCCTCCGCATGGTAGAGGTTGGTTTGCCAAACAACAACTGCACCACCTTTGTCAGCAGGTTTAATGACAATGTTAGGGTTGGATCGGAGAGAACGGAGTGCTGCAAGTTCAGAGGGAGTTGAGTGAGTGAGGGGAGCAGAGAAATTGAGACCGTCGATGTCACGCCGGCAGTTAGCAATGAAAAGATCTAGAGAGGGTAAGAGGCCGACCCCGAGCTTCCAGTCGCTTGTCACTTTAATTCTCCGCTCCACTCCCACTCAGACGAAGCTCAACGTAAGCTCGAGGAACAGCACCTCATCTTTCGATTAGGCACTTTACAGCCTTCTGGACTCAACATTGAGTTCAACAATTTCAGACTATAACCCCTGCCCCTATTTTTTCAGGCGGCAGTTGTTGATGATTCTTCCATCCCCATTTGCAACATTTAACCACTCCTGCCTTCCACCCTATCACAGACCGTCCCTTTTGTTCTTTCCTCCCCTTCCCCCTTTCCCTGCCTCTGCACCTGCTTAAAACCTGTTACATCTCTAACTGTTTCCAGTTCTGACGAAGGGTCACAGACCTGAAACGTTAACTCTGTTTCCATCTCCACGGATGCTGCCTGACCTGCTGAGTGTTTCCAGCATTTTCTGTTATTTTACACAGACATTACGCCAGCAGTGAAACTTTATTCACCACTTGGGCCCATGGCTCTTTAGCAGTGTAACTACAAATTAATAGTTACTACACTTCAAAAGGTAATCCATTAGCTGTGAAGTGTGTTGTGATATCCTAAAGACTTGAAAGGCCATACATAAATTGTAGTTGTACAAGTTTCAGCCTTGGTTCAGTGGTAGTACTCTCGCCTCTGAGCCAGAAGGTTTTGAGTTCAAATCCCACTCCAGAGATTTGAGCAGATAATCTAGGCTCACCCTCAAGTGCAGTACTGAGGGAGTACTGCAGTGTCGGAGGAGCTATCTTTTGGGTGCTAAACCAAGGACCCATCTGCCTTCGCAGGTAGACATAAAAGATCTCATGGTGCTATTCGAAGAAGAGCAGGGGAGTGCTCCCTGGTGTCCTGGCCAATATTTAGCCATCCACTAACAGCACTAAAACAGATTATCTGGTTCATCATCTCATTGATGTTTGTTGGACCATGCTGTGTGCATTGTAAAGTCCTTTGGGGCGTCCTAAGGTCACGAACGGCACTTTATAAATGCAAGTTCTTCGTCTAAATTCTTCTATTTTTTTCTTTTTCTTTTCTTTCTCAGTTTATTGTACATGAAACGTTCAAATGCAGGGCTAACTTGCTTTACATCCTTTGAGTCAACAGGACGACTCTGGGTTTATCCGTTGACAGCCGAACGCATTTTCTCTAGACCTTTTTGTGCTTGCACTAGGGTACAATTTATGAGCCATTCTCCTGTTAGATTTGTCTCTTCATAGCCTCTTATGACACCAAATATACAAACTTCATAATCTTGCTGGTTATCACAGTTTTTTTTCTTCTGCAGTTGGCAGTGTTGGTATTAACACTTACATTTTAGCTTAACCAACCAATCTTGTGAAACTATTTTATACTTGCTCTAAGGTACTTTGTGTAACTTTACTAATAAGAAAGGGTGTGCTTTTCTTCACTGTGGCAATTAAGTTAATCATTAGGCAATAATGATCGTGGTTTTTCGAGGTGAGAGGACTACGGTCTCTCCCAACCTCTAGCACCTAATTCACTAGTCTTCTAATCCATCATGTAAGCCTTTCTTTTGTTCTTGTTCTTTCTACTTTTTTTTTTTTACACAGAATTTACAGCACAGAAACAGGGCATTTGGATCAACTGGTCTAGAATTTGATCTGTCTAGCTTTTGGGTTCATTTAGTAACGGATAGAGCAGCAAATTTGTTTCATAATAATAGAGGTTGAAATTGTACAATCCAAGGCGAAGCATGATGAACAGTATTGTCATCCCATTCTCTTCCAACAGGCATTGTATGTAAATCCATCAGACTGCTACAATATACATTGGCCAATTCGCAGAGGTCAGTTTAACCTTCATGCAGGACCTGGAGGCTCTCTCACTGCAGTACTGGCTGACCTGGAGACTATATGGACATATGCTATTCAGAAGTTCCTAGAAATTCCCCGTAAAGATTTAAAGGTTAATAACTGAACTTTCTTGATGTAAACGGAAAAACTCCGAAGTGTATTAGGATTTGTTCTATTGTGAAATATTTCAATTATTCACCACTCTGCCATCAATCATATGTTATAGTGAGAATGTTTTAGTATAAACTGCATTTTAATTTTAAGTTAAGACATCAAATGGATTGTAAGCTGTTCACTTTTGTTGCATAATTCTCTTCTCTAATTAATTCAGTTATACAACTAATTCCTGATAACATAAGAAGTAGGAGCAGGAGTAGGCCATTCGGCCCTTCGAGTCTGCTCCGCCATTCCATAAGATCATGGCTAATCTTCTACCTCAACTCCACTTTCCCGCACTATCCCCATATCCCTTAGTTCCCTTAGTATCCAAAAATCTATCGATCTCTGTCTTGAATATACTCAACGACTGAGCCTCCACAGCTCTCTGGGGTAGAGAATTCCAAAGATTCACAACACTTTGAGTGAAGAAATTTCTCCTCATCTCAGTCCTAAATAGCCAACCCCTTATTCTTAGACTATGACCCCTAGTTCTAGACTTCCCACCCAGGGAAACATCCTCCCAGCATCTTTCCTGTCAAGCCCTTTAAGAATTTTATATGCTTCAATGCGATCACCTCTCATCTTCTAAATTCTAGGGAATATAGGCCTAGTCTAATCAATCTCTCTTTATAGGACAATCTCCTCATCCCAGGAATCAGTCTACATAAGCCTTTACCAAAAATTGTCATATTCATGAGAAGTTCAATGAAACAACAGTAAGATTTTTTTAGTACAAAATTTCTATTTATTGTGACCTCTTCTTTTGTTAATAGTGTACCATTTCCATGTTCAACCATTAAACTCTCAGTAAGTCCAGGGAAATAATGCACTGTGATGGTAGGACAGACAGTAATAACATTTTCAGGAGTAAAATGAACACTGTTTAATTCAGATTAAAGAAACTCTTGAACTCTACTTCCCTTTCCTTCTCCCTCTTTTTTTAAACCGCATTTTTACTTTTTCCCTTTAATCTAACCTCCTATATCTTTTCTATACCTTTTGCCTCCTGGCTTCCATCATCCATTTTAGCGGTGTCAGCAACATCCAATAACTTGGGCTTTTACTTGCTGAAAATTGGCCTCAAGGCTGGCTTCTCAGCAAATCAAGATTCCTTAGTAAAGGATCATGCCCATATGAGTAAGTGTGTACCCAACACACTGAAGGTTGATTTGCTGGAGTTTGTTTTACAATAACATTGAGAAATGCTGTAACATCTTGTGCAGAAGATAATGGTAAGCTTAGTAAAATATGTAATCTGGCCAAAAAAAGTTACTTAAAGCAGATCTTCCATTTAATACTACAGAACATATATCCAAAATTTCAGAATAAAGTACTATCCCCACCTATGTACTATCCCCACATATTTCCAAGTTATCGAAGATTTTATTCCCTCCTTTGGACACCTACCACTTTAGAGTCACTTTTCACCGAGCAACTCCTGAAGTTGCTCTCGTGACAGGTTATGGAGGTGTAAAGGAGTACCTCTGCAGTAACTGGAAATTGGTGCTTCAGACTAGCCTAGCTACTGATGCAAGCTAGGACATGTTAGTATTGTCTGAGTACGTAAGAAGGTAATGCATAGAATTTGAAAAATTGTTTGATCTATCAAGACTACTTTATCCAGAGACCGTGTTCAATCTGTCCCACCATGAATTCTATTCTGTTTAATCTCTTAATGGAGAGTCTGCAGAAGTTTCTCTCTGACCGAAAGACAGTCCAGTAAAAATACAAACATCCATCAACATTTACACCTCCACTATTTGAGAATAGTCGAGTTGCTATTAACATATGGTTTTGTGGTCACAGAGCCATCATGTTCCTTCGAATATTTGACCAACTGTAATTGTATGGCCCAGTGGTAGTAATGTCCCCTCCTGGAGGTCGTGGCTTCAAGCCCCACTCCAAGGACTTGAGCACATAATCTAGGCTGACACTTCAATCCAATATTGAAGAAGTGCTGCAATATTGGAAGAACCGTCTTTCAGTAATATGTTAAACTGAGGCCCCAGCTGCCTGTGTAGGTGGACGTAAATGATCCCATGGCACTATTCGTGACCTGGCTAATGTTTATTCCTCAATCAAAAGATTAACTGGTCATTTATCTCATTGCTGTTTGTGGTACCTTGCTATGTGCAGATTGGCTGCTGTGTTTACCTATAAAACTACAGTGACTGCACTTCAATACCAAATCCATAAGCTGTGAAGTGCTTCAAGACATCCTGAAGACATGAAAGGCACTACATGAGTGCAAGTTCTTTCTTTGTAATCTTTAATCCCATTCCTAACAATGTGTATTTGGCCTTTTTTTGAAAAAGTTAAAGGATATAGCATTAACATCTTTGGCTGGGAATCTATTCTGCATATCCACTACTTGGAGAGAAAGGGAATTTCCATTTCCACTCGTGTGAGGCGTGTTATTTCTGTCCTTTAGTTCTGTGCTCACAACCCAAGGTACACAGCCTACACATATATATCTACATTATCTGTGCCTCTCTAAATCATCTTCAATGAAAAATTCATCATGTGAGTCTCCCCTCAACTTAGAATGCCAAATTCCCCTTTACATTTATCTGAATCCTCTCCAATGCACAATCTCTTTTGATATATCTAAAACTGCATATAATATTCCAATTATGGATTTGCCAGGGATCTGTACAAGGTTCGAGTAACTTGTTTCAACTCGAACATCATTATCTAGATGGTACTAAACTTGTCCCAGCTTGGGTGTCAGGATTGATATTTAATGTAGTCTGAAGTGCCTGTTTCCAGGTTAATCTATGAACCCACTCCTGCATCAGTGTAGCAGCTCCAATGCGTGATAGAGTGCAAGAAGTGACCCAACATGATGGATCTTCATTGTAGCCAGTATAACAAATCAACTTGTAGGAGAAATTTGCAGCCATACTTGTTTTTATAAACCTTGTAGGCTACCAAATTTATTACATCATCTCTTGTTGATCGTTTGTATTTTTTATGTGTAAATTCCACATGTATGCAAGTAAACTATGTCTCTATTACCTTTTCTTCACACTGACTGAAGATTCAATGGCAGCCATTAATCCAGCACAAATGGAGTTTTCGCAAACACAGTGGCCCAGATATTCCGATCGCAGGCTTCCCGCGGGCGGAGGGCTGCGATCTGGAAAAATCTACGCCAAGACCTGAGGGCTCCCGGGAGGCGTACAGTTCCACTGCTGGGCCTCTCCAAACTGCCGGTGCACAGGGCCCACGTATCCCAGAGGCGCAGGTAGTTTCAGCGTCCCTGGGAGCATGGGGAGCCAATCAGAGAAGGGAATCTCCCTTCATACATTTGACAGGAAGACCTGTCAAATATATGAATAGAGATCACCCCCAAAACATAGTAAAACTTTAAATACATTTTTTAAAAAAATCACATTTTTAAAATTTAAATTTTTGAAAAAAGTAATTAAAGTTTTTAACGGGGCTAAAAATAAACTTACCTTTCTTTAAAGTATTTTTAAATGATTTTTTTTACTTTTTTCAACTCTTATCCTGGTAAAAGCAGGCCTTACGCCTGCTTTTACCAGGCGCAAGAATTGTAAGGGTTTTCTGCGGGCGGAGGGTCTCCAAAAAGCGGAACTCTCCGCCCACAGAGGCCCTTCTCCCAGGCAGCCGGAGGATCTGTCAAGAGCTTTCTTGACAGATCGGAAATGCCGGTTTCCAGCGCATGCACAGTGCATGCCTGAAACCGGCATTTCCGATGTCCCTACGGGTGGGTACACACCCGTAGGGATCGGAATATCCGGCCCAGTATCAATATTTACAATTGGAAAGCCATCTTGTGAGGGAGCAGCACAGAAAACAACCTTCACTTCTTCATTGCAGCACTTCTTCAATACTGCACTAAAGTGTCAGTCTAGATTATGTGCTCAAGTCCATGGAGAGAATTTGGGGGCAAAATATTCTTTTAAACTTTTAAAATGTATTTTGCTATTGATAGAACCTGACATAGGAGTTTTCAAAGCATTTTGAAACCGAATGTTGCGACCCATTCAACATTTTTAATATATAATAGATGCATTAAGCCACTTTTTCCTTTTGTATTGAACTTTAAAAAATATTTTTATGGTTCTGAGATTTATTTGATTCTTTTGTTTTGATTACACAAGTATTACAGGTGTATTCTGCTAATCCCAGATATCTACAACAGACAACATGTTAAAGAGCTGATAAACCTACTTTTGAACAATATAGGATTCTCGGGTAAGCGTACATAGTATATTTATTATTGCAGTTGATCTAGCCGCACACACTTAATTTTAACGTGGCCCTGTACCAAAATATTCAATAAAAGAGTACTCTAAATTGTTTCTGTAAGAAAAAGAAAGGGTAAAGTTTTGGGTGTGACCCTCAGAATCTAAAACTTTAATCTTTCCCTTTCACATGCTGATGAATCTGTTGTGCATTTCCTGTTTTATCTCCCATTCATGATTTTTAATTTTAAGTCTAAAATTATTTTTCTATTTGAAAGTATTAACTGAGATTAATAACTGCTCATATTGAATGAGGTAATTAATGTTCAGTTAAACGAGAATCAGCTCAATTCTTGTGCAATATCGTTTTATTTTCTCATTTTTAAAACCTTTTGATTTTGACTGTTTCGAGTTATTCTTTGCCTTTTTATGATGTTTTCCAGGTGTCGTTGTCCATCAGGAATCAATCTGTGCTACATTTGGAAGTGGTTTAAGCAGTGCTTGTGTTGTAGATGTAGGGGAACAGAAGACTAGTGTGTGTTGTGTAGAGGATGGAGTTTCACATCGAAATACCAGGTCAGGTCCATGTTCCATTTTTAATGGTGGATTAAAGACTTCTTTTCATTCGTATCTAATTGGGTTTGGATCCACGTAACCAGTGGAATAACCTAACCTGCTGTGTATTATATCTGAGGAAAAAGAAGCTCAAGTGTTTTAACTTGGGCATAGATTTTTTTTTTTTTAAGCAGGCACTAACTATAGAAAGAAAATATCTGCAATCCAGATCTGTCCGGTCTCGCTCATTTGGAGTACAACTCAACTCCATATTGGTCTGAAGTGTAATCTATTTAATGTATGCCATTTTCAAAGCTAAATATGCTCCATATAGTTAAATGGCTTTGCAATCTGATTTGCTATTTTTGGTCATGAATTGTACTCCTAATATTTTCCTGAAGTTAACAGCACTGCCACAGCTTGCAGCTTTAAGTCACACTGGTGACCGTCGATAAATTGTAAATGGTCTGGTGCTGCTGTACTGTTAAAAGAAAATCTTGTTTAAAAATCTGCAACAGGTGGCATAGCAGCAAAACTGCTGTGGTGTTGGACTGTTGACTGGGAGACTTATTCCAATGGTGACTGAACTTTTCATTTGGCCACATTTGCCAGTCACGTCTGGCACATTTGAGGATAAATATTTGTGTCAATTTTAGCTCTTTATGCAAGGAGTTTCCATGAGCTGGATTGTTCTGACCTTGCAACGAAGGCTGATGGTACAGATCTGGGATAGGGAAAGAAAGACCAGGGCTCCAGTACGAATTAACATCTCTGCTTTGTGCATGTGCACTAATGTAGAGACAGACGTTCTTGGCTGTCCTTCAACTTATTTTCATTTTTTAAACTTATTTTGGTTTATTGAACTAGTGCCTTATACAGTGAAACTTAAAGGAATATATATAAACAACTTACATTATATAGTGCCTTTAACATAGAAAAATGCCCCAAAGTGCTTTACAGAGGCATAATCAGATGAAAATAGACTCCTAGCCAAAATAGGAGACATCAGAGGGGTGACTAAAAATCCAGTCAAAGAGGTGGGTTTTAAGGAGGGTCTTAAAGGAAGAGAGGGAGGTGGCGAGGTGGACGGGCTTAGGGAGGGAATTCCACAGCGTGGGGCTGAGATGGCTGAAGGCATAGCTGCGAATGGTGGGGGTGCGATTGGGGTGTAAATCTTAATGAACATGTGAGGTTTTTTTAATAATCAATTTGTTTAGATTTGTACTTTTTCTTTTAATGCTTATACCACCAATAAACATGTATAACTAAAGGTAATGTGCATGTTGACTAAACTGATTAATCTGTGATCTACAGGCTACGTTTAGCATACGGAGGATCTGATGTGACCAGATGTTTCTTCTGGCTTATGCAGCGGTCCGGTTTCCCATATAGAGATTGTCAAGTATTCAATCGAATGGACTGTCTTCTTCTTCAGCAGCTTAAAGAGACATTCTGCCATCTAGACCAGGTCAGACATAACTCCAGTAAAAGTCTAAATAGAGAAATTCCAGAAAAACAAGTGAAAAATATAATTCTAGATCTTGTAATCTAGGAGTTCGTCAATGTTTTAAAATAATATATTTTGAGAAAGGCTCACAAAGTTGATTTTATAATTCTCTCCTTATAAATTCAAAAATAATTTTGAAAATAAGTTTTATATGTATTTTGATTTTTGAAGTTAACCCATCTTTTAATTCTCCAATTAAAATTACATGAATTGTGAAAAGTGCAACCAGTCCCTTATTGCACCGATCTTCAGCGAGAGCCCAAACTCCCAAAATGATACATTATATAGGAGTGGTAGATGCTGAATCCAGTGTGAGCCAAGAGTTGACTCAATTTCATTCTGTTAATGTGCTGCCCTCCCAGACACCTTTCACAAGATATTAAAAAAAAAAATCAGCAATTAAATTAGAACGTGCTGGATGCAAGTGAAGATTTTTCCTGAGCCCTGCACCCAGGCACGCTGAATCACCTGGGTGCAGTAAATATTGGAAAATTAACTATGCAAAATTGGAGCACACACCTGTATAGGAACTCTATCATTTTCCTTCACTATTTTAAATGGAGAAAAATCAGCTGGGTACCTATCAAGGTGTGTGCTCTGACCCACCCAATTTTCGAATACTAACTTCATCCAGTGTATTTTGAACACAGACCCAGGAAAATCTCCCCTTGGGTCCAATATTCTGTTCTCCCAAAATGAGTGCAGGGCTGCAGGAAAAGGCTGCACTCATCCCAGTACATGGGGTCTGCCATTGGAATAAAGTTAAATTGTGTGTTGCTTTTTTAACATCCTGCATTTTGTAAGGGACACCTGTCGAGCATGACTTGAGTCTTCCATAGAATAACTCTTAAAATACTAAATTAATAATTTTCATCTTTACAAGTAGTCCCATACTGCATACTAAGAACTTTTTAAGTAATTGGGATATAACTCTTTCAGGGATTACTTTAGTAAACTAGATTAAAATGGGAGTTTCTCAGACCCTCTTTCATCCCTTTCTGTCTCGCCCCACCACAACCCCCCCCCTGCCTCCCAAGGTTTTAAAGAAGATTGTTTTATGATAAGCTTTAAGTATTATGATTCTGTCATTAGACTTTCTGAATGCTGATAAGCTGAAAATTTTATAAAGGTGTAGAATAAAACCTTCCTATTGTTCCACTTCACTGAACAGGATATCTCTGGAATTCAGGATCATGAGTTCAAGATCCGTCACCCGGATTCTCCAGCATTATTATACCAGTTGCGACAAGGAGATGAAAAATTACAGGTGACTGAAACATGTGTATTTTAAAGATATTTTCTTTTGAGTAACTTTATCATTTGTAATGACTGAAAACTTTTCGTCTTTTTTCTAAAGAAGAATTTCAAGTTCAGTCTGAGCTAAATATTGTATTTTGGAGAAATAGCAATATTGAATTTTACACTCCAGGTGGATGCTATAGTTTTCTTACCTTAGTGTGTTCTGGGTACAGGAACGTTAGAATTTTATGCACCAAAATTCAGTCTAAAGTCTTAAGATAGCTGTAAAGAACAAACTAGCTACCATGGTGTCTCAGTATGGACTCTAAAGGAAGAGTAACAGCATCGTTTGATAGTGAAAAAATGCATTATTACAAGCAGAGATGTGCTTTTCTTGCATAGAGCAGCAACAAGATGTTGAGATCATCAAGGAGATGATTGTGATTGCAAGTAAACTAAAAACGCTTACAAGTTTTTAAATGACCTGGCATTTCTCTCAATAAAAGCCATTTCAATGCATTATTAATATCTCCACTATAAACTTATTTCTGAATTTAAAATGGGACTGCTTTGGACTTGCTTTATTTTGGACAGAATGAAGACTTGATGTCTTTGATAGGCACTTGGGGATATTGGCTTGTAAGCTTCCATTCAGAGTGCTTATTCAGAACCAAATAAGACAGACTATTTTGAGCTATGAATGCCAGTTAATAAATTCAGTATTTGCATACATCCGCACTATAGGCACCAATGGCCTTGTTTTATCCAGCTACCTTTGGAATTGTGGGACAGAAGATAACCTCATTACAACACAGATCGCATGGTGATTCGGAAGATCCGCATGATGAGCATTACTTAGTGGCAACGCAGAGTAAGCAGGAACAGGTGAGGATGTGAATTTGGTAATACATAACAGGAAAGTCTAAGTTGACAGATACCCAGTAAGATAGATAAGAAATTAGTTAAATCATTGCTCACTACAAAATAGTATATATACGAGCTTGTCGAAGAATCTGCAGAACTAATTATAATGGTTCTGTGCTTGTACTTTCCTGAAATAGTTGCACGTATTTTATACCAAGCCAGTTAATTTGTTAATTGCCTAGGCTGCCAAAGCTATTGCCGAGAGGAAAGCACTGGCTAAGTATGCAGGATTTGAAGCAGAATCCGGCGCTCAGAATTCTGACAGTGCAGAGAAGAGTCACTCTCATGAACTAGAACTTGGAACTTCTCAGCATGATTGCCTACTGGCAGGAAATGATTCTGAGGATCTACCAGCAGCTCTGATGGCGAGAAAAACAACTGTGTCACAATTTGAAGGAAAGGCTTTGGGGCTTGATAAATCAATACTGCATAGTATTGATTGCTGTGGTAAGAATAATTATGAAATGTACTGTAATTTCATAAAATTGTATCATTCAAGGATGAAACATTTGAAGTTCGTACTATTTTAATATTCTCCTGGTCCTGTACATCACATAAGAAAAACATGTACACTTTCAGGTTCTGATGAAACGAAAAAGAAAATGTACAGTTCCATTTTGGTGGTTGGAGGAGGTCTAATGTTCCACGGGGCTCAAGAATTTTTACAACACAGAATTTTGAACAAAATGCCACCATCATTCCGAAGAATAGTAGAAAATGTTGAAGTTATCACAAGACCCAAGGTGAGAAAAATATCTCCTTTTATACTATACCAAAATATTAAATATAGTGTTATTAAAAGGTCCGTTTAAATACCTGTCTGATCCAGACTACTGACAGCTCTGTCTGATCTAGATGACTGACAGTTTAGTAGACCACCAAAGATGCACTGTTTTACCTACGTCATCAAAGGCTTCAACTGGCTAATGGTTACTTTAGTATTAGTCCTACAGGATCCATTCACTTGATAAAAGATAGGGGTCATTTTAATTCCTGGAGCGAAGGCGGCAAAACGAACGGCGTGCCTGTCTGGGAGCGGCAACAGGCGGGCGTGGCTCCATTAGCATGCCGTTGCTGACTTCCCGACCAAAAGACCATGAAACGGCTCTCTGGACATTATAACCTGGCAGCAGGAGGCCACCGCTGGTGACCCTGGGGAACGGTCCGCGCCACAAGATAAGTGTTATGGGAGGGGAATCCTCCTGACCCAGGAGGAAACCTCCGGAAAAATGTTTAAAACTCACCATACTGGCTTCTTCTGGCCCTGGCTGCTGTTCCCACCCGGTTTTCTTCAGGAGGAATTTCAATTGTTCGAGTACTAGAATTTCACAAAATAACTCCAACTCCATAAATTTGGGATTTTGCTTCCCCGCTCTGGCCTCAGGTTAAAATCACATCAGTGGAGCCTGATCTGCATATTTAAAGAGGACCCCTCCGGCTAGGGCGGATGTTCTTGCCGCCTATAATTTAAAATTGCAGTCAACCAGATCAGAGCGGGGAAGGAGTGAGTAAGATCCCCTCGTCCTCTCTCTTCTCTCCCCCCTCCCCAAACTTGGTTTCCAACAAGCGGGGGATGTTAAAATAGACCCTATTGTTGAGAGATGAGTTTGCAACTAAATTCACTGGGAGCGCTGGTTGACAGTATGTACAGTATAAATGAGGTAAATTCTGAATGTTTGCAGAACATGTGAATTTAATGTAGCCTAGGTTAAGTGAATAGAGTAAATGGAAGTTGAGCTGCAATCAGGAGCTTTAATTATTGATGTAGTTTGATTCATTTATAAATGCTGTTCCATTAAAATTAATTTGTATGTAAAAGACAAGAAATAAATTTTAAAATGGAATCTATGATTCTACGATCTGGGGTAGTAGAAACTGGCACTAAATGACAGTGGATTAAAGGTCATTCTCAATCACTGACAGAAACACCACAAAATATTCAGAATGATGGTCACAGTTTGTAGTGTACAAATATTTAAAGAACATGAAAATTAACTTCAAACCTACTTACAGGTAGGCCAGGCACAGATGATACAGTAATTTCTAAACTTTGAAATGAGGTTTCCAGGAGGCTTAATGGGTGAAACTGAGCAATATAAGCAAAGAAAGTCCCAGCTTTGATGCCTGATCAGTGCTGAAGTAGCTGATCTCGGGCAAAGGGGTGCGATAACTGGCTTCAGTACCCTGTGTTAGGGAAGGTAATAAAACATCCAGTGCTCCTCCTTTTGATTACTATCAAGTGTTCCATCAGTACATACTGGAATGTGTATGTGATCTCAGTGATGGTCCCCACAGTCTAATAACCTGCCACCACACATGTCAAGGCATACACTAGGGCCGCGATTTTCTCGATCGATACGGCTTGGGAGCGGGTCAGGTGGCTTCCGGGTTCCAGTCCTACCCCCAACTACATCTGGCCCACAGACGTGAATTTACGTCAATTGGCCTTGTTAAGCCCGCCCTGCGGGCTTGCCGGCCAATTAAGACAAAGCCGGTCAGATGACGTCATTTGATGGCGCATCATCTGCCGGTTTTCTTAAAGGGACCACTCTCATTTTTTTTGACAGCTGATTTCTCAGTGTTTGACAGCATTGAGGTGCTGCAAACACTGACAATCACTGTACAAAGGTGAGCTCTTGCACCCAGGCTCTCCAGTGACTTCCTCTTTAGGCTAGAACAGATGGCAGCTGCAGGTGAGGTTGCAGAAGCGATCTGTCACTGGCGAGAGAAGTTCTCCCAATGAGGTGGGACTAGACATACAAATCAAAACTTGTTACCTACAGAAAAGTCTAAATGCATTAAAAATGAATTTCCCAACATTTTCTTACCTCTGAAACTCACCAGTGCACCATTGGATCCTTCACACCACTTCTGCACCTGTCATCAATGCAGAAACTTTACAGCAGGCTCACAACACGCCACACTTACCTGGCGTGGTGTCCGGACGTCAGGAAGCCTGAAGTAAAAGTGTCAGAATTGAAAAAGAGCCTGTTAACTGCCTGTTAACAACCTTTTAACAGGCTGTTAAGTGGCTATAATCCTCTTCCCGCCTCTAGGTGTCGGGTCCATGCGCAAATCGGGGACCTGACACTTGGGAAGATTGATTGACGGCGGATTTCCTGCCCGCTGTCAATCTTTGCGATTTTGCCGGAGGTCCCGCCTCCAAACCCGCCCCGAGTGCCGGCAAAATTCCGGCCTTGGTGTCAGCAGACTAACAACATTAATGGAAAAATATCCTAGTGCAAAGTTAGTATTAGATAGGAAAACTTTAATGTCTTTATATGAAAATGTTTTAATTCTTGCATATCTATGAGTTTGAAAGATTGACACATACTGTCCATTCTTCATATTTTCATGTGTGAAATACAGCTTTTATCCAACAAGCTCAGTTTCTATATTTTCCTATCTAACCCTGACCAGAATCAGGTCTGGAAATGATTCACATGGAACACTTTAATGGGGTATGATTTCCAGGTATCCTGCAGAATTGGCAGAGTATCTTTCTGAAATGAATTGAATGCATTGAACTGTCAGTTAATTGTAAGTAAATACTACATGCCTAAATTGCATATTTTGATTTGTTCACATCACAAAGCATTATAGAATAAATGCTATGATTTAGTGTTCCCAATGCATGGCTTCGCACGATTAATTTACAGATGGAAAATCTTGCAGGCCCCAGATAATGCACGCTGCGCCTGAATTCCCAATATGCTCTCTTGTTGTGCGAATCTGAAAGGTAGGCGCACTAAATCCTAAAGTTTACCCCAATGTATTTTGAGACGACTAACTAGCATCATTTCTCCTGATGGTGTAAAATAATCATCTCTGTTTGTCACCATCTCCTCCTCCGATCTCAAAATTGAGCCCTCTATTGCTAAAGCTGTCTCCAAGAATCTTGGTTTCCTCTCGTGTCAAACATTTCACAGCTCGGCACTCTTAAATTGCAGTCTGATGCTGTGAATGAATTAAATACTGCTCTCGTATCTGGAGAGATTTCTAAGTGACCACCTCGGTGAGAAATCTGAAGTCTTGTTGCCTCAAGTGGAAACCCATCTCGTCTTGGGACATGCTTACAGGAGAGGAGAGGGTGTAAAATTGGAGGGAAAGAAAATCACCACAATCCAGTTAAAGAAAGGGCAACACGGTGGCATAGTGGTTAGCACTGGTGCTTCACAGCGCCAGGGACCCGGGTTCGAATCCGGCCTCGGGTGACTGTCTGTGTGGAGTTTGTACATTCTCCCCGTGTCTGCGTGGGTTTCCTCCGGGTGCTCCGGTTTCCTCCCACAGTCCAAAAATGTGCGGGTTAGGTTGATTTGGCTATGATAAATTGACCCTTAGTGTTAGGGGGGGATTAAATATGTGGGGTTATGGGGATAGGATGGGATATGTTAGGGGGAATTAAATACGTGGGGTTACGGGGATAGGGTGGGATAGGTGCAGGCTCGATGTGGGGATTCTGTGTGAGAAAGCAGGGACAGGGTACTGGATTTGGATGATCAGCCATGATCGTATTGAATGGTGGAGCAGGCTCGACGGGCCGAATGGCCTACTCCTGCTTCTAGTTTCTATGTTTCTATGAAATGTCCTTGCTACGAGTTTCTTCCCAGCCTACATTTCAGCATATTCACTTAATTGCAAATCCAGTTATATGTATGCTTTACAGCACAATAGCAACATTTTTCTTCTGCCTGTTTTTTGTGAAACATTGTTCTGTGCCTTTAGGAAATGGTATTTATTCTTAAGTAATTTTCTCCACACCTGTGATATATTTTGTATTAGCCATGTGTTTGTAAAATAGTGCAGTAAAGAATGGTGACTGATGATGTATGTTTTGATTTTTCTTTTAAAGTTAGTTGTCTTAGTTTTGAAGAATTTTGTCAGTTTTGAGAGGATCTACTGGTGGATGTACATTCTGTGCTTTCCCCCAGGAAGCAGAAGTGGTCACCATACCATTCTCTGGGCAAGGTATGCTGGCCTTCAGGAATTCAGTTGAATATCCTAATTAGAACTGTGGAGAAATCTGCATTTCTGCTCGCTCTGTTATTTTTATTCTCTTTGACCTTCAACAGAGCTTTAAAAATCCTCAACAGTGTTTCTAGAAAATGAGCGAAAGCAATAAGGCACAGTTTTAAGTTGCCTTTCACCAATCTGTCGGTAAGATTCATAAGCTGATTCTTTTTCACTTTTTATATCTTTTTATAATTAGGACATGGATCCACGCTTAATAGCATGGAAAGGTGGTGCTGTTCTGGCTTGTCTGGATACAACCCAGGAGCTCTGGATACACCAGCGCGAATGGCAGCGGTTTGGAGTGCGCATGCTACGGGAGAGAGCACCATTTGTATGGTGAAAAGTCCTATCCACAATGAGCCTTACAAAATAAAAGTCCATGACTGACTTTTCTGAAGGCATGGAAATATTATCAATATTGCGTTTTTTTTTTTAAATAACCTGTTTGGATAAAATTAGTACAATTGCAAAACTGTTATAATTAAAAGGTCTACTGATGTATGTACAGTATTTTATGAAGAGTTTATCCAAACCCGTGTCACTGCTGCAAAACCATGATCCTGATGATGCAGTTACTGTGCAAATATTTTGTATTCATTATAAATAAAAATTTTCCTATCTCTCATTTTGTCTCAAATTTTAGGCATGTTAGCACATCTGCCAAACTATTTTCAAATTATCTTTTATATTTAAAATTACTGTGTAGAAGAGTTGATCGCTGTTTACTTGTTTCAGACACCATTTGAAAAGATTTCAATCAGACAGCCTTTAATTTTGCTTTGGCGGGCAAGGGATTTCTTCTTCCAGTGAACTACCAATCTCTCCGCTGTGGATTGCTTTGCCTCCTATTCCCAGTCTGCTTATGGTATCTTGGCTGAGAGTTTTTGATACTATTTTAGCTGAGGGTAAAGCATTCAAGTCACAAATGAAGCACTTCTCCCCACCCCCATCTTCATTTTGAAGACAACTAACTGGAAATATAATTAAGTCTATATGCAGTAGCATGGTGAAACGGCGCTGGTGTTGGAGAAAAAAGGCCATAATCGGATCTAGATCCAGTGGAGGAATGGGTACACGTCTGGCAGATCACATTTAATGTAGATGGGTAGGACTAATGGCAAGCACGTATGTGCCATGCAGGGCTTCAAACTTAAGTCTGTACAGTGGGAAAGCGATCTAGGTGTCATAGTGCATGAGTCTCTTAAGAGTCACGATAATGCCACGATGCTATAGTAAAAGCTCACAGGATATTAGGATGCATTGCTAGAACAATCCAACATAAGACGAAGCACGATAGTGTCCTTGTACAAGACCTTGGTTAGGCCTCCTCTAGAATATTGGGGGTGATTTTGCCAATGGGGGCGCGTTGGAGGCGGGACTGCTGCTTGTCGGGTTATAGTCCTGCCTCCATTGACTTGTGGCCAACCCATGCTATTTTCCCTTGATTGACCTTGTTAAGCTCGCCCAGCGGGCTTAGCAGGCCAATTAAGGGGAAGCCGGTTACAGAGAACGTCAGCGTACAACGTTTCATCTGTCAAAAACTTTTGACGGATGAATTGTCATCGTTTGACAGCTCTGTGAAGCTGTCAAACACTGACATTCTCAGTTGTTTGATGAGTCCTTGTATTCAAGACTCATCAAACCTATCTGCTGAGCAGAAATCAGATGGCTGTTGCATCGGAGAATGCAGCAGCCATTCTGTCATCTCTGCCGGTGAGATGCGGGAGTCTCCGGTTCCCCAACTGTTGAAGCCTGCAGGAAGAAACAAAGGTAAGTAAACATTTTCTATCACTTTTCACTCACCTCACATACTTACCTCTCCACACTTGCACTCATCACTCACCTCCACAGCGCACTTTTGCACCCCGCAGACCCACTGCTCGCCTCGGTGACCCTGGCGGGGTTTCCCGACGTCGGGAAGCCCGCAGCTCTAGTGGGAAAAATGGGGATAATCCTCTTAACTACCTGTTAACAGGCAGTTAAGTGGCTGTAATCCCCTTCCCGCCTCCAGGAGACGGGACCCAGCGCGGGTCGTCTACCCGCCTCCTGGGAAGATGGCACGGGGGTGGGATGGGTACCCGCCCCCAGATTCCGCCATTTTCCCGGCAGTCCCGCCTCCCCAGGGCTGGCAAAATCACCCCCATTGTGTCCAATTTTGGTCCCCTCACCTGGATGAGGTAGAGCCTCTGGAAAAGATTCAGAGGAGGGCCACTAGATTGATACCTCGGTTAGTTATCATGATAGGCTTAGAGAGCTGGGTCTTTTTACTCTAGAAACATATAGACTGAGGAGATTTGATTGAGATATTTAAAATAATGAAGGGACTAGACTGCGTCCATTTGGATAGACTATTTGAATTAGATAAGTTAGAGAGAACCAGGAGACCTGGATATAAGTTAGTATAGAAATCAGTTAGACGTCAAGATCAAAAATGGAAACTATTGAAACACTCAGCAGGTCGGGCAGCAATTGCTGAGTGTTTCCAGCATTTTCTGCTTTTATTTCAGATTTCCGGCACCCGTAGTATTTTGCTTATGTTTTAGATGTTGAGATTTTTTCCAGAGGTTCATTGACCTCTGGAACCAGTTGCTGGCTTGTGTAGTGAGTGTAGATTAGATTTGCTGCAAGTGTGCAAAAGGAAGCTGGACGAGTCCCTGGCTGAGGCTAATGCCTCTGCGTACAAAAGGTAGGTGGGATGTTGGGTGATGTGCCTCATGGTAAATGTGTTTTGATCACCTTCGAAAGTTGGAGAGGCATTTTTCTGATTTATATTTTCCCCTGAACTTGCCTTGGGGTTTTTTTTTTATCTGCCTTTTTGCCTCTCCCAGGAGATTACAGGATTGGTGGGTGGGGAGAATGATACTTAATTGCAACATAAGTCTCTGGGACAAGTTTGATGGACCAGATGGTCTTTTCCTGTCTTGTCATTTTTGTACATATGTAAAAGCCATAGTAAGTTCTAACTGTGAAATTCGTTAAATGATCATCACTTAGACTCTTCTGACATGGGAAAACAAATTTCTTATAATTGTATGCTTATTTTCAGGACTTCGAATTTTTTGTGACCTATTCTTCCCTTCCACACGTGCATTGTAAACAGTTGGATTATGGAGGGTAAGTTTGTTGTTTCTTACATTTGCCTCCGATGTTGCAGATATTCCTGCAATGCATGAGACTTTGTTTTTTTAATGGATTGCAAGGACTTCAAATCTTAGACTGACGATCTACACATGAGAATATGTGCCCTTTGGAGACCATTATCTCCCTTAACACGGGGTTAGCAGTTAGGGCTATTTTCTCTCAATTGTCAGATTTGGCTCACTGGTAGCACTCTCACCTCTGTGTCCAAAGATTGTGGGTTCAGGCCCCACTCTGAGACTTGAGCGCATAATGTAGGCTGACACTTCAGTGCAGTGCTGCGCAGTCAGAGGTGCCATCTTTCAAATGAGACATTAAACCGAGGCCTTGTCTGCCTTCTCAGGTGGATGTAAAAGATCCCATGACACTATTTGATGAAAAGTAGGGGATTTTGCACAGTGTCCTGGCCAACATTTATCCTTCAACCAACACCACCAAAACAGATTATTTATCTTGGTATGTCTCCATGCTGTTTGAGAGACCTTGCTTACAACAGTGTCTACACTTTAAAAGTACCTCACTGTCTGTGAAGCACTTTGGGACATCCAGAAAGGTACTATATAAATGCAAATTCTTTCCTTCTATAATAAAAGTTTTGCATATACACTTCCTGTTAGTCTCAAAGTTTCTGTAGTGTTTAATTCCATCACTATTTTTCCAGCACGCAATGTAGTCACACACTATTTCCAAAGCATTATTGCTGTCACATTTCAAATTTCCTATTCATTTTAATGTACTGATTTGAATCTCTTCGCTGAACGTCCCAAATTAAATGGCACTGTGGCAGTACTACATTACTTATACGTGGCCGATTGGCTGGAGAGGATCACGTAAGCCCCAACTTGCAGGTCTGTCTGCCCATTCACTTTGTGCTTTTATTGCGGCCCACTACTTCTGTTGGCCATGCCATTCAAATTGAGGGCCGAGGTATACTGGCTTCCCCATACCTGCCAGCTGCATTCTAGCTGCCCAGTTGGGATTTTGGGCCTGTTCGTCCCTGCTCCTGGCCTCGGTTTTTTTCTCCCTGCCCTCAAAGTTGAATTTTTCGGGGCTACTTACCCTCTGTTCTCTCCATTTACCCTCACCTGATTCTTCCATCAGGTTATGACCTACCCACCTACCTGCCTTCCAGATCTATTCACCTCATTGGTATCTGTTGTTGGGTCTCCAGCCCTTTATCCACATTCGTCATGTTTCACTTCTCACCCATGACATTGATAAACTTCATGCCATTCCCAGAGCCACAAAAGCCACTTGTAGGACTTTTCAAATGAACACAATGCCACTTTGTTCCCATCGCCAACAGCATTTTATGCACTTTACTTGACAACAGAATTATGCAGCGATACAGCTGAGGAAACAATCAGGATTGGGGGGGGGGATCAATTCTGCTGCCGCCCCCCCCCAGCCCAAAAAGTGTTTTGTGGCCCACCTACTTGCATGCGTGTTTCTCAGTTCTGCATCCGGAGTACTTGCCAGCTCATGTTCGCTACCCTTCCAAGAGCTTCCTGGCTCGCTCGCCCATTTTTGGGAACCTCCCAACTTGCCAGCCTGCTGTGATTGCACACTGACATATCTTGAGAGCATTCCAACCCACCAGCTAACCCTCCCATATCCCCAACCAAACCGGAGTGCTTTCCAGCCGTCTGCTTGCATGCTTGCTCAGCCTGACACACCTGCCCTGAGTGTTTTCCTACCTGCTCACCTGCCTAGTCCGAGTGCTTCCTGGTCCCCTTGCATGCTCACCTCAGGTGGTTCCCAGGTCACCCCCTTGCCCAACTGTTTCCTGGCCTGCAAAGACATGAAAGAGGGTGAAAGGTGAAATAGTAAAATGACAGATTGCAGGAGGTAAAGGAGGAGAGTGAAAGAGTGTGATCAAACAAGAATTGAAGAAGGGCATGACCTGAAAAGTAAAGCTGGAGAGTCATGAGTGAGAAGTGATGGGAGAGAGAGGAGATATAGATATGGTGGCGAAGGAGATAGAGTGGAAAGCGACTTGCTCATTGAGGCATAATTGATCATGTGACAATGTCTTGAATAGAAGAGTGGGGTTAGTAGCACAGAGGGAGGTATTGCAGCTCATCATAGTGGACATTTGAGTAAATTTATGAGCAATCACAAGGTATGAAATATTTAATGACTAGATCACTAGGGGAAGAAGAGGACTTAGGGGAAGTGGCAGAAAATAAATGGGGGGAGGGAGGGGACTAAGTCCTTGTTTTTGGGGGGATTTCAGGGAGTTATTTTAAATGTCACTTCTTTCTTTATATGTGTGTTTTGTTTTTGCTGGGTGCTTCTGCTCTGTTCAGAAGGGCCTAAAGATGGCTCTCAGCATTAAATGGTGGCTAAAGGTAACTGATAGGAAGGAAGAGTGAGGTTTCATTCATGCCAACTGGGTTTGATATAAATAGTCAATATTGTGGAGGCACTGGCTGCATTTGCGGATGAAAATCAGTGTGGACCAAGCTCCTTCCTAGTGGAAGCAGATTCAGTAATGGCCCGGATTTTGCGGTCAGCAGCGAACGAACTGCACCAGCCGTTCATTACACTTGCACTCGCCCACAGACTTTCTATGGGCTTTTGCACTAGAATTTGCTGTGACTAGAAAGCCATTTTGGCTCAGCGCCCTCTACAGGGGATCTGGGACCTGTTGAACAGGGTGAGCAACTGTATCTCCTTAACCAATCAAATTGAAGAATCCTTACTGAGGCATGCAGCGTCTGAACAAGGAAGTGCCAGTTAGAATAGTTAATTCAATGCCAGATCATGTACAGAAAGCAAAATAAAGAGAGGGAAAGAAAGATGTGATTAAGAGAGAGATAAAAGAGGCAGAAAGAAAAAGGTTTTAAAAAAAGTATTTACATTTTTTTAATTTTTTAAACTCCAACAATAATTCAAATCTGAAGGAAATGAGACTCCACACTTGTAAAAGTTAATTTTCAGTGCCAGAGAGGTTGTTTGGACTTATCATGCCATAAAAAATTTACTAACACTGGAATGGACAAACCGTATCTGTTTCTGGTGAGTTTAGTGGGTATCACATAGAAACATAGATAGGAGCAGGAGTAGGCCATTCGGCCCCTCGAGCCTGCTCCGCCATTCGATGAGATCATGGCTGATCATCCAAACTCAGTACCCTGTACCTGCCTTCTCCCCATATCCCTTGATACCTTTAGCTTTAAGAAATATATCTAACTCATTCTTGAATATATTTAATGACTTGGCCTCCACTACCTTCTGTGGTAGAGAATTCCACAGGTTCACCACTCTCTGGGTGAAGAAATTCTTCCTCATTTCTGTCCTAAATGGCTTACCCCTTATCCTTAGATTATGACCCCTGGTTCTGGACTCTCCGACCATCGGGAACATTCTTCCTGCATCTAGTTTGTCCAGACCTGTCAGAATTTTATATGTTTCGATGAGATCCCCTCTCATTCTTCTATACTCCAGCGAGTATAAGCCCAATCGACCCAATCTCTCCTCATATGTCATTCCTGCCATCCCAGGTATCAGCCTTGTGAATCTTCGCTGAACTCCTTCCATGGCAAGAACATCCTTCCTCAGATAAGGCGACCAAAACTGCACATAGTACTCGAGGTGTGGTCTCACCAAGGCCCTGTACAACTGCAGCAGGACATCCCTGTTCCTATACTCCAACCCTTTCGCTATGAAGGCCAACATACCATTTGCCTTCTTCACCGCCTGCTGCACCTGCATGCTTACCTTCAGCGACTGGTGCAGAAGGACACCTAGGTCTCGTTGCACTTCCCCTTCTCCCAATCTATTGCCATTCAGATAATAGTCTGCCTTTCTGTTTTTGACACCAAAATGGATAACCTCGCATTTATCCACGTTATATTGCATCTGCCACGCTTCTGCCCACTCACCCAACCTGCCCAAATCATCCTGGAGTTTCTCGGTATCCTCCTCGGAGCACACACGCCCACCCAGCTTTGTGTCATCTGCAAACTTGGAGATATTACATTTAGTTCCCTTATCCAGATCATTAATGTATATTGTGAATAGCTGGGGTCCAAGGACCGAACCCTGCGGTACCCCACTAGTCACTGCCTGCCACTCAGGGAAAAAGACCCATTAATTCCTACTCTCTGCTTTCTGTCCGCCAACCAGTTCTCTATCCAAGTCGATACCTTGCCCCCAATCCCATGTGCCTTAACTTTACACGCTAATCTCTTATGCGGGACCTTATCGAAAGCTTTTTGAAAGTCCAAATACACCACAGCTACTGGTTCTCCCTTATCTATGTTCCCAGTTACATCCTCAAAAAATTCCAGTAGATTAGTCAAGCACGATTTACCTTTTGTAAATCCATGTTGACTTTGTCCGATCCTGTCACTGTTTTTCAAGTGCTCGGCTATTACATCCTTTATAATGGACTCTAGCATTTTCCCCACTACCGATGTCAGGCTTACCGGTCTGTAATTCCCCGCTTTCTCTCTACCACCCTTAATAATGCCGAATCCCTGGGCGAGGTACTGGTGTAGTGACGCTTCTGGAAGAGCAGGGCAACTTGGACAGCAACTTCCTGATTTCTGCCTTGAACTGGTTGCCGTTTTTTTTCTGTCCAATTTACACTTTACTAACGGTGAACGCTGATAGCTTCACCGTTATTTTTACTGCAAAATCAGGGCCATTAATTTTCAAAAGGGAATTGGATAAAAATTTGGAGGGCTATGGGAAAAGGGCAAGGAAATGGGACTAATCGGATATCTCTTTCAACGAGCCGGCATAATTGGCCGAATAGCCTCCTTTGTTGTATCATTCTATGATTTGCATACTTCGGTCTGGAATATCCTGTAAATTTGCACCAAAGCAAATGCATAATTGTGTCGTAATGCCGATTTCTGGTGCAAAAGATTGAGGAAATTTGAGCACAAGTGACTTGCGTCCATTGTTATACTGCACCTAAATTTCTTCGATCTTTTGTGCTGGTTCTTCAAAACCTCCGGCCAGAGCCTCTTCAGCTCATTACCATAGCTTCACCCCCCATGCAAAATTTGAAGAGCCTTCCCTTATTGGCGCAATTGGCGGCATTTCGCAGTTTCAACTTGAGGGCGTGCATGTTTGTGGGCGAGACTTGATCCAGCGAATTGAATCTTAAACCAGCGTAAAAGATTGCGGAAAACACGAACGCAACTCACCTTACTTAAAATTCCCCGATCTTTTGTACTGGTTAGGCTACGGATTGTGCTGATATTACTTGTGAAAACGAGTGAAAACTCTACCCCGCTGTGCCTAATGTGCATAAATGATACTTGGATGGCTTCAAACTTTAATTTTCATAATTAAAGGAAATTATGTGAGTTTTGCACTTACCTCATGTTTATGCTGATTTCCGCTTATTTACACTGATTTTCACATTCCACCATATGTTAATGAGATCAGCAGGAAATTGCTATCAGAAAAATGGGTGTAACAGCGAGCATAAATTTTGGTGTAACTTGCTGATTAAACCATCACAGGAAATTCCGGGCCTCAATGTTTAAGCGCAACCAACGATTATTCTGTTGTCTGACTTCTTCTTTGATAATTGGCAAGAAAGGGTTAATTAATTTACTCAGTAACTTGTGCGGATCCTGATGGGAGGTTGGTAGTGTAAATGCTAATATAATCCGTACTCGTTGATGTAAGAAAGTTTGGCGAGTTAAATTTAGGCATAGACTGAGTTATAAACCGTTGACCTGAGTTCAGGATTTAATTTGGTGCCAGTGATATTTTTGTCAGGGTATCTTAAAATACATTTTATAAATGATACAAGTTTACATTGACACTTTGTACAATGTTATACCGTTTTGTATTTTTTTTTCTATTCCTTTTCTCATTTTTCTTGTTTCTTTCAATTTTTCGTTCTCCGTGATCATTTTAACCTCCTGTACCACTAGAGGGAGCTATTGTATAGTTAACTATAAACCTCACCCCTGTAACCCAAGTGTGACATATTTTAGTCAAATTGAACACGACTAATTTCATATTGGATGTACTTACAACTAGCAGAAAAATTACAAGAAGTTGTAACAAAATCTAAAACTGTATTCTAGATAATTTGCTTTATACTTTTTAAGTAGTTTTTTTTGGCTTACATAAATCCTGAAAATATGCTAAATAAAATCAAACAGTCCAACTGAACAGCAACTTTATTGTTGAGATATATATTGACTTTGCACACGAGATCTTTTATCTTATTTGTCAAAGAATACTAAGGTTTGACTAAATTATGCACTAACCGAGCTTTTGATTTGCATGATTGCAATCCCATTTCCTCCATAATTTAAATAACCTGTTATTTAAATAGTTCCTCATCGTGGGAGGGGACTTTTTGTGAGAATTGCTCCATTCTACTTTATCTTATTAGCACAATCTCAAATTCCTGTACTGTGGTAATCTGTGGAGCGTTGACATGCATGTTCCTCTTGCAAATACTTAAGTTATGTGTAAAATAGTGAATTATTCTGATAGTATGTTGTGAAGCATTCAAGCATTTTATTAACTAAACTATTAGTACTAAAAGTTAATTGTTTTGGAATAAGGAGCAAGATAACATACTTATTTAAGATGGGAGGTGCTGAATGTTAATTTTCTAAAGGAGGAGGAGGATAAGTTGAGCTCCTATACCCCGAAGCCTTTATAGAAATGTAAATATCAGTCTTTAAATATATATATATATATAAAGGCCAGAATTTTCCATTTTTCCTTTGCTGGTTTTTTTGGGGTAGGCATATTGCAAACCGATGCGAATAAGGGAAATATATCCTCCAACATCATTCCGGTAATCTGTGCCCCAATTCAGCTAACTCAGAGAAACCCTTTCTGAGTCCACAATTGCACTTTGGAGGACAAGACACATCCAGCAGTTTCAGTTTGTCTTGAATGTGTAATTAGATCCTGCCTGCCTGAGTAAACAAGTACTTTGCAATGTATAATATGATCCATTCATTGTGACAGCCAGTTCCAGAGCTCAACAGTGCCAACACTGCTGTTTTCAGAGAACAGGCAGGGCTCGCCCTCCTGAGTTAGGAGCACTCACACTGCTGAGCTCAGATAGGAAGGATTTTAACATGAGGATGAGAATTTTCAAATCAAGGTGTTGGGGGACAATGTTCACCCAAATACAAAAGCAAAATATTGCAGATGCTGGAAATCTGAAATAAAAACAAAGTGCTGGAAAAACTCAGCAGGTATCTGATGAAAGGTCATCGACCTGAAACGTTTACTCTGTTTCTCTCTCCACAGATGCTGCCTGACCTGCTGAGTATTTCCAGCACTTTCTGTTTTTATTTCAATGTTCCCCCTAATTTTTTTTTGGGTGTGCGGTCCCTTTAATGGGCTGCGCGGGATCTCCAGGGAGCTGCTCGTCTGTGCAACTTAGCAAGCATAGGTGAATGGAACTTGCTGCGTGTTTGGATATGTGCCGCAGAGTTTTGGATGAGCTCCAGTTCATTGAGGGTGGAAGATGGGAGGCTGGCCAGGAGAACATTGGAATAATCGAGTCCGGCAAATAACACACAAATGTAATGATGTGCATGTTGTAGGATCAACACGGAATACGCTCTCATTTTTAAAAATTCATTTATTTATTGCCCATCCCTAGTTGCCCTTGAGAGGGTGTAGTGAGCTGCCTTCTTGCACCGCTTCACCCTGGGGCGGGGTGGGGGGATGGTGGGGTGGTAGGGTGGTAGAAGAGAGAGAACTGGTGCAGGTTTAAAGGGAGTGGGGGTGGAAGACCATGATCCAGAGCTAACTGAGGGCGGGAGAACGTGATCCAGCTTCCCATCTGGATCACGTTCTTGTTCTCATTTCCCCCAAACCCCCCCCCCTTTTAGACCTGGATCACATTCTTACCCCCTCCCCACTGTTCTTGCTGTGCTCCCGCCACACCCCCCCCCCCCCGCAACAAGTTCCTGACTGTCTCTCCCTGAGCTCCTGACCTTCTCCATCTACTCCAATCCTATCTCCTCCTCCCCCTCCCCCCCAATCCTCTCCTCCTCCTCTCCTCCCCCTCCTCCCCTGATCCTCTCTTCCCCCTCCTCCCCGATCCTCTCTTCCCCCTCCTCCCCCGATCCTTTCATGATTACATACATTGCGATAAAACAATTCTTTGATACTTATTAGATTTTTAGTATATACCAACATAGTCAAACACCAGCTCGCGCCCACTTTTACATCTAGGCAGCCATTATCTACATAGCAATAAGTTGGCATGAAATTGCCAGCAAAGTTTAATTTGTTTATTATTTGTTAAATAATTAACGTGTGTTAAATATTTACAAATATATGTGGCGTTAGATGTTTTTTAATTTGTTGGTACGATAACGTCATAACTTAGTCACCATTCCTAGGAACTTCCTTTAAGAAATCATTATCTTTTGATCACCTTTCTTGCCAATGGGACTGAAATCTGAGCGGAGCAACACATGTTATCACAAAGTTCTTTCCTTGAATAGGTGGAAGGCTTAATCAGAGCGTAATGAAATTTGAGATAAAAAATGTCTCATGAAATCAGTTCATAACGATTTCCAGTATTTTCCAATCCCACACATTACTCATGCACCTTGAATGAGAATTTATGTGGGTTGGTTTTCTTAATCTGTACATAGGTGAGAATTGATGAGCACTTGCATGCAGTAGCCCATTTCACTATTATATAATGTGTAGTTTGTACGATCTAAACCATAAGCTTAAACTTAATTGTAACTTTTGTGATGAAAATCTAAGTCCTAGTGTACTTATGGGCTGATAATAAGTGTGTTCAGGGGCAATATGTGGAAATACTTACAATGCTCACAGGATAATTTTCATAAAACACCTGGTATGTGTTTTTTCCATTTTACATGATTTTAGTACTTTCTGATAAGTGAGAGAATTTGCAACCTTTATAACCATTGTTTCTAATCTTGTTAGAGTTATTGGGCCGAAAATTGATCCCGGGACGCGAGAGTACGCACTGCGTACTCTCGCGTATTCCCACTCCAATTGCCGGTTTTCTGCATGCCCTGCGCATGCGCTGAAAACCGGCAATTGCTCTTCTGAAAAGGGGGCGGGGCCTGGGTGCATCGCGTGCGCGCTACAGGCTGCGCGCACGCTGTGCACTTCATGCTTTGGACGCGCAGGTAAGTAGGGAAGATTTTGGAAATGTAAAAAGGGAGTAAGAACCGCTTTTAAGAAGGTAAGTAGTGAATTAAGTATTTTTTTGAATTTTTTTTTACAGGTATATCTTTTTTAGAGACTTTAAAGACAGGTAAGTTTATTTTTATAACTTTTTAAAAGATTTTAAATTTTTTCAAAAATTTAATTTTTTATTTAAAATGATGAATTTAATTAACTATACTTATTTTATTAATGCGATGGGTTTTTTTTTTTATTTAATTGAGGTTTAGCTGTTATTTTGGGGGGGGTGTAAGATTCATAGATTTCACAGCCATGCTGTGAGACTTATGAATGGAAGATGGTGTGCTGCCATTGGCTCTAACTGAGTCACGTGATCCCACAGCTCGCACGAATTCACTACGCCGCTGGGATACGCAAGCCCAGCACAGCTGATGTCTGGAACATCAAGTTCGTGCGAGCTGGATCTGAAAAAGCATAAGCGAGGTGAGACATCGCGGGGAAGGCTTACCCCCGCGGGAACAGAGCGAGATCAATTTCTGGGCCATAAATTTCATCATGTAAAAATTGCTGCAATTATTCAAAGCTGACAAGACCCTTTAGGGCCGATTTTTAACTCCCGCCGGAGTCTGAGGCCCAGCAGATTTTAACTGCTGCCTCATTAGAAAGCTGGTGGTCAGCTGCTCGGCCGTTACCAGCAGAAAGCAGCAGTTGGCATCAGGAGAGGGCTTTTGGCAGCAAGCCAAGTGCAGGATGGGGGAATTGCGAGGGTCTTGAGGCTGGGGTGGGGTGGGGAAGCCTGGAGTAGCAGAAGCCTGGACTCCTGCACCTCCAGGCCCCACTAAAGGAAAAAAAAAATTTAAATTGCTTTCAGTGGCCTCGCTGGCTTAATGACAATTTCACCTGCTGGCTGGGTTAAAATTCCATCGATGTCCCATGTTACGTTATGGTACCCTGATTTGCATTTATTTGCCATGGAGGGAGTGCAGCGAAGATTCACCAGACTGATAGCTGGGATGGCAGGAATGACGTATGAAGAGAGATTGGGACGATTGGGCTTGTATTCGCTCGAGTTTAGAAGAATGAGAGGGGATCTCATTGAAACTTATAAAATTCTAACAGGACTAGACAGACGAGATGCAGGAAGGATGTTCCCGATGGTGGGGGAGTCCAGAACCAGGGGTCACAGTCTAAGGATAAGGGGTAAGCCATTTAGGACTGAGATGAGGAGGAATTTCTTCACCCAGAGAGTGGTGAGGCTGTAGAATTCTCTACCACAGAAGGCAGTTGAGGCCAATTCATTAAATATATTCAAGAAGGAGTTAGACATATTTCTTAAGGCTAAAGGGATCAAGGGATATGGGGAGAAAGCAGGGACAGGGTACTGAATTTGGATGATCAGCCATGATCTCATTAAATGGCGGGGCAGGCTCGAGGGGCCGAATGGCCTACTCCTGCTCCTATCTTCTATGTTTCTATGAGGCTCCCGTCAGAGATCAACCACTGCCAAAAGCAGCGGCAAATGGGAGTCACCCCATTTTAACTGTTCTCTGCTCCTCTCCCGCCGATTGAGAAGATGTATCCTGTCAGATGAATAAATTTGGAGGGTAATGTGGATCGGAGACCACGCACCTGATTAGTAGCAGCCATAATTTTGCAGCAAATAAAAGACTTGCATTTCTATAGGAACAAGACTGGGCCATTTAGCCCCTCAAGCCTGTTTTGCCTTTCACAACCTCAGGACATCCCAAATCGCTTTACAGCCAATGAAGTGCTTTTGAAGTAACAACAGAAAATGCTGGAAACACTCAGCAGGTCAGGCAGCATCGTGGAAAGAGAAACAGAGTTAACGTTTCGGGTCGATGACCCTTCGTCAGAACTGTTCACGATGCGGTCTCCTCTACATTGGGGAGACCAAACGCAGATTGGGTGACCACTTTGCAGAACATCTCCGTTCAGTCCGTAAGAGTGGCCCCGAGCTTCGGGTCGCCTATCACTTTAATTCTCCGCTCCACACCCACTATGACCTCTCCGTCCTCGGCCTCTTACACTGTTCCAACGAAGCTGAACGTAAGCTCAAGGAACAGCACCTCATCTTTCAATTAGGCACTTTACAGCCTTCTGGACTCAACATCGAGTTCAACAATTTCAGACTATAACCTCGATCCTTATTTTTTTTTCCTTTTTTTCCCCTCACATGTCAGCTGTTGATGATTCTGCCATCGCCATTTACACCCCATCTGGACTCCTCTTTTGTTTCTTAACTTGTCCCATTACCATCTCCTTTTGCCTTGCACCATCATCCCTTTTGTGTGGTGTGCAATCACTCCAAAAGGAAACTGCCACATCTGTCCTCTCTCCTGTCATATCCAAGGTGTTACACAGCCTTGCAGGATGATCTGCAATCTGCATATTGTAGGGTACCACTAAGGAGTTTGAAAGCCATCATCTTGTCTCTATTGAACCAATTCCCTCTCAAATCTGGCAGTGATAAATTTGAAGCCAAATGTCTCCATAGCCCTAGTCACAGCATTTCTGACAGAAATTGTCTACATTTAGTTCCTCTGTCACCTGGGGTTCCCCTGAAAATGCAGTAACATTTTCCTGTTTTTTATGATGCACTGCATTTATGTAAATCCTTCACACATTGCTGCACAGTGTTCAGAGGTACCCTGCTGCACATTCTTCAACAGTCTGTTCAACACAATCCCAAAAGATGTCTTTGAAGACCTTTTGTTCATCAATCAACTCCCTTCTGGAGCTGGATGGCCCAGTATAGTACCATCCCTTGTTCACGCAGCAGAGGAACACCTCTGGCTATGACCCTGGGCAGCTGTTTGCTGTACCTCCACTGTCAACTGCACTTGCTCCTCACGTTTCATCCAGTGTTCATTCCTGAACCTTGCTATCTAAATGGGCAGATGTTTAGATCTCTGAGTGTGCTTGCACAAGGTGGAGTGTATGATGTGGTCTACTGTGAAGTGCGCGCGTTCTGGCAGCCACCAGCTGATGCCACTTCACCTTGGGAAGATCCTTTAGCAAGAAATAACATGTGTTGGAGGAATTCAGAATGGAATGCCTTCTAAGAGAGGTAAAATGCCAATATACACGTGTACTATGCTATTGTTGCGCAATGTATGCCTGTGTTACTGAATGATGGGGAGTGACAGTAACCATGAAACTGCTAAACAATACTTTCTGGTCAGTGGCAGCACATCTCCAATCTATACTTCCTCAACTCCGTGCACACAACCGAGACTAAAATTGCAAAGGCCTTCGCCTCATATCTTAGAAACACAGAAGATAGGAGCAGGAGTAGGCCATTCGGCCCCTCGAGCCTGCTGCGCCATTCGATGAGATCATGGCTGATCATCCAGACTCAGTACCCTGTACCTGCCTTCTCCCCATATCCCTTGATACCTTTAGCTTTAAGAAATATATCTAACTCATTCTTGAATATATTTAATGACTTGGCCTCAACTACCTTCTGTGGTAGAGAATTCCACAGGTTCACCACTCTCTGGGTGAAGAAATTCTTCCTCATTTCTGTCCTAAATGGCTTACCCCGTTATCCTTAGATTATGACCCCTGGTTCTGGACTCTCCGACCATCGGGAACATTCTTCCTGCATCTAGTTTGTCCAGACCTGTCAGAATTTTATATGTTTCGATGAGATCCCCTCTCATTCTTCTATACTCCAGCGAGTATAAGCCCAATCGACTCAATCTCTCCTCCTATGTCATTCCTGCCATCCCAGGTATCAGCCTTGTGAATCTTCGCTGAACTCCTTCCATGGCAAGAACATCCTTCCTCAGATAAGGCGACCAAAACTGCACACAGTACTCAAGGTGTGGTCTCACCAAGGCCCTGTACAACTGCAGCAGGACATCCCTGTTCCTATACTCAAACCCTTTCGCTATGAAGGCCAACATACCATTTGCCTTCTTCACCGCCTGCTGCACTTGCATGCTTACCTTCAGCGACTGGTGCACAAGGACACCCAGGTCTCGTTGCACTTCCCCTTCTACCAATCTATTGCCATTCAGATAATAGTCTGCCTTTCTGTTTTTGACACCAAAGTGGATAACCTCGCATTTATCCACGTTATATTGCATCTGCCACGCTTCTGCCCACTCACCCAACCTGTCCAAATCATCCTGGAGTTTCTCGGTATCCTCCTCGCAGCACACACTCCCACCCAGCTTTGTGTCATCTGCAAACTTGGAGATATTATATTTAGTTCCCTTATCTAGATCATTAATGTATATTGTGAATAGCTGGGGTCCAAGGACCGATCCCTGCGGTACCCCACTAGTCACTGCTTGCCACTCGGAAAAAGACCCATTAATTCCTACTCTCTGCTTTCTGTCCGCCAACCAGTTCTCTATCCAAGTCAATACCTTGCCCCCAATCCCATGTGCCTTAACTTTACACGCTAATCTCTTATGTGGGACCTTATCGAAAGCTTTTTGAAAGTCCAAATACACCACAGCTACTGGTTCTCCCTTATCTATTTTCCCAGTTACATCCTCAAAAAATTCCAGTAGATTAGTCAAGCACGATTTACCTTTTGTAAATCCATGTTGACTTTGTCCGATCCTGTCACTGTTTTTCAAATGCTCAGCTATTACGTCCTTTATAATGGACTCTAGCATTTTCCCCACTACCGATGTCAGGCTTACCGGTCTGTAATTCCTCGCTTTCTCTCTACCACCCTTTTTGAATAGTGGGGTAACATTAGCTACCCTCCAATCCATGGGTACAGTTCCAGATTCCATCAAATGTTGGAAGATGATCAGCAATGCATCTGCTATTTCTAGGGCCACTTCCTTAAGTACCCTAGGATGTAGATTATCAGGCCCTGGGGATTTATCGGCCGTTAATCCCGTCAATTTCCCTAACACCATTTCCCTGCAAATACTGATTTCTTTCAGTTCCTCCCTTTCATCAGACTGTATGTTCTCCAACATCTCTGGGAGGTTATTTGTGTCCTCCTTTGCGAAGACAGAACCAAAATATGCATTTAATTGGTCTGACATTTCTTTGTTCCCCATTATAACTTCACCCGCTTCTGACTGCAAGGGACCTACACTTGATTTCACTAATCTTTTCCTCTTCACATATCTATAAAAGCTCTTAGTCAGTTTTTATGTTCCCAGCAAGCTTACTTTCATATTCTATTTTCCCCTTCTTAATTAATCCCTTTGTCCTCCTTTGTTGAATCCTAAACTGCTCCCAATCCTCAGGGTTACCGCTTTTTCTGGCCAATTTATATGCCCTCTCCTTGGATCTTATGCTATCCCTAACTTCCCTTGTTAGCCACGGTTCAGTCACCCTTTTTGTTTTATTCTTATGCCACACTGGGATGAACAAATTCTGTAGTTCATCCATGCAGTCTTTGAATGTTTGCCATTGCCTATCCACCGTCAACCCCTTGAGTGACATTCCCCAATCAATCCTACCCAATTCGCGCTTCATACCATCGTAGTTTCCTTTATTTAAATTCGGGACCCTAGTCTCTGATTCAACTACTTCACTCTCCATCCTAATGAAGAATTCTATCATATTATGATCACTCTGACCCAAGGGGCCTCATACAACAAGATTGCTAATTAATCCTTTCTCGTTACATAATACCCAGTCTAAGATGGCCTGATCTCTGGTTGGTTCCTCGACATATTGTTCCAGAAAACCATCCCGTAAACATTCTAGGAATTCCTCCTCCATAGTATTTTTACTAATTTGGTTAGCCCAATCTATATGTAAATTAAAGTCACCTATGATGACTGCTGTGCCCTTACTGCACGCTTCTCTAATTTCCCTTTTAATGCCGTCCCCAACCTCTGTATTACTGTTTGCATATCTTAACAGCTCCTGCCAATGCTGGTGCACACGTGCTCGCAGTGGTTGTTCACAGTTCTCTTCTGGAAGCGGACACAAGATATCGAGATGTTAGAAATTAGCAAAATGCCCAGAAAGCCACCCTTGTGGCCAGTGCGTATCCCTCCTTGAGTGAATTCCAGTGTAGTATACATATCCATTCTACAGCGAGTGCTGGTTTAGAGCATACTTTTCAACTTTTATGCATCACCGTGCTATTTGTGCCCCTCTAAATGTTCTCTATACCTTTTCTGCAATATAACTGCATTTGGAAAGAGAAAAGGTTGTCTTCATATCTTTGAGGGAGCTGCAGCTCACAATTTTGGTTTGTGCTATGTGTACTATGCTCCATTAGTAAAAAGAATGGTACACTTACTTTGACACCAACTGATACCAGAGACCTTCTTTTTCATTTGTTCCTTGGTTCTATGGACCTGGGTGACTTCATTTTCTCTCTTGGCAACCTCTGTCCAAGCAGATTTTAATTTTTCTTTTGTAGGGGTGTGCCCTCTTTCAAATATGCCAAAATCAGCTGCCATTACATCAAGGCTATATTGTCCTTCTGCTGAAGTGAATTTACTGTTCAGGGAGTTAGACATGTGCATATCTTGATGTTGGTATGATTACATACTTATGCATGAATATTCATGCACTTAGAAAATCTACTTAAATATAATGCAAAGTAGGGTATGGGCTTTTTGGGAAAGAACATCTCTCTCACGGTGGACTTCGCTTAGATGGCTCCGAGTGTCGTGAAGTCATGATGTGGTGCAGGCCTCTGGTGGACTACTCTAATCCCCAATTTAGGTAGATAGGAATTATACTCATACACAGTTGTGAAACCATGCATCCTCCTATGATGCACTTAGAAGTTAGATCGCTGATCCGACTTCTGAGTTACATTTACACTTGTCTTACAGCACAGCAAAAACTACTTTGCATCAACATAAAAGTGGTAAAATAACTCGTGTTGGTATTCAGTTTGAATTTATGTACACATGTCCGTCATGTTCAAGTAGGTTAAAGCAAAGGGCCATCACCCCCTAGATTCTACATTAAAGTCATTAAAAAAAAACCTGAATATTAACATAAGATTGGGTTTTTTTTTCCACAGACCCCCTGGAAAGTCTCTACAGCCCCTAATTTGAGAACCACTGTTCTAGAAGTCCAAGTGCAGTGTTGCATACCAGGTTTACTCATCGTCAACTGCTCACCTCGGTCAACGCAAAATAACCTTTGGCAAAGAGCTATGCCCAACTGGCTGATGTTCCATCCAGGGTACTGAATGATGGTTAGAGCCTTCCCTCCTTGTAGACGCTTCCCCATTTTGCCACAAATCCACCTTGGATCTTGCACATGGGCTGGAGAAAGCCCTTCCATAACACACCTAGGAATTCTGAGCCATGAAGGAAAACTGCTTGAACACATGTCCTGTACCCCTGAATTAGGACGTTGCTGGAGAAAGATCTCAGCCTGCCATCATAAAGTACTGTATCTAGGCTGAAGTTGGCATCTACCAGAACCCCAGGTACAGATATGAATCAACAGTTGAAACAGATGTCCATTTATCTTGCAATCAGTACTTTTCAGCACACAGATATAACTGATTAGACTGATCTAGTATAGTGATCATTTGGGCGACTGGCTAAATCATTCAGTAACAGGATTCCACTGTCCCTGGATTTCCTTATTTTACAGGGAATAATTGTGTAGTGACCTTAAAGGGACAGGCCTGGGTAACAGATTAATATCACAACTATGCTCCAGAGTGCCTATACTTGTACGCAGTGTCACAGGAAATCAACTGGACTGTTCAATTATCAGTCATGATTTCTGAATTGTTTCAATAACTGTTCTTTCAGTAGCAATGATCTGCTCTCTGCAACACTCAATCAAAATGTCTTCAGCTTGATACCTCTCTGCTTTCTAACGCCTCCAAAAAACCTTTGACTGTTTTTGCTTCGCTCCATAGTTTCATTTACCCTTGGTTTTTTTTCTGCTCATATCCACCTTGGTAAGCACCCTAGGATGTTTTGTTGTGTCAAAGAACTATAGAAATGTAAATTCCTGTTCTTGTCGCTGAATTGATTATTTTTTTAATTTCACCTTTTATTACAGTACAACAGGAATATATAGCCACACCAAGTGAAGATTTCATACTTACTGAAGTGAAGTTAACAGTGGCTGTTTGTTTAAACCTGCATGTATATTTCTGGTGGTGAACAGACAGGTTTTTGTCCTGTACTGATAATTAGTCATAGTCATACAGCACAGAGAGGCCCTTCGGCCCATCGTGTCCGCACCGGCCATCAAGCCCTGTCTATTCTAATTCCATTTTCCAGCACTTGGTCCGTAGCCTTGTATGCTATGGCGTTTCAAGTGCTCATCTAAATGCTTCTTGAATGTTGTGAGGGTTCCTGCCTCTACCACCCTTTCAGGCAGTGAGTTCCAGATTCCAACCACCCTCTGGGTGAAAAAGTTTTTCCTCAAATCCCCTCTAAACCTCCTGGCCCTTATCTTGAAACTATGCCCCCTGGTTATTGACCCCTCTACTAAGGGGAAAAGTTCCTATCTATCTCTCCTATCTGTGCCCCTCATAATTTTGTACACCTCAATCAGGTCCCCCCTCAGCCTTCTCTGCTCCAAGGAAAACAACCCCAGCCTGTCCAGCCCAGGTAACAGCCTGGTGAATCTCGTCTGCACCCTCTCCAATGCAATCACATCCTTCCTATAGTGTGGCGACCAGAACTGCACACAGTATTCCAGCTGTGGCCTAACTAGCATTTTGTACAACTCCATCATAACCTCCCTGCTCTTATATTTTATGCCTCGGCTAATGAAGGCAAGTATCCCATATGCCTTCTTAACCACCTTATCTACCTGTCCTGCTGCCTTCAGGGATCAATGTACATGCACACTAAGGTCCCTCTGATCCTCTGTCCTTCCAAGGGTCCTACCATTCATTGTGTATTCCCTTGCCTTGTTAGTCCTCCCAAAATGCATCACCTCACATGTTTCAGGGTTAAATTCCATTTGCCACTGTTCTGCCCAACCCATCTATATGGTCCTGTAGCCTTCTCTCAATATTTTCTTGTCTCTTGTTGTGCTTTACATGACTTTTCATATTAATGGTTAAACTGCAGGAATGTCAGGTGATAAAATTTCCATTTGAAGGATTTTTTTTTGGAATAGCACTGGCTAAACAATTTTTTTTAAACGTTACCACCTTCAAAAATCATCTAGAACACAAATAAGAATTTACAAATGTGAAAGGTTGAGAAAATAGGTTGAATCTTTGCAAACACTATATTTTAAGATTTGTTTCGTGATAAATTGGCAGAACTCGTGCAGGACCCATTGATGGCAGAAAATGATAATCTGGTGGGTTTGTACAGGAATATGATGAATGATAATTCTGAACATTCGAAGACTGCAAAGTGCTGAGTACATTTTTTTTGAAACATCAGACAATTCATCGCTATGCTTTGATCTCCGACATGGTTGTACTTGCCCATTTCTACCCTTCAAGAACAACAAAGCTGAGTTTTTCTTTATTCTTGAAAAAAGCAAGCAAGAAAGATATGATGGGTATAATAATACAATTTATAAACAATTAAAAAATATACATCAAAATTATTTTATACATTCAATTACTGGATGCTTAGCGTGGTCCAAATTTGTATAAAAGAATGGCAAAGATAGTCTTTTTTTGTAAATATTTGATAACATCTGGGTGGAACTTTGTGATTAAGCGAATCACAGTGATGCTATGCTAACAGATGTCTCTTATTTTTATTTTAGTGCAGATGGAAGTGGACTTTCCACCTAGAGTCTAGATAGACAGTGAATGTCAGCTGTCCAAATATATTTTCCTCCCCACAAAAGTTAGGGTCAAACTCTATCCTTGGTTTTGTAAGTTCATGTAAAAGTCAGCATTTAAAGCAGTCAGCTTAAAAAAAATTCGAAACATAAAATAGAAAGAGGGTTGCAACATATAAACACTTAACAGCATTTTTGTATACATACAATTGTATTGCCGTTTTACATACAGAATATGATCACTTAAGAAAATATTTCTCTTATTTCAGTATGCATCACGGCACCTTTCTAGGCAAAATAAGCTAAATGGTACAATTTTAAAGAGGGGGCAGGAACAGAGAGACCTGGGGGTGTATGTACACAAATCTTTGAAGGTGGCAGGACAATTTGGGAAGGCTGTTAAAAAAGCATATGGGATCCTTGGCTTTATTAATAGAGGAAGAGAGAACAAAAGCAAGGAAATTATGTCCAACCTTTATAAAACACTGGTTAGGCCTCAGCTGGTGTACTGTATTCAATTCTGGGCACTACACTTTAGGAAGGATGTCAAGGCCTTACAGAGGATGCAGAAGAGATTTATTAGAATGGTACCAGGGATGAGGGACTTCAGTTAGGTGGAGAGACTGGAGAAGCTGGGGTTGTTCTCCTTGGAGCAGAGGTTAAGAGGAGATTTGATAGAGTAAATAAGAGGAAACTGTTTTCAGTGGCAGACGGGTTGATAACCAGAGGACACAGATTTAAGGTGATAAGGAAAAGAACTAGAGGCGACATGGGGATTTTTTTTTTATGAACACAAGTTGCTGTGTTTTGGAATGCACTGCCTGAAGTAGTAACATTCAAAAGGGAATAGGATAAATACTTGAAGGGAAAATATTTACAGGGCTAAGGGACAGAGCCGGAGAGTGGGACTAATGGGGATAGCTCTTTCAAAGAGCCGGGACAGGCGCGATGGGCTGAATGGCCTCCTTCTGTGCTGCATCATTCTACGATTCTATGACAAGAAAGTGAGAAGTGAAGACTAGGAAGTTCCACCTCATTTCCATGGTATTCCTCATGTGCAAGTCCAAATAGCGAGTGTCTGCAGAATATTTGGCCATGGGGGTCATCACACCTAAAGTCTGATTCCCATCCTCATTCAGTGTTTACATACATGTAATTCCAGTATGAGCTGCTTGATTAGCAGCAGGAACTATGGACAGTTTTTCCCCTTCCCAAGGACAGAGGTCACCGAGCCAGTGGTTGAGATTGGTCACCTCAGCACAGACCAAGAATTGAGGCTGAGACTTTCTCTGGGCTGTTTCGCTCACTAATTAGAGCTATGGAGGAGGGTGCTCGGCCTCAAAATTGTTTGAAGATTTTCTGCATGTTGCAATTCTAAATCCTCCATTGTAATCTCAAGTATACTTGAAGTTGGATGAATATTCTGCCAATCTTTTAATTCCAAAATTACATTTTTCATCTTTTGATTATATAGAATCTTGTAATTATGATGCGGCATCAGAATAGAGCATTGACTATGTGTTTTCTGTGAGGCATCATGCAGATTTTTGAAAAACTTATTGATGTCTTTCCCAAGACCGTATTTCACACATGAACTGAAAATACCAGGAATATCTTTGGCTGAACTTATTTGATCAAAATAGACAATACTATACTTATGCAGACGTGAGCCATTTTGCATATCACTACAAAATATGTTTACGGCAGTAGAATACATGTCCCCTGAATTATTCATATTTTGATCGATGTTTGTTTCACAACAAATGGCATCCCATGTCATTTTGGCACCTTTTGAGCATACAATAATGACCTTATCTGCATTCTTCTTCTGGGAGGCAAGCCATTGAGCAGGGCCCATTTCAGCAATGTTTCTCTTTTGCCACATATCAATGATTACCTGGATTCCATTGGAACTCTGCAGGAATTCAGCAAAAGTCTGGACAACATTTTGGAAGAGTGCATTGTCCATCGAGTAAATGATTAGGACTTTAACTGGTTGCAGTAGTTGTGTTTCATTGTTGAGGAAGATTCTTTCATTGACTTTGCCTGTAAAAGAAGATTGGTTTCCTTTGAAGTTTTAATTGGTTTAAGAAATGCAGATTCCAATCACAAAGTAGGTTTTCCATACAGATCAGTATCAAAATTATATATGGATTAGATTGTTGCAGCGAAAGACTAAGATCAAAATATATCTGTTATTGTGTTCAAGAATACTTGATTTGATTACAACAGTGACTCCACTTAAAATAGTACTTCATTGGCTGTAAAACGCTTTGGGACGTCCGGTGGTCGTGAAAAGCGCTATATAAATGCAAGTCTTTTTTGATAAAACTATTGGTGGTGGAACCAAGTTGTCCTGATTTGATTGATGACATAGTTATGTAATTAAACTGACCATTACTTTGTAGGAGGTTAGCAAAATTACTGGGGTTCAAATCATGCCATGTGATAGTAATATCACTAACACAGGTGTGCTAGGTGCAGCACTCTGACCAAATCCATCCCTCCCCCTTTCCCTGCCTATGTACTTAAAACCTGCTATATCTCTAACTTTTTCTAGTTCTGTAAAAAGGTAATCGACCTGAAACGTTAACTCTGTTTCTCTCGCCACAGATGCTGCCAGACCTGCTGAGTATTTACAGTATTTTGTTTATTTCCGATCGTAATCTACTTTCACCCAGCCTACAGTTCCTTTCTTCTTCGTGCACTTTCATGCAACACTGACTTGAGTTTTGGCTTTAATCTTTCTAGGCCTGAAAGGATTAGTAAAGGCTGCTCTGATTGATTGGTGGATATACACCAGTCGGGGAGCAGCCTTTACCAGTCCTCTGAGCCCAGTAGGTATACAGAGCCAAGAGTGAAGCCTCCAAGCATTCAAATTTTATGGCAGAGGTCACAGAAGTGGCAGTGTAGACATGGAGGCAGCAATGACAACAGTGGAGGAAAATGCGGTAGAGGCAAAATGATCAGGACACTAAACCTGACTGTAGAAGAGGCAGCAGATGCATGCTTGCTTTAATATGATCTCTCATACCCAGTAATGCTTTTGACATCAGAATTTTGTATTTTTTTTAAATTCATTTATGGGATCTGGGCGTCGCTGGCAAGGCCAGCATTTATTGCCCATCCCTAGTTGCCCTTGAGAAGGTGGTGGTGAGCCGCCGCCTTGAACCGTTGCAGTCCGTGTGGTGATGGTACTCCCACAGTGCTGTTAGGTAGGGAGTTCCAGGATTTTGACTCAGCGACTTCTAAGTCAAGATGGTGTGTGACTTGGAGGGGAACTTGGAGATGGTGGTGTTCCCATTGCGCCTGCTGCCCTTGTCCTTCTAGGTGGAAGAGGTCGCGGGTTTGGGAGGTGCTGCCGAAGAAGCCTTGGCGTGTTGCTGCAGTGCACCTTGTAGATGGTACACACTGCAGCCACGGTACGCCGGTGGTGGAGGGAGTGAATGTTTAAGGTGGTGGATGGGGTGCCAATCAACATAAATTAGGGTTCCAATTGCTTGGAAATAAAATTTTCAACCTGAAAGAAACCAAGATCTGGCATGTGCACTAACTTACATTTCTATATTTTATTTTCAACTAGTTTTATTTAAAGATAACTCGAAGACTTACCTCGTTTACGAATTAAAAACAGCCCAGCTCCCAAAGCAAATAGGATCACATTCAGTACAAGGAAACCCAAGATCAAATGTTCGTGTCCTCCTGTACAGAAAATTTAAAAATGTACATTTTGCAATTTGGAAATGTTGTCAACCCTTTCTTAGAACCTTCATCCATCAGTCATACCAAAATTATGTAAAGTGCAAATTGCTAATTGTAGCAAGTAGCTGTATTTTAACAAAGCAATTTCTAATTTTCTTTCACTATTGAAGCTTTGTGATTTTGTGAGGCTTTGCTCCTGGCATGGAAACTCAGTTGATGGGAGCATAGGCTACAGAACAGTGTTACAGCCCTACCTTGACCCACCTAGTCAAACTTCACACACAATCTTGCAAAATTACCCCTCTTATATAAGACAAGCGATATCGCTATCTAATTATGGCTAGCTGAACTTCTGGAATTAATTTAAAAGCTGTGCAGAGTGTTGAAGTATTATTTACAGCGACAACAGTCCGAGGTTTGCAGGCAGTTTGTTCTTATCAACTATTCAAGCTGAATTTCTGGCCTACAGCTACTTTTGTTTGTTGTATCCCAGGCAGGCTGCCCAAAATACATTGTTTTCTTGGAATCCTCTACAGGGCTACTTTTATATTAATTAATCTCAGTGATTGATAGAATTCTAAAAATGTAGTTTCCTGTTGGATGTAATCCAGTTTGCTTGGAAGGGCATGAATACCACTCAAGAACAGACATAATGTCTGGGCCATTCTTCGGCTAAATTTTGTCAATACTCTGGTTGCCTGACTGCTGCAAAGAAATTGTTTGAATTTCAAAGGAATTTCCTCGGGTTCTTATGTTTCTGTTCACCTGTGCCTCAATGTGCAGAGGGGGCAATTAGAGCTCTGCAAATACCATAGACTATGCAGATTCTAAGAACTTGCTGATATGACCTTTTAAGAATTGTAGGCCTTGTGTGGGAGATTTTCAGATAAGGGTCTGATAATCTGAAAAGCCACAGTGAGTTAATCAAGCACTGAGAAAAACAGTATTATACGACAAGATGTATTAGGTGATTGGATAAGTAGGCCAAATGTCCAATCATGCATAGTCAACATTATTTTCCATTCTTTGCTTTAGCTACTGTATTTATTTAACCATTGAAGTGTAGTTTGTCCACATATCTGTAGTTTCATAGATGATATTAGTGGCAGTGGAGTGCCCAGTTTATTACGAGTCCAAGAGGCATTATTAATCAGATAAAATCATGTGTAATAAACAGGGTATTATGCTCCCCCGATGGCCCAGTGGGTAAATACACCACGTGATGTAGCACTGTGCCAGAGAAGAGGAAGGCTAATGCATTGATTGCCTGACTGCTGCAAAAAAATTCTGCTAAGTTAGCTGATCTCAGCCAAATCTCTTGGCTCCACTGTCAGTCTACCTATGTTTTTGGCTAGGAAGAGGGGGAAAAAAGCTATGGTTAATGTGTGCAATTGCACCCACTGAGCTTACTGGAAAGTACCTATTCAATGACGACAGGATCAGATACAGTTGTGATGTGCTGTGTCCTATTCCCCCAGTCAGCTAGTCTACCGCCACTCACCAGAGGCACCCAGCTTGCTAAAACTTTACCCAAACAAATCACCAGAGGCAAGAAAACTGAATAGCTACTGTTGTAGGTCAGCTTCCACTCTATATCTACTGAGAGTAGTCAGCAAAAGTGTCAGCTTTGATTTCTTTGTCCTTTTGTAAGTTTACACCTTGCATTTCCCTCCGCCCCTCCCCCCCCCATCCCCTTCCTTTCTCATATCAACGATGTCATAAGCTGGGAATTTCCTTGGAGCTGCAAGGAGTGCTCTGGCAAAGTAATAGCAGCGGAGCAGGAGCAGCAGTTCTGTGGAAATTCCTGGCCATGAGATCACCACACAGGAAAAAATAAACTAATTATTCTTATTGGCTAGATTAAGAATTGAGGAATACAGTGTCTGATTTCCCTCATCGTTTCCACATCAATCTCTTTGACAATCATTATTTGTCTCGCTCTTAAATTTACCATTGCTCAGTTTTTCTTCTATTATTTTCATATCCTTTTCGATGTAATGGTTCGATATCCCGATATAGTCTAGAAATAAGACACTTCATTTAGTGTTTAAAGCCATTATTATATCTAAAAATATCTTCGTATTTATCATTTGAATAGAAAAAGTGGAAACATTTCTGAATTGAAGATTTTGTAATTCTAGATTGGAACATTGATTCAAATATTGTCTCAATGGCTGGGACTATCCTCGTAGTTGCTCCCACCCAGCCACTGTAGCTTCGCCGGCAGTGCAGCAGAAACCCCGTTTACACGTGTAAATGGGATTTCCACTGCTCTTATGTTATGGCGGCAGAAACTACCAGGAAATTTTCATCCAATGCTCTCATTTTGATAAATGCAAATAAGCAATAGAATACAAAAAAGGATTGAGATGTTTATGAAATGATAGCTATAAAGATAATTGAATTGTTCCAAGTATGGAGCAAAAGAAAATAGAAATAGTCCATCAAAAATATGCTGCATACATGTGCTGGTGGAGGCATACTTTTAAAACGTTATTTACGCCAACCCCCCACTTCCTACTTGAACAATTGAAAGAGGAGTAATACATGGCTAGGTGTATCCGGCACAGACATGATGGGCTGAATGGCCTCCTTCTGTGCTGTAAATTTCTATGATTCTAGGTGTTGTCTAAACTGCTTAAATAGGAAATGCGACAAAAGCAGGAAGTAGCATAATAGCCAACCTAATTTGCCAAATTAGCTGATCTTTATCAGAGCAGCAGTGATGCAAAGCAGTTGGCTTCAATGTCTTGGCTAGGAAGGTGAAAAAATTATAATCAAGGGTCCCTGCTTGTGATCGCGACACGGTGGTTGTCCCTCATGTTCAAGTCCCACTTCAGAGACTTTGGCACAAAAATCTAGGCTGACAGTCCAGTGCTGTGCTGAGGGAGTGCTGCACTGTTGGAGGTGCCATCTTTCGGATGGGATGTTAAGATGAGACCCCGTCTGCTCTCTCAGATGGACATAAAAGATCCCATGGCATCATTTGAAGAAGAGCAAGGGAGTTCTCCCTGGTGCCCTGGCCAATATTTATCCCTCAATCAACATCACTAAAAAAAAATTATCTGCTCATTATCACATTGCTGTTTGTGGGAGCATACTGTGCTGCCATGTTTCCTACATTACAACAGTGACTACACTTCAAATGTACTTTATTGGCTGTAAAACGATTTGGGACATCCTGAGGTCGTGAAAGGTGCTATATAAATGCAAGTCTGTGTTTCTTTCATGTGGTGAGCCTCTGCCATTGTTCATGTGTTTGGGGGTTGCGGGGGGGAGAAATTGGTCTCGATTGACTATGAAAAGACATCACATCCAAGTTTCTATAATGCTTGATGTTATAGTCTTCCCCGACCCTAATTTAATTTCTTCCCAAGGGAGTGAGTTCACTATGCTGGCAACCCTCCTGTATCCAATTCAGGTGGTCATTCTGCTTAAGCAGTGAAAGTGGGCTATTTCATATGGGGGAGGACATCATAATTGAGCTCATGATTACAGAATATCTATGCATGCATATTTTTCAGGAGGAAGTTATATGTAAGTCATACAGAGCCTTGGTCAGACCCCATCTGGAGTACTGCGTTCAGTTTTGGGCACCGCACCTCAGGAAGGATATATTGGCCTTGGAGGGGGTACAGCGCAGATTCAACCGAATGATACCTGGACTAAAAGGGTTAAATTATAAGGACAGCTTGCATAAACTCTGCTTGTATTCTCTTGAGTTTAGACGGTTGAGGAGGTGATTTAATTGAGGCATTTAAAATGATAAAAGGATTTAATAAGATAGATACATACAGAGAAGCTAGTTCCTCTGATGGGGGAATCCGAATATGAGGGCACAATCATACAATTAGAGCTGGGCCATTCAGGAGTGAAATCAGAAAACACTTTCACCCAAAGGAGAGTGGAAATATGGAACTCTTGCCCCCAAAAAGCTGTGGATACAGGGTCAATTGAAATTTTCTAGACTGAGATTGACAGATTTTTGTTAGTTAAGAGTATCAAGGGATATGGATTAAAGGTGGGTTAAGAGAGTTCAGGTACAGATCAGCCACGATCTAATTGAATGGCAGAACATTCAATTAGAATAGGTGGGGGTTGCTGAATGGTCTGCTCCTGTTCCTATGTTCTAGCAAGATCACTGCATAGGAATTGCAAATATGTGTGTTGAGGACATTAATAACTATCCTGCCAGTAAGTGCATCTCTTTTTTTAAATGACAAACAAAATCCATCAAAAAGTGGGATTAATTTGTTCTGAATTCGCCAAATTCAGAACCTTTTTAGGGTGAGCAATAATCAAATCACCCTGAGTTTCTTGTACCAATTTACTGATATGAAGATGATACAAGTGAGATTGTTGAACTGCTGACAATTGTGTACAATTGAGTGGCTTTAAAGCAAAATGTCAATAAAAATGACAGCAAAAAAACTTACCTTTTTGTTCGGAACAGTTGAGCTTTTTTACATGCATGCTGCAGTCGCGGCCACATGCAGGGAAATGTGGTAGTATCTAAAATCAACAGCAATAAATGTCTTCAGTTACACATTCAATATAGACTTATTTTAAAAAAAACGAACTCCCAATGTCTTGAAGCATTTCAAATTATGATCTTCAGGGTAAAACACATATTAATGAGAACTACTTACTGTTACAAAAAATTCTTCAGAAAGATCCAGTACATCACTCCTCACAAATGTTACAGATATTCTTGATCCATTTGACTAGATGAAAGAAACAATTTGTTATTAAATACTTATATTTCTATTCACAAACGCAACTATGATATAGTTCTGATTGAATGGTTTCAATTTTTGCCCATTTAATGCTTTTTCTTCCTTTTTAGCCCTTTTGCAGCACCATTCAATGCTGAAAGCAGATGTCTTGTTTGCAGATCTCGACTGAAGCAGCTGTTGATGTGGCTGCTGAGAGGCCTGCCTTTTGTGATTTCTGTCTTTTTATAGGGAAAGTACTGGAATTATTTGACATCTATCCCAACAAGATGGCCAAGATCTTATTACTCATTAAACATTGGAACATTAAACTATTGCACCACCACAAATCAACTACAAGAGGATGACCGAATGAGTCTCCGACAGAGTAAGCGTTTCCCGAGAGAAGATAAACAAACAAATTTACCCTAACATGAGTTCACAGAGACAGAGTGTGCCTGAATCTGCAAGACTAGGCAAGTAAATCTCTGTTTGCTGAGTGTTGTTTGGAGAGGATTTGGGTAGATTGTACAAGCAAAAGGCAAGCAAAGTGTGACTTCTGCACTGAAACATAGCTGGCTTGAAGTTACTTTGAGTTTGAGTACAGTTATTATGACAGGACTGTGCAAATTTGTGTGCAGATCTGCATGACGAGTGTGTTTCTGGGACACTCATGGGTGTAAGAAATTGCTCCAGGTGTACTCTCACTAGCTAAAAATTAGAGAGCTTGGGAATAGTCAGAATTAGTCCGTACTATATGGTTCGTAGAATTCCTTTGGATTCAACTGAGAAATAGCAAGGCTTTTGTCATACTGGTGGAAGTATATTATATAGTGCCAAACCGTGGAAAGGATAGGAGGATGAAATTTGTAGACAAATTAACGTTGATGTAGATTTCCAGAGTTATTTCAATTATCCAAAAAAACAGACTTGACGAGGATAAATGTTTGTGCTGAGAAAAAATTTTTTTTTTTTGCACAACTGTTTTTTCAATCAACATGCTGCTACTCCCAACAAGAAAGGTAGCAGTACTCAAGCTAGTTCTGGGTAATAACAGAGCATGTAGGTGAACATTTGGTAAGTAGTGACCACAATACAACTCCGTTCAGTGGAAGACAGCACCTCCAACAGTGCAGTAACTCCTGCAGTACTGCACTGGAGTGACAGCCAAGATTTTGTGCTCAAGTCTCTGGAATGGGGCTTGAACCCACAATAGGGAAGATTATCTGACCTTCCATTCATTTGCTGTTTGTGCTGTGCACAAATTGTCTGCCCAGTTTGCCTGCATAACAGTGACTGCACTTCAAAACGAATTCACTAGTTATAAAATACTTTGGGACATCTCAAGAACGGAATAAGGCACTATATTTAACACAAATTGGTGTTTACAGGACAGAGGAAAGTTGCAAAAAAAATTCGAAAGGCTAAGGAGGGAGTATGAGAGAAAATGTAAAGGGCAATTAGAAAATGTTTTCAATCGCCGCATTTGTAGCAAGAGGGCAGTCAAGGTAGAGATGGGGCCACCAAGTAATGAAGGAGGCAAGCTGGTAAGGGAATAGCAGAAATGCTAATTAAGTATTTTGCCCAAGTACTCAGAGGAAGCGGATATTGGGATTGTAGAATCAAAAGAGGTGCGTGTAGAATAATTAGTCAAAGTTACTATTCAAAGAGAAATCATACTAAGGAAGTTACTCTAACTTAAGGCAGGCACATTACCAGGACCTGATGGTTTACATTAAGGGATCTTGAGGAAAGGTAGGGAAGAAACAGTGAAACTGGTCATAACATTTTCTAAAATACTGTGGAATGGAAAATTTTGTCAGGTGAAAGGCAAATGTGCTTCCCCTCTTTTTCCAAAAAAAAAGTAAAATAATCTAGGAAATAATAGGCCAATTATTCATACTTCAGTTGCTGATAAACTTCTGGAGTCTATGGGCCAGAAATTACGGTGCGTACGCCGTCGGAAGCCTTGTAAAAGGCCCCCGCAAGTTCCGGGTTTCCTCATGCGTGAAAACCCGGAACTTGCGATCTGTCAAGGTTCGCCTCGACAGATCGTCCGTGTGCGCCCAAAAACACTTGGGCTATTTGCCCAACTACTGCCCAGAAAATGCTCACAAAACCCTTACACCTGGTAAAAGCAGACGTAAGGCCTGCTTTTACCAGTGTAAGGGTTAAAATAAATGTTAAATTAAAATGTTAAAAATGATTGAAACGTACAAAAGCATTTAAAATTAGTTTATGTAAATTTTGGCCTGGATTAAAATGTTTAAAATTATTTTGCAAACAATAACTTCTCAATTAATTTTGAACATGGGAACATTATTTTAATTTCAGTTGTGTTAATTATTTATTTGGGGATTCCTCATAGGCTTATGGGGGTTCCGTTCGTAAATGGAATCCCCCTTTCGAATTGGTTGACCTGGCCCACGTGCTCCCAGGGACACTTCCGAACCGCCTGCGTCCCTGGGCCTTTACGCAGCCGTACGCCTGCAGGCCCAGGACCTGAAGACTCTGAAGCCCGGGAGCCAGCAGGTAGGTTCATTTTTTTTTCCAAGTCGGAGGCGTACTCCGGAGGTACGCCTCCGACCGCAAATTTCAGCCCTATATATTGCCGGATGAAATTATTGAACAGTAGGAGAACCATAAGGTGATTGGGAGGTCACCACAGATTTCTAAACGGCAGGCTGTGCTTGACCAACCATATAGAATTCTTCGAAGAAATAGCAGAGGATAAATGAAGAAAGTGTAGTGGATGTGGTTTCTATGGATTTTCAAAAAGTTGATAAGTTGCAACATAAGAGATTTGTGACAAAGATAATGACATATGGAATTAAGGGAAATGTGGCCACATGGATAGAAAGATGGTTGGCGAAATTGTATGAAAACCAGACAAGCCAGTTTGGGGAATGTCACACCTCTCAGCCTATTTCCTGCACTTCTGCTCTCACCCCTTCCCCTCCCTCCTAGAACCATGATAAGGTTCCCCTTGTCCTCACCTTCCACCCCACCAGCCTCCACATTCAATGGATCATCCTCCGCCATTTCCACCACCTTCAATGTGATGCCACCACCAACAACATCTTCTCCTGCCCTTTCAACACTCCAAAAGGGATAATTTCCTCCGCAACACCCTGGTCCACTCCTCAAATCACCCCCAACACCCCCTCCCCTTCCCACGGCACCTTCCCGTGCAAGCGCAGGAGATGCAACACCTGCCCTTTTACCTCTTCCCTTTCTACCCTCCAGGGCCCCAAACACTCCTTCCAGGTGAAACAGCGATTTACTTGTACTACTTTCAATTTAGTATACTGTATTCGCTGCTCACAATGCGTTCTCCTCTACATTGAGACGACCAAATGCAGATTGGGTGACCGCTTTGCGGAACACCTCCTTTCAGTCCGCAAGGCTGACCCTGAGCTCCCGGTCGTCTGTCATTTTTATTCTCCACCCCACTCCTACTCTGACCTCGGCCTCCTACACTGTTCTAATGAAGCTCAACGGAAGCTCGAGGAACATCACCTCATCTTTCGATGGGCACTTTACAGCCTTCCGGACTCAACATTGAGTTCAACAATTTCCTAAATGCAAGACTCTCAAACCACTTCCAGGACTGACCAGCGTTGCTTTGCTCAAGAGAATATCTAATGCTGATCCTAAATGGGGTGGGGTAGAAATAATTTCTTTACAGAAAAAGGTTAGAATACAAAATTCTCTGCCACTCACTGTTACTAAAGCAGTGTCTAAAATTCTTCTGAAAGGGAATTAGATGCCTGAAAAAGAAGAATAGTAAAGGGTATGGGGAGGCAAAGATTAGCTTAGATGGCTCATGCGGAGGAAAACAGCGGCATAGATTTGATGGACCAAAAGGCCCATTTCTGTACTAAAGAATTCTCTGATTCGGTGAATCTTGCTTTTTATATACACAAGTTTAGTTTACATACCTGAGGAATAGTGGTTTTATTAAGTATTGACCCAAAGGGATTGTTACTGACCAGCTCAACATCATAACTTAATGAAGTTACACTGGTAGTAAAATTGATCACCACATCATTATTGACCATATACACAGATATGTTTGGATTCCAATGACGATCTGTAAATGTATAATAGATAGATAGATAAATAAATTTATTCCATCTAGGTTTCTGTTTAAATGCTTAGATGAATGCAGTTTCAAAATGAAAAGACCAAAACTGGTGGTATACTGAAATCAATTGATTTCACTAGGTGTCTAGTGGACACACATTCGCAATGTCGTCCCTCATTCTGCGAACATGAGATACTTTGCATACTAAATTATATTCTAAATGAATAAAATGTGGCAATGCCAAGATTTTGTCCTAACTTTGATAAAGGTAAAGCAATTATAAAATAATTAATAATTACATATCCTTTAGAAAATCGACTGTGATATAACTCATCATAAGTCAGATGATATGCTGTTTTTGAAAGACTGGAGTGTTATACCATGTAATGCACAATGTAGAACTATCAATATCTAAAAAACAGTTTGTGTACACATTTTGTCCATCACACTCCAGGATTCACAATTTGTTATAGATACAAAACTATCTTTTCAAAAAGTGTAAACAATCCAGTATCTTCTGAACTGGAGTGAGAAACTGATGAGCATTTTCCAATTTTCACAGTTCCGTCACGAAACAATATAAAAGGAATTTATAATGGAAGTATGTAAAAATAAAGGAAAGAATGGAGGAGCTTAAGCTCCAGGTTTCGGAGCTTGAGCAGCAGCTGGCATCACTGCGATGCATCAGTGAGGCTGAGCACTATATGGATAGCTCGTTTCAGGAGGTGGTCACCCCGCAGCGCAAGAGTGTGCAGGTAGAGAGGGAATGGGTGACCGTCGGATAGATAAGGAGGACCAGGCAGGTAGTGCAGGAGTCCCCGAGTGCATCTCACTCTCTAACCAGTATTCAGTATACTGGTGGGGAGGGGGAAGATCGGGAAAGCAATAGTGATGGGGGATTCGATAGTATGGGGAACAGACAGGCATTTCTGCGGCCGCAGACGTGATTCCAGGATGGTATGTTCCCTCCCTGGTGCCAGGGTCAAGGATGTCACTGAACGGCTGCAGAACATTCTGAGGGGGAAGGGTGAACAGCCAGAGGTCGTGGTCCATATCGGTATCAACGACATAGGTAGAAAGAGGGATGAGGTCCTGCAGGCAGATTTTAGGGAGCTAGGAAAGAGATTAAAAAGCAGGACCTCAAAGGTAGTAATCTCCGGATTACTCCCGGTGCCACGAGCTAGTGAGTATAGAAATAGTAGGATAGAGCAGATGAATGTGTGGCTGGAGAGATGGTGCAGGAGGGAGGGCTTTAGATTCCTGGGACATTGGGACCGGTTCTGGGGGAGGTGGGACCGGTACAGGCCAGATGGGTTGGACCTCAACAGAGCTGGGACCAATGTCCTTGCGGTGGGGGGTTGCTAGTGCTGTTGGGGAGGGTTTAAACTAATTTGGCAGGGGGGGGTGGGCACCAGGATGTAGCATTAGAAAGGAGAAACAAGGTGCACAAAGGATTGGGAGAGACAGATAGCACTAGAGTAAGAAATAGTACGGTATTAGGTGGGGTCAGACTAAGAGAGAATGCAAGAAGGTCAAAGTTAGGTTTACAGTGCATGTGTGTAAACGCACAAAGCGAGGTAAATAACATTGGTGAGGTGCAGGCACAAATAGCCATGTGGGAATATGATGTTGTGGCGATAACAGAGACCTGGCTCAAAAAAGGGCAGGATTGGGTAAAAAATATTCCTAGATATAAGGTGTTCAGGAAAGAATGGAGGTGGGGTGGCAGTATTGATTGAGAATATTACAATGCTGGAGAGAGAGGATGTCCTGGAGGAGTCAAGGACAGAATCTATTTGGTTAGAGTTAATAAACAATAGAGGTGTCATTACAGATATGTAGGCAAATCTCAGAAGTGTAGAAATAATAGGGTAATAATAGTAGGGATTTCAACTTCCCCAATATTGACTGGGATAGTCAGAGTGTGAAAGGCTTAGAGGGTGCGGAATTCTTAAAGTGCATCCAAGAGAGCTTTTTGAGCCAGCATGTAGAAAGTCCTACAAGAGAGAGGGGGCGGTACTGGACCTAATTCTAGGGAATGTAGCCGGGCAAGTGGTAGAAGTGTCAGTAGGAGAGCATTTTGGTGACAGTGACCATAATTCGGTGAGATTTAAGGTAGTCATGGAAAAAGAAAAGATGGATCGGAAATAAAGGTTCAAAATTGGGGGAAGGCCGATTTTAATATGATAAGGCAGGATCTGGCCAAAGTGGATTGGGATCAGCTACTTGGAGGAAAATCCACATCAGAGCAGTGGGAGTCTTTCAGAAAGGAAACAGAGAGAGTATAACGCCAACATGTTCCCGTAAAGGTCAAGGGTGGGACCAACAAGCCCAGGGATATACAAGAATGGATTAGGAAAAAAAGGTTGGCTTTTGGCAGATACAAAGGACTAAAAACAGTGGAAGCCCTAGAGGAGTATAGAAAGTGCAGGGAGGTACTTAAAAGAAATTAGGAGAGCGAAGAGGGGGCATGAAAAAACACTGGTGGGCAAAATAAAGGAAAATCCCAAGGTGTTTTATAAATATATTAAAGGCAAGAGGATAACCAGGGAAAGAGTAGGGCCCATTAGGGACCAAAGTGGCAATCTGTGTGTAGAGCCGGAAGATGTGGGTGAGGTTTCAAATGAATATTTTGCATCTGTGTTCACTACGGAGAAGGACGATGTAGGCATAGAAATCAGGCAGGGGGATTGTGATATACTTGAACAAATTAGTATTGAGGGGGAGGAGTTACTAACGGTTTTAGCGGTCTTAAAAGTGGATAAAGCCCCAGGCCCAGACGAGATGTATCCCAGGCTGCTGTGTGAGGCAAGGGAGGAGATTGCAGGGGCTCTGACACAAATTTTCAGAACCTCTCTGGCCACAGGGGAGGTGCCAGAGGACTGGACGACAGCTAACGTAGTACCATTATTCAAGAAGGGTAGTAGGGATAAACCAGGGAATTACAGGCCAGTGAGCCTAACATCCGTGGTAGGGAAATTATTGGAAAAAATTCTGAGGGACAGAATTAGTCTTCACTTGGAGAGGCAAGGATTAATCAAGGATAGTTAGCATGGCTTTGTCGGGGAGATCATGGCTAACCAATTTGATTGAATTTTGAGAGGGGGTGACTAGGTGTGTGGATGAGGGTAGTGCAGTTGATGTAGTCTACATGGACTTCAGTAAGGCTTTTGACAAAGTCCCGCATGGGAGACTGGTCAAGAAGGTAAGAGCCCATGGGATCCAGGGAAATTTGGCACATTGCATTCAAAATTGGCTTAGTGGCAGGAGGCAGAGGGTGATGGTCGAAGGTTGTTTTTGTGACTGGAAGCCTGTGTCCAGTGGTGTACCGCAGGGATCGGTGCTGGGTCCTTTGCTGTTTGTAGTGTACATTAATGATTTAGATATGAATGTCGGAGGTATGATCAGTAAGTTCACAGATGACACGAAAATTGGTGGAGTGGTAAATAGCGAGGAGGGAAGCCTCAGGCTACAGGACGATATAGACAGGTTGGTCAAATGGGCAGAACAGTGGCAAATGGAATTTAACCCTGAAAAGTGTGAGGTGATGCATTTTGGGAGGACTAACAAGGCAAGGGAATACACAATGAATGGTAGAATCCTAGGAAGGACAGAGGATCAGAGGGACCTTGGTGTGCATGTACATAGATCCCTGAAGGCAGCAGGACAGGTAGATAAGGTGGTTAAAAAGGCATATGGGATACTTATATTCTATGCCTCGGCTAATGAAGGCAAGAGCAGGGAGGTTATGATGGAGCTGTACAAAACGCTAGTTAGGCCACAGCTGGAATACTGTGTGCAGTTCTGGTCGCCACACTATAGGAAGGATGTGATTGCATTGGAGAGGGTGCAGAGGAGATTCACCAGGATGTTACCTGGGCTGGAGCGCTTCAGCTGTGAAGAGAGACTGGGGTTGATTTCCTTCGAGCAGAGAAGGCTGAGGGGGGACCTGATTTGAGGTGTACAAAATTATGAGGGGCATAGATAGGGTAGCTAGAAAGGAACTTTTCCCCTTAGTGGAGGGGTCATTAACCAGGGGGCATAGTTTCAAGGTAAGGGGCAGGAGGTTTAGAGGGGATTTGAGGATAAAACTTTTTCACCCAGAGGGTGGTTGGAATCTGGAACTCACTGCCTGAAAGGGTGGTAGAGGCAGGAACCCCCACAACATTCAAGAAGCATTTAGATGAGCACTTGAAACGCCATAGCATACAAGGCTACGGACCAAGTGCTGGAAAATGGGATTGGAATAGATAGGGCTTGATGGCCGGCGTGTACACGATGGGCCGAAGGGCCTCTTTCTGTGCTGTATAACTCTGACACTACTGGGTGTACTCCACCAACTAATGGGAAGGATATAGAGGAGAACATTTGCAGGGAAATCACAGAGAGGTCTAAGAACTATAGAGTAGTGATAATGGGGGACTTCAACTATCCTAATATAGACTGGGATAGTACTTGTGTAAAGGGCAGAGAGGGGGAAGAATTTCTGAAGTGTGTTCAGGAAAACTTTCTTGATCAGTACGTTTCCGGTCCAACGAGGAAGGAAGCATTGCTGGGGAATGAGTTGGGTCAAGTGGAGCAAGTGTCAGTAGGGGAACATTTAGGGAACAGTGATCAAAGTATCATAAGGTTTAGATTAGCTCTGGAAAAGGACAGGGAGCAATATGGCCAATTTCAGTGGGTTGAGAATGGATCTGGCCCGGGTAAATTGGAATCAAAGATTGGCAGGCAAAACTGTAATCGAACAATGGGCTGCCTTTAAAGAGGAGATGGTTCAGGTACAGTTGAGGTACATTCCCACGAGGGGGAAAGGTAGAGCAACCAAAGTCAGAGCTCCCTGGATGACAAAAGAGATGGTGAGTAAGATGAAGCAGAAAAAGGGGGTGTATGACAGATGTCAGGTTGAGAATACAAGTGAGAACCAGGCTGAATATAGAAAGTTCAGAGGGGAAGTGAAAACGGAAATAAGAGGGGCAAAGAGAGAGTATGAGAATAGATTGGCAGCTAACATAAAAGGGAATCCAAAAGTATTACATAGGCATATAAATAGTAAACTGGTAGTAAGAGGAGGGGTGGGGTGGATTAGGGACCAAAATGGAGAACTACGCATGGAGGCAGAGGGTATGGCTGAGGTACTAAATGAGTACTTTGCATCTGTTTTTACCAAGGAAGAAGATGCTGCCAAAGTCCTAGTGAAAGAGATGGCAGTGGAGATATTGGATGGGATAGAAAATTAAGACTGGCTGTACTTAAAGTAGATAAGTCACCAGGACCAGATGGGATGCATCCTAGGACGCTGAGAGAAGTAAAGGTGGAAATTGCGGAGGTACTGGCCATAATCTTCCAATCCTCCTTAGATACGGGGGTGGTGCCAGAGGACTGGAGAATTACAAATGTTACATCCTTGTTCAAAAAAGGGTATAAGGATAAACACAGCAACTACAGGCCAGTCAGTTTAACTAACATAATTGAGTTTTTTAATGAGGTAAGAGAGAGGGTTGATGAGGGCAATGCGATTGATGTGGTGTACATGGACTTCCAAAAGGCATTTGATAAAGTGCCACATAATAGGCTTGCCAGCAAAGTTGAAGCCCATGGAATAAAAGGGACAGTGGCAGCATGGATACGTAATTGGCTAAGTGACAGAAAACAGAGAGTAGTGGTGAACGGTTGTTTTTTGGACTGGAGGAAGGTACACAGTGGTGTTCCCCAGGGGTTGGTACCCACTGCTTTTCTTGATATATATTAATGACTTGGACTTGAGAATACAGGGCACAATTTCAAAATTTGCAGATGATAAAACTTGGAAGTATAGTGAACAGTGAGGAGGAAAGTGATAGACTTCAAGAAGACAGACAGGCTGGTGGAATGGGTGGACAAGTGGCAGATGAAATTTAACACAGAAGTGCGAAGTGATACATTTTGGTAGGAAGAACGAGGAGAGGCAATATAAACTAAAGGGTGCAATTCTAAAGGGGCTGCATGAACAGAGAGACCTGGGGGTATATGTGCACGGATCATTGAAGGTGGCAGGGCAGGTTGAGAAAGCGGTTTAAAAAGCATACAGGATCCTGGGCTTCATAAATAGAGGCATAGAGTACAAAAGCAAGGAAGTTATGATGAGCCGTTATAAAACACTGGTCCGCCCTCAACTGGAGTATTGTGTCCAATTCTGGGCACCACACTTTAGGAAGGATGTGAAGGCCTTTGAGAGGGTACAGAAAAGATTTACAAAAATGGTTCCAGGGATGAGGGACTTCAGTTACGTGGATAGACTGGAGAAGCTAGGGTTGTTCTCCTTAGAGCAGAGAAGGTCGAGAGGAGATTTGATAGAGGTGTTCAAAATCATGAGGGGTCTAGACAGAGTAGATAGAGAGAAACTGTTCCCATTGGCGGAAGGGTCGAGAACCAGATTTAAGGTGACTGGCAGAAGAACCAAAGGCGGTATGAGGAAAATCTTTTTTAAGCAGCGAGTGGTTAGGATCTGGAATGCACTGCCTGAGAGGGTGGGAGAGGCAAATTCAATCGTGGCTTTCAAAAAAGAGGGGGGGATCTGGATAAGTACCTGAAGGAAAAAAGTTTGCAGGGCTATGGGGAAAGAGCAGGGGAGTGGGACTAGCTGAAGTGCTCTTGCAGAGAGCTAGCACGGGCTCGACGGGCCGAATGGCCTCCTTCTGTGCTGTAACCATTAAAAAATGTACAACATTAAAATGGAGACCAAATTATGGTCTGATTATGCCCAGCTTCTAACCACTAACATGAAGACTACAACTGGTTTTGACTCCCAAATCAGATATCATCAAACTTTATTTCATTTACCATAAAAAGTGAACAGTAATTTACTGCATTTTTATGAACAGAGAAATGCGAGAAAAGATATTTAAGTAGAGTTTCCACTGTGGGCACCATCAGGAAATTGCGTCCAAAATGTGCTCGATATTGCACTGGTTAGGTTAGGCTTCAAGTTTACGCTAAAATTCATTTGCATAAATAAAAAATGGAAAATCTTCCATGAACCAGTTCAGTCGGGCAGCGTAATGTAACAGTTTCTTTTTTTCCCCTTTCCATTATAAAGTATTCCTAGATGTATTTAAGACAGCTGATCTAGTGCAGTTTTACGAATAGGTTTTATCACCTACTGATACTGAACCATTTAATAGTTTCATTGATGTACACGAGTCAGTTTCTTGGTAAATTAAATATTTTTTGTTATGAAAAAACTTTTATAATGTGCCCACTAGTGGCTGTGCGCCTAAGAAAATGAGCGCAATTTGAAGAGTCTTCCCGAACCAGCGCAATTGGCGGAATTCTTGCAGTTTCGACCTGGGAACATGGCTAGTTTTGTGGGCGGGGCCTAATTCGGGTGAATTAAATCTTAAACCAGTGTAAATGATCGCAGAAAACACGAGCGCAAGTGGGTATGGGTGTAACTCAAACTATGTTTAAAATTCCCCGATCTTTTGCGCTGGTTCGGCCGATTCCGTCCGCATTGTGCTGATAACACAAGCGAAAACTCGACCCCAAAATCATCATGTGTGATGTGGCATTAGCTTTTTATTCTAAAAAAAAAGTGACAACAATTTTATTTCCTTCCTGCAATATCTTCATTAGACTCCAATATGGCCCGGAATTTCCAGAAAACTTGCACTGAAACAATGGTGCGAGCAGGGTATAATGGCGATTTTCAGCGCTAAAAATCAGGCATGTGACTTATGTCAGAGTTTCCTCTATCTTTTGCGCCGATTCCGCAAACCTCCACCCAAACTCTCTACTGCTCAGCACATGCAAATTTCGAGCATTTATGCTGGTTTTCTGCGGGTGTAGATTTTGGCCAAATTTTTTTTTAATCTTCGAGACCTGCACTGCATTTCTTTGAGTGCTTTGACGTGGCATCACGATTGAAAAGCTTCCAGGATTGCATTTGCTTGAACATGCTGTGACTCATTTGCATAAATGGTTTGATGGCTTCAAACTTTAATTTTCATAAGAGGCAATTAAAGGAGGAATATGGGGCAAGTTCTGTGCTTTCCTTGGGTTGTTTACACTGGTTTTTACATTCTGCAATATGCTAATTAGATTGGCAGAGACCAGGGTAAATTTCGCTATCTTTTGATTTACCCTGAAAACCCAGCCGATGTTATTAACATAACAAACGGACCACTTGTGTACAATACATTGAAGTTTACACGAGGGTGATGGTGTTTGTGCATTCAAGGAATTCTTCTGCGACAGGTAATGCAATTAAACTCATTTTTAGTGCCTTTTTAAAATAAAGTTGCTTACCTTCACAGTTTTCATGATTTTTCATTGCCACATCATCACAATCTAAAAAATATATATAGTAGTCAGGTTCACAAATGCTGTATAAAGTTTTTTTTAAATTACAGAACATTTTACAAATTCACTTTTTATACACTCAATCATTCATTGCTTTTGCTGAAAACTGGAATGGAGTGTAAGTAATCTACAGGAAACTCTCTCTTAACCGGCACCTAAATATCCAGAAATCTCTCTTAACCGGCAAAATTCAGGAGTAGGTTCAGGTAAGTTTTACTATATATTAGTGGCCGTGTAACCGGGGTTCCTGCACAAGTGCCGTGTAACCGGGGCTCCTGCACCTGTGGCCGTGTACGGGGCTCTCGTACCTTGGTAAGTATACCTCTCTGTAATCCGGACTTTTTGGATCAACCGGCAGCACGACGGTCCCGTCGGTGCCGGATAATAAAGAGTTTCCTGTATAGTGAACATAGTGCAAGATGTATTGAATTAGCTTTGGACAGAACTATGATGCTAGCCTAGATTTTCCAACTGGGCAATTGGTGCCGTCTGATACATCACACAAATGGCCATTATTAATGGGTGGAGCTTGACAATGAATTTCAGCAGGCTGTTTGACCACAAGGGTCATCACAGCAGAGCCAGATTCTGCCATTATCTGATGTCCACACACAAACACTTCCATCAAGGGCTACTAGGTAGCAATCAGAAGCAGGAACCCTGGTCGATTTCCCTCCTCCCGAATTCAGATGCACTAAAACCAGCCCTTTCTGCCAGATCAGCGGAGATTAGCTAACACAGCAAAAGCCGTGGATCAACCCTGGGATCTTCTAGGTTTGTATGGCTTATTTGCTCACTGCATAAACTCACTAGCCATTAGGAGAACTAAAGATTCCTCTAAAGAGTGAATAAGGGCAGACCATCGATTGAGGACCAGGAAAAGGTTGACTCATTAAGTTCATTTTCAGATCAGTGTTCAGAAGATAGAGCTGCATGAGGGTTTCAGACTCTGTTTATAAGGTGGTTAAGAACATAAGAAATAGGAGCAGGAGTAGGCCATACGGCCCCACGAACCTGAACATTCAATAAGATTATGGCTGATCTTCTACACAACTCCACTCTCCCGCCCTATCCCCATATCCCTTGATTCCCTTAGTGCTCAATAGTCTATCGATCTCAGTCTTGAATATACTCAACGACTGAGTATCCACAACCCTCTTGGTGTAGAGAATTCCGAACATTCACAACCCTCCGAGTGAAGAAATTTCTCCTCATCTCAGTCCTAAATGGCCAATCTCTTATCCTGATACTATGACCCCTAGTTCTAGACTCTCCAGCCAGGGGAAACAGCCTCTCAACATCTACCCTGTCAAGCCCCTTAAGAATTTTATATGTTTCAATGAGATCACCTCTCATTCTTCTAAACTCCAGAGAATATAGGCCCATTCTACTCGATCTCTCCTCATAGGGCAGTCCTCTCATCCCAGGAATCAATGTAGTAAACCTATGTTACACCCTGTCTAAGGCAAGTATAGCCTTCCTACGGTAAGGAGACCACAACTGAACACAGTTCTCCTGATGTGGTCTCACCAAACCCTTATATACTTGCAGCAAGACTCCCTAACTCTTGTACTGCAACCCCCTTGCAAGAAAGGCTAACACACCATTTGCCTTCCTAATTGTTTGCTGCACCTGCATGTTAACTTCTGGTAATTTGTGTACAAGGACACCCAAATCCCTCTGAATACCAACATTTACTAGTCTCTCACCTTTTTTAAAACAATATTCTGCTTTTCTATTCCTATCAAAGTGGATAATTTCACATTTCCACACATTATACTCCATCTGCCACCTTCTTGCCCAATCACTTAACTGGTCTATAATCCTTTGAAGCCTCTTTGCGTCCTCCTCACAGCTTACTTTCCCACCTAGCTTTGTAGGTTATGGGATCATACACTTACCTGGTGTTAAAAGATATGTGGATTTCTCAGGTGGGAATTCATTAATATTTGATGTTGGGATATTGAAAGCGGTCACGTAGTAATGGGTTGCTGGATCAACAGGATATTCAGCGTAATGAAACTGCCACTTGAAAAAGGAAGAAATGTTTAATGTAACAAGGCATTACATTTCAGGAAAGCTTACAGCATTTACAATGTCCTGTACAATCCTAAAAAAATTCTGAAATGCAGTGTATCCCATGATAGACTGATGAAAGAAAGAGGAATATTGTTTTTATATATATATACACAAACATAAGGATCCTCTGAGAATACACGTCAGAAACCAATAATCATTTAAAAATAATTCCAAATTTCCTATAGTAATTACGCTGTTGAGCTGTGTTGCGATTAGTGTCCCTCATTTGTATAATCAAGTTTGAAACAATGGAATTACTGTAGAAGCTAATTATATTTAATGAATTCCTGTCTAAGTACAAGTATGCACATCATTTTATAAATGTTAGCTTATCCTGGTATAATATATTAAATGTATAACTCACTGGTTGACCTTGAGGATTGTGTACATTTTTGAATGGTGCATTGTAATTGCATTGAACACAGAACCTTTGTTGACATTGAATGCATATCATCGTAGCTGTAAGTTCTTGAATACTTCCTGGAAAATAAATCACTTTTAGAAGATCTGAAGAATATAACAATAACTTGCACTTATATGGCACCCTTATTGCAATAAAATGTCCTGCGGCATAATAAAAGTACTCAAAATATAATTCATCCAAATATTGGTGACCTCACCAAAATTCTCTGAATTGGATGAACCTTTAAGTTAAGTGAATGGAATTCTGCCAACATATACACACACTTACTTTAAAATTGATTATTTGTTTGCTTTGATTTATTATGCACTATATCTGTCCATCTCATGCTATTACATAATCTATTAGGGAAATCCAGAAGCATACAAGCAATGAATAAAAGGTTCCCTGTACTGTATCTGTGACAACCAGATTTTCTTTTCAAACTTTTGTTCACTTTTTTTTAGCAATTTGATCTGATTGAGAAGCAGGATGCAGCCATCACACAAGCATGTTTGCAGGTTTTTGATCCTAAAAGGCAATTCTGGGAAAAAAAATTAAATTTGGAAAATTCATCAGGCCTAATGATCAAAACCAATTTCATAACTTTTATGTAATCCATACAGGAAGTCTCAACAGCAACTTGTATATATTAAACAAAATAATAAATGGCCAAGAGAAAGTTTGGGAAAAAAAAAAATCAGATGTCTCACTGGCTTTTGAATTTAAACCAATTTTCTCCCCTCTAAACCGACGCACTCTATCTCAAAGCTGTCCGGGTCCACAGTTCCATTTCATCCTTAGACTCATCCGACGCTTCAACAAAAAACTTTTCTTCTTCCTTTCCGATGTCAAGGATCGCAAGCTTCAACAACTCTTGGACACTAACGCCCCTCCGGAACCTTCTTCCCCTTCACTTTCCTCTGACCCCCCTTCTCCCAATCTCACCCCCTGCCGCGTTTTCACTATCCCCTCTGACCTTCCCCTCTCTGACCCCAAACAATCAGTCCTCAGCAAAGGCCTGAGCTTCATCCCCTTACGCCCCACCTCAATGAATTTCGAGCTCCGCACGATGCTGAGCTCTTTTTCCGCCGCCTTCGTCTCCGTGCCCACTTCTCTGGCCAGGAGTCTTCCCCCCACACGGCTGACCCTTTCTCCCGCTTTCAGAATTCTCGTTCCACCTGGACCCCTCCCTCTGGCCTCTTACCCTCTCTAGATCTTTTCATTGCTAACTGCCGCCGTGACATCAGCCATCTCAATTTCTCTGCTCCCCTCACTCACTCCAACCTACCTCCCTCTGAACTTGCAGCACTCCATTCTCTCCGATCCAACCCCGACATTGTCATTAAGCCTGCTGACAAGGGTGGTGCTGTTGTTGTTTGGCGAACCGACCTCTACCTAGCGGAAGTTGAACGCCAACTCTCCGACACCTCCTCCTACCTCCACCTGGACCATGACCCCACTACCGAACATCAAGCCACTGTTTCCAAGACTGTCACTGACCTCATCTCCTCTGGAGATCTTCCCTCCACGGCCGCCAACCTCATAGTTCCCCAACCCCGCTTCTACCTCCTTCCCAAGATCCACAAACAGGACTGCCCTGGTCGACCCATCGTTTCAGTCTGCTCTTGCCCCACGGAACTTATCTCTTCCTATCTCGACTCTTTTTTCTCCCCTTGTCCAGTCTCTTCCCACCTACATCCGCGATTCCTCTGACGCCCTCCGCCACTAACAGTTTCCAGGCCCCAACCGCCTCCTTTTCACCATGGACGTACAATCCCTCTACACCTCCATCCCCCACCAGGATGGCCTGAGGGCGCTCTGCTTCTTCCTTGAACAGAGGCCCAACCAGTCCCCATCCACCGCCACCCTCCTCCGCCTGGCTGAACTTGTTCTCACATTGAACAACTTCTCCTTTGACTCCACTCATTTCCTCCAAATCAAAGGTGTTGCTATGGGTACCCGCATGGGTCCTAGCTATGCCTGCCTTTTCGTGGGATATGTGGAACACTCTTTGTTCCAGTCCTACTCGGGTCCCCTCCCTCACCTCTTTTTCCGGTACATTGACGACTGTATCGGTGCCGTTTCCTGCTCTCGCCCTGAACTAGACAATTTCATTCACTTTGCCTCCAATTTCCACCCTTCCCTCACCTTCACATGGTCCATCTCCGACTCTTCCCTTCCTCGACTTCTCCGTCTCCATCTCTGGGGATAGGTTATTGACCAACATTCACTACAAGCCCACTGACTCCCACAGCTACCTGGACTACACTGCCTCCCACCCCGCCTCCTGTAAGGACTCTATTCCCTTCTCCCAGTTTCTCCGTCTCCGCCGCATCTGCTCCGACGATGCCACCTTCCATACCAGTGCTTCCGACATGTCTTCCTTTTTCCTCAACCGAGGATTCCCCTCTACCGTTGTCGACACGGCCCTCGACCGTGTCCGTTCTGTCTCCCGCACTTCTGCCCTCACCCCGGCCCCTCCCTCCCGGAACCACAATAGAGTTCCCCTTGTCCTCACCTTTCACCCCACCAGCCTCCACATTCAACGGATCATCCTCTGCCATTTCCACCACCTCCAACGTGATCCCACCACCAAACACATCTTCCCCTCACCTCCCCTTTCAGCATTCCGTAGGGACCGCTCCCTCCAAGACACCCTGGTCCACTCCTCTATCACCCCTTCCCCCTCGCCCGGCACCTTCCCGTGCAAGCGCAGGAGATGCAACACCTGCTCTTATACATCCCCCCCTTCCCACTCTCCAGGGCCCCAAACACCCCTTCCAGGTGAAACAGCGATTTACTTGTACTTCTTGCAATCTAGTATACTGTATTCGCTGCTCACGATGTGGTCTCCTCTACATTGGGGAGACCAAACGCAGATTGGGTGACCGCTTTGTGGAACACCTCCGTTCAGTCCGTAAGGGTGACCCCGAGCTTCCGGTAGTTTGTCATTTTAATTCACCTCGCCATGCCCACTCAGACCTCACTGTCCTCGGCCTCGTGCATTGTTCCACGGAAGCTCAGCGTAAGCTCAAGGAACAGCACCTCATCTTTCGTTTAGGCACTTTACAGCCTTCCGGACTCAATATCGAGTTCAACAATTTCAGATCATAACCCTGGCCCCCACCACATATATATACATTTTATCCACTCCTTTTGGTTCGTGCCTTTTTCCTTTTTTTTTTCTCTCTCTCCCCCTACGGCAGCTGTCTCTCATTCTGCCAGCATTTCACACTCCACCTTTTGTTTCTTAACCTGTCCCATTACCATCTCGTCTTGCCTTGAGCATCTCTTAATGTCTCTACTTACCATAGTTATCCCCCCCAGCCTCCCCCTTGCATTTTTATCTGTTTCATTTCCTGCTCTTTCCTCAGTTCTGACAAAGGGTTTCGACCTGAAACGTTAACTCTGTTTCTCTCTCCACGGATGTTGCCTGGCCTGCTGAGTTTTTCCAGCGTTTTCTGTTGTTTCTCCCCTCTACTCCTCTCCTCACCTGAATTGTGTTTATTGTTTGCTGGATACAGTACCATAGATGCATTAACCTCTCTCACGTGCTTATTCTTCATCTGGGAACCCTGACAAGTAATTGGAGCATGACAGCCAAACCCAGTTCGCCAAAAAAATACATACACATAACAGGTATATTTGGATAGCAAGCAACAGCAGGAGCCCTCGGTGATTTTCCCTCCCTAATCTGGGGCGCTGTAATCAATTGTAGCACATTATCCATGGCCCCATCGGAGATCTGCCAAATCACCACAAGCCAGGAAATGAACAGGTCTTCCTGTTCTGCATGGTTCAGCTACTCGTTGCGTCAGCCAGTTGAACCCTTGGGGAACATCACATCCCTCTTAATTTTATATATAGTTATTAAAACAAAAAAAACTATTTATAATATATTAACGCCAGGCCAGTAATTTTCGTGATAGCAGTAATGCCAACCCCACCGTCTTATAAATCATGAGACAAACTCTTAAAAATGATGAGATTTGGTAAAAAATCATGTTTCTTTTTTCTCAAACATAAACTAATATAGATTGACAGTTTGTTTATAAACCTCATTAGTGGCTTTATTTAATCTCTAACAGGTCACAGATCTTTACAAAAACTATATTACTGTATCTGAAAATGCTCTACAAGAAGTTTTTTTTAAATCCTACCCGTTATCACCATGCTGCTATGCATCTCAGTTTAAGGTTACGATGACTAATATAAATTAGTTATATAATTAAGCAGCTATATTTATGGCTTGGGCCACCTGCCAGCAGGAAGAGGCTAGCATTCCGCCCACTGCCCACCTGTTTGATGCCTGATGTTAAAAATCAAGCCTCAACACGCCTGTGAACCAAAACCTATGCTATTATACATGCTGTGTCTGAGATAGTCCAGAAGTAACAATACGTTTTATTGTTGTTTTGGGGCATAAACTCTGCTCCTCGTCACTGACTCCATCCTCCTCCCCAGCCTCTCATTCAGGCTGAACCAGAGAGTGCGAGAGCTTGACCAGAGCTGAGCTCCAAACACCACAACTTTTTGTTTCGATCTCTGCAACACTACCTGTTTCTGCTCCTACTTCAACACTACCTGTTTCTGCTCCTACTTCAACTCTACCTGTTTCTGCTCCTACTTCAACTCCTGCACTGCTGAAACCCTTTATCCATGCTTTTGTCACTGACAGAATATTTTTCTACAATGCCCTCTTTCTGGCTGACTCTCCAACCTCCATAATTTCTGACTTGTCCAAAACATAGCCACTCATATTCTTTTCTGCACTCAGTCCTGTTCACCAGTTATCCCCATTTTCACAAACTAACACTTTTTAAATTTAGAATCTTTGTCGGTGTCTTCAAATCCTTCATGACTCAACCCAACTTTCTGCAACCTCCTCCAGTTCTATACCCGCTCCTGCATCATTTAGCCTTTTGACTCTGGGCTTTTGTGTGTTCTCAGTCCCTTCCCCTCACTATTGTTGGCAGAACCTTTAGCTGCCTCGTCTTTTTCTCTGGAACTCCCTCTCTAAACCCCTCCACCTCTTCTCCCTGCACCTTGAAAAAACAGCTCAATACACTGTGTGCAATTTTAGACAAAATAAAGTGAAGACAATTTAAGAAAATTAATCTCTGATTCCACATTAGAATTTTTCAATACAATATTTCTTGTATACTGTGGCCTTTGCAGGATTTAGTGTTCATATTTCTGACACCTATCTTCATAAACTGTTTTCCCTTTTTGCTGCAACTCCCCTCACAGTTTAAGGAAGCCTTCTGTTGCACACCACCTAGTTTTGAGCCATAAAGAACTGTTTTGACACCTATCTTATACACCACATGCTTAACCTGCGTTAAAAATTTGCTATCATAGCAGATCAACATTTCATATTAATGCAGATTGTTGCATATTAATCATTGCAGATGATTCCATATTCATTGCAGATTAATTATTGCATATAATCTATGCAGATTGTTCTATATTAATCATTGCAGATTATATATTGTTAATTACAGATTAATTATTGCATATTACAGATTATTGCATATTATTCCATGCAGGTTGTTGCATATTAATCAATGCAGATTATCGATCCAGTCCCAATTCCTCGCCTGTCCCGTTCTCACGGATGGGCTGCAGATGCTGGACACGCTATAGAAATCGCTGAATCTCCGGCCAGGTTGGGGTCCCCATACCCGAGACCATCGGCCAGGAGCAACACCACCCCGGGGCTGGCTCCCAGCAACTTCCAGGATCAAATGAAAGAAAATATTACCATCTTGGCTGATGATCCAGCTGATATTAAGCACTCGAAGCTGACTTTCTTCAGACAGTTGTACTTTGAGATCTGAAAGATCTGAAGGGGTGTTCTCATGTGACATTTTCCACTCTGGCGGAGGTTCAGTAACTAAACAAAAAGTACTCTATTTCAGATTTTTGCAAGCAATTATACACAATTGATACACGACATATGATAACATTAAAACTAATATAATTCACAAGCAGGATATTTGAAAATCGATTCAATAAATGCAATATATAACGGCAGTGAACACAGGATTTTTTTGGCATATTAGGTGGCATCGTTTCAGGATGAAGCTAAGGAAAACCGTAACAGGAATATATGTGAAATTTGATCCTGGAAGTTGCTGGGAGCAGGGAAAGAGGTGAAAAATTGTACAGGGATATGAATAAACTTTTGTTAACCTTTATATCGAAGGGAAGGAATACACACATTGCATCGGTTAACAAAACTGAATACCTCTGGCTTCCCAATGAACAAAGAGGTTAAAATCAAACACCATATATCTGCGCTTCGGAAACTAATTTAGCTGTTGCAACCAATTTTAGAACAAATAAAACAAAGTTAAGACAAGGGGAGAAACACAAGGAAGAAAGCAACGGTATGGCTATCAATTCCACAATAAATTTTCAAACTGGGGATCCCAGACCCTGAGGATCTGCAAGAGGATCAAGGGTCTACAAGGTCAAATTTATCAGATTTATATATTTGTTGACTTACTAGCACATTGTTTTTTTTTGCTGTATACCAATAAAATTCTGTAATGATAATACTTAATCCTTTTATAGTTAATACTGTTTTTTGGAATTTAGAACAGTGCATCAAAATCTGCAGCAAATCACCACATAGAAAAGTTTGAAAAACACTAAATTATACCACCATGTCCTCCCTACGATTGCTCCTCCTTCCCAAGAGGGACCTTTAAGTATTAAGTGACAGCTAGTTACACGAACTATTAAATCACATTTTCTGAATTACTGAAACAGACTGGGGTGTGGATGGTACCAATCTATTATCTAACTAAAAACCCTGAAGGATAAGCTTGATTGAGTTTATTCAGTAAGTAAAGTCATACAGATCAGGAAAAATCCAGATTCGATCCCCCATCCTCCTCAAACTCCAACTCATCCAGATCTCTGCAGCTCGTATCCTATTGCTGAACTGACCCCAAGGTCTTCTCGGGGGAGAGAGGGAGACTGGGGAATGGTGGGAGAGCAAAGAGCGAGAGAGACTTCGGAATGGAGTGGGTATGGGGCCCAGCATTACCTGCACAGCCGGGAGCAGCAGCAACGTGGTGAGTGGGAGCAGCCAGTAAAACGTTGAGTGAAACCTGGGGACTTTACTGGGGGTAAATAGTGAAAGATTGTTTCCACTGGTGGACAAATGGGGAACAAGGCAATGAAGACCAAGGATTCTCACTAGAAGAACAAAGGAGGAAGATTTTTGAATTGAATGCTATTAGACCGTGGGATGCTTCACTACAAATGACTTGAGAGAAGAACATAATTTAAAAGGGAATGGGCTAAGTATTTGAAAAGGAGGAATACAAAAGAATCTGCGGGGAAATGGGGTTACAGGACAGAGTCCCAACACCGGCACGAGCACTGAGGGCTGAAGAGCCTCCTCCTGTGCTGTAATTTCTATAATTCTATGGAAACTCTCTTTATTGACTCCAAGCCCAGGGAGTAGTTTTGAAATGTTGATGTTGAGCTGAGTTTAGGACAATGTGCCCTGTGGGAAGTGCCCCAAACACTGAAGCCCCCGCCCTTTGTGCAATCTCTCGGTTTGGTTCAGGTCGGTCTATGCCAGGCAGTTTTGATGTATGAAATCCCAGTACAGATTGGATCTGATAGAGACTCCCAATTCAGAGTTGTCACCTTCACACAGAACCGGAGTCCAAACCAGAAACCAAGAAGATATGGAGAGAGATCAGGCCTGTTTAAAGATGCATCAACTGGGGAGTCAGACCGCACCAAATGCAGTGCAGGGGAATTCTGGCTGTAGTTACAGGGTGAAAATCAGCAAGTAATAGGATTACTACTGGTTACAGGTAAGATGTTGGAGCATTACACCTATTAATACCAGTTACATATAGACTATCAGTGAGGGGATTCATTGGTTAGGGGAACAGACAGCCGTTTCTGTGGATGCAGACGTGACTCCAGGATGGTATGTTGCCTCCTTGGTGCCAGGGTCAAGGATGTCACTGAGCGGCTGCAGGACACTCAGAGGGGAGGGTGAACAGCCAGAGGTCATTGTCCATATCGGTACCAATGACATAGGCAGAAAGAGAGATGAGGTCCTGCAGGCAGACTATAGAGAGCTAGGAAAGAGATTAAAAAGAGATTAGTAAGGAGGGATGATATCTTAGCAGGTTCCTGCAATGAGGCCATATGGGTAGAACTTAAAAACAAAAAGGGGGCAAGCACTTTGCTGGGAACTATAGGCCCCCAAACAGTCAGGGGGAGATAGAGGAACAGCTATGTAGGCAAATCTCAGAGAAGTGTAGAAATAATAGGGTAATAATAGTAGGGGATTTCAACTTCCCCAGTGAGCCTAACATCCGTGGTAGGGAAATTATTGGAAAAAATTCTGAGGGACAGAATTAGTCTTCACTTGGAGAGGCAAGGATTAATCAAGGATAGTTAGCATAGCTTTGTCAGGGGGAGATCATGGCTAACCAATTTGATTGAATTTTGAGAGGGGGTGACTAGGTGTGTGGAGGAGGGTAGTGCAGTTGATGTAGTCTACATGGACTTCAGTAAGGCTTTTGACAAAGTCCCGCATGGGAGACTGATCAAGAAGGTAAGAGCCCATGGGATCCAGGGAAATTTGGCACATTGGATCCAAAATTGGCTTAGTGGCAGGAGGCAGAGGGTGATGGTCGAAGGTTGTTTTTGTGACTGGAAGCCTGTGTCCAGTGGTGTACCGCAGGGATCGGTGCTGGGTCCCTTGCTGTTTGTAGTGTACATTAATGATTTAGATATGAATGTAGGAGGTATGATCAGTAAGTTCGCAGATGACACAAAAATTGGTGAATTGGTAAATAGTGAGGAGGGAAGCCTCAGGCTACAGGACGATATAGACAGGTTGGTCAAATGGGCAGAACAGTGGCAAATGGAATTTAACCCTGAAAAGTGTGAGGTGATGCATTTTGGGAGGACTAACAAGGCAAGGGAATACACAATGAATGGTAGAATCCTAGGAAGGACAGAGGATCAGAGGGACCTTGGTGTGCATGTACATAGATCCCTGAAGGCAGCAGGACAGGTAGATAAGGTGGTTAAAAAGGCATATGGGATACTTGCCTTCATTAGCCGAGGCATAGAATATAAGAGCAGGGAGGTTATGATGGAGCTGTACAAAACGCTAGTTAGGCCACAGCTGGAATACTGTGTGCAGTTCTGGTCGCCACACTATAGGAAGGATGTGATTGCATTGGAGAGGGTGCAGAGGAGATTCACCAGGATGTTACCTGGGCTGGAGCGCTTCAGCTATGAAGAGAGACTGGACAGGCTGGGGTTGTTTTCCTTCGAGCAGAGAAGGCTGAGGGGGGACCTGATTGAGGTGTACAAAATTATGAGGGACATAGATAGGGTAGATAGAAAGGAACTTTCCCCCTTAGTAGAGGGGTCAATAACCAGGGGGCATAGTTTCAAGGTAAGGGGCAGGAGGTTTAGAGGGGATTTGAGGAAAAACTTTTTCACCCAGAGGGTGGTTGGAATCTGGAACTCACTGCCTGAAAGGGTGGTAGAGGCAGGAACCCTCACAACATTCAAGAAGCATTTAGATGAGCACTTGAAACACCATAGCATACAAGGCTACGGACCAAGTGCTGGAAAATGGGATTACAATAGACAGGGCTTGATGGCCAGCGCAGACACGATGGGCCGAAGAGCCTCTTTCTGTGCTGTATAACTCTATGACTCTGAGAACAGCTGTCAGTGCGTGTCCACATAGGATGCGCATCCCAATTTCCTGTATCTGCAGCCGGAGGACAAGACTCCCCATCGGCAGCGTGAACTTGGAATATTGGTCCTTATTTGTATAAACATGTATCTTAAGCTTTAGACCTAGGTATCGTAGGCTTTTTTTCTGTTCATTAACGCATATACGTACAACTTTACTAATTAATAATGAAGATGCACACTTACATTGCTTTCTTTCACAGGTCATCTGTCAACAAAAAAAAAGTGTTTATTTCAAAAGAGGTGAATTGAAAGGGAATATATACTATTATCCACTTCAAGTACAATTAATATTTATATGCTATAATGGTGCACAAAAAAATGTAGCTGGAGCAAGGAAGTTCCAAATTCATGCTTCAAAGTATATGAATATTTTGAATTAATGAATGGGTGTGTGCTTAATTTTACTTCATAGAGGTTAGATTTTTAAATGCGAAATAAAGTCAATAAGGTTGGTCACGATCGTACTTTAAATGAGACATTCAAATTATGTGACTCGACCTCCTCACTTTTTATTGAGAGAATTCATGACTTTTGAATTCAATAGATGTTTATACAATCATGTTAATAAACAGCTCCATCAATATTTTACTGAGTTCTCCTTAATGTTGCTATCAACTTGTGCATGTGATCAGTTGCAACCAACCTTGCACATGAAAAATCTTCCTTCATATAATTTAAAACACATGCAAGGCGAGCATTTTAAGTTCCTACCTTTTCCAAAGGTTGCCGCACATGTCATTAAAATATCCTTGCTGCACTGTTTCCTACACACGGGCAAGTGCTGAAAATGAGATGGTCTGCTTCTGTGGCTTTGTACCATGGCAGGTGTATAGGTTAGCAAACTATGTCATGTAATGGAAATGCTCACGGAACAGGAAGACTCCCTCGTAATGGTCTAACCCTCAAAGAGAACCTCAAATCTAAACGTACTAAAAAGTTTTTTTTTACGGTTCTACAGAGCATGATACCTATGACTGACGCATTACAAATTATAAAAGCCAACTGAAAGAAGTATGTGTGCAGACCAGTGGACATTGCAGTGTAACGCCCCCCATCAACCGCTGCACAGGGATGTGAAGACGAATAAAACATCGTTACTGACTTGACTCCAAAGTGATACCGTACACTTGATAATGTTAAAGTTTTTTAAGCAATGTAAATAATAGTAAAGTGGGATTTCGGTCCTAAAATAATTGAATCAGATATTTTAAGTAATTTTAAATTATTAGATTGTCACCTGCCTTGTAGCAATAAAGCAATTGGAGCCAATGTTAACACTAATAGTCCTTAGATTCACATTTGTCCGTATCATTACCAACCAGCTCATAACACACTTCAGAAGATGAATCCATTTAGTTTTTCTTATATAACTATACAAAGTCACATAGAAAACAACCGGATTAACGCTTTTCTTAAACAAGGAATTTGATATGAACATTACTTAAATCCCACAGTGCAATGAATTGGTTAATTACCCAACAAATAGTTGAAGATTTTTTGTCTTTGATTTACGAAAATTATGGAAACTATCAAAAGCTTATTTAAAATACTAGTGGTAAAGTATGTAGAAATAATTTTAAAATGCTGTATAAAGTCACGAGAAGTGCAAACTTTAAAATACCAATATATTCCTGCTTTATACAATACATGATTCGAACGTTGGGAGTTTCTTTTTCTCGCCTGTTGCCATAACTTAGATATAAAACTGTAAATTACTTTGAAACATCTGAAGAAAATCTGGATTAATTTACAAAAAAAAATCTTTCCTTACCGGTACAGAGTCAGTTACCATACCGAGAACAGCAAAATACAGTAAAATGAAAGATGCTGCGCTTGTCTTCATTACGATGGGTGTGTTTTTCATGCTGAATTTCTCACTCACTCCGCTCGCAGCACTGACCACCTCTGAAATGACCTGCAGCATCTGGGACGTTTCATTACTCTTTGGTTGGAAATGTAATCGGAATCTTTGCTGACGTCACGTGACGCGATGGAACCTGGTCGATTCGTGGAACTGATCCCTGACGATTAGTTTGGGAGGTGCCTGTTCCTGGTGAGCATCCTGCCACCCAGGGGTGAAAAGTAATAATAGAGTTACAACTCTCCCGGAAGCTACTGCTCGCAGCCAGTGAGATCTCAGGGCTTTTAAATTTCACGCTCCCCCCCGGGCAATTATACAGTATACATCTTGCGGTGACCGCTAGTGTGGAAGGCATTTGAGTGTACCAGTGGAACACCGCATGGTCCCTCTCCAGCACCATCCGGGCGAGGGCAGCGAGAACAACCCTCCTTGGAGGTCCTTTGCATCTGGAACTGTGGATGGCTAAACAATTGCATTTGGCCTCATTACTAACCTACGTCTCCTCTTGGTTGAGAACAGCTGACGCCATGGTCAGCACTTTTACCAGCTAGAGAATAGAGCAGCGATGTAGCAGCCTGCCTGTAAAAAAAAAAGTCTAAAAAGAGACTACACCGAATTATACTACTCGTGCAAAATGAAAATGGTGCAAGGCCATTTTATTGGAGGTAGCCTCCTTTACATAAAAACATAAGAAATAGGAGCAGGAGTAGGCCATACGGTCCCTCGAGCCTGCTCCGCCATTCAATAAGATCATGGCAGATCATCGACCTGAACTCCACTTTCCAACCCGATCTCCATATCCCTTGATTCCCCTAGAGTCCAAAAATCTATCTATCTCAGCCTTGAATATACTCAAAGACTCAGCATTCACATCCCTCTGAGTGAAGAAATTCTTCCTCATCTCAGTTTTAAATGGCCTACCCCTTATCTTGAGACTATGCCCCCTAGTTCTAGACACTCCAGCCAGGGGAAACAACCTCTCAGCATCTACACTGACCTTCAGAATCTTGTATGTTTCAATGAGATCACCCCTCATTCTTCTAAACTCCAGAGAATATAGGCTCATTTTGCACAATCTCTCATCATAGGAGAGCCCTCTCATCCCGGGAATCAATCTAGTGAACCTTCGTTGCACTGTTTCCAAGGCAAGTATATCCTTCCTTAGATAAGGAGACCAAAACTGTGCACAGTACTCCAGATGGTTTTTTTTTATTAGGTTTATGCGATGTGGGTGTCGCCTGGTAAGGCCAGTATTTATTGCCCATCCCTAATTGCCCTTGAGAAGGTGGTGGTGAGCCGCTTTCTTGAACCGCTGCAGTCCGTGTGGTGAAGGTACTCCCACAGTGCTGTTTTTTTTTCGATTTTGTCATTAATCTTTTTATTCAAGTACAATACTATGGCGGAAGAATTCCTGGAGTGTTTACGGGATGGTTTCCTGGACCAGTATGTCGAGGAACCAACTAGAGATCAGGCCATCTTAGACTGGGTATTATGCAATGAGAAAGGATTAATTAGCAATCTTGTTGTGCGAGGCCCCTTGGGTCGGAGCGATCATAATATGATAGAATTCTTCATTAGGATGGAGAGTGAAGTAGTTGACTCAGAGACTAGGGTCCTGAATTTAAATAAAGGAAACTATGATGGTATGAGGTGCGAGTTCGGTAGGGTTGATTGGGGAATGTCACTCAAAGGGTTGACGGTGGATAGGCAATGGCAAACATTCAAAGACCGCATGGACGAACTACAGAATTTGTTCATCCCAGTTTGGCATAAGAATAAAACAAAAAGGGTGACTGAACCGTGGCTAACAAGGGAAATTAGGGATAGCATAAGATCCAAGGAGAGGGCATATAAATTGGCCAGAAAAAGCAGTAACCCTGTGGATTGGGAGCAGTTTAAGATTCAACAAAGGAGGACAAAGGGATTAATTAAGAAGGGGAAAATAGAATCTGAGAGTAAGCTTACAGGGAACATAAAAACTGACTGTGAAAGCTTTTATAGATATGTGAAGAGGAAAAGATTAGTGAAATCAAGCATAGTTCCCTTGCAGCCAGAATCAGGGGAACTTATAATACATAGATACATAGAAGATAGGAGCAGGAGTAGGCCATCCGGCCCTTCGAGCCTGCTCCGCCATTTAATGAGATCATGGCTGATCCTTCAATTCAGTATCCCGTCCCCGCCTTCTCTCCGTAACCCTTAACCCCTTTTGCCTGTAGAAATATATCTAATTCCCTCTTAAATATATTTAATGAGCTGGCGTACACTGCCCTCTGTGGCAATGAGTTCCACAGGTTCACCACTCTCTGAGTGAAGAAATTCCCCCTCATTTCTGTCCTAAATGGTTTAGCCCTTATCCTTAAATTATGTCCTCTAGTTCTGTTCTCACCCGCCAAGGGAAACATTCCTTCTGCATCTAATCTGTCTAGACCTGTCAGAATTTTATACACTTCTATGAGGTCCCCTCTCAATCTTCTAAACTCCAGTGTGTACATCCCTAAACTACATAGTCTCTCCTCATAGGTCAATCCCGCCATTCCTGGTATCAGCCTGGTGAATCGCCGCTGCACCCCCTCCATGGCAAGAACATCTTTCCTCAGATGAGGCGACCAAAACTGTACACAGTACTCGAGGTGTGGTCTCACCAGTGCCCTGTACAGCTGCAGCAAGGTATCCCTGTTCCTGTATTCCAACCCTTTTGCTATGAAGGCCAGCATACCGTTTGCCTTCTTGACCGCCTGTTGCACCTGCATGCTCGCCTTCAGTGACTGGTGTACAAGAACACCCAGGTCTCTCTGTACTTCCCCCTCTCCCAATTTATTGCCATTTAAATAATAATTTGCCCTCCCGTTCCTGCACCCAAGGTGGATAACTTCGCACTTGTCCACATTATAGTGCATCTGCCATTTATCCGCCCAATCACCCAGTCTGTCCAAATCGCTCTGGAGCTTCCTGGTCTCCTCCTCTGAGCCCACCCCCCCTCCTAGTTTAGTGTCGTCTGCAAATTTGGAAATGCTGCATTCGACTCCCTGATCCAGGTCATTAATATAAATTGTGAACAGCTGGGGACCCAGGACAGATCCCTGTGGTACCCCACTTGTTACTGCCTGCCATTCAGAAAATGAGCCGTTTATTCCAACTCTCTGTTTTCTATCTGACAGCCAGTTCTCTATCCACGTCAATACTTTCCCCTTTATCCCATGAGCTTCAATTTTCCATGCTAATCTTTTATGTGGGACCTTATCGAAGGCCTTTTGGAAGTCCAGGTACACCACATCTACTGGCTCTCCCCCATCTATTTTACCAGTTACTCCCTCAAAAAATTCCAATAGATTAGTCAAGCACGATTTACCCTTTGTAAATCCATGTTGACTCTGTCCTATCCTGTCCCCATTTGCTAAGTGCTCGGCTATTTCATCCTTAATGATGGACTCCAGCATTTTGCCCACAACTGATGTAAGGCTTACAGGTCTGTAATTACCTGCTTTTTCCCTACCCCCCTTTTTGAATAGTGGGGTAACGTTAGCTACCCTCCAATCCATGGGCACTGTTCCCGAGTCTAATGAATTCTGAAAAATCATGCTTAGTGCATCCGCTATCTCTAGGGCCACCTCCTTCAGTACCCTAGGATGCATGTTATCAGGCCCTGGGGATTTGTCCGCCTTCAATCCCTTTAGCTTCCTTAACACCATATCCTTAGAGATATTGATTTGCGTCAGTTCCTCCTTTGCCAATGTCCCTATTTTTCCCGATATCCCAGGGAGGTTTTTTGTGTCTTCCTTCGTAAAGACTGACCCAAAGTATGCATTTAGTTGGTCTGCCATTTCCTTATTTCCCATTATATATTCCCCCGTATCTGACTGCAATGGACCAACTTTGGTTTTCACCAGTCTTTTCCTCTTGATATACTTATAAAAGCTTTTGGAGTTAGTTTTTATATTTTCCGCCAGCTTGCTTTCGTAAGCTATTTTGCCCTTCTTGATTAAGCCCTTTGCCCTCCTTTGCTCTATCTTAAACTGTTCCCAATCTTCCGCTCTGGCGCGTTTTTTGGCTATTTTATACGCCCTATCTTTGGATTTTATGCTGTCTCTAATTTCCCCTGTTATCCACGGTTGAGTCACCTTTTTAGATTTCCTTTTATGCCAGATTGGTATAAACAATTTTTGCAATTTTGTCATTCTATCTTTAAATGCTTGCCATTGTTTATCTACCTCCAGTCCTCCCAGGAACGTTGTCCAATCAGACCTACTCAGTTCCCGTCTAATGGCATCATAATTCCCCTTGTTTAAATTCAGGACCTGAGTCTCTGAGTCAATTTCTTCGCTCTCCATTTCGAGTGAGAAATCGATCATGTTATGATCGTTCTGACCCAAGGGTCCCCGTACAACAAGATTACTAATTAGTCCCTTCTCATTGCACAGTACCCAGTCCAATATAGCCTGTTCCCGAGTTGGTTCCTCGACATATTGATCCAGATAACCATCCCTTAAACACTCAAGGAATTCCTCCTCCTCATTATTTTTACTGATTAGGCTAGTCCAATCTATATGTAAGTTAAAGTCACCTATGATGACAGCTGTGCTCTTATTGCACGCTTCTCTAATTTCCCTCGTGATGCCCTCCCCAACCTCTATTTTACTATTTGGAGGCCTATATACCACTCCTATTAATGTTTTTCGCCCCTCGCTATTTCTTAGCTCCACCCATATAGATTCTGTATTAACTGAGTTAATATCCTTCCTTTCAATTGCATTTATCCCCTCTTTTACCAGCAATGCTACCCCTCCTCCCTTTCTTTTTTGTCGATCCTTCCTAAATACTGAATACCCCTGTATGTTAAGCTCCCAGCCCTGCTCACCCTGCAACCATGTTTCCGTAATCCCAATTAGATCATAATTATTAACCTCTATTTCCACAGCTAATTCATCTACCTTGTTCCTGATGCTTCTCGCATTAAGGTATAAAACCCTCAGGCTTTTTTTATGCTCACATTTTTTATGAATTAGTTTGGCCCTTTGTTTTTTGTTCCTCTCCTTTTTACCATTTATTTCTGTCTGCCTTTCACTTTCCTCTATTTCACTACATGGGTTTCTAGCCCCCTGCCATACTAGTTTAAATGCTCCCGAACTGCTTTATCAAAATTTACCCCGAGAACATCAGTTCCATCTTTGCACAGGTGTAGACCGTCCCTTTTGTATAGGTCACACCTACCACAAAACTGGTCCCAATGCCTCAAAAATTTAAAACCCTCCCTCTTACACCACTGCTCAAGCCACGTATTTAGCCTAACTATCCTGTTCTCTGTACTCTTACTAGCACGTGGCACTGGTAGTAATCCAGAGATTACTACCTTCGAGGTCCTACTTTTTAGCTTGGCTCCTAACTCCCTAAATTCTACTTGTAGGACCTCTTCCCTTTTTTTAGCTACGTCGTTGGTACCAACATGTATCACGACAACTGGCTGTTCCCCCTCCCCCTCCAGAATGTTCTGCACCCGCGCCGAGACATCCTTGACCCTTGCACCAGGGAGGCAAATTACCATCCTGGAGTCTCGGTCGCGACCACAGAAACTCCTATCTATTCCCCTTACAATCGAATCCCCTATTACTATAGCCCTGCCACTCTTTTTCCCTCCCTTCTTTGCAACAGAGCCAGTCATGGTGCCATGAGCCTGGCTGCTGGTGCCTTCCCCCGATGAGTCATCCCCCCCGACAACAGCACCTAAGGCGGTGAACCTGTTGCTGAGGGAGACAACCCCAGGGGATTCCTGCACTACCTTCCTGCCCTTGCTCTGCCTTTTGGTCACCCATGTACTATCTACTCTGGCCTTAACCTGCGGTGTGACCAACTCACTAAATGTGCTATTCACAACCCTCTCAGAATCGTGGATGCTCCAAAGTGAGTCCATCCGCAGCTCAAGGGCCGTCATGCGGTCCCACATGAGCTGCAGCTGGACACACTTCCCGCACACATGGTTGTCAGGGACACAGGAAGCGTCCATGATTTCCCACATGTTACAGGAGGAGCATGACACAGGTCCGAGCTCTACTGCCATGACTTAACCCTTATATTACTTATTAATTTTCTAGTTTTAGTTTATTTATTGACTTTTGTTTTGGGGAACAAAGAAATGTCAAACCAATTAAATACATATTTTGGTTCTGTCTTCACAAAGGAGGACACAAATAACCTCCCAGAGATGTTGGGGAACATAGGGTCTGATGAAAGGGAGGAAATGAAAGAAATCAGTATTTGTAGGGAAATGGTGTTAGGGAAATTGGCGGGATTGAAGGCCGATAAATCCCCAGGGCCTGATAATCTACATCCTAGGGTACTTAAGGAAGTGGCCCTAGAAATAGTAGATGCATTGCTGATCATCTTCCAACATTCGATGGAATCTGGAACAGTACCCATGGATTGGAGGGTAGCTAATGTTACCCCACTATTCAAAAAGGGTGGCAGAGAGAAAACGGGGAATTACAGACCGGTAAGCCTGACATCGGTAGTGGGGAAAATGCTAGAGTCCATTATAAAAGATGTAATAGCAGAGCACTTGAAAAACAGTGACAGGATCGGACAAAGTCAACATGGATTTACAAAAGGTAAATCATGCTTGACTAATCTACTGGAATTTTTTGAGGATGTAACTGGTAAAATAGATAAGGGAGAACCAGTGGATGTGGTGTATTTGGACTTCCAAAAGGCTTTTAATAAGGCCCGCATAAGAGATTAGCGTGTAAAGTTAAGGCACATGGGATTGGGGGCAAGGTATTGACTTGGATAGAGAACCGGTTGGCAGACAGAAAGCAAAGAGTTGCAATAAACGGGTCTTTTTCCGAGTGGCAGGCAGTGACTAGTGAGGTACCGCAGGGATCGGTCCTTGGACCCCAGCTATTCACAATATATATTAATGATCTAGACAAGGGAACTAGATGTAATATCTCCAAGTTTGCAGACGACACAAAACTGGGTGGGCGTGTGTGCTGCGAGGAGGATGCCGAGAAACTCCAGGATGATTTGGACAGGTTGGGTGATTGGGCAGAAGCATGGCAGATGCAATATAATGTGGATAAATGCGAGGTTATCCACTTTGGTGTCAAAAACAGAAAGGCAGATTATTATCTGAATGGCAATAGATTGGGAGAAGGGGAAGTGCAACGAAACCTGGGTGTCCTTGTGCACCAGTCGCTGAAGGTAAGCATGCAGGTGCAGCAGGCGGTTAAGAAGGCAAATGGTATGTTGGCCTTCATAGCGAGAGAGTTTGAGTACAGGAACAAGGATGTCTTGCTGCAGTTGTACAGGGCCTTGGTGAGACCACACCTTGAGTACTGTGTGCAGTTTTGGTCGCCTTATCTGAGGAAGGATGTTCTTGCCATGGAAGGAGTTCAGCGAAGATTCACAAGGCTGATACCTGGGATGGCAGGAATGAAGTATGAAGAGAGATTGGGTCGATTGGGCTTATACTCGCTGGAGTTTAGAAGAATGAGAGGGGATCTCATTGAAACTTATAAAATTCTGACAGGACAGGACAGGACAGGACAGGACAGGACAGGACAAACTAGATGCAGGAAGGATGTTCCCGATGGTCGGGGAGTCCAGAACCAGGGGTCACAGTCTAAGGATAAGGGGTAAGCCATTTAGGACAGAAATGAGGAGGAATTTCTTCACCCAGAGAGTGGTGAACCTGTGGAATTCTCTGCCACAGAAGGCAGTAGAGGCCAATTCATTAAATAGATTCAAGAAGGAGTTGGATATATTTCTTCAGGCTAAAGGGATCAAGGGATATATTTCTTCAGGCTAAAGGGATCAAGGGATATGGGGAGAAAGCAGGGACAGGGTACTGAATTTGGATTATCAGCCATGATCGCATTGAATGGCAGAGCAGGCTAGAGGGGCTGAATGGCCTACTCCTGCTCCTATCTTCTATGATTCTATGATACTTATACAACTCATCAATTACATAGTAACCCTTTTCCCACAGTGCTGTTAGGTCGGGAGTTCCAGGATTTTGACCCAGCAACGATGAAGGATCAGCGATATACTTCTAGGTCAGGATGGTGTGTGACTTGGAGGGGAACTTGGAGGTGGTGGTGTTCCCATGCGTCTTCTGCCCTTGTCCTTCTAGGTGGAAGAGGTCGCGGGTTTGGGAGGTGCTGCTGAACAAGCCTTGGCAAGTTGCTGCAGTGCATCTTGTAGATGGTACACACTGCAGCCACAGTACGCCGGTGGTGGAGGGAGTGAATGTTTAAGGTGGTGGATGGGCTGCCAATCAAGCGGGCTGCTTTGTCCTGGATGGTGTCGAGCTTCTTGAGTGTTGCTCACCACCACCTTCTCAAGGGCAATTAGGGATGGGCAATAAATGCTGGCCTTGCCAGCGACGCCCACATTCCAAAGAAACGAATTTAAAAAATGCACTGCAGCAACTTGCCAAGGCTTCTTTGGCAGCACCTCCCAAACCCGTGACCTCTTCCACCTAGAAAGACAAGGGCAGCAGGTGCATGGGAACACCACCACCTCCAAGTCACACACCATCCTGACTTAGAAGTACATCACCGATCCTTCATCGTCGCTGGGTCAAAATCATGGAAATTCCTAACAGTACTGTGGGAGTACCTTCACTACACGGACTGCAGCGGTTCAAGAAGGCGGCTCACCATCACCTTCTCAAGGGCAATTAGGGACGGGCAATAAATGCAGGTCTTGCCAGTGACACCCACATCCCACAAACGAATAAAAAAAGTGTGGTCTTACCAGGGCTTCGTATAGCTGCAGCATAACTTCTACCCCCTTGTATTCTAGTCCTCCAGATATAAAGGCCAGCATCCCATCAGCCTTTTCGATTATTTTCTCTACCTGTTCATGACATTCTCTCAACACTTTTTCCGTTTATCTCATTGGAATCTTTGATTTTCCATCTGCTCACAGCCTCCCTGACTGTGCGTCGGCGTGCCATTCTGGCTGCGGTGGTTTTGTGTGGGCTGGAACTGGGCCAGGGCACGCGCCCATAGTTTTAATAGGGGACTTTCTGGGGCGCTGTGGATGCTGGGAAGCCTCAAAGGCCGCACAATTAATTTTTTTCCCACTGCTTCTCTCCCCTTCCGGCAGAGACAGAAAGAGAATAAAACCCCAAAAGGAAAGGATTTACCTGGCACAGTACAAGGGAGGAAGCGGGGCTGGGGGGGGACAAGTGGGTAGGATGGATGCTGCCCAGGGTCGTGTTGGGAGAAAGCCAGATTTTGACTGAACTGGGAAACAGTCCGGTCCAGAAATCCGGCTCCGCTCGATCCCACCCGCCCGGCGGAATGCGCTCCATTCCAGTTGGACTCGGCCGGTCCGCTCAGCGCGTGACCGCAAATCAAACGGGACCGAGTGAAGTCGTCAAATATCAGGGGGGGAAAAAAGAGTAAGTCAACGAGTTCGTTGCACACGTTGAGGTGATAACAGAATTTAAAACTATATTCAATGATGGGTGGGGGGGGAGGAGTGAGGAGAATTGTGTGTGGCTTTTTTTTAAATGGGATTTTGAATTGAAGTTTCCACAATTAATCTGAGGAGAAGGAGCTGCGGGTCTGCACCTCGGGGCCGCTCCATTTCTCGGGTAACACAGGCCCCGGTTTTTGCACCTTCACCCCGCATAATTCGGTGGCTGGGAGGATCCCGGCGTTCGCTCGATGCTGTTGGCCAGAGGCTGGAACATTTTGCTGGTTGGTGCTGACTTTAATGCAGGAGGCGAGTTCCCCGTTATTCGAGCGCTGAGTGGGGAAGGGAGGGAGGGTTGGGGCCTGCATGCATGACTGAAGAGGGGAGGGATGTCCGAGAGCAATCCTGGAGCCCCGATAGTGCCATATATAGTGCCTTTTTATTCTTGCCAGATCTGCTTCCAGCGAGCCCTTCTGGTTGGATGGCCAACTCTGGCTGATCATGTGACATCTGCATTTACCTTTTACAAAGGTTGGGTCCCCTGTCGTTGAGTATATATTTTTTGCGCCAGCAGCTGTAGTGCGAGAAGTTCTGAACCAGGAGGTCAACTGTGAGTAGGCGAAGCAGGGAAACCGAGGGCGGGGAAGAAAAAAACCCCACAGAGGGGAAACCAGAGGTGGGAGGAGGCTTGTGTGGAGTATAAATGCCGCCGGCATAGACTAGTTTGGCCTAATAGCCTGTTTATGTGTTGTAAATTCTATATAATTCTGGTAACACTCAGATTCTCATCATTACCCAGCAGTAATACAATAACTTACTGATAGCCAATATGCAACTGGTGTGACATCCCTATATCCTACCTGTATGTAGTACAGAAGATAAGAATTAGCAGTAGGAGTAGACTATACGGTCTATTGAGTCTGCTCCGCCATTCAGTAAGATCATGGCTGATCTTTGACCTCAACTCCACTTTCCCGCCCAATCTCTTTCTATCCTTTGATTCCCCTAGAGTCCAAAAATCTTTCTATCTCAGCCTTAAATATACTCAACGATTCAGCATCCATAGACCTTTTGGGTAGAGGATTCCAAAGATTCATAATCCTCAGTGAAGAAATTCCTCTTCATCTCAGTCTTAAATGACCGACCCCTTATTCTGAGATGGTGCCCCCTAGTTCTAGACTCTCCAGCCAGGGGAAACAACCTCTCGGCATCTACCCAGTCAATCCCCTTCAGAATCTTATGTTTCAATGAGATCACCTCTTATTCTTCTAAACTCCAGAGAGTATAGGTTCAATCTCTCTAAGCCATTAATATAAATTGTAAATAGCTGAAGCCCAAGCACTGATCCTTGTGGCACCCCATTAGTTACAGCCTGCCAGCTTGAAAATGACCCGTTTATCTCTACTTTCTTTTCTGTCCGTTAACCAATCCTCTATTCATGCTAATATATTACCCCCAACCTCATGAGCCCTTATCTTGCCTAACAACCTTTTATGTGGCACCTTATCAAATGCCATTGGGAAATTCAAATATACTGCATCCACTGGTTCCCCTTTATCTACCCTGCCAGTTACATCCTCAAAAAACTCTAATAAATTTGTTAAATACCATTTCCCTTTCACAAAACCATGTTGACTCTGCCTAATCATATGATTTTCTAAGTGCTTACGACTTCCTTAATAATGGATTCCAGCAATTTCTTGACAATGCAGTAATAATAGTAATTCTATAAACCACTGTTATTCACCCTGAAACTACAGCCAGAATCTCCCTGCACTGCACAAGGTGCGATTTGGCTCCCCAGTCAATATCACTTTTAACAGGACTGATCTCTCTCCCTATTTCCTTGGACTCTGGTTCTGTGTGAAGGTGAAAACTCTGAACTGGGAGCCTTTCCTCCTTTTCAAATATTTATCCAATTCCCTTTAAATGATGTTTTATGGGGAAAAATTGGGTCACGCCCCCTTTGGGGCGCTAACTTTGTAGCGCCCCGAAAAAGTTAGCGCCTCCGTGCCCAGAATTGAATTGTAGCGCCCCAAGCAGGAGGCGGGGCGCTACTGGAAGCACTCCCCCTCCCTCTTGGGGTGTTCCCATTCAATATCGCGGCGGCACGTAGTGCCACGGTACTACAGGCCTCCCTCCCCTGATTAAAGGGCCCTGCTGCACCACCGGGGAGCGGAGTGCCGGCAAATGAACACAGCACTCTTGGCTGACCGATTGCGGCTGGCTCCCCACAGGAGGCGTTGAGGGGGCAGGTGCTGGCAGGCGGCCCCAAAAAATTGGCTGCCTGGCACCTGCCCTTTAATTTGCGCCGCCCCGGCCGCAAACAGGGCACCCTGACCCTGTCGGCCATAATGTCCGGCGGTAGGTCAGGGGGCGTGAGCCAAGTTTGCGGCAGTGCCACGGGGCGCCACTGCTGCTAACCTCCCGCTGAATTTTGCGGGAGGCGTTACTGGTGCCGCGCCTGGGTGCTTGGTGCTTTGCGCCCTGTTAGCGCTAACGGGAGGCGCAAAGCAACCAAATTCTTCCCTCCTAGTCTCTAGCTCAATAGCCATTTGTGTTGAAGCATCCCATGGTCTAATAGTCCTCAGTTTAAGAACCTTCCTTCTCCCCCTTGGTTCTTTCAGTGAGAATCCTCAGTCTCCGTTCCCTATTTGCTCACCAGTGGAAACAATCTTTTACCAATTTACCCACAATAAAATCCCCAGCTTTCACTCACCCTTAACCGGCTGCTCCTATCTAAGTGCCGCTCCTACTCACCATGTTGCTGTTGCTCATAGCTCTGCAGGAAATGCTGGGCCCTAGTGTCTCTCTGCCCGGCCCTGCCTGAGCCCCAAGCCCCAGACCCCTATTCCCCAGTCTTCCTCTCTTTGCCCTAACCCCAATTCCCCATTCTTCTTCCCTCCTTTGACCCCCCCCCATCCCATTCTCCATTCCCCATTCTCTGCTCTTTATTCTAATGTTGTTTTCCCAATCCTCTGTGCACCTTGTATCTCCTCTCTAATGCTTCATCCTGGTGCCTCCCACCCTGCCAAATTAGTTTAAACCCTCCCCCACAGCACTAGTTAACATCCCCATGTGAACATTGGTCCCAGCCCTGTTGAATTGCAACCTGTCCATCTTGTACAGTTTCCCCCCCCCGTCCCAGAACTGGTCCCAATGCCCCGGGAATCTGAAGCCCTCCCTCCTGCACCATTTTGCCAGCCATGCGATAGCGTTGCAAAAACGCCTCTCTATCCACCTGACTATATAATCCCCTATGACCACTGCATTTCTACACTTTGCTGTGCCCTTGTGCAGTCATTTGTCCCACAGTGTGTGTGCTCTAGACTGCACTCCTCCAAGGTGTTGTCACCCCCACTGGTATTCAGCACTAAAAACCTGTTTGAGTGTGCCACACACCCAGAGATTTCCTGCACTGCCTGCCTCTTCCTACCCTCCCATCTTCCACCCTTCATAAACTTGAACTCATCCAAAACACTGCTGCCTGTATTCTAACTTGCACCAAGTTCCATTCACACATCACCCCTGTGCGAGTTGACCTACATTGGCTCCCGGTCCGGCAACGCCTCGATTTTAAAACTCTCATCCTTGTTTTCAAATCTCTCCATGGTCTCGCTCCTCCCTATCTCTGTAACCTCCTCCAGCCCTGCAACCCTCTGAGATCTCTGCGCTGCTCCAATCCTGGCCTCTTGCACATCCCTTATTTTAATTGCTCCACCATTGGCGGCCATGCATTCAGCGGCCAAGGCCCTAAGTTCTGGAATTCCCTCCCGAAACCTCTCTGCCTCTCTCCCATCCTTTTAAGACGCTCCTTAAAACCTACCTCTTACCTGTCCTAATATCTCCATGTGGCTTGGTGTCAAATTTTGTTTGATAACGTTCCTGTAAAGCGCTGAGGATCCTTTTACTATGTTAAAGGCGTTAGATAAATGCAAGTTGTGTTATTTATGTACGCCAGATTTTTATTTAATTCAATTCGGATCCCTTTAATATATCCTCCAGTTAATTTTAATTTTACCCCCTTCGATTATTTATATAGTTACTTATTTACTGCTGTTCCTTGGTTTAAATTCTGAGCACCTCCTTCCCCCCCTGCACCTCCTTCCCACTCTCACTAAATTCCTGTCATCGCTCTGTTTAACAAGCCATTCAATTTAGCAGATTCACCCAACTCTCACCAAGCTTATTAATGACTTAGATGAAGGGACTGAGTGTAACGTATCCAAGTTTGCTGATGATACAAAGTTAGGTGGGAAAGTAAGCTGTGAGGAGGACGCAAGAGGCTGCAGAGAGCTATAGACAGGTTGACTGAGTGGACAAGAACATGGCAAATGGAATACAATGTGGGGAAGTGTGAAGTTATCCACTTTAGTAGGAAAAACAAAAAAGCAGAATATTTTTTGAATGGTGAGAGACTGGGAAATGTTTGCATTCAGAGGGACTTGGGTGTCCTTGTACATGAATCACAGAAAGTTAACATGCAGGTACAGCAAGCAATTAAGAAAGCAAATGGTATGTTAGCTTCTGTTACAAAAGGATTAGAGTAAAGAAGTCTTTCTTCAATTATACAGGGCATTGGTGAGGCCACACCTGGAGTACTGTGTACAGTTCTGGTCTGGTCTCCACATCATACCTAAAGAAAGACATACTTGCCTTAGAGGGAGTGCAACATGAGGGGATTGCTCTATGAGGAGAGATTGAGTAGGCTAGGCCTATATTCTCCAGAGTTTAGAAGAATGAGAGGTGATCTAATTGCAACATATAAAATTCTTAAGGGGCTTGACAGGGTTAATGCTGGGTAAATGTTTCCCCTGGCTGGGGAATCTAGAACATGGGGGTCACAGTCTCAAAATAAGGGGTAGGCAATTTAGGACTGAGATGAGAAATTTCTTCACTCAAAGGCTTGTGAATCTTTGGAATTTTGTACCCCAGAGAGCTGTGGGTATATTCAAAACAGAGGTCAATAAATTTTTGGGAATTAAGGGATATGGGGATAGTGCGGGAAGGTGGAGATGAGGTAGAAGATCAGCCATGATCTTGTTGAATGGCGGAGCAGGCTCGAAGGGCCAAATGGCTTACTCCTGCTCCTATTTCTTATGTTCTAAGCTCTGTGCTTAAAGCTCTCAATTACACACCCTTTCTCTCAATACTTCCTCACTTTTGAATTCCAACCCCCTTGAGATAAAGACCAACATTCCATTAGTCTTTTTGATTACTTTTTGTACCTGTGCACTAGCTTTTAGTGATTTGTGTACAAGGACCCTTTTCTGCTCCACATCTCCTAGATTCTCACCATTAAGAAAATATTCCGATTTGTCTTTCTCGGATCCAAAGTGGATGACATCACTTCCCCACATTAAACTCCATCTGCCATAGTTTTTCCCACTCACTTAACCTGTCTATGTCCCTTTGTAACGTCCTGCTCCCATCAGCTGTGTCTCCTATCTTGGTGGCGTCTGCAAAGTTGGATGTGCAGCCTTCATCCAAGTCAGCAATATATATGGTGAAGATCTGAGGCCCCAGATCCCTGGGGGACACCACTTGTCACATCCCACCAATCAGAGAACAAACCTTTTATCCCTATTCTCTGTCCTCTACTGGCCAACCAAGTATTAGAGGCTACGTGAGCTGGCAAGGTCGAGGGGGTGGCTGTGAATATGGGTAGGAGAGTTTATATGGAGGGAGAGGTAAAAGGAGGATCGGACGGCAGAGAACTCTAGAGGAACTAGGGCAAGGTGAGTTGAGATGGAGGTTGAAATCACTGAGGATGAGAAGTTGCTCTGTCTCTGATTTTAAGCAGCCCCTGAATCCCTGGCAAATTTTGATGTCTGACATTTAAAGTGTTCTGTCCTAACTAAAAATTGTTTCTGAGCTACTGAAGGAATTTCAAAATACGTATCTTCCTGTGTTTGATCCTGAGGGTGGGGGCATTTGGGATGCTATAATTGGTTTCCGTGTTCCTAGTAAGGGAGAGAAAAATGAGGCAAGTTTCTCTGCTTGATCAATGGCTTCTGTTTCCTGCTGGAATTGTGCCTGTGCAGATATTGTGTGAGTATGAGCTTGAGCTGGACTGTAATCCTCCCAAGCCCTGGAGGCTGAATAGTCCACTGACACACTGCCAGCTCACTACACGGGCAGCGGGCACACGTGAAACTGTGCTGCAGTACACCAATCAAAATTTTCAGAAGAGGCCGGGAAAATGTAGGGAGCAAAAAGTTATAATTTCCATCTTTAATTATTCCTCCCCTCCTTTTAAAATTCTCCTGCAATATGGGCCTGACCCATCACCTTGGTTTGTCAATAGTAAAGTTCACTGACAATTGTGATCAAGGTGACTTGCTTACAGGCCTCTTCCTTTCCCACACTTGAAGCTATCCATGCTTGAGGGTGACACGTGTTGACCAGGCCTTGGATTATTTTTACCTCCCCACCCCCACCCCACATAAACGAGTATCCTTTATAGGAGCCTCATTAATAAAAATAATTTTGTAGACAAATGTGTATCAGCAGGACGAGACAACCTTTCAAGCTCAAGTATGTTATATATCAACAAAGAGCCATGTTTTAAATATGTCTACATCTTATTAGAAAGTTGTGCATATGTACGTGAAGATCTTCCTGTTGTTACAATTTTTGGCCAGGCTTTTATGTCAACCTTTAACATTGAATGTGTTTATGTAAACATAATGGGTATTTCCAACATAAAAAGTGTCCTGTCATTGTTTATGAACCATTCTTGGCAAGTAAAATCAAGGAAAACCCAAGGATGTTTTATAAATATATTAAGAGTAAGAGGATAACTAAAGAAAGTGTAGGGCCTATTAGAGATCATGAGGGTAATGTGTGTGTGGAGGCGGGAGACGTCGGTAGGGTTCTTAATGAATACTTTGCGTCTGTTTTCAGAAAGGAGAGGGGCGAAGCAGACATTGCTATCGGGGGAGGAGTGTGAAATATTCGATGAAATAAACATAGTGAGAGAAGAAGTATTAAGGGGTTTAGCAGCTTTAAAAGTGGATAAATCCCCAGGCCCGGATGAAATGTATCCCAGGCTGTTAAGCGAAGCAAAAGAGGAAATTGCAGAGGCCCTGACTATCATTTTCCAATCCTCTCTGGCTTCAGGTGTGGTGCCCGAGGACTGCTAATGTGGTACCCTTGTTTAAAAAGGGAGAAAAGGATAGACCGAGTAATTACAGGCCAGTCAGCCTAACCTCAGTGGTGGGAAAATTATTGGACAGAATTCTGAAGGACAGGATAAATCTTCATTTAGAAAGACACGGATTCATCAAGGATAATCAGCACGGATTTGTAAAGGGAAGGTCGTGTCTGACAAACTTGATTGAATTTTTTGAGGAGGTAACAAGAGGGTAGATGAGGGTTGTGTGTATATGGACTTTAGCAAGGCTTTTGATAAGGTTCCACATGGCAGACTGGTCACGAAGTTAAAAGCCCATGGGATCCAGGGCAAAGTGTCAAGTTGCATTCAAAACTGACTCAGAGGCAGGAAGCAGAGGGTAATGGTTGATGGGTGTTTTTGTGACTGGAAGGCTGTTTCCAATGGGGTTCCGCAGGGCTCAGTACTAGGTCCCTTGCTTTTTGTGGTATATATCAATGATCTAGACTTGAATATAGGGGGTATGATTAAGAAGTTTGCAGATGATACTAAAATCGGCTGTGTGGTTGATACTGAAGAAGGAAGCTGTAGATTGCAGGAAGATATCAATAAATTGGTCAGGTGGGCAGAACAGTGGCAAATGGAATTCAATCCGGAGAAGTGTGAGGTAACGCATTTGGGGAGGGCTAACAAGGAAAGGGAATACACATTAAATGGTAGGACACTGAGTAGTGTAGAGGAACAAAGGGACCTTGGAGTGCATGTCCACAGATCCCTGAAGGTAGCAGGCCAGGTAGATAAGGTGGTTAAGAAGGCATACGGAATGCTTGCCTTTATTAGCTGTGGCATAGAATACAAGAGCAGGGGGGTTATGCTTCAACTGTATAAAACACCAGTTAGGCCTCAGCTAGAGTACTGCGTGCGGTTCTGGTCACCACATTACAGGAAAGATGTGATTGCACTAGAGAGGGTACAGAGGAGATTTACAAGGATGTTGCCGGGAGTAGAGAATCTTCGCTATGAGGAAAGACTGGATAGGCTGGGTCTGTTTTCCTTGGAACAGAGGAGGCTGTATAAAATTATGAGGGGCACAGATAAAGTGGATAGAAAGGACCTATTTCCCTTAGCAGAGGGATCAAAAACCAGGGGGCACAGATTTAAAGTAATTGGGGGAAGGTTTGGAGGGGATTTGAGGGGAAATTTCTTCACCCAGAGGGTGGTGGGGGTCTGGAACTCACTGCCTGTAAGGGTGGTAGAGGCAGGAACCCGAACCACATTTAAAAAGTACAGGAAACTCTATTAACCGGCACCGACGGGACCGGCGTGGTGCCGGTTAATCAAAAAGTCCGGATAACGGAGAGTTATATCTCCCAACGTACGAGAGCCCCGTACACATTGACATGCGCCTGCATTCGGAGCTCCGTCTCCCCGGGGACCGCCAGCTGACCATCTGTCGTGTCCGCTGCCTACCCGGGCTGCACATTCCCCTCCCAATCTACACGCTCCGATACAAGGCAAACGCCTCGGGGTTTTTTTTAAAGTTAATTTTAAACGAGAGATGAAGGAAAACCCCGGTTACCTACTCAAGAATTTTGCCGGTTAAGAGAGATTTCCGGATATTTGGGTGCCGGTTAATAAAGCGTTTCCTGTACTTGGATGTGCACTTGGGATGCTCTAACCTGCAGGGCTACGGACCAAGAGCTGGGAAGTGGGATTAGGCTGGATAGCTTTTTGTTGGCCGGCGCGGACGCGATGGGCCGAAATGGCCTCCTTCCGTGCTGTAACTTTCTATGATTCAATCAAACGGCGCCAAATGATTTTTCAAAAAAGTTTTGTGTCTAGTTGAAATTCATAATGTCAAAAACAAGGTCTTAAACAATAATCTGATTATATTTACACTTTTTGAACTGTCTTTTGTGTCTTTTAATACCTTCATTTTAGTTTACACTTCAAGTCTTAAGCTTCTCTCAAGCAGTTGGAAAGAGCTTTCAACCACACCTATGCATTCTGGCATGTGCAGTTTGGCTAGAATGCAATCTGCAGCATAGAAAGGCCTCATCTTGTGAGGTTCATTGCTGTTGCTTTTTTCAAGTTAACTTGAAAAAATTGTCAAAGCTTTATTTCAGGCTTATTAACTGCTGTTATGAACTGGTCAGATGATAATACCTGTATTAGCAGCACCTGTTATCACATTATTGTCCAATAGAAATCTCTCACTAGCCACAGATTTAGCTACAGTGACACCGTTTTAGCCACGTGCACAAATTTTAGTAGAAAACACTTTGTTCTGTATACACTTATGCAACACAGGTAAATGTACTTCACATACGGATATTTACTTAACAAACATCTATCACCATTTCAACGCAAAAGCAAAGTACTGTGGATGCTGGAAATTGAGATAAAAACAGAAAATGCTGGAAATACTCAGCAGGTCAGGAAGCCTCTGTGGAGAAAGAAACAGAGTTCACATTTCAGGTCGATGATCTTTCGTCAGAAGCTTTATTTCAGGCTTATTAAATGCTGTTATGAACTGGTCACCATTCAGTAACCAAGGAAGTAAAGTACTCACAACGATCAAAAACACTCACACACACTGCTTTTCGTCTTACCATTTTACCAGCAAATGTACAAAAAGGTTAAAGTACACATGAGTACGCTGAGTGAATATGAGTATTGAGATCACAGGCCCAACAATGGTGTTTATTGCTCATTTTTCATTTACTTATCACAAATGCAATTTTCCACATCTGAAATCCCAATTGGCCACAGGTGGCTAGTGGCTAACATACTGGACAATACTGTGTTATCATGATATATTTGATGGTTAGAAGAGAAAACAGATTGCTTATAGAAAATTTCAAACGGGAAAGTCTTGCTTGACCAACCTTATTGAATTTTTTGAAGAGGTAATAGAGAGAGTAGACAATGGTAATGCAGTAGATGTAATTTATCTAGATTTTTAAAAGGCCTTCGATAAGGTACTCCATAATAGACTGATGAACAAGGTCAGAGAATGCGGAGTCAGGGGACAAGTAGCAGAATGGATTGCTGGCTGGCTTCAGGACAGAAAGCAAAGAGTAGGAGTAAAAGGTAGCTATTCACAGTGGTAGAAGGTGGGTAGTGGTGTAACATAGAAACATAGAAGATAGGAGCAGGAGTAGGCCATTCGGCCCCTCTAGCCTGCTCCGCCATTCAATGCGATCATGGCTGATCATCCAAATTCAGAACCCTGTCCCTGCTTTCTCCCCATATCCCTTGATCCCTTTAGCCTTCAGAAATATATCCAACTCCTTCTTGAATATATTTAATGAATTGGCCTCTACTGCCTTCTGTGGTAGAGAATTCCACAGGTTCACCACTCTCTGGGTGAAGAAATTCCTCCTCATTTCTGTCCTAAATGGCTTACCCCTTATCCTTAGACTGTGACCCCTGGTTCTGGACTCCCTCACCATCGGGAACATCCTTCCTGCATCTAGTCTGTCCCGTCCTGTCAGAATTTTATAAGTTTCAATGAGATCCCCTCTCATTCTTCTAAACTCCAGCGAGTATAAGCCCAATCGACCCAATCTCTCCTCATACGTCATTCCTGCCATCCCAGGTATCAGCCTGGTGAATCTTCGCTGAACTCCTTCCATGGCAAGAACCTCCTTCCTCCGATAAGGCGACCAAAACTGCACACAATACTCAAGATGTGGTCTCACCAAGGCCCTGTACAACTTCAGCAAGACATCCTTGTTCCTGTACTCAAACCCTCTCGCTATGAAGGCCAACATACCATTTGCCTTCTTAACCGCCTGCTGCACCTGCATGTTTACCTTCAGCGACTGGTGCACAAGGACACCCAGGTCTCGTTGCACTTCCCTTTCTCCCAATCTATTGCCATTCAGATAATCTGCCTTCCTGTTTTTGACACCAAAGTGGATAACCTCGCATTTATCCACGTTATATTGCATCTGCCATGCTTCTGCCCAATCACCCAACCTGTCCAAATCATCCAGGAGTTTCTCGGCATCCTCCTCACAGCACACACGCCCACCCAGCTTTGTGTCGTCTGCCAACTTGGAGATATTACATCTAGTTCCCTTGTCTAGATCATTAATATATATTGTGAATAGCTGGGGTCCAAGGACCGATCCCTGCGGTACCCCACTAGTCACTGCCTGCCACTCGGAAAAAGACCCGTTTATTCCAACTCTTTGCTTTCTGTCTGCCAACCGGTTCTCTATCCAAGTCAATACCTTGCCCCCAATCCCATGTGCCTTAACTTTACACGCTAATCTCTTATGCGGGACCTTATCGAAAGCCTTTTGAAAGTCCAAATACACCACATCCACTGGTTCTCCCTTATCTATTTTGCCAGTTACATCCTCAAAAAATTCCAGTAGATTAGTCAAGCACGATTTACCTTTTGTAAATCCATGTTGACTTTGTCCGATCCTGTCACTGTTTTCCAAGTGCTCTGCTATTACATCTTTTATAATGGACTCTAGCATTTTCCCCACTACCGATGTAATTCCCTGTTTTCTCTCTACCACCTTTTTTGAATAGTGGGGTAACATTAGCTACCCTCCAATCCATGGGTATTGTTCCAGATTCCATCGAATGTTGGAAGATGATCAGCAATGCATCTACTATTTCTAGGGCCACTTCCTTAAGTACCCTAGGATGTAGATTATCAGGCCCTGGGGATTTATCGGCCTTCAATCCCGTCAATTTCCCTAACACCATTTCCCTACAAATACTGATTTCTTTCAGTTCCTCCCTTTCATCAGACCCTGTGTTCTCCAACATCTCTGGGAGGTTATTTGTGTCCTCCTTTGTGAAGACAACCAAAATATGTATTTAATTGGTCTGCCATTTCTTTGTTCCCCATTATAAGTTCCCGTGATTCTGACTGCAAGGGACCTACGCTTGACTTCACTAATCTTTTTCTCTTCACATATCTATAAAAGCTTTCACAGTCAGTTTTTATGTTCCCTGCAAGTTTCCTCTCATATTCTATTTTCCCCTTCTTAATTAATCCGTTTGTCCTCCTTTGTTGAATCCTAAACTGCTCCCAATCCTCAGGTTTACTGCTTTTTCTGGCCAATTTATATGTCCTCTCCTTGGATCTTATGCTATCCCTAATTTCCCTTGTTAGCCACGGTTGAGTCACCTTTTTTGTTTTATTCTTATGCCAAACTGGGATGAACAAATTCTGTAGTTCATCCATGCGGTCTTTAAATGTTTGCCATTGCCTATCCACCGTCAACCCTTTGATCCACAAGGATCAGTGCTGGAACCACTGCTGTTCACAATTTATGATGCGGAGATGCCGGTGTTGGACTGGGGTGGACAAAAGTGAGAAGTCGCACAACACCAGGTTATTGTCCAACAGTTTTATTTGAAATCACAAGCTTCACCTTGTGACTTCACAAGTGACTTCACCTGACGAAGGGGCAGCAGCTCCGAAAGCTTGTGATTTCAAATAAAACTGTTGGACAATAACCTGGTGTTGTGCGACTTCTCACTTTTGTTCACAATTTACATTAACGATTGAGACTTTGGAATCAAAAATACAATTTCTAAATTTGCGGATGACACCAAATTGGGGGGGGATGGTCAATACTGAGGAGGACGGCAACAAATTGCAGGAGGACATTAATAAACTTGCAGAATGGGCATATAATTGGCAAATTAAGTCCAACACAGATAAATGTGAGGTATTACATTTTGGTAGGAAGAATAGGGAGGTCACTTATCACTTGGAGGGTGCGAGTCTAGGTGGAGTAGAGGAACAAAGGGATCTCAGAGTACAAATACACAAATCACTAAAAGTTGCAACACAGGTTAGCAGAGTCATCAAAATAACAAAAATGAGAAGTCGCACAACACCAGGTTATAGTCCAACAGATTTATTTAATTTTACAAGCTTTCGGAGCTGTCGCTCCTTCCTCAGGTAAGTTAGCAGTGAGAGAATCTCCCAGAATTCACAATTTAAACACAGACAAAATCTATTCAAATATTTCCCTACATCAAAGACACACTAAGAGCACAGCCAAGACAATGAGATGTGTCCCAGGGGGTCCAACGTGTCAAACCACCTGCTGGCTGCATATCCTGTCAATTTGTGTTGGTTCTTGTGCTAGTCTTTTTAAAAAAAAAAAACACCTGGGAAGACCGGCCATGATGTCAAGTCACGTTCTGTATCGTGACATGAACCCGATATCGCGATTGAGGCCATCCTCATGAGTGCGGAACTTGGCTATCAGTTTCTGCTCTATGATTTTGCGCTGTCGTGTATCTCGAAGGCCGCCCTGGAAAGCGGTTCTCCAGGGCGGCCTTCGGGATACACGACAGCGCAAAATCATAGAGCAGAAACTGATAGCCAAGTTCCGCACTCATGAGGATGGCCTCAATCGCGATATCGGGTTCATGTCACGATACAGAACGTGACTTGACATCATGGCCGGTCTTCCCAGGTGTTTTTTTTTTTAAAAAGACTAGCACAAGAACCAACACAAATTGACAGGATATGCAGCCAGCAGGTGGTTTGACACGTTGGACCCCCTGGGACACATCTCATTGTCTTGGCTGTGCTCTTAGTGTGTCTTTGATGTAGGGAAATATTTGAATAGATTTTGTCTGTGTTTAAATTGTGAATTCTGGGAGATTCTCTCACTGCTAACTTACCTGAGGAAGGAGCGACAGCTCCGAAAGCTTGTAAAATTAAATAAATCTGTTGGACTATAACCTGGTGTTGTGCGACTTCTCATTTTTGTCCACCCCAGTCCAACGCCGGCATCTCCACATCATGATCAAAATAACAAACCAAGCACTAGGGTTTATTGCTAGAGGTATAGAATTGAAAAGTAGGGAAGTCATGCTAATTTTGTATCGAACCTTGGTTAGACCACACTTATTGTTGCGTACAGTTCTGGTCGCCATATTATAAAAGGGATATAGAAGCACTGGAGAAGGTGCAGAGAAGATTTACAAGGATGATACCAGAAATGCAAGGGTATACATATCAGGAAAGGATGAACAGGCTAGGCCTCTTTTCTCTTGAAAAAAGAAGGCTGAGGGGTGACCTAATAGAGGACTTTAAAATTATGAAAGGTTTTGATAGAGTGGATACAGAGAGAATGTTTCCACTTGTGGGGAAGAGCATAACTAGAGGCTATCAATATAAGATAGTCACCAAGAAATCCAATAGGGAATTCAGAAGAAACTTCTTTACCCAAAGAGTGGTGAGAATGTGGAACTCACTACCACAGGGAGTGGTTGAAGCGAATAGTATAGATGCATTTAAGGGGAGGCTAGACAAGCATATGAGGGAGAAGGGAATAGAGGATTATGCTGATAGATTTAGATGAGGAAAGACTGGAGGAGGCTCGAGTGGAACATAAACGCCGGCATGGACTGGTTGGGCTGAATGGCCTGTTTCTGTGCCGTATATCCTATGTAAGAAAATGACTTGTGCTCTTTATTGCTGTTGAAAATTCAGTTAAGAAATCTATTTTCTGAAGCATTATTGAGGCTTAAGGAATTTATATAAAAACGGAAATTGCGGGAATGATGAACTTTTGAGCATTTGTGGGTAAATTTTGCACAATTACATTTTTGTTTATTTAAGATTGTATAAATCGGCAAATTCAACAATAGTACACTAAATGTTCCACTTCTGTTTTTGTGTGATCAGTGTTCAGCCCGCCACGTTTAGCAGCCAACCATTGCATTTTGAAACAATTTGGAATCATAGTCCTGTCTGACATCAAACCACAGCAGACTTCTCATTAACAGAACTCCAGACCAAAAACTGTTACGCAAAGTTGGTACAGGAAACAAGGTTTCACATTGCTGAAATACCATATTCTCTTAATATAAGGAAGCTGAGCCACAGGATCAGTCTTGACTGTTGCAATGATTGAAAACACAGCACCGAGCTATTGTCACATTCAAAATACATGACTAGGTAGGAATCTCAGTTTAGGAACAGCTATCTCATCAGCTGTGAGATAAAAGACCAACTAGCCCTCTTTCAAATGATAAAGAAACAAATCTCCTTTTTCAACCCTATTTTGGACAACAAAGTACTTTTTTTTATATGCACTAAAATAAAATAGCACAAATTAAAAAATTAGTGACATCTAACTAAAGTTCATCTGTATATAAATGTAGTTTGCAGGCAAAAATAGCAAATGAGAGGGAAAGCAGTTAAGAATGTGGAATTTCTTGTGGCAGAGATAGAAAACAAGAAGGCTTTTGATGTGGATAAGCACTCGAGGCCAAAGAGCCATGATGTGATTGGCAAAACAAAAATTGCCAGCTTCACTCCACCAATACAGAAGCAAGAGCGGGATACTACAAATATTTTAATAGTCTGAAAAGGAAAACTGAGAAAGTAGCTAAAATAAAACCACAGAAAGCTGTTCTATTATGTAAACTCAGCTGATCCATGACCTGCTTCTTGCATCAGAGCTAACCCGGTTTGAGCAAATGATGACGAAGGTGTGGTTCTGCAATCGCCTGAAGGTCACGATCAAACTAAAATAATTTCTTGTGTATATCTATTAATACTCGGTCCAATTTGTAAAAATCAAAGAGGGGGACATTGCACATTCTGGAAGATGACTATTAGGATGTGCAGTCCTTTTGTGGCTATGTCCTGGGATTGTTTGGTGTTCAGAATTGGTGACAGAATTGAAAGGACATTACATTTTTCAGCACTTGTATCCTGTGCATTAATGGACAGACATATTTACAAATGTATACAAAATTTTAAAAGTTGATGTTTGATCATTTTTGTTGCAGTCTCACTCCCAGAGGAAGGGGAATTTAAACGCTTGACCACTAGTTTCACACTGGGCTGTGATAGCAAAAGGGATATTGCATGGAATTTGACCAATATCCAGCCAATCTGATGACAGTCAAATTTAAATTAAAAATAAAAGCCTTTTTAATGTACACTAACTTAATCTATATATGTAGCTAAAGTTACAAAATCTGGACTTTTTTGGCATTGATATGTAGGTTTGTAACTGGTATCCTAAATAAACCCTGACGGTGGTTTTTTGTTCATCCCTGTTTCCTGATTTAAAAAAATTGTACAGTTTATTTGACTCAGATAGTTGTAGAATAGTGCAAGCTAGTTTGTATGTCTACTGTATTTTGTAGAGTAAATCAAATTTTATATCTGTCTGCCAATCTGTGTAGATCACATACATAATAGTTACTGTTTAAATTTTTAAAAAAGTTTGATGGCATTTGGAGTGCGTTTACACTACAACAGTTAGCATTACCATTCACAAATGTAACATGGATCCTGAAGGAGAGAGTCTTGCTTTGCTCCAGGGTCCATTTGAAACTTAACAGCCAATTGATATGACAGATATTTAACATTGGTGTGAGGCCAAAACCACTTTGCACTGATGCTAAACCTGTAGTGTAAATGCATGCTAAGTTACACAATTTTAATAAATTCTTCCAAGAAGACATTATTAACAAACTTGCAGAATGGGCATGTAAATAGCAATAGAATTTCAATATAGATAAGTGTGAGGTGGTGCATTTTGATTGAAGGAATAAAGAGGCCAAATACTCCTTGGAAAATAAGAGCATAAATGGGGTACAGATTCACAAATCATTAATAGTAGCAACGCAGGTTAACAAGGCCATAAAAAATGCCGGTGTGGTTCTGCAATCATCTGAAGATCATGATCAAACAAAGCACTGAGTTCAACAATTTCAGATCATGACCTCTGCCCCCATTTTTTTGGACGGCAGCTGTTGATGGTTCTGCTATTCCCATTTACGCCTGTTCTAGACCCATCTTTTGTTTCTTTACTTGTCCCATTGCCATCTCCTTTTGCCTCGCACCATTATCCCTTTTGTCATTTAATCTCTCCTGCCTTCCATCTTATAGACCTTCCATTTTGTTCTGTTCTTGCCTCTCCTCCCTCCTCTCTTTACCTGCTTAAAACCTGTTAAATCTCTAGCTTTTTCCAGTTCCCACGAAAGGTCATCAACCTGAAACGTTAACTCTGTTTCTCTCTCCACAGATGCTGCCTGACCTGCTGAGTATTTCCAACATTTTTTGTTTTTGTTTCATATTTCCAGCATCCACAGTATTTTGCTTTGGTCATAAATAAAAGATAGTCATTAATAAATCCAATAAGGAATTCAGGAGAAACTTCTTTACCCAGAGAGTGGTTAGAATGTGGAACCTGCTTACCACATGGAGTAGCTGAGGCGAATAGCATAGATCCATTTAAGGGGAAGCTAGATAAGTACATGAGGGATAAAAGAATCGAAGGATATGCTGATAGGGTTAGATGAAGTAGGAAGGGAGGAGGCTCATGCGGAGGATAAACACTGGCATAGACCAGTTGGGCCGAATGGCCTGTTTCTGTGCTGTAAATTCTATGTATAGCAAATGAATTGTTGCTGTAATGAACACTTGCACAGTGCAATGACTGGTGCAAAAGTTAAAAGCAGAATATTGCTGTAAAGATACAAGTTTATGACCTTCATGCTTCGAAATAGCTGTGCTTCATGGGGCATAGTCTGATGTGTATTACATTGTTTTGCCAACATTGTGTTTGAAACATTGGTGAAACTACTGAATGATAGCACATTTATAGAGCAGGAGAGCCTTTTTAAAAATGTTTTTAAATAGAAGTGTTTCTACAATTGCAAGATAGATACTGTATTACAATATCTGAATTGGTCTTTAAAAACAGATCTTCACATTTTGTACACTGTATTCTAATCAAAGATGGTCATTGCGGTAGTTCCACATTAACCATAGTATCTCTGAAAACTTTAGCAAGGATATAAATTTTCTGTTTGATATTGATGTACAGTTTGGAACATGTAAAAAAAAAAAAACCACATCCTCTCCAGAAGACTTACTGAGATAATGTTCCATCCTGTATAGTATCTTTGCCACTGCTCTTTCCTTCATAGCACTCTGGCACTTGCATTTGGCATATGAAAATTGCATTTTGCTTTAGAAATGGAAGTGAATTTTCCATGAAACATCTTCAGGTTTTGAAACATTTGAGGAGGAAAAGAAAGTTTCCTTGGAGTTAGATGTGTGGGGCAGAGTTCGCAAATGATCGATACTACCCATTATATTTGTCTTGGGGATGGGATGGGGTGGTGACCCTGGGAAACAAGTGATAGTTTGTGGATGTGACTGAATAAAGAGGGAGTCAAAAGAAACAAACTTAAAAGGGGGGCAAAAGAAGTCATGTATTGAAACTACTCAAATTTCTATTGTAATTCAAAGCAAATTGTACAGTTTGAAAATTAATGATTTACTGAAGTTCTGACAAGTGAATATTGTGGAAAGCCAGTTATTTACTTCAGTGATTATTGTAATTCATCTGATAGGTGTAGGAAGATAAAGCTTGTGTGCAGAGGTACATATTTAGTGTTGGGTGCTGTAAAATGAAATTTCTAACTGTTTGGGGTAATGAGTACCTAGCATGTATCATTAACACAGTGACCTTTGCTTACTGGTATAAATCGCACAATGAGCATTGCTACCTGGAATTAACTGGGTGTATCATGAAAGTGACTGCTGCATAGTTCAGGCAGTGGTCTGGCTTCCAATTTGTTCAACTTTAAAGTTTGTTCTTCTTTTGCATTGGATATATTGACTGCAGCTGCTGTTCTTGCTTCTATAAAGTCTTTCTTTAGTTTGAACTGTTTCCAGATTCAGTTGTTTTGAATACTTCACATTCTCACTGCCGATTTTAAAAATTTGGTTGCCTTTGTTTAATTAATTCATACTATATATTGTATATGCTTGTTTTAATAACTTGATCTATGATTTTAGTTGCTTTGTATTTTATATTCGATGTTTTGTATGTGCAGTGAATCTCAAGGAATATCTGTCTTCATTTCTCCATAGGTTGTCAGGAGCAACGGCACTGAACGTTACAATTACAGTACTTGTCACTGCACCTTGTACCAGGAACCAAAAAGATTTTTTTTCTCCAAGACCAATACATCAAGCCAACATTAAAGCAGGACAGAGAAGATGTTCTACACCTCCAGGGCAGTTTTAACGCACACTGTGCTCACAGCAAGAAGCATGCATAGATTGATTGGGTTCACAAAAGTGAGCGTGTCAAGCAATTTGTTTGCTAGGTCCCGACAGCACCAGAACTTAAGCACGTCGGCTAAAGCCTGTGCTGCAAAGACGCCAGCATATAACTATATAATAGTGGGAGCAGGTTCTGCAGGATGCGTCTTGGCAAACCGTCTTTCTGAAAATCCCAGTGATTCAGTGCTGCTTTTAGAAGCAGGGCCTAAAGATACACTAATGAGTAGCAAACGACTAATGTGGAAAATTCATATGCCGGCTGCCTTGATATACAATCTCTGTGATGATAAATATAACTGGTATTATCATACTACAGCTCAAAAGCACATGAATAACCGTGCAATGTACTGGCCCAGAGGTCGTGTTTGGGGAGGATCCTCCTCTTTGAATGCAATGGTATATATCCGTGGGCATGCGGAGGATTATAATCGTTGGGAGGAACAAGGTGCTACTGGTTGGGATTATGAACACTGCCTTCCTTATTTTAGGAAAGCACAGTGTCATGAACTGGGAGCTGACATGTATAGAGGGGGAAATGGGCCATTGCATGTATCACGCACAAAGGCAAAACATCCTCTTCATCTCGCTTTTCTTGAGGCTGGGCAACAAGCTGGCTACCCATTTACCGATGACATGAATGGATTCCAGCAAGAGGGAGTTGGTTGGATGGATATGACAATTTACAAAGGTATTGGCAGTTGATGATTATTGTGCTATATATTTTTCTCTGTTTGAGAATTTGAAGAAATAGCTATTTTTATTTGAAATTTACGCCTGTAATTAAATTGTGGGAATGTGCAGCTGAAACATGTGATTCTGTTGGTTGAAACAAAAACAATTAGCCAATTGCTACATACCTGTATTTGTGATCCTTTAACACTTCTCAAGCAACTAACATGCCACTTAACCAGTGTAAATGCCAGGACGTTTGTTAATGTAGCTCTAAGCAGTACTTCTGCAATCCAACTTCTAAAAGCCCATTTTAGGGACAAGCTCTGAATGCTGCTGTAATGGAAACACAGTGGGGTGAAGATTATCCCAAAGTAAGTTGCTTTCATAGAATAGAATCATAGAAAGTTACAGCACGGCAGGAGGCCATTTCGGCCCATCGTGTCCGCGCCGGCCAACAAAGAGCTTATCCAGCCTAATCCCACTTCCCAGCTCTTGGTCCATAGCCCTGCAGGTTAGAGCATCCCAAGTGCACATCCAAGTACTTTTTAAATGTGGTTCGGGTTCCTGCCTCTACCACCCTTACAGGCAGTGAGTTCCAGACCCCCACAACCTTCTGGGTGAAGAAATTTCCCCTCAAATCCCCTCCAAACCTTCCACCAATTACTTTAAATCTGTGCCCCCTGGTTTTTGACCCCTCTGCTAAGGGAAATAGGTCCTTTCTGTCCACTTTATCTATGCCCTTCATAATTTTATACACCTCAATAAGGTCTCCCCTCAGCCTCCTCTGTTCCAAGGAAAATAGACCAAGCCTATCCAGTCTTTCCTCATAGCTAAGATTCTCTACTCCCGGCAACATCCTTGTAAATCTCCTCTGTACCCTCTCTAGTGCAATCACATCTTTCCTGTAATGTGGTGACCAGAACTGCACGCAGTACTCTAGCTGAGGTCTAACTAGTGTTTTATACAGTTGAAGGATAACCCCCCCTGCTCTTGTATTCTATGCCACGGCTAATAAAGGCAAGCATTCCGTATGCCGCCTTCACCACCTTCTCTACCTGGCCTGCTACCTTCAGGGATCTGTGGACATGCACTCCAAGGTCCCTTTGTTCCTCTACACTACTCAGTGTCCTACCATTTAATGTGTATTCCCTTTCCTTGTTAGCCCTCCCCAAATGCATTACCTCACACTTCTCCGGATTGAATTCCATTTGCCACTGTTCTGCCCACCTGACCAATTTATTGATATCTTCCTGCAATCTACAGCTTCCTTCTTCAGTATCAACCACATAGCCGATTTTAGTATCATCTGCAAACTTCTTAATCATACCCCCTATATTCAAGTCTAGATCATTGATATATACCACAAAAAGCAAGGGACCTAGTACTGAGCCCTGCGGAACCCCACTGGAAACAGCCTTCCAGTCACAAAAACACCCATCAACCATTACCCTCTGCTTCCTGCCTCCGAGCCAGTTTTGAATCCAACTTGACACTTTGCCCTGGATCTCATGGGTTTTTAACTTCATGACCAGTCTGCCATGTGGAACCTTATCAAAAGCCTTGCTAAAGTCCATATAAACTACATCAAACGCACTACCCTCATCTACCCTCCTTGTTACCACCTCAAAAAATTCAAGCGAATTCTATAATGCTCCTCATGCAAAAAAATGTTTCAAAGCACTTTTCATTAAGGTGGCATTGGTAGTGCATTGCAGTTGGCTGACTGTCCCTGCAGGTCTTTGTTTACCAGGTGGGACATCTCAGTCACGGCCCTCCTGCTGAGCTGAATTAACTCATGCATTGCTTCTCTGCTATGCAGCTGACTCTTGCTGTAGACCCATTGCCAGGAGTAGTACTGCTGTGAGTTGCGTGCCTTCTATGCGCTTTGTGCTCCTGGACTGTCCATTCCACCCCCTCCTCCTTTGTGATTTAATTACCAGTGGTTGCTGCATCCATCCTCTTGGTTACAACAACTCCTTTAATATTTCAAAAGCAAAATACTGCGGATGCTGGAAATCTGAAATAAAAACAGAAAATGCTGGAAATACTCAGCAGGTCAGGCAGCATCTGTGGAGAGAGGAACAGAGTTCAGGTTTCAGGTCGATGACCCTTTGTCAGAACTGGAAAAAGCTGGAGATCGAACAGGTTTTTAAGCAAGTGCAGGGGCAGGGAAAGGGGGGAGGGGAGGAAATAACAAAAGGGAAGGTTTGTGATAGGATGGAAGGCAGGAGAGATTGAGAGACATTAAGAGATGGTGCAAGGCAAAAGGAGATGGTAATGGGACAAGTTAAGAAACAAAAAATGGCTCCTAGATGAAGTGTAAATGGCACTGGCAGAATGAAAGACAGCTGCCATGTGGGAGAGAGAAAAAAAAAAAAAATGAATGGGGGAAAAAAAAAGAATAGGGGCAGAGGTAATGGTCTGAAATTTTGAACTCTATATTGAGTCCAGAAGGCTGTAAAGTGCCTCATCGAAAGATGAGGTGCTGTTCCTCGAGCTTACGTTGAGCTTCATTGGAACAGTGTAAGAGGCCGAGGACGGTGAGGTCTGAGTGGGAGTGGAGCAGAGAATTAAAGTGACAGGCGACCGGGAGCTCGGGGTCACCCTTACGGACTGAACGGAGGTGCTCCGCAAAGCAGTCACCCAATGTAGAGGAGACCGCATCGTGAGCAGCGAATACAGTATACTAAATTGCAAGAAGTACAAGTAAATCGCTATTTCACCTGGAAGGAGTGTTTGGGGCCCTGGAAGGGTGGAGGTAAAAAGGCATGTGTTGCATCTCTTGCGCTTGTACGGGAAGGTGCCGGGGGAAGGGGTGTTGGGGGTGATAGAGGAGTGGACCAGGGTGTCGCGGAGGGAGCGGTCCCTTCAGAATGCTGAAAGGGGAGGTGAGGGGAAGATATGGTTGGTGGTTGGATCACGTTGGAGGTGGTGGAAATGGTGGAGGATGATCCTTTGAATGTGGAGGCTGGTGGGGTGAAAGGTGAGAACAAGGGGAACCCTATCGTGGTCCCGGGAGGGAGGGGAAGGGGTGAGAGCAGAAGTGCGGGAAATAGAACGGAAACGGTCAAGGGCCGTGTCAACCACAGTAGAGGGGAATCCTCGGTTGAGGAAAAAGGAAAACATGTCGGGAGCACTGGTATGGAAGGTGGCATCGTCAGAGCAGATGCGGCGGAGACGGAGAAACTGGGAGAATGAAATAGAGTCCTTACAGGAAGTGGGGTGGGAGGAAGTGTAGTCCAGGTAGCTGTGGGAGTTAGTGGGCTTGTAGTGAATGTTTGTCAAGAGCCTATCCCCAGAGATGGAGACAGAGAAGTCAAGGAAGGGAAGAGTTGGAGATGGACCATGTGAAGGTGAGGGAAGGGTGGAAATTGGAAGTAAAGTGAATGAGATTTTCTAGTTCAGGACGAGAGCAGGAAACAACACCGATACAGTCATCAAAGAGGTGAGGGAGGGGACCTGGGTAGGACTGGAACAAAGAATGTTCCACATATCCCACGCAAAGGCAGGCATAACAGTTCCCATAGTGGGTTCCCATAGCAACACCTTTTAATTTGGAGGAAGCGAGTGGAGTCAAAGGAGAAGTTGTTCAATGTGAGAACAAGTTCAGCCAGGCGGAGGAGGGTGGTGATGGATGTGGACTGGTTGGGCCTCTGTTCAAGGAAGAAGCGGAGCGCCCTCAGGCCATTCTGGTGGGGGATGGAGGTGTAAAGGGATTGGACGTCCTTTAATATGTCCTTCTTTCAATGCTGTGGTGATACTCCGCTTCCTTAAACTTAGTAAAATCTTCTGCTTCCTTAAACTTATTGACCAGGTATATCCTGAAATAAATTATAATCACTTTTTGATTCGACTGTGCAGTAGTGGAAAGCTGCATGAGTTCATAATTAATTACCCTTTTTTTTGGAAGGATAGGAATTTTCATTGCAGCGTTCAACACAGATGAATAGCCCCCTGGAGCTTTTTCCCAATATATTATAATTATAACTTTTCCCCTAAAATTATTGAAGAAAAAGCAGTAAAGAACTTGTATTTCTGTGACACTTTTCACAACCTCAAGATATCCCAAAGCATTTCATAGCCAATTAATTGCTTTTGAAGTGTAGTTACTGTAGAGTAAGCAAACACAGCAGCTTATTTGCACACAGCAAGGTCCCACGGACAGTCGTGAGGTGAATGACCAATTAATCAGTTGATTGAAGGACAGCTGTTGGCCAGACCAATGAGAGAATTGCCCACTCTTCTTTGACAAAACGCCATGAGATCTTTTGTGTGCATCTGAAAGGCAGATAGAGGTTTCCGTTTAACACTTCACCATAACTCTCTTACTACCTCTATTTCTATGAACATTTGCAGATTATCAAGGGAAATTCAGTGTAAATACATCTGTTTTTCTTGGACTGCAGAAGTACTTGTGCTATTGAGTCATACAAACCAAAAAGTCACAAGTTCAATTGCTGATCTGCACAGCTGTACAAAGTTCCTGCTTTATCTCTACTCAGTGACCCCTGTTGGAAAGTTCCCGTGTGCGGATGTTGAGTGGGGACAGGATTTGGACTTGGCTGTGATGCCCTTCCAAGTCAAATAACTTGCCATTCACAGAATCAGAATCAGAATCACAGAATCCCCACAGTGCAGATAGAGGCCATTTCGGCCCATCGAGCCTGCACCGACACATATCCCACCCTATCCCCGTAACCCCACGTATTTAATCCCCCCCTAACACTAAGGGTCAATTTATCATAGCCAAATCAACCTAACCCGCACATCTTTGGACTGTGGGAGGAAACCGGAGCACCCGGAGGAAACCCACGCAGACACGGGAAGAATGTGCAAACTCCACACAGACAGTCACCCGAGGCCGGATTTGAACCCGGGTCCCTGGCGCTGTGAGGCAACAGTGCTAACCACTATGCCACCGTGTTGCCCCCAGCCTTGAGTTCACACACAAAGTAGCCACTTGAGAAAAGTGTGGGAAGGAGAAAATTGGAGGAAGTGTTTGTCTAAAACATTTTTTCATTTTAGTAGAAGACGCTTGGGACAAAAGTGTGGTTGATTTCTCACAAAATGTAAAATTGAGAGCGAGAGATCCAGTATAATATTTTATACAGGAGCAATTTCCCAGAATGTGGAAATATATGGACTGGTTCTGCCCACATCTATCTGATCTTATCCATCCATCTATCTTATCCATCCATCCCTCCCTCCCTGAAGAGATGTGTGCAATAGATTGTCCCAGGAGCGTCCAGGGCTACATATGAAGTTTAAATCCACGTTCCCATTAAGTATGCCACAATGTGAGTGTAAGTAGAAATATATAAAATTGTACACCATATGTGATTCTAAGATAATTACCTATGGTGTAAGTTGTATATAAAATCTATTTTAAAGACCCTAATCAATGCCTACTATAGGGACATATTTCACTTAAGGGGTTGCTCAATTAGTGGCAGGTGGCCTCCACGTTTTGTAATCAAAGTTTGCGATGCATGTTATTTTATATCTATTTTTGTTTCATCGTTACAAATTACAAAAATCTATGCCGCATAAATAATTGTTTCATTACTTTCAATCAAAATGTTCCTGTATTTCAGGACAAAGGTGGAGTGCAGCTAGTGCGTATTTGCGCCCTGGATTGTTACGCAGCAACTTAACAGCAGAACAGAAAACATTTGTAACTAGAATTTTGTTTGATGGCACCAAAGCCATTGGAGTTGAATATGTTCAAGGTGGACAAACGAAAAAGGTACTGTAGCATTGTGTTTATTTGGTGTCACTGAATTTTGTTCTAATCATTGGTTTGCACGTATAAAAGTGCCTACACTTTTAAGGAGTGTACCAAATTAAGTGCTGTATGTCAAGGTTCTGGGAATAGCCAGACAAAAATTGCCTCACAATAATGTGATTACATTTATCCATTGAATTATCTTTTGTGCCACTTTCAATACCTTCATCAGAGTTTTAATTGAGAGCCCCAGGCTCTCCCAAAAACCTGGGCATGGAGTTGGTAATTTTGTCCACAGCTGTGAGCTGAATTTAGATTGTACAGTCTGAGCATGTGCAACATACCTACCTTCCCAAGATGCATCGGTAGCCTTCAGGCAGCTATAATGAGGAATTTTTTTTTCAGCTACTAGCAGTTTTTGCTCAGTTGTTTTTCAAAATTATTTGAAGAAAAGCTAGAGGACAAATTTCAAAAGCTTTACTTATTTAAAAAAATATATAATATAGGGACTGTGTGTATATATCAGATCGAAAAAAATACTTCTGATTGCACACTTGTAGCTTTGTTTTGTTTTCTATAAACTTTCGAAAGAAAGGGTAGTCAACCCTATAGGAATGCCCTGGAATTAAAGATTGCTCTCCTGGACATTGCTGTGAGGAGAAAACTCGCAGGGGCATTATGAAAACTTTTGTTCATTAGTTATAAAAATATTCAAGATGGGGGGAAAAGTGCTGTTTGACTGGCAGTCACGGATCATCCAATCGGGTAATGAAGAGTCTGTTTGCTTTCCAATTGGCGGGGGAGGCGGTGTACCATGAGGATGGACATGTCGGGTGTTGGTGAAAAATGTAATCACTCGAGTCTGTCGTAAAGCAAAAGATCAGAGTTTATTATTCAGAGCGCTCCGGGAGAATTCAGAGCGCTCTGGGAGAAGCGTCACAGCCTGCGGTCTCATGACCCGCTTCTCAATTTGACAATGGCAGCCACGCTTCTTTATACACTTCCAAAAGCCAGAAAAATACAAACCTCAGCACAGTTAGGGTTAGGGTTACATCATAAGTGACCCTTAGGTTGTCTAAAAACAACTTGTGTAGAATCTTACAATGTTAGCAAAACTCATCTTTACTTCTGCTTTTTGTTAGCCATCTGCGCTGCGAGGTTTCATTCTTACAAATATTCGAGGTTATTCACATTTTCGTTCTGCAGTGTCTGCTTTTTATACTGCAGCCTAAGCAAGTCGGTCTTTATCTAATTATACCCCTGTCTCCATGCCTTCGGGAGATACTTTGACCTTTACTATAGTCCTTTAAGCAGTTCAACTAATCTTAAACATTACAACTGATTTGCCCTTACATTATTACAATTAAATTTTTTAACTCTTACACGGGCAACTAGTAGCGGGAGCAGATTAGTTGGACGCATGAGGTCGTAATGATGAAACCTTTAGGAATACATTCGCCCAAAGTTGTTATCCCTAAAGAGAGAGAGAGAGAAAGAGTGGGGTCAAGGAGAAAGGTGAGATGAGGGTGAACGGAAGTAAGAATGTGTCTTTCTCCGTGTAATGTTACTCTTTTTTTAAAATGCATCAATTAAATTTTTTAGTAGGCTAATTACTTGTATTTTGTTGACACAAATTGCGCTCTCCTGTGAGAAAGAGGTTCTATTTCCAACACCTATGAAACAGAGGGAGAGAGAGCCAGAGACTGACGGAGAGACCAAATAGAGAGAATGGTAGACCTTTCCTCATTCTAATTTGACTTTAAAAAAAAATCGGAATTTTGACACAACAAAGCTGCAAAACAGAAAGGAAAGGAGGCTAGGAATGGAGGGAGGAGAGATACCGGTTTGAGGGTGGGGGCCTCTAACCTCTTATCACCTGCCCTTGGGGAGCTTATGGAGGCTGAGGTTAGTGACAGTGGAGCAAGGGATAGGGGAGGATAAAGTAATTGAATGGGTAGTTCCGAGGGGGAGATGGGGTAGTGATGGACGGAAGGCTGTGATAGCAAGGTGGATTTGAAGTGATCGGGAACACAAAGGAGTGGGGGGGGTGGTGGGGGGGGGGAAGGGAAGCATTAGTGATTGGGAAGGGAGTGAATGAGGGCCACATTTTTCCCACAACCCCCACCTCAAATGCAGCCTTTCGCCATTGGTGGCTCCTTTTTCTGCCACACTGCATCATGTCACCCAGCACCTTCTACACAAGAAGCAAGAAAAGAAAGAGAGAAGTAAAAAGAAGAGCTAAGATGAACAGAAGAGAAAGAGAGACAGCCTGAGGAGTAGAGAGAAACAGCAACACAAAGGCAGCAGAGACAGGTAAGAGAGGGACCATATTCTCCACTTACTGTACGCAAAACCACAGAAGATCGACTAGTAATATATTAAAAATCTTACATCTGCGTGCATTTCCTATCTACTTTTTTATTTTAAATTCCTATCTCCACATTTATAATGGAAGCTGTGCATACTTTTCACATAATTATCATTGATAGGGTGTAATTACAGCGTGACAAGTTTACATTATAAATATGGATGTAGGAATTTATAATACAAATATAAAAAATGAGAGAATGTGTGACTTTAAAATGGGTGCTGAATCACATCTGTACCCTGGTCTGTGGCGTATGGCATAGGACCCCTTTTAAAACATGCTAAGGTGTCAAATATACAAAGATCAAATTAAAATTGTTTCAGGCATTTGTTCATCAGTCACTGCATGTGTGTGTGGTTATGTAATTCTGGAAACCGATGTCAAGACATCACAGACCTTAGTACCAGTGAACTGTCACTATTATTATGCCAGTTCAGGAACAATGAGTCATTGTTTTGTGCTGATCATACAATCTTTTGCTTTCCAAATTAAATGTGGATTACTGATCTGCTCATAGCAATGCCTTGTTTGTTCAGATTTATAGATGTATTGCTTTTTGTTGGCATGGCACCCAGAAAATATTTCCTTAGTTTATGGAGCCTCTAGTGGCAGATTTAAACTTTCCCACTTATCTGTTTGTGTTGGCATGAGGTACAACGAAAGAGCCAGAAGAATTTCTGCACAATTATCCACCTCTGCGCCTACCTTAGCTCTTCCAACTGCAGCCTTTATATATAAATGGCCTAATCACTTTCAGACTCAACTACTGCAACATCCCCATTGCCTCCCATCCTCCTTTCTGTATGAAATTCAACTTGCCCAAAACTTTTTCTGCTTATCCATCCCCAACACATTAAACTTAAAGGGATAGAAATTCGATCTCGTTGTGCCCACTTTACAGGTGTAAAACAGGTGCAGTGAGAGGCAGTTTCAGGGACCAATGTCCTGTGCCCCAAGGATGCCTTGAAAGTAGTTTGACCCAATGTCGGGTTGGGCTGTTATTCGGGCGTCCGACACGGCCACCTAAATCAGGCGTTAGGCACTTCATTAGCACTTGCAAGGGGCTTAATGCCTGTTTTAGAACCCCTCAGGGAAATTGGGCTGCCCTGAGCAGGACAGGCGTTAGCCTGCTCTGCTCAGGTTTACCAGGCGTGAATGCGGCCTAGCAAGCAGCCACCACCAAAATGCTAAGTTTTGTTCTAAAGTTTACTGTGGAGCCAGGAGAAGCAGGAGTGCTGCCTGTGGAGGCATGACAGATGCTGGCAGGTTGACCAAATAACATTAATGAGGCCTGAAGCTCAATTTCGAGCCAACCTCCAACCTCCCAGTTGGAGTGCGTGCACGGTGCTCATTTGAGGCTTAGAAAATGGGCCTAAAGGAATTTCCACACCAAAATCTTCATCCTCATCATGTATGCCATTTCCTAACCACTATTGGTGAAGAGTCTTGATATCTTTTGTTATGTTAAAGACATATACAAATTCAAGTTAGACGTAGAGAAAATGTCTCCACTTGTGGGCGAGTCAAAAACTAGGGGCCATAAATATAACAGTCACCAATAAATCCAGTAGCGAATTCAGGAGCAACTTCTTTACCCAAAGAGTGATAAGAATGTGGAACATGCTATCACAAGGAGCAATTGAGGCAAATAGCATAGATTCATTTAAGGGGAAGCTAGATGAGCACATGAGGGAGAAAAGAATAGAAGGATATGCTGATTGGATTAGATGAAGAGGGGTGGGAGGAGGCTCGTGTGGAGCATAAACACCGGCATGGATCAGTTGGGCCGAATGACCTGTTTCTGTGCTGTAAATTCTATGTAAGTTTATGTCAATGATCCTAGTGCACAGCAGACACTTCAGGACCACATTATATGGTACTGGATGCTGAGCAGGCTTCAAGCATTATATAAGGACATAAGACGCAGGAGCAGGTCATTTGGCCCCTCGAGCCTGCTCCGCCATTCAACAAGATCATGGCTGATCTGATCTTGGCCTCAACTCCACTTCCCTGCCCGCTCCCCATAACCCTCGACTCCCTTACCATTCAAAAATCTGTCTGTCTCCACCTTAAATATATTCAATGACCCAGCCTCCACAGCTCTCTGGGGAAGAGAATTCCAAAGATTCACAACCCTCTGAGAGAAGAAATTCCTCCTCATTTCCGTTTTAAATGGGTGCCCCCTTATTCTGAAATTATGCCCCCTAGTTCTAGATTCCCCCACGAGGGGAAACATCCTCTCTGCATCTACCCTGTCAAGCCCCTTCAGAATCTTATATGTTTCAATAAGATCCCCTCTCATTCTTCTGAACTCCAATGAGTATAGGCCCAACCTGCTCAACCTTTCTTCATAAGACAGCCCCTTCATCTCTGGAATCAACCTCGTGAACCTTCTCTGAACTGCCTCCAATACAAGCATATCCTTCCTTAAATAAGGAGACCAAAACTGTACGCAGTACTCCAGGTGTGGTCTCACCAGCACCCTGTACAGTTGTAACAGAACTTCCCTACTTTTATACTCCATTCTCTTTACAATAAAGGCCAACACTCCATTTGCCTTCCTAATTACTTGCTGTACTTGCATGCTAACTTTTTGTGATTCATGTGCAAGGACCCCCAGATCCCTCTGTACCTCAGCATTTTGTAATCTCTCCCCATTTAAATAATAATTTGCTTTTTATTTTTCCTACCAAAGTGGATAACCTTGCATTCTCCCACATTATACTCCATCTGCCAGTTTTTTGCCCACTCACTTGGCCTATCTATATCCCTTTGGAGATTCTTTGCGTCCTCCACACAATTTGCTTTCCCACCTATCTTTGTATCATCAGCAAATTTGGGTACATTACACTCGGTCCCTTCATCCAAGTCATTAATATAGATTGTACTGTAAATAGTTGAGGCCCCAGCACTGATCCCTGCAGCACCCCACTAGTTACAGTTTGCCAACCTGAAAATGACCCATTTATCCTGACTCTCTGTTTTCTGTTAGTTAGCCAATCCTCTATCCATGCTAATATATTACCCCCAACCCCGTGAGCTCTTATCTTGTGCAATAACCTTTCATGTGGCACCTTATCGAATGCCTTCTGGAAATTCAAATACACGACATCTACTGGTTCCCCTTTATCCACCCTGCTCGTTACATCCTCAAAGAACTCCAGAAAATTTGTCAAACATGATTTCCCTTTCATAAAACCATGCTGACTCTGCTTGACTATATTATGAATTTCTAAATGTCCTGCTAGCACTTCCTTAATGATGGACTCCGGCATTTTCCCAATGACACATGTTAGGCTAACTGGTCTATAGTTGCCTGCTTTCTGTCTCCCTCCTTTCTTAAATAGGGGTGTTACATTTGCAGTTTTCCAGTCCGCTGGGACCTCTTCAGAATCCAGGGAATTTTGGTAGATTACAACCAATGCATCCACTATCTCTGCAGCCACCTCTTTTAAGACCCTAGGATGCAGGCCATTGGGTCCAGGGGACTTGTCCACCTTTAGTCCCATTAGCTTGCCTAGTACTTTCTCTCTAGTGATAGTGATTGTTTTAAGTTCCCCCCACCCCAATAGCCCCTTGATTATCCATTATGGGGATGCTTTTAGTGTCTGCTACCGTGAAGACCGATACAAAATATTTGTTCAAAGTCTCCGCCATTTCTCTGTTTCCCATTATTAATTTCCCAGACTCATCCTCTAGGGGACCAACGTTTACTTTAGCTACTTTCTTCCTTTTTATATACCTGTAGAAGCTCTTACTGTCTGTTTTTATATTTCTTGCTAGCTTACTCTCATAAGCTATCTTCTCTCTCTTTGTCATTGTTTTAGTCGTCTTTGCTGGTTTTTAAAAATTTCCCAATCCTCTGGCCTTCAACTATTCTTTGCAACATTGTATGCTTTTGTTTTCAATTTGATACCATCTTTTACTTCCTTAGTTAGCCACGGATGGTTCATCCTTTTCTTAGAGTCTTTCTTTCTCACTGGGATATATCTTTGCTGACAGTTATGAAATATCTCCTTAAATGTTTGCCACTGCTTGTCTACAGTCTTACCCTGTAATATATTTTCCCAGTCCACTTTAACCAAGTCTGTCTTCACACCTTTGTAATTACCTTTATTTAAGTTCAGGACACTAGTTTGAGACCTAGCTTTCTCACCCTCAAACTGAATTTGAAATTCTACCATGCTATGATCACTCTTCCCAAGAGGATCCTTCACTTCGAGATCATTAATTAATCCAGCCTCGTTTCACATTACCAGATCTAAAATAGTCTGCTCCTTGGTTGGTTCCACAACGTATTGTTCCAAGAAACCATCCCGCATACACTCTATGAACTCTTCCTCAAGTCTACCTTTGCCAATTTGCTTTGTCCAATCAATATGAAGATTAAAATCTCCCATGATTTATAGCCGTACCTTTCTTACAAGCCTCTATTATTTCTTGATTTATACTCTGTCCTCCAGTGTGGCTACTGTTTGGGGCCTGTAGACCACTCCCACCAGTGACTTCTTACCCTTATTATTTCTTATCTCCACCCAAACTGATTCTACGTCTTGATCTTCTTAGCCAATATCATTTCTCACTACTGCACTGATCTCATCCCTTATTAACAGAGCTACACCACCTCCTTTTCCTTTCTGCCTATCCTTACAAAATGGCAAATACCCCTGAATATTCAATTCCCAGCCTTGGTCACCTTGCAACCACATCTCTGTAATGGCTATCAGATCAGACCCATTTATTTCTATTTAGAACATAGAACAGTACAGCACAGTACAGGCCCTTCGGCCCTCGATGTTGTGCCGAGCATTGTCCGAAACCAAGATCAAGCTATCCCACTCCCTATCATTCTGGTGTGCTCCATGTGCTTATCCAATAACCGCTTGAAAGTTCCTAAAGTGTCCGACTCCACTATCACAGCAGGCAGTCCATTCCACACCCCAACCACTCTCTGAGTAAAGAATCTACCTCGGACATCCCTTCTATATCTCCCCCCATGCACCTTATAGTTATGCCCCCTTGTAACAGCTACATCCACCCGAGGAAATAGTCTCTGAACATCCACTCTATCTATCCCCCTCATCATCTTATAAACCTCTATTAAGTCGCCTCTCATCCTCCTCCGCTCTAAAGAGAAAAGCCCTAGCTCCCTCAATCTTTCCTCATAAGACCTCCCCCCTCCCCCCCCCCCCCCCCCCCCCCCCCCCAAACCAGGCAGCATCCTGGTAAATCTCCTTTGCACTCTTTCCAATGCTTCCACGTCCTTCCTATAGTGAGGTGACCAGAACTGCACACACTATTCCAAATGTGGTCTCACCAAGGTCCTGTACAGTTGCAGCATAACCTCACGGTTCTTAAACTCAAACCCCTTGTTAATAAATGCTAACACACTATAGGCCTTCTTTACTGCTCTATCCACTTAAGTGGCAACCTTCAGAGATCTGTGGATATGAACCCCCAGATCCCTCTGTTCCTCCACGTTCCTCAGAACCCTGCCGTTGACCCTGTAATCCTTATTCAAATTTGCCCTACCAAAATGAATCACCTCGCACTTATCAGGATTAAATTCCATCTGCCATTTTTCGGCCCAGCTCTGCATCCTATCAATGTCTCCTACAACAGCCCTCCACCTCATCCACTACTCCACCAATCTTGGTGTCATCAGCAAATTTACTGATCCACCCTTCAGTCCCCTCCTCCAAGTCATTGATAAAAATCACAAACAGCAGAGGACCCAGCACCGACCCCTGTGGCACACCGCTGGTAACTGGTCTCCAGTCTGAAAATTTTCCATCCACCACCACCCTCTGCCTTCTATGAGATAGCCAGTTACTTATCCAATCGGCCAAATTTCCCTCTATCCCACAACTCCTTACTTTCTTCATGAGCCGACCATGGGGAACCTTATTAAACGCCTTACTAAAATCCATGTATACGACATCAACTGCTCTACCTTCATCTACACACTTAGTTACCTCCTCAAAGAATTCAATCAAATTTGTTAGGCAAGACTTACCCTTCACGAATCCGTGTTGACTATCCCGGATTAAGTTGCATCTTTCCAAATGGTCATAAATCCTATCCCTCAGGGCCTTTTCCATTATCTTACCAACCACCGAAGTAAGACTAACCGGCCTATAATTACCAGGGTCATTCCTATTTCCTTTCTTGAAGAGAGGAACAACATTTGCCACTCTCCAGTCCTCTGGCACCATCCCCGTGGACAGTGAGGACCCAAAGATCAAAGCCAAAGGCTCTGCAATCTCCTCCCTTGCCTCCCAAAGAATCCTAGGATATATCCCATCTGGCCCAGGGGACTTATCGACCCTCAGGTTCTTCAAAATTGCTAAAACATCTTCCCTCAGAACATCTATCTCCTCCAGCCTATCCACCTTTATCACACTCTCATCCTCAAGAACATGGCCCCTCTCCTCGGTGAACACTGACGAAAAGTATTCATTCATCACCTCTCCTATCTCTTCTGACTCCATGCACAAGTTCCCACTACTGTCCTTGACCGGCCCTACCCTCACCCTGGTCATTCTTTTATTTCTCACATAAGAGTAAAAAGCCTTGGGGTTTTCCTTGATCCGACCCGCCAAGGACTTCTCATGCCCCCTCCTAGCTCTCCTAAGCTCTTTTTTTAGCTCATTCCTTGCTACCTTGTACCCCTCAATCGACCCAACTGAACCTTGTTTTCTCATCCTTACATACGCTTCCTTTTTCCTCTTGACTAGACATTCAACCTCTTTTGTGAACCATGATTCTCTCACTCGGCCATTTCCTCCCTGCCTGACAGGGACATACCTATCAAGGACACGCAGTAATTGCTCCACGGAAAAAGCTCCACTTTTCGTTTGTGCCTTTCCCTGATAGTTTCTGTTCCCATCTTATGCTCCCTAATTCTTGCCTAATCGTATCATAATTACCCTCCCCCAATTATAAACCCTGCCCTGCCGTATGGCCCTATCCCTCTCCATTGCAATAGTGAAAGTCACCGAATTGTGGTCACTATCTCCAAAGTGCTCTCTCACATACAAATCAAACACTTGGCCCGGTTCATTACCCAGTACCAAATCCAATGTGGCCTCACCTCTTGTCGGCCTATCCACATATTGTGTCAGGAAACCCTCCTGCACACACTGTGCAAAAACTATCCCATCCGAACTGTTTGACCTATAACGGTTCCAATCAATATTTGGAAAGTTGAAGTCACCCATGACAACTACTCTGTGACCTCCACACCTATTCATAATCTGCTTTGCAATTTCTTCCTCCACATCTCTATTACTATTTGGGGGCCTGTAGAAAACTCCTAACAACGTGACCGCTCCTTTCCTATTTCTAACTTCAGCCCATATTACCTCAGACGGCAGATCCCCCTCGAACTGCCTTTCTGCCGCTGTTAAACTATCCTTGATTAACAATGCTACTCCTCCACCTTTCTTACCACCTTCCCTACTCTTACTGAAACATCTATACCCCGGAACTTCCAACAACCATTCCTGTCCCTGTTCTAACCATGTCTCCGTAATGGCCACCACATCGTAGTCCCAAGTACCAATCCACGCTCCAAGTTCTCCTACCTTATTCCGGATGCTCCTTGCATTGAAGTAGACACACTTCAAGCCACCTTCCTGTCTGCTGGTACATTCCTGCGACCTTGATCCCCTCCTCAGTACCTCCCTACACTCACCACTGGCTCCTGGACTACAGCCCTTTTTCCCATCCCCCTGACAAATTAGTTTAAACCCCCCCGAAGAGCCGTAGCAAATTTCCCTCCCAGGATATTGGTGCCCCTCTGGTTCAGGTGCAAACCGTCCTGTTTGTGCTGTCAACTCATCTATCTTGTTACGAATGCTGCGTGCGTTCATATATAGAGCTTTTAATTTTGTCTTTTTACCATTTTTCCCTACTCTGACCCCTCTTTCTGATGCACTCTTATGTGTATACGTTCTGTCCCTTCCTGTCACACTCTGGTTATCATTACCCCTATCGCAACCCTGCACTTTTGCCTTCTCATTTTTGTTTGACTTTTTAAATTACCGCTCAGCGGATCCCTCCCCCACACCATTTAGTTTAAAGCCCCATCTACAGCCCTAGTTATTCGATTCGCCAGGACACTGGTCCCAGCCTGGTTCAAATGAAGCCCGCCCCGACAGAACAGCTCCCTCTTACCCCAGTACTGGTGCCAGTGCCCCAAGAATCTAAACCCATTTCTCCCACACCAGTCTTTGAGCCACTCGTTCACTCTCCGATCTTATTTACCCTATGCCAATTTGCACGTGGCTCAGGTAGTAATCCAGAGATATTACCTTTGTGGTTCTGCTTTTTAATTTAGCCCCTAGCTGCTCATACTCCCTCAGCAGAACCTCTTTCTTCGTCCTACCTATGTCGTTGGTACCTACATGGATCACGACAACTGGATCGTTCCTCTCCAGCCCGGAGGAGATGTCCTTTACCCTGGCAGGCAACACAGCCTTCGGGACTCACGCTCTTGCCTGCAGAGAACAGTGTCTATCCCCCTAACTATACTGTCCCCTACCACTACAACATTTCTTTTTGCTCCCCCCACTTGAATGGCTCCCTGTACCACGGTGCTGTGGTCAGTTTGCTCATCCTCACTGCAGTCCCTGCTCTCGCCCACACAGAGAGTAAGAACCTCATAACTGTTTGACAAGAGCAAGGGCTGAGGCTCCTCCACCACTACCTCCTGGGTCCCCATACCTGTCTCGCTCATAGTCACACCCACCTGACCATGGACCAAATTTGAATTAATTAATCTAAGGGGTGTGACTGCCTCCTGGAACACAGCGTCCAGGTAACTCTCCCCCTCCCTGATGTGTCGCAGTGTTTGAAGCTCAGACTCCAGCTCATCAAACGGAGCCGAAGATCCTCAAGCAGCCAACACTTACTGCAAATGTGGTCGCTGTGGACCTCCATGGTGTCCACCAGCTCCCACATGTTGCAGCAGTAACACATCGTCTGCCCTGCCATCTCTAATGTATTTAATTAATTAAGTGTTTAAGTTTTGAACGTTTAGTTTTTAATCCCGGCTCTTAATTTAAACCAATGCCTAAGAAAAAGAGAGAAATACTGGCCAGCCAATCGCTTCCCTGCTTTCCTGTGACGTCACACTTTGAATCTTTCTACTTCTTACCCTCCCAGGTCGGTTGGCGCTGCTCCGGGCTCGCGCTCTTGCCGTCCCGCTGGTCGGCTCAGACGAGCCCTTTTATCTCCGGCCCGATCTCCCGTTCTCGCGCCCCCAAAAGGAATAACTAATTGACAATTTATGATTACAAGTTCCAACTCTGGAAAGCTCTACAGGATGTGCTGCAACAAAGGCTTGATGAGGCAATAAAATGAGAGAGAAATACATAAGGGGATAAGGAAGAGTGATAACTAAATTGTTGATAACAGCAACAATGGTTTGAGAAGGATTGGTGCACTTAACTGCAGCTTGTGCTCATTTCTTTTTGCTTTTATTAAATTTGAGTCTTGCTATGAATGTTGTGTATATGTGTCTGTGAACATCCTTATCTCTGCAGTGTCCAGTAAACCAGGGGCGTCCCAGTGCTTTGTCTGTGGGCTGCATAGCTGTGTACCATGGCGCTTTGGGGGCAGTGTAGAAAGTTTAGCCCAGGAACCCATTCATTTATCTAAATTTCAAGTAATGACTCAGGATTACATAGAAACATAGAAACATAGAATCTAGGAGCAGGAGTAGGCCATTCGGCCCGTCGAGCCTGCTCCACCATTCAATACGATCATGGCTGATCATCCAAATCCAGTACCCTGTCCCTGCTTTAATCCCCACAGTACACATATCCCACCCTACCCCCGTAACCCCACGTATTTAATTCCCCCTAACTTTTACAAGCGCCCAGGCCCACAGAATTTAAACAGGATAAACCAGATACCCCCCGTAGGAAGCTACCAGTTTAAATGAGGTTTGGATTATTTTTGGTGTGTTTACAAATCAAAAATTACACTCTTTTTAGCATGCAAACCTTATTTGACATTGATTTACCACAGGCCTCACTCAGTAATTGAACCTTTCCTGAGTGATTTTTCACTTAGCCACCTTTGATCAATCAAATAGATTATGAGGATGTTTGAGAGCTCCCTAATGATGCCATAAACAAAAAGTGAAGTCTGAACAGTTTGAATACTTTAGCACCTTTGTTTAATAGCAGACAGAAGAATTTCATGCTTGTGTCACCAATAACTCGCAGTGCGATTTCAACAGTCTGATCGAGTTGTTATTCAAACTTCATCTTTACAGAAGGGTTTCCAACCCACCAGGCTTGTTCTGGAGTCTCCAGGAATTAAAGATTAACGTCCCTGCTGCAAGCAACCCGGGAGAAAAATCCTAATAAGAATTCTGTGTATTTTTCATTGAACACTTTCATTTATTATATTTAAAAACAAATTGGAGCTGGGAAAACGGCTGTTTGACGAACAGTCAAGTGTCATCCAGTTGGGTAACAAAGAGTCTGTTTTCTAATTGGCGGGGCAACGTGAGGACGTATATATTGGGTGACCAATGGCGGGAGCATGGGACAGGGTGGTTGGAGGCACAGTGTCATGTGATGAATCTTCCCTGAATACGTCCAACCAGAGTTGGCAACCCTACTTCCATATTTCATGTCATAATCCAAATGCTCCAAACTTTTTAACATATTCACAGCCATCTAATAATACCAGTAGATCTCCTATGGCTTAAACGTGTGACCAAAACATGACAACAGGAAGCAAGCTTTTTATAGATGAGAAATGCATGCAGAGATAAGATTTTTTTAATATTGTAGATTGTTTTGCACCAGCAGCAAATTATGAAGTGTGACGTGGGTGGGCGATGCAAGACTGGAAAATACGAAGATACGAAAAGACGGACAGAAAAAGATCAGCTGGTCCATTGATCTTGTGCTACTCATCCATGCTGTAACTAATCAACACAACCCCCAATACTCCCCATCTACCAGTAGCCATGCAATATCCTGGGAGAGGCAAAAAAAACCTCGACCAATTCAGGGAAAAAAGAATTCTGAGAAATTCCCCTCCGACCCCCAAAGGTGATCAAAAACGAGTTCCAAAACACAATAATGACCACGAGATACATTACCTAACATCCCACCTACCTTCCGTATGTAGCAATATTGCCCACCTCCAGAAATTTGTCTAGCTCGCTTTTGAAGATTTGCAGCAAATCTGCATCCACTGCAGGAACATAGGCATGGGGGAGAAGGGTGTTCAGGGTGTTATTTTAATAGGTCCAATGTTTTCAAAAAAAAGGAAGGAACCATTGGACCACTTACTTTGAAGGAGTGGCTCCATGCAGTCCTCTGACTCCTAACATCATTTAAAAAGGTTTTACTATTGCTATTGCAATTATCTGCAACCTTTTTCGCTGACCTTTTGGCTACTTTGATGGCAGCTTTCTTTACCTTAAGCTGAGCATGATACCTATACCTATTCTCTTGAGAATTGTTTTCTTTTAATCTGTAAAACATTTTCCGCTTAAGTTTGATTAGTCCTCGTACACGACGAGTTAGCCACCTTGGATTGGTTTTACTATGTGCCATTTTTTGACTTTAGGGGCATACATGGCTTCCTTTTCATTTAGAATGGTTTTAAAGAGAGTCAATTTTTCATCTATATTATTACTGTCCCTGCCTGGAAGGGATTTTAGAAACATAGAAACATAGAATCTAGGAGCAGGAGTAGGCCATTCGGCCCGTCGAGCCTGCTCCGCCATTCAATACGATCATGGCTGATCATCCAAATCCAGTACCCTGTCCCTGCTTTAATCCCCACAGTACACATATCCCACCCTACCCCCGTAACCCCACGTATTTAATTCCCCCTAACATATCCCATCCTATCCCCATAACCCCACATATTTAATCCCCCCTAACACTAAGGGTCAATTTATCATAGCCAAATCCACCTAACCCGCACATTTTTAGACTGTGGGAGGAAACCGGAGCACCCGGAGGAAACCCACGCAGACACGGGGAGAATGTGCAAACTCCACACAGACAGTCACCCGAGGTTAGATTCGAACCCGGGTCTCTGGCGCTGTGCGGCACCAGTGCTAACCACTATGCCACCGTGTTGCACCGTTTGTTTTTGCAAATTTAGCACTTTTGAATTCAGGTGCTAGCATTGAATCTTTAGCAACTTTTCTATGACTTATCAGCATGAATCTAATAATATTGTAGTTACTGTTGCCCAGGTGTTCCCCCACATGGAGGTTGAATACTATATCGGGGTCATTACTAAAGACTAAATCCAGTATCCGATTACCTCATCTCTCCTCTTTAACATGCTGTGTTAGAAAATAGTCATTTTATAATGTCGACAAATCTTTCAGTTGACTTGCCCTTAATGACTCCCTATCGAATACTTGGGAAGTTAAAATCCCCCATTATGCAAATATTATTCAGCTCAGATGATTTCGTAGTTTATGTCCAAAATGGCTGCTCACAATGACCTGGAAGTCTATAGCAAGTATCAATGATCAATTTGCCGCCATCAGTTTGTTCCAATTGAATCCAGATAGGTTCAGTTGATGGACTAAAATCATCTCTTTCGAGAACAGTCAGGTCTTCATCGACAAAATATATTGACATCTCCTTTCTGTACTGCTACTCTTCCAAAATCCCTTACAACTTTTAAGTGTTTTAAAAAATTAATTCTTGGGATGTGAGCATCGCTAGCAATGCCAGTATTTATTTTCCATCCCTAGTTACCCTTGAGAAGGTGATGGTGAGCCGCCGCCTTGAACGACAGTGCATTTGGGTAGGGAGTTCCAGGTATTTAACCCAGCGACGATGAAGGAACGGCGATATATGTCCAAGTCAGGATGGTGTGTGACTTGGAGGTGATGGTGTTCACCCAAAAAAGTTTTCAGATAGATGTTACATTTTCTTTCTTAACTTGATCTCTAAAATCTAACAAATATAAAAGCTTGATAAAAGAGAAAATATTGAAGATAAAGTGAGTTGACTTTTCTCAAAAAAAAATTTAAATTGTGTAAACTATTTTGATATTGTACAAATTGAATTGGAGATAAAATTATACATATAATGCAGTGTTTAACGTTTTCAAAATAAATCCTAATTACTGTATACTATGTCACAAAATATTACCTGATCTTCTCTGCATGCCCTATCTAACTGTATTTGAATATTAAGAACATAAAGTATTGAACAAGATATGGCCATTCAATCAGAAAGCCAGCTTCTTACAGTCTTTCCAATTGTGGACTCTACCCCTCACATTTATCTTAGAAAAAAGTTCTGTACAAATAACTCCTCATTCTTAAAGTGTATTCATCCATCCTCAATTCTCCATTATTCAGCACCTACCTGCTACTTTCTGCAGACAACATTCTCTCCTCCTTCCTTCCTCCCTCCCCATGTACCCTAGGCCCAGCCATCTTCAGCTGCTTCATCAATGACCTTCTCTCCAACATAAGATCAGGAATGGGGATGTTCGCAGATGATTGCACAGTGTTCAGTGCCATTCACAACTCCTCAGATAATTAAGCAGTCCCTGCCCGCATGCAACAAGACCTGGATGACGTTCAGGCTTGGGCTGGTAACTGGCAGGTAACATTCGTGCCAAAGAAGTGCCAGGCAATGACTATCTCCAACAAGCGAGAGTCTAACCACCGCCCCTTGATATTCAATGGCATTACCATCGCCGAATCCCCTACCATCAACATCCTGGAGGTCACCATTGACCAGAAACTTAACTGGACCAGCCACATAAATACTGTGGCAACAAGAGCAGGTTAGAGGCAAGGTATTCTGCGGCGAATATCTCACCTCCTGACTGCCCAAAGCCTTTCCACCATCTACAAGGCACAAGTAAGGAGTGTGATGGAATACTCTCCACTTGCCTGGATGAGTGCAGCTCCAACAACACTCAAGAAGCTCGACACCATCCAGGACAAAGCAGCCCGCTTGATTGGCACCCCATCCACCACCTTAAACATTCACTCTCTCCACCACCGGCGTACCGTGGCTGCAGTGTGTACCATCTACAAGCTGTGGAGGCTGGGTCATTGAATATATTTAAGGTGGAGATAGACAGATTTTTGAACAATAAAGGAGTGAAGGGTTATGGGGAGTGGGCAGGGAAATGGAGCTGAGCCCAAGATCAGATCAGCCATGATCTCATTAAATGGCAGAGCAAGCTCGAGGGGCCAAATGGCCTACTCCTACTCCTATTTCTATGTTCCTACGTTCTTAACTCGCCAAGGCTTCTTCGGCAGCACCTTCCACCCCATGACCTCTTCCACCTAGAAGGGCAGCAGGCGCATGGGAACACCACCACCTCCAAGTTCCCCTCCAAGTCACACACTATCCTGACTTGGAAGTATATCGCCGATCCTTCATCGTCGCTGGGTCAAGATCCTGGAACCCCCTACCTAACAGCACTGTGGAAGTACCTTCACCACACGGACTGCAGCGGTTCAAGGAGGCGGCTCACCAACACCTTCTCAAGGGCAATTAGAGATGGGCAGTAAATGCTGGCCTTGCCAGTGATGCCCACATCCCATAAATGAATAAAAAAAAAACCCCTATGCAATATTTTATCACCTCAGTCAAAATCCCAATAACTTCCAGTACTGTGTTCAAACTGATTTTTATATCGTTAGTTTTTGAAGGAGATAATCAACTCAGCCTCAACTCCTGTTGCTTGACAGTATGTTTCACATTGTCTCTACACTTGGTTTGTATTGTGATCAAAGGCTGTCCCAGTTCTGAAGGTAAGTCACCACTTCTAATGTTCATTATTTTCTCTGTTTGTATATTTATCTGTATTTTTGAAAATATTAAATGAAGGAGCTTAGCTGAAGCATTGATTGATGTGGGTCAAGTATTCTGGTATTAGTTAATTAGATTATGGTTTGCTTATTTCTTCTTAGGTCTATGCCAACAAGGAAGTAATCCTAAGTGGAGGCCCAATTAACTCACCCCAGCTTCTTATGTTATCTGGGGTTGGTAATGCAGATGACCTTAAAGCACTGGGAATTCCTGTCGTTTGCCACCATCCTGGTAATAATTGAAGTATTCTGAGAAAATGTAACGGCATTAAATTAGTTAATTCGAAATAATTCATGCACTGGTGATGGGAGCTGCAGTTAAGTGGTTAGAACTGTTCACTTTAAAGAAACTATTTGCTCCTAGGTGTGGGCCAGAATCTGCAAGATCATCTAGAATTGTATGTGCAACAAAAATGCACTGAACCTATTACACTATATAAATCCCAAAAATCCATCAAGATGATCCAGGTTGGCCTGGAATGGCTTTGGAAATTCACAGGTAAAATTTTGTTACCTTCCAGTACTTGGGCCTTGACATAAACGCCAATATTATAGGATCATTAAGTAATTCCAGTTTTACAGACTTTGGGGGAGAAATTCAGTATCGCCAAGTTTGGGGCGCAATTATCGGCCGGGCGCAAAGTTTAGCGCCTGCCGCTAATTATTGCCTCCGACTGCAAACTTGGCTTCTATCGCCCCTGGAGGTGATTGGAGCGCTAAATCAGGAGCTACACACCTCTCAAGGCGCTAACGCCGAGGAGCAAGGCACTACCTCAGCGCTGGCGAAGCTCGTGATGTCAGTTAGCAATGGAACACAGACACACTCCCCTTTAAGAACTGGCCAGCGCCAGTGTGTCTGTGTTCCATTGCTGACTGACATCACATGAGCTTCGCCAGCGATCTGCGGGTGCAGGAGATCGTGGCGGTAGTGTTTAGCGCTGCCGCAAAATATCTGGTCAATTTCGCGAGCGGCACAAGCATCGCTGCGCCCGGGCGCTAATTGCTTTGCGCCACGTTATCGCCCTCTTAGGGCACTAACTGGACGCGCAAAGCAACCGAATTTTTCCCCCGATATCTGTTCATCTCTTGGGAGGGAAAAACGGTCATAAAGAGGCCATGGTAGTGCAAATTATGCACGAGATGTCGACAGGAATATGTTTAATGGGCTTTCACGCCATAACTTATGTTGCAAGGTTATTTTGTTTACTATACTTTGGTTACTTTCTATCTGTTAATTGCCAAGAGTTTTGAAACCATCAAACAAATGTTGGGCTGTATTTTCACATCTGGGGTAGTGTTACAGGTGGAAGTCAGCCAGGTTTATGCCCGGTGAGAGTGGAGTAACAGTGTGATGCCCTGTTTTCTTGTTCTGAATTACAGTTGCTGTCGGGCTTGGGGAGGTGGGCAAGGTCGTTAACAAGGAAAGTTGGCTGTAATCAACATTTCTTTTTCTCTGCTTTTCTTGGTAGTGTTGGTAGAAGAGTTGAGGTCAGTTGTAACTCACCAAAACCTGGAGTTCTAAAAGATTTAATGCTCAGACATGCGACTTCAACCACTGTATGTTCTTGACAACTCTAAAAGAATTTCCATTACAATAAATAAAGTTAATGTGCAAATCAGAAACGGGCTGCTCATTTCCTATACCCATTTTCTGCTTGGTGATAAAAGTTAAGATTACCCCCAGATTTTCCTTTCCAGATACTGACTTGCATTGCTTACTAATGTGCTTCTAGAACATTTTCTGATTTTTTTTTTTCTTTTTAATCCAGATATCTAGTTCCTTTTACCTCTCAGCTTTTAGTTAAAGTGCAGCAAAAGATTAGGATAACTTTTCAATATTTACTGCTGGATCGAATTGCCAATTTTTAAATTAATGCTTTTTACAATTTGGGGATTTTATAGAAAAGTCTTTTTCCTCAGTGGTCTAATAGTGGTTCCTGTAAACAGTTCTTGGTACAGACTTTCAGTTTGGGCGCCACACAGCCTGGTATTGCTGATGTGACTGCATCACGTGAAGGATAGAAAACAGCAGGTACTTGTTAGAAGAGTTATGAGGTGCTGAGTGCGGGGTTGGTGTGACCGATAGTGTGCAGAGTAAGGGGAACCCAGGTAAGAAAGAGAACGAGGAGCCACAGAAACTGATCCTATCCAACAGGTACAATGTACTTGCTACCTGTGAGGATAAGGATAAAGACTGCCGGAAGGACAGCCAGAATGCGGACCATGGCACTTTGGAGCAGAAGGCTGTCCTAAGTGGGGAGGAGGAGAGGAAGCGTAATGTGTTGTTGTAGGGGATTTTATAATTAGGGGGACAGATAGCATCCTTTGTAAGCAAGATTGAGAGTCCCACATGGTAAGTTGCCTACCTGGTGCCAGGGTGAGGGACATCTCGAACAGGCTTGAAAGGATATTGGAGAGGGAGGGGGACGATCCAGTCATTGTGATCCATGTTGGGACCAACAACATAGGGAAGAATAGGCAAGAGGTCCTGTTTGAGCTAAATTAAAGAACAAGACCTCAAGGGTTATAATCTCTGGATTATTACCTGAGCCACATGCAAATTGACGTAGGGATAGCTGATTAGGGAAGTGAACACGTGGCTAAAGGAGTAGTGTGGGAAAGAGGGGTTCCATTTCATGGGGCACTGGCACCAGTATTGGGACAGGAAGGAACTATACCGTTGGGATGGGCTCCAACTGAACCAGTCTGGGACCAGGGTCCTAGCAGAGAGGATAAATAGGGTGGTCACAACAACTTTAAATTAGTAAATAGGGGTGTGGGCTCAGGTGGAAATTGTAGTACAAATAATAATTCAAAAACAAACGAAAGGGAAGAGAGTAGAGTAACAGTCAGAAATTGATTTAGGCACTTCAGGTGAAGGGAAAATTAAAAGATATAAAGTGATAAAGCCAGGAGAGAGAAATAAGAACCATGTGAGTAAAACATTAGAGCTGAAGGACAGGCTAGAATGAGTGGCCCAAATAAGCGTTCTTTATCCAAACGCACGGAGTATAAGGAATAAATTGAATGAACAGCAGGCGTGAATTCAAATTGGAGGGTATGACATGGTGGCCATTACTGAGACATGGCTGCAAGACGGTCAGGACTGGGAACTAAATATACCAGGTTATAAGGTCTACAGGAAAGATGGGGAAAATGGCAGAGGGGAAGGAGTAGCCTTAGTGATTAAGGATGAAATCACTTCAGTGATGAGAGAGGATAGAAAGAGAGGTAAGCAGACAGTGGAGACTTTATGGGTAGAATTAAGAAATAGGAAAGGATTTAAGACTGTAGTGGGAGTTGTGTATAGGCCCCCTGGTAGCAGTTGTGACGTGCTAGATTGTATAAATGCAGAGATTAGACGTGTGTAGTAAAGGCAGAGTGATTTTAATAGGGGATTTTAACTTTCAAATAGATTGGGATAAGCAGACTAGCACCTGCCAGAAAGGTAGTGTTTTCTTGAATGTGTCCTGGATAGTTTCTGCAACAATATGTCCTAGAGGCAACAAGGGGGCATACCATATTTAGATTTAGTAATGAGTAATGAGCCAGATTTAGTTAACAGTCTAACTGCGTGAACATTTATCCAACAGCGATCATAACATGATAGAGTTCAACGTAGCGTTTGAAAGGGAGGAACACAAAACAGCTACTAAGATTCTAGATTTGGGTAAAGCTGACTTCAGCGGGATGAGACAGAGACTGTCCACACTAAACTGGACAAATCTGTTAATGGGTAAAACGACACAAGATCAGTGGGAGATGTTCAAAAATGAATTTAAGGTGATACAGAACCAGTTTATACCCCTGAGGGGCAAGAGCTCTACTTGCCCAAAAAACAACAGCCATGGACGACTAAAGAGGTAAGGGACAGCATAAAACTAAAAGAAAAAGCATACAAAAATGCAAAATATAGCGCAGATCCTGGCGAATGGGAAAGCTACAAAGAACAGCAAAGGGTCACAAAACAGATAGTAAGAGCTACAAAAAGGGAGTATGAAAAGAAACTTGCAAGGGATATCAAAACCAACACAAGGAATTTTTACAATTATATTAGGAGCAATGTTGGCCCCTTAAAAACTGAAAGCGGTGATATTGTCAATGATAATATGGAAATGGCGGACATGTTGAATAATTACTGTAAGTACTGACGCAAAGTAGAGGAAGAAGATAGCATGCCAGAAATCTCAAGGAAACTAATATTAAACCTGGGATGGGGACTCAATAAAATTAACGTGAAGAAAATAATGGCACTAAAGAGTGGCAAATCCCCAGGACCAAATGGTTTCCATCCCAGGGTTTTAAAGGAAGTAGGTGCGCATATTGCAGGTGCCCGAACTATAATCTTCCAAAGTTCTCTTGATTCAGGAACTGTTCCTTTAGATTGGAAAATTGCGCATGTCACTCTGGTATTTAAGAATGGCGAGAGAGGGAAACAAGGGAATTATAGACCAGTTAGCCTAACATCTGTTGTCGGGAATTTGCTAGAGTCTATAATTAAGGATAGGGTGACTGAACACCTCAAATTTTCAGTTGATCAGAGAGAGCCAACATGGATTTGTGAAAGGTAGGTCATGCCTGACAAACCTGATTGAATTTTCTGAAGAGGTGACTGAAGTAGTGGACAGAGGAATGTCTATGGATGTTATTTATATGGACTTCCAGAAGGCATTTGTTAAAGTCCCACATAAGAGACTGTTAACTAAGTTGGAAGCCCACGGTTCTTTATACAAACGCACGGGATAATGGGTAGGTACTCAAATTGGCAGGATGTGTCTAGTGGTATACCGCAGGGATCTGTGCTGGGGTCTCAACTATTCACAGTATTTATTAATGACTTAGATGATGGCATAGAAAGTCATATATCCAAATTTGCCAATGACACAAAGATAGGCAGCATTGTAGGCAGTGTAGATGAAAGCATAAAAATTACAAGGGGATATCGACAGATTCAGTGAATGGGCAAATGGATTTCAATACAGGCAAATGTGAGGTCATCCACTTTGGACCTAAAAAGGATAGAACAGGATACTTTCTAAATGGTGAAAAGCTAAAAACAGTGGAGGTCCAAAGAGACTTGGGGGGTCCAGGTACATAGATCATTAACAAATCCAGAAAATAATTATAAAGGCTAATGGGATGCTGACCTTTACATCTCGAGGACTAGAATACAAGGGGGTAGAGGTTATGCTGCAGCTATACAAAACCCTGGCTAGACCACATCTGGAGTACTGTGAGCAGTTCTGGGCCCCACACCTTAGAAATATATTGGCCTTGGAGGGAGTGCAGCGTAGGTTTACCAGAATGATACCCGGACTTCAAGGGTTAAGTTACGAGGAGAGATTACACAAATTAGGGTTGTATTCCCTAGAATTTAGAAGGTTAAGGGTGATCGGATCGAAGTTTTCAAGATATTAAGGGGAACAGGCAGGGTAGATAGAGAGAAACTATTTCCAATGGTTGGGGAATTCTAGGACTAGGGGGCAGAGTCTAAAACTTAGAGCCAGACCTTTCAGGAGTGAAATTAAGAAACCCTTCTACACAAAGGGTGGTAGAAGTTTGGAACTCTCTTCTGCAAACGGCAATTGATGCTAGATCAATTAATTTTAAATTGGAGATTGATAGCTTTTTGTTAACTAAAGGTATTAAGGGATATGGGCCAAAGGCTGGTACAGGAAACTTTCGTTTATCCGGCACCGACGGGACCGGTGTGGTGCCGGTTGATCGAAAGTGCCGGATTACAGAGAGGTATACTTACCAAGGTACGAGAGCCCCGTACACGGCCACAGGCTGAACAATTGGGACCCGGAGAGGGAAGGTAAACGAGACTCCGGCTTTTTCCTCCGTGGCGGCGACAGGTCGGAGTCGGAAGAACGTTGACCCCCCTTTCGTGGGGGCGAAAGGTCAGAATCGGGGTCTTGTCTGTATAATAAAACTTACCTGATTTTTGCCGGTTAAGCGAGAATTCCGGATATTAGGGTGCCGGATAAACGAAAGTTTCCTGTATATGGAGTTAGGTCACAGATCAGCCATGATCTCATTGAATGGTGGAACAGGCTCGAGGGGCTCAATGGCCGACTCTTGATCCTATGTTCCTACCTCGGGGTTGTTGTTTGGATTGCTGTTGTTTCTAATTTACAGTTAGCGGCTTGAATTCATAAACTCAGTTCAAGCTAGTCAAATTTGAAGACGATACCAAACTAGGAAGGGCAATTAATTCTGAGGAGTGTGCTGAGGAACTACAAAATGAGTTGAACAAAATATATAAATGGGTGGAACAATGACATTTGAAATTAAATGCAGACGAATGTAAAGTACCGTACAACAACTTGCAATTATATGGTGCCTTTAACATAGTAAGATGTCCCAAAGCGCTTACTATAGTAAGAAGTATCTGAGAGGTGATCTTATAGAAGTATATAAGATAGTAAACGGTATAGAAAATGTAGATTCAGAAAATTATTTCAAACTAAACCTGTGAGTAGGACAAGAGGATACAGGGTTAGAAAATTGTTCCCACCACTAAACCAGGGCAAATTGGATGGAGGGAACGATTCCTGAACCAGAACAGGTAGGTCCAAGTCCTGATCGATATTGGGCCTCGGGCCTCATTTTAATGTCTAGCGAGTTGTAGACGCCCACCGTGCGTCTCCAGGCAGCTCGCTGATGAAGTGGAGATGAATTTCAGGCTGTTGCGATGCATGCAACGGCCCTCAGGTAGGTTCTGGCAGGGGGTACAAGATCGGGAGGGGGCAAAGCTATGGAGGCTCTTCCTGGCTCCACATTTTGGTAAGTATTAAAAAGTTTAAAAGTTGAAATTTTCCTGGTAGCCTCCAACAGTCCCTTTAAGGACATAAAGGGACAGGCATAAGGCCCCTTATTACCATATTCAAGGGGCACCAGGCTGAATCCAGGACGCCTGTAGGTCACTCAAACCAATATGGCGTTGGACGTGTTTCCAGTGTTGTTCGGGTGTGGGAGGTTGGCCCTCCATATTGGAGCAAAATGGACGCAACGAGATCCAATTTCACCCCCGCAGGTGCAAGGCAAATATCCAATGAATATCTCACAGTTCTCCTTAACAAAAGGAGTAATCAAATATGGACTGGATGTCCAGGTAGGATGGGGGAGATGAAAATCTTCTAATCATTTAAGAAACTATTGGATGCTATGACTGGAGGATCTTTCTGAAAGACCATGAACTAAAATATGCCAAATGTCCTTGATGCATATTTATCTTGTGACATAAATTATCTTATTTCGGCATTTAAGAAAATACTATGTAATCAAATAGGAAAGCAAGAGTCTTCAATAATGTCCTTGCTTTATAATAGATTCAATGCAGAAGCAGTGCATGAAAAGAACAATTTACTGTAATGAAACCATAAAAACATATCAACCACACCAAACTGTGAAAACATTAATTATATAAAATTGTGAACAGGTACGATTTTCTAACCATCCCTATTATTTTGACACAACCTGTTTTTGTTATTAAATAAATAATTTTTAATTCAGAATGTTTCCATTTCTTCAGGCGAGGCAGCTACTGCTCACTTGGAAACTGGTGGCTTTGTCAGAAGTCATCCTGGCGTAACTCATCCTGATATTCAGTTCCACTTTTTGCCATCACAGGTGATTGATCATGGGAGAGTCACACCTAACATGGAGGCTTATCAGGTGAGGTCTTTGTGTGTAGGATTTTTCTTAACTACCTAAAGACTGTAAGCTGAAGTAAGCGCATGTAAAATGTACTCTGAAAGTTTAACAAAAAAGTGGCTTATTTTTCAATACACTTGACGTTGATAATAGGTGTAATATTTTGCTTTACAACCACAAAATAGTTACCTTCTGTGAATCATATGAAATTTAGCAGTGACAACATTACAATGACTTCTCATATTATTCACTTTGTACAACTTGTAAACTGTTTGAAATGGTCATTAGCAGAATTGTATTCAGTCTTTAGCAGATATAGTAAGAGTGGTTTAAAAAAAAAATACAAGGCTATAATTTAATTTGAGTTCAAATGACCACCATGAAGTACTTGAAATTTTCTGACGTAGCAAATTATGACATCTGACTGTAGTATAACATAGAGACTTATATATTTCCTTCCATCCATAATTTTATCTAACATCTCATTAAAGTAGTTAAACGTCGGTAAAGTCTTTCATAAATCAAAAGAGCTTCGTGCATGCTAACTTTAGAGAAGATATACAAATCAAATTTTGTTACTGTAGATTTAAAAATAGTATTAAGACTTATTTCTTCAAATATAATGCTGGCAGCAAAAAGAGGGAAGTCCATATGACATTGGTAGGATAATGACCAAGATTATCCTATTTTTAGTTTGGTGCCAAGGAGAGAGATTGGTACATATTTTTATTGTTGAATTATTGCTTTTGTTCCATGAGGAAATTCATGTGTGAATATTTGTCCCCTAACGTTATGCTCAATGGTCTTTCTCAGTCTGTGTGTGCAGACTTTTTTGGACTGTGCCTTTAGTTCTTCTTGCACTGTTAGCAGCAGATAGCTCTTGTTTCCCACAATGGGAATTTGTAATTGCTGTTTATTAGATCTTTGTTATACCTTAAAAACAATTTTGAGTTTCTTTCTACAGTCTTTACCATGTAGAGAGCAGTTCTGTTTGAGATTTCTTCCATTTTTGATTGTGAAATCAGTGTCAAAACTTTAAAACTGTAAAGTAACAAACATTTTAGATGTTGGCCAATTAAGTGCTACACTGATCTGCACAGAGCGGGATTAAACGGAGTGGACTTGAACAGAGTGTTTTTTGGGAATTTGGAAAGAGTGGGAATTCGGAGAAGAGGGGGAAGGAGTTGTTGCTTTTTGCCCACACTATTTGTAGTGCTTTGTGTTGCAGGTAGATATTTAATTTCAGTATCCTTAACTTAATCTAGATCAAGTAAGTAGTCAAGAAACTACACTGTAAACTAAGTTACCTAAATACAATTTTAATTAAATTTAATTAAATAAAACAAGGTCATATAGGGATGGCAATGCAGGTGGTGTGCCGCAACTGCAGCATGTGGGAGTTTGTGGAGAGCATTGTGATCCCGGACAACCACATTTGCAGTAAGTGCCTGCATCTTGAGGAACTTCAGCTCAGAGTTGTTGAGGTGGAGTCTGAGGTGCAGACATTGCGGGGCATCAGGGATGGGGAGAGTTACCTGGACACTTTGGTTAGGTAGTGGTACAGGTCTGGTTAGTGGTCAGGGACAGGAGTGTGTGACTGCAACTCAGGCAGGTAAAGGGACCTCAGGTAAACTGCTGGAGGAACCTCGGCATTTGTCCTTATCCAACAGGTATTAGGTTCTTGCTGCCCGTGTGGATGAGGGAAAAGCCTGCAGGATGGATGAGCAAGCTGACCATGGCACCGTGGTGCAGGAGGCCGTTCAAGTGGGGTGTGTGAAAGGGCATGTAGTTGTGGTAGGGGACAGTATAGTCAGGGGGATGCATACTGTTCTCTGTAGCCCCGACCGAGAGTTCCGAAGATTGTGTTGCCTGCCCGGTACCTGGGTTAAAGACATCTCCTCGTGGCTGGAGAAGAACTTGGAGTGGGAGGGGGAGGATCCAGTTGTGGTGGTTCACGTAGGAACCAACGACATAGGTAGAACTAGGAATGAGGTTCTGCTGAGGGAGTTTGAGGAGCTAGAATCCAAATTTAAAAAGCAGAACCTCAAAGGTAATAATCTCTGGATTGTTACCTGAGCCACACGCAAATTGGCATAGGGACAAACAGATTAGAGGTTTAAATGCGTGGCTCAGAGTGGTGTGGGAGGAAGGGGTTTCAGTTCATGGGGCACTGGCACCAGTACTGGGGAAAGAGGGAGCTGTTCCGTTGGGACGGGCTCCACTTAAACCGGGCTGGGACCTATTTTTTTAATTCGTTTATGGGATGTGGGCGTCGCTGGCAAGGCCAGCATTTATTGTGGAGGATGAATTCATGGAATGTATGCAAGATAGTTTTCTAGATCAGTATGTTGAGGAACCAACTAGGGAACAGGCTATTTTAGATCTAGTATTATGCAATGAGAAAGGGTTAATTAATAACCTTGTAGTAAAGGGGCCTTTAGGTAAGAGTGACCATAATATGATAGAATTTTATATTGAGTTTGAAAGTGATTTAGTTAAATCCGAAACTAGGGTCTTAAATCTAAACAAAGCAAACTACGTAGGTACGAGGGGCGAGTTGGCTAAGGTAGATTGGGACACTACATTAAAAGGTATGACAGTAGAGAAGCAATGGCTAGCATTTAAAGAATTAATACATAATTTACAACAAATCTTCTTAGGCAGTCCCTCGGAACCGAGGATGACTTGCTTCCACACTAAAAATGAGTTCTCAGGTGACTGATGAGTCCAATGCGGGACCTACAGTCTCTGTCACAGGTGAGGCAGACGGTGGTTGAAGGGGCGGATGGGTGGGGTGCTTCGGTTGACGTGCGCTCCTTCCGCTGTTTGCACTTGGCTTCCGCTTGCTCCCGGCGAAGAGACTCGAGGTGTTCGGCACCTTCCTGGATGCTCCTCCTCCACTTTGTACGGTCTTGGGCCAGGGATTCACAGGTGTCGGTGGGGATGTTGCACTTTTTCAAGGAGGCTTTGAGGGTGTCCTTAAAGCGTTTCCTCTGCCCACGTGCGGCTCTCTTGCCGTGTCGGAGCTCCGAGTAGAGCGCTTGTTTTGGGAGTCTCGTATGGACATGCAGACGATGTGGCCCGTTGATCGGAGCTGATTGAGCGTGGTCAAAGCTTCGATGCTGGGGATGTTGGCCTGAGCGAGAACGCTGACGTTGGTGCGCCTATCCTGCCAAAGGATTTGCAAGATCTTGCAGAGGCAGCGTTGGTGGTACCTCTCCAGTGCTTTGAGGTGCCTGCTGTACATGGTCCATGTCTCTGAAGCATACAGGAGGGTGGGTATCACTACTGCTCTGTAGACCATGAGCTTGGTGCTGTGTTTGAGGTCCTGGTCTTCAAACACTCTCTTCCTCAGGCGACCAAATGCTGCACTGGCACACTGAAGGCGGTGTTGGACTTTGTCATCGACGTCTGCCCTTGTTGACAGTAGGCTCCCGAGGTATGGAAAGTGGTCCACGTTGTCCAAGGCCTCGTCATGGATTTTGATAATTGGGGAGCAGTACTGTGTGGGGGGGGCAGGTTGGTAGAGGACTTTTGTCTTATGGATGTTTAGTGTAAGGCCCATGCTCTCGTACGCTTCGGTGAAGGTGTTGACGATGGTTTGGAGTTCGACCTCAGAGTGTGCGCAGACACAAGCGTCGTCTGCATACTGTAATTCGACAAATATACATTCCTTTAAGGCACAAAAACCCCACAGGAAAAGTGGTCCAACTGTGGCTAACAAGAGAAGTTAAAGATAGTATTAGATCAAAGGAAGAGACTTATAATGTTGCCAAAAAGAGTAGTAAGCCTGAGGATTGTAGAATTCAGCAAAGGAGGACTACGAAATTGATAAAGAAAGGGAAAATAGAATATTAAAATTTTTTTTAATTCATTTATGGGATCAGGGCTTTGCTGGCAATGCCAGCATTTATTGCCCATCCCTTGTTGCCCTTGAGAAGGTGGTGGTGAGCCGCCTTCTTGAACCGCTGCAATCCGTGTGGTGATGGTATTCCCACAATGCAGTTAGGTAGGGAGTTCCAGGATTTTGACCCAGCGACGATGAAGGATCAGCGATATATTTCTAAGTCAGGATGGTGTGTGACTTGGAGGGGAACTTGGAGGTGGTGATGTTCCCATGCGCCTGCTGCCCTTGTCCTTCTAGGTGGAAGAGGTCGCGGGTTTGGGAGGTGCTGCCGAAGAAGCCTTGGCGAGTTGCTGCAGTGCATCTTGTAGATGGTACACACTGCAGCCACGGTACGCCGGTGGTGGAGGGAGTGAATGTTTAAGGTGGTGGATGGGGTTCCAATCAAGCGGGCTGCTTTGTCCTGGATGGTGTCGAGCTTCTTGAGTGTTGTTGGAGCTGCACTCATCCAGGCAAATGGAGAGTATTCCATCACACTCCTTACTTGTACCTTGTAGATGGTGGAAAGGCTTTGGGGAGTCAGGAGGTGAGACACTCGCAGCAGAATACCTAGCCTCTGACCTGCTTTTGTTGCCACAGTATTTATGTGGCTGGTCCAGTTAAGTTTCTGGTTAATGGTGACCCCCAGGATGTTGATAGTGGGGGATTCGACGATGGTAATGCCATTGAATGTCATATGAGAGTAAACTAGCGAGAGACGTAAAAACAGACTGTAAAAGCTTCTATCGGTATGTAAAAAGGAAAAGATTAGCGAAAGTAAATGTGGGTCCCTTAAAGGCTGAGACAGGAGAAATTATAGTGGAGGGGGGAAAAGGAAATGTCAGAGAAATTAAACAAATACTTTGTGTCTGTCTTCCTGGAAGAAGACGCAAAAAAACTTCCCGGAAATGGTGGAGAACCAAGGCTCTGGCAAGAATGAGGAACTGAAAGAAATTAGTATTAGTAAAAAAAATAGTACTGGAGAAATTAATGGGACTGAAAGCCGATAAATCCCCTGGACCTGATGGCCGACATCCTAGGGTTTTGAAAGAGGTGGCTATAGAGATAGTGGATGCATTAGTTGTCATTTTCCAAAATTCCATAGATTCTAGAACCGTTCCCGCAGATTGGAAGGTAGCAAATGTAATCCCCACTATTTAAGAAAGGAGGGAGAGAGAAAATGGGGAACTACAGACCAGTTAGCCTGACATCAGTAGTAGGGAAAATGCTAGAATCTATTATTAAGGATGTGGTAACAGGGCACTTAGAAAATAATAATAGGATTGGGCAGATTCAACACGGATTTATGAAAGGGAAGTTGTGTTTGACAAATCTGTTAGAGTTTTTTGAGGTTGTAACTAGCAGAATAGATAAGGGGGAACCAGTGGATGTGGTATATTTGGATTTTCAGAAGGCATTCGATAAGGTGCCACACAAGAGGTTATTAAACAAAATTAGGGCTCATGGGATTGGGGGTAATATACTAGTATGAATTGAGGATTGGTTAACAGACAGAAAACAGAGAGTAGGAATAAACGGGTCATTTTTGGGTTGGCAGGCTGTAACTAGTGGGGTACTGCAAGGATCAGTGCTTGGGCCTCAGCTGTTCACAATCTACATCAATGATTTGGATGCGGGGACCAATGTAATATATCCAAGTTTGCTGATTAAAAACTGGGTGGGAATGTAAGTTGTGAGGAGGATGCAAGGAGGCTTCAAGGGGATATAGACAAGCTAAGTGAGTGGGCAAGAACATGGCAAATGGAATATAATTTGGAGAAATGTGAAGTTATCCACTTTGGTAGGAAAAATAGAAAAGCAGAGTATTTTTTAAATGGTGAGAGATTGGGAAATGTTGGTGTTCAGAGGGACCTGGGTGTCCTTGTACATGAATCACTGAAAGTTAACTTGCAGATACAGCAAGCAATTAGGAAAGCAAATGGTATGTTCTTTTTTACAAGAGGATTTGAGTATAAGAGTAAAGACGTCTTACTGCACTTATATAAGGCCCTGGTGAGACCACACCTGGAGCATTGTGTACAGTTTTGGTCTCCTTACCTAAGGAAGGATATACTTGCCATAGAGGGAGTGCAACGAAGGTTCACCAGACTGGTTCCTGGGATGGGGGGATTGTCCTATGAGGAGAGATTGAGTAGACTAGGCCTATATTCTCTAGAGTTTAGAAGAATGAGAGGTGATCTCATTGAAATATACAAAATTCTTATAGGGCTTGACAGGGTATATGCAGGGAGGATGTTTCCCCTGGTTGGGGAGTCTAGAACCAGGGGTCACAGTCTCAGAATAAGGGGTCGGCCATTTAGGACTGAGTTGAGGAGAAATGTCTTCACTCAGAGGGTGGTGAATCTTTGGAATTCTCTACCCCAGAGGGCTGTGGAGGCTCAGTTGTTGAGTATATTCAAGACAGAGATCAATAGATTTTTGAATATTAAAGGAATCAAGGGATATGGGGATAGTGCAGGAAAGTGGAGATGAGTTAGAAGATCAGCCATGATCTTACTGAATGGCGGAGCAGGCTCGAAGGGCCAAATGGCCTTCTGCTCCTATTTCTTATGTTTTTACACTGATTGGTCTTGCTAACTGCCTTGGCCATCAGCAGATGGCATTAACTAGTTTTAACATCTGTATCAAATACCTTGGATTCTTCACAATGACTGACTCTTGAGGCACTTATTTACAGTGTTTTTCACTGCCATGTGACATGTCAGGCATGTTTGTGCAAGAATAGTGTAACTGGTTTAGTTGCATCTTACCTCAAAAATGCTGTAGGGTGTGTTGAATTTCAGTGCTAATGTGATGACCTACAGAGTGGCAGTAGATACGTTTATACCTGTAATTCTGTACATGTTCACTTCTTGATCTCATCAAGCTGATGAGGTTAATTGCCAGGCAGAGGCAAGGAGCTTCTCCACAGAGAGAGCAAAAAATGGGAGGGTTTTTAGCCTCGGCTACTCTTGTACACATTTCCAGTGACTCTAAGTGGAATTGGCAGAGACTTTGAATTAGGCCAACTGCGTGATCTATTAATCTGGCAATGTTGTAGGAGGACTGTAAAGAAGAAAATTCTAAACCAGAATATAGTGATGTACATTTATAGCAGAACCTTGCATACACTTCATTAAATACAGCTGCAGATTGGCATTCTTTTACATTCTACCTATTTTATCTTAAGAACATATGACAGAAGTGTGGAGAGATGTTGCCAGCATATTTTGTGGGGAGGAACCCTAACCTTTTAAAGATATGGCCTATGTAGCACAGAAACTTCAAACTTCAGCGTGAAGGACACTCACATAGGAAACCTACGTTTGAAAATACTCTTGGCTGACTTTCATATTTAGACTTTCTCAATGGTGCAATTGTCAGTCTTGGCTGAGTTAGCTAGGGGGGGAAAATTGTCGAGAAGGGATAATTCCTTTGCTGCTCAAAAGTGGTTTCTGCCTTCTGACTAAGGGGAATATGACGTGAGTACAGAGGGGTAACCTGATGTTAGGAAATAGGAAAGTATTACAGAAATAAATATCAAACATATGTTATTTTCCATGATTTTTACATATGGCATAATTTGACTTTTATTCAGTCAAAACTTACAGGCTCAGCGGGGCTCATACGACTAATGAAAGGCACCAACAGTTTTGATTATCAGTAATTTGATATCTCTACTGTTAACGGCTAACTTAAACTCATTTCCGTTTAATCAGGTGCTTAACTAGCACTTCAGAAGTGAGGCATAATGATTAACTGATAAAAGATTATATCTGAAATTATGAATTTCTCAGTGATTGCAAATTCAAGTTTTAAAACATGCACTTTTCATCTCTGAAAATGTTTTTTTTAATAGATATTTTGTAAATAGTATCATGGAGTGCAATGAGCGAACTCTACAGAGATAATTCTGTTGGAAGTATTCTACAGAGCTCAAATGCCACACATTTAACTTCTGAAGAAGTCGAGCAGTTGGACTTTAGCAGCTGCCAAAGAAAATACCCACGGCTTGCAACCACTGCCAAATATTGTTGTAAATGTAGTTCTGCTTCTAAACTAACTGAGTGCCATCCTTTTTTCTTTCTTTTGCCTTTGGTTGAAAAGCATTAGACTGAAAATATTTTGTTTGAAAGACTGCACACAACCGGCTGACAAAAACAACACGCACATTCCTAATATGGGAAGTAGTTGCACTCTGCAGGAAATCCTCCAGATTGTCAGCAGCTGAATGAAATACAGGCTAGGCATTTTTCAACCGGGCAAAAGCATACAGCTGGTTTATGGGTTAGGAGAAAAGCCCCCTCGCAGATGGCCAAAGTACTGAGGGAGTGCCATGGCAGGATGGGTGGCACATGTGTTAGAGCAGTTCACCTCTTTTAGTGCCAATTATCTCAAACAGCCATGTTAGTGGCCTCCCAATCACCCCTGTTGCTGGCAATCTCAGGACCTAAAAATGGCAGGTGTTTATTCACTCCCTTAACTTCTCCGCTTCCAACAGAACAAAGAACCAGTGTTAATGAGTTATAAGTTTATCTTCTACTGCAGGCAAATTTCAGAAAGATGCAAGAACTTTAGAGTAGTGATAATGGGGGACTTCAATTTATCCTAATGTTGACTGGGAAAGTAACAGTGTAAAGGGCAAAGAGGGGGAAGAATTCCTGAAATGTGTACGAGAACATTTTCTTGATCAGTATGTTGCCAGCCCAATGGACAAGGAAGCAGTGCGGGATGATTCAGTAGAACTGGGACAAGTGGAGCATGTTTCAGTGGGAGAACATTTGGGACACGGTGATCACAATATCATTCGGTTTAGAGTAGTTATGGAAAAGGACAAGGAAAAATTAAATGTGAAAATACTCAACTGGAGGAGGGCTAATTTCAGTGAGTTGAAAAAGGATCTGGCCCAGGTGGATTGAAATCAAAAATTGGCAGGTAAAACAGTAAATGAGCAATGGGAGGCCTTCAAAGAGGAGATAGTTCAGGTACAGACTAGACAGATTCCCACGAGGTGGAAAGGAAGGTCATCCAAAACTAGAACTCCCTAGATATAGAGATTAAAAAGAAACAGAAAAAGGAGGCTGATGATAAATATCAGGTTCATAATTCAGTAGAAAACCAAGCTGAATACAGAAAGTACAGGGGAGAACTGAAAAAGGAAATAAGAGGGGCATTAGAGAGTGTATGAGAATAGATTAGTGGGTAACATAAAAGGGAATCCAAAAGTCTCTTATAAACATATAAATAGTAAAAAGGTAGTCAAAGGAAGGGTAAAAATAAGGACCAAAAAGGAGATCTTGTGGAGACAGAGGACATGGCTGAGGTATTAAATGAGTACTTTGCATCTGTCTTCACTAAAGAATGAGAAGTCGCACAACACCAGGTTATAGTCCAACAGATTTATTTAATTTTACAAGTTTTCGGAGCTGTCGCTCCTTCGTCAGGTAATTTAGCAATGAGAGAATCTCCCAGAATTCACAATTTAAACCCAGACAAAATCTATTCACATTATTCGCTACAACAAAGAGCACAGCCAAGACAATGAGATGTGTCCCAGGGGGTCCAACGTGTCAAACCACCTGCTGGCTGCATATCCTGTCAATTTGTGTTCTTGTGTTAGCCTTTTTAAAAAAAAAACACCTGGGAAGACCGGCCATGATGTCAAGTCACGTTCTGTATCGTGACATGAACCCGATATCGCGATTGAGGCCATCCTCATGAGTGCGGAACTTGGCTATCAGTTTCTGCTCTATGATTTTGCGCTGTCGTGTATCTCGAAGGCCGCCTTGGAGAACGCTTACCCGCAGATCCGAGGCTGAATGCCCCTGGCTGCTGAAGTGGATGCTGCCAATGTCACAGTACAGGAGGAGGTAGTAGAGAAATTGGATAGGATAAAAACAGATAAAGAGGAGGTACTAAAAAGGTTGGCAGTGCTCAAAGTAGAAAAGTCATCCAGTCCGGATGGGATGCATCCTAGGTTACTGAGGGAAGAAAGGGTGAAAATTGTGGAGGCTCTTGCTACAATCTTCCAATCCTTCTTAGATGTGGGAGTGGTGCCAGAGGACTGGAGGATTGCGAATGTTACACCCCGTTCAAAGAAGGGGAGAGGGATAAATCCAGCAACTACAGGCCAGTCAGCCTAACGTTGACAGTGGGGAAACTTTTCGAGATATTAATCTGGGACAAAATTAATTGGCACTTGAAAAAATATGGGTTAATAAATGAAAGCCAGCACGGATTTGTTAAAGACAAATTGCATTTAACTTGATTGAGTTCTTTGATGGAGAGGATTGATGAGGGTAGTGCAGTTGAAGTTATGCATATAGTCTTTCAAAAGGATTTTCATAAAGTACCACGTAATAGACTTGTAGCAAAATTGAAGCCCATGGGATTAAAGGGGCAGTACCTGCGTGGATACAAAATTATCTAAGAGACAGAAAGCAGAGAGTAGTGGTGAACGGTTGTTTTTCAGATTGGGGGCAAGTGGTGACCCCCCAGGGGTCGGTATTTGGAACCCTGCTCTTTTTGATGTATATTAATGACCTAGACTTGGGTTTGCAGGGCATAAATTCAAAGTTTGCAGATGACACAAAACTCAGAAATGTAGTAAACAGTGAGGAGGATAGTAACAGACTTCAGGAGGGCATAGACTGGTGAAATGGGCAGAGATATGGCAGATGAAATTTAACGCAGAGAAGTGTGTAAAATTTCATTTTGGTAGGAGGAATGAGGAGAAGCAATATAAACTAAATGGTACAATTTTAAAGGGGGTGCAGGAACAAAGAGGGTGTGCACGTACCAAGTCTTTGAAGGTGGGAGGACAATTTGAAAAGACTTTTAAAAAGGCATACGGGATCCTTGACTTTATAAATAGAGGTCTAGAGTACAAAAGCAAGGTAGTTATGCGAAACCTTTATAAAACTCTGGGTAGGCCCCAGTGGAGTATTGTGTCCAATTCTGGGCACCATACTTTAGGAAGGCTGTCAAAGCTTCAGAGAGAGTGCAGAGGAGATTTACCAGAATGGTACCAGGGATGAAAGACTTTAGTCATGCGGAGAGACTAGAGAAGCTGGGGTTGTTCTCCTTAGAGCAGAGAAGATTAAGGAGAGATTTGATAAATAGAGGTGTTCAAAATCATGAACGGTTTTGATAGAGTAAATAAGGAGAAACTGTTTCCAATGGCAGAAGGGTCGGCAACCAGAGGACACAGATTTAAGGTACAGGAAACTTTCGTTTATCCGGCACCAACGGGACCGGCGTGGTGCCGGTTGATCGAAAGTTCCGGATTACAGAGCGGTATACTTACCAAGGTACGAGAGCCCCGTACACGGCCACAGGTTTAAAAATTGGGACCCGGAGAGGGAAAGTAAACTAACACGATGGGAGGAAACCTTTACAGTATTCCAATTGTTTTAACAATTTTTTAGAGTTTGTGGAAACCGAGCAGAGAGTGCTTGGGGCAAGCGCAACCATCATCGCACCCTTTATATCCTGAGGGAGCCGGCTTACGGGAGGGCAGCCTCTGCCGAGGGGTCTGAGCTCCCCGAGCCGGTCCTGTATTCCGAATCACGAGACTCCGGCTTTTTCCTCCGTGGCGGCGACAGGTCCGAGTCGGAAGAACGTTGACCCCCCTTTCGTGGGGGCGAAAGGTCAGAATCGGGGTCTTGTCTGTATAGTAAAACTTACCTGAACCTACTCCTGATTTTTGCCGATTAAGCGAGAATTCCGGATATTTGGGTGCCAGATAAACGAAAGTTTCCTGTAATTGGCAAAAGAACCAAAGGTGACATGAGGGGAAAAAATATACAGCGAGTTGTTATGAACTGGAATGCACTGCCTGAAAGGGTGGTGGAAGCAGATTCAATAATAACTTTCAAAAGGGAATTGGATAAATACTTGAAGTTGAAAAAGTTGCAGGACTATAGGGAAAGAGTAGAGAAGTGGAACTAACTGGATAGCTCTTTCAGAGAGTCGGCACAGGCACAATGGGCCGAATGGCGGCCTCCTGTATTGTATCATTCTATGACCTATCTCTGGTCTGTGGCCTTGATGTTATGTGTCTTGCTGTTTTGTGAAAATGCCTTGTTCTCGCAGGGATTCACAGATCTTAACCGTTCAGCATCCCATAATTCTGTCTGGTTCCAGATTCTATTTTATTGGACACCTTTAAACCGAAACTCAATTTTTAATTATGCATTTCAGGCAGTGTTTCAGGGCATTCTGTCTATAGGGCTACTTCCATATTTTAAGAGGATTAGTTCTGCAGTAACTGTAAGTAGATTTCCCGGTAATTTGCTACTCAAATGGAGATGGCAACTTTTAAGGGTCAGCCTCATTGTCTGCATTTTTCTTCCCCTTCCTGACCCAGCTTTTACCCCTTTTGTAGAGAGTTCTCTCTGGACAGCAAAATTGCACAGTATATATGTGTCTGGCGTGGGTCAGTGGTAGCACTTGTGCACGGAGTCAGAAGGTTCTGGCTTTAAGTCCCACTCCAGAGACTTGAGCACAAAATTGAGTGCTGCAATGTCAGAAGTGCTGTCTTTTTGTTGAAATGTTAAACTGAGGCCCCATCTGCCCCCTCGGGTGGAAGTAAAAGATTCCATAGCACTGTTTCAAAGAAGAGCTGGGGAGTTCTGCCTGGTGTTCTGGCCAATATCTAGTCATTATCACATTGCTGTTTGTGGGACCTTGTGTGCAAATTGACTGCCACGTTTCCTACATTACAACAGTGACTACACTTCAAAAGTGCTTCATTGGCAGTAAAACGCTTTGGAACGTCCTGAGGTAGACAGGTGTGTAAATGCAAGTTTCTTTCTTTTTTTTCTTTCCTTCCTTCCTTTTCCTTTCTTTCTTTCCTTTTTTCTTTCTTTTTATCTATAATTCTTCGAGACATTTTTGGGGTTGTACAGCAGCAGCTCGAGGAGCCAGATAGCGGAAACTTTTCGTTCTGTTTAGCTCCTTGTAGACACATCTGCCTCATTATATTTTCTTTCAGTTGCTGTTCCAGGATTTGGAATGTTGCCATCAGCCAGATTTCCAGAAGGTATCTGTGGTCCATCCATCTGGGGTGGAATGGGCTTGAAATAACAGTGGGACTGCAGAATGATGTGGCATGAAAGCACCATGACAGCTTGCAGGGTACCTGACATCCACCTGCATGATGTAGGTCTGACGGTTACATTCAAGCTGCACATTGGTGGAGTAGAAATACTTTCTGTTCATTAATGGTGTAACATTATTGCATGGAGCCCGTAAGGCCATGTAGCTTACAATGATGAAGCTTTGCTGTCTTGGGAAGCCAGGTACTCTGAGAAAAATAAAGATCTCTCTTTCGCTGATGTTCTTCAGCCTTAGAAACAGTGATGAAGCCATTGGCTCTGGTAAACAATTAACCTGCTGTATGCAGAGATGCACTACACACTGACTCATCTGGCAGTTGACACTTGTGACCCACCGAGAGAAGCCAAATTCTCTGACTGTCTTGGTGAACCGTAAGCAATGAAAGCAGAGCTCCTCAGATGTGTTCAGGTATCTGTGGCATGGTCCGTACACTTGGCTTCTTGGGTAGGCACGGGGTCAGCTGAGTCCTTTGCTGCTAGCCATAAAACTCCATTTTATCTTCCATCTCGCTCTAAAGAGAATTCCTAAAGGAATGTCCATACTACCCATATGTTTTTTGCCTTTGTGGGCTGCATAAGTCCATACCATGGAGCCTTGTAGACGACACGTAAGATGGGATTTTCTGCTTGGATGGAATTCCGCCAGAACTTTGGCATTGCAGGACTTCTAGCCCGTTCCATTTTAATAATTTTGGTGGGCTCTTGGCGATATTTCTGTTAATGTCAGGAAGCCCACCTCTGGGGCTGGGGTGCGGGTTGCAACAGCGAGCAGGCCAGATGTCTCGGGGCAAACTGCAGACAATTATTTTAAAATTTGCCAGGCAGAATATAATCAGTTGTCCTACAATCGACTACATTTCACCCTCCATAGCAATGCTGTATGCTAGGAACACACCAGTGTTCATTGCATCAAGCATTGCTATGGTGTCAATGACAAAATATGTTGTATGATGTTTTCCTGTCATTAGCATGTCATTTAAATACATAGTCATATTTAGGCAGAAGTAATCAACACTTGTCACTTACAGTGGAACGACTCCTTGTCTGAATTTCCACTCCCACCCGGCCCAGATCCAACCGAAATTGGGCAGACAAGAGTGGAAAATCAGCTCTTTTCAAATTTAAATGTTTCAGGCTGTAGTTACCAAGACACTTTGATCTGCTTTCAGATTAATTCACCAACGAGACTAAGAACTAGCGTTTCCAAACCTCCAGCCCTCAAAATTCAAACTGGACAAACCAATGAATAAGATATATAAGTAGAAATAAGACTCAGTTCTCTGTGCTTTATGGGCCAGATTAGCAGAGTTTGCAGCCACATGTGGCTCGTGGCCTGTACTTTGGACACTTCTGCATTAGAGTATCAAACAATCTATTAATTAAACGTGTGGAATTGATCCTGATGGCTGGTGTTAGGTTCCTGTGCAGCAGCCTTCGCTCTGCTACATTTGTATCACTTTGGTATACTGGCAAATTGGCTGCCTACATTACAACGGTGACTACACTTAAAAAGTAGTAAATTGGTTGTAAAGCGCTTTAGGATGTCCTGAGGTCATGAAAGGCACTATAGAAATGTAAATCTTTTTCTTTTATGGTGTGCAGAAGATACAAAATGAAGAGGGTATGAAAGGCAGGATCCTGGAAATTGCAGTCGGAGGCTTGCCGCCTGCGTACGTCTCCGAACCAAAAGAAAACCACATATTTACCTTGCGTCTCTGAGCTTCAGACTGTTCTGGCCCTGGGCCTGCAGGTGCACGCCTGTGTAAAGGCCCACGGATCCCAGGGATGCATGCGGTTCGCAAGCGTCCCTGGAATCATGTGGGCCAGGCCAACTAATGACGAAGGGGGATACCATTTACATACGGAATCTCCATAAGCATAATAGAAATCCCCTAATAAATAAAATTTCACACCATTTAAATAAAAATAAATGATCACAGGTTCAAAATTAATTAAAATACCCTTTAATTAAACATTTAAAATAAAAATTTAATTTTTTTGAAAAATAAATTTAAACATTTTTAAACTGGACAAAATTTACCTAAACTAATTTTAAATGTAAGTGTATGTTTAAATCATAAAATTATTATTTTTTTTAAACATTTATTTTAACTCTTAAGCTGGTTAAAGAAGGCCTTACACCTGCTTTTACCAGGCGTAAGGGTTTTGTGGGTATTCGCTGGGCAGTTGATGGGCAAATAGCTCAACTCTGCACCAGCGAAAGTGAATTTACAGCGGATGCTGTGGATCTGTCCAAGCGAAACTTGACAGATCGCAAGTTCTGGGTTTTCACGCATGTGCATTGCATGCATAAACCTGGAACTTGCGGGGCCATTCACAGCACTTACAACAGCGTACGCCATCATAGGCCCCGTAAATTCCGGGCCATTATATGTGCAGCTTCTTTCTTTAGCCCCCAGCTACAGTAAGCAACTTCCTGAATTTAACGTAGATTCGCTCTACACTGTCATTCTTTATGAAATAGTTTGAAATAAGCAACGAATTTTCAATGAATTTTTTATCGGATATGTTCTATGTGTGATTTCAATTTGAATTAAAAGTTAATTTGAATTACGCAACCTCGAAATTAAGAGTAGATTGTATTCAGTGGCTCAGACAACTTTCTGTAAAATGTAATAGGTTTTTTATTTACCTGGGGCACAGAAATTCCAGTTTCCTTATGTTCCCTTGTCCCACCGCGCTCCTACAGATGATTCTGCTTCCATTCCATAGAGAGGTTTGATGCACAAAACCGGAAACCAGAATATTTTGAGGTTTGCAGAAAATCAACAAAAATGGTTACAAGAAAGGTTGCATTTTAGTACCAGTAACCTCTCATGGAGTGACATTAATGATTTGAGCAAGTCTTAAATTAAACAATTCTGTGAACATAATGAGCTAAAAATTGAGTAACCCCCCATTTGGGGCGCTAACTTCACCGGGGCGCTACTTTTAGCACCCCGGAATAATTAGCGCCCCCGGTCCGGAAATTCAGTGGTTGCACCCCAAGAGGGAAGCGGGGCGCTACTGGAAGCGCCCCGCATCCCTCTTGCGGCACTGCGAGTCAATATATTATTCTTAAAGGGGAGGGGCCTTGCGCAGCGCGACCCGGGGCCCAGCTGGGCCCCTGGGGATCGGGAGTGCCGGCAAAAGAGCCCGGCACTGAAGAGAAGTGCTGGGCTCTTGGAGCGCAGCCGGCACTCCGGGGCGGGGGGCGAGGGGGGTGGCGTTCGAGGCCGGGGATGGGAGCGCAGGCAGGTGCTGGCAGGCGGCCAGCAACAAAAATGGCTGCCCTGCACCTCACCATTAAATAGCACCTCCCCGGCTGCAGGTAGGCCCCCCTGACCCCGTCGGACATAGCGTCCGGCGGTAAGTCAGGGGGCGCTCCCGAAGAGCGCGAGCGGGGCGCTGCGCATGGCGATGACGTCATTGCCGGTGCCGCGGGGCGCTACCGGTTAGCACCGTCGCTAACCTCCCACTGAATTTCGCGGGAGGCGTGGGCAGCACCGCGCCCGGGCACAAGTTGCTTTGTGCCCCATTAGCGCCCTCTTAGGGCGCTAACAGGAGGCTCAAAACAACCCAATTTTTCCCCCAATGTTTTTGTCTTGGAGACCCTCCATTGGGAAATTCTGGATTTCATAGATTGAAACTACCATCATTTCCACTTAATAAGCTCTGAGCCTATTTACTGGGTTTAGGAGCGGTGGGCATCTGAAATGGTGGCTCTTATGAATAGAAGTTTTGTCGCAATCTAATTATAAGAAAGTCTTTAATATCTACTTGTGAGATGTAACCGGTCACTTCAATTTAGTTACTGCTAACCTGTTTTCCCCAGGCTGTGGAGTATATACATTAGTCAATCCACTTCAAAGGCTTTATTCCTTTGTGAATACATTTGATTGCATGTAGACACTATTTGTCATGGACTGCTGGCTTTGTTCTGAAACCTATCAGATTATGTGCTTGGTAATCACACATCCGCGGCATCACTAAGACTGCTTATTTCCACCTCCGGAATATCGCCTGACTTCGCCCCTGCCTCAGCTCATCTGCTGCTGAAACCCTCATCCATGCCTTTGTTACCACTAGACTTAACTATTCCAACACATTCCTGGCTGGCCTCCAACGTTCTACCCATCTTAAACTTGAGGTCATCCAAAACTCGGCTGCCCGTGTCCTAACTCGCACCAAATCCAGTTCACCCATCACCCCTGTGCTCGCTGACCTACATTGGCTCCCGGTTAAGCAATGCCTCGATTTTAAAATTCTCATCCTTGCTTTCAAATCCCTCCATGGCCTCGCCCCTCTCTATCTCTGTAATCTCCTCCAGCCACACAACCCTCCGAGATATCTGTGCTTCTCTAATTCTGGTATCTTGAGCATCCCCGATTTTAATTGCACCACCATTGGTGGCTGTGCCTTCAGCTGCCAAGGCCCGAAGCTCTGGAATTCCCTCCCTAATCCTCTCTTTCTTCCTTTCTTTCTTTTAAGATGCTCTTTAAAACCTACCTCTTTGACCAAGCTTTTGGTCATCTGCCCTAATATCTCCTTATGTGGCTCGGTGTCAGATTTTGTTTTATAACACTCCTGTGACGTTTTACTACGTTAAAGACGCTATATAAATACAAGTTGTTGTTGTAACATGCAAATGGTCATTTGTCTTGCATCTGAGGGAAACTAAGGCTAAACTTGCTTCCGCAATGGTAGGCACAACTATTGTCCTACATCCCAATTTTGAACTTCAAAGAGGACAAGAGGTACAACCCTGGTTCTGAAGTGTGAGTTTTAAATCCTGTGGATGTTTGACAGCCTTATGCTATTTTGAAAGATTTAAAAAATATTTCCTTTGTTTTTGGCTGAACTTCAAAGAGCATTAGGAGTTTATCTTAGGAAGCATGTTCTCAGTTTACCAGTTCTTCTCGTAACACTGTACTATAGCATATGTGGAGGTGGCATTCGAAAACCTAAGGGCCGAACGAGTCATAAAAATTGACCTCATGGATGCCATTTCAGGTTTTGTATCAACAGAGGTAGTAAAGTGTTGCGTTTATTTATTATTTGTTGTATCCAAAAAAATCAGCATGAATTAATGCTCCATAAAATACGGTATTTTCTTTGATACTGATTATCTGTTATTAATAAACCTGTTCTGTGGTTCAAAGCTAAGCCATGGTCTAATAAATTGTTTATTCTACCACTTCTGAAGTCAAGATTTCCAGTGAGCTTGTGTTATATATCCAGCAAGTTAAATGCAATACTCATGATTTCAGTTCAACCCCTTGGCTTGATACGTTACCAGATATTGTACATATAAGGCCACTCTTCGTTCATAGGTCTTGCTTACAGGAATGTCTTTGATGCTGAGCATGAGAATAAAAAACCTCAAAAAGTAACAGTTCAGAACATTCGAGTGAAGATACTGGAATAAATAACACTAAGATTTTAATGGATGTGCCTAAAGCTTTAGTTTCAGAATTAAAGGAGTGTTGCCCAGTGGCGGACGATGCTGAATATGGTTCTCTGATGTTGAGACAAGATGTTGGTAGGAATTGTATTAAAAAGATCGCTTTGGTGAGATGTCTGGGGGACGTGGGGGGGTGCCATGGTATTAATATAGAAGGGAGAGGATAGCAGTTGTTTTCTGCTTTATTGGGGAAATAATTAATCTATTCGAATACAAGGATAGAGAAGAAGTGATGTGACTATTCTTACGCAGGTGATGAACAGGGGCGTGGGGGGTTGGTGGAGAGTTGGATAGCATCATATTGGATAAGGGGAGCGTGCAAGCTTTGTGCTGAATGAAGAAGGAGCTGGAGGATTCTCTGAGGGTGGGGCTTAAAGGCACACCATTGTTATGTTGACCGAAAGGCTTGATGTCAGTCTGGAGTAGTTTTTTGAGGTGACCAGCAGCATTCTGTTGCCGATTTGACTTTAACCAGTAGAGTATTGGAGGCGGTCAGTGTCTAATGAAAAGGTGTGATTTTAAAAGTGATGGGGATCGTGCAGTAGCTGTTGGAAGTCGGAATACTGCAAAAGTAAAGATTGAAGGTAATTTTTTTGAAGGACTGGAAGTTTTTTTTACTGTTGGTAATTTTGAAGTAAACTATGCACTCTGTAAACACCGACTGAATGAATGTTTTTTCTATTTTTTTTGATGTGACCTTGTTTTTTGTGTAGATCAGAAAGTCAGAGTGCCCTGTCTTTCCAGGCCTTGAAAACCCAGCTGACCAAAACAAAAATCAAATGCAAAAGTTTATAATGGATTAATTGCCCTTCAGGAAAGATTTTGGTTAAGTTCAAGTTTCTTGTTTCTGCACAAATAAAAAGAAACAAAAATACTGGAAATCTGAAATAAAACAAAGTGCTGGAAATCCACAGGAGATCTGTCAGCATTTGTAAAGGGAACAGACAGATTAAAGTTTCCCATTTAAACTCTTCAGAATAGATTCCTGTTTCTGCAAAACAAAGTTAGCCTGTTGGTCCTTTCGCAAACCTTCTTTGAGTTTGTCCCATAAGTAGCATCTCATTCTTTTGTACTGTTTTGAGGTTTTAATGTGTTAGATATCAAAACTAAAACTTCTTTTGGCTCCATGATGTTGAGGTTCCCAAACAAACTCAACCATACTTCATGCATGTATCCAATTAACAGTAGATGCCGATATCAAAAGTACAAAGGTGAATATCCACGAAGATATGAAAACTTTTGTGTACCTGCTTCAAATATCCAAATCTTCACAATGGGACAAACCAGCTGTTTTCACTTAAAGGAACAATGCTGCTAATTAAGTCAAAGAAATAAATAAATCAAGTTGATCTTTTGATCAAAGACACAATTTAATCTTTCTGTAAGGGCCTATATTGGGAAGTAAATAACAAATTCATTAGTGCTTCTCCCTGATGAATGAGACTATGATTATTAGCCTGAAAACTTGATTTTTTTTAATTCACTGAACGCACAATTGGTCCCGTTTTGGGAACTTCATCCTCAATTGTCGTGTCTCTTGTTGAAGTGCAATCTTTCCATTGTGTGCCACAGCTTTTCCCCATTTTGACCTTTTGATAATGTGACAAGCTCCTAAACATCGGCAAACTGCTCTATAACCTTATAGAATAGCTTCACCTAGGATAAGAAGCATGGCTAAGTGCCACTTCATTTTGTATAGTATGGACTTCAAGATCTCCTTTTATTAAAAGTCAAACAGTTGCAAAGAATTATGATAAAAATGAACAACCTTTTGTTTTGTTCTGTCTCCTTCAGCTTTTTTGTTTGAAGTTTCTCTTTAAGCTGTCGGCGCTGATGATGTGATTGAAGGTACTGATTCGAAAAGTTTACTGGGGCCAACGGTTACTAAAGCCAGGAAATTAAGAGAAAGATTAAATCGAGAGCAGCAGACAATAAGTATAATCTTGTGGAAGTTGTGATAGACATCAATTAGGTTAACATTGAATAGGAGATTAGATAAACACAACAGGAAATTGTTGGGGCTTGGTGCACAGTAGACTGAGGCATAGGTTAATTTTCATGAAATGCCCCAAGGGACGTTCTCCATCCAGAAAACTAGAAATGAAGAGAAAAATAAAGTAAATTCAGGCCACAGGAGTGAATGAGCAATATATATAATCTTTTGAAAGCTAATGAGACCATTTAGTAGTCCTTTACACAGGACTTACCATGATTGGTAAAACTTGAGAATGGATGAAAGTTTTTTTGGGACTGGTCAGATGCATTGTGGAGGTGATTATCGTCTTGTAACCATCCTGTTTGTCTAAAAATGAAGTAGTATGAGGTAGTAGCAGGACTAAAATCGCATAGGGCTTGACTCACTGACTTATCACTAAAGGTCCACCTGTTCCAATTGTAGGGCAGAAAAGTTAGTCTGTTTTGTGTTTGAGAGGATGTTTGGAGGTCAGTTTGCAACTGGAGACAGAGTTCTTTCTATGCATTCTTTGTGAACCATTATCTCCTTAGCAGACCTCCCCTGAGACATCAGTGAAAGAGTGGAAGGATACTTTCAAGCTGATCGTTTCCTTTGGTATAGCCTTATTCTGTATGCCAATGTCATTTCCTGTTCCAACTGACTTGTTTCTTCTTGAGTGCATAAGTAAGAGGATAAAATTGAGTTGGGGGCAAGATTTGTTCCTAAACTATGGGCCAGAATTTGCGGTGGGTGTGATGGCGTACTCTGAGTACACCGTCATACTGCCTTTGAAATGGACCGCAAGTTCGGGATTTCCTAAGTCCCGAACTTACGATCTGTCAAATTACAACTTGACAGATCATCCGCTCCGCCTTGGAAACCCTAATTGCTGGCACAGAGTTGGGCTGATTGCCCAGCAATTGCGTCCGAAAATTTTACAGCTGATGCAAACAGGCACAGGGTCTGTTTGCATTTGCATCAGCGTAAGGGGATACCTCAAAAGATCCAAAGCATCGTTCGGCGCTTATTTAGCTCACATAAAAGTGAAATTGGAACATTGCAACAGATGGAAGCCCCTGAGCTCTGTTTGAATAATTTAGCCGTGAGCTTCGTAGAATTGCGAAGAGTTTTTTTTGTTAGTTTGTTTTGTCTACACATTTTATTGAAATCCTGATGTTGATGTTGGTGCTGTCATTTCGGCAGTTTTTTTTTGTGTGGGGCAATCTGAATTCAACTGATATTGTCGTAAGAATGAGCCTTACGCGTGGTGAACTTAAAGTAAGCTTTAATCAACTAAAAAGGTGCTACATACAAAAGAGGTCTTACTCTATGCCTCTCCAGGATCCAACTGATCAGTCCAGTATTTATCCTGGACTAATCACAGGAAGTGATGCAATAAAGTTCGAGTCACAGGAAGCTGTATTGTGTTACCACAGATACTAAATCCCAAATAAAGAATGAAATGTTAAACCTAACTATATATTTATATCTTATTTCCTGACAAAGCTTTTAAAGTCACTGTACGCTGCTGTTGTCAGTGACCATGCCCATTCTGTGAGTGAATTCAGCGGGTCAGGTTCTAGTCTGCACCCTCCTTTCTCCTATAAGCCTAATGCTGCTTTCCACATATCTGTCAAGAGGAAACTCGGCGTTTCCACTGATTGGAGCACCAGGCCCACGTGATCCCAGGTACGCTTCCACACACTGTGCCGTGGGATCCGTAGGCCATTACACTGCCCTTGCATACGCAACGTCAAACAGCAAGTTCATGAAGGAGGGTCCCCATCAGGTAAGTTTGCACTCTATTCGGATGCCAGTGGCGTACTCTGTAGGTATGCTGCAGACCGCAAAATCTGCCCCATTATTTTCTTTATTATGCGATAATAGCAGAGTAATCTTTGTATGGCTTTCGTGACTTTGAATTAACAGAAGTAGACAATAATCTCTACCCACTGAAATGAAATGGTCAAATGTTGATAGCCTTTCCCTTTTGAAACATTTCAAATAAAATGTAAATTTATAGTATTTAAAAATTGAGATAATACAACGGTTTGATTATGATACAGATGCACGATATAGTGAAAGACTTGCATTTATATAGCGCCTTTCACTACCACCGGATGTCCCAAAGCGCTTTACAGTCAATGAAGTACTTTTTGAAGTGTAGTCACTGTTGTAATGTAAGAAATGCGGCAGCTAATTTGCGCACAGCAGCTCCCACAAACAGCAATGTGATAATGACCAGATAATCTGCTTTAGTGATGTTGATTGAGGGATAAAGATTGGCCAGGACACCAGGGATAACTCCCCCTGCTCTTCTCTGAAATAATGCTGTGGGATCTTTTACGTCCACCTGAGAATCCTGTGGTGTGTGCCTTAAACATGTAAGCCATGAGCAAAAATTTTAAATGAATGCTTCACTCAGTGTATAGCTGGAGCCGAGAGTGACTTTTTAAAAAATATCTTTGTGTAAAGTTCAGCTTCCCTCTCAAGCCAGGTTCTCCAGATTGTATTGTAAATGTTTAGACTTGATGTATTTAGTTTAATTTTTTAATATTTTGTACAGGATAAATTAAAGTTTTAAAAGAGAGAGAATGATAGGGCAGTTGTAACCTGCTAAATCAATTACAGTTCTTTAATTGAAATATTCCATTTAACTCTATTAGGTTCATGTGGGCTCAATGAGACCCACAAGCGTGGGTTGGCTGAAGCTCAGGAGTGCAAACCCCAAAGACCATCCAATTATTGAACCAAACTACTTATCCACAGGTAGTTTTCTATTTTAGTCATAATAAATTACTGTTCTTATATATTTGTATAACGTTTAAACAAATATGTTTGCTGATGTGGCAACTTTTTTTTAAAAGAGCTGATTTTTCTTGAAAGTAGCTAGCTTCTGTTGTGGTTTCCTCAGTATTGTATAGCTTCTAATGTTTCAACATAAAGCAGCACCCTTTTGTTTGGCATTTTGCCGGGAAAGTCTTAGTTGTAGAATTCTGAAGTAAAATAAGCTGCTGCTGTATTTGTGTTTTACAAGTTTGTGCCAAATTATTTTTAGTTTTAACTTTTGTATCATTTAAACCATTGTTCATTTTGCAGAAAGTGACGTCTTGGAACTTCGTCAATCGGTGAAGCTAAGCAGGGAGATTTTTGCTCAAAAGGCCTTTGATAAGTACCGTGGTGCAGAGGTACTGCCTGGGAGCCATGCCCAGACAGACAAGGAAATTGATGCTTTTGTGAGAGAAAAGGCTGATAGTGCCTACCATCCATCCTGCACCTGTAAAATGGGACAACCTTCTGATCCCATGGCAGTTGTCGACCCTGAGACTAGAGTTCTGGGGCTAGAGAACTTACGGATTGTAGATTCTTCTATAATGCCAAGTGTTGTTAGTGGCAACCTAAATGCACCCACAATCATGTTGGCTGAGAAGGCTGCTGACATAATCAAGGGATGCCCAGCACTGTGTGACAAGGATGTTCCTGTTTATAAACCCAAACCGTAGACATTCGGTGGTAAAAAGTTGGCACACATTTAAACTCTCTCCTATTACATTACAAAAAGTTACCGTTTCTCACCAGTGAAAAAACAGGTACGATATTAAAAATTGCACTCAATACAAGGAGAAGATCTGAATACTTGTTAATGAACTATGATACAAAGTAGACCTAGTTTTGTGATGTTTTTTTTTTTTTACTTTCACTTTCTATTAAATTTGACTAATCACAAATTAAACATTGCATATTTTACTCCAGTTTGTGTCTCGTTATGTCTGATGTCATGATCGTGGTTGGACCCAGATCAAGGGAATGGGGCTTATGGTTTATTTATGCATCAATCGTGCCAAATCCATCCACTAACATAATCCCTTGATTAACATGCAAAATAGTGGTTGACTTGTAATTGTTTAATCAGTACTACTGTAACCATAAAATTATAGTTTTATAAAATACTTAACTGATGAAAAGATTGGGTCATAACATTGTATAGGCACATTACTTTGGTAGAACTATGAACAAATAATTCATTTATCATCCACATAAAATGAAAAATTGCCATCATCCCACTAGGGGAAAAAATAGGTCAGCATGCTGCCATGCGTGGGTCAAGTGATAATGTTCCACCATCTACATTATAAATGAGCCTTCATTCTTTTGATTTTTCTGTGAGCAACGACATAACTTCCTGCTTCCAAGATGTGAAAAGGTTAAATTGCTATTTATCAGTTATGTGGTTCTGTTCACATTCTCTCCTGCACTCTATCTTTTTGTGAGCTTTTTTGGTCCTTTCCAAGAGAAGTATGCAGCCAGTGTCAGTTCCTGGTCTCTGTTCAATGTCATGGATGCTTCCTATGACTGAGATACATGATATCTACCTTCTACTGTCCTACAACTTGGGAAAATTAGATACATGATCTCCACTCTCAAAATTGCTGAATCATTCACTTGAAAACTAGCAAAGGTCATTGCTGTTTGTGGGTCCTTGCTGTGCACAAAATGGCTGCAATATTTGCTTACATTACAACAGTGACTAAACATCAAAAGTATTTCATTGGCTGTGGAATGCTTTGGAATGTCCGGAGGAGGTAAAAAGTGCTTTATAAATGCAAGTTGATTCTTTATCCTAGCCAGAAGAATGTCAAAGCTTGTTTTTTTTTTCAGGTGTAGAGAGACACAGAGAAATTCAGTTCAGCTGTCTGTTTTTCTGGTGCAAAGATGTCATCAGACCTCCAAATTTCACGTCATAATCTGCTGCGTGGACACCATATTGGCTCAGATGACTTTAGTGATCCAGGGCACCCGTTAGGCTCCTTAAATATACCTATGAGGGCCCTACACCATTTATGGAATTTAGGTTCAAATGGCGCAACGCCACGCCACGCCACGCATGCTCCGTCTAGTTGTACCAGGCTTGAGTCGCCTAACCAGCAATACTTAAAGGACCGGGAGCCGATCAAACCAAAAAGCCCAGCAAATGTTCAGTTTTTATTTTTGTGTGCCCACAAAAAGTTCAACCACACTAAATTAAACCAAACAGTTCATTTTTAAAAAGTATCTTCACTACTGCATTACTTTTCATTGTTTTTGTGCATGCTTAACTTACAAGTAATGTTCACCAAAATTTGAAGTAATCGTGCTAAGTAGCACGTAGTAATTTTCTGGGAGGCTTTTTAATGGATTTTATTTTGTACAGGATAAGGTACCCATGCATTGTTTTGTTCATTTGGACAAATATGTTTGGGTTGTACACGCTGTAACTTGAGTTAGGCAACAACAGACACCCTAAAGAATATCAGATGTGGCAGGCATGTCAGAACAACAAATGACTGTACAGGATAGTTAAGAATGTACATGAACAAATCTTACAAGAACTGTAATCCAGTTACGAAACGTTCACTTTTGTATTTTTGTGGAAGGTCAATTTATAGTATCTACTGTGGAAGTACAGCAAAAGTTAAATTTTTAGGGATTAAAGGGCAAGTACAGAAAGACCCAGAGTCACCTATAATTTTCACAGTAATAACAGTTCAGTCTTGTCTAGTGAGAAATTAACTTAATTTTACTTGGGTTTCAATGCCAATATATTTTCATCTTACAGAAATATACACTGTTGTGTATATACATTTCCAGCACTATGGTATGGTGGTATGGAAAATACATATACAGACCTTACTGTACCATACGTACAATCACAAAATAGTACAACCGTATAAACTGAATATACAAATACCATACTACACAAAAGGCTTACTTCATACAAAAGTAGTCATGAAGGTTGCACACAAGGAAAGAGTTGTGCAATCATAGATTGCTATACCAATGTGCTGAAGATCAAGAATACCCTTGGTATGGAATAAAAACAATTTAAAACCCTATGTATCCCTGACTGAGGTAAAATATCTTGCTTTAGTTCTTGTTACTAGTAGAATATACAGAAGTGTTTAAAAATGCATACAGTTTAAAAGATTCTAGTGGTTGCTACTAGTGAAGTACCTGCAACTGAAACAGGCCATCATTTAAAATATATATTAAAAATTCTGAAAATGTACATAGCAAAAAAACAGCGTCTTCAAATAATTCAGAAAGACCTGCTCTGTGACGTGTTTTGTGCAGTGGAAATAAAATGTGCAAATGGACACATTTGGTTTAAACTAAAAACTCAAAATACTGATGCATGTGCTGATAACACCTCATTTGAAGGACTGTCACTAAAGGAACCTTACCTTGGGATGCATGCATTTATAGCCCTCAGCAATATGTTGGGAATGCTAATAATTACAAAAAGATACAGCTAACCTCAGTGGATGACAGAATTGTACATCCTGACCATAAGTTGTTTCTGCCATGAGCAATAGTATTAAACAAGATATGCAAAAATCAGAGATTGTGTTACTGAAACCACCCAGATTTTAAAAAACTGAAAGGAACCGCTTGGATGATTTAAGTTGAAATTTATCTCAAATAATTTTGCTTCAGTATAGCAAAGTAGCTTTCAGTAAATGGGTCACGCAATGAAAACCGTCAGTTACTGCCAAGTGATTTAGAAAGAAGTATGGAGAATGTACCAAAGAGTAAAATATTTTTAAATATGTCATTCCAAGTAAGAGTGCAAGTAAATCATCTTTGCATATCCTGTGTAAAGTTAGGTTTATATTTTACTTTAATTAAAAATTGCTTGCCAAAGTTTTTTCCTTTGGCTCCAGACTTAGCACAAAACTCTAAAGTTAAACTTGCATCATACACAAAGAAAAGGCAGCTCTATCAGTACATTTACTTATGAATTTGTACTTCTATTAAAAAATAACAGTAATCTATAGAATAAGTGACGGTAATTTGGAACCATAAATATTGCTGCTTATCAGTTACAATACCAGGATTACAAAATATAGAACATCTCTTTACAAATACAAATTTGTTATCTGTATATTACAACCATATACAATTTCTCTACTTTGCAATTGAAGAAAACTAGTTTTTAAGCTTTAAATTAACCTTGTTGAAAGTAACATGAATGCCATTACTGTTTCCAGTGTATGTTGCCCATAATTTTCCTAATAGCCAGAAAATTAGGCTCTCTCTCCACAGCAGCAGATGATACAGTAAGACAAAAATGATATATCCTATGTAAACTCACAATAAAATATTTCAGAAAAAATAGCTAATTTTGCACCCCCCTCCCTCCCCCCCCAAAAAATTATCTTTTCTGAGATTTGCTGCAGGATTTTAAAAAGCTGTTCAGAATGGTTCATATTTGCATGAAAAAATTGACAGAGAAAAGATATGTTTTATAGTTTTAAATCTTTTGATATGCCAACACTTGCTCTCAGCCAAAAGTCCAAGTGTATTTCTGAGGTAATGACATCTGTCATATTTGATTGTCATCACCTTTTTATAATACCTTCCCTTTAACTGTATGCATCATCATAGAAATAATACACTGCTTCCTTCAACATTGCAAGTTGTATGACGTTCTGATTTGAGAAAAACTCCGTATCCTTGGATGGTAAAAATGTGGCTTTACTTCGTCTTACATTTTTCTCCCTGGTCCTCAGTAAATCTTTGTGTGCTAGTTAGATTTTGATTGGTTCATAGTAGGGTATACTTCTTTAGAATGACCACGTTCTGATCAGATCGCACTGCTGTACTGGAGGACAAAATGGAGGTTATGTGATCAGATCGGCATCAGTTAGGACAGTTGCCAGTAAGGCTGTGACATCACTTGGAAGAAGCTCTATTGGTCACTTGATCTAGCTAGTGCCATAAGAATTCCTTGACTGTGCGGCACTTCCTTCATTTTTGTATAAACGAGTCTGCCACAGTAAATGCTATAAAGTAGTGATGCATATCATTTCATCACCTAGGTCCTCTTCATATATACCAGTGTCTGGTTCCTCATCACTGTATCCAGGACCATAATCTTGTAGCTCATAGTCACGCCTGTTTTTAACAGAGAGCCTATCTCCAGTAGTTCCATTCTGAAGATTGCCATTTAATAAGTTGCTTGCTGCACTTTCCATTTCATCAATAGTCATATCACAGGCATCTGCAAGTTCATGTTTAGTAACTGAAACAAATTTTGGATCTTTTGCATATTGTCCTAGACCTTCTGATATTAGGACCTTTTAAATAGAAGAAAAATAATGTAATTATTAACCTTGTGAACAACATTTTTTTGTTTTATAGAAAATTACATCAAAGTAAACATTTAGCCGAGTAAATTACTTGTGTTATAGTGCATCTTAATAGCACCCAATATAATACAAATTAGTAGTATCCAGAAACTCAAAAGTGAATTAAAATAATTGGTACTTTTGTCAGGAACATTTTAATGTTTCTTTGAGATTCTCTGATATGCCAGGTACCATTTCCTGACCAAGAGCAGCAACCCACTCCCAGACTGTGTTAAATCGGCATCCAGGTGGTATGTGGGACTATTCCCAGTAATAACTTGCCCCTATACTTTACTACAGACAGTGAGCGAAAAGTGCCTACAACTTCCCTTGAAAGTATAGCTGAAACTAGGCACTTGAAATGTCAGGAATTTTGGACAAAACTTCATATTTTTCCATTTCATGGTACGGTGCATTGCAACACCAACCTCCAGTTCTGTGGATTTTATTAAAGAAAAAGTATATTCTACTGAATTGTAACAAAATCCTAAATATTTTAGGAGATATCTCTCTACTCAACACTGTCCCTAGGTGCATTTTGTTTCCTCTATGCTGGCATTGGTGATTTAAATATTAACTTGTAATGTTGTCCATCTTCCATTAAAAATAAACCATCTCAAAAACAAAGCAAAAGGTTAGAATTGTTTTTAACAGTATAACCTATGCCGATCACCAGGTAGTAATTCCTGGACAGCCCAGAAGTATTGTAGATGAGAGGCAATTGTACAACTCTTATTGGTAATTTGATAAGGAAACTACTGTATTTCATATTCATTTATCATTCTTCATAAACGATGGAAAAGTTCTGCAACCCAACTAGGTAATTACTGTCCCAGTAAGGGTTTTATTCACACCTTACTCATCACAGTGTGTGTGCTCCATTGCCTCGAGACTTTCTTGTCGTGTATTTTTGCTATTTTGAACTTTGGCTCACGTCAAGCTTTAAGTAACGAGTGAGATACAGAAAGATGTTTTCTGCTATTTTTGTTGCCTTTTTAACTATGATCTTGGAATCTTGTCTGAAATTACAACCGAGACTAAAGCCCTGATTTTAACATTGGGCAGGAATCAGGAGGGAGAGCGGCAAACCTCCCTGATGTTGCCAGTATGAGGCCCCATCAATTCTAATTTGTATATGATTGACCGATTACCTACCCAATCGCGTTGGCTAATGGGCAGCCCGCCCATTTTCTCTGCACAATTTCCAGCCCGAGGCCTATTTAAAGCAGGAATAAACCTCTTAAAGCAAGGATGCATTCTCTGCTTTCAGATTTCATGGCAACACTGGAGACAATTCTGTGGGCAGTAATGAGTTTGCAAGGCTGCCCCTAGGTTTTTTGATGCCTCCCTGGAGGTCCTGGTGGAGGAGGTCAGGGCAAGGAGCGAGATACTCTTCCCTAGCACCTGCAGGAACATACCCAGGTCGAATATGCAGAAGGGCTAGACAGAGATGGTTGAGAGAGTCAGTGCCAGCAGCATCACCCCAAAGACCTGGATTCAATGTAGAAAGTGGTTCAATAACCTCATGAGCAGTAAGGCCGAGCACATCCATTTTTCTCTCTCAACACTCCTTTCAATCCCTCCTCCAGCACATCCTTCAGAATACAAGCACAACTCTTTCGCATTTCAAACACACACACACCAACAGCATTCCCTTCTCACATCCTAGCATTTGCACAACCAACAACTCTTCCCAGGACTTCTTCCTCACTTCACAATCCACACACTTGTCTTTACATTCCTCACCTCACCATATGATTCCAACCTGTTCCTTCTCCAGCTTTCAGCCCTGCCCTATATGCAGAATCCTTACATATCTCCACTTACTATTTCAAGAGTCTCACCCTCTTTCTCCAGGACAACACATTACATAATGCCACGGAGAGGAGCAAGACCAGGGAAGCGCTGCCTGACATCCACGTAATATTCTGGCATGGACAGAGGATTGGCTATCTAACAGAAGGCAGAGAGTTGGGATAAATGGTTCATTCTCAGACTGGCAATCAGTAACTAGTGGTGTTCCGCAGGGGTCAGTGCTGGGTCCCCAACTCTTTACAATCTATATTAATGATTTGGAGGAGGGGACTGAGTGTAACATATCAAAGTTTGCAGATGATACTAAGATGGGAGGGAAAGTAGTGAGTGAGGAGGACATAAAAAACCTGCAAGGGGACATAGACAGGCTAAGTAAGTGGGCAGAGATTTGGCAGATGGAATACAATACTGGAAAGTGTGAGGTTATGCACTTTGGCAGGAAAAATAGTAGAGCAAGTTATTATCTTAATGGCAAGAAACTGGAAAGTACTGAAGTACAAAGGGATCTGGGGGTCCTGGTGCACGAAACTCAAAAGGTTAGTATGCAGGTGCAGCAAGTGATTAAGAAGGCCAATGGAATGTTGGCTTTCATTGCTAGGGGGATAGAATATAAAAATAGGGAGGTATTGCTTCAGTTGTACAAGGTATTGGTGAGACCGCACCTGGAATGCTGCATACAGTTTTGGTGTCCATACTTAAGAAAAGACATACTAGCTCTCGAGTCAGTACAAAGAAGGTTCACTCGGTTAATCCCGGGGATGAGGGGATGGACATATGAGGAGAGGTTGGGTAGATTGGGACTCTACTCATTGGAGTTCAGAAGAATGAGAGGCGATCTTATTGAAACATATAAGATTGTGAAGGGGTTGGATCGGGTGGATGCGGGGAGGATGTTCCCGATGATGGGTGAAACTAGAACTAGGGGGCATAGTCTTAGAATAAGGGGCTGCTCTTTCAAAACTGAGATGAGAAGGAACTACTTCACTCAGAGGGTGGTAGGTCCATAGAATATGCTGCCCCAAAAAGCTGTAGAAGCTACATCATTACATAAATTTAAAACAGAAATAGACAGTTTCCTAGAAGTTACGGGGAGCGGGCAGCAATTTGGACATGAGTCTAGGTTCGGATCGGTCATGGCCCTGTGGGTAGCGTAGCGGGCTCAGGGGCCGTGTAGCTTGATCCTGCTCCTATTTCGTGTGTCCAATTCTGTTAGGTTCAGGAGATGGTTCTGTGATAGTAAATTGGCGGTTAGGATCAGATCAGCCATGATCTTATTGAATGGCGGAGCAGGCTCGAGGGGCCAATTGGCCTACTCCTGCTCCTATTTCTTGTGTTCTTATGACATCATAGCCCTCACCCAAATGGAGCAGGAAGCCCTGGAGATCAGTGGCCTGGGTAAAAACTATAAGCATTGGGGAAGGTAAGGCTGGCGGCTTAGTGGAGCAGAGTGTCTACATATTACTTGTAACCCTTCATTTACCTCAGCAAATATTCAGCAAACTTACAACTTCAAGCTGCATTTGGAAGACCGTCACCTGCTGATGTCCAGCCTCTCTCATTTTTAGAACCTCTCTGGCCACAGGGGAGGTGCCAGAGGACTGGAGGACAGCTAACGTAGTACCATTATTCAAGAAGGGTAGTAGGGATAAACCAGGGAATTACAGGCCAGTGAGCCTAACATCCGTGGTAGGGAAATTATTGGAAAAAATTCTGAGGCACAGAATTAGTCTTCACTTGGAGAGGCAAGGATTAATCAAGGATAGTCAGCATAGCTTTGTCAGGGGGAGATCATGTCTGACCAATTTGATTGAATTTTGAGAGGGGGTGACTAGGTGTGTGGATGAGGGTAGTGCAGTTGATGTAGTCTACATGGACTTCAGTAAGGCTTTTGACAAAGTCCTGCATGGGAGACTGGTCAAGAAGGTAAGAGTCCATGGGATCCAGGGCAATTTGGCACATTGGATTCAAAATTGGCTTAGTGGCAGGAGGCAGAGGGTGATGGTCGAAGGTTGTTTTTGTGACTGGAAGCCTGTGTCCAGTGGTGTACCGCAGGGATCGGTGCTGGGTCCTTTGCTGTTTGTAGTGTACATTAATGATTTAGATATGAATGCAGGAGGTATGATCAGTAAGTTCGCAGATGACACGAAAATTGGTAAAGTGGTAAATAGCGAGGAGGGAAGCCTCAGGCTACAGGACGATATAGATGGGTTGGTTAGATGGGCAGAACAGTGGCAAATGGAATTTAACCCTGAAAAGTGTGAGGTGATGCATTCTGGGAGGACTAACAAGGCAAGGGAATACACAATGAATGGTAGGACCCTAGGAAGGACAGAGGATCAGAGGGACCTTGGTGTGCATGTACATAGATCCCTGAAGGCAGCAGGACAGGTAGATAAGGTGGTTAAAAAGGCATATGGGATACTTGCCTTCATTAGCCGAGGCATAGAATATAATAGCAGGGAGGTTATGATGGAGCTGTACAAAACGCTAGTTAGGCCACAGCTGGAATACTTTCTGCAGTTCTGGTCGCCACACTATAGGAAGGATGTGATTGCATTGGAGAGGGTGCAGAGGAGATTCATTAGGATGTTACCTGGGCTGGAGCGCTTCAGCTATGAAGAGAGACTGGACAGGCTGGGGTTGTTTTCCCTCGAGCAGAGAAGGCTGAGGGGGGACCTGATTGAGGGGTACAAAATTATGAGGGACATAGATAGGGTAGATAGAAAGGAACTTTCCCCCTTAGTAGAGGGGTCAATAACCAGGGGGCATAGTTTCAAGGTAAGGGGCAGGAGGTTTAGAGGGGATTTGAGGAAAACCTTTTTCACCCAGAGGGTGGTTGGAATCTGGAACTCACTGCCTGAAAGGGTGGTAGAGGCAGGAACCCTCACAACATTCAAGAAGCATTTAGATGAGCACTTGAAACGCCATAGCATACAAGGCTACGGAACAAGTGCTAGAAAATGGGTATAGAATAGACAGGGCTTGTTGGCCGGCGCGGACACGATGGGCCGAAGGGCCTCTTTCTGTGCTGTATAACTCGATGACTCTATGACTCTCGGTGCCTCTTAGAGAAGACATCTCAGAGAAGGACAATTCCCCATCACCCACTTCATCCGGCCATAGAGTTAGCACAGACAATGGCACTCCCTGTGCGTTATACAGTGAGCTACGGGGGTCTGCACATGGTAAAACACCCAACATGAATGAGCAGCAGCAGGTATTGGTGGCAGGGACAGCCGGGAGAGAGCTCGTTGGAGGGTGTGGTCCTTTCCCAGCTGTGCTGCGCAGAACAGAGAGGATATCGGGACCAGCAATGAAAAGATGTTTTCTGCTATTTTTGTTGCCTTTTTAACTATGATCTTGGAATCTTGTCTGAAATTACAACTGAGACTAAAGCCCTGATTTTAACATTGGGCAGGAATCAGGAGGGAGAGCGGCAAACCTCCTTGATGTTGCCAGTATGAGGCCCCATCAATTCTAATTAGTGCTGTTCCTCCTACACAATGCATAATGTGCTGGAAGTGCACCAAGATCAAGCAGTGGGTTAACTGGCTCCACCAGCTCTTCAAGCACTGCTGGTCACCATTAAAATTATCTGGCTACTGAAAGGGGGGTTAAAATGGCTGGAGCAAGGGTGTTATTGTAATACCAAGATAAAACTGGAATTCAAAATATGCTGTCAGCAGCAGTTTCTCTATTTCAAGTTGTAACGATGCACATCACACCTGATTAAAATTATTTCCACTCTTCATGCAAGGCGGTTTATTAATTTAAACAGCTGAACATTTAACCTCTACCAAGATGATCACAAGCTCAACCAACAGAGCTATCTTGTCTGGCATTAAGCTTCTTTGTCTCAGCCAGACGGTTTGCAACCTTGGTGTGTTTGACCCCGAGCTGAGCTTCCGACCACATATGTGCTCCATCACCAAGATTGCCTCCTTCCACCTCCGGAACATGGCCTAACTCCGACCCTGCCTCAGCTCATCTGCTGCTGAAACCCTCATCCATGCTTTTGTTATCTCTAGACTTGACTACTCCAATGGCCGGTCTCCCATCTTCCACCCTACATAAACTTGTGCTCATCCAAAACTCTGCTACCCGTACCTTAACTCACACCAAGTCTCGTTCACCCATCACCCCTGTGCTTGCTGACCTACACTGGATCCTGCTCCGACAACACCTCAATTTTAAAATCCTCATCCTTGTTTTCAAATCCCTCCATGGCCTCGCTCCTCCGTATCTCTGGAACCTTCTCCAGCTCTACAAACCTTTGAGATCTCCGCGCTCCTCCAATTCTGGCCTCCTGCGTATCCCCGATTTTAATCGCTCCGCCATTGGTGGCTGTGCTTTCAGCTGCCTTGGCCCTAAGCTCTGGAATTCCCTCCCTAAATTCTGCACTCTCTCTCCTTTAAATTGCTCCTTAAAAACTACCTCTTCTGTCCTTATATCTCCTCTATAGCTCAGTGTCAAAAATGTTTTTTTTTATTGATAACACTCTTGCTAAATGCTTTGGGACCTTTTGCTACGTTAAAGGTGCTATATAAATGCAAGGTATTGTTGTTCAGCTGCGTGAATGTCAGCAGGTCCAAGCCAGGTTGCTGAATGAAGCAATAATCAGCAATAGGTTCTGTCAGGAGGCAACAATTAACATTTTCCATCTGATCCCATTTAAACTGCCTCTTCTGCTGATCAACCACATTTTATTGGTGGAGGTCACACACAAGCCTTCAGTGCAAACGACTCCACTTTCTCGATTGCAGGATGATGTCCGGTACACAGGTTAGTGAGGAATGGTGAAAAAATGAAAAATGGTCACAAACGGTATCTTGTACTACTTCATATATAGATTATTTTTAGTCATTGTTGAAGCTTTTCATTACATATCCTATCACACCAAAAGGTTCAATACTTACAGCTTCTACCAGACTGTCTGCACTTCCTCGTTTTTCATAGTACCGTCGTAGAAAGTTGTTAGGAACGGCTAGATTTGTTGGGGTATAGGTTTTGTAAGGAATGTCACCATCATCGGTATACCAAGAACTCCTGTTCATTGATGGAAGGCTACCGTTCATATTTTCCCTGGATTCAACACGATCCACGCGGATCAGAGGAGTGTAGTATGGGGAGCGCTCTTTGCTGGGTGGTGTAGCTGGAGGAGTTGCCCAAGAACGCGTTGACCGTGCTGGTGAGAGCCTTCTATTTCTGTAAGAGTCTAATCCTGCCACAGCCATAACCTGTTTATTCATAGCAGGGAGAAATGAATGGTACAAATATAACTGCCGAATCCATAACTTTCCATAATTACTCACAAAAATAAACCAGAATTTAAGTTCAGTAGGTTGTCTCCCAGCCCCCTTTGTAGTACATTGATTATAGTCGCAAAGAGAAACTTCAAGCACTGACTATCACTGTAAATTACTGAAGCAATTAGTTCTAAATTGACATTCATATAAGGTAGGTCTCATTCCAGTGCTGTTCCTAATGGCTGAATACCTGTCAGTATGAAAATAGTAACAAGGTCCACAGACCAAATCCATGATTCTTCCTACCACCACTGACCTTTCTTCTTACCAGTGACTTCCCCCGCAGATCCCCAGGGGTGAAATTTGTCTCAGGTGGTAGAGCAAAATGGGCAACAGTGAATCAGCAGCCCATTTTACAGTCCACCCAATTTTCTTTTTAATTGAAATCAGATTTCACCCTCCTCTTTACAGTTATCATTCTCTCCCATTTGTTTGACACACACACTTCTAATGCATAAGAATAGATTTTTTTTTAAGTATTTAGTGAAGCTGTCCATGAGTATAAATGTGATAATTCAAGGTTTCAAGATGGAAGGCTGGTGAGCAGCTACAGAAAATGCATTTTATCAAGAGTCTGTTTTATCTGGGTTCTCTATTGGTAAAAGAGCTATAAGAAACACTGCTCCCAAAGCCTGATGTAGAGCGATAGGCAGCAGTTAGCTTTTTGGTATTTAAAACTGATTATTTTGCTTTGGTTCCCCAGTTTATAATGTGCTCCACTGTTTAAGTCCATGCACAATGAGTTAGCTACTGGGTGAAGATGAGTTCTAAGCAGATTTATTCTCTATTCATGTATCTGTGAGCAGAATTGTTATTAAAATGATTGTAATAATTAGATGTTCTATACAATATGCAATTGCTCTTGTAAAATGAATGGTAGAATGTTATGATAGAAGATGAGCACTTAGGGGAAGGAAGGTGTTTCTTAAAGAAATGCTGCACAAAAGCTTTATAAATGACAAATTACTTTCCTATCTAATGAATACTTTGTATTATTGTACTGAATAATTGTGTTAAGATGTATTGGTTGTCATAAAATATATGTAATGTACTAGAATTTATTTCCCTCCCTTTCTCATTCCTGAAGACACTGATTCCTTGCTGGCATAATTTTCCTCGAGTATCTCACCCAAATGGCCAGTCTTGATGTATGAGTGTAGACAGTGAGTGTAAGCAGCTTATTTGACCACAAGCAAGCCTGCTGCTGCCCTCACCTGAAATATATATATACACACACACACACACACACACACACACACTTTCAGCAACAGCTGATTGGACAGTGATCTGGATCAGGAACCCTGACCAATTATCCTTTTCCTAGTCCAGAAGTGCTAAAACCACTGGTAGTAGCCATATCAGGTAACTCACCATAAACAAGGGATTGAACCTGGGACGTTGTTAGACTGTGTGGCTCAGCTACTCACCACCGTAACTTACTGAGGGAACTTCATAGTAACATTTCTGGAAGGAATTTTGCTTTTTTTTTTTACAGAAATTTTACAATTGTTTTTATTATCGTGCTTAGTCATCTGAAAAATTTCCTTTGGTGAAGTATTGTATGCAGTTATGATCATTTTCACATCAGATGAAATATCAACAGATGTGCTGGAGTCGGGATATTCACCTGGTGTTGCATTAAATGTAGTGGCAGAGCAGTACGCTGCTGGAATATAGGAGATAGGGAGATATCATCCTGACTACTTTGCCTGCGTAGACACTCAAAATTGAAGGAAGGCCGTCGATTTGCTGTCAAAACAAATTTGTTAAAACTTGAATAAATGTATCAGATAAACAAAGTTTTTATGAGGTTAACAAGCATTAGTTTTATGTATTTTCATCCACATACAAGTTAATTTTTTTTTAGATCTATTGGGTAGTATTAAATTCGAGATGAGTTGGAATTTACGGCAACTCACCATCAGCAAACTGAAGCCATCCATTTGCCTCTTGCCAACACCTTTGTACCTCTGGCTCTGACTCCATCAACCTCTGTAGCTGTCTGCACAGCTGAACATAGTGCAAAACCTTAGTGTTCTGCTTGACCCTGAGCTGAGCGTTTTACCTCACAATCTAGTCTGTTGCCTAGCCTGCCTTCTTTAACTTATGGAACATTGGCCACTTATATCTCCACCTGAACCCTGCTGGTATTTATCTACACCTACATCACCTTGGGGATTGATTTTTCAAATGCTTATCTCACGAGCCTCATAAGAACATAAGAAATAGGAGCAGGAGTAGGCCATTTGGCCCCTCGAGCCTGCTCCGCCATTCGATAAGATCATGTCTGATCTGATCTTGGCCTCAACTCCACTTCCCTGTCCGCTCCCCATAACCTTTGACTCCCTTATCGTTCAAAAATCTGTCTATAAATATATTCAATGACCCAGCCTCCACAGCTCTCTGGGGTGGAGAATTCCAAAGATTCACGACCCTCAGAGAAGAAATTCCTCCTCATCTCCGTTTTAAATGGGTGAACCCTTATTCTGAAACTATGCCCCCTAGTTCTCGATTCCCCCACGAGGGGAAACATCCTCTCTGCATCTACCCTGTCAAGCCCACTCAGAATCTTATACGTTTCAATAAGATCACCTCTCATTCTTCTAAACTCCAATGAGTATAGGCCCAACCTGCTCAACGTTTCTTCACAAGACAACCCCTTCATCACAGGAATTAACCTAATGACCCTTCTCTGAACTGCCTCCAATGCAAGTATATCCCTCCTTAAATAAGGAGACCAAAACTGTACGCAATACTCCATGTGTGGTCTCGCCAACGCCCTTTACAGTTGTAGTAAGACTTCCCTACTTTAAAACTCCATCCCCCTTGCAATAAATGCCAATATTCAATTTGCCTTCCTAATTACTTGCTGTACCTGTATGCTAACTTTTTGTGTTTCATGTACAAGGACCCCCAGATCCCACTGTACCGCAGTATTTTGTAGTCACCCTCCATTTAAAAAATAATTTGCTTTTTTATTTTTCCTACCAAAGTGGATAACCTCACATTTCCCTGCATTATACTCCATCTGCCAATTTTTTGCCCACTCACTTAACCTATCTGTATCCCTTTGCAGATTCTTTGTGTCCTCTTCACAACTTGCTTTCCCACCTATCTTTGTATCATCAGCAAATTTGGCTACATTACACTCGGTCCCTTCATCCAAGTCATTAATATAGACTGTAAACAGCTGAGGCCCCAGCACTGATCCCAGTGGCACCCCATTAGTTACAGTTTGCCAACCTGAAAGTGACCCATTTATCCTGACTCTCTGTTTTCTGTTAGTTAGCCAATCCTCTATCCATGCTAATATATTACCCCCAACCCCATGAGCTCTTATCTTGTGCAGTAACCTTTTATGTGGCACCTTATCGAATGCCTTCTGGAAATTCAAATACACTACATCTACTGGTTCCCCTTTATCCACCCTGCTCATTACATCCTCAAAGAACTCCAGCAAATTTGTCAAACATGATTTCCCTTTCATAAAACCATGCTGACTCTGCTTAACTGTATTATGATTTTCTAAATGTCCTGCTACTACTTCCTTAATAATGGACTCCAGCATTTTCCCAATGACAGATGTTAGGCTAATTGGTCTATAGTTTCCTGCTTTCTGTCTCCCTCCTTTCTTGAATAGGGGTGTTACATTTACAGTTTTCCAGGGAATTTTGGTAGATTACAACCAATGCATCCACTATCTCTGCAGCCACTTCTTTTAAGACCCTAGGATGCAGGCCATCAGGTCCAGGAGTCTTGTCCACCTTTAGTCCCATAAGTTTGCCTAGTGCTTTTTCTCCAGTGATGGCGATTGTTTTAAGTTCCCCCCTCCCTGTAGCCCCTTGATAATCTATTATTACTGGGATGCATTTAGTGTCTTCTACCGTGAAGACCGATAAAAAATATTTGTTCAAAGTCTCTGCCATTTCCCTGTTTCCCATTATTAATTCCCCAGTCTCATCCTCTAAGGGACCAACATTTACTTTAGTTACTCTCTTCCTTTTTATATACCTGTAGAAGCTCTTACTGTCTGTTTTTATATTTCTTGCTAGTTTACTCTCATAATCTATCTTCTCTTTTTTTTTAGTCGTCCTTTGCTGGTTTCTAAAAATTCCCCAACCCTCTGGCCTACCACTAATCTTTGCATCATTGTATGCCTTTGTTTTCAATTTGATACCATCCTTAACTTCCTAAGTTAGCCACGGATGGTTCATTCTTCACTTAGAGTCTTTCTTTCTCACTTTGCTGAGAGTTATGAAATATCTCCTTAAATGTCTGCCACTGCTTATCTATCATCTTACCCTTTAATCTATTTTCCCACTTTAGCCAACTCTGTCTTCATACCTTTGTAATTGCCTTTATTTAAGTTCAGGACACTAGTTTGACACCCAAGTTTCTCACCCTCAAACTGAATTTGAAATTCTAACATGCTATGATCACTCTTCCCTAGAGGATCCCTATGAGATCATTAATTAATCCTATCTATTACACGTTACCAGATCTAAAATAGCCTGCTCCTTGGTTGGTTGCATAACGTATTGTTCCAAGAAACCATCCCGAATACACTCTATGAACTCTTCCTCAAGGCTACCATTGCCAATTTGATTTGTCCAATCTATCTGAAGATTAAAATCGCCCATGATTATTGCCGTACCTTTCTTACAAGCCTCCATTACTTCTTGATTTATACTCTGTCCTACAGTGTAGCTACTGTTAGGGGACCTATAGACTACTCCCATTAGGGACTTCTTTCCCTTACTATTTCTTATCTCCACCCAAACTGATTCTACATCTTGATCTTCTGAGCAATATAATTTCTTACTACTACACTGATCTTATTCTTTATTAACAGAGCTACCCCACCTCCTTTTCCTTTCTGTCTATCCTGCCGAAATGTCAAAAATACCCCTGAATATTCAGTTCCCAGCCTTGGTCACCTTGCAACCACGTCTCTGTAATGGCTATCAGATCATACCCATTTATTTCTATTTGTGCCGTCAACTCATCTATCTTGTTACGAATGTTGCATGCATTCAGATAAAGCGCTTTTAATTTTGTCTTTTTACCATTTTTTCTCTACTCTGACTCTACTTTCTGATGCACTCTTATGTTTATATGCTCTGTCCCTTCCTGTCACACTCTGGTTATCATTACCCCTATTGCTACCCTGCACTACTGCCTTCTCCTTCCTCTTTGACTTTTTTAATTTTCCCCTCAGCTGAACCCCACTATTTAGTTTAAAGCTCTATCTACAACCCTAGTTATTCAATTCGCCAGGATATTGGTCCCAGCATGGTTCAAGTGAAGCCCGTCCCAATGGTACAACTCCCTCTTTCCCCAGTACTGGTGCCAGTGCCACATGAATCAAAACCCATTTCTCCCACACCAATCTTTGAGCCACGCATTCATCTGTCTGATCTTATTTACCCTATGCCAATTTGCTCATGGCTCAGGTAGTAATCCAGAGATTATTACCTTTGTGGTTCTGCTTTTTAATTTAGCCCCTAGCTGCTCATACTCCCTCAGCAGAACCTCTTTCTTTGTCCTACCTATGTCATTGGTACCTACGTGGACCACGACAACTGGATCTTTCCCCTCCCACTCCAAGTTCCTCTCCAGCCCAGAGGAGATGTCCTTAACCCTGGCAACACAGCCTTCGGAACTCACGCTCTCGGCTGCAGAAAACAGTATCTATCCCCCTAACTATACTGTCCCCTACCACTACAACATTTCTTTTTAGTCCTCCAACTTGAATGTCCCCCTGTACCACGGTGCCATGGTCAGTTTGCTCATCCTCCCTATAGTCCCTGCTCTTGTCCACACAGGGAGCAAGTACCTCGTACCTGTTGGACAAGTGCAAGGGCTGAGGCTCCTACAATGCTACCTCCTGGATCCCCATACCTGCCTCACTTGTAGTCACACCCTCCTATCCCTGACCACGGACCAAATCTGAAGTATTTAACCTAATGGGTGTGACTGCCTCCTGGGACAAAGTGTCCAGGTAACTTTCTCCCTCCCTGATGTATCGCAATGTCTGCAGCTCGGACTCCAGCTCATCAACTCTGAGCCGAAGTTCCTCCCCCTACCTCACCCTTCAAAAACTTCAGCTAATTCAGAACACTCTGGTCTGAGTCCTCTACTCCACAAAGTACTGCACACCTATCATTTCCATCCTTGCCAATCGCCACTGGCTCCTTGTACCCCGGCAAATTGACTTCAAGATCCTTGTCCTCATTTTAAATTCCATCCAAGGCCTCACACCACCCTTTCTGTCAAATCTTCTCCAGCATACATTCCGGCCCCCCCATGCACGGTTCTGGATTACTGCTTATGCAGCACAATTTACACTCCATTATTGGAGGCTTGTCTTTCCGTCACGACACCTTGTTCCCAGGAATTATTTTCCGAAACCAGTTTACCTCTCTTCCTGCTTTTAAAAGCCTCTTGGGCCATGTCTTCATTCCACCCCACCCTCCAGCCTTTTCACTTCTTGCACGGTGTCCACATTGTAAACCACTATGACTGCAACATGAGAAGCATGGCATAAGAACATAAGAATTAGGAGCAGGAGTAGGCCTTACGGCCCCTCCAGCCTACTCCGCTATTCAATAAGATCATGGCTGACCTTTGACCTCAACTCCACTTTCTCGCCCGATCCTCATATCCCTTGATTCCTATAGAGTCCAAAAATCTATCTATCTCAGCCTTGAATAAACTCAACAATTCAGCATCCACAGCCCTTTGGGGTACAGAATTTCAAAGATTCACAACCCTCTGAGTGAAGAAATTCCTCCTCATCTCAGTCTTAAATAGCTGACCCCTTATCCTGCGACTATGCCCCCTAGTTCTAGACTCTCCAGCCAGCGGAAACAACCTCTCAGCATCTACCTTGTCAATCCCCCTCAGAATCTTATATAAACGCAAGATGTTTCTGTATTAGACCCTATACACAACACCATAAATGCTGTTTGTACTGAGGTAGATCATGTTTATACATTGGGACATGCACAAAACAATATTGGACTTTTTTCCTTTCCCTACTAATGTTACTACTTGGAATTGTGAGAATAAGTCGGCTGAAAGCAGGCCTTCCTTTGCTGCACAATAATATTTTGTTCTCCAAGTTGGGTGAAAGCACCAAACACACTTAGTGCCAGACCCAGCAGTGGTGGTTTTATCTGTGCAACATGCAGATTTTCATTTATGAAAAGGGTGACAATAATTATTTGGATAATTTAAATCTAAAACCTGATCTAGATAGAATTCCCGACAAAAATACAATTTTAAGAAACATCCCAAATATATATTTTAGGCAATATGTATGAGAGAAAAGCTCTCTTACTGGTTTGAAGCTATTCATATGTAATAAAAGAAAATGGTCTCTAAATATATGCTAACTATTGGTTGCCTTGCACATGCAAGAAGAAATAATTATTCTTCAGTAACCAATTTAGTGCATATGCAGACAATTGGGTTCATCGAGTTCTATTAACCAGAGCAAGACAAAACTTGTCATTTTCTGAAAGTTCTAGACAAGACTAGTAAATTTATAATGTTTGCAACAATAGTAGAATGTCTATTAAAAAGTACAAAAAGCTCCTATGAAATAGACTTAAAGGGGGCTAAATTCGATTGATTTGCGCCTCCCGTTAGCGCCTGGGCGCAGCGTCACTAACGCCTCCCGTCATCACTGTGCGCAGCGCCCCGGCTGTAACATTGGGTGGCGCCCCCTGACTTACCGCTGGACGCTATGTTAAAGGGGAGGTGGCGGGCGGCCATTTTTGTTGCTGGCCGCCTGCTAGCACCTGCCTCCGTTGCTGTCCCCTGCCCCCGTGAAGTCCCCCCGTGGGGTGCCGGCTGCTCTCCGTGAGCACGGCACTCCTCTTGAGTGCCGGGCTCATTTGCCAGCACTCCCGATCCCTGGTGGCCCAGCTGGGCGCCGGTACGCACTGCGCCAGGCCCCTCCCCTTTAATAAGGGGAGGAAGGCCTGCAGTACCGCAGTGAGACATGGCGCAGATATTGGCTCATAGCACCCCAAGAGGGACGCGGGGCGCTTCCAGTAGCGCCCCTCCTCCCTCTCCGGGCGCTACCTGGGAAAATCAGCCGCGGGGGCGCTAACTTTTTCGGGGTGCTAAAATTAGCCAAAGGGGGCGCTACCCAATTTTTACCCCTTATATTTTGAAAACTTTAAATAGTCTTTTCCAGTACTGTTTTGTCAAATTGTAATCAATAAATGGAAAGTGTAGATGTAAACACAAAAACGAACTAAACATACATCAAAATGTTCATGAATTGGTCTAAGAAGCTATTCACCTATAGGTGTTGGTGGAAGTAATCGTCGCCTAGGTGAACGCCGGGATTCGATGTAATTGTAAGGCTCATCATCTTCATAGTAACCACAGGGGTGATGATAGCCCTTTGGCCTTTCAAAATCCAGGTCATTACTTTGAATTTGATTCTGATAGTCACTATGTATTTGTCTTCGTTGTATATGGGAGTGGAAGAAAAAGAACACAATAAGACATTTTACAGAATGAAATAGGGCCAATATCAGAACTAACATATTCAAACCATAACCCATGCTTTCTCGCAGTCCCGACCCCTGCCCTGCCCTGCTCATCGGGAATTTTTTTTGTAGAGGGGTCCTTCAATGGGTGTTAGGGCCCTCATTAACATATTTAATGGACCCAACACCTGTATTAATGCCTAAAAATGGTCCCACAAATTTAGCAGTGGGAACAACGCCTGTGCAAATTGGGCGTAGGCTGTCCCACTGCCTGTTTTGCACCTGAAAAACAGGCACAATGCATATCAATTTCTACCCCTATAGCTCCAATATATGATACCACTAAAACACTAATAACCTTTTATTCCGAAGGAACAGTTAAAATTTTGGGTTTGTGCCTGGATGCACTTTGCTTGATTTTATATTCACGGATGGTACACTATGGGGGAGTAATTGCTGTGATTGCTATGTGTAGCAGGTAGTGAAACTTAACTTCACATTAGCAAGAAAATTGTTTTAAAAATGGAGGGACTATCATTGTCTACCATAAAAAAGGGAGTTTTCCTTTTTCCTTAGTTGACTTACAAAATGGATATAGTTACTATTCAAGTATCTTACTTATCCACTGACTGCATGCTGTCCTCTTCATAATACTCCTCCCCGCTGAAATATTCCTGATCTCCTGAATAAGGCTCATCCTCAAACCAGTCATCTGCTTTTGGTTCCTCTCGACAAATAGTAGGCAGACAACCATCACCAGAATCTGATCTATAGCAAATCAAGACACAACATTAAAATGGAACTTCTTTATGTAATGAGATTTAAAAAAATTCTATGTTTCAATTTTGCTATTAATATATGTAGTTCACAAATACAAGTGCAGTTTAAAAAATCAAAACATTTTATGATTGTAGTAAAATACTACTAGGAAAACAATTAATACTTAAGTATATGTAAATGTAAAAGTTAATGCTTTAATATTTAAATTCTAACAAAGCAAAACAACTTTTATGATGTTCAGCTGTCAAGAAAATAAATATATGTGAAGCATATATATGAACCATCCAAATAATAGGTCAATATTAAAGAACATACCGAACATTAGTTTCATAATAACGTGTTCTGGTCCGGAAAGTAGGAAAAACAAACATTAAGGTAAGGAAATACAGAAATTTCAATACATTTATAGTTCTAAACAATGCTCTTTTTCAAAAGTAAAATTGACCATTTAAATTGAACTGTAAAATTATGGAATGCAATAATGGTTATTGCCTAAAAATTAATGTTGGTGATAATTGCAAACAAACATTTAATACATTCAGATGGCATTCCTTTGCCCACTATTTAAGTGCCTAGTTAATCTGTTGAGCATTTGGCCACTAATATTGCCAACAATAATTTCAAGTCTTCAACCTCAACCAGACCACTAGTGTGGCACCTAAGGTGATTCCCTCAAAATCTTTTAGCTGTTGATACTGTAGACTACCTGGCATTCTAAGTTATCAGTTACATTGTGAAGGCTTTGGTCAACATTTGGCCAAGTTGTTATTTGCTAGTAACTCACCTCAACAGCAGGAAACACTGATATAAGTCACCTTTCCCACAGTAAATGTATCTAATTGTCAAAGAATGGAACAGATCTAGCAATGATGCTGTGGAGAAATCCATATAGTACTGATTCAACCCTACCTCCTCCTTGTTGCTTTATAACTAAATAAAATGAAAACACAACAGGTTCTGTAACTAAGGAAATTAAAATTAATTTTAAAAAGTAGGGGATGCCAATGATACAGTGGGTTAGCATTCTGTCCATTTATCTCCATGGTTCAAATGAGATGAACATCTCTTCTGTTGCCTGAAGAGAGTTTGGACATTCTCAACCCACGTCCTTGAGGGCATGAGTCCAAAACATAAAGTTACCACAACCTTGGTGTTAAATTGCCAATCTCACAACTTTTTTCTCATATGTTAAAATTAAAAACAAAAAATGACAGAATTATTTAATAGTAATAAGATACATTCAAGTCACTGCAGCGTATCAGTGCTCAAGCAGTATCTGTCATGGAATAGCAGGGTGTAGATTTGTGACTAATATTCTCCACACAGCAGATTTCTTTTTTTCCAATTTTCCCAATGTTTGCTCCTTCCCTCCTTTCCTGAAAGTATTGTTTCTCACTGGGCTACAGTTTCATGGGACTGACAGCCCTCCAATATCTCAGCCAAAGTGACCCCCAAGTGCAGAGGAAGATTTTTGTCATGACGTCTGTTTATGTGTCCACCACCAATTTCCTTCACCTAACAGTAACATAATCTGCTCTGGTCTGAAACCAAACAACTTTGGCTGTTTTGAAACAGACCCAAAATGGCCCAATTCAGGTAACTTTGGTTCTGAATACTGCATTACCTGACCCAGTTTCACTTTATTTTGTAAAGTTTTCTAGCACAGTCTAAATATTTTAGATATGTGTACCAGTAAAGCTATGCTGATTAACAAAATGTTTGTTCAAACCAAGAGTCGATAGTCTGGACCTTCAGTCCATGATAATATGGAAACAAGATAGTGATACATTTGTCTTTGTTGGTAATATTGTTGATTAAAGGGGAACGAACATTTTGAAAAAGGGCTCAGGACACCTTGTTTTGTTTGTTTTCAAACACAATGTGAAAAGGTTAAGTTCCATGACAAAATGATGGTTTGTCAAATACTTTCTCATAAATACATAAGTCCTCTAAACCCATTTCTAATTTACAGTCTTGACAATAATAAGGCTTTTCAAAATTATGATAAAAATTGTATTTAGTAGTGTAGAAAATTGATCCTTTAAATAAACAAAGTAATAATACCTGTTGAGATTGTAAGTGCAAGTCTGACCTTTAATGAAACTTAATTAATGGCTACCAAATAGTAGGGTGTCATTGCATGATTCGCAAGAATCTATATTCATAGTAAAAATACCTAGTAATTACAGTATATAAAGCTGCCAGGACTGGCACAAATTATTGACTCATTTTAAGCCGACTGATGTAATGGTATTTAACACAGACTATAAATCTTTCAATTGGCAGTATTATGAGCTTGGAAATTGCTGTGGATATACAAAACAGAAATTACCACTAAGTTCCAAACTGGAGTAGGCTCAACTAGCCATTAACCCCAATATTCTTGGTTTGGCTGATGTGTATTTCATGCAAGCTCCTCAATCTCTTCAATGGAGCGATCGCTCTAGGTTAGCAGCCATTTAAACAGCAGCATTCTCATTTGGGATTGCAAGAAAGGGGTTTGTGCTGCAAAATTGGCAGAAATAGCACCGCCAGATTCGATGAATTAACGATGCAGCTAATGTTACAGGAACTCTGGGGAAGGGGACTGTTGCGTATGGAACAAAAGCACACTCGCCACAAAAACAACTGGTACAGCTAACCTGACAGGATAGAACAGGAGACCTGGATCTAAATTCAAAAGAATATGGTTGAGTTGAAGGAAGCTACCAAGGGATAGAACAGCTTTAGAACAAGTGACATGGGAGCACTGAAAGCACTCCCCAAAGCTGTGACATGCTTACCAGCAAAACAAATTGCCATTTACTGCTGTCAGATTAGAGGCCAGCCAAGGCCATTTAAAGTGGACAAGATTGGCACACTGCAGACGTGGTGCATGAAGACAGCAATATTGCAGACTCCTCTTCAAATAACAATGAGCAGATTTGCATAGCAAATGATCATTATGCTGTATGGCAAGAAAAGCCCAGCAATCATTTTAAAGTGGTGCTCAATGGGTGTCACATGAGTTCAGTAACTCTCAAAATTGTTGCTACAGACTGCACAATTTCTACTGGTGTAAGCAATTACCCTGACAGCAATTACCAGGCTCTGGTGAGGGTATGATTTTGAATCCTAATCCTAGCTACCCATTTTTTGTAACTTTAATCCCTTTATTGCTTTTCTGTGACATTTTTGTAAGACGGGCTTTATTTATCAATATAATTGTCTTACAGTATGACTCAATGACATAGAATCAAAATGTATCAAACCTTTCAGCAATTTCTCATGATTATTTTCATATAAAAATGAGAACAGACTAAAGATAGATCTAGCAGCCTAAAACTGGGCCTCCATAAGGTGCTGTGGGTCATCAACAGCATCAGATTTGTATACCACCACAATCTGATGTTCTCAAGGCCTGAGTCAGGGGAACATCCCTGATTTAATTGGAAGTGTAGGAGGGCATTTCAGGTGCAGCACCAGGCTACCTTAGAATGAGGTACTAACCTAGTGAAGCTACTACCTGCATTCTAAACACCAAAAGCAACAGGTTCTGTAGCCCTGCTGCATCCAGTCAAGAATGGTGGTGGACAACCAAACAAGTAACAGGAGGAGACTCCATGAATGTCTCCATCCTTAATCATGATGGTGCCCGCCACATTAGTGCAAGAGACAAGGTTTTGTGTTTGCAAACATCTTCAGCTAACAGTGCCAAGTTGTATAATCCTACTCAGCCATCCCCCAAGGTCCCTACCATCATAGATGCCAGTGACCAGTGAATTTGGTTCACTTGACATGCCATTAAGAAGTGACTGAGTGCACTGGAAACAGCAAAAGCCATGGGTCCTGACAGCATCGCAGCTGTAGTGCCAAAGAGTGGTACACCAGAGCTAGCCACTCCAGAACTAGTAAAGCTGTTTCAGTACAGCTATGACACTAACATCTGTCCGGTAGTGTGGAAGACTACCCAGGTACATCCTATCCACAAATATTAAGATAAATCTAACTGACCAATTACTGCCATATCAGTCTTCTCCCTATCATCAGTGAAGTGATGGAAGGAGTCATTAATAGTGTCATCAAGTGATACTTATTCAACAATAACCTGCTCACCAACATTAAGTTTGGGTTCCACAAGAACCATTTGGCTCCAGACCTCATCACAGCCTTGAGCCAGACATGGACACACGAGCTAAATGCCAGAGGAGAGATGAGAGTAGCTGTTCTCAGCATCAAGGCGCCCTAGCAAAATTACGGTCAATGGGTTCAAAGGGAAAACCCTCCAGTGGCATATGCGACACAAAAATGATTGTGGCTTTCAGAGGGCACTCATCACTGTTCCAGGATGCCATGGTGGGAGTTCCTGAGGGAAGTGTCATCAGCCCAACCACCTTCAACTGCTTCAATGACCATCCTTACATCATATGGTCAGGAGTGGGGTTGTTTGTTGATGTTTCCACAGTGTTTAGCACCATTCACAACTTATTCTAAAATGAAGCAGCCCACACCAGCCTACAGCAGGACCGAGATAACATCCAAGCTTGGGCGCACTGGATAGAGTATGTACGATTAACAAGATGCACTGCAGCAACTCACCAAAGATTACTTCATCAACACCTCCCTCCTCTGTGACTTTTACCACCGGGAAGGATAAGAGGAGCAATGTCGTGTGAACACCATCACCTCCAAGTTCCTATCCAAGTCAGGCACCATCCTGGCATGGACATGTACCACCATTTCTTCATTGCTGCAGAGTTAATATGCTGGAAATCCTTACATAAAACTGTCCTGGGAGTAGCATCAGAGCAGTGGTTCAAGGAGAAGGCCCACCATCACCCTTTCAGAGTAACTAGGGATGGACAATAGATGTGGCCATACCATCATCGTCCACATCCTGAGAATAAAAAAAATTGGCTTCTGGGTAGGATAGTGGAAGGAAAAACCCAGAAATCATTTTTTTAAAAATTAGCTGGGAACTGTGATGACATGACTAGGTTTTTTTTCTGAATGGATGAGATAGGATGGGACAATTGGCCTCTTTCATTTGTATCTATCTGGGAGAGCTGATTCACAGAATCAATCTTTCTTGGGTAATTGTAAGAAAACAGTTTATAAGGGTACAAGGATGCTAAAGATAAGGGAGCCTATTTTAGAGTTTGGTATGTGTTTCTTTCGGGTGTAGACAAGGCATACCAAACTGCTAAAACATTACAAATCAATTCTACACAATAGCCATCTAATTTGGGTCACACTCCATTTTCCAGTCAGCCTGGGTGGGAATTTGAAGCTATCGTCTGAAGCAGATGGTAAGATCAGGGAGGGGTAACGCTCTATTTCCCCGTTCATGACTTAATGGTGATGGAGGAGTGAGGGATGCGCTGGGCCATGGAGTTACAGATTGTGATGGTATACAATTCTGCTGCTGTTGATGACCCACATCAACACTTCTGTCATCATTTGTAAAAACCAATGCAAAATATTTATCTAATATCTCTTCCATACCTTCATAATTCGACTTTTCTTCATCGCTGAGTGGTTCTACCCTTTATTTAACTAGCCTTTTACTTTCTTTGCAGTTACAAAAGCCCTTACTATTTCTTTTTATATTATCAGCTAGTCTTTTTTCATATTCCTTTTTAGCTCTTTAATTTCTGTACTACACTTTCTATATTCCCCATGATTATCTTTAGAATTATTAGCCCTAACTTTATTATCAGCCTCACTTTTAAGTTTTAGTTTAGTTGTAATCTCTCTATTTATCCATAGAACTCTATACTTTGATGCGCCTTCTCTTTTCCTCACAGGAATATATTTATTTTATACTCTATGCATCTCGTATTTGAAGATTTCCCACCGCTGATCTGTTGACCTACTTGCTAATTTTGCTGCCTAGTTAATTTGGGCCAGACCATTTGTAATCTCACTGAGCTCTGATATTTTCTAATCCTGCTTTGACTCTTCATTATCTTTTTCTATTTATCACAATCCAATCCTTATCTGTCACTCTCTGTTTGAATGCGTTCAGTCTGGCTTACCTCCTGCTCACAGCATTGCAATTGCCCTGGTCAGACAGAACAACAATATCCCACGTGACTGTGACAGCAGCACATTATCCTTCCATCAACCACTTCATCCTCCTCCATGACCTCTCATCTGCAGTCTACCTCTATGGCACCACCTTTTTCATGGTTCCATTCCTAACTGCCCCAACATAACTTGTATATCTCCTGCATTGGATTCTCCTCCCATGCCTGTATAGGCACCTCCAGCTTGCCCCAAAAATCTATCTTTGACTCCCTCCTATTCCTCATCTACTTGCTGCCGTTTGGCCACATTATCTGTAAACATCAGGTCAGATTCCATATGCATACTGATAATGAAATAAAAATTTCTGTCTTTATTTTATACAGTTTTAAATAGCTACAGTCTAAAATGGAGGCAGTTGTCCTAGCTGGATACAAAATAGAAAGTAGAAAACAGCCAAGTTGTGAGTAAAGAGCACTGGCCTCTTGTTCAGCAATCAGTCAAGATGAACCTACTTTGATTGCACTCCATGATTAAAATATTAATGTATGCAGATTGACAAAAAGATGTAGAGATTGATTTTAACATCCAGTGGGTTTTGGGTGGGGCAAGCGCAAAATGCACTCTGACCTAAGTTTGAGGACTAGATATTTTATCTGCTGGGCCTCATCTGCGTGCAACCAGTCAGCTGCCTGTGTGAAATGGATGGAAAGCGCGGCAGAGGAAGTTTGACTGGCTGGAAACTGCTGGCTGGCACCAAAGGAAAGTTTGCCGGCAAGCAAGACGTGGGGGTTTCAGGACGGTCTCGCAGGAGGACAGGAGAGGAGTCCGGGGTAAGGGAGGCCGCAACTTTCCTCTTAGGGCCCAGAGAAGCACTCCAGTTGCTCCTGGCCCCACAAGGAAAAGCTTTTCATACCTGTGAGGACCTCTTGCTCTTTCCTGACAGCTGCCAACCTGCTTTCATCTGACAATAAAGTTGCAGCAGCTTCCCTGCTCAGCCCCAGGTTAAAATGCAATCAGGGTCTTATTAACGTAATAGGACACAATTTGCATAAATTCATGGGGCTCCCCACCTGCTATAGGTGGGCACAGCAGTTGCCTGCAGAACCCTGCTGGTTAAGATTGCAGGCGGCAAGAAAGGGGTGAGTTCCGAGCGGGTAACTAACCTGCTCAGTTTCAACTGCTCACTCGACCCGTTTCTGCTGTGCGGGTCGGGTTAAAACCGACCCAGTAGTGTCTGTCATGGTGCATGTGTGAAGAGCAGTCTGTGAGAAATATGCGAAGGAAGCCAACAGTTACCAGCCATTATCCCTTTGTTTGACAATGTGTGAAGATGTACCAATTCTGTGCTTGATTGCTTCAAGGGAAGTGGCTTTACATCAATAAAGTTCCAAGTGCTGTAAATCTCAGAGATGACTGCTAGTTTTTAGTTCTGATGAATGCACCCAGGCTGCATGAGCTTTTGTGCATCACATACTCTGTGTGGAACATCTCATCCAAAAAGACTGCAGACTGTGTACCAAGGAAAGAGAAAGTTCATCTGATTTGTCCAAAGGAGGTATTGAATGTAAAGTGGCAGCTTTCTGAAAATGGTAAATTAACCCATTGTGGACTGACACCAGTTCTCTGTGCTATTATTATTTTGCTTATGCTTTCTGCTTCTGAGCATTATTTTATTTGTAAACAGTTTAGCCTGTATAAAGTGGTCTAGTGGTGTGATATTATCTATCATACAAGATGATAAAAGCTGTAGTGGGCAACAGCTAGTTCTCTTAACAATTCTCTAGTAAGCAATTCACCAGGATCAGAGTTAAACGTTAGATCTGGATTACACTAACCCAAATACAGTTGAGAATACATACACAGGTCTTCAGCCACCATGCTCCTACACTCTGGAATTCTCTTCCTAAACCCTCCACCTACCTATCTCTCTTCCCACCTTCAAAAGTAACCTCCAAACATACCTTTTGACCTTGCCTTTGGTCACTTTCCATAATCTTTTCTCCTAACTCCCTGCTTGGTGTTCAATGTCTCCTTTGCAAACAAATCTTTTAATTTGTTCTTGGGATGGGGGTGATCCCAGCAAGGCTGCATTTATTGCCCATCCCTAGCTACCCTGAGAAAGTGGTGGTGGGCCTTCCTTTGAACTGCTGCAGTCCTTGTGGTGCTCCCACATGGTGTTAGGTAGAGAATTCTAGGATTTTGATGCAACAATTATGAAGGAATGGTCATGTATGTATAATCAGGAGAGAAATTTGCTGCTCTTGTTCTTCTTAATAATAGGGGAGGGAGGTGTTATCGAAGTAACCTTGGTGAGTTGCTGCAGTGTGCCCTCTAGATCATACATACTGCAACCACAGTGGTGGAGGGTGACATGAATCTTGTCATTCATGTATGAAGTAATACTGGACGGCCTGCTGGTGGCGCTGTCCAGGGAGAGTATAAATACTCGGGCATGGGTCCAGCTTGCTTAGGACATTCCTCAACAGGAACTAGTGAAGGACACAACGAGATCTCCATGTTGGAAAACAGTTGATTAAAGCTTTGTTTAACACTTAGACCAAGTGCCTAGTAGTTTTCTTACGTCAGAGGGCATGGATATTGAATCCACTGCTGGAGCACCAATCAAGCAAACTGCTGTATCCTGGATGGTGTTTAGCTTCTTGGGTGTTGTTGCAGCTGTACCCATCTAGATGAGTGGTGAGCATTGCATCACACTCCTGACTTGAGCCTTGTAGCTGGTGGAGAGGCTTTGAGGGGTCAGTAGGTGAGTCACTCATTACAGAGTATCCAGTCTCTGTCCTGCTCTTGTAGTCACTGTTTTGATATGGTTGGTCCAGTTCCGCTTGTGGTCAATTGGGACCTCTCCAGGATGTTGGGGGACTCAGTGATGGTGGTGCCATTGAAGGTCAAGGGGATGTGGCTGAGCTTTCTCTTGTTCAAGATGGTCATTACCTGGCAGTTATGTGATATGCATCTTACCTACCAATTGTCAGCCCAAACTGTTGTAAGCTGGCCATTATCAGAGGGATTGTGAATGGAGCTCAATAGCGGCATTCCTGACTATGATGGAGGGAAAGTCATTAATGAAGCAGCTGAAGATGGTTGGGCCAAGGACACTTCCTTGAGGAACTCCTGCAGTGATATTCTGGGTCTATGACCTTTGACTACCACAACAATCTTCCTTTGTGTCAGGATTGCCTACAGCTATTGGAGGATTTTCCCTTTGACCCCCAGTGATTTCAGTTTTGCTATACTAGTGCCCTGGAAAGTTTTGCTATACAGTATTACAAATGTTACACCAGCACAAGTTTTTGACAATGTGCAAATCCTTTTTTCACTATTTGCTCCAGTCAGGGCAGGAGATGTTAACCACGTGCAAATGATATGATATGCATTCTGAATATGTCAATTTGGGGCTGATGTACAAGTAGACATCAAATGAAAGGGACTATCACTCCCCCTTCCATATTAAATAGATGATTGAATGCACCTTTCAAGGTGTTACTTTGTTGCATTGAAAAAATTGTTTAATGAAAACAATACATACTTTGAAAATAACCAGTGTAAATGAGGCACCACGAAATGCAAAATAACATTTGCACTGGAGGAAACTGACTGAAATTGGGGCCTTTATGTTTTGTCATCAATACAATTCATACAATAGTATATTTTGATTAAAAAATTGGTGCAGTATCATTATTGGTACTAGATGTCTGGAGTACTCTACAGATACATTTACTAAATAAATAAGGCTGAAGGTAGTTTCTATTCCAACTTATTCTTATGGTAAAACATTAGGAAATCTGCTAAGACTAAATTCCATTTAAGATCAATCTTTTTTCTGATAAATATTAATTTTCCTTCAGTTGGGTTCACTGCAATAATCTTTTAAATTCCCCCATGTCAATGCACAGCAAAACTGAACTCCTGCACTCTTTAGATTCATTATCAGCCTGATTAATCCAGTATAATCAAGTAGAGAAGTGGCATGTTCATTATTTGGAATTAACATCTTTACAACTTTTTACTTATCATGAAACAAATTTCCTTAACAAAAAAGATGAATGTTTTTTGTTCATTGTGTCATATGCATGAAGAATCCCTGGCATGTTTATTTAGAACCGAGAAGGAATTTAAACTGTTCCTATATTATTCTCTCATTTCATTTTAGCACCTGCCTTTTATTTTAATTGCAGAACATTAGTTGTCCCTGCATATTGTAACAATGAACTAGTTTTAATTTTAAAAAAAACTCCTTGCTTTCTTTACAGAAAAAACAATTGAAAATTCTTACCTTCTGCTGCTTGACTTTCTTGGTTTTTCAACGCACAATGTGTGGGAGTTGTAATTTTTTTCAGCGGCTTGCTCATGACTTAAGGAGCCGGGGTGCTTTCCATTTGCAATTTTGGAGACATTGGCATTATTGAGATTGGCATTAGTGGAATTTGGTGATACCTTTCCTGAAAAACTGTGGTTAAGTTGGTTGTGGGATACAGAATTCCCAAGGTTGGAGGAAGAAGGGGATTTGTCAGAGTCAGCTATTGGTGGGGTTGAGGCCCGTTTAACCTGCAGGGGCCGCTGTGTGGCATTTGTTTGCTGGATGCAATTCCTTTCTTCTCCAGACACATGGTTAACATGGTTGCCAAAAAGGCCACCACTTCTCTGCAAAATAGCAAAAGAAAAATAATCAAAATTAAATTCCATTAAGAATTATTAAAATCCATCTTTAATCTGTGGTAACCCATCATTTATTTCATAAGAGCATAAAATAAAACAAAGAAAATCTGGATTTTAATAAAGAGATTGGGCCTGAGATTCCAGAAGCCCAGGTCCACTGCTGGAAGTGCGACAGGGCAGGACTTCTGGCCTCCAGTCCATTGTAGCCCTGACCCTGTCCTTGATCCTGGAGTTAAGGTCTCAGGGTCATTTGCATGAGGGCACATCTGTGCCACTAGTGGTGTTACTGAGGTGCCTGCTCTGGTTGGGGGAGGGGAGGTCAGGAATTTCAAAGTGGCACCTTGCTGTTTCAGCCAAAGATTACACACATTCAAAGTTGCCATGTCGATGCAGTTGTGGGTCCCACTTCAGCCAGGATCCAGTCCTGGCATGCAAGCACACCTTGCGTCATGCAGTGTACTTAGTGTTGGGGCCACTGGAGGCAGAACTGATGGAATTTCTGATGGAAAACTTCATCCCACCAGTCCCTCCTCTTCTGGGGAAAGAGTGGATGCAAGAAGCGTCTGGCACCATTTCCAGCGGAATTTGGCTGCATTAAAAAAGGCTGGAAATGTGACGGAAGCAGGTTTTGCCTCAAATTCCATCCAAATTATGCTGCTCCTGCAACCCCCACCCAGCCCCAGAAATTTCAGGCATGGTGTTAGAATTGAGAATCTCATTATCAGCAGTAGGTTGCTTAATAAAAGTTCTTATTACAGTAATACAGATAAGTATCCTCTTGATCCTTGATGCTAATACAACGGAAATCAATGAGGTAAAAACAAAAATGACAGTAACAGACATGTACTTCTATGAGAGGGATGAATAACTCACAAGCAGTGCAAGCTTGAATGAATTTGTGTGGATTTCTTTCGCATGCAGAATGATGCTTACTCAAAAGCTAATTGTATAGTATAAAATATATTTAATTAAATGCAATTTTGCTTTCTTATTTGTTGCAGACTTTTAATGGATATAATTATAAGTGCAGATGCCAATTGAAAACTTCCCATTACTTTATTTGATTTCACTGTGTCACACTATTAGGCGAGTATAAATAATGGCTTCATTGTGCATCATAATATTGTGGTGCCATGATGTCATGGGTCCCAGTGGTGCTGACACATTCAAAGCCATATTAGCTACATTAGTCACTTTTGCTGTGCCAATTTAGGTTTTAGTTCCATTACATTATCTCTGTCATCTCAGTCTGTCTGCACTAATTCTCTCTCGTCTTTTAAATTAGGTTGTCGGACTCTACAGCAGTGAGTTTAGGATATTTTCATTCTTTATCTTTAAACGTATTTGAAGATCCCCTTAAGCGTAAATAACTGTAATGTTTGTTTAAACCAAATCGCCTGATAAGTTGAGCAAAGAGAAAATTGTTTCGATCAGTATTTTTCATTGCTTTTGACATACAGATTTTCCAAACTGGATACTGAAAGGGTATTTACAATTTGCCATGACACTTAAAAACAATGTCCCTGCAACTTAGATGCTAGTTTGCATTACATCAGTGAACCTAATTGATAAGGGTTGATCACTTCTGTACAAGTTATGTTGGAAGGCAGCACTGAGGTTAATCAAAAAAAGTGGGATGGTTGAGCTAAATGTCCTCCTCCTTCTTTCTAAAATTTCCTGCGTTAGAAATAATAGAACTATTAAATCAATTCCTGATTTAATATGCAAGTTATTTATCACTGTTCCAGGAATACCCACGGCAGGGGATGCTTAGCAATTAGTCATTTCAGCTTTCATTTAATGTCCTTTAATATAAGTAACCTGCCTACATGAGTAAAGCATATCAGGCTAGAAATTCTTCTTGGGTATCGCAAAATGGGTGGTATCGCATTGGTCACCAGTTATGTGCCCCGCCCGATATTCAGTACCATTGACTTCAATGGCGTATAATGGGTCGCCGATGACATACCACCCAAGAGGAATTTTTACCTCCTTGAGTAACGTTGGCTGAGTTTTGTTAGCCAGGATATACTGATTGTACTCAATTTGGAGTTCTGTCTTTCTCTGGCGCTCAAAGCCGCATAGTGCATGCGCAGGTATGTATTTTGTACATCATGCATTGTGTACATGCCAGTGCATGCACACTGGTACTCCTGAGTTTCAATGGACGCTAGAACACCCACTGTATGTAGCCAGAAGTATTATACCTACTTACCAGTATGCCAAAAACCAACATGTAGTGTAAGACTTACACCAGCATGTGATGATAAATGGTGGCTGCAATATGCATCATGATCTTGTGATGTCATTATATCATGGCACACATTGGATTTAAGGGCATTATGTCAGTTCTCGGTGTTACAGTACTACACCATGGCCAGACCACCACTTAAGGTGAGACTCATGGTGCTAATGTGGTCAGAGGCAACAGGAGCACGTATGCAATTCGAAGATCCTAAAATTAATGAATAAAAGGAACTAGTTTCAAGCCAACTGATGTTTTGATTTATGTAGCTGTAAGTAAATTAAGATAATCCAAGAGTTTTACTCTTCTACAAGGAGAATTTCCATGTTCAGATGTTTCCTTCGCAGAAAAGTTGGCTCAAGTATTCATTCAGGTAAAATACTCTGAGTCACCATAACAGTCATTAGGTGATTCGTGTAACTGAATGTTACTTGGGGGATAAAAATAGGAGTTACTAAAGGGGTGTTAACTTACTCTGTATATATCCTCATCCTCTTCTTGAGTCCCCTCTATAATATCCTCTTCCTGTAGATCACATGAAATTGCTCTACGAATTTCTGGTCCAATGTCATGTAGAGTTCTAAGCCCAGCCTATAAAATAAAATGCGTTATCTAGAAATGTCACTTCATATTGATATCCCATATACTCTTCTGGTGACATGCATTATCGTTTCACTGAGAAGGTGGGCAGGTGGACTACTTCCAGGCCTGTGCTGATGTTATTTTTCAGCCAACCAGAGAAGGTACATGAGGGTGGCGTGGGTTCAGTTCCCTCTCCCTTCCCACAGGAAAACATCCAGTACCTCCTCCTGATGGCTCAGCTCATATGGAAAACTGTAGGCTTGAATTAACATCCTTTCACTTTGTGGCACAACTTGCTGAAGCACTAGGTTATGACACCAAGGGTGTTCAACCTTTGGAGCAGAAGGCTGGGTCCACCTGCCACAACCCGTGAGTGAGCTGCATATGATTACACAAAATGCAAGCATCCCATACACACACAAATCCAAGTCCTCCAGAACAAAACCTGAAATTTCCCTTGCAAAAATTGGCTACAGTTTATATAAAAAAATAAAAAATAAAATTTCCTGGATGAATTTAAAACAAAGTTAAAACAGACCCGGCTAGCTCAGTCGGTAGAGCGTTAGATTCTTAATCTCAGGATCGTGAGTTTGAGCCCCACGTTGGGCGACTATTTTCTATCTTTCAAAAGGGAATTGGATAAGTACCTGAAGGAAAAACATTTGCAGGGCTACGGGGAAAGGGCGGGGGAGTGGGACTAGCTGAAGTGCTCTTGCAGAGAGCTGGCACGGGCTTGACGGGCCGAATGGCCTCCTTCTGTGCTGTAACCATTCTATGATTCTATAACTTACTTCTGCTGATTTATCCATGATGTTGCTTGTTTTCACACCATGGGCAAAACTGCTAATTCTCGACCAATAGTGTGTCAGCCAGTGAGAAGGGAACAGCACTATATCAGTTGTGAACTGCAACGAGGAGCCAGTAAGCAGTGAATAGCACTGGAAAGGCAAAACTAGTGGATTACTCACCATATTTCTGTAGATTTGGCCATTACTGAATCATAAAAATCAGTTTGACAGGCCTAAAGCTGCAAGCCCTTCTGAGTTAGAGAAAGCACATAATTTAAGGGACTGATGACCAGCTCCTCCCCAACCCCCACAAGACCTTGATGTACCAGGCATGGGACAAGGCAGCTTAAAGCAGGCAAACCAGTCAGCCACCACAATCTCTGATGTGGCTGACTTACAAGGCACAGCCAAGGAAGGTCTTGGGCCAGCAAACTGTCAATGAAACCCTGGACTCCATCCTCAAAGGAATCACTTGAAAGGAGTGGTAAGTAAGGTGTCGTACACCTCAAACAAAGCACATACACTAAGGGGGAGACTGTGGCAAAATACATTGACATTATTTAATAAACTTTATGCACTTTATTTGTAAATTCTGTTGACAATATCATTATGCTAACGACACCCAGCTTTACCTCACCATCACCGCTTCTGTGTTATCAGACTGCATCCAGTCCTAGATGAGCCGAAATTTCCTCCAATTAAACATTGGGAAGACTGAAGCCATTGTCTTCGGTGCCTGCCACAAACTCCGTTCCCTAGCCACCGATTCTATCCTACTCCCTGGCCATTGTCTCAGCCTGAACCTACATTGGGCCTCGGGCCTCATGAATATTATTTGGGTGATTGTTGCCTCCACAGACAACTCGCCCGTTTTATGATGAATATTGGGCCACTTGCCTCGCCATGAGGTCGAGTGGGAAATGGGGGTGAGGGGGGAGGAAATTGATCTGAAGGGCTGTGGAGTTGGAGGAGCACTCCTGCTCATCCTGGCTCCACAGGAACGATTTTTCAATTTATTTTTAAAAACTTACCGGCCGCTGAAGAATCCTGAAGGCTCGGTTCCCGCTTCATTCATAATGCAATTTCCCAGAAGGGGTTTAAAACAGGGATTAGGCCCCTCATTTACATGTAAGGGGCCCAACGCCTGTTTTAGGCGGCTGCTAGAAAAATGCACTGATCTAATATCGGGTCGGACGTCTTTCAGACATACTTTGGGCATGAGGCATTGATTCTGAAATTGGCCCTCGACATACCCGTTGTGTAAAACAGGCATAATGATGTCCAATTTCTACCTCAAAGAGTGAGAAACACTTCTTTATGGTTGAAGGTGGTAAATAGTGTAAAGAGATTTTCTGCATTTTTTGATTTCTCTGAGTGCTTGTTATTTTTATTGCCTTATTCTAGAAATTTCAGCACAGAGGGAGGCCATTCAGCCCATTGTGACTGGCCTGGCACTAGTTGCACGTCAGAGATATGTACTTTAGTTCCGTTTCCATGCTGTTTCCCTGTACTCTAATTTTCTTCATCAACTGTTTTCCGAATTCTTCCTTGAATGTGATTGAATCAGCTTCAGTAGTCACTTGTGGTAATGTATTCCAGATTCTAATAAAATTCTCGGATGTTGGGGGGGGGTAAATTGGATCCCGCCCATTTTTCGGGCGCAGATCAGAGGCAAAAAGCACCAATTTCCTGGTGTTGCCTCCCGAGTCTGAAATATATCTAACACCATATTAGGTCAAGTAATATTCAGGTGTCCCTGGAGGCTGCCTCAGACAGGCACTATGCTCCTTCCTCTCCCATAAATTCTTTAGCAAGTGCTGGGCATGCTTCACTCAGGATTTTAGGTTCTTCAGTGGCTTAACCAGCAGTCGTTAAAGGGACCACTAGCGACTGCCACCTAAAACGTAAGTACTTTCTTTTAAACTTACCTTAATGTGGAGCTGGGGAAGAGTAGGCATACTCCAGCCGGCTCTACGATACTACGGTGGGCCGCTGGCACCCCGGGCTAGTGCCCCTCCTGTTCTCTTCCCCCTCAGCACTTACCTGAGTGGCTGCGGCTGGCGAGGCAGATGGCCCAAATTGGTCCTCTTCAAACCAGCGAGTTGCCTCTGGCGCCTGATTGGTGTCCGCAACTTGCTAGAAAAATGCTGATGAGGCGTAGCCTTGGGCCTGCGGCTTATGGCGTGTGCTTCCAGAGTGCCGTGCATTCTGCACCTGAAAACGGGCCACTGGGAGGAATAATTACACCACCATGTGCCCGGTTTTTTTTGGGTGAACAACGGGCAGCAAAAATCACCAAGTTTCTGGTGCATTTGGCAGGTGCGCTACCAGCTCAAATTGTGTCTTGTGCTGGGACACAGATGTTGGGGAGGGGTGGGATTTCATGGTTAGTGCTTTAAAAGTGCAGATTCAGCACCTTAAAACTGTATCTGCACTTCTTTGTCTGAGGGAAGCGCTTCTCTTGTTTATGTATTGCTGGAAATGAGACAAAGTCCAACAATTCCCAGGGGGAAGTGAAGGCAACTTCCTTTAGTGCGAGAGCCCTGGAAGTGATGTAAGGGAGATCCTAGAAAGGATGCATCTTATTTTTTGGGCATCCTATTCGGCAAGCTGCCATGAAGGCAGTCTAGAGAGAAGTGGCTGAGTAGGTCATTACAGTTTCTGCGCTTAATAGATCATCCTCCCAGATGTGTAAGAAATTCAACATCGTCAAGAAGTTTGTCAAGGTGAGTCTGTACTTATCTCTTTGCAGTACAGGCTTTCCCCTCAAACAGCTGCATTCTTATCTTTATACATCCCATTTGCTCACTTTACTCTAAGCACAAGATAACCCATATTCATGCAACACATCCTTCACCTTCCCAGGAGCCCTTACATTGATGGTGAGTAGGGCCATTAAAGACTCCCCAGTACTCATTTGCATTCTGGCTATTCTTGTACTCTTGTTTAGGGAGGCACAATGGCCAATTGCCTAACTCTGGCAAACCTCAGGAAAGTCAACATTTCATTCAGATCTTATAATTGCAGGTCTAGGAATCCCAGAAAAGAAGGGAGAGGCTGAAAACTGGAGGGGTCTTCCCAAACCTCCAGATGTTGACACACTTCAAAGAACTCATTGGACATATTGAGCCACTGTGGTTTCCATTGCAGAGAGGCAGATAGGTGATGAATTTGAATCTGCAGGCTAGTACCCATTCTGCTTACTTTCTCTTCCATTAGGACTACTTCATTCCCTATGTAGTTTGTCAACAGGCAAATAATCATATTAGGCACTGCTGAAAATGTGCTTCAAGAAGTGTCTTGTACATCCCAATTGATGATTTTCCTTTGTACTGCCATAGAGTTGCTTGAGAAGCAGCAGCTCGCAGAGCCAGAGAGCACATCCACTTTTCTCCACACTGTATCACTTACTCCACCTGCCGCTCCAGAAGTAGATAATGGCCCAGGTTTTACTGGAGTGAGGCATCTCACAGCATCTGCCATTAGTTAGACTTGTTCGTGAACATTTAGGTTTTAAAAAAAACTTTTGCATGGCAAGTTGTTGCAATTACGAGCTGATAATGGCGCAGCGAGGGAAACAGGCTATCTGGGACCCGAGTGAACAGGACAACCAACTGTGTATCTCCTTACAATCAGATCGAAGAATTGAGATTTAAACAGAAATGATGGTGAAGTGTAAATTAGAGTGGGTGAATTCAATGTCAAATCAGGTACTGAAAGAGAAATAAAGGGGGTGATTTTGCCAATGGTGGCGTGTTGGAGGCGGGACTACTGCTTGGCAGGTCGATGTCCCGCCTCCATCGATTTGTGGCCAACCCACTCTATTTTCCCTTGATTGACCTTGTTAAGCCCACCCAGCGGGCTTAGCAGGCCAATTAAGGGAAAGCCAGTTGCAGAGAACATCAACATATGACGTTTCAGCTGTCAAAAAATTTTTGACAGATGAATTGTCATCGTTTGACAGCTCTGTGAAGCTGTCAAACAGCGACATTCTCTGTAGTTTGATGAGGTCTTGAATTCAAGACCTCATCAAACTTCTTTCTTGTACAGAAATAAGATGGTTGTTGCATCTGTGAATGCAACGGCCATCTATCTTCTCCAACATGGAGGTCCGAGACTCTCCGCATAAAGCCTGAAGCCTGCAGAAAGAAACAAAGGTAAGTACGCTTTTACTAACACTTTGCACTTACCTCAGATACTCACCTCTCCACTCTTGCACCCATCACTCACCTCCACAGCACACTTTTGCACCCGCCCCCCGACCCCTGCAGACCCAGTACTCACCTCGCTGACCTGGCAGGTTTCGGAGCCTTCGGGAAGCCTGCACTTGTGAGCCCAAAAAGGGGATAATCCTATTTTCTGCCTGTTAACTACCTGTTAACAGGCAGTTAATAGGCTTTAATCCCTTCCTGCCTCCAAGGAGACGGGACCCGGCACGGGACGGCTATCCGCCTCCTGGCAAGATGGCATGGAGGCGGGTTGGGAACCTGCCCCCAAATTCTGCCATTTTCCCGGCAGTCCTGCCTCCATACCCGCCTCCCCAGGGATGGCAAAATCGCCCCCAAAAAGAGTGAAAGAAAGATTGGATTAAGAGAGACAGAAAAAAGAGACAGAAAGGAAAAGTAAAAAATGTTAATTTTAAAAATAAAGTTGACATTTTAAAAATCTGCAACAATTAATACCTGAAGGAATGAGACTCTACACTTGTAATAGGTAATTTTCCATGCCAGAGGTTAATTGGTAGTAATTAACAATTATCACATTGTTAAAAGCGTACTTGTGCTTGTAATGACAAGACTTAACTTTCTGTGGCGAGTTTAGTTCATATCTACCGCACAAATACAACAATGTCACGACATTCAATGTAGGTCAATGGTGAAGCAGACAGCGAGATACTGGTTTTGCGAAGCTAACGGTGGAGCGACGCAACTCGGACAGCATCTTTTGGATATTGCCATTTAACCACACATCTGCTCCTCGCTGAAGTTTCTGAACCATTTACGCATAAATAACGGCAAGCGCCATTAGCCTCACCATAATTTTGACAGCAAAATCTGGCCTACTGAGTTAGAGTGGGGTTCACAGAGTGAAAACATACAGAATGGCTGAAGAGGAGCACTTGCATAAGGCATCAGAGATACAGCCTGAAGTAGACTGGAGAGCCAGCTCCAGGAAGTTTTCAAATTATGAGTTCTTAGATTGGTGCCATCCAGGATCTGCCTATAAAAGAAGGTTGTTTTATGAGCATCATTAATTCATTGAGTCTCTTATATTTCAAGATTCCTGGGGGGGATTCTTGGTTTAAGCTACATTTTTGATATGAAGTCTTGAGCTGATAAGTGGCGGATAATGTTCACGCCACACAATTGCCAGGCAATAACCATCTCCAACAAGAGAAAGTCTAACCACCTCCTCATGACATTCAATGGCATTACCATTACAGATTCCACAACCATCAACATCCTTGGGGTTGCCATTGACCAGAAACTCAACTGGACCAGCCACATAAATGCTGTGGCTACTAAAGCAGATCAGAGGCTAGGTATTCTATGGTGAGTGGCTCACCTTCTGACTCACCAAAAGTCTCCCTGCCACCTACAAGGCACAAGTCAGATGTAATGGAATACTCTCCACTTGCCTGGATGGGTGCAGCTACAACCACGCTTGACACCAGCCAGGACAAAGCAGCCCACTTGATCATCTTAAACATCCACTCCCTCAAACACCAGCGCATCGTGGCTGCAGTGTGTACTGTCTACAGGATGCACTGCAGCAACTTGCCAAGGCTTTTTTGACAACACCTCCCAAACCTGCGACATCCAACACCTAGAAGGACAAGGGCAGCAAGTGCATGGAAACACCATCGCTGCACTTTCGGAGGTGCCGTCATTTGGATGAGATGTTAAACTGAGGGCCATTCTGCCCGCTCAAGTGGACGTAAAAGATCCCATGGTACTATGTCGAAGAATAGCTGGGAAGTTCTCCCCATTCTCCTGGCCAATATTTATCCCTCAACAAACATCACTAAAAAACAGATTATCTGGTCATTATCACATTGCTGTTTGTGGGACTTTTCTGTGCGCAAATTGGCTGCCGCATTTCCTACATTACAATAGTGACTACACTTCACTAAGTACTTAATTGGCTGTAGCATGTTTTGGGACGTCATGAAGTCATGAAAGGCGTTATATAAATGTAAGTTCTTTCTTTCTCCTACATTACAACAGTGACTACACTTCAAAAAGTACTTTATTGGCTGTAAAGCGCTTTGGGATGTCCGGTGGTCGTGAAAAGCGCTGTATAAATGCAAGTCTTTCTTTCACCTCCAAGTTCTACTCCAAGTCACACACCATTCCGACTTGGACATATATCACCGTTCCTTCATCGTCGCTGGGTCAAAATCCTGGAACTCCCCACCAAACAGCATTGTGGGAGGACCTTCACCACATGGACTGCAGTGGTTCAAGAAGACGACTCACCACAACCTTCTCAAGGGCAACTAAGGATGGGTGATAAATACTGGCCTTGCTAGCGACGGCCATATCCCGAAAATGAATTAAAAAAAGTCAAATCGAGAGTCTAAGATTTTAATGCATAAAATGCCAGCACCATTTTTTAACAGAGGATAAGTATGGAGCAATTTGAACAACAGGGAGCCAGTTGTATCATTGGTAAATTCTTTTTAAGAGAATACAATCATTGAAACTGTTTTATCAGGTCAAGCCAAATGGATAAGCTATTAACATATTCAGACAATTCCAGCATATGTTCACACATGGTATGTTGAAATCTCTGATTTGCCTGCAAGCACTGAGGGGGGCGTGGGGCACAGAAGTCCATGCTTGGGCGGCCAGTTTAAATAGCATCCCTACTGACCAACCGCTGGACAAGGGAGGGGTCAGATGAGGCCCGTCTTCCTGGGACACAGAAGATGTGCAATAAACACATGGGCTAAGATCAGTCCAATTAGGGAAGGGAGCACGGCCCAGCGAGGGAAAAACTCGCTCACCTTAAGCTCAGAGCTAGTCAGAACCAGGAGGCTAACTAGAAAAAGTCAGGTTAGCCCACTAACATGGAGGTGTGGTGTGATTTATTATTTTTCTTAGTCACAAGGAGGAGTGTGAGTTAAGTGAAATAAATGAATTTTGATTATAACTGTCACTCTGTACATTAATTTGCTGCCTGTAAAATAAAACTACTTGTATCTGGCCTCGTCTCACTAAGGCGATTTCAGTCCACCTACTGAAAGATTGGAGAAGTCACATGTAAAAGACACAAGAGTATAAATTCATCGGTTCGCAGTTTAATGTTAGGAGGCCACAATGCGCTCCCAAACCGGGAGGCCTGAGGCCAGCCCGAAATTGGTCTTCGGCCTCATTAATATTAATTGGGTGAACTGCTGGTGTCTCTCACCCTTCCACAGGCAGCTCACCCATTTGAAGAAATTAATTTCGGGCCACTTGCTTCTCCGGCAGCGGCCCAAAGGTAAGTCCCACGGCAATGGGGATGGGGACGATCGGCATACTGTGGAGTCGGGGGAGCACTCCTGGTCCTCCTGGCTCCACAGCAATGAATTTTTGAATTAAAAAAAACCCACATCTTTTCGTGGTGGTTGATCAGCGACCGCTTAAGAATTCCGAGACCGAATATCGGCGAGACGGCCATAAACAGGCATTAGGCTCCTCATTTACATGTGTAAGGGTCCGCCAGGGAATCCTGAAAAATCGCCCGACCCAGTATCAGGTCAGACATCTTTTGGGCGTCCATTAGTCTGCAAAATTGATCCTTGTTGTGCCCAGTTTATGCCTGTAAAATGGGTGCAACGAGGTCCAATTTCACAATATCCAGTTCAGATCACAAGGGCGTTCTGTTATTACATCCCGGGGTTATGCTATTGTATAATTATGATGTGGAGATGCTGGCGTTGGACTGGGGTGGACAAAAATGAGAAGTCGCACAACACCAGGTTATAGTCCAACAGATTTATTTAATTTTACAAGCTTTCGGAGCTGTTCGCTCCTTCCTCAGGTAGAGTAGCTGTGAGAGAATCTCCCAGAATTCACAATATAAGCACAGAAAAAATCTATTCAAATCTTTCCCTACATCAAAGACACACTAAGAGCACAGCCAAGACAATGAGATGTGTCCCAGGGGGTCCAACGTGTCAAAACACCTGCTGGCTGCATATCCTGTCAATTTGTGTTGGTTCTTGTGTTAGTCTTTTAAAAAAAAAAACACCTGGAAAGACCGGCCATGATGTCAAGTCACGTTCTGTATCGTGACATGAACCCGATATCGCGATTGAGGCCATCCTCATGAGTGCGGAACTTGGCTATCAGTTTCTGCTCTATGATTTTGCGCTGTCGTGTATCCCGAAGGCCGCCTTGGAGAACGCTTACCCGCAGATCCAAGGCTGAATGCCCCTGACTGCTGCAGTGTTCCCCGACTGGGAGGCAACCCTCCTGCCTGGCGATTGTTGCGCGGTGTCCGTTCTGCGGGTAAGCGTTCTCCAAGGCGGCCTTCGGGATACACGACAGCGCAAAATCATAGAGCAGAAACTGATAGCCAAGTTCCGCACTCATGAGGATGGCCTCAATCGCGATATCGGGTTCATGTCACGATACAGAACGTGACTTGACATCATGGCCGGTCTTTCCAGGTGTTTTTTTTTTTAAAAAGACTAACACAAGAACCAACACAAATTGACAGGATATGCAGCCAGCAGGTGTTTTGACACGTTGGACCCCCTGGGACACATCTCATTGTCTTGGCTGTGCTCTTAGTGTGTCTTTGATGTAGGGAAAGATTTGAATAGATTTTTTCTGTGCTTATATTGTGAATTCTGGGAGATTCTCTCACAGCTACTCTACGTGAGGAAGGAGCGAACAGCTCCGAAAGCTTGTAAAATTAAATAAATCTGTTGGACTATAACCTGGTGTTGTGCGACTTCTCATTATTGTATAATTAGATATTGGGTGGTACGGGCACACTACTATGCAAAAGAGGATTGACCAGTGCCACTGAATCCGAGAGAATATCTAAACACCCCAAATTTGTAAGAGAACTTTGAAAGAGTGTGCAAAGAATACTGCAGAATATGATGGTTAGTACGGAGCAGTCCATCACCTGCATCTATGCAGTCATTTTTGACTACATGACAGAACTGCAGTCTACACAAGAGTGTATGGCACCTCTAGGGGCATTTGCAGGGGAGCTGCATTACAGAGGTCCTAAGTACAACTGCAGGCTCTTTCAGCAACACCATAACTTATAATATGGAGACCATGGGCTGCAATCTGTTGTTCATGGTTTTCTCCATGCTGCGGGATCATCTGGACTGAACCTTAATGCAGGGCTTCTGTGACCTTACAGCAGCCACCACAGCAGGCCTTCTACTTCTACTGGCCCTGCTGAAGGAGGTAATGAGCCATCTGCTTGGTGAAAGGCAGCAACCAACCACCTCATCCCTTCTCTCACTACAGTAGCACTTAGGAGGAGTGCTAAATTAGATAGGACATGATAGTCAATATCCAATGTCGCCAAGGGGAAGCACAGGGAAAGAAAAAATAAACAACACAAGCAGCACAATAATTCGGGCATAGTTGCAAAGGATATCGGTGTTTTCAGAGGATCTCCACCTTTTGCTGAATGATATAGAATCATAGAATAGTACAGAAGGAGGCCATTCGGCCCATTGAGTCTGCGCCAGCTCTTTCGAAGAGCAATCCAGTTAATTCCACTGCCCTGCTCTTTCCCCATATCCCTACAATTTTTTCTCTTTCAAGTATTTATCCAATTCCCTTTTGCAGACTACTATTGAATCTGCTTCCATCACGCTATCAAGCAGTGCATTCCAGATCCTAACCACTCATTGTGTAAAAAAGTTTTTCCTCATGTCACCTCTGGTTCTTTTGCCAATCACCTTAAATCTGTGCCATCTGGTTATCGACCCTTCAGCCATTGGAAACAGCTTCTCTTTATTTATTCTATCTAAACCCTTCATGATTTTAAACACCTCTATCAAATCTCCTCTTAGTCTTCTCTGCTCTAAGGAGAACAACCCCAGCTTCTCCAGTCTATCCACGTAACTGTAATCCCTCATCCCTGGAACCATTCTAGTAAATCTCTTCTGTACCCTCCCCAAAGCCTTCACGTCCTTCCTAAAGTGTGGTGCCCAGAATTGGACACAATACTCCAGCTGGGGCCGAACTAGTGTTTTATATAGGTTTAGCGTAACTTCCTGGCTTTTGTACGCTATGCCTCCATTTATAAAGCCCAGGATCCCATATGCTTTATTAACTGCGTTGTTAACCTGTCCTGCCACCTTCAAAGATTTGTGCACAAGCACCCCCAGGTCTCCCTCTTCTTGCCTGGCACTGCACCCATAGTGAGTTAGGAATAGTGGGAGCTCACTATATTGTGATGGTGTGTCAGTTCAGGGATTAATCTTTGTCTGATTTCATGAGCATGCTGCTGCTCAAAGGGTGATTCCCCTGGTTTGGGTCATCTAAAGATATCTCCTGAACCATCTTCTGCCTCTAATTTAAAATTATGCCTCTCTGAACTTTGAAATTATTAAGTATACTGAAGATCACAATAATTTTGTGAGACTTTTGCAGGGCTGTATAGCAGGATGCCCCTGACTGATCCACACAATGGAACCTTTGCATGTATGCTCAATTTAGGTTCTGGTGGCAGAATGAGCCTCATTCCAATTTCTTTAGGGCACTATGTGTGGTTTGCAGACAGGTGTCAATAATCATGGCTCCAGTAATCATGGTATCCTTGGTCTCCCAGAAACCATCCATGAGGGATATTGAGCCCTGAAAAATGGTGGTACTGTGGACTGTTGTAGGATGAAGGAGTCATGCTGCCCGAGTGCCTGGCATCTACCTGCAGGACCAAAGGGGTTACAGACACTGTGGATGTTTATTGAGTGGAACTCCTTCCTGTTCTACATATACGCTGATGACACCCAGCTCTATCTTAAATTGTTATAATCAAATTTCACTGTCATGTATACAGCATTTGGTTAACCTTTGGAAAAAAAAGTCCACCAAAATACTTAGAACAACAACTAAAACCTATCTCTTCAACCAAGCTTTCGGTCATCTGCCCTAACATCTCCTTATATGGCTCGGTGCCAATTTTTTTTTTATAATACTCCTATGAAGCACCTTGGGGCATTTTATTACGTTAAAGGCACCACATAAATATAAGTTTTTGTTGTTACTTTTCATTCACCATTAACAAGGTGAACAGAGAGGCAGTCTCCATCCCACAATAGACAATTCATGCAGCTTGTCTTAAAAAAAACATTTAAATGTAGCTGCTTTGGTGATTTTTCAGTCAGCAGATCAAATTATAAACATGAATCTTATAACAATACATTAATTTATTAATATACTGTATATAAAATAATAGGCAGTTCTTTAGGATTTTATTATTTATTTATTAAACTTGGCATAGGGAAGTTCATGTTTTCTGCTAGGTCAGCAAACTTACTACAATGTCCTCCATTATACATAATATTTAGAAATATATTAACAATTACAATCTGAAAGCCACTTGAGATCTGCTCATCATTTGGACCATTGGGGTCATTGTTTACAACCGTAATAAAATTGTAGAATTGAACTTGTGCTCATAAAACGTTACATCTCAAATATAGTCCTCAAATTTAAAAGCTACATGACCTGAAGCTATTCATTGATAGGTACTTCTCACATAACCCTTGGACTACCTCCCTTTATCTCTAATGATCTAGTTATCGTAAATATCATCCTAGCATTACAGTTAATCATTACCAGATCTCCCATAGTATTGCTCACTATCTCAGAGGATACAATATTTTATAACAGGAATGTATGGTTTGTAACATACAATACATTATCAGGGATTTACAGTGACTATAGTCAAATTAATAAATGAAATGTGCATTTTTATTGCATGGTATTCTGCAATTTTTACCAACATTTTGGGGATTGAATGCCACAATTCTGTTCTTTTTCTGTGAAAACAACAGTGGCCGTGCTTGATAAGTCTCATATGTTGCTTGAGCTACAGATTTAATTTTTAATCTGATTTTCTTTAAAGAGGATACACAAGATGGTAGACAATATGTAGCAAATTGGAGGTAGATATGAGGGTTCCACTCTTACCTATCCAGTCGAAGCGAGAGAATCTCCTGTAATGGCTTCTCTTCCTTCCCCCGCACCGTTACTTCTAGGCCCCCCAAGGATCCATCCTTGGCCTCCTCCTATTTCTCATCTATATGCTGCCCCTCGACGACATCATCCGAAGACATGACGTCAAGTTCTACATGTATGCCAACGACACCCAACTCTACTTCACCAACACCTCTCTCAACCCCTCCACTGCCTTTGAGTTGTCAGACAGCTTGTCCGACATTCAGTCCTTGATTTTCCACAATTTCCTCCAATTAAACATTGGGAAGATTGAAGCCATCGTCTTTGGAACACGTCACAAACTCCGTTCCCTTGCCACTGATTCCATCCCCCTGCCTGGCCAAGATCTCAGGTTGAACAAGATTGTTCGCAACCTCAGCGTCCTATTTGACCCTGAGCTGGTCACTGACTCCATATCCTCCATCACCAAGTCCGCTTAGTTCCACCTCTGTAATATCACCCGTCTCCACTCCTGCCCCAACTTATCTGCTGCTGAAACCCTCATCCATGCTTTTGTTACCTCCAAACCCGACTATTCCAATGGTCTCCTGGCCAGCCTCCCATCTTTCACCCTGCATAAATTTGAGCTCATCCAAAACTCTGCTGCCCGTATTCTAACTCACACTAAGACGCGCTCACTGACCTACACTGACTCCCGGTAAACTAACGCCTCGATTTTAAAATTCTCATATTTTCGTGTTCAAATCCCTCCATGATCTCACCCCTCCCCATCTCTGTAAGCTTCTCCAGCCGTAATCTGCGTTCCTCCAATTCAAGTCTATTGTGCATCGCCCACTCCCTTCGCCACACCATTGGCGGCCATGCCTTCAGCTGTATAGGCCCCAAGCTCTAGAATTCTCTCCCGAAAGTTCACTGCCTCTCCACCTGCTTTAAGCCCCTACTTAAAAACCTAACTCTTTACGCAAGCTTTTAGTCATACATCCTAATTTCTCCTTCTTTGGTTCGGTGTCAATTTTTGTCTGATTACGCTCCTATAAAGCGCCTTGGGACATTTTCCTACGTTAAAGGCGCTATATAAATGCAAGTTGTATTGTTGATGGATTAAGCAGTAGTGAGGAATACAAGTAGCAGCAGTTATAGGGACAGTTGTGGGGTATGGTAGAACTGTGGAAGTGTGACGTAGCTTTTGGCAGCTCAGGAGGTGGAATGTGGTCCTTGGTTTACTGGACAATGCCATAGTTCTGACGGTAGTAGAGGAGGTTCCAGATTTTGGCAGCAGTGGGAGAGGGCACTGTAGAGAGGGTCTCCACAACTATAGTATTGGGGTGGAGGGTTGCAGAAGGTAGCAGCACTGGATTCTGGGTTAATTGAAATTTTCAAGACTGATATCAATTGATTTTTGTTAGGTAAGGGGATCAAGGGATATGGAGCAAAGGTGTGAAAATGGAGTTAAGGTATAGATCAGCCATGATCTAATTGAATGGCAGAACAGGCTTTGGCTGTTGTATGACCTACTTTTATTCTTATGTTCTTGTGGAGAGGGTACCGCTGGTGGAGGACTGACGGGGTCCTAGAGTGTGTCAGAACTTGGAGAAGATCAGGGTCTGATAGCACTCGAGGGCTTCCTGGATCTGGCAGGTGTAGGAATTATCTTGGGGTATAGCAGGTTTGGGGAGGGAGGATCCGAAGGTGTACGAGCTTTTGGGGAAGATACCGGCAACTGCCAGTATCTGGGTCCTGGGGTATAGCAGTATTGGGGGATGATGGGGTACGGAGCAGCGGAGTGGCCTGGTATGTGTGTCAGAAGTGTGGGGGTTGGTTGTTGGGGTGTTCATGTACTACGGGGATGGAATATTAAGGTGTGTTAACACTGGGGAAGGGATACTGGGGTATGATAGTGGTGGAATGAGAGCATTTGAGGGGTGAATTCCTGGAGCAAGGAGCACTGGATGGGGGATCCTCCTGTCTGAGAGCATTGGGGAGGTGTTGGGTGGTGGAGTATTGGAAAGGATGTATCTTGGTATTTAATGAGTGGGGAGGGAGGTTCTAAGTTTTGGGAGCATGATGGGGGAAGTGTGTGGTATGGGAGTGTTGTGAGAGGACTCCTGGGATATAGGAGCACGGGAAAGAGAGTTCCAGATTGAGGATACTGGGAGGGAGATGCTGAGGTCTGACAGCACTAGGAGCAGGATCCCGGGATCTGTGAGTAAGAAAGAAAGAGCTACATTTATATAGCGCCTTTCAAGAAAAAGTCAACCAGGGAAGGAGTGAAGTTGGAAAAAATTACCTGAAAAAAGCTGCCACTGGAGTTAGGCTATCTGACTCGTGACAGAGTTGGGAGTTGAGGCTGGGAGGACCAAGGCTGAAGTTGATCAGATAATCCACTCAGCTAATCCATGGTGAGTATCTGGTTGGGCTACGGTTGGGAGGACCACTGTTAGGTGGATCAAGGCTTGGAGGACCACGGTTGGGAGTGAGTCACAAGCCAAAGGTAAGTAGAAGAAATAGCATTTAAAATAGCATTTTATAGGGTGAAAATCACTATGGAAACAGTATGACAGAATAGTACGACAGAAAAATCATGATGGAAATAGGGATGACTGTTACAGGAAGTAAATGTTACATTTACAGGAAGTACATGTATATGAAAAACGTTAAATTTATCATCGACACAGCTGCTGGAGAAAATTATTCAGCTGCTAATTAATTATTTTACTGTGAGTTTGATAATGTGGCAGAAAATACAATGTGAAAAAGCTCACATGGTCGATCAGCCTTATACAAAATAATACTAAACTGAGATCCATCTAATGAGCAAATAATGTATTTATTTTTTTCTTTCCCAGAGAGAATCAGAACCTGGTAATAATTTGCATCTAACAGGACACTGCCATGCATGTGCTAATATCAGGATTACATATGCATGGTCTTAAATGTAGTACATAATTAAAAAAGAAAAAAAATGATGCACTGGTTGTACTTTTCTTATATAGTATGTTGCTTAAGATGCAGTCGAAACTCAGAGTGTTGTTGAATCCTGTGCTTCACAATCATCTTTATACTATGATAGTTGCCACAAACTAGTGCAATATCATTAATCTGATACAATGCCTTGTGATGCCATTAATACTTAGCAACACACCACAGTAATAGTTCACAGATATTACAACTCATCATATCACTGGATTGCATTGGATACTGCTCTGCAGAACCAAATCTCACAGTAAACCATAAATTTTGTAAGTTATAAACAAGAAACTAGAATATAAAATACATGACAATTCTTAGCTCTTTCAAAGCATCAATTCATTTGTAAACATTGAACTCTATCTTACATAAACCCTGAGACTTTAGGCCAGATTTTAACTCCCGGTGGGAGTCATGTGGGTGGGAGCGGAGGCAAACAGGAAACCATTCAGCCCTCCGCAGTGTGAGGCCTAGGAAATGTTAATGCCTGGGCCTCATCTGCATGGCCCATGTCAGTGTTCCACCCAAACCTAGCTGGCCAGCGGGATTTCGGGAATCATGAGGGCGCCGCTGTGGACCTGATGGAACAGTCCTCGGCAGTCAGATGTGGTTGGGAGGGGGAAGGATGTCCGGGGAAGGGGAGGGCCAAGGTTTCCTCGTGGAGCCTGGAGAAGCACTCCTGCTCCTGCTGGCTCATAAGGAAACCAAAACAAAAAATGACATTTACTAAACTTTATGGGCCTCTTCTGGCCCTGCTCCTGTTTGCCACCAGGTTGGCCTGGCGGGGGAAAGCAAAACAGCTTCCCCCTGCAGGCCTCAGGTTAATATTACAGTTGTGCCCTAATTATGTCATGGTGGCCAGATCTGCATATTTAAAGCAGGACCGTGCTGCCTTCTGGTGGGTGTCCCGCTCTCCTGCTTAAAAGAACAGGTTAAAATTCCAACCAGCGGGATCACAGTGGGTAAGTTGCTGTGGCGATTTTAACTGCTTGCCTGCCTGGTTTCCACCGGACGGGCAGGGTTAAAATCGGCCCCTATCACTCTGGAGTGATTCTTGATATTTGTTCAAATTCATCCTCTTTGCTGTCTCCAACAGTAAAACCTAATAATAAAAATACATGTATACTTGAAATACCAAAAGTGCTAACTGACTTCTTAACGGGTGCCTGACAGAAATTAAGACAAGCATTTTTCACAATTGGTAACCAACATACAGAACGATTTTTTTTTGTTTGGGCATATGTGATAGTGCTGGTAGGGTGAAGAAACTCAACTCAATTATGTAATTTTGAAGCTACAGAAATACTCAAACAATGTTAAATAAATTAACCAGCATAGATTCTGCTACATTATTACATTGTCATTGTGAAGCCAATAACCCAAGTTGGTGTTTTTAAAAGCCTATACTTATACCCCGTTTCAAAGCTTCTAAACAAAGAAGCCTTGAAATGGAGAACACCCATTGCAATTTAAATTAACAACTTTATCAGTCAAAGATCAATACAAGTGAGACTTAATATTTTCTTTCAGTAATAAGACATGCACATTCTAAAATAAACAATGGAACAATCCTTTATAAACTGGACATTGTATAAAATATAATCTGCTCTGAAATAAATTTGATAAAGTTAACCTTTTGAGGACTACTACTGTGACACCTTAAGATACATAACCTCAACAGTCAGTGTTTTTTGTTCTACTGCATTCTGCTTTGTGTGTAATATTCAGCATTTACATTTTACAAATTGCTATTCTTCCATTTGTTGAGTTATAACAAATATATTGCTGTGTTCCAAGGTGCAAAGTAATTTCAGTACTCAAAGGGTTAAAGTAGCTTGCTAACCAACAATTGAATCATATTTTCTATTGCAGAAATTGTTACATATTGTGTCACAAGTCAATATTTTGTTAAAAAAAATAGCATCATCCACATTTAAATAATTTTCTGTCTATTATGGCACAAGTTTTTACTCAATTAACAAAAGATCTGAAATGGTTGAACATACAGTTCTAAATTATTTGTATTTAATTGATATTGTAATTTCTAAACGTCTTCAAATGATGCTTATTATAAGCTTTTCAAACACTGAAATTGAGTCCATGATACATATTTCTTTCATGCACATGAGCAAAAGCCTGTACTAACAATTTGGTTTCTGAAATGTGTGCATGTTATTTGTGTACCCAGCCCTATGCTTCAACAAACTGTTCAATGACATTAAAAAAACAGATAGTAAAGCTAAATATGTTCCATGCTTACAATAAACAATTAATAAAACATATAAAGCACCTACACTGTAGCAGTGCACATATGAAACATAGTAATCCAGACTCAATTCCGCAGAACTGCTCTTCTCAGCAGACCCCATTTCAGTTTGTGTTGAAAGCAAACAGCTGCTGAACACACTGCACTGTGCACATCTGAACTGAAGCACTTTGTCAAATCCAGGCTTCGTCTACAATGATGCATAGGCTCAAACTCAATTAGACTGAACCAAGTGACCTGCTCATGCTAGCCCTAAGCGTACTTTGCATGCAGCCCACAATGGCAGTAGTGGGTGGGGGTGGACAGGGTTCTTATTTTGTTATTGTCCTGGTTGTCCCTTAATTGTCATACAAATGTCATACTTAGCAGACATGATCATACCCATAAGAAATTATTGTATTTTGTGATGAATAATATTTTTTCAGGAGGTTTCTTCTATTATCTTTTTTCAGTAAGTTTGTGAGTTGGTCTACAACAATAACTTAACTAAAATACAAGCATAAAGTGCCAAAGAGCTGTTGTTATCACTAATGTTGAAGAATACTGTGGGATGTTGACTTTTGTAAGGATTTGTGTCAAATTCAACTGTGTATTTAGCAGAAATAAGTGAGGCAATACTTAGTACTATTTTTAATAATACACCTTACAGATTATGATTATGTTCCAATCATTAAAATGGCTCGTGTGGAGCATAAACACCAGGATGGACCTGTTGGGCCAAATGGCCTGTTTCTGTGCTGTAAATACTAATTAAAAGGTCCTGAACATTTTATCAGTGTGTTTTTCCCTTTCGTATGCTGTGGCTGATTATGGCTGTTTATTTTCTTCAGCATAGGGAAATATTTAATTTACAATTAGACAGTTTATACATCCATCTTCTGCTCTAAACCTCACTAAATTTGATAGGAAATGCACCACAATATGATTACAGATACAAGAATAGAACGACGATGGACAAGCTATCAGCACAGCTGAAATCCTTTTATTCACATTTGAATTTTTGTATAGGATATTAGACCACTGTCAAGGTTTGGTTTAGCAGATTTGCACTGGTTTATGATAATTTCCTGCAGCGTATCAAGAAATGCCGGATTATAGAAAATTAGACAAAAATGTATAAATTGCAATTAATATAATTTATATTTGAATAAAATGCTATGTTTAGAAGTGTTAAAAGAGTAGATGACCAGTTTTAAAAAAAAATTCTAATTTGTTTGAAAGATAAAAGTTTTTGCTAATACTGCTGAAGGGCAGTTCAAGTATTATAGAACACAGTTATCCCCATGATTTTAGTGCAGTGGAAATGTTTGTATATGTTGGAAACGCAGGGCCTGAAAACCCACAATCTCGTTCCACCGCTAGAATTATGGTGGAGTGGGATTTCCGGCCACAGGTGACCCATGAGCCTGACTCCGTCAGATTTCCCAGGGTTGGCAATTTGCATAATATTGTCAGAATCCCATGCCAGTATCAGCACAGCTTGGGTGCTCATGTTGGAGTTGTCCATGAGGGTCCTGATGTTCCAGGTCCCGAACTTCATTTTAAAGGGTAGAAGATGCCTGTGTGTGAATTCTTTTAACGTGGTATGGCCGTTGCACACCAGCTACCACACGGGCTTGACAGAGCAAGGTCTTGGTCCAATGGCAAGGGGATCCAAGACGATTGGAGACCAGGCTCTGCTACATCGGCCTAGCACACACACACACACACAAACATACTCCTACTGTCCTCCTCCCTCCTTCCCGCAGGACCTCTCTGCCTGGGTTGAAGATCTCCTTAACCGAGACTCTGTCTTCGACGCGAGTGTCCTCGGCTCCATCCCGCAGCATGCTACCCACCACCACCTCAGCACAACCCCAGCCCGGCATGAGGTTGAAAAGGCCATCTGAGAACTGAAGAACAACAAGGCCTCAGGAGCAGACGGAATCCCCGCCGAGGCACTAAAGCATGGCGGAGAAGCACTATTGGTGCGAATACATGAACTCATTTCTCTTATTTGGAAGGAAGAGAGCATGCCAGGAGATCTCAGAGATGCCGTAATCGTGACCATCTTCAAGAAAGATGACAAGTCCGATTGCGGTAATTACAGAGGAGTTTCCCTGCTGTCTACCACAGGGAAAGTCATCGCAAGAATCCTCCTCAATCGCCTTCTCCCAGTGGCTGAGGAGCTCCTCCCAGAGTCGCAATGCGGATTCCACCCACTAAGGGGCACAATGGACATGATCTTCACTGCGCGTCAACTACAAGAGAAATGCAGGGAACAGCACCAACCACTGTACTTGGCCTTCTTTGACCTCACAAAGGCCTTCAACACTGTCAACCGTGAGGGATTATCGAGTGTCCTCCACAAATTCGGCTGCCCTCAAAAGTTTGTCACCATCCTCCGCCTGCTTCACAATGACATGCAAGCTGCGATCCTGAGCAATGGATTCACCACAGACCCAATTCACGTATGGACCGGGGTCAAGCAAGGCTGTGTCATCGCACCAAAGCTCTTCTCGATCTTCCTTGCTGCAATGCTCCATCTCACCCTCAGTAAGCTCCCCGCTGGAGTGGAGCTAATCTACAGAACAAACGGGAAACTGTTCACCCTCCGTCACCTCCAGTCCCATCCTCTGTCATTGAATTACAGTATGCAGATGACGCTTGCATCTGCGCACACTCTGAGGTCGAACTCAAAACCATCGTCAACACTGTCACCGAAGCGTACGAGAGCATAGGCCTTACACTAAACATCCATAAGACAAAGGTCCTCTACCAACTTGCCCCGCCACACAGTACTGCCCCCCGAATCAAAATTCACGACGAGGCCTTGGACAACGTGGACCACTTTCCATACCTTGGGAGCCTACTGTCAACAAGGGAAGATGTCGATGACTAAGTCCAACACCGCCTTCAGTGTGTCAGTGCAGCCTTCGGTCGCCTGAGGAAGTGAGTATTTGAAGACCAGGACCTCAAACCCGGCACTAAGCTCATGGTCTACAAAGCAGTAGTGACACCCGCCCTCCTGTATGCTTCAGAGACATAGACCATGCACAGCAGACACCTCAAAGCACTGGAGAGGTACCATCAACGCTGCCTCCGCAAGATCCTGCAAATCCATTGGCAGGATAGGCGCACCAATGTCAGTGTTCTCGCTCAGGCCAACATCCCCGTATCGAAGCTTTGACCACGCTCGATCAGCTCCGATGGACGGGCCACATCGTCCGCATGCCCGATACGAGACTCCCAAAAACAAGCGCTCTACTCGGAGCTCCGACACGGCAAGAGAGCCCCAGGTGGGCAGAGGAAACGTTTCAAGGACACCCTCAAAGCCTCCTTGAAAAAGTGCAACATCCCTACCAACACCTGGGAATCCCTGGCCCAAGACCACACAAAGTGGAGGAGAAGCATCCGGGAAGGCGTCGAACACCTCGAGTCTCATCGACATGAAACGTTAACTCTGTTTCTCTCTCCACAGATACTGCCTGAGCTACTGAGTATTTTCAGTATGTTCTGTTTTTATTTCAAAGTGCAGAGCTGGCAGGTCCGGCTAAAGAATTAAATTAAAAGAAGAAAGCGACCCCTTTTCAGCAAGGCCAGTGACATGCTAACTAAAAGTCTTCTTCTGAGGTGTCCCATGCTTTGAATCCAGCCTGGAACATTCTTGTGGGCCCACTCCCACCAAAAAAATGTACTGTACACCTGTAACTTGCACGCATACAATATACTGGAGGCACCAGAGGCAAGACTAGTGGGAATTCCAGCAATTACACCATTCCAAAGGTCCTGCCTCCATTAATGTCCTCAGGCTGAAAATGGGTGAATGCAACAGCTGCCCACCCCCACAGGAAATCCCAAAGCAACTTCCAATGGGTCAGAGTCCCAGCATAATCGCATCCTACCCTAATACCTGCACCCCACTGGTAAGTACGTGGATTTTTGGGACTGCAATATCTAAGGATGCAGTTACACTGCCACTTTCAGATCAATAAAAAGTGGTTAGGGTGTACATTGATAAAAGTGTGGCAGTATAACTTAGTAATCTGGAGTCAGCAATGTGATTCTAAATGAGAGAAATGAAACCACCTCACATAGGTAGTCTCACACTGCTTGGAGTGCGCATCAACTTTGTACCAGTATAATCTGCAAAACCAGAGGTTGAAAGTAACTGCATCCAGTCTGGTGTGAAGCTGCATTTTAATGGTTCATTGGACTTCTTGGGGACCTAATATATATTTCTCAACCTTTTTAATGCCGTCAGAAAGTGAATACTCCTTCCCATGCTTTCTGGACATTAAAAATTAGCCACTCAGAAAATGGAGCTCTATACATGTGTTCAAGCGCACAGGCACAGAATTCTTTTGTTGCTAAACTCAGTTGAACCTACAACAATGTGCTAGGTTTATGTGGCCAGTATTACTTGTATCGGCTGACCGAGCATCGTGCTATACAGTTAGTGGTTTCAGACTGACTGGTAATTGTTGTATAATCACACCCTCATGTCAGCTGGTACAAGTGTAACTAAACAAGTTATCTTGAATGTAAAATTCATGTAGTTCAAATTGTGGAAAAATTCACAGGAAAATAAATCAGTTATCACTGTGCTTAATTTAGATTTTCATTTCCTAATATCAGCTGTGCGATATAGAGGTTGATGAATTAAAGCCAGGCATATACCCACACAGGGAAGGGAAAGTCGATGGGAAAGACACCCAGCCATTCTTATGCACCGTTTATGGGCCTGTCAAAGAGATGGGACAGATTATTGGGCCACTCGATTGGTTGGGAAAATGGTACATTGTGTGGGGGAGGGAAAATGGTACATTGTGTGGGGACAGTAAAAAGGGAACATTATGTGGGGGGAGTAAAAAGGGAAACAAAAATATTTGGAAGAAAAAATGAAATGTTCTTTAAAATATAATGACATTTGTTCATACGCTTCTTTAGGAAATAATTCTAATTCGTTTATGTTATGAAAATGGTTTATGTGAGCATTTATGACAAATTTATTGCCTTAAGTGAACACAATACTTAAAATCAGTGTAATTTATTTCTTGAGTCCAGAAACCATACCATGAAGTAAAAGACATACAGTACACTGATAAATCAATTTTCTGGTTGTTTATTGCAAATTCCATTTATCCGGAGAATAATTGTATTTCCATACTAATTTCTGAGCCAGAGTTAAAAATAACTTCCTATTTTCTGGTGTTGGTATGAATATCAGCAAACTGGAAACAACTACCAGTTCCTGCACATCTTACATTTAAAAAAATCTCCCATTTAATTTATGCAAGCTGCTATACAAACTCATTTCACAGTTTTATATTTCCTGGTTCCTTAAACAGGAAGGTAATTGTACAGGGAAGTAATTTGACTAAAAGTACTTTCATCATTATACCTCACGAAGGATGTTCATTAAGCCTCATCAATGAGCATGATTGTTTCAGTGAAAAACACCATGGAAGCCCTGAGCTGACCACATTTTGTGAATGCATCATAAAGCTGATTTTCACCAGTGAAACATAAATAAGTAGGGCCAATTTTCTTCTCCCCCCACCTGAGCACAAGTCAGATGGAGTGCACCTGAAGAGCACTCTAGGTGACCTGACCTGAACTTGCCCATATTTGCAGGTTCAAGTCATTACTCTAGACCCAATGTACCCCAGGTGCAGGCCCACTCCTTGGCAGGGATTTGTGTCTGGAAATGGGAGTGGAAATCCAACTGCTGCTGCAGGAATGGAAGGTCTGCAGCAGTGACAATGGTTATTGGCTGTGGGGCTTTCTAGCTAGTTGTCCAAAAACAGCAGCTAGAAAGCCTCTAGGCTCAATCCTTTCCTTCATGAACCTGCAAAAGAAGGTACTTACCGTCTGCTTGGCTTTAACAGGTGGGTCCCAGGCCCCACTGAGATCCCCCAATTTGAGTGAAACTGGGCATGGGGCCTAAGGCCCACTTCTTTTGGGTGCTCTTCCAAATGGGCGCCTGCCCATTGATAAAAGAGAAAAATGAGGTGAAAGTTGCTGTTACGTCACTGCTATTTCATTTGCATGGGTTTAGAATTTTTGCTCTAGGCATAACCACTCTGCCCCAACTAGGGGGAAACCTTTGGAACACCTAGGGAATTGCAACAGGGGTGTCATGGGTCTCTTCCCCCTATTCCTTTGCTTTCAACCCGGGAACTGAGCATTACTGGGCACAAGCAGAGGATAACAGCCCTACTATCTCAGGTTTATCAATTTCATATTCTATTTATACTACAGGCATGTAAAAATGCAAATAAATATTTTCAGTATTACATTCTTATTTTGATATTTTAAGCACTTCTGGAAGTTAAACTCTTTGATGTTGCCTGTTGTAACACCTAAGCAGTATTTTATAAATATTATAAAGACAGTAGCCTAGAAATTGTTGTGGACAGTATTAGTGGACAAATGCTTAATGTATTTTTATGACATTCCTTCATCTGCTGAATAGCAGAAGCATTAACCAATTTGAAATAAACAGTTTAATGCCTGTATTAAAATAGCAAATGAATGTCATGTGAATGTATTAAGCATTGGTCTGCTAATATTGCCCAAGTTAGCATTGAGCCGAATAATCTGTTATCATTTAATGAGGTATAAAAAGAAACAGATGGAAAATGGGAGTGATTACAAAACAGCAATAGCACTGAGGAGTCCAGAAGACACCATGGACAATGAGGATGAAGCTTGAACTGTTTATAACTGTCATCTGCATCCAAAAATGAGATTATAGCCTTGAAATCATTTCATGTGTGTGTGTGTGTGTGTGTGTGTGTGTGTGTGTACGCATATATACATGTATACAAACACACACACAGGAGATTATGGGGGTGGTTTTGTTCCATTTTGAGTCTTTTCCAGTGGAGAATATCAATATAGATATCAACATGTAGCTAATGTAGGATTAATGATTGTGACATAATCACTAAACGTTTATCATATGCTAATGCACAGTGATTACTAGAAAATAATACTGTTGGGTTACATTATATTAATTTAATTAGGTATTAACTGGATGGGAGAATTCTAATTGAATGTAGGGGATATTTACCGTGGCTGTTTGAGGTTGGTTTTAAGACATTTGAGTCAGTTGTTTTATGGTTATGTGCTTGCATAATGCCTAATAGATTTTGAGTTTCTCCTCTATCCACTTTCCTTATACTATTGTCGGGTAATATATTGGGAGCATGTGCCTGTTTTTTAAGCCAGAGTTTAGAATGTTTCACCACTCCTCCATTAATGATATTACCTTAGTTGAGGGGGTGGAAACATGCTTGAGCAATGTGAGAAGAGACCCCTTCTCTTCAAATGGCCCAACCAACAATGCCAAACTCATCAGCTATTACCCTGACTATGGAGGTCTAGTTGAGAGTTGAATGAACTCGCACTATAGCCGCCAAAACTCAACCTATCTTGATACATGTTCTCATTCCTTTTAGATTTCTCTTTTTTATCATGCTTGATTACATTGTTCAAATTGCTTTGCTAAAATGTTTAGCTTTGGATATTGTTTTGGGTAATTTTGTGATCATCTTGTTAGTAATATAATCTGTCATACACGTTCATGAGTTTGGCATGTGGGACAATTTTAGCACAATGTTGCCTTTGGTTTTCTGCCATGCTAAGCAATAATAAATGGGCTACTCAAGCCAGATTGTTTTTGCATGTTTATCTTTCATCTTTCCTACAAGTGTCATTCTCGTTTATGAGCAATCAATGCCATGCATATTTCAAATAATTTTAGAAAAAATTCTATACATTCATCCAATTTTCTCTGCCATCTGTTGTACCATGCAATCTGTTTAACAATTTGGCCCTCTTCTAAACAGTGACACTTCTATTTTCTGTGACTGCAATAATTTTAAAATCATGGAGTTGATTATTAAAACATTTGACGTGACATCCTACCATCAAACTCTAAAGTCTTTGTGCAATTGGAAATATTTAGAAAAAATACAAGATGGCTTCCACTGGCTCTTTGATTTTTCTTGTGATCACACCATCAAAACCATTTAGTCAATGCTATACATAGATTCCTACCATGAAATCTTGCTTCCTTTCAAAATCTGGTGCAATCCAATGAAATCCACGATGACTGCAAGTGGCACTATGAACTTCTTGCAATTCCAAATAGCTTTGAACTTGTCCTGTCATTTATCGCAAAATTTAAAGTACTCCCAGAAAAAAACCCTTGTTTTCTATCAAAATTAGGATATGATCTGAAATATCCAGATGGTCTCTAGTAGTTTAGTGTTCTTGTGATTGCAACAACTTTGGAACTGTTCAGTCATTCATCAAATTTTAATGTGATTCACTAACATCAAAATCCCACTTCTGTTTTAAATTAGGCATAATTAAATTGAGTCCATGATGGTCACTGTGGCACTTTGATTTTTCTCAGATCACCACAAATAATAAATCACTGTCACCAAATGTACATGATTTTGTACCAGCAAAAGCTCACTTCCTTTTAAAAGTGGGCCTGATCTGATGAAATCCAAGATGGCTGCCAGCAGCAAGTTGATTTTCTTCTGATCGCATTAACTTTGAAACTGTTCAATTGAGCACCACCAAATTTTGCCTGTGGCTTTCTACCATCAACGTCCTTTGGAAATGGGCCATGATCGGATAAAATCCAAGACTGATGTCAGTAGCACTTCCATTTTCTTGTGACCAAACCTTAAATTTTTAATTACACAGACAAAAATCACCTGGATAGCCCAACTGTTTTTGCTGTTAAATATCCTTACAACTTTTAGAAAAACAATGTTCAAATATAGGATACTTCTACAGATAAAAAATCTTATTACTATCCAAGGAAGAGTACTGTTGATCCGTACATCATGCGAGACACAATATTAATGTTTTCTACAATATTTAAGTTATTCTATGCACCTAGGAACTTCTAAAATATGGAATGTGTGGCTACATCCTGAAACTACTCAGATATCCCTCTTTAAAAAATCTAGTTTCAACTACCTTAGAATAGTATTTTATAGCATTGTTGAATTCTAAAAAAAAACAGTGCCTTATATAGGGTGAACATCCTTAACTGAAAATTTCAAAGATCATATATGGTAAAAATTACTTCATAAATGAATGTCACGATGCCGACCATGCTGATTTTCAAAGCATTTACAAACTTACACTTTTCACAATACCCTTGAACAGTCTTTTTATGAAACAATTATAAAATTGTTCAATAGCCAGTTTTGTTTTGCAAAAGAAGCTTTGCATTTGAATGTAGCTGTTATGACAAAAAAATCAGATTCTGAATATTGGCTATAAACAGGTACAGAACCAATTACTATTTATTGTGTGTGTTTATTGTTAATGGAACTTACAAATTTTAAAACTAGATAGCTGTTTAACTGTCTGAAATACCACTTCTACTGCTTATGTTGTAACATTTATATGAGGCATCAAGTGTTTTGCCATTTTTATTCAAATTACATGTTAAGAATAAAGAGTAGCAAGTTATAATTTTTAAATTTTCAATAGTGTAAGGTAAATTTTTATGTCGAGATATATTTGGATGCAAAGTTGTGAGAAAAGTTGTTCATTTTGTATCTATAATATGTAAAGTGATTTCTGGATCAGATGTTGAGAACTGCAAATGTCCATTCCTCTTAAACAGACAGTGTATGTATGTGAACGCACGAAGCGTAGTGAACAAGGTAAGTGAGCTGCAGGCACAAATAGCCACATAGGAATATGATGTTGTGGTAATAACTGAGACCTGGCTCAAAAAAGGATAGGATTGGTATTAAATATGCCTGGTTATAAAGTGTTCAGGAAAGATAGGGAAGGAAAGATAGGACATGTTGTGGCAGTATTGGTCAAGGAGAATGTTAGTGCTGGAGAGGGAAGATGTCCTGGAGGGGTCAAGGACAGAATCTATATGGCTAGAGTTAAGAAATAATAGAGGTGTATTCTATAGACCACCAAATAGTGGGAAGATATGGAGGAGCAAATTTGCAGAGAAATTACAGGGAGGTGCAAGAACTATAGAGTAATAATAATGGGGGACTTCAACTATCCTAATATAGACTGGGATCGTAATAGTGTTAAGGGCAGAGAAGGGGAAGAATTTCTGAAGTGTGTTCAGGAGAACTTTCTTGATCAGTATGTTTCCAGGCCCGATGAAGGAGGAGGCATTGCTGGATCTGGTTCTGGAGAATGAGGTAGGTCAAGTGGAGCAAGTGTCAGTAGGTGAACATTTAGGGAACAGCGATGATAGTATCATAAGATTTAGATTAGCTATGGAAAAGGACAGGGCGCAATCTAGAGTAAAAATGTTTAACTGGGGGAAGGCCAATTTTAGTGGGATGAGAATGGATCTGGCCCGGGTAAACTGGAATCAAAGATTGGCAGGCAAAATTGTAATGGAACAATGGGCTGCCTTTAAAGAGGAAATAGTTCGGGTACAGTTGAGGTATATTGCCACTAGGGGGAAAGGCAGGGCAACTAAAGTCTGGGCTCCCTGGATGACGAAAGAGATAGAGAATACAATGAAGCAGAAAAAGAGCGCGTATGACAGATGTCAGGTTGCAAATACATCTGAGAATCAGGCTATATATAGAAAGGTCAGAGGAGAAGTGAAAAAGAAAATAAGAGGGGCAAAGAGAGGGTATGAGAATAGAATGACATCCAACATGAAAGGTCATCCAAAAGTCTTCTATAGGCATATAAATAGTAAGAGGAGGGGTGGGGCCGATTAGGGACCAAAAAGGAGACCTATGCATGGAGGCAGAGGGTATGGCTGAGGTACTAAATAAGTACTTTGCATCTGTCTTCACCAAGGAAGAGGATGCTGCCATAGACATAGTAAAGCAGGAGGTAGTGGAGATACTTGATAGGATAAAAATTGATAAAGAGGAAGTATTAGAAAGGCTGATACGATAGCAAAATACTGCGGATGCTGGAAATCCGAAATAACAACAGAAAACGCTGGAAAAACTCAGCAGACCAGGCAGCATCCGTGGAGAGAGAAACAGATTAATCTCTCCTGCTTTCTATCCCATCACTGACCTTCCCTTTTGTTCTTTCATCCCCTCCCCCTTTTCCCAGCCCTATAATTGCTTTAAAATCTATTGCATTTCCTGCTTTTTTCCAGTTCTGACGAAAGGTCTTCGACCTGAAACGTTAACTCTGTTTCTCTCTCCACGGATGCTGTCTGGCCTGCTGAGTTTTTCCAGCGTTTTCTGTTGTTATTAGAAAGGCTGGCTGTACTTAATGTAGATAAATCACCAGGAGCAGATGGGATGCATCCTAGGATGCTGAGGGAATTGAGGGAGGAAATCGCGAAGGTACTGGCCATAATATTCCAATTCTCCTTAGATACGGGGGTGGTGCCAGAGGACTGGAGAATTGCAAATGTTACATCATTGTTCAAAAAAGGATGTAAAGATAAACCCAGCAACTACAGGCCAGTCAGTTTGACCTCGGTAGTGGGGAAGCTTTTAGAAACAGTAATCAGGTACAAAATTAACAGTCACTTGGACAAGTGTGGATTAATTAAGGAAAGCCAGCACGGATTTGTTAAAGGCAAATCGTGTTTAACTAACTTGATTGAGTTCTTTGATGAGGTAACAGAGAGGGTTGATGAGGGGAATGCAGTTGACATAGTGTACATGGATTTCCAAAAGACGTTCGACAAAGTGCCACATAATAGGCTTGCCAGCAAAGTTGAAGCCTATGGAATAAAAGAGACAGTGGCAGCATGGATACAAAATTGGCTAAGTGACAGGAAACAGAGAGTAGTGGTGAACGATTGTTTTTCGGACTGGAGGAAGGTTGTCGGACCACTGCTTTTCTTGATACAGTAAACTCTTGTTTAAATGGCACTTAATCATCCGGAATTCTTTAATAACCGGCAAAATAGATAACCGGTAATCTTGCCGAATCCATCCATTTTTCGTTTTTCCGAGTCCGAGTTTCCCGCGGTGGCCGAGTTAGTCAGTGGTTTTTATTTTTTTTTGTGTTCAAAATTGCCTACCTCTCGGTTATCCAGAATTTTTCATCAACTGGCACCATCCTGGTCCCGTAGGTGCCAGATACGAAAGAGTTTACTGTATATATTAATGACTTGGATCTACAAATAATTTCAAAATTTGCAGATGACACAAAACTTGGAAGTATAGTGAACAGTGAGGACGAGAGTGATAGACTTCAGGAAGACATAGACAGGCTGGTGAAATAGGCGGGCATGTGGCAGATGAAATTTAACGCAGAAAAGTGTGAAGTGATACATTTTGGTAGAAGGAATGAGGAGAGGATATATAAACTAAATGGTACAATCTTGAAGGGGGTGCACGAACAGAGAGACCTGGGGGTATGTGTGCACAAATCGTTGAAGGTGGCAGGGCAGGTTGAGAAAACAGTTAAAAAGGCTTACGGGATCCTGGGCTTCATAAATAGAGGTATCGAGTACAAATGTGTGGAAATTATGATGAACCTGTATAAAACATTGGTTCGGCCCCAACTGGAGTACTGTGTCCAATTCTGGGCACCACACTTTAGGAAGGATGTGAAGGCCTTAGAGAGGGTGCAGAAAAGATTTACGAGAATGATTCCAGGAATGAGGGACTTCAGTTACGTTGACAGACTGGAGAAGCTGGGGCTGTTCTCCTTGGAGCAGAGAAGATTGAGAGGAGATTTGATAGAGGTGTTCAAAATCATGAGGGGTCTGGACAGAGTAGATAGAGGGGAAACTGTTCCCATTGGCAGAAGGGTCGAGAACCAGAGCACACAGATTTAAGCTGATTGGCAAAAGAACCAAAGGAGACGTAAGAAAAAACTTTTTTACGCAGCGAGTGATTAAGATCTGGAATGCACTGCCTGAAAGGGTAGTGGAGGCAGATTCAATCATGATTTTCAAAAGGGAGTTGGGTAAGTATCTAAAGGAAAGAAATTTGCAGGGCTATGGGGAAAGGGCGGGGGAGTGGGACGAGCTGAAGTGCTCTTGCAGAGAGCTGGCAAGGGCTCGACGGTGCCAAATGGCCTTCTTCCGTGCTGTAACCATTCTATGATTCTAGACATGTTTGCAGTGAGTATATGTGCAATGTCATTTTTGTCCATTTGAATGTGCACATCATACATTCATATCCTGAGCACATTACGAAGAATGCAAATGTGGTGTGTGCATTGAACTGTACTATGTGGCTAATATCAGTGGTATGAATGGGAGGAACGGATAGCTGAAGCTGAAGCATTTCTATGGCAAACGGCCCTTAATCTTTCAAAATAGTTCATTCTAGCAATGAAGTTTCATGTCTCACTTCTTTGTTGGACTGCCATCAAAATAGTACAGAACTGGCAACTGGATTTAGATTTTTTTTAAATAACAATCAGTAAGATACAAGATTGGTTCACCTAGGCCCAATCTGCACAAATATTTTAACTGTAGTAAGGAGTCAAAAGTCAGATGGGTAAACAAAAATATCATTGTTAAAGCATAGCTGGAAACTAGAAAGGGAAACCCAGGTGAAGTATCCAAGATGTGAATTTACAATGGGCACATTCAAACTGCCCAAAAATGATATTGCACATACTCTAACTGCAAACACATCTGCCTAAAGGAAATTGAAAATTTGCATTAGCTCTTTTATGGAACAAGCTGTCCATATCATGCAAGTTATAATGATCTTATTACATACAATGAACTTGCTTTTCAAAAAGTACACAATGCAAGTATAACTCAAATATGATGCAAGCAACTCCCACATCAGGTATTGCAAGGCCAAAGGCAGAGCAAGTCTTACTCTGCTGTATCCCAACAATGTGCCATAACAGTAACACGAAATCACCTCTTACTGCACCAGCCTGAATTTTTCCATTTCCCACATCAGCATCATTTTTGCCTCTGAATTAGACTGTCTAGTGAATTCATGAATTATGGGCAGTTTTGTTCTGAGCCCAGTCGGAATTGGGCAAACTCATTTCACTTTGGACCGTTGCAGCCCGTAAAAAGTGGAACTATTCATCCAATAGTTTCAAACCTTAGGTCGCAGAAGAGAAAAAATAGTGTGATAACTAATTGTACCACTGAATTCCACTAGGTTAGTACTAGTTGTCTAAGGGAAGCATTGAAACATTAATAGCATCTCAATTGGGGCTGTATTGCAACATACAATACTGAGGGCATTTGACTGATCAACTTGATGAAGGAGTGAGGATAGATTATATAAATGATAAGGAAAATATCTTTAGTTTCTCTCTCTTCAACCCCAATCCTGAGAATTGAGAAACTGAACATCATTAGTGGTACCCCAAATAAAGCTTGTGCCACAAAGTAAGAATTAATATGATTTAATGGTTCACAAATTGAGCATCTTATTTCAATTTCCTGACCAATGGGGGGTCACAAGACATCCTGGAAGTGCCAAAGATCAGATGTGGGTAAACCAAGATACTATGGCTAAAACATACACGGGCAAATAAGACGCTGCCTACTGTGTGTAAGACCCCACCAATGTAGTGAGGTCTTGGGAAATTGTACCTGAACAATGGGGGTCACAGAATTTTCATAGCGCAATTGTGGGACAGGGCTGTCCAACTTCTTTGTATGACAATGTATCACATTCTATGGTTCTGTGCCATATAGATCAAGAGATTGCAAGTTTGATCCTTTTGTGTGTGAGGTGGTTGATCGTAACATGGGTGACAGTATGAGTGTGAAAATTACCATAGACCTCCTAGGGCCAGGGAAAAGTCAGCCAGTGATCTTACTCCTGATTGCAACATAGAATCTATGTAATTCTATGTAACTATTGACCTTTGACAGAAAGTGCCCGTATTTGGACATATCTGGTAAAATTTCCCAAGTCCTTACTCCACTGGTGGAGTCTTCCATGCGGTAGGCAGCTTCTTATTTGTCTGTATGTGTTTTAGCAATGGTGTCTTTGTTTATCTACATTAGATCTTTGGCAGGTGCACTGTTCGTGATTTCCTGACAAACTGCCTGCTGCACGGGAGACCTGCTGGTGGATATCGGAAAATGTTGGCCCCAATATCTACTGGGATGCGGGGAGTGGCGGGGGGGTTGTCGTAGCAGCTGGGAAACCCGGAAATGCGGAGATCCTGTTCCTCGACCAGCAGCCGGGGAGAGGGAGGGAAAACTGCGGGTAGGGGGGAGATCAGAGCGTCGCTCGGGTGTGAGATTGGAGCGTGGGTCAGCGTGCTGGGCTCATAACTCAGAGGTCGATAGATCGAAACCATCCTCTGCTATTACTCTCTCCATCCTTCCCGCCCAGCGCGCCCACTGGGGGTTAATCTTCCCAATCTCCTCCCCGTCCAACTCACCCCTCCCAGTGCTGATCCTGTTGAGTCTGGCAGCGGATCAGCTATCACCGCCCCTCTCTGCATCTCCCTCCAGAATGTTCATTCACTTGTGAACAAGGCCCTTGCCATCCATGGGCTTATTGACAGAAACCTGGTTGAGGGGGTGATGACACCTTCCCCCTAAATGAAGCCCCCTGACCGACGCAGTGGCAGTGTGGCTCTTATCACCAAATCACGCCTTGGTCTGTCCCCCTACTCCTCTGGCACTTTCTCCTCCTTTGAGCATCTCACCTTGTGACACCCTTCTCGCCTCTCGTTTAAAATCCTCGTTCTCTACCGCCCATCCAAGTACCATGAAAATTTTCTCACTGAGATATCTTCACTGCTTTCCTCCCTCAGCCTCTGTACCGAGCGACTTCTCATCCTCGGTGATTTCAACCTTCATCTCAATTCATCAAGCTCTCTCTCCTCAGTTCACTGCCCTCCTATCCTCCCTTAATCTCTCCCTCCAAGTAAACTCCCCAACCCATATGCACGGCCACCCCCTTGACCGTGCCATCTCACATGGCCTTGCTACTCCCATTGTGTCAATCACAGATAAGGCCATCTCTGACCATTTCCTTGTATCACTCTACACCCACATCTCCCCTTCCCCCTTCCAACCCAACTTCCTTCTGTGTCCGCCCCTGGAGAAAAAAACTCTCCCAATTCACTTACAACTGCACTTTCAAAATCCCAATTGTCTAGCCTTTGGACCTCCATTCACCATGACATTTCTGCAGCTACTGATCTGCTCAACCTCACCACCACCTTTGATGCCGTAGTCTCCATTAAAACCATTATTCTCTCTCACCCTGGCCACTCTCCCGGTACGGCCCTCATCTCCACTCCTTTAAGTCCAAGGGCCGCAGACTTGAACGGATATGGCGGACAACTGGTTTAGCCATTCACTGCCAGATCTGGCTGCACCACAAAGCATTATCAGGTCCTGCTCTCATCTGCCAAAACTGCTCATTATTCCAGGATCATTCTGGAATGCAAAGATAAACCCTGGCTTCTTTTCTTTACTAAAAACCATCTTCTTAAACCCCTCTCCCAGTCTCTTCCACCCTCACCTCCAATAACAAGTGCGAGGAGCTCATGGACTTCTTTGCCACTAAGATTGAGACCATCCAATCAGCTGCCTCTGCCACTTCCTTCCCTTCCCCTAGCCCACCGGGCTAAACTTCCACTAAGGTTCCCCCCTGCCCTAGCTCTGAACTCGCATCTTTCTCCAGTTTCTCTCCAATCTCCCCTCATGCCCTCTCCGAGCTCATCTTGTCCATGAGATCCACTTCCTGCTCCCTCAACCCTATTCCCACTAAACTGCTGACCATTCAACTTCCTTTCCTGGCTCCCATGTTAGCGGATATTGTTCACGGTTCTCTTCTCAGGTACTGTCCCCCTCTCCCTCAAATCTGCCGTCATCACCACTCTCCTCAAAAAACCAACCCTTGACCCCTCCGTCCTTGCAAATCTCCAACCTCCTTTTCCTCTCAAGTCCTTGAACATCTTGTCGCCTCCCAAATCCGTGCCCATCTTTCCCGGAACTCCGTGTTTGAATCCCTCCAATCAGGTTTCCGTCCCTGCCACAATACCGAAACGGCTCTTATCAAAGTCGCAAATGACATCCTATGTGACTGACAAAGGTAAACTATCCCTCCTCGTCCTTCTCGACATGTCTGCAGCCTTTGACATGGTTGACGACACCATCATCCTCCAACGCCTCCCCACCAGCGTCCAGCTGGGTGGGACTGCGCTCGCCTAGTTCCATTCTTATCTATCTAATCTTAGCCAGAGAGTCAGCTGTAATGGCTTCTCTTACCACTCCCACACCATTACCTCTGGTGTGCCCCAAGGATCTATCCTTGGCCCCCTCCTATTTCTCATCTACATGCTGCCCCTCGGCATCATCTGAAAACACGACGTTGGTTTTCACATGTACGCTGACGACACCCAGCTCTACCTCACCACCACTTCTCTTCACCCCTCCACTGTCTCTAAATTGTCAGACTACTTCACCGACATCCAGTACTGGATGAGCATAAATTTCCTCCAAATAAATATTGGGAAGACCGAAGCCAAAGGGCTGTAATTTGCGACCCCTATGGGTGCGTACAAGGTGCGCACATGCCCATAGGGGCTGCACAAGTTCCGGGTTTAGGCATGCGAAGCGCATGCGCGAAAACCCGGAACTTGCGATCTGTATCTTCTTGACAGATCGTAGCCATCCCCGGGAGAAGGGCCTCCGCGGGCAGAGATTTGGTCTATTTGCCCAATGAATGCCCATGAAGTTCTTACGCCTGGTAAAAGCAGGCGTAAGGCCTGCTTTTACCAGCGTAAGAGTTTTAAAAAAAAAATTAAAATAAAATTTTATCAATCATTTATGCATTAAAAAACCTGTGCAATAAGCTAAGTTTATTTTTAGCCGCTTTAAAACATGTAAATTTATTTTTCAAAAAATTAAATTTTTGTTTTAAATATTTAACTAAATGCAATTTTAATTCATTCTAAATATGTGGGTTTTTTTAAATTTATTTGATGTGTACATGTACTTTTTGGGGTATTCCCATTCATGCTTATGGGGTTTCCATAAAAACGTGATCCCGGGGCGCTTGCGAACCGCCTGCGCCCCTGGGATACGTGGGCCTCTACCCGGGGAGCCCCAGGAGCGCAAGTTGCCATGGATCCCGAGGCCCCAGGTACGTGGGCATTTTATTTGCGGATTGGAGGCATTTCCCCGCAGGAAGCCTCCGACCATAAACTCAGGGCCATTGTCTTCGGTCCCCACCGCAAACTCCATTCCCTAGCCACCAACACCATCCTTCTTCCTGGCAACTGTCTGAGGCTGAACCAGACCGTTCGCAACCTTGTATCTGACCACATATCCGCGCCATCACTAAGACCGCCTATTTCCACCTCCGGAATATCGCCCGACTCCGGCCCTGCCTCAGCTCATCTGCTGCTGAAACCCTCATCCATGCCTTTGTTACCTCTCGACTTGACTATTCCAATGCACTCCTGGACGCCTTCCCACGTTCTACCCTCCCTAAACTTGAGGTCATTCAAAACTCTGTTGCCCATGTCCTAACTCGCACCAAGTCCCATCACCCCTGTGCTCGCTGACCTACACTGGCTTCCGGTTAAGCAACGCCTCAATTTAAAAATTCTCATCCTTGTTTTCAAATCCCTCCATGGCCTCGCCCCTCCCTATCTCTGTAATATCCTCCAGCCCCATAACCCTCCGAGATATCTGCGCTCCTCTAATTCTGGCCTCTCGAGCATCCCTGATTTTAATTGCTCAACCATTGGTGGACGTGCCTTTAGTTGCTAAGGCCCTAGGGAGCTCCCTCCCTAAACCTCTCTTTCCTCCTTTAAGACGCTCCTTAAAACCTACCTCTCATCTGCCCTAATATCTCCTTCTGTGGCTCGGTGTCAAATTTTGTATTATAACGCTCCTGTGAAGTGCCTTGGGACGTTTTACAATGTTAAAGGTGCTACATAAAAACATGTTGTTGTTGTGGGTCAGGGGGAGAGGGGGGGGAAAGAGATCGGAGCATAGGTCGGGGGTGAAGATTGGCGTGTGGGGTGGGGGGATGGGGAGATCGGAGCGTGGGTCGGAGGGATGGGGAGATCGGCGCGTGGGGTGAGGGGAGGAGGAGATCGGCGCGGGGGACGGGGAGATCGGCGCGTGGGGTGGGGGAGGAGGAGATCGGCGCGTGGGGTGGGGGGGAGAAGGAGATCGGCGCGTGGGTCGGGGGGACGGGGTGATCGGAGCGTGGGTCGGGGGGACGGGGAGATCGGGGCGTGGGGAACGGGGAGATCGGAGCGGGGGGGACGGGGAGATCGAGGCGGGGGGGCGGGGGGACGGGGAGATCGGGGCGTGTGGACGGGGAGATCGGAGCGTGGGGCGGGGGGACGGGGAGATCGGGGCGTGGGGTAGGGATATCGGGGCGGGGGACGGGGAGATCGGAGCGTGGGGCGGGGGGACGGGGAGATCGAGGCGGGGGGGCGGGGAGATCGGAGCGTGGGGCGGGGGGACGGGGAGTGGGGCGGGGGGACGGGGAGATCGGGGCGTGGGGTAGGGAGATCGGGGCGTGGGGTAGGGAGATCGGGGCGTGGGGACGGGGAGATCGGAGCGTGGGGCGGGGGGACGGGGAGATCGGAGTGTGGGTCCGGGGGGATCGGAGCGTGGGTCGGGGGGACCGGAGCGTGGGGCGGGGGGACGGGGAGATCGGAGCGTGGGTCCGGGGGGATCGGAGCGTGGGTCCGGGGGGATCGGAGCGTGGGTCCGGGGGACGGGGGGGATCGGAGCGTGGGTCCGGGGGATTGGAGCGTGGGTCCGGGGGGATCGGAGCGTGGGTCGGGGGGACCGGAGCGTGGGTCGGGGGGACGGGGAGATCGGAGCGTGGGTCGGGGGGACAGGGAGATCGGGGCGTGGGGACGGGGATATCGGGGCGTGGGGACGGGGAGATCGGGGCGTGGGGCGGGGAGATCGGGGCGTGGGGCGGGGGGACGGGGAGATCGGGGCGTGGGGCGGGGGGACCGGGGCGTGGGGCGGGGGGACGGGGAGATCGGGGCGGGGAGTGGGGCGGGGAGACCGGGGCGTGGGGACGGGGAGATCGGGGCGTGGGGACGGGGAGATCGGGGCGGGGGGACGGGGAGATGGGGGCGGGGGGACGGGGAGATGGGGAACAGGGGGACGGGGAGTGGGACGGGGAGATCGGGGCGGGGGGACGGGGAGATCGGGACGTGTGGCGGGGGGACGGGGAGATCGGAGCGTGGGGACGGGGAGTGGGGCGGGGGGACGGGGCGTGGGGCGGGGGGATGGGGAGATCGGGGCGTGGGACAGGGAGATGGGGGTGTGGGGCGGGGAGATCGGGGCGGGGGGATGGGGAGATCGGGGCGTGGGGCGGGGGGACGGGGAGTTGGGCGGGGAGACCGGGGCGTGGGGACGGGGAGATCGGCGCGGGGGGACGGGGAGATCGGGGCGGGGGGACGGGGAGATCGGGGCGGGGGGACGGGGAGATCGGGGCGTGGGGACGGGGAGATCGGGGCGTGGGGATTGGGGCGTGGGGACGGGGAGATCGGGGCGGTGGGACGGGGAGATCGGGGCGGTGGGACGTGGAGGTGGGACGGGGGGGAAGAGATCGGATCGTGGGTTGGGGAAGAGATCGGATCGTGGGAAGAGATCAGAGCGTGGGGTGTGGGGCGGGGAGATCGGGGCGGGGGGATGGGGAGATCGGGGCGTGGGGCGGGGGGACGGGGAGTTGGGCGGGGAGACCGGGGCGTGGGGACGGGGAGATCGGGGCGGGGGGACGGGGAGATCGGGGCGGGGGGACGGGGAGATCGGGGCGTGGGGATTGGGGCGTGGGGACGGGGAGATCGGGGCGGTGGGACGGGGAGATCGGGGCGGTGGGACGGGGAGATCGGGGCGGTGGGACGGGGGGGAAGAGATCGGATCGTGGGTTGGGGAAGAGATCAGATCGTGGGAAGAGATCAGAGCGTGGGTCGAGATCAGAGCGTGGGTCGGGGGAGGAGATCGGAGCGTGGGTTGGGGGGGGGGGGGTGGGAGATCGGAGCGTGGGTCGGGGGGGGTGGGAGATCGGAGCGTGGGTTGGGAGGGAGATCGGAGCGTGGGTCGGGGGAGGAGATCGGAGCGTGGGTCGGGGGGGGGGGTGGGAGATCGGAGCGTGGGTTGGGAGGGAGATCGGAGCGTGGGTCGGGGGAAGAAATTAGGGCATGGGTTGGGGAGGAGAATGGAACGTGGGTCGGGGGGGGCGGAGGGGGAGATCAGAATGTGGGTTGGAGGGAGATCAGAGCGTGGGTTGGGAAGGAGGGTGATCGGAGATTGGGTTGCTGGAAGGAGAGCAGAGCGTGGGTTGGAGGGAGATCGGAGCGTGGGTTGAGGAGAGAGATCGAGCATGGGTCGGGGGGGTGGGAGATGGGAACGTGGGTCGGTGGAGGTGCGATCGGAGCGTGGGCCGGGGCGGAGAGATTGGAGCGTGGGCCGGGGCGGAGAGATCGGAGCGTGGGCCGGGGCGGAGAGATCGGAGCGTGGGCCGGGGCGGAGAGATCGGAGCGTGGGCCGGGGCGGAGCGATCGGAGCGTGGGCCGGGGCGGAGAGATCGGAGCGTGGGCCGGGGCGGAGCGATCGGAGCGTGGGCCGGGGCGGAGAGATCGGAGCGTGGGCCGGGGCGGAGAGATCGGAGCGTGGGCCGGGGCGGAGAGATCGGAGCGTGGGCCGGGGCGGAGAGATCGGAGCGTGGGCCGGGGCGGAGAGATCGGAGCGTGGGCCGGGGCGGAGAGATCGGAGCGTGGGCCGGGGCGGAGAGATCGGAGCGTGGGCCGGGGCGGAGAGATCGGAGCGTGGGCCGGGGCGGAGAGATCGGAGCGTGGGCCGGGGCGGAGAGATCGGAGCGTGGGCCGGGGCGGAGCGATCGGAGCGTGGGCCGGGGCGGAGAGATCGGAGCGTGGGCCGGGGCGGAGAGATCGGAGCGTGGGCCGGGGCGGAGAGATCGGAGTGTGGGCCGGGGTGGAGAGAGAAGCGGGTAAAGGGTGGTGTTGGCGTGATTATGGGGAGGGAGGCTGCTCACGGAGCGGGAAGTAGGTTAGTGTGTGGGGCAGGGGGAGAAGCAATCGTGCCCACAAGCAGTGCTGGAAAGGCACTTACTTGCTGGATCTGGCCTTTCTTGCCTCCCTTCAGCTACTGGGTTTCCCAAGCTCTAGGAAACCTGGCCTGCAGCAGTTAAAACTAAATGGCTGCTAAAATCTGAGGCATGCAGCCTCATTAACATATTTAAATAACGGACCTGCTTCTCGAGAGCAGGTTAGTTGCCTGCCCCCCCAGCCCGCTTCATGGGCATGTTCGAGACGATTTGGGGTCTGGTTTAAGATTTTTTTCTCCCATCCGTCAGTGGGGGTGGGGGGGGTGCGGTTTAAGATTACTCCCGTTGTCTCTGATGCGTACAAGGTCAAGCTCTACCCTTTGGTTTCTGTTCCCTGACTATTCATCTAAGTGGCCACATGTACCCTTAATTTGATATGTCATTATCTTTGCAATTGTCTCTTATGTTTGTTCTTATCAAATACTTTTTAAAAATCCATACAAACCACAGCTATTACATTTGTTTTATCTAGCCTATGATATTTCGTCACACTTTGTGTACTGTGACCTGATGTGGTTACTGAGATACAAGGGAGTCATTCAAGCCCAGAGGCAATACAAAAAATGCGACATGGAACTGATCTCTCGTGTCACGGACTGATTTATGAGGAACGACTGGAGTCACTTGGGCTTTTCAGCCTTGAAAGAAGGTGACCGAGAAGGGACCTCCATATGCCCTCCATAATTAAATACCTTGCTGATATTCATTGCTTAGCATGATATGACGAATGATCACCTGGAAGAGGTTGTCGAAGGCTGATGGAGCTCATGGAACTGTACTCCAGCAAGAGTCACTATTTTCTGCAGAGAAAATTGGGGTTGGTGGGGGTAATTGGTGTATCCAACGTAGCTAATCGTATTTGTATACATTTTTGATTATTTTTAAAATTTGTTCTCAGGCCCTGGACAGCACTGGCAAAGTTGCATTTATTGTCTGTTCCTAGTTGCCCTGAAAAGGTGATGGCACAGTGATGATGAAGGAATAATGGTACATGTCCAAGTCAGGATCACATGTAATTTGGAGCGATGGGTTCCCCGCGATCTTACTGCTCTTATCCTTCTTAGTGGTAGAAGTCCTGGGGCTGTAAGATACTGTCAAGATAAACTTGGCGAGTTGCTGCAGTGCATCTTACAGATAGCGGGGTACATACTGTAGCCCCATTTGAACCAGTGATTTAGGGAGGGATGGATATTAAGTCCAGTGGCAGGGGCATCCATCTGCTCTGTCCTGGATGGTGTCAAACTTCTATAGTGTTGCTGCAGCTGCACCTATCTGGGCAAGTGGCAAATATTGTACCACACTCCTGATTCGAGCCTTGTAGGTGGTAAAGAGACTTTGAGGGATCAGAACAGGAGTCACTTATTGCCTTTCCCCATCTCTTGTAGCCAAATTGTTGATCTGGCTTGTTCAGTAAAGCTTCTGGTAAACGGTGACCCCCAGGATGTTAATGTTTGGGACTTTCTTGTTAAGCTGGTCATTACCTGGTACTTATATGGTGTGAATGCTACTTGCCACTGTCAACCCAAGCCTGGATATTGTCAAGATCCTGCTGTAGGTTGACACAAGCTGCTTCATTATTGGAGGATTGTGAATGCAGCTGAATACAATAGTATCAGCAGCAAACAGCCCCACTACTGATCATTTGATGGAGGGAAATGAAGCACATGAAGATGGTTGAGCAGAGGTCTCTTCCTTGAGGAGTTCCTGCAGTGATGTTCTGGGGCTGGGATGATTGGCCTCCAACAACTATGACCATCTTCCTTTGTGTCAGGTATGTCTCTTGCAGTCATGTGCTGGACTCCACCATAGTTGAGGATGGGGCTGTTCATAGAGCCACTTCATCCTGTTAGTTGTCTGATTGTCCACCACCATTCCTGACTATATGTGGTAGGGCTGGAGGTTTTTTCTGATACATTGGTTGTGGGAGTGCTTAGCTCGGTCCACAGCCTGATGCTTTTTGTATTTAATATGTAGGTAGCCCTGTATAGTAGCATGACTAGGTTGGTGCCTCATTCTAAGCAATGCCTGGTCCTGCATCTGGCATGCTCTTCTACACTTCCCATTGAATCAAGGATGGATTCCCAACTTGATGGTGATCAAAGAGTGCAGGATGTGTCAGACCATGAAGTTATAAATTGTGTTGAAATGCAGTTCTGCTGCTGCTGATGGCCCACATCACCTCATGGATGTCCAATTTTGGACTGCTTGATCTGTCCATATTATGTCTTACGATGATAGTGCCCTCACAGTGAAGACTGTCTTCACAAGGACTGTGTGGTGGTCATTCCTGTCAATACTATCATGGATAGACTTGCACATTGGTGAAGATGAGGCCAAGTAGGTTACTCTCTCTGTTGGTCTCTTCACTTCCCGATACAGCCCCAGTCTGGAAGGTATGTCCTCCAGGACTTAGCCAGCCTGGTCACTACTCTTGGTGGTGGACATTGAAGGCACCACTCAAAGTACACTCTGTGCCCTTGCTTCCTTCAGTGATGTTCAACATGGAGGAGTACGGAATTGTTAGTTGAGGGGTGGTAGATTGTAATCAGCATGAGGTTTCCTTGACTTTGTTTGATCTGAAGCCCTGAGACTTAATGGGGACCAAAGTCAATGAACTCCTAGGGCCAACCGCATCCAATTGTATACCACTATTCCACCACCTCAAGTGGGTATATCCTAGCAGTGGAACAGGACATACCCTTGGACAGTGATGCAGCATGTTGGCTGATATATATGGCTCTGAGAGCACAACTATGTAAGGTTCCCACAAATGCCCAGGTGTTAGTGAAGAGGACTTTGCAGTGTTGACTGGAATGCCTGAATCTTGATGTTTGGTTCATTGCTGATAGGTCCTTCTTTTATCATTGTGTTCTATGGCGAATAACCAAAAAAGCAAATGGAATGTTAGCCTTTATAATTAGAGGGATAGAATATAAGGACAAGGAAGTTTTGCTAAGGCTGTACAAAGCCCTGCTTAGACCACATCTGGAGTACTGTGTACAGTTCTGGGCACCGCACCTTAGAAAGGATATATTGGCCGAGGAAGGAGTGCAGCACAGATTCACCAGAATGTTACCAGGGCTCCAAGGGTTAGATTATGAGCAGAGATTACATAAACTAGGCTTGTATTCCCTGGAATATAGAAGTTTAAGGGGTGATTTGATTGAGGTTTTTAGGATTTTGAAAGGAATTGATAGGGTAGATAGGTAGATAGAGAGAAACATTTTCCGCTGGTGGGGGAGTCTAGGACAAGGGGACATAACCTTAAAATCAGAGCCAGATCATTCAGGAGAGAAGTTAGGAAACACTTCTTCACACAAAGGGTGGTAGAAGTGTGGAACTCTCTCCCACAAAAAGCAGTAGATGCTAGCACAATTAATAAGTTAAAACCTGAGATCAATACTAGCCAAGGGTATAAAGGGATATGGAGTCAAGGTGGGTGGATGGAGTTAAGATACAGATCAGCCATGTTTTCATTGAATGGTGGAACAGGCTCGAGGGGCTGAATGACCAACTCCTGTTCCTCTGTTCCTATGATTATTTACAACTGGGTGGCAGGTTCCCTTCCCTAAGGGACATTAGTGAACCAAATGAGTTTCTAGACAATGTGACGGCTTTGATGGCCAATTTGGTCCTGGTGCTAGCCCATAAATTACAAGACTCATTGAATTCAATTTCACAACTTTCCATGGTGGGAACTGATAACCTCTGAGCTGTTAGTCCAGTACCATAACCATGATACCACCATATCCTGCTGATTCCGAGTCATTACAACATCTCAAGACAGATTGAATGAGTAAGGCATTTCTGCCCTCTTGGTTCAACCATCCAGGAAGAACCAGTAGTTTTCCATCACAGTATCTGACTGTTTCTTAAATCATTCCAGAGTTTTTGCTTCCACAACCCGACTCAGAAGTCTACTCTTCACTCTTTGTGTGAAGAACTACCTGATATCAGTCATAAATTTGCCTTTCACAAGTCAGTCCAATGGCTCTTTTCTGTAGCCCCCCAGGCTTGAATGTCTCCCCTTGTGTCTCAATGACCAGAGAGGGTCACAGTACACAAAGCATGAAGAAATAAGAGTATAAAGAAATAACAGAGGATAAGCAAAGCAAATGCAGTGGCTTGTATGAATTTTCTAAAAGGATTTGTTAAGGTATCACATAAGAGACTTCTGGCATATGAAATTATGGGGAATGTGGCCACATGGATGGATAGATGGAGGGCAGAAAGCAATGGTAGGGATAAAAGGAAGTTTCTTGAAATGGAAAGGTATGATGAGTGGTGTTCCACAGGAATCCAACTTGGGGCTGCTTTCATTTATGAAATATATAAATGATCTGGACTTAGGAATTGAGGGAACAATGTTGAATATGGAAAATCGTGACAAAGATTGTAAAAGACTGCAGGAGGACAAATATAGGCTAGCATGATAGGCAGCAGATGCAGTTCAATGAGGAAAAATGTGAAGTAATGCATTTTGGAATGTAAATACAAAATGACAAGATTTTAAATGCAGTAGAGGAGCAGATAGACATGTCATTAAAGGTGTCACCACAAGTAGATAAAGCCATAAAAAGGCAAATAGAATCCTTGCTTTTGTATCAAGAGGGATAGAATACAAAAACAAAGAGATAATGCGGAATTTAGTTACACTACAAGTGGAGTATTGTGTACATGTTGAGCACCCCATTATAGGAAGGATATAAAAGCAATGGAAGAGACGCAGAATAGATTCACTAGATCTATTCAAGGATGAAGAGAGACTTGAGCAGTTCTTTACACAGAGGGCGAGTAAAATATGGAATTGTGTACCACAAACTGTTGTTCAAGCAGAGTCCACAGCCCTGAATTTCTGTGGGGGTTCTCCTGATCTCCTGCCATAACTTTGGTGTGAGATCGGTGGAACCCCTGGAGAAATGGCTGAAAAGGACCTTTTAAGCTGTTTGTCAGGGGGACTACTCCTGCAGAAATTCAGAGCCCAGAAGTTATTTTAAAATGTGGTTAGATAGCTGCTTGAAAAAGAGGAACATTAAAAGATATATGAAAAAGCAGGATTAGACTAGGTGACTTGTGAAGAAAAACACTGGTGCAGACTTGATGGGCCAAACATTCTATGGGGACAATATTTGACTCTGAAATGGATGCGAAGTTCGCAGAGCAGCCACACCGCCTGCCCAAAGCTAGCGTCGGGAGGCGTGAACCATTTTGGGGTTTGGGTCTTATTAAAATGCCTCTGGCGAGCTGTGGGCACTAAATGGGCGCCCTGCTGCAACTCACCGGTTGTGGGAGGGCAGGAAATCAGCTGGCTCCCACACTTAGCCGGCTGGCAGATCAAGCTGGGGTCGAGAAGCCGATCCTGGAGAAGGCCATGAACGCACCAGCAGCGGGCCAGAGTTTTTTTTTAAAATGGGCCTAGGTGCGGGTGCTGCTCACCCATTTACAGGCCCATCCGAACATTTCCTCAGGCAGGCCTTGGGTGTCAATGAGGCAGCCCAGGTTCCGTGCCCCCCCCCCACCCCTGGCCTATTTTCAACTGCCGGTTGCCCGTTTTTCAGGTGAGAAATGGGGAGCTAGCAGTTGAAAATCGCTCCGTATCATTCCATGACCAAAGTACTGTGCACTTTAGGCATGAAGTTCTCCCTGCTTGTCCGCTACTATTTTGGTTATATAGTTCAGCATTCTGTTTGTTATGTTGTGTTGCTCTGAAGTGAGTGGCTGTGTTAAGTGCTGACTCTACTAACATCCCGCGATCTCTTGCACTTGTACCCATTCTTACTTCCTACATGCAATATTTTACACCTGTCCATATTAAGTTTCATTTCAAGATGGAACCCACTTAAAAATATTATTTAACTCACAGCAGAGCCATTATGCTGTCATATTTATTCTGCCACAAAAGCAAAGTGTATATCCCTACCAATTCTGAATCACACCACCAAATAAAGTAGGTTTTTATTGCATTGCTGTTATTATGTAGCTATAGGAGTTAGCATTAGTGTAGACGTACATCATATAGATAAAATCTTTCCCAGTGTATAGTCTATAAACATATTCCTCACCACTCGCATCATTGAGAAACACACTTTCTGAGCTTCCGAGTTGTACTAAATAAAATCTGTGGATTTAAAAAAAAAATAGCATTTTTTTCTTTTCACCCCTTGGGTGCCCTGTATCATACAACATCCTTAATCATAGAACAGAGAGGAGGCCTCTTCCAATGCTGCTGTAGATCTGACTACTGAGATCTACCTGAAAGTACGCTGCAATGATTCACCTTTTGAATCTTCTTAATTCCCAATGGGTATGTGTCTCTACACTGTAACTTTCCCTGGTAGCTCAGTTGATGACAAGCACTCACCATGATAATTGCAGGAATAATGGAAATATGTACCAATGGAGTTTGTTAGATGATAAACATGCTATCCAACCACACAGTGCTCCTCACTTTGATGTTTAAAGTTCATACATCTTTCTCCATCACAATGGCAATTGAGACGGTCACGCCCAGATTGGGTTTGACCAAACCAAGTAATACCGCATCTCACTGTCCATGGTCAAATCCTCCTCTGACTCTGGGATCATCTTAGAGGGCAAGAACAATTCCAGATTCCTTTTCTTAATGACCAAAGACTTCATCTGACCCTCTATCCCCACCTCATGCTACGCTGGTGAGAGGGACCCTCCTGCCGGTTAGCGCCACGTTGTGCTGTGTGAGTTCAGCACATGGCTAGTGAAGCGCTGGGGCATTTAAAAATGGGAATGACGTGCGTACCTGATGCCAGCCCAACTACCTTCACCAATATGGCAGGTGGCGCACTTCCAGGCAGAAATGTGCGTGCGCTTCCTGCCTGCCATACTGGGACCTTAGTAGGCCTGTTAGTGCCCGAGAAACGGTCACTGCACGGCTGAATTTCGAGGCTATGTGCTTTAAATAATCTGAAATACATATAGCAGTAGAAATGGATTTTCTTTTTACTTTCATTGCTAGTAACCACCATTGTTATTGTTGTGAATTAATGTACCTATCAAGATGTGAAACACTCTCTCACTGTTTACAACAAATTTCAGAATTTCACACGCAAGGTATACCACAAGCTAGATGCAGAGTAAACCTGTTTCCACTCTACCTCAACAATGTCCCTAGCCCCAACCTCAGGAAAGTCATCCCTATTATGCCAGTGTGATAATTATTGTCATACCAGCCATTTTGTGGCAGCTCTGCGTGAAAATCTCAATTAGTGCCAAGCTACAGGCAGTTTTGTGCTTCGCTTCCCCCCCCCCCCACTTACTTGGAACTCATTTCATATATGATCTTTAGAAGGGAGAGAGAGAGAACACTTTGATCATTAGGTCCCATAACCAACGGGATACTGTGTTAATGCTCTGAACCAACCAGGACCCTGTTAACATTTGCTGTTAATCTTGTATAATTTGTTCTTCTACAGCAGTTCAATTCATTCTGAACATTTGTGTTGGCTGTGCTTTACATGCACCCTAATTTCTCATTGCTCTTTTTGACTAATTCCATAAATACATCAGATCTCTGAGTACAGTGCAAGTGGTACACTGGTGTAAAATTGTGATGGCTCCCAACTACATCAGTCTTTGGTTTAAAACTATAAGTGCTGCACTGCCTCATTAGGCATAACAAAGACTTTATACCCGCATCAACCATGCACAAGGCCCTATAATATCCAGGGAAGCAAGCAAAGCCTGCCAGAGTCGTATAAAATAAATATTAAATGCATTGCTGAGATAGGAAAATGGCTTTTCTACTTGGGTAGAAGATAAGCACCCAATCTTAGAACCAGAATCTGGGTTAATAACAGAAGAGGAAAGAGGAAAGTAAAGGCCCAACTTAGCATTGTTTACCACTAATGTTTAAGTCCTATTTTAACTACTATTTAATAACTATTGTAGTTCAAATTAAAGCATGTCTAAATGCCCAGCAGCAGATTGATTGGATGCAATTAAACTTCTATTAATATTTTAATAGCACATACAAAGTTTTAAACTGACTATATACTCTAAAACTGATTATATACTCAGGAATAAACTTTTACTTTTGATAACAATATTTAGATAAATGCATATTTCGTACTACTGTAAAGTAAATTAATTCCTAAACAACATTTTGAAAAAATAATTCTGTTTAAAAATGGGTCACTTATTAAATTGAGAGGTCGCACAACACCAGGTTATAGTCCAACAGTTTTATTGGAAATCACAAGCTTTCGGAGCTATCGATCGCCCCTTCCTCAGGTGAAGTAGTAAAGAAATACAGACTCGACAAAGCATATCTATATATGCTTTGTCGAGTCTGTATTTCTTTACTACTTCACCTGAGGAAGGGGCGATCGATAGCTCCGAAAGCTTGTGATTTCAAATAAAACTGTTGGACTATAACCTGGTGTTGTGCGACCTCTCAATTTTGTCCACCCCAGTCCAACACTGGCATCTCCGCATCATGATCATTTATTAAAACCATAGTTTTTACAAGTTAAACCCTGATAAGACAGCCAACATTTTACTGTCAAATTTTCCTCACTGTCAGTTTATTACTCTTTTATCTATGATACAATGAATGGAATACATTGGGAAAAGTTTAGTATTTGGAAGTTATGTGAATATAAGTGTAGCAGAGATATATTTAAATGCATTACTGACATATGAATGTCAAATGTATTGTTCCAAGATCAAAGTTTCTCTCATCAATCAAATTGTATAAGCAAATGATATTTGGATAGAAATTGCTTGGGTCTCAGCCAACTAGCATAAGGTCAGAGGGGAATGGTGAATATTTCTGATGTCCACTAAAAGACCCTGGGGTAGATTTTCATCTTTACTGCCTGGGTGTCAAGCATCGCCTGTGTGGAGTGCAGGGAGGAAACTGGGCTCGGAGGATGACCTGCCTGATACAGAACCCGCTTGATTTTCTTTACATTAATTTAAATGGAAGGAAAACCAGGTGGGTTCTGTTAGGGACGTGCTATCCTCCTGGCTGTATTTTCTTCTCTGCAGTCCACCCAGGTGATAAAAACAAAAATCCAACCTCATTCCTCCCTTTGGCTTTGGAATGTTCTGAGAATGTGAAAGGTGCTTTATAAATGTAAGTTCTTTCTTTCCGTGTCACTGCAACTTAATTGTCGATTTTGATCAACTGATGATCAGTAATCACATATAGTTCTGTTCTACCAAGGATAGACATTGTCTGCTTAAAGTTAACTCTGGGACATAAATTAATGATGTAGTACCCTTATACAAACAAGATGATTTTCAGTATAATAAAATTCATTTGTTACCAATTCAAATAATATTAAAATGGGCAGACACATGGCAGATGAAATTTAATGCAGAAAAATGCGAAGTGATACATTTTGGTAGGAAGAACGAGGAGAGGCAATATAAACTAATGGGTACAATCCTAAAGGGTGTGCATGAACAGAGAGACCTGGGGATATATGTGCACAAATCGTTGAAGGTGGCAGGGTAGGTTGAGAAAGCGGTTAAAAAAGCATACAGGATCCTGGGCTTTATAAATAGAGGCATAGAGTACAAAAGCAAGGAAGTCATGATGAACCTTTATAAAACAATGTTTCGGCCTCAACTGGAGTATTGTGTCCAATTCTGGGCACCACACTTTAGGAAGGATGTGAAGGCTTTAGAGAGGGTGCAGAAAAGATTTATGAGAATGGTTCCAGGGATGAGGGACTTCAGTTTTGTGGATAGACTGGAGAAGCTGGGGTTGTTCTCCTTGGAGCAGAGAAGATTGAGAGGAGATTTGATAGAGGTGTTCAAAATCATGAGGGGTCTGGACAGAGTAGAGGGAAACTGTTCCCATTGGCAGAAGGGTTGAGAACAGAGGACACAGATTTAAGGTGATTGGCAAAAGAACCGAAGGCAACATGAGGAAAAACATTTTTTACACAGCGAGTGGTTAGGATCTGGAATGCACTGCCTGAAAGGGTGGTGGAGGCAGACTCAATCGTAGCTTTCAAAAGGGAATTGAATAAGTACCTGAAGGAAAAAATTTGCAGGGCTACGGGGAAAGGGCGGGGGAGTGGGACGAGCTGAAGTGCTCTTGCAGAGAGCCGGCACGGGCTGGATGGCCTCCTTCTGTGCTGTAACCATTCTATGATAAAAGCAAGATATATACTAACACAAACACATGCCAAGGTGCTAAGGTTCAAAGTTCTTGTGCCAACATAAGCACCACTGTATTAAATTGCTGAGGAAATAGCAACGGCATTTCTACCTTCAAGCCGAGTATACATTGTCATCGATCCAATTACACTATCATAACTAGATGTTGAATCTAGCCCATTGCTTAAATTTAATGATAAAGGTAGTGTTGAAAGAATAAGAAAGAGAAATGGTAACATGCTTGAGAATCACAATGAAAATGGCTTACAATATGAATAAAGCTGTCGCTCCTTTATTTGAATTGAAATGTTGATTTTGTTAAAGTAGTTTCTGCTGATTTCCTTTTTCAACACTATCCTTATCACAATCACATTCACTGTTAGCCTTTCATCTCAGAATAATGTGCTCTACTAATAATGTTATAGGTCACAACCCAGTGGAACTGTTGAAATAACAGAAGGAACAACATCAATTTAGAAATAAAATATATGGTAAAAATTTGAATTCTGAATTTTTGTTTCAACAAGGAACCCACTAGTTGCCAAAATAAGACGAAGTTACTGACTTGGCTTGAAGCTTTCTGTTGAGGACTGAAAACGCTCTAAACTCAAAAATATTTTTAATGTTGGCTTGGGTTTAAAAGATGTATAAGGCAGTAGTTGCATGTTTAACTCTCATGTATGGAGCTTGTCATATTTCTCAATGATGAACAGATAGCATATTAAGGCTATAGAATAGCAACAGTGGAAATCTCATTTTATTCCACAAGTTAGGCTGACCTGATCAGAGGTAGAAGTTACATGGGATGCTGGTCCAGTACTTGATGTTTTCAGGTAAGGACCAACAGAATATCTATTAAAACATTAAAAGTAATGTGCATAGTGTGCATCACATTTGAAATGTGTCCGTAGCACAAACAATTTGTCATGCCTCTAGAAGCAAAACACTCCAATTTTATATATGGAAACTTCGTCCCTCCCTTTCACGTGCCTCCTCCCAAAAGAGAACTACAATCTAAAAATCTCCATATCCTTTGACTCACCTTGAGCAACACTACAGGACATACACTACTTTTCTCTAATGGTCTGAGGGACTAGTAAATAAACAAACAGTGTTTTGAAATTCACTGGTGCATAGTTTTAAACGGTAAACCACATAGATGTACACCCGGAACACTTGGAATGGAAATTCAATGGTACCTGGTGCAAAGTCAGCGATGAGGCGGCAACCCATGCTCGTACCAGGAAGCCTGAGGCTGGCCTAAAATTGGGCCTCAGACCTCATCTAAATAATGTGGGCAAGCCTGTCGCACCTCCACAGGCAGCTTGCCTTTCTGATGGTTCGAATTTTGGGCTGCCTGCCTTCAGGTAAGTGCCGGGGGGGTGTGGGGGGGGGGGAGGGGGAGTGGGCTGGTGCAGGTAGAGAATGGGAGGGGGTTGATCGCAGGCCAGTAGAAGCCCTCAGGAGGACTATGGAGCACTCCTGATCCTCCTGATTTCACAAGAACATTTAATTTTTAAAAATCACCTTTAGTTGCCAGCTGCTGCTTAGGCTGCAGCGGCCGCTTAAGAATCCCGAGCGGAGCAGGTCCGACTCCTGCCCGCACATTGCAGACCAGCTTTGGCAAGCTGGCCTAAAACAGGCATTAGGTCCCTCATTTACATATGTAAGGGACCCAACCCCTGTTTTAGATGGCCACAAGGGGCGCCTGAAAAATGGCACAACCCAATTTCGGGTCAGATATTTTACAGGCATTCTTGGGGTGCAGGATTTTGGTCCCCAAAATTGGGCCTCATTGCGCCCGTTTTACACCTGTAAAATGTGCGCAACAAGTTCAATTTCTACCCCTTGTAGTTTTCAGTAAAACATTTTCCTGCTCTATGCGGTTAGTTACCTGAGTGTTCAGTGTTAGTTATTGTCATATTGAAAAATAATCATTAAATAATTAACTAGTAATTAAAAATTGTCTGTGGTGTGGCTAGTTTGACTGACTGTTCCCCTTTTAATTTCAAGTTTGACCTGTTCTGAGATTTCTGAAGTCATAGCTCATTCCTCTTCCTTTCCTGAATGAGATATGTAGCGACCTCTAGTACATGGTGACCTGGTGGGATTTACACCTTTTATTTTAGTTGTCATTGCTTTCTGTTTTGTAACTGTCTAAAAGAAGTTAAGAATGGGAAAATTCTCTATATTCTCAATAGTGTTTTGCAAAATAACTACGCTTAAACTGGACAAATCTTTTATTCCTCCAAGAACTGTACTCATTTGTGTAGATGGAGTGTAATTTCCCATCTTCACCTTGCAGGTCCAGTTAAGATTTCCATTTTGCCATTTTCAAGGCTTATAATCAATACCTTCTACTGTTTAAATGAATTTTTAAATTTGATAATTAAATATTTCTCTGGATTTTGAAATTTAATGGTATAATATGCATCCAAACTTTTGCACAATGACGTATTAATGTTATGCTAAATAAGCTTTTGTTTATTCAGGCTAAGTTTCTAGCTGTTACATTTATCAGTTGACCAGCTAATAGAGACCAAAATATAATCAGTTTGTTTTGTTATGCTAACAATATCACCAGTCTGTTGTGGAACCAGAAATGAACAGCTAACTGAAATGTTTACACAGCACTGTACCACAGCTATGCTTACAGGCTCAAAGACTTTTGACATACTGAAAAACACCCAGGGACAAAAAAAAGAGTAATATGTTATGCTGCATACTGCTAAACGTGATTTATGAGGCTGCATGTGTCTCCAACCCCTTTGCCTATAAATCTCTGCTTTACTGATAACAGCTGGAGTGACTTTTTGCCAAGACAGTTTACAAGACAGGTAAAAAGCTAATTAATCTCTTATTTTACCACAACTGCCTTATGTATTAATTCCCATATACTATGGAAAAGTAAAACAATGATTTCTCATTAACCTCTTCAGCTAAACAATCTCTGTATGCACTGCTTTTTTGTGCAAACTATTTAGATTGTATTAATGTCCATATAAAACAGATAGAATTTAATAAGATTGTGAAAAATAGCACAATACTGCCAGTGAAGTATCAGAAAAAATACAATAAACCGTCATGTCAGAGAGAGTTATTGCACAATTATAGTTGGTCAGTTGACTGTCTGAATTGGCCAACTGCAATTGCCAATTACGGTTATCTTTAATTTTATAGGCTTAAAATTACTGTTTGTGGTATAAGTGCTTAACAAGCTCACACAATGTTTCTTTGCTATTTTAATAGAGCCATTAACTCAACTAAATTAAACAGGCCAATACCACTGTTAAAACGGCAGGCAAAGAAATATCATATGCTGACATCGCAAACAGTAATTTCTAGGTTTATATGTCTCCAGTGGATCATTGAGCTAAAGGAGGCAGCAATTTTACAAATACGTGTTAACCCGTTCGTGGTAAACAACATTTATGCATCAATCATTTTCCATATGATTTAATATTCAGTGTTGGACTCATAATGCAACCAAAGTTATTACAAATTGCTAAATAATTATTTGGTTTGCAATACCCAGGGCTACTCAAGTTTCCAAGCATAGATATGGATCATTATCAATAATTATTTTAAAGCTGACCGAGGGAGCAACAATGCAAGCATGCACATTCCATTCAAACTGTTCAAAATGCATATTCCCTTAAAATACCGTGTTCTGGCTTTATATTTTGCTGTTTTCCCATTTATTGCCAATGCAGGATAATTCATTCAGTTTTTATGTCATGCAAAATAACAGCTGGAGATGCATTATAAAGGTGTATATAGTCTTCATATGAAGATGAATCAGTTTGTCCATGAATGGAACAGCCGTGAGCATATATAAAAGCTGCAGTAAAAAAACAAAAAAGGCTACATGCATCTCACTAATCCAACCCTCATAGTAGCTTTTACTTTTGCATACAATGCAGGATGATGCAACAGACTTCACATTTTACATCAACAATAATATGGCAACATATTACATTAACTCATTAATATAAAATTTGGTCTTGAAATTATGCAGTGGAATAGTATGCCTGAAATTTTAGAGGAAATGTTAACCTATTTAAATAGGTGGTAACCTCTGCTAAAACAGAAATGAGAGAATTTTAGATGAATTCATAGAGTACATACACTACTATCACATAGCATAATTTAAAGGCCTTTATGATTAAAATCAAATGCTATAATTGTGCACATTTTGTATGCCCTTTAATCAATCACCTTACAAGCACTTTTAAAAACATATCTTACAAGTTATCAAATGAATCTCACCTGTAGAGCAACTGTAGTATTCTTTGTGGATTGCTTTCCTACCAAGCCTTGTTCCTTGCGTCGCTTGAATTTCCTAAAGTAGTCCTGTATCAGGAAGGTGGCATAGAACTTCCCCACGGTTACCTCATCATCTATGTGAATAGACCAAACAGATTCCTCCTTTTTCAGAACAATAGCTTCTTTCTAATCATCCTGGAACTTTGTATTTTGACTGCTTTCTGTAAACCTATGTTCTAAACCTTATAATAATGTGTGTTTATGTCAAGTAATAATAACAAAAGAAATTATTATACTTTAAAGATTAAACATGAAGGAATTAAATTTTCAGAATTCAACAGCACTAAATATAATCCTTTGCATGTAGCTTATTAGCAAAATAATTAAAGGTGAATAATACACATCACATTTCTCATCCAAAATTGGACTATGCGCTATAAAATGGTAAAACATGTCACCCCTTTACTTTATGCCATACACTAAATGATGGGATTTTCTCGAATATTAAATGTAGTTAGGCAGTTCGCTATATTTGCAGTATACAGTAACCATATTTGCAGCTATTCTGTAGTTCTACAAATTTGAAATGAATAGCAAATATCACTTGATAATCTGTTTGGAATTCTGCAGTGTTGGTTAAGTATAGTATCAATAAAGCATCTTACCCTTGCATACGACAGAAATTGGCTTAAAAAAAAAAGTTATTTAAAAACACTACATTCACATCTTGTATCACCCTCAAAATTCTTTGCAGGTATTTCATTTAGCAATCTTCTCATTTAATTGTATACATTTGTTTCAAGGCCATTGAAAGTGGCCCACTATTCAACAATGTAAAATGCGCAAGCTTGCTTGTGGTATGCAAAAAATTGTTAATGAGACCCGAGGATTAATTATGGGACGGTCTCGGGTCTCCCAGTTGTCACGCACACTGTCGGAACACTGCTGGTTATGGTCCCGAAAACAAACCATAACCAATTACCACTCCATTGTTCCTTTAAGGATGGAAAACCTGACAGAACAAGATCTTGATTCATTTGACACATTACTCTTTATAAATTTTCAATTGTACTATGAATAATTTTGCTAATATCATTATCAGTTCACAATGTTTAGCAGAAAGATAAAGAATGGAGTTGTACAGTTAAGAATGAAAATACATTCTATTTTCTAATTTTAAATTATATCAAACATATTCAAATATGTAATGTGCATTATTCACCTTCATGACTGATGTGAACTAAAATTGCAAGGCTGCAAAATCATTAGGTAGAAGGGCACAAACAGATGTTAGGCCAAGTGCACAAATAAAGCAGATCATTCAACTGGCAATGGATCAAGTTGGTTTTGTTTATATATTTTTTTTTAAGTCATTGCATCCATTTATGACTAAACAGTTAAGCACCTTTATTTCTAACTTATACACAAGGATGTGAGTAAAGAAAGTTGGAAAAAATTGACTGATAGTACATCACATCCTCAAGCTATGCAGGATACTTTCTTTTGTTGATTTACAAGTAACTGTATTAGTGACCTTTAGAAACCATAAGTAAATATTGCAGAAACCTCGTCTAAATTAAAAATATGTTTCAGGGCACCCCATTTTTCTGCGAGGAAAAAACTGAATACTCTCATCCTTAAGTTGTGTGGGCCATCTGCAGATATACAAAAGATCTGTGGTAATTTTCCTGAGTCTGTGCCAGGCACAATGGATCATTTGGGCTTGGTGGATATTGGAAAATCGGACGGATCACAGTGCACGTCTGTAAATGAATGCATCCACTTTTTCTTCCAAAATGGTTTTCCAATATTCACTGCACCCAGGAAATCCTGTGGGCCTGGGCGCAGACCCAAGGGCTAGAAATTTGGCTCCTTTGCGCCTGCCGTTAGCGCCTCTGGGGGGCGCTAACGGGGCGCAAATGGCTTATCGGTGGGGGGGAGGGGGGGAAGCGCCTCCCGAGAAATTTGGCGGGGTGTTGCTGAGGCGCTACCCAATAGTGGCACGCCCCAGGCCGCTGCACCGCCGGCAATGACGTCATCACCGTGTGCCACGGCCCCTTAGCACCCAATGGCAGAAATTCGGCTGCGCCCCGCAGAGCTACCGCGGGCGATGTTAGCACCAGCCTTGCGGGTCACGAATCGGGCCGACCTCCGCTTGCGGGGTGGTATATAAAGGGGAGGTGCGACCTGCGCCACCATTTTCTTTTTTTAGCCGACCTCCAGGTCATCCCTCCATGGTGGGCCGTGGTCCTGGCTGCTATCGCGCAGCCCGGCACCGCGTCTTGGTGCTGGGCTGCTGCCATGCCACCACGCCGCCCTGGTGGCCTAGTGTGGGCCATCTGAGGCCCTGCAGAGTGCGTAGCGGCCCTCCCCTTTAACTGAAGGGGAGGGGCATTGAAACCTGACAGCGCTCCACGGAGCCTCCGTGGAGTGCTGCCGATCGCGCCCCACCAGGAACTGGAGCGCTTGAGATTGCGCTTCAATTCCTGTGCGGGGCAGTAAGCCGAATTTAGCGACCGGGACGGTACTTCCGCACTGGGCGCTAAATGTCCGGCCTTAACTCGGTTACCACCTTCAAATGGGGCGTAATGGAATTTCGTGCCCAAGAAGTTTTCCCCTATAATTTTTGGGATGCTGTTAAAGCTGACACAGAGCTTCATAATAGACATGATGGATGGGTAATGTTATTCAGTGATTGTTTTCACTCAGCCAGTCTCAACTTAGTTCCTAGTAAGCAAAAGTCCACAGCCTACAACTGCCCATTTTTAAAATTTAAGCTGGTTGTGTCATTCAGAGACTACAAGGACTGGGAAAGAAATAAAAATGTCACATGGTATCATGGGGACATTTTCCTAACAATGGGGTTAGAGGCATATTAGCCTAGAAAGTACTGTTAATAATATCACGGACTAATGCTTAACATGTATGATATTCCTTTGTACATTATTTTAGAGGGGTCAGTAACCATTTAAAATAAATGGGATAAATCTCCAATTAATAGTGGTTTAGAGAATTTCATCCAAACATGTTAAACATTCGTTCACTGGTACCATCACCGTAGTTTCTGGTTATTGTTATAGCAGAGTAGAAGAAGCCTTTTTCTTTGTCCATTCCATGCAATGAATAACCTGTGGGTAGTTGACTTTACCACCATGTGCCAAAAGTGCAAAACAGTGTTCGGTTCCCTGGCACTGTCATCCCTCACCTTACTAAGCACAAAAAGTTATCAAAAATATAAGTCATGAATAATGTAAATACTGTTACAATAGAGCTTCTTGACGATAACATAGATTATAAAAATTAAATGTACCTGTTATCCAATCGTTCCTATTAAGTAAACATTGTATGAAGTATTTATAATAATTCCAACTGGTAATAAGCACCCAAGAACTAAACCCATGAATCCAGCTCTAAAAGCAACTTAGGTAACAGGCTGATTGTTTTCTTTACAACTGCAACTATTGTATGACAATAGCACAAAGTTATAGAAAATCTATTCAAAGAACCATGTTGTTTAAGCTTTTCCTGTACCTAAAAAATGACAGGATATTTGAAGCACAGAAACCGGCCATTCGGCCCAACAGGTCTATGCGGCTGTTTATGCTCCACATGAGCTTCCTCCCACCCTTCTTCATCTAACCCCATCAACATATCCTTCTATTCTTTTCCCCCTCATGTACTTACTAGCTTCCCCTTAATCACATCTGAACTCATCCAAAGCATAACTGTATTTTATAAACCAAATGCAAATGAGACAACTGCTTTTGCTTATAGTATTTTGCTGTACTGTAGTACAGTAATGCTAGTATAAGTACTTGATTTCATTCCTGGATATTTCTTGTAACAGTCACTAGGGAGAATCTACTGACTGAGCAATCAGGAGGAGTTTATATATATATTTTTTTTTTGCTGTTCTATGCAAAAGAAATGTTCTGAGACATGGGTTAAAGTTCTGGTCATTCATGGTACAAAGCGAGGCAAACTGCATCTATCTCCTCCATCCCTCATCATCAGTCAGATACAGCCCATTCTTTAAAGGCTAACAACTTATATCCTTTATTCTGATTGTGCATCCTACTTGCTATTTTATACCAACATCGTTAAGCTATTTTAAATGACTATAGCTAGAAACACAACTTCTCTCTTCCTCTCACCAAATTCCCTCTCGGCTTATTACAGCACCCAGGATAGAAGCATAGAAGATAGGAGCAGGAGTAGGCCATTCGGCCCCTCGAGCCTGCTCCGCCATTTAATGAGATCATGGCTGATCATCCAAATTCAGTACCCTGTCCCTGCTTTCTCCCCATATCCCTTGATCCCTTTAGCCTTAAGAAATATATCTATCTCCTTCTTGGATATATTTAATAAATTGGCCTCAACTGCCTTCTGTGGTAGAGAATTCCACAGGTTCACCACTCTCTGGGTGAAGAAATTCCTCCTCAGCTAAGTCCTAAATGGCTTACCCCTTATCCTTAGACTGTGACCTCTGGTTCTGGACTCCCCCGCCATCGGGAACATCCTTCCTGCATCTAGTCTGTCTAGTCCTGTTAGAATTTTATAAGTTTCAATGAGATCCCCTCTCATTCTTCGAAACTCTAGCGAATATAAGCCTAATCGACCCAATCTCTCTTCATACGTCATTCCTGCCATCCCAGGTATCAGATTGGTGAATCTTCGCTGCACTCCCTCCATGCCAAGAACATCCTTCCTCAGATAAAATGACCAAAACTGCACACAATACTCAAGGTGTGGTCTCACCAAGGCCTTGTACAACTGCAGCAAGACATCCTTGCTCCTGTACTCAAATCCTCTCGCTATGAAGGCCAACATACCATTTGCCTTCTTAACCGCCTGCTGCACCTGCATGCTTACCTTCAGCGACTGGTGCACAAGGACTCCCAGATCTCGTTGCACTTCCCCTTTTCCCAATCTATTGCCGTTCAGATAATAATCTGTCTTCCTGTTTTTGCCACCAAAGTGGATAACCTCGCATTTATCCACATTATACTGCATCTGCCATGCATCTGCCCAATCACCCAACCTGTCCAAATCATACTGGAGTTTCTATGCATCCTCCTCACAGCACACACGCCCACCCAGTTTTGTGTCATCTGCAAACTTAGAGATATTACATCTAGTTCCCTCGTCTAGATCATTAATATATATTGTGACTAGCTGGGGTCCTAGCACCGATCCCTGTGGTACCCCACTAGTCACTGCCTGCCACTTGGAAAAAGACCCGTTTATTCCAACTCTTTGCTTCCTGTCTGCCAACCAGTTCTCTATCCAAATCAGTACCTCACCCCCAATCCCATGTGCTTTAACTTTGCACGCTAATCTCTTATGCGGGACCTTATCGAAAGTCTTCTGAAAGTCCAAATACACCACATCCACTGGTTCTCCCTTATTTATTCTACCAGTTACATCCTCAAAAAATTCCAGTAGATTAGTCAAGCATGATTTACCTTTTGTAAATCCATGTTGACTTTGTCCGATCCTGTCACTTTTTTCCAAGTGCTCTGCTATTACATCTTTTATAATGGACTCCAGCATTTTGCCCACTACCGCTGTCAGGCTTACCGGTCTATAATTCCTCGTTTTTTCTCTACCACCTTTTTTAAATAGTGGGGTTACATTAGCTACCCTCCAATCCATGGGAACTGTTCCAGAGTCTATAGAAATTTGAAAGATGACCAGCAATGCATCTACTAATTCAAGGGCCACTTCCTTAAGTACCCTAGGATGTAGATTATCAGGCCCTGGGGATTTATTGGCCTTCAATCCCATCAATTTCCCTAACACCATTTCCCTACAAATAGTGATTTCATTCAATTCCTCCCTCTCATTAGGCCCTATGTTCCCCGACATCTCTGGGAGTTTATTTGTGTCCTCCTTTGTGAAGGCAGAACCAAAGTATGTATTTAATTCGTCAGCCATTTCTTTGTTCCCCATTATAAATTCCCCTGATTCTGACTGCAAGGGACCTACGCTTGACTTCACCAATCTTTTTCTCTTCACATATCTATAGAAGCTTTTACAGTCAGTTTTTATGTTCCCTGCACGCTTACTCTCATATTCTATTTCCTACCTCTTAATTAGTCCCTTTGTCCTCCTTTGCTGAATCCTAAACTGCTCCCAATCCTCAGGTTTGCTGCTTTTTCTGGCCAATTTATATGTCCTCTCCTTGGATCTTATGCTATCCCTAATTTCCCTTGTTAGCCACGGTTGAGTCACCTTTTTTGTTTTATTTTTATGCCAAACAGGGATGAACAAATTCTGTAGTTCATCCATGCAATCTTTAAATGTTTGCCATTGCCTATCCACCGTCAACCCTTTAAGTAACGCTCCCCAATCCACCCTAGCCAACTCGCGCCTCACACCATCATAGTTTCCTTTATTTAAATTCAGGACCCTAGTCTCTGAGTCAACTACTTCACTCTCCATCTTAATGAAGAATTCTATCATATTATGATCGCTCCTCCCCAAGGGGCCTCGCACAACAAGATTGCTAATTAATCCTTTCTCATTACATAATACCCAGTCTAAGATGGCCTGATCTCTAGTTGGTTCCTCGACATATTGGTCCAGGAAACCATCCTGTATACACTCTAGGAATTCCTCCTCCACAGTATTGTTACTAATTTGGTTAGCCCAATCTATATGTAGATTAAAGTCACCCATGATAACTGCTGTGCCCTTATTGCACACATCTCTAATTTCCCATTTAATGCCATCCCCAACCTCAGCATTACTGTTTGGGGGTCTGTATACAACTCCCACTAACGTTTTCTGCCCCTTGGTATTTCTCAGCTCTACCCATACAGATTCCACATCATCAGAGCTAATATCCTTCCTTACTATTGTTAATCTCCTCTTTAACCAGCAATGCTACCCCACCTCCTTTTCCTTTTTGTCTGTCCTTCCTGAATATTGAATACCCCTGGATGTTGAATTCCCAGCCTTGTTCACCCTGGAGCCATGTCTCCGTAATCCCAATTATATCATATCCGTTTACATCTATTTGCGCAGCTAATTCATCCACCTTATTACGAATGCTCCTCGCATTAAGACACAAAGCCTCCAGGCTTGTTTTTTAAACACTCTTAGTCCTTTTAGAATTATTATTTACTGTAGCCCTGTTTGATTTACACCCTTGATTTCTCTGCCTTCCACTTTTGCTTTTCTCCTTCCTGTCTTTTGCTTCTATCCTTGCTTCCCTTTCCTCTGTTTCCCTGCACAGGTTCCCAACCCCCTGCCATTTTAGTTTAAACCCTCCCCAACAGCACTTGCAAACACTCCCCCTAGGACATCGGTCCCGGTCCTGCCCAGGTGCAAACCGTCCAGTTTGTACTGGTCCCACCTCCCCCAGAACTGGTTCCAATGTCCCAGGAATTTGAATCCCTCCCCCTTGCACCATTCCTCTAGCCACGTATTCATCTGAAATATCCTTCTATTTCAACTCTGACTAGCACGCAAATGATAATGACGATGACAAATACTACTACTTGCATTAATCTGTTCGTCCGTCCATCGCGTTCTGCCCTAGGGCAGGTCCTAACCGGTATCTCACACATTAGATTCTTGAGCCACATACTAGGGAAGAGTAGCTGAGGTGGTATCCCGTTGACTTCCTCATGGTTTTTATCTTCTGAGTACCTAGGAGGGCTGCAACCAAGACTAAAGAGCCCCACCTATCCTTTACAATGCGGGTACCTGCACCTATCGGACACCAGTACTCCAGGTAGTTGTCATCCCAGTATTCAGAGCTCAAGTCTCCGGTTGCTGAGGTTGTCTGGAGTGGGGTCCAATCCCAACCAATCTGATTTGGAGGCGGAAATACCACCACTGAGCCAGTGGTCACTCCATATGGACTCGAGTACCCCGCTGGATGTCAACCCAGTAGTTAAGAGACCATATCTAGTCTCCACTTGCCTGGGTTGTCTGGAGTGGGGCTCTAACCCTTCACCTTATGCCTCAGAGGCATGAATACTACCACTAGGTTAAGGGCTCATTCCACTTGCATTATATAGTGCCTTTAATGCAGAAAAACATCCCAAGGTGCTCCATAGAGGTGTAATCAGACAAAAATAGATGCCAAGACAAAGAAGAAGATATTAGGAGTGACCAAAAGCTTGGTGAAAGAATTAGATTTTAAGGAGGGGAGGGAGTGGGAGTGGTGGAGGGGTTTAGTGAGAGATTTCCAGTTTGTGGGGCTGAGACGACTGAAAGCATGACTACCAATGGTGAGGCGAATGGAGTGTGGGATGCACTAAAGGTCAGTGTCAGAAGAATGCAGATTTCGGCCAGGAGTAATAGGGCTGGAGGAGGTTACAGGGATAGGGAAAGATGAGGCCATAAAGGGATTTAAACGCAACAATGAGAATTTTAAATTTGAGACGTTGGGGGACAGGGAGCCAATATAGGTCAGCAAAGATAGGGGTGAAGTGTGAGCATGACTGATGCAGGCTACGATACAGTCAGCAGAGTTTTACAATGCATGGAGGATGGGAGGCTGGTCAGAAGAACATTAGAATAGTTTCAGTTTAGAACTGACAAAGGCATGGCTGTGGGATTAAGAGGCAGGAGCAGAGGCGGGTGATGTTAGCGAGGTGAAAGTAGGCAGTCTTTATGATGGAGAGTATATGGGGTCGGAAACTCAGCTCAGGGTCAAATAGGACATCGAGACCTTAAACAATCTGGTTCAGCTTGAGAGTTTAGTGGGAAATTAGTCGGGAGCAGGAGGTGAGTCTCATAACCAGGATGAACTTGAAGAGGGCATGATGGGAGATAGAATAGAAACTGGAGAAATATGCAGGTTCTGGGCTAGGGCGGGGGAGGGGGAGGTCAGCTTTGGGAAAGATCTGACTTGGTGGGCAACGGGAGGAGGAAAAAAACAGCAGAGACAGCTGAACGGATGGTCTCAGTCTTCGTGGTAAAGAAGTCCATGAGTTCCTCACACTTCTTGTTGGGTTGTTAGGATGGAGTGAGCAGGGGAGAGGGGTTTAAGGAGACGGTTGGTAACTGGGAAAAGAAGCCAGGATGATTCTGGAGTAATGCGTGGTTTTGGCAGAAGAGAGTAAGGCCTGATCGTGCTGGATATGGTCCAGCCAGCTCTGGTGATGAAAGGCTAAACCAGTTTTGCGCTAGATATGCTCAGGCCTGTGCTCCTTGGACTTAAGGGAGCAAAGGTGGGAGCCATACTATGAGAATGGATTTAGATGAGTGGAGGGAGAGGTTTAGGGAGGACAGGTGGTCAGTGAATTCAGAGGAGAAAAGGCAAGAGGAGCTAAGATGAAGTTTCAAATTACTGAGGATGAGGAGTTGCTCAGTGCAGAGGTTGAGGGAGGAAAGGAGGGAGAATATCTTAGTGAGAAACATGGGTTGGGCTTAAGGGAGCAGTAGACAATAAGGAGTTTAAAGGAGGCGAGGGCATGGAACAAGGTGGTGCTTGAAAGAGAAGAAAGTACTGGAGCAGTGGGGGAGACCAAGGTATGATTTGATAATAAGGGCCACACCATCATGCAGGGAAGCGTCAGTAAGGGGCAAGGTGTTGCCATCCATGAGTCAAGTTTCAGTCCAAGTAAGTATGACAATGTAATCATCCACAATAACCTCATGGATGGCGAGGGCCATGTTCACAAGTGAATGGACATTCTGGAGCAAAAAGCAGAATAGGAGTCAGTACAAAGAAGGTTCACTCGGTTAAACCCGGGGATGAGGGGATGGTCATATGAGGAGAGGTTGGGTAGATTGGGACTATACTCATTGGAGTTCAGAAGAATGAGAGGCGATCTTATTGAAACATATAAGATTGTGAAGGGGTTGGATCGGGTGAATGCGGGGAGGATGTTCCCGATGATGGGTGAAACTAGAACTAGGGGGGCATAGTCTTAGAATAAGGGGCTGCTCTTTCAAAACGGAGATGAGAAGGAACTACTTCACTCAGAGGGTGGTAGGTCCATGGAATATGCTGCCCCAAAAAGCTGTAGAAGCTACATCATTACATAAATTTAAAACAGAAATAGACAGCTCTCCTAGAAGTAAAGGGACTTAAGGGTTATGGGGAGCGGGCAGGAATTTGGACATGAGTCTAGGTTCGGATCGGTCATGGCCCTGTGGGTAGCGTAGCGGGCCCAGGGGCCGTGTAGCCTGATCCTGCTCCTATTTCGTGTGTCCAATTCTGTTAGGTTCAGGAGATGGTTCTGTGATAGTAGATTGGCGGTTAGGATCAGATCAGCCATGATCTTATTGAATGGCGGAGCAGGCTCGAGGGGCCAATTGGCCTACTCCTGCTCCTATTTCTTATGTTCTTATGTGATTGTTGGTCCGCTGGCAGGTGGCACTGGTGAGTGGGACAGGAAGGAGGTGAGTGGGACAGGAAGGAGGTTGGTGACATGAGTCTCCAGCAGACACGCTTGGTGGGAAGGTTGACAAGAGAGGAGGATGGGCAGTTGGGGTTACTGCTCATAAAGGAGGCAGTGACTGGTGCATCGATGGGTCCTTTGGAAAATAGCAAGAGAGTCACAAAGGATAGCTGTGGGCTTATCCAAGGGGCATTCAAGTCTGGGATGGCAGTAGGAGAGTAGGCAGACAGGAGTAGGGGGTAGGCAAAGTATCCAAGAGGGGAGAAAAGAAAGGTGGCCTGAATGGGTGACAATTTAAATAGCAGGCGGCAAGGACACCTGAGGCCTAAGCGGGGGAGCAGTGGTGGTTTCCTTTTCAGGCAAAATCTGCCAGGAACAAGAGCCAGGGCTAGAAGTAGTGCAGCAAGGTAACTTTTTTTTAAGTTTCCTTGTGGGCCAGTCCTCCTGGCCTCACAAGGAAACCTTGGGCCTCCCTTGCTCTGGGATTGCCGCGCTGCCCCCCTCCCCCCTGGACCGGGATTTACTCCCTGCCTATCTACTTACCTTTGTGCTAAGTGGCTGCCTCCGACTGGCTTGATTTTAATGGCAAGGCAGCTGCTTCCCGCTGACTTCCCAGCTGTTTTGGTCAGGAAGTCGGCCAGCGACATGCAAATGAGGCCCCGCCATTAAAATCAGCTGAGCTTGCCTGCTCGTTTTGCTGCGTACCTGCCCAGGAATAAAATCAAGGCCACAGATTTTGTTTGTCTACACAGGACTCCTTACACCTCGTTATCAAGTGTGGGGAGTCAGCTATGGGGATTATGAAATATGAGTGAGAAGGTGAACCTAGAGTACAGGATGCTCAAAGGGTTGGAAATGTGTTGTGTACTTGTGGAGGAAAATGGAAAGTTGTTGGAGCTAAATTATGCCTAAATTTGTGAATGTTTTGTGAATTTTGATGTGCTCTGTATTTGATTAATGTTATTTTTAAGGGTAGAGAGTGGTGAGAGAGGAACTGCCAGGGTAGCTGTACCTCGGAGGAGTTTATTTAATGGAATGTAATTGCGTAGAATTTTTTTTTGGTGGAACCTGATCGGAGAGAAAAGCAAAGTTAGGGGGAAGGTTCCGTGTAACATGATTGGTGAGTAATGAAAGTAGAAATAAATAAGAAATAACCAATTAGAAAGTTATTGTTGACTTAACAAATGAGGGTGGAGAAAAAGTGCAAACCAATGAGGAAGAACAAACTGATACACGGGGAGGGTGGGAGTACCAGGTGGACGGGATTTCCACCCGACCCTTCGTAGCCACATCAACTCTCACCTATTTTACTGGCTTGGAGTTCATTGTCTATGCATGAGGGGCTCTTGGTCGGATTCCTGCTATCAAGAGGGAGACCACCAGTGTGCGGGGATGCTGCTGTAGGACTAAGAGAGCCAAGTGTGTTGTTAAGGGGACAGGAGCATGTCCCACTTAAAGCCTTGAATGAGACCAGGGCCTACAGCAGGTAAGTGTTGGGGTGGAATGGAGGGAGAGGGGCCACTACAAGGACCTCCCCTCCATGAGGCCAACTCAGAACCATTACCGCCACATTTTGGGGTTTACTGTCATCTTCCCCATGATGGCCCAGGGAAACGTGAGGTAAATTTACTGGACACCTGGCTTCGGCCCCTTGCCACCAATTACATGCAGCAGGCACTGAGGTAGCTGCCAGCGGCAATCTCGGCAGGGGTGGGGGAGGGAAATCCTGGCTGGGCAATGAGGCGGCGACGGTAGGCCTCACCCTGTCCATTTTCGTCATTCATCACTGATCATGCCCGATTTAAGGTGGGTAACAGGAGAACTTCCCCCCGACAATGGTCATGATGCAGATGACAGACAGAAGAAATGTTATAAATGTATAATGTCAAAGGATGACTTGTAAAGATTATTTAATTTATAAGTAAACAATTTCATCTCTATAAGCAAACGAACAAACATTTTTGCATTAAATTTCACACAATTTTATATGTAATTTTAAGGTGGCCTAATTTGTTGCAAGTATGCAGTACAATATTTAAAAGACTTTCACACAAAGCTATTTTCCTCTTTTAATAAGGCAGAAATACTATCAGACTATAGGGGTAATCTTTCAATTTCACGCTTCCATTAAGGAATCTCGACCACTAGGAGTGGATATTGAAATCTGGTCATGTGATTTCCCAAACATTAATTTAAATGATTAGAAAACCATACGCAGCAGCGCTGAAATTCAGTCGGCAGTGCGAAGGTGGAAAATTATCCTTCATATTTCTAGAATATAAACAAATTCTCAGATAAAAGGGATTTTAGTGTTTGGTGCACTACAATTCCTGTTGTTGTGAAAGTACTATTATCCAACGTGACTGACATGACAAACATTTTGTTGCTATTAATGAGTCGACACCCTTCGATTTGTCACATCAAGGATGCAACCAAATGTTTGACAGAAAATTTCTTTGCCTAATTCAATTTGGTAATTTGTTCTTTTTTCTGTTTGTGCCCATCTCATAACAAATATTGTTCAGATTCAAAATGTTCTGAAAAAAGTTAACCCTTACCCTGATGAATAAAGACAAGCTCCATACAGTTAGCACAACAAATGCAGTGAATACAAGTGTAAGGGCTAATATTCTGTCAATTAAAGCATGTGTTTACTGACGAACTAGCATGCTTGAAAACTAGTTGTCAACTTTTTGTAGTAATACAAGCATGAGTGTATGAAGCTTTGTAAAGATGAAAAGCCTCCTTATTTGTTTCTGATTTCCGAGACATGCAGACAGGCAGAACTGGCTGTGTGGAATATTTCTGAAGCATGGGTCTCCATTTCAAAGAAATCTTAGGGGAAACAGTTGGTAAGAGGCAACACAAGTTCCATGCCACCGGCCTAAAACAGAATTGCTTCAGAATATTCTTACAGATGGAGAGAAGAAAGGGACAGAAGCTGCAGAGAAGCTCAGGCAAAAAAGTTGAAATGTTATTGGATGCATGCGTTGCTATCTTCATCTATGCCATGCAAGCATTAACAAAGTTGAAGCGAATGGTCACTCAATTACGTCTGAAAATATTAATTTTAAAAATTAAGTAGTAATTAGCAAAATTCAAAGCTGAAACACTTGAAGAATACTGAATATCAATGAGGATTTTACCAGCTATTAGTCATTAAATATAACATGATATTTTTCCAAAACATGTTCATTACTTTTCTTTTTAAGCTGCAGACCTTATCTCCCATGTACTTACCATTTTACTTCATTACATTATACACTGTGGCAAATAAACAACAAATACTATGACTACTTTTCCCATAAAATATACTTCAATAAAGTAACTGTAGATTGAAGTAAATTGTGAGATATGTCTTCAGAGCCACTGAGAACATTAAGTGAATTACAATCTTAATGCACATTTCCCTTGCACTTCAAACACAAAATTAATGATGTCTGGCACAGCAAAATGTTTTTATTGGGTTATTTTCTAAAGATGCACTTATCCTATAATATTCAATAACTAAATGGTAAAAAGCTTGTGGTTCTTGAGAATGTAATTTAATTCACAGTAGTGAAAATCAATCTGAAAGTCATAGCACTAACCATCAGCTGGAGGCACCACCTGGTCTAGCAACTTCATACTAGTACGCTTCCAGATTTTTTTTATAACAGCTCTCAGCTCCTCATTAGCTTGATCTAGATTGCCTGCAACAAAGGAGAAAAAACATGTAATAGAATCAGCCACATGAAGCTTTTGAAATAGTGGAGCAGCTCTCAATGTATCATTTCCAGTAGAATGAATGATTTGAGCTGGTGAGATTTATTAAATATTGATATCAATATAGGTAAACCATAATTGAAAACATGCTTGGTGCAAGCAGTCATGTTTGCATTATGTATATAAATTATTTTTATTCTGCAATTACATGGATGTCTGACTTGAGATATTGCTATCTGTAGACTAATATCCATACTATATATCCATTGACAATACCCACACTTAATTGTTTTAAAGATATAATTAATAAATATAGAGAATCATAAATACCAGGGAGAGATTACATGGCAGTAATCTTATCAAGGAGTTCAAATGACTTCATCAACCTGGGAATGAGGTTACAGATTTCAAACTACTTTGAGAATAATGTGAAGTTCAAGGGGGTGGGCAAGTTCAGTTTTAGATTTTTTACTTGTGATGTTAAATTTGTGATGATGTTCACACTGAAAAATTAAACTTGTTCGAGCCATTTGTTACAATGAAACAATACTGAAAAATGTTACTTTTAATTTAATTATACTTTTGTTATTGCCATTTCTATTACTAGATGTGTAGTTACAAACAAAAATAATGTTAAAATGTCTGTTTTTGTAACAGCAACGAACCACTAACAAAATTGCAAAAATATGAGGCATAGAAACTTACAATTTCAGAGCATTAGATTTAGTTAGTGGCACAAAGGTAACAGGGAATTTATTATAAAGTAGAAAAGGAAGACATATCTGGAAATGAAGATGATTAAATAAATATACAAAAATGTACTGTCACAGAGAAACTTTAGCAAGTAGCATTTTAGAAATAGAAATAGCAGGGTTATGCAAATTAAATAATGCAGGCCATGGTGTGAAAGGGAATATACAGTAGGAAAGTATTTCCCAGGGTCAAATTATCAGAGCCTAGATTTTCCTCTACAGCCTCAGCTTCCTGATCCCCTCCTTCCTATTCCTCAACTTCTTCCTGCTCACCCGGCTCTTTCCAAGCTGAGGTTGTGTGGCATGCAGTACACAATGATAAATCTTAACACTCGCTCCGGGCTATATTGAAGCACGTCAAGCCATCGGAACTTTTGCTTGAGGAGCCCAATGATCTGTTCTGTGAGAGCCCTGCTTCTGGTGTGGCTCACATTGTATGCATGTTGTGCCTCTGCACCCAGGTTCTTGACGGGAGGTATAAGCTAGGTGTTCAGGCAATAGCCCTTGTTTGAAAGCAGCCAGCCTCTAATGGAATGGTCTGGGGGGGGGGGAGAAAGAGAGCGGGTATTGAGGACTGGCACAGTATGAAGGCATCATGACTAATGCCAGGATACAGGGCACAGATCTGCATAATTTGTTGCCTATGGTCGCAGACATGTTGCACATTTAACAAATGGAATCCTTTCGTATTGTAGTAGAGGGCATGGTCTTGTACGGGAGCACGCAGGGCCATGTGGGTGCAGTCGATGTGCCCCTACACCCGAGAAAATTCAGCAATTCTCGCAAAGTCCATTGCTCTCTCTCCTTCTGCTTCGCAGCCTTCATTGGGAAGGTGATGAATTCCTGGCACCTCGCAAACAGTGTATTCTGTGACCTCTTCGATTGCAATGTGCACTGGAAACTGAGAGATGTTACTGATGTGACCTGCTGGATGTTGGTAGGAGCCTGATGCATAAAATTGCAGGTCCACACTGACCTTCACAGCCACCGGCAGTGCTGTGGATGCCCTGGTGCGGGGCTGCAACTCTTGGTTCAGCAAGTGGCAGAGCTCAGTCACTGCCTCCCTGGAGAACCAGAGCCACCTGATGCACTGCTCCTCTGTAAAGTTGAGCTAGGAAATCTGGTTCCTGTACACCCTCATGGTGTAAGGCTTGCTCCACCCTGCCATCTTCTGTTAGCCTGTGCAGCTCTCTTCTGCCTTCCTTGCTGCTATTGCTGCCACCGCTACTCCGCATGTTGCAGCTCCAAAGTCACACTAAACAGAATATCCATATTCCAACAATGTTGGGAAGGCAATCCTTTGAAAGAAAGGAGGACCTACCAAAAATCACTCTCCAAGTTCAGCTCAGCGAAACAGTAGCCAGAAATACCGTCAAGAAGCACCACAACAATCTCCAGCAATCTATCATCCAAGCTAAGACTTACTTCAATGGAGGCAAGTATCCCATTAAATAGCGTTTCTGAAGCATGATTCCTGAATGTTAAGGGAATGACTTCCTGGTCGAGGTTAAGACCCAGTGAATCAGGCGCTTCCACAGATTTAGGAAATGGGTCCTTATTCAGGTGCAGGGTCCTTATTTCAGTATTAAAATCAATACTGTGCTTCTTACAGGCAGCCACCAGGGCCACCTAAAAAAACTCAAAGATGAATTTAGATGCGCAAATCGGGCGCGGGCTGTCTCAAGTTTTAAATTCTTTCATGTCTGTAAATTCCTCATGGCCTTGTCCCCATAATCTTTTTAACCTCCTACAGCCCTACAACTGCACCACCAAAAATATCTTTCTGTTTCTCTGACTCTAGCCTCTTGTGCATATCTGGTCTCTTTTGTAGATTAATTTTAACCCTGTCCTGACTTTGGTGTGATATTCTTGAATCTTAAAAGAAACCCGGAATAAATTCAGCCTTCAAGGCTACTTTTGGAATCGGGCATAAAGGAAGTATGGTATGTGCTTAATTTGGGTTTTTTCACACTTCTCAATCAAGTTAATGGTTTAAGGCTAAATTTACATTTGTATTTGTGGGAACTGAAACATTTTACTAATCTTATTAGAAGCATATAAATAATATTGAAAATGTTATTTTTAAAAAAAAATTATATATTACTACACATAGCAAAATAGAGTACTCGATTTTGGCCATTTGTCCCTGCTTTTAAGAGGCTGTGATCTTGATCTTCAAGTTTGTAGGTTGAGAGGCATGACACATACAAATTTATTAAATTCAGCTTTGAACATCAGTATTAAGTCAACACCAAGTATCACAAGATTTAATTTAGTTACAGGAACAGTTCTGATCCAGATCTACACAAAACTTACCCTCTGTTTTGATTTTCAAAGCTGTTCTCACCAAGGCAAAAAGGGTCGCATTGAACATCACTGTCCCATCACTATTCAGGGGCATGTTCATGGCTACCAATCTCTGCAATTTAAAGAAAATGGTAAATTTTAGATATACACTATAAAAGATATAGGCCATGTTACTTTATTTTCTGTTTGGGTAAGAATTATGACAAAATATAATTTAAGCAGTCTCAGGTGCTGAAGTGAATTATTAATTTAAAAACCTAATATGGTTTTCTGAATAATCTTTTATTCTTCTTGGCTCAGCAGAAGCTCCATTATTGGCAGTAAAGGAGCTCAATCCGCAATAAGTTGAATTCTTAATAAGAACTACTCTGAGAATCTCTTCGACCTTGTATTAATGAAGTTCCACTTCACATCATTTTTACATTCATTTTTCTATTCTGCAAGGGTTGACAGTCCTAAAGAGCAGAATAAGATTTTCTGAGATTTGTTTTGTGCCAATGAAAACCAAAAGTTATCGACTGACAATGAATTCTAAATCTAAATCTACAGCAGTCGAAATTTAGAACAATAATCATAATTTCTGACCACTACACTATTAATCCAGCCCTCCAATGCCAGGTACACCATAATGCCAGTGGGACTTTTAACTTTCGTGACTGGCAAGCAGAATTTTTAATTGGATCACAAGGAACCTTGAGAGGTAACGTGCAGTTATATGGACTTGGAGCCCAGCGCATCTATATAATTCTCAGGTACTATAATCCTCTAACAATGAGTGCAGGAACACCTGTGTTGGCCAAATATGATTTTTATGAGCCTTCATGGGAGTATTCCCATAAATATTAATTATCAGGAATATATGATGCTGATTCATTCTGAGGATCGACCACCTTGTATCACAGACATAAATTAGACTAAATCAACTGTAATGTCTTTGATCACTATAATGATTAGCTTGTCTAGTTTCTGCAAGAACAGTTCTCAGAAATGGGTTACACTGATAAATATATTCAAATCATCAGTGTCACTAATCAATAAAAACTTTTAAGTTTATAGTTTTCCTTACCTTGCATGCAACTCTATGTGGACAAAGTTTTCCAAAGCCCAATGGTGGTTGAATACGTCGAAGTAATGTAACTACATCAAGATGTTTTATTCTTCCTCTGTCAAGGATTGAGTTTTCAAACCATAAGCAAATTGTCAGCTATAAGAATATAATAATGAAGCCTACCATGCATTAATATTACTGGCTCACTAGACAATTATCTAATTAAGCACCAAACTTTTATTTTGCCTACACCAATGTGGCGAGCAGTGCACTTCCGGCTCATAATGAGCATGTGCTGCCTACCTGCCATATGGAGGTTTAGGAAGCCATTTAGCGCCTGAAAAACGGATGCTGCACGGTCCTGCCTACATGTTTCTCACAACTTGCAAATGAAAATCATTTAATAAAGTTATAAAGAAGCTGCTCACAGACTGGAGACAATTTAATGCAAACATTAAGCTTACAATAAGTTGTACAGCTAGCTTTTGAACCAAGTAAAACAATAGTCTGGCACTATTGCCAATTATTTGGAAATGAAATGCAGGTGAACTAGAAGTCAAGTAAATACATCACAGCTTAATATGCGAGTACAGGTTGAGCGTCCCAAATCCGGAGTTCTGAAATCCGGGACAATTGGTGGCAGGGGTCCGGAATCCGTAAAATATTCCGGAATCCGGACACCCTGAGGGAGGCTTACCAAAAACCGGAAATAGCGCAACCTGGGCCCAGGCATTTCCGGACTCGGCACATGTTTCTGATGTCCGAAGTCCGGAAATATCGCAACCTGGGCTCGGGTGTTTCCAGACTTCGGACATCAGAAACACGTTCCGAAGTCCGGAAAAACCCGAAAACCGGCTCGGCCTTGGTCCCAAGGTTGCCAGATTCGGGACGCTCAACCTGTACTTTGATCCATGTTTTACTTTTTCTTCTTCATTTATCCCGTACATTAAAAAAATGTCATTCTTCAGATATAGGTGTCGCTGGCAAGGCTAACATTCATTGACCATCCCTAGTTGCCCTGAGAAGGTGCTGATGGGCCTACTTTTTGAACTACTGCAGGCCTTTGTAGCGGTTTGATATCACTGAGTGACTTGCTGGGATACTTTAGAGCCACATATAGACCAGACTGGGTAAGGACACCAAGTTTCCTTCTCTAGTGAACCAGTTGGCTTTTTACAACAATGCAACAGCTTCAAGGTGACTTTTATTGATACCAGCTTTTTATTTCCAGATTTTTAAAATTGAATGCAAATTCTCAAATCGCCATGGGTCGATTTGAACTCACTTTCTCTGGATTACTACTCCAGTAAAATAACCATTACACTACCGTATCCCATAAAGTGAAGTCTTAATATTATAAGCTTTGACATTTCTATTTGCAATATATAAGGGGTAATTTTATGAATTTGCACTTCCAGTATAGAGCTTTGCCTGCCTGCACAGATTGGAATTTGGGTATGTCAACTCAATTTTCTATCCATTAAAATAAATGGATGGAGAAACATGGGGGCATGTATTGGAGTTCCCGATATGCATCTCAACAGGCGATGGACTATGTAGGGAACACAAATTTGTTAAATTACCCCGATATCGTTTTATTCCACAGAAAAACGTAGCAAAGCGAGTAATAATGTACATACTATGTAAAACTGATTACATGTGTAACAGAATTGGATCAGATTTACTTACTTTGCTTCTGGATCATACTCAGACCATATTCTTTTAAATTCTTCCAAATGATGAGGACCCAGAATGGACCAATCACGTGTCAAATAATCAAAGTTGTCCATGATGACAGCCACAAATAAGTTTATAATCTGAGATATAAAGATGGAAATATTTATTTGTCCATTTGGGAAGAGTTTTTTTTTTAAGTAAACATCTGACTTTTGCGTTAATTTTATGTACGAATGTACAATATCAACAAACACTGGGGGAATTTTTTTCTGGTTGCGATGTATCGACATTGCAAAAATAGCTATTTCCGGGGAACTCACAAGTACATTCTCTTATAACGCTTTAATGGTTCTGGTAGATATAGCATAGATTTTCAGATCAGTTTCGCCCAATAAGTAGGCGCAAATTGAGCAAAGTTGTTCAGAAAACGTCAGCCGCCTCATACTCCTGCCATGAGGTTGCATTTAGAAGAAGCACAAGGCTAGGGTTAAGTGCATATTCATCACACAGCGCCACCAAGAGGAAACACCATGAAAGCCAACAATAAGCACTCACACACATGCCATACACTGGCATTAAAAACCTAATTGCATTGAAGCTGTGAGCAGAGAGTGTTCTTGCAAAGATTTGCAAGGATGTTTCATCAGATGGCACATCATGGGATACGAGTTGCCTGGAAGATTTAAGGCACTGTAGATGAAGGTGTATCTGTGGAGGGCATGGGAGGATGTGGATAAAATGGTTAATGCAGTGGTCAGATTCACAAACTAAGAGCAAGTGTCTTGTATTACAGCTTGCCAAATGCATCTTGCAGCTGGCACCAGGTGCTGCTCTGCAGCCTCTTCAGTATTCTACTGTTTTTCTTCATGATCCCCTTGATGTGCCTTGGGGCGTTCTTCCTCCAGGGCTACCATGATGATACTTCTTTGCAGGGATCCAGCCTGTGACCCAGTCCTGGACCTCCAAGTGAAGCCAATATCTGCCATTCAGCAGCCTGTACCAGCACCAATGATCTATCGGGCCTTGCAGTGTGGGGAGTCTCTGCCCCAACCCTGTCGCCTCCTACATTACTGATTTTGTATGGGGTGGGTGGAGACTCTGCCTCCACCTCTTACAAGGCCCTGTGGAATCCCTAATGTATAGCTGGAACCTGATGTATCTGGGTTCTGGCCTAATTTGCGGCCCTTCTAAAGCCACCAGTTCCCACCAGTGTTACACCCAGAATGCACCAGAAGGGCTGCAGTTTTTGGTTTCAAGAGAAGTGTAGTAGAAAGGTAGAAATATGCTGGAAATAATTGTAAAGGCTTTAATATAAACTCATCCTTGTGAAGCCAAATAGTTAAAGGGGCAATAGATACTGATGTGGTTAAGTAGGGTTGTAAAAAATAGCATAAAGGACAAGCACAAGGCACTTAAAAATACAAATAATTTGGTAAGGAAAACTAGCAAATGCAGCTTAAAAATAATTAGAGAAGCAAAAGGAAAGAAAAAACATCAAGCATAAGAAACTATCTTAGGTAACAATAAAAGCGTTTTGAAATATCTAGCAAATAAAGGAGAAAAGAAACCATTGGACTAGAAATTCAATGGCATCATGATCATTTTTCAGGCACTAAACAGGCACTTAAGCCTCCAATATGGCGGCCAGGAATCACATGCTCATTACGAGCCAGAAATGTGCCTGAAACAGACAAAATTAGACCCTTAGCATATGCAAATAAGGGGCCTAACCCCTGTTTGAAGTCCCCTGTGCCTTGAACGCAGCCAGGAAAACCAGGTCTCCATGCAACCCAATCAACGCAACTGCTGTAGGCTGCCACCAAAAAGGTAAGTTTAAAAAAACACTTAGCTGAATGTGGAGCCAGAAGGTGCAAGAGTGCTCCTACCGGTTCCACATTCAAACCACGAGCAGTTGCCTGCTCCCCTCGATCATGACCTCGATCCACCCCCCTCCCCCCCACCAACCTTCGCTGCCTCCACCCCCTTTCTGTCCCGGTCACCCCGCTCCCGATCGGCCCTTCTCTCCTGATTGCCCCTTCCCCCCACCTCCTCATCATTCCCTTTAAGCACTGCCGACGACATTGCCCAGTATTCAAAGCCTCTTCACCGGTGAGCTGCCTGGGTCGCTTCCAGTAGGTGTCCGCATTTTGCTGGTGACATTTAAATGAGGCCCGAGGCACAATACTGGGTTCGCCTTGGGCCTAGCTGTTCAGGTGCAGGATCGTTTTGTGTTTCTACCATTGTTCCCCTTAAAAATAACTAGGGAAACTGATACTGTTGGATATGGAACTAGCACAGCTGTTACTTTTGATCTGTCTTTACAGAAGAAGAGGGTGCAGAATTGCATACGTTGGGATGAGATCTCCATAAACAGCAGAAAAGGGGGTATATGGTGTCCAAATTGTGACAAAATGGTCACTAAAAGATTAGATCTTTCCTGAAATAGACAAGGCAAGAGTCCAGATAACATACATCTATGAGTTCTAAAGGAAGTAGAATAAAATAAAACAAATCTATAACTAACAGCAGACAAAGGGTTAAAAATACTTCAATGCATTTAAAAATTAGAACTGTGGAACTAGTCAGAAAAAAACAAAATAGCAGAGTTATTATGCAGTTACTTTGCATTTACAAAGGAAAAAGGTGGCGATTTGCAATCAGATTTACAAGAACAGGGAGAAGGGCAAGGTAGTGTGTAGATAAATACGGCAATGCTAAATCCAGACAATGTGCATGTTCATACAAAGAATAATGTGTCAATGTAACAGGTTATCAGGAAAGGCCATTGAAGGAACTATCAAGCAAATTTAGATAGGTTTCTGGGGAAAGAATGAATTGAGCAATATGATAAGAAGGGAAGTTGGCCTTCAGAATAACCATTGTTGTGTGAAATGCCTTTTCCTGTCGTAAAATTTCTTGTTTCTGTTCTCTAGTATAGGTCGTTTAAAATTCTAGGAAATACAAAGGTTCATTTATTCACTTTTACTTTTCTCACCAATTTTCTCTGCCAATTTCTTCCCTCCTCATTGACTCCTGCTAGGGTATGATTCACAGCTGTTGGACACTTTCCAATAACTCATGAAAGTAGCTACTGTTTGTGTGTAAACCTCAACGGTGAGTGTTGGGAGGCTACTTAATAGCAATTGGCATCACAGTCAAGCCCATTCCATTCCTCACCTGATGTCCATATCCATGAGTCATGGTTGGATAGTCATGAGAAACAGGAACTTTGGATGATTTTCCCCTCCTAACCTATTGGCACTGAGGTCAATGGTAGTGCCCCTGGCACCACCCTAGATAAGATTAATTACTTCAGCACAGATCAAAGGGTGAACCTGGTATCTTCCTGGTCTGTATGGTTCAGCTACTTGCTGTCCGAATTTGCTGGCTGAGCTGTTTGGGAACTTTGGGAAGCATAAGTTTGCTGCTTGCATGAATGTTAACTTTTCATTTAGTTACAAGTAATTTCAAGTAAAGTTTCTATGATAACAAAGTTCAAGCCAACATGAATATGAATACCACATACCAGAAAGGCGCATAACATGTAAAAAGTGATGAAATATACAATAGCAAAGTTGCTACCACATGTAAACTCTTCTCCTGGACCATACTCTGACTCCGGGTCACAGCGTCTTCCAGGCATGCATGCCAACATGATTTCTTGCCAGGCTTCTCCAGTGGCACATCTGTTGAAACAGTATTAAGTCATCAGAAAAACTATTGATGTTAATTTAATATTAATGTTACTTGTTAATTTAATTGATGCAAGACGTATTGAGGGTAATTTTCACCTTCCACTGCTTGTGACATCATCTGGCAGAGCGGATCACCTACCTGTTGTAGAACCCACCCAATTTTCATCCCACTGAAATCCCTGAACCAGAGTGACTTATACATAGCTTGAACTCAAAGTCCAGATTTTGTGATACGGTTTCTGTGATTTTTTTTTCTTGATTTTAACAGTTTACACTTTCAGTTTCACACTTGATTTGATTACCAATCCAGACCAGAATCAAACAATACTGGAATGTGCAATTTGGGATAAACTGGGCAGAAAGAAACTTAGAGAGATATATTTCATGTCAGTATGATTCCAGAAGTAGGTTAATATGCATTTACTTCTTTATCATATCAGCAACTGATATTCTCAGCAAAAAACAATACATATCTGACTACACTAACAATTATATGAAGATTACTCATAAATGTGGTTAGATCAAAGGATAAAATCACCTAACAGCTTTTGGGGATCCTAGTACCACAGATATTCTAAAAAGTATAACCTCGAGCTTGTGTTGGATTGTAGAAATCTATGTGAAGCAAGATTATTCAACACTGTTAAGTTTCTTTTTCATCAGTCAAAATGTTCATTAACAAAGCCAATGCAAACCAAACAGGGAAATTGCTGACTAACGTCATAGACTGAAAGGTAGGCATGCAGTATCTAGCCAGCTGTTCTGTTATGTTGATGGATCTTACTTGTAAATAGATACTAAATATTTGTTGACATTTCCTTGACCAATTTTTTCCTTAAGATGTGGATGTTAGCTGAACTACCGATTCCTGCTCCCATCACTATTACACCTGCAACCTACAAATTCTCCATCCCTAACAGAGTGCCGTGCATGAGCAAGCCTCCCTAATTGACAGTAGCTTTCCTTTGTTGTTGAATTGTTATATATGTCTTCTCTTTTTTTCTCTCTCACAGGAAAAAGTGGCCCAGTTTGTGGCTCCCCGGCACAAGACCTCTGATCCCATGAGGAGGACGTACTGGAGATCCTGGGAGCTATGCAGCTGAACTTGTTGGGGACAGAGAAGTAGCAGGGCCAGTGGCAGTTACAGGTTTGTGGACCATTTGCAACTTGCCTGTATAATGGTTTGGGAGCATTAACACACCATCAAGCAACAGAATTGAACACCTTGAAAAGCGACAGAGGAGCCCTCATTGTAGCCACATAATATGAGAAGATCTCTTCATTTTCTTTCCCTCTAGATAAACCAAAGCAAGATTCCACTGTGCAAGAGGAGGAGGAAAGAGGCCAGCGCTCTCCCACCTCTACCTTACCCGCCATATTCTCACTCACACCATCACTGACCCTTTTTCTCTCACTCACCAGACTCAGAATAATCCAGCCGGTGGCAAGGGGTTGGTGGGTGGAGAGAAGAACTAGATAGTTCTGTTGATGGCTTTTCACTGGGCTAGATACAAAACACGAGAGTGCCGGAAACATCAGAGGTGAGAGTGGAATCAGACAATGGGGGCAGAAGCTCCACAGAAGGCAGTCCCTGGGTAGAGCTGGCAGACTGGTATCAGGTGTACAGCTCTAAAACGAAGGATGCTGCATACAAATCACACTCACAGGAAAGCACTAAGGATTATCTAAATGTACCAGAGACAGATGGCAGAGATCACAGTAAAGTCCAATGCCATCCTCTGTGCCAATATCAGAGAAGGATTTGACTGAATGCGGTGCTACATAGTGAGAGTGGCGGCACCAGGAACACCAGAATTTGTTCATCCCTGTTTGGCATAAAAATAAAACAAAAAAGGTGACTCAACCGTGGCTAACAAGGGAAATTAGGAATAGCATAAGATCCAAGGAGAGGACATATAAATTGGCCAGAAAAAGCAGCAAACCTGAGGATTGGGAGCAGTTTAGGATTCAGCAAAGGAGGACAAAGGGATTAATTAAGAGGGGGAAAATAGAATATGAGAGTAAGCTTTCAGGGAACATAAACACTGACTGTAAAAGCTTCTATAGATATGTGAAGAGAAAAAGATTGGTGAAGTCAAGCGTAGGTCCCTTGCAGTCAGAATCAGGGGAATTTATAATGGGGAACAAAGAAATTGCAGACCAATTAAATACATACTTTGGTTCTGTCTTCACAAAGGAGGACACAAATAAACTCCCAGAGATGTCGGGGAACATAGGGTCTAATGAGAGGGAGGAATTGAATGAAATCAGTATTTGTAGGGAAATGGTGTTAGGGAAATTGACGGGATTGAAGGCCGATAAATCCCCAGGGCCTGATAATCTACATCCTAGGGTACTTAAGGAAGTGGCCCTAGAAATAGTAGATGCATTGCTGGTCATCTTTCAAAATTCTATAGACTCTGGAACAGTTCCCATGGATTGGAGGGTAGCTAATGTAACCCCACTATTTTTACAAGGTGGTAGAGAAAAAACGGGGAATTATAGACCGGTAAGCCTGACATCAGTAGTGGGGAAAATGCTAGAGTCCATTATAAAAGATGTAATAGCAGAGCACTTGGAAAACAGTGACAGGATCGGACAAAGTCAACATGGATTTACAAAAGGTAAATCATGCCTGACTAATCTACTGGAATTTTTTGAGGATGTAACTGGTAGAATAGATAAGGGAGAACCAGTGGATGTGGTGTATTTGGACTTTCAGAAGGCTTTCGATAAGGTCCCGCATAAGAGATTAGCGTGCAAAGTTAAAGCACATGGGATTGGGGGTAAGTTACTGACTTGGATAGAGAACTGGTTGGCAGACAGGAAACAAAGAGTTGGAATAAACGGGTCTTTTTCCGAGTGGCAGGCAGTGACTAGTGGGGTACCGCAGGGATCGGTGATAGGACCCCAGCTATTCACAATATATATTGATGATCTAGACGAGGGAACTAGATGTAATATCTCTAAGTTTGCAGACGACACAAAGCTGGGTGGGCGTGTGTGCTGTGAGGAGGATGCAGAGAAACTCCAGTATGATTTGGACAGGTTGGGTGATTGGGCAGATGCATGGCAGATGCAGTATAATGTGGATAAATGCGAGGTTATCCACTTTGGTGGCAAATACAGGAAGACAGATTATTATCTGAACGGCAATAGATTGGGAAATGGGGAAGTGCAACGAGATCTGGGAGTCCTTGTGCACGAGTCGCTGAAGGTAAGCATGCAGGTGCAGCAGGCGGTTAAGAAGGCAAATGGTATGTTGGCCTTCATAGCGAGAGGATTCGAGTACAGGAGCAAGGATGTCTTGCTGCAGTTGTACAAGGCCTTGGTGAGACCACACCTTGAGTATTGTGTGCAGTTTTGGTCGCCTTATCTGAGGAAGGATGTTCTTGCCATGGAGGGAGTGCAGTGAAGATTTACCAGACTGATACCTGGGATGGCAGGAATGACGTATGAAGAGAGATTGGGTCGATTAGGCTTATATTCGCTAGAGTTTCGAAGAATGAGAGGGGATCTCATTGAAACTTATAAAATTCTAACAGGACTAGACAGACTAGATGCAGGAAGGATGTTCCCGATGGCGGGGGAGTCCAGAACCAGAGGTCACAGTCTAAGGATAAGGGGTAAGCCATTTAGGACTGAGATGAGGAGGAATTTCTTCACCCAGAGAGTGGTGAACCTGTGGAATTCTCTACCACAGAAGGCAGTTGAGGCCAATTCATTAAATATATTCAAGAAGGAGATAGATATATTTCTTAAGGCTAAAGGGATCAAGGGATATGGGGAGAAAGCAGGGATAGGGTTCTGAAGTTGGATGATCAGCCATGATCTCATTAAATGGCAGAGCAGGCTCGAGGGGCCGAATGGCCTACTCCTGCTCCTATCTTCTATGCTTCTATCCTGGGTGCTGTAATAAGCCGAGAGGGAATGCTATCTACGTCTGTTCTCACTCCTCAACAGAGAGGCTTCCAGACAAGCCAGTGCATTCAATGCAGATCCTTTGACCTTCAGCCCTTGGGGAATCATTCAAAGAAAATAATGGCATCTGGCTTCCGAGAGCTTTGTAGAGCTATTTCTCATGGTCTGCAGGATTTAACTGTCATCATCAGATCTGCCTTCTGACTGATCAGTGGGCACTCAGATTTAGGACCTAGCACAAATGTGTGGCTAGAGTCCACCTTTGTGATGGTATCCTGTTCCTGCTGACAACTCATGTGACTTAAACAGCCAGCTCTCTCAGATACTTTCTTATTTGGAAGTCAGGATGCACACTTGAAGTAGTGACACAGCCTGCTGATGAGTCCTCCAGGGGCTCAGAAGTCTGAGAGGTGATCTTATAAAAGTATATAAAATTGTAAACGGTATGGAAAATTACTTTAAATTTTGAGAGTAGGACAGGGGACATCGGTTCAAACTTGCAAAAGAGACATTTAGGACTGATATCAGGAGGATTTTCTTCACACAAAGAGTGATCACCACATGGAATGTACTCCTGGATAGAGTTGTGAAGACAAAAACCCTGGAATCATTTAAGAACCAACTGAATGCTGCAATGGGAGGACGTTAGAGACATTCTGGTTGGATAAAGTCAGATTGGCTCAACAGCCTTCCTTATCTGTTCTTATTTTGTGATCTTCTGATGGGGGACTTCAACCAGCACAAAACAAACTGGGAATGTGAGCTTGTCAATATAGTGCATGACTGCTTCCTGACTCAGTAAGAATGATTCTGTGATCCCAACGCCCCCAGTGGGAAGCCGCATGTGCAGGCCACGAGAGTCACGGTTACAATGTTATAGTGCTAGAATACTATTGACTTCCAGATTGAAGACGATGGGCTGGATTTTACCAGCCCTGAGGAAGCGGGTCTGGAGTTGGGACTGCTGGGAAAATCAAAAAAAAATGGGAGCGGGTCCCGAACCCGCTCCCAACCCACCTCCAACCAATCTTCCCGGGAGTCGGGTACCCGATTTGCACAGGGACCCGACTCCTAGCAGCAGGAAGAGGATTGTAGCCACTTAACTGCCTGTTAACAGGTAGTTAACAGGCAGTTAAGAGGATTTTTCCCATTTTGAGACTTCTGTTGCGGGCTTCCCAACGTCGGGGAACCCCGCCAGGGTAAGTGAGGCGTGCTGTGGGTCTGTTGTAATGTTTGTGTATAGATGACAGCTGTAGAAGTGGTGTGAAGGATACAATGGGACACTGGTGAGTATCAGAGGTAAGAAAATGTTGGGAAAGTCATTTTTAATGTGTTTAGATTTTTCTGCAGGTGACAAGCTTTGAAGTGTTTCTGTGACCTCACTTCATTGGGAGAAGTGACAGATCGCTTCTGTACCCTCACCTGCAGCTGCCATCTGTTTTATCCTAAGGAGAGAGTCATTGGAGAGCCTGGGTGTAAGGGCTCACCTTTGTACAGTGATTGTCAGTGTTTGACAGCACCTCAATGCTGTCAAACACTGTCAAATCATCTGTCAAATATAAATGGATCATGTCCCTTTTAAGAAAACTGGCAGATGAAGCGTCATCAACTGACGTCATCTGACACCGGCTTTCCCTTAATTGGCCAGCAAGCCCGCAGGACTCAGATGACTGTTGAAGAGGACTCAGATGCAAACTTCGAGAGCCCAGGCTACCGAAGGCGGCTGATGGGCATATACCAGGAAATGCTAGGTGCACTGAGCAGCCTGCCAGCGAGCTTGTGAACAATGGCTCAGATCATGGAGGAGTCCAGCTCCAACTTGTATCAGGCTTCGCGCAGACCATGGAGACCATTCTGTCCAACATGGAGCGAGTGGTCAATAAGGAGACATTTTGTCTTTGATCTGGAAGTCAATAGTATTCCATGTAGCATTTGACCATCTATGCCTTAATTTAACTATGTTCATTCAACTTCTTTGAAAACAAAGATAAATTTACTCTTGTCCCCTGCCAGTGTCATACTGGCAGCTTTAACTTGTTACTAATTAGATCTCACATTTACATTTGAAAACAAACTTATTAAACTGCTGCTACACTGTGCCTGAGCTTAGCTATTCTATCCTATCTCACAAATTCAGCAAGTAATATTGAAATGGAGTGCAGACATAAGTAAGTGGGGATTTAAAAGTTAAGATTATGAATACAGAGACTAACATACTATTAATGGAATTATTAATATGAAGTTTTTTATTTTAAAAGGCAAAATACTGTAGATGCTGGAAATCTGAAATATAAACAGAAAGTGCTGGAAATACTCAGGTCAGGCAGCATCTGGTATTTTATTATACCTGTGCATACAATAATTGCCTACAATGCATGTACACACACTGTAGGAGGCAGTAAAGCACAGCCAGTGAACTGATGTCATATGTGCTTAACAAAATGATATAATTGAGGTTCTATTGACACCAATTGCCTTTGAATCCTTTAATGTGTAGATATAAGGATTAATTAATGGCAGCAGAGAAGGGATCTTGAATAAAACCTATGTTTGCTAATTCAATTGTACTGCGGTGTGTTACTAACATACTAGTAGATACTTTACTTACAGTCCAAACCATTATTTTATACTTTTTATGCCACACTGCAAAATGGTACAAAAGCTGCAATCAAATAATATGATATTGTGATTTATGTTATTCAATTATTCTAGCATTATTTTGTTACAAGCACCAGTGGGGAAAGGGCTTTCTTTGCATCTAAAAATGGCAATGTGCCTTGTAAGATTTTACCATGGTGGTAACGCTTTTTAGAGTTTGGGACTAGTTTAAATGAACACTTTAATTAAATGTTATGAAATATTTACATCAACTAAGTCAAGTGCAACATTGAACTCACTTCTCAAATGGATTTTTTGCAACTTCTACTACAAACTTGTTTTATGTGGATTTTGCTGTAACAAAATAAGAATCATTCTCAAAAACCTGTGTGAAAGTCTCTTTTTCCAGCTGCTACAATATGGTTAAGCAATATGCAAAGTAGGAGTAATTTATATTAATAGGCTGTTTGTGTCTCAATCATATAATTGCTCAACTGCTGGGCTTTGACCTACTTAATGGATTTGGACAAATAATATTAAAGAAACTTCAAACTACAAAGTTATATTGGGAAGTAATATATACAAGATGTTATGATGAACTGAAAATTGCAAGAATTAAAACCTGTTCCCTGTAAATATTTAATCCAAATGTATCTCTTTTTTTCTCCAACAAGACAATAACAAAGTGTAATTTATTTACCAAAAGTTCACAAAATCTGGAGGACAATCATCTACAATATCCACAAATATTTTGGCAATTGAGCCCTGATTAGTTGTTTTAATCTCCTTGATTTTAAAATTCTCATATTTGTTTTCAAATCCCTCCATGGCCTCCTCCTTCCTTAACTCTGTAACTTCCTCCAGCCCTACACCCCTCTGAGATCTCTGCGCTCTTCCAATTATGGCCTCTTGCGCATCCCCGATTTTCTTCGCTCCACCATCAACTTCCTGGTAAATTGAACAATTAAGCCTTTGAAGCCTTTAATGTGTAGATGTAAGGATTAATTAATGACAACAGAGGAGGGATCTTGAATAAAACCTATGTTCATCAATTCAATTGTACCGCGGTGTGTTACTCATATACTAGTAGATATTTTACTTACAGTCCACATTGCCTTCAGCTGGCAAGACCCTAAGCTCTGGAATTCGCTCCCTAAATCTCTCTGCCTCTCTTTCCTCCTTTAAGACGTTCCTTAAAACCTATCTCTTGACCAAGCTTTTGGTCACCAATCCTAGTATCTCTATGTGGCTAAGTATCAAATTTTGTTTGATAATCGCTCCTGTGAAGCGCCTTGGGACGTTTTATTACATTAAAGGCACTATATAAATGCAAGTTGTTGTTGTTGTTACGAAACAATAAATATATCGGCCAGGAATTTGCGGTCAGCAGCGAAGTGAAGGTGTTCGCTGCTGGCCCCGAAGTACGCTTCTCGCAAGGATCTCGTGATCCCTGTATCGAGAACTTCAGGTTTTCAACCTTCAATTCAAATCAATGAACTGTAGTGGGGATCCCCTTGTGTGAACAGTTGTGACGTCAACAGGCTGTCTAAGCAGCCAATCAAAAGGCAGAATTCTCATAGCCAGCGAACAAGGAAGTGAGTAAGCTCTTAAAATTCTAACTTTTTAAAATAGTTAGAGATAGCAAAAGAAAGAGTGGGGCTCTCACATTAAAAAAAATTATGAAAAGTTTCTTAAAAGTTATTTTTTTTAATGAAAATGAACACATTTCACACTGCACAAAATTAAAATTAGTTTTCCAGGCCCTTAACATTTGTTTAGCAGTAATAACGCTGCCAAAACCCCAGTTACACCTAATCCCTTTGGGTCTAACTTTTAGTGTGGAATTTAACAGTGCACTTACTGCGGAAGAGCCAGAGGGCTCGATTTTAATTCCCGAGGCAGGTTGGAGTCGGGTTGCGTGGTGGGTGGGTTCGGGAGCCGCTTCCGGCGGGATCAGCTGCAGATGTCCGATTTTGATTCAACGAGCTTGTTAATCTCAAGAAGGCGCGCTGGCCGGTCCAAAGAGTGGGATCGGGTCGGCTGGCTGTCTCTGATGACGTCATAATAGCAACTGCTTTTAAAGCTGCCATCCAGCCTAAGCCTATCTATTGTGGTTTCCTGGACTTGATTTAAAAGCTATGACTTCTTCCAGAGGCAAGGCAGCTCCTCGTTTTAATGATGAGTCCCTTCAAGTTCTTGTGGATGCTGTCAGAGGGCGCAGGGAGATTCTCTTCCCTCCTGATGGCCGGAGGAAGCCTTCTCAGCAGACCAAGGCAGCCTGGCTGCGCACTGCTCAGGAGGTGAGTTCAAGGTCCATTTATGCACGGTCATGGATTCAGTGCCGAAAAAGGTTTAATGATCTTGTGCGAACGTCAAAAGTGAGTATCCCATCTCACTTGCCTTCACTTTGCTTCCCTTCTCTTCTCTTCACCAGCACTCTGCGTTGTAAGCCTCCTCCTTCACAGCCCACCTTACTCTTACTTCCCTTGCACCCTTTCCTATCCATCTCTGTCTCTGCACTGAATCACTTCAGCATCCTGCCTATGCACCCCTTAGACTCTCACTGTCATGCAGTGACAACAACTAACAACGCACAGGGAGCTACCTTCCTCTTGGCACCTTACCCCATCTTCGTCTCCCTCAAAGCTTCTATGGTAGGGATTATTCACACTCATTCCATCACTGTGGCTGAAACACCGCTTGTGTCCCTCCTTGCAGGAAAAGATAGCCCACAATAAAAGGGAGAGAGCAATGACTGGAGGAGGAACACCTACCCTAGCAACAATGACCAGTGCTGAGGAGGCTGCTAACGAGATTGTTGGAGGTGGCGAGGACCTGGAAGTGGGCGATGGAGAGACGGGCACACTAGAGGAAGCTGGTGACATAATGGAGTTTCATCCCTCTCAGAAAGCAATGGCATATGATGTTCATAGAGAATCGCATTGTATCATCTGCTCAAAAGAATGTGTCTGCTACATCAATATCAGATGTCTAAATCATGCCTTTACTCTCACACAGGACCATTGAGCGCCCCCTCCCCACGATCCAGGACAAAGACCTGGACAAATCCTCAGATGAACCTGAAGCCTCTGAGGGAACAGAGTCACCAGGACTCAGCACACCCAGCACCAGCGCAGCAACGCACACCTCGGTAGGGCCATCGTGAGTTCGAGTAGTGTTGCCACCTAGTCTATCACAGTGCACAAGTGAGCATCAGCAGATGGTGGAGACAGCGACAGCAGTGGAGAGTCCTCGGCAGAGGTCGCAGGACTCTCCTAGCTCTGCTGAGCTGCATGCAGACGCTGTGCCTCTGGGGCCATCCAGAAAAAGAGCGGTTCGGGAAATACAGGAACAAGTGCAGGTGTCTCTGGAAGGGTTTGCCTCCAGGGTTAGTGCGAGTGTGGAGAGAATGGAGGAGTCCATCTCTAACATCAGCACTGCCGTGGTGGAGGCAACGGCGCATGAACGCACCACCATGGATAGGATGGCAACCTCCGTGGAAAGGATGGCTACCTCAGTGGAAAGGATGGCTAAGGCCATGGAGGAAATAAGTCGCCAGAGCCAGGAAAACATGGTGACTGTTCAGAATAGAATGACACCTCTGGAGGAGCGATGGGCAGCTATTGAGCAGAGAGACCAGAGCTTCACGGACGTCCTTTTGAGGAGGACTGCCAGTGCAGATATGGGTCCTCATGGTCCACCTGAAGTACAGCAAGGTGCTCTCCAGCCACTTGCCAGCACTGAGGTGCGGCTGACCCATGAGTGGGATGTTGTTGGCAGGACAGAAGGAAGTGTGGGCTCCTCTCAAAGCACTCACATGACCATGCCACTGCGGAGCCCTCGGTCAGAGACCCACTTTGCAGAGACAACTGAGATGGCCGTTTCAGCCCCTGCACAGCCGCAGGAAGAGCAGACTGTTGAAGAGCCCTCCCAGGCTCCCAAACCCAGAGGATGCCCGCCAAAGGCGTCTAAGCAGGAGCAGCATCCTAGTCAGCAAGGTGCCTCTACATCTGCTGAAGCCACAGGGGAAGCACCACGTAGAAGCACGCGTAAGAGAAAGATTAAACACCTATAGTCACAAGGGGAGTCACTTGGATGATGTTTCTTTTTTTCCCGACTGGTTTATTATCCTTTTGTCATGTGTTAAAAGATAAATTATGTCAAACAGTTGATTGTGTGGCCTATGTGTTATGGGAAATGGCAAAAGCACATTAAGGGCTCAGGGCGACTTGCTTTTGTAATGCTGATGGTAAAAGTGATAGGAAATAACAGGGTATAGCAGAGAGGAAATAACAGGGTATAGCAGAGATGAAGTATGACGTTGGACAAGTGTCGCCTGCAATTACAGAGCCATATGGTAGCCACCTATGATTGAAGAGTAAGCTTATGGTAGTGTGGCATGGCAGTGTGCATACCCTGGTTGACGGGCAGCAGTAAACTGGAGGGATGCTGCATTGGTCACAACAGGGCATGCAAGGCGCCCCCCGTCCTCCTCCTACTCTTCTTCTCAGGAAGATCTGCGCTGAGCCACGCAGCTGCTACTCCTCTGATTATGAGGACCAGGATGCGAGGGCATAAATGTTTCCCGTCCCCTTGCTATAGATTTCATTTGAGGCAACAATCTTGCAAGCGCACAGTCGAAGTGGCCTGAAATTATTCCATTCATGCCACACTGCAGATGGGTGTCAGCTTGAAGAGTCAGGAGGTCAGTAGATGTGCAAAATGTTATCCCATACCTACAACAGCAAAGTTGTTGCATTTGAATGTCAGCTATGTTTCAGGGGCGCTTATAAAGCGCTCCACCAATGCATACAAATCATGTCCTCCAGCAACTCGTCTCCTTGAACCTTGCCTGTTTCTGACAAGTCGGGAAACAGGAGCCAGAAGCAGGAAAATGGGAAACCACTATGAAAATAGGATTAGCAAGGCAGTTAACAGGCTGTTAACTGCTTTAACTACCTGTCCCGCCGGTTCCAGACAGGTCAGTTTGGGAGCAGCTAAACAGACACTCTCGAAAATCGGGTGGGGGCAGGATGGAGGCGGGTTGGGTGTCTGAAGCCATTTTTTCCAATTGTCGCAACAGACCTGCCTCTAAACCTGCCTCCTCAGGGTTATTAAAATCGAGCCCAAAGTTTTCGTCAGTTTCAATGATTTAACTGATTACACAGATTGCTGGCTCTGTGGGCGGGGGGAGGAGGGGCTGCGACACAGCGCAGCCTGTGTTGGAGCTGTCAATGACTGACCGCAACTTCAGGATTTCCGCATACACCAAATCCCGAAGTTGTGGTCAGTTTCAAAGGCAGAAAGACGGCGAATGCTGCCAGTTCGCCGTCATCCAGACCGCAAATTCTGGGCCAATATCTTTCCAACACCTCATTGGTCTTCATTCTTTGAATGCTGATGTAACTGCAAAACAGTAGCTTATCTAGTATTTTTTCCTACTTCTTGGTACTCTTGGGGTCCGACTACCCACACCTAGTTGTGGAGATGCAGTTTTGAATACAACTGAACAAGCTGCTTCTCTGCAGTGCTCCATCAGGTCAAGAATCTGAGATTCATGATTTAACAAAGTTGTTGGGTAGCATTTGGCATTCAATCATGCCATATGTTCAAAGTATAATACTTTACAACGAGAAGACTGAACACTCAGGAACAGCACCAGAGCAAAGCAGTGACTCGATTTATTGGCTTCAAGCTGGAGTTTTATCTCAAAAGGGATATTCTCTCAGTTATTTTACTAGATAGTTTAAAATCTGTATGTGAAATTGCGCAATACTCTTGAGACAGTGCCAAAATTTGCAACCAATACAAACGATAAAAGGCTCCATGCTCCAATAAAGTGCTTGAAAATAGTGTCAGAGTAACAAGGCTATGACTTTTCAGAATGAAACCAATAACCAGTGACATTGCAAAAATATGAAACTGCTAGATTATTTTTGTACCTGAAAAGAAGTAGAACAGACTGAAAAAAAGTCTGAAAGTTGTTATTTCTGTTTATCTGTGTGTGGTCTTGCAAGGCAACTTTGCCAAAAATCTGAAAAAAAGTAATATTCTTCAGTCACTATTAAGTATAGTTAGTTTTGTTGCTGTGTAGTGAACTGTGAACTATTATTGATATTTTTGTTTCTTATTAAAATCCTGATAAAATAAAACTAACTCATTTTCAGATTAGTGAAATAGCAATTAAGTTAAATATCTGGAGAGCACAAACTTCTGAATATCTATTTACAGTACAAACTTTAAATAATTAGGTCGTAGTTGTTATTTCCAATAGATTTATATTTCACTTCCAATGAATTACAGTTATGAATGAAACATAGAATAAAAACAGTTCCTAAGAAAGATTTTACATTTACATCAGGAATGTGTTCAACAAAATCACACGGATTACCTGCATGCCAATTACAGCATAGATGAAAAACAGCATGGCTATCAGAAGAGCAACATATGGAAGAGCCTGAGAAGGAAGAAAAATTTTACCAGTTTAGGTTGCATTACAGTTATAGCTACGTTAAAATAATTACAGGACATATTCTATTATTTTCACTTATTGCCTTTTAGGCACTACCTGAATGTTAATAAGTGCAATAGATAATTATTTAATCCCACACCTACTTAAGTCAAAGTTTTTGAAGAAATTTGTTATTTTCACACATATGTTGAATTGCTAATGGTTAATTATCATAATATGGGTAATATTTCTACTAGATTTCTGGTAGCTGGACTATCCATTGAAAAAAGCAGAGCTTCCAAATGTTTTGTGGCAATAAATGAGTATCTATTACAATTGTCTATTTTGTAATTCTACAATTTTGGAGGAAATTTTCTGGCCACTGGCATTGAATGGACCTGGAAAATTGGTTGATGAGTCCCTTTCACCAGATTGACACACGATTAGTACAGAGCGGCCTTTTAAATTGGCCTAAAATGCTCACACAAAATGCTGTAAACTTCATTTTAAATACATGTAAGTATGATGTAGCATGATGTTCTGTTGGTTTAGACAGGATCATGCTGTGTACTTTACTCACCCATCTGGAGTAGTAAACTCCACACAAGGAGCTTTCTCTGCCTTTTTTTCCCTCTTTACTGTTTAATTTTTTTTGGTGCCACAATAGGTAGGGAACATTGTGGTGGAAACAAAAATAGTCAACTATTGTCTGAAAATTCACCAGAAAGCTGAAGCAGTTACAAAACTTCAGCAAGGTTCCCAAGAGTGCAGAGCCCCATGTGGCCATGCAGACAACTTTCACCAAATCCATGATATTTATGAATAGGAAGGGGCTCCATCAATTAACACCCAGATTGTAAGTAACCATCAAAATTACAGCATATAGGTGGTTCCCACAGTGCATTTATTCTATGCCAGTTAACAGTCCCACCATTACTTAATGGCATTTCTGCCCTAGATGGGTGGATCCTGGGTGACCAGGGATATCCTCTTGAGCTGTGGCTGATGATACCAGTGTGGAAAGCAAGAAATGCAGCAGAAAGAAAGGTACATGTCTCCACAAAGATACAAATAGAGCATAAAATAAGTATGGAGAGTGTATCATACTGCTCAATCTAGTTCTTCCTTGCAGGAGATGGAAGTTACGTTGATGATTGCTGGATGTCCCTGAACCATTTCTGGGATGGTGGTAGCTCTCTGCATCCTTCAGCTGGGTCATAAGTGTTCAGGAAAGATAGGAGGTGGTGTGGCAGTATAGGTCAAGGAGAATGTTACAGTGCTGGAGAGGGTGGATGTCCTGGAGGGGTCATGGACAGAATCTATATGGCTAGAGTTAAGAAACAATAGAGGTGCTATTACACTACTAGGTGTATTCTATAGACCACCAAATAGTGGGAAAGATATGGAGGAGCAAATTTGCAGAGAAATTACAGAGAGGTGCAAGAACTATAGAGTAGTAATAATGGGGGACTTCAACTATCCTAATATAGACTAGGATCATAATAGTGTTAAGGGCAGAGAAGGGGAAGAATTTCTGAAGTGTGTTCAGGAGAACTTTCTTGATCATTATGTTTCCGGCCCGACGAGGGAGGAGGCATTGCTGGATCTGGTTCTGGGGAATGAGGTAGGTCAAATGGAGCAAGTGTCAGTAGGTGAATATTTAGGGAACAGTGATCATAGTATCATAAGGTTTAAATTAGCTATTGAAAGGACAGGGAGCAATCTAGAGTAAAAATGTTTAACTGGGGGAAGGCCAATTTCAGTGGGATGAGAATGGATCTGGCCCAGGTAAACTGGAATCAAAGATTGGCAGGCAAAACTGTAATGGAACAATGGGCTGCCTTTAAAGAGGAAATAGTTCAGGTACAGTTGAGGTACATTCCCACTAGGGGAAATGGCAGGGCAACTAAAGTCAGGGCTCCCTGGATGACAAAAGAGTTAGAGTATATGATGAAGCAGAAAAAGAGAGCGTATGACAGATGTCAGGTTGCAAATACATCTGAGAATCAAGCTATATATAGAAAGAAATGAGAAGTCGCACAACACCAGGTTATAGTCCAACAGATTTATTTAAAATTACGAGCTTTCGGAGCTGTTGCCCCTTCGTCAGGTAAAGGTACAATGTTCCGAAAGCTCGTAATTTTAAATAAATCTGTTGGACTATAACCTGGTGTTGTGCGACTTCTCATTTTTGTCCACCCCAGTCCAACACCGGCATCTACGCATCATATATAGAAAGGTCAGAGGAGAAGTGAAAAAGAAAATAAGAGGGGCAAAGAGAGGGTATGAGAATAGAATGGCAGCCAACATAAAAGGTAATCCAAAAGTTTTCTATAGGCATATAAATAGTAAAAGGGTAGTAAGAGGAGGGGGTGGGGCCGATTAGGGACCAAAAAGGAGACCTATACATGGAGGCAGAGGGTATGGCTGAAGTACTAAACAAGTACAGGAAACTCTCTTTTAACCGGCACCCAAATAACCGGAAATCTCTCTTAACCGGCAAAATTCTTGAGTAGGTAACCGGGGTTTTCCTTCATCTCTCCTTTAAAAATAATTTTAAAAAAACCCCGAGGCGTTTGCCTTGTATCGGAGCATGTAGATTGGGAGGGGAATGTGCAGCCCGGGTAGGCAGCGGACACGACAGATGGTCAGCTGGCGGTCCCCGGGGAGATGGAGCTCCGAATGCAGGCGCATGTCAGTGTGTACGGGGCTCTCGTACGTTGGGAGATATAACTCTCCGTTATCTGGACTTTTTGATTAACCGGCACCACGCCGGTCCCGTCGGTGCCGGTTAATAAAGAGTTTCCTGTACTTTGCATCTGTCTTCACCAAGGAAGAGGATGCTGCCATAGTCATAGTAAAGCAGGAGGTAGTGGAGATACTTGATAGGATAAAAATTGATAAAGAGGCAGTATTAGAAAGACTGGCTGTATTTAAAGTAGATAAATCACCAAGAGCGGATGGGATGCATCCTAGGATGCTGAGGGAATGGAGGGAGGAAATGGCGGAGGTACTGACCATAATATTCCAATCCTCCTTAGATAGGGGGGTGGTGCCAGGGGACTAGAGAATTGCAAATGTTACACCATTGTTCAAAAAAGGGTGAAAAGATAAACCCAGCAACTACAGGCAGTCAGTTTGACCTCGGTAGTGGGAAAACTTTTAGAAACAGTAATCCTGGACAAAATTAACAGTTACTTGGACAAGTGTGGATTAATTAAGGAAAGCCAGCACGGATTTGTTAAAGGCAAATTGTGTTTAACTAACTTGATGAGTTCTTTAATGAGGTAACAGAGAGGGTTGATGAGGGTAATGCAGTTGACATCGTGTACATGGATTACCACAAGGCGTTCGACAAAGTGCCACATAATAGGCTTGCCAGCAAAGTTGAAGCCCATGGAATAAAAGGGACAGTGGCAGCATGGATACAGAATTGACTAAGTGATAGGAAACAGAGAGTAGTGGTGAACGGTTGTTTTTCGGACTGGAGGAAGGTATACAGTGGTGTTCCCCAAGGGTCAGTTCTAGGACCACTGCTTTTCTTGATATATATTAATGACTTGGGCATGGGTGTACAGGGCACAATTTCAAAATTTGCAGATGACACAAAACTTGGAAGTATAGTGAACAGTGAGGACGAGAGTGATAGACTTCAGGAAGACATAGACAGGCTGGTGAAATAGGCGGACACATGACAGATGAAATTTAACGCAGAAAAGTGTGAAGTGATACATTTTGGTTGAAAGAATGAGGAGAGGACATATAAACTAAATGGTACAATCCTGAAGTGGGTGCACGAACAGAAAGACCTGGGAGTGTGTGTGCACAAATCGTTGAAGGTGGCAGAGCAGGTTGAGAAAACAGTTAAAAAGGCTTACGTGATCCTGGGCTTCATAAATAGAGGTATAGAGTACAAAAGTGTGGAAATTATGATGAACCTGTATAAAACACTGGTTCGGCCCCAACTGGAGCACTGTGTCCAATTCTGGGCACCACACTTTAGAAAGGATGTGAAGGCCTTAGAGAGGGTGCAGAAAAGATTTACGGGAATGATTCCAAGAATGAGGGACTTCAGTTACATTGATAGACTGAAGAAGCTGGGGTTGTTCTCCTTGGAGCAGAGAAGATTGAGAGGAGATTTGATAGAGGTGTTCAAAATCATGAGGGATCTGGACAGATAGAGGGAAACTGTTCCCATTGGCAGAAGGGTCGAGAACCAAAGGACACAGATTTAAGGTGATTGGCAAAAGAATCAAAGGCGACATAAGAAAAACTTTGAGTTGTTAAGATTTGGAATGCACTGCCTGAAAGGGTGGTGGAGGCAGATTCAATCATGGTTTTCAAAAGGGAGTTGGATAAGTATCTGAAGGAAAGAAGTTTGCAGGGCTACGGGAAAAGGTGGAGGAGTGAGACTAGCTGAAGTGCTCTTGCAGAGAGCCGGCATGGACTCGACGGGCCGAATGGCCGCCTTCCGTGCTGTAACCATTGTATGATTCTAAGATGGCCGTGAAACTGTCTGCTTCTGTGGCGGCTGCTTGGACCTGCCCGCTTTCTGCATGGGCCATTTGACTCGGGCGGCTGGGTAGCATGGAGTTGCTCTGAGAGACAACTCCCTCATCTATACCTATTTCTGCTGATGGGCATTCTCTCAGTATGTCCTGTGATTTGTGTAACAGCAGACCACAGGGCTACAGTGATGCAGTTGAAGCTTTGTGCCATTGTAAAATTAAGCAAAGCATAAGTACACATACCTTGGCAACCTTTTGGAGGCTAACAGATTTCTTCCTCACCTGCTCCCAGGATCTGGTCACAGGTAACACAGGTAGCTCCTTTTTTCTACTACCTTCATTTGGGCTGCTTTGCTGCCACTCTTCAGTGGAGGAAGCACTTTTACTCCAAAAAGGACCATCCTTCTCTCCAGTATTTCTCACAGCAGGACTTTCAAAGCTGCAGCTGGATGGGGGCTATTTATTACCCTGGTCTTGCTGCAACTATTTTTACCACCCCACTCCCAAAGTAAGATGATGTAATGAAAGACTGCGGAGGATTTGCATTGTTATGTTAAACCCCACATATGTCTAATATTGTTCTTCTCCTGTAGAAAGAGTCATTTAAGCACTTTCACGACTGGAAATAGCCATATACTTTCTAGGAAAAGTTGGAAGAATCACACAAGGCCTTTGCACACACATTCACTCTTTTTGACAAGTTTTCTGACCACAATTTCCCCCAGAATTCAATACCAAGCCTTTTCTATACTTTTAATTTATTAAGTCCTACTTTTGCTTCATTAAAAATGACATTTTATTATATTTTGTCATCAATCTAAAGTGCCTCTGTGACACAAATCATGATGAGACATTCTGTTAATGTTTACTAAGAACTTTCACTGATCTTTAATATTTCGGCCTATCTATCTTTTGTTTATGGAGCAATTAATGGATGGAAAGTAATGGAAGGCATGCCCAAATTCCCAATATACATTCCCTATGGGTTAAGTCCTGCACGTGGAGTGCAAACTCACAAAATTATTCCTCAGATAGCCAGAGGTACAAGTGTATTCAATTCTGCACAAATTGCTTTGCCATTCCTCCTGTCCTTCCATTTTCCATCCATCCAACTATCTATCTATCTATTCATGTACCAACCTAATATTGGACCACTAACTCAAATGAATGCACCAATATCCCTGTTCTCCTTCTTCCTTTTTAGGTAGCCACCATCTACCACAACATTTCCCCATACAAGCAGGAGTGAAGGATGTTCTGGACCATGGACTTCTACATGGCAACTGACAAACCAACTAGGTGCAGTTCAGCACAGCGGAGCCAGTTGTGATTATTCCAGCACCCCCCGCCCCCGTCACCTTCCGCCCTGTTTCCTTAGGTAGATTCTGCTGTTGTGCCATATTCTAATTAGCAACTTGATGAGGAAAATAGGATCAGAGTAGATAACTTCAGTGGAAGACCTACAACAACAACTTGTATTTATATAGCGCCTTTAACATAGTAAAACGTTCCAAGGCACTTCACAGGAGTGTTATAAGACAAAAAATTGACACCGAGCCACATAAGAAATTAGGGCAGATGACCAAAGGCTTGGTCAAAGAGGTAGGTATTAAGGAGAGTTTTAAAGGTGGAAAGAGAGGTAGAGAGGCAAAGAGATTTAGGGAGGAGTTCCAGAGCTTAGGGCCTAGGCAGCTGAAGGCACGGCCACTGATGGTTGAGCGATTATAACCAGGGATGCTCAAGAGGGCAGAATTTGAGGAGCGCAGCTATCTCGGGAGGGTTGTGGGGCTGAAGGAGATTACAGAGCTAGGGAGGGGCGACGCCATGGAGGGTTTCGAAAACAAGGATGAGAATTTTGAAATCGAGGCATTGCTTAACCTGGAGCCAATGTAGGTCAATGAGTACAGGGGTGATGGGTGAACGGGACTTGGTGAGAGTTAGGACACGGGCAGCCGAGTTTTGGATCACCTCAAGTTTATGTAGGGTAGAATGTGGGAGGCCAGCAAGGAATGTGTTGGAATAGTCAAGTCTAGAGGTAACAAAGGCATGGATGAAGGTTTCAGCAGCAGATGAGCTGAGGCAGGGGCGGAGATGGGCAATGTTACAGAGGTGGAAATAGGCGGTCTTAGTTATGCCACAGATATGTGGTCGGAAGCTCACTTCAGGGTCAAATATGACACCAAGGTTGCGAACAGTCTGGTTCAGCCTCAGACAGATGCTAGGGAGAGGGATGGAGTCGGTGGCTAGGGAACGGAGTTTGTGGCGGGGCCCGAAACAATGGCTTCGGTCTTCCCAATATCGAACTGCAGAAAATCTAGCACTGTCATAAGTGTGAAGTAGAATGACGTTCTTCTGTGCTGGAATTCTTATGATTCTATGGTCAAAAATGAGTAGAATGGAAATGATATGTGAGTTTAAAAGTTAGCAACGCTGTCCGTATTCAAGGAATATCTCTATCTAATCTATGAGCTGGGCTTTAATGCCAGATTTCACTCTGTACTTTCCATCAAATGGTTCACATTTAGAAGCTAGGCAGGACACTCATATTAAAAAAAAACGAGTGTACATTTTTGATATTATTAGTATGAAGTCGACTTAATGCAGCCATTGGTATTATGTGACCTGTATTTTTACATATACATGTAATAGTGTCAATTGATTCCCTGATTACAAGAATAAAACTGGATACATACCTGGAAGGACTTGATAAATGTCCATAACAATGTACGTATCCCCTCACCACGACTCAGTAGTTTGACCAATCGCATTACACGGAAGAGACGGAAGAAGGTAATGGAAATTCTGGAACTTTCCTCAGAACTCTAAAAGGTAATTGTGCACAAATTCAATCAAAATAAATTCCCAAGAAAAACTGAATAAATGCATTCAAAAGATTGTAAGACAAAACAGGGAGAAGACAATCAGAAAGGTAATCACAAAGGAATTCAAGGTGTGCCTCAATCATCTTCCCATACTTAACTGCATTGATCTGCATAAGCACAGTGTGATCTGAAAGACTTCATGCTACAAAAGGTAAATTTTCAGAAAATTTATGTTTCCTGTCACAACCAGTTTCTTTTAAAGTTTTAAATCTTCAATTGGGGTCAACATAATTCTGAAAATTTATTATATAGATTGAATCAAACATAGTCTATAACACAATATTTATATTAACGATGAATGACAGTAGTAACTCAAAGACTGAAAGTCAGGAACAAATATTGGATTGAAATTAATAAGAGAAAATTCACAAGAAAGAAAACATCCATGCAAGGTAAACATCGGGGAACACTTTTTGTATCTTACCCCAGGTTCCCCTGTAGGGGGGCTCTCTGTTGGCTTTGCAAAAGGCTTTAGAAACGAATATTTAAATTAATAACTAAATAAAGTGATAACTTAAACTTAAATTAGAAGCACTGAGATTTAAACAAGACAGACCAGTTTAAACAAAAAATGGGTGCATTGTCCCCCAAAGTGAAAGGCAGGCAGCTGGCCGGTGGGAATCGCGAGTCAGCCGTGCCGCGCCATTCAGTCCTGCTGGGAGGCCCAGACCATTTTGAGGACCAGACCTCATTTGCACCAGGCTGGCGGGCTGCAGCTGGAAACAGCCTGCCAGCTCCAGGACTCCAGCTCTAATATTAGGCAGCCCAGGCGGCCTCCAGGCTGGAGATAGGTTCCTGGGATGGGGGGGAGCCGGAGTGGCAGTGGCCCAGGCTGGATTTGTGGAGCCTGGAGAAGCACTCCCGCTCCTCCCAGAACCACAAAACTGAAGGGGAACTCACCTTTGGGTTCCTCTTCAGCCAGTTCGCCACCTGATGCTGGTTGGACGTGCATGGGGCCAAACTAAAATTGAATACACCATTTACTAAAAATGCACAAGCTACTGTTATAGGTACTACTGATGATGTAAAATCTCAAAGTGAAGAATTAAGAAACATTTTGTTAAACTGTATACCAGCAAACTACTCACACTTTTTGGCCCTTTAACTAATTAGTTTGCTGAAATGGACATGGTGTTATTTAATAATTCTTATACATGTAAAAATGGGTTAGAAACGATAGCATCTCAAAGGAACAGAGCAACAACTGCAAGAGCTATGCATCAATTCTGTATACTAAATTCCCAATAAAGAAATAGCTATTCCCATTTGTAATTTGTTATACTTAGGCCCTTCACAAACCACTGCATATAAATAAGGACATTGGGACCCAAGACCCTTATAGTTTTCATATTCTGTCTTTTTAGAACAAAAACTTGATTTTTAACCTCTCATTGCTGTCAAACATTGAAACCTTTATTTTCAACACTTTCCGTTCTTGGACAGATTTGTGCGCACCTTTGGAAGTGGCTTAGTGAGTTGCAGTGAATGGCGAGACATAACGGTACCCCCCGCAATGGTGGTGAGTGTGAAAGGAATGGCTTGGACATTGTAGGGATGCTTTATGGTGTTGGTGTGGGGTGGTGCCAACCTGGTGCATCATATGGCAGCCAGGGTGTACAGAGTCAAGTAAAGTAAATCTGGCCATGGTGAGGCCATCCCTGGCCTCCCGGGCAGCAGTGTGGTCGGGTGCTGATGCCCTCTGTCCTGTGCAGCATCAGGTGATTGCGGAGAAGGTTGGTGTTGTTGTTGGTACTGCTGGTGTGCCTGGTGCTGCTGGTGTTGGGGTTGATTGTGGTTGGATTCGGAGGACCAAGGTGAGACAGTATAAAGGGCACCGATGTTGATGGAATAGATGGCAGGTGAAGTAGAGATGACAGAAGTATTCTGTCAATGGTGAGAGAGTTCTTCCAATGAGGTAAGCGTGGATGGAGACTGGAAAGTGGAAAGCCTGCAGAATTTGTGCTGGAAATGGGCTGACAAACAGCTTGTGGCTGACGAAAGTGATGATCTGTCAGGTGGGGGCTTTTACTGTACATTTGAAGCTATCAAGTAATCAGCTGGAGCAATGGCCACTGAACTCCCGCCTCAGGTTGACAGCTGTGGTCCCCGAACAGCGTGGTACCCGTGGCCATGAAGTTAAAGTGAAAAGGTAAGTTAAAAAAGCCTGTTAATGATCTGTCAACTAGACGCTAATGAGTTTAACTGGGTTGCCCGTTGCTGCCTGTCGGGTCTGCTCAGTGCTGACAGACCCGACACTGGGAAAGGCGCATTGCAGCGGGGTCCGGACCCGCTGTCAAAAAAATCTAATTTCCCAACCAACCCGGCCTCAGTGTCAAGCACTGCCTTGTCAGGAGCAGAGTAAAGCTCTGTCCATTCTGCCCCAACATTGTGCTTAGTCCCAATCTCAGAACAGCACCAACTGCTGTATCAGTGTGACATTTCTATTTCCACAGAAAATGCCTCTCTGAAAAAGATTGCTAATTTAGTGACAACTGGGTTGAGACTGTCCAAACTCAGTTCAGATAGGATCCTTACAATCAGTAAACACTGGGTACTTTCATCACATTATTCCAGGCTGCATTCAAACCCAGGTCCCAGAGGTTGTGCTAACGTACAACACCACATGGTCCCGATACAAAACCCTATTACTGTTTTCACATAGTTAAAGTCAATACTTGGTAAGAAAACAAAGTCACTTATCCATGCACAATACATTTAGTAAAGCAGGTCCATGCAAGTATATTTTTTCTTTATTACAATATCTAAAAATTACATATATCAATAACACAAATGGGATAGAAATTATACACTCAAATTGTATTGATATTAAGCTCTAGTTTACTGACCATGACATTCAACGGGTGACCCAAGGCCAACTACAACAATTAATTTGAATGTTATGAAAAAAATTAGTACTTTTTGCAGAAAACAGCTGCAATTACTACTCTCCCCAAGCACCCCACATTCTGTCACAGCAACTGATTGCATAAAACAATAGTAAACATGGAGTTGAAATCTCAAGTGCAGGGTAATAATGGGAAAATACGGGAGAGGGAAAATTATGGTGAAGAGTGAGTTCAACAAATTCATGCAAATACAGTGTGGTGCTAAATGCATGCAATTACCAGTGCAGAATCTTTAAAATGCTTTGGAGCTTTAGAATATAATAAGTATAAAATATGACAAATATTAATTATAGAATTACAAAAATCACAATAACTTTGTGTTACCATAAATACACATATAATAAGAGGCCACTAATACAAATATGACGAAAAGGAAAAGAGGTAAGTAAATTTGTAAATAATTTTACTAATTAACTTTCATGAAAATTTGAAAATTAAAGCACAGAATAAATTAAAGATTTAAGGACAGAATAAATTAAAGAATTAATATTTAACCAGGACACCAAAATATAGTTTCATTAATTAGAACAGTTCCTGTAAAATTAGAGAACCTAAATGTATTGGATTTATGGAATTTTACACCTTGTTATTAAAGCAAATAGTTACTTTTTTATTTTGACCTCATTTAACTAACTTTGCTTCACTGTCTCAATATATTCTTTAACAATATGTATGGAAATGTATCTATAATTTAATTGTATAGATTTATGATGCATGATCCAAACATGGAAAAACAAAAGTAAACATGTGCATGTTGCTAGATGGATTTACAATGTGCTATCAATGACTATCTTTGATATTTTTATGTAACAGCACACTCTTACAAGAATGAATTAGGATAATGTAACTGGTATCACATATCAAATATTAAGTGAGCATTACTTTAAAACTCATTAGGCCCTATTTTCTGAGTGTCAATAATTTTTAACACTGATTTGGCACCAATCAGAAATGTCAGAGAGAGGCTTTAAATGGTGTTACTGTCAGGTCACATTTTCTATTAAAATATTTACCACCAGCACACTGAAAACACCTGCTGATCCAATTCAATGTAAATCCAATAAAATTAAGTAAGGTGCCATTTTGCAGTATTACTCAGTCTTTATCCCATATTTGCTATAGGTCATATTGGGACCAGTTTTAATATCACCCTTGGTCTCATTTTTGTTAGTTTGATACTGACAATGGAAATTTAACTACAATTGCCTTTCTTTCTCAAGGAGAAGCAGGACAAAAGGTAATGTAATAGTGATAGAAAAATGCCTGGAACAAGATTTATTGGTCATGATGCGGAGATGCCGGTGTTGGACTGGGGTGGACAAAATTGAGAGGTCGCACAACACCAGGTTATAGTCCAACAGTTTTATTTGAAATCACAAGCTTTCGGAGCTATCGATTGCTCCTTCCTCAGGTGAAGGAAGGAGCAATCGATAGCTCCGAAAGCTTGTGATTTCAAATAAAACTGTTGGACTATAACCTGGTGTTGTGCGACCTCACAAGATTTATTGTCATGCCTCAACTACCTATACAAAATCAAGTTCCATTGCCTTTCGAGATTCAGACTCAAAAACGTCAGTGACACTTGATTTGGAGTGTTGTTCAGTTCCTCCAACTACCCTAACTGCAGCCATGAAATTGGCAATAATTGACAATTTCTTGGTCATGGATCTGTTCCAGACACTGGTGGTGATTTTATTGGTATTAGCCTGGATACTTTTGCCACCTTCATTCAAGAGATGACTGACACACTGTTTCCAGAAAGATTATAAGTTAATTAATGTCACGAGGAAGGCAAAGGGAAAATTGGCCACACAGAAAAAGATATTCAGCTATTATTGCATTCTGCAGAGCCCATGTGTACAGGTAGACATTATAAATTAATCCATTAGCATTTGTAGGCTGCAAGGACTTCTATCTCAACATGAAGGTAGACTACAATACTCAGAAAAAGATCCTCCAGTTGACTATCAAGTACCCAGGCTCAATGAGTCATTTGTCTTAAATTGGTCATGTGCTTCTTGGTTCTTTCAACACGACAACAAGTGCAAGGCTAGATTTTGGAGAACCAGGATGGTGGTAGATGTTTCTTAAGTAAATATACAGGTGAAGTATGTTTAGCTGTATTGTGTGTAAGGCGTTTTCTACTAAGGGTAGTGTATGAGCCTAAAATGGTATCGCTGTTGCCACACCTGTCGTCAATCAGAGATTTCTACTGGAAAACGCTGCATTAGAATGAATTAGATCCAAGTGTATTGAACAACATTTCAAGGGAACATAATCCATATCTCATGCCAATGTAATTGCCATTGTTACACCGTCGGTCAGTGGTTATATTGTACATAGCCATCCTGTCAATTGTGCAAGAGTACCAACTGCCAATATTATCTGTATACACATTGTGTACTATCCCCAGATACAATTGATAATGGGTCAACATCATTTGTTGTTCTTATTCATAGAATCTTATAGCACAGGAGGCCATTCAGCCCATCGTGCCTGTGGCAGCTCTTTGAAAGAGCTGTCCAATTAGTCCCATTTCCCTGCTCTTTCCCCATAGCCCTGAACATTTTTCCTTTCCCCATAGCCCTGCAAATTTTTCCTTTTCAAGTATACATCCAATTCCCTTTTGAATGTTACTATTGAATCTGCTTCCACCATCTTTTTCCGTAGTGCATTCCAGATCATAAGTCACTGCATAAAAAGATTCTCCTCATCTCCCCCCTGTTCTTTTGCCAATTATCTTAAATCTGTGCCCTCTGTTTATCAACCCACTTGTCAGTGGAAACAGTTTCTCTCTATCTACTCTATCAAAACGCTTCATAATTTTGAATGCCTCTATTAAATCTCCGTTTAATCAGCTTCTGTAGTCTCTCCACATAACTGAAGTATCTCATCCCTGGTACCATTCCAATAAATCTCCTCTGCACCCTCTCTAATTAATGATATGGCACAGAGATATATTCCTATTTCATATATTTGTCAGTTTTACCCCTGTACAATCCTTGTGATTCTTGGTGGCATTCCTTTGCAATTATAGTGAAAGAAGTCATAGTTGAAGTAGTCAATTTGGTATGTGGGCAACAGGGGTGGATCAGCAACACTATGTGATGTCTAGGCATTATGGTATAGAACGGATTGAGCTGTTGCAGTGGACAGTTCTATGATTTCTGGATGTCTACCCGTGGTATGAATCTGTGTGCTTATAGACTGAATGTGTAACTGAGAACCACCATCCTGTCCTAGCAGATACTGTAATTAAACTGGTTGAAACCAGATTTGCGATGTCCTTACCTAAGCCAAACCTCCCTTTATTGGTGACCACAGTTCCCAGCCAATATCAGAACATAAGAAATAGGAGCGGGAGTAGGCCATACGGCCCCTCAAGCCTGCTCCGCCATTCAATAAGATCATAGCTGATCTTCGACCTCAGCTCCACTTTACCGCCCGATCTCTATGTCCCTTGATTCCCTTAATATTCAATAATCTATCGATCTCTGTCTTGAGTATACTATACAGGTGTGGTCTCACCAAAGCCCTGTACAATTGCAGCAAGACTTCCTTACTCTTGTACTCCAATCCCCCTTGCAATAAAGGCCAACATACCATTTGCCTTCCTTATTGCTTACTGTACCTCTGAATACCAACATTTAATAGTTTCTTGCCATTTAAAAAATATTCTGTTTTTCTATTCTTCCTACCAAAGTGAATAGCCTCACATTTCCCCACGTTATACTTCATCTGCCACCTTCTTGCCCACTCACTTAACCGGTCTATATCTCTGTGTCCTCCTCACAGTTTACATTCCCACATAGCTTTGTATCGTCAGCAAACTTGGATACATTACACTCGGTCCCTTCATCTAAGTCATTATTATAGACTGTAAATAGCTGAGGCCCCAACACTGATCCTTGTGGCACCTCACTAGTAACAGCTTGCCAACCTGAAAATGACCCGTTTATCCCTACTCTCTGTTTTCTGTCCTTTAACCAATCCTCTATCCATGCTAATGTATTACCCTCAACTCCATGAACCCTTATCTTGTGTAACAACCTTTTATGTGGGACCTTATTGAATGCCTTTTGAAAATCCAAATATACGATATCCACTGGTTCCCCTTTATCTACCCCACTAGTTACATCCTCAAAAACCTCTAATAGATTTGTCAAACATGATTTCCCTTTCATAAAACCATGTTGATTCTGCCTAATTATATTTTGATTTTCTAAGTGCCCTGTTACCACTTCCTTAATAATGGATTCCAGCGGTAATTACAGAGGAGTGTCCCTGCTGTCTGCCACAGGGAAAGTCATTGCAAGAATCCTCCTCAATCGCCTTCTCCCAGTGGCTGAAGAGCTCCTTCCAGAGTCGCAATGCGGATTCCACCCACTAAAGGGCACAATGGACATGATCTTCACCGCGCGTCAACTACAAGAGAAATGCAGGGAACAGCACCAACCGCTGTACATGGCCTTCTTTGACCTCACAAAGGCCTTCGACACTGTCAACCGTGAGGGATTATGGAGTGTCCTCCTCAAATTCGGTTGCCCTCAAAAGTTTGTCACCATCCTCTGCCTGTTTCACGATGACATGCAAGCTGTGATCCTGACCAATGGATCCACCACAGACCCAATTCACGTACGGACTGGGGTCAAGCAAGGCTGAGTCATTGCACCAACGCTCTTCGCAATCTTCCTTGCTGCAATGCTCCATCTCACCCTCAGTAAGCTACCCGCTGGAGTGGAGCTAATATACAGAACAAACGGGAAACTGTTCAACCTCTGTCGCCTTCAGTCCAGATCCAAGGTCGTCCTATCCTGTCATCGAATTACAGCATGCAGACGACGCTTGCGTCTGCGCACACTCTGAGGTCGAACTCCAAACCATCGTCAACACCTTCACTGAAGCATACGAGAACATGGGCCTTACACTAAACATCCGTAAGACAAAGGTCCTCTATCAACCTGCCCCCGCCATACAATACTGCTCCCCGATTATCAAAATCCATGACAAGGCCTTGGACAACGTGGACGACTGTCCATACCTCGGGAGCCTACTGTCAACAAAGGCAGACGTCGATTACCAAGTCCAACACCGCCTTCAGTGTGCTAGTGCAGCCTTCGGTCACCTGAGGAAGAGAGTGTTTGAAGACCAGGACCTCAAACCCAGCACCAAGCTCATGGTCTACAGAGCAGTAGTGATACCCGCCCTCCTGTATGCTTCATAGACATGGACCATGTACAGCAAGTACCTCAAAGCACTGGAGAGGTACCACCAACACTGCCTCCGCAAGATCCTGCAAATCCATTGGCAGGGTAGGTGCACCAATGTCAGTGTTCTCGCTCAGGCCAACATTCCCAGCATCGAAGCTTTGACACGCTCGATCAGCTCCGATGGCTGGGCCACATCGTCCGCATGCCCGATACGAGACTCCCAAAGCAAGCGCTCTACTAGGAGCTCCGACACGGCAAGAGAGCCCCAGGTGGGCAGAGGAAACGCTTCAAGGACACCCTCAAAGCCTCCTTGAAAAAGTGCAACATCCCCACCGACACCTGGGAATTCCTGGCTCAAGACCGCACAAAGTGGAGGAGAAGCATCCAGGAAGGCGCCGAACACCTTGAGTCTCTTCTCCGGGAGCAAGCGGAAGCCAAACGCAAACAGCAGAAGGAGCACACGTCAACCCAAGCACCCCACCCACCCGCCCCTTCAACCACCGTCTGTCCCACCTGTGACAGAGACTGTAGGTCCCGCATTGGACTCATCAGTCACCTGAGAACTCATTTTTAGTGTGGAAGCAAGTCATCCTCGGTTCCGAGGGACTGCCTAAGAAGAAGAGAATGGATTCCAGCATTTTTCCAACGACTGATATCAGGCTAACTGACCTGAAGTTCCCTGTTTTTTCTCTCCCTCCTTTCTTGAATAGCAGTGTTACATTTGCTACCTTCTGCGACCGTTCCAGATTGTTCCAGAATCTAATGCATTTTGGAAGATCACAACCAATGCATCGACTATCTCTGCAGCAACCTCATTTAGAACCCTAGGATGTAGGCCATCAGGTCCAGGGGATTTGTCAGCTTTTAGTTCCATTAATTCCTCCGGTACTTTTTCTTTACTAATATTAATTACTTTAATTTCCTCACTCTCATTAGACCCTTGGTTCCCCACTATTTCTGGTATTTTTTTGTGTCTACTACTGTGAAGATAGATACAAAATATTTGTTTAACGTCTCTACCATTTCCTTATTCTCCATTATAATTTCTCCTGTCTCAGCCTCTAAAGGGACCCACATTTACTTTCGCTACTCTCTTCCTTTTTACATACTTGTAGAAGCTCTTACAATCTGTTTTTATACTTGTTGCTAGTTTACTCGCATATTCTATTTTCTCCCTCTTTTATCAATTTTTTGGTCATCCTTTGCTGGTTTCTAAAACTCTCCCAATCCTCAGGCTTACTACTCTTCTTGGCAACATTATAAGCCTCTTCTTTTAATCTAATACTATCCTTAACCTCTTTAGTTAGCCACAGATGGATCACTTTTCCCATGGAGTATTTCTCAATGGAATGTTTATTCGTTGAGAATTAGGAAATACTTCTTTAAATATTCGCCATTGCCTATTTACCATCATACCTTTTAATCTAATTTCCCAATCTACTTTAACCTACTCGCCCCTCATACCTATGTAATTGGCTTTATTTAAATTTAAGACACTAGTCAGTCTGCTTGGAGAGTTGGCTGCAGATAGAACCCACGTCTCATATAGCAACATCGGAGCAGAGTGCAGTTCTGCCTCTAAGTTGTACATTCATGAGATTTTGAGAATTCTACTGCAGCAGTCATATTGGAAAATTTCCTCGTCAATGGACTTTAGTGCAGGCATTATATTTTCCACCAGAGAATGTATCTCAGATTAAGCCTTGGAAAATGCCCAACCTCTCTCACCTGCTACATTCTAAAACTGAAATGTTGGCATGAATATATTCTGCTGCTGCTCCAACAGGATATATCCATGAGCTGCACTTTACCAAATGAGAGGTAGACGTATAATGGAGGAGACAATGGCAGAATGCTGCAATTTTTAGCATAGGGTTGAATCCCAAAACACAGAAGGAAGCTTGGAAAACAGTTATATATGATGTTTCTCATAATACGCATGTTGTTGTTGAGACAACAAACATGAGACTGATACTTACCAGATTCAATTGTGATACCTCTAAAATCTATCTCGACACACCCTCCAAGTTCTCTAAACTAAAGAAGTTAGTGACCCTCAAGTTTGCTGGTCACAGCTTCGTCAGGTTTGTGGTTTCACCCTTAATTGTTCTTCTGATTTGGTAGTAGAACCAAATTTTCCATTCTGTGGTTTTCCAAACATTAAGGGCTGGATTTTCTCAATGGAGACGAGTTGGAAGCGGGACTGCTGCTTGTCGTGTCAATGTCCCACCTCCATCATCGTCTGACCAACCAGAGGGATTTTCCCCTGATTGACCTTGTTAAGCCCGCCCTGCGGGCTCAGCAGGCCAATTAAGGGGGAAGTCACTGACAGAGCACGTCAACATCAGACGTGCTATCTGTCAAGACTTCTTGAAAGAAGATATGTCAGCGTTTGACAGCTCCGTGAAGCTGTCAAACACTGACATTCTCTGTAGTTTGATGAGACTTTGTGTTCAGGACTCATCAAACCTTTCAACTTTTGTCGATTTCAGATGGCTGTTGGTTCGGAGGATCCAACAGCCAGTCTGTGAAATCGACAAGGAGGATGTCGGGTCTCCTGATCCAGGGTGGATGAAGGCTGTAGGAAGAAAACAAGGTAAGTGAACATTTTTTAACACTTATCACTCACCTTACATACTTACCACTCCACACTTGCACCCATCACTCACCTCTACATCTTACTTCCAGGTGCCTCCAACCCCCGCAGACCTCCTTCACGTCTCCTCCAGCCCGGCGGGGTTCTCCGAGGTCGGGAAGCCTTCACCTGTGAAGGTAAAATGGCACTAATCCTTTTTTCTGCCTGTGAACTACCTGTTCACAGGCAGTTAAAAGGATTTAATCCCATTCCCACCTCCAGGAGACAGGACCCGAAGCAGCACATCTTCCCGCCTCCTGGCAAAAGGGCACGGTGGCGGGTTGGGGGGCGGGTTTGCCATCCGCCCCCACTTTCTGCTACTTTACCGGCAGTCCCGCCTCCTCGAGGCTTGGAAAATCCAGCCCTAAATCTCTTCTTGACACCTTTTCAGACTGTGTTCAACTACTGAGTAACTGCTTCCCTCTGTGTTCTGGGATTCATCCCTATGCTAAAGATTGCAGCATTCTGCCATTGTCTCCTCCATTATAAGTCTATTTCTCATTTGGTGAAGTGCAGCTCATGAATTGATTAGTTTGGTGTGCTATTTTCTGCTCTGACATTGGTAGTACTATTCTGTTATTTATAAAGGTAAAGACCTCAATTCCTGCTTCTTGAAATGCTCAACAGAGGCTATTGCTGGTCTCTGCTGATAGTGTGGTTCAAATTACTACCAATAGTAACTGAAAACCCCAGAGATATTCGTCTAGGGCGGTAGTGCAAAACGGGCGATAGCGAATCCACTTCACATCCCAGCCGATTTTCTTTTCCATTGATTTCAATAGAATTCCACAGGCTGTCAATTTGCTATTGTCTGTTTTGCACTGCGGCCCGAAGCAAATTTCTACCCCATAGAAACAAGTTGTATGGATATATTTATTTACATCCTTTATTAATGCTGAAATATTCATGAATTATTTACTTCTAATGCATTATTGCAATAATTAAGTGAACACTTATTTACACAACATAAAATGAAACAAATTACAGTAGGAGAGCACTTTCTACGCAGCTGTTTAGATGAACAAGAACAGAGTAAAAATAAAGCAAATATGAAGACATCAGGAAACCCTCAGGCTGCTAAATACTGTTCAGATATTCTGGTTTAACATTATCTTCAAATCAAATGATTATTTTTAATTAAACCTCTATGAAACCATCATAGCTGGGACTAGACAAATGAAACCCAAGGGAAATTTTTAGTTTAAAGTCATTTCCAGCATCTCAACATTCTACCTACAGAACACAATTAGGCTCACATTTAATTTCTTTCTTCCCATTTCCAACTGTATCCCGGCTTTTTATCCCCCACAGAGCCCGCTCCCTTCCCGACTTTTTTCCCCCCAGAGTCCGCTCCCTTCCCGGCTTTTTATCCCCCACAGAGCCCGCTCCCTTCCCGGCTTTTTATCCCCCACAGAGCCCGCTCCCTTCCCGGCTTTTTATCCCCCACAGAGCCCGCTCCCTTCCCGGCTTTTTATCCCCCACAGAGCCCGCTCCCTTCCCGGCTTTTTATCCCCCACAGAGCCCGCTCCCTTCCCGGCTTTTCTTCCCCACAGCCCGTGAGTCATGAAGCGAACGACCCAAAAAAAACCCACATACTTCGACTGCGCATGCGCAACTACTTCAACTTCGTTGGCAGCAGTCGCTACTATTCAAACCTGGGACTAAGCAGTGAGCAATGCCGAAGGAAGTTAAGGCTCTTCAGAGAGGGAATTATTGAACTACGTCAAATGGTAGATAGCAGATGACATGAGAAACTCCTCTGTGATTAGAATCGCTTTATCTGTGGCTGTGAAGGTCACAGCTGCTCATTTTTTTTCTATTGCCTCCTTACAATCACCCAAGGAGTATTCAGTAGGCATATCTACAGTACAATGGCCACCCACATTCAAGACATGATTCATGCATTGTTCATGAGGAGTTGCAAGCTCATACATTTTCACAGAGGTGAAAAGCCAGAATTGAAGAGACAGCAACAATTCTATGATTGTGCTGCTTTGCCCCAAGGTCTAAACCTCCTAATACTGCACACTGATAGTTTATAATATTAAAAATCTGGGACTCTAGCAGCCTGGGAGTTGTAGACAGCAGACTGAAGAAAGCGAGTTGTATTGAAAAAAATAATTGTGGTTTCATTCCTACTGTTTTATTTTACTCAGTCCAAGTGATCATGCAGAAAAGCCAGTGCAAAAAACCAAGTGTTGGAATTATGGTCAACCAAATTTTCGCCTCCAAGATAAAATAAAATAGAACATAGATGTTGAAAGCAATTAAAGAGTTTGGAATATATTCTCCTTTGTTTGCTAATCTTAGTTTAAAAAAAAGACAGCATGAAAACCATTTTACATTCATACTGACCTCTTCACTAACAATAGCAAATGTCGGAAAATAAACCCTTTCTCTTTGTTAGCCATCAAGACCGATTCTGACAACTGAATAACCAATTTCTCTACAAATAATAAACTATTCTTGTTTGTGCCAAACATTTTACCTTCAAAATAAATACATAAGAACTAATAAATATTAAAACGTCTAAACTAATCCTTGTCTCATAAATGGTTTGTGTTATACATGCAAAAATAACAATCTTTCCTGTATGCAAATAAAAATCATGATTTTGTTCAAATTTATTAATTTGCAAAACTTCAGGTACAATATTTTGTTTGGAAGTTCTAAGTATCTTAAAGGTTTCCTAAACATTTTGTTCAACAAACTCCATACAAATTTATTAGCTAATTTCAAAATGCCAGGGGATTTTTCCTTTCTTATTGCCATTATTTAACCTGCAAGCTCATTTAAACAAGAAAGTATAAAATGGATAAATTATACAAATTCTATTTTAATAAATGGCAGATTTCTATTATTTTCCTGCTAAATGAGAAAAGAAAATTTGGATGACCACAATATAAGTGCTTCAAATGTGAAACTCTGTGTAAACAACGATCATAAAGATGCGCAACAAAAATACAAACAAAAATGCATGGTACTTGGTCATGAACCAGAGTTCATATACTTGCCTCAACAAGATTCTAGAAAACAGAATGAACATGAAGGGGAATGAGAAAACCCATTATAGTTTTTGCTTAAATATATGAATGGGTTTTTATTGTACAGTCTGTAAAATTAACGGTTTTGTTAAATAAAATTTGCTTTGATGAAAGGTCACACCCGAAATATTAATGGATATTTCTCTCAGTTGCTGACTTACTCACTGTGCATTTCCAGCATTCTCAGTTTTTATTCAACTTTCCAGCATTCGTATTTTTTATTTTTCCGTCAACTAATTGTTTCATGAACTTGTGATCACCTTATCTTATGAATATGTAATAACAATCATAATCTCTTTGCATGGTCACCAAGATGTTGATGGAAAAAAAAAATCTAAATGGGTGACATTTTATATTGCTGTAGACAGAATAACAGTCTTGGATTACATTTAATGAATGGATACACAGTAATTAATTTATGTAACTGATATGAACCAAAACAAGAAAAATCATCCTTAAATATTATTTGCCCAGTTTTCAATGAACTAAAGAGGCAATTCATAATTATCATTTTCACAAGAGTACAAAGAATCTGCCAGGAAAGCATTTGTTTATATTATACTTTTGGGAGGGAAAAAAACAGAAATTTGTAAAGAAGTATTCTGAATCACCCACAGCGTATTCAATGTCATAGAGTCAGTCTGCATATTACCAAATGAATAGACAACCTGGACACAGTACAGTGGTTTAACTAATTCTAGTCACAGTTTTTAGCAGTGAGTTTTCAATTAATAAATGTTAAAAATAAAGACAGCAAGTTCATTTTTTTAGTTTCATAATATACTTTAAAATGTTTTCATAATACTGAATGCTCATAAGTAATATACAGTACAATTAATTTAGTTAGGCAATGTAAAAAACAGTCTTGTTAAATAAAGTTGGAACAGCTTTCTAACTTTTGAATATATACTTGAAACTACTCATTTACCATTCTGGGGAGTTTTTGGGCATCCTCAGTTCAGGGAATCATTAGAAATAGCCTTGTTGTGGGAAGCTGGCACTGCACTACCAACTTTTGCAATGCAATTTTCACATTTTTCTCAACTTTTCTTACAGTCAGGATAAAAGTACATTTGTATGAGCAGAGAAGATTGGTGACCTAAATGGCATAAATGTTTCACCGCTCACATCATTGCACCCCAGTTTATCTGCGTAAATGGTAAAGTTGTCTTGAAAAATAAGTTTTCAGAGTCTCACAGGCTCTTTAAGTAAATACCAGAAGATGTTTATTTTTTCTTGGTATGGCTTTCTCTGCAATGGATACTTGTCTTACAAGGGGTTAAATGAATTACAAGTCATCTACACCAATCTTCCACGGTTTAAGTTTGAAGTAGAGGATTTAGAAAAAGGGACTGATCAAATCTGTTAAACCAGCATATTATGGGGCTGATAATATGATGGAGGGTGGCCTGTGTTATCAGGAATGGTGGCCTGAGGTCTACTATATGTCCGATGGGTTCAGTTCAGCCCAAGGTGATAAGCCAATACAAAGGGTGATAGGCGCCTGCACAAAATCTGTATAGGGCCATCAAAATTTCCAAATTAGGGGCCTCCCCATAATGAAACTGGAGCACCTAGGGACAGTGGCAGCATGGATACGAAATTGGCTAAATGACAGGAAACAGAGAGTAATGGTGAACGGTTGTTTTTCGGACCACTGCTTTTCTTGATATATATTAATGACTTGGATGTGGGTGTACAGGGCACAATTTCAAAATTTGAAGATGACACAAAACTTGAAAGTATAAGGATAGTGATAGACTTCCAGAGGACATAGACAGGCTGGTGGAATGGGCGGACACGTGGCAGATGAAATTTAATGCAGCAAAGTGCGAAGTGATACATTTTGGTAGAAAGAATGAGGAGAGGAAATATAAACTAAAGGATACGATCCTAAAGGGGGTGCATGAACAGGGAGACCTAGGGGTATATGTGCACAAATCGTTAAAGGTGGTAAGGCAGGTTGAGAAAGCAGTTAAAAAGCTTACGGGATCCTGGGCTTCATGAATAGAGCTATAGAGTACAAAAGCATGGAAATTATGATGAACCTGCATAAAACACTGGTTCGGCATAAACTGGAGTATTAAGTCCAATTCTGGGCACCGCACTTTAGGAAGGATGTGAAGGCCTTAGAGTGGGTGCAGAAAAGATTTACAAGAATGATTCCAGGGATGAGGGACTTCAGTTACGTGGATAGACTGGAGAAGCTGAGTTGTTCTCCTTGGAGCAGAGAAGATTGAGAGGAGATTTGATAGAGGTGTTCAAAATCATGAGGGGTCTGGACAGAGTAGATAGAGAGAAACTGTTCCCATTGGCAGAAGAGTCACGAACCAGAGGACACAGATTTAAGGTGATTGGCAGAAGAACCAAAGGAGATATGAGGACATACGTTTTTACTCAGCGAATGGTTAAGATCTGGAATTCAATGCTTGAAAGGGTGGTGGAGACAGATTCAATCATGGCTTTCAAAAGGGAGTTGGATAAGTACCTGAAGGAAAAAAATTTGCAGGGCGACGGGGAAAGGGCGGTGGAGTGGGACTAGCTGAAGTGCTCTTGCAGAGAGCCGACATGAGCTCGACGGGCCGAATGGCCGCCTTCCGTATTCTCAAGGGGTGCCAAATGGGAAACACATCAAAATAATAAATTATTATTTTTCACGAGTGGCCCTGATCTTTCTCTGGGGCCAACCAGTTTGTATCCTCTTGTGCATTTGGCTGGCACTGGCTTCATGTGCTATGCACAGGTTGGAGTCAGAAAACTATTTAAATGAGCTGACTTCAAATTATGGGGAAAAGTCAACTCATTCATATCACTGGGCCAGAATTTGCGGTCTCCCTGACGGCATACTCTCAAAGTACGCCGTCATAATCCATTCGAAAGGCCCCGCAACTTCCGGGTTTTCATTCTTGCGCATGCGCGAAATCCGGAACTTGCGATCTGTCAAGGTACGCTTTGACAGATCATCCAAATCGCATGGAAAATCAGTATTGCTGGCGCAGAGTTGGGATTTGCCCAACAACTGCCCAGCAATTGCTCACGAAACTCTTAAGGCTGGTAAAAGCAGGCGTAGGGCCTGCTTTCATCAGTATAAGGGTATATATAAGCCTTAAATTAAACATTTAGGGGGAAAAATTCGGTTGCTTAGCGCCTCCCGTTAGCGTCCTAAGAGGGCGCTAATGGGGCGAAAAGCAACGAGCGCCCAGACGCGGCGATGTCTGCGCCGCTCGTGAAATTGACCAGATATTTTGCAGCGGCGCTAAACACTACTGCTACGATCTCCTGCGCCCGCAGATCGTGATGTCAGTCGAGCGTGCAACGCCCCGGACCGGATATTGAGTGGCGCCCCCTGCCTTACCGCCTGCCGCTAGCAACAACAGGTTGAGGGGAGCGTTTCGCAGTCGGGAAGGGACTGGGGGAGTGCTATTTAAAGGCGACCGCTTCCTGCCTTTTTTTGTCGGCGACATTTTTGCACCACACATTCTGAGAGAGAGAGACTTCTGGAGAGATTCAACGCTGTGTGAAGGAGTTTTGGGTACTGAGCTGCATTTGCAGGTTCATTTTGATTTGACCTTCCTTGCATTGATTTAGAAGAGACTATAGGGGCTGCACTCTGAGTTCTTTCCCTGGATCTCTCCATTGTTCTTTCCAGCAGATTTGATGTACAGGTCTCTCCAAGCCAAGATTAAAGGCTGCAATGAGCAGGGTGTGGATGGAGAGCAAGATCGACCCTCCCCTTTAAGAACTGGCAGGCGCCAGTGTGTCTGTGTTCCATTGCTGACTAACATCACCTGAGCTTTGCCCGCGCTCTGAGTTGGCGCCTCGCTCCTCGGCCTTTGCGCCTTAAGACAGGTGTGTAGTGCCTGATTTAGCGCTCCAATCACCTCCAGGGGCGATAAAAGCCAAGTTTGCAGTCGGAGGTGATAATTAGCGCCAGGCGCTAAACTTTGCGCCTGGCCAATAATTGCGCCCCAAACGGGGCGATACCGAATTTCTCCCCCTTAAAATAAAAAATGATGCACATACACTTTAAATTAGTTTATGCAAATATTAGTTTATGCAAATATTAAGATGTTTAAAATTATTTATCAAAAAATTAAATTTTTATTGAGGTTGGTGCAGTGAAGGGACTTATGAATAAAATTGAAATTCAGTACATTTATATTTATTAGAATTGTGTAAACTGTATAATTATTTGGGGATTCCATTGCATGTCATTAAGGATTCCCTTCGTAAACGACTGCAGTGGAATCTCCCTTTGTGATTGGAGGACAGGGCCCACGTGATCCCAGGACGCTTTCGAACCACCTGTGTCCCTGGGATCTGTGGGCCTTTACGCTGACGTCCACCTGGAGGCCCGGGACCAGAACTCTCTGCAGCCTAGGTGCCCAGAGGTAGGTTCGTATTTGTTTCGCGGGTCGGAGGCGTACTCCAGAGGAATGCCTCCGACCGCAAATTCTACCTCATTAAATTTATGTGTAGATACCTCTCTTGAGATCACTGATTGCATTTTATATACATATGTACACAGTAGATGCGCATTAAAATGAAGTATTTGAGAAGCAACCAGAAATGCAGGATGTGTTACAATAAAAATTCAGCATTTATGTCTGACATTTTGTACCTGTCTGGTTGAGAAATAACAGGTAGATCGAAACAATATTGTAAGTAAATAGGTCATTCCCTTGTACTTTACTTTTAATAAAAAATTTAGCACTAATTTAGAGGTCCCTTTTTCCTTTGGGATTAGGAGATATTTTTGTTCAAATATGCATTTTTTAAATCAATTGCTGAAGTTATTGGAAAAACTGATTATCACTAATAAAAATCTTAAATTGATTTCTTTGACATTCTATTGTCGCTCGAACCCTAAAATTATACTCTAATGCTTACAAGCAAAAACATAATTAAATGATCTTGCCATTAGCAATTTGACAATAATTGAGCTGTAATTCTATCAAAGCAAATTTTAGGTTCCACTGCAACTAAAAAGGTAAAATAGAGTTGTAGTTTATGTTTGCTCATTTTATTCCCATGCTCTACAGCTTGACTCCAGCAAAACAATCACTAAAAGCTTTATACCATAATAATGTGTTTTAAAACAGTTGACTGGAGAGCATAATGAAAGTGCAGTTTAATTTAAATTCTGTTGCAGTGTTATTATAATATCCCTGTTTCAACCCATGGGGCCAGAAATATATTTTTATTGGCTGGACATAGTACTGTCAATCATGGATCCTCTGGGGCATCTGCTGCACCTGAATGCAATTGGTTTAACAATTTCAATTAAAGGTGTATAAACTTGGAGTAAAAAGCACAGTGCATCAAATATTATTGTCAGTTGTGATCACTACGAGATGTAATATACTTTTTTGACATCAGACAGCTGAATGTTGAATAAATATTCAGTAATAGAGTTATTCTTCTGAATTTCACTAGTTGAAGTATAAAAAAGTCCAAACATTAAAAACTCACTGCTAAAGTGAAGACATGTTTAACATACAAGACAATTTCAGACTTTGAATTTCTATATTAAAATTTCCCGCTATAGGAACAAGGATAATTTGGAGGTGGAGTTACTGATAGCCTTTACTTACATTAACTTCTGTGATAGCAATATCAACGACGCTACCAACAACAATTAAGGCATCAAAAGTGTTCCATGCATCAGCGAAATAGTGCTGTGAATGTAAACATTCAATAGGAGCAGAAAGGGATGAGAAAAGATAATAGAAAAAAGTAACAAGAGAGTACAGAGTTACAACACAAATACGCTTCCAACCCAGATAAACTTTGCTGTATTTTGCATTACTGTGAAAGCATGAGTATTTTTCTTACATTCAATGGTATCCATGTTTCCACTTTCCCTTTTTTTGTAAACTTACTTATGTCAAATTATAAAATTAACTATTATGAATGTAGCTAAACAATTTAACTAAATATTCCAGTCTTCAATTATTTCTTTAAAAATGTTGTATTCATTTTTTTAAATCATATTCATGAAATATGATTAGAAGCTTGCTTGATTAAAATTCACTTAAACTATCTTAAATAATTTATGAAGACTAGAACCTATACCATCAGTTTATAGTTTTATTATTTCCAGTACAACCTAAATAGACCCATAACGGGAGCAGTGTCCTTTTTTGTTGCTTAATGTTTCAGAAGTTCATACAGCAGATGCATCTGACCCAGTCCAGTATATTTTTGAGTTCCTATTTTATGGTCAAAACAAACCATCCCAGTTAGATTAACTTGGTTGATTTCAAAATTTTGATTGAAACTGTATCACAGTCAGAGATAGCACAGAACCATACAAGTGGGGCTGTGCACAGCAACACCAGAAAAGGTTTCATAAAAGACGAATGCTTTCACAGCTATGCTAGCTTTTGTTTTGTGGAGTTCACCTTCTCTGCATTCTAGAAAAGGACAGTGAAAAAGTGAGAGAAGTCTGGTTTTGAAGGTTCTTCTTTTATATCCTAAAAATAGGTACAACTGTTTGTGACTTGTCCAGTGATAACTTTAGTGAAGCACTAAAAGGGAGGAGTAATGGTTTCTGGGAAGGTACAGTACTCACATCAATTTCACCGAGTACGACGTCTATAATGCTGCCAATAACGATGAGGAAGTCAAACACGTTCCAGGCGTCACTAAAGTAGCCCTACACAAAGTAGGTAGGGGGCAAACGTTTACATTAACACATGTTAAGCAATGAACGTACCTTTAGTTAACTGTGGAGAATTTAACACAAAACAAAAACAATAAATTTGTTACCTCAAACTTTTAAACAATAATTTAGCTAGGAATTAAATGGGAAATTAATTTATCTAACTGATCATGCTGTTCTACTATTTAAAAATTATTTCAATTGAAGTATGATTATTTTTAAAGAGAAATACATGTTCTGCTGGGGCAAGTATACTGAACTAAGAACTAAGAGAAATTGTACAGTAAAATATACTACAGGAAGTCCCTTTTTTTTAGATAATTTGTGCATCATTTATGGCTAACAATATAGATGATGCGTGTTCAACTTTCCATATATAAGGCTTGATAATTTGTGCATTCATTTAAAAGTAAAAAATGCTTGTTTAAACAATTTTGCAATCGGGACATACTTCTGTAAAATGAATAAGACCTTTATTTAATAGTTTTGAAATATTTACATCTTAATATTTTAAAGAATATTTAGCCTTTCTTACAACTGTTTGTAATTGATATATATAACTGAAGTGTTAGCAATGAAAACTAAATATTTAGACTACTATAAATCAATTAAATTGTTTTGTGTCTACAAAACTGTGGTTTATATGAGACAAACCCAAGAACGCTGTTTAGGATCAGGTGATCTGAAGTATGATAGTTCTCAGTATATTCAAAAATATATCTGTAAATCAAAAGTGTGAATAAGAATTTTTCAATTCACTTCTTAAAGTAAAAAAAATTACCATTAAAAAGGTTATTCATGACATCAGATAACCTGGTGTATTGCCCAAGTATAAACCCATTGAAGAGCAGAAGAAAAGTTCCACAACCAATTGCAACAACTAGGTGGCTAATTGAGGTTCAGGTTGTAAGGGAAAGGAGAGGGAGGTAAATATGGACAAGTCACGGCAACTAAAAACCCAATAAACCATGCATAATTAGTATCTGACAAACAGAAGTGAAAGCACTGCAAGCAGTCAGATAAAAATCACTTACTAGCCATCTCTCCTTTTTTTCCACACATACCTAATACAAAGTGTTAGTTAAAAACTTAGTAAACCGAAGAAATGCAACATTTCGTGGAATTCAAGAATTTGCACATAAAATGTTATTTTATTGACTATAGGTCTAGTACGAATTTAAAATTAAGACATATTTAAAATAATTATGTCAGAATTATAGTAGGGTTGACAATTACTAAAGTACGAACCCCACCATAAGATATAACTAGAGTACTGTCATAAGGAACCAATTCATATTCATATCCTGTGGCATTTTAACCTGACAATGAAAAATGTATCAGGACACCTAATATTCTGATTGAAATTGAAACACTAAATCAAATAATCAAATCCAATCATTGGAAAGATCTGTTTTTGTTGACTGCTTGCTTGGACAGTATAGATTTGGTAGCCTTTACTGGTTAGAAAAGTGACAGCAACCATAATGTACAACAGTTTAATTTAAATAAGGTGTGACAGAGTTACTCGCTAATTTTGAAGATTATTTTCTTTCTCTCTATGCTGATGGGTAGTGAATGGAGGCCCAGGTGTTTTAATTTGCTCTGTATGTTAGAACTAGCACATAAATTAATTGTGCATTAAAGAATAGTGTTTGGTGATTTACAATTAATAGATCAGATGTTAACTTTTGCTCATGCTCCTGGAAGTAAATATTTCAAATGCAAGTTAATTCACAGACCTGTCATTAACATTTTTTTTGCTGTTAACTGCTTTTTAAGCAGCAAGTAATGAGACACAAATATACTCAGGATTTATTTATTTCCACATCACAGCAATGTCTCCTATTTAAACTGGTATTAAAACACCAGAGTGAGTCACCAGGGTTCTAGTGATGAGCAGAGCAGGAGATTTGCCTAAAATGGTTTTTTTTGGTGAATTATGCAACGCGTGTCATATGAGGTCTGCACTGCAGTGCTAAATATTTTGGAGAAGGAGGAGCAGCAATAGCAGGAGATCATGGCCAGCAGATTCAAAGCCACAGCAGGCAGACTTTCAAGATTCAGTACTACCTGATGCAGCTTGCATACTGCCAATTATCACCTACCTGGAGTTCTGTGAGGAACAGTATATAAAGAGGCTGCGCCTCTACAGGGATGCAATTTCAGATCTGTGTCAGCTCTCAGAACCAGATCTACAGCCACAGAACAACATCTGGACTGCATTCTCAGTGGAAGTGAAAGTGATCACTGCACTCAACTTCTACGCCACTGGGTACTTCCAAGCACCAACAGGAAACATCATTCAGATCAGCCAATAGGCAGTTCACCATTGCATCGCTTAAGTAACAGATAAAGAGAGACTTGCATTTACTTAGAACCTTATCACATCTCTCAGAGCACTTCACATATAATGAATTAATTTGAAATGTAATGAATTGTTGTTATACAGGCAAACTCAGCAGCAAGATCCCACAAACAATGAGATGAATGACCAAGTAATCTGTTTTTGGTGGTGTTGGTTGAGAAAGGAATATTGTGACAGGACACCCGGAGACATCCCTGTTCTTCAAATCGTGCCATGGGATCTTTAACGTCTAAATGACCCACTAGAACATACAGACAGGCATCAATTTACTATCTCATCCAAAGGATGACACCACCAACAATACAGTAGTCCCTCAGTATTGCAGGGAATGCTATACTGTTGGTGCGTTGTCAGCCTAGATAATACACTCACGTTAAACTGATAAGTGTTGGTTGCACTCTCATCTATGAGAAAGAAGGGTATGGGTTCAAGCTGCACTGAAGAACTAATGCGCTGTTACATTTTTACTCAAGATATTGTTATTCAAGATATTTTTCTTGGTTTCAGATCTTTGTCTACTCCTGTAGACAAGCCCTCGTTCCCCACGAACCAGAATGTGCCTTTATCCGCCTAATGTCTATGTAATTTATCATGAGATCAGAGATTAAACAGGAAATTCCTGTCAATGTATTCTGGGCTTATGTGCCCTTGCATGATCTTCCTTAACTCCAGAAGGCAGTAGAATCAACACATCACTAGACTGAAGCTTAGGCTATAAATTGCCAGGTGGCATTATTAAACAGTAAATGGATAAATGAACAGAAGCAATGACACAAGATAGATTTAGAGTAGCTACAGAGTTAACTATCCTGGAAGATAGAAAATCTATCTGCCGTGAGTCTGCCGTGTCTACACACTAAATTTCAATATGAACTGGACAAGGCACAAAGGCCCGAAGTATTAATCCTTACATGGAGATTCACTATTCACTGTCCACAGAGTCTCTCTCTGGCCTATGTATCTCTCAGACTATCTAATTGGAAGATAGGTTGAAAAATTATTTTCAAAATTTGACCCAAAGGAAATTTAAATAAATTCAAGAAAAACTACCAATCAAATATATATATTAAAAAAACCCACAAAATGCTTGTATTTGAGTTGAATGGGCACAATGGCCTAGAGATTCATGATGCTGCGCACGTTTTATAGGTGTAAAACAGGCGCCTAAGCATCCGATATGGCGGGTGGCATGCGAGTGCACATTCCGCATTGGTAAAGGCATTTTGGTAAAGGCTCCAGTATAGGTGACCAGAGCCCACGCCTAATGCCTGTTTTATGCAACCTGCCCAAAATTGGGCTGACCTGAACGCAGCCAACTGCATTCAGGATAATTATGTCAATATGCAGTCAAACCAGTGGTCTATAAAGGGGCCGCCGGCCTGCGGCGGCCGCCTCCAAAAAATTACGTTTTAAAAATGGCAGAAATTCGGGTCTCCACGGGTGAGTACACGCTGTGTACTCACCCATAGACCCAACGAAAGTGCCGGTTTCGCGCATGCGCTGGAAACCGGAACTTCCGTTCCCTTGAAGGAAAGGGTTCGGAGGTCAAACGCGTGCGCCGGAAAGGCAGCGCGCACGCAGTGAACTTCCGTTTTTTTTTTAAACAGGTTTTGAAGTGAGGGTAAGTCCCTAGCAGCTGCACGGGGAAAAAGCAGGCGCAAGGCCTGCTTTTAACAAGGTAAGTGGTGAATTAAGTGAAATTTAAACATTTTTTCCACAGGTTTATCTTTTTTAAATACTTTAAAGAAAGGTAAGTTTATTTTTAGCCCCGTTAAAAACTGTAAATAATTTTTTCAAAAATTTAAATTTTTGTTTAAAATAGTTAATTTATGTAATTTATAGTTATTTTAAAAATGTGATGTTTTTTTTTAATTTATTTGAAGTTTTAGTTAGGTTTTGGGGGGGTGATCTCTATTCATAGATTTGACAGGTCTTCCTGTCAAATCTATGAATGGAGATTCCCTGCTCCGATTGGCTCTCCATGGCCCACGTGATCCCAGGGGACGCTTCGAACTAACTGCGCCCCTGGGATACGCAGGCACTGCACACCGGCAGCTGGTGGAGGCCCAGGACCGGAATCCCACGCGGGCCCACAGCACAACGGCAGGCGCGCTAGGTAAGTGAAGGTCGGGGGCTTGTACCCGCGGGAAGCCTCCGACCCGAATTTCTGGCCCAATACTTACCTGACGAATGGTCCTCCCTGCTCCACAGCAATCCCAAAGACCGTTGCTGACCCCCAATCAGCCCCCTCCCTATCGCAACCCCTCTCTGAGTTAATCTTTTTTAACCCCATGTGTACCTCGACAGAAAGTCAATAACGTGATACATAATAGACAAAATTGCTTCACTTTTGTCATTAGCACATTAGCACATAATCTAGGCTGACTCTTCAGTACAGTACTGAAGAACTGTTGAGGTGCCATTCTTTGGATAAGACATTAAACAGAGGCCCCATTTTCAGTTCAGGAGATATTAAAGATCTTATTACACTATTTGAAGAAGGGCAGTGAGGTCTTCCGGTGTACAGGCCAAAATTTTTCTGTAAACCAACATCAACATAAAAACAGATTTACTGGTCTTTCATCTCAGTGCTGTTTGTAGGACTTTGGTGTGTGCAAAATGGCAGTGGTAGGATGGATTTTCCCCCAGAGTGGTTTTCGGGTGGTTGGCTGGCTGCCTAGTAGTTCTGCCAAGAGGCCCTATCCATTTTTAAGGATGGGGCATCATCTGCATTGGGACCAGCCCAAAACCAAATTCCATGGGGCAGCCCACTGGCTCCAGGCCGACACAATATTGGGTGGCCCAGCCAAACTCTGGCCCAGAGGAAGGTAGGTTGCTGGGTGGGGTGGGGGGGTGCCTGAACGGCAGCAGCCCAGGATGAATTTTTGGGGCCGGGAGGAGCACTCCTGCTCAACCCAGCCCCACAAAATTGAAAAGGTACTTACCTTTCAGGTCCTGTTCAGCCAAACGGCCACCTGATGCTGGTCGGAGCTTACACAGCTCCAGCCAGATCGAGCCAAAAATGGCAGTCGAGGTCCTATGGTGTCATAGAACCCCGATTTCCATTTTAAATGGGCCTACTGCCTGATTGCTCTGGCCACCCAGCGGTAGGCCCCGCTGCATATTGTCGTGGCACTGTGGCAGTGGCAATGGGACAGTAGGTCATCGCCCCCCATTTTCGGGACGCTACAGTCCCATTTCTGCAGGTGGAAGGGGTGTTTACTACATAACAGTGAATCACTTCAAGAAGTAATTCATTGTATGTGAAGTGTTTTGGAATATCCTGAGGCATGTGATAAAGCACTATATACATGCTAGTTCTTTTTTCCTTACACTCTTCGCTATGTTTTGGAATACATCAAATTCAACAGCAGCATGCAGCACCAACTGAAGATGCAGACCCAATTTTACCAGTGATGTGCCATTTCCTGAGCCATTGATTGCATTCACACTACCACTCATGCACTTTCAGGTAGCTTTATCAACAGAAAGTGTCATAGCTCCCTCAATATTCAGATGCATGTGACCACTTGCAAAAAATTATTCAAAGAAACGTTTGTTTTCCAGGGGGTGCTCACAGTGCACCCATCTTGAGGAATCAGGAATTCCCCAAATGTTTGGAGAATACAAAATCCAAGGTGGGCTTCTGAGAGACATGGACTATCCACTCTTGATGTGACAATTCTACAGAATTACCAGAATGAGCCTATAAATATCACTTATTCATGTGGTAGAAATAGCTTACAGTAGAGCTTTGGCTTCCTGTAACTATATTTCTTATGTTTAGACCACTGTGCTGGTGTCTTGTAGTATGAGCCACAGCGAGTTGGCATGTTACAAAATATTATTAAAAGAGGCATACACGTGCTTTTAAGGATGAGCTGCCGCATCACAGGCCTCAGAAAGAGGATGGAAGGTAACATGAGCTCGTGCTTCAATCAGAACAGAGAAAACAGGCACTCATCAATCAATTTTTCCCATGAGACTTACACTTGGACCTTTCATCAAACATAAGGTCAAAATGAGACCTTTTTCTTTGGGCGCAAGACTAATTGCTTCTTTTTTGCCACTCTTATGTGCAAGACAATTTTTACCTTAATTTTTACATTGAAAATGACTGATTCCAAACATTACAGTGTTCAACATTTGCTTTTATTAAAGTGAGAGTGTGTGCAGTACGTTTAATGAGGTGCAATGCCAAATGCCATCCTCTTGTGCCACATTTTTTCTCCTGTACTACTCCTAACTGATAACTTTTGGAACGAGTTGGTGTGGCAGATTCCTACTGACTAGCTTATGACTCTACTGGTTGCCGATCTCTAGTTGTTACAGATCTAGGTGGTCTGTCCTGTGTATCAGGAATAGCTTTTCTGGGTGTTGTATGTTTTGCATGCTTCTACTGTCATTTGTGCTGGCAAGAGAAAGGCAGAACTCGAGAGCCACCTAACTAGTTCTGTGCTTCTGCATGTAAGACACTACAGGAGGCCAAGTCCTGACTGCAGATACTAATCTCTGTGACCAGAGACCATTTTACTGCTGTAAGGTCTCTGAATCCCTCCATTATTACTGTCTATTTCCAAGTGTGCCAAAACTGCTTGTTATCACATTTTGGACTGTGGACCTTATATCGCAGTGCAGCATGTGTGAGAGATGTTCCAACTGTGCTCACTCTCTACATGCCTAAGGTTGTCCTGGAGGTGCTACTGATCTTGTATGCTGCTCAAAGGCAGTTTTCAAAGCAGAAAGCGCCTGCTGCTTGCTTTATGCAATGGAGTAGGTGACTTGCTCACCAGTTCATGCTCATGAAGGATCCTTTTTGTCTCATTGGTGACCTTATGAAATTGTAGTCATGAAGTGACTTCGCAAAGGCCTGGGCATACTCTACAACTACCTAGCAACAGCCAGCCCTTTTTCGTTCATCAACACTGCCCCTTTCTCAACCTGTATTTCCTTATCAAACTAATACTCTCTGAAGTAGGTATATCTGCTTTATGATGTGAATAATAGAGTCTCGTGACGAGCATGATGGTCCTGCAGTATCAGCTTCTTCCTCCTGGGTTTGTGACCTTTCTGTTAACAAGTAGACGACACAGAATAAGTTTATTGGGATTGATATACGTATTGTTATTGTAATGACAATATACGCCACATTTCACAATGGAACACAATTACAGCTTTGATTCTAATGAAGGTGAAAACCATTGCTGCAGTGAACATAATCAACTATCATTGTACAAGCCAAAAGCATTGGGGGGAATTTTAGCACACAAAAACGGGTGGGTTGGGTTCGGGTCCAATGTAAAAATTTAAAAAATCTGAACTCCAACCCGCCCAGTTCTGTGTTTTACAGAGGTGGGACAAGGAGCGAGCACAGCCAACACGCTCCCAGGAGGCAGGTTGGCAATTTAAATATTTTAATGAGGCTGGCAGCCTCCGATATAACCTGCTTTGCAGGTTTTACAGTGGCTGGCTGGGTTTCCCAGGCCTCGGGAATCCCGGCAGCTGAAGTGAGGTGAGGACAGCTTCGGGGGGAAGGTAATTGTCTTCACAGCACTGCTTGTGAGCCAGGAAGAGCAGGAGTGCTTCCCCCCGGTCCCCCCAAGCTCCCCCCCCATACAAAAGCCCCCGGGGTCAGGGATCGGACCCCTCCCCGGTGTCATTGGAGCACCCCCCCGCCACCCCCACCCTCCGGGTCATGGATCGGACCGACCTGGTCCTGGAGCCTGCTCCAGAGTGCTCCCAGCCCGACAGGAAGCCAAGCCTGTCAATCATGCTGACTTCCGGGCAGGGACCTGTCAGGGCCAAAAGATGCACACTGTGGAGTTTAAACTCCCCCCTGCCTACGTTAATATCCAGGCCATTGTGTCTCAAGGAATTCCAGCATCTTCCAAGCACCATCCAGCCTGTGAGCTGAGGACCCATTCACACACTTGTCACTGCCTCCCAACTACCCCATGCTCCTCTCTCACTGGCCTTTCCACTCAGTGTGCCTGCTAAGGTCTAATCTTGCCAACCTCCTTCCCATGCCACTCACCGCTCCTCTCTGAATCTCCCTCCAGAAAGTCTGTTGACTTTCAAACAAACAAAGCCGTTGCCATCCATGACCTTATTGTAGATGATTAGGAACATAGGAATATACCATGACTGTACTGACATCATGGCCTTGACGGAAATTTGGCTCAAGAGTGATGACACCTTGTCCCTTACCAAATCTATCCACCTGGCTATACCTTCCACCACCTGCCCCACCCAAACCGCCGTGTTGGCAGTGTAGCTCTTATCACCAAATCTCACCTTGGTCTCTCCCCTACTCCACTGGCACCTTCTCCTCCTTTGAGCACCTAACCTTGTTCCACACCTCTCGGATCTCCTTTAAAATCCTCATTTTCTAATGCCCACCCAACCCCCACACCCCGAGTTTCTCACCGAGATATCCTCACTACTTTCTTGCCTCTGCACCGAGATGACTCCTCATCCTCGCTGATTTCAACCATCTCAACTCACCTTATCCTCTCTCCTCTGAGTCCACTGCCCTCCTGTCATCCCTTAATTTCTCCCTCCATATAAACTTCCCATATTCACAGCCACCCCCTTGACCTTGCCATCTCATGTGGTCTCTCCATTCCCATCGTCTCAAGTCATCTTTGATCACTTCCTTGTATCATAGAAACATAGAAGATAGGAGCAGGAGTAGGCCATTCGGCCCCTCGAGCCTGCTCCGCCATTCGATGAGATCATGGCTGATCATCCAAACTCAGTACCCTGTACCTGCCTTCTCCCCATATCCCTTGATACCTTTAGCTTTAAGAAATATATCTAACTCATTCTTGAATATATTTAATGACTTGGCCTCAACTACTTTCTGTGGTAGAGAATTCCACAGGTTCACCACTCTCTGGGTGAAGAAATTCTTCCTTATTTCTGTCCTAAATGGCTTACCCGTTATCCTTAGATTATGACCCCTGGTTCTGGACTCTCCGACCATCAGGAACATTCTTCCTGCATCTAGTTTGTCCAGACCTGTCAGAATTTTATATGTTTCGATGAGATCCCCTCTCATTCTTCTATACTCCAGCGAGTATAAGCCCAATCGACCCAATCTCTCCTCATATGTCATTCCTGCCATCCCAGGTATCAGCCTTGTGAATCTTCGCTGAACTCCTTCCATGGCAAGAACATCCTTCCTCAGATAAGGCGACCAAAACTGCACACAGTACTCAATGTGTGGTCTCACCAAGGCCCTGTACAACTGCAGCAGGACATCCCTGTTCCTATACTCAAACCCTTTCGCTATGAAGGCCAACATACCATTTGCCTTCTTCACCGCCTGCTGCACCTGCATGCTTACTTTCAGCGACTGGTGCACAAGGACACCTAGGTCTCGTTGCACTTCCCCTTCTCCCAATCTATTGCCATTCAGATAATAGTCTGCCTTTCTGTTTTTGACACCAAAGTGGATAACCTCGCACTTATCCACGTTATATTGCATCTGCCACGCTTCTGCCCACTCACCCAACCTGTCCAAATCATCCTGGAGTTTCTCGGTATCCTCTTCGCAGCACACACTCCCACCCAGCTTTGTGTCATCTGCAAACTTGGAGATATTACATTTAGTTCCCTTATCTAGATCATTAATGTATATTGTGAATAGCTGGGGTCCAAGGACCGATCCCTGCGGTACCCCACTAGTCACTGCTTGCCACTCGGAAAAAGACCCATTAATTCCTACTCTCTGCTTTCTGTCCGCCAACCAGTTCTCTATCCAAGTCAATACCTTGCCCCCAATCCCATGTGCCTTAACTTTACACGCTAATCTCTTACGCGGAACCTTATTGAAAGCCTTTTGAAAGTCCAAATACACCACATCTACTGGTTCTCCCTTATCTATTTTCCCAGTTACATCCTTCAACACTCACATCCCCCTTCCCCCTTCCAACTGCCTCTGGAAAAACTCTACCCCAAGTCACTTATGATGGCACTTTCAAACTCCCAACTGTTAAGCCTTTGACCCTGTTTGCCATGATACTTCCGCAGCTGCCCATCTGCTCAATCACTCCCTCACCTCCATCTTTAATGCCCAGTAAAACCCTTACTCTTTCCCACCTTGGTCATTTCTCGTGGCACGGCTCCTATCTTTGCTCCCTTAAGTCCATGGGACACAGACTAGAACGGTTATGGCGCACAACTGATTTAGCCATTCATCATCAGCTCAAGCTTGACATCAAGCACTAATGTGCCCTGCTCTCCCCTGCCAAAACTGTTGACTACGGCGAAGGAACGGCACCCGCCATTCACCTCGCTGACAGTTGCCCACAAAGTTTTTGCAGGCTTTTGACTGGAGACTTGCTCAAATTCAGCATCTGATCCAGCCCGGCACCCTCTACAAAGAATCTGTGGCATCAGTGAGCAGACCAAGAACAGCGAGGCTCTTCAACCAATCAGATTGAAGAATCCTCACTGAGACACGCAGAATCTAAACCAGGAAGTGGAAAGCAGGAAATATAAATTAGATTTAAATCATGTACAGAAAGTGAAAGAAAGATTGGGAAAGACAGATGGGATTAAGAGAGAGAGAGAGATAAAAGAGACAGACTGAAAAAGTTATAAAAAATTAAATTTTCTTTTTAAAGTCTCCAACACTAATTAACTTCTGAAGGAATGTGACGCCACACTCATAGAATTAAATTTTCAGGGTCAAAGAGGTTGTTTGGCAGTAACTATCACTTATCACACCGTTAAAAATTCACTTGCTGCTGAATGCACCAGCCCAAACTTTTTCTGGCATCTTTAGTGGGGAACTAGTGGGCAAGTACCACAACTTCACGCCATTGCATTGATTTCAGTGCCGAGTCTATCAGCAAGGACTGTTACAGCACACCCTGTGGAGGAGCGGGGTATCTCTGACAGCAACTTTCAAATTTCCACGTTTAGCTGTACATGTGCAGACGCCAGAAGTTGCTGTCCAATTTATTCTGGGCCATTGTCTTCGGCCCTGCCACAAACTCCCTCGCTACCGATTCCATTTCCCCCCCAGCCACTGTCTCAGGCTGAACCAGACTCTTTGCAACCTTGGCATCCTACTTGACCCTGATCTAAGCTTCCGACCCCATATCCTCTCCATCACAAAGACCGCCTACTTCTACCTCCGTAACATCGTCCATCTCAGCCCCTGCTGCAGAAACTGACAGCTTCATGGTGATTTTTTTTTTACTGATATCAGCTTTTTATTTCCTTTTTTAAAAAAAAAACTGAATTCACATTCTCAAACTGCCATGGTGGGATTTAAACTCACATTCTCTGGATTATTAGTCAAGGCCTCTGGATTACTAGTCCAGTAACATGATTGAGGGTTTCTGCTGCTGAAACCCTCAATTATGCTTTTGTCACCTCCAGACTTGACTATTCCAATACTCTTCTGGCTGGCCTCCCATGTTCCACTCACCATAAATTGAGCTCATCTAAAACTCTGCTGCCAATATCCGAACTTGCACCAAATACCATTCACCCATTACCCCTGTGCTCGCTGACTTATACTGACCAACGGCCCATCAACGCCTCACATTTAAAATTCTCATCCTTGTGTTCAAATCCCTCCATGGGCTCACCCCTCCCTATCTCCTCCAGCCCTACAACCCTCTGAGAATTCTGCGTTCCTTCAACTCTGGCCTCTTACTCACCCCGCACTCACTTCGCCCTACCATTGGCGACAGTACCTTCAGCCGTCAAGGCCCAGAGCTCTGGAATTCCCTCCATCAACCTCTCTGCCTCTCTCCTCCTTTTAGACCCTCCTTAAAACCTATATCTTTGACCAAGCTTTTAGTATGAGTAAAATAGTGTAGTTGTTAGTATTGGTCAGTAGTGTCGTGATTATGTTACTGGACTAGTAATCCAGAAGCCTTGACTAATAATCCAGAGAATGCGAGTTTAAATCCCCACCATGGCAGTTTGAGAATGTGAATTCAGTTTTTTTTTTAAAAAAAGGAAATAAAAAGCTGGTATCAGTAAAAAAAAAAAAAATCACCATGAAGCTGTCAGATTGTCGTAAAAACCCAGCTGGTTTACGAATGCCCTTTAGGGAAGGAATCCTGCTGTCCTTACTCAGTCGGGTCTGTATGTGACTCCAATGTAGTTGACTCTTCTCTGCCCTCTGAAGTGGCCTAGCAAGCCTGGGATGGGCAATAAATGCCGGCCTTGCCACCGATGCACACATCCCGGGAATTAATTTAAAAAAAAAGCTTTTTGTTACTCCTCCTAATATCTCTTTGGCTCAGTGTCAATTTTTGTTTGATTACGCTGCTGTGAAGTGTATCAGAACATTTCCTACGTTAAAGACACTATATAAATGCAAATTTTGTTGTAAAATAATTGACCATTATACCCATATGTAGCAGTGTAAGTTAATTGACAATAATCATCATTACTTACCGTGGCAATTTTCTGAAAATCAAACAGCTTCTTCCATTTTTCATTTCAAGTGCAGTGGTTTATTGAGACCAGGGTGATCTCACAGGTGATTGCATCGAACCAGTAGGAGGCATTCCCACATCCCCTCACACCATCCACGATAATTAGATGAACCTCGTCAGTATAGTGGAACTTTCTGTGCCTTTCTCCATTCAACAGGCACTTCAATTGGCACATCTCCAAAGATGGATTGATATCCTAAGCATTATTTATTCTGCTTACATGCCTACTAAAAGAGTAAATAGGTGACGCAGCACCATTTTCTGATTGCCTGCTCAGCTGTGTGTTAGTTGTAACGCATTCAAGCTCCAAGAATGTGCGCTTCTACGAATGCGTTAAGGAGAAAAGGAGAAAAAAAATTCTGTCTCATTTAATGCACAATTAATGCACCAAGAGCAAATTAAACCCCCTAGAGTGGAAGGCTTTCCAAGTGCCTCAAGTGAGGAGCAGGTGGGCTGCAAGTAGTCCAGAACTGTATTACGAGTATGACTCTCCTGATGGTTCAGTGGGTAAATGCACTGTATTGTTGCAGGCTTGATTCATGGTCTGTGCTCAGTTGTGACAGCAATCAGGCTGCTACAATTGATCTTAATGTCTCTGGGCTTCTAAAGGGGAAAAGGTTAGCTAGGATTTATATCCAGTGATCCCTCGCTGGAAAGTGCTTGCGTATGGATGTTAGGTGAGGATAAAATTGGACATGGCTATGCTGCCCCTTATTGTTCAAGATCCTATTAACACTCATGGCTTAGGCCCACATTTAATCATGCCCATTTGGATGGAGGACCATACCTCAGCAAAAGTCACTGCCTTCAGTAAAGGATATAAACTGTAATTATTTTCAGTAATTCATGCTGTCAATCTGTGGAAATATTTACATTGCTCATTTAGACAAATAAAGCCATTTCCATCTAATTAGAATAAGAAATCAGTAAGAAACATGTGTGTGTGTCTGTGCTTGTGTGGAAATGCTTTTTTTTAAATTATGAATATGCTGTAATTTTTAAAAAGTGAAAATAATAAGATTTTAAAACTGCAGAATGTGTTTAAAGAACTTGTAGCAATGCCCAGCATCACAGCCTTTCTAAGTATGGGGCTGGGGCGCCGGAACTCATGGCTTGCGATTGGAGAGGGGTCCAATCATGGTGGTGGAGGGGTTAAGAGCTGTGAGAGGCAGCAGTGGGGAGGGAGGCAAGTAGCATCTTCTGATTTTAGCATAGTTACCTCTGAGACCGCTTGTCCCTGTCACCAATATAGATTGCACTGTGAACAACAGCGCCAACCATCTTGGAGAGAAGGCGGAAGGTCTCAGAGGTAACTAGACAAGAGCACCACCTTCCTTGGACACCAAGCTTGAAGGACTTATTCAGAGGTAAGTGAAAGGAATAGGTATGTTTAAGTGTAATAGAAAGGTGTGATATATAGGCATGATGGTAACAGTGCTACAGGAAAGTGTTTTATACAAATAAGTGTTACATACTTATGTTATATACTTACACAAAGTGCATACCCTATGCAAGGCTTTTAATATACTATACAAATATATATTTTATATAGGCTGTGATGTATAATAAGATTAACTTTTTTAAATCACTTTATTCAATGTATCTTTTAATTATTAACTAAAATAATTTTGATTGTTCCTTAAAAATAGCTGTTTAATTAATTCATAAAATTGAATAATTGAAAAGCAGCAATACTTTTTTAAATTATAGTTGGCAGTAAGTAGTATCCAAGTCAAGCTAGCATATTTCATCTTCTAAAATATCGCTTACAAAATAATGATTTACGCTGGTAGAAGTAATGTGCAAATTCTTATTTTCACCACTTGAATACATGAAATGCATATTTTGCACATGAATACAGCAATTATGTAACGAGAGAAATTCTAAAAATGACTACACAATATTTATCTCCAAGGGTGGAGATGGGAAATGGGGCACATTTATGCTTATTGACCCCTATGTACATCTTTGCACATCATTTCATTTTTGAACTTGTGTGAGATAGGCACTATTATAATCCTATTTGAATAGTCTGTATATTACTTGATAACAGATCTGGACATTGACTGAATGTATACAGAACAAACATCTGATTTTATAGTTTGCTCAAAAAAGGAGTGAACTTTATGTAAGAAATCAGCATGGGGTTCTGTCCCAAAGCACATGGCCACCTGATGGATAAAATCTTTTGTTTAAAAGTGAATACTTGCTAGGACTTCCAGTTTCTGCTTTTTTTAAATGATTTGTGGTATATATTTTAGCCATTTTTTGTTGCATTCAATTTGTGTAGTATTGATTTTTTTTTAGTTTTTCTTCCATTATAAAAGGTAAAATCAGAGTAAATTTGGGTATAAAACAACAATGCTCCTGATCAGAGAGTTTCATTGTTATTTAACAGATAGAATGAGCACTTATCATGTATAACTTCTGAGGTAAATAAAATATTGGCCTGGAATTTCCCAAGACAGCACATTTGGCCACAAACACCATAACATTAGATTGTTGTGAGACCTGAGTGGAGAATTGACACAAAAATTTGCTGGAGAACTCGAGGACAGTGGTAATTCAGAAGCGCGCAGCCAATGGCCAATGCATTGATCCCTTAACACAAACGGCTAAATAGCTGAGAAGATGTGGAAATCTCCAGCTAGGATGCCATACTATCTTAAATGAATTATTTGGGAGTTTATCCAAAGTTAAATGTTAAATCAGAAGTAATTAAAGAAAGCTGGATGCTGGAGGATCCACCGTGAGCTCCAAGGCTGGAAATTTTTCGGGGGGGTCAGCGGTCACGTTTGGTGGCGGGTCGGCTGGGAATTTTTTTTTTAATAGCGGGTAGGGAACCCGCTGTGAAGCTGCCTCCACGCTTGTCTCCCAGATGTCGGGTCTGTCATATCGTGAGTGGATTCAGCACCGAATTATCTCATTACCCGACAGCTGCAAAAGTTGTATAAAAGATCCCATGTTACAGCTGTTCACTTTCAAAGTTCAGAAACTGTTGGTTACTGCATTTGGAAGACAGATTGAGCTTTATGCAGCTTGCAAGTGTTTGGAGCAAACTCTCTATCCAAAGCCACCTCATTGGAACAACCTCTCTCAGCATTGACAGATTTGCTTCTGTCATCTCACCTTCACCTGCTATCTATTACTTCAGAATGAGTACGGTTTACACTCTCTTACCTTGGTCCTCAGAATCTGACCACAATCAGCCCCAACACCAGCAGAACCAGGCACACCAGCAGCAACAACAACAGCAAGAGCGCCAACCTTCTCCTCAACCACCTGATGCTGCACAGGGCAGAGGGCATCAGTGCAGGGCTGGACCGTGCCGGAGGCGATACCCCCAACACAGGGTTTACAGGCAGAGGATGAGCTTCCTCAACATGATTGAGCAACAGTGCCAAAGGAGGCTCAGACTATCGCGCCAGGTTGTGGCAGACATTTGCAGATTGCTGGAGCAAGAGCTGCAGCCCAGAGGAGCGGGTGGACACCCCTTACCAGTAGCTGTCAAAGTCACCCTTGCCCTCAACTTCTTCGCCTCAGGCTCCTTCCAGGCATCTGCAGCAGACATTTACAGCATCTCGCAGTCGGCCACCCACAGATGCATCATACAGGTCACCGATGCCCTCTTTGATAAGTCTGTCAATTATATTCACTTTACCTCTAATGAAGCCAGTGTTGCCGAGCGTGCTCTCGGCTTTGCGGCTCTGGCTGGATTCCCACGGGTGCAGGGCGTCATCGACTGCACACATGTGGCCATCAGGACACCCTATTAGAACCCAGCAGTGTTTGTCAACCACAAGGGCTTCCACTCCTTCAATGTGCAGCTGGTCTGCAATCATAGGAAGATCATCATCCATGTGTGCGCCAAGTTCCCTGGGAGCTGCCAAGACTCTTACATCCTGCGCCAGTCCACTGTACCTCAGCTCTTCACACCTCCAGTCTTTTCGGCTGGCTGCTTGGAGACAAGGGCTATCCACTAAAGACGTGGCTCATGACACCTTTGAGGAGGCCAACAAACGAGGCTGAGGAACATTACAATCAAATCATCTTCACCAGAAGTGTCATAGAGCAGACAATAAGGTTGCTTAAAATGCGCTTCAGATGCCTGGACATCTGGAGGAGCCCTTCAGTACGCACCAGCCAGGGTCTCCAGAATCGTAGTGGTCTGCTGCGCCCTGCACAACAGAGCGCAGCAGCGAGGATTAGCGCTGCATGAGGAACAAGGCGCAGAGCACACAGCCTCTTCGGAGGAGGAGCATGAGTTTGAGGACGAGGATCATGAAGACCTTGAGGAGCCGGCGGTCCCAATGCCACTAGTACACGACCGCATTGCTGCCCATGAGGCCAGGAATCACCTCATCATGGCCAGATTTATTTAACTTCACACAACACAGATGTTGGCACATTGGCATCAGCCCACATCAATACCATAAACCATCCCTACAATGACCAGTCCTTTCTTATCACTGTCACCACCATTGCTGGAGATGAAATTAGCCCTGACCATTCACTCTGCCACTTCCAAGTGTCCACACACATTTGCCAAGGACCGCAAAGTTTATGAATTAAATGATTTAATACACATAATTACTTTAACATAAACTTGTCAATAACATTGAAAGAAACACCCAAGTGACTACCCTTCTGACTCTATTTGTGTGGCATCTTTCTTTTCCGAGTGCTTCTACGTGGTGCAACCCCTGTGGCTTCAGCAGAGGTAGAGGCAGCCTCCTCAATTCACTGCTGCATCTGCTTAGGCGCCTTTGGACATTGTCCTCTGGGTTTTGGAGCATGTGAGGGCCCCGCCAAAGTCTGCTCCTCCTGCGACTGTGCAGTGGCAGACTCGGCCATTGCTGTCCAGGGAGGCATCTGGGGCTCTGACCAAGGGGTTGGCAAGGGGGTAGAAGTGTGAGCGCTTGGAGAGGAGCCCCCACTTCCATGTGCCCCTCCCACCATCATCCCTCTCATGGGCCACCCGCACTTCTCTGCTAGCAAGTAGCTGGAGAGCACCTTGCTGCACATCAGTGGGGCCATGAGGACCCATGTCTATACTGACATTTCTCCTAGCAAGGACGTCTATGAGCCTCTTGTTTCTCTCCTCCATAGATACCCATCTATTTTGAATTGAAACCATGTGCTCATGCGACTGGCACATTATGTCCTCCATGTAGGTGGCCATCCTATCCATGGAGAAACCAACAGTCGTGAGTGCATGCGCCACAGTGCTGCTCATGCTTGAGATGGACTCCTCCATTCTCTGCACACTCGCAGTCACTGCGGTTGCAAAACCTGTCAGAGCCTCCTGCACTTGTTCCTGCAGCTCCAGGATTGCCCTCTTCCTTGATGACCCCCGAGGCTCAGCGTCTGCATGCAGCTGAGCAGAGCTCGGAGACTTCTGTGCCCTCTAACGAGGTGTCTCCACTGCTGACCCTGTTTCCACCATCAGCTCTTGCTCACCTGTGATGTGAGAGACATCAGGTGACAACACTATATCTCGCAACGGACCCACCGAGGTGATTGTATCTGTGCTGGTGCTGGCTTGCCTTGTCAGAGGTGACGCTGTGCCCTCAGAGGCTGGAGGCTCCTCTGAGGAGTGCTCTTGACATTATGAGCATTCAATTTCTCTTGACATCAGCCCCCATATGAGTGACTGATGAATGCCATGTAGGTGTATGGAAAATGATTCTCTCACCAGGTTGTTATGATGAGCTCCTCTCGTCGTCCCCCACTTCCAACTGGTCGATCGCTCCAGTGATCTCCAAGGCAGCCTCCTCTGCAATTGTTAGAATGGCCAATGATTGAGGGCCACCTCCTGTTCACTCCCTCTCCCTCTTATTGTGGGCTCTCTTCTCCTGCATGGAGGGAAAGAAGAGAAGGTTGAGTGAGAGTGATGGAATGAGTGTAAGGGATGGATGGATTAGATCTTTAGAGGGAGACTATGATGGAGTGGGGTGGCTGTAACAAGTTGCCTCCTTTAGTGTTGTTAGTTGGTGTCACTGCATTAGGATGAGGGTGAGTGTGAGGGGTGCATAGTAAGATGGGGATGTGATAATGTTGATAGAGAGGGATGGGTGAAAGTGCAAGGGATGTTGCATTGAGTAGCGATGTGCAGGAGTAGGTTTGGGAATGCTGAGTGATGGGGAAGTGATAACAGGCACAGCAACATGAAGGTAAGTGTTGCTTTATACTCACTTTTCCTGATCGTAGAAGATCATTAAAACACTTGCGGCACTGCACCCAGGTCCTCATCAACACACACCTGCCTGTGACCTCCTCAGCTATTTGCAGCCAGGCTGCCTTGGTCTCCTGGGGAGGTCTCTTCCGCCCATTGGCAGGGAAGAGAACCTCCCTGTGTGCTCTGACTCCCTCCACAAAAACATGGAGGGAGTCATCACTGAAGCGAGGAGCAGCCCTCTGCCTTTGCAAACTCATTTTCAGCATAAACCAAACTATCTCTGCACTGCAGGCTTTCAAAGGAAGAAGTGAAATGAAATGGGGCCATGAGCCCTTTAAATATACCAGCAACAGAAGCGTCAGCGCTGACGTCACCAGACCTGCACTTTGTAATTGGGTCAGGGAACGCGAAGGGCGGGCTTAACAAGGCCCATTAAGGCAAAAAAAAAATTTCAGCAGGATGAAGACGGCAGCAGGCTCGTGGCCCGCCAACGACCTCTCCCGCCATGAAGCCGACCAGGTAGGGGAAATCGCAGCCCAAGAGTCTGATCAGAAAGAGCGACTGGGATGTGGCCAGGAGACACCTGGAGACCTATTACCAACTCATTTCAAATCCTGTGTTCCCAGTTATTGTCAAAGACCTTGATATTTACAAAGGGTCAACTTCTGCTTCAGGTCGGCCAGCGTCTTCTACTACTGAGTGTTCGACTGGCTCTGCTATCTGCACATATACGTCTCAATTCGTATTTATTCGACTAAATATAATTGCTGTTAAGTTAATTTAACACTTACTAAGGCAGCACCTTTCCCAGCTTGTTGAAGATCTTCAATTAAATTTTTCACTTCTCTTCCTTCAATAAAAATCACGTCACTGCCAGGTCACTGGCGCCTTTCTGGTTCAGTCTAAGTGGCAGTGGCAATCAAAGCAGCATTAATGCAGCAAATTTGGACATCGCCATTGATTTTATAGGGTGGTGGAGCTATGATAATGGAATTCTCACTGTATTGGCGAGCGTCACAGCGGAGAAGCAGAGGGTTCCAGAAAATGTTGGGGTGATAGAAGTAATGGCTTGAGTCACGTTTGCCATAATTTCCTGTAATATCTGCGCCATAGTAATGTGATGCGCCATTACTGCGGCATAAGTTTTCAGGATTTTCCAGGCCAACATTGTACTTTAGAGAAATAAATCTTATCCCAAATTTAATATGCAAAGTATAAGAAAATTAGGCATATACTTAGCTAAATTTTTCACTTTTGTGTTTTTATCAGTGTTTTCGTATTAAACATTGATTTCAAATGTTTTTGTTCTGGCGGATAGGGTTATTGGGTTATACTGGTTTAAATCTCAAACTGGAAATGCTAACAATAAATCCTAATTATTGAATGAAATAGTTAATATCCACAGTTTAGACCTGGGTTCTTGGACTAACCCCAGCATAAATGGCAGGGGAAAATCAGGTATCTGTGGTAAATCCAAATTGTATTTTATCATTTCCTATGGATATGGTATGCTGCACGTCCAAAAATTAAAATCTGGACCGTACGTCTATGCACATTATGGACAAAACCATGAGAAAAACTAGGTTATTACGATTACTCCTCAATATTTTTACATTTGCATTTACCCAATGGCAAATATTGTCATATATGCGTTGTAGTTGGTTATCACAAGACAAAGACATTAACAGGTTAGTTAGACACAGTCAGGGGTTTAAGTATCATGGTTTTTAATTACAATATAAAAATAAATGCAAAATCTCTCAAATTGGGTGGTGACATAGTTGTTGAAAACAGCACCCTGACAAATCTACTATCAAACATACTGCAAATTGGGTTATTTTCAAGTGGGCTTTGTGTCTCGCAGATTTCACATCTGCCATTTTATTGTGAAAATGATGCCTATGTGCACGTTTGTCATGTCAACATCTTACTAGCATGCCCACGCTAGCTGCAAAATTAAACTGTGAAAATCTGTCCATAAGTTCCCTCCCATGAAATGTAATCATATAAACATGACACAATTTACAGTATATCTACTGATGTAGATCTCCTGTGTCTGTTACTTTTCAGATAGTTCTTTTAGAATATAAAAAATTCTTACCATTGGCTTGAAAGCTATGAGTTTCAAAACCATTTCAACAGTGAACACAGCAGTGAAGACCATGTTGAGGATATCCATTGTGTAGTTGAAAAACGGAGATTGTTCATAGTGCTAAAAACACAGACAACAATACTTTACAATATTACACAATTACATATTATAGTTAACTTTTTATGGTTTTGTACTGTGGGCTGCATTCTTTGTTTTAAGACTGTGTTGGCACAGGGCTTGTGTGTGATGGTTGTGCCTTTTTTCACCCAAATCTTACACATCCAATATAGTCAACGTAGTGGGCTGCATTTTCAGGCCTTCTACTTGGCCACCTAAAACAGGCATTAGGCCCGTTGTATATGCAAATGAAGGACCTCACGCCTTATTTTACATCCACTCCGAGAAATTGGAAGGAATCGGGCCTGCTCCAATCATTTTTTCCGGGTGTGGATGCAGCCACCACCAAAAAGGTAAATTTGAATTTTTTTTTAATTTAAGAGTGCTGCTCCCGGCTCCAAAGCACCCCTGACGGTCACTGCTGGCTGCAGCCAAGCCCCCTCCCGTTATTTCTCCCCTCTCCCACCAGCACTCACTTGAGGCTGCTGCCAGCGAGACAAGTGGCCTGAAAATAACAACAGAAAACGCTGGAAAAACTCAGCAGGCCAGGCAGCATCCGTGGAGAGAGAAAGAGAGTTAACGTTTCAGGTCGATGACCTTTCATCAGAACTGTGAAGAGCCGGAAATCAAATAGATTTAAGGCCAGAGTAAAGCTGGGAAAAGGGGGAGGGGATAAAAGAACAAAGGGGGAGATGAAGAGACATTAAGAGACATTAAGAGATATGCAAGGCTAGAGGTGGTGTTAATGTGACAGATTAAGATTGAAAGAAGTGTGAAATCCACTGGCAGAATGAAGGACAGCTGCCAGCTTCTAGGAGGAAAAAAAAGGTGGGGGGGGGGCAAATAAAAGGGTGGAAAGAATAAAATATAAATGTGATTGGAGCTGAGGTTATGATCTAAAATTGTTGAACTCGATATTGAGTCCAGAGGGCTGTAGCGTGCCTAAACGAAAGATGAGGTGCTGTTCCTCGAGCTTACGCTGCGCTTCCGTGGAACAGTGTAATAGGCCGAGGACGGTGAGGTCAGAGTGGGAGTGAAGCGGTGAATTAAAGTGACAGGCCACCGGGAGCTCGGGGTCCCCCTTACGGACTGAACGGAGGTGTTCCGCAAAGCGGTCACCCAATCTGCGTTTGGTCTCCCCAATGTAGAGGAGACCACATCGTGAGCAGCGAATACAGTATACTAAATTGCAGGAAGTACAAGTAAATCGCTGTTTCACCTGGAAGGGGTGTTTGGGGCCCTGGACAGTGGGAAGAGGGGAGGTGTAAGGGCATGTGTAGCATCTCCTGCGCGTGCACGGGAAGGTGCCGGGCGAAGGGGAAGGGGTGCTGGGGGTGGTAGAGGAGTGGACTAGGGTGTCGCGGAGGGAGCGGTCCCTGCGGAATGCTGAAAGGGGAGGTGAGGGGAAGATGTGTTTGGTGGTGGGATCACGCTGGAGGTGGCGGAAATGGCGGAGGATGATCCGTTGAATGTGGAGGCTGGTGGGGTGAAAGGTGAGGACAAGGGGAACTCTATCGTGGTTCCGGGAGGGAGGGGCAGGGGTGAGGGCAGAAGTGCGGGAGATAGAACGGACACGGTCGAGGGCCGTGTCGACCAGCTGCAATTGGCCAGCAGCTCATTATTGAAATGAGGCCCAAGGCCCAATTTTGGGCTGGCTTCGGGCCTTCTAGTTAGGGCACAGTGCCATCTACACAGCATCGATTCTGGGCCCAGATGAATTTCTACACCATAATGTTCTGACCCAGGTGACAAGATTGGCAGCATTGCAAACTTTTCCAAGTGTAAAAATGATACTTGTAATCGATCTGAGCAGGACTTCTTTTCATGACTAAGGATACGCCAGTGCTGGGTGACAAACTTAATAGACCTATGAAATATATAGCTGTCTCATGTTGTTCAGTTGACAGGCTCCAGGTGTGGATGCAGCCGCCACCAAAAAGGTAAATTTGAATTTTTTTTAATTTAAGAGTGCTCCTCCTGGCTCCACAGCACCCCTGACGGCCCCTGACAGTTGGCAGACATCTACACTGATTGCAGTCTATGAATTAGTCCTAGGAGAGCATTCTCTGGGCATCTGTTGTATAATTTTTATGATTGTTTCTCCTTTTGCCACATTTTACTCAAAATGTATATTTAAGTATAGTCTTAGATGTTCTCTACTGGTTAAGAACATTAATTTAGAAAGAGAATCTTGGTAGTTACATAATACCAAAAAGAATATACTCCTAAAGGTAAAACACTCAACTCTGGGACTGCCATGGTTTTAAAGCTCAAACCAAGGACCCAAGTAATGTACAGATTAAAATAAAGCATTGAATCAATAATCGAATTAGATCATAGAACTGTTGAAATATTATAAATTAAACAATACTAGATCTTTAAATTATTTATGTAAACAGTACTGTTAAACATTTTCTAGACCATGATTTATAAACACAAACACAATTGCAAAAATCTGAAACAATTAGGACCCTTGAGTCTAATATCCAGCTTTAGTAGTGGTATGTTTTAGCATTGTTCCTACCTGTACAGCCAAACAAAGCGTGTTCAACACGATGAGGACAAACATGATGTATTCAAACCCAGTTGAGTTTACCACATACCAAAATTTATATTGGTAGGGGTTCTTTGGGATGTATCTGCGAAGTGGTCTAGCCTTTAGAGCATATTCTACACACTGACGCTACAGAGACAAAAAAGGTTTCCAGTGATGAAACAGTTAGACTGTTCTGCCAGCATGCATGAGAATCCTTAAACTAAGAACATTTTCTAAGTAAACTTATAATAATTTAATAAAAAGAACAGTGAATAAAGCATCATCTATTGGGTTTTCACTTTCATGGCCTTGATAAAATATTAGGAGTGAAAATGGTCTTTGGCGATAGCGCAAAATGGGCGATGGTGAATGGACTGACTTCGGGTGAGTTTAAAACTGCTGCCAATTCACCATTGCTAACACAATTTTACCCCTATTGTGTCTTTAATGAATTTCAACAACCTGAACACATTACTTCTTTTCATCAGCTTCTGGGTTGCTTTTTATAGCAGTAATGCTATATAACAATCTACCTCATAAATCTGCAGATAATCTATCCCTGAACAATTTTACAAACTCAATAACTTAAAAAATATTGCACTGGATTTTCATACACTTTGATAAGGAATTTCCTGTCATCATCAGACTTTTGGTTCCTTTAATATGTATGTTAATATTGGAAATTGTGTGAATGTGTGTATAAATAGTGAATTGATTCTTTTTTTAAGTTACTTTTTTTCTACCAGCCAGAACACTGGGACTGTCTAGGCTGCAGGGGTCTACTTCATATTCACCATCCTGTTACATTATTACATGGAGAAATTTGTATCTCATAACATTCTGTCCTCCTAGCTGGAGGAAAGCAGAGTGAATGCAGGAAAAGGGGATGATAAAAAATAAAAATTAAACACATGGAGCACAAATCCACTACTACACTCAATTCTCAATCTGAGTCTTTGCCAGATGAGGAGCTGTTGTGCAGAAGCCAAAGAGGGACTGCCCTGCATGGGTTGTACCTCACGCCACCTGGTGACCAGGCAACTGAGGTCTTGGATGAGACCACAGGCCCTCTTTTGCAGGGGTTTGCGAGTTCAGACAGTCCTAGGATTAAAAGATATGTGGATAAATGAACACACAAAAAATTAGACACGATAAGCCATGTTAAATCTCTTAGCAGACCCCGATTGCCTGGTAAAAATAGGCAGGACGGAAATTGTCCATGTGTACACCAAAATACACTGCTACCTTTATAATTCATAACCATTTTACCAGGTAGTTTCCCAAATTTCATAAGTGCACTCCTCTCAGCTGAATCAATCATAAACACCAGCTGGTCACCTCAATGAGTTCAAAAAGTCAGACTATGACCAAATTTTACAAATAACTTCCACTTAATTCTGCCTGTCCAACCAACACAAAGCATTAACTGAAATAATGCAATTGATTTTAACTCCGTGTGGGTTTTGGGTGGGCAGGGGATGGGGCAAGTGTTGGTGCACTCGCTGGAGAAAATCTGAGACTCGGGCTATTTTAACACCCATGCCGTCAGTCCACATCCCACCCAGAATGGGCAGTAAGTGGGCGGGAAGCAGCTGCTGCCCTCTGGAAAATTGGGCGGCCGAGGGCTACTCACCAGCATGAATTTAGGTAATGGAAAGGTGGTTCAGGGAGGGTCTCACAGGGGGGAAGTGGGTGAGTCAAAGGCAGGGCATTTTTAACTAGAGCTGAGAAGGTTAAGGAGTGAACGGATAGAGGTCTTCAAGATTATGAAGAGTTTTGATGAAATGAATAGTGATAAACTGTTCTACTGGTTGGTGAGACAGTAACAAGAAGGCACAAATTTAAGATAATCATAAGGGGAGGGGAGTAAAATGTTTCTTTACACAGAGGGTGGTTAGAATGTGAAATTCTCTAACCACAAACTATTATTGAAGTACAGTCCATAAATTATTTTAAAAGTGAATGAAATAATTGATTAAAAAAATATTAAAGGTTATGTGGAGCAAACAGGAGAGTGGGATTAAACTCAGTGAGGGCGATTTCAACTTTCGTCTGAGATGTGTGCGAAGTTGGAAGGGTGGGTGCATCGTTCACTACATACTGTTTGGAGGAGGCACGAAACAGTTTCAGGCCATGCCTTTTCAATATGATGGGCTAGCTGTCAGCACAAATCACGCTGGCCATTGGACAGCTCGCCCATTGGGGAGGGAAGGGAATTCAGCCAGGAAGGATGTCATTTAAAACTGGCCAGCATCTCTTAAAGGGGAGGGCGCAGTGTGCATTATGGAGCTCAACTGAAGGTGATGCTTTCAGAATTGGCAGAAACTGTTGTTAGACTGCCCTGGTTCTCAGACAGTGTCCAGAAGGTGCTAGTGGAGGAGGTCACAAGGAGGAAGAACATCCTCTTCCCTGAAGTTTAGGGAAGGGTACCACACCAGGCAGATATACAGCAATGGTCCGAGGCGGCTGAGCACATGAATGCACGAAGCACAGCTCCCTGGACCTGGCAACAGTTGCACAAGAAGTTTAATGACTTGACCTGGGCTGCTAAGGTAAGACTCCCTTTTTTTTATTGTCAGCACAGCCCTGTACCGCTTTACTGTAACAGCAGCAATGAAAATATTACCTCATTCAAACAGTGCCCCTCCTCCTACTTCTACACTCTGCTCTCACAGTTAATGCCTCTTCTTGCACACACCTTATGCTTTTTCACAGTATCATCCAAACTATTCTATCCTCACACACACATGCTCCTGACTCTTCAACAGGCCACTCACTAACACACCCTTTTCTCTTGCAGGACAAGTTAGCCAGGGAGAGGACCCACAGTGTAGGACGAACACCGTCTATTCAAGGCCGAAGAGCAGCAGAACAGGGTGCCATAGATGTCACGGGCAGAGGGCGAATGAACACCATCGCAGATGGCAAGGCAGGACAACTCATGCTGCAGGGTGCTTGGCCCTCTAACCCTCTTTTTTCCCTTATCACTGAACTCTCTGCAATGAGCAGTGATTCATTTGCTATGACTCACCCCTTGCCACGAGTTACTAAACATTGCGTCTCTCCCCTCTTTTCAGGGCCATCGCAAGTCCCGGACCCATTGTCAGCAGAAAAGGAGGAAGACAATCCACCAAGAAGACGCACTGTCACTCACCTTTAGAAGAAATATCAGAATATATCTGAACCATAAAAGAGGGGGGGGTGGAAATTCCCATGCTGGTATTTGGCATCAAGGCATTCAATTGCAGGGTGGAAGGACAGGGTGTGCTGGGAGAAGGACAATTGGTGCAGGTGGGAAGGGATGGATTCTGCAAAGCACTCCAGGATAACTTATTCATAAAGAATTCTAGCAGCTGGTGGGATTGCTAGCCAGTGTTGGTCCTCAGGTTCTTCGTGGTTCTCCGGTTTCTCCAGCCCCACCTCTAAGCCTTCCTCCGCACCTAACTCCAAGAGATTTTCCACCATTGCAGGTCAAAATTGTGCAGCATATAGCACACCACGAAGATTCCTTAGCAACACCTTTTATTTGAAGGAAGTGAGTGGAATTAAAGGAGAAGTTGTTCAATGGGAGAACAAGTTCAGCCAGACGGAGGATGGTGGTGGTGGATGGGGACTGGTTGGGCCTCCATTCAAGGAAGAAGCTAAGCGTTCTCAGGCTGTCCTGGTGGGGGATGGAGGTGTAGAGGGATTGGACGTTCATGGTGAAAAGGAGACGATTAGGGACAGGAGACTGAAAACTGTTAAAGTTGCGGAGGGCGTCGAAAGAGTCGCAGATGTACAGGAAACTCTCTTTTAACCGGCACCCAAATAACCGGAAATCTCTCTTAACCGGCAAAATTCTTGAGTAGGTAACCGGGGTTTTCCTTCATCTCTCCTTTAAAAATAACTTTAAAAAAGACCCCGAGGCGTTTGCCTTGTATCGGAGCATGTAGATTGGGAGGGGAATGTGCAGCCCGGGTAGGCAGCGGACACGACAGATGGTCAGCTGGTGGTCCCCGGGGAGATGGAGCTCCGAATGCAGGCGCATGTCAGTGTGTACGGGGCTCTCGTACGTTGGGAGATATAACTCTCCTTTATCCGGACTTTTTGATTAACCGGCACCACGCCGGTCGTCGGCCGGTTAATAAAGAGTTTCCTGTAGTAGGAAGAGACTGGACAAGGGGAGGAAAAAATAGAGTTGAGATAGGAAGAAATCAGTTCCGTGGGGCAAGAACAAGCTGAAACAATGGGTCTACCAGGGCAGTTCTGTTTGTGGATCTTGGATCGCCTCTGGAGATCTTCTCTCCACGGCCTCCAAACTCAGTCCCCCATCCCCGCATAGCCTGCTTCAACCTCCTTCCCAAGATCCTAGCTATGCCTGCCTTTTCGAGGGACATGTGGAACATTCTTTATTCCAGCCCTACTCAGGTCCCCTCCCTGAACTCTTTTTCCGGTACATTAATGACTATCGGTGCCGTTTCCTGCTCTCACCCCGAACTGGAAAATATCAACTACTTTGCATCCAATTTCCACCCTTCCCTCACCTTCACATGGTCCATCTCTGACTCTTCCCTTCCCTTTCTCGACTTCTCTGTCTCCATTTCTGGGGATAGCTTATCGACCAATATCCAATATAAATCCATTGACTCCCACAGCTACCTTGACTACACTTCCTCCCACCCTGCTTCCTGTAAGGACTCTATTCCATTCTCCCAGTTTCTCAGACTCCGCCGCATCTGTTCTGACGATGCCACCTTCCATGCCAGTGCTTCCAATATGTCTTCCTTTTTCCTCAACCGAGGATTCCCCTCCACCATAGTTGACAAGGCCCTCGATGGTGTCTGTTCCATTTCCCGCACTTCTGCTCTCATCCCTTCCTCTACCTCCCAGAACCACAATAAAGTTCCCCTTCTTCTCACGTCCACCCCACCAGCCTCCAGATTCGACGGATCATCCTCCGCCATTTCCGCCACCTCCAGCGTGATCCCACCACCAAACACATCTTCCCCTCCCCTCCCCTTTCAGCATTCCGAAGGGCCCGTTCCCTCTGTGACACCCTGGTCCACTCCTCTATCACCCCGCACATCCACTCCCCTTCCCACAGCACCTCCCCGTGCAAGCGCAGGAGATGCAACACCTGCCCTTTTACCTTCTCCCTTCCCACCGTCCAGGGCCCCAAACACTCCTTCCAGGTGAATCAGCGATTTACTTGTACTTCTTTCAATTTAGTATACTGTATTCGCTGCTCACGATGCGGTCTCCTCTACATTGGGGAGACCAACCACAGGTTGGATGACCGCTTTGCGGAACACCTCCGTTCAGTCTGCAAGCGTGACCCCGAGCTTCCAGTCGCCTGTCACTTTAATTCTCTGGGCCACTCCCACTCTGACCTCTCTGTCCTCGACCTCCTACACTGTTCCAATAAAGCTCAACAAAAGCTCGAGGAACAGCACCTCATTTTTCTATTAGGCACTTTGCAGCCTTCTGGACTCAACATTGAGTTCAACAATTTCAGACCATAACCTCTGCCCCCATTTTTTCGGACAGCAGCTGTTGCTGATAATTCTGATATTCCCATTTACATCTCTTTTGTTTCTTTAATTCTCCCATTACCATTTCCTTTCACCTTGCACCATCATCCCTTTTGTCATTCACTCTGTTTCTCTCTCCACAGATGCTGCCTGGCCTGCTGAGTATTTCCAGCATTTTCTGTTTTTATTTCAGATTTCCAGCATCTGCAGTATTTTACTTTTGTGCAAGCAAGACTTACTGTTAGAACCATGCAGATTAAGGGTCGATATAAAAGATGTTTAAAATTATAAAAGGATAGGATAGATAGAAGCAGACTGTTTCTACTGATGCGGGATCTAGAACGAGGGGCCATAGGTACAAGATTAAATGTAACAGATTTAGAACAGAGAATAAGGAAAACTTCTTTACACAGAGAAATGAGAAATTGTGGAATTTACTGTTAGTGGTAGAGGTAGAAACTATGTCAACATTCGAGATTAGATTAGATAGATGAATGAAGGAAAAGGGGATAAAAGAATATAGGGACAGGGCTGGCAATTGTGATTGGGACTATTTGCTCGTATGGAGGATAAACACTGACACAAACTGGTTGGACCGAATGGCACATTTTCGTGATTTAACTTCTATGTATTTCTAAAGTGAAAGCTAATCCCTATTAGTTGACCCTAATGTTTCATGTTTTTGCTTTGCCCAACGTAAAGAAGTTGTAAGCCGCAGGGATGATTGCCAAGCACATCCATCGTTTGTCTTTGTACTCAGAAAGCTGTATATACGGTTTTATCTGCAGCACTCTCATATCAGTTTGTTTTAGCAATTGACCACGGTTACATTTTCCATGTTTTAGAGAGGGTGACAATGGGGATAAGGAGCTTGTATTTCCATCCATCATGAAATTTTTAATAAAGGATTCTGGCATCTGGGGACTTTTTTATGTTAACAGGACTTTCTCCCTACACTTACCTGCTGATAGATTAATATAGAATGTAATAAATTACTGGCACATCTGAATGGATTGTGATATTTTCTCTCACTCTCACCAGGACTCTGTAACGTACTACTTACAATATTGAAGCTCCAAAGACACTAAAACACGAACAGTGGAATCAGGAGAGATAATAAACCACAGACAAAGATCAATCTGCTGTTCACAGTAATGACACCTCCTACAAACACAAAGGGCTGGAATTTAATGTGCAGACGCACTGGGAGCAGGATGGGATCTGATAATGTGTGGGAAACCCGTAAATATGTTAAGCGCGTCTGTCAGTGGCTTTTTAACTCAGCCACCTCATTATCATTTTCCTTCCGGGTTTCCCGTCCAAACAGCAGCAGCGGGCGTGATATGGACCCAAGTGACTCAACTCCACTATTTAAAGGGACAATCCAAACATGCAAGTTGAAGGAGTTGGAGTTGGCTGTCAGAGAACAGTAAGTGCTGCAATGGAGTCGAGACAGGCAAAGGCTGTGCCCAGCTTCATGGACGCCTTCCTGGATGTGCTGCTGGGGGCTGTGAGGAGCTGGAGGGAGATACTCTTCCCAGCAATGGGAGGAAGAAGCCTGCTGTTGTGTCAAAAGGCGGCGTGGTTGGAGGTGGCTGAGGAGGTCAGCAGCAAGAGCGTGGTGCCACGGTCCTGGATTCAATGCAGAAAGCGGTTGAATAACCAAAGCAGGGCAGAAAAGGTGAGTACACTGCCACATTCACCTACATCCTGCTGTGCGCATTAGTCCACCCCCCTACTCTGCCTTCTCAAGCCTACTCCATCATATCCTCACACCCACCTACCTTGCAGGTGCACCCATCCTTCTCTTTGTATCCACTTCCTCACATCCCCATCTATCCAGCTGCCACCCTCACCCTTATGCAATATCATAGTGAAATATGATCATCTTCATCATGATAACTTGTAACATTCTTATCTTGCCATGACTAATTCATGTCTTTTATCTCCTACAGGGCCTTCATGCGTGCAGCAGGAGTCGGTGGATGTGGCGGCAACGGGTCCTCAGAGGAGCTGAGTCCTTCATGAGGACTCATGCAGACAATGCAGCAGCTCAGTCACACTTCGGTGGGAATAGTAAGACAGATAGTTGGGTTTTCACCTGGTGACTCGCACTTCATAAGTCAGCAGATGGTGGAGACAGGGACAGCAGTAGAGAGCCCACATCGGAGGGTACAGCAGTCTCCAAGCTCTGCTCAGCTTGACACAGATGTTGTACCTTGGGGGCCATCGATGAAGAGGAGAATCATTGAGCAGCAGCAGACAATGTGTGATGCACTAACAGGCCTTCAAAGTGGACTCACTATGATTGCAGAGAGATTGGAGGAGTCCACCTCAAGCATGAGGGGGCTGATGTACCAGGCCAATGAGGTGATGTCTTCTTCCATGGATAGAGTGGCCAGTGCCATGGACTGTCATAAGCTCCAATCAAATGAGTTAATGCATGCCTTCAACACCACCGTACAGACTCTGGATGCCAACATGTCTGCCACCTTAAATAGGTTGACAGATACTTTAGCCTTGGCCTTACAGGGCTTGGCTAATCTGCACCGAAGTGTTCTCCAGCACAGTGGTAGCAAGGAAGTGCGGCTGGGCCACGAGAGGGATGATGGCGAAAGGGGTCATAAACACCACTCAAAGTGCTTCCACTTCTCACCCACAGCCCACCTCTCAGTTAGTATCCCACATGCTGCCTCATCTCCCGATGGTTGAGTCTGCTCTGCACAGGTGCAGGTGGAGCAGTCTTTGGTGGGGCCCTCACAGGCTCCAAAACCCAGAGGACATCAGCCAAGAGCATCTCAACAATTAGAGCAAGGATCTGAGCAGCCTGCCTCTACCTCTGCTGAAACCACACAGGTTGCACCATGTAGGAGTAGCAGAAAAAGGAAGAGTTAGGCTTTGTAGTTGCACAAGGGTATGCACATAGGTGTCTGAGAAAATGTTGTTTTGATAAGTTTCTGTTCTTTATTTACATCACATAAACGTTATTCTTTTTCACCACTTGCCCGTCTTGTCCATTTTTGGGTACTGGGTGGTAAGTGGCCTTCTCAGTTGTTTGATGAGGATGTGAGAACATAAATTCATGGGGACCAATGGGGGGGGTTGTTGACGGGGTGGCTGGTTGGTTGCAGGACTGCTTTGTGTCTGTGGCACTAGTGATGGGGGGAGGGGGGGAGAGCAGGAAGAGTGGCATTTGCATTTCCTTATGACATGGGTCCACTAAGTGAACCTTGCATTACTAAGGGTATCCCTGGCATCCCAGGCACCAATGTGAGCAGCTGGGGGTGCATTGCCCTCATCACCCTCCTCCTCCTCTCTTTCCTCCTCCTGTTCCGAATTGTCCAAGGAGGATCTGAGCTCTTTGCCTTGTTCCTTCTGCCGATCCAAGCCTCGCTGTAGTGCTATGTTCTGCAGAGCACAGCAAATCATGACCATTCCGGAGACCCTGGCTGGTGTGTACTGAAGCACGCCTCCAGTTCTGTCCAGGCATCTGAAGCGCATCTTCAGCATGCCAATGGCCTGTTCAATCACACATCTGGTGGTGATATGGCAGTCATTGTAGCACTGTTGGGCTTCAGTGGTCGGGTTTCTGTTGGGTGTTATAAACCAAGTTTGCAGTGGGTATCCCTTGTTGCCTAGCAGCCACCCCTTAAGTCAGCTTCTAGGTCTGAGGAGATCAGGGAGCTTGGACTGCCACAGGATGAAAGCATCACAGCAGCAGCCTGGGAATCTTGCGCACACCTGCATAAACATCTTTTTGTGGTTGCACACCAGCTTCACACTGATGGAGTGGAAACCCTTGTGGTTAATGAATAATCCGGTTTGTTCTGGGGAGGCCTAGATTGCCACGTGTGTGCAGTTGATGGCGCCCTGCACCTGTGGGAAGCCAACCAGAACCGCATAGCCGAGCACCCACTCATTCTGACTGGCAAAGATGACATAATTGCCAGCCCTGACAAATAAGCCATCAGTCACCTGCATTTGTGGGAGGCCAACTGGGAGATCCTGGATATGTCTGTGGCAGAGCCCTGGAAGGAACTGGAGGCAAAAAAGTTGAGGGCGGTGGTGACTTTGGGAGCCACTGGTAACGCGTGGCCAGCAGGACCAGGAGGCAGCAGGTCTTCTTCTAGGAGGCTGCAGATGTCTGCCACCACCTGACGTAACATCCTGAGCCTCCTGAGACACTGGTGTTCAGACATGACAAGGCATGCATCCTAACACGCGCGATTTAAATGCAATTTAAATCAGATAATTTCATTTGAATTCTCATGTCAATAAAGTAGTTAATTAAATTTCTCATATGCTATGAATCTTCCCTTGGCCTAAAGGCTGGGCAATGCATTGTTCCCAGGATTCTGGCAGTGCCTTTTTAGAGTTGCTCACTGAAGTGCAAGTGCAGCTGGGTGAACTACCTCCCCCCACTTTCCCCCTCTCTTCCTGGGTGAATTACCTGGCTTACACTCTCTGACAAATCTTAACAGCATGGCATAAACTGTAAACCTGCCATGAGGGGATCATTGCCAAGAACTACAATCACTGCACTCCATGTTTCACCACCAACAGTATGACTGACTATACAACCATATTATTAACTTTCGAATAACTATTGTAATATTTCAGAGTTGGCCACTCCCAGGTATACATGGTGATGAGTGTGTTACACATTCCCCATTGGATATGATCAATACTAATTGTAGTAAGAAACCCTAGACTCACATCAGGCACACAAATGGATCCTGGTTACATAAAGAAGAAATGATGACAGAGGTCCACTTAAATTCTTTTTTTTCGTGGACATTTCCAGTTTGCAGACTGGAGTGTATGCCCCGGGCCACAAAGTCAAAGATAACAGCAATGATACCGACTATCTGGTACAATACTTCACTTGACTGGAGTTATTTTTGGTCTGTATACTGTTTTAGTACCAACAGTAAACTTGGATATTTTGCTTACAATACCAGTATCCCAGTGTTCCTGCCACTGGTCTAAATTAAAAATAGAAGGATCCTGAAACTGATTTCTGAGATACCCTACTTACACCCTGTTTCTTGTTTTTAAATCAAATATCAATCCAGCACCACATTTTAACCCCTCAGCTGTGACTCATTATTTCAGCCTTTAATCATCAATATTAAACCTTGTCAAAAGCTTTCTAAAATCCGAGTATAGTATTGAATGCATTTCCGATGTCAACTATGTCTGTAATATCTTTGAAAAAACATTCTTAGTTTAGTTACATTTGACCTCCTTGTGCAGAGGCTGTTGGTGCTACCTCTAACATGGGGCACCAGTTTTACGAGGAGCCATGTATCAGATGCTTGGAAGCCTGAGCCATAACCTTTGATTAGGGATTATTTCCTTACTACAAATAACTATGTCTTTTGGGGAGAGCGAGTGGTAGCATCAGGATTGCCAACCCTTCCGCCTGGGAGTCTCCAGGGATGGAAGATGAATCTCCCAGCCACTGCTGCTAGCAACCTGGGAGAAAAGTAGAGTTTTGCACCTGTGGTTTGCACTGGAGTACTTTCTTTGCCTGCACATGGGCAGCCTCCCAGTTCACGGAACATGTAAACCACGAGCAAAGACAGTCAATTACAGGGACTCAACCGTTATAAGTTAAATATAATCACATTTGCAAACTGTAGCCAAGTGTCACATGATCGGATGTTACATGATCAAATATCATGTGATCGATTATAATGTGATCAAATGTCATATAATCAAACCTCCAGGAATTAGTCCAACCAGAGTTAGCAACTCGAGATTGGGCCCTGATTATGGACTAACACTATGAGTTTAGCATTGCTGCAAAGTAGAAATCACTTCACACCAACACTAAACTTGCAGTTGAAATGTACCCTCATTGCAGACAGTAAGATGTGGTACAATGATGTGAAGTTCTAGTGTGCTACATCAGTGTGCTGCTCAATTAGACACAAATGGTAAAACTGCTATTTTATGTGATTTCTAACCTGATTTTTGTCCAACTCGCAGTTTTTATACTCCAGTTCTCCCTGCTCCTGGAATGTGACAATCACAAAACCTACAAAGATATTCATCATGAAGAAAGCAATGATAATGATGTAGATGATAAAGAATACAGAAATCTCCACACGATTGTTGTAGATGGGACCAATATTTTCTCCATTTGAGTCTATGGCTTTGTACAGCAATCTGTAAAAGAGTGAAAAATAATGGCATCAATCTCTTTAACCTGAAGAAGAGAGCTTGTAATTATCAGTGTGATTACCTTTGCCATAATTTACAGCTCATGTTCAAATTTATCATATTTTTTATCATATCTATTTATTAAAGCAGGGACCCAAATATATCGTTTAGAGTATAGTATTAGCTGTCAGATAAAACCATACCAATTTGCTATAGTATAGTTTATTTTAGAATATTAGTAAAAGCTAATAGGTTATTGATGAACTGCTTATTGCTTACTAAGACAAAAACAACTAAATGCATTACTGATGAATAAAACACAAAAATAACACCATCATTAACTACAAGACAAAGTTGATGTGACAGAATATTACCACTAGATGACAACTATAAATGTACAAGGCGGACAACTTTGGTGGCCATGATGCATGATGATGTATATAAGCTTCTTTTTGAATGCCTTTACAATGTCACGACACATAGCAATCAAAGCAGTTCTTTTCCAAAGAGTTTGGGCTCAATTTTCACCGGCCCGTGGAGGTGGGTTTGGAGGCGTGTGGGGTGGGAAAATAGCAGATTCGGGGGTCCCGAACCCATCCCGCCCCCAAGCCAGTTTCCCAGGAGGCGGGTACCCGACCTGTGCTGGGACCCGCCTCCCCGAGGCGGGAAGGGGATTAGTGCCAATAAACTGCCTGTTAACAGTTTTTAGCCCTGAAGTGTGGGCTTCCCAACAGGTCCGAACCACGCCGATTTAGCGAGGCGGACTGTCGGTCTGGAGGGCTTGGAGGGGTTGAGATGTCCGGTGTGCAGGTGAGTGATGGGTGCGTGAGTGCAGAGGTAAGTGTGTTTGGTGTGTGTAAAGTGTTTTGAGAACTTGTACTTACCTTAACTTTGTCCTGCAGGCTTCCTTCCTTCAGTTCTCGGGAATCCCTCAGCTCACCGGCACAGAAAGCAGAATGGTCGCGGAGCTGTCAAAAGCTGCAGTCTCTGCTTTCTGTGCTGGATTGATTTCTAACTCAGTCTAAGTACAGGGACTCAAGTTAGAAATCATATTGTCAGTGTTTGACAGCTTCACAGAGCTGTCAAACGCTGAAATTTCATCTGTCAAAAGCTCTTGACAGATGAAAATTCAATGGCTGACGTCACCTGTATCCAAGGGAACCTTGATTGGCCTGCTAAGCCCGCTGGGCGGGCTTAACAAGGTCAATCAAGGGAAAATACAGTGGGTTGGCCACAAGTCAATGGAGGCGGGACTACAACCCAAAAAGTGGGAGTCCCGCCTCCATCAACAAAATCCAGCCCTTTAAATTTATATCTGCATAGTCCACCTTTTTGAGCTGTTAAATACATTCTATTTCATATGATTAAAGATGCATTTACACAACAAGCTTAGTGTTGGTGCAAAGTGGTTTCAGCTTCACATCAACGCTAAATTTGTACAATGTAAATGGAGTGTTAAGAACCGAACTGACTCTGGACCAAAATGGAGTAAGACTCCCTCCTCTGCATCACACCAACAGTACAGTTGTAATGAAAATGAACCATAAAAAGGCTTTCTTTAATACTACACCTATGTGGTGAAATGTAACAATCTTTGCTAATCCGAATAAAATTGCATGTGTCAAACATAAGGGCATTCCGAAAACATTTCATAAGAACATAGGAACAAGAGTAGGCCATTCAACCCTTCGAGCCTGTTCCGCCATTCAATGAGATCATGGCTGATCTGCGACCTAACTCCACAGACCTGGCCTTTGGCCCATATCCCTTAATACTTTTGGTTAACAAAAAGCTGTCAATCTCAGATTTAAAATTAGCAATTGATCTAGCATCAATTGCTGTTTGCGGAAGAGAATTCCAAACTTCTACCACCCTTTGTGTGTAGAAAGGTTTCCTAATTTCACTCCTGAAAGGTCTGGCTCTAATTTTTAAACTATGCCCCCTAGCTCTAGAATGCCCAACCAGCGGAAATACTTTCTCTCTATCTGTTCCCCTTAATATCTTGAAAACTTTGATCAGATCACCCCATAACCTTCTAAATTCTAGGGAATACAACCCTAATTTGTGTAATCTCTCCTCGTAACTTAACCCTTGGAGTCCGGGTATAATTCTGGTAAACCTACGCTGCACTCCCTCCAAGGCCAATATATCCTTCCTAAGGTGTGGTGCCCAGAACTGCTCCCAGTACTCCAGGTGTGGTCTAACCAGGGTTTTGTATAGCTGCAGCATAATTTCTACCCTCTTGTATTCTAATCCTCTAGATATTAAGGCCAGCATTCTATTAGCCTTTTTGATTATTTTCTGTACCTGTTCATAATATTTTAATGATCTATGTACATGGACCCCCAAGTCTCTTTGGACCTCCACTGTTTTTAGCTTTTCACCATTTATAAAGTACCCTGTTCTATCCTTTTTAGGGCCAAAGTGTATGACCTCACATTTGCCTACATTGAAATCCATTTGCCACAATTTTGCCCATTCACTTAATCTATCACTATCCCTTTATAATGTAATGATTTCATCTACACTGTCTACAATGCCGCCTATCTTTGTGTCGTCGGCAAATTTGGATATATGACTTTCTATGCCATCATCTAAATCGTTGATAAATACTGTGAATAGTTGAGGCCCCAACACAGATCCCTGCGGGACTAGTTTTCAATATTAGCTCTTAGCATTGGCTGGCAAAATGGAGACATATGCTTACGCTGGCCAGCCTTCAAAGGTTGATACTGTAAACAATGCCATCATAGCTGCAAGGACATTGTCAAAGTTGTAATCACTGTTGTGCCAAACTCGATCACGAATGACGGGATGATCTACTTCACCATCTTTATAAAGAATGTAAGTTCCCCTATATAAAAGGAAAAAAACTTAAATGTTTATTTTCTTTAATTCATTCACTACATGTTATCATTGAAATTTAACATGTATCTACACTGCTTAGATACAATGATGGTGCATCGGAGTCCAAATGGATTTCCCACAAACTTAACTAAAATAAAGTCAAACTTTCCAGTCAAAATGAACTAAAATGGCAGCACATTGGGGTGGTGGCACACCAACATAACAGTACTGGAATGCCACTTTGATCTCCATGCTGCTGAGTACCATTACAACCTGTGGGAAGGTGCCAAGCAGTGGCCTCTCCAAGGAGACAGAGAAAATCTAAAGGGAAAGTCACTGAGCCTTTTTTGTATGTTCTTTTACCAGCTGTCTCAGAGTAACATTAATGGGGCTGGGAATGGGTCACCCACCCAGCTGCAGGTGGTACTTGTCTAAGAGAACTGCAGAATCTAGATTTCCAAAAGGCCTTTGATAAGGTGCCACATAATAGACTAATGAATAGGTCAGAGCATGCAGAGTCAGGAGAAAAGTAGCAGAATGGATAGCTGGCTGGCTGAAAAACAGAAAGAAGAGAGTAGGGTTAAAGGTTAGCTATTCAGAGTGGCAAAAGGTGGAAAGTGGGGTCCCACAAGGATCAGGGCCGGGACCACTGTTGTTCACAATTTATATTAACAATTTAGGCCGGAATTTTGCCGGCGCTCAGAGGGCGAGTTCAGAGGCGGGTCCCCTGTCAAAATCAAAAAGATTGATTGCAGGGCGGTATCCCATTCTGAACCTGCCTCCTTGTGCGTTTCCCTAGTGCCGGCTCTGTCTGCGCTTTGCAGACCCGGCACTATGTGGCGGGTCAGGCAATTCAGATAGTTAAGAGTGTGTTTAAAGCAATTTAATCAGCATTTAACCAGGTACAAACCATTTTCCGAAGTTTTCCACGAGGTTCACGTTCCTCGGGGATCACGCCAGGTAAGTATGTCGGGTTTTAAACAACTCTCCATTTCTGTGAATAGGTTGCAGCTGCAAAAGTGGTATAAGACCTACCATTTCATAGCTGGTCACTTTCCAATCTTAGAGGCTGGAGCCTTCAGGACTTGGAAGACACTTTTCAGCTTTATGGAGGTTTGAACTGTTTGTAGCAAACTTTCTATCCAGTGTCACCTCCTTGGAGCAACCTCTCTCACCATTGACAGATCGCTTCTGTCATCTCAACTTCAGCTGCCAGCTATTCCATCAGCATCGGTTCCCTTGAAAACATCTCACCTTGGTCCTCAGAATTCCACCACGATCAGCCCCAACACCAACATCACCAACAACAACACCAACCTGCTCTGCAATCACCTGATGCTGCACAGGACACAGGGCATCAGCACCCGAGCACATTGCTGCCTGGGAGGCCAGGGATGGCCTCACCATGGCCAGATTTACTTTACTTGAAGCTGTACACCCTGGCTGACACATGATGCGCCAGGTTGGCACCACCCCATACCAGCACCATAAAGCATCCCTACAATGTCCAAGCCATTCCTTTCACACTCATCACCATTGGGGGGTACCGTTATGTCTCACCATTCATTGCAACTCACTAAGCACACAGATCTGTCCAAGGAGGTAAAGTGTTGAAAATAAAGATTTCATTGTTTGACAACACATTGACAGAATCTTTACATGAACGATGGCGCTAACACCCACCCTTGTGTGTTGTTAGTTGGTATGATTGGACAAGGGTGAGGGGGAGTGTGAGGGGTGGCTACTGAGATGGGGAATTGATAATGTAGATAGAGAGGGATGGGTGGAGGTGCAAGGTAAGTTGGTGTGAGTAAGGATGTGCAGTAGTAGGGTAGGGAAGGGGATGTGATGAGTGGTACAGCAGGATGAGTTTGAGTGTGGCTTTGCAGTAACGTTTTGTGATCTACTGAGATCATTGAAAGGTTTGCACCACTGCAGCCAGGTCCTCCTGACAACATCCCTGCTTGTGCCCTCCTGTGCAATGTGCAACCAGGCTGCATTGGTCTCCTGGGGAGGTGTCTTCCGCCCATTGGAAGGGAAGAGAATCTCCCTGTGTGCTGTCACTCCCTCCATAAGCATATGGAGGGAGTCATGGGAGAGCCTGGGTGCAGCCGTGCACCTTTGTGCAGTGTTTGTCAGTGTTTGCAGCACCTCAATGCTGCAGAACACTGACAACACAACTGTCAAAATGATTGTGGACATGGTCCCTTTAAGGAAACCGGCTGAGGACGCATCATTAAATGACGTCATCAGACCCACTTCCTATTAATTTTCCGGGAACCTCGCAGGGTGGGCTTAACAAGCCCCATCAACGGAATATCTTGTTCGTGGCCAGGATCGACACAGACGTCGCCTGCCCCGGACCCGCCGAGGTTGGAAAAGTCCAGCCCATAGACTTTGTAATCAAAAACACAATTTCTAAATTTGCGGATGACACTAAATTGGGGGAGATAGTCAATACTGAGGAGGAATGCAACAAATGACAAGAAGACATTAACAAACTTGCAGAATGGATATATAATTGGCAAATGAATTTCAACACAATAAGTGTGAGGTATTACATTTTGATAATAAAAATAAGGAGGTCACATATTACTCAGAAAATATGAATCTAAATAGGGTAGAGGGGCAAAGGGATCTGGGAGTACAAATACACAAATAGCTAAAAGTAGCAACACAGGTTAATAAGGCCATCAAAAAGTAAATCAAGCACTAGGGTTTATTTCTAGAGGGATAGAATTGAAAAATAGAGAAGTTATGCTAAAGTTGTAGTGAACCTTGGTTAGACCACATTTGGGAGTACAGTAATGGTCACATATTATAAAAAGGATATAGAGGCACTGGAGAGGGTGCAAAAAATATTTACAAAGATGATATTAGAAAAGCAAGGTTATACCTATCAGGAAAGGATGAACAGGCTGAGTCTCTTTTCTCTTGAAAAGAGAAGGCTAAGGGGTGACCTAATAGAGACCATAAAATTATGAAAGATTTTGATAGAGTAGACACAGAGTGAGTGTTTCCACTTGTGGGGAAGAGCAAAACTAGAGGCCATCAATATAAGATAGTCACCAAGAAATCAAATAGGGAATTCAGAAGAAACTTATTTACCCAGAGAGTGGTGAGAATGTGGAATTAGTGAAAAAAAGCAGGATTTCATACCTTTACAAAAAATAACAAAGATTAAAGTTTTTATAGTATGTCAATAATCTATAGACTGAAGTAAATCACTGTGTCAAAATCAAAAATGTTCATCACAAGCATACTAGTTCTGTATGTTTCTTACTTGCACTCTTCTGGCAATTGTTTTGCTTCATCTGTACAGCGGTAGAATTTGCCCTGAAAAATTAGAAGACATTTCATCTTAGGCTAGAACAGTTTTAACTTCAGCTTGAATTTAAAGAAAAATGTAAATAAAGTATGATCATCATTTACCTTGAACAGCTGAACCCCAATACAAGCAAACATGAATTGTAGCAGAGTTGTAACAATCATGATGTTACCAATGGTTCTAATAGCAACGAACACACATTGAACAACATGCTGTAAGGTGAAAAAAGAAGTGTGAACAAAAAAGTTACAGTTTTTAAATTGCCATGATAAGAAATTAGATACATGGAAAATAGTCAAATTAAACCTTGAGTCCCTTCGCCCTGTTGATTGCTCGAAGAGGTCTTAACACCCTTAAGACACGAAGTATCTTCACTACTGAAATAGCACTAGATCTGTGTGGAAACAAGCAACCATTCATTTTTACTCTTTTATGAAGCACTTTGGGAGGTCCTGAAGATGTTTTAAGACATTATATAAATGCAAATTATTTCTTTCTTTTTTTGCTAGATTTTTAGAAACTGGTAAAAGATATTGGGTAAGAATTGCTCTGGTCACTATGGATTGTTAATGCTTCCATGAAGATTTCTTCATATTTCTAGCAAATTAGTAAATGCATTATTTTTGAATGCCTTTCCAATCAAAGGTAATGTTCATGCCTGCATGTAAGATATTGGGCACATAGTAACCAGAACACTTTTTCCCCCATGGGACATTCTTTATGCTGTGCAGAGATGAAACCATACCTAAAGAGTTGGGAGAGGGACATCAGGAGGAATTCTGGAATTTGGAGACGGGAACAAAGGACTGTCATTGATGCTAAAAAAATATATGGGATGAGGGGGCGACCACATCCCCTTCATTAGTTCCAGTGGTAGCACCTATGATGCTATGTTTTCCATATAATGGTGTATTTACATATATTATGTAAATGTTTTCCTAGCATTTTAATATGTCCATCTTAAAGAAGCAATCCTTCATGAATGTGCTACCAGGCACAAACGTTATGTAGTAGCAGCTCAGAATCAACCACAAATCAGCCAGATGCAGAAAAACCCACAGTGGTGGTATTATGAATTGTGGAATATTTTTTATATATATTCTGTTGCATATATATATTAGGGGGTGAGAATAGGGCTGAAGGGAAAGGTACAGCAGGGCAGGGAAGGAGTGGGGTGGGCAAGGCAGAAGCTGGGGAAAGAGGAAGGCAGATCAGGGTCAGAGGATGGAAGAGGGGGAGGGTAGAATATAGTAGGGCCAGAGGTGGAGAGTTAGAGATCTGCCAGTGGGGGAAGAGAATCAAGGGTTCTGAAGGGTGTCAGAGCAAGATGGAGGTTAAAGGAAGCAGCTACACTATTAGAATGAGTGTCACAGTACTATAAGGAGGAGGGAGAAAAGATGGGGGGTCGGGGAGGCAGTGGGGGAGGGGAGGATATAGGGGACGGGGTGGAGATTGGGGAGATGATGGGAAAAGTGGAGAGGATTGGAAGGGTGGAAAGAGGATTAGAAACAAGCATGAGTGGGGGGGGGGGGGTACAGAGGATGGGGAGAAGCAGATGATAGGGAAGGTGAAGGTCAGGAGAAGGGGAGAGGATGGAGATGGGGAAGAAAGTGTAAAAGTGGAAGAGGATGGGGAGGGGAGAGAAGTTAAGAGAGGGAGAAAGAGGCCGGGGGAGAGAGTGGGAAGAAAGCAGACAGAGAGATTGGGGGAGGGGTAAAGACAAGAGGAGATGGGGAACACCGGAAGAGGACAGGGGAATGAGGACAGGTTTGTTGAAATTAAAATGGAACTAAGAAAAATGAATTAAATCAAGATGGGTGATTCATGAATTTAAAACAGCCTTGCACAGAATGAGGAGAAATGGCACCAAATATACAAATTAAAGAAAGTTGGCAATGATGGAGAAAATGAATTAAATAACTTGGGGGATAAAGTTGCCAAAATTAACTAAATAAACATATGGGGGCTAAGAAATTAAAAGGGCCCTTGCACATGAGCAACATTAATTAAATAAGTCCTAGGCTTCAACCAACAAAATTAATTAAAGATCGCGGCTTCACTGTGGAAAATTAATAAATAAAAATCAAAGCTATTCTGGAGAAAATTAATTAAATAAAGATCAGTGCTTCACAGGGGAAAATGAAAGATTCAGGCCATTCCTGGGGATAATAAATCAAGTAATGATGGAGGCTTCGCTGGGGAAAATTAATTAAATAATAATTTGGGGTATTCTGGGGAAAATTAATTAAATAATATCAGGGATTTGTTGCAGAAAGTTAATTAATACAAGATCAGGACTTCATCAGGGAAAATTAATTGAATAAAGATTCAGGGCTTCATTGCAATCGGGAAGGTGGTGGTCAGCAATCGGGAGGACTAGGGGCAAGGCTGGGTATCGGGACTGGAGGAGGGCGAAAGCTTCTTTGAGGCCTGGGGGTAGCACTCCTGCTCCTCTTGGTCCACAAGGAATGAAACTGCAGGGGAAGGTGAGGTGAGATGGGTTGGGGAGGGAGGAGGGGTGAGAGGAATGGAGGGGGAGAGGGAGAGAGAAGGGGTGAAAGAGAGATGGTGGAGGAGATGGGGGGAGGAAGGACGTGCTGGGGAGAAAGGAGTGAATGGAAGGAGGGAGAGGGAAAAGGGAGAGGGGAAAGGGAGATGGGGTGAGCAGGGGAGGGAGTGTTGATGATAATTGGGGAACAAAGGCAGGAAAATGATCCGAGTGGGGAAATTCTTCTCAGTGGGGGGTCTATGGTGAGCTAAACCTTCCTCAGGAGACAATGGAGAGTAATATCGGTATAAAACCGGCGTTCTACCCGATCCTGTGCATTTCCTGCCCGGAGAGTTAGGTTAAAATTACCCCCATTAATGTTTTTATTATATAATGGATTGAAAGTTAAATAGCAAAACTTATGTGATTCGGAAAACAGAGAAGTAGAGTTAGTTGGAGTGTAGGAAATTATCCTGCAGCACAGGCTGAGGAGCTGGTATACACAAAACCAAGGTGGTAGAGTGGCTTCACTGGGAGGAAGGTCAATTACAGCACAAGAAGTTTACATAGGCAATTTCATTATAAATGTGAACATAGGTTTTCATAATGAGAGTGCATGCAGATGTAACATATATATATGGAGAAAGAGAAAATACTGGGTGCATGTTGTCATTCAAGTTGCTTCACAGAGCTTTGTGAAGTGTAATATCATGCAGTATTTATTTATTTTTCAAATTTAAGGAAGAAATGCTTCTCTAAGTTTTGATCAATATCCATGTCACTCACCATTCCTTTATTGTACTTTATAAAGAGTATTTAACTTTTATATTTAACTAGGTTTACTTATTATTTATTCAAAGTTTTAATAAACTAGTCAATTTATAGACCAGCTGTTTTTGGCTTAGGGTAAGGAATATCTATTGAAAAACAAAAGCCCACTGTATTTTTGTATGATATACTGTAAAGTTAGCATATTCTACAATTGCTGGTGTTCGTTTAATAAAAACAGATACTTACTGAATTCCAAAAGAAATAAGTGACACACCCACAACCAGGATGTCCAACAAGTTGAAATAATTTCTACAGAAGGAACCTTTGTGTAAAAATGCTCCATATGTCATCATCTGAAGAAGTAAAGCATGGAAAGGTAAAAATGGAAATAAATAGTTTGAATATCTGCAATGTCTGTCCAGTATCATTTATTAACTCTCCCTACAATTATAACAATTCATTTCTTTCAGAATGCAACGCAACAACAAAGAATAACACTGGTAAATGAAGACCAGAAATGCTGAATCCCCGATTTTCCTCACTCCACCATTGGCGGTCATGCCTTCAGCTGTCTAGGCCTTAAGCTCTGAAATTCCCTCCCTAAACCTTTCCGCTTCTCTCTTTTCCTTTCAGATGCTCCTTAAAACCTACCTCTTTGACCAAGCTTTTGGTCACCTGCCCTATCTCGTCTGTGGCTCGATGTCAAATGTTGTCTGAGAACGTTCCGGTGAAATGTCTTGGGACGCTTTACTACGTTAATAGCACTGTATAAATGCAAGTTGTTGTTGTTGAATATACCAGTTGAAATAACGTTAAAATAAATTTTATTGATTCATTCATTATAATGTTAATTTTAGACAATTAGAAAAGTACTCTTAATGAGGGGAATTTTAACCACACAGGACAGGCAGGAGAGGAGTGGGTTGATAATTCAAAAATGGGAAACCCGACCCCAACCCACCACCACTTCCGGTTTTAATGAGGGCGGGCAACTAACCTTCACTCCAGAGGTGGGTCCCTAATTTGAATATTTTAATGAGGTTGCGCGCCTCAGATTTTAGCTGTGTTTTAAATTTAACGGCTGGGTTTCGCAGGGCTTGGGAAACCCGCAGCTGAAGGGAGGCAAGAACAGCCGGATCCAACAGCTAAGTGTTTTTCCAGCACTCTTGTAGGCCAGGAGGAGCAGAAGTACTTCCCCCCGGATCCCAATGAAAACTGTTTCCCACTCCCCGCAATCGGACTCCCGCAATCTATCCATGCCCTCCCACCCACCATTTCTCCGGCCCACGATTTATCTACAGCCCCTCTCTCCCCCCAGTCTCTCCAGCCCTCAACCGATCTCTCTCGCCCCCTCCCTGATCTCTACACGCACCCACCCCTCCGCGATCTATCCACCGCCTCCCCCCTTCCTCTATTCAAGTCTCCCCAATCGATCCGCGCCACCCCCGCCAATTTGTCTACAGCACCCCCCTGATGTACCCCCGACCCTCAATTTCTCCCTCCCTTTTTCCCTCCTCTCCGCTCCCAGGATGTGGCCTGGTGCTGCAGGCCCGCTTGCCCGATAGCCAGCTCGACTCTCAATCTGGCTGGCTGCCGGCCGGGGAACAAAGTCCAAAAATGTAAATCCTACCAGCAGCACCTCCGAGAAACCTGTAATTCTGAGTTTCCAGGCTGCTACTCCTCCAACCCCCTCCCTCCACGATCCCTCCCTGCCTCCCAGTAAATATCGGGGCCAATGAGTCAGAACAGTCAAAATATAACTGCAAATTAAACATCTCAAAGGTTATGTGCAAAGTTTACTCTTCAAACAGCTATGCGATATCAATAAAGGATGGCCCATTGTGACTCAATAACATTAACACCATTAATCTGATTCAAGCATTATATTCTGCAGTTATATACAAATTTATGCAATTTTCTCCCACAACAAGAACACTTTACTTTTATTTTCAGACAACATTTAAGTAAATATTGGTCAGTTACACTTCTCTTCTGCTAAATAGGAAACCTGGATCATTTCCTGGCCAAGGTTCGTGATGTTTTTTCAAGCCTGAACATGAGCCTTCAGCGTTTTATCAGTACAGATGCAGAGACTTAATTAAGAAAAATGGTTAAATGTCTTGGTTAGCATTCACAATACACTTTGTGGTGTTAGTTGTTTTGATGTAAATTGTTGACATTAAAAAATACTGAAAACTGAAGACCAACATTTTAGCATTGTGGTCTTTGTGGCCTGGTCATGCTGGCATTGATCCATTATAGAGAAAGTCGCCATACTTAAATAAAGCCATCATGCTCACACAAAGAAAAGCTAAAAATGCTTATTATTGAGACACAAGAGGAGAAAGAATGTCACTCTGCTTCCCTACGTATTTAAAGGGGAAAGTAACATTGTGAAAATTAGGGAAATGTAACCACTTTGTTAAGCATTCATTAATTTTGTTTAAAAAATGTTCAATAGCCTCAGTCTTGAAAGACATTCGTAAATCTGCAGTTTGTGACAGCATACAGAATCGTGCACACCTTTGGTGTATTAAATTTGGAACAAATTAAAACACTAAAGGACAAAGGGGAGGGGGGTCTCCCCAATGGCTTTGCAAGTTTACCCAGTAAGTAGATGGATGAAATATAGGGCCAGGTTTGATCCTTGTTCTGTTCGTGATCCCATGGATATTATTTGATACGTGGAATTTGTGTCAGCAGTACAGTTGGTTTTCAAAAGTATTTCTCGCCAATTATATGAATGTTATGTTATAAACATTTAGTTTAATAAATGTTATATCTCTTTTGCCTATCTGCATGTAATGAAGTACATTAGATTAGGCATTTTAGTGAAATCTTACTATTACTTAATAGAAGCATTTAGAGAAAGGTATATAGATACCTTTACCATGCCACTCTAAGTTGATATTAGTTGCATACAGTATCTCCCATTTAATTGCACAACAGTTAATCACTTTATCACCTTAACAATATAAAAGCCTGCAGCTCCAATTTTCTCCATTAATTTCCTATGTTAGTTGAATGTTTGGATGGATACTCTCTTCCTGTATAAAGTTTGGGTTGTCAGGTTGACTTCTGCAAGTTTATTTGCATATTTTGCATCAGTTTAGAGTCATTATCTGGTCAATACCAATGGAAAAAATCCAGTTACACTGCAGATTTTGCATCAATTCAAAGTGGCTTTCTTGTGGCAACACAGAAGCTGTAATATAATTTCAGTTAATATCAAATTACATCCAGATAGTTATCAGAAACAGTGTGAGACCAGCTCAAGAAGGAAGTGTGACCTCAGCTTCAAACAGTGTAGCTGCATCCAGTGAAAAGCCAACTTTTAAAATTTTAAGTTTAAAAGTGCCCAGGTGGTTTACTGGACCTCCTTTTTGTTTCTGATGTTAGAAAAGAATTGACTGTCCTGTCAATTACTAGCATTAGTGATCGAAGCCCTCTACATGCATTTAAGTACACATGCACAGAGCTCTGAGCTCCCTGTCCAGACAGCACTGCTGCTAGAAGTGGGGTATAACTCAGGGCTGTCCCTTTTTATGCTCCCAAAGCAGGTACTTGTGTAAAACTGGTACATGCAGCAAATATTCTATTGATTTAATGGACAGTACGATACAGGTAAATGGCAATAATACAATAATAAAATCTATTAAAGATTAAAGTGTTTTATTTTCTTGATATTTTATTAAATTATCCTTACATTCTTATAGAAACAGCAAATTAAATACAAAAATGTAAATGTTTGACCCAGGGTTGATTCTCCATTTATTTTTCTTGAGACCTCTAATTGAATAAAAGTTTCTGATCTGATTTGTTATGCAATTAAATGAAAGATATTATGCTCGAGAACGAGAAATTGGAAAATGACATGCATCATTACCTTAATTATTTGTCTTCAGCCCGCAGACTTCTATTAAAGTATACAGATTGAAAGAATCACAACTACATGATTTACACTGGCCAATGATTTAAACTGGCCAATGATGGAGTTCATAGTAGTGGATTAGGTGTGTCATTCAGTGCAAAAACACTGCCCAGAATAGGTGCACCATGCAGTCACCTATCATGTGATTTTGGTGCCAAGAAGTATCACACACGGCAATCTTGGACCTTTGTTACCTTTAATACGATTTCAAATGTAAACATACTAGTGAAGACATAATCTGCATAGCCTAGGATCTGTAAAGTAAGCAAATAATTTAAACATTTTGCTTTACGCAAGTCTTTCAGTAAGGCAGGAGAAGCAAACAATGTATTACCTTGAACAGGATTTCAACAGTAAAGATGGCAGTAAAAGCATAGTCAAAGTAACCAAGAATCTGTAAAGGCAGAATATAAATGTTCAGAACAATGTGGAAATTGGAAACTGCCGAAAGGAAAATAGTTGATGGACATCAGAAAGCAAACCTCTTAAAATATAATTAGTGCATTTATTATCTCATAACAGAGGTCATCACAGTAATAGGGAATTAATATACAGATTGCCAGCAACCTTGATTTGTTGAATGTTGCAAAACCTTTCATCACCATAACAGGTACACCAATTGCCATTCACCTTAACTCAAGAAGCGATCTTGGAAAAGAAAATGACTTGTTATTTATATATAATTTTGTGAATCTATAATCCTATTCTAATATATTTATGATTAAGAAAACTACAGAAAAATTAATCTTTTTATTAAATCCAATGACTGCATCTCATTTATTCAATACATCTGTCAGGTGTAATATACTCAAGACTGCATACTTCGCTTGATAAAAAATGTTGTAACTGTTGTCCGTATCGGGTCTGTCATCTATATTGAGACGCTGGGGGTAATTTTAACCTAACCCGCTCGGTGGGAAACTGATGTGATCAGATTGGCCACCCATTTTACATACCGCCTGATTTTACTTTCCATGGACTTACACTTACTCATCTATAACATGCTCACCGATCCTGAGTTTGGGTTCTCCTAGGATCATTCGGCTCCAAACCTCATTACAGCCTAAATTCCAGAGGTGAGGCGAGAATGACTGCCCTTGACATCAAGGCAACATTTAACTGACTGTGGCATCAAAGAGCCTTAGTAAAACTGGAAGTCAATCGGGATCAGAGCATAAACTCTCCACTGGCTGGAGTCATACCTGGCACAAAGAAAGATGGTTGTGGTTGTTGGAGGCCAATCATCGCAGTTCCAGGATATCGCTGCAGGAGCTCTTCAGGGCAGTGTCCTAAGTTCAACTATCTTCAGTTGCTTCATCAATTATCTTTCCTCCATTGTAAGATCAAAGTGGGGCTGTTCGCTGATGATGGCACAGCATTCAGCTCCACTCAAAATTTCTCAGATAATAAAGCAGTCCATGCCCGCATGCAGTTAGACCTGGACAACGTTCAGGCTTGGGCTGATTAGTGGCAAGTAACATTTGTGCCACACAAGTTCCAGGCAATGACCATCTCCAACAAGTGAGAGCCTAACCACCTCCCCTCAACATTCAATGGCATTACCATTGCCGTGTTCCCCACTATCAACATCCTGGGAGTCACCACTGACCAGAGACTCAACTGGACCAACCACATAAATGCCATAGCTACTACAGCAAGTCAGAGGCTAGGTATTCTGCTACAAGTGGTTCACCTCCCAACTCCACAAAGCCTCTCTACCATCTACAAGGCACAATTCATGAGTGTGACGGAATGCTCTCCACTTGCCTGGATGGGTGCAGCTGCAACAACACGTAAGAAGTTCGAAACCATCCTCTTGATCGGCACTTCATCCACTAGCCTAAACTTCCACCCCCTCCACCACCGGCATACAGTGGCTGCAGTGTGTACTATCTACAAGATGCACTGCAGCAACTCACCAAGGCTTCTTCGGCAGCACCTCTCAAATCCATTGACCTCCACCACCCAGGACAAGGGCAGCAGGTGCATGGGAATACCATCAACTCCAAGTTCCCCTCCAAGTCACACACCATCCTGACTTAGATATATATTGCCATTCCTTCATCGTCGCTGGGTCAAAATCCTGGCACTCCCTACCTAACAGCATTGTGAGAGCACTTTCACCAGACGGACTCCAGCAATTCAAGAAGACCCACCACCACCTTCTCAGGGTAATTAGGGATGGGCAATAAAGGCTAGCCTTGTCAGCAATGCCCACATTCCAAAAATGCATATATTCAAAAATTCATATTCTACCAAAAGCAAAATTCAGATACACTGATAACAAAAAACAAATACTGAGAAACAGAGAAATAAATCAAATTTATACTCAGAAACAACGGCAGAAAAAAGAAAGAGAAACTAAAGGAAGGAGGGAGAGAAATACAAGCGAAACAGGAGAGTGAGATTATGAGAAAGAAAAAAACAGAAATGAAGGAGGGGAGAGAGAAGCCAGAATTTCTTGGAAAGGTTCAGTGTAACTATGGCATAAGAGTGAAGTTGCGCAAAGTTTTCCCGGTATTATGCCGAAACATTACTACACGCAAATTTCCTTGATCGTTTGCACTGCTTCAGAGATTCATCCGCTGAAATCCTTTGCCACTCATTTAAACAGCTGCACACCCATGCAAAAAACAAGCTCGCACAAATTTCCCGGATAATACGTGAATAATGCACCCAAAAATGTAGCCGCTGCACAGCCCTAATATTGGAGTAACTGAGATTTCTGGACTTTGATAGTGATTTTCTTTGTGATTTTTGAAATATTTTCTTACTGAGACCTACACTATACTTAACCAAAGTGCTGTCAGTCTCAGTGCACTCCAAAAGATTTTCAGCCTCCTGCCCGCTCTCCATGCATTCAGAAGGATGAAGCAATTGGAATAGCCTTCCCAATGAACATACCTCTGTTCTGCATAATAATGCAAGAGGAACAGGAGCAGCAGATGCAAGGTCTGAGAGTGTGGCACTATGGCAGAAGACAGCAGTCTGATATATTTCCCCTACTGGTGAAGCTGCATTTGTGCTTGTTTAAAGCCAGTATTTACGTGCCGGCGTAGGCAACGAGTTCCGCAGGAAATTTAGTTGTAAGTTCCCATCGGCAAGATCGGTGCAGAAACTGACCTAATTTTCAGCGTAATTTCTGCGAAAGTACGATCCAGGAAATTCCGGCCCAATATTTCTAGGTATACCATATCAGTACACATAACTGGAGGGGCGCAAGAGGTTACAAGAATTTTTGGTGGCTTGAACAAGTTTTAAAGGGTGGGTGGAATGGAATTTTAAATATAACTGCCGATGTGCGAGTGCTAAACTGATAGCTCACCGGTTGTGAGAGGGCAGGAAATCAGCTGTCCCCTGCAGCGGGGCAGGTCAGGCCGAGGGTGAGGAACCGATCTTGGAGAAGGCGAGCATGGGATGGAAGTAAGCCGCATTATTATTGTGGAGCCAGGAGGAGCACTCCTGATCTTCCTGGCCGCACAAAAATTCCCCTTTAAGGACCGTTAACTAGGCTGCTCACCACCTGGTTCAAATGGGTGGAGCGTGCGCTGTGCAAGCTCTGCCCATTTGCATCAGAAAATTTTAACAGCCGGTATAGGACCTCAATTTGCATATGTAACTAGCCCCCTGCCTGAAAAAAGGCAGGCGTGCTGCTTGTCCATTTACAGGCCCACCTCGAAATTGCAACAGGCGGCCTTGAATGTCCACGGGGAGGCCGAGGTGCCTTCAGATTTTCAACTGCTCATGCCCATTTTCAGGCCACCAGTTGAAAATTTCCCCGTGAGATCTGGCCACAAAAAACACTAACATAATCAATGGGCACGAGCAGTTGAAAATCTGAAGGCACCTGAGAGGCAATTCCTGGGGCGTTCCACCTGAAATTTAAACGGGCCTACTCAATCTACACGAAGCAAGAAAGAATCCAAATCAGTGACTTTCAGTTGTCACACATCAGAAATGTCAGCAACACGCCTCTTAAGGGACAACGTATATATAAATAGCCCAGTATTTAAAGCGGAATTCACTCTTCCACTATATATTAATTCCCCTTCTCAAGAGCATTTTTGATTGTTTTTCCGGCCAATTTTTCCTTTCCTCTCTTGAAGGCACTGAATCTCGCTGAGGTATGGCTATTGAAGAAGGAACTTCAGTGCCACTAATGTACTACACAACTCCCCTGTGTTAGTTTAAAAGTGTGCAGTAGTCCAAATCATTTATGAACATGAGACTAATTTTTGTTGAGTAAAATCAGCAGCTCAAGTGTACATCACTTAAGTGTATATTGGAAATGCAACGTTTAGAACAACTGCAATAGCTGTAACCATTTAAAGTAAAATATCTTTCTACGCCATCTACTTACGTTATTACGAAAGGAATGATTACGTATAGGGTCTTCTGCTGCCAAGGAAATGCTGCTGAGCATAATGAACACGAGGATCAGATTTGTAAAGATGTGGTGATTTATAAGTCTGTGACATGCGACTCTGATCCTAAAGTATAAAGAATTATACATTATTTAGTACATCATCCTTCTTTGAAGGTAAGCAAATAAAATTATTTGATTGTGTCATGTTCAGTTACAATTTTCTAATCCCCCTTTTGAAGTAGTACACATAACTTATCTCAGTTACTGAAAAGGTTTCATCAGGGGAGAAATTCAACATTGCTGTCCCCATTTTACAAGCATAAAATGGGTGCAACGTTGACTGATTTAACAGTGCAACGGCCCATGCCAAATCCGCACGTGCATTGGGCAACTGCTAAATTCATCGGGGCCTATTTTTGAGCATTAGCCCCTTGTATATGGTAATGAGGGGCCTAACACGTGTTTAAGGACCCATTGGAGAAACTTGTGAGTGCTGAGTGCAGCAGGCGCCAGGCCTGTTCCACTCAGGTTTTCAGGAGTTTGCTGCGGCCTAACCAGGGGGCCACAAAAAAACTTACTTTAATGTGGAGCCATGAGTACCAGGAGTACTCCTCCCAGCTCTAGAACACTGCTGCAGGCCGCTGCCAGCCTACGATCACACCCACTTCCCATTCTCCTCCTCCATTCCACTTACATGAGGGCTGCTGCTGACGAGGGACGAGACCCAAATTCCATCTGGCAACACAGGTGAGCTGTCTCTGGAGACGTGACAGATGCCAGCAGCTCGTCGCCTTTATTACAATGAGGTCTGAAGCCCAATTAATGTTAAGCCTCAGACCTCCTGGTTTGGGTGTGCGCTGGAAACGCGCCGTCAGTTATGCACCCAAAAACGGACCTTAACAGATTTAGCCCCTAGCATTTCTTCAGTTCATTTTTTTAATTTTAAAGACAGTACTTTCTTTTTATTTTAAACAACTCTTTGTGGCAAGCATTGTCATCTGCTGTGAGGCCTTTTGCTTCTTGGCGTCACCCAATGCAGTTCAGAATTGGTGAGGAGAAGTGCACAAGAAAGTCCTAGGTTGACTTTCAAGCACTGGTCTGTTTTCAATACCTCTATAAAATGTCAGTTTTAAATTCTTATGGATTAATATCATGATGTATAATATTAGTAACAAGTGGGTTAACACACTCATATGAAATTCTTTTGTCAACTAATGTAATAAAGGCAACATCCCATTTTAAATAAACAGTTTGTTATTAATGTTGCATTTTCCTGATTCGCTATAGACCTTCAAAAGACAGTTGCACTGGTTCCTGGCTAGGGGTAGGAGGGGAGGTGGGGATGTGGGGGAGATCATGCCATACAAGAGATAGGTACCAAATAACATAAGTCATGGTCAATGTGGTCGCCTTGACTAGTTTCAATTGCCTTGGGGGAATCGGAGAATCATTTTCCAGATTCCCACTCCCCCGCCCCCCCACCCCCGACCAATTGGCCTTGGGTTTTTATGTGTTTTTTTCGTCTCTCCCAGGAGATTTCATGAACCTGGATAGGTAGGGAATGTTTTAATTGTGAACCATAAGGCATCGCAAGTGTATGGGACAGGCTATATGTACTAGCTGGTCTTTTCCTGTCCAACAATTTTGTATGTTCGCCATTTCAATCCATTAACGTGCATAAGAGAATAGGGGGGAAAAATTTGGTTGCTTTGCGCTTCCCGTTAGCGCCCTAAGAGGGCGCTAATGGGTCGCAAAGCAACTAGCGCCCGGGCGCGGCGATGTTTGTGCCGCTCGCGAAATTGACCAGACATTTTGCGGCAGCGCTAAACACTACCGCCACAATCTCCTGCGGCCGCAGATCATGATGTCAGTCGAGCGTGCAACGCCCCGGACCAGATATTGAGTGGCGCCCCCGCCTTACCGCCTGCCGCTAGCAACGACAGGTTGAGGGGAGCGTTTTGCAGTCGGGAAGGGACTGGGGGAGCGCTATTTAAAGGCGGCCGCTTCCTGCCTTTTTTTGTCAGCGACATTTTTGCACCACGCATCCTGAGAGAGAGCGAGAGACTTCTGGAGAGATTCAATGCTGTGTGAAGGAGTTTTGGGTACTGAGCAGCACTTTGCAGGTTCATTTTGATTTGATCTTCCTTGCATCGATTTAGAAGAGACTTTGGGGGCTGCACTCTGAGGTCTTTCCCTGGGCCTCTCCATTGTTCTTTCCAACAGATTTGATGTACAGGTCTCTCCAGGTCGAGATTTAAGGCTGCAATGAGCAGGGTGTGGATGGAGAGCAAGATCAACCCTCCCCTTTAAGAGCTGGCCGGCGCCAGTGTGTCTGTGTTCCATTTCTAACTGACATCACATGAGCTTCGCCAGCGCTCTGAAGTAGCGCCTCGCTCCTCGGCATTAGCGCCTTAAGAGAGGTGTGTAGCGCCTGATTTAGCACTCCAATCACCTCCAGGGGCGATAGAAGTCAAGTTTGCAGTCGGAGGCGATAATTAGCGCCAGGCGCTAAACTTTGCGTCCGGCCGATAATTGCGCCCTAAACGGGGCGATACCGAATTTCTCCCCCTAGGACTCTCCTGCAAATAGTAAAAAGATTCAAATGTGAAAAACGTTCACATTTCCTACAAAAAGCTTGGGCTAAATGCTTTTGTTTTGCTATTATATTATCAATATGCTCAACGGTTTAAAACTTGCTAATAGTTAAGTAGGTCTGCCTTCTTAGTAGCCAGTTGATGCCTATAATTTCATAAAAATAATCTGTAGGTATATTCAAAAATATTTTGGATGTGATGAATTATATTTGTGTCTAGGGAACAAGAGATTGATTTACACAAACTATCCTGTAGTAATTTCTCTTCATTAAATAGATAAATGCTATTGAGAACAGATATGGCTAAAACTACAACGCCATGTACAAGTAACAGGCCCTGCTGCAGCAGAGGAAGAGGAGGACAGCTTCTGAAGATATACTGTCCCTTGATGTTATCCTTGCAGATATCAGCTCAGAAGCTGGCACCCCGTGTTGTTTAGAGTCAGTTAGAATGGTCTGCACTGGGAGGTTCATCAAGCACTAGTGCGCAGGAGCATGGCAGAGGGAGAGGACGACCCAGGAGCCAGCATGCCAGATGGCAAGCCTGCATCCTCACCCTGCTGTAGACAGCACAGATGTTGACTTCAAGGGCCTACCTATAGCAGCAGACTGATGGTTGTGCACTACCAACTTCTCAGTGCATTAGACTACCTGCCAGCAAGTCTGCACACAATGTCAGACATTGGGCCAAAAATTGCGGTCAGCGACATACCTCCGGAGTACATGCCGACCTGCGAAAAGAATACGCACCTACCTGATGGTGGCCCTCCGACGTAAACTTGCGCTCTGACGCTGCAAGTAGGAGGGAAACATACTGGCCCACAGATCCCAGGGACACAGACTGTGCAGAAGCGTACCTGGGATCACGTGGGCCTGGTCCTCCATTCAGGAAACAGATTGTTTTTCATTCAGTTAAATTACTACATTACTTCATTACTACAGCCTTTAAAATACATACAGATCTAGCTTTTATCGTGGGAAACCAATTCATTACTCATAATTCCCACTTCTAAACAAATAACTGCGCAGAAAGTTACAAAATGTAAACGTTATTTTAAAAATGCCTGCAGCTTTAACGTACACTAGGATTGGCTCTCATTAAAGCTTTTAACGTTCCTGGATGTCATTTAATTAAAACAAAAGCATTTTTTTCATTTCAGAAAATTTATGGCTGTTTCCACCAGCCATAAAATTTCATTCCGTAATTGCTGTGCAATTGGTGGGCAAATAGCCCAACTCTGCGCCAGCAATTAGGTTTTCGGTGACGGTGCGGATGGTCTGTCAACGCGTACGTTGACAGACCGCAAGTTCGGGATTTAGCGCATTCACAAGCCTAAACAGAAATCCCTAACTTGTGGTGGATTTCAAAGGTGGTATGACGGCAAGAGTACGCCGTCATACCCGTCACAAAATCCGGGCTAATATGGAGGAGTAAAACTCCAACTTGTGGCAGGTCATCGTGAAGGGTATGGAATCAATGCAGTCAACCATGGAGCTTGTGGTCACCTCCATGCACACTACAGCAGGGCCCTCAGTTATGGGGCCTTTGGTGACAGCTCTGACAGCTTAGATGGAAGATCAGACTCCTGCCATTGTGGCTCTGGGTTCCAAAATCAGCTTGCAAGGCATGAAGAAAAGCATCAATAGGCTCTTCCAAACTGTCATATCACTCCTGCACTCTGTTTCAGTGCAGAGCAGTGGGAGCACTGAGGTGCAGCTTCAAGTGAGTGACAGTAGCGTCATGGGAAAGGCACTTGCTGTCCTCTCTCAAGATGACAGCATGCCTTCTCCCCCACCAGCCCTTCAACTAGTACCCATGTTGGTGCCAGACAACCGGCTGGGCCAGACTGCCCTGGTCACTGCAGTCTGCAGTCGGGCCATTTATGGCCGGAGTTCCTCAACGTCACCCATCATAGTGATCTCAAGTGTCCTCAGTGGAGGATCAGCAGCCTTCCACCTCCCATGTTGTAGCCACTGGGGTAGCACCTTGTATGTGCACCAGATCATAGAATCATAGAATAGTACAGCACAGAAAGAGGCCACTTGGCCCATCGAGTCTGCGCTGGCTCTTTCGAAAAGCAATCCAGTTAGTCCCACTCCCAGGCTCTTTCCCCATATCCCTGCAACTTTTTCTCCTTCAAGTATTTATCCAATTCCCTTTTGAAGGCTACTATTGCATCTGTATCCACCACCCTATCAGACAGTGCATTCCAAATCCTAACCACTCATTGCGTAAAAAAGTTTTTCCTCATGTCATAGAAACATAGAATCTAGGAGCAGGAGTAGGCCATTCGGCCCGTCGAGCCTGCTCCACCATTCAATACGATCATGGCTGATCATCCAAATCCAGTACCCTGTCCCCTGCTTTAATCCCCACAGTACACATATCCCACCCTACCCCTGTAACCCCACGTATTTAATTCCCCCTAACATATCCCATCCTATCCCCATAACCCCACATATTTAATCCCCCCCTAACACTAAGGGTCAATTTATCATAGCCAATTTATGTCGCCTCTGGTTCTTTTGCCAATCACCTTAAATTTATGCCCTCTGGTTATCGATCCTTCAGCCATTGGAAACAGTTTCTCTTCACTCTATCTAAACCCTTCATGACTTTAAACACCTCTGTCAAATCTCCTCTTAGCCGTCTCTGCTCTAAGGAGAACAATCCCAACTTCTCCAGTCTATTTACGTAACTGTAATTCCTCATCCCTGGAACCATTCAATAAATCTGTTCTGTACCCTCTCCGTAGCTTTCACGTCCTTCCTAAAGTGTGGTGTCTAGAATTGGACACAATACTTCGGCTGGGGCTGAACTAGTGTTTTATATAGGTTTAGCATAACTTCCTGGCTTTTGTACTCTATGCCTCTATTTATAAAGTGTAAGAAACCATGTGCTTTATTAAATGCTTTGTTAACCTGTCCTGCCACCTTCAAAGATTTGTGCACAAACACTCTCTGGTCTCTCTGTTCTTGCACGCCCTTTAAAATTGTACCATTTAGCTTGTATTGTCTCTCCTCATTCTTCCGACCAAAATGTATCATTTCACACTTTTCTGCACTGAATTTCATCTGCCATGTGTCCACCCATTCCACCAGCCTGTCTATGTACTCTTGAAGTCTATTACTATTTTTCTCAGTGTTTACTACACTTCCAAGTTCCATGTCATCTTAAATTTCAAAATTGTGCCCTGTACCCCCAAGTCAAAGCTATTAATATATGTCAAAAACAGCAGTGGTCCTAGTACTGAATCCTGGGGAACACCACTGTATACTTCCCTCCAGTCTGTAAACAGCTATTCACCACAACTCTGTTTTCTATCCCTTAGCCAATTTTGTATCTATGCTGCTACCGCCCTTTTTATCCCATGGGCTTCAATTTTGCTAACAAGCCTCTTATCAAACACCTTTTGAAAGTCCACATACACAACATCAACTGCACTACCCTCATCCACCCTCTCTGTTACCTCATCAAAAAACTCAATCAAGTTAGTCAAACACAATTTGCCGTCAACAAATCCATGCTGGCTCTCCTTTATTAGTCCATGCTTGTCCAAGTGGCTGTTAATTTTCTCCTGGATTATTGGCCCAAGATTGATAGGGGAGAATTTTTCGAGCGGTGGGGAAGAATTTCGGTCGGGAAACCCAGAAGTCTGGGTTTCCCCGCATACTGTGTTTTGACTCCACAGCATGCGTCTTTATTTTGACTGGATCCCCGCCCGGAAGTCAGCCTAATTGACAGGCTTGTCCCCCAGTCGGGTGAGGAGCACTCTGGAGCAGGCCGCAGGAGCAGGTAGGGAGCCTGCAGTTGCTAGTGGGAGGGTGGGTCCGATCCCTGACCTGGCGGTGGGGGGGGGGGGGGGAATCCAATCCACGACTCCGGAGGGTCTTTGGATCGGGGGTTCCAATGGCGAGGGAGGGGGGTCCGGTGGTTTGGGGGTTGGGGGGGTCCAATAGTGGGGGGGAGGTGGTCCAATGGAAGGGAAGCAGCTAGCTTGGTGGGCTGGGAGGAAGCACTCCTGCTCCTTCTGGCCCACAAGCAGTGCTGTAAGTGCACTTTTCCCCGAAGTTGTCCTCGCCTCCCTTGAGCTGACAGATTTCCTGAGGCCCAGGAAACCTGGCCAGCTAGGGTTAAACCTGGAAGGGAAGTTAAATGTGAGGCTCCCAGCCTCATTGCAATATTTAAATGGTCAAACCGCCTCCTGGGAGTGGATTGGCTGCCTGCCCCCGTCCCGCCTCCATTAAACCCAGAAGTGGGCGGGTTGGGGTCAGGTTTGAGGTTTTTTTTAATTTTTACGTCTCACCCGACCCCAGCCCACCCATTTTTGGGGGTTAAAATTACCCTCACTGTTTCTAAAAACTTCCCCACCACCAACGTTAAACTGACTGGCCTGAAATTGCCAGATTTATCCTTCTCACTTTTTTGAATAGGGTGTAACATTTGCAATCTCCAGTCCTCTGGCACCGCCCCTATATCTAAGGACGTCTTCCATTCAGGAGCATTTAAGGGGCCCATGTAGCCTTAGCATTCATTTGGTTTATGCTGCTCCTGAAAACGGGTCCTCTGAAAATGACTGCTGCAAGATCGAAGGCTGCTCCTAGATTTGATTATGACTTCCTCCATTCTCTTGTGGAGGGAGTAAGAGGGTGCAGGGATGTTCTGTTCCCTCTCAATGGCTGGAGGAAGCCTCCTCAGCAGACAAAGGCAGCCTGGCTGCAAATTGCTGAGGAGGTAAGCACAAGGTCCTTGTGCTCACGCACCTGGGTGCAGTGCCGAAAAAGGTACAATGATCTGCTACGCTCAGCAAAAGTGAGTATCACATCACACTTACCTTCAATCTGCTTCCCATCTGTTCTCATCACCAGCACTTTGCATTGTCAACCTACTCCTCCACATCCCAACTTACCCTTACTTCCCTTGCACCCTTACCTATCCCTCTCTCTCTATATACAGAATCACTTCACCATCCTACTATGCACCCCTCACACTCGCTCTCACTGTTATGCAATGACAACAACTAACAAGGCGCAGGGAGGCACCTTGGTTTTGACACCTCACTCCATCTTTGTCTCCCTCTAAGCTTCAATGTTATGGAATCTTTACACTCACTCCATCAATCTCGCTGAAACTCCACTTGTGTCCCTCATTGCAGGAAAAGAGAGCCCTCAATAAGAGGGAGAGAGCGAGGACAGGAGGAGGCCCACCATCACTCGCAACTTTAACAAACGCTGAGGAGGCTGCTCGCGACATAGTCGGAGCTGCAGAGGAACTGGAAGTGGGGGACGGAGAGACGGACGCACCAGAGCAAACTGCGGACAGAAAAGATTTGCAACCATCTCACTTGGATTTCATGAGTGACTGATATGGCATCTGATGTTCATACAGATTGAGTTCTGATCATCTGCACAATAGGATGTTTCTGCTCCCTAAATATCACATGTCTAACTCATGCCTTTACTCCCCCACAGGACCATCGAGAGTCCCCCTCCCACTGTCCAGGAGGAAGAGCCGGACGACTCCTCAGGGGAACCTGAAATCAGCGCACCCAACTCCAGCGCAGATGCACACCTCGGTGGGTCCTTCGCGACATAGAGTAGTGTTGTCACCTGGTGTATCACAGCTCACAAGTGAGCATCAGCAGATGGTGGAGACAACGACAGCAGTGGAGAGTCCTCGTCGGAGGCCGCAGGATTCTCCTAGCTCTGCTCTGCTGCATGTAGATGCTGTGCCTCTGGGGCCATCCAGAAAGAGAGCGGTGCTGGAACTCCAGGAACAGGTGCAGGAGTCTCTGACAGGGTTTGCATCCACGGTAACTGCGAGTGTGCAGAGAATGGAGGAGTCCATCTCAAACATGAGCAATGCGGTGGTGCACTCAATGGCGAATGTAGGTGCCGCCATGGAAAGGATGGCAATCTCCATGGAGGAAATAAATCTCCAGACTCAAATGAGCATGGTGACTCTTCTAAATAGATGGTCTGATATGGAGGATAGATGGGCATCTATTGAGGAGAGGAACCAGAGGTACATGGATGTCCCCGTTATAAGGACTGTCAGTAGAGATACGGGTCCTCATGGCCCCACTGATGTGCATCAAGGTGCTCTCCAGCCACTTGCTAGCAGTGAAGTGTGGGTGACCCATGAAAGGGATGTTGGTGGTTGACAACAAGGAAGTGTGGGATCCTCTCCAAGCGCTCACACTACCATACCACAGCGGAGCCCTCGGTCAGAGCCCCAGATTCCTCACCCAACTGAGATGGCCGTCTCAGCCCCTGCACAGCCGCAGGAGGAGCAGATTGTTGCGGAGCCCTCCCAGTTTCCCAAACCCAGAGGACGCCCGCCAAAGGCGTCAAAGCAGGCGCAGCATAGAAGTGAACAAGGTGCCTCTACATCTGCTGAAGCCACAGGAGAAGAACCACGTAGAAGCACGCGTAAGAGAAAGTTAAAACACAAATAGTCACAAGGGTAGTCACTTGGGTGTTTTCATCTGATACAAACGTTTGTCATCGTTACTATTACTATATTAAAGAAAAGCGATGGCAAAGATTCAAAGAGTTGGCCTATGTGTGCTCAGAAATGGAAGTTGCACAGTGAGGGGTGAGGGTGCCTTTCATCTGTAATGATGGTGGTGAGAGTGATAGAAAACCACAGTTTATTGCACAGATGCTGTATGGTGTGTTAAGAAGATCGGCCAGACATATGTGGTTGATGCATCAAATTACGCGAATCTGGCATGGATAAGTGCATCCCTTGCCTCATGGCCAGCAATGTGCTCGCGTGCTGGTGGAATTGGCACATACGCCCCCGCAAGGCGTCCCTCATCTGCCGCCTTCTCCTCCTCCTCTTCCGAGGAGGCTCTGCGCTGAACCACTTGTTCCTCAGGCAGCGCTAAGCCATGCTGCTATGCGATGTTGTGCAGGGCACAGCAAACAACGATGATTCTGGAGACCCTGGCTGGTGCGTACTGTACGGCTCCACCAGATCTGTCGAGGCATCTGAATCGCATTTTGAGCAAGTCGATAGTTTGTTCAATGATGCTTCTGGTGGAAATGTGGCTCACACTGTACCGCTCCTCAGCTTCGTTTGATGGCCTCCTCATCAGTGTCATTAGCCACTTTTTCAGGGGATAGCCCTTGTCTCCAAGTAGCCATCCGGAAAGTTGTGTTGGCGGAATGAAGAGTTGAGGCACAGTAGACTGCCACAGGATGAATGAGTCATGGCATCTGCCAGGGAACTTGGTGCAAACATGCATAATGTTCTTCTCTGTGGTTACACACCAGCTGGACGTTAAAGGAGTGGAAGCCCTTGCAGTTGACAAATACAGCTGGGTTGTGATGGGGTGCCCTAATGGCCACATGTGTGCAGTCTATGATGCCCTGCACCCTTGGGAAGCCTGCCATATTTGCAAAGCCAACTGCACGCGCAGTAACACTTGCTTCATCCATGGAGAAGTGGATGTAATTGTGCGCCTTTGCAAAGAGGGCATCGGTAACCTGCGTGATGCAACAGTGTGCGGCCGACTGGGAGATGCCGCTGATGTCTGCTGATGATCCCTGGAAGGACCCTGAAGTAAAGAAGTTGAGTGCGGTGGTGACTTTAGCAGCCACTGGTAAGGAGTGGCCGCCTGCTCCTCTTGGCTCCAGGTTTTGGTGCAGCATTGTGCGGATGTCAGCGAATACCTCTCGCGAAAGTCTCAGCGTCCTTTGGCAGTGCTGCTCACTCATGTTGAGGAAGCTCATCCTCGGCCTGTAACCCTGTGTTGGGGGTGTCTCCTGCGGCGAGGTGCAGCCCTGCGCAGACGGCCTCTGCCCTGTGCAGCATCAGGTGGATGAGGAGAAGCTTGGCACTCCTGTTGTTATTGCTGCTGTTGTGCCCAGTTCTGCTGCCACCACGGCTGCTCTTTCTCCGATTCTGAAGACCAGGATGAGAGGGTATAAATGGTTCCCATTCCGCTGGTATATATCTCAGTTGAGGAAGAGATGTTATAAGCGCTCAGTCAATGTGGCCAGAGGGTATTCCAAGGACGTCACAGTGCATATGAATCTCAGCTTAAACACTCACAAGCTCAATAGACCTGCAACGTGTTACAATACCTCAAAGCACAAAGTTCTGTCATCTGAAAGTCAACCATGTTATTTCTCCGCTTTTATGCTGTAGGAACAGCTGTCAACAATTCACCTACTTGCTGAACCCGGCACAATCAGTTGGCGTGTTTGTCGCATGTCGGGCAACATGCTGAAAATGTCTTAAAATGGGAAGAGCCAGTTAAAAAGGGATTATGTAGGCACTTAACAAGCTGTTAACTGCCTTAAGTGCCTCTCCCGCTGTTTGGTATCGGGTCTGATCGGGACTCGCAGACCCGACACTTTTCAAAGTTGCGTGGAGGCGGGATGGCGGTGGGTTAGCAACCCGCCGTCAATCATTTGGATTTTTACTTCCGACCCGCCTCCAAACTCGCCCTCTGAGCGCCGGCAAAATTACGGCCTAAGTACTGCCAGCCTTTCTAATACCTCCTCTTTATCTATTTTTATCTCATCCAGTGTTCTGACAACCTCCTTGTTTACCGTAGCTTTGGTAAATTTCTCTTCCTTGGTAAACACCGATGCGAAGTACTCATTCAGTACCTCAGCCATGCCATCTGTCTCCTCCAATAGATCTCCATTTTGGTCCCTAACCGGCCCACTGCTCCTCTGAAAATCCTTTTACTGTTAATATGCCTATAGAAGACCTTTGGATTTTCATTATGCCAACCACCAATCTATTCTCGTACTGTCAATTTGCCTCTCTTATTTCTTTTTTCAATTCTCCTCTGTACTTATTATATTCAGCCTGATTCTCCCTTGTATTATCAAGCTGACATCTGTCATACGCCCCCTTTTTCTGTTTCATCCTACTCTCTAACTCCTTCATCATCAGGGAGTACTGGCTTTGGTTGCTCACCCTTTCCCCCTTGTGGGAATGTACCTAGACTTTACCCAAACCATCTCCACTTTAAAGGCCACCCATTACTCCATTACATTTCTGCCTGCCTGTGTTTGACTCCAATTTACCTGGGCAGATCCCTCCTCAATTCACTGAAATTAGCCCTCCTTCAGTAAAGTATTTTATTCTAGATTGCTCCTTGTACTTCTCCAGAATGAATCTAAACTTTATCATACTATGATCACTATTCCTGAGATGCTCCCCCCACTGTGACATTCTCCATTTGACCCACTTCATTCCCCAGCAATGCCTCCTTCCTTGTTGGGCAGGAAACATACTAATCAAGAAAGTTCTCCTGAACACTCTTCAGAAATTCCTCCCCCTCTCTGCCCTCAACACAATCACTGCCCCATTCAATATTGGGGTAGTTAAAATCTCCCATTATCACTACTTTATAGTACACGCACCTCTCAGTAATTGCCCTGCAAAATTGCTCCTCTATCTCCTTCCCACTATTTGGTGGCCTATAAGATACACCAAGTAGTGTAATAGCTCCTCTATTGTTTCTTAACTCCAACCAAATAGATTCTGTCTTTGATCCCACAAGGACATTCTCTCTTTCTAGCACTAGATTAGGCAACAGACTGTTTAAGACAGGCACTTGGGGTTTGCACAGGGTGACCTTTAGTTTTAGAACAACTTTGTTCCCAAATGAAAAATGAATGGTTTGGAACCAGTTTCTTGGTGTGCGCTGTTTCTTTGGATTGCTGTTCGTTTGACTATGAAGTGATTGCAATGCCCATGCTGGTGTTTAAGTTGAGGGCATTCATTTGGGGGACTGTTGGTGCAGGGGGGCAGAGATGATTCAACCAAAGCGATTCCCAATGATTTTTTGGCACAAAGCTGTGGCCGTTGTCAGGATTGGTGCTCTTACTGTTCCTTGGTCTCCTGCTGTTCTTCCTGCTCTTACATCTCCACTTCCTCCTCAGGTGGCTCTATGGGTTGATCCTTTTGCAGGGCTAAATTATGGAGCATGCAGGAATGGACAAAGAATCTGGAAATTCTTTCAGAGCTATATTGCAGGACATCTCCAGACCTATCCAGGCAGCGGAACCTCTGTTTCAAGAGGCCAATTGTTTACTCAATCAAAGCTCTGGTAGAGACGTGGCTCTGATTGTAGTGCCCCTCTGCATATATTGCCAGATTCCTGACAGGGTATCATGAGCCACGTGCTCAGGAGATACCCCTTGCCCCATTCAGCCAACCTGACGCTGACGTTCTTGGAGGAGGAGAGAGGGGGATTAAGAACTGACACAAGATAAAGGCATCATGACAACTGCCAGGAAACCAGACACACACCTGCATGATGTAACACACCAGCTGAACGCTGAGTGTGTAGTTCCTGTTGATGTATGCTGTGGATTCTTGATATGCCCAGTACCTGGGGGGAAGCCTGATATCTTGGCGAAGGACAGAGCCAGAGATCTGTCTTCCTAGTTTGCTGCCTCCACAGGGAAAGGGATGAATTTGTTTTGCTTAGCGAAAAGCACGTTAATGACCTGCTTAATGCAGCAACGCATTGCAAATGGACTGACATTGTTAAGTCATGTGTTTCTGCCTTGAATGAGCCTGAGGTATAGAAATTCAGGGCCAAAGTCACCTTCAGAGCTACAACCAATGAAGTGTATGCCTGGTGCTGGGCTGCAGCAGGTGACAAAGCGACATACCTCTTCACAGGCTCCCTGATGAAGCTGAGCCGTCGTTCCTCAGTTAACTGGAGGAAAAATGTTCTGTTCCTGTACACGCACATGCCGCAAGGGCTCGTGATGCCCACCGTCCTCCGCCTTCTTCTCCCAGCAGCTGCAGCTCTCTGCACTCCAACTTGCTGCTCTTCCTCCCCCTCATCCTCTAGTCCCAATGGCAGACCAAGCAGCACGCCTACGTTGGCAGCGTAACTTTCTGCACAAGCGCCTGGGCAGAGATTGTCCTGCAGCTCTAAAAAAACACCTCTCCACAATTTTTGATCTCAGAGGAGCCAACACAGCCAGAGAGAGGCCTAAAAGTCCACAAGCAGCCTAAAATGACTAACCAGAGACTTACCTGAAGGCAGCCGAGGGTCCCTTTAACTAGCGCTGATACAGTCTCCTTCTTTACTGTTGTTGCCAAGGATTTATGGGCAGGTTTTAGAATGAACAAATACAGCACTCCCAAAGTATAATTTTGCAGCAAGATCCTTAACCAGGTGCCAGACTCTAATTTACATATACAATAGCAAAATACTGCGGATGCTGGAAATCCAAAATAACAACAGAAAACGCTGGAAAAACTCAGCAGGCCAGGCAGCATCCGTGGAGAGAGAAACAGAGTTAACGTTTCGTCAGAACTGGAAAAAAGCAGGAAATGGAACAGATTTTAAAGCAAGATTAGGGGCTGGGAAATGGGGGAGGGGATGAAAGAACAAAAGGGAAGGTCAGTGATAGGATGGAAGGCAGAAGAAGTAAAGAGGCATTAAGAGATATTCAAGGCAAGAGGAGATGGTAATGGGACAGGTTAAGGAACAAAGGATGGCTCTAGATGAAGTGTGAACTTTAATTCACCGCTCCATTCCCACTCAGACCTCACCGTCCTCGGCCTCTTGCATTGTTCCACGGAAGCTCAGCGTAAGCTCGAGGAACAGCACCTCATCTTTCGATTAGGCACTCTACAGCCCTCTGGACTCAACATAGAGTTCAACAATTTCAGATCATAACCTCGGCCCCTATCACATATATATATTTTTTATCCACACTTTTTGTTTGTGCCTTTTTTTCTTCCCTCCCACATGGCAGCTGTCCTTCATTCTGCCAGCGCAATTCACACTTCATCTAGAGCCATCCTTTGTTCCTTAACCTGTCCCATTACCATCTCCTCTTGCCTTGAACATCTCTTAATGCCTCTTTACTTCTCCTGCCTTCCATCCTATCACTGACCTTCCCTTTTGTTCTTTCATCCCCTTCCCCATTTCCCAGCCCCTAATCTTGCTTTAAGATCTGTTCCATTTCCTGCTTTTTTCCAGTTCTGACGAAACGTTAACTCTGTTTCTCTCTCCACGGATGCTGCCTGGCCTGCTGAGTTTTTCCAGCGTTTTCTGTTGTTATTTCTAATTTACATATATTTATTAGGTCTCTGTTGCTTTCAGGCAGGTGCCCAGAATGGCTAAAAGTCAAAATGGCATCCAGCGTAATTCTGGTGCAGCACATGAAATTCGGAGATCTTACCCTGATTTTGCGCCAGAAAGATGGGCGGCCAAGTTTAATTTCTCTCTATTTGCTTCTTCAAATGTGCAGTAGCAGGATGCCTGTTGAACTTTAGGTTTTATTTTTGTTCAGCTCCTTGGATTTATTGTAAGCTAGTTTGTGTAGGTTAATGGATAATTAAAAGTGAATCTTTATATTTGTAAACATATGGGAAGTGGAAATTGATATACTGCAGTATAAATGACACAAGGGGTATATTATTTGTGTTGCTCAGTGCCATACAGTGGGAGGATGCAAGTTCAATCCCTTCCCTTGCTCAGTTCCTGATTTCAGCTGTGCCAAATGTAGGATGCCAACCAGAGGCTATGGTGTCTCTCAGCAGGGGGAGTAAAATCTGGCAGTAGAAGCATGAGTCCAGATGGACAGAAGAATAGGCAGATTTTACTTCAGAATAAAATTGTCAATATAAAAAAAATATGCTGCATACCTATTGTCTTTTTTAAACAATTATTAAATAAAAAGTAAAGCTAAAAGTGATGTTTATGAATTTACTTTTTCCCCTAAATATCCTACAAACAAGGCTAGTTCCAGCACCATGAACTCCCACTCTCTCTTCCAGCTTATTTAAAGAACCTCTTAATAGGAATTGGATACCGTATATCATATTCCTGCCTAGCAGTGATAAAGTAAATTTATTCCAACCTGGCACTGAAACATAAAAGCAACACCAATAATAATCTGTTGTAAAAACTTGATAATATATTTTTATTTCTAAAATCGACAAAAGTAAAAATCATTTAAATTACTGACCGTGTGGAATATAATTGAATGCAGTAGTGAAAGCAGTGTACATTGCAGAAAAATCACTGTCACAAATTACTGTGTACTATTTTGGTCTCCTTACCTAAGGAAGGATATACTTGCCTTAGAGGGAGTGCAACAAAGGTTCACTCGACAGATTCCTGGGATGAGGGGATTGTCCTATGAGGAGAGATTGAACAGACTAGGCCTATATTCCCTAGGGTTTAGAAGAATGAAAGGTGATCTCATTGAAACATATAAAATTCTTACAGGGCCTGACAGGACAGATGCTGGGAGGATGCCTCCCCTGGTTAGGAAGTCTAGAACTGGTACGCACAGTCTCAGAATAAGGGGTAGACCATTTAGGACTAAGATGAGGAGAAATTTCTTCACTCAAAGGGTTGTGAATCTTTGGAATTCTCTCCCCCAGAGAGCTGTGGATGCTCAGTCGTTGAGTATATTCAAAACAGAGATCAATAGATTTTTGGACACTAAGGGACTCGAGGGATATGGGGATAGTGCGGGAAGGTGGAGATGAGGTAGAAGATCAGTCATGATCGTATTGAATGGCGGAGCACGCTCGAAGAACCGAATGGCCTACTCCTGCTCCTATTATGTTCTTAAAATTATGCTACCATCATTTCAACAAATTGAAGCAATTAGTGTTTTGATTGTATCAACCATTAATCAATTACTAAATTCCAAATATAATTTTGAGTAAAAATGTTATGCCATACATACGGATTGGTATTACTAAATATGAAGAAAGCACTCCCTTCTGGGATGGGTACAATTTTTTCCTTCAGGTTCAGGTCTGCCAATCTTTGAGGTCGAGGCCCAACTGGTACTTCTGGCTCATCATCATCATCTTCAGACAAATGAACAAACAAAAACAATCAAGTACTGATCCTTTCTTGCAGTAATAAATAAAGCTGCTTTTGATCAAGTATTTTTTTGAAAATCCTTCTTTTAGTTTTACAAGTACAGAAGATTTGCACCTCCTTTCATCTAAAAAGTCATTTTCAAATCTAATATTTTCATCACAAATGAAAACTTAAACATGTGATTTTTAATACTTGGAATGTTTGCCAATCTTTATGATTCAGTACAAAATGTTTCTTTTTTTAATAGAACAGAATTATATTATTTATTGTGCACGTTAAAATCAGGCACTGATAAATTAATACCTGCATTATTTGAGAACTGCACAGAACTGTAGATAACTATTGTTATTATATAACGGAATAAATTATTTATCTCAAAATTAAAAACTATCAACATTGATTATGTTTATTAAACAAAGCAATGCCTACTGGTGAAATCATCAAGCCATTAAAATTATAACAAACAGCAGAGCTAAAATGCAAAACAAAGTCAGGATTCAGATGGTATCAAAATTCCTTGCTACCTTTTACAAAGTCAGAGATATCTAAGGAGGATTTTAACCTCTAGGCGGTTAGCTGACAGAATGCACGGGCCGGCCATCCGATACTTGTGGCGGGAGGTCCAGTCTATTAAGAGGGCCAATACTCATTAACATACATCTGGTGACTTGCATGTCACAATTGGCTCACTATCTCTGAGCCAGCGCAATATTGGGCAATCCAGAAGCTGACCCAGCCGGCAGAAAGGAGGCATCCTATAGCTAGTACACACTGCAGCTATGCTATGCCGATGGTGGAGGGAGTGGCTGTTTAAGCGAGTGGATGAGGTGCCGATCAAGTGGACTGCTTTGCCCTGGATAGTGTTGAACATCTTGAGTGTTGTTGGAGCTGTGCCCATCCAGGCAAGTGGAGAGTATTCCATCACACTCCTGACTTGTGCTTTCTAGGTGGTAGAGGGGTTTTGGGGAATTAGGAGGTGAGCCACTCGCAATAGAATACCCAGTCTCTGACCTGCTCTAGTTGGTACGACATTTATGTGGCTGGTCCAGTTCAGTTTCTGGTCAATTGTAACCCCCAGAATGTTGATGATGAGGGACTCAGCGATGGTAATGCCATTGTGCTTAGTGGATTTCCATGGGATTTTTGAGTTCAGAGGTTGGTTGTTTCTGTTTGTTTGGCCTTACTCACCCTAATTGAGCTCTCACAACTTATCATGGGTGCCATTTTTGCTTCATTGCTTTGGATGGAGTAACAGATGGAGGAAGAGATGCAGCAGCAGCAGCACCCTCAGCAATCAGGACGAGCAGCAGTTGAGCCTGTTAGAAGACAGCAGATGAAGGGGACTGCTTGGTAGAAGGCCTTACCCAGTCCACAGGGTCTATAGGCCGAGTCACATTCCTGGACATGACTGAGGAACACTGCATCAGAAGGCTGAGCTTCACCAACAGGTCACCAATGTCGCTGATCTATTCAGCCTCCTACAACAGGACCTGCTGCTTTCAGCCCAGGTGGCCATACTTTTCTAGTGGCTGTCAAAGTTACCATCACCCTTGACTTTTTTGTCTCAAGCTTCTTCCAAGCAGTTACAAGGGACATCACCCAAATTTCCCAGCCTGCATTCACAGCTGCAACAAGCAGGTCACCAATGCCCTATTTACCAGAACCAACCACTACATCACCTTTCCTCTGGATAGCAACACACAAAATAAGTGAGCTCTGGGATTTGCAGCAGTGGTTGGCTTCCCTCATATCCAGGGTATTATAGACTGCACTCGTGTAGCCACTAAAGCACCAGAAGAGGCAGCTTTCGCCAAATTTAGGCGAGTGAGCGCATTTTGCACTTGTTCTGCAACCGTCTGCCCAAAACCAATTCCAGGTTGAAATCGACCCCTCGGTTTCATTCCTGGTCTATGCTGAACTAGCTGATCTCAGCCAGCATACCAGTATGGGTGCTTCAATTAGCCTCAGCCCCTTTTGGCTATAGGGGCTAAATCAGCCACAGTCCCTGTTCTGGAAAATATACATTTGTTGATGTCAGCTGAGAACATGATCAGACTTAGCTGTGTTGCCCTCCACAGTCAAATAGCTCACAGTGAAAGAAAGATCAGTTGGGCAAGAGTCTGCAGTTCAGAAAAGGAAGAAACCTAATAAACGATACAACACATACCAATTTCTACCTCAATGTCTTTACAATTTTGCCAGAAATATTGAACAGATGAAATCCACATGAACAGATTTGTAATTTCACTGCACACAGCAACCATAAGAATATAGGAACATAAGAAAGAAGAGCAGGAGTAGGCCATAGGGCCCCTCGAGCCTGATCTGCCATTCAATAAGATCATGGTTGATCTTCTACCTCAACTCCACTTTCCCGTCCTATCCCCATATCCCTTGATTCCCTTAGTGTCCAAAAATCTATCGATCTCTGTCTTGAATATACTCAACGACTGAGCATCCACAGCCCAGAGGAATTCTTACCTAACTTGCCCCAAGTGAAACCCCAAGCAACCTGCTGCAAGGTCTCTGCTAATGCTGTTGTGTAACTAACTGCTCATTCACCTCATTGCAGTTTGTGGGACCCTGCTGTGTGCAAAGTGGCTGCCGTACTTGTCTACAAAACAACATGACTATACTTCAAAAGTAATTATTTGACTGTGAAACACTTTAGATGCCCTGAGGTGATGAAAGGCACTAAATAAATGCAAATGTTTCTTTCTTTCTAACTGTTAGGAGGTGTATGACCACAGCCTCGGTGAACACAACTTCCAATATTCCCTCCCTTCCTTTAAAGGTCAGTCTGAGGTTTAGAACTCAACATGTGGAGAATTGCAGGCATAAATCTGTATCCTATCACCCAGTGGTGCAGTGTACACGTGTCATTAGACTATCCAACAGGTAGTATCGAAAGATCAGTATCTTGATTAGTTTATAGATATGAGTTTCTTTATAAATATAAATGTCTGTTTTTTCCATACCTGGCACATCACTGGGTGGATAAGGATCCTTATCTTCTTCTTGTTCATCAATTGAAACCTGCCAAACATTAAAGAACACGATAATTATAAATTATTTCTTCCAAAAAACTTTCCAATCATAACCATAGATTGCATTGTGCCATTTGATTTTATACAGTTTCCAACTTGATTTTATTAAAATAGTTTTACCTGAGTGCCAGTAAGTATTTTCCTGTCATTGTTTTCTCCTATTCCATCAACTTCATATTTCCCATCCTCTCTTTTCTTTGAACTGCCAGTTCTAAAAATGAGATACATCACTATATTTTACCATTTATACAATACGAGAATTACACTTCTATCAAAACTTTAAAAAGCCATTTTAATTTTTTTTTTTAAACTGACCAAATCTGTCATAGAATACGGACAGTCTGTTTTGTGATTATTTGGAACTTTTGATGTGTTTGGTATGAGTGAATACTGAGTATACTTCAGAGAGGTGAAACAATTATGTAAACTGTAATATATATTATATGAACTATAAACTTGTGGTTGGACTTAAAAGTTTAGGAACACAGGATAGGTCAGATTATTATATGCTAAGGCAAAAGGCCCGGAGTCCAAATAACAGCAAGGCACAAACTTTCATCCTTTCAAAGTGAATAAAATGAGTTTCACAATGCCGATGTGAGGGGAAAGCAGGAGCAGTGCGCAGTACTTGCAACGCTGCCGTAGTATCATTCTTGGACACACCTGGATGTTTGGCAATGGAAACCCAATAGACATTTGTGTCTACTGGAGACTGACTTCCATGATTATTCTCTCTCTTTCTTTTCTCAGGTATTAGAAAAGCATTCGGATTCATGTAAGTTGTTTGGAGCTGTTAACTTCCAGAAATATGTGAAAATTATTGAGCGAAAAAACAATTTAAATCTATTAATATTTGCCCAATTTTTTCTTGTTATATTGCAGAATGACTCCTGTTTTCCAATGCCATGATTCCTCTAGGTGAATTGGAACTCTGCACGGTCACAGTCAGTATCAAAGTGTGATCAGCTTATTAGATATCCTGACTTGTTTTCTTCCTCTCTATGAATAAGCAACAATGGCTAAGAACTAAAATGTGCTTTATCCATTATGTGACATACATCTTGCAAAGACAAGTCAGTCAAGTTTAAGATTTGAACTAATATACATTTGGTTGTGACTGCAGAATTACTTGAGATCTAGCTTCTTAGAAACCTGAAGGAATCTTATTGTAGAGTATTACCTGGCACTTCTTTTCCTTTCTTTTTCTTCCTCTGTTTCTTTTTGAACTGTGTTTAGACTTTCAGCATCAGCCAAATTATCGACAGCAATGGCCAAAAAGACATTCAGCAGGATGTCTAGAGAAAATCACTTAAGGGAAATATTAGTATGTTGCATGCGCTATCTAAATTATTTATTTGTTAGTGAAAGATATTCACCTTTTTGTGATCTAATAAGAGTGATTCATTGTTCAGCTACAATATTAAGAGGATTACATGCCATTTAACAATTTAAATATGACAGAAATTAGCTCGCAACTCTCTCTCTCTCTTAGGCAGTCCCTCGGAACCGAGGATGACTTGCTTCCACATTAAAAATGAGTTCTCAGGTAAGTCCAATGCCGGACCTACAGTGTCTGACACAGGTGGGGCAGACGGTGGTTGAAGGGGCGGGTGGGTGGGGTGTTTGGGTTGACGTGCGCTCCTTGCGCTGTTTGCGCTTGGCTTCCACTTGCTCTCGGCGAAGAGACTCGAGGTGTTCGGCGCCTTCCCGGATGCTTCTCCTCCACTTTGTGCGGTCTTGGGCCAGGGATTCCCAGGTGTCGGTGGGGATGTTGCACTTTTTCAAGGAGGCTTTGAGGTTGTCCTTGAAGTGATTCCTCTGCCCACCTGGGGCTCTCTTGCCGTGTCAGAGCTCCGAGTAGAGCACTTGTTTTGGGAGTCTCGTATCGGGCATGCGGACGATGTGACCCGTCCATCGGAGCTGATCGAGCGTGGTCAAACCTTTGATGCTGGGGATGTTGGCCTGAGTAAGAAGATTGACGTTGGTGCGCCTATCCTGCCAACTGACACTACCCACAATATCAAATAAAACAGATCAGTTCAAATGGAAAATCCATTAGACATTGCAAATAAGTGTATAATTCCGGCAGTCTGTTAAAGATAAGCAGCAGCAGAAATCTTAATCACGATTTTAACTCGGAGTGTTAGTGCAATATGCGGGCGCCAGGGCGGGTAGAAAGCACCCATGACGCATAGGCATGAGGCCTGGGCTATTTTAACTCTGGGGCTCATTACCATCTTCCATGACGGAATCCCACCTGCACCTGGCAGGAATGACGAGGAGACCGGTGGGCAAGAGCGGGAATTCATGCAGCAGGAGTCCACTGCCAGGGACCCAAGGGAGTGGTTCCTGCACTAAGGTAAGTGGTGAGTTGGGGTCTGGAAGCGATTGAGATCGGGGAAAGGGTAGGGATGCCTGGGGCAGGGAGGGCCCAAGGTTTTCTTGTGGGGTCAAGAGAAGCACTCCTCCTGGCTGACAAGAAAACCTTACAAAAATGAAAAATTTAAACTTACCAAGGAGTTGTCTGGCCATGATCCTGCTCACTGCCAGTTTTCACTGGTGGCTCCAGCAATGGACATCACTGCCGCGATCGGCAGTTAAAATGCCTCGGGTCTGAATGACACCATCGGACCCAGATATTAAATATTAATGAGGTCCCCACTTGCCTGCGTCGGGTGATCCTGAGGCTGCCAAAATTCCGGCAGTTAAGCTGGTGGTGGGCAAGAACAAGTCAAGAAAGCAGCGAGAAGCGCTCAACCACCATTTTAACTACCTACTAACCCCGTTCCTGCTGGGAGGGCAGGGTTAAAATCGCCCCTGTTGCCTCCTCTAGTAGATTTGAATCCACTGGATTTTAAAAAAAAACTGAAGATGAAACAGAATTTGGTAATATTTTCCTGTTTGCTAATGCTAGTGGAAAGAAAATCAATGAGTATAAAGGGAGAAAACCGACTTTATACACACATTGATCTTCATTGCGAACATTAGCAACCGGAGGAAAATATATTATTTTATCTTTTATAATGAAAGCTGCCAGTTTAAGAGTATCTTATCTGTCATACTGTTTGAGAAGGATACAGTTACCACATATGAACAGAATAATGAAGTATATACAAACTATCATCCCTGAGGAGGACGGTCCACCATATGCCATAATTCCATCGTACATCACCATATTCCAATCTTCGCCAGTTAATATCTATTTGAATACATCAAAATGTTTTTTTTATTAAATATGGACAAAAATTAGTACTAACTATTACCAACTTTTAATTTTAATACATTATATCTTGTTGGCAACAAATTCATATCTAAAATGTAATACATTAATTATGCATAAGAGAAAATTACTCTTCCTTCATTTTAACTAAGCCAAATGGTGGGACTGCATGATTAACAGCATGTTGAGCACCAATGTATGGTGATGCCATGGAGTACTGGGATGCAGATTTAATTCCACAATCCACTGACTTCCAGATATCAGCCCTTTGCAATTGGAAGGCACTAAATGGAATCCAGGCATTCCCTCTAAAGGTGACGGATACATTAGAGCAGACTTGGCAACAGGCCACTTCAGACCTGTTATATCTGCTTGCACTATATAAACTTGTCTTTTTACATTTTTATATTTCAAAGTACCATTTTGTACATATTTTGTATATGGTGAAAGGCAATATAAATACTTAAATATTCAATCAATTCTATCTATGTAAAATCAACTGTGACAGTTAGCTGGGCTTCGTGCTTACCCTCTCAATACAATGGAAGATACTGTTCCAACTTGCATGTTACGCTACAATTAACTGCCACCAGGGAGTATCAACGGCAAACACAGAAATCCCAGTACTACCTTTGGAAACTGTCCAAAAATGAAGCTGCCAGATTTCTCTTATTTAGCAAGTACAATTAAAATACGATAATGAACTTCCATGTGTACACAACTGAGACCGGGGATCAGCAAAAATAAGTCTGAATTCTTACTCCCACATAGTGTGTATCTGCACTAGTTTTGTTATATTTTGTTACTATGTTTTTATTTTTTTTCTAGTTTATATACTGCCGTTGCGCAAAAAAAGTCCATGTTTTCTTGAAAATAACTCTCGAAAATACGACAGAGTATGCACTACTGGGAACGCAGGTCAGAGAGTCGGGACTGCCACATTGTAGCACCATCGCTGATCTGCGGTTCCTGTGAGTGAAACTCCTCGCTGTTAATGTAGGTTGTGGAATCGCCCCTGTAATGACCTACTAATCCTTCTTCTTAGTAAATGCAAATTTGGATTTGTTTTTCCCATCCTTGTCTACATGAAAATCTCAATCCACAATTCAATTTTCTGCAGTACTCATGTGAAAACACTAGGGAAATACTTCCCCTGTGTGCTACATGTAATGAAACTGTAAACCCATTTATAAAGAAGGAATTTACAGTTTTGTTACAATTAGTGCACAGAGGAACCCTTCCTCCATCATTAGTTAATTAAGTATAATTACCTGGAATACAGTGAGAAGAGCTTGTGGAAAGTTATCAAAGGTACTCCGTTTTGTTTGTGTTTCATCAAAGTTAAATTTGCCACCAAAAAGCTGCATTCCCAGCAGTGAAAAGATAATAATAAATAGGAAGAGCAGAAGCAGCAGTGAAGCAATGGATCGCATGGAGTTCAGCAATGAAGCCACCAGGTTACTCAGTGATTGCCAGTGTCTAACAAAACACAATTACATGATTAGAAGACTTGTTTTACAATAATCTCATGACTGTAAGATATGCAACTTCAGAATTTGTGCATATAATCTATTCATAAAATAGTTGAATTCAGTACTGTATACAATCGCACAGTCTGATTTATTCCACTTACTGATACTGGTCGCTGGAACAAAATATCAACTGAATCTAAAGTACTTCATATACAGATAGATAAGTAATTTATTAAAATTGTGCTATTGGAAAGGAAGTAAATATACTGATTTGTTGCTTCCCTGGTTTTTCTAATCCCTTTAGAACCTCTCACTTCACTGTAACCCCTTTCAGGTAAGAAAAGGCAGTTCTAATCACAAGCCTCTTCAAAACAATTACCAATGCTGCCTCATTACCACAGGTGTGCTTGTTGTATGGAAGGCCACACATTGTTATTTTTACCCCTCTCATAGATTGGAATGCTCTACTAATGCAAGGCACTTCACCTAGAGCGGTCTTAAAACTGATAAAACACATTCCAACTATGGTGGATGAGTTTAAGTCACAGTGCCACTGGAGTAAAACATGCATCCATTTAGTCTGGAAACCAGCATATATAGTTTATTAACTTTTATACATGTTATAGAAAGCTAAACATGTTTATCCCCTACAATTAAGAGGTTAGCTGTCACTTGCAGTTGAGTATCAATTTAGACTGATAAAATGTTGGATTCTGAGTTTTACAACAATTTTGTTCCTCAATTCATCGTTAAAAATACTGTGGATTGTTTAATATACTTTGGTGGCAGAGGAGCATTAGTATACTAATCAGTCACTTCACCAAGTGGGTAGCATGTGAGTTCTCTCTACAGAGTGAATTCTATTCTTAGCCAGCCAATCTGACAGAGCTGTCAAACAGAAATAAAGGCCCCGATATTTGTGGGGAAACAGGGAGGAACCAGGAAGTACGGTTGTGGGGGGCAAACCTGGAAATCTCGGTGACGCGGAGATCCTGATGAATTTAATGGCAGATTGACAGACTGACTGGCTGCTGGGCGGGAAAGCCAGCGGTAGAAGAACGGAGCCAGGGACCGTTGGGGGTGGTCTCCGACAATCGGGATAGATTGCCGGGCAGAAGGCAGGGGTCAGACCGGCAATCGGAAGAGAGGGAGGAAACGATCGCGGGGCAGAAGTGGGGGTCGTACCGGCAATCAGAAAGAAGGGCGGGAGGATAGATCAGGGGCTGGAACCGGCAATGAGAAGGGAGGAAAAGATCGCAGGGCAGAAGTGGGGATCAGACCAGCAATCGGGAGGGAGATCGCGGGGCAGAAGGCTCGGGATCATGGGTTGGGGGGGGCACGTCGGTTGATCATGGCAGTGAGGAGAGGACGCGATTGGCAGAAGGTTTGCTTGAGGCGCCAGGGGGAGCCTCTCCAAGATGGGATACAGACACACCAAAATAGTGGGCAAATGAATTTCAAACAAATGTATTAAAAAATGGCGGCAGGCACGTACGTGGCAGGTTGGAGGTCGCAATTCATGATTTTTCGTTTTAAAATTAACATGGGGGATTTAATATTGACCCCCAAAGTGTTTTGCCGGAGATAGGGAAGGTCACACTGTTCTTGCCTAAAACTTAGCAGCTGGCTTAAGATTGCCGGGGACCATCCCCAACCTCTCAATCTGGTCAGCTGCCACACGGGAAACAAGTAAAACATTTCTAATGAGGTCCTGCCATTAAATTTGCTGATTTGGAAAGATTTCAGCTCATACACTGATGTTGAAACAAGTGGATTAAAAAACTACTGAAATAGAGATAACTTTGTTCTTAAAATATAGCAACACTTTGCAACTAAAATAAACCTTTATATTATTCTTATAATGTTAACTCTATATAATTAATTTTTATTAAAATAAAGAATTTCAAACACTTTAATCTGGTTACACTTTCTTCGCCCATTCTCTCTTCTGTTACGTTTTGTCTTATTCATACCGAATCGGACTTAAATCACCTTTCTATTGAAAAAACACCTGATTTACTTTCCTTGACCGTGAAATTAAAGCGTGGTATGATAACGCAGGAACGTTTAATACATTTGTTTGAAATTCATTTGCCCACTATTTTAGCATAAGCGTTAATCTGTTTAAATTAAATGAATTAACATTCTGTCAAAATAGTAGACAAAGGAGTAGAGATGCAAGCATTAAGAATTTGTATGCTATTATCCCAGTAAGGTCCTTCAAAAATACTGGCCTATCATTGGCAGAAAGCCAGCTCAAAGGATGTGTTTTAAGCCAAGCAAAAGCCCAAAAAATGGAAATTCAAAAACTTGTGTTATAAATGCAACAAAGTCAATTAACAATGTGTAAAAACGTATATAAACAGGAAATACTTCTGATAGAGGAGTAAACCTAATGGTGGTTCCCAGATGATGAGCGTGCCTTGATGAGTGAACTCATTTATGGTGTACTAAGGGTTAATATTACAGTAATAAGGTTACCTTGATATTTGAATAGATTTATTGTTTTAATATCAAGTTTTGTTTCAATATTAAGGTATGTGTGCTGAAAATTTGAAAAGAACTTGGCATGCTTCCAGCCGTGTTTCACCTTGTGAATAGTGCTACCCTGCTACTCTCTCCTCCATTTATAGTCAGAACTGAGGAGCAGAACTGAAATAAAACAGTTCAGCCTGTGTTTTACAGATACTGTTCCATATATGGTCCTTTGCACCATTTTACAATTGGGGCAAGAGTGGTAAATGAGACCATTATAAATATACATTTCAACCCCTGTTTGGAAGGTCACAAATACAGCATGCAATATGAGTATCAACTTTACCTATGGAATCAAAGTAAAAACCTCTGAGGTAGAATAGAGCATGAAATCTAACAAATAAGTAAAGGAGCTAATAGTGTAAACCCTACCTTGTCACTTTGAATATTCTTAGAAGCCGAACACATCTAAACACCGAGATTCCCAAAGGAGACATAACTTCAAACTCAACCAGGATAGTTTCAGTGATTCCTCCACACACCACAAAGCAATCAAAGCGATTAAAGAGGGAAACAAAGTATGCCTGCAGACCCAGACTGTACATTTTCACTAACATCTCACACGTGAAAAGAGCCAGAAGGACTTTATTTGCAATATCTGTAATACAATAGAAAAATAAAACAATGTTTAAACATTATTGACAGAGTAAAGAAATATCCTCAATCATAGTTAACAATTGTTTCTTTTCCCAGTTGCCTGTTTCTAATCACTGCACAGCTGCCTTAACTTGACCTATTTAGTGGAAACTGGTGCAGGATAAAGTGACTGCACCAACGAAATGATAAAATAGTCTAATGTATAAAGCATCTGCAGAAAATAATGTGCAAAGCATCTCCATAAACAATGTAACTGTAAAATTAAGTGAAAAGCATTCAGTACATGCAAAACCTTCCACATATGCTTACAAAAATAAAAATGGCTTTGTTAATGTTAATATTTCATACACTACATAGAGGAATTATTAGGAGATGCTGAGGATTGAAGTATCATTAAGGCAGTAAATTAATGTTGAGTAAAGCAGTCCTGGAACTGAAACTGGATCTCAGTTTCTTGCTGAAGGTGACGTGTTAAAGGTAAGGAAAAGGATTGTTGAAGATGGAAAAACAAGCCCTTACAAGGAGTCAAAAAGGACTAGACAAATGGGCAGAACTATATCAGATCCAATACATACAAGGCATTACACATTGGATAAAACAAGTGAGACTCAACTTATTTAATGAATGGTGTTGAGCTAGCTTGGGGGTGGGCTGAAATAGATATCATGATGCGGAGATGCCGGTGTTGGACTGGGGTGGACAAAATTGAGAGGTCGCACAACACCAGGTTATAGTCCAACAGTTTTATTTGAAATCACAAGCTTTCGGAGCTATCGATTGCCCCTTCCTCAGGTGAAGTAAATAGATACAGAATCGCCAAAGCATATATAGATAGAGAACAAAGCATGTGTACCTTACAATTGCAGACAACTAAATTAAATCATCCTGACTATCTGCCGAGGTGTGATAAAGTTAATCAGGTCAGCCAGGAAGGTACCACATCAAAGACATAGTAAGATACAACTGAGACAATGAGGTGGAGTCGCAGGGGGTCTAACGTGTCAAAAGCTGCCGTCTGTATGTAAAACGAAAAGCTTTAAAATTTTTACTTTTTTACTGGGAACATTTTTACTTTTTTACTGGGAATCACATCTGTGAACAAGCCAACAACGACTCGAGTCCGGATCACGTCATGTATCGTGACATAAACCCAAGATCCCGGTTGAGACCGTCTTCATGAGTGCGGAACTTGGCTATCAGTTTCTGCTCGATGATTTTGCGTTGTCGTGTGTTTCTAAGGTTGCCTTGGAGAACGCTTACCCGCAGATCCGAGGCTGAATGTCCTTGACTGCTGAAGTGTTCCCCGACTGGGAGGTAACAATCCTGCCTGGCGATTGTTGCGCGGTGCTCGTTCATACGTTGTCTCAGTGTCTGCATGGTCTCGCCGATGTACCATGCCGCGGTGCATTCTTTCCTGCAACGTATGAGGTAGACAACGTTGGCCGAGTCACATGAGTATGTACCATGTACCTGGTGGGTAGTGTCCTCACGTGTGATGGTGGTATCTGTGTTGATGATCTGGCATGTCTTGCAGAGTTTGCCGTGGCAGGGTTGTGTGGTGTCGTGGTCGCTGTTATCCTGAAAGCTGGGTAATTTGCTGCGAACGATGGTACTTCTGAGGTTAGGCGGCTGTTTGAAGGCAAGTAGTGGAGGTGTGGGGATGGCCTTAGCGAGGTGTTTGTCGTCATCGATGACATGTTGAAGGCTGCGAAGAACATGGCGTAGTTTCTCCGCTCCGGGGAAGTACTGGACGACGTAGGGTACCCTGTTGGTTGTGTCCCGTGTTTGCCTTCTGAGGAGGTCTATGCGATTTTTCGCTGTGGCCCGTCGGAACTGTCGATCGATGAGTCGAGCGTCATATCCCGTTCTTACGAGGGCATTTTTCAGCGTCCGTAGGTGTCCAACGCGTTCCTCCTCGTCTGAGCAGATCCTGTGTATTCGCAGGGCTTGTCCATAGGTGATGGCTTCTTTAACGTGGTTAGGGTGGAAGCTGGAGAAGTGGAGCATCATGAGGTTGTCCGTGGGCTTGCGGTAGAGTGAAGTGCTGAGGTGTCCGTCTTTGATGGAGATTCGTGTGTCCAGGAATGAAACCGATTCTGAGGAGTAGTCCATGGTGAGTTTGATGGTGGGATGGAACTTGTTTATGTTATCGTGTAGTCTTTTCAGTGATCCTTCGCCATGGGTCCAAAGGAAGAAAATGTCGTCGATGTATCTGGTGTACAGCGTTGGCTGGAGGTCCTGTGCAGCGAAGAAGTCTTGCTCGAACTTGTGCATGAAGATGTTGGCGTATTGGGGTGCGAATTTGGTCCCCATGGCTGTTCCGTGTGTTTGGGTAAAAAAATGGTTGTCGAAGGTGAAGACATTGTGGTCAAGGATGAAGCGGATGAGTTGTAGGATGGCGTTTGGAGATTGGCTGTTGTTGGTGTTGAGTACTGAGGCTGTCGCAGCGATGCCGTCATCGTGGGGGATACTGGTGTAGAGTGCCGATACGTCCATCGTGGCGAGGAGTGTTCCTGGTTCAACTGGTCCGTGGGTGCTGAGTTTCTGTAAGAAGTCTGTAGTGTCGCGACAGAAGCTGGGGGTTCCCTGTACGATGGGTTTCAGAATGCCCTCGACGTATCCAGAGAGGTTCTCACACAGGGTTCCGTTGCCTGATACGATAGGACGTCCGGGTGTGTTGGCTTTGTGTATCTTTGGGAGGCAGTAGAAGTCTCCCACGCGGGGAGTACGTGGGATGAGAGCGCGTAGGATGTTTTGAAGGTCTGGATCGAAGGTCTTGATCAGTCTGTTGAGTTGGCGGGTGTGTTCTTTGGTCGGATCTGCGGGTAGCTGTCTGTAGTGTTCCTGGTTGTCCAGTTGTCGGTATGCTTCTTTACAATAGTCCATTCTGTTCTGTATGACGATGGCTCCTCCTTTGTCCGCTGGTTTGATGACAATGTTGCGGTTGGTCTTGAGAGCGTGGATGGCGTTGCGTTGTGCTCGGGTGACATTCTGGACTGTCTTGTGAGTGCGGCTGATGAATCTGGCGTTGATGCATCTCCTGACAGCTTGAGCATACATGTCAAGCTTGGGGCAGCGACCCTCCGGAGGGGTCCAGTTTGACTCTTTTTTCTTCGGTTGCTGCACTGCGAGTCCCTCTGTCTGCTGTTCTGGATCCTTGATTGTCTCATTGGGTTTGTTGCTGACATCTTGGGATTTGTGGAAGTATTCCCGGAGCCTCATTCTCCTGATGAATTCCTCCGTGTCTGCCGCGAGACCGATGGGGTCCATTTTGGTGGTTGGGCAGAACTTGAGCCCTAGGGCGAGAACTTCGATTTCGTCTGGTTGAAGGGTATGGTCGGACAAGTTGACGATGGACTTCCCTGTGGTTGCAGCCGTGGTACCGGGGGAGGCTTGGTTGCTGCTGGTGGTGATGCCGAGTTTCTCAAGCTTCCTGTTCTTGATGCGCATGTAGGCAGCGTAGTTCCGTTGCCTCGTCTGTTTGGCGGTGTCTCGTAACTGGTCTGCTGTGTCCTGAGCACAGGCTGAGAGCATGGACTCTATCTTGGTTTCGAGGTTGTGGCGTTTGCTGTAGAGCTGGTGTACGAGATGGTTGAGGAGTGTGCGAGAGGTACGACGGCAGAGTCTCTCAGCGTAGTCTGTGTTGTATGTCGACTTGAGTGGGTTCGTGATCTGTAGTCCTTTCGGGATCTTGTCTGCTTTCTTGCATCTCTGTAGATACTTGATGTCGGTGTCGATATGCGCGATCTTCTTGGCGATTCTCTCCACTTTGAGCCGGCAGTTTGTGGTGTCGATAGTGGTCATGATGCGGAGATGCCGGTGTTGGACTGGGGTGGACAAAATTGAGAGGTCGCACAACACCAGGTTATAGTCCAACAGTTTTATTTGAAATCACAAGTTGAAAGCCAAGTTCCGCACTCATGAAGACGGTCTCAACCGGGATCTTGGGTTTATGTCACGATACATGACGTGATCCGGACTCGAGTCGTCGTTGGCTTGTTCACAGATGTGATTCCCAGTAAAAAAGTAAAAATTTTCCCAGTAAAAAAGTAAAAATTTTAAAGCTTTTCGTTTTACATACAGACGGCAGCTTTTGACACGTTAGACCCCCTGCGACTCCACCTCATTGTCTCAGTTGTATCTTACTATGTCTTTGATGTGGTACCTTCCTGGCTGACCTGATTAACTTTATCACACCTTGGCAGATAGTCAGGATGATTTAATTTAGTTGTCTGTAATTGTAAGGTACATATGCTTTGTTCTCTATCTATATATGCTTTGGCGATTCTGTATCTATTTACTTCACCTGAGGAAGGGGCAATCGATAGCTCCGAAAGCTTGTGATTTCAAATAAAACTGTTGGACTATAACCTGGTGTTGTGCGACCTCTCAATTTTGAAATAGATATGGCAGTGATAGTAGACTTAAAACTTGGCATTACCAGTCACTGCAGAGTAGCAATCAATAAAGCTAAAAGAATGCTGAGGAACGTTGCCCACTCAGTAGAGTTCAAGTCTGATACCATCATGCTGAAACTATGCAATGATCTGATCAGGCCACACTTCTACAATGTTCAGTCTGGTCACCCTGGATGCAGTACAAGGAAGGGCCACAAGGTTGAAGCCTGTTATCAGATTGCCAAAAATTCAGGCTCTTCAGGCTCAATAGGAGACAACTGGGAGGGAACCTATTGAGATATGTCATACTGAGTGGAATAGAAGAGGTAAATCTGGAGCTTCTGGGGAGGGGCGAGAGGTGATGCACATGGCCACCAAAAGGATTTCAAAAGAAGTTTGTGCAAAATGCACTCAACGACAGTGAAGTAAATATTTTTTGATTGGTTTATTGGAGATTTAATCCAATCATGATTTTCTGGGTGTTGGAAACTTCACTTGTGTGACAAACAATTGCTAGATCCAAGACTTCTATATAAATGAATCTTCCAATGCATTGCTCACATATTTTTCCTCACCCAGTACAGGTACATAACTATCTATCTAGATATTATTAAAAGTCTTATGTATGGCACACACTTCCTAGCCACAAATTTATGTCCTGCAGCCACAATTTTCTACCACCCTTTTATGTCTACATTTATAATAGTAAAACCCAATTAAAAACAAGTCAACATTTTCTAATTGGAAAAATGTGTGTAAACATTTCAGCACACTTTGTTAAAGAACCAATCAAATGTTTTTTAAAAATAATTTGTTTGCTATTTTCTCAGTAATTAAAAATTTTAATGTCTAAAACACGGTTTTAAACTGAATAACAACCCAAAAAGTTAACTATTTCACAACAATATGACTAAATTTACCCACTGAATTGTTTTTTGTGGCTTTTAATTCCTTCAAGTGTATACTTTAAGGCCTCAGCCTGTCTCAAATTCCTAGGGGAAAAATTGGGTTGATTTGCGTCTCTCGTTAGCGCCCCAGGGGGCGCTAACGGGGCACAAATCCCCTCGCTCCTGGGTGCGACGCTGCTAACGCAAAATTCAGCGGGAGGTTAGTGGTGGCGGTAGCGCCCCGTGATGCCGCTGGCGATGAAGTCATCGGCGTGCGCAGCGCCTGCTCACGTCCCAGCCGCAAACTTGGATTGCCTCCCCTGACCTATCGGCGGACGATATGTCCAACAGGGTCAGGGGGGCGTTTTTGCAGCTGCGGCGGCGCTACTCAAAGGGAAGGTGTCGGGCGGCCATTTTTTTTGGGCCGACTGCCAGCACCTGCCCCCTTCCCCTTTTTTCTTCGGGGTGCCGGCCGTGATCGCTCAGCCCGGCACTCCTCTCGAGCGTCAGGCTGTTTTCACGGCACCCTGCTTCCTGGTGGTCTCGCAGGGCCCTGGTGCGCGCAGCGCTAGGCCCTTCCCCTTTAATCAGGGAAGAACTCAATTAGGTTAGTCAGACACGATTTGCCTTTAACAAATCCATGTTATCGTTCCCTTGCTATATAAATGTAAGTTGTTGTTTAGAAATTAAAAGGATTAAAAAGTACAATTCTAACTTTGTGCCAATCAAATGAACTGTATGTAAATAATGATTGGATTCACAACTATGAATAAAGCAGTTGTACTTTGCAGCTGTTTACTGATTATAATTAGTCCATGGGCATTATCCAACCAGTAGATAATAATGTAGTATTAAAACAATTTACTGGAATATTCATTGCTCGATATTATTTATGTGAAAGCAAAGTTATACTCTTACCTTGAATCAATGTAAGCCAAAAAGGCTGGTTGTAGTGCTCTGATGAAATGGTTAATGTATTGAGAAAAACAAGGATAATAACTAGCCAGTAGAAACTAACAGACTTTACACCAGCTCGACATTTTCTTCTCCAGCAACGATTCCAACGACGCCAGCGTCGGCTGAAAAATGAAAAAAAGCTGATTACACCACACAGAAAATGCAAACTTTGTACCCAAGCATAATAAAGCAAAATGATGCAGAGTCTTGAAAGCAACTCATTGAAAAATGTTGACAGATGTCCCTGTTGTTTGACCAATTTGAATTGATTAGTTAATTTTGCATTTCTGCCTAATCCAAGGACTGAAGCATTACTCTTAAATTACACATGGTATGGAGTTCCACTTTTATATCTCTACATTTCAATTAGTTTCCTAGAATATGCGCTTTATCTATAAAAGACTGCAAATCATCTATAATTGTGAAAAACTGCAAAGTATAAGGGGGAAAAATTGGGTCGCTAACTTCGCTTAGCGCCCCGAAAAAGTTAGCACTACCACGCCCGAATTTGAATGGTAGCGCCCCAAGCAGGAGGCGGGGCGCTACTGGAAGCGCTCCACCTCCCTCTTGGGGCGCTCCCATTGAATATCGCGGTGCTACGTGCAGCAGTGCCACACGCGTCGGCACGTAGCGCCACGGTACTACTGGACTCCCTCCCCTGATAAAAGGGGAGGGACCTAGCACAGCGGGGCCCTGCTGGACCACCGGGGAGCGGGGTGCCGGCAAAAGAGCCCGGCACTCAAGCGGAGTGCCTGGCTGACCGATTGCGGCCGGCTCCCCGCAGGAGGAGGCAAGAGGGGGCAGGTGCTGGCAGGCGGCCCAAAAAAAATGGACGCCCGGCACCTGCCCTTTAATTTGCGCCGCCCCGGCCGCAAACACGGCACCCTGACCCTGTTGGACATAGGGTCCGGCGGTATGTCAGGGGGCGTGAGCGACGCGCTGCACACGGCGATGACGTCATCGCCGGAGGCACAGCACCGCGGGGCGCCACTGGTTACCGCCACTGCTAACCTGCTGAATTCCGCGGGAGGAATTAGCTTTGCGCCCCATTAGCGCCCCCTAAGCCTTTTTGTAATACACTTAGGGGGAAAGATTGGGTTGATTTGCGCCTCGGGGGTGCTAACGGGGCACATATCCCCTCGCGCCCGGGCGCGGAGCCGCTAACATCTCCTGCGAAATTCAGCGGGAGGTTAGTGGTGGCGATAGCTGGTAGCGCCCTGCGGCGCTGCGCCGCCGTCATCGCCGTGCGCAGCACCCCGGCTGCAAACTTCGCTTGCGCCCCCTGACCTATCGCCGGATGATATGTCCAACTGGGTCAGCGGGGCGTTTTTGCAGTGGCGGCGGCGCTTGTAAAAGAGGCAGGTGTCGGGTGGCCGTTTTTGTTTTGGCCGACTGCTAGCACCTGCCCCCTTCCCCTTTTTTTTCTCGGGGTACTGACTACGATCGCTCATGTGTGTTGGCCAGGAATGCTGCCTTTCCAATACAAGAGTTTAGCTTGTCATCTAAAGATAAGTTATCTGATACAGTTGATCCGAGGTAGTAGAACCTGTGTACAACTACTAGCATGGTGTTAGCTATTGAAACTTCTGGTGCAGTCAACACACCCTGTGCCATGTCTTCTTTAGACTGATGGTCAGTCCAAATTCATCACAAGCTAGCGAAAAGGTACTGCAAAGTTGAAGTTCCACTTCACTGTGTGCAACTGAATCAATGGCGAAAAGAAGTTATTTTATCAAGAGATGTTTGGTTTTACTTTTTGCTCTTAGGCGTGCAATATTAAAGAGTAAAACTTGATGATTATCTGCACATACGGTATCGAGTAAACAGCAGTCAACATAGCTTTAGATGGGGAAGATCTTACTTGACCAACCTCCTTGATTTCTTTGAGGAAGTCAATATGGTATTGTGTAGTTAGACTTCAAAAAGACATCTGACAAATTTCCAAATTAAAGATTACTAATTAAGCTCACAGCTGTGGACATTAAGGGTAAAACTGGCTGAAGGGTAAAAAAAATGGGAACTGGTTAAAACTGTAAGGTCAGGGTGGGGAGAAGGGCTTAATGTTGGGACCACTACTGTTTCTAATCTACATCAATGACTTAGATTCTGAAACTCATATAAGACCAAAGTCGGAGGGGCAGTGGAATCAAAGGAGGCAGCCCGGAAACTACAGAATGAGTTAAATAAAATGTGTGAGTGGGCCAAACAATGGCTGATGAAATTTAATGCAGACAAGTTTAAATGACTGAACACAGGAAAGAAAAATGGGCAACATGCATACTTCATGAGTGGCGTTGAAATAGAAGTCTCGGATGTCAGCCGTGGCTCTGTGGAAGCACGCTCGCCTCTGAGTCAGAATGGTCCCACTCCAGAGACCTGAGCACACTATCTAGGCTGACAGTTCAGTACAGTACTAAGGGAATGCTACACAGTCGGAGGTGTGGTCTTTTAGATAAGACGTTAAAATGTGGCCCATCTGCCCTCTCAGATGGACATAAAAGATCCTGTGACATAACTGGAAGAGCAGGAGAGACCTCCCAGTGTCCAGACCAATAGTTATCCCTCAACCAACATCACAAAAAATAACAGATTATCTGGTGATTATCTCATTGCTGCTTGTGGGACCTTGCTGTGTGGAAATTGGCTGCTCCATTTCCTTATATTACAACAGTGACTACAATCCAAAAGTAGTTCACTGGCTGTAATGCACTTTGGGACGTCCTGAGGTTGTGAAAGTCGTTATATAAATGCAAAATTTTTCTTCTTTCTTAGACTCAAAGCTCAACACATCGTGCCAATGTAGATCAGCAATCAACAAAGCCATTAGAATGCTTTATTACGTTGCCAAACCAGTAGAATACAAGTCAGAGGAAGTTATGATCAAACTGTGTAGTGCTCTGGTCAGAACACCTTGTGTATTGCATCCAGTTCTAGTTGCCGGGAAACAAGGGAGACATTCAAGCACTGGAAGCAGTGCAGAGATGAGCCACAAGGTTGCTCCCTCGTGTCAGGAGTCTGAGTTATGAGGAAAGACTGAAGAAATTTCAGCTATTCAGTCTGGAAAGGAGGCATCTGAGACGTAATCTTATAGAAGTAAAGAAGCAAGCAAATGGTATGGAAAAGGGTAATCTGAAATACAGCTTCAAATTAAACTGTGGGGTAGGACACTGGGACACAGGTTCAAACTAGTAAAACGTAACTTTAGGACTGATAGCAGGAGGTTCTTCTTTACACAAAGTGTGATCAACATTTGAAATGGACTTCTGGGAAGAATGGTGAGGTGAAAACCCTGGAATCACTTAAGAAACAACTCGATGCTGCAATGGGGGCAGTGTAGGGTTGTTCTGGATGAAAGAATTAAGATGAGCCAAATGGCTTTCCTCATCTATCAGTATCTTGTGATTTGTTCTGGTGATGGAACGGTAACAAAATGTACACAAACTAAGTTTTACATAATGTGCACGGTGGCTCAAAACACCATATTGCTTAAACTGTGTCACAAACAATAAACTTCAAATATAAATGTTGACATTTATGTCAATGCTAATTGAAAACAACTGCTATTTTCTTTCCTCATACATTAATTCCATAAATGGAGCTTTTTTTAGAGCAAATAATGCCGGTAATCTTTCAGTAATGATGCAGTGAAATAAAGTACAACAATAAAGTCTTCAACTAATATACATAACATGCACCAATTTAAATTGTAGCTTGCCACTTTTCACGAATAGAAATTGAAGCTGAAAGTTCAGAGAAAAAAGGTACTGACCTGAACTTTGACTTAGAAATTCGGATACTGTAATGTAAAGAAAATATGGAAAAAGATTAACAAATAAATTGCTGAATTAATCCGAGAGCTTCATAAACTATGATATAAGGCTGTATGCTAAATACATTCTTCTGTTGTTTTGTAAAAGTCAAATGCATGCTCTTTTCTGTGGTTATGTACTGATTTTACAAAATGCTGCTTGTAGGTACTGAGTGAATATTAAATTGAAAGGATAATGACACCAGTGGCACTGTCACAACACTGGAGAAAATCCAAGAATGGAACAGATTTTTGGTGTTGCAATTTACTGAAATAAGCATTTTTTCTTCTATCTTTATGATCTGAAACTGGCCACGAACTGAATGGCCCAAAAATTCATCCCGGTGCGCGAGAGTACGCACTGCGTACTCTCGCGTATTCCCTCTGCAATTGCCGGTTTTCTGCATGCCCTGCGCATGCGCTGAAAACCGGCAATTGCTCTTTCGAAAAGGGGGCGGTTCCTCGGTGCATCGCGTGCGCGCTACAGGCTGCGTGCACGCTGTGCACTTCATGCTTTGGACGCGCAGGTAAGTACTGAAGATTTTAGAAATGTAAAAAGGAGGAGTAAGACCCACTTTTAACAAGGTAAGTAGTGAATTAAGTATTTTTTTGAATTTTTTTTTACAGGTATATCTTTTTTAGAGACTTTAAAGACAGGTAAGTTTATTTTTATAACTTTTTAAAAGATTTTAAATTTTTTCAAAAATTTAATTTTTTATTTAAAATGGTTAATTTATTTAACTATACTTATTTTATTAATGTGATGGTTTTTTTTAAAATTTAATTGAGGTTTAGCTGTTATTTTGGGGGGGGTGCAAGATTCATAGATTTCACAGCCGTGCTGCGAAACTTATGAATGGAAGATGGTGTGCTGCCATTGGCTCTAACTGAGTCACGTGATCCCACAGCTCGCACGAATTCACTACGCCGGTGGGATACGCAAGCACTGCCCGGCTGATGTCTGGAACATCAAGTTCGTGTGAGCTGGATCTGAAAAAGCACAAGCGAGGTGAGAGATCGCGGGGAAGGCTTACCCCCGCGGGAACAGAGCGAGATCAATTTCTGGGCCATTATATTGAGCCGATTCAGCTATCCTGGTTAAAAATCGTTAGAACCACTGCGCAAGGCCCAAATTGTGGGAGCGCAATGATGATCCGGTTGTGCCACTTGCCGTGACATTGTTCACAACCTTGGAATTCCTTAATACTCCAAACTGAGCTTCCAACCCTAAATCCTCTCCAAAAACTACCTATTTCCACTGCTGTAACCTCTGCCCTATCTCAGTTCATCTGCTGCCAAAACCTTCATCCATGCCTTTGTCAGCTCCTGGCTCAATTACTCAATGCCCTCCTTACCAACCTGCCGTCCTTCAGCCTGCAAAACTCTGGTGCCTGTTACCAAGCCCTGCTCACCTTTCATCCCCCCTCTTCCCTATCCTACATCAATTGGCTCCCAGTCAATTTTAAAGTTCTTATTCTTGTGTTTCAATCCCACCATTGTCTCACCATCCCAATCTCTGTAAGCTCCTCCATTGCTACATTCCTTGCCAAATTCTCTGTTCCTTTTCTTACGCCTTCTTTTGCACCCCCAACTCTTTTCACCACATATTAGGTGGCCGTGCTTTGAGCTGTCTAGGCCCCATGCTCTGGAATTTCCTCTCCACTTCCCTCTCCTCCTTTAAGACCCTCTTAAAAACATACCTCTTTTACCAGATTTTGGTCACCACTCCTAATATGTCCTTCTTTGGCTCTGTGCTTTTTTTCCTTATGCCTCTGTAAAGCAGCTTGGGATGGTTTTCTATGTTAAAAATGCTATAAAAATGAACGTTAATGTAGTTCTTGTTCAGGTATAGTTTGACATGCTCAGGTAACTTTCAGGTGGCCACTCTTCATGTGTGAACCCAGTGTCAGTACATTATTCAACTGTGGAGAGGACCATAGCCAAACATGATTCTGTCCTGAGTCAAAGTACACACATGAGGACTTTTGAACAGGAGTCACTAGACTGCAGAGAGCAGCAAGAACCCTGGCTGAAGTTCTCTCCCCACACCACCCGCACCCCACAAACATACATTAAGTATGATGCGGAGATGCCGGTGTTGGACTGGGGTGGACAAAAGTGAGGCAGTCAGAAAGATTAACTGTAGTCGTCTGACATTTTACGCTGCACAGGCATTGTTCTCTGTCTATATATGCTTTGCCGATTTGTATTCCTTCACTTCACCTGACGAAGGAGCAGCAGCTCCGAAAGCTTGTGATTTCAAATAAAACTGTTGGACTATAACCTGGTGTTGTGCGACTTCTCACTTTTGTACATTAAGTACATAGAGCAGAGGAGTGCAAGGTAAGAGAGAATACAAAGGGATTAGGAGAGAAGTCAAAAAAACAATTAGGAAGGCAAAGAGGAACTATGACATTAAATTATCAAGGAACATAAAACAAAATAGTAAAATATTTTACAGGCACATCAATAAAAAAAGGAAGGTTGGGATGGGAATAGGGCCATTAAAGAATAGACAGGACAATACCACAGTTAACGATAGGGAGATGGCAGTAATATTAAATCATTATTTCGCTTCGGTATTTACCAGGGAGATAGAACAGGTGGACATGACATTGGATGATGAGATGAGTAATGAGATAAGTGCAATTAAAATAAAAAAGGGACTATCTTAAATAAACTAATCAAACTCAAAGAGAATAAATCCCCTGGTCCGGATGGATTGCATCCACGCATTTTAAAATAATCTATAGAAGAGATAGCAGAGGCATTACCACACATATTTAATAATTCGTCAGAAAAAGGCATTGTGCCAGGGGACTGGTGGATAGCTAACGTAATACCTATATTTAAGAACATAAGAACATAAGAAATAGGAGCAGGAGTAGGCCACTCGGCCCCTCGAGCCTGCTCCGCCATTCAACAAGATCATGGCTGATCTTCTGCCTCAACTCCATTCACCGGCCCTATCGTCATATCCCTTGATGCCCTTACTAGTCAGAAATCTATTGACTTCTGTTTTGAATATACCCAATGACTGAGCCTCCACAACCCTCTGGGGTAGAGAATTCCAAAAATTCACCACCCTCTGTGTGAAGAATTTCTTCTCATCTCAGTCCTGAATGGCCTACCCTTTATCCTGAGGCTGTGGCCCCTGGTTCTAGACTCCCCAGCCAAGGGAAACATTCTCCCAGCATCCACCCTATCAAGCCCTGTAATAATTTTGTATACTTCAATGAGATCCCCTCTCATTCTTCTGAATTCAAGAATACAGGCCTAGTTTACTCAATCTCTTCTCATACGACAGTCCCGCCATCCCAGGAATCAATCTCGTGAACCTTCGTTGCACTCTCTCTATGGCAAGTATATCCTTCCTTCGGTAAGGAGACCAAAATTGTACACAGTACTCCAGGTGTGGTCTCACCAAGGCCCTATATAATTGGAGTTAGACTTCTTTACTCCTGTACTCAAATCCTCTTGTAATGAAGGCCAGCATACCATTTGCCTTCCTAATGGCTTACTGCACCTGCACATTCACTTTCAGTGACTCATGTACAAGGACACCCAGGTCCCTTTGAGCATCTGCATTCCCCAATCTTTCACCATTTAGGAAATACTCTGCCTTTCTGTTTTTTCTACCAAAGGGGATAACTTCACATTTATCCACATTATATTTCATCTGCCATGTTCTCGCCCACTCACTGAGCCTGTCGAGATCCCCTTGAAGCCTCTTCACATCCTCTTCACAGCTGACACTGCCACCTAGCTTTGTATCATCAGCAAATTTGGAAATGTTACATTTAGTCCCCTCATCCAAATCATTGATATAGATTGTGAATAGCTGGGGCCCAAGCACCGATCCTTGTGGTACCCCACTAGTCACAGCCTGCCATCCTGAAAAAGACCCGTTTATCCCTATTCTTTGTTTTCTGTCTGTTAACCAATTCTCAATCCATGCTAGTATGTTACCCCCAATTCCATGTGCCCTAATTTTGTTCACCAACCTCTTGTGTGGGACCTTATCGAAGGCCTTCTGAAAATCCAAATACACCACATCTACCGGTTCCCCTTTGTCTACTCCACTAGTTACATCCTCAAAGAACTCCCATAGGTTTGTCAAACAGGATTTCCCTTCAGAAATCCATGTTGACTCTGCCCAATCTTACTATTAGTTTCTAAGTGCCCAGTTATTGCATCCTTTATAATAGATTCCAGCATTTTCCCAACTACTGATGTGAGGCTAACAGGTCTGTAGTTCCCCGTTTTCTCTCTCCCTCCTTTCTTAAATAGTGGGGCTACATTTGCTATCCTCCGATCTGCAGGAACCATTCCAGAATCTATAGAATTTTGGAAGATGACAACCAATACGTCCACTATCCCAATGGCCACCTCTTTCAAAATCCTAGGATGTGGGTCATCCGGTCCTTGGGATTTATCGACTTTTAGTCCCATTAATTTTGATGGGGAATAGAACATGTCCAGGGAAGTATAGACCAGTCAGCTTAACATCGGTGGTCGGAAAAATAATGGAATCCCTACTGAAGGAGAGAATAGAAGAACATCTAGAAACAAAAAGTATAATAATGAATAGTCAGCATGGATTTCAAAAGGGAAAATCTTGCTGGGCTTATACTCGCTGGAGTTTAGAAGAATGAGAGGGGATCTCATTGAAACTTATAAAATTCTGAAAGGACTGGACAGACTAGATGCAGGAAGGATGTTCTCAATGGTCGGGGAGTCCAGAACCAGGGGCCACAGTCTAAGGATAAGGGGTAAGCCATTTAGGACTGAGATGAGGAGGAATTTCTTCACCCAGAGAGTGGTGAACCTGTGGAATTCTCTACCACAGAAGGCAGTAGAGGCCAATTCATTAAATATATTCAAGAAGGAGTTGGATATATTTCTTAAGGCTAAAGGGCTCAAGGGATATGGGGAGAAAGCAGGGACAGGGTTCTGAATTTGGATGATCAGCCATGATCGCATTGAATGGCGGAGCAGGCTCGAGGGGCCGAATGGCCTACTCCTGCTCCTGTCTTCTATGTTTCTATGTTGCTTGACCAACCTTATTGAATTTTTTGAAGAGGTAACAGAGAGAGTAGACAATGGTAATGCAGTAGATGTAATTTATCTAGATTTTCAAAAGGCCTTTGATAAGGAACCCCATAATAGACTGAAGAATAAGGTCAGAGAATGTGGAGTCAGGGGACAAGTAGTAGAATGGATTGCTAGCTGGCTTCAGGACAGAAAGCAGAGAGTAGGAGTAAAGGGTAGCTATTCACAATGGCAGAAGGTGGGTAGTGGTGTTCCACAAGGATCAGTGCTGGGACCACTGCTGTTCACAATTTACATTAACGATTTAGACTTTGGAATCAAAAACACAATTTCTAAATTTGCAGAAGATCACAAATTGGGGGGGATAGTCAATACTGAGGAGGACTGCAACAAATTACAGGAGGACATTAATAAACTTGCAGAATGGGCAAATAATTGGCAAATGAAGTTCAACACAGATAAATGTGAGGTATTACATTTTAGTAGGAAGAATAGGGAGGTCACTTATCACTTGGAGGGTGCGAGTCTAGGTGGGGTAGAGGAACAAAGGGATCTCAGAGTACAAATACACAAATCACTAAAAGTTGCGACACAGGTTAGCAAGACCATAAAAAAAGCAAACCAAGCACTAGGGTTTATTTCTAGAGGGATAGAATTGAAAAGTAGGGAAGTTATGCTAAACCTGTATCGAACCTTGGTTAGACCACACTGAAGAGTACTGCGTGCAGTTCTGGTCGCCATATCATAAAAAGGATATAGAGGCACTGGAGAAGGTGCAGAGAAGATTTACAAGGATGATACCAGAAATGCGAGGGTATACATATCAGGAAAGGATGAACAGACTGGGTCTCTTTTCTCTTGAAAAAAGAAGGCTGAGGAGTGACCTAATAGAGGTCTTTAAAATTATGAGAGGTTTTGATAGAGTGGTACAGAGAGAATTTTTCCACTAGTGGGGAAGAACATAACTAGAGGTCATCAATATAAGATAGTCACCAAGAAATCCAATAGGGAATTTAGAAGAAACTTCTTTACCCAAAGAGTGGTGAGAATGTGGAACTCGCTACCACAGGGAGTGGTTGAAGCGAATAGTATAGATGCATTTAAGGGGAGGCTGGACAAGCATATGATGGGGAAGGGAATGGAGGGTTACGCTGATAGATTTAGATGAGGAAAGACGGGAGGAGGCTCGTGTGGAGCATAAACTCCGGCATGGACTGGTTGGGCCAAATGGCCTGTTTCTGTGCCGTATATCCTATGTAATCCTATGTAAAGCCCCTCCATCGCAGTACAGGAGCACTGAGGTCAGTTGTGGTGCCATTACTGTCACTCTGGTTGAGATCAATTAATTCAGTACAAACTAGAAAGCCTGGAACCCTCCTGAACTGTGTGGGTCAGTACTAGGCTGTACTGCATTTACCCAATAAGGGTAGAAATTACTGTTGCAGCTGTTATCATATGAATGTTTTGATGCGCTTGCACCAAATTCCTCCCTCTCTTATTTTAACAAAGGTCTAAAATAAATTGGTTAATGCATTCATAAACAGAAATTATGTATTGCTGCAGTAGGTGTTTATACGAGAACACTAATGACAATTATTTCTAACCTCAAGTCATCAAGAGGAGCATTCACAAAAAATCTTTCAAGCCGATTATGGGATGCATCCAACAGAAACAACCACAAAGTATCAATGTTTGAACATTCAAGCAGGAACCAGTGGAAAGAGCTGGAAAAGCAATCTTTGGCCTAGAAATTTGATCACGCCCGGAAACGGAGGTGGGGTGTGCGCTGCATAGAAACATAGAAACATAGAAACTAGGAGCAGGAGTAGGCCATTCGGCCCATCGAGCCTGCTCCACCATTCAATACGATCATGGCTGATCATCCAAATCCAGTACCCTGTCCCTGCTTTCCCACACAGAATCCCCATCGAGCCTGCACCGACACATATCCCACCCTATCCCCGTAACCCCACGTATTTAATTCCCCCTAACATATCCCATCCTATCCCCGTAACCCCACATATTTAATCCCCCGCTAACACTAAGGGTCAATTTATCATAGCCAAATCAACCTAACCCGCACATTTTTGGACTGTGGGAGGAAACCGGAGCACCCGGAGAAAACCCACGCAGACACGGGGAGAATGTGCAAACTCCACACAGACAGTCACCCGAGGCCGGATTCGAACCCGGGCGCTTGTCCACATGGTTGCAGCTCACACTTCTGCCTTGGAAGCTCAGACAGCTACCAGCTTGGCTCATGGGCCAGTGTTGACAGGGACTTCTAAAGTGCCACATCACTCCTGCACTTTCTTCTCACACAGAGCAGTAGGAATGCTGAGCCGCAGTCCCAGGAGAATGGTCTTGGCTCCATGGGGGAGTTATCTGCTGTCCTCTCTCAAAATGACAGCATGCCTGCTCTCCTGTCATCCACTCCACCAATGCCCTGGTCAGTGCGACAGTCTGCTGGACCACACTGCCCCAGTCCACACCAAGATGTTGCAGTCTGTAGCCAGGCCCTCAAGTCACAGAGCTGTGCAAGGTCATCCACCATGGATATCTGAAGTGTTCTCAATGGAAGCTCAGTAACCCACCTCCCAAGCTGTAGCCAATGGGGATACACTTCATAGCAGCACTAGGATAGGTAAACAAACACAGATGACAGCACTAAGGGGTTGCACAGGGGTTATTCTTAATTATTCCTGTTAAATATTATACACAGACGGAATTGAGTTGTTGGATACATTTTCTTAGTTTTGGATTTGGTGTTGGTATTAATATTTGTAGTGAAGTGAGGGCAAGACAAGTAAGTATGGACTAAAGGAAGGCAATCGGATGGTGGGAGTAAGGATTGTGGGAATGTTGGTGTATTGAGGATGGGAGAGGTGGTTCATGTGAAGCACTCTAAGATGAGCTGCTCCTTATGTGCTCTGACTGCTAGGAGCACTGTTGTTCGATGTTGCTCTTATTCTTCCTCTTCTTCGTGCTGCTCTTTGTCCCCCTTCTCCTCCTGCTGCACTTCTTGCTGCCCATGTGGTGGTAAGGGCTGGTCCCTCATTATGGAAAAGTTATGCAGCAGATGATGATGGATACACAGTCAGGGCTGTACTGCAAAGCTCTTCTTGAACGGTCCAGGCAGTGGAAGTATTGATTGAGCAATTCCCTCTGAGATATTTGCGCTTCTCCAATTCTGGCCTCTTGAGCATCCCCGAATTTAATCACTCCACCACTGGCTGCCGTGCCTTCAGCTGCCAAGGCCCTAAGCTCTAGAATTCCCTCTCTAAACCACACCGCTTCTCTACTTCTCTTTTCTCCTTTCAAGACACTCCTTAAAACCTACCTCTTTGATCAAGCTATTGGCCATCTGCCCATATATTTCCTTATGTGGCTCGGTGTCAAATTTTGTTTGATAATGCTCCTGTGAAGCACCTTGGGACATTTTACTACATTAAAGGCGCTATTACAGGTTGTTGTTGCTCAACAACGTTTTTGGTGGTGGCATTTTACACCTGTAAAACAGGTGCAAGCCAATCAAATTTCTATGCCTTTGTTTCCTGTGCAGCAAATATGTGAACAGGGGACAACTTGTACTGCACAGATGGCTGCTTAAACAATTAAAAAGAAAAATCCAAATTGTGAAATGATTCATTGTGGGATCACTTCAGCTTGCTTCAAAGGGACAATTGAAATTTAAATAGTTGACTCATCTATAAGTTAGTCTATATGCTTTTAACATTTAGGAATGATTATTTCTAAACTAAACAGGCCACATTTTTATAGTAAAACAATTTACTCAGGTGACAGTTTTGGTGACTATGCATGTGTCTAAAATATATATGATTCCCCAAATTAATCCTTCTTGTGAAGAAACCAATGCAAACTGTTTTATTTTTAAAAAGTGCTACTGTCAGTCTCCTGCCTTAATCCTTCAATTGAGCCCAAAAAAATAAGCACGAATGCAATTTAAAAGTTGCAGCCTAGATTTATTTACATATGGTACATCAGTAACTTAGTGCTGGCTAATTTGATAGATCATTATTTGCAACTGGCAAAGTCCTGTGTTCTTGAAAGCATAGTAAAATGACAAATCAATGTCACTCTACTTGTCATTCTCTCCCTGCTTGAATTATGGCCCTGTACCCAGTATGCATTAAAATATGTGCTCACTGATCTCCTTATAATCTACCAAGCTGGGGAGCATTCATGCCATGCCTAATACAAACACAGTCACTCAAGAGAAAGCCTCAATTATTAATGTATAACTAGCCAAACAAAACCTGAGCTTTGTATTTTACAACTATCCTGAAACACAGGTTGAAATTGATTTCAGATTTTAGTTATACAGTCAAACAATTTAACTTGTTAAATGTAACACCCATGTGTGTGTCTGAATGGGTGGAAATGTACTTGTGTATCTGCTTGATTATCTGTATACGTGATTTTCTGTGTATATGTGTCTGTATTTATGCATCTTTGTATCTATGCCTATATCTATGTCTTTTTATGTGTCTGTGAGCATTTGTTTGTTTCTGTAGGCTTCTGTCCCTCTGTGCATGTATGCACTTCTGTGCCTGTACATTTTACTGTGTTTATATCTGCAGTTTGCTATGTATGTCTATGACTTGTGTTTATACTTCATGCCTATTCCTGTGCTTGTTCCATGTATCAGTGTATATATCAGTGTGTGTCTGCGTTAGCGTGGCTTTACTCACCATATTGATCCACAGCACGTTGCATTCTCACCCTCTCCACTGGCAGCATTGTCTGCGTTATCAGATTCTGTTTCACCAATAGGTAAATTCGCTGTTGCAAGAGGTCAAAAATAAAAATAAATTCATAATTTACTTCATTTTCCATTTGTCACATATTTTCCTGTTAATATAGCTTTTCTTGAAAATTATTAAAGACAAAAATGAAAACCAATGTTGACTATGATTGCAAACCTAATAAATTGGCAACCTAATAAATTGGCAACATTCTCAATGGGGAATAATATAAACCCTTCACAATCAAACAAGTAATAAAATAACCTGAAAAAGATAAATGCAACATTACAACTGAAGTAGCAATTGTAATAACATACCAAAATTGTCTTGGGGTAAAATGAATCTATCAAAAACTATTGTTGATTGTTTTTAATCCCTTGAACATTTAATTCTTGTTATTGCTTCAGAAATGTATAATTTCCACCTACAAAAAATGTTTATGTACTCAAAAATTGTTATTTGTTACAGATGAATTGTTTTGTTGAATATCAACTGAATTAACTATAGAATGTGAATAGCCTTTTTAAGATTTTGCAGTATTCACCTAAAGTTAACTAGAGATAAAAATTCAGTGATCCCCAGCGGGAAGCCATATTCAAAGGGAGTGGGAGTCGGAGATGCGACTACAACACCATAACACCCTTTCTCCAAGCCATACTCCCTTCGAGCGCAGCTCCCTGCTGGAAGCATGATATTGTTGAATTTACCCTTCAAGAGCAGATTTTATAATTTTTTTAAATAATGGCTGGAAAATCACGCAGTCCTCTGAGCCTAAGTTTCTGAGTTGCGTTCCCAACACAAAACTCTGCGTCTACTTTTAAGTAGGGGAAACAAAATCCAAATGAGTCCATAATGTTAGATGTGATATATTTCCTTCATTTAATACACTGGGTTCTCCTGGTGACTGTGTCACAAAGGTTAAGCTCAAGTTCTGTTCAACTTATAATATATAAATGCAAGTTGTTGTTGATGAGAGATCTGTTTGTTGGGCATCAGTTAATCATTCTCCACCTCATGGATGGGATGTGCTTAATACTTCGGAAAAGTGATGGATGTTGATCTACTGTCTGGAAACTGTATACTAGTGCCCAGCCAGAGGCACAACGCCACGTTACTGAACAGACCTGCCATTGTTGGGTAGGCAAACCAGATTTCTCCTTAAAGAATATTCACTAATTTGGTATCTCTAGGCCTGAATTACCCCACTGATCATATTAATAAGATTTCCAGATACCAGAATGTTTTCTTCAGCTATCTTTTCTCACTAACTGAGACGCAGGTTGTTCATTGAATTAAGTATTGGCCGATGACTAACATTCAGTGATTGGAACTGGAGATCAGGACAATCAGTGTTGTCATAAAAAAGGAGCAATTGCGGAAAGAGGCAAAGGTAATGGAGATACTGGATGAATTAAGGTGAGAATGTGGGAAACCATGTGAAGTGTCCCAAGAGATTACACTAGCAAACAGATGCCAGGCACTGTCCAACATTGCAGAAGGATGAAAAGTTCCAGAAGTCAGCATAGTTAGAAAACCAGGAGTACAGCCTAAACAAAGAAACAGTTTGAAGGTCACAGAAAGATAGTAGTCGCAGGCGATTCTTTGCCTAAATGGATAGCCATGTATGTCATCAGGACAATACCTTCAGGATGGATAGCTGTCTACTAGAATGAGAGAAGTACATACTGAGGAAAGTGTAGAAGGGATGGTGAAGGGAACAGCTAGAGACCAAGTAGTAGTAGTCCATATAGGGGTAAATGACTTAGGGAGAAATAAATTAGGGCCTTAAAAGCTATGTATATATGAAAATTAGCTTAAAACTCAAAGATAGAGGATACAAAGTAACTCTTTTTTGGTATTCTTCCAGTATTTGGGAAAAGGAGAGTTCACCAAAAAATTGAGGTGGTAAACAAGTGACTGGCAGCATGGTGTGACTACAACAATTCTACCTTAAATAAATAACCAGGAATCCTTCCAGAATAATACGAGCTGGTACAGGAGAGATTGGCTTAAACCAAGTAAGAACAAAGAGACTTGCAAGGAACTGCCTCAGAAGGCTGTCCAAGGGGTGGGAAGAGCAGAATAGAAATGTGATAGTAATAGGGGACTCGATAATTAGGGAGATAGCGTCCTCTGCAGCCAAGAACGAGAATCCCAAAGGGTGTGTTGCCTACCCGGTGCCAGGGTAAGGGATATCTCACGGCGACTGGAGAGGAAAGGGAAAGAGAGGGGGTAAATCAAGTTGTCATGTTGGAACAAACAACATAGGTAGGAACAGGGAGGAGGTCCTGCTGAAAGAGTTTCAGGAGTTAAGCTCTAAATTAAAAAGCTGGACCTCGAGGGTATTAATCTCTGGATTATTGTCTGAACCATGTGCAAATTGGCATATAAGCAGACAGATCAGGAGAATTAACACGTGGCTAAAGGGCTGGTGTGGGAAAGAGGGGTTCCTTTTCATGGGACACTGACACCAGTTCTGGGACAGGAAGGAGCTGTACCAATGGGACGGGCTCCACCTGAACCGGGATGGGACCCGTGTCCTAGCGGAAAGGGTAAATAGGAAGGTGGCAAAGGTTATAAACTAGTAAGAAGGGAGGCAGGGATCTACAAGAAATGTAAGCAGCCTAAATATAAACAAAACAGGAAAAGTGAGCATAGAAAAGAATAAAGTAAGGGAGGACATTGACGGCAAGGGAGCAAATAGAGTTATAGGCCAGGGGGGCTAAATTCGGTTGATTTGCGCCTCCCATTGGCGCCCTAAGAGGGCGCTAACGGGGCACAAATCAACTAGCGCCTGGGCACGGTGCCGCTAACGCCTCCCGCGAAATTCAGCGGGAGGTTAGTGGCAGCGCTAACAGTTTGCGCCGCCGGCGATGACGTCATCGCCGTGCGCAGCGCCCCGCTCGCGCCCCGGCTGTAATATTGGGTGGCGCCCCCTGACTTACCGCCGGACGCTACGTCCGCCGGGGTCAGGGGGGCCTACCTGCGGCCGGAGCGGCGCTAGTTAAAGGGGAGGTGGTGGGCGGCCATTTTTGTTGCTGGCCGCCTGCCAGCACCTGCCCCCATTGCTGTCCCCGGCCCCCGTGAAGCCCCCCCCCCCGCAGGGTGCCAGCTGCTCTCCGTGAGCCCGGCACTCGAGGAGTGCCGGGCTCGTTTGCCGGCACTCCCGATCCCGGGTGACCCAGCTGGGCACCGGGACGCTCTGCGCCAGGCCCTTCCCCTTTATAAGGGGAGGAAGGCCTGCAGTACCGCGGCGCGATGTGCCGCAGCACGTGGCGCTGCAGCACGTAGCACCGCGATATTGGCTCGCAGCACCCCAAGAGGGCCGTGGGGCGCATCCAGTAGCGCCTCTCCTCCCTCTCGGGGCACTACCTGGGAAAATCGGCTGCAGGGACGCTAACTTTTTCAGGGGGCTAAAATTAGCGCCCCGGCGAAGGTAACGCCAAAAGGGGCGCTACCCAATTTTTACCCCCAGGAGTCTAAAAAGATGGTTAAACATAAAGTGAGAAGAAATCCTTTTAAAAATGAGTTAAACTGTCTGTACAGCAAAGCACACAGTGTCCGTAATAAAACAGGGGAGCTGGAGGCAATCATGCGTTGGGAGGAACCAGACATAGTAGGGATTACTGAGACATGGCTACAAAATAATCAGGACTGGGAATTAAACATTGCAGGGTGTAACATATTTAGAAAAGATAGGGAGGGAAAAAGGGGAGGTGGAGTAGCTGTATTTATTAGGGATAACATAATGGCAGTAGAAAAAAGGGACATAGATATCAGCAAGACAAAAATAGAATCCATATGGACAGAGATAAAAGATAATAAAGGATCAATCACACTAATAGGCATAGTCTACAGACCACCTAATAGTGGAAGGGAGCTGGAGGAAGAAATATACAGACAAATTAGAGAAATGAGTAAAAAACATAGAATAATAATCATGGGGGATTTCAACTACCCCGATATTAATTGGAAAGAGATAGGTAAAGGGGATAAGGGAATGGAATTCCTACAACGTCGACAGGACTCCTTTCTAACCAAATATGTAAAAGCCCAACAAGGGAGGATTCGCTATTGGATCTAGTTATGGGGAATGAACCAGAGCAGATAAGAGACCATAATATAGTACGCTTTAAGATGATAATAGAGAAGGATATAAGTATGACAAAAACCAAGTTAATAGATTGGAGAAAAGCTGATTTTGAGGGGCTGAGAATAGAACTTGGGAAGATAAAATGGGCAACAATATTGGCAAACAACGATGTAGAACAACAATGGGAAACATTTAAAATGGTGTTCAACAGGAAAAATATATTCCGCTAAAAGGAAAGAACAAACTAAACACTAATGAGACTCCATGGATGAATAAAGCCATAAGGGAACAATTGAGGGTAAGGAAAGAGGCATACGTTAAGTGCATAGACAGCAGGGGAGTGCATGATAAGAGAGAATACGAAGGGATTAGGAGAGAAGTCAAAAAAACAATTAGGAAGGCAAAGAGGAACTATGACATTAAATTATCAAGGAACATAAAAACAACATAGTAAAATATTTTACAGGCACATCAATAAAAAAAAGGAAGGTTGGGATGGGAATAGGGCCATTAAGGGATAGACAGGACAATACCACAGGTAACGATAAGGAGATGACAGAAATATTAAATCATTATTTCGCTTCGGTATTTACCAGGGAGATAGAACAGGTGGACATGACATTGAATGATGAGATGAGTAATGAGATAAGTGCATTTAAAATAAAAAAGGGGATATATATAATAAACTAATCAAACTCTAAGAGGATAAAACCCCTGGTCCGGATGGATTGCATCCACGCATTTTAAAAGAATCTAGAGAAGAGATAGCAGAGGCATTACTACACATATTTAATAATTCGTTAGAAAAAGGCATAGTGCCAGAGGACTGGCGGAGAGCTAACATACTGGGCCAGAAATTCGGCTCCCTGGCTTCCCACGGGTGCAAGGATCGCGTGCGCACCTACCTACCGCGCTTGCCGTTGACCTCTGGGCCCACGGGGACTTCGGCTCCTGGGCCTCCTCCAACTGCCGGCGCGCAGTGCTTGTGTATCCCAGGGGCGTAGTTAGTGCGATGCGTCCCCTGAGATCACGTGGGCCATGGAGAGCCAATGGCAGCAGACCATCTTTCATTCATAGATTTGACAGGAAGACCTGTCAAATCTATGAATACAGATCGGCCCCAAAACATCCCTAAAACTACAAATAATTTTTTTTTTAAATCACATTTTTAAAATAACTATAAATTACATTAATTAACTATTTTAAACAAAAATTTAAATTTTTGAAAAAATTAATTAAATTTTTTAACGGGGCTAAAACTAAACTTACCTTTCTTTAAAGTAATTAAAAAAGATAAATCTGTGAAAAAAATGTTTAAATTTTAATAAAATCAACACTTACCTAGTTAAAAGGCCTTGCGCCTCCTTTTTAAAAGTGTATCTTCTCCGTGCTTACCTTCACGGAGGAACCTGTAAAAAAATCCGAAGTGCGAGGCGAACGTGCTGGCCCTCCGGCGTGCGCGTTCGACCTCTGAACCCCTTTCCTCAGGGGAACGGAAGTGCCGGTTTCCCGCACATGCGCAGTGCATGCAAGAAACCGGCACTTTCGTTCCGTCCACGGGTGAGTACACAGTGTGTACTCACCCAACAACAGCCGAATTTCTGCCCCATTTCCTATATTTAAGAAGGGAAATAGAACATGTCCAGGGAAGTATAGACCAGTCAGCTTAACATCGGTGGTAGGAAAAATAATGGAATCTCTACTAAAGGAGAGAATAGAAGAACATCTAGAAACGAAAAGTATAATAATGAATAGTCAGCATGGATTTCAAAGGGGAAAATCTTGCTTAACTAGCCTTATTGAATTTTTTGAAGAGGTAACAGAGAGAGTAGACAATGGTAGAGAGTAGCTAAAGTAAACATTGGTCCCTTAGAGGATGAGACTGGGGAATTAATAATGGGGAACAGGGAAATGGCAGAGACTTTGAACAAATATTTTGCATCAGTCTTCACGGGTGGCTGCAGAGATAGTGGATGCATTGGTTGCAATCTACCAAAATTCCCTGGATTCTGGAGAGGTCCCAGCGGATTGGAAAACCACAAATGTAACGCCCCTATTTAAGAAGGGAGGTAGACAGAAATCAGGAAACTATAAACCAGTTAGCCTAACATCTGCCATTGGGAAAATGCTGGAGTCTATTATTAAGGAAGTGATAGCAGGACATTTAGAAAATCATAATACAGTCAAGCAGAGTCAGCATGGTTTTATGAAAGGGAAATCATGTTTGACAAATTTGCTGGAGTTCTTTGAGGATGTAACGAGCAGGGTGGATAAAGGGGAACCAGTGGATGTGGTGCATTTGGATTTCCAGAAGACATTCAATAAGGTGCCACATAAAAGGTTACTGCACAAGATAAGAGCTCACGGGGTTGAGGGTAATATATTAGCATGGAGAGAGGATTGGGTAACTAACAGAAAACAGAGAGTCGGGATAAATGGGTCATTTTCCGGTTGGCAAATGGTAACTAGTGGGGTGCCACAGGGATCAGTGCTGGGGCCTCAACTATTTACAATCTATATTAATGACTTGGATGAAGGGACCGAGTGTAATGTAGCCAAATTTGCTGATGATACAAAGATAGGTGGGAAAGCAAGTTGTGAAGAGGACACAAAGAATCTGCAAAGGGATATAGACAGGCTAAGTGAGTGGGCAAACATTTGGCAGATGGAGTATAATGTGGGAAAGTGTGAGGTTATCCACTTTAGTAAGAAAAAGAAAAAAGCAAATTATTATTTAAATGGAGAGAGATTAAAAAATGCTGGAGTACAGAGGGACCTGGGGGTCCTTGTGCATGAAACACAAAAAGTTAGCATGCAGGTACAGCAAGTAATCAGGAAGGCAAATGGAATGTTGGCCTTTATTGCAAGGGGGTTGGAGTATAAAAGCAGGGAAGTCCTGCTACAACTGTACAGGGTATTGGTGAGACCACACCTGGAGTACTGCGTACAGTTTTGGTCTCCTTATTTAAGGAGGGATATACTTGCATTGGAGGCAGTTCAGAGAAGGTTCATGAGGTTGATTCCTGCGATGAAGGGGTTAACTTATGAAGAAAGGTTGAGCGGGTTGGGCCTATACTCATTGGAGTTTAGAAGAATGAGAGGTGATCTTATTGAAACATATAAGATACTGAGGGGGCTTGATAAGGTAGATGCAGAGAAGATGTTTCCCCTCATGGGGGAATCTAGAACTAGGGGGCACAGTTTCAAAATAAGGGGTCGCCCATTTAAAACTAGATGAGGAGGAATTTCTTCTCAGAGGGTCGTAAATCTGTGGAATTCTCTGCCCCAGAGAGCTGTGGAGGCTGGGTCATTGAATACATTTAAGGTGGAGATGGACAGATTTTTGAACAATAAGGGAGTGATGGGTTATGGGGAGTGGGCAGGGAAATGCAGCTGAGCCCAAGATCAGATCAGCCATGATCTCATTAAATGGCGGAGCAGGCTCGAGGGGCCAAATGGCCTACTCCTGCTCCTATTTCTTATGTTCTTATGTTTTTATGGTAATGCAGTAGATGTAATTTATCTAGGTTTTCAAAAGGCCTTCGATAAGGTACCCCATAATAGACAAATTAATAAGGTCAGAGAATGGGGAGTCAGAGGACAAGTAGCAGAATGGATTGCTAGCTGTCTTTAAGACAGAAAGCAGAGAGTAGGGGTAAAGGGTAGCTATTCGCAGTGGCAGAAGGTGGATAGTGGTGTTCCACAAGGATCAGTGCTGGGACCACTGTTCAGAATTTACATTAACGATTTCGACTTTGGAATCAAAAACACAATTTCTAAATTTGCGGATGGTACCAAATTGGGGGGGGGGGGATAGTTAATACTGAGGAGAACTGCAACAAATTGCAGGAGGACATTAATAAACTTGCAGAATGGGCAAATAATTGGCAAATGAAGTTCAACACAGATAAATGTGAGGTATTACATTTTGGGAGGAAGAATAGGGAGGTCACTTATCACTTGGAGGGTGCGAGTCTCGGTGGGGTAGAGGAACAAAGGGATCTCGGAGTACAAATACACAAATCACTAAAAGTTGCGACACAGGTTAGCAAGGAGATAAAAACAACAAACCAAGCACTAGGGTTTATTTCTAGAGGGATAGAATTGAAAAGTAGGGAAGTTATGCTAAACCTGTATCGAACCTTAGTTAGACCACACTTAGAGTACGGCGTACAGTTCTGGTCGCCATATTATAAAAAGTATATAGAGGCACTGGAGAGGGTGCAGAGAAGATTTACAAGGATGATACCAGAAATGTGAAGGTATACAGATCAGGAAAGGATGAACAGGCTGGGTCTCTTTTTTCTTGAAAAAAGGCTGAGGAGTGACCTAATAATAAAATTATGAAAGGTTTTGATAGAGTGGATTCAGAGAGAATGTTTCCACTTGTGGGGAAGAGCATAACTAGAGGCCATCAATATAAAATAGTCACCAAGAAATCCAATAGGGAATTCAGAATAAACTTCTTTACCCAAAGAGTAGTGAGAATGTGGAACTCGCTACCACGGGGAATGGTTGAAATGAATAGTATAGATGCATTTAAGGGGAGGCTGGACAAGCTTATGAGAGAGAAGGGAATAGAGGGTTATGCTGATAGATTTAGATGAGGAAAAACGGGAGGAGGCTCGAGTGGAGCATAAATGTCGGCATGGACTGGTTGGGTCGAATGGCCTGTTTCTGTGCCGTATATCCTGTGTAATCCTATGTAACATTGAGACAGCAATAGAAAATCACTTAAACTAGACCGATAGGGGGAAGGCAGGGAGGAAACAAAGGTGCTAACAAGATAAATAGTAGGGTGGAAGGCATTCGACAGGTACTTATGGACACATAAACCTGAGAGAGCCAAGTGAACTAGAAATCAGGAATAGGCAGACATAGGGGAATATAAGAGGGAAATCTATAACAAAAGATGTATACATAAATGTTAGAAGCATAAGAAATAAGATGCCAGAACTAGAGGCTATTGTGGTAATATGGAGCTATGATGTGGTGGGAATATCAGAAACATGGTTTAATCCAGAAATTAATATATTCAGCTATATAGTGTTTAGAAAAGACAGAATGGACAAAAAGGAGATTGTGTAGCCCTGTATGACAGGGACACCAGGGAGGTAAAAGGAGTTGATTCTGTGGGAGGTAAAAAAAACGACAACATTAACCACTCTGGGTAGATGTCACTAATCCTAAAAAAAAATCCAAGCTAATGCTGGGAATATGCTGTAGACGACCAGGCCAATATAAGAAGGAGGACAATTTTCTCTAAGATAGGAAGAGCATATGCGTACAGGAAAGTTATTTTGATAGGCGATTTCAATCAACCTAATGTAAACTGGGAAAACCCAAGCTGTTTAGAGTCAGAGTTGGTGGATGCAGTGCCTGACTGCTTCTGACCCAGTCAAGGAATCTACGAGATGCAATGGTCATCTTGATGTGGTATTCATAAATGACCCAGAAAAGGTACATGAAGTTGAACTTGTAGCGCCCCAAGGGAGCGACCATAGAATAATAAAGTTTCACATGATTTGGGAGTCAGAAATACTAAACACGAAGAGACAGGTTTTTAATTTTAAAAGGGCTAAATTCAATCAAATGAGGAAACAACTAAAACAAAAAGATTGGGGAAGTTGTTCAACAGCACTTCAGCAAAAGTTAGGTGGAACACCTTTAAGGAATAATGCTGAGGATAAATACATCCCCAAAATCAACAAGCTCAGACTAAAAAATGTGACCGAAATGGATCAGCAAACAAATTAAAAGTGAGATAAAGAAGCAAAATGGCATGTATAAATCCTGCAAATAGAAAGGAAAAGAGGCTTACTGGAAACAATACAAGAGATTGTAGAGACACATTAAAAAGCTAATCAGACAGGTAAAGAGAGAACAGTATCGCAACAGCAAGAGGGCAGTCAGAGAAGAGGTGAAAACCATAATAGATGCAAATGGCCTTGAATATGAGGATAGGCACAAAATAGTAAATATTCTGGCTGACTAATTCCTCCAAGTATTCAAAAGGCAGACATGAGCAAAATATCCTTTCCAAACAAAGATATCCCAAGTAAAAGTAATGATTTTTTTAATAAATACGATGGAAGTCCTAGACTGGTCATTCATGCTCAAAATAAATAAATCCCCAGGATTAGATGGTATTTATCTCAGAGTACAGAAACAGAAGACTAGGAAAGAGATTTGTGAAGCACTGACAATCATTATGTGGGAGTCACTGGACACTGGGGAGACACCAGAAGATCGGAAACAGGCTAATGTGCCCATATTCAAAAACGGTCACAAAACAGCCACTGGGATTTACAGACCCATTAGTCTCACCCTTTCAATATAAGATAATGGAAATGAATTATCAGGAGTAAACACAAAGATCATATGTACAATAATGGTGGTGGGGAAAAGGCCTGTATAGTAGAGGAATACACCTTATTGGAGCTAACAATGAGAGGTTCACTAATCTGCTGTGGAGGGAGAGGGCTGCTCTATCAGACATGAGGCTACATCTGCAGCTATTACAGGCCAAACAGTGTTGTTGTGGCCTTGTAGGGCTGGAGGAGGTTACAGGGATAGGGAGGAGTGAGGCCATGAAGGGATTTATAAACACGAGGGTAAGAATGTTAAATTGGAGGCGTTAGGCTACTGGCAGCCAATGTAGGTCAGCAAGGACACAGATGATAGCCAAGGGGGAGTTGCTGCCGGTGAGGCAAGCGATCCAATATTGCCTTACAGATTGCTGGAAGCAAGGTCATGACCATATCAGTGGTGCAAAAGTGCACATTTCTGGTTGCTACCCCTCCAGCTGACATCTGGCAGAAAAAGATAAAATTTGTGGAGTTTATAAGGGGTGTGAAATGTTCAATATATGATCTTGAGATGACTCTCATATTTTGCTGCAGGTGGTTCTTGTTAAGGTCAATTTCCATACCTTTTTCTAGAGTAAAAATTGGTCAGTGATGCAACCACAACACGCGCCCGAACTGGGTGGTCTGAGGCTGGCCCAATGTTGGGCCTCAGGCCTCATTAATATTAATCTGGTCAGCTATCGCTGCTTGTCGCGCCTCCACAGGTAGCTCACCCATTTGAAGAAATTAATATTGGATCGCTTGCCTCACCGGCAGCAACTCCCCCTTGGTTATCATCTCTGTCTTTGCTGACCTACATTGGCTGCCAGTAGCCTAACGCCTCCAATTTAACATTCTTACTCCCGTGTTTAAATTCCTTCAGTTCCTCACTCCTCCCTATCCCTGTAACCTCCTCCAGCCCTACAACCACCCCTGAACCCTTCATTCCTCTGAAGATGGAATTTTGTGCATTCTCCCTTCTTTCGCCCAATGCCCTGGAACTCACTGCCTAAACCCCTCTGCCTCTACACCTCCCTCACCTACTTTAAGATCCTCTTTAAAACCCATCTCTTTGACCAAGCTTTTGGTCAGCCCTCCTAATACTTCCTTCTTTGGCTGGATGTCCATTTGGCTGGGCATTTATTTATTTCTGATTATGCCCTCATGAAGCGCCGAGAGACATTTTTCTCAACTAAAAGCGCTATATAAACCCAAGTTGTTATTCTCGCTGCTGTTATCATCTTTTAACATGCTAATGAGCAAACTACACAGGGAAGAGATGTGTTTGTGGGTATCTTTCAGTGTGAGAGATCACAAATTATACCAACATGTAAGCATTTTCTGAACATCTGGTTTTAAGTGTAGCTGCTGTAATGACCAAAGGCTATGCTTGGTTTGTATAAGTCCTTTCACTTTGACTGTATAAACTTTAGGAAGCCTACATAGCTAAGTCATGTGCAATGAATTTCTTTTACTACAACAGTGAGGATCTATTTAATTCATTCACGTAATTCAAAAAGTTACTGGGGAATTTTCATCTATTATGAGCAAAATCATATGCAAAATGTGTGCAAATCCATACATGTACAAAGTTGCTATTTTCCCCCCAGGCACAGCACAGTTCACTATACAAAAGTAGAATTTATTAACATAATGGGACTAAAAGTCAATAAATCCCAAGGACCGGATGACCTACATCCTAGGGTTTTGAAAGAGGTGGCCATTGGAATAGTGGACGCATTGGTTGTCATCTTCCAAAATTCTATAGATTCTGGAACGGTTCCTGCAGATTGGAGGATAGCAAATGTAACTCCGCTATTTAAGAAAGGAGGGAGAGAGAAAACGGGGAACTACAGACCTGTTAGCCTCACATCAGTAGTTGGGAAAATGCTGGAATCTATTATAAAGGATGCAACAACTGGGCACTTAGAAACTAATAGTAAGATTGGGCAGAGTCAACATGGATTTATGAAAGGGAAATCCTGTTTGACAAACCTATGGGAGTTCTTTAAGGATGTAACTAGTGGAGTAGACAAAGGGGAACTGGTAGATGTGGTGTATCTGGATTTTCAGAAGGCCTTCGATAAGGTCCCACACAAGAGGTTGGTGAATAAAATTAGGGCACATGGAATTGGGGGTAATACACTAGCATGGATTGAGAATTGGTTAACAGACAGAAAACAAAGAGTAGGGATAAACGGGTCTTTTTCAGGATGGCAGGCTGTGACTAGTGGGGTACCGCAAGGATCGGTGCTTGGGCCCCAGCTATTCACAATCTATATCAATGATTTGGATGAGGGGACTAAATGTAACATTTCCAAATTTGCTGATGATACAAAGCTAGGTGGCAGTGTCAGTTGCGAAGAGGATGTAAAGAGGCTTCAAGGGGATCTCGACAGGCTCAGTGAGTGGGCGAGAACATGGCAGATGGAATATAATGTGGATAAATGTGAAGTTATCCACTTTGGTAGAAAAAACAGAAAGGCAGAGTATTTCCTAAATGGTGAAAGATTGGGGAATGCAGATGTTCAAAGGGACCTGGGTGTCTTTGTACATGAGTCACTGAAAGTGAATGTGCAGGTGCAGCAAGCCATTAGGAAGGCAAATGGTATGCTGGCCTTCATTACAAGAGGATTTGAGTACAGGAGTAAAGAAGTCGTACTACAATTATATAGGGCCTTGGTGAGACCACACCTGGAGTACTGTGTACAATTTTGGTCTCCTTACCTAAGGAAGGATATACTTGCCATAGAGGCAGTGCAACGAAGGTTCACGAGATTGATTCCTGGGATGGCGGGACTGTCGTATGAGAAGAGATTGAGTAAACTAGGCCTGTATTCTCTTGAATTCAGAAGAATGACAGGGGATCTCATTGAAGCATATAAAATTATTACAGGGCTTGATAGGATGGATGCTGGGAGAATGTTTCCCTTAGCTGGGGAGTCTAGAACCAGGGGCCACAGCCTCAAGATAAAGGGTAGGCCATTCAGGACTGAGATGAGAAGAAATTTCTTCACACAGAGGGTGGTGAATCTTTGGAATTCTCTACCCGAGGGCTGTGGAGGCTCAGTCATTGGGTATATTCAAAACAGGGCATCAAGGGATATGGCGATAGGGCCGGTGAATGGAGTTGAGGCAGAAGATCAGCCATGATCTCACTGAATGGCGGAGCAGGCTCGAGGGGCCTAATGGTCTACTCCTGCTCCATTTCTTATGTTCTTATAAGTATTGTGTGCATTAAACATAGGTCCAGATTTTGTCTTTTACATATAGGATGAATAATTGCACAAGCACATAGTTTTTCCCATGTATCTAAATTGGAAAATGTGTTTTCTGGGCTAAACCACCTTATACCTTGATGATTTGTTTGTGTTCCAAAGAGGACTGGAGTTTTATATACTTTGCTCCCTTTACTGCTAATTTTAAGAGTAATTCTCCACTCCTTATAGGCTTCAGTTGGTGCTTCCTTGTCATAGAGTCGTTGAAATTGGTAATTGACCATGTTGTTCATATCTATTGCAATTTTTTCCCAATTACTGTGCAACAAATAGCCTGGATGCAGCAAGGAAGATTACAATATAAAACAAAAGGAACTGAAACAACCAGGACAACTATGCCAAAATATTGACTGGGATGCGATAAAGAGTTATATCGGTTCACAGAGCCATCTCTACGTACATCAAAATCACCTGCTACTTGGTAGATTTTCAAGTTTTTGGAATCAATCACTGATTCTAATAGGTAGTCATGTGAGATGAAGGGAACAATAGTAAGTGTAGGCATGAAGGATGTGATGTGAGCTGTCAGGTAAGAAGAATGTGAAAGGAGATAGGCATGAATCAGTAGTCAATTGGGAACAAAAGGATATGTAGTAAGGACATCAGAGTCTGATTATTCTGGGATCAGCTGCTCCTTTTTATTAATCGGGCTACAACAGCTTTGCATGCACATAACATCTGGGTGAGGAGAGATCTTAGGTGCAAGTGCATTTAATCCACAGCTGGATGAAACTTTTTTTTAACAATCTGAAGGGCGAACATGTTCTTTTTCATATTTTATTGTACTTGAATAGCATTTGTGTTCTAAAGTTTTCTGTTTAAGCACAATTAGAATGAAAGATTGTGCATAATTGTCACCATATACATGTATGTTTTACATCTGAAAATGGAAGGAAAATAGCTTTTATACATTGTGCATGAGATGAAAATTTGCCCCACTAAGTCATCACACTCAGAGTAGTTAAAAAGCCTGTTGAGAGACAAAAGCACACCATTCAGTTAAAGCACTAAACCTGATGTAGAGATAAATGTACAATGAAAAACAGCAAATCTTAGTAATTTGTTTCTCAATGTAAAAATATATAAATACTTTTTCACAACATTTTTTTTTTTTACCAATTCCAGTTTTATTTTACTGTTTCAATGTCTTTCAGTATAGAACTACTGAACACGTCTACTGAATTGCACATTCCACCAAAGTATAGTCAAATAACAATCTTTTTTTCATAATCTGGGCCATTCAACCAAAACAGCCTCTTTTCTCCAGAAAAAACCCCAATGTTTGTGTTATTATGAAACACTGCAAATAACATATAGAAAATCATGCAATGGAGAGAAACCAACAATTACAAAAGAAGCAGAAGCCACACAAAGCACGCACAAATCCAAGACAAAAGCAAACAAAAATTACCATGTGTTTCAGATGACTGGCTAAACCATGCAAACCTTCCTTTCTTCTTTGCCATTAATTCGGCCAGTGTTACCCCTTCATATTAAATGCATGCAATTCCAGGCATTTAAACATCAGATGGCAGCAGCAACATAGCAAAGATTAGAAACAGCAATTGGCAAAATGAGGTAACATATAACTCTAATGTAACAGAAACAATGCTAGAAACAAAACAAAAGATGAGACATTGACTGCAAAGCTACTGATAGCCAAATCACAAGTTAGCCAGAATAATAGTCAGAATTAGTCAGATTTTTTTGTGTTATCGTGTGATGTGCATGATGTTCCCAATCCCATATATTGTCAATTTCATTTATTACCTCTGAAATTAATGACACAATGTGATCCAAAATTTAATCATTTAAAATTATATTTTATATTTAATTGAAAACAATCTATGTTATATGAAGCTTTTGCCTCTGGTCTAATAATGTCTTCTCTGTATTTTCTCCTACACTGTGAAACTGCAAAGCATCAAAGAGTTAATAGTACTGTAGGGAGCTGAAAGTAGATGTCGACACATCAAAGTGAGTGTCCTTTTTAGAGTTAATTCATCAATTCCCTCCAAAGTCCTTCTGTTTCTTTAGAATGTGGTGTTCATGTTCATTTTAAGTAGAGTAGCAGTGTTAATGCTGCTTGATTATTTATGTTCATAAAGCTTGCAAATCACGACTGATTGTGGTGAGTGATGCGGTATTTGTAAACTAAGTAACTTTTGTAGCTGTTCCACTTTGTTATATTTCTCTACAAAATACATCATAACATTTGTTAACCAATTTCCTACAAAGAATTTTTCAGAAACTGGAATATATATATTAAAGTGCTCACATGATTAAACTGCATTTTATCTGAGCAAAAACATACTATAATACATGCAATGAAAGTTACTTTGATGGTAAAGATGTTGCATAACTGTAAGTGATTTCATTCAAAGGACTGGATATACTTTGGGTACTGCAGTACTAGTCACTCCCATAAGTCGTCCAAGCATCCTATGTTCAGGAGTGTATTCATACTGTCCAATATCTACTTATACGATAGCATGACCTGGATGTAACAATAAGATTCCTTTGTGTGCTGAATTGGATAAGGCATCTTTCGCATGTGCCTTCATTTACGCTTCTTAGAATTTTTAAGCAGGTGAACTGAAAAGCACTGTAGTCAGACAAGGCCAGAAAGGAACTGATAAGCTGCTTATAAGCAAATGAACATTTGGGCACTGTAGAGGCAGTCTGACAAGTAAAATAGGGCAGAGAGGCCTTCCACCAAAACTCCACCCTAAAATATTTGCTGCCATGAGTTCCCCCATAACCCTGCTTTGATCCTGTGCTGCCCACTGGAAGTCCATGCCCCGCCACAGGTAGATGAAGGAGGAGATCATGGCTAAGCAATCTCTGTGATTTCCCTTTGTCTCCATGCACTTACCACCCCTGAAAATCATCACCACTATAAAAAATATGTACATGTACAGCCCTGCATCAAGAGGCTACACTTCAGCAGGCAGGCTGTCGCTGACCTATGTACCCTTCCACAATAGGACCTCCTGCCATGCTTTGCCAGTCACCACCACCCTTAATTTCATTGCCTCAGGCTTCTTCTAGGCTGCTACAGGGAACATCACCCATATCTCCTAGTCTGCACTGCACAGCTACATCAGGCAGGTCAACAATGCCCATTTGCCAGGAACCGCCAATACATCATCTTTTCTATTGATGCCAGCACTCAAAATGAGAGAGCTCTGTTATTTAAGAACATAAGAAATAGGAGCAGGAGTAGGCCATATGGCCCCTCGAGCCTGCTCCACCATTCAATAAGATCATGGCTGATCATCCACCTCAACTCCACTTTCCCGCCGGATCGCCATAGCCCTTGATTCCCCTAGAGTCCAAAAATCTATCTATCTCAGCCTTGAAAATACTCAAAGACTCAGCATCCACAGCCCTCTGAGGCAGAGAATTCCAAAGATTCACAACCCTCTGAGTGAAGAAATTCCTCCTCATCTCGGTCTTAAATGGCCTACCCCTTATCCTGAGACTATGCCCCCTAGTTCAAGACACTCCAGCCAGGGGAAACAACCTCTCAGCATCTACCCTGTCAATCCCCTTCAGAATCTTGTATGTTTCAATGAGATCACCTCTCATTCTTCTAAACTCCAGAGTATATAGGCCCATTCTACACAATGTCTCATCATAGGACAGCTCTCTCATCCCAGGAATCAATCTAGTGAACCTTTGTTGCACCGCCTCCATGGCAAGTATATCCTTTTTTTAGGTAAGGAGACCAAAGCTGTGCACAGTACTCCAGTTGTGGTCTCACCAAGGCCCTGTACAATTGTAGCAAGACTTCTTTACTCTTATACTCCAACCCCCTTGCAATAAAGGCCAACATGCCATTTGCCTTCCTTATTGCTTGCTGTACCTGCACCCAAATCTCTCTGAACACCAACATTTGAAAGTTTCTCACCATTGAAAAAATATTCTGTTTTTCTATTCTTCCTTCCAAAGTGAATAATCTCACATTTCCCTACATTATACTCTATCTGCCACCTTACTGCCTACTCACTTAGTCTATCTATATCCCTTTGCAGACTCTTTGGGCTGGATTTTCATTGACTCGTGGAGGTGGGTTTGGAGGCGTGTGGGGGGTTAAAATTGCAAAAACTGGCGGGCGGGCACAAGCCCGCCTCCACGCAATTTTCATTGAATCGTGTCTGCTGGTCCTGACTCCGTCCCGCCTGCAAGAGATGGGATAGGCTGTTAAGGCCTTTAACAAGCACTAAATTGCCTCTATAATGCCATTTTGAAAGGGAGAAGTCACACAACACCAGGTTATAGTCCAACAGTTTTATTTGAAATCACAAGCTTTCGGAGCTGCTGCTCCTTCGTCAGGTGAAGTGAAGAAATACAAATCGGCGCAGCATATATAGACAGAGAACAATGAAAGGGGGGGGGGAGGAGGAGGAGAAGGAGATGACGACATATCTGGGAGTGGTGGTGGTGGTGCAAAAATATCTGGGAGCAGACTTAGGGCGGCTGCTGCTCATTTTGCATCCAGGTCCTCTCACAGCAAAGGCCAGGCAGTCTTTGCAGACCTTCAATGCAGCAGCAATGATGACATCATCAGAGGCAACTTTCAGACTGAAAACACTAATTGGTTCATGGGTTCCCACATGCTGGAACTTAATTGCCCAATTAGTTGAAAATCGCATCAATTTCCCACATCCAATTGCAGTCGGGTGGATAACACGAAAAGTGGATGACACGACCCCAGCCCACCCCAGTATCAAAATCCAGCCCTTTGTGTTCTCCTCACAGCTTACTGCCCCACCTAGCTTTGTATCATCAGCAAACTTGGATACATTACACTCGGTCCCTTCATCTAGGTCATTAATATAGATTGTAAATAGCAGAGGCCCCAGCACTAATCCTTGCGGCACCCCACTAGTTACAACCTGCCAACCTGAAAAAGACCCGTTTATCCCTACTCTCTGTTTTCTGTCCATTAACCAATCGTCTATCCATGCTACTATATTACCCCCAACCCCATGAGCCCTTATCTTGTGTAATAACCTTTTATATGGCACCTTATCGAATGCCTTTTGGAAATCCAAATATACTACATCTACTGGTTCCCCTTTATCTACCCTGCTAGTTACATCCTCAAAAAACTCTAATAAATTTGTCAAACACAATTTACCTTTCATAAAACTATGTTGACTCTGCCGAATCATGTTATGATTTTCTAAGTGCCCTGATACCACTTCCTTAACAATGGATTCCAGCATTTTCCCGATGACTGGTGTCAGGCTAACTGGCCTATAGTTCCCTGTTTTCTCTCTCCCTCCTTTCTTGAATAGCGGTGTTACATTTGCTACCTTCCAATCCGCTGGGACCATTCTAGAATCTAGGGAATTTTGGAAGATCAAAACCAATGCATCCACTATTTCTGCAGTCACCTCTTTTAGAACCCTAGGATGTAGGCCGTCAGATCCAGGGGATTTGGCGGCTTTTAGTCCCGTTAGTTTCTCTAGTACTTTTTCTCTACTTATATTAATCACATTAAGTTTTTCACCCTCATTAGACCCTTGGTTCCCCACCATTTTTGATATGCTTTTTGTGTCTTCTACTGTGAAGACAGATACAAAATATTTGTTTAACGTTTCTGCCACTTCCTTATTCCCCATAATAATTTCTCCTGTCTCAGCCTCTAAGGGATCAATGTTTACTTTTGCTACTCTCTTCCTTTTTACATACTTGTAGACGCTCTTACAATCTGTTTTTATATTTCTTGCAAGTTTTCTTTCATATTCTATTTTTTCCCTTATCAATTTTTTGGTCATCCTTTGCTGGTTTCTGAAACTCTCCGAATCCTCAGGCTTACTACTATTCTTCGCAACATTATAAGCTTCTTCTTTCAATCCTGCAATCCTTAACTTCTTTAGTTAGCCACGGATGGATCACTTTTCCCGTGGAGTTTTTGTTTCTCAATGGAATGTATTTTTGCTGAGAATTATGAAATATTTCTTTAAATGCTAGCCACTGCTTATCTTCTGCCATACCTTTTAATCTATTTTTCCAATCTACCTTAGCCAACTCACCCCTCATACCTATGTAATTGGCTTTATTTAAGTCTGAGACTCTAGTTTCGGACTCAGGCAAGTCACTCTCAAACTTAATGTGAAATTCTATCATATTATGATCACTCTGCCCCAGATGATCCTTTACTATGAGATTGCTAATTACCCCTGTCTCATTACACAATACAAGATCTAAAATAGCCTGTTCCCTGGTTGGTTCCATGACGTATTGTTCCAGGAAACTGTCCCAAATGCATTCCATGAACTCGTCCTCCAGACTTCCTTAGCCAATTTGATTTGTCCAGTCTATATGAAGATTAAAGTCCCCCACGATTATTGCATTACCTTTGTTGCAAGCTCCTACTATTTCCTGATTAATATTCTGTCCAATGGTATAGCTACTACATACTACTCCCACCAATGTTTTCTACCCCTTGTTATTCCTTATCTCCACCCATACTGATTCTACTTCCTGATCTTCCGAGCCGAGAACCTTTCTCTCTATTGTCCTTATGTCATCCTTTATTATCAGGGCTACGCTCCCTCCTTTTCCATTCTGCCTGTCTTTTTGAAACGTCAAGTACACTGGAACATTTAGGGGGAAAAATTCGTTTGGTTAGCGCCTCCCATTAGCGCCTCCGGGGCGCTAGGAACTTAGCGCCGCTCATGAAATTGACCAGTTGCTTTGCGGCAATACTAAACACTACCGCCACGATCTCCTGCGCCTGCAGATCGTGACGTCAGTCGAGCGTGCAACACCCCGGTAGCGCCCCGGACCGGATATTGCATTGCGCCCCCTGCCTTAGCGCCTGCCGCTAGGAGCGACAGGCAGAGGGGATCGTTTTCAAGTCAGGAAGGGGATGGGGGAGTGCTATTTAAAGGCGGGTGCTTCCTGCCTTTTCTTGTCGGCAAAATATTTGGTTCACGCAGGATGACAGGGAGAGAGACGTCTGGAGAGATTTAACGCTGTCCTAAGGAGTTTTGGCCCTCAGCACCACTTTTGAGGTTCCTAAGCGCCAAGCTCTTTCCCTGGGCCTATCCATTAGTGCTTCCAACACAATTGCTTTAGAGGTCTCTCCAGGCCAAAATTCAAGGCTGCAATGAGTAGGGTGTGGCTGGCTAGCAAGATGGCCCCTCCCCTTTAAGAACTGGACGGCGCCAGTCTGTCTGGCTTCCATGGTACCTGACATCGCCTGAGCTTCAGTAGCGTTCTGAGGTAGCGACTCACTCCCCAACGTTTGTGCCTTGAGAGGTGTGTAGCGCCTGATTTAGCGCTCAAATCAACTCCAGGGATGATAGAGGCGAATTTTGCAGTCGGAGGCGATAATTAGCGCAAAGCGCTAAACTTTGCGCCTGGCCGATATTAGCGCTCCAAAATGGGCGATATCCAATTTTTCCCTCTTGGTTCCCAACCTTGGTCACCTTGCAACCACGTCTCTGTAATGGCTATTAGATCAAACCCATTTATCTCTATTTGTGCCACAAGTTCATCTATCTTGTTAAGAATGCTTTGTGCATTCAGATAAAGTGCCTTTAATTTAAATTTTTTACCATTATTCCCTGCTTTGACCTTATTCTCTGCTGTACTGCTACCGTTAGACTCTCTGTCCCTTCCTGTCACACTCTGCTTATTTTTACCCAAATCGCTACACTGCTCTATTGCCTTGACCTTTCTCTTTAGATTTCTAAATTTCTCCTCACCTGACCCCTCCCCCCCCCCAGCTTTTTTAGTTTAAAGCCCTATCTATAGCCCTAGTTATTCGATTCGCCAGGACGCTGGTCCCAGCCCGGTTTAAGTGGAGCCCGTCCCGACGGAACAGCTCCCTCTTTCCCCAGTACTTGTGCCAGTGCCCCATGAATTGAAACCCCTTCTTCCCACACCACTCTTTGAGCCACGCATTTAACTCTCTGATCTGCTTGACCCTATGCCAATTTGCGCGTGGCTCAGGTAGTAATCCAGAGATTATTACCCTCGAGGTTCTGCTTATTAATTTAGCCCCTAGCTCCTCAAACTCCCTCAGCAGAACCTCATTCTTAGTTCTACCTATGTCATTGGTTCCGACGTGGACCACGACAACTGGATCCTTCCCCTCCCACTCCAAGTTCTTCTCCAGCCGCGAGGAGATATCCTTAACCCTGGCACCGGGCAGGCAACACAGCCTTCGGGAGTCTCTTTCGCAGCTGCAGAGAACAATATCTATCCCTCTGACTATACTGTCCTCTACCACTACCACATTCCTTCCTTTTCCCCCCACTTGGATGGCCCCCTGTACCACGGTGCCATGGTCAGTTAGCCTATCCTCCCTGCAGTCCTTTTCCTCATCCATACAGGTAGCAAGTACCTCGTACCTGTTGAACAAGGCTCCTCCATCACTACATCCTGGGTCCCCATACCTGCCTGACTCGCAGTCACACCCTCTTGTCCCTGACCACTGACGAACTCTAAAGTACTACTTAACCTAAAGGGTGTGACTGCCTCCTGAACAAAGTGTCCAGGTAACTTTCCCCACCCTGGTGCATCGCAATGTCTGCAGCTCGGACTCCAGCTCAACAACTCTCAGCCGAAGTTCCTCGAGTTGCAGACACTTACTGCAGATGTGGTTGCTCGGGATCACGATGCTCTCCACAAACTCCCACATGCTGCAGTTACGACACACCACCTGCCCTGCCATCTCTAACCTTGTTTTATTTATTAATTAATTAGTTAAAGCTTTTATTCAATCGATTTTTTGTTTTATTCTTTGATTATTTTATCTAGTTTAAGTTATTAATTTAATAAGTACTAGCAAGTTACAGTTTCTCAGCTCTTAACTTAACCCCCTTCCCTAACTTAGAGAGCAAAATAAAAACTGTAATACTCACCAATCAATCACCTACCTGCTCTCCTGTGACGTCACTCTTTGATTTTTTTTTTGTTGTTTTTGAATCAGAGCCTCACCACCACTGCTGTTGCTTTAATTCAGGTCCGCTCTCGGGCCGCTCTTTATCCTCTCGCCGCTGCCGCTGCTTTAATTCAGGTCCGCTCTCGGGCTGCTCTTTATCCTCTCACCGCTGCCGCTGCTTTAATTCAGGTCCGCTCTCAGGGCGCTCTTTATCCTCTCGCCGCTGCCGCTGCTTTAATTCAGGTCCGCTCTCGGGCCGCTCTTTATCCTCTCGCTGCGGCCGCTGCTTTAATTCAGGTCCGCTTTCGGGCTGTTCTTTATCCTCTCCTTATTTAAGGAGGGATATACTTGCATTGGAGGCAGTTCAGAGAAGGTTCACTAGGTTAATTCCTGAGATGAAGGGGTTGTTTTATGAAGAAAGGTTGAGCCGGTTAGGCCTATATTAATTGGAGTTTAGAAGAATGAGAGGTGATCTTATTGAAACATGTAAGATTCTGAGGGGGCTTGACAGGGTAGATGCAGAGAGGATGTTTCCCCTCGTGGGGGAATCTAGAACTAGGGGGCACAGTTTCAGGATAAGGGGTAGCCCATTTAAAACAGAGGTGAGGAGGAATGTCTTCTCTCAGAGGGTAGTGAATCTTTGGAATTCTATACCCCAGAAAGCTGTGGAGGCGGAGTCATTGAATATATTCAAGGCGGAGATAGACATATATTTGAGCTACAGGAGAGTCAAGGGTTATGGGGAGAGTGCGAGAAAGTGGCATTGAGGCCAAGATCAGATCAGCCATGATCTTATTGAATGGCGGGGCAGGTTCAAGGGGCCGAATGGCCTACTCCTGCTCCTATTTCTTATGTTCTTTTGTTCTCTCGCCGCTGCCACTGCTTTAATTCAGGTCCGCTCTCGGGCCGTTCTTTATCCTCTCGCCGCTGACGCTGCTTTAATTCAAGTACGCTCTCGAGCCGCTCTTTATCCTCTCGCCGCTGACGCTGCTTTAATTCAGGTCCGCTCTCGGGCTGCTTTTTATCCTCTCGCCACTGCCGCAGCAGTGGCTAGATTCTCTCGTATCCAGGGCATTATAGACTGCACTCATACCATCAAGGCAGCAGAAGTGTGAGGTGATGCATTTTGGCAGAAGGAACAGGGAGAGGCAATATACACTTAATGGCACAGTTTCAAAGAGTGTGCAGGGACAGAGGGACCTGGGAGTTAATGTGCATACGTCCCTGAAGGTGGCAGGACATATTGAGAGAGTGGTTAGCAAAGCATATGGGATCAAGGGCTTCATAAATAGAGGTATTGAGTACAAAAGTAGAGAAGTTATGCTGAACCTTTATAAAGCGCTGGTTAGGCCACAACTGGAGTACTGCATCCAGTTCTAGTCACCACACTTTAGGAAGGATGTGAAGGCCCTTGAGAGGGTGCAGAGGAGATTTGCCAGAATGGTTCTGGGGATGGAGGATCTTAGCTACAAGGACAGGTTGGAGAAGCTGGATTTGTTTTCATTAGAGCAAAGGAGGTTGAGGGGTGATTTGATAGAGGTGTACAAAATTATGATGGGTTTGGATAGGCTAGACGGGGAAAGGCTTTTCCCACTAGTTGATGGTACAAGGACTAGGGGACACAGATTTAAGGTTTTGGGCAAGAGATACAGGGGGGATGTGAGGAAAAACTTTTTTACGCAGCGAGTGGTGATGACCTGGAATTCGCTGCCGACGGAAGTGGTGGAAGCGGAGACACTCAAGGGAAGACTGGATAGGCACTTGAGGGAAATAAACTTGCAGGGCTATGGGGATAGAGCAGGGGAATGGACTGACTGGATTGCTCTACAGAGAGCCGGCACGGACTCGATGGGCCGAATGGCCTCCTTCTGTGCTGTATGATTCTATGACTCTAAGGCAAGCCAGCAGCTTATGTCAGCAGGAAGGGTTTTGGCTCAATTAATGTCCAGCTGGAATGTGACCACCACAAAGGATCATGCAACTTGTGCCAGGTTCAGAGGAAGCTGTAACGATGCCTTCATCCTGCAACACTCATCCCTTTCCCCAATATGCAACCTGTCCAGGAAGGTACAAGGATGGCTGCATGGGGACAAGGGCTACCCCCTGCACACATTGCTGATGACACCAGTATTCCCAAAGTTTGAGCCCAGAGCCTACATGGCAGCCATTTGAGCTTCGACCAAAGTTGCAAAGGCTGAAAAGAGAGTCCTGTTGTGAGGGCTTGGATGCAGCATCCCTGGAGGTGGCCACACATTCCATGGTAGGCTGCAGAGTGTTGATGTTGTGCGAGATGACACCACCCAAGCTGGAAGCGGAATCCTCAATATTTCCAGCCATGGTGCTGAAACTTCTTGGCAGGCCTTCCAATACCTGGTTTAACTGCTTGTGTGAAGCAAGCAGTTTTCATCTCATAACTGGGCCCCTGAAGTCCACATCTCTGTCCTCCTCAGCAGAGCTGTGGCAAACTGTTTACTGGGCTGTCCCTACCACCAGTACCTGCTGCTGGGTGTTTCACCACCTGCAGACCCCTCTAGCTCACTGCTAAACCCACACGGAATGCCAATCTCTGTGCTGGTGCTTGGGATTGCTGGAGCGTATGGCGGTGCATCCTTAAGAGACTTATCCACCTCCGAGGTATCTTTTTCAGGAAGCTCGCTGCCGAGAAGGACCTAGAGAAAGAGAAAAAGGACAAGATTTAAGATGACACTGAGAGGCTGGACAATCTTCAGAATGCAGTTTGAAGTTGTGAAGCTTGCTGAATATTCTCTGAGGTGAATGAAAGGTTACAAATAATATGCAGGCACCCTGCTCAGATAAGTCGCCAGCCTTGCCTTCACTGATGGTTATCACTTTACCCGAGTCACAAATCTCCAGAGCTTCCTGCACCATTTGGGTGAAGGCTATTATGTCAGGCATATGCCCCTGGTCTTGCTTCTCTCTCTCGGATTTTGTGCTGTCTTGTCCTGCAGAGAGAGAGGGCAGTTAATGAGTGGCTGTTGAAAATGTCAGTGGAGGTGTGTAGGGCTCGTGCACATAGAGAGCTTGTGCTGAGAGTTGTATAAGAAAGAAAAAGACTTGCATTTATATTTCATGACCTCAGGACGTCCCAAAGCGCTTTACAACCAATGAAGTATTTTTGAAATGTAGTCACTTTTGTAATGTCGGAGACGCAGCAGCCAATTGGCGCACAGTAAGCTCCCACAAACAGCAATGTGATAATGACCAGATAATCTGTCTTTTCAGTGATGTTGATTGAGGGATAAATATTGGCCAGGGATAACTCTCCTGCTCTTCTTGAGATTAGTGGCGATGGGATCTTTTGCGTCCACCTGAGAGAGCAGACAGGGCCTAAGTTTAACATCTCATCCAAAAGGCAGCACCTCCGACAGTACAGCACTCCCTCAGTACTGCACTGGAGTGTCAGCCTAGATTTTTGTGCTCAAGTCTCTGGAGTGGGACTTGAACCCACACCCTTCTGACTCAGAGGCGAGAGAGCCACAGTTGACATTGAAGCAAGATAGAATGAGGATGAGGAAATTGTGATTGGAAAGCCAAGTGTTTGGAATGTGAAGTAAGGAAGGAGTCCTGAGAGAAGTTGCCGGTTGTGCAAGCGCTAGGATGCAAGAAAAGAATGCTGTTAGTATCTGTTGTGAAGACCTAAAGGAAGAGGTGAATGCGTTTGGAATGTGAAAGAGAAGTGTTGCAGTGTGCCCTTGTGATTGTATGCTGAAGGATGTGATAGAAAGGAGAAATTTGTTGAGTGTGCTCTGGGAGGCAGTAAAAGGAGAGTTGTCAGGTGTTGTTGAGAAAGATGGAGAGATGAAGAGCTGTACTCACCTTTGCTGCTCTTGTGAGGTCATTGTGCCTCTTTCTACATTGAACCCAGGTCCTGTGGGTGATGCTGCTGGTACTGACCCTCTCAGCCAAGTCTGTCCAGGGCTGGTGGATAGTCACCCTGGTGATCTTCCTGCGAGTGCTGGGGATCAGTACCACCTCCTTGCATTGACCTCCTCCACAAGGAACTCCCGGAAGGCATCAGGGGCAGTCCTGTGACTTATTACTGCCAAGATAATTGTTTGCACGCTCTTCTAATTAAATCTTCCAGAAGGGAATGCAACCTCACATTAGGAGGTGTATTTGCGCTATAAAGAGCCCACCAGAAATTGTGCAATGAAAATGGGCTGGCTGCCCATTTCCCGATGCAATCGGGTGGGCAACCCATTAATCATATTAAAATAAGGTCCAGGAGTTAAAACTGCCCAGGCCTCATGTTGGCGATTTCAGGGGAGCTTGCCGCTTGCCCCACACCTCACCGATTTTTGCCCCAACTTAAAATCAGAGCTTATATGCATCATTGTAGGCATATACATGTGCAGTGGTTCAGCATGCCAGATGCAATACTAACTGAACAGATTGAATAAAGGTCACACTATATCAAACAAATCCATTTTGTCATCATGTTATCCTAAAATAAATTTGATTAACGTATGCACCTTTGAAAGCTATGACTCATGAGAATCTTTTGACAGATTGGAGAAGTTTTGCACACTTCAATCTGGCATTTGTCTTAGAATAGTAAACCCATTAGACACTGGCATCAACATAATCTGAAGAAAGGAGCAAATCTTTGAGGAAACATTCTGCAGAAATATGGCAAAACAAGCTTACCTATCTGAAGATATTACCAGAAAAACACTGGGGCCAATAATGCGGCCCTGGCACAGCACTACTGGGACAGTTGCTCCTAAGGTGCTCCGTGTGCCTGCACCCAACTGAGTTGACCTCAACTGATAATGGGAGGTCAACAGATTTAAGTATGTTTGTGCCCCAGTGCTTGGTACGCTGGGACCACAAAATCGGAGACCAGAATGAAAGGTGCCAGCAGATGGTGAAGGACTGCTAGCTGCTCTTCAAGCGCCAACATTTGTTTATGGTTCCAGGCACAAGGACACTTATGGCCACTGGCGGTCAAAAAAGCCAGGTTGGCAAACGAAGGATGGCCCTATGGAAGAAGAGGACCACTCAGAAGGAACATTCAAATTATTTTAATGGGCCTCTCCTGAAGTTCTGCCCAGCCATATTATGAGATCCACCCTAATTTAAATAGAAACCTGGGACTTAATGAGCCTTGCTCAGAGTCAATGCACAAGCTCTTTGCACTCAAAACACTTCTGGACCACACTATGGGATGCATTTCTCATTGGACACTGATGTCTCAGGCACTCCAAGTGCTGCAGAGGTACCTTGGGCTGCATTATCATCCCCACTGAGTTAATCAAAGGGAAAGGTTATAGAATTATTGAAAGGTTTGACTGTTCTATCTCAGAGTATTCCATAATTTATTTTTCAAAAACCCATACCAAAAACAAAAATTTACATTTTTTTTCAGTTCCCATTCACTTTTGGTTATTGGCTCAGTGGTATTTCACATACAATCTTCAATGATCAAAAAAAAAATTTTTTTTAAATGTAAAAGACATGAAACAATGAGTAGAAACAATAAAACATCTTCATAGACAAAATGGAATAATCATTTGTGCACAGCTTTACATCTCTACAAACCTGCTTTCTAGCACCCACCCTAATAACTGATCATTTTTACTCAGTTACTTCACTGTTCAAAGTAACAAGGGCAACTTCTTAATAGACATATAATGATCAACTTTCTGATTTTATGCTACCAACGGATGAGGCTCCCTGTCGGAACCATGAAGCCAGAAAACTATCCCTATGTAGTACATATCAACAAACCAAACTAAAGGCTACTATAAACTATCTTCAGTTTGCCAACATACTTTAAAACAAATTGCATCTATGCCTGAAAAATATCGCATGCAATTTTTCACACTTCAAGCTGTAACAAGTCAAACAAAGTAATTGTTAGCATTTTATCAATCTCATGTTCCTAGTGTATCAATAAAGGAAGATACGTACGATTTCGTTTCTCTGCATTCTCAATGTCTTCCTCATTCTCAGGATCGATGTCCTCTGCCTGGGTGATCCAGTCCAGATAGCCCTTGAGGTCCTCTTCAAGTTGTTGTTTCTCACGTAGTTTCTGAAAGTCTCCTCTGGCCTTGGCCTTTTCTCTTTCCTTAGAAAATTCACTGTAAGTTTCATAGTAATAGGATCACGGCAAGATAGAGGAAAGGATCTTAATTATCATTATTTCATTGCTAATTGTTAGTGTTGAACTTAACATAAAACCCTAAATGCTCCGTATATATTCTGTAATGGAGTAATTTTCATATTACATATTCAGCTTCTGAACTTAAGTAATTAATCAACCATCTACAATACGATATGACAGGCTAGTGGTATGACTATTAGTATGGCAGGTTGTGAAATTACTACTACTACTTTTGTATGACGTGAAAAGCTTATAATGGGATGTCTAGTTTGGCTATCCATTCGATGGCCTCTTGAGATGCCGAGTGGAGAAATGAGATGCTTCCCGCAACAGATCTGAGTGGGCAGGTTGATGTGATGTGTTCCATGGTCTGAAACTCATGACCACAGTTGCACTTTGGGTTGTCCCTCACCTTCCACTTGTGGAGCAGGTGGCCGCATCGGCCATGCCTTGTGCGGATTCGTTCAGCGCTGTCCACTGTCTTCGAGGGAGGTCGAAGCCAGGGACCTCTGCTGTTGGGCTAGTGGTGAGGTGTTGGTTCTTCATGTTGCATGTGTCCCACGATTCCGTCCATCTGGATAGTGGGTTGATAACAGCTGCATGAATATTAGCTGCTGTTATCCAGAATGGCCAGTGCGAAATTGAATTCAACAAATCTGGTCAGTTGTGGGCTAGCAATAGAACAAAATGACCACAAAAGCTGGTGTATTGTTGTTAAAATCCAATTGGTTCATTAACATCCTTCAGGAAAGGCAGTCTATCACTCTTACCCAGTGACTACAGTCCCACAATCTGCGGTGGTGGTCAATTTTCATCCCCTCCACTGGGCGGCAAAGGAGTGGTAACATGCTGAAAATCACGCAGCATTTATCACCCTGTTTCCGCCAACATCCAGGACACCACCATTTTGATGGGGTCCTTCATACGGGTAGCCCAGGCGGCCACCAAAAATAGGGGAGTGCCTTATTAGCCCATGCAAATCAGAATCCACTGCACAAACCCTGCCCAATGCAACTGTACGTAGAGCGGCCTAAATCAGCAAGCTATGCCAAAATTTACATCCGTTTTTATGGAGAACTGAACCAGTGACTATAACTTGCAATAAAGTAATCGAGTCCTGCTTCTGGATCATCTTGTGGTTCTTGACCAGTAGGTATTTAATAATATTAGAAGCCAATGGGGAGATAAGTGCACTTCCACGATAGCAGCATGCCACATACAGACTCCTCTGACTATTGCCTGGAACTCCATTTGTACAGAGACATAAATGTCAGTATTTTTTCACTTTCAGTATTGGCATTGCTCTGAAATATGAAAGGTGACCATCTCTCAGGCTTTTACCAATGGTTTACCAAACTGTTCACTAGGAAGTGCATGAGAAAAGCTCAGTGATGACTCTACCATTCCAAATACTGTTCCCCATGGAGAAGTTCCTGCCCTTTGCCCCTATTATGGTATCATAGCAACATGATAGAAATCAGAAGAGTAATCTTAAGCCGCCAACACGGGCAAGATTTAAAGTCTTAAAAATGTGAAACCCGACCCCAACCCGTCGCGAGCGCGCCTACTTCCGGTTTAACCAGGGCGTAATACAGGGCGGGCGAGTAACCTGCTCTCAAGAGGCAGGTCAATCATTATAATATACTAATGAGACTGCGTGTCTCAGATTTTAGCAGATATTTAGATTTAGCGGCTGCAGACCGGGTTTTCCAGGACTCGGGAAGCTGGTAGCTGAAGTGAGGCAAAAACTGCCGGATCCAGCAGGTGAGTGCTTTTGCAGCATTGCTTGTGGGCCAGGAGGCGTAGGAGTGCTTCCCCCAACCCCCGCCACCCCAAGAAAACCTGCTGCGATTGGCCAATCCGATTCCCTCCCACGATCGGCCAACCCCCTCCCTGCGATCTCTCCACCCCGCAATCTCCAGGCCGACCCCACCGCAATCCGATTCCCTCCCAACCCCCGTGATCACCAGGCCGACACCACCCCGCCCCCCCCCGAACTCTCCCTCTCTCCTCACTGGTCCCTGGCTGCAGCCTTCTACCGCAGGCCTTCCCGCTCGACAGCCAGCCTCTCAATTTGGCTTGCTGCTGGCTTGGAAACGGAGAAAAGTAATTCAAATTAAGTCCTGCTGTTAAATTCAGCAGGACCTCCGCGTTCCCCGTATTTCCGGGTTTCACAGCTGCAAAAATCGCACCGGCACCCTCTCCTAGAACAGAGAAATAGTTCACAAATCCATAGTAAATTAATATTGCGTGGATACTATTTGGTAAACTGACAATTAACCTCATATTTCAATAATGTAAAGTATGAATTAGCTCAAATTTATTTCAATATTGTGGGATTGGATAATAATTTTATTATTGGGTTTAGGAAAAAACTATCAAATAAATTAGTTATGTTGATATGTAACTGTATCCTACATTGATGTGCAGTTAATGCAATTGCATAATTACAAATTTTTATTGCAAAGAGGAAAGGAATATTCTGAGAAAAATGAAAATGATATTTTGCAGCAGATGTCACTATGCAACAAAATGTCAGCCTAGTAATATGCCCTAAAGCTGTACTTTGCAGCAGCTACAACATGTGCACATATAGATTGCCGGGCAAAAACAACTCACTGGAATATAAAAGGAAATGTGTACAGCCTTTTTTTCCATCTTTGTTGTATTTTGTTTACTTATACATGATTGTTTACTGTAACTGTACAATTTGAATCTAAGAATCATCTTTTGCAGTAAAGGGGAAAGATATATAGAATTAGAATAAATAGAAATTGAAAATGGAATATTAGTGTATTCAAAAATTCCTAATCCATACAATGAAGTCATTTTGTGTGATGTCGATATTTGGCACTGGTGTCTGAGAATAGAGTGCTGTACTAATAACAGTTTTTCTGTGTTTATTGCCTGCAAATTGTAAGCTTGTTCACATCTGTACAGATAATAAATGCAATGGTAAAAACTGAAATCAAGTAGTCAGTTTTAAAAAATTTAAGACCTTGGATAAAACAGATGAAAATAGGTCAGACACAAGAGTGACTAATTAAACCTCTGATTAATTAGTTGGCTTAATTAGTACTGCTACTAAAGTCAGCAGGGTCACAAATTGACTTGGAGACTTAAAATACAACAATAAGTTTTCCCAGTGGAAATATATTGTGTGTACTCGGACATGTTTGTACTGTAAAAGCAATGGAGTGGAAGAAGAATGGGCTGGAACTTGCTGAAAAAATAACATCGTGTGAATGGCGCACAGTGTTATTAAAGTGCAATACAGCTTTCAAATTCAGGGGATTAAGAGATATGCCATGAATTGTGAATCTCCAGAACTTGCTGGATGATTTATACCACTCCACCATTTGCTTCACACAAACAGCATCTCGCCATTAGCTTCCTCGTTATTTTTACGAACTTCCTGGATTTGCACATTAATTGCTCATTAAACGTGCCACAGAAATTTAAATCTAATAATTAATAGCGTAAGTACCCTTTTAACGATGTGATAATTGTTAATGACTGCCAATCAACCTCTGGCCCAAAAAGTGAACAATTTAAACTGTGGAATCTCATTCCTTCAGGTAGTGAATTATTGTTGGAGAATTCAAAAATGTAAATTTTTATTTTTTTTTCATTTCTTTTCTTACTTTTCCTTTCTGTCTCCTTTTTCTCTCTCTTTTTGTCTAATCTTTCTTAACCTCTCTTTTTCTCTTTCTGTACCTGATGTGACTCTAATTCACCCACTCTAATCTACCCTTCTCAGTCGTTCCTCTATTTCTCAATCCTTAAATTTCATTGGTTAAGGAGATACAATGTTGGACCCACCATTCACGAAGGTCCCAGATGCCCTGTTGCACTAACCACACCGTTATCAGCTCGTACTTCCAGCAAGTTAGGGCGTAAAAAAGGGTAAGCTGAAGGGTGCAGAAAAAAGTCTAACTAACGGCATATGCCATGAGATTCCCCGATGCAGCAAGTTCCAGCCCAATATCTTCAATGGTTAGTTTCAGTTTCTTAAGGGACAGATATAGGGCAATTTTAACCCTGACTGCCTGGCGGAAACCAGGCAGGCAGGATGGCAGTTAAAGTCGCTCGTGGGACTCAACTGCTGATGTCTCTCACCGATCCCGTAGGCTCCGATTACTACGCATATTTAATAAATCGTTAGAAAGAAGTATAGTGCCAGAGGACTGGTGGATAGCTAATGTAATACCGATATTTAAGAAGGGGGATAGAACATGTCCAGGGAAGTATAGACCAGTCAGCTTAATATCGGTGGTAGGAAAAATAATGAAATCTCTACTAAAGGAGAGAATAGAAGAACATCTATAAACCAAAATTATAATAATGAATAGTCAACATGGATTTCAAAAGGGAAAGTCTTGCTTGACCAACCTTATTGAATTTTTTGAAGAGGCAACAGAGAGAGTAGACAATGGTAATGCAGTAGATGTAATTTATCTGGATTTTCAAAAGGCCTTCAATAAGGTACCCCATAATAGACTGATGAACAAGGTCAGAGAATGCAGAGTCAGGGGACAAGTAGCAGAATGGATTGCTTGCTGGCTTCAGGACAGAAAGCAGAGAGTAGGAGTAAAGGGTAGCTATTCACAATGGCAGAATGTGGATAGACATTAATAAACTTGCAGAATGGGCATATAATTGGCAAATGAAGTTCAACACAGATAAATGTGAGGTATTACATTTTGGTAGGAAGAATAGGGAGGTCACTTATTACTTGGAGGGTGTGATCTAGGTGGGGTAGAGGAACAAAGGGATCTCGGAGTACAAATACACAAATCACTAAAAGTTGCGACACAGGTTAGCAAGGCCATAAAAAGCAAACCAAGCACTAGGGTTTATTTCTAGAGGGATAGAATTGAAAAGTAGGGAAGTTATGCTAAACCTGTATCGAACCTTGGTTAGACCACACTTAGAGTACTGCGTACAGTTCTGGTCGCCATATTATAAAAAGGATATAGAGGCATTGGAGAGGGTGCAGAGAAGATTTACAAGGATGATACCAGAATTGCGAGGGTATACAGATCAGGAAACGATGAACAGGCTGGGTCTCTTTTTTCTTGAAAAAAGGCTGAGGGGTGACCTAATAATAAAATTATGAAAGGTTTTGATAGAGTGGATACAGAGAAAATATTTCCACTTGTGGGGAAGAGCATAACTATAGGCCATCAATATAAGATAGTCACCAAGAAATCCAGTAGGGAATTCAGAAGAAACTTCTTTACCCAAAGAGTGGTGAGAATGTGGAACTCGCTACCACAGGAAGTGGTTGAAGTGAATAGTATGGATGCATTTAAGGGGAGGCTAGACAAACATATGAGGGAAAAGGGAATAGAGGGTTACGCTGATAGATTTAGATGAGGAAAGATGGGAGGAGGCTCGTGTGGAGCATAAACGCCGGCATGGACTGGTTGGGCCAAATGGCCTGTTTCTGTGCCATATATCCTATGATTTTAACCTGCTCTTCTGATCAGGTGAGAAGGACGCTCACCGGAAACCGTGATCGAGGCTCCGACTGGTATTGTAACCGAAGGCTTGAGTGGGGAAGCAGTTGTGACTTTCCGACCAGGCTAAATTAGCGGGAAGAGTCGTCAGCACGAGAAGCGGCCCAAAAACGTAAGTCTTTTCACTTGTTTAAAAAACTTTCCTTGAGGGGCTAGGTGGAGTAGAAATGCTCTTTCGGGCCCCACAAGGGAAGCTTAGGCCTCACCTGCCCCAAGATCAACCGCGCCCCCTGCCACCTCACCTCTGCCTGATGAACTTTCCTGAGCGCCGGGGCTATCCCTTTGATCCGCCGTGGAACCTTCTGCCGCTCAACATTACAATCCTGGCCATCGGCCAGCTGCTGGCTCCCGCCGGGAAACTTACCGGGGGCATGAAGATAAGCCCCAGGAGTTAAAAACTCCCATGCCTCACGCTGCTGAGGTTGGGATGGTTTGTCATCCATTTTGGCCCCTGCCCGCCCAATTCCTGCTCCAAGTTAAAATTGGGGCTATAGTGTTTGTGCACCTGTATTTGTGTATGCCTGTGTGCATGCCTTTTGTTATGTAGTATTCATTATACTTCAGGCAAACACTTGTTAACACATTTGCAAGTGAATTGTTCTGCAACAAGTGTACTGATTGGAAACTGCTATAAACCCATATCTGAAATGTACTAATAGATGTCATGAAGATTATAACTATGTTATGGCCTTACACTATGTAAGTGCTGAAAAGTAAATTCTACATGGTAAAAACAAACTATAGAATTGTTACCAGTAAAATATCAAAATTATTGTTTGTAGGCAATACCTCTATAATCCATGAATGTGGGTCTATGCCCATTATTGTACCAGTTTTGAATTATTGACTTGTGATAAAAGTTCGGCTCATGATTACTACCCCTTTGGGGAGAAATTGGTGAATGCCAGTAGTGTAAAATGGGCTGATAGCGAATTGGCAGCCCACTTTACACCACGAAAATCGGGCGCGGTGTAAAACGGCCTACCGATTCGCTATCAGCCCATTTTGCGCTACTGGCATTGAACAAATTCCAACCACTCCCACCACCCCGCATTGTGCGCGCTTTTATTCTATAAAAAAGTCAGCACCCTAACATCAGAAATAGCGCACAGATGGCAACTCCAATCAGGATGGCCACTACATGCCATAATTGCTTATTTTAAAAACTTGCAAATGTACCTTTTTTAAATAAATATATATCATGTAGGGATCATTTTGGACAAAAACTAAAGCATTGCATTACCTTCTTGTTCTTTGATTTGGAAAGCTGGGAAGTCTTCGCAAAAGTGTTGGAACTATAAAGAGTACGTTGTAGGGTAACAAATTCCAGTTGTGCCTTGTGAATGAATCAATGCGCTACAACACAAGACTTCTGGCTATAATGTTCCTCTTTGGCAGATAACTATACTCTAGAAATAATACATCTAAAATTAATCAAACCCAATGAGAAGATAAAGACAGGTTTATACCAAACATAATGTTAAGTTAAAATAATTCCTTGATTTACTTCTGCTCAGGTAGTGAGTAGAAAGAAAACACGGGTGGTAGAGCGCTAGATCAGGAAGATGAAAAAATCACTGACGAGAGATATAAGATGGGAGTGAAGTCACCTTTGCAGAGACGTAAAAATGTTTGCTTCACTAGTGGCAACATAATTCACTCTCTGAAATTGCACACACATGACACAGCCTATGCCTCAGCTCTTTTGTTTCCTGTCCATCAACCAACTTTCGATCCATGCTTCTTGTGAGACACCTCAGCAAATTACTTCTTAAAACCCATATACGCTACATCAACTGCATTCCCATTATCTATTCGGCTCCAGACCTCATTACAGCCTTGGTCCAAACATGGACAAAAGAGTTGAATTCCAGAGGTGAGGTGAGAGTGACTGCCCTTGACATCAAGGCAGCATTTGACCAAGAGTGGAACCAAGGAGCCCAAGTAAAACTGAAGTCAATAGAGATCAAAGGGAAAACTCTCCACTGATTGGGGTCATACTTGGCACAAAGGAAGATGGCTGTGGTCATTGGAGACCAATCATCTCACTGCAGGAGTTCCTCAGGGCAACGTCCTAGGCCCCTAACTATCTTCAGCTGCTTCATCAATGACCTTCCCTCCATCAGAATGTCAGAAGTGGGGCTGTTTGCTGATGATTGCACAGTGTTCAGCTTCATTCCTCGTATAAAGAAGCCGTCTACGACCGCATGCAGCAAGACCTGGACAACATCCAGACTCGTGCTAATGTGACAAGTAACATTCACACCAAAAAAGTGACGACAATGACCACCTCCAACAAGAGAGGGCATAACCACCTCCCCTTGATACTCAATGGCATTACCATCGCAAATCCTCCACCATCAACATCATGGAAACTGAACTGGACCAGCCACATAAATGCGGTGGTTAATAGAGCAGGTCAGAGGCTGGGTATTCTGTGGCGGGTGGCTCACCTCCTGACTCCCCAAAGCTTTTCCACCATCTACAAAGCTCAAGTCAGGAGTGTGATGGAATACTCTTCACATGTCTGGATGGGTGCAGCTCCAACAACACGCAAGAGCTCGACACTATACAGGACAAAGCAATCCGCTTGAATGGCACCTCATCTACTCCCTTCATCGTTGGCATACCATGGCTGCAGTGTGTCCTATCTACAGTATACACTACAACAATTTGCTACGGCTCCTTTGGCAGCACCTCCCAAACCTGCGACCTCCACCACCTAGAAGGATAAGGGCAGCAGGGTGCATGGGAACACCATCACCTTCAAGTTCCTCTCCAAGTAACACCACAATCCTGACTTGGATATAGATTACAGTTCCTTCATTGTCACTGGGTCAAAAATCGTGTACTCCCTTCCTAACAGCATGGTGGTTGCATCTTCACCACACGAACTGCAGCAGTTCAATAAGGTCCACCACCATCTTCTCAAGGGCATCTAGGGATGGGCACTAAATGCCGACCTTGTCGGTGGCGCTCACTTCCCGAGAATGAATATTTTAAAAAATTAATATCCAATGAGACACTTCTTCAAAAAACTCTTAAATTGCTCCAAACGCAACCTGCTATTAATAGATACATGCTGGCTGCTCTTGATTAACTCGTGCATTTCTAAATGCTCACTAATTTTATTTCACATTAAGGATTCTCAGAGTTTGCCCACAACTGATGTTAGACTAAGTAGTCCATAGTTACTCTCCCTCTTGAACAAAAGTGTTATATTGGCTGTTTATGAACCATGTATGCCTGAAGCAGAGGCTTCAAAATAGCTCCTTAGTCGAGCGTCACAAAACTGTGCATGGAGAAACTCTCACACTCAATATCCTAGGCCCAATTTTATGATTCATACTGGCAGAGTGCATCGGACCTTGCAAAATTGGAGTTAATAAACTAACTTGAGTACATAGTGTTGCAGATGGTATCCATGTTGGTATTAACATTCGTCATATCAACCCCATGGATTACATGAATAGAAAGGGGTTGACTCAATTAATGTTCAGGTTATTTGCGACCATGGAAATAGCATAATGCCCGTCAATGCCAGGTATACAGGAAACAGCTTTGATGTCATCAGTAAGCAGCAATCCACGGTTTTGGAAAGACAATAAACACCATGGGGAGGCGAATGGCTCTTTGGAGACTACGGCTAATCTCTGCATCCATAGCTGTTGACGCCATTGAGAAACTCCTTAGCACTAAAGGAGGACCTAAGGCATCTGTTTCTTGTTGCACGTCTTCCGCCTACAGGTGTGCAACGTGGCTTTGGCACAATGAAAAAGTGTTTGAAAAAGAGCAATGGTTGTGTACAATACTTGAAATGGTAACATCCAGAGGTTGTGGATGTTCCCATGTTTGGTTCGTATTATCCTTGATGGGTCCTACAAAAATGGAGGAACAGTGAGGAGCATAGTTACCATCACATTGCTCTTGATACGAGTGAACTTCTTCATCATTTGCAGCTGGGTGTAAGGGGCCGGGTGGCTGTATGTATTCAGTCGGTGACCTTCTTCGATGCATCTTACATCTGTATTTCACTGAAGGGTGGTCTCCAGCTCCAAATAGGACCATGTACCTTTGGTATACCTCCTGCAGCAGGGCCTCCAATTCTTCATCAGCAAAGGGAGCAGTGTTGCCCACATTTCTCTGCTGTGATTAGTGATAAATTATTGCACTTTTCTGTCCCCACAACAACTGATCCTTGAATCAGTCACTACAGCCGTTTAAGAGCTGCTCCCTCATTGATTTTCCAATGCCCACCCAAGTATCATACAGGCCAAGCTCCCCCTGCAAACTATTCCTGTGCCTGTAGCCTATTATTTGGGAGTGAGATCAACTCCATTTTTCCTGCACTCAGAAATAAGGGCTTATATGCAAACCCAAAATCGTGCTTTGGTACATTTTTGGTGTCCCATTCCCTTGATTACTTATAAGCCAGGGGGAATGCATGTCTCTCCTGTATCTGATGCAGTAGTGAAGTAGCAATGCAGATTTTCACCCAAATGTTGAAGAAAAAAATTCGTCAGACTTGGTCAATGTAGGGATCAACCCAGCCATTCATAGGAACATAAGAATCAGGAGCTCATTCAATAAGATCATGGCTGATCATCGACCTCAACTCCACTTTCCCGTCCGATCTCCATATCCCTTGAGTCCAAAAATCTATCTATCTCAGCCTTTAATATACTCAATGACTCAGCATCCACAGCCCTTTAAGATAGAGAATTCCAAAGATTCACAACCCTCTGAGTGAAGAAATTCCTCCTCATCTCAGTCTTAAATGGCCGACCACTTATTCTGAGACTACGCCCATTAGTTCTAGACTCTCCAGCCCGGGGAAACAACCTCTCAGCATCTGCCCTGTCAATCCCCTTCAGTATCTTATATGTTTCAATGAGATCACCTCTCATTCTTCTAAACTCCAGAGAGTATAGGCCCAATCTACTCAATCTCTCCTCATAGGATAACCCTCTCATCCCAGGGATCAATCTAGTGAACCTTCGTTGCACCGCCTCCAAGGAGACCAAAACTGTGCACAGTACTCCAGGTGTGCTCTCACCAAAGACCTGTACAATTGCAGTAAGACTTCCTTACTCTTGTACTCCAACCCCCTTGCAATAAAGGCCAACATGCCATTTGCCTTCCTAATAGCTTCCTGTACCTGCACGTTAACTTTCCGTGTTTTCTGTACGAGGACACCTAAATCTCTCTGAACGTCAACATTTAATAGTTTCTCACCATTTAAAAAATATTGGGCCGTATTTTGCGACCCCTACGGGTGCGTATGAGGTGTGTACGCGCCCGTAGGGGCCGCGCAAGTTCCAGGTTTAGGCATGCGAAGCGCATGCGCTAAAACCCGGAACTTGCGATCTGTCAAGAATCTTCTTGACAGATCCTCCGCATCCCCGGGAGAAGGGCCTCTGCAGGTGGAGATTTGCGCTATTTGCCCAATTTCCGCCCACTGAATGCCTGTCAAATTCTTACGTCTGGTAAAAGCAGGTGTAAGGCCTGCTTTTACCAGCATAAGAGTTTTAAAAATAGAAAAATAAAATGTTATCATTCATTTATACATTAAAAACCCTGTCCAATAAGGTAAGTTTATTTTTGGCCCCGTTAAAACATAATTTTTCTTTTCAAAAAATATAATTTTCATTTAAAATATTTAATTAAATGGCATTTTAATTCATTTTAAATATGTAATTATTTATTTCATGTGTTTGTGTATTTTTTAAGTGATCCCCATTCATACTTATGGGAGTTCCGTACATACGTACATGTGGTAAGTGGCTGTTTTTCAGACTGGAGGATGGTAGACAGTGGTGTTCCCCAAGGGTCAGTGCTGGGGCCACTGCTTTTTTTGATATATATAAATGACCTGAATATTGGAATACAGAATAGAATTTCTAAATTTGCCGATGTCACCAAACTTGGGGGTGTGGCAAACCGTGATGATGATACCAATCGACTGCAACAGGACATAGAAAGGCTAGCAGAATGGGCAGATGGAATTTAATACAGAGAAGTGTGAGGTGATGCATTTTGGCAGAAGGAACAGGGAGAGGCAATATACACTTAATGGCACAGTTTCAAAGAGTGTGCAGGGACAGAGGGACCTGGGAGTTAATGTGCATACGTCCCTGAACGTGGCAGGATATATTGAGAGAGTGGTTAACAAAGCATATGGGATCTTGGGTTTCATAAATAGAGGTATTGAGTTCAAAAGTAGAGAAGTTATGCTGAACCTTTATGAAGTGCTGGTTAGGCCACAACTGGAGTATTGCATCCAGTTCTGGTCACCACACTTTAGGAAGGATGTGAAGGCCCTTGAGAGGGTGCAGAGGAGATTTACCAGAATGGTTCCGGGGATGGGGGATCTTAGCTACAAGGACAGGTTGGAGAAGCTGGATTTGTTTTCATTAGAGCAAAGGAGGTTGAGGGGTGATTTGATAGAGGTGTACAAGATTATGACGGGTTTGGATTGGCTAGACAGGGAAAGGCTGTTCCCACTAGTTGATGGTACAAGGACTAGGGGACACAAATTTAAGGTTTTGGGCAAGAGATACAGGGGGATGTGAGAAAAAACTTTTTATGCAGCGAGTGGTGATGACCTGGAATTTGCTGCCAACGGAAGTGGTGGAAGCGGAGACACTCAATGTTTTCAAGGGGAGACTGGATAGGCACTTGAGGGAAAGAAACTTGCAGGGCTACGGAGATAAAGCGGGGGAATGGGACTGACTGGATTGCTCTACAGAGAGCTGGCATGGACTCGATGGGCCGAATGGCCTCCTTCTGTGCCGTTATGACTCTATGACTACGACTATGACCTCCTGGGCCACCAGGTAAATGCGTAGATTTTTTACAGGTCGGAGGCATCCGCCCGCAGGAAACCTCCGATCGCAAATTTTCGGCCATTCTGTTTCTCTATTCTTCCTACCAAATTGAATAACCTCACATTTCCCCACATTATACTTCATCTGCCACCTTATTGCCCACTCACTTAACCTGTCTATATCCATTTGCAGGCTCTTTGTGTCCTCCTCACAGCTTACTGTCCCACTTAGCCTTGTATCATCAGCATACATTGCACTTGGTACCTTCATCTAGGTCATTAATATAGATTGTAAATAGCTGAGGCCCCAGCACAGATCCTTGCGGCACCCCACTAGTTACAACCTGCCAACGTGAAAATGACCCATTTATCTCTACTCTCTGTTTTCTGTCTATTAACCAATCCTCTATCCATATTACCCCCAACCCCATGAGCCCTTATCTTGCGTAGCAACCTTTTATGTGGAACCTTATCGAATGTCATTTGGAAATCCAAATATACTACATCCACTGATTTGCCTTCATCTACCCTGCTAGTTACATCCTCAAAAAACTTTAATCAATTTGTCAAACACAATTTCCCTTTCATAAAACCATGCTGACTCTGCCTAATCATATTATGATTTTCTAAGTGCCCGGTTACCACTTCCTTAATCATGGATTCCAGCATTTTCCCAATGACTGATGTCCTCCTATTCATCTGTTTTTTGGCAAATAAATTTTGCAATAACATTTATTAAAATATGATAAAGTATCTAAACTCAATATGTACTTCCTGCATCTATTCCTCGCAAGTACTAACAACAATATTTAGCAAGCTCTGGTATAAACCATTGTCATTACATACATTAATATATACATGCATGTTGTGCTGTGCAGTAGGGGAGGGAAATGGACAGAATTTTTTCGTTGGTTTGGTTCGGTTCTATATAGAACAGAGAAAATAAGTCCTAAAGTATTGTTTCTGAAGTAATCTTAACTTCACTGCAACAAAATTACAGTTTATTCTGCTGTATAGAGAAATAAAAAGGGATCACTGTAAAAATGCATAGAATTAGGTCTTTTAGCCAAACTTTACATAACTGCTTTGTTTCCACATATAATTAGTATTAGTTTAATATAATTAATTCTACAATATATTAATATTAAACTCAAAACAGTAGCGCTAATAGTAGAAATGCTAAGTATCTTATCTCATGATTAAAATTATATTTATAATAGTTGCACTTAATGGTGAAATTGGATAATACAAGCCTGAGTTGGTAGTCTGAATATGTGCACAGCTTGCAATAGGCTCAGTGAACATATACTGTGAAAGCTCTCATTCTGATCCACAGATAAACATAAATATAAACTGCTACTATAAACAGTACATGAAACATTAAGCATTCAATCAACAGTTTACATTTTGTACTGTCTGTAGACTGGCTTAAAGCCAACACACTATTCTTGCTCAAAATAAGCTTGTGATAGCAAACTCAAAGAGATTGTTAAGATCCTCTTGCTTGCCTCTTCTGATAGTTAACAGTTCAGTATAATTAGGGCTGGCATAGTGGCACAATATGATGGCCTTCCAGTGCCCTTCTTCACAGAGTGGCCAGAAATGGGGTTGGACCCACAATTCTTGAATGGCTAGTTCTTGATCTCAATTGTTGCACTGTTGGGAGATGTGAAGTGGAGGACAATGCTGTTATGACCAGCTATAGAGTAGCTTTGGTGAAAGCCTCAGAACAGATCACCAGCTTTCTCCTCGGCCAATCAAGAGACATGGCATGGAGGGACCACAAAAGAACTATAAGGGAGAAAATTATCCTAAAAATATTTACAAATAAATTAAAATTTAGTATCAAATTTGTTTCTTTTTTCTTTAAGTTATCTCATATTTTCTGTCTCATTTAGTTAGGTATTCTTGTGCATACCCCATATCCTAACTAAGCAGATGAGCAGCCGACTACCTTCTAGACCTCTACCAATGTTACCCATGAGTCAGGCACTGAGAGGAACATGAGAAAACCTCAGGATGATTTAAATTATTTTTTATTTGAATTTTTTCTCTCCTCTCTGTTGGAAATCACCAGACTTATGTTTATCTCCTTTCAGTGACAAGACTGAGATTGTATAGGCACTGTGTGGAAAGTTAGTTGTAAGGCACACCCTATCAATTTATTCATTTATAAACTCCCGCTTTAAATAAAGTTATATTGGGGGAGATGTCCTCTATGCACTATGTCTAGTAGAGTTGAAAACACATTTTTTAAATAAGCAGATTTATGATTTTTTTATGTATAATGCACAAAGGAAATCTTCCCTCTTTTTTACAATAGATAAGTTTGCTTGCATAAGCTGAGTGCACTGTAGACAATTCAAACAGTTCAACCCAATACACCAACTAATAACTGGTCTTGCCTAGTAGCCTATAAGCTATTATAATGTAGCTATTCTTGTACAAACAAACACTTCCTTCATAAACTGAAAATATCCCACAAACCTTAGATTTATTTTAAAAAGGCATTGAACATCATCCAATTAAACTACATAGCTGAAAGAATTATTAAGTTGAAGAACCATACACCAATCCAGGAGAAAATGCAGAACTATATCATATACACTCATGTAACACAAAAACATGGTAATCCAAGGTTGAACCCAAGAATAACACTCACTCGCACACAGCAAACTATACATTATAGATCCCAGAAAAGAGGGAATTCTGCATTTTAATGTAAAAGATATACATTTTAACGGTTGAAAATCACATGCAGTTATCTCTTCCAGAATGCATTATCTCATAACAAGCGATAGCAACTTGTTACCTCAGAGTAAATGAAGTGTCACAGCTTGCTCTCAATTCACTGTACCATGCATGCTCGCCCATTAAAAAGCAACCTGCAAACAATACTGATGCACAATATCTCAAGATGCATGCAAAAAGCATTTGTTTAAATAAGAGCACCTCTAATGGAGCAGAGGCAGGTACACATAATTCAGCTGCTTACCCACTAAGTACACCAAGAACGAGGTTAAGTACAAAAAATGAGCCTAGGATGATTAGGCTAACAAAATATATCCATGGCCATTCTAATCCAATTGCGTCATTAACCTGAAAAATGGAGAAGGCCGATTATGTTTTTATGCAACTTAAGATGGCAAAGTCCCTCAGCCAGTCACTTTGTTTTTTGGGTATTAGGTATCAATCTAAAAGGTTATTGGAATTTTCCCCATTGTTCTTTTGGGCTGACTGCAAAGTGCTTCTGTCAAATTATAGTTTGGAAAGGTTACATTTTTAATGCAAATCTTTACTAACACATCATTCCTCCTTTGTATGCAGAACTCAGTTGATCATTTTTCTGTCTTTTCCCAAAGTCCAACATGGCAACTGGATTTAGGACTTTGCATTTCAGACAAAATGAAGTGTCAGCTTACCCGCTCAATACACCAAGTACAAGATTAAGAACGAAAAAAGATCCAAAGATGACGAGACTGACAAAATAGACCCAAGGTAATTCATATCCCATGGCATCATTCATCTGTAAAGGTGATAGTAAGTTATGTATCACAGCTACACAAGAGGTTTATTAAATTAGCTATACAAGTTAATATTTAAAATAACATGGATTCTTGTATAGATAACTATCTAAACCATTTATTGCCAACAGCACCATTTATATTTTAAATGTTTGCATTATTACTTAAAAAATTACACAACAAAGTGAACTTGGCAATGAACAAATATTTACATACAAATTATACTTCAGAATACAAAACATACAGATACCTATGCCTTTGGATAATTAAAAAGTCCCGAAGAAGCCAGACATGTAACTAAGATGGTGAACCTTTGGATTCTGAAAGAGGAGACTCCTGTTTGAATCCCAGTCTTGACTGCTGTTCAAACTGGCAGTTTCCTGAGAAGGTTAGTTTCATTATCTATATGCTGCCCATTGGTGACTATATCCATGGGTATGCAGTCAGCTCACATATGTAAGCTGATGGCATCCAGTTTTACCTCTCTGCCACCATCATTGAATCCATGACTGACACTGTGCTAGTGGTTGGAAGTGGATAGTGGTGGTCCGTCTGGGGCTACTCCTGTTCAATGTGTACATCAATGATTTAGATTTTGGCCGAGAGGGAGTGGTGTCAAAATTTGGAGATGATACCAAAAAAGGAGGTATCGTTAATTTTTTTAGAAAACCAAAGGAAACTGCAAAGAAAGATTGCTAATATGGGGAAATGAGAGAAAAAGGGAATTCGGTGTCAGTAAGTGTGAGATCATGCATTTTGCTAATATAATAACAATTGTACTCTGAATGGAAGTAGGCTTGGTGCTGTGGAGGATCAGAGGGAGTTGGGAATACAGGTTCACAGAAAATTAAATGCTGATAAGGCTGTAAAAAAGTTAATGGAATTCTAGGTACTATCTTAAAAAGTATAGAATATAAAAGCCAAGAGGTAATGATGAGCCTATATAAAACCTAAATAAGACCTTAGTTAGAGCACTGTGTGCAGTACTGGGCTCCACGCTGTAGGAAGGAGTTTAAGGCTTTAGTTAGGGTATAATGCTGATTCACTAGGATGCTGCCTGGCATGAGGAAGTGCAAATACGAAGACTTGAAGAACTGGACCTTTTTTTATTAGAACAATGCAGATTACGGGGCGATATAACAGAAGTGTTTAAAATTATGAAAGAATGGGACAGGGCAGATAGAAGCAGACTGTTTCCAGTAGTTGAGGGGTTAATGATCGAGGCTGAAACTATGTCAGCATTCAAGATTAGATTGGATAGGTGGATGAAGGAAAAGGGGTTGAAAGGACATGGGAAGAGGGTGGGTAAATGTAATTAGAACTATTTGTTCGTGTGGAGGGTAAATGCCAACACAGTCTGTTTGGGCTCAATGGCCTGTTTTTGTGCTATAACTTCTATGTCTGACATGTCTATGAAAACGGCTCTGCACATTTGGACTTGACTATAGTCTTTACCTCTTCCACATTTTTGTAATATAAATGTTATGTATATAATATAAAGTATATCACATCAGTTTTCATCTCTTAAATCAGAAACATTATCCCTCATTAAAAATCCATGTAGCTCCAAACATGTCAAATGCTTATTTTAATTGAACTTTTAGCCACTTTCAAAAAAATCAATTGAAGTGAGTTGGATTTTGGTAAAGGCAAATAGATAAATAATAAAGTGCCATTGTAATTATGAAATAATCAGTAATATAATTTTATAATTTTTGAGAAATGTAAACATAAAGCAAACCTTAAATGACATTTTAAATATCTGTACTGTTTTGAAATATGGCAAAAAAAAGCATTATTCTTTATTTCTGCGATAAACTGTCACACAGGATGTTGTGTGAAGAACATACTATATACTGTTCTGTTATTATTTGAATTATCCACATTGAAGTGCACTTCTTAGCCAATCACTTACCCAGTACAGGACCTCTGTCCACCCTTCCATGGTTATACATTGAAAAACAGTTAACATTGCAAAAGCAAAGTTGTCAAAGTTTGTGATGCCTCCATTTGGACCCGGCCACCCACCCTTGCAGTCTGTACCATTTATGGGGCATTGACGACCATTCCCTGAGAATGCACAAGGTGCTGGCTCATCTTCTGCTATGATGTCTGGAAATGAAAGGTAATAAGCTATATTAGCTTAAGTTTGTTTGTATCTTTAACACATATTAAATATTAAAAATTGCTTGAATATTGTCTGTACAGTGAAAAATCTAACTTAAAAAATATAAGAAAAGCAAATTTTAGATTAGTAATAATTATAAAACATAAATCAGTAACTCTATAAGGTACATACATCCAAGATAGATAATCAAAATTTGAAAAATGTTTATGAATCTTTTTTTGATAGTATTTAAAAGACCTTTTTTGAGAAAACACAATGGGCCAGAATTTGCTGTCAAAATAACAGTGAGGCTAATAGCGCTTGCCGTTATTATTGTGCAAATGGTACAGCGACTTCAGGCGAGTGGCAGATGTGCGGTTAAATGCGAATATCCAGAAGTTGCTGTCCCAGTTGCGCTGCTCCAACGTTAGCTTTGCAAAAACGGCATTTCACTATCTGCCTCGCCACTGAAATGCATTGAATGGCGTGAATCATAGAACAGTATATCACAGAAGGAGGCCATCCGGCCCATCGAGTCTGAACCGGCTCTTTGGAAGAGCAATCTAGTTAGTCCCACTCCCCCACTCTTTCCCCATATCCCTGCAATTTTTTCTCCTTCAAGTATTTATCCAATTCCCTTTTGAAGGCTACTATTGAATCTGTATCCACCACCCTATTAGGTAGTGCATTCCAAATCCTAACCGTGCAAAAAACTGAAAAGCCTAAACATGGAAGGAACGGAAAGTCTAACTAACGGCAGATGCCATTAGATGCTCTGCTACAGCAAAATCTGGCCCAATGCTACCAGGCCTTTTAATTAACCAAAAAGGATTCCTCATGAGCATAGATAGTTGGCAATTTTTGAATTTTCATACATCTTTTTACTGATGAGAGATGTCAACAATTTCAAGATGGATGCACCCATATTATGCCACTGGGAATAAGCCATGAAAAAACTAAAGACAACCTTTATTTCCCCTTCACTGTCATGTTTACCAATAGGGAACTTTTTAAACTCAATTATATAAGAACAGAAAAAAGTTGCTATCTGCCTAGCCACATGGTATATAGCTTACCATTTATTATTTATGTTTCTGGATTTTCAATTTTGTACTTCTACAATGTTGCAAAGATTGTATAAACATTTCCATATACTGTACATTACACCTAAAAATAAAGTGAGGCTGATTTTACTCAGCCATTCCAGCGGGCATCTGGTGAAATAGCCTGGCAATAGGATTGGACTTGGATACACTGGATCCCCGCCTGCCCTGGGAGTTCTTGGTCGGCCTTGTAAGGGGCTGAGCCACTGTCTGCCCCTTACAAGGCAAGTGACGCAAAGGCGGGGGGGGGGGGGGAACCAGACGTAACACCAGGAGCATGGACTTCATACACTGGAAGTTGCTGCTTCCCTGACTTCAGTGGGTCCTGGTGTAAGGCGGCTGGTCACCTAATGAGATGAGTCATACTGGCCTCCAGAGGGCACAAGTGGGCCCCATTGGGAGGGATGTAGGGTCTAGGCCAGTGATGCCGACTTAAGTTGAAGGCAATTTTTTTATTTTTCTGCACAGCAGGGCAAAGACTTTTGTCAATGTCAGCACTCAGTGAAAGTACTTGCAACTTAGGTAATCCTTTCCATAAAATTAGAGATACATATCAAATTTACAAAACTGACAAAAGCATTAATGGATTCTTACTTGTGTTAATGAGATAACAGGTTTTGTGCATTTTTCCTATAAAGAGCTCCAGTCCTATGATAGCATAAATGATGATTACAAACAATACCAGTAGGGCAATATGGAGAAGAGGAACCATGGCTTTGATGATGGAGTTCAAGACAACTTGTAAGCCTTTAGGAAACAGAGAGAACAGCTGAGTTAGATGCAAGACAATAATTATAAAATGCAACAGGAAAAAACAGAGTGAGGAAAGAATTGCTCTGACACTGTAAATGTAGCCGTGAAGGCTTCTGCTAGTTGATATTTCTAAAAAACTGTTGAGTAGGGATGCATTAGGTTACACGAGAAATACCAGCCAGAGGGAACCTTCATATCACTCAGAGCTGTTCTTTCCCAAATGTAACTAATCGACAATACAACTGTAAATTTTACATGTTTAAAATCTGACTTCGGTTTTATCAGAAAAATTTCAATTTCAATTTGCAGTGTAATAAGGTAAAACCTTATATATTTTTTCATATGTATATCACTCCTCAAAGATTGGTTGTTGGGATATCAGAAGAGAATTAAAAAATCAACTTCAATAGGATTATTCAACATATTAATCTCTACTGTTGAAAAATGAGAAGTGGCCATGTTTCCTTTCAGGAATTCATATAAATTATGTTTAGTATGACAAAGCATATCCAAAAAATAATAATTTTAACTATCTTTAGTCAGAACATTACTGAAGTTTAATGAAGCAAATCAAGAATTAGGAATTATTTTGACAATAAAATATGCATTTCTATTTCATTGTTGATAAATTGATTGTTTCAGTATACTGAACAAATCAAATAACATTCAAATTCCTGCCTAAAATACGATTTATTAAACAACAACAACAACTTGCATTTATATAGCGGCTTTAACATAGTAAAACATCCCAAAGTGCTTCACAGGAGCATTATCAGACAAAATTTGACACCGAGCCACATAAGGAGCTATTAGGGCAGATGACCAAAAGCTTGGTCAAAGAGGTAGGTTTTAAGGAGCGTCTTAGAGGAGAGTGAGGTAGAGAGGCAGAGAGGTTTAGGGAGGGAATTTCAGAGCTTAGGGCCTTGGCAGCTGAAGGCATGGCCACCAATGGTGGAGCGATTAAAATCAGGGATGCTCAAGAGGCCAGAATTAAAGGAATGCAAGTTCTCAGAGGGTTGTAGGGATGGAGGAAGTTAGAGAGAGAATGAGGGGCCAGGCCAAGTTAAAAGTAAATTCTGTTTTTAAACCACACAGGAACTTACTAGGTACTCCAGATACAAGTCGTAGAGGTCGCAACACACGAAAGGCTCGGAGGGCTTTGACATCAAAACCACCTGAAGGTTTACCACCAGAAGCTGCATGTCCATCTACGTTCTCTACTTTGGTTAGTTGTTCCAAAACGACACTAAACAAGCTGAGACAAAATTAAAGGTACATAGAATTAATATATCTTTTGTCAGTCTCTTCCTTCAGTTCAATACAGAATGCTGTATCTGTATTGCATGTTAGAAGTTTCATCATCACTGACCTCTGAAAATACATTCAAAATAATTCTTCCATAAGACTTTTGAATGTAGTTTATTTGGAAGGTAGAACAAAGTATGATAAAAATGCATGTCTTAGAGCACTTAAAACCTGCTTTAAATGTTTTTTTTGCAAAACTGAGAAAAGATCCTCTGTGCACAACACTTGTCAGGCATAAAACAATATAGCAGCATAACTTTTCATTTAAATATTTTTCCAGACATAAAAGACAGAATAGGTCAGCAGACAATTCTATCATGGTAGTCATAAATACAAAGCATCCTAATATAAAGTACTAAATATCTCTATTGTAATCTTAATATTCCAATATTTTTACTGTTAAGATGAAAATACAACAATGCAGAGCTTACAAAAAACTTCAGTGGTTGTCGCACCCACAATATTTACACCAACCATCAAAAGCTCAAAATTGCATCAGTGCATAATTCATATGAATGATTTGCAGATTATAAAACCTACTTGAGGTTGCAATTTATACACTGCATTTTACAATAATTATTGCCACTAGGGGTCATATATTTTGCTCTGTTTGCTAACAACAACGAAAAAAGGTACAAGTAAAAAGAGGCTATACATGAGTAGAAAGCACTAACAGGTTATTTTTCTGTGTTTAGTGTTGCTCTGAGGATTCCTACTCCTCCAAAAATAGACTGGCAAGCATTAGAAAAAAAATGTAAACAAAAACAATTTTTTCTTGTCAGGACCTTATTGAGGTCATTAACGAGCAGCTCATGTAGCCTTCCTCAGCTGTACAGTCAAAATGAAATGTATTTTACTCCAGGTCAGACATGGCATTAGTGAGTTTAAAGTGGGGGAAGGTTTTGAAGTGTCTTCTTCTTCTTAGGCAGCCTTTCGGAACCGAGGATGACTTGCTTCCACATTAAAAATGAGTTCTCAGGTGACTGATGAGTCCAATGTGGGACCTACAGTCTCTGTCACAGGTGGGGCAGACGGTGGTTGAAGGGGCGGGTGGGTGGGGTGCTTAGGTTGACGTGCGCTCCTTCCGCTGTTTGCGCTTGGCTTCCGCTTGCTCCCGGTGAAGAGACTCGAGGTGTTCGGCGCCTTCCCAGATGCTTCTCCTCCACTTTGTGCGGTCTTGGGCCAGGGATTCCCAGGTGTCGGTGGGGATGTTGCACTTTTTCAAGGAGGCTTTGAGGGTGTCCTTGAAGCGTTTCCTCTGCCCACCTGGGGCTTCCTTGCCGTGTCAGAGCTCCAAGTAGACCGCTTGTTTTGGGAGTCTTGTATCAGGCATGCGAACGATGTGGCCCATCCATCGGAGCTGATCGAGCGTGGTCAAAGCTTCGATGCTGGGGATGTTGGCCTGAGCAAGAACACTGACGTTGGTGCGCCTATCCTGCCAATGGATTTGCAGGATCTTGCGGAGGCAGCATTGGTGGTACCTCTCCAGTGCTTTGAGGTGCCTGCTGTACATGGTCCATGTCTCTGAAGCATACAGGAGGGCGGGTATTTGAAGCATCACAACAACAATGACAGAAGTGAATATTACAAGCCTATATGGTGGGTATGGGTCAAATCACACCACCCCCCACACCCTGAAATTTGTCAGTGAGAAGGAACAGGGCCTAAGGGACAATCCAGAACTTTTATTTATTCTTTTAATTAGTGCCAAATTCAGTGCAGAACAGGTCCAAACTATATACTGATTGTGCACTACCAGTTTTGCACATGTGCTGTATCCACCAGAGGGAGCTCATATTCACAGGCAAATACTTTGCAGGGCAGCACCTTGGCTTTTGAGTGAGGGGAGGCGAGTATTTATTGTAGATGTTGTTTGTGTGGGGGTTGGGGGATAAAAGATATGAGATAAAAGTGAGCTTTTAAAGGACAGAAGACAAGACAAGGAATGGTATCCCTGTACTGGGTTAATGGAATAATCAAAAAAAACCTTTACACTATATTTATTTTATTTATGTTTGCAAGACTTTCACACTGCAATTTTGCTTGGAGACTATCCTTTCTAGTTAAAATGTGCTATAAAATTACCAACTAATTTCACTTTCAGATTCCAGGCCATCCACTACCCAGCCTATAGTGACAGCAGAGCAGAGGACAAGGCAAGATTTTAGCACAAGGAGATGCTAGGTGTGTGTAACTGATCCATAACTGAAAAATCTCTCACCAAGATTGATAGCCTTACCTTTCAAACTTAGAATGATGAAGGGTGTGCGTGTATGAAGGAAGGGAATGTATAAGATCGAAAAAAGGGAATGGTAAAGCTTATAAATGGTAACCTTGCTTTACACAGAGAACCTGGATGAAACAGCAAGTGCAATATGCAAGACAATACTGAAGAAGATGTATTTCTTGAGATAAATCTGGAAGTAGTGCTCACATGACACCGCACTTGGGTTTTTCTTATACAGGAAACTCTCTTTTAACCGGCACCCAAATAACCGGAAATCTCTCTTAACCAGCAAAATTCTTGAGTAGGTAACCGGGGTTTTCCTTCATCTCTCCTTTAAAAATAACTTTAAAAAAAACCCCGAGGCGTTTGCCTTGTATCGGAGCATGTAGATTGGGAGGGGAATGTGCAGCCCGGGTAGGCAGCGGACACGACAGATGGTCAGCTGGCGGTCCCCGGGGAGACGGAGCTCCGAATGCAGGCGCATGTCAGTGTGTACGGGGCTCTCGTACATTGGGAGATATAACTCTCCGTTATCCGGACTTTTTGATTAACCGGCACCACGCCGGTCCCGTCGGTGCCGGTTAATAAAGAGTTTCCTGTATGTTCTTGGAATGATAAACTCTGAATCCAAGTAAAACTAGAGTAAATAAAGTATGGACTGAACATTCTTTCCGACCATGACATTTCACAGAATTGATATTCAGTTTATCCTTATTATTTGAGCCCCAAAGAAAAGGCGGGAGATAAAAAGAGACGGGGGGGTAGATTCTAACTTTCACTGGCAGGCGGGTGGTTGATCTGCAATGCAGAGTTTATGGCCGGGCGGTGAAAGTTGAAACCTACACCAGAGAATAAATATAAAGAAAAATTACAATAGAAGCAAGAAAGGAAAAGCAAATTCGCACAAAAAGTTAGAAAAAAATTAAAGAGATAAAATAATTCGAAAGGAGATTGCTATTCTTCAAGAAAATAATTTGCTTGTTACTTAAAACACATATTTGTTTTCTGGTAGAATTTCTATATTATCTACAAATCTGGATAATCATTTCTAATACAGAAAATGTAAACTTTTAGAAGAATACATATGGGTATGAAGTTCCAATGGGTAATGAATTTTGCAATTGTTGTAAACCTTCGGGCACCCAGTATCACCGACAAATATTAACTAGATTTATTAAAATTCAAACTATTTCATGTTTTCACAACAGAAAATATTAATTTTATGTCACTTTTGACAGAGGACTTGACAAAGGTTTATTAATATAAAATCTTTTGCACATCATAATGAAATATGTATGTTAACCAACTGAGTTTATCAAGAACAAATGCAAGAATAAATGGAATGGGAATACAGGTGTAGTATGCCTAATAATATAGTTTTGTCAAATATTTCTAACTGTACTTGTAGAACTTCAGTTTCATTGGATTATAAATCGCTGCTATTAAGATAAGCCTTCATGCTCTGTGTGTGATGCTAAACTTAAAACTAATAACAAAATACTTTTTGTAATGAGTGAGTTTGTGAAGATCATTAACAGGGAGCTGTGAATACTCACATCTGAATTATTTTACAAGACAATGGATGTGTGCTGGAAATGTATGCGTCTAGATCAATCAGGAATTTCTCAATTTTTCTTGTTTCATACAAAAACTGCTCAACCCGCTTTTGGAATAATGAACATTCTGACGTATATACTGGTTGAGTTGCCATTAGCTACTTTAGAGGTATTAAAGGATCATTATTACTGGTCCATTGTGACCAGCTAATTTTTTTTTCATTCCCGCTAATGGAATTGCAATTTCAAGAAATGTACGCTTGAAATCATGCATGCAGCAATTTCATTGGAAGGTTCAAAATAATCATTAAAAAACAGGGTTTTGCCTATTTTGTCCCCAGGGAATAAATTAGTCCTAACATGTCACTAATTCACACAGTAAATACCAGAATGCAGAACTTCACGAGTAATAAGAGATATCTCAAATGGCAGTCAATGTCACTAGTCTCTATATCAAAATTATTATGTGAATAAATGATGGGAACACCATCACTTCCAAGTTCCCGCCCAAGTCACACACCATCCTGACTTGGACATGTATCACCGTCACTGGGTCACAATTCTGGAACAACTATCTAACAGTATGCACCACGCAGACTGCAGTGATTCAAGGACAAGGCCCACCACCACTTTCTCAAGGGCAACTAGGAATGAACAATAAATGCTGGCTTTGTCAGTAATGCCCTGAGAATTAATAAAAAAGGCCTCAATAGTTAGATATTAAGCACCATATTGTTAATGCTTCACTGCTGTAAGAACAGAAGCTTTACTGGAGTTCATCCAAGCGTCAAAAAATGAAGAACCTTTGAAAATTTGGGTGATCATATATTCTGTAAAAACTAGAAGCTGTGCTTCCCTTCAACACCACAGACAGGGCTGTCCCTGTGGTTGATCTGGTATTCAAGTCGCGCTCCAGGATACAACATAACTTGACCACAGTCTCCCTCTTGAAGCATAGATAGTAGAGGTAGGTGTCTTCAGACATGTCCAAGTAGGTGTGCCTCAGTCTGAAAGTTCAGATTCTGGGACAAGGCAGCATCATACATCAGAGGTAAAGTTACACCTGCCTTTGTTCTCTCTGCATGAAGTCCTCTTCCACCTCAAAAACCAGTGCAGTCATTGGATTGTCCAATGGAATTATCTTGCTTAACACTGGTTACTGCTAATGCAGGAGCTACTATGAGAAACTGTGCTATAGGAAAACGTTTGTAAAATCATCTTGAAAGTTCAAAAGCACAGTCACTAACCTTTAAGTGGGCACATCCTCGTAAACTTGAGTTAGTAGGGCGGATTTTAACTCGGCCCACCTTGCAGAAACGGAGCAGTAGAGGAGTTAAGATATCTGTTCATTACTTACTGCCCCATTACCATTCCGCCACCATATTTACTAAGGCCTTCTGCTGAGTGGTCCATGGGCCCACCTGAATCAAGCGGAAGCCTGATTACAGTATGCAAATCGGGGGTCCAATGATGTATATAGCACCCCGATGCAATTTAGAGGGACAACTGGGCGGAGTCTGTGCCCCACTCACACTCCACCCTCCTGTGATCGCACTCCCCCAGACCTACCTTTCTGCCAACTGGGTCAGCCTTCGGGCTACTCGATATTACACCATCAAGCTGCAGTGGGACACCTGTTTGTGATGTGCAGCTCAGTTGTCGGCATATAGATGAGGCCCTACCCTTGAAGTAGACCAGACCTCCCGCCAGCAGGAACTAGGCACTCCGCCCACTGCCGGTCTTTTCCATGTCTGGAGTAAAAAATCTACCTAAAATTTTCCATTTGTTCATTAGCTACTGGTACAACCCTAAAGCTGTGCTGAGCGCTTATCCTAATTATTAAAATCACCTGCCATCTCAACATTGTATACAGACGCAGTGTGTTGGGGCTAGTTTGGCCCCAACAGCCAACTATAGTCGAGCACAGATTTGCTAGGTATGAAAAATTGAATCCGTCAAGTAATGGTTAAGTATACTTAGTTAAACACTGAAAGCAATTAATATTCTATATTGTATAGAGATTCTGTTACATCGGCTAGTTATCATATCATACAGAAAGTGTATGGACTGTCAAGGAGACTAAGTGTACAGACCAGGTATTTTCTTCTGTGACATTTTCTTCCAGCTGCCAGTTTATTTTACTGCACTTGACGCTGCCATGTTCTAATTTTTTGAATAGGATGTGCACGTATAATCAAAATACTTTGATGTGGCGATGCACTTTTCTTATATTACAATATTATTCTGCTACTCCCAAGTGTTGTCACTGATAAATATCACACTGGTGTCCTCAAATTGCACATGCATAATTACAATTAACTAATACTAAGGAATATAAATTTCCTATGGAGTAAACAGCAATTCAAACTACACATACACAATTTCAATCAAATAATTCTGAATCATGTAATTTTTCCTGCAGAGATAAGTAAATTTAATCATAGAGTAAGTAATCAATCTATAGACAGGCACAATAAAGGTGCAGTAAACACTGAGGTCAGAGCTTCAGTGACTTATTATGAAACAGCTTGCTTGCCAAATTTGAAATACAATTATTTCTGAAAGCTTCCGATTTAAATAGAAGTAAATTAAACTATGAAAACAAGACAATATTAAACCCAAGGATAACTATTGAACAAAACACAATAATAATAGGACTGGGCAGAGTCAACACGGATTTATGAAAGGGAAATCGTCTTTGACAAATCTGTTGGGAGTTTTTTGAGGTTGTAACTAGCAGAATAGATAAGTGGGAACCAGTAGATGTGGTGTATTTGGATTTTCAGAAGGCATTCGATAAGGTGTCACACAAGAGGTTATTAAACAAAATTAGGGCTCATGGGATTGGGGGTAATACACTAGCATGGATTGAGGATTGATTAACGGACAGAAAACAGAGAGTAGGAATAAACAGGTCATTTTCGGGTTGGCAAGCTGTAACTAGTGGGGTACGGCAAGGATCAGTGCTTGGGCCTCAGCTATTCACAATCTACATCAATGATTTGGATGAGGGGACCAAATGTAATATATCCAAGTTTGCTGATGATACAAAGCTGGGTGGGAATGTAAGTTGTGAGGAGGATGCAAGTAGGCTTCAAGGGGATATAGAAAGGCTAAGTGAGTGGGCAAGAACATGGCAAATGGAATATAATGTGGAGAAATGTGAAGTTATCCACTTTGGTAAGAAAAATAGAAATGCAGAATAATTTTTAAATGGTGAGAGATTGGGAAATGTTGGTGTTCAGAGGGACCTGGGTGCCCTTGTACACGAATCACTGAAAGTTAACATGCAGGTACAGCAAGCAATTAGGAAAGCAAATGGTATGTTGGCCTTTATTACAAGAGGATTTGAGTATTAGAGTAAAGATGTCTTACTGCAATTATATAGGGCACCTGGTGAGATCACACCTGGAGTATTGTGTACAGTTTTGGTCTCCTTATCTAAGGAAGGATATACTTGCCAGAGAGGGAGTGCAACTAAGGTTCACCAGACTGGTTCCTGGGATGGGGGGTTTGTCCAATGAGGAGAGATTGAGTAGACTAGGCCTATATTCTCTCGAGTTTAGAAGAATGAGAGGTGATCTCATTGAAACATACAAAATTCTTACAGGGCTTGACAGGGTAGATGCAGGGAGGATGTTTCCCTTGGCTGAGGAGTCTAGAACCAGGGGTCACAGTCTCAGAGTAAGGGGTCGGCCATTTAGGACTGGGATGAGGAGAAATTTCTTCACTCAGAGGGTGGTAAATCTTTGGAATTCTCTACCCGAGAGAGCTGTGGAGGCTCAGTCGTTGAGTATATTCAAGGCAGAGATCGATAGATTTTTGAATATTAAGAGAATCAAGGGATATGGGGATAGTGCAGGAAAGTGGAGATGAGATAGAAGATCAGCCATGATCTTATTGAATAGTGGAGCACGCTCGAAGGGCCAAATGGCATAATCCTGCTCCTATTTCTTATATTTCTTATGTTCTTAAAACCTTTACTAAATTATTAAATGTTTTCAATTAAGTTTCACAGATGGAAAAAACTGAGGCCCCGATTTTAACCCAACCCACCTAGCAGGAACGGGGCGGGTGAGCGGTTAAAATCGTGAAAATCGACCAACCGCTTCCTTCCTGCCAGAAACCTGACTTGGATCGAAATACACCCACAGAAACAGGCGAGTTTAATAAGTTCAAGTGGGGATCCAATAACAACAAGAACTTGCATTTATATAAGCGCCTTTAACATAGTAAAACGTCCCAAGGCACTTATTAAAGCTAATGACACCATTTGGACCCCAATGCAATTTTAACTCCGTCGGCCATAAGTCCCGCCCAGCAGCAAACCCTCTAAAAGCTAGCCGGATTGGCTTCACAAACTGACTGACATGACTGCAAGCTGAATTTAAACAGACACTCACCGGCAGGTACTTCGGTCATTAGGATCTGTGTGCCAGTACGAGTAGTGCATTTCCAAGGCAGTTCTCGGCTTCTACTTGGCTTCTTCTAATTTTTTTCCCCTCTTACCAACCCTCATTGCTCCACATGGATTCTGTTACTGCTTCACTTCTATGCAACCTGTTGAAGCTGGACTTGGGGGCCATGCTTTGCGAGTGGCTATTAAAGTTACCACCGCCTTTAACTTTTGCACCACAGGCTCCTTCCAGTCTGCTACAAAGGACATCACCCACACCTCCCAGTCTGCTGTGCAGAGCTGCATCAGGCAGGTCACTAATGCCCTCCCTGGCAGACCAAACCAGCACGTTACCTTTGTAATGGATGTCAACAGCCAGAATGAGACAGCTCTGGGATTTGAAGCAGTGGTCGGCTTCCCTCATGACCAGGGCAAACTAGACCGCACTAATGTAGTTATCAGGGCAAAAGAAGACGAGTCAGCAGCTTATAGGAACAGGAATGGCTTCCACTCCATCAATGTGCAACCAGTGTGTGCTCACTGTAGAAAGGTAATGCAAGTCTGCGCCTGTTTTGCTGGCAGCTACCACAATGCCTTTATTCAGTGACACTCATCTGTCTCCCCACTTTTCCACCCATCCAGAAACGTCAGAGGATGACTGCTAGAGGACTCGGGATGTCCCCTCCAGACATGATTGATGGCATCCCTCGGTAATCCCAACACAGTTGAGCAACACAACTACAAGAACCACATGGAACCTCCAGGAACATTATAGAACATACCATTAGCATTTTGAAGCTAAGATTCAGGTGCCTTGATCGCTCTGGGGCTCCCATATGGCCCAGTCAAAGTGGGCAGCATCATTGTAGTTTACTGCATACTGCACAGCCTGGTAATGCAAAAGGATTGGAGTTGGAGGAGGCACAGCAACAAGAAGAGGAAGGATTGGATGAAGTCAATGGAGAATCACAAGAAGGAGGACCAGCAGACAAAGCTGCAGGTTAAAGGCCAGGGAGCAGTTGATAGAGCAACACTTATGATAACCTCCTCAATCTCCTTACCTGATAAATCAGAAAAAGAGTCCCTCAGCATAGATATAAGATAGCAAATGGTTCGACAAAAGTGAATCCAGAATATTACTTTAAATTAAGTAATTAGGACAAGGGGACACAGGCTCAAACTAGTAAAAGGTAACTTTAGGACTGATATAGGGAATTTTTCACACGGAGAGTGATCAACACTTGGAATGGACTCCGGGCAGACTAGTGGAGGCAAGAACACTGGAATTATTGAAGAACCAGTTGGATGCTGCAATGGGAAGCCTATAGCGTCTTTCTGGATGGATGAACTCCCTGTTATTGCATGCAAGCTTGCCCTGCAATAAGGAAGGGAGTGGGTCAGTGTTAGAGTAGTGAGAAGTTTTGAGGATGTGCATGTCAAGGTAGAATAGTGTTGCTGGTGTATGAAAGATGGCAGTGGTGTGAGGAAGTGAAGGAAGTAATAGTGAGGAGAGTAGCAGGTGCAGAGGGCTGCAGTAGAAACAGAAGGAGGTGAAGTGTGTTGCACCATGGAGGAGAGTGCTGGTAATTGCGGGAGGAAAGCGTTATGAGTGCTGGGGCTACAGGTAGTGCAAGGCGAAGCAAAGAGTAATGAAAGGTATGAGTTAGGAGACTTACCTTAGCTAGCCTTGTGAGGTCATTGAACATTTTCCTGCCTCCCAAACCCGCGACCTCTACCATCTAGAAGGACAAGGGCAGCAGGCGCATGGGAACACCACCACCTCCATGTTCCCTTCCAAGTCGCACACCATCCTGACTTGGAAATATATCGCTGTTTCTTCATCGTTGCTGGGTCAAAATCCTGGAACTCCCTCCCTAACAGCACTATGGGAGTACCTTCACCACATGGACAGCAGCAGTTCAAGAAGGCGGCACACCACCACCTTGTCAAGGGCAATTAGGGATGGGCAATAAATGCTGACCTTGCCAGCGATGCCCACATCCCATGAATGAATTTAAAAAAACATTGTAACCATGTCCTGGAGGCAATGCTTCTTGCATTGCCTTATTCTACCACATCTGTTCACTTGTACCGGGCATCTTGCCTTGATAACTTCCTGCCGCCTAGTGGATAGAACATGTCCCTCCTCTGCCAACCTCCTCCACCAATAAGTCCAATGCAGCAACAGAAATATGGTGGGGGGGGGGGCCTTGCAGCTTCTCCTGTGCCTGTCATTATCGCCAATCTTCAGTGACAGTTGCCTAAAGTCAAAATGCAACTCCCCTTTAAGAGATGCAGGCTGCTTTTAAACAGTCAGTAATGCACCTACTGACGTTCCCCCATTAGGTGAGCTGCCAGTGGCAGGAGGTCATCAAGAATGCTGCACAAACACCCCTCCCACCATCTTAACCCTCCACCCGCACCATTCACGCCGGGGGGGGGGGGGGAGTGTTAAATCAGGCCTAATATGGCAGATGTCAGCTTTCTCGATGGGCAAAAAAAAGTTCACAGCAAAAGAGCCTAGAAAGACTGCATAATTTGGTATGATTGCCATTCATCCTACTGAGAAGGCCTTGAAGGCAAATTAACAGAGGTAAATTTTATTGACACTTCCAATTTGGTTTATCAAATTTGTAGCATTAACACTGTAAACAAAGAGGCAATATAGATCAATGGGAAAAATAGGTTCTGAATTAGCTGTAATAGTACGATGCAGCTATGATCTGTCTCACAGCAAGACTTTTTAAAAAGGTCAAAAATGCTTGATCAGCAGCATTCAACAGCCAGAATATGCTGACCACTTCAGACAGACCCAGTTTGCTTTGCAGCATTCACGCAATATACAGGTCATTTAACTCTTTCCGTCTTCAGACCCTTAACATTTTATTAATGTTCTCGTGTCCAGCACAGTCAAACGGAACACTGTCTTATTCTCTTGGGAGCTCAACTCTAAACTAGCTGAGAAGGATGGGATGAAATTCTACTTGCTTTGATAGCTGTAAAAGCCCTAAATGAAATGTATTATGCTTGTGAACACAAGGTTATTGGTGTGGGTATCTGTTGCTGGCATGAGACCAGAAATAGTAATGGGGTCTTCAGGAATTTCTCTTGACTGAACCTCAGTGAATACATGATTTTTTTTGTACTAGTATCTTCCACAAAGCCTTGAACTATATTGACTTGGTGGATCACTATACACTTTGGAGGATAAGAAATTGCTCTGGTTGCTATGTATAGCAATATTGTAAATCCATACATGAAGAGTTCCTGTGGTCAGTATTTCTAACAAGTCTTTTCACATCTGTGCTGCTAAAAAAGGATTCTGCAAACTGCCTTTCAGCAGTTTCATGCAGAGAAATCTGTTTCTTTCCAACCTTCTATCACAGAGCCTGTTTCAGGATCTTTTGGCTATTTTTCCACTGTAGGAATTTGGAAAAAAATTACTTTTAAATGTTAACAAAATAGAAAATACTGCAGATGCTGGAAATCTGAAACAAAAACAGAAAGCACTGGAAACATTCAGCAGGTCAGCTAGCATCTGTGGAGGACTCCTCGACAGGCTGCATCACCACTGCAGGTGCTTGGGTAGCCTGGTCCTGTATCCTGCCACCAATATAAGGAGGCATCTGAATGGAGTGGCTAGAAAAGTCACAAGAGCTGTCATCAGAAAAGAGGATAGCATCATGAAGGCAGATTCTAGCCACGGCGCTTTTCCTGAGTCCTGGAGCTGACAGACTTGAATGTTTCAGCTAGATCCTGAGAGATAGTGCCCCAACGTTCTCTCCAAACAGTCCCCCAAAGCCAGTGGTCAAAGATTCAATTTGCATGCACTGATTGGTCCGGAGGCTTCTGTCAAGGCGGTGGATACAAATGTTTGTAGTGCCATGACTCACTCCAGGTGGCACTATATTGTGTCAAATCATTGTCAGATATTGGCATTGAAGATGGCATGGGACTCTGCCGTGACCCCTACCATCTATCTCAAGCCCTCTGAGATGATCCTCATTGAATCCATGTGAGTGTGATGCTCATTCAGCATCCTTCTTTTTAGAGCAGGACCCCAGAGATCTGAGTTTTCACGCTCGCACGTCAGAGGCTGATTTCTGCAGTGCCTCTGCTTCCCACTGTCAGATCCTGACCGCCAGCCTAAATAGCTCATACTTCCAGATCCAGACCAGAATTCCTAATGTTGGCTGCTCTCCTTTTGTCCCTTGTTGGCATCCTTGTTATTGCCTGCTTCCTCCAGTGCTGCCACGACCCCTTTAAGCAGATTTTATATCCTGCGGCTGCACCAGGTCTCCACCTCTTCTCAAGCTATTTCCCAATCTCCCCCCAATATGGGAAACATTTACATCCATTTGGGGCCTAACTCCCTCCTCTTCTCCAATGTTTTGCCTCCCCAGCATATCTGAGGTAATGCAGGCTGGATTCAGACAGCTTACGTACCTCTCTACATGGAAGTTATTTGACCCTGCAACTTAAGCAGTGTCAGCACGACCACCCGATTGCAGATAGAAGTCCCACCCATCCCACTTCCAGCAGTGCAATGGCATCATGAAAGTTTCAGGCCCGTTAAATACAGGAAATACAAAAGTAATGAAAAAAACAGAACACAAAAGACAATTTTTAAAAACAAGATAAATGAATATGCTTAACAAATGTTCCATATATATTCATTGCTTTTCACTTACCTATTTTTTTGTTTTTGTATTTCAAGTCTTTATTTAGCCAATATGTTAGTTCCTGTCCTTTGTGTATTATTATTATGTTATTGTCTATTTTTGTAGGTTTTCTGTTTTTATGAGTCAGTTTGCTCCAGACCTCGATCACACCTCGTAGAGAGGTGCAGGATCAGAGTGGTCGCACAGAGTTGTCATAAACGGAATGCATCGTAAACAGAGTGTAAAAGTTGGGAATTTGGAGAGAGTGGGAATTCGGTGCTCAAAGGGAAGAAGGTGCAGCTTTTTACCTCCAATACTTGTCGTGGTTCTTGTAAGCTTGAGGCAGTAAGTATTTAAAATCTTGTCCAGTGTTTTAGTGCTTTGTGCAAGTTAGTGTGTAAAAAAAAACTTACAACAGATTAAAGAGTAGATATAAATAATCTAGACTAAGATATAGCAGAGCAGGTTGTGTGTCTGGTCTGCAATATGTGGGAGTTTGCGGACAGCAAGACTGTCCCGAGCGAACATGTCTGCAGTAGATGTCTCCATCTTGAATCTCTCAGAATCATTGAGCTGGAGTGCGAGTTGGAGATACTCCGACACATAAGTGGGGGGAAAGGAGTATCTGAACAGTTTGCTCCAGACCTCAGTCACACCTCGTAGAGAGGTACAGGATCAGCATGGGATTGGTGTGACCGATAGTGTACAGAGTAAGGGAAACCCAAGTGAGACAGAGGATGAGGATCCACAGAAACTGATCCTATCCAACAGGCAAAATGTACTTGCTATCTGTGAGGATAAAGAAAGAAAAAAAGACTTGCATTTATATAGCGCCTTTCACAACCACCGGATGTCCCAAAGTGCTTTACAGCCACTTTTTGAAGTGCAGTCACTGTTGTAATAGAACATAGAACATAGAACAGTACAGCACAGTACAGGCCCTTCGGCCCTCGATGTTGTGCCGAGCATTGTCCGAGACCAAGATCAAGCTATCACACTCCCTATCACTCTGGTGTGCTCCATGTGCTTATCCAATAACCGCTTGAAAGTTCCTAAAGTGTCCGACTCCACTATCACAGCAGGCAGTCCATTCCACACACCAACCACTCTCTGAGTAAAGAATCTACCTCGGACATCCCTTCTATATCTCCCCCCATGCACCTTATAGTTATGCCCCCTTGTAACAGCTGCCTCTACCCGAGGAAATAGTCTCTGAACATCCACTCTATCTATCCCCCTCATCATCTTATAAACCTCTATTAAGTCGCCTCTCATCCTCCTCCGCTCTAAAGAGAAAAGCCCCAACTCCCTCAATCTTTCCTCATAAGACCTCCCCCCCAAACCAGGCAGCATCCTGGTAAATCTCCTTTGCACTCTTTCCAATGCTTCCACGTCCTTCCTATAGTGAGGTGACCAGAACTGCACACAATATTCCAAATGTGGTCTCACCAAGGTCCTGTACAGTTGCAGCATAACCTCACGGTTCTTAAACTCAAACCCTCTGTTAATAAACGCCAACACACCATAGGCCTTCTTTACTGCTCTATCCACTTGAGTGGCAACCTTCAGAGATCTGTGGATATGAACCCCCAGATCCTCTGCTCCTCCACGTTCCTCAGAACCCTGCCGTTGACCCTGTAATCCTTATTCAAATTTGCCCTACCAAAATGAATCACCTCGCACTTATCAGGGTTAAATTCCATCTGCCATTTTTCGGCCCAGCTCTGCATCCTATCAATGTCTCTTTGCAGCCTACAACTGCCCTCCACCTCATCCACTGCTCCACCAATCTTGGTGTCATCAGCAAATTTACTGATCCACCCTTCAGTCCCCTCCTCCAAGTCATTGATAAAAATCACAAACAGCAAAGGGCCCAGCACCGACCCCTGTGGCACACCGCTGGTAACTGGTCTCCAGTCCGAAAATGTTCCATCCACCACCACCCTCTGCCTTCTATGAGATAGCCAGTTACTTATCCAATCGGCCAAATTTCCCTCTATCCCACAACTCCTTACTTTCTTCATGAGACGACCATGGGGAACCTTATCAAACGCCTTACTAAAATCCATGTATACGACATCAACTGCTCTACCTTCATCTACACACTTAGTTACCTCCTCAAAGAATTCAATCAAATTTGTTAGGCAAGACTTACCCTTCACGAATCCGTGTTGACTATCCCTGATTAAGTTGCCCCTTTCCAAATGGTCATAAATCCTATCCCTCAGGACCTTTTCCATTATCTTACCAACCACCGAAGTAAGACTAACCGGCCTATAATTACCAGGGTCATTCCTATTTCCTTTCTTGAAGAGAGGAACAACATTCGCCACTCTCCAGTCCTCTGGCACCATCCCCGTGGACAGTGAGGACCCAAAGATCAAAGCCAGAGGCTCTGCAATCTCCTCCCTTGCCTCCCAAAGAATCCTAGGATATATCCCATCTGGCCCAGGGGACTTATCGACCCTCAGGTTCTTCAAAATTGCTAAAACATCTTCCCTCAGAACATCTACCACCTCCAGCCTATCCACCTTTATCACACTCTCATCCTCAAGAACATGGCCCCTCTCCTCGGTGAACACTGACGAAAAGTATTCATTCATCACCTCTCCTATCTCTTCTGACTCCATGCACAAGTTCCCACTACTGTCCTTGACCGGCCCTACCCTCACCCTGGTCATTCTTTTATTTCTCACATAAGAGTAAAAAGCCTTGGGGTTTTTCTTGATCCGACCCGCCAAGGACTTCTCATGCCCCCTCCTAGCTCTCCTAAGCTCTTTTTTTAGCTCATTCCTTGCTACCTTGTACCCCTCAATCGACCCAACTGAACCTTGTTTTCTCATCCTTACATACGCTTCCTTTTTCCTCTTGACTAGACATTCAACCTCTTTTGTGAACCATGGTTCTCTCACTCGGCCATTTCCTCCCTGCCTGACAGGGACATACCTATCAAGGACACGCAGTAATTGCTCCATGAAAAAGCTCCACTTTTCGTTTGTGCCTTTCCCTGATAGTTTCTGTTCCCATCTTATACTCCCTAATTCTTGCCTAATCGCATCATAATTACCCTCCCCCAATTATAAACCCTGCCCTGCCGTATGGCCCTATCCCTCTCCATTGCAATAGTGAAAGTTACCGAATTGTGGTCACTATCTCCAAAGTGCTCTCCCACATACAAATCAAACATTTGGCCCGGTTCATTACCCAGTACCAAATCCAACGTGGCCCCACCTCTTGTCGGCCTATCCACATATTGTGTCAGGAAACCCTCCTGCACACACTGTGCAAAAACTATCCCATCCGAACTGTTTGACCTATAAAGGTTCCAATCAATATTTGGAAAGTTGAAGTCACCCATGACAACTACTCTGTGACCTCCACACCTATTCATAATCTGCTTTGCAATTTCTTCCTCCACATCTTTATTACTATTTGGGGGCCTGTAGAAAACTCCTAACAACGTGACCGCTCCTTTCCTGTTTCTAACTTCAGCCCATATTACCTCAGACAGCAGATCCCCCTCGAACTGCCTTTCTGCCGCTGTTAAACTATCCTTGATTAACAATGCTACTCCTCCACCTTTCTTACCAACTTCCCTACTCTTACTGAAACATCTATACCCCGGAACTTCCAACAGCCATTCCTGTCCCTGTTCTAACCATGTCTCCGTAATGGCCACCACATCGTAGTCCCAAGTACCAATCCACGCTCCAAGTTCTCCTACCTTATTCCGGATGCTCCTTGCATTGAAGTAGACACACTTCAAGCCATCTTCCTGTCTGCCGGTACATTCCTGCGACCTTGATACCCTCCTCAGTACCTCCCTACACTCACCACTGGCTCGTGGACTACAGCCCTTTTTCCCATCCCCCTGACAAATTAGTTTAAACCCCCCCGAAGAGCCGTAGCAAATTTCCCTCCCAGGATATTGATGCCCCTCTGGTTCAGGTGCAAACCGTCCTGTTTGTACAGGTCCCACCTTCCCCAGAATGTGCTCCAATTATCCACATAACTGAAACCCTCCCCCCTACACCATCCCTGCAGCCACGTGTTTATCTGCACTCTCTCCCTGTTCCTCAACTCGCTAGCACGTGGCACCGGCAACAAACCAGAAATTACAACATGGTTTGTACTGGCTCTCAGCTTCCAACCTAGCTCCCTAAATTCCTGTTTTAAATCCCCGTCCCTTCTCCTACCTATGTCGTTGGTACCGATGTGTACCACGACTTGTGATTGTTCCCCTTCCCCTTTGAGGATTCTGAGAACACGGTCCGAGACGTCACGGACCCTGGCACCCGGGAGGCAACATACCATCCGTGAGTCTCTTTTGCTGCCACAGAACCTCCTATCTGTCCCTCTGACTATTGAGTCCCCAATAACTATTGCTCTCCTGCTCTCCCCCCTTCCCTTCTGAGCCACAGGGACCGACCCAGCGCCGGAGATCCGGTCACCGTGGCTTACCACTGGTAAGTCGTCCCCCTCAACAGTATTCAAAGCGGTATACCTGTTACTGAGGGGAACGACCACAGAGGATCCCTGCACTGACTGCTTTCTCCTAGCCCCTCTCACCGTCACCCATCTATCTTCATGCTTTGGAGTAATTACATCCCTGAAGCTTCTATCTATGACCTCCTCTGCCTCCCGAATGATCCGAAGTTCATCCAGCTCCAGCTCCAGTTCCCTAACACGGTTTTCGAGGAGCTGGAGATGGGTGCACTTCCCACAGGTGTAATCAGCAGGGACACCTACGGCGTCCCTCACCTCAAACATTCTGCAGGAGGAACATTTCACTGCCTCCCCTGCCATCCCCTCCAGCTAACTTGCAGATTAAACTAGAACAAAAATGTAGGAAACGCGGCAGCTAATTTGTGCACAGTAAGCTCCCACAAACAGCAATGTGATAATGACCAGATAATCTGTTTTCGTGATGTTGATTGAGGGATAAATATTGGCCAAGACACCGGGAATAACTCCCCTGGCTCTTCTTCAAAATAGTGCTATGGGATCTTTTACGCCCACCTGAGAGAGCAGATGGGACCTCGGTTTAATGTCTCATCCGAAAGACGGCATCTCCGACAGTGCAGCGCTCCCTCAGTACTGCACTGGAGTGTCAGCCTAGATTTTTATGCTCAAGTCTCTGTAGTTGGACTTGAACCCACAACCTTCTGACTCAGAGGCAAGGCTACCAACTGAGCCACTGGCTGACATAAGGATAAGGATTGTCGGAAGGATAGCCAGAATGCTGACCATGCCATCTTAGAGCAGGAGGCTGTCCAAAGGGGGGAGGAGGAGGAGGGGGGAAACGTAATGTGGTAGTTGTAGGGGATTCAATAATTAGGGGGACGGATAGCATCCTTTATAAGCAGGGTCCAGAGACCCTCATGATATGTTGCCTACCTGGTGCTAGGGTGAGGGACATCTCGAACCGGCTTGAAAGGATATTGGAGAGGGAGGGAGAGGATCCAGTCGTTATGGTCCATGTTGGGACCAACAACATAGGAAAGAGTAGGCAAGAGGTCCTGTTTGGAGAATACCAGGAACGTGAACTAAATTAAAGAACAGGACCTCAACGGTTAGAATCTTTGGATTATTATCCGAGCCACATGTAAATTGGCATAGGGATAAGCAGATTAGGGAGGTGAACACATGGCTGAAGGAGTGGTGTGGGAAAGAGGGGTTCCATTTCATGGGACACTGGCACCAGTACTGGGACAGGAAGGAGCTGTACCGTTGAGATGGGCTCCATCTGAACCGGGCTAGGACATCACTAAGGTTGTATTCCATGGAATTTAGAAGGTTAATGGGTGATTTGATCAAAGTTTTCAAGATACTTAGCGGAACTGATATGGTAGATAGAAAGAAACTATTTCTGCTGGTTGTGGAGTCTAGTCTAAAAAGTAGAGCCAGACCTTTCAGGAGTGAAGTTAGGAAATTCTTCTACACACAAAAGGTTACATAGGATATACAGCACAGAAACAGTCCATTCAGCCCAACCAGTCCATACTGGTGTTTATGTTCCACTCGAGCCTCTTCCCGTCTTTCCTCATCTAAATCTATCAGCATAACCTTCTATTCCCTTCTCCCTCATATGCTTGTCTAGACTCCCCTTAAATGCATCTATACTTTTTACTTCAACCACTCTCTGTGGTAGCGAGTTCCACATTCTTGCCACTCTTTGGGTGAAGAAGTTTCTTCTGAATTCCTATTAGATCTCAGGGTGTCTATCTTACATTGATGGCCTCTAGCTATGCTCTTTCCCACAAGTGGAAACATTCTCTCTGTATCCACTCTATCAAAACCTTTCATAATTTTAAAGACCTCTATTAGGTTATCCCTCAGCCTTCTTTTTTCAAGAAAAAAAGAGACCCAGCCTGTTCATCCTTTCCTGATATGTATACCCTCACATTTCTGGTATCATCCTTGTAAATCTTCTCTACCCCCTCTCCAGTGCCTCTATCTCCTTTTTACAATATGGCGACCAGAACTGTACGCAGTACTCTAAGTGTGGTCTAACCAAGGTTCGATACAGGTTTAGCATAACTTCCCTACTTTTCAATTCTATATCTCTAGAAACAAACCCTAGTGCTTGGTTTGCTTTTTTTATGGCCTTGCTAACCTGTGTCATTGTGAAGGAATAAGCCATATAACCCATTCAGAAAAATACACTATCTTATGAAAGAATTAAAACATGACAAACTGGGTTTGGAAATTTAGAAACCTAACTATGAAATAGCTATGAAAGAATTCTGGCTATTGAGATAAGACAGTTGTTGACCCTGAATAAATAACCTTATTGAAACAGAAGGTGCATGGCTTCGACAGGCTGACCTTTGGGAACAAAAACAATGGTTCACCCTGGATAAGGTGTTCTAATTTAAACTTCGTAAAGATGGCACATAAGATAAGGAACATCTGCCCTCGTAAAGATGACATAAAATAAGGTACAGCTGCCTTTCACACCGTTCTATATGGTGACCCGAGAACACCTGGAGATGAGACAAGATTCTGGCTGATGTAACAGTAAGAATTGCAGAGGTCGGCAGAAAGATGAATAGGTATAATTAACTTGCATTAGCAGAAACTTTAAAGGAAATACCACTGGAAAAGGGTATAAATATTGAAGTTTCAAATGGGATATCAGACTCGCTTTAAACGGGCAAAGCGATTCTCGGCTACAGAGGCAGCTCTGTAGTCTACCACTCTTTGTACCTCAGGGATCAAAGGTATTTGATATTGATGGATATCCTGTATAGAAACCTTTAAGAACTGTAATACTGTAGCGAAGTTAAGATTTAAAAGTAAGATTCTCTGTTAAAAAGATAGTATTTTTTCTCTTTTTAGAAGTTGCAATTGACTGATTCACCAACTGTAAATTGCATGTCGGTTCTTTTAATAAATCTCTATATATTTTTAGAATTGTCTCACATAAGTCGTCTGTATCAAGAACTCGCAAACTCAATCTCTGTACACTCTTTGGTGAAGAGTTACAGAATTCTGGGGGAGTTTTCTGGACCCTCATAATATCCGGGATGTTACAGTCTAGATAAACTTATTTAAAGCGTTATCTGGAGGACGGTAACATTCTCGGGTTGTTCCTTTCCTTTAGAGAGAGATAGCTCGGAGCTTTAGGCCCAATTAAGCATCTTTAGAATTCGGCTACCTCAAACTTTACTTGAAAATGAACGTCTGAGAAATACGCCTGATCCGGGGTAGCCCTAAAGGGGCTAGGACTAGTAAATATCCCTTCATTACAACTTTTAGTGATTTGTGTATTTTTACTCTGAGATCCCATATGTTCCTCTACCCCACCTAGACTCGCACCCTCCAAGTTCTTCCTACCAAAATGTAATACCTCACATTTACCGCACCTGACAATGGAGCACTCCTTTAGTACTGCACAAGTGTTAGCCGAGATTATGTGCTCAAGTATTGAAATTGAGCTTGAACTCAATCTGCTGATTCAGATGACAGTGCTCCCAGCTGAGCCAAACTGGCACTTCATGTAGGTTGCACCTAGTTTTCAACCAAAATACCAACTAATTCAGTACATTAGAAGAGAAGGGAAGGAAAATGAGTAGGGAATTCTATGGGTAGCGAAATCAGGAGATGCAGAGGGGAATTTAGAACTGGAGATTTACAACAGTCCTGCCTAACCGATAAAGGCAAAATAATGATCTGCTTACTTAATGGCGCCATTCATCAGCTTGACGAGTGCAATTTTCCAAAGTAAGTCTGAGAGAGAAACATTCGAAGTCTCAGTTAACCGTGTTAAACCACCTCCATTTCACGTTCATGCAACCAAGAGGAGTTAGCTTGCACGCTAAAAGGTGGTAGAAGTTTGGAACTCTCTTCCGCAAACGGCAATTGATGCTAGGTCAATTGTTCATTTTAAATCTGAGATTGATAGATTTTTGTTACCCAAAGGTATTAAGGGATATGGGGCAAAGGCAGGTATATGAAGTTAAGTCACAGATCAGCCATGATCTAATTGAATGGCAGAACAGGCTCAAGAGGCGAAATGGCCTACTCCTGTTCCTATGTTATTTCTCCTTTTTATTTTTCCCACTTTCTTTTGAAAAAAATGAAAAAAGGTCGTACAGTCAGTATTTGTGGCTGGTTTCAGAGCAGGTCGCTTTAACATTTTCTGCCAATTATGGACCATGCTGTTGGGATGTTTGTGGCTGGTTCCTGCAGTTATGGACAGACGTTTATGGCCAGTTTCACTACACACAGACATTTGCAGTCATTTACAGTGCCAGATGTGATCACATTTAGACAAAATTGCAGAAAGCTGGAGCTAGCCAGCTTCACAGGAAAAGAGCTAAATAGATTATTTTTGGAAGGATGTGATAGTTCTAATTCACTTGTAATTACACTGAAAATGGCACAATTGCAGTTTTCTGCAGCCAATCCGTAATACAAGCAATAGTTTCCATGGCAATTTTTTGGATACATTTTGTAAATCTAGTTCAGTGTCTCTAATGAGGATTGATGAATTCATAAACTGTTATTGTAAAATTATATAACCCTGGCTGAAATAACCAAATGCTGAGTTCAACCATAACATTTTTCAGGCCTTTAAAGAAACCAATAAATGGACAACATCGATTACAAATATAAAGTCATAACTTTATCAGTGCGTCATTAACACAGGTAAAATATGGCCATTTTCACGACAGTAAGGTATACAGTTTACAGTACAATATCATTTTAAACTGAATAGAACAATTTTAACAGTAACTCATGAGCAAGGAAATATATGCATGAAATGTACTAAATTTATAAGCTGACCTATATATGCACTGAACCACATGAATATTGATGCAAGCACCCTCTGTAACTGACTTTACTGCTGACAATTTTCATGTTCCATATTTCTTTGCTGTCATTTTTGCATTATACTCATTGATGTGTTCAATCTGTTCTTTACAAGGCATTTCTCCACAATTGATGACAGATTTATTTTTTTAAATTTATCGGACAATTCTCTCTCACTCAGAATAGCTAAAAACAGCCATCACACATGCTGCCCCAAAGCTATCACAGTCAGCATTCAACAGTTATTCAGATTCTTTTGCCTGAAATTATAGCAATATTGAGACAAATTTCAGCTTTACATTATTGTAAACCACAAAGAATAGAAAGACAGAATTCAAATTTATATAGCACCTTTCACAACATCAGGATGTCCCAAAGCGCTTCATAGTCAATTAAGTCAAAAATGGCACTGGTCCAAGGCCTGCGATCGGCAGGTTATGAGGTGAACCAGTTAATTTTATGATGCGAAACTCGATGAACTAGTAGCAAAACTCTCACACTCCCTCCATCCCTAATTTGCTTTCTATACAAGCTGTTTTTCTGATTGGCCCTGTGATGTCCTTGACATTTTGCATACGTGATTTGTTCTACATCCATTGTTTTGAGTTGCTTTTATTAAAAAAAATTCTAAATTGCTCATTTCATTCTTTAAACTGTTTGGATAAAGTCTCAACATTATTTCTGCTTTCATCTAGTTAGCCTGTCTCAAATCTTATCGTCCAGCTACAGGCCAGCACAGACACAATGGGCCGAATGGGCTCCTTCTATGCTGTATGATTCTATGTGTGTCTGTCATTCACTGCTGTAACTTTAAGTCTCTGCTTTCCTCTCTCTTTTTGGTAGTATTCTGGGTTAGAATTTTTCTAGTAGTACAGTGTCTAATAGACCAAGAAAGGTCATAGCACTGAACTATTAGAACTATTACAACTTGGAGAGAAATTCAACTTGTGCTGGTTTCTGCCATGAAATGGGTGGCACATTTCCAACTCATGAATGAAAACGTCGGCCTAAGCTTAAGCAAAATTGAGCCTCATTTGCATGAAACCGGCAATCTGCGGATGCCAGTCAGAGCTTTAGAATTTTCGGCGAGCTCCATACCAAGCCAGCCCATATAGGTCCTGGAACAGGGGGAAAGTACGGCCGGTAGCCACCCGCAGTATTTTTGTGCAGCCAGGAAGACCTGAAATTCTCCCCCCAATGTTGATTTTTTTGCCCAATGAATGGGCGCAACAATGTCCAATTTCACCCTCTCCATGTTTTATACATTAAGATTGGCCACTTGTGTTCGGTATTGGAGGGCTGTTGCCATCTGTGGAACCATATCCCAAGTGTCAGTGTCACAGAAAAAAAATGAATGTTTAAAAGCGGAAGGTATATTTTGCTCAGATAAAATTACTAGACTGCTGTGCAGTTAAAATAATGTTGAAGTTTCAAGAATTAGTAGAAAGGCTCTTGTATCCCATCCTCACTCTGAGAACAGGGCCAGAATCCTTTGGTTATCACAGAATAGTTATTTTTGTACCTGGCATAACTTTGTTACTAGTTGCTGAATTCAGCATGTTGGGAATAACAACAGAAAACGCTGGAAAAACTCAGCAGGCCAGGCAACATCCGTGGAGAGAGAAACAGAGTTAACGTTTCAGGTCGAAACCCTTCGTCGGAACTGAGAGAAGAGCAGGAAATTAAACAGATAAAAATGCAAGGGGGAGGCTGGGGGGAGGAATAAAAGAACAAAAGGGGTGGTCTATGATAAGTAGAGACATTAAGAGATGCTCAAGGCAAGACGAGATGGTAATGGGACAGGTTAAGAAACAAAAGGTGAGGTGTGAAATGCTGGCAGAATGAGAGACAGCTGCCGTAGGGGGAGAGAGAGAAAAAAAAGGAAAAAGGCACGGACCAAAAGGGTGGATAAAATGTGGTAGGGGCCGGGGTTATGATCTGAAATTGTTGAACTCGATATTGAGTCCGGAAGGCTGTAAAGTGCCTAAACGAAAGATGAGGTGCTGTTCCTCGAGCTTACACTGAGCTTCCGTGGAACAATGCACGAGGCCGAGGACGGTGAGGTGTGAGTGGGCGTGGAGGGGTGAATTAAAATGACAAGCGACCGGAAGCTCGGGGTCACCCTTACGGACTGAACGGAGGTGTTCCGCAAAGCGGTCACCCTTCGTGTTCTCTGGTTCCGACTTATCCCACGTGGATTCCAACTAAACTTCCACCCTTCGTGTTCTCCGGTTCCAACTTATCCCACGTGGATTCCAACTAAACTTCCACCCTTCGTGTTCTCCGGTTCCAACTTATCCCACGTGGATTCCAACTAAACTTCCACCCTTCGTGTTCTCCGGTTCCGACTTATCCCACGTGGATTCCAACTAAACTTCCACCCTTCGTGTTCTCCGGTTCCGACTTATCCACGTGGATTCCAACTAAACTTCCACCCTTCGTGTTTCGGATCAACCCAGGATTACAAATATCTCCAAGATATTCATCGTTCCTCGAACTACTGCTCTCGCCGCATCTTGAGATCCACGCTCAACGCCATGCGGCGCCACATGAACACTCTCGACCTCTCTCTTCAGCAGCACCGACGCACTCTATCTCAAAGCGGTCCGGGTCCACAGTTCCATTTCATCCTTAGACTCATCCGACGCTTCAACAAAAAACTTTTCTTCTTCCTTTCCGATGTCAAGGATCGCAAGCTTCAACAACTCTTGGACACTAACGCCCCTCCGGAACCTTCTTCCCCTTCACTTTCCTCTGACCCCCCTTCTCCCAATCTCACCCCCTGCCGCGTTTTCACTATCCCCTCTGAACTTCCCCTCTCTGACTCCGAACGATCAGTCCTCAGCAAAGGCCTGAGCTTCATCCCCTTACGCCCCCACCTCAATGAATTTCGAGTTCGGCACGATGCTGAGCTCTTTTTCCGCCGCCTCCGTCTCCGTGCCCACTTCTCTGGCCAGGAGTCTTCCCCCCGCACGGCTGACCCTTTCTCCCGCTTTCAGAATTCTCGTTCTACCTGGACCCCTCCCTCTGGCCTCTTACCCTCTCTAGATCTTTTCATTGCTAACTGCCGCCGTGACATCGGCCATCTCAATTTCTCTGCTCCCCTCACTCACTCCAACCTACCTCCTCTGAACTTGCAGCACTCCATTCTCTCCGATCCAACCCCGACATTGTCATTAAACCTGCTGACAAGGGTGGTGCTGTTGTTGTTTGGCGAACCGACCTCTACCTAGCGGAAGTTGAACGCCAACTCTCCGACACCTCCTCCTACCTCCACCTGGACCATGACCCCACTACCAAACATCAAGCCACCGTGTCCAAGACTGTCACTGACCTCATCTCCTCTGGAGATCTTCCCCCCATGGCCGCCAACCTCATAGTTCCCCAACCCCGCACAGCCCACTTCTACCTCCTTCCCAAGATCTACAAACAGGACTGCCCTGGTAGACCCATCGTTTCAGCCTGCTCTTGCCCCACGGAACTTATCTCTTACTATCTCGACTCTATTTTTTCTCCCCTTGTCCAGTCCCTTCCCACCTACATCCGCGATTCCTCTGACGTCCTCCGCCACTTTAACAGTTTCCAGTTTCCTGGCCCCAACCGCCTCCTTTTCACCATGGACGTACAATCCCTCTACACCTCCATCCCCCACCAGGATGGCCTGAGGGCGCTCCGCTTCTTCCTTGAACAGAGGTCCAACCAGTCCCCATCCACTGCCACCCTCCTCCGCCTGGCTGAACTTGTTCTCACATTGAACAACTTCTCCTTTGACTCCACTCATTTCCTCCAAATCAAAGGTGTTGCTATGGGTACCCGCATGGGTCCTAGCTATGCCTGCCTTTTCGTGGGATATGTGGAACACTCTTTGTTCCAGTCCTACTCGGGTCCCCTCCCTCACCTCTTTTCCCGAACTAGACAATAGGGGTTTGATAGGGTAGATGTAGAGTAGATGTTTCCACTTGTGCGGAGACCAAAACTAGGGCCCATGAATATAAGGTGGTCACTAAAAAATCCAATAAAGGATTCAGGAGAAACTTCTTTACTCAGAGAGTTGTGAGAATGCCACATAGAGTAGTTGAGGCGAATAGCACGGATGCATTTACGGGGAAGCTAGATAAGTCCATGAGGGAGAAAGGAATAAAAGAAGGTGGGAGGAGACTTGTGTGCAGCACAAAGCATAGACCGGTTGGGCCGAATGGCCTGTTTCTGTGCTGTAAAATTCGATGCAATTCGACATAATATTGTTAAATTGGTACAGATACTGGAATAATAGGATACTTCCACATTACTAGTGGGAAGCTGGGCTTACACAGTGCTCGAATCAGAGAATTGTAGCTCCCTGCAAGCACAACTTCTTTTGGGGAGTGCAGAATTGCTTTAATGTCGAAGCTTTCTAAATACTATGGGCTGGTTTTTCCCTGCGGAGGCGGGATGGCGACGGGAGAGCTGGTTGGCGGGTTCCAGTCTGCTCCTGTCTGCAGCCGCTCTCTGAAAATGATTTTCTGTAGATTGGCCTTGTTAAGCCCGCCCTGCGGGGTTCCTGGCCAATTAACAGGAAGCGGGTCTGATGACATCATTTGATGACGCGTCATCAGCTGGTTTACTGAAAGGGACCACGGCCACATTGATTTTGACAGTTGTGTTGTCACTGTTCTGCAGCACTGAGGTGCTGCAAACACTGACAAGCACTGCACAAAGCTGCACGTCTGCACCCAGGCTCTCCCATGACTCCCTCCATATTCTTATGGGGGGAGTCACAGAATGCATGGGCGGAAGAGATCTCCCCAAGAGATCAACGCAGTCTGGTTGCACATTGCACAGGAGGACACAAGCAGGGATGTCGTCAGGAGTCCCTGGCTGCTGTGGCGCCAACCTTTCACGATCTCAGTAGATCACAAAATGTTACTGCAAAGCCACACTCAAACTCATCCTGTTGTGCCACCCATCACATCCCCATCACTCTGTCTTCCCTACCCTACTCCTGCACATCCTTACTCACACCAACATACCTTGCACCTCCACCCATCCCTCTCTATCTACATTATCACTTCCCCATCTCACTAGCCACCCCTCACACTCACCCTCATCCTACTGCAAGCATACCAACTAACAACACACAAGGGTAGGCACTTGAGAGGTTTAGCCAATGTTCACGTGAAGTTTCTGTTAATGTGTTGTCATACAATGAAATCTATATTTTCAACACTTCACCTATTGGACAGATCGGTGCGTGCCTTCAGAAGTGCCTCACTGAGTTCCAGTGAATGTTGAGACATAACTCCCCCCCCGCCCCCCCCCGCCACCCCCGCTATTGTCATAATGGCTTGGACATTATAGGGATGCTTTATGGTGCTGGTGTGGGATGGTGTCAACCTGGCGCGTCATGTGGCAGCCAGGGTGTACAGCATCAAGTGAAGTAAATCTGGCCATGGTGATGCCATCGCTGGCCTCCCAGGCAGCAATGTGGTCAGGTGCTGATGCCCTGTGTCCTGTGCAGCATCAGGTGACGGCGGAGAAGGTTGGTGTTGTTGTTGGTGTGCCTGGTGATGTTGGTGTTGGAGCTGATCGTGGAAGGATTCAGAGGACGAAGGTGAGATTTTTTCAAGGGCGCCGATGTTGCTGGAATAAATGGCAGCTGCAGTTGAGATGACAGAAGCGATCTGTCAATGGTGAGAGAGGTTGTTCCAATGAGGTGCCACTGGATATACAGTTGACTCTAAACACTTGCAAGCTAAAGAAATCTCTATATGTCTTACAAATGCAGTAACCGACAGTTTCTGAGCTCTGAAACTGTTGGTTACTGCATTTGCAACATGGTACCCTTTATATCACTTCTGCAGCTGTCAGGTTATCAGATAAATCAAAGCAGACTCAACTCACGCCAGGGTGAGCTGGCGTGTTCCCCGAGCAGCGGGTAACCCGTGGGGGAGCACGTAAAATTACAAGGTAGGTTCAAAATAGCATTAAATTTGCTGTTAACAAGCTAATGATCTAAATTGTCTCCCCCGCCGCTTGGTGTCGGGTCAGTTCTCCGCTGACAGACCCAACACCTGGGAGACTCGCATTAAGGCGGGTTGACAGCGGGTTTCCTACCCGCTGTCAATCTTTGCTATTTTGACAGCGGACCCACCTCCAAACCCACACTCTGAGCGCCGGCAAAATTTAGCCCTATGTAACTAAATATGCAGCATCTCTATTATAATTGTAGAAATGAATTAGTAATCAAATTTTCACATAGTTAAAGCCATTTTATAAAATATAATATATTTGGGATGTTAGATACTTTTTAAAATTGAATATAATGGCCCTGATTTTGAGGGGCCGATGACAGTGTACTCTGTGTGTACGCCGTCGTAAGTCCTCAGACTGGCCCCGCAAGTTCCGGGTTTCCGCATGCGCTGCGCATGGGTGAAAACCGGAACTTGTGATCTGTCAAGTTTCACATTGACAGATCCTTTGCACCCGCTGCAAAAACACTTTCGCTGGGGCAGAGTTGGGCTATTTGCCCAACTACTGCCCAGCGGATGCCCACGAAACCCTTCTGCCTGATAAAAGCAGGCGTACGGCCTTCTTTTACCAGCGTAAGGATTAAAATAAATGTTAATAAAAGTTTTAAAATGATTAAAACATACACGTACACTTAAAATTAGTTTAGGTAAATTTTGGCCCATTTTAAAATGTTTAAATTTATTTTTCAAAAAATTTCATTTTTATTTTAAATGCTTAATTAAAGGGTCTTTTAATTAATTTTGAACTTGGGAACATTTATTTTTATTTAAGTGGTGTGAATTCTTACTTATTTGGCGATTTCTAATATGCTTATGGGGATTCCGTACGTAAATGGAATCCCCATAAGCATCATAGAATCCCCCTTTTTGATTGGTTGACCGAACCCACGTGATCTCAGGGATGCTTCCGAACCGCATGCACCCCTGGGACTTTTCACAGGCGTATGCCTGCAGGCCCAGGACTCGAAGGCCACGATTTTACTAATAGAGGCGGGTTGGGTGCGGTTCCCGCTCCCGCCACTGCTGTCAGGTGGGATAAATTTGTGATTTTGCCCTAATTGGGCAATTGATTCCCTGCGTGTGCGCTCCCCTGGCCCAATTAGTCTTTTGGGTCTGAAACTCACCTCTGCTGACGTCATTTATCCAGCTGCTTTTAAGGGCTCCAAGCAGCCTTGGTTCATTTTCTACCTCTGTACTTCCAGAGTGAATACTTTGCGAATTGTTTGATACTCCTGAAATGTCCAGCTCAAGGCCCAAGGCCTCACCTTGCTTCGATGATGCCTGCCTCCATGCTCTGGTGGAGGGAGCCAGAGCTCAAAAGGAGGTGCTTTTTACTTCCTCTGGGAGGAAAAAATCTCCCCAGCAGACCAAAGTTGTGTGGCTGCAACTGGCACAGGAGGTAAGCTCCAGATCGTTGTGCAGCAGAACCTGGCTGCAGTGCCGAAAGAGGTCCAATTACCTTGTCCGCACAGGAAAAGTGAGTATACCATCACCTTTACCCTCATTCTGCTCCCCATCTCCTCTCAGCATCAGCACTCTGCATTGTCAACCTACTCCTACACATCCCGCTTTACCCTTACTCAACCCTCTCTCTCTATGTACACAATCACTTCACTATTCGACTATGCTGCCCTCACACTCCCTATCACTGTTATGTAATGACAACAACTAACAACACACAGGGAGGGCCCTTGGTATTGGGACCTCACTCCATCTTTGTCTCCTTCTAAGCATCTATGCTATGGATTCTCGACACTCACTCCATCATTCTTACTCAAACTCCACTTGTGTCCCTCATTGCAGGAAAAGAGAGCCCACAATAAGAGGGAAAGGGCAAAGACAGGAGGAGGGCCGCCCTCAATAGCCCATCTCACCAGCGCTGAGGAGGCAGCCCGAGAGATCGTTGGAGCCGAGGAGGATCTGGAAGTGGGGGACGGACAGACGGGCGCACCAGAGCAAGCTGGTGACAGAATAGTTTTGCATCTCTCTCATTTACATTGCATGAGTGACTGATATGGCTTCTGATGCTCATACAGATTGACTTATAATCATCTGCACAAGTCCATGTGCATGCTACGTTAATATCACATATCTAACTCATGCCTTTACTCCCCCACAGGACCATCGACAGCCCCCCTTCCCCACTGTCCAGGAGGAAGAGCCGAACCCAGAAGACTCCTCAGAGTAAACTGCAACCTCTGAGGGCGCAGCATCAGCAGAATTAAGCGCACCCAGCACCAGCGCAGAAACGCACACCTCGGTGGGACCTTTGGGAGATAGAGTAGCGTTGTCACCTGGGGTATCACAGCTCACAAGTGAGCATCAGCAGATGGTGGAGACAGGGACAGCAGTGGAGAGTCCTCATCGGAGGCCGCAGGGCGCTCCCAGCTCTGCTCAGCTGCATGTGGACCCTTTGCCTCCAGGACTATCCAGAAAGAGAGCGGTGCTGGAACTCCAGGAACAAATGCAGGAGTCTCTGGCAGGTTTTATCTCCAGGGTTACTGCGAGTGTGGAACGAATGGAGGAGTCCATTTCTAACATGAGCAGTGCCTTTGTGGAGGCAATGGCGCATGAACGCACCACCACGAAAAGGATGGCAACCTCCGTGGAAAGGCTGGCTATGGCCATGGAGGAAATAAGTCGCTAGAGTCAGGAAAACATGGTGAATGTTCAGAATAGACTGACATCTCTGGAGGAGCGATGGGCAGCTATTGAGCAGCGATGGGCAGCTATTGAGCAGAGAAACCAGAGCTTCATGGAAGTCCTTTTCAGTAGGACTACCAGTGCAGATACGGGTCATCATGGCCTCCGTGATGTGCAGCAAGGTGCTGTCAAGCCACTTGCTAGCACTGAAGTGGGGCTGACCCATGAGAGGGATGTTGGTGGCAGGCAACAAGGAAGTGGGGGCTCCTCTCCAAGCGCTCACTCTCCCATGCCACTGAGTAGCCCTCGGTCAGTGCCTCACCAGAGTCCTTACCCAACTGAGATGGGCGTCTCAGCCCCTGCACAGACGCAGGAGGAGCAGACTGTTGCCGAGCCCTCATAGGCTCGCAAACCCAGAGGATGCCCGCCAAAGATGTCGAAGCAGGAGCAGCATGAAAGTGAGCAAGGTGCATCTACATCTGCTGAAGCCACAGGGGAGGCACCATGTAGAAGCACGCGTAAGAGGAAGATAAAGCACAATTAGTCACAAGGGTAGTCACTTGGGTGTTCTGTTCTGTTGTCTTTTGTTTTCTTTAATATTTGACATTGTCATCCTTTTGTGAATGGATTAAACAGAAGTGATGGCAAAGATTAGTGCATCCCTTGCATCACGGGCAGCAATGTGCTCGTGTGCTGCTGGAACTGGCGCATCCGCCTCTGCAAGGCCTTCCTCCTCCTCCTCATCTATGCGCTAAGCCACTTGTTCCTCAGGCAGCTGCAAGCAGTGCACAGCAGACCACGATGATTCTGGAGACCCTGGCTGCTGAATACTGTAGGGCTCCACCTGATCAATCAAGGCATCTGAATCGCATCTTCAGCAAGCCAATGGTTTGCTCAATAATGGATCTGGTGGAAATGTGGCTGGCATTGTAGCGCTCCTCAGCTTCATTGGATGGCCTCCTCAATGGTGTCATCAGCCACGTCTTCAGGGGATAGCCCTTGTCTCCAAGTAGCCACCCGGAAAGTTGGTTTGGCGGATTGAAGAGCGGAGGCACACTAGACTGGCGCAGGATGAACGAGTTATGACAACTGCCAGGGTACTTTGTGCAAACATGCAAAATGTCCTTCCTGTGGTTACACACCAGCTGCATATTGAGGGAGTGGAAGCCCTTGCGGTTGACAAAAACAGCTGGGTTGTAATGGGTGCCCTAAGGGCCACATGTGTACAGTCTACGACGCCCTGCACCCTTGGCAAGCCTGCCATATTTGCAAAGCCAACCGCACACGCGGTTACACTTGCTTGATCCGTGGAGAAGTGTATGTAATTGTGCGCCTTGGCAAAGAGGGTATCAGTTACCTGTGTGATGCAAGTGTGTGCGGCCAACTGGGAGATGCCGATGATGTCTGCTGATGATCCCTGGAAGGACCCTGAAGCAAAAGAATTGAGGGCGGTGGTGACTTTGACAGCCACTGGTAAGGGGTGTCCACCCGCTCCTCTGGGCTCCAGGTGTTGGTGCAGCATTGCGCAGATGTCACTGCTGCTCAGTCATGTTGAGGAAGGTCATCCTTGGCCTGTAAACCCTGTGTTGGGGGTATCTCCTGCGGCGAGGTGCAGCCCTGCGCTGACGCCTTCTGCCCCGTGCACTATCAGGTGGCTGAGCAGGAGGGTGGCGCTCCTGCTGTTGGTGCTGCTGTCGTGCGTGGTTCTGCTGCTGCCGCGGCTGCTCGTCCTCCGAATCTGAGGACCATGATGAAAGGAAATAAATGGTTCCCATGCTGCTGGTAGATATCTTCGTTTAAGAAGCGGTCAGTCAATGTGGGGACAGGGCTTTCCCAGGAGGTGACAGTGGAGATGGATCTCAGCTTCACCACTTCCAAGATCAGTAGACCTGCAAAAAGTTTTCCAAGACCTGAAAAAACAAAGTTCTGCCACCTGCAACTGATCCTTGTTGAGAGCTCCATTTTTATACTGGAGCTGCAACTGTCAAGAAGCCAGCCACTTGTGAACCCGACAAAATTAGCTGGCATGGTTTGGGAACGTCATGGAACATGCTGAAAATGTGGTAAAATTTAAAGGGGCAGGCAAAATAGGATTGCACAGGCAGTTAACAACCAGTTAACTGCCCTAAGGGCCTATCCCGCCGCTTGGTGGCGGGACCGAACGGGAGTCTGCAAGCCCGCCTTTGGAAAAGTTGAACGGAGGCGGGTTAACGGCAGGATCAGAACCTGCCGCCATTTTTAGCCATTTTACCACCTGACCCACCTCCAAACCTGCCTCCTCAGGGCTGGTAAAATCGAGCCCAAAGAGTCCGAAGCACTGAAGACACCAGGTATATTTGGATTTTTTTTTCCGGTTTGGAGGCATATTCTTCTGGTAGGCCTCCAACTGCAAATTCAGGGCCATTACTTTTTATACAGAAAGTTTTAATATTGCTAAACTAACACTTTCTAAAAGCAACAAATCAATTATTAAAAATATTGGGTTTTTTAAAATTTAATACGTATTTCTAAAGTTTTAAAATAATTATTTGTTTTTAAATGGATTGTTAAGTATTTAAAACTGTGCTGCAAATATCGCCTGCTTCTAATGGTAATTGATTTCACAGTCAGAAATAAAAATCTAGATCTCCTGCCTTCTGGTATTGATGTGGGTGGGAAATGGGGCTGGTATCCTTTACAGCATCTGATTTTGTCTCCGCATTTACAGGTTAACAGCAGAAATAAATGAAGTGGTCATGACATGGTAACATCATACATCCCATTTCCCTTCATTTCCATCTTGTTTACCCTGCGTTTTAATCTCACCAGTATCAAGCTGGCGTCTAAGGCTACTCGGCACTACAATGAAGGTAGGAGAAGTAAATTTAAAGGTTATTCAGTTACTGTTGATGTTAAAACCTTATTAAGAATATAATAAATAAGAGCAGGAGTAGGCCATACAGCCCCTCGAGCCTGCTCCGCCATTCAATAAGATCATGGCTGATCATCGACCTCAACTCCACTTTCCCACCCGATCTCCATATCCCTTGATTCCCCTAGAGTCCAAAAATCTATCTATCTCAGCCTTGAATATACTCAAAGATTCAGCATCCACAGCCCTCTGGGGCAGAGAATTCCAAAGATTCACAACCCTCTGAGTGAAGAAATTCCTCCTCATCTCAGTCTTAAATGGCCTACCCCTTATCCTGAGACTATGCCCCCTAGTTCTAGACATTCCAGCCAGGGGAAACAACCTCTCAGCATCTACCCTGTCAATCAATTGTCATTGTGTTAACTTTGTTTTCTTTCCTCTGTTGCCAGCTACTGTGCCATCTGCCGTTGCACCATTTACTGAGGGGCTGGCATTTCAGATGGGCAGAAATGGGCTTTCCATTGATGGCAATAGCCCTGAGCTTGAGGGATGCCTATGATTTCACCTTCCACTATTTCATCTGTAATCCTATATAAAATAATATCCAGGTAGTCGCCTCAAAAGGATTCATGGGCTTATGATTTCCAACCCCATTCTCCAATTTAGGTCTGTTCCCTTATATTATGTGCCATCTTGTCAAGCAAACACAGAAGTATTCTTGAGATTCTGTAAGCTAAACAGGTACATACACAGTGACAGACCTGTGCCTAGCCTGCAAACAATCCTGGATGGCAATAAGTGATCATGCATCAAAACAAGTTGCTTTACAATGATTTAATGTATGGAGCATTTGGAAGATGGAGCGGGGGAATGGGACTGACTGGATTGCCCCAGAGAGCCGACATGGACTCGATGGGCCGAATGGTCTCCTTCTCTGCCATTATAACTCTATGACTATGACTCTATGTCATGGTGCCAAGGTTTTCACTTGTAAGTTGCAGCTTTTTTAACATGCATACATAGAAACATAGAAGATAGGAGCAGGAGTAGGCCATTCGGCCCCTCGAGCCTGCTCCGCCATTCGATGAGATCATGGCTGATCATCCAAACTCAGTACCCTGTACCTGCCTTCTCCCCATATTCCTTGATACCTTTAGCCTTAAGAAATATATCTAACTCCTTCTTGAATATATTTACTGACTTGGCCTCAACTGCCTTCTGTGGTAGAGAATTCCACAGGTTCACCACGCTCTGGGTAAAGAAATTCCTCCTCATCTCTGTCCTAAATGGCTTACCCCTTATCTTTAGACTGTGACCTCTTGTTCTGGACTCACCCGCCATCAGGAACATCCTTCCTGCATCCAGTCTGTCTAGCCCTGTTAGAATTTTATAAGTTTCAATGAGATCTCCTCTCATTCTTCTAAACTCCAGCGAGTATAAGCCCAATCGACCCAATCTCTCCTCGTACGTCATTCCTGCCATCCCAGGTATCAGTCTGGTAAATCTTCGCTGAACACCCTCCATGGCAAGAACATCCTTCCTCAGATAAGGCGACCAAAACTGCACACAATACTCAAGGTGTGGTCTCACCAAGGCCCTGTACAACTGCAGCAAGACATCCTTGTTCCTGTACTCAAACCCTCTCGCTACGAAGGCCAACATACCATTTGCCTTCTTAACCGCCTGCTGTACCTGCATGCTTACCTTCAGCGACTGGTGCACAAGGACACCCAGGTCTCGTTGCACTTCCCCTTCTCCCAATCTATTGCCATTCAGATAATAATCTGCCTTTCTGTTTTTGCCACCGAAGTGGATAACCTCGCATTTATCCACATTATACTGCATCTGCCATGCTTCTGCCCAATCACCCAACCTGTCCAAATCATACTGGAGTTTCTCGGCATCCTCCTCGCAGCACACACGTCCACCCAGCTTTGTGTCATCTGCAAACTTGGAGATATTACATCTAGTTCCCTCGTCTAGATCATTAATATATATAGTGAATAGCTGGGGTCCTAGCACCGATCCCTGCGGAACCCCACTAGTCACTGTCTGCCACTCGGAAAAAGATCCGTTTATTCCAACTCTTTGCTTCCTGTCCGCCAACCAGTTCTCTAGCCAAGTCAGTACCTTGCCCCCAATCCCATGTGCCTTAACTTTACACGCTAATCTCTTATGCGGGATCTTATCGAAAGCCTTCTGAAAGTCCAAATGCACCACATCCACTGGTTCTCCCTTATCTATTCTATCAGTTACATCCTCAAAAAATTCCAATAGATTAGTCAAGCACGATTTACCTTTTGTAAATCCATGTTGACTTTGTCCGATCCTGTCACTGTTTTCCAAGTGCTCTGCTATTACATCTTTTATAATGGACTCTAGTATTTTCCCCACAACCGATGTCAGGCTTACCGGTCTATAATTCCCCGTTTTTTCTTTACCACCTTTTTTGAACAGTGGGGTAACATTAGCTACCCTCCAATCCATGGGAACTGTTCCAGAGTCTATAGAATTTTGGAAGATGACCAGCAATGCATCTACTATTTCTAGGGCCACTTCCTTAAGTACCCTAGGATGTAGATTATCAGGCCCTGGGGATTTATCAGCCTTTAATGCCATCAATTTCCCTAACACCATTTCCCTACAAATACTGATTTCATTCAGTTCCTACCTCTCATTAGACTCTATGTTCCCCGACATCTCTGGGAGGTTTTTTGTGTTCTCCTTTGTGAAGACAGAGCCAAAGTATGTATTTAATTGGTCTGCCATTTCTTTGTTCCCCATTATAAATTCCCCTGATTCTGACTGCAAGGGACCTACGCTTGACTTCACCAATCTTTTTCTCTTCACATATTTATAAAAGATTTTACAGTCAGTTTTTATATTCCCTGCAAGCTTCCTCTCATATTCTATTTTCCCCCTCTTAATTAATCCCTTTGTCCTCCTTTGCTGAATCCTAAACTGCTCCCAATCCTCAGGTTTACTGCTTTTTCTGGCCAATTTATATGTCCTCTCCTTGGATCTTATGCTATCCCTGATTTCCCTTGTCAGCCATGGTTGAGTCACCTTACAGGAGTCATCTACCTGATACCATCTACCTATTGGGTTGGCTTCCCATGGCAACTTCCTTAACATATTCCATTTTCTTTTGCATCTCTTGCTAAGTCATGCAAATAGGATAAACAGTGTTGAGCTTGACCACCATCTCCCAGAAGGCATGATGCTCTGCTGTCCCCAGGGATGTTACCCTCTCGTGCCAAACATGGAAACCGTCCTCGCATCCACACAGTAGCACTTTCATTTCACCAGCTAGCAAACAGGAGATTCAGGTGTAGCACTGTTCCATAATGTGACCCTAGATTTCATTTTCTGCCTCCAGATTTATTTTTTCAGTCACTTTTTTGCCCCATACAGCATTTGGAAAGATTTTCTGGCCCTTGAACACTCATTTTGGTCCTGCGCCTCCGTCCTAATACACTAAAACACCACACTTCTGCTTTTATGTCATTGGACTATGGTGAGTTTCCTATTTGTCATTATACATTTAAAATATTAAAATATTTGCAGCTTTTGTAAAGGTTGCTGCAATTTTTAACACCACACCACCGCCCCCCCCCGTCCTATTTCTTTAGATTTTAGCTGCAATCAGTGCTGCTGAAATGCACAATTTCTCAACTCCCGCCCTCACCCCCTTGGCAAGCCCCAGCACCAGGCGTAAAATGGTCTGGGAACATGTCATAAATTCAAAAGGAATGACCCTGGAAAGTCCTGAGAGTTCAGCCTGATGGAAAGTCAGTGAGCTTTACACTCACAACCATGCAGTCTGCTTTAGCACCAGGACTGGAAAATGTTGGCCCAAAATTTGCGGTCGGAGGCTTCCCACGGGCGGATGCCTCCGACCTGTAAAAATAAATCTACGAATTTACCTGGTGGTCCAGGAGGTACGGAGACTTGCACTCCTGGGCCTCTCTGGGTACCCGTGGGTAGAGGCCCACGTAACCCAGGGGCGCAGGCGGTTCGCAAGCACCCCTGGGATCACGTGGGCCGGCCCAACCAATAAAAGAAGGGAATCCCCATTCATACTTATGGGAGTTCCGTACAAACGGAATCCCCATAAGTATGAATGGGGATCACTTAAAAAATGCACGAACACATGAAATAATTTTTTTTAATTACATATTTAAAATGTCATTTAATTTTAAACAAAAATTGAATTGTTTGAAAAAAAATTTAACCTGTTTTAACGGGGCTAAAAATAAACTTACTTTATTGGACAGGGGTTTTAAAATATAAATGAGTGATAATATTTTATTTTTCTATTTTTTAAAACTCTTATGCTGGTAAAAGCACGCATTACGCCTGCTTTTACCAGGCGTAAGAATTTCAAGGGCATTTGCTGGGCAGAAGTTGGGCAAATAGCGCAATTCTCTGACCGCGGAGGCCCTTTTCCCGGGGATGCGGATGATCTGTCTTGACAGATTGCAAGTTCCGGATTTTCACGCGTGCTCGCATGCCTAAACCCAGAACTTGCGCAGCCGGCCCCTATGGGCACGTGCGCACCCGTGGGGATCGCAAATTATGGCCCATAATTTATGGAGCTTCTCTTAGACCGACTCCAGATGAGTTTGAGAAGCATCCAGCATGGCCCTATCCTAAGTGAATGAAAAATCGCATTATGCTTAATTTAAATATATCAGAACTAAATAAAGCTGTCTTCTATTTTAGTCCCAAAGGCTGGCCGAAAAATCATGCTTGGCACAAATGTGGTGCAAATCTGGTTATATGGGTCTACACTCGATTTTCTGGCCCCTGATCACTCATTCTAGTCCTGCACCATCAACCATGCAACTGGAAAATACAGCTTTACATGTTTTAATAATGTTAAATAATATTATAAGTGATATCAACTACAATACCAAAAGTTCAAGAGGTTACTCTGTACTATATGGCCCCAAAGACAATAAAAACACTAGAACAGCAATACATTTCTCTCTGATGCTGCAACAACACATGAAAGCATGTAACCAACCACAGAATATTCAAATTATAAGCAATATCCAGATTATGTGGTTTCTATGGTAATAAACCACCCACCTTGCATTTCATAATTTCCTGAATCGCAATGCAGATCATTTAAATAACCAAAGAAGTTATAATGGTTAGTTATATTGTGTGACATTAAAAGTGAGACTTACCCCACGATTACAATTACAAAGTCCATCAAGTTCCATCCATTTCTTACATAAGCATTGGGATGTAACAGCAGTCCATATGCTATAATCTTCAAAAATGTTTCAATTGTAAAAATTATAAGGAAGGCATATTCTACTGTTTCCTGAAAAACACAAGAAAATACTCCCATTAGTATGTCACAAAGCAATTGACAAAAACAACATATGCAACACCAACTTTAAAATACAATAGATTTTAAATTAAAATACTTCTAAAGTTTTAACTATGAATTACAAATTTGGAGGCTTCCTGTTATTTCACACTTCCACAATGCAAAATTTACTGAAATTTGAACTGTAACTTGTCAAGTTGGAGGGTGCATTCACTGTGTTCATAAAAAAGTGCACAGCATTTTTTGTTTGTTTACAAACACACAAAAGCAGAAATTGTGAGGCTCCACTACAGATGTGGTACCTCACTAATAAAAAGCATGTGGCCTAGAATGAGGGCTACAAGCTTGCAGCTCTATCTCTCAGCCACGCTCATATCTCGCCGTGGGGTGGGGGAGAACGGGCAGCTGTGAAGTGATTTATCTTCATGAGTCAACCTTTAGTCCCACGTCCACTTCTTCCTGTGCACCCTCCTCATGCTGTGGGGAGGAGGCTCCCTCTACCCCTTCTTCATAGTTACCTTCAGTTTCCAGAAGCAGCAATTCTTTTTTCGTTGTGATATCATGTAGTTTGCAGCAAGCTATAATGATTCTGGAGGCTCTCAGGGCTCTAGCAGATTTATTGAAGCACCTAAAATGGGACTTAAGAATTCCTATAGTCTGTTCTATGACACTTGTTATAGTGGCAGGGACCTCATTGTATTTCTTGTCTTCCTCTATTTGTGGAAGCCTGATTGGAGTCATAAACCATGACTGCAGGGAATAGTCTGCTCACCAATCAACCATTCTGATACATTGTTCCAAGTAATGAGGGCTGGAATAATGAATTGTTGCATCATGAAAGCGTCATGGAAGCTTCCTAGGTACAGTATCTGGTATTGACATGCAGGATAAGCTGATTGGCATTGCACACTAACTGGACATTAATAGTACAAAAGCCTTTTTTGTTCATAAATTCAAGGGGTCGTAACATGAGGCTTTGAATGCACATGTGTTTGTCAATTCCCTCCTGCACCTGTGGGAACCCTGATAGTCTGTAGATCTGGATAGTTTACTCGTTGTCTACTTTCATTGGCAAGGAGATGAATTGCGCAGCCCTCCTGAATACAGCAATGACCTCCTTGATGCAGTGGTGAACAGCTCCCTAACTAGCATGGCAAATGTCAGCAGATGCTGCCTGAAAGGGTCCAGTTGCAAATAAATTCAAAGTAGTGGTGACCTTGACTGGTACAGACAATGCTGTTCTTCTGATGGAAATGGGCTGCAGGTATTCAGCCAGCAATTGGCATATTTCTCCAATAGTTTCACTGGCAGGAGGCAGCCCTTCTGAGGGACAGACAGTGAGAAAAGTCTATGTAAGGTCTTCCTGGTCTGTGAGATCCTGGTGAGTGGTTAAAGCGTGTAGGGAAGAGACACTTTCTATAATGCCTGATTCGCCATCTCTAATCTAGCCTCTTCCATGTCGTCATACTCCTCTTGATAGAGTGATATCCATTGGGAAATCCATGTTCTTTGTGCAACACAAAACTTTGAGCAGTTTGGTGAAACCAGCAGCAAAAGTTCTGATTGAACCTCCAAAGTACTAAAGAGATCAATATGTAGGCAAAGTAGCACCAATCTTTAGTCACAGGACACAAAATGTCCTCCTCAATGTAGTATTTGCCTCAAGATAACTCGCTGAAGCTCCTATCACCACTTATGTAGTGGCGGTGCTAATTTAGGACCAGTTTGGAGCAAAAGTTGAGGGAGCTGGGATAGAGAGGTCAGCCACACCTCTTTGACCCTATTTACATACATCAGATAGGGCTGGCGGCAGGCTTTGAAGAGGACTGGAGATTTTTTTGGAGGATAATTCAAGTGCAGTTTTTTTCACAGCGGATTTGAGGTGGTACTTCATTTAATGTCCCAAATCTGCTCCACGATGGGCAGTAATTCAGTGGAGAATCCAGCCTTCTATCTTGTTCCTAGTTTCAATTGATTATGCAACCTAATCTCCCCCCAAGATCACTTCACTTACTAAAAATGGCCAGGCACAAAAACACAAGAAAAGCTGCCAAACTGACCATCATTCCCCTTGCAGGGTCAGTTGAAGTGTGCTATCTCATATCCAATTAATCCATATGGCAAAGTCCTCTTACAGTTCTTTTATGTTTCAAAATTGTAACCATATTGCCACAATAAACTTCTGTCATCCCACACATGAATGTGCATTGCATATGGCATCATGACTACAAAATAGTTATTGCTTTGATAGCTTTGCTAGTTTGAGTCAGTCAGTGTCAGCACCAGAAACATTATAAACTTGGAATATAATACATTCAAAGTTAATCACTATCAGCATTCTTCTTTGAAAGTTCTTTAGCAATTTATTTCAATCCTGCTTCTCTGTGACACAAAGAATTCTAAATGTGATGTTATAACCACTATATTTTTTTTTAAAACCTTGTCCAAAAAAAATTACCCCTGCAATCTTATTTTTGGACCCTTTGACATGGTGCATCATTTTCTAGTATCATCCCTGCAACAAACTTAAAAAAATACAAGGGTACAAATTCCAGTGGTGCGGCACAGTAAAATCTCCACCTGCTGCTTTGCTCCCGCAATGACCCTCTCCCAAATTCTGGGGACAGATCATTACAATAATAGGAACTGCCACCCACACCAGCAGTAGTACAAATAGGAGCATCCACCCAGCAGAGCAGTCAAAATCTCAAAGCAGTACCCCTGTTGCACTGAGAGAGGGAGCCACAGGCCAGATGGGTCAAAGATTCAGGGTGCACTGACGTTTAGAACTTTTGCTCATAGGCACTGAATAAAACGGCAATTGCCATTCATTTTTTTCCTCGTGGGGCCCACTTGCAGAGAATGTAATACAGAGTAATGATATTGGGTCAAAAAATCATGATAATGAAACAGTTTGGGTGGAGATAAGGAATAATAAGGGGAAAAAAACATTAGTGGGCGTAGTCTATAGGCCTCCGAACAGTTGCAACTCTATTGGACGGAGTATCAATCAGGAAATAGTTGAGGCATGTAATAAGGGAACATCTATAATTATGGGGGATTTTAACTATCATATTAATTGGACAAATCAAATGGGGCAGGGCTGCCTTGAGGATGAGTTCATTGAGTGTATTAGGGATGGGTTTCTTGAGCAGTATGTAACTGAACCGACCAGGGGGCAAGCAACCTTAGATCCGGTCCTGTGTAACGAGACAGGATTAATTAAAAATGTCCTAGTAAAGGATCCCCTTGGAATGAGTGACCATAACATGGTTGAATTCCATATTCAATTAGAGGGTGAGAAGGTTGGATCTCAAACAAGCGTGCTAAGCTTGAATAAAGGAGACTATGAAGGTATGCGAGCGGAATTGAGTAGAGTGGATTGGGAAAATAGATTAAAGGGTAAGACGACACATGATCAGTGGTGTACATTCAAGGAGTTATTTTACAACTTCCAAAAGAAATATATTCCACTTAAAAGAAAAGGGTGTAAAAGAAAGGACAGTCATCCGTGGCTAAGTAAAGAAATTAAGGATAGTATTCGACTAAAAACAAGGGCATATAAGGTAGCGAAATCTAGTGGGAGGACAGAGGATTGGGAAAACTTTAAAAGGCAGCAAAAAATAACAAAAAGATTGATTAAGAAAGGGAAGATAGATTATGAAAGTAAATTAGCAAAAAATATAAAAACAGATAGTAAGAGTTTTTATAGTTATATAAAAAGAAAAAGGGTGGCTAAAGTAAATGTTGGTCCCTTAGAGGATGAGACCGGGAAATTAATGGTGGGAAATATGGAGATGGCAAAAACACTGAATGAATATTTTGTATCAGTCTTTACAGTAGAGGACACTAAGAATATCCCAACACTGGACAAACAGGGGGCTATAGGGGGAGAGGAGCTAAACACGATCAAAATCACTAAGGAAGTGGTACTCGGTAAAATAATGGGACTCAAGGCGGATAAATCACCTGGACCTGATGGCTTACATCCTAGAGTCTTGAAGGAAGTGGCGGTAGGGATTGTAGATGCATTGGTAATAATTTTTCAAAACTCCCTGGATTCCGCTAAGGTCCCGGCAGACTGGAAAACTGCTAATATAACACCCTTATTTAAAAAGGGCAGTAGACAGAAGGCTGGTAACTATAGACCGGTTAGCCTAACATCTGTGGTAGGTAAAATTTTGGAGTCCATTATTAAGGAAACAGTAACAGGACATTTGGATAATCATAATTTAATAGGACAAAGTCAGCATGGTTTTACGAAGGGGAAGTCATGTTTGACAAATTTGCTGGAGTTCTTTGAGGAAGTAACATATAGAGTGGATAAAGGGGAACCAGTGGACGTAGTGTATTTAGACTTCCAAAAGGCATTTGACAAGGTGCCACACAAAAGATTATTGCTTAAGGTAAAAAATCACGGGATTGGGGGTAATATTCTGGCATGGATAGAGGATTGGCTATCTAACAGAAAGCAAAGAGTTGGGATAAATGGTTCATTCTCAGACTGGCAATCAGTAACTAGTGGTGTTCCACAGGGGTCAGTGCTGGGTCCCCAACTCTTCACAATCTATATTAACGATTTGGAGGAAGGGACCAAGTGTAACATATCAAAATTTGCAGATGATACAAAGATGGGAGGGAAAGTAGTGAGTGAGGAGGACATAAAAAACCTGCAAGGGGACATAGACAGGCTAAGTAAGTGGGCAGAGATTTGGCAGATGGAATACAACACTGGAAAGTGTGAGGTGATGCACTTTGGCAGGAAAAATCCTAGAGCAATTTATTATCTTAATGGCAAGAAACTGGAGAGTACTGAAGTGCAAAGGGATCTGGGGGTCCTGGTGCACGAAACTCAAAAGGTTAGTATGCAGGTGCAGCAAGTGATTAAGAAGGCAAATGGAATGTTGGCTTTCATTGCTAGGGGGATAGAATATAAAAATAGGGAGGTATTGCTTCAGTTGTACAAGGTATTGGTGAGACCGCACCTGGAATACTGCATACAGTTTTGGTGTCCTTACTTAAGGAAAGACATCCTTGCTCTCGAGGCAGTGCAAAAAAGGTTCACTCGGTTAATCCCGGGGATGAGGGGGTGGTCATATGAGGAGAGGTTGGGTAGATTGGGACTCTACTCATTGGAGTTCAGAAGAATGAGAGGCGATCTTATTGAAACATATAAGATTGTGAAGGGGTTGGATCGGGTGGATGCGGGGAGGATGTTCCCGATGACGGGTGAGACGAGAACTAGGGGACATAGTCTTAGAATAAGGGGCTGCTCTTTCAAAACTGAGATGAGGAGGAACTACTTCACTCAGAGGGTGGTAGGTCCATGGAATATGCTGCCACAAAAAGCTGTAGAAGCTGCAACATTAATTAAATTTAAAACAGAAATAGACAGTTTCCTAGAAGTAAAGGGCATTAAGGGTTACGGGGAGCGGGCAGGAATTTGGACATGAGTCTAGGTTCGGATCGGTCATGGCCCTGTGGGTAGTGGAGCGGGCCCAGGGACTGTGTAGCCTGATTCTGCTCCTATTTCGTGTGTGCAATTCTGTTAGATGCAGGAGATGGTTCTGTGATAGATAGTAGATTGGCGATTAGGATCAGATCAGCCATGATCTTATTGAATGGCGGAGCAGGCTCGAGGGGCCGATTGGCCTACTCCTGCTCCTATTTCTTATGTTCTTATGTAATGGCACCAATGCCTGCTTTCCATAGGCTTTGGTATTGCTGGGCCTTACAGTATATGTATCTGGCAGAATTCCCAGGTTGCCTGGGAGTGAGAACATCCTCAGATCCGGCCCCAAACTGTAGTCAGGATGTGGTGAGGATTCGGCAGGAGAAGTGCTTGCCCACCTCCACTGGATTTGCTATTCTTGCACTAAAAGGATAGAAACCCAGCAGAGCCAGGTCCCACTACCACTTCTAGCCAACAATCCTACACCTATATTCTGCCTCAAGGAGAAGAAACTCTGGGCGAAAACATTTAGACAAATAATCAAAATACACGTATCATTCTTTGATGTACAGATCATAGAGTTATTACTAAGATGTTTTAAAAACAAACATCAGTATATTCAGGGCAACGAAAGGCTTTTAGAGACAGATCAGAGCAGGACTACTGGCACTGGCTAACATGGTATCTCATACAGCATCAATTTTAAGAACCAGTCTGACTTTTTAGCTGCTTTAGCTTTATTTGCACAATAAAGGGGTAATTTTTTGACCTCACGTTTGCAGCTGGGAGCCTCACCTGCCATAGGTACATGTGAGAAATGTGGGTGCACAGTACATGATTTTCTGAAGGCCGAGGCTCCCAGCTGTGAGTGCAAAGTTGGAAGATGACCTCCTAAATGTTAGCTTGGTTTAGTTAGTAGACATAAGAACTTAAGAAATAGAAGAAGGAGTAAGCCATACGGCCCTTAGAGCCTGCCCCGCTATTCAATAAGATCACAGTTGATCTTCTACCTCAACTCCACCTTCCTGCACTATCCCCATATCCTTTGATTCTCTTAATATCCAAAAATCTATCAATCATTGTCTGAAATATACTCAATGACTGAGCATCCACAGCCCTCTGGGTAGAGAATTCCAAAGATTCACAACCCTTTGAGTGAAGAAATTTCTCTTCATTTCAGTTCTAAATAGCCGACCCCTTATTCTGAGACTGGGACCCCTAGTTCTAGACTCCCCAGTCAGGGGAAACATCCTCCCAGCATCTACCCTGTCAAGCCCTGGAGGAATTTTATATGTTTCAATGAGATCACATCTCATTCTTCTAAATTCTAGGGAATATAGGCCTAGTCTCCTCAATCTCTCCTCAAAAGACAATCCCCCCATCACAGGAATCAGTCTGGTGAACCGTTGTTGCACTCCTTCTAAGGCAAGTATATCCTTCCTTAGGTAAGGAGACCAAAACTGTACACAGTATTTCAGGTGTGGTCTCACCAAGGCCCTATATGACACTCTCATCTCTGAATCAATTTTGGTTCAAGCCCCATCCCAGGATTGGAGCAGACACAACAGGGTGGATTTTAACTCAGAGCGGGTTTCGGGCAGGATACTGCTCTAGCGAGTTGATTTTCACCCGCCAAAGGCAGCAGGAGGCCATGACAATTTTAACCACCAGGCCTCATTTAAATGCTGCCGATCCACTTCCTCCCCAGAATGGGGGAGAAGAGGGCACAGAGCAGCTGGCAGTAGAGGATGACCAGGCGGCCCTTGCGTGGAGGTTTTGAAGTGATGCGGGGGGGAGGGGGGGAAGAGTCCGGGGCGCTGGGAGGGGTGGGGTTCGCAACATTCCTTGTGGGGTCAAGTGAAGCACTCCTGCTCCTCCTGGCCCCACAATGGAAATGTTTGCCTGACCTGGAGGGCCTCTTCATCCTTCCCACTAGTGGCCGACCTGTTTCAGCCTGGCAGGAAATCTCCCAGCTCAGGCTCCAGTTAAACTGCCATCGGAGTCCTATTGACATAATAGAACCCTGATTTTCATAAATTCATGAAGCCCCTGCCTGCTTTAGGTCAGTGCCTCATCCACCTCCTGACCCCTGTAGTTAATATCGGAGATGGCAAGAAAGGGTCAAGTTCAGAGCGGACAAGTAACCTGCTCGTTTTTAACTGCTCACCTGCCCAGTTTCCACCAGGTGAATACAGATAGAATATAGGAATAATTAAGGTTACTACTGATTTAAAGTTTTCACAGAAAAATGAACAGTCACAAAAAACAATCCCCAGAACACTGTTAAAAGTGACAGAATGCCATGCAATAAAAAACAGAATTTGACTCATTTAGCCATTGTACATCCCTATTATAAAACAGTGTATCCTCCGACTCCTTGTGAACAACCCCATGTTATAACTTCTAGTATTCAAAATTTGCCTTTATGATTATTTTTTTGTGGAAATTAACCTTGAAATCATGCCTGCAGAGAGTAAGATTTGTATAGAATATTCATATTTCAAAAATAATTTGTCAATAAAATCCAGCTAATTAAACCATTATTGTTTAGATAATTACTGCAATTCCTCGATTCACAGTAAATTCTATTCCACTAATGCCGCATAACTGACAAATTAAACATGTAATGCAAGCTGAAATAACAACAGAAAATACTGGAAACACTCAGCAGGTCAGGCAGCATCGAGGAGAGAGAAACAGAGTCAACGTTTCGAGTCGGGGACCCTTCGTCAGAACTGGAAAAGGTTAGAGAAGAGAGATTTTTAAGCAGGGGCAGGGAGAAGGGGAGGAAAGAACAAAGGGAAGGTCTGTGATAGAGACAAGGGAAGGCAGGAGATTTTGACTGACAAAAGGGATGATGGTGCAAGGCAAAAGGAGGGGTAATGGGACAAGTTAAGAAACAAAAGATGACTCTAAATGAGGTGTGAATAATGATGGCAGCATCATTAACAGCAAGCTGTTCACTCCAGCTACATATCACTACAAATCGTACTAAAACTGTCACAAATAATGAAGATTTTTAAAATGCCAAATTATTTTAAGCTGTTCACATAATTGAATATTTGTTTCTTTAATAAAGTGCCCCCTGACACGTAGCTACTGACGTATCTCACTCATGCTCTTTTTTGGAATTTTTCACACCTGTTATAAGGTAGGAGCTAGATTTTATTTTCTTTGAAACAATGTTGAATTGTATTAGCTGTCTGGACCATAAACCACACATGCTATTTTACAATATGCAACATATGCCAATCGCATCCCTACTCCCCAACATTAGATGGTGCGGTCACTTGGCAGTACTAATGGAGGAAGCAGGGCATTATTAATATGCTATTTTTGGCACCAATGTAGTTTAATAGCTTTTGGGGGCAGTGGCCATACTCCCACCTGAGAATGGTGTTCTGATCTAATGTATTGAAGCAAACCTTTATACCCAATTGCTTTAATTTTGCTTTCCTCCTTTTACAAAATGTTGCTGCTTCACATCCAAAAATGAAATGGTCATTTTCGATTTCTTCTGCTGTAAAAACCCATTTTTCCCAGAATCAAGGATGTAATTCTAGTATGACACTATGGAATAACTAATATTAATTATAATTCTGTAATTATACTGAACACTATGTGCACAGCTAAAGAATACCAATGATGTCCAAAAATGGCAAAACATTTATTGTGGGGGGTTCTCTGTTTTTAGAGAATACAGTCTCTCAATTCTTTTACTTACTACAGAATTGCTCAGCTGATACTTTGCAGTTTATTGACAGTCTCTATTTCAAGGCTTCTCTCAGAATAAAAAGAAAACTCCTTCAACAAATGTTAGAAAACTCAATAGATCACTTTGATCATTATAAGTAATATGACTGTGCAGTACTGTCACACTTTTAGAAGCATTAAATGAAAAAACCATAAAATTTGCAATCTAAATACTGGACGATAAATGCATGCTGCTCCTATGAATATTTTAAACCTCATGCCAGCTAAGTAAATTGCTAGCAGTGAACTGCAATGCAATGTTCTAAAACTCTACTCTCAAATCATCAGCAAAGTGATGGAAGGTGTCATCAGCAGTGCTATCAAGCAGCACTTACTCACCAATAACCTGCTCACCGATGCCCAGTTTGGGTTCCGCCAAGACCACTCGGCTCCCGACCTCATTACAGCCTTGGTCCGAACATGGACAATGGAGCTGAATTCTAGAGGTGAGGTGAGGGTGACTACCCTTGATATCAAGGCAGTATTTGACCGAGTGTGGCATCAAGGAGCCCCAGTAAAACTGAAGTCAATGGGAATCGGGGAGGGAAAACTCTCCACTGGCTGGAGTCATACCTAGCACAAAGGAAGGTGGTTGTGGTGTTTGAAGGTCAATTATCACAACCCCAGGACATCGCTGCAGGAGTTCCTCAGGGCAGTGTCCTAGGCCCAACCATCTTCAGCTGCTTCATCAATGACCTTCCCTCCAACATAAGGTCAGAAATGGGGATGTTTGCTGATGACTGCACAGTGTTCAGTGCCATTCACAACTCCTCAGATAATGAAGCAGTCCATGCCCGCATGCAACAAGACCTGGACGACGTTCAGGCTTGGGCTGATAAGTGGCAGGTAACATTCGCACCACACAAGTGCCAGGCAATGACTATCTCCAACAAGAGAGAGTCTAACCATCGCCCCTTGACATTCAACGGCATTACCATTACCGAATCCCCCACCATCAACATCCTGGGGGTCACTACTGACCAGAAACATAACTGGACCAGCCACATAAATACTGTGGCAACAAGAGCAGGTCAGAGACTAGGTATTCTGCGGCGCGTGTCTCACCTACCAACTCACCAAAGCTTTTCCACCATCTACAAGCCACAAGTCAGGAGTGTGATGGAATACTCTCCACCTGCCTGGATGAGTGCAGCTCCAACAAGAACCTCGACACCATCCAGGACAAAGCAGCCCACTTGATTGGCACCCCATCCACCACCTTAAACATTCACTCCCTCCACCACCGGCGTACCGTGGCTACAGTGTATACCATCTACAAGATGCACTGCAGCAACGCACCAAGGCTTCTTCAGCAGCACCTCCCAAACCTGCGACCTCTTCCACCTAGAAGGACAAGGGCAGCAGGCGCATGGGAACACCATCACCTCCCAGTTCCCCTCCAAGTCACACACCATCCTGACTTGGAAGTATATCGCCGATCCTTCATCGTCGCTGGGTCAAAATCCTGGAACACCTTACCTAACAGAACTGTGGGAGTACCTTCACCACACGGACTGCAGCGGTTCAAGAAGGCGGCTCACCACCACCTTCGCAAGGGCAATTAGGCATGGGCAATAAATGCTGGCTTTGCCAGCGACGCCCACATCCCATAAACAAATTTAAAAAAATACCGTAATGCTGTATTTTGAACAAATAATTTTTACAAATTTGCCTGTCTGAGGCACTGTGATCATAATGCAATCTTTGGTACACTACTATGCATCGGGCGCCAGCTCCTAAGGATTAGCAGATCATGTGGCCTGTTTCCCCCTTCATCTGCAGGGCACACAAATCCCTGCCAGCAAGTGCATATGGCCACTAAAGCCTGGGCACCTATTGTGTGTAAGTTCATTGCCGCCATATTGGTAAAGGCAGAAAAAGGCGCTCAGGGTCTGTACTTAGAACAGGCATTAGGCCCATTTCCATATGCAAATAAGGGGACTATTGTCTTTTTGAGGCCCCCCTTTGCAAAACTGGTCTGCCTGAACGCAGCCGAGGCTTACATAACAGCATTGTTGTAGTACCTGCACCACATGGACTGCAGAGGTCAAGAAGGCACCCACCACCACCTTCTCAAAGGAAACTAGTGATGGGCAATAAATGCCGGCCTTGCCTGCAACGCCCATATACTGAGAATTAATTTTTTTAAAGTATATAAATTCAAGTTCTTTCTATCTTTCAAGCACTGACATTTTTCTGAAGAGACTTGGGGGTTTTTTATTGCTTTTTTTAAAGACCTTCAGAAACAGTACAAAATGAAATAAGGCATGGCAGATAAATCAGCAGGACCCAGAATATATTTGCAGATCTTGGTACAACTTTACAGTCAGAGACGGCAGAATTTATAATGGGGAATGAGGAAATGGCAGAGAAATTAAATAAATACTTTGTTTCTGTCTTCACGGAGGAAGACACAAAAAACCTCCCAGAAATACGAGAAAACCAAGGCTGTGACGAGAATGAGGAATTTAAAGAAATTATTATTAGTAAAAAAAAACGGTACTAGCAAAATTAATGGGACTCAAAGTCGAAAAAAAGGGTTTTGAAAGAGGTGGCCATTGAATAGTGGACGCATTGGTTGTCATCTTCCAAAATTCTATAGATTCTGGAACGGTTCCTGCAGATTGGAGGATAGCAAATGTAACCCCGCTATTTAAGAAAGGAGGGAGAGAGAAAACGGGGAACTACAGACCTGTTAGCCTCACATCAGTAGTTGGGAAAATGCTGGAATCTATTATGAAGGATGCAATAACTGGGCACTTAGAAACTAATAGTAAGATTGGGCAGAGTCAACATGGATTTATGAAAGGGAAATCCTGTTTGACAAACCTATTGGAGTTCTTTGAGGATGTAACTAGTGGAGTAGACAAAGGGGAACCGGTAGATGTGGTGTATTTGGATTTTCAGAAGGCCTTCGATAAGGTCCCACACAAGAGGTTGGTGAACAAAATTAGGGCACATGGAATTGGGGGTAATATACTAGCATGGATTGAGAATTTGTTAACAGACAGAAAACAAAGAGTAGAGATAAACGGGTCTTTTTCAGGATGGCAGGCTGTGACTAGTGGGGTACCACAAGGATCGGTGCTTGGGCCCCAGCTATTCACAATCTATATCAATGATTTGGATGAGGGGACTAAATGTAACATTTCCAAATTTGCTGATGATACAAAGCTAGGTGGCAGTGTCAGATGTGAAGAGGCTTCAAGGGGATCTCGACAACGCTCAGTGAGTGGGCGAGAACATGGCATATGGAATATAATATGGATAAATGTGAAGTTATCCACTTTGGTAGAAAAAACAGAAAGGCAGAGTATTTCCTAAATGGTGAAAGATTGGGGAATGCAGATGCTCAAAGGGACCTGGGTGTCCTTGTACATGAGTCACTGAAAGTGAATGTGCAGGTGCAGCAAGCCATTTGGAAGGCAAATGGTATGCTGGCCTTCATTACAAGAGGATTTGAGTACAGGAGTAAAGAAGTCTTACTCCAATTATATAGGGCCTTGGTGAGACCACACCTGGAGTACTGTGTACAATTTTGGTCTCCTTACCTAAGGAAGGATATACTTGCCACAGAGGGAGTGCAACGAAGGTTCACGAGATTGATTCCTGGGATGGCGGGACTGTCGTATGAGAAGAGATTGAGTAAACTAGGCCTGTATTCTCTTGAATTCAGAAGAATGAGAGGTGATCTCATTGAAGCATACTAAATTATTACAGGGCTTAATAGGATGGATGCTGGGAGAATGTTTCCCTTAGCTGGGGAGTCTAGAACCAGGGGCCACAGCCTCAAGATAAAGGGTAGGTCATTTAGGACTGAGATGAGAAGAAATTTCTTCACACAGAGGGTGGTGAATCTTTGGAATCTCTACCCCAGAGGGCTGTGGAGGCTCAGTCATTGGGTATATTCAAAACAGAAGTCGATAGATTTCTGACTAGTAAGGGCATCAAGGGATATGGTGATAGGGCCGGTGAATGGAGTTGAGGCAGAAGATCAGCCATGATCTCATTGAATGGAGGAGCAGGCTCGAAGGGCCGAATGGCCTACTCCTGCTCCTATTTCTTATGTTCTTATATTCAACTGCCTGCTAACCCAAAACAACTCTCTTAGCTTGTTCCAGGTCAACAGGGCAGAGCTTTTCCATGTACAGCAAATCTGCAATCAACTTACAACATAGGGATGATACCCCCACCAGTTAGCAAAGGCATTACTGTTTGCAGAATAACTTTCTCAGTCAGGAACAGCTTCTCTTATGCAGCCTTGGTGGGAGCCTCCTACTCTTCTTGCTGGTTCCCTTACTTTGGGTGTCTTCCTTTTTTGGGGTGTCCATGACAATGCCTCTATGCATCGTGAAGTTTTGCAGCAAATCTTTGACACTTTAGCCAGGCTGTACTGAAGGATACCCCAGACCTGTCCAAGTACCTGAGGCACGGTTTCATGCCAGTCGGTATGCTCTATGATTACTCTGGTAAATCCCACCATGGCAGCTGGGGAATTTAAATTCAGTTAATTAAATAAATCTGGAATTAAAATGCTAGTATCAGTAATGGTGACCATGAAACTACCGGATTGTTGTAAAAACCCATCTTGTTCACTAATGTCCTTTAGGGAAGGAAACCTGCCATCCTTACCCGGTCTGGCCTATATGTGACTCCAGACCCACAGCAATGTGATTGACTCTGAAATGGCCTAGCAAGCCACTCAGTTGTACCAAACCACTACGACAAAGTCAGCACCTTCACCACAAGGACTGCAGTGGTTCAAGAAGGTGGCTCACCACCACCTTCTCAAGGGCAATTAGGGATGGGCAATAAATGCCGACCTTGCCAGCAATGCCCACATCCCGTGAACGAATAAATTTTTTAAAAATGCATGCACCTCACTATGCCGGTTTTCAGCTGGTGTCCTTGGATACTGCTGAGGAGTCATGAGCCAATTCTGCAATATGTAGCCTTGACTGCCCAGAAGACAAGTCACTTGTCTTTTTGGGTCAAATATTGGTGGGACAATGTCTTCATTTTATGGCAGTCCAATGTGACAGTTGCCTGGAAGGTAAGCATTGACATAAATAAGCTAGTGCAAATAAATTGAACATTCAGATCATGGAATCCTTTATGATTCGTTTAGGTATTGCCATTGTGCAATGGAGCATATATGGCCAAATGGGCACAGTCTATAGCCTCCTGGATCCTTCGGGAATCCTGCCACTGTGTAAAATTGCATAGTCCTCTCATGCTGCAGCAAGTTGTCCATGGGGAAGGAGATTATAGTGCTTGCCTACAAAGCGACTTGCTTTATATACCTATGGACAGCTGATGTCCCCAGTGGCAAGCTGAAATTATCCCAAAGTATAAAAGTTAATGATGACAAAGCTGTGCCTGTAGAGAAGTTTGGTTGTGGCATAACTTTGTCAACAGTCTCCCTTGTAAATATAAGCCGACAAAGGCACTGGTCTGATAAATGGAGGTACTTGTGCCTCTGCCTAGGCTGCAGATGTGGCGGTAGAAGCAGGAGGGCAGAGAGGGCTTGGAGCAGCATTGCCAGCCTGGCATCCCTGAATTTGCAGCTGTTTCCTGGCAACAGTTTGGAATTCAGCTTTTAGCTTGGGCAACAAGGCTTGAAGTCATATAAGGTTGGGTTGCAGTGGTTGATGGGGGAGATCATGTTTCAGTGGGAAGAGGGAGGAGAGAATACACTCAATGAGTTTATACAGAAGTGGGTAAATTTGTAATGTTCAAAATAGATATTCAGCAGTATTTACTTTAAATAATAATTTTCCTCAGTTGCTCCTGGGGAAACACTTTTTAAAAATCCCCCACCACCCCGCTTCCACCCCACTAGACTCTAAGTCCGGCCACCATCCATTGGTAACCGAGAGAGAGGCTGGTGTGATAGGGTGGGGGGATTACTGAAAGGATTTAACCAGCAGGTTTCTCAAGTCACCGATACGAAATCCCCTCCACGAAGACCAGGCCCTCCCACCACCCTGCCATTGTTGCTTCCCTCCCTTCCGTGATTTAACCCACCCCACCATAAACCCATAAACACACACTTCACATTTTCTCCTTTTGTAACATCTCACCTTCCATCCCATAGCTCCACACTGAGCAGCCGTACCTTTCCTCCCCTGTTGAGCTGCTCCAAAAACCCCCATCATTATTATTCTGTCATTCCTTCCTACTCCTCCAATATCCAGCAACACCCTTTCCCCAATGTTCCTACACAATATCATCACCATTCCAGTGCTGCCATACTTAAAGTTTAAATTGACACACCAACCACACCGGAGACCCCTCTACTGGAAAGTGCTTCCTGATTTCATTCCTAAATAATTTCTCTGTATCTACCCTATCGAATCCCTTTATCATTTTGAACACCTCGATTAGATCACCCCACAACCGTCTAAACTGAAGGGATTACAAAGCAAATTTATGCAACCTGTCATCATAATTTAACCCTTTAAGTCTTGGTATCATTCTCGTGTATCTGCACTGTACCGCCTCAAAGGCTAATATATCTTTCCTGAGGTACAGTGCCCAAAACTGAACACAGTACTCCAGATGGGGTCTGACCAAGACAACTGAAGCAGAACTTCCTCACTTTTGTATTCCAACCCCCTTGAAATAAATGCCTACATTCCGTTAGCCTTTTTGATTGAAATAAAGTCAATGCCTAAATCATTAGGATTTGAACCACCTTTCATTTCAATGTCACTATTACCCACAATTTTTATGCAATGGGGCCATTTCAGGTTGTTTTAGAGAACATCAGCAACATTAGTCAGTCGGCCGTGCCCAAATAATTAAGCAGATAACTGATAAATTGTCTGCAGCAGGACCAGACCCTGCAATTTAACTGAGTGGCAGGATTCCCCAAATTACAGAGTGTAATAGATTGCACCCACATGGTTATATGTTCTCCCTTCATCAAACCCATCAATTACATAAACAAGAAAGTGTTCCACTCCCTCAATGTCCAATTTGTCTGTGACCAGTAATACCAAATCATGCCCAAGAATGCTACTACAATGCTTTCATATTAAAGCAATGCACCATGCACCACTCTTTTAATGAGAGAGGTGAGCATTTCAGTGGATCCTAAAAGATCAAGGTTGCCCTCTACATCCTTGGCTGATAACATATGTGCACTTTTCCAAGATGCCAGCTAAGCACTGTAACAAGCTGCATTCCGCCACCAGTCACCTTCAAGCATAAGACTGGAATTGGTGAAGTCACATTTCAGGTGACTGGATCAGTCTAGCAGTGCTCTGCAATATAGTCCAAGTCTGCAAGATAGTGCTGATGTGTTCTTTACAAAAAGGTCTCATTACTTAACAGCAGCATCTAGTGAGCAGAAGAACAGAGGTTAGAATGGGCTGCAGAGGAGCAGAGTTCTCTTCTGACTTACAGTAGAAGGAGCAAAATGAGGGTTAGCGTTATAGTCAGATTATGTATGGCCTTATATTATGAGAAGGAAGAGAAGCAGAACATCATGATGAGCCTGAAGCTGGCACCTGCCCTTCTGACGTCCCTGCCTCTGACTCCTCCTGTCTGGTAGGGAGACAGAGGCCCGAGGTCAGGAGGGCCACAACCTGTGGAAAATCTTTACCTTTGATATGGGTTTTCTTCTCTTTTAGGAAGAAACAGATTCTGTTCAACTCAGGGGTAAGCAGACAGATGGGGTGAATACAGGTACAGGAAACCAGCAATTACATATCACGTAAGGATGTCTTGTGAAATCAGTGCAGTTAAGTCCATGAGTGAAGGAGCACGTGCAGCTGAAAGTTGGGGGTATAAAAGGACCCACAGAACATCCTGCACATTATTAGTAAGCTTTTGAAGCATTTTAACACAGTGAGGGTGGTGTAAGTAGCAAACATGTTTAGTATATTCTCAGAAAATGCGGCTGACTCCTCTCACCTTGCTTGAATTGATCAGGTCATTAAACCTTTTGCAGCACCGAGTAGTTTGATATTTTCTGATATATGGGATGACTTAATGTATTAGACTCCACATGCTTAAAGACATGGGTTAAAGACATCTCGCGGCTGGAGAAGAACTTGGAGTGGGAGGGGGAGGATCCAGTTGTCGTGGTCCACGTAGGAACCAACGACATAGGTAGAACTAGGAATGAGGTTCTGCTGAGAGAGTGTGAGGAGCTAGGATCCAAATTAAAAAGCAGAACCTCAAAGGTAATAATCTCTGGATTGTCAACTGAGCCACGCGCAAATTGGCACAGGGACAAACAGATTAGAGGTTTAAATGCGTGGCTCGAAGAGTGGTGTAGGAGGAAGGGGTTTCATTTCACGGGGCACTGGCACCAGTACTGAGGAAAGAGGGAGCTGTTCCGCTGGGACGGGCTCCACTTAAAGCGGGCTGGGACCAGTGTCCTAGCGAACCGAATAACTAGGGCAATAGACAGGACTTTAAACTAATGAAGGGGGGTGGGAGGATTCAGGAAAAAGTAAATTTAAAAGCAGCAAGAGAAATGTCAAGGCTCTAGAGCAGAGTAGAGTTTTGGGTAAAAATAAGCAGAGTGGGTCAGGAAGGGACAGAGAGAGTAGCAAAGGTAATAAGGCATCAGTGACTAAGGTGACATCAGGGAAAAAAAGAAATAAGTCAAAGCTAAAGGCACTATATCTGAATGCGCGAAGCATTCACAACAAAATAGATGAATTAATAGCGCAGATAGAAATTAACAGGTTTGATCTAATAGCCATAACGGAGACGTGGGGGGGGATTTTCCCACTGGAGGCAGGATGGAGGTGGGTTTCGGTTTGGGTGGGTTTGAAACCCGCCTCCACTGATAGTTTTCAATTGCGATTTTCCCCTAATTGGCCAGTTGATTTCAGAGGTGTGGGTTGCCCATGGTCAATTAGTGTTTTGGGACTGAAACTCGCCTCTGCTGACTCACTTTTCCAGCCTGATTTTAGGGCTGCTTGCTGCCTTGGATCATTCCACTGGATTTCTGCCGATGCTGCACCTCCTGCAACATATTCTGAGAAACCACTATGTCCAATTCCAAGGCAAGGGCCTCGCCGAGGTTCTCGGATGAGGCACTGCAAATGTTGGTTGAGGGGGTGACAGCTAGCAGGGAGGTGCTCTTCCACTCATCTGGGAGGAAGAGGCCTCCCAAAGAAACCAAGGCTGTGTGGGTCCAGCTGGCAAGGGATATAACCTCCAGATCTGTGTGCAGATTGGGTGAATGTTTATGTGTATTGATGAAACGGTCCCGCCTCCAGCTGGCCAGAGAGCTTGTTAAGAGGCTTAAATGCTCGTTAAGGGCCTCTCTAAGCCTATTTTGAGAGGCCCTCGTTATTTTTCGACCATTTCGGCGTGTTCCACGACCCTCCGCGACACTTGCGTTGTCAGGTTGGTGGACAGAGTGAAAGGAGGCCAGAGAGTTATGTCCATACAACTCAGGGGCATAGTTTCAGAATAAAGGGTCGCCCTTTTAGAACTGAGATGAGGAGGAATTTCTTCTCTCAGAGGGTCGTAAATCTGTGGAATTCTCTGCCCCAGAGAGCCATGGAGGCTGGGTCATTAAATACATTTAAGGTGGAGATAGACAGATTTTTGCAAGATAAGGGAGTGAAGGGTTATGGGGAGCGGGCAGGGAAGTGGCTTTGAGCCCAAGATCAACCATGATCTTATTGAATGGCGGAGCATGCTCGAGGAGCCAAGTGGCCTATTCCTGCTCCTATTTCTTATGTTATGTACTTAAATGTCATCCCTGTTGGAAAGCATTAAATGATTTGATGCCAAAATGTTGGCGTTATGGCATCTGTTCTTTCGCCTTAGGTAGCACCGCATTGCGGGCTCCGCGACACTTGCGTTGTCAGGTTGGTGGCCAGAGTGAAAGGAGCCAGAGAGTCATGTTCATTGTCAATGATGTCTTAAGATGGAGCCAAGGACATGTGCCAACTTGGGCAACCTATGCAAATCTGGCCAGGATAAGTTCATCCCTTGCATCACGGGCAGCCATGTGCTCACCTGCTGCTGGTCGATACACCGGCACTCTGACCTCCTCCTCCTCCTCCTCCAGATCCTCTTCCTCCTCCTCAGCCTCCTCATCCCCCTCATCGGAGGTCCATGGTGAAAGAAAATGAATGGTTCCCATGCTGCTTGCAGATGCCTCCGTTGGGGAAGTGCTCATTGCAAGCGGGGAGAGGGTCTTCCAAGGAGGTCCCACAGTTGATAGATTCAAGCTGCAGCACCTCCGACTTCGGAAGGCCTGCTAAAAGTGTTCAAAGACCTTTTAAAGCAAAGTTCTGCCACCTGCAACTAATCCCTGATGAAATCTCCGATTTAATGTTTGAGCTGCAGCTGTGAGGAGACCACCCACTTGTCAACCCGCCAGGTTTAGCTGGCGTGGTTTAGGAGTGTCATGGAACACGCCGAAATGGTCGAAAAATAACGAGGGCCTCTCAAAATAGGCTTAGAGAGGCCCTTAACGAGCATTTGAGCCTCTTAACAAGCTCTCTGGCTAGCTGGAGGCGGGACCGTTTCCTGCCCTGCAAAACCGGCACCGGCAAAATCCCGCGGAGGCGGGTTCCAAACCCGCACTCATTTTTTCCAATTTTCCCACCTTTCCCGCCTCCCAACCTGCTTCCTCGGGCCTCAGAAAATCGCCCCCGTGGTTGCAAAGTGGCCAAGGTTGGGAACTAAATATTCCAAGATACCTAACTTTTACAAGGGATAGGCAAAATGGAAAAGGAGGAGGGGGTAGCCCTGATAATAAAGGATGGGATAAAGACAGTAGAGAGAAAGGATCTTAGCTCTGAAAATCAAGAAGTAGAATCCATTTGGATGGAGCTAAGAAACAGCAAGGAGCAGAACACATTGGTGGGAGTCGTTTATAGGCCCCCAAACAGTAGTTGTAATGTAGGGCAGAGTATAAATCTGGAAATTAGAGGCGCATGTATCAACGGTAATACAGTAATCATGGGGGACTTTAATCTACATATAGACTGGGCAAACCAAATTTGCAGTAATGGTGTGGACGACGAAGTCATGGAATGTACGCAAGATAGTTTTTTAGATCAGTATGTTGAGGAACCAACAAGGGAACAGGCTATTTTAGATCTAGTATTGTGCAATGAGAAAGGGTTAATTAATAACCTTGTAGTAAAGGGGCCTTTAGGGAAGAGTGACCATAATATGATAGAATTTTATATTGAGTTTGAAAGTGATTTAGTTAAATCCGAAATTAGGGTCTTAAATCTAAACAAAGCAAACTACGTAGGTATGAGGGGCAAGCTGGCTAAGGTACATTGGGAAACCACATTAAAAGGTATGACGTTAGACAAGCAATGGCTATCGTTTAAAGAATTAATACAAAATTTACAACAAATATACATTCCTTTAATGCACAAAAACCCCACAGGAAAAGTGGTCCAACAAGTTAAAGATAGTATGAGATCAAAGAAAGAGGCTTATAATGATGCCAAAAGAGTAGTAAGCCTGAGGATTGGGAGGATTTTAGAATTCAGCAAAGGAGGACCAAGAAATTGATAAAGGTAAAATAGAATGAGAGCAAACTAGCGAGAGACATAAAAACAGACTGTAAAAGCTTCTATAGGTGTGTAAAAAGGAAAAGATTAGCGAAAGTAAATGTGGGTCCCTTACAAGCTGAGACAGGAGAAATTATAATGGGGAATAAGGAAATGGCATAGAAATTAAACAAATACAATGGGCTGGATTTTGCCATTGGTGGCGGGTCAGATGGTCGGTGGGTCTCGCTCCCGCCTCCGATGTCAGGCGGGATAATTTAGCTATTTTGCCCTAATTGGGCAATTCATTCCCAGCGTGTTCGCACCCCTGGCCCAATTAGTCTTTTGGGCCTGAAACTCGCCTCTGATTATATCGTTTATGCAGCTGCATTTAAGGGCTCCAAGCAGCCTTGGTTCATTTTCTGCCTCAAAACTTTTATTTGCTAATCTTCTAACGGTTTGGTCCTCTTGAAATGTCTATGTCAAGGGCCAAGGCCTCACCCCGGTTTGATGATGACTCCCTCCATGCTCTGGTGGAGGGAGCCAGAGCCCAGAAGGAGGTGCTGTTTCCTTCCTCTGGGAGGAAAAAACCTCCCCAGCAGACGAAAGCTGTGTGGCTGCAAATGGCACAGGAGGTCAGTTCGAGATCAATGTGCAGCAGAACCTGGCTGCAGTGCCGAAAGAGGTTTAATGACCTTGTCCGCACAGGAAAAGTGAGTATAACATTACCATTACCCTCAATCTGCTCCCCATCGCCTCTGATCACCAGCACTCTGCATTGTCAACCTACTCTTCCACATCCCACTTTACCCTTCCATCCCTTGCACCCTTAACCATCCCTCTCTCTCTATGTACACAATCACTTAACTATTCAACTATGCTGGCGTGGCACTCCCGATCACTGTTATGCTATGACAACAACTAACAACACACAGGGAGGGCCCTTGGTCTTGGGATCTCACTCCATCTTTGTATCCTTCTAAGCATCTATGCTATGGATTCTCTACACTCACTTCATCATTCTCACTCAAACTCCACTTCTGTCCCTCATTGCAGGAAAAGAGAGCCCACAATAAGAGGGAAAGGGCAAAGACAGGAGGAGGGCCACCCTCAATAGCCCAGCTCACCAGTGCTGACGAGGCAGCCCGAGAGATCGTGGGAGCCGAGGAGGATGTGGAAGTGGGGGACTGACAGACAGGCGCATCAGAGCAAGCTGGTGACAGAATAGTTTTGCATCTCTCTCATTTACATTGCATGAGTGACTGATATGGCTTCTGATGCTCAAACAGACTGACTTATGATCATCTGCACAATTCCATGTGCATGCAACATTTATATCACATGTCTAACTAATTCCTTTACTCCCCCACAGGACTATCGACAGGCCCCCCTCCCCACTGTCCAGGGATAGCAGTGGAGAGTCCTCATCGGAGGCTGCAAGGCGCTCCCAGCTTGGCTCAGCTGCATGTCGACCCTGTGCCTCCGGGTCCATCCAGAAGGAGAGTGGTGATTGAACTCCAGGAACAGGTGCAGGAGTCTCTGGCAGGTTTTGTCTCCAGGGTTACTGCGACTGTGGAGAGAATGGAGGAGTCCATCGCTAACATGAGCAGAGCCTTTGTGGAGGCATTGGCGCATGAACGCATCACCACAAAAAGGATGGCAAACTCCGTGGAAAGGATGGCTATGGTAGAGGAGAGGATGGCTATGGCCATGGAGGAGCTAAGTCACCAGAGTGTTGAAAACATGTTGATTGTTCAGAAGAGACTGACATCTCTGGAGGAGCGATGGGCAGCTATAGAGCAGAGAAACCAGAGCTTCATGGAAGTCTTCTGCAGTAGGACTGCCAGTGCAAATACGGGTCCTCATGGCCCCCCTGAAGTGCAGCAAGGTGCTGTCAAGCCACTTGCTAGCTCTGAAGTGGGGCTGACTCATGAGAGGGATGTTGGTGGCAGACAACAAGGAAGTGGGGGCTCGTCTCCAAGTGCTCACACTCCCAAGCCACTGAGTAGCCCTCGGTCAGAGCCCCACCAGAGTCCTCACCCAACTGTGTCTCATCCCCTGCACAGTGGCAGGAGGAGCAGACTGTTGGCGAGCCCTCACAGGCTCGCAACCCCAGAGGACGCCCGCCAAAGGTGTCGAGGCAAGAGCAGCATGAAAGTGAGCAAGGGGCCTCCACATCTGCTGAAGCCACAGGGGAAGCACCACATAGGAGCACACATAAGAGGAAAATAAAGCACAAGTGGTCACAAGGGTAGTCACTTGGGTGTTCTGTTTTGTTTAATTGTTAAATGCCATCCTTTAGTGAATGTAATAAAATGACGTGACGGCAAACTGTTGAAGTTCTGGCCTCTGTCATTTCGCATATGTAAGTTCCACATTGAGGGCTAAGGGCGACTTGGATTTGTTATGATGGTGGTCAGAGTGATAGGAAGCCGCAGGTTCTTGTCCATTGTTTATGGTGTGGTAAGAAGGTGCGAGCCAAATGTGTTTGATTGGGCAACCTAAGCAAATCTGGCAAAGATAAGTGCATCCCTTGCATACCGGGCAGCAATGTGCTCGCGTACTGCTGCCCCTGGTTGATGCGCCTCCACAAGGTCTTCATTCTCACTCTCCTCCTCCTCATCCTCATCTGAGGAGGCTATGCGCTGAGCCACTTGTCCCTCAGGCAGCTGCAAGCCACGATGCTGTGCGATGTTGTGAAGTGCACAGCAGACTATGACGATTCTGGAGACCCTGGCTGCTGAGTACTGCAGGGCTCCACCTGATCTATCAAGGCATCTGAATCGCATCTTCAGCAAGCCGATGGTTTGCTCGATAATGGATCTGGTCGAAATGTGGCTTGAGTTGTACGCTCCTCAGCTTCGTTGGATGGCCTCCTGAACGGTGCCATTAGCCACGTCTTCAGGGGATAGCCCTTGTCTCCAAGTAGCCATCCGCAAAGTTGGTTTGGCAGACTGAAGAGCGGAGGCACATTAGACTACCGCAGGATGAATGAGTCATGGCAACTGCCAGGTTACTTGGCACAAACATGCAAAATGTCCTTCTTGTGGTTACACACCAGCTGCACGTTGAGGGAGTGGAAGCCCTTGCGGTTGACAAAAAGAGCTGGATTGTGATGGGGTGCCTTAAGGGCCATGTGTGCAGTCTACGACGCCCTGCACCCTTGGCAAGCCTGCCAGATTTGCAAATCCAACCGCACGTGCGGTTACACTTGCTTGATCCTTGGAGAAGTTTATGTAATTGTGCGCCTTTGCAAAGAGGGCATCGGTAACCTGCGTGATGCAAGTGTGTGCGGCCGACTGGGAGATGCCGCTGATATCTGCTGTTGATCCCTGGAATGAGCCTGATGTAAAATGGTTGAGTGCGGTGGTGACTTTTACGGCCACTGGTAAGGGGTGTCCACCCGATCCTCTGGGCTCCAGGTGTTGGTGCAGCATTGCACAGATTTCACCCACTACCTCTTGCGAAAGTCTCAGCCTCCTTTGGCACTGCTGCTCAGTCATGTTCAGGTAGCTCATCCTCTGTCTGTAAACCCTGTTTTGGGGGTATCTCCTGCGGCGACGTGCTTCCCTGCACTGGCGCCTTCTGCCCTGTGCAGCTTCAGGTGGGTGAGCAGCAGGTTGGCGCTCCTGTTGTTGCTGCTGCTGTTGTTCCTGGTTCTGGTTCTGCTGCTGCCGTGGCTGGTCTTCGTCTGAAGCTGAGGTCCAGGAGGAAATTAATTAAATGGTTCCCATGCTGCTGGTATATACCTCATGTTGAGGAAGCGCTCAGTCAATGTGGGGAGAGGGTTTTCCCAGGAAGTCACAGTGGAGATGGATCTCAGCTTCACCACTTCCAAAATTAGTAGACCTGCAAAAAGTTCTCCAAGACCTGAAAAAACAAAGTTCTGCCACCTGCAACTGATCTTTGTTGAAAACTCCGTTTTTTTGGTGGTGCTGCAGCTGTTAGGAAGCCAGCCACTTGTGAACCTGACAGGATTAGCTGGCGTGTTTCAGGAGAGACGTGCAGCACGCTGAAAATGTGGCAAAATTTGAAAGGCCTCTCAAAATGGGATGACAGAGGTCGTTAAGTAGTAATTAAGTGCCTTAAGGGCCTATCCCGTCGCTTGGAGGCGGGACCGAAACGGAGTCTGTATGCCTGCCTCTGGGAAAGTTGCACAGAGGTGGGTTGACGGCGGGAACGAAACCCGCCGTTATTTTTTACAACTTTCCCACCTGACCCGCCTTCAAACCCGCCTCCTCGGGCCTGGTAAAATCCAGCCCTTTGAGTCTGTCTTCACGGAAGAATCATCAAAAAACTTCCCGGAAATAGTGGAGAACCAAGGAACCGGAAATGAGGAACCGAAAGAAATTAGTATTAGTAAAAAAGTAATACTGGAGAAATTAATGGGACTGAAAGCCGATAAATACCCTGGATCTGATGGCCTACATCCTAGGGTTTTGAAAGAGTTGGCTATAGAGATAGTGGATGCATTGGTTGTCATTTTCCAAAATTCCATAGATTCTAGAACGGTTCCCGCAGATTGGAAAGTAGCAAATGTAACCCCACTATTTAAGAAAGGAGGGAGAGAGAAAACGGGGAACTACAGACCAGTTAGCCTGATATCAGTAGTAGGGAAAATGCTAGAATCTATTAGTAAGGACGTGGTAACAGGGCACTTAGAAAATAATAATAGGATTGGGCAGAGTCAACACGGATTTATGAAAGGGAAATCGTTTGACAAATCTATTAGAGTTTTTTGAGGTTGTAACTAGCAGAATAGATAAGGGGGAACCAGTGGACGTGATGTATTTGGATTTTCAGAAAGTATTGGATAAGGTGCCACACAAGAGGTTATTAAACAAAATTAGGGCTCATGGGATTGGGGGTAACATACTAGCATGGATTGAGGATTGGTTAACGGACAGAAAACAGAGAGTCGGAATAAACGGGTCATTTTCGGGTTGGCAGGCTGTAACTAGTGGGGTACTGCAAGGATCAGTGCTTGGGCCTCAGCTATTCACAATCTACATCAATGATTTGGATGAGGGGACCAAATGTAATATATCCAAGTTTGCTGATGATACCAAGCTGGGTGGGAATGTAAGTTGTGAAGAGGATGCAAAGAGGCTTCAAGGGGATATAGACAGTCTAAGTGAGTAGGCAAGAACATGGCAAATGGAATATAATGTGGAGAAATGTGAAGTTATCCACTTTGGTAGGAAAAATAGAAAAGCAGAGTTTTTTAAATGGTGAGAGATTGGGAAATTTTGGTGTTCAGAGGGAAATGTTGGTGTCCTTGTATATGAATCACTGAAAGTTAACATGCAGGTACAGCAAGCAATTAGGAAAGCAAATATTGGCCTTTAGTACAGAGGATTTGAGCATAAGAGTAAAGATGTCTTACTGCAATTATATAGGGCCCTGGTGAGACCACACCTAGAGTATTGTGTACAGTTTTGGTTTCCTTACCTAAGGAAGGATATACTTGCCATAGAGGGAGTGCAACGAAGGTTCACCAGACTGGTTCCTGGGATGGGGGGATTGTCCTATGAGGAGAGATTGAGTAGACTAGGCCTATATTCTCTTGAGTTCAGAAGAATGAGAGGTGATCTCACTGAAACATACAAAATTCTTACAGGACTTGACAGGGTAGATGCAGGGAGGATGTTTCCCCTGGCTGAGGGTCTAGAACCAGGGGTCACAGTCTCAGAATAAGGAGTTGGGCATTTAGGACTGAGATGAGGAGAAATTTCTTCACTCAGAGTGTGGTGAATCTTTGGAATTCTCTACCCCAGAGGGCTGTGGAGGCTCAGTCGTTGAGTATATTCAAGACAGAGATCGATAGATATTTGAATATTAAGGGAATCAAGGGATATGAGGATAGTGCAGGAAAGTGGAGTTGAGGTAGAAGATCAGCCATGATCTTATTGAATGGCGGAGCAGGCTCGAAGGGCCAAATGGCCTACTCCTGCTCCTATTTGTGATGTTCTTATGTTTTCCACGCACATCTGTGAATATTTCTGGCTGGACGCGTTCTCAAACATACACACACAAAAAACAAACTCAAACTGTTCATTTGTTAACTCCTTGCTTTACCATTGTCTGTACAATACATTGTCCTAACTCCTGTGGATTTTTTATATAAAGAAAGGAAAAACACTGTTCATGTGGAATGAACATAAAAGATCCAAAAAGACTCAAACTAGGGAATTCATAAATAAGCAAACAGTAAATTTTACAGGGTAAAAAAAAAAGCTTTTTGTGAAATGAAGAGTCAGCAAGTCAATAGCCAGGTCCTCACTGTCAGCACAACATTCCTACCAAAAACAACTAAAAAAAAATCAACGATACACTATTCAGAGGTGGCACTTATTTCCAATGCCCCCTCCCTCCACTGTTCCTCTGGCCGACCTCCTCCCCAACGTCCCAAATGGAACATCCCTCCTCAGTCTGACTTCAATAGCTGCATTGGGGACACGGCATCCAGAAGGTGGCCTCCCAGACATTATGTGCAACCCTCACCCCTGAAAATACAATAGCACCTGATGATACCAGGTCCTTTAAGCTACTGCAGGCATTTAAATGCTGCAGCAGCATGCCATTCCCCCCACCCACTTCCATGACAAGTTTAAATTAATGGCAAATATAGTGGAGAGAGCCCATTGAAAATATTTTACTTACGCTGATCCCCAAAAAATTTGCTGGTGCCAGCATCATGTTTTGTCAGGTGGGCAGGAGTCCTGCCCATCATACTTCCGGTGTCATATCTTTTAGTCGATCCCACATGAGGATAGATTTTTGTCTTCACTGCCTCATCGGTAATCTGCCAGAGTGAATGGTAATCTGGAGGTCCTTTATAGGATCCCCTGATTTTTGTTCCATTGATTTAAATGGAATGAAAATCAGGCGGGTTCTACAACAGACAGGTGATCCACACCACCAGATTACCGTTCACGCAGTTAAGACAAAAATCTACCCCATGGAGTCAAGACCAAGTCTAGACTTCAGGTGAAGTGGGGTTGGAGGGCAGGGGATAATTGGACCAGGGTGCACAGATATAATTCAGTCCCCATTTCAAAGTCATATACTTTATGTCCTTTTGTTATATCTGTAGATATTATATTATTAATTATAGTTAAATAGCAAAACTCAGGCAATTTGGGAAGCAGGCAAGTAAGAGCATAGGAACATCTCTGCAATATAGGCTGAGGAGCTGGAGGATCATTACCTGAGAGGCTACAAAGGCTGTTATTACAGCATGACTAGTTTACAAAGGCAATTTCCATTATAAACATGGACATAGGGATTTATAATGGCAATGATTGACACAAATATGATAAAAACGTGACACCAGGACTAAAGTTTTGTCAACATGATATGTGTATAAACATAAGATTTTTAAAATATTGTAGATCTATAGAATTAAACAAAGTTAACACTGGCTTTAACATCTTTGTTACGCTAGATCACCTGGATATACGCCTTCTTGTATACCAATATCACTATTATAATGGTGTATTCTCCATTTTACCTATTACTACTGTAAATATCAGTAATTGAGATAACAATTATACATTTTGGATGCTTGCACTGTACAATGCCATCTTCATATTTTTAGTTATGCATCTTTACCTGTATGGCAACCTTTTTCTTTGAATTACGTTAGCGTTGGATTATGGATGTAGCTGGCTTTTAATAACAGATTAAATGAATTAAACTGTAATGGTAATCCTGAATATATGAAAAGTGGACAAATAAGATGAATATAATTAATCTCACATTTTATCTGTTGATTTAATTTATTTTAAAGGGCTAAATTTTATAATATTACGTGGCCGTGGTTATTCAGTACATTGAATAAATTCTTAATTTGGTGCATACATGCAATTTCTACACCGAACACCTGCATTACAGATACAGGTAAAACTCTGGCTGATCTTCATTACAAAAAACTGATAAATGCAAGTTTAATTGTATCCTGTTGCAAGCTTACCCAAGTAATTTATGAAGTGAGTTTGCAAATCTTACTCCTGCAGCCTATCCCATGAACCTTTTTGGAACTGCACTCGATCATAACCTGAATTTCAGTCCAAATTGTTGGAATTATCTGATGCAAACCATCATATACATACATATTGCTACTTCCATGTCAGTGAGAAGCAGTTTCAAGTGTGCATCAACATAAAAATGGAGGTAAAACTCAGATTTCAGCCCTGATCTGACATTCAAGGTGACTATAGTCAAGTGGTACTAGACTCTGTTGTTTGAGTTTGCACTGGCTGCAGTATAACGCCAGCCTGGTTAAAAAAACACATTAATAAGTGCCCTGGTGGACAGCCTGGGAACTTTTAAAATTTGACATAAGTCTTCTTAATGTTATGAGATAACGGATGCATCTAATACTTTCCTAACATAAAAAATTAGCCAGCTGGCCAGGGCACTGAACTCTGCAAAAGCACCCATTGCGACTGATCTTACTGCAACATGGAATGATGTATAGGAGGCCCATCTGCCAGTTAAACTTCGCACTTCACAGATCCCTGTCTGAGACCATTAGCTGCAGTATAACTGCAACAACTGCAACCTAAATGACTAGAGAATCACTCTGGTTTACTGCCAAAAAGGAAATCTAAGGCTTCAATATTTAGTTTGCACAAATAATAATCCTTAGTGATTTTGTACATTTTTTCAACTCTGTCAAATTTTTAAAATGTAAAGAAACATGGGACCACAATTTACTGTCAAAATAACAGTGAGGCTAACGACGCTCACCATTAATTATGCACAAATCGCACAGCAACTTCAGGCGAGGCGTGGTTAAAGACAAAAATCCGGAAGTTGCTGTCGAAGATGCTGGTAGCTTTGCGGAAACGGTATCGCGCTGTTTGACTCACCGTTCAAATACATTGAATGGCGTGAAGTTCCTGTACTTACATGATATATGCCCACGAAACTCGCCACAGAAAATTAGGGCTTGTCCATTTCAGTCTAAGTACCCTTTTTAACAGCGCGATAAGTCTTAATTACGACCAACCTCTCTGGCACTGAAAATTAACCATTACAAGTGTGGAGTCTCTTTCCTTCAGCTTTTAATTGTTGTTGGAGATTTTTTACTTCTTCTTTCTGTCTTTTTTCTCTCTCTCTTAATCCAATTTTTTGTTCCCTCTCTTTATTTCACTTTCTGTACCTGATTTGTCTTTGAATTCACTATTCTAACTTACACTTCCTGGTTCAGATTGTTCATTTCACAATACTTCAATCTGATTGGTTAAGGAGATACTCAAGTCCCAAATGCCATGTAGAGGGCGCCGCACCGTTTCCATCTCCCACTGACAGCAACTTCCAGTGCAAAGTCTCATGGAAATTAAACAGGCAAGGGCATGTCTAACGAACGGCGTTGGTCGGGTACAGTAAATTCTGGCCCATTAACCTTTCAAGTGTTGCATGAAAGTAATTGTGCCTGTAAATTGAATGCCATAAAAGTCATTCATTACTCAAAGGGCAAGGTTGCTTTGGTTTTAAACATTTATAGGTGTGAATTTTACAGGTAACTCCACTAAAGAACAGTAATTTATCATCATATGTGATCAATTATTAATAGTGGAAAAGTGAATTTCTAACAGGCTGTATGAGTCAAACAATAGTTTTGTTGTAAAATTCTACCTGCACATTTAAATAATAGACACATAATGCTCCACTTAATAATAACATAAGAATTAGGAGCAGGAGTAGGCCATTTGGCCCTTCGAGTCTGCTCCGCCATTCAATAAGATCATGGCTGATCTTCTACCTCAACTCCACTTTCCAGAACTTTCCCCATATCCCTTGATTCCCTTAATATTTAAAAATCTATCGCTCTCTGTCTTGAATATACTCAACGACTGAGCCTCCACAGCCCTCTGGGGTAGAGAATTCCAAAGACTCACCACTCTCTGAGTGAAGAAATTTCTCCTCATCTCAGTCCTAAATGCCCAACCCCTTATTCTGAGACTGTGACCCCTGGTTCTAGACCCCCAGCCAGGGGAAACATCTTCCCTGCATCTACCCTGTCAAGTCCTGTAAGAATTTTGTATGTTTCAATGAGATCACCTCTCATTCTTCTAAACTCGAGAGAATATAAGCCTAGTCTACTCAATCTCTCCTCATAGGACAATCCCCCCATCCCAGGAACCAGTCTGGTGAACCTTCGTTGCACTCCCTCTATGGCAAGTATATCCTTCCTTAGGTAAGGAGACCAAAACTGTACACAATACTCTAGGTGTGGTCTCACCAGGGCCTTATATAATTGCAGTAAGACATCTTTACTCTTATACTCAAATCCTCTTGTACTAAAGGCCAATATTTGCTTTCCTAATTGCTTGCTGTACCTGCATGTTAACTTTCAGTGATTCGTGTACAAGGTCACCAACATTTCCCTCTGAACACCAACATTTCCCAATCTCTCACCATTTAAAAAACTCTGCTTTTCTATTTTTCCTACCAAAGTGGATAACTTCACATTTCTCCACATTATATTCCATTTGCCATGTTCTTGCCTACTCACTTAGACTGTCTATATCCCCTTGAAGCCTCTTTGCATCCTCCTCACAACTTACATTCCCACCCAGCTTGGTATCATCAGCAAACTTGGATATATTACATTTGGTCCCCTCATCCAAATCATTGATGTAGATTGTGAATAGCTGAGGCCCAAGCACTGATCCTTGCCGTACCCCACTAGTTACAGCCTGCCAACCCGAAAATGACCCGTTTATTCCTACTCTCTGTTTTCTGTCCGTTAACCAATCCTCAATCCATGCTAGTATGTTACCCCCAATCCCATGAGCCCTAATTTTGTTTAATAACTTCTTGTGTGGTACCTTATCCAATACTTTCTGAAAATCCAAATACACCACATCCACTGGTTCCCCCTTATCTATTCTGCTAGTTACAACCTCAAAAACTCTAATAGATTTGTCAAACGATTTCCCTTTCATAAATCCGTGTTGACTCTGCCCAATCTTATTATTATTTTCTAAGTGCCCTGTTACCACGTCCTTGCTAATAGATTCTAGCATTTTCCCTACTACTGATATCAGGCTAACTGGTCTGTAGTTCCCCGTTTTCTCTATCCCTCCTTTCTTAAATAGTGGTGTTACATTTGCTACCTTCCAATTCGCGGGAACCGTTCTAGAATCTATGGAATTTTGGAAATGACAACCAATGCATCCACTATCTCTATAGCCAACTCTTTCAAAACCCTAGGATGTAGGCCATCAGATCCAGGGTATTTATCGGCTTTCAGTCCCATTAATTTTTCCAGTACTGCTTTTTTACTAATACAAAATTTTATCAGATCCTCATTCTCGCTAGACCCTTGGTTGTCCACTATTTCCGGGAAGTTTTTTGATTCTTCTTCCGTGAAGACAGACACAAAGGGCTCGATTTTAATTCCCGAGGCGAGTTGGAGTCGGTTTGCGTGGTGGGCGGGTTCGGGAGCTGCTTCCAGTGGGAACAGCTGCAGAGTTGCGATTTTTTATTAAAGTACCTTGTTAATTTCATGGAGGCGCGCTGGTCGGTCCAATGAGTGGGATCGGGTCGGCAGGCCGCCTCTGATGATGTCATAACAGCAGCTGCTTTTAAAGCTGCCATCCAGCCTGAGCCTCTCCATTGAGGTTTCCTGCACTTCTTTTCAAAACTATGACTTCTTCCAGAGGCAGGGCAGCTCCTTGTTTTAATGATGAGTCACTCCGAGTTCTTGTGGATGCTGTCAGAGGGCGCAGGGAGATTCTCTCGCCTCCTGATGGCCGGAGGAACCCTCCTCAGCAGACCAAGGCAGCCTGGCTGTGCACTGCTCAGGAGGTGAGCGCAAGGTCCATTTATGCACGGTCATGGATTCAGTGCCACAAAAGGTTTAATGATCTTGTGAGATCATCAAAAGTGAGTATCCCATCTCACTTGCCTTCACTTTGCTTCCCTTCTCTTCACCAGCACTCTGCGTTGTAAGCCTCCTCCTTCACAGCCCACCTTACTCTTACTTCCCTTGCACCCTTTCTTATCCATCTCTGTCTCTGCACTGAATCACTTCAGCATCCTGCCAATGCACCCCTTAGACTCTCTCTCACTGTCATGCAGTGACAACAACTAACAATGCACAGGGAGCTACCTTCCTCTTGGCACCTTACCCCATCTTCGTCTCCCTCACAGCTTCAATGGTAGGGATTAATCACACTCCCTCCATCACTGTGGCTGAAACACCGCTTGTGTCCCTCCTTGCAGAAAAATAAAGCCCACAATAAGAGGGAGAGAGCAATGACTGGAGGAGGAATACCTACCCTTGCAACATTGACCAGTGCTGAGGAGGCAGCAAACGAGATTTTTTGGAGGTGGTGAGGACCCTGGAAGAGGGCGATGGAGAGATGGATACACTAGAGGAAGCTGGTGACATAATTGGCCAAGAAATTTGACTCGGAGGCTTGCCGCGGGGATAAGGATCCCCCGCGATATCACACTCCGCGCCGGCCGTTGTGTTTCGGGCCCACACGAACTTCTGGTCCTGGGCCTCTCCCTGGTGCCGGCGCACAGTGTGTGCGTGTCCCAGAGGCGCAGTTAGTTCGATGCGACCTCTGGGATCACGTGGGCCATGGAGAGCCAATGGCAGCACACCATCTTTCATTCATAGATTTGACAGGAGAACTGTCAAAACTATGAATACAAATTGCCCCCAAAGAACAGCTAAACCTCAAATAAATTTTTTTAAACTATAGTTAAATAAATTAAGCACTTTAAACAAAAATTTACATTTTTGAAAAAATAATTTTTTTTTTAAAAAGTTATAAAAATAAACTTACCTTTCTTTAAAGTCTCTAAAAAAGATAAACCTGTTGAAAAAAATTTAAAATACTTAATTAACTACTTACCTTGTTAAAAGGGGGTCTTACGCCTCCTTTCTTCATGTGTAAAATCTTCCATACTTACCTTCGCGTTGAAACCTGAAAAGAAACCTAAGTGTGCTGCGTGCGCACAGCCTGTAGTGTGCACGCGGTTCACTTAGGAACTGCCCCCTTCGCCATACTGGAAGTGCCGGTTTCCCGCGCATGCGCAGTGCATGCAGGAAACCGGCACTTCGGGACTGAATACGCGCGAGTACACAGTTCGTACTCTCCCGTATTCAGCCGAATTTTTGGGCCAATAGTTTTGTCCCTCCCAGAAAGCAATGGAATATGATGTTCATAGAGAATCGCTTTGTATCATCTGCTCAAAAGGATGTGTCTGCTATACCAATATCAGATGTCTAATTCAAGCCTTTACTCTTCCACAGGGCCATCGAGCGCCCTCCTCCCCACGATCGAGGACGAAGAGCCGGACATCTCCTCAGAGGAACCTGAAGCCTCTGAGGGACCAGCGTCACCAGGATTCAGTGCACCCAGCACCAGCGCAGCAACACACACCTCGGTGGGGCCATCGCGAGTTAGAGTAGTGTTGCCACCTGGTCTATCACAGCGCACAATTGAGCATCAGCAGATGGTAGAGACAGCGACAGCAGTGGAGAGTCCTCTGCGGAGGTCGCAGGACTCTCCTAGCTCTGCTGAGCTGCATGCAGACGCTGTGCCTCTGGGGCCATCCAGAAAAAGAGCGGTTTGTGAAATACAGGAACAAGTCAGGTCTCTGGAAGGGTTTGCCTCCAGGGTTAGTGTATGGAGAAAATGGAGGAGTCCATCTCTAACATCAGCACTGCCGTGGTGGAGGCAACGGCGCATGAACGCACCACCATGGATAGGATGGCAACCTCCGTGGAAAGGATGGCTACCTCAGTGGAAAGGATGGTTACGGCCATGGAGGAAATAAGTCACCAGAGTCAGGAAAACATGGTGACTGTTCAAAATAGAATGACATCTCTGGAGGAGCGTTGGGCAGCTATTGAGCAGAGCTTCGTGGATGTCCTTTTGAGGAGGACTGCCAGTGCAGATACGGGTCCTCATGGTCCCCCTGAAGTGCAGCAAGGTGCTCTCCTGCCACTTGCCAGCACTGAAGTGCAGCTGACCCATGAGAGGGATGTTGTTGGCAGGACAGAAGGAAGTGTGGGCTCCTCTCAAAGCGCTCACACGACCATGCCACTGCGGAGCCCTCGGTCAGAGACCCACTTTGCAGAGACAACTGAGATGGCCGTTTCAGCCTCTGCACAGCCGCATGAGGAGCAGACTGTTGAAGAGCCCTCCCAGGCTCCCAAACCCAGAGGACGCCCGCCAAAGGCGTCTAAGCAGGCGCAGCATCCTAGTCAGCAAGGTGACTCTACATCTGCTGAAGCCACAGGGGAAGTATCACGTAGAAGCACACGTAAGAGAAAGATTAAGCACCTATAGTGACAAGGGGACTCACTTGGGTGATGTTTCTTTTTTTTCTGACTCTTGCTGGTATATTTTGTCATGTGTTAAAGATAAATTATGTCAAACAGTTGATTGTGTGGCCTATGTGTGTTCTGGGAAATGGCAAAAGCGCATTGAGGGCTCAGGGTGACTTGCATTTGTGATGATGATGGTAAAAGTGATGGGAAATAAGAGGGTATAGCAGAGATGAAGTATGACGTTGGACAAGTGTCGCCTGCAATTACAGAGCCATATGGTGGCCACCTATGGTCGAAGAGTAAGCTTATGGTAGTGTGGCATGGCAGTGTGCATACCCTGGTTGACGGGCAGCAGTGAACTGGAGGGGTGCTGCATTGGTCACAACAGGGCATGCAAGGCTCCCCTCGTCGTCCTCCTACTCCTCTTCCCACGAAGATCTGTGGCGAGCCACGCGGCTGCCACTTCCCCAATTATGAGGACCAGGATGAGAGGGCATAAATGTTTCCCATCCCCTTGCTATAGATTTCATTTGAGGTAACAATCTTGCAAGCGCACAGTCGAAGTGGCCTGAAATATTTCCATTCATGACACACTGCAGATGGGTGTCAGCATGAACAGTCAGGAGGTCAGTAGATGTGCAAAATGTTATCCCATACCTACAACAGCAAAGTTGTTGCGTTTGAATGTCAGCCATGTTTCAGGGGCGCTTTTAAAGCGCTCCACCAATGCATACAAATCATGTCCTCCAGCAACTCGTCTCCTTGAACCTGGCCTGTTTCTGACTAATCAGGAAACAGGAGCCAGAAGCAGGAAAATGGGAACCACTATGAAAATAAGATTAGCAAGGCAGTTCACAGGCTGTGAACTGCCTTAACTACCTGTCCCACCGGTTGGAGACGGGTCAGTTTGGGAGCGGCTAAACAGACACTCAGGAAAATCGGGTGGGGACGGGATGGAGGCGGGTTGGGTGTCTGAAGCCATTTTTCCCGATTTTCCCAACAGACCCACCTCCAAACCCGCCTCCTCAGGGCTATTAAAATTGAGCCCAAAGTATTTGTTTAATTTCTCTGCCATTTCCTTATTCCCCATTATAATTTCTCCTGTCTCAGCCTGTAAGGGACCCACATTTGCTTTCGCTAATCTTTTCCTTTTTACATACGGATAGAAGCGTTTACAGTCTGTTTTTATGTCTCTCGCTAGTTTACTCTCATATTCTATTTTCCCTTTCTTTATCAATTTCTTGGTCCTCCTTTGCTGAATTCTAAAATTCTCCCAATCCTCAGGCTTACTCTCTTTTTGGCAGCTATAAGCCTCTTCCTTTGATCTAATACTATCTTTAACTTCTCTTGTTAGCCACGGTTGGATCACTTTTCCTGTGGGGTTTTTGTGCCTTAAAAGAATTGTTGTAAATTATGTATTAATTCTTTAAATGCTAGCCATTGTTCTTCCACTGTCATACCTTTGTGATCCCGGACAACCACGTTTGCAGTAAGTGCCTGCATCTTGAGGAACTTCAACTCAGAGTTTTTGAGCTGGAGTCCGAGGTGTAGACATTGCGGGGCATCAGGGATGGGGAGAGTTACCTGACACTTTGATCCAGGAGGCAGTCACACCCCTTAGGTTAGGTAGTGGTACAGGTCTGGTTAGTGGTCAGGGACAGGAGGGTGTGACTGCAACTCAGGCAGGTAAGGGGACCCCAGGTACAGTGCTGGAGGAGCCTCAGCCTTTGACCTTCTCCAACAGGTATGAGGTTCTTGCTGCCTGTGTGGGTGAGGGAAAAGCCTGTAGGATGGATGAGCAGGCTGACCATGGTACCATGGTGCAGGAGGCCATTCAAGTGGGGGGAGTGAAAGGGAATGTAGTTGTGGTAGGGGACGGTATAGTCAGGGGGATAGATACTGTTCTCTGCAGCCGCGACCGAGTGTTCCGAAGGTTGTGTTGCCTGCCCGGTGCCAGGGTTAAAGACATCTCCTCGTGGCTGGAGAAGAACTTGGAGTGGGAGGGGCAGGATCCAGTTGTCGTGGTTCACGTAGGAACCAATGACATAGGTAGAACTAGGAATGAGGTTCTGCTGAAGGAGTTTGAGGAGCTAGGATCCAAATTAAAAAGCAGAACCTCAAAAGGTAATAATCTCTGGATTGTTAACTGAGCCACGCGCAAATTGGCACAGGGACAAACAGATTAGAGGTTTAAATGCGTGGCTCAAAGAGTGGTGTGGGAGGAAGGGGTTTCAGTTTATGGGGCACTGGCACCAGTACTGGGGAAAGAGGGAGCTGTTCCGTTGGGACAGGCTCCAATTAAAGCGGGCTGGGACCAGTGTCCTGGCGAACCGAATAACTAGGGCAGTAGATAGGGCTTTAAACTAATGAAGGGGGAGCGGGAGGATTCAGGAAAGAGTAAATTTAAAAGCAGCTAGAGAAATGTCAAGGGTCTAGAGCAGGGTAGAGTTTTGGGTAAAAAATAAGCAGAGTGGGTCAGGAAGGGACAGAGAGAGTAATAAAGGTAATAAGGCATCAGTGACTTAGGTGACATCAGGGAAAAAGAGAAATAAGTCAAAGCTAAAGGCACTATATCTGAATGCGCGAAGCATTTGCAACAAAATAGATGAATTAATAGCGCAGATAGAAATGAACAGGTTTGACGGAGACGTGGTTGCAAAGTGGCCACGGTTGTGAACTAAATATTCCAGGATACATAACTTTTAGAAGGGATTGGCAAAATGGAAAAGGAGGAGGGGTAGCCCTGATGATAAAGGATGGGATAAAGGCAGTAGAGAGAAAGGATCTTAGCTCCGAAAATCAAGAAGTGGAATCAGTTTGGGTGGAGCTAAGAAACAGCAAGGGGCAGAAAACATTGGTGGGAGTTGTTTATAGGCCCCCAAACAGTAGTTGTAATGTAGGGCAGAGAATAAATCAGGAAATTAGAGGCGCATGTAACAAGGGTAATACAGTAATCATGAGGGACTTTAATCTACATATAGACTGGGCAAACCAAATTTGCAGTAATAGTGTGGAGGACGAATTCATGGAATGTATACAAGACAATTTTCTAGATCAGTATGTTGAGGAACCAACTAGGGAACAGGCTATTTTAGATCTAGTATTGTGCAACGAGAAAGGGTTAATTAATAACCTTGTTGTAAAGGGGCCTTTCGGGAAGAGTGACCATAATATGATAGAATTTTATATTGAGTTTGAAAGTGATTTAGTTAAATCCGAAACTAGGGTCTTAAATCTAAACAAAGCAAACTACGTAGGTATGAGGGGCGGGTTGGCTAAGGTAGATTGGGAAACTATGTTTTATAATGAAAGGGAAATTATGTTTTGTTATTTCTCCTCCTCTGTCAGTTACCTTCTCCTTTTCTGTCTCCCCCACAAACACACCATAATGTATTGTGCAGTCAAAAGTGTGGGTCGGTAACCTGTTGCCAGGGCTCCAACTGTCTTCCAGGGGCCCTCTCACATTGGTGTTTGACACTTATTTAGTGTACTATAATTGTAGACGGGACATGAAAATCTCAGGTTAGATCAGCCAGTTTCCTAATACTGTACTCTAAATTCTTTCACTTTCACCAAGTCTTACCCAAGGTGATGGTCTGCCAGAGGACTAGCTTCATGTCATAGAAACATAGAAACATAGAATCTAGGAGCAGGAGTAGGCCATTCGGCCCGTCGAGCCTGCTCCACCATTCAATACGATCATGGCTGATCATCCAAATCCAATACCCTGTCCCTGCTTTAATCCCCACAATACACATATCCCACCCTACCCCCGTAACCCCACGTATTTAATTCCCCCTAACATATCCCATCCTATCCCCATAACCCCACATATTTAATCCCCCCCCTAACACTAAGGGTCAATTTATCATAGCCAAATCAACCTAACCCGCACATTTTTGGACTGTGGGAGGAAACCGGAGCACCCGGAGGAAACCCACGCAGACATGGGGAGAATGTGCAAACTCCACACAGACAGTCACACCGAGGTCAGATTTGAATCCGGGTCCCTGGCGCTGTGAGGCACCAGTGCTAACCACTATGCCACCGTGCTAGTGTAACAAAAGTTACTGACAATGCCTTACATCCATTCCACATTTATGCTTCCAATTCTCCTTACCTATTAGTGCAAGTTTGATTACTCACGTCAACAAACAATGCACCAGTGGGAAAGTAAAATACTTGCTGGCCAGGTTGTACAGGCTACAGCAGGGCCCGCAGAGCACTGTTACGCATGCACAACATTTAATGCAGCATGTACAAACCTATTCATATGTGGTGGTGTTTCAAGTCCTTGAGGAAGTCAGACCAGCTAGTATGCATGGCCAGTGGAGGCGAAAAGCGTTGAATAACGGAGGTGCACGGATATGGGCCTTACACGACAGTCAAACACATCAGTATAAGAAGCAGACAAGACTTGTGCTCTGATGTTTTTTCCCTTCCTTACTTTATGGATGACCTAGGTAAAATTAGGAATTCTCCAGGGAAAACACACATCCTGGCACTCAGAGGCACTGTATCTGCATACCAACAAGCTTTCTCACAGCTTATGCAGTTTTTCTCCATACACAGGAGAAACAAATCTGTGACATAAGAGGCCAACATCCTACAGATGTAAATCTCATTAAGCTCTGCTTTACTGATTGAATGCACTAAGTAATAATGAAGCTCATTGCTTTTAGAGATTAAATGGGTTTTTATTGTGTGAAGAGTGTGCAAACGCATATTGAATGAATTTAAAATAGTATAGAATAAAAAGAATATTGAATCAATCTAAAAATAGCTTGGAACAAAAAATTTCCCTTATAGGTGATGTAGAAAAAAACTAGCTACTTGGCAATATTTTTTTCAGCTATGCTGACCTAAGCACATAATTGCTTGTACAAATGTTTTGACTGCTACAGTCTACAGAAATATAAATTTGTTGAACACCACACGTTTTCCTCAATCTTGTTCTACTCCATACAGGTGATGTGTGGTTTAGACTTTACAGTGTCTTTAAATTGTTCAGCTGCCAGTTATCACTATGAAACATATTTAGTTACAACATTTGGTTGAAATCCTTTTTTTAAATATCTATACTTGACAGACACTTTGAACAAATATAGGACATTTTTTCCTATGTTACATCTTCACTCATTTCTTCTACAATGATTTGTGCCTCTTTACAAAATCAATAGTTCTAATTGCACTTATTATATCAATGTTATGGCTCATTTATTATTTCAGAAGAAAATGGTTATTTTGGACCTGTAAAAATGTGAATAATTCTCTCTCAACGATGCGTAAGGTTATACGTCTTTCAGCAATTTAATCGGTTATAGTTTCAGAGCATCTAAATATTTTGGTATTATACTGATACTGCATACTGTTGAGAAGCTAAAATGCCTTCGGTCGCCTGAGGAAGAGAGTATCTGAAGACCAGGACCGCAAACCCGGCACTAAGCTCATGGTCTACAGAGCAGCAGTGACACCCGCCCTGCTGTATGCCTCAGAGACATGGACCATGTACAGCAGGCACCTCAAAGCACTGGAGAGGTATCGCCAACGCTGCCTCCGCAAGATCCTGCAAATCCATTGGTAGGATAGGCGCACCAACGTCCATGTTCTTGCTCAGGCCAACATCCCCAGCATCGAAGCTTTGACCACGCTCGATCAGCTCCAATGGACGGGTCACATTGTCCGCATGCCCGATACGAGACTCCCAAAATAAGCGCTCTACTCAGAGCTCCGGCATGGCAAGAGAGCCCCAGGTGGGCAGAGGAAACGCTTCAAGGACACCCTCAAAGCCTCCTTGAAAAAGTGTAACATCCCCACCGACACCTGGGAATCCCTGACCCATGACCGCACAAAGTGGAGGAGAAGCATCCGGGAAGGCGCCGAACACCTCGAGTCTCTTCGCCGGGAGCAAGCGGAAGCCAAGCACAGGCAGCGCAAGGAGCGCACGTCAACCCAAGCACCCCACCGACCCGTCCCTTCAACCACCGTCTGCCCCACCTGTGACAGAGACTGTAGGTCCCGCATTGGACTCATCAGTCACCTGAGAACTCATTTTTAATGTGGAAGCAAGTCATCCTCGGTTCCGAGGGACTGCCTAAGAAAAAGAAGAAGAAAATGCCTTACAAACACTCTGTGCATCTGCTTATGATTCAGCTTCTGTGGTTGAACTGAATACATTTTTCATATGCTTACGCGGCTGACACTGCAATTTCTTTCAACAGCCATATGTTCACTATAACTACTATTAATTAAGAGGATAAAAAGTATCTCAAATTATAACAGATAACAATCACATTTTGCAATACTGCTATTCAATTTCATATAAAGCAGATCATTAAGAAATAAATTACAACGTAATAACTCAAAGGCTGTCAAAATATGTATCTTCATCAGTAGTACATGACTTTGTTTCATGTCTTGTGTGACAAGATATGGTTCGTTAGGAACACGACAAATTCTGAAAATTATCTTTCAAATTACATGAAATATTGATGGATAAAATAACAAATTGGATGAATAAATCTTTAAACAAATTAGGTAAATCATAGAATCATAGAATGATATAGCATAGAAGGAGGCCATTCGGCCCATCGTGCCTGTGCTGGCTCTTTGGTAGACCTATCCAATCACTGTCAAAAAGTCTTGGTTTGTGCTGTCATTGTAAGAATATTTCTCCCTAATATAAGGTGAAGGCTTCACATAAGAAACTTAAATAAATCAGACACCTGTTATTTCATTTACCTTTCATCTCATATCACAGAAAGATCCAGGAAGTAAGGTAACATGAAGATTATATAATTTTCAATGCAGTTTCCAATTTGCGAATGTGATAAAATAATGGCAATATTTAATGTACATTTATTGTTACTTCAGTTGGATATTCCAATAGGTACAACCAACGCTAATGTAAATGCTTACTCACATTTTTTTCAGTGGTTTAGATTTTCGTCTTTTTCCTCAACTATTCCCATGTGCTGCAGGTCCTGTAGACTGCATTAAGACTTGCCACCACTTCCTACTCGGCATGCTGCATTGCTGCGCTCCAGGAAGGGTGCTTTAGAGTGACAAAAAGAGCAACCATCTTCTCACTTGCTTCATTCTGAAGCATGAACACTTCTGCAAAACATTTTTCAGCCCACATATGACCATCTCCCTTTAAGTGGCTGCATCCCTTTAATTTTGAGCAGGAGCACTTTACATGCTGCATGTTCGCAATATTCTGCAGCTTCTGCTTCCTCATCACACTCCCTACACAGGCCTGAAACTGTGCAGGGAGTGTAATTAGATGTGGCTCATGAGCTGGCCTCACAACATCCAGTGAAGCCACCTGATCACTCTTCCGGTGCTGTATTTGGGTCTCGCACAGCAGCCCTTGTAATGGTTTTGTCAGGAATGCTGAAGAGGCCTTATTTTGTGCACCTTTGGGTGCTCCACTTTAGGAAGAATATAGTGGCTTTGGAGAAAGCCCAGCAGAAATTTACCAGGATAATACCTGGAATAAAAGGACTTACTAAGATAAGAGACTAACCAAACTTGAATAATATTCCTTGGAGCTGAGAAGGTTAAGGAATAATCTAATTGAGGAATTTAAAATAGTGAATAGAATTGACAGTGCTGATCAGGAACAACTATTTTATAAAATAGGGGAATCCATAGTATGGAGCCAAGCTAGTTAAAAGCAAGCCCAGAAAAAAGTATCATACACTGGGGTTTGAAAATGTGGAATGCACTATCATATAAAGCTGTAAATACAGAATCAGTTGAAGGGTTTAAAAAGGAAATAGATATTTACTTGAGATACTTAAGGGATATGGAGAAAGGGTGGGGAATTGGGATTAAAAAGATAGAATAGTAAGCATCATCCTTAGAGTCATCAGCTGGGAAACCTTAACTGACATTATCAACCAAAATCTCAATCCTTTTATTCATCATATTAGACGTAGAGAAGATGCTTCCATTTGTGGGGGAGACCAAAACTAGTCACTAATAAATCCAGCAGGGAATATAGGAGAAACTTCTTTATCCAGAGTGGTTAGAATGTGGAACTTGCTGCCGCATGGAGTGGCTGAGGCAAATAGCATAGATGCATTTAAGGGGAAGCCAGATAAACACATGAGGGAGAAAGGAATAGAAGGTTATCCTGATAGGCTTATATGAAGAAGGGAATGAAGAAGGAGGCGCACGTGGAGCATAGACACCGGAATAGACATGTCAGGCCAAATGGCCTGTTTCTGTGCTGTGCATTCTATGTGTTTCTGTGTAATACAGAATTCGACTAAAACCAGATACCCAATAACAGTCTGGCAGGCAAGGCCCGCTCGGGTGGAGGGGGGGGCGATACGGATTCCAGGGAAGGTTGGCAGCAGGCTGGAACATTTTTGGGGACCTAGAGATGGTCATGTATAGGCTCCCCCTAGTTCCACAAAAATCTTAAAAAAACAAAAAAATTACTTCTTGTGTCTCAACACCTGGTGAAAGTGGGACTAATGTGCGCCATACATGCTCCACCCATTTCTCCACAAAATCACAATCAGGATCCTACAATAGGATAGCTTATTGTGGAATGGTATTTTTCATGTTTAAGATCAGGATTTTCCCAGTCAGCTGTGTTCCTTGATTTCCTCAACTTAACAACATTCCACATAGCTATTCATTGTGCTACAACCAGCATATAACGTGCAAGTGGGTTGGAATAATTTCCTTTATGATCTTGTATTAATCCGTTGTCTATGTTTCAGACATTGTTGCTGCAGAAATTATAACTACATTTAATAGCTACATCGTTATACTGTTGATCAAAAGTGTGTAATGCTGTCAAAAGCCAAAAAGGCAGTGATTTACTTTACATTCTGAAAAGTGAAAACTATGTTCATTATTTGTTTTATTATACCCTTGGACTTGCATTTATTTTAAATAAAAACAGTGCAACAGAAATACTGAAAGTAGTCGTGACCAAAAAAATGTGGACTCTTCACATCCCAAGACTAATTTCCCAACTTTGCACTACTTGCAGGGATGTCAGAAATTCAGGCACATGCTGACAACAATAATCTGATAACTTCAGTTAATGGTTGGAAAATCATGTCTGAGTTTCCCATATGTACTTCCAGGAATGCAAAGTCAGAAAATTACCCAAGTCCTCAGACTGCAAAAGACAAAATATTATGCTAAACTACCCCCAAACACTTTCCCCCAGTTTTTTTTGCAGGTACTAGCCTGTGGTTTATGACCTCAATGGTCACTGTCCTCTGTTCTATCACCAGATATCAACTATTGTTAAGATTGTTGTGTGGTAGCAAGAAATATTGAAAAGTTTATTTTATTATTTTTTGAAAGAAAAAACACAAACAAATGCAGCTTTCAGGTGTTGCACATGAAAAACTTCTCTGTAAAATACAGGTTCACTATTTATATGACAGCAATCCAGGAATATAGCAAAATCCTTTAAACTAATTTGGCAAGACATCATCGGATCAGAATTCACCCCGTATCATGGGTTTTCTATTTAATGAAACAAATAAGTATGGAATGGTACGCAAGAATTTTATGCTGATGTCAGAATTACACTTAAATTTGGTGTGCATTCATCAAAACTGACAGTTCTGCTGGCACATAGAGTACTGAAGGCATAACTTGGAAAGCATATAGATCCTAGAATGGAAATTATGTTACGTTGACATATTTGTTAACAATCACCCTGTAACTCTCCCTCATGCAGTATGATTAATATAACATTTAAAATAAAAAGGAGCCATAAACTTAGATATTTATTTTAAAAAGCTTTTTCTTCATAGCTTGGTTGTCAATAACCACTGCTGCAGAATCATTCAGTTTAACTGCTATAGGCAGCATTTTACTCATGTTTCAATGGAGCACTTAGCACTGCACAAAAGAGATTTCATCTTCTTTGTTGCTAAAGTAAAAGGTTAACATGTCCCTTGGGCAATTTTTATTTTACAATGAATCCTCTCATCTAAAAAATTGAGTATTATAATCAGACATACAATGACAAATAGTTGATAGTTTATCAAACACCTTCCCAGAGTGATTTGTGCTGTTTATGATAGTTTGTTAAGTGCCTAAGTATCTTAACAGGAAATTAATAATATGCTATCAAGAATTTTAGCTTGAAAAATGATGTCTATTTTGTAGTCAACTTAAATGCAAGTCTTCTGCAATTATGTGCTGCCAATTTTTTTCAAAACACCCAAAAGCTCAATCTTCATCTGCAATCTGATAAATAAAGATAACAATTCTGAAATGCTTCAAAATACCTTATTTAAAAATAACAGCAGAATTAGATTTCTTACAATACAACCGTAGTAACAACTTAGGGTGTATGGCATTTTAAATTGTCATTAAAATCTCATTGGTAGCAATAATAATTAAATTGCCAAACTACCATTTTGTGAAAATTTCAACAAATTCTCAGTTGGAAGTTGTAGGCTTTGGTTCTTATTTTTTGACACGAGGTTAATATGGTAATAATGGTTTTCTACTTGCGGGTATAAAACAGCAATCAGATCTTTAATTGGGTGGCTGGATCCAACGAATTGTGGCTACGGTGAATTGCCTGAACAGTTATGTGGTGTGTGCATATAGGGAGGTATTATTCAAATTCACCAACAGGCTTGAACAAGGTGTATAATGCAGCAAATCTAGCCCGAGGAGAACACCACACCACATTAGATCCTATTGCTATTTTCAGCAACTTGAAATATATGCAAATTAATTGGAGCATGGATTTAAACTTTACATATGGTCCCCGCACCCACGGCTCCAGGTTATGCATCTATGCAGCCAACGAAGACAAAAGCTTGTATACCCCCTAGCCTATTGTGTTTATGTTGTGGTCTTCCCCATATATTTCTCATCTTGTGGCTAGGGATCTTTGCAATGCCTTTGTGTTGCTTTGCTGGTAGCAAGCAATACCACTATTGAAAGGTGACTTATCCAAGCTTAATTTTCTGTGAGAGAATGCTGGAGGGATTAGTGTGACTCCCTGATGATGGATTATCAGGATGTGAGTACCTTGTACAGTTGTCGTAGTGAGGCATCCGAAAATATGAAGTCAGGGCTATCAGAAGAATGAGAGGCGATCTTATTGAAACATATAAGATTGTGAAGGGGCTTGATCGGGTGGATGCAGTAAGGATGTTCCAAAGGATGGGTGAAACTAGAACTAGGGGGCATAATCTTAGAATAAGGGGCTGCTCTTCAAAACTGAGATGAGGAGAAACTTCTTCACTCAGAGGGTAGTAGGTCTGTGGAATTTGCTGCCCCAGGAAGCTGTGGAAGCTACATCATTAAATAAATTTAAAACAGAAATAGATAGTTTCCTAGAAGTAAAGGGAATTAGGGGTTATGGGGAGCGGGCAGGAAATTGGACATGAGGCTGAGTTCGGATCGGTCAAGGCCCTGTGGGTGGCGGAGCGGGCCCAGGGGCTGTGTGGCCGGGTCCTGCTCCTACTTCTTGTGTTCTTTACATTTGAGGTTAGGATCAGATCAGCCATGATCTTATTGAATGGCGGAGCAGGCTCGAGGGGCCGATTGGCCTACTCCTGCTCCTGTTTCTTATTTTCTTATCTGGGCAGGCTTCTGCTTAAGTTCCTAAATGCTGCCTTTGAAATCCCATATTTAAGGCACTGATGGTCAGCAGCTGCTCATAGCTATCACTGATTTGTTTGAAGAAGCACCATTGTATGTATTTCCATAAAGTCAAGGAAACTTTCTCTCACAGTTGATTACAGCCTTTCTCGCAAGATTGTCCAAGCAGAACCACAGTACTCCAAGTGAATCAAAAAATGTTGAATGATATTTCTAAGTGTCAGAATTTCAGAGGCTTGTTTGCCATCCAAAAATAACTAAAATATCATTGAAGCATACAAGGCAACTGTCCGCATTTGATGTGGACAATGTTTTGGAATATGTGTCCTCTTGTCTGCATTCGCGACCAAAAGAAAATCAGCGTGACTCCCAGTTGCTACGCTATACTGCTGTTCCAAGGGATAGAACCTGGTACATGCAATGGGCAGGGATTCTCAATAGTTATGCAATATCAGGAATTCCTACCAATAGCATGCAGCAACATTTAATATCCAATAGAGCAGTGGCAGGGTCAGGTGGGAGCAGAGAGCAATGCTGAGGGGGAAAGAGAGAAAGATGCCAGCATGAACTGGAGGGGGAGGAGGAGAGTGACAGCATGATCTAAGGGAGGAGGAGGAGCAGGAGAAGTGCCAGAGTGATATAAGGGAGAGGGAAGGAGAGTACCAGTGTGATCTTAGGTGCAAGGGAGGAAAAAAGTGCTATCATGAACTAGGAGATGGAAGAAAATGCCAGCATGAGCTGAGAAGGGAAAGAGAGCAAAAAGAGTGTGAGCATGATCTGAGGGAGATGGGGAATGGCAACATGAACTGGAGGGAGGGGACAAAGAGTGACAATGTAAATTCTGGGACTGCGGCGGACCTGGGTGGAGCGACAGCGGCGAGGCGGCGGCAATAAAAGGCGGCAGCGACCAGGTAGGCTTACTAATCTGAGCCCCGAGAGCGGGAGAGAGAGAAGTAAAAAATAATCAAAGTGTGATGTCACCAGAAAGCAGGTAAGTGATTGGTTGGTGAGTATTTCTCTTTTTCTCCATTTTCCAAACTTAAATTTTGTGGTTTATAGTTTCTAGGGTCTCTGTGGTGTAGCGGGGACAGTTGGTAAACAAGGGCCCTATATCATTTAATTATAGTATAATTGATGGGATTAATTTGATTTAATTTAAGTTCAATTAATTAAAGGGTAAGTCATGGCAACACAGCTCGGCGCCGTGGTATGCTCCTCCTGCGCTATGTGGGAAATCAGGGACACTTCCTGTGTCCCTGACGACCATGTGTGCAGGAAGTGTATCCAGCTGCAGCTACTGGCAGACCGCATTGTGGCGCTGGAGCTGCGAATGGATACATACTGGAGCATTCGCGATGCTGAGGACCTCGTGGATAGCACGTTTAACCAGTTGGTCACACCGCAGGTAAAGGTTGCACAGGCAGAAAGGGAATGGGTGACCACCAGGCAGAGCAATAGGCGCAGGCAGGTAGTGCAGGAGTCCCCTGTGGACATCCCCCTCTCAAACAGATATACCGCTTTGGATACTGTTGAGGGGGATGGCTTATCAGGGGAAGGCAGCAGCAGCCAACTTCCTGGCACCAGGGGTGGTTCTGCTGCACAGGACGGGAGGAAAAAGAGGGGTAGAGCTATAGTGATAGGGGATTCTATTGTAAGAGGAATAGATAGGCGTTTCTGCGGCCGCAAACGAGACTCCAGAATGGTGTGTTGCTTCCCTGGTGCAAGGGTCAAGGATGTCTCAGGGCGGCTGCAGAACATTTTGGAAGGGGAGGGTGAACAGCCAGTTGTCGTGGTGCATATAGGTACCAACGATATAGGTAAAAAAACGGGATGAGGTCCTAAAAGCTGAATATAGGGAGTTAGGAGGTAAATTAAAAAAATAGGACCTCAAAGGTAGTAATCTCAGGATTGCTACCAGTGCCACGTGCTAGCCAGAGTCGAAATAGAAGGATATTTCAGATGAATACGTGGCTAGAGGAATGGTGCAAGGGGGAGGGATTCAAATTCCTGGGACATTGGAACCGGTTCTGGGGGAGGTGGGACCAGTACAAATCGGACGGTTTGCACCTGGGCAAGACCAGGACCGATGTCCTTGGGGGAGTGTTTGCTAGTGCTCTGGGGGAGGGTTTAAACTAAAATGGCAGGGGGTTGGGAACCTGAGCAGGGAGACAGAGGAAAGGGAAACAAGGATAGAAGCAAAAGTCAGGAAGGAAAAAAACAAAGGTGTCAGTCAGAGAAATCAAGGGTTTAAATCAAACGTGGCCACAGTAAATAATAATTCTAAAAGGTCTAAGAGCGTTAAAAGAACAAGCCTGGAGGCTTTGTGCCTTAATGTGAGGAGCATTCGTAATAAGGTGGATGAATTAGCTGCGCAAATAGAGGTAAACGAATATGATATGATTGGGATTATGGAAACATGGCTCCAGGGTGACCAAGGCTGGGAACTCAACATACAGGGGTATTCAATATTCAGGAAAGATAGGCAAAAAGGAAAAGGAGGTGGGGTAGCATTGCTGGTTAAAGAGGGGATTAACACAATTGTAAGGAAGGATATTAGCTCTGATGATGTGGAATCTGTATGGGTAGAACTGAGAAATACCATGGGGCAGAAAACGCTAGTGGGAGTGGTGTATAGAACCCCAAACAGTAATACAGAGGTTGGGGATGGCATTAAAAGGGAAATTAGAGGAGCGTGCAATAAGAGCACAGCAGTTATCATGGACGACTTTAATCTACATATAGATTGGGCTAACCAAATTAGTAACAATACTGTGGAGGAGGAATTCCTGGAGTGTATACGGGATGGTTTCCTGGACCAATATGTCGAGGAACCAACTAGAGATCAGGCCATCTTAGACTGGGTATTATGTAATGAGAAAGGATTAATTAGCAATCTTGTTGTGCGAGGCCCCTTGGGGAGGAGCGATCATAATATGATAGAATTCTTCATTAAGATGGAGAGTGAAGTAGTTGACACAGAGACTAGGGTCCTGAATTTAAATAAAGGAAACTACGATGGTATGAGGCGCGAGTTGGGTAGGATTGATTGGGGAATGTCACTCAAAGGGTTGACGGTGGATAGGCAATGGCAAACATTCAAAGATCGCATGAATGAACTACAGAATTTGTTCATCATCCCAGTTTGGCATAAAAATAAAACAGAAAAGGTGACTCAACCGTGGCTAACAAAGGAAATTAGGGATAGCATAAGATCCAAGGAGAGGACATATAAATTGGCTAGAAAAAGCAGAAAACCTGAGGATTGGGAGCAGTATAGGATTCAGCAAAGAAGGACAAAGTGATTAATTAAGAGGGGGGAAATAGAGTATGAGAGTAAGCTTGCTGGGAACATAAAAACTGACTGTAAAAGCTTTTATAGATATGTGAAGAGAAAAAGATTGGTGAAGTCAAGCGTAGGTCCCTTGCAGTCAGAATCAGGAGAATTTATAATGGGGAACAAAGAAATGGCAGACCAATTAAATACATACTTTGGTTCTGTCTTCACAAAGGAGGACACAAATAACCTCCCAGAGATGTCGGGGAACATAGAGTCTAATGAGAGGGGGGAACATAGAGTCTAATGAGATTGAGGAACTGAATGAAATCAGTATTTGTAGGGAAATGGTGTTAGGGAAATTGACGGAATTGAAGGTCGATAAATCCCCAGGGTCTGATAATCTACATCCTAGGGTACTTAAGGAAGTGGCCCTAGAAATAGTAGATGCATTGCTAGTCATCTTCCAAAATTCTATAGACTCTGGAACAGTTCCCATGGCTTGGAGGGTAGCTAATGTTACCCCACTATTCAAAAAAGGTGGTGGAAAGAAAACGGGGAATTACGGTAAGCCTGACATCGGTAGTGGGGAAAATGCTAGAGTCCATTATAAAAGATGTAATAGCAGAGCACTTGGAAAACAGTGACAGGATCGGACAAAGTCAACATGGATTTATAAAAGGTAAATCGTGCTTGACTAATCTACTGGAATTTTTTGAGGATGTAACTGGTAAAATAGATAAGGGAGAACCAGTGGATGTGGTGTATTTGGACTTTCAGAAGGCTTTCGATAAGGTCCCGCATAAGAGATTAGCTTGTAAAGTTAAGGCACATGGGATTGGGGGCAAGGTATTGACTTGGATAGAGAACTGGTTGGCAGACAGAAAGCAAAGAGATGGAATAAATGGGTCTTTTTCCGAGTGGCAGGCAGTGACTAGTGGGGTACCGCAGGGATCAGTCCTAGGACCCCAGCTATTCACAATATATATTAATGATCTAGACGAGGGAATTGGATGTAATATCTCCAAGTTTGCAGACGACACAAAGCTGGGTGGGAGTGTGTGCCGTGAGGAGGATGCCGAGAAACTCCAGTATGATTTGGACAGGTTGGGTGATTATATTGCATCTGCCATGCTTCTGCACAATGTGGATAAATGCGAGGTTATCCACTTCGGTGTCAAAAACAGGAAGGCAGATTATTATCTGAATGGCAATAGATTGGGAGAAGGGGAAGTGCAACGAGACCTGGGTGTCCTTGTGCACCAGTCGCTGAAGGTAAGCATGCAGGTGCAGCAGGCGGTTAAGAAAGCAAATGGTATGTTGGCCTTCGTAGCGAAAGGGTTCGAGTACAGGAACAAGGATGTCTTGCTGCAGTTATACAGGGCCTTGGTGAGACCACATCTTGAGTATTGTGTGCAGTTTTGGTCGCCTTATCTGAGGAAGGATGTTCTTGCCATGGAAGGAGTTCAGTGAAGATTCACAAGGCTGATACCTGGGATGGCAGGAATGACGTATGAGGAGAGATTGGGGCGATTGGGCTTATACTCGCTGGAGTTTAGAAGAATGAGAGGGGATCTCATTGAAACTTATAAAATTCTAACAGGACATAGAAACATAGAAGATAGGAGCAGGAGTAGGCCATTCGGCCCCTCGAGCCTGCTCCGCCATTCAATGAGATCATGGCTGATCATCCAAATTCAGTACCCTGTCCCTGCCTTTTCCCCATATCCCTTGATCCTTTTAGCCTTAAGAAATATATCTAACTCCTTCTTGAATATATTTAATGAATTGGTCTCCACTGCCTTCTGTGGTAGAGAATTCCACAGGTTCACCACTCTCTGGGTGAAGAAATTCCTCCTCATCTCTGTCCTAAATGGCTTACCCCTTATCTTTAGACTGTGACCCCTGGTTCTGGACGAGACAGACTAGATGCAGGAAGGATGTTCCCGATGGCTGGGGAGTCCAGAACCAGGGGTCACAGTCTAAGGATAAGGGGTAAGCCATTTAGGACTGAATTTGGATGATCAGCCATGATCTCATTGAATGGCGGAGCAGGCTCGAGGGGCTGAATGGCCTACTCCTGCTCCTATCTTCTATGTTTCTATGTTTCTCTGTTAATTGGAGAGGAATGAGGAGTGCCAGGAAGAACTGGGGGTGAGGGGGAGGAGCAGCAACACAAACTGGGGGAACAAGGAAGAATAGTGCCTCTGTGCCAACCATTTAAACAAGTTTAAAACAATAATCAGATTTAGCAACAGAGTACCAATGGATAACCACAATAAGTCACAACTTCTCCACAAGAGAGAAAATCCCCACAATTTTGCCAGCATCTTCTGCGATAGATGTGACTAAATGTTGGGTATTTCTGCAGTTTAAATTATGATGAGCAGATGGTCCCACTCTACTGGGCTTTCAACATGTTATAGGCCTATATTGATGGCTGTTTTTCAGTTGTCAGTGTTTCTGAAGCTGTTGATGAATTTCGAGATCGGCATGTATTTTGACGGTCCTGAAAATTCTGCACCATCAGAAATTGAGGAAAAATGCTGCTGCTTTTACATGTCATCATACCAATACTAATTTGCCAACAAAGCAAACGAAATACAAATCTGACCTGGCCCTTACCATTATAATACAAGTAGCTCCTCATACACTGCTAAACATTAATACAATAGTAGCCAACCTAAATGGATCATTGCTTTCTTTCTATTTTTTATTTTATCTTATTTTTTCTCCTCTTATTTCTACTGTTTTTTTCTTGGTGTCTGCCTATACCATTGCCCATTCGGGAGAAATGCATCACTTTTCATTGTAGTAAGTGAAGTTAGACCAGGAAAAACCTTGATCTGATCTGAAGACTGGCAGGTAAATTGAAGAGCAAATACCAGTAATCTGTCACGAGCTTATCTAATTATAATTAATATATTAAGAGTCTTGCATACAGTACACGTCCTGCTTAGTCACCCTGTCATGCTATTTCAATCAAATTTCTACCTTACTTTTGTACTTACCTATATTTTATACATACCTTTCGATGAGTCTTCCTAGCTGCATCTCCAAGGTAGTTGGCACTGTGGCACTGTCCTCCACAGCACCACTCTGCCTGAGGCCGACTCAATTTTAGGTCCTTACACTCCCTGTACTGAGGTCGGGTTCCTGCCTTGCATTTATGTTTTTTAAGAGCTTTGAGCACTGTTAAAAGCACTTGAACTTTTCTAACTGTAGGGATGGGATTTCCTATTGGGCTTTCCCATGCTATGGTGGGAAGTTCCATTATCACTGCCTGCACACCCACTCCAGAACTGCAGGACTGTTTCCAGCTCATGGCCAGGATCTTCTGGTGTGAGGTCAGCAGAAGACCAAGGATAAAATCTAAATACTTCAAGTACTGCCGGCTCACAGACAGGAATGTGAGGTTGGGGACACTTTTCAGACTCTGAACCTGTTGTCAGCAAGTTTCAGTGGCACCAACACACAACCTCAGCAGCTGATGGTCCCGAAATGACATCGGGACCACCTCCCACCACTGCTACAACCTGTAACGTGCGCTTTCACCCTACTATAATTCCACAAACCACTCACAGACCCTAGGACTTTCCTTGCCACCAACTACTCCCATGTCTTGCGAAACCCCCATAACCAAACCTCCTAAGCCTCAGAAATTCCTTACCCACCTCTCCCACAGATATAAATCAACTCTCAAGTTCTCACACACTCAAACACCAATACTCCCAAAACAAGCCTCCACTCCCCACTGCAATCATGTATTTATTTTCCTCTATACCATTTCCCTCACCATTCCCTCCTTCATAACCCTCCAAACTCTCTCCTTCATCGTAGCACCTCATCCTACCAACCTCTTTTACATTCACTACTCATCATTGCCAAATTCGGTGCGACCAACATTCATCCCCATCCTAACACTGCTCCTTGTCATTTAACTCAAACTTCCAGTCTGCCACTCACTCACCACCAACTTCTTTCCAATACATCAACTTTTTCACAGCCCGATTCTTGCCTCCTTCTTCCTCCCCAAACATTTTATACCTCCTCGCTACTCAACTGAAACTCCCCAACCTTTCCCATCTAACCATCACACATCCTACTTCATGCTCACATAGCAAACTCAATAAGATCCCATCGTTATTAAGAACAAATCTTCCACTTACACACTATGGGGCAATTTTTCTGCGTACGGCCAACTGCAAGGTCCCATGGCACTTTTCGAAGAAGAGGAGGGGAGTTTCTTCCCGTGTCCTGGCCAACATTTATCCCTCAACCAACACTACCAAAAGAAACCAGCTTATCTGGTCATTTATCTCATTGCTTGCTGGACCTTGCCATGTGCAAATTGGCTGCCATATTTCCCTACATTACAATAGTAACTACACTTCAAAAGTATTTAACTGGCTGTGAAGTGCTTTAGGATGTCCTGTGGTCATGAAAGGCTCTATATAAATCCAATTTCTTTCTTTATTTTGTCCAGCACCATATTAAAAAATTTCAGGTAATGCTGCAATTTCCTGTCTCATGACTCATACACTCACCAACACAAACACAACCTTCCCCCAGCCAGAGATGGATTAAGAATTTTTGGGGCTCTGGGCACTGTTAGCCAACTGATATGTACCGTGTCTCTAAATATTATCTGGATTCAGGCTTATCGAATCAGACATGACTACACATGTATATTTTTTTAAATCTATTTCATTTTTATTTATGACAGACTTCAAGTACCAGCAAAGCAGCAACATGACTCTAGCAGTAAGAGGACACTGTGCTACATTTCATCCATGGGTTAACCTTACCAATAGGACACAGTGAGGTCTATACTGACTTTTGGGCGGCCGACCTGCAGAGTGCGCTGATCGGCCGCACAGTTGGGAAGCGAAGTGGCCCACATGACTTTGAGGCCCGGCCTCATTTACATTTGCCAGTCGAGCTGTGGGGCATCAAACGGATGTCCCAACGCAACTGGCCAGATTCTGCAAAGGAAACCAGGCCGGAGCCGCCGCCAGGTAAGTAAGTTGCGAGAGGGGATCACGATCCCAGAGCAGCAGCGGCCCCACAAAAATAATTCCAGGCTTACCTTTGGTGAGCCACCTCTCCTCCATCACCCGTGGAATTGATTGAAGCCTGCACTGCTCCAACCAGTTCATACCTAAAATGCCAATCGGGGTTCTATTTATGTCATGGGACCTCGCTTTCCATATTAAAAGCGGCCTATCACCTGAATCAGGCGGGTGCTTTGGACACCCAGATGTAGGCCCCTTTTAAAATGGCACCAGCTACCGACCCCATTTTGAGGCCATTACTGCCCTGTTAGCGCCAGACGAAGGGATTCAAAATCAACCCCAGTGATTATCTCTGTCCCGAGAACAAAATTTCCCCATGATTATTAAAACATAAAAATGCAGGTTTGAAAAACAATGAGAACCAACATCCAATCACATTAGATTTGTTACAAACAGATTAACAACCTACAGCGAAATATACAGTTTGTTTAAATTACTTGACTTAAAGAGATTGGATAATCTAAGTTCCGATACCTTATGCAACTGTGTTGCGGGACACTGACATTAATTAGGACGTTTCTGTAAATCAGGTTATTTTTAGGAACATGATGTTTGTCCCTTGTAGATGCTTACATGGCAGTTTATGATCACGCAGTTCATCTTAATTTTATTATTTAATTTATCTTTGGTTAAAGGAGCACTGCCTTCATGAATAAGTGTTTGGAAAAGCAGAAGAGCAATGCAATTTTTGTTACAATGGTGTCACAAGGAAATTACAAAATGATGTGTGTTAAAGCAATTACGTCAGTGCACTGTGGGTTTATAAGACAATGAAAAAGGATTGCCATTTTTATAGTAACCTTCAAAGTAATTGTTAAAACACCTGCTGCACCAACGCATAAGTCTGGAAGTTACGATGAGTGATATTATTGTATGAATACTTAATAGATTTATAGCAACTTCTCTCAAATGTAAAAAAACTTTCAATCAAAGATTCTATGACTAGCAATATGGCACCAACAGCAAAGTTCTTTTTTGGAATCAATGAATTCAGATGATGAATTTTAGAGGGCCGGATTCTGCTGTAAAATAACAGTGAGGCAAACGGCGCTCACCACTATTTACGTGCAAATCAGACAGCAACTCGAGACGACAGCACATGCGCAGTTAAACACGGAAATCTGGAAGTTGCTGCCCGAGATGCTCTGCTCCTCCAAAAGCTTCTCGAAAATGGCACTTCGTTGTGTGACTCACCATTCAAATGTATTGAATGGCGTGAAGTTGCTGTACTTACATAAGAACATAAGAAATAGGAGCAGGAGTAGGCGAATCGGCCCCTCGAGCCTGCTCCGCCATTCAATAAGATCATGGCTGATCTGATCCTAACCTCAAATCTAAAGAACACAAGAAGTAGGAGCAGGACCCGGCCACACAGCCCCTGGGCCCGCTCCGCCACCCACAGGGCCCTGACCGATCCGAACTCAGCCTCATGTCCAATTTCCTGCCCGCTCACCGTAACCCCTAATTCCCTTTACTTCTAGGAAACTATCTATTTCTGTTTTAAATTTATTTAATGATGTGGCTTCCACAGCTTCCTGGGGCAGCAAATTCCACAGACCCACTACCCTCTGAGTGAAGAAGTTTCTCCTCATCTCAGTTTTGAAAGAGCAGCCCCTTATTCTAAGATTATGCCCCCTAGTTCTAGTTTCACCCATCCTTGGGAACATCCTTACCGCATCCACCCAATCAAGCCCCTTCACAATCTTATATGTTTCAATAAGATCGCCTCTCATTCTTCTGAACTCCAATGAGTAGAGTCCCAATCTACTCAACCTCTCCTCATATGTCCACCCCCTCATCCCCGGGATTAACCGAGTGAGCCTTCTTTGTACTGCCTCGAGAGCAAGTATGTCTTTTCTTAAGTATGGACACCAAAACTGTATGCAGTATTCCAGGTGCGGTCTCACCAATACCTTATATAACTGCAGCAATATCTCCCTGTTTTTATAATCTATCCCCCTAGCAATAAAAGCCAACATTCCGTTGGCCTTCTTGATCACCTGCTGCACCTGCATACTAACTTTTTGATTTTCTTGCACTAGAACCCCCAGATCCCTTTGTACTGCAGTACTTTCCAGTTTCTCGCCATTAAGATAATAACTTGCTCTCTGATTTTTCCTGCTAAAGTGCATAACCTCACATTTTCCAATATTGTATTGCATCTGCCAACTCTCCGCCCACTCACCCAGCCTGTCTATATCCCCTTGTAGGTTTTTTATGTCCTCCTCACTTTCTACTTTCCCTCCCATCTTTGTATCATCTGCAAACTTTGATATGTTACACTCGGTCCCCTCCTCCAAATCGTTAATATAGATTGTAAAGAGTTGGGGACCCAGCACCGACCCCTGCGGAACACCACTGGCTACTGGTTGCCAGTCCGAGAATGAACCATTTATCCCAACTCTCTGCTTCCTGTTAGATAACCAATCCTCCACCCATGCCAGAATATTACCCCCAATCCAGTGATTTTTTATCTTGAGCAATAATCTTTTATGTGGCACCTTGTCGAATGCCTTCTGGAAGTCTAAATACACTACGTCCACTGGTTCCCCTTTGTCCACCCTGTACGTTATGTCCTCAAAGAACTCAAGCAAATTACCTCATAGACGCAGACTACATTCGGCAAAAAAAGTTAGGACTTGTCCATTCCAATCCTTTTAACGGTGCAGTAAGTCTTAATTACTGCCAAACAACTTTTCTGGCACTGAAAATTAACTTTTACAAGTGTGTAGCCTCATTCCTTCAGCATTTAATTATTGTAGGAGATTTTTTTTTATTATTACTTTTACTTTCTGTTTCTTTTATCTCTCTCCAATCTTTCTTTTCCTCTCTTTATTTCGTTTTTTGTACCTGATTTAATATTGAATTCAATATTCTAACTTACACTTCTAGTTCAGACTCTGCGCTGCTCATTAACAATTCTTCAATCTGATTGGTTAACGAGAGACACAGTTGCTTGCCCTGTTCATACAGGTCCCAGATGCCCTGTGGTGGGCGCTGCTCATTTTCATAGATGGTTGACAGGAACATGCCGTGCAAAAGCCCATAGAAAGTCTATGGGCAAGTGCAAATCTAACGAATGGTGTGTCGCTCAGAGCAAAATCTGGCCCAATGTATCAGAAAAACTCACCCAGAGTAAAATAAGTACATTTTCAGACATTAGTCAAATGGGTTTCTAAAGCACTAGATTATTCAAAGTGCTATCAAAGTAAAAACTCCGCTGGAGCTTGATGTGTTGTTTTGATTCAAAGATACTTTTGAAAAGGATATGAAAGGAATGACCTTCCAATAAAGTATGTGGGGAATAAATGTAATTGAACTTTTTTCACTTTTCTGAACATAACTGATGTTGGTACTCCAACTGTTATAAGAGGTTACATCTACAAGCCTATAAATACTGTTCACACTAAGCGCAAGAGCCACAAGCTTCCTCCTTTAGGGGTAATCAGTACAGTTATATAATTTTGGTCACAACAATGGCAGTATGATTTCATCTAAACTGAAGTTCGATATGAGACAACCTTGGGGATAATGTTACAATACCAGATGCAGTATATCTTCAACCACTATGATACTAACTGTTTTAACTTTACAGATAGTTAATTGAATTAATTTAAATTTACCACTCCAACAACTGCAAATGAGTCATCTGACCTATAAACCCTAATTTAAATTGAGGCAGAATCGGGCAGGGGCCGAGGTAGGTGGAAAACCATCCTTACTTCAGCATGAGGCCTGGGAGATTTTATGACCCAGGCCTCATCTGCATGCCCCTAGCCAGTTTCCCAACCGAAACTGATGGGAAACAGCAACTGGCTGGTGGGTGGGAGGACAATGTCAGGCAGCAAGAGGCCACCACCAGGGACTGAAGGAACTCGGGTAAGTCAATTTTGAGAAGGAGCCCAGGGCAGGGGTGGCCTAAACTTTCCTTGTGGGGTCCAGTGGAGCACACCCGAATCATGTGTCCCCAATGTTATGAGCGCTCACCCTGCTATAACTTCATTAGCATAATTTTAACATTTCAGGCAACCTCGGGCAACAGAAACACCTCTAATTGGGAGTTTGTCCTTTAGGGAGGTGAAAAATAGTGCACTGCTGTATGCCTGCAACAGCGTAAAGGGGCAGACATCATCACTTTGGTTTTTGGTGCACAGAAGAATCTTGACCACAAATCAAGTTCAACTTCGAAATCTCAGCTTTATATCACACATTATCTGGGGACAGCCAAAGGGCAGAGACCCCAGATTCTCTTGTGCAGCTGTGAAAGTGCAGCTACAGAAAGTCAGGTAAAGAAGGGAAGCCTTGTTTAGCACCGAGTGACACAGGACGCAGAGGCAAAGGAAGGAGGTGGCCAGGGCAGTGACTGCTAACTCAACCACAGCTACTCAGAGTAGGAAAAAGTTTAATGGCTTACCTCATCAGGCAAGGTAAGAACACCTTCTAAGAATGTACTGTACTAAACATAACTGGTATTTGCAACTATCTCCATCTCAACCTATATTGACATGCTTGAAAAGTTTACCATCAATGCCCATGAGGTAGTATGGCACCCTTTACAACCTCAACCTTCTTCACACACGTCCTTGCATGCTTTCATATCATAAAAAGCCTTGCATGGTATATAACTGCCTATTGTATGGACATGTCATTACGCCCATTACTGGCAGCATATTAAGAAATGTGTATTGCTGCATCTCATGTAACAAAAGTAACTTGGCCCTTTTTACTATTTTTTTCCCATGAACAAGACAGCTCATAATAGCCAACAGAGAGCTGACAGGTTGCAACTCCCAAACTTGGAACACCCCACCCCCTATGGGGAGGAGGCATTCCAAATCCTGGGGCGGGAGGCCATAGAGGGAGTTGGAGATGGGAAAGTCAGAAGGCATTAGGCAGCTGCGGGTTTGTTGTGCATTTTATTTTTTTTCCTTGTGAGATGCAATTTAATGTGGATAAGTGTGAGGTACCAAAAACAAGAAATCAGACTATACACTCAATAGAAAGTTGCTGAAGGCTGTGGCTGAACAGAGATACCTATGGGTTCAAATACATAATACACCCTTAAGAGTGCAAGTGTAGGTGGATGAAGCCATAAAAAAGGCCAACAACATTTTAGGCTTGACAAATACTCAGACATGAAGTACAAGAATAAAGAAGTAATGATACATTTATACAAGGTATTGGTTCAGCCACAGTTAGTGCAAAGTGTGGTGTTTTGGGTACCCCAATGTAGAAAGGACATTAAAGCCAGAGACATTGTACATAGAAGATTCGTCAGGATGATGCCAAGGATGGGAAATTATGAGTTATGAGGAAAGACTTGAGATACTGGAACTATTTCCACAGGAGCAAAGAGGAATAAGTGGAGATTTAAGAGGTTTTTTTAAAATGGTGAATGTTTGTTAGGGTGAATAGGAAAATACTTTCCATGGTTTGGGAATCAGTGACAAGTGGTCACCAATTTCCAATTGTCACTAAGACAGTGAGGACTGTATCAGGGAATGTTTCTTTACCCAGAATGGTTGTTGGGCATGGAATATTTTGCCACAGGGAGTGGTTGAGACAGATACCATTGCACATTTTAAGGAAAAGTTAGATAATTATTTAAAGCAGAGGAAGATACAAGGCCAAATGGAAAGAGCAGAGCAGTGGAGGTTTGTTTTGGCTTGCTCCAGCAAAGAGCCAGCACAGACACGATGGGCCAAATGGCCTCTTTCTGTGCTGCAAATTTCTATAATTTTATAGTACATTCTATTGTACCCTGCATTAACTGTCAGTGAATCATATCATGAAATTCTCATGTCATTCATTCTACTGAAAGTGACATGTGCTGCACTCCTCAGGAAACCACTCTAACCTTTCCTCCACTAGATGTGCCAGAGGAAGAAGATACAGACCCTACTGACACTCACTCCATCCCTTCTAAGCACCAGCTCAGAGATATTCACTGCAGGGGATTTAGAAAGTGAGCCAGATGTGATTGTATTGGATGATAAACACAGAGCACAAGTGAGCCGAAGCTGCATTTGGTGGCATGAGGATCAGAATGTAGCTCCTCTTGGCTGAAGATGTAGATCGCACAGGTCATGCATTTAGAAGAACAATGTGTCAAGGACATTTAAAGTTTTTAAAAATGCTTTTGAAGGGAAGTAGCAAAGGATGTTGGCGATAGTATCAAAAGTATTGTGGGATATCTTCAACAGGAGAAAAGAAGACATCAGGAAAAGTGGATAATATTGCTACAAAGCTGTTCCAAAATGATGCTGACCAGTCATGTGGCCCAGGAAAGCAAATGAAAACCAGAACACACTCTTTTAAAAAATGGACTGTCTGACCAAAAAAAGGATGAGTGAAAATCTAGCTTTGATTGCCCAGCAGTTGAATAGTCTAACAATCATGGTAAAAATACACATGAAGAATGGCTACTTTAAGTAAGATACTAGAGGGCAGCTGGCAGCCATGGAAAGTATCCAAGCATGAATCAGCACTTTCAGGAGAGAGTTAAAAAGATGAGCTCAATAAATCTATCCATTGAGTAGCTGAGGCATACAGATCAGGAACACCCTAAGTTGATTCCTGATCTGAAACAAGTAGACGCAAGGGTGCTACTATCGAACCTCTGCACCTCTGGGTTAGGAGAAGAAAATCAGCAAGTGTTCCCTTACTAAGCGTTCATATGTGTGGACTGGGGGTGATGAGAGAATTGGGACTGGTTATGATGCTCCCACAATCAAATAACCTGCTGACAATCACTATTTAGAGTTACAAGCGAATAATAGTATTTGCTTGAGGTACGAGCATATGACTGGCACACATGGTAAACTACCTTATCAAGGAGTCAACAGTGTAAATTCACTGATCGCATGTTCCCGGAGGGAGCCATGCTAAATGGTAGAGCAGGTTGGTGAATCGGTGTAATAGTGTGGTAACCCTATCTCCAGTCCACGCTCTTTTTGATCATGGCTTCCTACCGAAAGCACGGATTCATTAATTTACCATTTTCATGAGAGCAGGACCGAGGAGAAAATTGGATGATAAATAGGGCAATAAGAATAAAAATAAGAAGCAAATTACTATAGAATAGCTTCAGGGGTAGGACAGAAAGAGTCTTTCAAAACATATTAAGTAAAAATAATAAACTAGTGTGTAAATAGAAATAATTCAATAAATAATAACTTGAAAAGAATTTCTATTGGGGTTAAATATACAAATAGGTATAGCAAGATCAGAGTCTAGAGTGATGTGTGTGGCATGCAACATGTGGACCTGCCTGGACTCATGTACCATCCACCACGTAAATACACATGCATGAAGTTGCACAGCTTCAGAGACATAAGACACATTCTGCAGAAAATGCTTAAAAAAAGGTGATCACCTCACAGTTTGCTAGGAGTAGTGAATCTGGTAAGGGAGATCCAACATCCCCACATTGAACTGCATCTGCCACAGTTCTGCCCACTCACTTAGTCTGTCTATGTCCCTTTGTAACTTCCTGCTCCCATCCTTTACCTCAAAGGGGTTGGAATTCAAAAGTGAGTAAGTGATGTTTCAGTTGTACAGAGCCTTGGTCAGATGCCATCTGGAGTACTGTTTTGGGCACCGAACCACAGGCAAGATATATTGGCCATGGAAAGGGAACAGGGCAGATTCACCAGGGCTTAAAGGGTTAAATTATGAGAACAGGTTGCTTGGCATGTATTCCCTTGAGTTTAGAAGGTTGAAGCAGTGAAATCAGGAAGCATTTTGTCACGCCAAGAGTAGGGGAAATCTGGAATCTCTTCCCCAAAAGGCTGTGCATGCTGGGTCAATTTGAAATTTTCAAGACTGAGATCGATAGATTTTTGTTGGGCAAGGGTATCAAGGGATATGGAACAAAGGTGGGTAAATGGATCAGCCATTATCTAATTCAATAGACCAGTTAGTTTAACGTCGGTGGTAGCAGGGGACTATAGACTAGCTAGCTTAACGTCAGTGCTAGGAAAGATAATGCAATCTTTACTCAGATGTAATAGAAAAACATCTAGAAACCAAAAATATAATAAAAAGTAGTCAGCATGGATTTCAAAGGGGAAAGTCACGCTTGATCAACCTTATTGAATTCTTTGAAGAAGTAACAGAAAGAGTAGACAAGGGTAATCCAATAGATGTAATATATTTGGATTTTTAAAAGGCCTTCGATAAGGTACCGCATAGTAAACTCATGACTAAGCTCAAAGCATGTGGAATCAGGGGGCAAGTAGCAGAATGGCTACAAAACAGAAAACAGAGAGTAGGGGTTATGGGTAGTTACTCAGACTGGCAAAAGGTAGAAAGTGATGTTCCACAAGGATCGGTTCTGGGACCACTGTTGTTCACCATTTACATAAACAATTTGGATTCAGGGATTTGAAGTACAATTTCAAAATTTGCAGATGACATCAAATTGGGGGGTATAGTTAATACTGAGGGGTACAGCAACAAAATGCAAAAAGACATTAATAAACTTGTATAATTGGCAAATAAATTTCAATATAGCTAAGTATGAGGTGGTGCATTTTGGTAGGAAGAATAAGGAGGCAACATACTCCTTGGAAAATAAGGATCTAAATGGGGTAGATGAGCAAAGGGATCTAGGGGTACAGATACACACATCACTAAAAGTAGCGACACAGGTTAATAAGACAATAAAAAAAGCAAACAAAGCATTGGGGTCCATTTATAGAGGGATAGAATTGAAAATTGTTAAACTTGTATAGAACCTTGGGTGGACCGCACTTGGGAGGACTGTGCATAGTTCTGGTCTCCACATTATAAAAAAGATGTATATGCACTGGAAAAGGTGCAAAAAAGATTTACAAGGATATTCCAGAACTGAGAGGCTATACATATTAGGAAAAATTGAATGGGCTGGGGCTCTTTTCTCCAGAAAAGAGAAAGCTGAGGGGTGACCTGATAGAGGTGTTTACGGTTATCATAGGGTTTGATAGGGTAGACATATAGAAAATGTTTCCACTTGTGAGGGTGACCAAAACTAGGGGCCATAAATATAAGATAGTCACTAATGAATCCAATAGGGAATTCAGGAGAAACTTCTTTACCCAGAGTGTGGTTAGAATGTGGAACTCACTACCACAAGAGTAGTTGAGGTAAATAGCATAGATGCATTTAAGGGGAAGCTAGATAAACACGTGAGGGAGAAAGGAACAGAATGATATGTTGATAGGGTTAGATGTAGTAGTGTGGGAGGAGGCTTGTGTTGAGCAGAAACACCGGCATGGACTAGTTGGGCCGAATGGCCTGTTTCGGTGCTGTACATTTTATGTAACAAGCTCGAAGGGCTGAATGGCCTACTCCTGTTCCTATGTTCCTGTAAGTAATTCTTTCATATCTGCATGGATATAGTTCTGCATCCACATTCTTGAGGATGTTATTATAAGACACAATCATGAATCCCCCAATGACTCGATGCCTTAGACAGTGAGCAGCTGGGCTATAAAGAGCAACAAGCAAGATCCACATTCAATCAGGTGAGGACAGGAGAAGGCTGAGCTATGATACTCCCTGTGGCTGCCAAAACCCATTGTCTAGGCTCACATATGAATAATCGCCACCCGAGAACAATCACTAGCCACAGAATTATATTCGTGCATGTAGTCCAAATCTTCAGATGAAAAGCAAAGGAAAGATAATTAGCAGGTTGAAGAAAGGAAAAAAAACATTTCAGAGGACAGGGAACTATGACTATAATAATGAGACTTCTGGTGAAGAAGACACATGACACCCACCAAAGACAAAAGACCTGGGATCCAGTCTGTTTAATATGTTGTCAAGCTGCATAAGGATTTTCTACTTTTGGCAGAATCCTCCATAGGAACCAAGTCTAGATTGTGCCAACCAGCCAGAGAGTCTAGTAAAACTGATGTAGTGACCTATCAAGCATATTGTTGGCTTTTTACCATCCTCACCAGACAGCCAGAGCATACAAAATTACATCAATTAATTCTCTAAATCCCATTTCACCCAGGAGCACTTTAGAGTGGCAATATTGCATCATATAATGCAATTATACTAGAGGTAACTGGCAGAGCAGGTTGCCTTGGTAATCTGCTCACTATACTGTCCAGAAACTAGCAGGTTTCCTCCATGTGACTTTGTTATGTAGCCCTTCAAGGTTCCCTCGGGTCCACTGACGTTTTCGGAGATTGTGAGTACAGCATCCAGCTTCACAATGGCTGCACAGAAATATGACTTTATGCATAATATACTACAGTTACAAGATTTTTAGGAACCCCTATTCAAAGCAATGCACCTATATAATGTAATGCTAAATGGTTATTAACACATAGTAGACCCTACAGCAATGTCAGAAAATATTAGTATTGCTTCATAATGCATCAGTGAAGTTTAAACATTCAGTCTGAATTGCAAATTGTGTCATACATTTTAAAATATTGACCACTGTTGGAAGAATAAAACCTGGTGCAAATGTGACTTACATTTGGTGGTGTAAGGCATTAACAATACTGCAAAGTTCTAAAAATAATGGGATCCTCCTACTAATTGGTTACATTGTGGTTTCACAAGCAGTACAGTAATCATTTACCAGTATGTTAAAGCCATATCAAAAATGCAGAGTGGATATTTTTTAATCAGGTCTAAGTTAAGTGGCAAAAGAACCAGTGGGGAAATGAGAATTGTTTTTACACAGCAAGTTGTTATGATCTGGAATGTATTGCTTGAAAGGGTGGTGAAAGCAGATTCAATAGTACCTTTCAAACGGGAATTGGATACATGCTTGAAAAGGAAAATATTGCAGGGCTATTGGGAAAGAGCAGGGGAGTGGGACTAATTAGATGGCTCTTGCAAAGGCCTCCTTCTGTGCTGTATGATTCTTTGCTGCTGTTTATGTGAGCCAATATGCCTTGTTTGAGTAGCTGTGGATGACTAACAATTAACCTCAAATTCCTGCTAGCCCATTGTGTACAAAATATGATATGATAAGAAGTTAAGGTTTAGATCGCGATACTATGGGGCTGATAATACGGTCCTGGCTCCTTGCACGATAATGGGAGATCAGCTTATTTAAATATTTTCTGTCACTCCTGGTGCGTAGCGCATGATGCTTGGAAATGGTGGAGGGGCCAGAATTATGGACAGCAGCAGTGAGTGAAATGCTGCTTGTGGAGCACCAACATTTCTCTTGCAGTGTGGGAGGAGGAGGATCCTATTGGTGGTGGCGGAGCACATTGGCCCTTTGAGGCTAAAATCATAAAATCATAGACTAGTACAGCACAGGAGGCCACCATTCAGCCAATTGAGTCTGCATCGGCTCTTTCGAAGAGCAATCCAGTTAGTACCACTCCCCCGCTCTTTCCCCATATCCCTGCAGTTTTTTCTCCTTCCAGTATTTACCCAATTCCCTTTTGAAGGCTACTACTGAATCTGTATCCACCACACTATCAGGCAGTGCATTCCAAATCCTATTCACTCGTTGTGTAAAAAAGTTTTTCCTCATGTCGCCTCTGGTTCTTTTGCCAATCACCTGTGCCCTCTTGTTATTGACCCTTCAGCCATTGGAAACAGTTTCCCTTTATGCAGAAGAGAAGGCAAACTGGATCACCCTAGGGAAAAACAAGGGCTAGCCAGGCAATAAATATTTTATTTTGCTTCCTCGCCTCCCCTTCAGTGCCCATCACTGTATGGGGAAACTCAGGCACTTCAGTCAATATGGAGAAGCCCCCGAATTTGAATATATTTTACAGCCCTCTTGTGCACACTCTAGGTGCAGGCTCTCAATGCCCCGGTCGCTGGCTACACTGGGCTGCACTGAATCCATCATGGTGCATCATAGTTATCTGGCCTCCATCGTGCTGAATTCATATTGGTGGTGGAAAGAGTAAAACTTTGCCATAGTGCAAGAGTAGGGTTTCAAATCCTCTTGTTGCTAACAGTGAGAGTTGTGCTAGTCTATGCATTTCAGATAGATCTCTCAACCTAGGGGACAGGCCCAGCATACAGGGGAGTAGACTTAAGGGGTCCATCAATGCCATGATCGTCATGATGCCCCAAATCATTTTTCAAATGATAGGATTTGGGGGCACTCTTGCCACATTTTCTGCAGGGGGGATTGATCCAACTGGGGTGGGGGGGGCGGCAGGTGGATGCAGCAGAATCTATGAAGCTTACATGAGGTATGGTACATTTGGGTTAAGAGTTTAAGTTGACTGCAAGTAGTGATTGTGAGGGTTTGTTCCCAGATTTTCTTCCATTCTTCTGCTATTATTTGGTGATTTAGATCTATTCCCATGCTGCTTTTAGATTTTCTGTGGGTTCTGTCAATGTGGTTGAGAGTATAGTGTACAGGGCAGAAATGCTTTTACAGGTTTCTTGAGGGTTGAGAATGAAAGGCTTTAGAGTGGTCGGCTCTCACTAAAGTTCCAAGAGGAAGTGATTGATTTGGAAGTAGCTGTGCAGTAAAAATACATATAATAAATAAAAGTATTATATAAAAGAGTAAGATCAACTCCCGGTAGGCTGAAGCAAAAAGGGCTGCTGAGGTACACCTCATGATTGCAACAAAAGAAGGACAGATCACCATAAGAACCTGCAGACTGTCTGAAGACCTACATAATTTGGCGACATAAAAGTCACTGAAAGAAAAAAATGGAGTGCAAATCAGTCCTGGGGTTGTACTTCAACAAGCCTATTGTTCCAAGCAACTGCCCCAGAGGTGTGGTTCAAAATTAAAAGGACTATGATAGTGTGGAAATTATGATGAACCTGTATAAAGCAGTGGTTCGGCCCCAACTGGAGTACTGTGTCCAATTCTGGGCACCACACTTTAGGAAGGATGTGAAGGCCTTAGAGAAGGTGCAGAAAAGATTTACGAGAATGATTCCAGGAATGAGGGACTTCAGTTTTGTGGATAGACTGGAGAAGCTGGGGTTGTTCTCCTTGGTGCAGAGAAGATTGAGAGGAGATTTGATAGAGGTGTTCAAAATCATGAGGGATCTGGACAGAGTAGATAGAGGGAAACTGTTCCCATTGGCAGAAGGGTCGAGAACCAGAGGACACAGATTTAAGGTGATTGGCAAAAGGACCAAAGGCGATGTAAGAAAAAACTTTTTTACGCAGCAAGTGGTTAAGATCTGGAATGCACTGCCTGTAAGGGTGGTGGAGGCAGACTCAATCTTATCTTTCAAAAGGTAGTTGGATAAGTATCTGAAGGAAAAAAATTTGCAGGGCTACGGGGAAAGGGCAGGGGAGTGGGACTAGCTGAGAGTCAGCACGGGCTCGACGGGCCGAATGTCCTTCTTCCGTGCTGTAACCATTCTATGATCCTATGATAAAAAAAAACTATCATGTGGAGGAAACAGGCTCTCTACCTCGCTGCTTTTACATTGAAATGACAGGTCGCTGCCGGCCACCACTGGCCCCCTCCCCCTCCCTCTCCCAGACTTACTGTAGGACTAGTGCCGGTTTCCACTTCTCTTAGTGACCAACGTGCTACCTCTTGGAGCATGACTAGCACCCCAGAACACTAGTCGCGTCCTGATAATGCAAGGGGACCAATTTTGCATGGTTCTCTTGCGCATCAGTTTGCCTCCGTTGGGTTCGCACCCAAACCCAAAACATGTCTTGTGGGTGCAGCATGCAATGTCTGGTCACTGAGTTTTAAGAGACTGTTGCGACAGCCAAACGGCTGTAAGTTCTTGACTCCTGCCACTCACAGAGGTTGATGGCCTTTTGAGATAATTTATATTGGTAACATTTTTAGCCTACCTGCTGATGTACATTAGTTAAGAGGTACATCAGAGAACCGATTATGATCACAGTAATCATTCATGTTGAATGCAATAAGAATCCTCAGGCTTAGTCCACTATTTTGATTAGTGTATCTGAATTCGTGATCAAAACTAGATATTGTGACGTTTCAAGTATGACAAGGCATCCTCCATTAAAGCGGTAAGGAACAAGAAGCAATTTGGTTATGGTTGTGCCAGCACCACCAATGGCTCCATCTGTAGAATGGTCCCGGTCCTCATTCAGGTCTTTTGAGCTGGTTAAGGTCACATTTATTGACTGGCAGGGGAGAAGAGTCCTTGTCCTTGACGCTCACCTGTCCTCCATGCTTTGAATGGCCTACTCCTGCTCCTATCTTCTATGCTTATTGGATAATATCATATCTACTTAGAGGCTGGGAATTGCTTGGATGGAATCCCCGGTTAGTTATTTTTGACTTTAGATTTTTAGAACATCTCATCCTCCTCCTCTTCTTTCATCCTCCTAATCTCCCCTCCCCTTTCTCATACCTGCCAAAAACTTGCATTTAAATAGCACTTATAATTTAGTAAAATGTCCCGAGGCGCTTCACACTGGTGATGGACACTGAGCAGCAGTTGGAAAAGATTTAGTGAGGTGGATCAAATGCAAGGTTGAAGAGGTTAGTTTTGCGGAAGCATTTGAAGATGGGGAGTGAGGTAATGAAGCAGAGTGGTTTAAGGAGAGTATTCCAGACTGTAAGGCCAAGACTGCTCTAAGCTCATCCACTGATGGTGGAGCAGAGGGAGAGGGGATGCAAAGGAGGCCAGGGTTGAAACGTCCTTAAATGCAGGAGATAACAATCCTGAGGTAGTAGGGCAAGAGTTGATAAGACATAATCCCCATCTAAATTGGTCTGCTATTTACTCAAAGGGATGGAGAGAAAACAAAATGAAAAGATCAGTTAAAATTTAAAGATAAGTCAATCCAGACCATGACCATTCATTTGTTAGCAGCCAACAAAGAGGAGCTTCAGCAGGTTCACTCAGGCAGCAAATGGTTCATATTCTGGTTCAAATTTAGTAGTTTGAAGAACAGTGATGTACTCGTTACATTTTTTATTTTACTGTTTAATGCAAAATTTGCATGCATTAATTTTCATTTCGATTTAATTTTCATCGAATTTTTTAAATTATCAAATCAGCAAAAATAAAAATCCCCCTGTAAAGAATAGGTTTAATAAGTCTTGAAATGCTTTGATCTGGCATAAATTTTGTTGAGTGAAGTGCTGTAATCTTAGATGAAATGCAATAATGTTTAAGTACTCAGGTTAATGTCTTCAGGTTAAGAAAAAAAGTCCCACTGGAAAAATAAAGAATTGTTAGTAATACATCATCTCTTTCACCACCTAAGAAGAGTAAGAATAAAATATTTCCAAATTAGCCTAGTGGGAATCAAAGGAGAATGGTATTAATACTGAAATGTTTTCAGTACAAAGTATACACAACCAGCCCATATGTCAGGCTAGGTAGAGCCCAGAAAGTGCCCATCTTAAATATCAGCCTCCTTTTCATCCTAAATGCCACTATGAAGCTGCTATGTATTCTATAGTCCTTTATCATTCACTTTTGTGCTAGGGTTAGACTGCCACTGAATGGAATATTTTTCATCCATAGTTTAGAAATGAGGAAATATTCTACACTGCGGCCTGGGGTTTCTGCTAAGTTGTGCTGCTTTTCTCAGCACAATTTGCCCTAAATCAGCCAAACCAGTGCAAAAGATCATGGAATTTCAAGCGCAAATTATGTCTAGCGCAAATCGAGTTTCCACAATTTTTTTGCGCTGATTTAAAAACATCACGCTAGAAGCTGGCCACAAAACTGGCCACGTCCCCAGGATGAATTAATCACCATTGCGAATTTCTGCTATTTTTGTCCGTTTGCGAGCCTTCGAGGAGGCTCCCAAAATTAAGTTGGTTCTTTTGGGCACACGGACACTAATAGGCACGTTTTAAAAGCTTTGGAATATCATTTTTTTAAATTACAACAACAACTTTCATTTACATAGCACCTTTAACATAGTAAAACGTTCCAAGGCGCTTCACAGGAGCTTTATCAAACAAAATTTGTCACCGAGCCACATAAGGAGATATTTGAGGAGAGGACCAAAAGCTTGGTCAAAGAGGTAGGTTTTAAGGAGCATCTTAAAGGAGGAAAGAGAGGTAGAGAGGCGGAGAGGTTTAGGGAGGGAGTTCCAGAGTTTAGGGCCTCAGCAGCTGAAGGTATGGCCGCCAATGGTGGAGTGATTAAAATCGGGGATGCGCAAGAGGTCAGAATTGGAGAAGCGCAGATATCTCGGAAGGTTGGAGGGCATTACAGAGATAGAGAGGGGCGAGGCCACGGAGGGATTTGAAAACAAGGATGAAAATTTCCAGGAGCCAATGTAGGTCAGAGAGCACAAGGGTGATGGGTGAATGGGACTTGATGTGAGTTAGGATACGGGCAGCAGAGTTTGGATGAGCTTAAGTTTACGGAGGGTGGAAGATGAGAGGCCGGCCAGGCTTGCGTTGGAATAGTCAAGTCTAGAGGTAACAAAGGCATGTATGAGGGTCTCAGCAGTAGATGAACTGAGGCAGGGGTGGAGTCGGGCAATGTGGCGGAGGTGGAAATAGGTGGTCTTAGTGATGACACGGATATGTGGTCAGAAGCTCATCTCGGAGTCAAATACGACACTAAGGTTGTGAACAGTCTGGTTCAGCCTCAGACTGTTGCCAGGGAGAGGGATGGAGTCGATGGCTAGAGAACGGAGTTTGTGGCAGGGACCGAAGACAATGGCTTCAGTATTCCCAATATTTAGCTTGAGGAAATTTCTGCTCATCCAGTACTGGCTTTACTAAGGAACTGACTGCTGTACACCAATATAACTAGCAAATGGTTCTGTATAGTTTTTTTAAGTCATTTTCAGTTATTTAAAATCAGGTTAAGCACAGGTGGTGACTGGACACTCTAATTAAAAATGCTTATTTTTTGTGATAAACCCATTTTCAGCTGTATTAATCAAGCTGCGCCAAGGAAAAAATATATCAAGGAAAATTTTTAAAGCAAACATTTTTTTAAATTACATTCTAAAATGCTGCCCGATTGCGCTGGTTCATGGCAGATTTTACGTTTGGCAACACGTAAATGATTTTGAGCGGAAACTTGGAGAAAAAAGCACTTCTCCAAACTAGCACAATTTCGGACGCAGATCGCTGATTGTGCCCAAAGCAGAAACTCTATCCCGCATGTTCAATTAAATGTACCAACTGAAAAAAGTTTTGTTTTCATTAACACTTTTAAAATGTTTACTTATATTATAATTATATAATGATGCCAACAGTAAATTATCACAGAATACTAAAAATGTACTGTCAAAGTAGGTTGCATCAAAAATGTTATTTAGAAAAGTGGTCATCCCCTCAAAAGAGGTGCAGAATAAGAACAGCAAAGTTCTCCCAGTTCAGAAAGAAATAGCTCCCTGTTAGAAATTAAATTTAACTCTCTTTCAAATTGAACTAAAATATCTAGCCATACTCAGGTTCCCAGCTGCAGGTTGAGACATTCTACTGTAGAACAATTGTACCCATCAAAAATATGTCACAATGAGGCCAGTAAACATCTGTTTTATACTGTGACGTTCTGGGTTCATGTTTGACTCAAAGGTTATTTCTCTGTCAATAAAATATATTTACGTATATAGTTAATTTTAGGTAGGCAGTTTTAGGCCCCATTTATCAAAACATTTCTGTATTATCAAAATATTTTTACATTATCAAGCCAATGTTTAGGCTTATACTAACATTATTTAATAAAATATATGGCCGGATCTGGCAAGGCATCTGTTAGTTAGACTTTTTTCTGCACCCTTCAGCTCAACAGGGCATCTGGGACCTTCGTGAACGGCGGGACCAACAGTGTACCTACTTAACCAATAAGATTTAAGGATTGAGAAAAAAACAGAGGAACGACTGAAAAGGAGGGTGAATTAGAGTCAACTCAGGTACAGGAAGAGAAATAAAGAGGGAAAGAAAGATTGGCTTGAGAGAGAGAAAAAAAGAGACAAAAAGGAAAAGTAAGGAATAAAAGTAAAAATTAAAAGTTTGACATTTTTAAAACCTGTAAGAACTATTTACCACCTGAAGGAATGAGATTCCATAGTTTAAATTATATTTAAATTATATTTCTGGGACGGAGAGGTTGATTGGCACTGCATTTACAATTATCACATTGTTACAGTAAAAAGGTACTTATGTTCTTAATTACCAGACTTATCTTTCAGTTGCGAGTTTAATAGGCAATTAATGTACAAATCCAGCATGTTCTTAAAAATAACAGGCGCTTAAGGGCGAGATGCCGTTTATGTGAAGCAAACAGGGGAGCGGCGTAAATTGACCAGCAAGTTCTGGAGATTTGCAGCTCACAGTGTAGCACTTAATCCTCTGAACTGGCTGGCCGATTTGCACATTAATAACGGCGTGCGTTGTTAACACGCCATTATTTTTACAGCAAGATTCAGCCTATAATCTTTAAACTCAAATAGTTTGTTATTCAAAGAAAAAACGCGTAATAAATTACAATCTGAGTGGGATCTCGGCATACTTTCAAGAGCATACTCACCATGAATTGAACATAACAGTGAATTTAATATTTTTGTGTTAACTGTAACCATTACTGTTCATAAATAATGCAAATTATAGGTGTTGTTGCTATGATTATTGTAATCCTAATGAATTGCAGTGAAATAAATAAATAATGTTAAACACTTCTAAAGAAAACCATTATTTACTTTTCTGCATTTAATCAGTAAAAATTACAAATTAATTATAGAGTGGCTCAATGATCTGGTACACCAATATGGTGCAGCAGTAGAGATTGCAGGTTCAACCCCCATGCTAATTTCAGCTACAGGCTCCAGCCTGTAAGGAGAGTTTAAAGGCAAAGCTTCTATTTGATAACTCCTATAAGGACAAAATTGGAGGGAAAACCACATACAGGTTCCCTTCTACACCCATAATGCCTGATTCATAGCAACATTTTTGGAGACCTGGGAAAAGATTGCCATATCCTGTCTTCCATAGGGGGCGCTTGTTTTAGGAAGAAATAGTATTCAATACCCTAATAATTCTTTTTTTAAAGATAAATATAACTAAAATTAAGGTACAGAACCTCCTGATATTTACAACAGTACACGAGAATAGCTCATGTTTTAAAAAAATGCTGGACCCTATTTTTCAACTTCGACATATAAAGATACTAAGATTTTCTGTAATTGTAAAAAAAAATCTGATCTAACTGAACGTGACCTTAATGCTCACCAATTTCAAGCTGGGCAAATCTCCTGTGATTTCACAGGGTTAGCCCTAATTAAATAATCTGTGAGCTCCCTGTCCATATTGGGCATGCGTGAGAGCTCACCAAAGGGCACTACTGGATGAGGTGGATATGATGGTTGGGTTGCCAAACCTATGGTACAGGTTAACTGCAGGGATCCTTGCTGCAAGTGGCACAAATCTGTAATTGGCTCTATGCTGACGCCTGCAGATCCAAGTGCTTGGGCCCCAGCTATTCACAACATATATCAATGATTTGGATGAGGGAACCAAATGTAATATTTCCAAGTTTGCTGACGACACGAAACTAGGTGGGATTGTGAGTTGTGAGGAGGATGCAAAGAGGCTTCAAGGCGATTTAGACAAGTTGAGTGAATGGGCAAATACATGGCAGATGCAGTATAACGTGGATAAATGTGAAGTTATCCACTTCGAAAGGAAAAACAGAAAGGCAGAGTATTATTTAAATGGTGATAGATTGGGAAATGTTGATGTACAAAGGGACCTGGGTGTCCTTGTACACCAGTCACTGAAAGCAAACATGCAGGTGCAGCAAGCAGTTAGGAAGGCAAATGGTATGTTGGCCTTCATTGCAAGAGGATTTGAGTACAGGAGCAAGGATGTCTTACTACAGTTATACAGGGCTTTGGTGAGACCACACCTGGAGTACTGTGTGCAGTTTTGGCCTCCTTACCTAAGAAAGGATATACTTACCATAGAGGGAGTGCAGCGAAGGTTCACCAGACTGATTCCTGGGATGGCAGGACTGTCGTATGAGGAGAGATTGGGTCGACTAGGCCTGTATTCACTAGAGTTTAGAAGAATGAGAGGGGATCTCATTGAAATGTATAAAATTCTGACAGGCTAGACAGATTGGATGCAGGGAGGATGTTTCCCCTGGCTGTGGGGTCTAGAACGAGGGGTCACAGTTTCAGGATACGGGGTAGGACATTTAGGACTGAGATGAGGAGAAATTTCTTCACTCAGAGGATGGTGAACCTGTGGAATTTTCTACCACAGATGGTTGTGGAGGCCAAGTCACTGAATATATTTAAGAAGGAGATAGATAGATTTCTAGACACAAAAGGCATCAAGGGGTATGGGGAAAGAGCAGGAATATGGTATTGAGATAGAGGATCAGCCATGATCATATTGAATGGCGGAGCAGGCTCGAAGGGCCAAATGGCCTACTCCTGCTCCTATTTTTCTATGTTTCTATGTTTCTATTCTATGGTAAATGCCACCTTGGTGTGCTAGGGCCTGTAGATATAACGTGAGCTTTCAGCTTCTAGTGCCTGCTGATCTCCCTGAAATGCCTTCTTTCATCTTGGGTCAGCCGTGGCTCAGTTGGTAGCATTCTCGCCTCTGAGTCAGAGAGTTGTGGGCAATGTTCCCTGTAATTTTTTTGGGTGCGCGGCCCCTTTAAGTGGCTGTGCAGCCCATTAAAATGTTCGCGCATGCGCGGTTATTCCAATTGAAAAGCTGGCGAGCGGCCTGTGCGGGAGCTCCAGACCGCTGCGCAGCCACGCAGCTTAACAGGAACATTGGTCATGGGTTCAAGTCCCACTCCAGAGACTTGCACACATAAGCTAGGCTGACACTCCAGTGCAGTACCGAGGGAGTGCTGTACTGTTGGAGGTGCTGTCTTTCGGATGAGACGATAAACCGAGGCCCTGTCTGTCCTTTCAGGTGGATATAAAAGATCCCAAGGCACTATTTTGAGGAAGAGCTGGGGAGGTCTCCCCAGTAGCCTGGTCAATATTTTATCCCTCAACCAACATGACTAAAACAGATTATCTGGTTATCTGTTTGTGGGACCTTGCTGTGCGCAAATTGGCTTCTGCGTTTCCTACATTACAACAGTGACTACAATTCAAAATTATTTCATTGGCTGTAAATAGTTTTGGGACGTCCGAAGGTCATGAAAGGTGCTATATAAATGCAAGTTATTTCTTTCTTGTACATTTCTGTGATTGGGGTGCTTTAAAACCAGCCCTATCACTAATTATAGTTTGACTATCCAATTGTCAGGAACTCTTCGCTCCCTGGGCTCCCATGAAAGTTTGTGTTGTAAGAGTTGCTTTTTCATAGTCTCACTATTTGCAGCTCTTATTCTGTTGAAGTCTAGTAAGTGCTTCAATTTCACTTAGCTTTCCAGTGAATTAGTAAACAATATTTGGCTACCTTAAGTTCTGCATAAACATTATGTACTGTAGAAGGCAAAAAACTCCAAAAACATTTTAAAAGATGAAAAATGTGTCATAAAATGTCAATAAAAGTTAATAGCTGAAGCCTGTACTAAAATGTACTGTGAAACAAAAAAATGGCTAAAAAGGCTTGGACTGTTTGAGCTCCATCGCACATCCAGTGCCCCTTAGGCCCACTCCAGATGGGTGAAAGGAGCGTCCATCTTAATCCTAGCCTAAGCAGATTCAAAGTCATGCTAAGTCTCATTTAAGGCTATTATTCGATTTAAATTAAACTATGGCTTTGTTTTGGTGAGATCACTATAGTCCATTCTTAAACACCAGCCAAAACTTTTGCTTGGTGGTAAAGTGGCATCGATTCAGCTATATGGATTTTAGCCAGAGTTTCCAGCCTCCTGGTGCCTGTTCCACTCCTGTGTCACTGACTTTTGGGACTGGAAAATCTACCCGACTTTAGTGAGTAATTCGTAAGAACCCTGTTCTAATACTACTAAAATGCAAAGGCCCTATTTTTGAAATCACTGCATAAGATTACCCCAGCAGTAAGCTTATTCGATCCTATATCATATGTTAGTTGCATTTATTAAAGTTTAACACTAACAGCTAGAAATGCACCATTTGATATACTGCTCTGATGATCAAAGGTAGACAATGATTGAAAATATGTTACAATACAGATCAGTGAGACAGAGTAATGGATTCTAGTTACAGAAATACCTACATAGGGGGTCCATTGCATGGGTTGAATTATAATACTTCCATAAAATAAACTTTCCAAAGTACTTTGTATTTCAGAGGATACCAATATTCCTCTTCCCTTTCTCTCCTGAAGGCATTTATGCTGGATACCAGTTGCCCTCCAAGTATCTTGCCCAAGTGCCTATTATTCATGTATGCCTTTGCAGTGAGTGTTGGCAGGATATTTGACAGTATGGGTGTCATAGCCAAACCCAATCCTGTCCTCACACAATATCTACACTCTTCCAGCAGGCGTCAGCAGATAACCGTAGAAACAAGAATGCCAGCTCTTCCATGGACACCAGTCACCTTCCAGTATCTCACCCAAGTGCAGAAAAGTGCAAAGTGATACATTGTGGTAAAAAGAACGACGAGAGGCAATATAAACTAAAGGGTACAATCCTAAAGGGGGTGCATGAACAGAGAGACCTGGGGGTATATGTGCACAAATCGTTGAAGGTGGCAGGGCAGGTTGAGAAAGCGGTTAAAAATGTATACAGGATACTGGGCTTCAAAGGGCTGGATTTTACCAGCCCTGAGGAGGCAGGTTTGGAGGCGGGACTGCTGGGAAAATCAAAAAGAATGGGAGCGGGTCCCGAACCCGCTCCCAACCCACCTCCAACCAATATTCCCGGGAGTCGGGTCCCCAATTTGCGCAGGGACCCGACTCCTAGCAGCGGGAAGAGGATTATAGTCACTTAACTGGCTAAAAAAGGTAGTTAACAGGCAGTTAAGAGGCTTTTTCCCATTTTGAGACTTCTGCTGCAGGCTTCCCGACATCGGGGAACCCCGCTAGGGTAAGTGAGGCGTGCTGCGGGCCTGTTGTAATGTTTGTGTATAGATGACAGCTGCAGAAGTGATGTGAAGGATGCAATGGGACATTGGTGAGTATCAGAGGTAAGGAAATGTTGGGAAAGTCATTTTTAATGTGTTTAGATTTTTCTGTAAGTGACAAGCTTTGAAGTGTTTGTGTGGCCTCACCTCATTGGGAGAAGTGACAGATCACTTCTGTACCCTCACCTGCTGCTGCCATCTGTTTTATCCTAAGAAGAGAGTCAGTGGAGTGCCTAGGTGCAAGGGCTCACCTTTGTACAGTGATTGTCAGTGCTGACAGCACCTCAATGCTGTCAAACACTGTCAAATCATGTCAAAAATAAATGGTTCATGTCTCTTTAAGAAAACCGGCCGATGAAGCGTCATCAACTGACGTCATCTGACACCGGCTTTCCCTTAATTGGCCAGCAAGCCCGCAGGGCAGACTTAACAAGGCCAATCAGGGGAAAATAGCATCTGTGCGTCGGACATCGCTGGGGGTGGGACTAGAACCCGGAAGGCAGCAGTCCCGCCCCCAACTCGTCTAGGAAGGTAAAATCCAGCCCAGAGAGTACAAATGCAAGGAAGTTATGATGAACCTTTATAAAACACTAGTTCGCCCTCAACTGAAGTACTGTGTCCAATACTGGGGTGCCACACTTTAGGAAGGATGTGAAGGCCTTAGAGATGGTGCAAAAAAGATTTACGAGAATGATTCCCGGGATGAGGGATTTCAGTTATGTGGATTGACTAGAGAAGCTGGAGCTTGATAAAGGTATTCAAAATCATGAGGGGTCTAGACAGAGTAGATAGAGAGAAACTGTTCCCACGGCAGCTGGGGAATTTAAATTCAGTTAATTAAATTAATCTGGTATAAAAAGCTAGTATCAGTAATGGTGACCATGAATCTATCGGATTGTCATAAAAACCCATCTTGTTCACTAATGTCCTTTAGGGAAGGAAATCTGCTGTCCTTACCTGGTCTGGCCTATATGTGACTGTGATTCCAGACCCACAGCAATGTGGTTGACTCTTAACTGCCCTCTGAAATGGCCTAGCAAATCACTCAGTTGTAACACACCGCTGCAGAAAACAATTAATAAGAATAAAACCAGACGGACCACCCGGCATCGACCTCGGCACCGACTTCGGACACGACAACGGCACACTCAGCCCAGTCAACCCTGCAAAGTCCTCCTCACTAACATCTGGGGACTTGTGTCAAGATTGGGAAAGCTATCACACAGACTAGTCAAGCAACAGCCTGACATAGTCATACTCACAGAATCATACCTTTCAGCCAATGTCCCAGACTCTTCCATCCCCATCCCACCGGCAGGACAGACCCACCAGAGGTAGCGGTACAGTGGTATACAGTTGGGAGAGAGTGGCCCTGGGAGTCCTCAACATTGACTCCGGACCCCGTGAAGTCTCATGGCTTCAAGTTAAGCATGGGCAAGGAAACCTCCTGCTGATTACCACCTACCGCCCTCCCTCAGCTGATGAATCAGTACACCACTTGGAAGAGGCACTGAGGGTAGCAAGGGCACAGAATGTACTCTGGGTGGTGGACTTCAATGTCCATCACCAAGAGTGGCTCGGTAGCACCACTACTGACCGAGCTGGCCAAATCCTGAAGGACATAGCTGCCAGTCTGGGCCTGCGGCAGGTGGTGAGAGAATCAACACGAGGAAAAAACCTACTTGACCTCGTCCTCGCCAATCTACCTGTCGCAGATGCATCTGTCCATGACAGCATTGGTAGCAGTGACCACCGCACAGTCCTTGTGGAGACGAAGACCAGTCTTCACACTGAGGACACCCTCCATCGTGTTGTGTGGCACTACCACCGTGCTAAATGGGATAGATTCAGAACAGATCTAGCAGCTCAAAACTGGACATCCATGAGGTACTGCAGGCCATCAGCAGCTGCAGAATTGTATTCCACCATAATCTGTAACCGGATGGCCCGGTACATCTCTCGCTCTGCCATTACCATCAAGCCAAGGGACTAACCCTGGTTCAATGAGGAATGCAGAAGAGCATGCCAGGAGCAGCATCAGACGTAACTAAAAATGAGGTGCTAACCTGGGGAAGCTGCAAGACAGGACTACATGCATACTAAACAGCGAAAGCAGCATGCTATAGACAGAGCTAAGCGATCCCACAATCAACAGATCAGATCAAAGCTCTGCATTCCTGCCACATCCAGTCGTGAATGGTGGTGGACAATTAAACAACTAACGGGAGGAGGAGGATCCATAAATATCCTCATCCTCAATGATGGCGGACAAGGTTGAAGCGTTTGCAACCATCTTCAGCAAGAAGTGCCGAGTGGAAGATCCATATCGGCCTCGTCCCGACGTCCCCACCATTGCAGAAACCAGTCTTCAGCCAATTCGATTCACTCCACATGATATCAAGAAATGGCTGAGCACACTGGATACAGCAAAGGCTATGGGCCCTGATAACATCCCGGCTGTCATGTTGAAGACTTGCGCTCCAGAACTAGCCACGCCTCTAGCCAAGCTGTTCCAGTATAGCTGACATCTACCCGACAATGTGGAAAACTGCCCAGGTATATCCTGTCCACAAAAAGCAGGACAAATCCAATCTGGCCAATTACCGTTCCATCAGTCTACTCTCAATGATCAGCAAAGTGATGGAAAGTGTCATCGACAGTGCTATCAAGCGGCACTTACTCACCAATAACCTGTTCACCAATGCTCAATTTGGGTTCCGCCAAGACCACTCGGCTCCAGACCTCATTACAGCCTTGGTCCAAACATGGACAAAAGAACTGAATTCCAGAGGTGAGGTGAGAGTGACTGCCCTTGACATCAAAGCAGCATTTGGCCGAGTGTGGCATCAAGGAGCCCTGGTAAAATTAAAGTCAATGGGAATCAGGGGGGAAACTCTCCACTGGCTGGAGTCATACCTAGCACAAAGGAAGATGGTTGTGATTGTTGGAGGTCAATCCTCTCAGCCCCAGGACATTGATGCAGGAGTTCCCCAGGGCAGTGTCCTGGGCCCAACCATCTTCAGCTGCTTCATCAATGACCTTCCCTCCATCATAAGGTCAGAAGTGGGGATGTTCGCTGATGACTGCACAGTGTTCAGTTCCATTCGCAACTCCCCAGATAATGAAGCAGTCCATGCCCACATGCAGCAAGACCTGGACAACATCCAGGCTTGGGCTGATAAGTGGCAAGTAACATTCGCGCCACACCAAGTGCCAGGCACTGACTATCTCAAACAAGAGCGAGTCTAACCACCACCCCTTAACATTCAACAGCATTACCATCATCGAATCCCCCACCATCAACACCCTGGGGGGTCACCATTGACCAGAAACTTTACTGGATCAGCCACATAAATACTGTGGCTACAAGAGTAGGTCAGAGGCTGGGTATTCTGTGGCAAGTGTCTCACTTTCTGACTCCCCATCTTTCCACCATCTACAAGGCACAAGTCAGTCTCCACTTGCCTGGATGAGTGCAGCTCCAACAACAGTCAAGAAGCTCGACACCATCAAGGACAAATCAGCCCGCTTGGTCAGCACACCATCCACCACCTTAAACATTCACTCCCTCCACCACCGGCACATCGTGGCTGCAGTGTGTACCATCTAGAAGATGCACTGCAGCAACTCGCCAAGGCTTCTTCGACAGCACCACCCAAACCCGCAACCACTACCACCTAGAAGGACAAGGGCAGCAGGCGCATGGGAACACCATTACCTGCAAGTTCCCCTCCAAGTTATACACCATCCTGACTTGGAAATATATCGTCGTTAACACTAACAGCACTGTGGGAGTACCTTCACCACAAGGACTGCAGCAGTTCAAGAAGGTGGCTCACCACCACCTTCTCAAGGGCAATTAGGGATGGGCAATAAATGCTGGCCTTGCCAGTGATGCCCACATCCCAGGAACGAAGAAAAAAAAAAGTCCTGTCCTCACACAATGTCCACAAATGTGCACTTCCAGCAGGGGTCAGTCAGTGGATCGAGATCAGGAGCGGGAATCATAGCTGATTTTTCCCAGGGGATTGAGGTCAATTGTTGTTCCATCACGGGTAAGATCAGTTGACTAAGCACAAACTGAAGATGGAACCTGAGAACTTCCTGGTCTGTAGCAGGAGAAAAAAGGAATTGTGGGTGAAAATTGGCAAGAGAAGAAAAAATTTAGCTTAGATTATATAATTGTACAGCTGAATAAATTTAGTGTTCCCATCCAGAATCAGAGAAACTGAGAAAATTGAAGTGTTATTTATGCTATTAACATTTAACAGCAAACTACATTATAATGTCATTATCTTAAGTGACACATATAAATTTTTATTCATAGATTAGATCACTTGCACTTCAATGTCATCTTCTTGCCTGGATAAATTACATTTAATATTTCAACAACAGTATATAAAGTAACATAAGATATAAAAAATATTCATTATTTTTAACCTAAGTTGTTATCTTCTTCAGCAAGCTGTAGACAGAAAGTAAAGACTCAGATAGTGCATGGATATCAGTATTCTGGTAAAAGATATGATATCAAAGGCAGATCATATGATGAAAGGTTGCATGCGTCATCCTACAGAGTAGGTTGATTCAAATTGGCACTGTTGCTTTTTTTTTTAAAAACACAAGAAGGGGAATGTGAATATGTTCACTGCAATTGGAATTGTGACTCACTCAAATCCCTCAAGAAGCCTGCAGAGCCCAGATTTCTATTTTATTCCATAAAAATAATTAAGAGTATATAAATTCATTGATACTGTAAAACTTGAGCTACATGTTATGAAATGTGTTATACTGTTTAGAATGAGATATTTATAATAAATAATGGTTTTGAAATGTTCAGCGGTTGTACCATATTTGGTGCAATAAATCCATCGCTAAATAATATTAATGCATTTTATCATTAGTGTGACACACTGGTGCAATTGATTTATTTATACATTTCCTGTAATGAACTGGTTGATGTTTTACAATCTACAGGGTCCATAAACAGTACACTGTTAGCTTAATAAATAATAATCACTAAAGTATTTTGGTTATATATTGACATACTGTAGCTGACTTGTCCATAGCATTGTATTTTGATTAGAAATGCTATATTTAGATCTCCCATGGGGTTCCTCAAGGTGAGTCAGAGGATACTTTGCTTTATAACAATTGGGGTATAAACAAAGTGTGATGAGAAAGTTAATGGGGCAAATTGACACTTACAAGAAGTGCAAACAAACGCAACTTTCATTATATTATTAGCCGATTTCCTATGGCGTTGCTTACAGTGAATCAGAGAATACGCTGTTTTGTAACAGTGAAGTGTTATACCATGTTATGCACAATGTATTATCAGGGCCACGGATATGTAGTGATTTAATAAGTATAAAAATATATTGCAAGGTATTCTGGGATATTTACCAGTGCTTTGAGAATTGAATTCCATAACTCTGTCCATTATTCTGTGAAAACCATAAATCAGTGGCCTTGATTTTCTATATATTCTTTTACCTATAACTATTTAATTGTTATCCCTTACCATTTTAAAGCAGAGGATACACAGCAACACAGTATGCAACTGGAGGCAGATATCTAGCAGTACTGGGAGGATGGGATTTAAATGGACTGGAGACGTGCAGTCCTGAGCTTTGGTCTGGGGTTTGACAGAACTGCAATGAAGGCCCTGGAGTTTAGCAGCATGGAGAGGTCCTTTGATTGTGCATCATTGTAGAGGGGGAACCTGAGGCTCAGCATAATTATAGAGGGGGAACCTAAGATTTGACTGAACTGCGGTTTGGAGTGTGAGGTTTGGCTCAGTCGTGGATTCCTGGTGTTGATCAGCAGTGAAGGGATGAGGATGGCACAGGCCTTACAGCCCTGCAGGAGGGGTCCCAGCCCAGGTCTCTCAGTACCAATTTCTAAGCGATCTCTGCAAATACTGAATTCATTGTTATGTGATTGGGTTCTGAATATATCGATGTATGTATCACGGAGGAAGACACAAAAAACCTCCCAGAAATACGAGAAAACCAAGGGTGTGGCGAGAATGAGGAACTAAAAAGAAATTATTATTAGTAGAAAAACAGTACCAGCAAAATTAAAAGTCGATAAATCCCAAGGACCAGATGACCTACATCCCAGGGTTTTGAAAGAGGTGGCCATTGGGATAGTGGACGCATTGGTTGTCATCTTCCAAAATTCTATAGATTCTGGAACGGTTCCTGCAGATTGGAGGATAGCAAATGTAACCCCGCTATTTAAGAAAGGAGGGAGAGAGAAAACGGGGAACTACAGACCTGTTAGCCTCACATCAGTAGTTGGGAAAATGCTGGAATCTATTATAAAGGATGCAATAACTGGGCACTTAGAAACTAATAGTAAGATTGGGCAGAGTCAACATGGATTTCTGAAAGGGAAATCCTGTTTGACAAACCTATTGGAGTTCTTTGAGGATGTAACTAGTGGAGTAGACAAAGGGGAACCGGTAGATATGGTGTATCTGGATTTTCAGAAGGCCTTCGATAAGGTCCCACACAAGAGGTTGGTGAACAAAATTAGGGCACATGGAATTGGGGGTAATATACTAGTATGGATTGAGAATTGGTTAACAGACAGAAAACAAAGAGTAACGATAAACGGGTCTTTTTCAGGATGGCAGGCTGTGACTAGTGGGGTACCACAAGGATCGGTGCTTGGATCCCAGCTATTCACAATCTATATCAATGATTTGGATGAGGGGACTAAATGTAACATTTCCAAATTTGCTGATGATACAAAGCTAGGTGGCAGTGTCAGTTGTGAAGAGGATGTGAAGAGGCTTCAAGGGGATCTCGACAGGCTCAGTGAGTGGGCGAGAACATGGCAGATGGAATATAATGTGGATAAATGTGAAGTTATCCACTTTGGTAGAAAAAAACCAGAAAGGCAGAGTATTTCCTAAATGGTGAAAGATTGGGGAATGCAGATGCTCAAAGGGACCTGGGTGTCCTTGTACATGAGTCACTGAAAGTGAATGTGCAGGTGCAGCAAGCCATTTGGAAGGCAAATGGTATGCTGGCCTTCATTACAAGAGGATCTGAGTACAGGAGTAAAGAAGTCTTACTCCAATTATATAGGACCTTGGTGAGACCACACCTGGAGTACTGTGTACAATTTTGGTCTCCTTACCTAAGGAAGGATATACTTGCCATAGAGGGAGTGCAACAAAGGTTCACGAGATTGATTCCTGGGATGGCGGGACTGTCGTATGAGAAGAGATTCAGTAAACTAGGCCTGTATTCTCTTGAATTCAGAAGAATGAGAGGGGATCTCATTGAAGCATACAAAATTATTACAGGGCTTGATAGGGTGGATGCTGGGAGAATGTTTCCCTTGGCTGGGGAGTCTAGAACCAGGGGCCACAGTCTCAGGATAAAGGGTAGGCCATTCAGGACTGAGAGGAGAAGAAATGTCTTCACACAGAGGGTGGTGAATCTTTGGAATTCTCTACCCCAGAGGGCTGTGGTGGCTCAGTCATTGGGTATATTCAAAACAGAAGTCAATAGATTTCTGACTAGTAAAGGTATCAAGGGATATGCGATAGGGCCGGTGAATGGAGTTGATGTAGAAGATCAGCCATGATCTCATTGAATGGCGGAGCAGGCTCGAAGGGCCTACTCCTGCTCCTATTTCTTATGTTCTTATGTTTATCTCTCTTTGTCTATTTGCCTGTCTGTCTCTCAGTTGTCACTAATTAGAATATTTACATTGTCTAACTATCAACAAACTGCAGATGATGCTAATGACAATCTGTTTGGCTAAAAAGCTTTCAAAATTTAAAAAGAAAAAAACTCAAATTAGGACGAGGAAAAACACACTCTCCACCTCTCTGTCTTTTTCTGAAATAAAGATGAATAGCTACCGTTTAAAAATTTAGTTGAAAGCCTACCCACATTTATCATCTGATTTACATTCAAATCTTTCTCAAAAACACGTAACCCGTTATAAAAAAAATCAAAAGTTTATAATTTGTACATAATCAAAAGTTACAACAGATGTGTCATGGTTGTCAGAGACCAAACATTGCAGACCCAGGACATTTGCTGTAAAGTTTCTCAGGAACCATCCTCAGCCCAACCATCTTCAGCTACTTCAATGATATTCCCTCAATCAGAAGGTCAAGAGTGGGTCGGTTCACTGATGATTCAGCTCCATTCATTGCTTCGCTGATAAAAGAAGCAGTTCATGCAAGCCTACAGCAGGAACTGAACAACATCCAGGCTTGCGCTGACAAGTGGCAGGTAACATTTGTGCCACCAGACTGCCATGCAATGAATGACCATCTCCAACAAGAAAAGGACCAACCACCTGCGCTGCCATTGCTTAATATCCCGTCAACATCTTGGGTCATAGTGACCAGAAGCTTAACGGGACCAGCCATGTCAACACTACGGCGACAAGACTAGAGCCGACTGTGTACACTATTACAGGTGTACGACTGCCCTCTCAAAGCCTTTCCACCATGTACAAAGCTCAAGTCAGGATTGTGATGAAATACTCACCACTCACCTGGACGTGTGCAGCCATAACAACGCTCAAGAAGCTCGGTTCCACCTAGGATTGAGCAGTTTGATTGATTGCACCCCACCATTGGATTCAATATTGATCCTCTCCGGCACCGAGCCACATAAGAAGATATTAGGAGAGCTGACCAAAAGCTTAGTCAAAGAGCATCTTAAAGGAGAAAGAGAGGCTGAGAGGTTTAGGGAGGGAATTCCAGGCCTTGGGGACGAGACAGCTGAAGGCACAGCCACCAATGGTGTGGTGAAGGAAATTGGGGTTGCACAAGAGGCCAAAATTGGAGGAACGCAGTATTCTCGGAGGGTTGTATGGCTGGAGGAGGTTACAGAGATAGGGAGGGACGAGGCTATGGAAGGATTTGAACACAAGGATGAGAATTTTAAATTTGAGGCATTGTTGGACCGGGAGCCAATGTAGGTCAGCAACCACAGGGACGATGGGTGAACTGGGCTTGGTGTGAGTTAGGATACAAGCAGCAGGGTTTTGGATGAGCTCAAGTTTACAAGGGTGGAAGAAGTGAGGTCAGCCTGCAGAGCATTGGAAGAGTCAAGTCTGGAGGCACAGATCAGGGTCAAATAGGACGCTGAGGTTGTGAACAGTCTGGTTCTGCATCAGACACTGGCCAAGGAGGGGAATGGAATCATTGGCTAGGGAATGGAGTTTGTAGCGGGAGCCGAAGACAATGGCTTCAGTCTTGCCAATATTTAATTGGAGGTACTATCTGCTCATCCAGTATTGGATGTTGGACAAGCAGCATGACAAATCAAAGGCAGTGGAGGAGTTAAGAGAGGTGGTGGTGAGGTAGAGCTGGGTATCATCAGCATACATGTGGAATCTGACGTCATATTTTCGGATGATGATGCTGAGGGACAGCATGTAAATGAGAAATAGGAGGGGCCAAGGATAGATCCTTGAGGGACTCCAGAGGTACTGGTTCAGGAGCAGGAAGAGAAGCCATTGCAGGAGATTCTCTGGTGCGACTGGATAGATAAGAATGGAACCAGGCAAGGGCAGTCCCACTCAGCTGGACAATGGAGGAGAGGCATTGGAGGAGGATGGTGTGGTCAACCACGTCAAATGCTGCAGACAGGATGAGGAGCAATAGTGCACCACGGTCAGTGTCACATAAGATGTTATTTGTGACATTGATAACGGTCGTTTCAGTCCTGTGGGACCATTTACTGAATATAATGCAGCAACTCGCCAAGCTTCGTTTGACTGCACCTCCGAGCCCTGCAACTTTTACCACTGAGGAGTAATAAATCATAGGAACACCAACACCTCCAAGTCACACACCTACCTGACATGAACATATGCCACCATTCTTTCATCGTTGCTGGGTCAAAATACTGGAATCACTTAACGGCATTTGGCAGCACTATCAGCATAAGGACTGCAGCAGTTCAGGAAGAAAGCCTGCCATCCCTTTCTCAGGGATGGGCAATAAATGCAACCTTCCTAGCACCACCAATATCCAGAGAACAAAATTTAAAAAAGGATTAGAGTAGTTGGCTCCAATTGAAGAGCTAGCACTAGTACAGGCCAAATAACCTCTTCCCCATTTGCAACATTTAACCACTCCTGCCTTCCATCCTATCACAGACAGTCCCTTTTGTTCTTTCCTCCCCTGCCCCTTTCCCTGCCTCTGCACCTGCTTAAAATCTGTTATATCTCTAACTTTTTCCAGTTCTGACAAAGGGTCACAGACCTGAAACGTTAACTCGGTTTCTCTCTCCACGGATGCTGCCTGGCCTGCTGAGTGTTTCCAGCATTTTCTGTTGTTATTTCAAATAACCTCTTGCTGTGCTCTAATTTCAATGAATCCTTGTTTACTCATATCGACATTTTCACTAAACTTAGTGCTCAGAAGAAAATACGGCCCAAAGAATATTACAGCTAACTATTTGATAATGTTACGTTAAGGATGCAACAAGCATTTAAACAGAATTCTTCTCACCTGACAAATGGATTCTAAAAGATGTATTGAATCTAATAAGCTGCAGGTTTTACAGGACTGAAAATTTATTTGCATAATGTATCATTATACATTGTATATTATTCACTATTGTTAGGTCAAATGATAAGAGTGCATACACCTTCCAACTTTTGTATAATAAATAGGACTTTTGAGTTTTGAATTATAGAAGAAAATCTGGTAAGTAATTAACCTAATGTACATTTGTAAATTAGACCTAATTAGTATAATTCATTTTATATATTCCTAGCAGCCCCATAACAATGATACCATCCAAATGTTATAAATATAGAAATGCTCACAGTTAGGGATGGGGAAATTGAAGACAGTTGGGCAAACCAACAGTTTTACAGCAATAACTTTCAATTATCCATTTTTGACTTCCATGCATGTTGTTACACTGTTGGTGGAAACATAAGCACCCAATTATCAGAGACCAGAGACCAGTCATTATCACAGTTAAATGTCTAAACAAGCAGAATAAGAAGCTTTTCTCCTTAAAAGTAATGAGTAACATTACTGACAGTGGAGCTAATTGATTAAAGGGAACAAATATATACAATATATCTAAGTTAAAATGTGACTGTCCTGATAGATTACAGCCAAAAGTGCCAACATCTTCAACAATCAGCTCAATGTCCCCCAGTTCCAGAAGGGAGGGAAGCATAAGATGAGGTTATACCACAAGTGAACACAAACACAAGGTATAAATCCAACTAGCAATGGGTCGACAAAGTGTTTAAAACATCAGTCAAGGAGAATAATATGTTCAGTTACTGAACCAGGCACTCACAGGGAATTGACTTAGCAGTTGAAGGAGTTCATAACTTCAGAAATGAAAATGACGGAATTGTTCTACGTTGCAGTCTCAGAGGATGTGGGAAAAGCTGAAATGAGACACTCCTCCATGGACTCTGATAAGTTGCTTCCAAATGATGTTCACTGATCACAAAATGAATATAATCTGTATTTTCAGCATCTAGCTCTAAAATGTTATACAGTTGAATAAATGGAGATTAGGCATTAAGTAAGCAAAGCATTCCCTTGCAACACAGTGCAAAATTGGATAACATTATCTTGTCAGACATTCCTAATGTCTGCTCTCTTTCCACCCCCTCAAGCAATACCCACTATGGTGTCAGAAAGCCAGCTGGGCCAGACTGCAGTCAGACTCGAGCACCCAGAAGTCACCAGCCAGAAGCATCTCAAGGATCCTGACATGGGGAACTGCAGCCTTCTACCAGCTTTGCTGAAGCCACTGGGGGTAAAGTCATAGGAGTAGTAGTTAGTAAAGTTTCCGTTAAGAAAACTACCATGGATTGACAGTTAGGTGAGAGATTAATTCAAGGCAATATTGTGTTTGGCAATAAGCTAATCACTTGTATCACATTTGGAACTTTGATCTGCAATGCTTTTTCATAGCAGCTTCTGAGTCTGCATTGTCAGTATGTCATTCATATAAAAGTTGGTTGAATGGTTTCAATGTTCTTTAATACAGCTTTAAGGGAGTGGTGAAGGGTGTAAAAAAGACTGTTAATACAGAGGGCTTTGTGTAACTTTTCAGGAGAAGGGAATGAGCAGGTTACCAGAAGGGCTGTTCTATCGGCAACGATAGCATAGTGGTAATGTCACTGGGCTAGTAATCCAAAGGCCTGAACTAATGATCCAGAGACGTGAGGTCAAATCCCACCACGGCAGCTGGGGAATTTAAATTCAGTTAATTAAATAAATCTGGAATAAAAAGCTAGTATCAGTAATGGTAACCATGAAACTATCGGATTGTCGTAAAAACCCATCTGGTTCACTAATGTCCTTTAGAGAAGGAAATCTACCGTCCTTACCCGGTCTGGCCTATATGTCACTCCAGACCCACAGCAATGTGGTTGATTCTTAACTGCCCTCTGAAATGGCCTAGCAAGTCACTCAGTTGTAACTAACCGCTACGAAACACAATAATAAGAATGAAACCGGACGGACCACCCGGCGTCAACCTCGGCACTGGTTACGGACACAGCAACGGCACGCCCAGCCCAGTCGACCCTGCAAAGTCATCCTCACTAACATCTGGGGACTTGTGCCAAAATTGGGAGAGCTGCCCCACAGACTAGTCAAGCAACAGCCTGACAGTCATACTCACAGAATCATACCTTTCAGCCAATGTCCCAAACTCCTCCATCACCATCCCACCAGCAGGACAGACCAACCAGGGGTGGCGGCACAGTGGTATACAGTCGGGAAGGAGTGGCCCTGGGAGTCCTCAACATTGACTTCAGACCCCATGAAGTCTCATGGTTTCAGGTCAAGCATGGGCAAGGAAACCACCTACCGCCCTCCCTCAGCTGATGAATCAGTACTCCTCCATGTTGAACACCACTTGGAAGAAGCACTGAGAGTAACAAGGGCACAGAATGTACTCTGGGTGGGGGACTTCAATGTCCATCACCAAGAGTGGCTCGGTAGCACCACTGCTGGCCAAGTCCTGAAGGACATAGCTACCAGTCTGGGCCTGTGACAGGTGGTGAGAAAACCAACACGAGGGAAAAACCTACTTGACCTCATCCTCACCAATCTACCTGTCGCAGATGCATCTGTCCATGACAGTATTGGTAGCAGTGACCACTGCACAGTCCTTGTGGAGACAAATCCCATCATCGTCTTCTGTGGTACTACCACCGTGCTATATGGGATAGATTCAGAACAGATCTAGCAGCTCAAAACTGGGCATCCATGAGGCGCTGTGGGCCATCAGCAGCAGAATTATATTCCACCACAATCTGTAACCTCATGGCCCGGCATATCCCTCACTCTACCATAGCCAGGGGACCAACCCTGGTTCAATAAGGAGTGTACAGGAGCAGCACCAGGCGTACCTAAAAATGAGGTGTCAACCTGGGAAGCTGCAACACAGGACTACGTGCATGCTAAAAAGCGGAAGCAGCATGCTATAGAAAGGGCTAAGCGATCCCACAATCAATGGATCAGATCAACGCTCTGCAGTCCTGCCACATCCGGACGTGAATGGTGGTGGACCATTAAACAACTAACGGGAGGAGGAGGCTCCATGAATATCCCCATCCTCAATGATGGTGGAGCCCAGCACGTGAGTGCAAAAGACAAGGCTGAAGCATTTGCAACCTGCTTCAGCCAGAAGTGCCGCATGGATGATCCATATCGGCCTACTTCTGAGGTCCCAACCATCACAGAAGCCAGTCTTCAGCCAATTCGATTCACTCCACGTGATATCAAGAAACGTCTGAACGTACTGGATACAGCAAAGGCTATGGGCCCCGACAACATCCCGGCTATCGTGCTGAAGACTTGTGCTCCAGAACTAGCAACGCCTCTAGCCAAGCTGTTCCAGTACAGCTACAACACTGGCATCTATCTGACAATGTGGAAAACTGCCCAGGTATGTCCTGTCCACAAAAAGCAGGACAAATCCAACCCGGCCAATTACCGCCCCATCAGTCTACGCTCAATCATCAGCAAAGTGATGGAAGGTGTCGTCGACAGTGCTATCAAACAGCACTTACTCACCAAAAACCTGCTCACTGATGCCCAGTTTGGGTTCCGCCAAGACCACTCGGCTCCCGACCTCATTACTGCCTTGGTCCAAACATGGAAAAATGAGCTGAATTCCAGAGGTGAGGTGAGAGTGACTGCCCTTGACATCAAGGCAGCATTTGACCGAGTAAAACTGAAGTCAATGGGAATCGGGGGGAAAATGCTCCACTGGCTGGAGTCATACCTAGCACAAAGGAAGATGGTTGTGGTGGTTGAAGGTCAATCATCACAGCCCCAGGACATCGTTGCAGGAGTTCCTCAGGGCAGTGTCCTAGGCCCAACCATCTTCAGCTGCTTCATCAATGACCTTCCCTCCAACATAAGGTCAGAAATGGGGATGTTCGCTGATGACTGCACAGTGTTCAGCGCCATTCACAACTCCTCAGACAATGAAGCAATCCATGCCCACATGCAACAAGACCTGGACGATGTTCAGGCTTGGGCTGATAAGTGGCAGGTAACATTCGCGCCACAGAAGTGCCAGGCAATGACTATCTCATTGCTAACTTACCTGACGAAGGAGCGACAGCTCCGAAAGCTTGTAAAATTAAATAAATCTGTTGGACTATAACCTGGTGTTGTGCGACTTCTCATTTTTATCTCCAACAAGCGAGAGTCTAACCACCACCCCTTGACATTCAACGGCATTACCATGGCCGAATCCCCCACCATCAACATCCTGGGGGTCACTATTGACCAGAAACTTAACTGGACAAGCCACATAAATACTGTGGCAACAAGAGCAGGTCAGAGGCTAGTTATTATGCGGCGAGTGTTTCACCTCCTGACTCCCCAAAACCTTTCCACCATCTACAAGGCACAAGTAAGGAGTGTGATGGAATACTCTCCACTTGCCTGGATGAGTGCAGCTCCAACAACACTCAAGAAGCTCGACACCATCCAGGACAAAGCAGCCCGCTTGATTGACACCCCATCCACCACCTTAAATATTCACTCCCTCCACCACAGGCATACCATGGCTGCAGTGTGTACCATCTACAAGATGCACTGCAGCAACTCACCAAGGCTTCTTCGGCAGCACCTCCCAAACCCGCGACCTTTTCCACCTAGAAGGACAAGGGCAGCAGGCGCATGGGAACACCACCACCTCCAAGTTCCCCTCCAAGTCACACACCATCCTGACTTAGAAGTATATCTCCGATCCTTCATCGTTGCTGGGTCAAAATCCTGGAACTCCCTATCTAACAGCACTGTGGGAGTACCTTCACCACATGGACTGCAGCGGTTCAAGAAGGCGGCTCACCACCACCTTCTGAAGGGCAATTAGGGATGGGCAATAAATGCTGGCCTTGCCAGCGACGCCCACATCCCATAAACGAATTTTAAAAAAATCTACTGATCCTTGGCCTTTCTGTTGGCAATGCGTTGTCTGGCCCTTCCTCCTCAGAACCACATGCACCTGGAACTGACAGACTCTCAGAATATTTTCAATGCAGGTCCTTTGCCTGAAAAGCGAGTTAATGACAGGACTTCCATCCTCCTCCTTCTTGTGCTTCTCCCTCACTTTCATCCAATTTTTCCTCGTCAGATGATGACTCTTTTTTCTGCCTTCTCCAAGTGCAATTCTCTCTGTCATATTACGCAACATGCAGCACACAAAGATGTAACAAGACTTTGTGTTGGGCACATTGTAGGGACCCCAGACCAATCCAGACACGTGAACCTTTGCTTAAAAAGCACAACAGTGTTCTCAATGGTGTTCCAGATGATCCCATGGCTGTGACTGTACCTGAGCTGTTCAGGCATGGTGAGTTGCACAGGGGTGCCATAACCCTTCTTCACAAGCAGCATCTTCTTACATTCATGGAACAGTGGAATACTGGAGGGATGGATGAGTGTCACAGGATGAAGGTGTCATCATAGCTGCCTGTACAACTGGCACAGACTCGCATGTCCGTCTGCAGTGATGCCACACCAGCTGGACATTAACTGAATGAATGATGGCCCTTTCTATAGCTCATCTTCTCATGTCTTGATGGCTACATGAGTGCAGTCTATGGCACCCTGGAAAAGAGGGAAGCCAGTTACTACTACAAATCCCCAAGCTCTCTAATTTTGATTGTTGGTATCCATGGGAAAGGTGAGGTATTGGTTGGCCCTGGCAAATAGGGTATTGGGGATCTACTTGATGCAGCTGTGCGCTGCAGACTAGGAGATTTGGGTGATATCCTCTGTAACAGCCTGGAAGGAGCCGGAGGCAAAAAAGTTAAGGGCGATGGTGACTCTTGACAGCTGCTGGAAAAGCATGGCCACCTGGACTAGCAGGCAGCAGGTTCTGTTACAGGAGGCTGCATAGATCAGCAACAGCTTGCCTGGTGAAACGCAGCCTCCTGATGCAGTGCCCCTCAGTCATATCCAGGAAGATGACTATAGTTCCTGTGGGCTGGGTACGGCCTTTTATGAGCTGAGCCCATCCCCTCCCCTCAACTGTTGTCTTCTCACAGGTACACTTGCTGCTCATCTTGGTTGTTGAGCCTGCTGCTGCTGCTCCTCTTCCTCCAACTATTCCTTCATCCAAAACAATGAAGCAAAATTGGCACCCATGATAAGCTATAAGAGCTTAATCAAGGTGACTTAGGGGTACAGGGCACAATTTTGAAATTTGCAGATGGCATGAAACTCGGAAGTGTAGTAAACAGTGAGGAAGATAGGAATAGACTTCAAGAGGACATAGACAGGCTGGTGGAATGGCGGACACATGGCAGATGAAATTCAAACAGAAAAGTGTGAGGTGATACATTTTGGTAGGAAGCGAGAGACAATAGGTAGGTAGAGGAGAGACAATACAAGCTAAATGGTACAATTCTAAAGGGGGTCCAAGAACAGCGAGACCTGGGGTTGTTTGTGCACAAATCTTCGAAGATTGCAGGACAGGTTAAGAAAGCAGTTAATAAAGTATATGGAATCCTGGGCTTTATAAATAGAGGCAGAGAGTACAAAAGCCAGGAAGTTACGCTAAACCTATATAAAACACTAGTTCGGCCCCAGCTGGAGTATTGTGTCCAATTCTGGGCACCACACTTTAGGAAGGACGTGAATGCTTTGGAGAGGGTACAGAAGAGATTTATTAAATGGTTCCATGGATGAGGGATTACAGTTACATGGATAGGCTGGAGAAGCTGGGGTTGTTCTCCTTAAAGCAGAGAAGGCTATGAGGAGATTTAATAGAGGTGTTTAAAATCATGAAGGGTTTAGAGTAAATAAAGAGAAACTGTTTCCAATGGCTGAAGGTTGATAACCAGAGTGCACAGATTTGATTGGCAAAAGAACCAGAAGCGACATGAGGAAAACCGTTTTTACGCAACATGTGGTTAGGATTTGGAATGCACTGCCTGATAGGGTGGTGGATACAGATTCAATAGTAGCCTTCAAAAGGGAATTGGATAAATACTTGAAGAAAAAATTGCAGGGATTTGGATAAAGAGCAGGACTAACTGGATTGCTCTTCGAAAGAGCCACCACAGACTTGATGGGCAGACTGGTCTCATTCTGTGCTGTACTATTCTATGATTCTATGTTAAGCAATCTCCAAAATCAAAAATCCCCATGAAATCTACTAAGCACAATAGCATGCAGATCCTGACCTGCCCAACTAAAATCACATTGGGTCCTAATTACATCATACATACATGAGGCAGCTGCCTGCTTCTGGCAGGCGCCGCAGCCACTTAAATGGTGAGCAGTTAAAATGGCGGCCAGTTCGATTGATCAATATTAACGCCCCCCATCCCCCCCCCCCTCTCTATTTTTGTACTCTAACTTGCCATTTGTCCTATACCTGCTCAGAAAGGATGAGGTAAACCACAGTGGGACCAATTGCCATGTGGCTTACTTCTTGACGAGTTTAATGAAGCATTTGAATCATTAGTGTCTCTGAACTTGACTTATAGCCAATGCTTGTGCTGGCTACTTAAGTAATTAGAAACTGAAATGTGGCTACATTTAATTAAGATCCATCCACCAATTAAGGGCCTTAATTGGTGACAGCTTTGGAAACACTGTAAATGTTTCAAACCGACAATTGGAAACCGGGAATCTCCAACAGAACCTGATGACTGTTACGTGGTGCATTGTACTGTTGTTTCCAAGTGTCGTGTACTGTAGAGAAAATTATTGATACTGAAACTAGTTTCCCATGACACCAATTGCATCATTATGCATTTCTTGTTTGCAGACTTAAAAAATAATATTTTCATTATGTTACCAGGGCGATAATGCCCTTTCAATGCACATATCATTTGAAACCATTACAGATAGTGCTGCACAGACCAATGGGAAAGAGCGCTGAGTCATGAGAATCGCTGAAAATAAAACAATCTGTACATTTTTAGTAATGCCATCATTAAGCAAAATCGTTTGATAGGCTTGTGCAATTGTTTGTACTATCTACATAAAGCATTTGAGCCATGGCTGAATGCACCATTTACATTTATGCTTTAGCGTAGCATTAGATTAGCTGCTGCCCTCAAACAAATCCAGGCAACTACTTAAACAAATAGGTTTAAAGCAACACTGCAGACTGCACTTTAAAATCTAAATAAACAGCACTTACTAGTAATACATTGGAATCTGCCAAATCCCAGTATATTTAACTTCCTCTTTTATTTGCAAAAAATACTTTGCACGGTACACAGCAAAATCTTCAACTTTGTTTCCCCCGGGTGCTCCGGTTTCCTCCCACAGTCCAAAAATGTGCGGGTTAGGTTGATTTGGCTATGATAAAAAATTGACCCTTAGTGTTAGGGGGGGATTAAATATGTGGGGTTATGGGGATAGGATGGGATATGTTAGGTGGAATTAAATACATGGGGGTAGGGTGGGATGTGTGTACTGTGGGGATTAAAGCAGGGACAGGGTACTGGATTTGGATGATCAGCCATGATCGTATTGAATGGTGGAGCAGGCTCGACGGGCCGAATGGCCTACTCCTGCTCCTAGATTCTATGTTTCTATGTTTGTCTTATCTCCCAAAATAAGGATCAAAGTTCAAATTCCCAATATCAACTGACATTTATGCAGTAGTTTGACAAATTCACAATCCTACAATTCCAATTCACCCATCAGGAGTGAATATCAGGAACTCAGCTGGGAGGTCAGTGGGCCCCGCAGGATTTTCTATCCACTATGGCTAGAAAATCCTGTGGCGCCCAGACTGTAATGCCCACATCTCAGTTATGCACTCCCAGCAGGTGGAGCTCTGGGTCAAGAACACAATGTACAACATTTACCATTTAAACTCAATCATCATGGTTATAACTGGGAAATATTTCCATTTCCCAGCTCTACTACTAGAGAAGTGTTTTGCAATGCAGCACTCCATTTCTGGATGTGAAAAACTGAAGTAATTTCACTTTCTCAGAAATGCCCTTGGAGTGGTTTTGACAATAGAAGCGAAACATTCTGTCGGCCAGATCAGTTGAAATACTAAATGATAGTGGAGTGCTATCAGAGAAAAAATTACTTTAACATCTCTCAAGTTGCATATACATACACAAATACATTTATAGCTAGCAATATTCTTAGGTCTTGCATGGTATTATCTATCAAAAATATGAACAATTGCTGAAAAGTTTTTTGTTTCTAAAAATAAATGAATATATATAGAAATAAGAGATCTATAATTTTCAAGTAAATATACACAACTATTGATGAAAGGAAAGGAAAGGAGGAAGGAAGGAAGGAAAGGAGGAAGGAAAGGAAAGGAACGGGAAGGAAACTTGCATTTATATAGCACATTTCATGACACAAGGACGTCCCAAAGCGCTTTACAGTCAATGAAGTACTTTTGAAATGTAGCCACTATTGTAATGTCAGAAACGCGACAGATAACGATGTGCGCCAACCACCATATTGGTTAGGCATCCAGGACACGTGCCTGAAACTGGCGTTAGGTACAAGGCATGTGCAAATAGGGGGCCTAACGCCTATTTCAGGTCCCTTTGCCAAATTGATCTATGAATGACCATAGAATGCACCTTGCATGCTGCAGTCAGTTTCTTCATGCACTCAGGAGTCAAACCAGCGGTCCTTAAATGGACCGCTGGAAGCTGCCACCGGAAAGTTAAGTTTAAAATTTTTTTACTTACCTTATTGTTACATTACTGCGCCTCCTGGTTCCACATAAAAACTGTAGGCCGCTGCCAGTGACCGCTCGTGACCCTCCAGGTTGGTTCCCCACCTCCCCAATTCACATGAGGCCCTTGCTGCCGCCCCTGTGACCAGCAAGCTGCCTCTGGGGCTGCAAATGGCACCCGCAGCTCACCAGTACTATCCTAATGAGGCTGGCAGACCAATTTGCTGTGGTCCTGCCGTCGGCATCGCACCCAGATTTGGGAGCGATCCAATTTCTAGGCTCATAACAGCTGCATCAACTTGTCTTTCCACTTTTAAAGATTTGTGTATCTGAACCCTTATGTCTCTTTTCTGTTCTATTCCTTTAAAGTTAACTAGTTCAAAGAATCATAGAAATTTACGGCACAGAAGGAGGCCATTCGGCCCATCGTGTCTGTGCTGGCTGAAAGAGCTATTCAGCCTAATCCCACTTTCCAGCTCTTGGTCCGTAGCCTTGTAGGTTACGGCACTTCGAGTGTATATCCAAGAACTTTTTTAATGCAATGAGGGTTTCTGCGTCTACCACCCTTTCAAGCAGTGAGTTCCAGACCCCCAACACCCTCTGGGTGAAGAAAGTTCTCCTTAACTCCCCTCTAATCCTTCTACCAATTACTTTAAATCTATGGCCCCTGGTTATTGACCTCTGCTAAGGGAAATAGGTCCTTCTTATCCACTCTATCTCGGGCCCTCATAATTTCATACACCCCAATTAAATCTTTCCTCAGCCTCCTCTGTTCCAAAGAAAACAGACCCAGCCTATCCAATCTATCCTCATAGCTAAAATTCCCCAGTCCTGGCAACATCCTCATAAATCTCCTCTGTATCCTCTCTAGTGCAATCACATCTTTCCTGTAATGTGGTGACCAGAACTGTACGCAGTACTCTAGCTGTGGCCTAACGAGTGTTTTATTCTACTCACAAAATTCATTGCCACTTTTCTTTACATTAAATTTCATCTGGCATCTCTCTGCCTATTCTACGAATCTGTCTGTATTCTCCTAAAGTCCCTTGCAGTCCTCTTTGCAGTTAAGCACACACTATCTTTATGTCATCTGTAAATTTTTATATTCTGTCCCCTATACTCAAGTCCAGATTAGTTATGTATATTGAGACAAGCATGCTGCAGTCAGTTTCTTCATGTACTCTTAACACTGACCCCTGGAGGACATGATGCGGAGATGCCGGTGTTGGACTGGGGTGGACAAAATTGAGAGGTCGCACAACACCAGGTTATAGTCCAACAGTTTTATTTTAAATCACAAGCTTTCGGAGTTACAACTCCTTCGTCGGGTGAAGTGAGGAGATACAGAATCGTCAAAGCATATATAGATAGAGAACAATGCATGTGTAACTTACAATTGCAGACAACTAAATTCAATCATCCTGACTGTTTATCTGCCGAGGTGTGATAAAGTTAATCAGGTCAGCCAGGAAGGTACCACATCAAAGACATAGCAAGATACAACTGAGACAATGAGGTGGAGTCGCATGGGGTCTAACGTGTCAAAAGCTGCCGTCTGTATGTAAAACGATTAACTTTAAAATTTTTACTTTTTTACTGGGAATCACATCTGTGAACAAGCCAACGACGACTCGAGTCCGGATCACGTCATGTATCGTGACATAAACCCAAGATCCCGATTGAGACCGTCTTCATGAGTGCGGAACTTGGCTATCAGTTTCTGCTCGATGATTTTGCGTTGTCGTGTTTTCCTAAGGCCGCCTTGGAGAACGCTTACTCGCAGATCCGAGGCTGAATGTCCTTGACTGCTGAAGTGTTCCCCGACTGGGAGGTAACAATCCTGCCTGGCGATTGTTGCGCGGTGCTCGTTCATACGTTGTCTCAGTGTCTGCATGGTCTCGCCGATGTACCATGCCGCGGTGCATTCTTTCCTGCAACGTATGAGGTAGACAACGTTGGCCGAGTCACATGAGTATGTACCATGTACCTGGTGGGTAGTGTCCTCACGTGTGATGATGGTATCTGTGTTGATGATCTGGCATGTCTTGCAGAGTTTGCCGTGGCAGGGTTGTGTGGTGTCGTGGTCGCTGTTATCCTGAAAGCTGGGTAATTTGCTGCGAACGATGGTACTTCTGAGGTTAGGCGGCTGTTTGAAGGCAAGTAGTGGAGGCGTGGGGATGGCCTTAGCGAGGTGTTTGTCGTCATCGATGACATGTTGAAGGCTGCGAAGAACATGGCGTAGTTTCTCCGCTCCGGGGAAGTACTGGACGACGTAGGGTACCCTGTTGGTTGTGTCCCGTGTTTGCCTTCTGAGGAGGTCTATGCGATTTTTCGTTGTGGCCCGTCAGAACTGTCGATCGATGAGTCGAGCGTCATATCCCGTTCTTACAAGGGCATTTTTCAGCGTCCGTAGGTGTCCATCGCGTTCCTCCTCGTCTGAGCAGATCCTGTGTATTCGCAGGGCTTATCCATAGGGGATGGCTTCTTTAACGTGGTTAGGGTGGAAGCTGGAGAAGTGGAGCATCGTGAGGTTGTCCGTGGGCTTGCGGTAGAGTGAAGTGCTGAGGTGTCCGTCTTTGATGGAGATTCGTGTGTCCAGGAATGAAACCGATTCTGAGGAGTAGTCCATGGTGAGTTTGATGGTGGGATGGAACTTGTTTATGTTATCGTGTAGTCTTTTCAGTGATCCTTCGCCATGGGTCCAAAGGAAGAAAATGTCGTCGATGTATCTGGTGTACAGCGTTGGCTGGAGGTCCTGTGCAGTGAAGAAGTCTTGCTCGAACTTGTGCATGAAGATGTTGGCGTATTGGGGTGCGAATTTGGTCCCCATGGCTGTTCCGTGTGTTTGGGTAAAAAAATGGTTGTCGAAGGTGAAGACATTGTGGTCAAGGATGAAGCGGATGAGATGTAGGATGGCGTCTGGAGATTGGCTGTTGTTGGTGTTGAGTACTGAGGCTGTCGCAGCGATGCCGTCATCGTGGGGGATACTGGTGTAGAGTGCCGATACGTCCATCGTGGCGAGGAGTGTTCCTGGATCAACTGGTCCGTGGGTGCTGAGTTTCTGTAAGAAGTCTGTAGTGTCGCGACAGAAGCTGGGGGTTCCCTGTACGATGGGTTTCAGAATGCCCTCGACGTATCCAGAGAGGTTCTCACACAGGGTTCCGTTGCCTGATACGATAGGACGTCCGGGTGTGTTGGCTTTGTGTATCTTTGGGAGGCAGTAGAAGTCTCCCACGCGGGGAGTACGTGGGATGAGAGCGCGTAGGATGTTTTGAAGGTCTGGATCGAAGGTCTTGATCAGTCTATTGAGTTGGCGGGTGTGTTCTTTGGTCGGATCTGCGGGTAGCTGTCTGTAGTGTTCCTAGTTGTCCAGTTGTCGGTATGCTTCTTTACAATAGTCCATTCTGTTCTGTATGACGATGGCTCCTCCTTTGTCCGCTGGTTTGATGACGATGTTGCGGTTGGTCTTGAGAGCGTGGATGGCGTTGCGTTGTGCTCGGGTGACATTCTGGACTGTCTTGTGAGTGCGGCTGATGAATCTGGCGTTGATGCATCTCTTGACAGCTTGAGCATACATGTCAAGCTTGGGGCAGCGACCCTCCGGAGGGGTCCAGTTTGACTCTTTTTTCTTCGGTTGCTGCACTGCGAGTCCCTCTGTCTGCTGTTCTGGATCATTGATTGTCTCATTGGGTTTGTTGCTGACATCTTGGGATTTGTGGAAGTATTCCCGGAGCCTCATTCTCCTGATGAATTCCTCCGTGTCTGCCGCGAGACCGATGGGGTCCATTTTGGTGGTTGGGCAGAACTTGAGCCGTAGGGCGAGAACTTCGATTTCGTCTGGTTGAAGGGTATGGTCGGACAAATTGACGATGGACTTCCCTGTGGTTGCAGCCGTGGTACCGGAGGAGGCTTGGTTGCTGCTGGTGGTGATGCCGAGTTTCTCAAGCTTCCTGTTCTTGATGCGCATGTAGGCAGCGTAGTTCCGTTGCCTCGTCTGTTTGGCGGTGTCTCGTAACTGGTCTGCTGTGTCCTGAGCACAGGCTGAGAGCATGGACTCTATCTTGGTTTCGAGGTTGTGGCGTTTGCTGTAGAGCTGGTGTACGAGATGGTTGAGGAGTGTGCGAGAGGTACGACGGCAGAGTCTCTCAGCGTAGTCTGTGTTGTATGTCGACTTGAGTGGGTTCGTGATCTGTAGTCCTTTCGGGATCTTGTCTGGAGGACACCATTGTTTACAACCCCCAGTCTGAAAAATATCCATTAATACTGTTTTCTGTCCTATAGCCAACTTCCTATGCATGCTACCACATTATCTTTAATCCCATGTGCCTTAACTTTATGAACAAATAGCACCTTATCAAACACCTTTTGAAAACCCAAATACACAATATCCACTGCATTTCCTTTATCAATACACTCCATTAATTCCTCCCCATTCTACTGACTCATGGCACTCCACTAGTCTCTTGCTGCTCAAGGCTGGATAGAAAAACTTACAGACAAGGTTAGAATAACTTCTTTGTATTAGAATTGAAAAGTCCCAAGATGCCTCCCAGTACTTCATCATAATTGTTGATAACATCTTCCTGTTAAATGGGCTGAGGAAGAAACTGGGCAACAGAAAGTGGAATGGGGAAAGGAAAACAATGGGAAAAGATAAATGTTAAGGAAAATAAAATCAGCTTTTATGTTGTACAGTTGCCAACACACAAAGTTCTATTTCTTTAAAAGAGATGATAAACTAATCCAGGGTTAATTGTTGCAGAGTCTCAAGATTCAGAATTATCAATAAGACGTCAGTATGCTCTTAATCTGTACACCTAGGCAGCTAATAATGCAATAGCAGAAACCTGGCACTTGTGCAACTATGCAAACTGCTGACAACAAATTACTGATGAAAGATCTGACGAGAGACAAATACACTTTAATAACAGATCAAAACATTTTACTATTGCTGTTTCCTTGATCAACATATGAAGATTTTTAATAGTGAAATTCTCAATGATAATCAGCATGCAGCCACCTTTAGAAAAGGAAATGCTAAGCAGGGTCTTTGACTGTACATGGTTATCATGTAATCTATTTTTAAAAAGCCTTTGGTGTAAACAGACAATCCTTTACCCTCTAACCAACTACATTACTTAGATATACAAAAAAGACAAATAACTGCAGCTTCAGAAAGCTATAACAAATCTATAAAACTACAACTCTAACTGATAGAGAAAAAAAGCAGAACAGAGAATAATAGCACTGTGTTGAGTGTATACTTCATCTGCTCTGATACAATCTTTAATCTGTGCTTTGGCAATAAACCACTAGTCCATTTCTGGCAAAGGACAATGTGTCATGACAATGCTACACAGTGCCATATTAAGGATTAAGAATTTGATGCAGTGGCTTGTACTGTTGTAAACAAAATCCAGAATCCCTTAACATCTTTTAAAACACAGGCCTGAAATAATCCACGATTTTCTCATCATTGCAGTGTCGATTTAAAAACATATATAGATTGGTAAATGCTACTAACACGTGGTCATTGGACGGGTCCAGTGCGGGCGATGGCCATGGACCCCGCTGCTGGCTCCATCCCGCTGCACAAAACAACTTTACATCAATAGGGCCTATTAACCTCGTCCTGCGCATTACCCAGCCCAAATAAATGGTGCGGGTCTGCTGACAATGCGTTTTCAGCCGGGAAATTTAAAGGTGCCATGGCCACATTTCATTTGAAGGTTAATCTAAAATAGTGTAGTCAGTGCACTGCAGCATTGGAGTGCTGCAAACACTTTGGAAATGATTGCACAGAGCCAGAAGGTGGCATCCAGGTTCTCCGATGACTCCCTCCATATGCTTGTGGAGGGAGTCAGAGTATGCAGGTAGGTCCTCTTCGCTTCCAATGGGTGGAAGAGATCTCCCCAGGAGACTGAAACAGCCTGGTTGGAGATTGCAGAGGAGGTCAACAGCAGGGATGTGGTCAGGAGCACCTGGGTGCAGTGCCACAAACGTTTCATTGATCTCATTAGATCAGGAAACGCAAGTGCAAAGCCACACTCCGCTTCATCCTGCTGTGCCTCTCATCACATCCCCATCACTCCGCCTTCACATCCCCATCACTCTGCCTTCCCAACCCTACTCCTGCACATCCTTACTCACACCAACATACCTAGCCCTAGTAAAACTGAAGTCAATGGGAATCGGGGGGGAAAACTCTCCACTGGCTGGAGTCATACCTAGCACAAAGGAAGATGGTTGTGGTGGTTGAAGGTCAATCATCACAGCCCCAGGACATCGCTGCAGGAGTTCCTCAGGGCAGTGTCCTAGGCCCAACCATCTTCAGCTGTTTCATCAATGACCTTCCCTCCAACATAAGGTCAGGAATGGGGATGTTCGCTGATGACTGCAGTGTTCAGCGCCATTCACAACACCTCAGATAATGAAGCAATCCATGCTCACATGCAACAAGACCTGGACGACATTCAGGCTTGGGCTAATAAGTGGCAGGTAACATTCGCGCCACAGATGTGCCAGACAATGACTATCTCCAACAAGTGAGAGTCTAACCACCGCCCCTTGACATTCAATGGCATTACCATCGCCAAATCCCCCACCATCAACATCCTGGGGGTCACCATTGACCAGAAACTTAACTGGACAAGCCACATAAATACTGTGGCAACAAGAGCAGGTCAGAGGCTGGGTATTCTGCGGCGAGTGTCTCACCTCCTGACTCCCCAAAGCCTTTCCACCATCTACAAGGCACAAGTAAGGAGTGTGATGGAATACTCTCCACTTGCCTGGATGAGTGCAGCTCCAACAACACTCAAGAAGCTCGACACCATCCAGGACAAAGCAGTCCACTTGATTGGCACCCCATCCACCACCTTAAATATTCACTCCCTCCACCACTGGCATACCGTGGCTGCAGTGTGCACCATCTACAAGATGCACTGCAGCAACTCACCAAGGCTTCTTCGGCAGCACCTCCCAAACCCGCAACCACTTCCACCTGGAAGGACAAGGGCAGCAGGCGCATGGGAACACCACCACCTCCAAGTTCCCCTCCAAGTCACACACCATCCTGACTTAGAAGTATATCTCCGATCCTTCATTGTCGCTGGGTCAAAATCCTGGAACTCCCTATCTAACAGCACTGTGGGAGTACCTTCACCACATGGACTGCAGTGGTTCAAGAAGGTGACTCACCACCACCTTCTGAAGGGCAATTAGGAATGGGCAATAAATGCTGGCCTTGCCAGCGACGCCCACATCCCATAAACGAATTTTTAAAAAACATCCACCCATCCCTCTCTATCTATCTACATTATCACATCCCCATCTGACTAGCCACCCCTCACACTCACCCTCATCCTAGTGCAATCGTACCAACTAACAACACACAAGGAGGCCACCTGGCTTTGGCAGCCCATTCCATCCTAGTCTCCCTGTAAAGATCTAACCCATCCATTCCTTAACTCATTCCATCACTCTCACTCAACCTTCTCTTCTTTCCCTCTTTGCAGGAAAAGAGACCCCAAAATAAGAGGGAGAGGGAGAGAACCGGCGGTGGCCCTCCATCATTTGCAAACCTTACAACAGCAGAGGAGGCTGCTTTAGAAATATCTGGAGTCACCGAGCAGCTGGAGGTGGGAGACAGAGAGAGGGGGACATCTCAGCAACCTGGTGACAGAAATACATACCATACAGCTACATGACATACATCAGTCACTCATATAGAGACTGATGTCGGCAGTCATTGAATGGTCATCATGCGCATAATGGTATCTATACCTATTCTTCGTGTTACATATCGAACTCATCTCTTTACTCTCCCACAGGTCCATCAAGAGCCCCTCCCACCACCGTCCAGGAGGAAGAGGAAGACGACTCCTCAGAGGAGCCTCCAGCCTCTGCGGGCGCACCGTCACCAGCGCACCCAGCACCAGCGCAGATACGCACGCCTGGGTGGGTCCCACGCGACATAGAGTAGTGTTGTCACCTGGTGTCTCACAACTCACAAGTGAGCAAGAGCAGATGGTGGAGACAGGGACAGCAGTGGAGAGTCCTCGCCGGAGGCCGCAGGACACTCCCAGCTTTGCTCAGCTGCATGCAGATGCTGAGCCTTGGGGGCCATCCAGAAAGAGGGCAATCCTGGAGGTGCAGGAAAAAGTGCAGGGGGCTCTGACAGGTTTTGTGACCGCGATGTCCGTTAATGTTCAGAGAATGGAGGAGTCCATCTCCAACATGAGCACCACCATGTTGCAGGCGATGGTGACTGTAGGCTCCTCCATGGATAGGATGGCCACCTACATGGAGCAGCTAATGCGCCACTCACAGGAGCACATGGTCTCTATGGAGAATAGATGGCTATCTATGGAGAATAGATGGCAGAGGCTCATAGACCTCCTCTCTAGGAGGGATGTCAGCGTAGACGTGGGTCCTCTTGTCCCAACTGATGTGCAGCAAGGTGCTCTCCAGCTCCTTGCAGCAGGGAAGTGAGCAGGCTGCCTCTACCTCTGCTGAAGCCACAGGAATAGCACCTTGTAGAATCACGCAGAAGAGAAAGATGACACACAAGTAGATTCACAAGGGTAGCCACTTGGGGGTTTTATCCAATGTTTATGTAAAGTTTCCGTTAATGTGCTGTCAAAAATAAAAATCTTTATTTTGAACACTTGGACAGATTTGTGTGCACCTTTGGAAGTGGCTTAGTGAGTTGCAGTGAATGGTGCGACATAACAGTACCTCCAGCAATGGTGGCAAGTGTGAAAGGAATGGCTTGGACATTGTAGGGATGCTTTATGGTATTGGTGAGGGGTGGTGCCAACCTGGCGCATCATGTGGCAGCTATATGAGTGTACAGCGTAAAGTTAAGTAAATCTGGCCATGATGAGGCCATCCCTGGCCTCCCAGGCAGCAATGTGCTCGGGTGCTGATGTCCTCTGTCCTGTGAAGCATCAGGTGATTGCGGAGAAGGTTGGTGTTGTTGTTGTTGGTACTGCTGGTGTTGGGGCTCATCGTGGTCAGACAGTATAAACGGCACCCAGGTTGATGGAATACATGGCAGGTGAAGTAGAGATGACAGAAGCAATCTGTCAATGGTGAGAGAGGTTCTTCCAATGAGGTGACACTAGATGGAGAGTTTGCTGGAAAGACTTGCAGTCTGCAGAAAGCTCAATCTGTGCTGGGAATGCAGTCAGTAACAGCTTCTGTCTGAGTAAAGTGATCAGCTGTCAGGTGGGAGCTTTTATACTACATGTGATGCTGTCAACTAATCAGGTCCCGCCTCAGGTTGACAGACGTGATCCCCGAGCAGCATGAGTCCCGTGGGCATCCAGTGAAATTGCAAAGGTAAGGTCAAAAAGACTCTTAAGGGTCTGACAACAAGCTAATCCTTTAAATTGGGTCGCCCGTCTCTGCCGGTCGGGTCACTGCCGCGCTGACAGACACGCCCGAGGGAAAAGCGCGTGGGGATGGCATGACAGTGGGTTGAGACCCGCTGCAAGAAATTTCAACTTTCCCACCCGACCCGCCTCCGATCGCACCCGCACAGACCCGGAAAATTCCGCCCACAGAGTCTAAACCAGGCAAGTGTAAGTTAGAATAATTAATTCAATGTCAAATCATGTACAGAAAGCAAAATAAAGACAGGGAAAATAAGATGGGATTAACAGAGAGAACGATAAAAGAGACAAAGAAAAAGTAATAAACATCTTATTTTAGGTTTTTTTAAATCCCCAACATTAATTAAAATCTGAAGGAATGAGACTCCACACTTGTAAAATTTTCCGTACCGGAGGTTGTTTGGCAGTAATTAAGACTTATCACGCCGTTAAAGATTTTCTTACACTGGAATGGACAAGCCCTAACTTTTTCTGGTGAGTTTAGTGGGTATCTATCACGTAAGTACACCAACTTCACACCCTTCCATGTATTTCAATGCCGAGTCTCTCGGCGAGATACCAGTGTAGCAAAGCTTTTGGAGGAGCAGGGCAGTTCAGACAGCAACTTCCTGATTTCTGCATTTAACTGTACATGTGTGTACACCAGAAGTTGCTGTCCAATTTACTCCTTAATAACTGTGAGCGCTGATAGCCTCACCATTATTTTTCTACCGGGCCAATATTGTATGTAGAGCACAATGCTTGGTCATTCTGAATATGGTGCTGGCAAGTCAAGTCCACCATTTGCTTTAATAAAGTTTGTCATAATTATCAACAATAATTTAACAAAGACAGTATTGTTGCAATTAAATTATTATTTTCACTTGCAAATAAAAAACAAAATCTAACAGAAACTTGCCAACAGTTTCGGAAAGAATTTTCCACCGTTTGGATCAAAAAAATAGATTTTTGTTCAATTAAAAAAGATTGTTTTCAATTTTTTAAAAACCTGTCAGGAAGCTTAGACTACATTAGAAAAAGTGTAAGAATTATGAACTATTTGGTATGTCCACTGACTATTTCTGACCAAAATATCTACCACCAACCTCTACCCTCTAAATCTGGGTGATCATTTAACAAGCAGCATTGTAGCCTTCTACCCTTTATAACATGTGAAGGATAAATAAATAAAGGTTTAGTATTGTAACATAGAACATTTTGCAAAATATTATAGTGTTAAGGGATCTTAGTTGTCATGACAATCATTAAGGCACAATCCATTATTTAAGATTAATGGGAAGTCAACCTCTTAAAAACTGGGATGAGTGGAATTAAAATGGGAAAGGATTTACTCAAGGATATCAAATAGATGGTATTTATCTATATCTAAAATAATTATTCTTTGCCCAAATATCAATACTTCCCTTATTTACATTTAAAAATTCCCATTAAGTAAATACTTTTGGAAAGGAGAACTCTTTCTTGAAGTTAATACAATGACACTATTTTGCTGAATGTTAATCAGTGATCATATTTTTTAAGAATCTGTGCAACTTTATTAGAAGTGAAAGTCAAAGATTGATTAAGTTTCAACGACCCAGTGGAAATACATTTTAGGAAGGAAGCTATATTGGTTCAAGATATGTTAATTTAATTTTAAGTTAATGCACTAACTACACGGGATATCAATCAAATTATACACATCTAGGCCGCGATTTTGCCTACCGAGGCGGGCTAAGTGCATCCGAGGTAGATGATGAACTGCAACCCCGCTCCCGGTTCCATCGCGCTCTGTTGAAGTGATTTTGCCCTGATTGGGCTTGTTAATAAAGAAGGTAAGAGCCCATGGGATCCAGGGAAATTTGGCACATTGGATCCAAAATTGGCTTAGTGGCAGGTGGCAGAGGGTGATGGTCGAAGGTTGTTTTTGTGACTGGAAGCCTGTGTCCAGTGGTGTACCGCAGGGATCGGTGCTGAGTCCTTTGCTGTTTGTAGTGTACATTAATGATTTAGATATGAATGTAGGAGGTATGATCAGTAAGTTCGCAGATGACACGAAAATTGGTAAAGTGGTAAATAGCGAGGAGGGAAGCCTCAGGCTACAGGACGATATAGATGGGTTGGTTAGATGGGCAGAACAGTGGCAAATGGAATTTAACCCTGAAAAGTGTGAGGTGATGCATTTTGGGAGGACTAACAAGGCAAGGGAATACACAATGAATGGTAGGATCCTAGGAAGGACAGAGGATCAGAGGGACCTTGGTGTGCATGTACATAGATCCCTGAAGGCAGCAGGACAGGTAGATCAGGTGGTTAAAAAGGCATATTGGATACTTGCCTTCATTAGCCGAGGCATAGAATATAAGAGCAGGGAGGTTATGATGGAGCTGTACAAAACGCTAGTTAGGCCACAGCTGGAATACTATGTGCAGTTCTGGTCGCCACACTGTAGGAAGGATGTGATTGCATTGGAGAGGGTGCAGAGGAGATTCACCAGGATGTTACCTGGGCTGGAGCGCTTCAGCTGTGAAGAGAGACTGGACAGGCTGGGGTTGTTTTCCTTAGAGCAGAGAAGGCTGAGGGGGGACCTGATTGAGGGGTACAAAATTATGAGGGACATAGATAGGGTAGATAGATAGGAACTTTTCCCCTTAGTAGAGGGGTCAATAACCAGGGGGCATAGTTTCAAAATAAGGGGCAGGAGGTTTAGAGGGGATTTGAGGGAAAACTTTTTCACCCAGAGTGTGGTTGGAATCTGGAACTCACTGCCTGAAAGGGTGGTAGAGGCAGGAATCCTCACAACATTCAAGAAGCATTTAGATGAGCACTTGAAACGCCATAGCATACAAGGCTACGGACCAAGTGCTGGAAAATGGGATTAGAATAGACAGGGCTTGATGGCCGGCACGGACACGATGGGCCGAAGGGCCTCTTTCTGTGCTGTATAACTCTATGACTCTATGACTTAAGCCCACCCTGTGAGGTTCCCGGCCAATTAAAAGGAAGCAGGTCTGATGACGTCATTTGATGACGCGTCATCAGCCGGTTTCCTTAAAGGGACCATGGCCACATTCATTATGACAGTTGTGCTGTCAGTGTTCTACAGCATTGAGCTGCTGCAAACACTGACGAGCACTGCACAAAGGTACACGGCTGCACCTAGGCTCTCCCATGACTTCCTCCATATGCTTATGGAGGGAGTCACAGCACGCAGGGGGTTCTCTTCCCTTCCAATGGGTGGAAGAGACCTCCCCAGGACACCAACGCAGCCTGGTTGCACATTGCACAGGAGGACACAAGCAGGGGTGTCGTCAGGAGGACCTGGCTGCAGTGGAACAAACCTTTCAATGATCTCAGTAGATCATGAAACGTTACTGCAAAGCCACACTCAACCTCATCCTGCTGTGCCTCTCATCACATCCCTATCACTCTGCCTTCCCTACCCTACTCCTGCACATCCTTACTCACGCCAACTTACCTTGCACCTCCACCCATCCCTTTCTCTCTATCTACATTATCACATCCCCATCTCACTAGCCACCCCTCACACTCACCCTTATTCTTGTCCAAACATACCAACTAACAACACACAAGGGTAGGCACTTGGATCTTTTAGCCAATGTTCATGTAGAGTTTCTGCTAATGTGTTGTCAAACATTGAAATCTTTATTTGAACAGATTTGTGTGCACCTTTGGAAGTGGCTTAGTGAGTTGTAGTGAATGGTGAGATATAAGGGCACCCCCCACAATGGTGATGAGTGTGAAAGGAATGGCTTGGGCATTGCAGGGATGCTTTATGGTGCTGGTGTGGGGTGGTGCCAATCTGGCGCATCACGTGGCAGCCGGGGTCTACAGCGTCAAGTGAAGTAAATCTGGCCATGGTGAAGCCATCCCAGGCCTCCCGGGCAGCAATGTGGTCAGGTGCTGATGCCCTGTGTCCTGTACAGCATCAGGTGATTGCAGAGAAGGTTGGGTGTTGTTGTTGGTGCTGCTGGTGTGCCTATGTGATGTTGGTGTTGGGGCTGATCGTAGTGGGATTCTGAGGACCAAGGTGAGATTTTTTGAAGGGCACCGATGCTGATGGAATAGCTGGCAGCTGAAGTTGAGATGACAGAAGCGATCTGTCAATAGTGAGATAGGTTGTTCCAAGGAGGTGACACTGGATAGAGAGTTTACTGCAACCACTTCCAAACTGCATAAAGCTCAAAAGTGTGTTCCAAATCCTGACGGCTCCAGCTTCTAACATTGGAAAGTGAACAGCTGTGAAATCATTGCTTTTATACCACTTTTGCAGCTGTCACCTATTCAGAGCAATGGAGAGTCATTGAAAACCTAACCTACTTACCTGATGTGATCCCCGAGCGCCGTGAAACTTGTCAAAAAGCTGGAAAAATGGCAAGTAGATGGTAAAATGCTATTTAAGTAGCTTTTAAGAACCTCTTAACTATTTCAATTGGCTCACCTGCCACTTAGTGTTGGGTCTGTAAAGTGCAGGCAGGCCCGGCACTTGGGAAACTGACACGGGGGCGGGTTCACAGTGGGCTTCCGACCCGCTGTCAATCTTTTAGATTTTGACAGCGGACCCGCCTCAGAACCCGCCCTCTAAGCGCCGGCAAGATTCCAGCCCTAGTGTCCATTTTAGAAAGGCATATCTCTCATTGGTCTCTGACACCAGAACGTCATCATACTGATGGGAATTGATCAAAGAGGTGACAGCAGTACAATCCCTGGTCTGTGTTGAGAGACTGAGCAATGTACTGGATTAGTACACCACCCTTTCACTCTGGTATCGGGGTTTGAATCCAGACCAGACTGCTGAAATAAACATATCTCTCTCTCTGCTGGATGTAAGGGTCCTATGTGAAATAAGTTTGGACAGTTTAAAATTCTATCCTAATGAGTGTGGACCAAGGTACAAAACTGCTCATAATTAGGCATTAGCTGTTATTATCAGAGTGGTCTCAAGGATATTTAGTTTGGAAACGGAAATGTCACTTCTGTTTTAGTTGAAAGTGCTCTCCTGAGGTTGGAGTCAAGGCACATTGTTGGGCAGAGTACAGGGAATTTATTCTGCATCTAGATACTAGGTGCCCAAAGTAGGTAAGTATTTAATTTGCCACCACTAATATCCCTTATCCTGTGGGCCTTGTAAATCAGAAAGGTCCCAGGTTCAATTCCTGGTGTACACTCCACTTCTACACAACAAATCATCTCCTCCAATCACCTTCCACTGCAGAAACCATCCTCTCCTCAGATACCAAATGTGAAGAGATCATAAGGTCTTGTATCCAAAATTGAGGATTTTCACCTCAGCCTCCTCCACACTCTGCTCACAACCCCACTCAGGTACTCATTCTGCAGTTGCTTTCCATCACCACCACGACTAAGCTTAACTCTTGCATGAGATCCACTGACTGCTCCTTTGATCCTCTCGTCCCAGCACCTCGTCACCCAACTTCCCCTTCTCAGTCCCATGATCACGGGCATTATTAGCTTGTCCCTTTCCTGTGGTTTGGTCACTATATCTTTCAAAATCATTGTTATCACACATGTTCTCAAAAAATCCTACTCTTAAACCTTCCACTCTCCAACTAATGCCCTATCTCCAATTTCCCTTTATTTCTAACATCCTGGCACACTTCATTGGCATGCAACTATGCTCTTTCCTCTCCCTGCTCTAAGTCTTCCAATCTGACTTCTGCCCCTTCCAGAAAGGGGCCATACAGCACCAAAACCACACTAGTCAAAGTCACCAAAGACATCTTATATTTACTGTGAGCACAGCCTCCTGTCCCTGCTCATTCTCCCAAACCTTTCTGTTGCCTTGAACACTGTTGACCACTCTATCCTGCTCAAATGTCTCTCCCTGACAGTCCATCTTCACGGTACTGCCCTCCTGATTCCTTTCTTAAATGTTGCACCAGAAACATGAGATTGCCTCAAATGGTTTCCTCTCCTGATGTACCTCAGGGTTTCATCTTTGGCTCCATTCTCTTCAACACTTACATGCAACCCCTTGGCAATGTTCTCCAAAAGCATGTGGTCAGCTTTCACATATATGCTGATGACAACCAGCTCTACCACACACCACCTTTATTGATCCCACTCCTGTTGACACTATCTCCAACTGCCTATCGAATATTAAGAGCCAAAACTTCCTCCAGTTTAACGTTGGCAAAACCAAAGCCATCCTCTTTGGCTCCTTCAAACTCCTAATCATCTATGGCCTCAATTCCATCTCCTTCCTCAGCTGCCCACAGGCGTAGAACTTTGGCATATTGTTCAACCCTGAGCTCAGATTCCTCCCCCAGCAAGACTGCTTTCATTTACCTCGATGACATTTCCCACCTCCACCCCTACCTCTTTCCCTCTCCCGTGCAAAATCTTACAACATGATTTTTACCATTTTGCAGCTTAATGTCGCCAACACTCTATTCGTCAGCCTTCCTACTTCTACCATTCATAAACTATAAGTCATCGAGAATGTCAAGCTCCATGTCCTCACCCACAGCCTGCAACCATCACTCATATCCTCAACAAGCTCCACGGCTTCCCATGTCACGGAGAATGAATTTTAAGACTCTTATCAAAACCCTCCACGGCCTCGCCCTCCTATTTTTTGTTTTCCTCCAACCTCATGTCTCCGCACGCAACCTCTGGTCCACCAACAGCAGCCGCCTTCTTGTTCCACATTCCCTCCACTCCTTCAGTCACCTGCCCTCTGAAGCTCCCTCCATCAGCATCGTCACCGTCCCCAATACCTCCTTAAGATTCTTCTTTTTGATTATTATTTGCCACTCCTTTCCCCCACCAACCCACTCCTTTCCCCCACCTCCCACCACCTGATTGGTGTCCATTTGCTATCCACCACCCTGTAAAGTATTCAATTTGCTCAGTACAGCATATAGAAAAAAATATAAACTGTTTAATTATTCAGAAGCTTTGATTAACATGTTTATAATCATAACTATGTAAGAACAAGCAATCTTTTAAAATTATGCACACATCAATTGTCTCATGCGTAGTGAGCACGACAGAAATTCAAGTAATTCATGTACTGAGTTAGCCAGTTGACAGTGAGACTCTAGATTGGCCTCAAAGTCCCAGGGCTGATTAGAACCAGAAACATCAGTCTGTGTTTCTAATCACAGTAACTATTAAATTGTTCAGTTATTACACTAAATAGCCAATGACAGGATGGGTAAAAAGAGTCATTATTCACTCACTGCCTCAAATATTAGTTTTCTATACCATCAACCAGACAGTTCATATGTGCATAATTTTCTAAGATGAACTTGTTCTTACATGATTATAACTCAAAACATTTAATTAAATTGTCTGAATAATTAAACACTTCATATTACCTTTCTATATACTGTACTGATCAAATTAACAACTGGCTGTGGTGGGGACTGAAACATTTTTCCTCATTGCATTTAGTGACAGATGAGATAATACAGGCCACATAAAATGTACAGCATTTTCTCATCTCTCAGATATAACTTGTCTAAGATTCAAAGTTGAAAGGAATATATGTGAGCCAGATGCCTTCTGCCCAGGAGTAAAACTTATCCTACCTATTCTTTTGAAGAAAGACATCTGCTGGTTTCCAATATTGTATTACTTTAAAAAATCTATATTTACTCCCTACAAAAAATTATGTAAACTTTGCTCCAACTCATACCACCAGTTGCTTGCTAAGAAACCAAACTTAGCTACCATCAAATATTTCCAAATTTGAGGTTATGGCAAAAGAACTGAAAGATGAAAGTACTTGGAAGTACTTTTATGTTGTAAATATTTTATTCCCTTGGTGTTGCTGCTAAATGCCTTTAGTGCACAATGTGCAACACTAATGTATTTTGACAGAATATAAAAAGAGGGATATATTTTACCTCCTCCATTAGCAGCAGCAAAGGATTTTTGTACTTGGCTGTTCTGAATGGGGTGGCAACTGGCAAGCCCTTATAATATGGTTTGTTAAGTATTACGAACTGTAGCTTAATGCATTTTTGGAGACCTGCGGATTTTACCTTTTCAGTGCTAATAATGTTGTGGCATTACGTCAATATTCTCAGAAATTATCAAAAATAAATAGACTTTGAACAAAGTTTTCTAAATTGCCATTGTGTTGTTTGCTATTTCCCCCTCCCTATTTTTCCGTCACATACAATGAAAGAAGATCCATAAACTCCCAGCAGTGTTATGTGCCAATCTTCCACAGTACACCACATTGTAAAGATGAAATGGCTTGAAATGTTCCAAAAGTGTATTTAAATTAATTTCTAAATATTTATTTCATTGTGTAAATTTCTACATATACCACAAAATAAAATAGTTACTTTAGTCCTAAGAATATTAGCAGTGTTTTTATCTTTGGCACAATTAATAAATATAATATAGCCCCACATTTGAAAACTGTAGATGCTATTTAAAAAAATTAAGTTACACATATGATAGAGAATTCTTATCAACTCATTTTTTTTTAATTCCTCTTTTCTCCTTTTAACTCCACAAGGCATTTTGACTCTATGCAGACTGCATCAGCTAGAAAAAAGGCAGCCGAAGTCATAGACTTCTGCATGACTTGAATTCTCTACATGTTTAATTACAGTGTTATTTCTGTACTGCTGAGGTGTTCATGCTGGCTCATCAGAAGGACAGAAAAACAGCACTAAAAGGAATAATGGAAGACGAGTAGAAACTGTCAACAGGAAGTCATGCTGATGGTACAATTAGTACACATGGTCACTGAACTTACAGTACACCCTGTGCTAAACATACATTAGCACAAATAACTAAATAACCTAGCTATCAGGGAAAGACCATCTTATAGTCTACCGTTTAAATATTGGACTAACTTGCTGGAGCGGGGCATCTCGCGGTGTGCCTCGTTAGACTCTTTTCTGTACCCAATAGCTCAAAATTTTTTGCACTGTAACTTGCTGGAAGTGCGAGCTGATAACGGCGTGGTGAGGGCAACAGGGCATCTGGGACCTTAGTGGTCGGTGGGACCAACAGTGTGTCTCCTTAACCATTGAGATTTAAGGATTGAGAAAGAAACAGGAGCGACTGAGAAGGAGGGTGAAACAGAGTGGGTGAATTGGAATAAAATCAAGTACAGAAAGAGAAATAAATTGAGGGAAAGAAAGATTGGAGAGCGAGAAAAAAGAGACAGAAAGTAAGAAAAAAAATTAAAATTTTAAATAACATTTTTAAAATCTCTAACAATTTACCACCTGAAGGAATGAGACTCCACAGTTTAAATTGTTCAATTTCAATTTAACAGACTTAACTTTCTGTGGCAAGTTTAATGTGCAATTATCGTGCAAATCCAGCAAGTTCTGAAAAATAACGGGGAGGCTAAGGCCGAGATGTTGTTTGTGTGAAGCAAACGGCGGAGTGGCGTAAATCGACCAGCAAGTTCTGGAGATTTACAACTCACAGCATATCTCTTAATCTCCTGAACTTGCTGGCCGATTTGTACATTAATAACGGCATGAGTCATTAACACGCCGTTATTTTTCCAGCAAGATCCAGCCCATTGTGTGATACAATTGGGCTAGATTTTCTACCACTGACTATGACTGGGTAGAAAATCTAGCCAATTCAAGTGGATCTTTCCCTTAAAAACTCCTTCTACATTTCACTTTTCTGATTTTGTGATGACTTTTATAATTGAACAATCACAAACTATGAGTAATTATGGTTAATTAATTATAAAATTTCAACACTAAAGGCTTTGAATCTACTGCTAGATTGCAAATCATGACACAACTAAGGATATGTATCCCACATAATAAGGTGCGCTTCTTTAAACAGTATCTGTCTCCGTAGAACAAGCTTTCCTTCTAAACTTTGTGTCATCCACAAACTTATACAATCTAATTATTTTCATTGAGGTTGCCAATAAATATTATGAATAACAGGATCCTAGGACCAATCTGTGCTGGGAGGTTGCACTGGTCTCAGTTCCCAATTAGAATTATTGCTACTGATAACAATATGTTTCTTATTATTTAGCCAATTAGTAATCCAATTTTAAAATTCATCTTGGGTTCCACTAGCCTCCAATGTAACTAGAGGTTGTATTTTCCAATGCAAGAGAATGTTTCTGCTAGGGTTGATGGTGTGACTGGGAAGCAGAAAATTTTGTCTGACACTCCCTTTGGCATCATGTAATTTTTAGCCTGCCTTTCTCGCTGCTAAGACCTGAAAATAAAAGGCTCCGCCAGCAGTATGAAGCCTCACTGGCGACGAGCACAAGTTGGAAAATTGGGCCTGCAGTCCCATGCACCTGCTGTGCTGTGTGCCACATCTTTCAGCAAAAGAAAGCTGTTAGCTTTCAGAAAACAATGTTTCTGGCCAGCGCAAGCCTCATTACAGCCTCAAAAATTATGTTAATTGGCCTCCTGCTGAACTTCACATTGTTCTGGCAAGCCCCAGCCCTGATGTTCACTTCATCCATACAAAATAGACTAATCCTCTGGCATGGTCTTCTGAAGTTGGATTCTTAAAACTAGGTTTGTATTGGAAAAGTTGCATTCTCTGCAATAGCTTCTGTTCCTTTGGAAGGTGTCATTTTAAGTTTGGAATTTCTATGCGGCCAGGTGCGTCCATAGTGCAGCATGATTTAGATGAGGAAGACGAGTTCATGAGGGGACATCAAATGCAGGTATGTCACCACCTGAGGCATTATGTTCGCACTCATCATAACTCCAGGATCCACATTTACGAACCATGGCACTCTAACCTATGTATGTCAGAACAAACCCATCATCACCCCTTCTGCTTCACAGGGAAGGCTGTTGCAGCGTTAGGCTAACGTTAAACTGACTGCAAACAATGTCTACAAGAGTGATGTCTCTTCCCGTATCTGTGAAGTGAAACAAGATTAAGCCACCACAAGGAACATCTGCCAAATCAGCTGGTCTGTTGATCATAGCTGTATTTGGTGACAGATGCAATGTTGGCAAGGGGCAACACCTTCATCACTTTCACTATAGAGAGACATCAGCTGGACCGGGCACAGAAATGTTACCAGGTGCGTGAGTTCCCAATAGTGGTCATAATAAACAGCGCTGATTAGCCAGTCTACATGTCAGTGTATTTCAATAGAGCAGATTTTACATTTCTAATAGCACTGTTGGTTCTGAGCGCATCGTCAATACTTGTTACCATACAAGCTATTTGTGTGTCCCCAAAAAAATGAGCATTTTGGCAATAAATGTATGTGTGTAGAAAAGGAGAAAGTCTGTCTCCAATCTTTGCATGATGCCTCTCTTGGTTGTTGCAGCTCACAATTTTGATAGTGTATGTATACCTTGCCCAAATAGTAATGTGTGTAAAGGTGGGTATACATCTTGGCACTCCTCCTGATACAAAGAATCTCCTTCCTTAATTGCTCCCACATCTGTGATTCACATTCTCACTACCAATCCAGTTAGCTGCAATATCCTTCTGCTCCAAAGAGGGCCATCCTCTTTTACTTCAAGCTATCTTGGATAAATGGGTGAATCTTCCCAACATTCCGGTATTCACACATTTTCCCAAGGCGTACTTATACAAACTCTGGAAACGACAATCACTAGTTAGTTGTTGCAGAAACAACAATTTTGCCACATTAAAAATGCACTAAAGGTAAACACTAGTCCTTTAAGATCTGCAACATCGCATTTCCAGCCCACAACCAATCATGCAACTGGCTCCGCTTTTGCACATGTTTATCATGTGCAGGGAACCGATTAAAATGAGGAGGGTGAACTACATGGGCCGCGAGAGGTCGTTAGTGGGTCCCGGTCCCAGCTCCAGCCGCTCTGTGAAAAGGATTTTCCCCTGATTGGGCTTGTTAAGCCCGCCCTGCGAGGTTCCCTGCCAATTAAAAGGAAGCGGGTCTGCCGCTTTCCTTAAAGGGACCATGGCCACATTCATTTTGACAGTTGTGCTGTCAGTGTTCTGCAGCATTGAGGTGCTGCAAACACTGACAAGCACTGCACAAAGGTGCACGGCTGCACCCAGGATCCCGCATGACTCCCTCCATATGCTTATGGAGAGAATCACAGCACGCAGGGAGGTTCTCTTCCCTTCCAAGGGCGGAAGAGACCTCCCCAGGACACCAACGCAGCCTGGTTGCACATTGCACAGGAGGACACAAGCAGGGATGTCGCCAGGAGGACCTGGCTGCAGTGGCGCAAACCTTTCATTGATCTCAGTAGATCACAAAACATTACTACAAATCCACACCCAACCTCATCCTGCTGTGCCACTCATCACATCCCCATCAATCTGCCTCCCCTACAGTATTCCTGCACATCCTTACTCACATCAACTTACCTTGCACCTCCATCCATCCCTCTCTATCTACATTATCACATCCCCAACTCACAAGCCACCCCTCACACTCACCCTCATCCTAGTGCAATCATACCAACTAACAACACACAAGGGTAGGCACTTGGGTGTTTTATGCAATGTTCATGTAAATTTTCTGTTAATGTATTGTCAAACATTGAAATCTATATTTTCAACACTTTACCTTATTGGACAGATCTGTGTTCACCTTTGGAAGTGTCTTAGTGAGTTCCAGTGAATGTTGAGACATAACTGCCCCCCCCCGCAATTGTGTTGAGTATGAAAGGAATGGCTTTGACATTGTAGGGATGCTTTATGGTGCTGGTGTGGGGTGGTTTCAACCTGGCGCATCATGTGGCAGCTAGGGTGTACAGCGTCAAGTGAAGTAAATCTGGCCATGGTGAGGCCATCCCTGGCCTCCTGGGCAGCAATGTTGTCCGGTGCTGATGCCCTGTGTCCTGTGCAGCATCAGGTGATTGCAGAGAAGGTTGGTGTTGTTGTTGGTGATGTTGGTGTGCCTGGTGATGTTGGTGTTGGAGCTGATCATGGAGGGATTCAGAGGACCACGGTGAGATTTTTTGAAGGGCACCGATGTTGCTGGAATAGATGGCAGCTGAAGTTGAGATGACAGAAGCGATCTATCAATGGTGAGAGAGCTTGCTCCAAGGAGGTGACAGTGGATAGAGAGTTTACTCCAAACACTTCCAAACTGCATACAGCTCAGAAGTGTCTTCCAAGTCCTGAAGGCTCAAGTTTCTGACATTGGAAAGTGACCAGCTGTGAAATGGTAGCTTTCATACAACTTTTGCAGCTGTCACCTATTCACAGCAATGGGAAGACATAGAGAACCCGACCTACTTACCTGACATGATCTCCGAACGACATAAACCACGTTAAAGAAGTGGTAAAATAGAAATAGGCTGGCAAAATAGTAGTTAACAAGCGTTTAACAAGCATTTAATTATCTTAAATGCCTCCTCCGCCGCTTGGTGTCGCGTCTGTTCTGAAATCGCAGACCCAACACTTTGGAAACTTACATGGAGGCGGGTCCGGAGCAGGCTCCCAACCCGCTGTCAATCATTTCAATTTTGACAGTGGACCCGCCTCCAAACCCGCACTCTGAGCGCCGGCAAAATTCAGCCCATGAAGTTTAGAGAGGTCAGCCCTCCCCACTGCTAGCGGAGGCACAGGATGGTGTCGAATTTGACTTTTGGGTGGCCAACTGGTGGTCCGTGCCGACCACCCGCCCATTCCAGCAGCAGAGGCTGGGACCATTTTGAGGCCCGGCGCTCATTTAAATAAAACTGGCAAGCTGCCCTCCCCAAACGGGCATCCCGATGCAGCTCGCCAGATTCAGGCCAGTACGATATCGGATGGCCCAGATTCCCAGACTATTTTTGTGGAGCCCAGAGAAACACACCTCCACCCTCAAAGCAAAACTAAATATGTGTATAAAGATGTGTCACTTCAAGGACACCTTTTTGCCTGGTGAAATCATAGTTACAACAAACTATAATAAAAAGTCCTGCCACACAAATGCCAGGCAATATACATCTCCAACAAGGGAAAGTCTAACCACCTCCCCATGATAGTCAATGGCATTACCATCACCGAATCCCCCACCATCAACATCCTGGGGGTCACCATTGACCAGAAACTTAACTGGACCAGCCACATAAATACTGTGGCTGCAAAAGCAGATCAGAGGCTGGGTATTCTGTGGCAAGTGACTCACCTCCTGACTCCCCAAAGCCTTTCCACCATCTACAAGGCACAAGTCAGGCGTGTGATGGAATACTCTCCACTTGCCTAGATGAGTGCAGCTCCAGCAACACTCAAGAAGCTCGACACCATCCAGGACAAAGCAGCCCGCTTGATCGGCACCCCCATCCACTACCTTAAACATTCATTCCCTCCATCACTGGCACACCGTGTTTGCAGTGTGTACCATCTACAAGATGCACTGCAGCAACTCACCAAGGCTTCTTCGACAGCACCTCCCAAATGCGCGACCTCTACCACCTAGAAGGACAAAGGCAGCAGGCGCATGGAAACACCATCACCTCCAAGTTCTCCTCCAAGTTACACACCATCCTGACTTGGAAATATAATCACCATTCCTTCATCATCGCTGGGTCAAAATCCTGGAACACCCTACATAACAGCACTGTGGAAGTACCTTCACCACACGGACTGCAGCAGTTCAAGAAGGCGGCTTACCACCACCTTCTCAAGGGTAATTAGGGATGGGCAATAAATGCTGGCCTTGCCAGCGACGCCCACATCCCGTGAATGAATTAAAAAAAAAAATTTTTTTTATACATATTGCTGATCAATGTCTGTTGAACATTTTATCTTTATACTTAATATTGCCTTGCAATAGATTTAAAAAGTGGCAAATATGGATAGTAAATAATACTTAAATTTACATAGTATCCCATCACTCAAAATGTCTCATTGTAACATCCCACAATAACCACATAATCTGTATTTTTGGTGACCAGAACATGAATGGAACTTCCCATCTTTTTTTGAATGGTTTTATGGGGATCTTTGATGTCTGCCTGAACAGTCAGAAAAGAAGCTGGCATAATGTTTCACCTGAAGGACGGCATCTCCAACAATACAGCACTCCTTTGATACTGCACGGCAATACTAACCTGGATTACTCACTTAATTTCTGGTATGTGATGCAAACTTGTAACCCTCTGATCCAGAGGCATGAATTCTAACCACTGAACCAAGTGGATTCTGCTGTAGGTATGTGCGAAATTAGTGAATAATGCATTCCGGGCATGTTATTGATACACTCACATATCCTGAATTTGATGTTAATGGACTCCTGTTAATCATAATAAATGCTAAAAGAAAATCAAAAATTATTTGAACTCTTATTTTATGCACAGGCCACTAACATAATGCGGTTCTGTATTTAAATTAAGTTATTTAAACAATTTTTCCCTTGAATTATCATGGAACTTCCTCCCAGAGCCAAGTTGCTATCTTTGACTGAGCACATTAGAAGAGGATAAATCAGATATTTGTCATCCCTTTCAGCGTGATTCCAATTTCCTTCAATCTGATCCCACTTTGTTTAGTAGATACCAGAGCCATTATCAACAAGTCATTCTAATTTAAACTGCTCTTTCTGACTCCTTCAACCTCGTCAGAATTTAGTAACTGCAAAGAATAAGCCTGAAGTTTTGTCAGTCTTTCTTCAATGGATAATTCATCCCACAGATGGTACCAAGTTAAATAATGCCACAAGTTGTGCTTAATTAACCAAACAACATATTACAACCGAATATTTCCACTCACAGGTGCTAATTCTCATCGAATTATTTAAAAAATCTTTACTAACAGTTAAGATAAAGTATTTCTGCATCAAACATATTCTTTACTAACTCTCTATTTCTGCTGTTCAATAGTAGCTTACACTTTTTGTGCACTTTTTGTTTTATTTTTTCTGTGCTTTTCATCTGTACAATTGCTGATAATGTAATAAGATTGCTATTATGAACTTCACACCAACATTTTCTCAAATGAAAGAGTGCGTAATAATTGATTCTCATGATTGACACATACAACAACCAATCAAAAGGAATTCATCCCTTTAAATTTAGTTTCCAGCTAGGATTAAATCACTTGGAAAAATAACTAAATTCCTCTTCAACTTCTCCACTAAGAAAAAGTACATTATCAAGGAATAATCTTTGTTTTGCTGTCAAATTGTCAACAAAGAAATCACAATGGGCAAAAGTTTTGACATTTATTTATTTTTATTTTTTAAATATGCAGCAGGCAGGATGTGAACAGGGCTAATGGAGCAGAAAGTGGAGCAAGTGGGCGGTAAAGAAAACAGAGCAGATGGATGCAAAACAGCAGACTGGATAGAAACGAGGATAGAATATAAAGTGAAATTATTTAACCAAATGTATTTATTATTTGTGTGTTGAACAGACTGGATGTGAATGAGAGTTGCAAATGGAGTATAAAGTAGGGCAAGTGAGTAGGCTGGGAAACAGAGCGGTGCAGAGAGCAATGGGGAAAGAATTTTTAAAAACTGGAAAGAGAATTTATTATGCATTAATTTATTGGGATCAGCAGGAGCAAAATTATAAAATGTATTAGTAACGTTGGGCAAAGTGCTGCCATCTAAGTGAATTAGGTGCAGCAAGTAGGGCTGAAGGAAGCAGACACACTAAAGAATGAAAAAATTATTAAACAGTTGGAACATGACTTAAGGAAGTCATAAATGTTCAAAATAGTAACTGCTCTGGAGACAGTGGGGCCAAGGGACGTAGTGACAAGACCAGCATCAAAAAAACAAACAGGAAGTGCAAGCAGAATGGGAGAATCAGACCCAATGGAATAATTCATTAAAAAAATTGGAGTGCAATATTAATAAATATGTACAACAAAAGTTTTTTGGACAATTCGGGTGCTATTGGATAGGGAGCTGGAGCAGGGTTGGACCCCCTCAGTGCCATCACCATTAAGCACAGAGTAGGGATGGAAAACGGTTCCGACGAGAGGACAAATGTAGTTTTGTGACACAAGATACTAACGGCAATTGAGATTTTATTGGAAAGGAAGGAGCTTAGAGGCTAGGGAATAATTGGACTGCAACATGGCTGCAGCATGGGTAGGGTGGGAAAAGATGGAGCAGGAGGAGAAAGAAAGGAGGAGAGAGCAAGATTAGATGCCTAGGGAGAAAGTAGAGCAGTGTTTTAGATCAGAAGTTGGAAGGGAAAAGGCAGAGCAGAGTTAGAGGGTAGGGGAAGGGGACGGGAAAGGTAGAGAATATTAAGGGGATGAGAGAGAAAGCGGCTGCCGAAAGACACTGGAGTCCACAGGAAGTGCTAGTACCAGTGACATCAGTAATGGTAAGCCAGGCTAGAGTGTAGCTGGGGGATGGGGAGGGAATGAAGAGAGAGGGAGAGGAGGAGGAGTAATTGCAGAAGGGGTGAGGCAGAGGGGTTAGGAAAAAGGAGGGAGATGGAAGAGGGAGAGGGAGGTAAAACGGGGAGTAGGGAGGGCAGATGGAAGTCAAGGGTGTAGGAGATCGGGAGGGAGGGGTTGGAGGGGGAGGGTCCCATCACACATCATATATTGTGATGGCAGCTCAATATTGTGACATAAGAGGTAAGGTAGATGTCAGTGAGTTCAATTTGTAATATCAATATTGAACAGTTCTAGAATGGGTTCTGGATGAGAAAAAAAGACTTGCATTTATATAGATCCTTTCACGACCACCGGACGTCCCAAAGCTCTTTACAGCCAATTAAATACTTTTTTTGAATTGTAGTCACTGTTGTAATGTAGCAAATTGCAGGAGACCATCACATCTTTGTACAGCAGGGAGCAGCAGCAACCGACAACCAAACAGAGGCAGGTAGAGAGCAGAAATCGACTTCTGAGGGTACACTGGCAGTGAGCCATGGAGAAGCAGAGACTGACGATGGCCAGAGGAGGAAATTAGTGGGGATCAACTTTTTAAGTTGTATTTTAAAATTATTTTTCACCCCTCCCCTTTTAAATTTCCCACACAAAGCAGCACTCCAAGATAACGAGGGTGAGAAGGTGACTTAATCCCAAGCTTCTGCTTAAGATTCACCTTCTCAAATGCCCTCCTCGTCAGCCTCCCAATACTGATCCTGGTCTATATAAATGCAAGTCTTTCTTTCTTACACAAACCCCAACTCATCCAAAGCGCGACTGTCTGCACCCTGTCCTGTACTAAGTTTAATTCACCCTTCACCCTGTCCTCGCCGATGTCCACTGGCTTCCTGTCCTCCAAAGTAACAAATTCAAAATTGTCTCCATGGCCTTGCCCTACTCTGCATCATCCTCCCACCTTATGTTCTAGCCTGCATTGCATGATTCTATAGCTCTGACCTCCTGTGCATTCACCCCCAGTCCCTCCCAACTCTCCTTACTTGGTAGCAGAGCTTTCAACCTTCCAGGCCCTACCGTGTGGAACAACCTCCCTAAAGGTGTCAGCCATGGCTGAGTGGTGCCACTCTCACCTCTTGGGTTCAAGCCCCATTTCAGTGACTTGAGCACATAATCTTGGCTGATACTCCAGTGCAGTACTGAGGCAGTGTTGCATTAGTGGGGGAGAGGTGTAGTCTGCCAGATGAGTCATTAAACTAAGGTCTCATCTGCCCTCTCAAGTAGACGTAAAAGATCCCCTGCTGTTCTTCAAATAGTGCCATGGGAGTTCTCCCAGTAGCCTGGCCAATATTTATCCCTCAACCAACATCACTAAAAAAAACAGATTATCTGATCATTTATCTCTTTGCTGTGGTAGGACCTTGCTGCATGAAAATGTGTTGCCACGTTTTGCTATGTTGCATTTCAAAAATACTTCACTGACTGTGTAGCACTTTGCGATGACCTGAGGCTGTGAAAGGTGCGATATAAATGTTAGTTCTTTCTCTATTTCTTTCTTTAAACTTCTTTGACTTGATACTTCCCCCTTCCCCACCACCTTTAAAAGCTTCCTCAAAACCTATCTTTTTAACTATGCTTTCAGTCAACTTACCTAATTCTTCTACTATCACTCAGTCTGTTCTCTCTTCAATTAAGTGCCTTAGGATGTTTCATTACATTAAAGGCTCCGTAAAATGCAAGTTGCTGTTGTAAATATAAAGTTAAGGATACAATTTCAAACATAACAACAACAAATCACAATATTCCTGTCTGACTTTCAATGTTGCATATATAAGAATAAAACTGATTTAAAAAAAATCTAAATATGAAATAATTAAAGTTTAATCATCGCTCAAAAATGGTGACGGAATTCTAATTATTCAATGAAATGATTCAATACAGAAAAATAAACTAAAGCATAATGTTATAGAGGCATTAAATATCCACAAAGCAGTTACTGACATGTAATTACAAACTACATGTTACATTGATTTGTGCTTCCAAGTTAATGTCAAAGCAGACCCCTGCACAAATGCAACTGAGACTAATCTGAATAAACAGCTGACTTGAGTTGTCAATTTTCTCATTTTAAGGTGCAGGTGCATAATGAAATGTCAGGTGTAGAATAACAAGGGTACTTTTAAATGCAGTAACAGTGCTCTTCTGGTATTTCTGTGGTTACATTTTCTTTGTAGGAAATAATTGCTGTAAGGAGTGCCCAGGTCAGCAAATTTGCATTAAAAATTATAATAATTTTGGACAGATAAAACATTTCATTCTGAAGGGTTTCTGAATTGTTGCTTCAATAGATTCTGAATTCTGCATTCTGAATTGTTGCTTAGTCTGAATTTAAAAAAAGTGAATGTAATGCACAGATCAACCACCAGTTGCCTGTCCTTTTCTGAACAGATTCTCTCGCTCTTTCTCAAAAATGAAGAAAAATAGCATGGTGATATTGACTAGGCCCAGATTAAATTTGTTAAATTTTCACAGAATTGTAGTTAATGTTATATAAAACATTCAGATGCTGCAGTGGAAGTTTATTGTTGTAACATAATCTCCAGATTCTCCTGATATTCATAAACTATTCAAACTGTGTTCTCAGTTTCTGATGTCATCCGAACTGCTCACTGACTTACATCCCTGTAACACCTTGCAGCATTATCTTTCTTACAATATATCCCTGTGAATCATGTGATAGAATAATGTTTCATGGACATGACAAATTCTATCAGCTAGTACACTGTTTCATAAACATCATTATATTAATGCTTCCAGCAACATATCACTCAGTTTTAATAGCAGCACAATTGTAAAAGTAGCTTTTACAGATTTATTTGCTTTTAACTTGGAAAGTATAGTTAGTATATATATTATATAAAAGCTGCAGAAGAAGTTAAAGGCTGCAATTTCATTATCAGGTTCTGTCAGAATTCATAAATTGGTCAAGAGTCATTAGAATCTCTCTGTTACATATATTATCCATTATATATTAAAATTGGAAAATGGGTCCCAACATTACATTCCCCCCACCATTGAGAGAAATTTTGGGTGGCAGATGGTAAGGAAAGATAGCTCACCACCCAATTGATCGCTCAGATAAAACTCTGGTCCACCCCTCCCAGATGAGGAAGCTTTCCTGCCTTTGCTCCCCCCACCTCTCTCTCTCTCCCCCTCCCCCGTCCTTCTGTTCCCCTTCCCCATCCTCCTTTTCCTCTCAATCCCCCTATCATTTCCATTCACCTAACTCCTTCAACTCCTCCTTACCACTCTTCCCTTCCCATCCCCTTTCCCCTCCTCCCCATACTGTCTGGGAATTGTATGCTGACTGTTGGAGCTTCACGAGCCTAAGAAAAACAGACAAGTCAAAAATCACGTCTGCCCTACTAATATTACTTTACTTCAGGCAACCCGGTTTTACAGTTTACAATGTTATCCAACCGCTTAATGAAATTAGTGCTTTGTAATTACTCCCAGGTATCCAGAACACACTCCATAATATATACTACTCTGTATTATCCTGTATTCTGTTATTATCAAAAATTGTGATCCTTTATATCTTCAAGTCTGATGCTACTCTTACCTGTATTACTCTATCACGCACACACATTATTTAAAATCTTTTTCTCCAGGACTATAAAAAGTACCACCAGAAAAACAGAAGCCTGCAATGGCAGGCAACTCAAATGGATTTACTGATAGAGATGAACACTAGCTGTGATATGTTTTGAAAATTTAGAAAATGACCATCAGAGATTTGTGGCAGTAATTGAATCTCAGAGTTCTGATGATGATTATAAACTGCTCATGCTTCACGTTCATACTCTATGACATCAATACAACCTCTTGATTTAATTATGGAGAGTCCTGGGTGGGGGGCGTGGGGGCAGGTGTTGCATAGCTGGAAGAGGTTACAGAGATAGGGAGTGGTACAGGCCATAAAGGGATTTAAACAGAGGATGAGAATTTGAAGTTGGACAACTGAGAACCAATATAGATCAGGAAGGACAATAATGATGGGTGAGTGAGACATTGGCAGCAGAGTTTTAGATGAACTTAAATTTACAGAGCATGGTGGATAAGCAGTCATCCTGCAGAGCATTGGAATAGTTGAGTCTGGAGGTGACAAAGGCATGGATGAGAGTTTCAGTCGCAAATGGGCTCAGGCAGGGGTGGAGGCGGGTATTGTTATGGATATGGAAGTAGGCGGTCTTTGTGATGGAGTGTATATGGGGTTGAAAGCTCCGCTCGGGGTTGAATATGATGCCAAGGCTGTGAACAATCTGGTTCAACCTAAGACAGTGGACATGGATGAGGATGGAATCCGCCTCCATCCCTGCCTGAGCACATCTGCTGCTGAAACTCACATCCATGCCTTTGTCACCTCCAGACTCAACTATTCCAATGCTCTCCAGGCAAAGATACAGAGATTGTGGGGGGGAGGGGAAATGATGATGGTTTTGGTCTTCTCATTGTTTAATTGGAGGAAATAGTTGCTCATCCAAAACTGGATGTTAGACAAGCAATCCGACAACACAGAGGCAATGGAGAAGTTGAGACAGGTGTTGGAGAGGCAGAGCTGGGTGTCGTTAGCATACATGTGGAAGCATGTGCAGATGATGTCTCCAAGGGGATAGCATGTAGATGTGGATAAGGAAAGGACCAAGGATATATCCTTGGAGTACTCCAGAGGTAATGGTGCAGGGGTGGAAGGAGAAGCCATGGCTGGAGAAACTCTTGCTGTGATTGGATAGCGAAGAGTGGAACAAAGTAAGGGCAGTCCCACTGAGCTGGACAACCAAGAGGCATTGGAGGAAGATGGAGTGGTCGACCATGTCAAAGGCTGCAGAGAGGTTGAGGAGGATGAGGAGGGATAATGTACCATCGTCACAGTCACAGAGGATCTGATTTGTGACTTTGGTTTAAGGCTGATTCAGTGCTGTGACAGGGACAGAAACCTGATTGGAGAGATTCAAATGTGGAGTTGCAGGAAAAGATGGGCTCAGATTTGGGAGGTGACAACATGCTCAAGGACTTGAGAGAGGAATGGGAGGTTGAAGATGGGACATTAGTTTACAAGGATGGAGGGATTGAGGGTGGCTTTTTTGAGGAGGGGGTGATGACAGCAATTTTGGATGGAAGTAGGACAGTACCTGAGGAAAGGGAGACAGTTACAATGTTAGCTAGCATGTAGAACAAGAAGGAAAGTTGGGTGGTCAGCAGCTTAGTGGAAATGAGGTCAAGGGAGCAGGAGATGGGTCTCATGATGAGCTTGGAGAGGAGATATGGGGAGATATGAGAGAAACTAGTGAATGACGTGGGATCAGGGCTAGGGCAGGGGGAGTGTGGGGGAGTTAGGGATTGGTGAAGAAGGGAAGGGGAAAGCAGTAGAGACAGTTGAACGGATGGTCTCAATCTTTGTGACAAAGAAGTCCATGAGCTGCTCACAAATGTCATTGTTGAGGTGAGGGTGGAAGGGGCAAGGGAGATGGGTTTAAGGAGATGGTTGGTGTGGAGAAAAAAAGCTGGGGGTTATCTTTGCCCTTCAGGATGACCCTGGAGTAGTGGGCTGTTTTGACAGAAGAAAGTGAGGTCCAATAGCTTGATGTAGTCTAGCAAGATCTGGTGATGAATGCATGCCTAAATCAGTTGTGCTCAAGTCTGCACCCCTTGGACTTGAGGAAACAAAGATGGGGCTACATCAGGGGTAATGACCAGGTTTCACTGGGCACAGGGCATCAAGGATGCAGGTGAGGAATGGTTGAGCAGATCGACAGCTGCATCGTAGTGAATGGAAGACAAAAGTCTAGTCAGTTGAAATTTAGACATTGCAGTTGTAAGTGACTTGGGGCGGGGGGGGGTAGTTTTTTTCAGGGGTGGACAAGTGGAAATGTGGTTGGAAGGAGGTAGGGGTTGTGGATGGTGAGAGATACAAGAAAGTGGTCAGAGATGGCTTTGTCTGCAATTGAGACAATGGATGTAGAGAGTAGAGAAGCCATGTGAGATGGCACGGTCAAGCGAATGGCTGTGAATATGGGTAGTATAGATTATATGGAGGGGAGGTATAGAGATGATAGGAGAGCAGTGAAATCAGAGGAGAAAGGGCAATATAAGTAGAAAAGTTGAAATTACCATGAATGAGGAGTCACACACTACAGAGGCTGAGGGAGGAAAGGAGGGAGGATATCTATGGGAGAAACTCGGATTTGGGAGGTGGCATGCTCAAGGACTTGAGAGAGGAATGGGAGGTTGGAGATGGGACATTAGTTTACAAGGATGGAGGAGTTGAGGGTGGCTTTTTTGAGGAGGGGGTGATGACAGCAATTTTGGACGGGAGTAGGACAGTACCTGAGGAAAGGGAGATAGTTACAATGTTAGCTAGCATGCAGAACAAAAAGGAAAGTTGGGTGGTCAGCAGCTTAGTGGAAATGAGGTCAAAGGAGCAGGAGATGGGTCTCATGATGAGCTTGGAGAGGAGATATGGGGAGATATGAGAGAAACTAGTGAATGACGTGGGATCAGGGCTAGGGCAGGGGGAGTTAGGGATTGGTGAAGAAGGGAAGGGGAAAGGAGAGAGAAGAGGGGGTGAAGTGCTCGGTGGAAGAGATGGTGCCAGAGGTGTAGCGGGAGAGACTACGGTGTGATTTGATGGTAAGGGCCACACCACCAACATGGTGGTTTGGGCAGGACAGCTGGTGGAAAGTATAGCCAGGCAGGAAGGCTTCAGTAAGGGCAAGGTGTCACCATCCATGAGCCATGTTTCAGTCAAAGTCATGATATCAATGCAATTATCCACAATAAGGTCTTGGATGGCAAAGGCCTTATTTGTGAGTGAATGGACATTCTAGAGAGAAATGTGGCGAGGGACAGTGATTGTTGATTCGCTGGGACAGTCTGAGGAGACGGTGGGTAGAATGAGTGGAACAGGAAGAAGGTTGACGAGATTAGCTCCTAGCAGGCATGGTAAACAGGGAGGTCAGTAAGAGAAGAGGATGGGTAGCTGGGGTTGCTGTTCATAAGGAGGCAGTGATTAGTGCCTCACTGGGCCTTTCGAAGAATGTCGAGAGTGATAGAGGATAGCTGTGAGCCTAACCAAGGGGCATTCAAGCCTGGGATGGTGACAGGGGAGTAGGAAGGCAGAGGAGTAGTGATAGATTGGGGTATGGATGGAGTGGCAAAGTACTCGAGAGGGCAAAAATGAAAGATGACATGGGGAGGAGACAAAAGAGAAGGACCAAGAGAAAAGAAAAAGGAAAATATAAGTAATTACTGCCTTGTATCTTGATGTTAATTGTCCACTATCCATTGAAATCATGTACACACATGTATTATAATACTAAGTTTAGTTTACCAATACTTACAAATGTCCTACAGCCTTTTCTGACATATGAGTTCACACCTGCATAAACACAGCACACAAAGAGATCACACACATTAAGTGGTGGCTCTACATGAACATCACTGATCAGATGTTCTACCGTACCAATGAGTGATATAGAATTGCTGTTTATCCTTTCTAAATCATATGACATGTTCTCTTTATAGCTCACAAACTGATACAGCATTCTTTTGTATGGCTATACAATAATAACATGATAAAGTTTGCTGTAAAACACAAACTTTTCAAGTTGTAGAGAAATACATTTTATAAAAGCTATAATCTAGCAATTACTTCTGCCAATATCAGATGAGTGCTTAACACATTTGTATAACATTCCTTTGCTATTTTATTTTAATTTTAAATAGCTTAACACCGCCATTTAAAGTATAGAGAACAGATTCATACATGTTAGGAAATTGTTCACTGATTGCCATTCATAATTTCTAGGTTTAGGTGTCTTACTACTCAAGACAATGACTATACTCCAATAGTTGTGCAGATTAACCAGAATTAGATAGCTATCTTAAAAACTGCAACAGCTTTTTTGCATTTTGTAGTTCTTTGGCTGATGGTTCTCCACATTAGCCACATTGAGAAATTTAACTAAGGAACTGGTCAAAAAATCATGAAATGTCTATAAATGCAAATACAACCCAAATTTCTCCCTAGATACTAAAGAATAAAAGGTTTCCAACTGTCACCCCTTTCAACTACAGATCTCATTTCTTTTTACTTTACATGTACAGCTACTCCTTTAATAAAGTATTCTCTGGAAACAATATTAAATATAGTGTACATATTGATTAAACTAAGACAAAGTAATTCACATCCTATATTACTACAGTGTATGAAAATGCAGCAGTGGCGTTCAAGGGGCTTTTACTGTAGCTATAAAATAGTAACAACATGGCAGGAAACAAACAAATACAAATATGACTATACCTTTAAAGCATAAAAGACAGTAGCAGTATTAGAAAGCTTTAAAGACAAATTACATTACACAAGAACTCACAATCTGAAAACTATACATAGACAGTAAAATACATGAATGACCTTCAAGTGTTTCCACCCAGGCCATTCAAACAGCAGCTGCTAATTAATTAGGCAACAGCCTCCCGGCAGGTGCTGGAACACAATCACATGCTCTCAAGTCAATCAGATGCCCCAGAAATGAAATAATCACTGTGGTCACAGTAAAAATGTGGCTTGAAAGTAGATTGTGTTTGAACAACATTATGTGGTATTCCCATTGTATAAAGACAGTGAGATGAACATTTCCATTGGTTGTGGAAAAATGTATTTGGCATACATCCGCAATTTTTTCTTCTTTGTCTATTGTTTCCCTATCATATGCGGAAATGTGAGACTGTAAATCATTTTCAGCCCAGTGTGTAAAGACAGTGCAATAGTACAAACTGAAACATGCAAGGGAGATATTGGTTTATTGAATGCATCTGATTATTGCTCATTGGAAATAGGGCCAATTTTTTTCCAAGAGGGAACACTTTTTTCAACCAGTGGATCTCCCATGGTGATGTTCCCAGAAAGTTGAAGGATATGTGGGGGGAGGGTTTAAACTAATCTGACAGGGGGTGGGCACCAGGATGCAACATTAGAGAAGAAAAACAAAGTGTACAGAGGACTGAGAGAGAAAAATAGCACTCGAGTAAAGAATAGTTCAGAAATAGGAGGATCAGACAGAGGGCAAATGCAAGGCAGTCTAAGATGAGTTTGAAGTGCATGTGCGTAAATGCACGTAGCATGGTAAATAAAGTTAGTGAGCTGCAGGCACAAGTCGCCACATGGGACTATGATACAGTGGCAATAACAGAGAGCTGGCTCAAAGAAGGGGAGGATTGGGAAATTAATATTCCTGGCTACAAGGTATTCAGAAAAGATAGGGAAAGAAAGGAGCGGGTGGGGGGGGGAAAATCAAAGAAACTATTGTAGCACTGGAAAGGGATGATGTAGTTGAGGGGTCACAGACAGGGTCTATTTGGTTAGAATTAAGGAACAACAGAGGAGCTATTACGCTACTGGGTGTATACTATAGACCACCAAATAGTCAGAAGGAGATAGAGGAGCAAATTTGCAGGAAAATTACAAAACGATGCAAGAACTACAGAATAGTGATAATGGGGGACTTCAATTATCCCAATATAGACTGGGATAGTAATAATGTAAAGGGCAAAGAGCGGGCGGAATTCCTGCACTAGAGACACTTTCTTTATCAGTGTGTTTCCAGCCCACAAGGAAAGAAGTAGTGTTGGATCTAGTTCTGGAAAATGAAGTGGGGCAAGTCATAGAGTCATAACGGCACAGAAGGAGGCCATTCGGCCCATCGAGTCCGCGCCGGCTCTCTGTAGAGCAATCCAGTAAGTCCCATTCCCCCGCTCTATTCCCGTAGCCCTGCAAGTTTATTTCCCTCAAGTGCCTATCCAGCCTCCCCTTGAAAACATTGAGTGTCTCCGCTTCCACCACTTCCGTTGGCAGCGAATTCCAGGTCCTCACCCACGCTGCGTAAAAAAGTTTTTCCTCACATCCCCCCTGTCTCTCTTGCCCAATACCTTAAATCTGTGTCCCCTAGTCCTTGTACCATCAACTAGTGGGAACAGCGTTTCCCTGTCTAGCCTATCCGAACCCTTCATAATCTTGTACACCTCTATCAAAACACCCCTCAACCTCCTTTGCTCTAATGAAAACAAATCCAGCTTCTCCAACCTGTCCTTGTAGCTAAGATCCCCCATCCCCGGAACCATTCTGGTAAATCTCCTCTGCACCTTCTCAAGGGCCTTCACATCCTTCCTAAAGTGTGGTGACCAGAACTGGAAGCAATACTGCAGTTGTGGCCTAACCAGCACTTTATAAAGGTTCAGCATAACTTCTCTATTTTGTACTCAATATCTCTATTTATGAAGCCCAAGATCCCATATGCTTTGTTAACCACTCTCTCAATATGTCCTGCCACCTTCAGGGACCTATGCACATTAACTCCCAGGTCCTTCGGTCCCTGCACACTCTTTAAAACTGTGCCATTAAGTGTATATTGCCTCTCCGTGTTCCTTCTGCCAAAATGCATCACCTCACACTTCTCTGTATTAAATTCCAACTGCCACTTGTCTGCGCATTCTGCTAGCCTTTCTATGTCCTGTTGCAGTCGATTGGTATCATCCTCACTGTTTGCCACACCCCCAAGTTTGGTGTCACCGGCAAATTTAGAAATTCTACACTGTATTCCAATATCTAGGTCATTTATATATATCAAAAAAGCAGTGGCCCCAGCACTGACCCTAGGGGAACACCATTGTCTACCATCCTCCACTCTGAAAAACAGCCATTTACCACAACTCGCTGTTTTCTGTCCTTAAGCCAATTCCTTATCCAAGCTGCCACTGACCCACCGATTCCATCAGCCTCAATTTTGTTAACCAGCCTTCTATGTGGTACTTTGTCAAACGCCTTCCTAAAATCCATTTAGACAATATCCATTGCATTCCCTTCATCAATCCTCTGTTACTTAATCATGAAATTCAATTAGATTAGTCAAACATGATCTGCCTTTTACAAATCAGTGTTGGCTCTCCTTAATTAGCTTAAACCTCTCCAAGTGCCCGTTAATTTTTTCCTTGATTATTGTTTCTGAGGGCTGGATTTTGATACTGGGGCGGGTTGGGGTCGTGTTATCCACTTTTCGTGTTATCCACCCGACTGCAATTGGATGTGGGAGATTGATGCGATTTTCACCTAATTGGGCAATTGAGTTCCAGCATGTGGGAACCCACGACCCAATTAGTGTTTTCAGTCTGAAAGTCGCCTCTGATGATGTCATCATTGCTGCTGCATTGAAGGTCTGCAAAGACTGCCTGGCCTTCGCTGTGAGAGGACCTGGATGCAAAATGAGCAGCAGCAGCCCTAAGTCTGCTCCCAGATATTTTTGCACCACCACTCCCAGATATGTCTCCCATTCACCACCACTCCCAGATATGTCTCCCATTCACCACCACTCCTAGATCGGCCGGCCAGCCAGCCATAGTCAGCTATCCAAATGTGCTCCCGCCAGGTTTCACATTCGTGGTTCAGAACAGGTGTGCTTCACATAGAAAAAGGGTTAAAATCACAAAGGCCTTTCAAAATGGCATTATAGAGGCAATTTAGTGCTTGTTAAGGGCCTTAACAGCCTATCCCGCCTCTTAGAGGCGGGACGGAGTCGGGACCAGCAGACACGATTTAATGAAAATTGCGTGGAGGCGGGATGGAGGTGGCCTTGTGCCCGCCCGCCAGTTTTCGCAATTTTAACCCCCCACACGCCTCCAAACCTGCCTCCACAGGTCAATGAAAATCCAGCCCTAAAACTTTACCCACCACTGATGTTAAACTGACTGGCCTGTAGTTATTAGGGTTGTCCTTACACCCTTTCTTGAACAATGGTGTCACATTTGCCACTTTCCAATCCTCAGGCACCTCCCCGCATCTAGGGAAGATTGGAAAATTATGGCAAGCCCTTCCGCTATCTCCTCCCCCAATTCCCTTAGCAACCTGGGATGCAAGCCATCTGGACCAGGCGACTTGTCCACTCTAAGCATACCCAGCCTTTCTAGTACATCCTGTCTATCAATTTTCACCCCTTCATTGCTTCTACCTTTTCCACTTCTACCGATGTTTTGTCAGCATCCACCTCCTTAGTAAACACTAATACAAAGTACTCATTGAGTATTCTAGCCTTGCCCTGCACCTCTAAGCATATATCACCTTCTTTGTCTCTAATAGGCCCCACCCCGCCTCTTACTACCCGCTTACTGTTTACATGCCGGTAGAAGATTTTTGGGTTTCCTTTTATGTTAACCGCCATTCTACTCTCATATTCTCTCTTTGCCAATCTTATTTTCTCCTTTAGCTTTTAATGTGACGGGAGAGCAGATAGAGATGAGTGGCTGCTGAAGTTAAATGCAGTTTGTCATGCAGTGTCTAGGGTGAGATAGAAATGAAAAGAAGGTAAGTTATGAAGAAATAACTCTAGCATTGCCTTTCTCCACGGCCATGACACACCCCCTGTCTGTGATGGCTAGCACCTCTTTCTCGAGCAGGGAAAGGGCATATAGGAGAGGTGAGCCTCCTCCGGTTGCCGCCTCCTGCCTTTGTTGTGTGCAACCTACTCCTGAATAAAAGAAAGGAATATGTTAATGACAGCCTTGTGAGCTGTTTTGAGAATGTGGCTGTCATGGTGAAATTGTGCAGATGTTGATTGCAAGATGTGAGGAAGTGAGGGTTACAGCAGTGGTGAGAGTAGGAAGTGCAGAGTATGTGAGTAGGAGAAGAAGGTGAAGTGAAGTGAAGTGATGTGATTGTAGGAGAGTGAAGGGAAGCAGGTGTTGTGAGGTGTGGGGCTACATGTCATGCAGGTGTAAGGAGAATAGTAATTGATGTGAGAGGCAAGATTCTTATCTTGACAACTTTGGTGAGATCACTGAACTTTTTCCAGCACTGAAGCCATATCCTTGGAGCCAAGCTCTTGGCACTGACCTCCTCAGCGACCTCTTCCACTGGCGGCAGAAATGTTGACTGGAGCGCTTTCTGTCCCCTAGGGAGAGCAGGATCTCCCTCCTCCTATCCACCATCTAGACCAGGGCCTCTAACACTGCAACGGAGAACCTGAATGCCCTCTCTGGACCTCTTGCAGCCATTTTTAACGTTGGAGGTTTCCCTGCTCTCTGCAGCCCAGTGCACCTCCTCTTTAAGAAGTGCTGGCTGCCTTTATGTGGCATCAGTGAAGCCCGATTTGCTGCCACCGCAAACAGGTACTCAGCCAATAAGCAGCGCTGACTGCACGCCTAACTCATTATGAGCTTTCGCCACAAATTTGATGTTGTCCTTGCATCCATGTGAACAGACACGTACAGCGCATGGCCCACCCCCTGTACACCCGTTTTCATGTGCGATCGAATTTCTAGGCCCCAATATCCACATCAAATGCAAATGGTTCTGCACTTACAATAAATCACACAACGTATTATAATTTATGATATACTTAGTCTCAATGGCTAATAACAACCAATGGATTCTTCCAGTTTAAGAATACAAGGAAAAAGGAAAGAATGTTCAGCCTGTTCAGCTTCCCCCATCGTGCTAAGGTGGTATTCTACACAGAGTTGTCATCAGATCGGTGGTTAACGTAATAAAAGCACATGATAGTTGCTGCTCATAAGTTAAAAATATTAGTGCATCTCACTGTATGATGATTTTGATGCATGTAAAATAGCTCCAAAATTATTCATGAACGCTGATGTCATTCTGCTGCATACAAAATATATGAAATTTCAAAATGATGCTGTGACACCGAAGCAAATCTGCTACCTACAATAAAAGCTCATTTTATGTTACAATACATCACCTTGATGCCTTTGTGTGTTGATATACACAAATGTGAATAAGTTATCATAAGAATTAGGCAAAAATCAGCTGGAAAAAATCAAAAACCCAAGGGATCCTTATGCTATTTTCTGCTTGTATATGTACTGAGACAAATGAAGGGGAGGAAAGCTGCAACATGCAGAATACTGAAGGGCAGAGGGCAGTTTAATACCATCAGTGACATAAATTAGCACAGCCCCTCTCCATTTTCTATTGCATCCTCTGTATACATGTTAACCGAACAAGCAAGACTGCATCTTTCAGGATAAGTAGCTGTTTTCTTTCTATTTGCTCCTGTAGGTTTTAACAGGCTTTAATGCATCCTATTGCAAGATAAGGACTCCTCTCACAGCTGTTTTGATTTTACTTTTATTTCATAGTTGCAATGTAGTACAGGGAACTGCCGGAGGATTTTTATTAAATTGGAGGCATTATAAATTGGAAATATAGTTTTATTTGTGAATTAAATGACAAAAATCAGAACATCGCTTTCAGGAAGAGCCTAGAAATCACCGATAGCAATATCCATAAACGAATGCTTAGAGAAAAGAAAGAATTTACATTTATATAGCACCTTTCATGCCCTCAGGATGTCCCAAAGCACTTCACAACCAATGAGGTACTTTTGAAGTGTAGTCATCGTTATATTGTAGGAAAAGCGACAGCTAAAACTGCACAGAGTATGGTCTCACAAACAGCAATGAAATAAATGATCAAATGCTAGAGAATCATTATAGCCAAGAAATGGGCAGTGTTTAGACTAAAAATGGCTAAGTAGTGCCAGTTGAAAATAGTCTAGGCTGCATGCAAAATTCATCCTCACTTGCAGACATGATTCTAGTCTAACAGCTCAAGCTCATTGGCATTACACTGAAAAGCTGGACCAATATCGGGGGCAGTCTAAACTCAAGCAATGATTGCCACTGGCTTTTTTCACTACTTAAAAGAGAGGTTCATTGATGCTGCAGTACCTCATTCTCAGCATTGTTGGGTGTGCAGCTGCCTCAACAACCATAAGAAGGACAAGGAGAAGGAGCACTTATTTACAAATCCTGATGGCAAATCGTCGCTCCAGGGAGAGAGCACGGAGGTGTCCCGATGAAGATTTGGAGGCATTGGTTTTAGCGGTGGAGAAAAGGCGGGTGGTCCTGTACCTGTCAACTGGCAGGAGGCCCTCACCACAAGTCTGCCGGCCAATGTAGAGGGAGGTGGCACACCACGTCACGGGCAGCACTGTGGTCCCCAGGACCCTCACACAATGCAGGAAGAAGTTTAATGAGTTCACACGGGTGGTCAGGGTGAGTGAAGGCTTCAACAAATGCTACATACCACCATCTGTACCACAAGCTTCACACACTGCTCAATGCACAACACCGCCAGCACTCACCCACCAACAATCTCTACCTAGCAACACTCACACCCACATCTCACACCTTGCACACAATGACAGCTATCCAACTGTGGCAGGCACAAGGGTCATTAGTTATTAGAATTCATGTGATATGTTTATAGATAAATTTATTAATTGTGTTTGGAATATTTTGCGGTCTCTCTCATTTCACCTTTGCGCCCTGGAGGACGCTTTGATATGGCATGAGACAGGGATTGTATGATGGGGATGTGGTGAGCTTCGGGGATCTGGGGTTTCATTCATGTGAATCAGAGTCTGATGAGCCGGTCACAGACAGCCCGTCCGGAAGGCCGCTTGTCTCGCTGCCTCCGCTCCCTCCGCCGTAGATCCTGGAGGGTGAGGTCCACTGCCAGTACAGCCTCCCATGACTTTTTGCAAGTGTTGTAGGTTGGAGCTTTTCCAAAATAAATATGGAGTTTTGTACTTGCCACAACACTCTCTGATACCAAAGAACCTTGAAATGAATAAAGAAACCTCTTCCAGTAGCAGGAAGTAACACACAGCCACTCAAACTTCAAAAACCTGTCAGGTCCGAGTGATTTGTGATAATCCCTTTAAATAGCGTTGCTGGAGCCGGCTTCCTGCTGTTGCACACCACCTGAAGCTGTCATTGTTTTCTCCAGCCGGTAAGAACATTGGCTGTAACGAAGTTGGGAAATCGGGCATCAAGTGAGCATTGCACTGATGTCACGATCTCCGTGATGGCGAGGTCCCCGGTGATCGCATTCACCGACAACACCGATATGGCATGCAGTGCTGGAACCGACATCAGGTGGTGTTAAAGCTCTCAACGGCGTTTTAGCACCATCTCGTGGCGCTAATGTGTGGCACAAACCACACGAATTTCTCCCCCCATGTGTTTTTGGTCATGTTGGTTGAGGGATAAGTGTTGGTCAGGACACCGGGAGAACCCCTTTGTCTTTCTTCGAATAGTGCCATAGGATCTTTTATGTCCACCTGGATCCTTGGTTTAATATCTCATATTAAAGACAGCACCTCTGGCAGCACTCCCTCAGTACTGCACTGGAGTGTCAGCCTAGATTATGTGCTCAAGTCACTGGAGTGGAGCTTGAACCCACAACCTTCTGACAGAGGCAATGGTGCGAGGCTAACATTTAACACATTCATATGACGTTCTTAGGAATTACATTTGAGGGCTCCATTATGTGTGGATGTACGTCAGAGTACTGGAGAGTAGCCAATGAAGTACTCAGTTTTAAAAAGGAAGACAGAGCTAATTTGGGTAATTACAGGGCAGTTAGCTTAACATCTGTGGTGGTAAAATTTTAGAGTCTTTAATTAAGAATGAAATTACCATGTATCTAGAAAAAGTCAAAACAGAAGTAGTCAGCATGGATTTCAAAAGAGCTTGACAAACCTCAGAATTATTTGAGGAGGTAACAGACATGGTATATGGAAAAATGCAGTGGATGCAGTGTACATGGAATTTTAAAAGCCTTTGACAAGGTATTATATGGGAGATTATAAAAGAAGAATAAGGAATATGAAATTAGGAGGGAGAACTTCAAACTGGATTAAAAATTGGTTAGGAGAGAAAAAACAGAGAGTAGGAGTTAAGGGAAGTTTCTCAGAGTGACTGGAAGTGCGTAGTGTCCCACTAGGTTCTGTTCTGAGACCACTTCTATTCACTGTGTACATCAAGGATTTGGGTGTAAGCCAAAGGGGGAGTGGTGTCAAAATTGGCAAATGATACCAAACTAGGAGTTTTAGTTAATTCTTTAGAAAACCAAAAGAAGCTGAAAAGGGATATTGATAAGATGGGCTAAAAGTGGCAGATAGAATGCAGTGTCAGTCAGTGTGAGTCTATTCATTGTAGTTTTTTTAAAAAGCAGTAATTAAATAGAAGTAAGTTTGCTGCCGTGGAACAGCAGAGGGATTTGCGGGTACATGTTCACAGGACATTAAAGGCAGCACCTCAGGTGGATAAGTCTGTTAAAAAAAACTAATAGAATTCTAAGTTTCATCTCAAGAGGTAAAGGATATAAAAGCCAAGAGATATGATGAGCCTGTACAAAACCTTAATAAGACCTCAGTTAGAGAACTATGAGTGGTATTTGGCTCCACACTATAGAAAGAATATTGAGGTATTAGAGAGGGTAGAACGCAGATTCACTTGGATGCTGCCGTATATAAGCAAATACAACTACGAAGAAAGACTTTAAAAATTAGGTCTTTTTTCATTATAACAATGCAGACTATGGGGCAATATGATAGAAGCATCTAAAATTATGAAAGGATGGGACAGGGTAGTTAGAAGCAGACTATTTCCAGTTGTTGAGGGGTCAAGAACAAGTGGCCATAGGTACAAGATTACATGTAAGAGATTTCAAAGAGGACAGGAACTGTAGGCCAGCTTGCCAAGTGCTTCCAGCACCTATTTTCTCCCTTCGGTGACCGTAGCTTCTTCTTCAGTGCTCCCACAACCCAGTCCTCCTTCAGTGGACCTATCCCAGTACTTCCTCACCTCAGCCCACCCATTCTTCTCGCAACCAAAAGCTCCAAACAGTCAATGCCCCAATCTCTAGGGGTTCTCACTCCCAGAACATTCAGTGCCGCAACCCTCTCCGACTGTCCACTGACACAGCATTACCCCTCCCCCCCCAGTTCTCCTAGTCTTTAGACTCCCCATTGAGTGCTCCTGCCTCTCAGTGTTCCCAGGCACCAGCCTCTTCTCCATCAGATTTTCTGGTCCCTCCACTGGTGAGCTGCTCAAAATCAGCCACATTGTGTGTTACATGGTATGATGGCCCTATTATCAAATTTGCTTTGACTCACTATCACCAATGTCACAGGAGTTCTGTTGGTATTTATTGAAAGCAGACTGTAGCTTCTCCCTTGCAAAATATTCCAGTTCAAATGGCATGAGAAAGTTTCATACCTTCTATTTAGCTCTTAATTGAGAAGATGTATGCTGCTGACTCATCTGATGACCAAGGTACAGTGACAGGAGATTAAATGATCCAAGCAGCAAGCTTCCCTGCAGTGCAAATAAATCTATCCTTTCAACTTGAATTTAGATTCTTTAATCCCTTACACCATGCTTAATGAAGAACCCTGAACATAGTCTTCTGCACAGGAAAATTAAACGTTGGACTCCTGGCTGGACCACATTCTTTCAATTAAAATATACGGATGACAAATTTAAACTTTAACAAATTAAGTCATGTAACACTGCATATTGGAAGACTCACTGCTCTGACTGCAGTTAGATACAGAAATGCATTTGTCAAGGAAATTTGCATTCCTTTTTGAACAGAATATAGATTTAAAAATACCCTATCAGACAAGATTTCAAAGGTTGACAAGAATTATTATCTGAACTGTACATTGTTAAGGAGGTTGACTATGATTTACTGAAAATTTTGTAAATTACACAAATTTCATGTATTTCTTCATTTTCACAACATGGAAATTGACAAACCACAAATTATTGCCAATGAAACAATGTAAAAATAAAAGATATTGCAAACAAGTTATAAGAAAATACAAGGATTTTAAAATCAGTTAATTACACATCAGTGTCAGAAATATCAGTTGAAGGACCAAGTCCTTGCCAATAGACTCGGCATTGAAATGACTGCAACAACATGAACGTGCTGTACTTGCCCACTAGATCCACACTAAAAACGGTTAGAAAACGTTAGGCCTGGTGCATTCAGGAGTAAGTGAGTTTCTAACGCCGTAAAAAGTTATAATATCTGCTGAACAACATCTCTGGCACTGAAAAATTTATTTTACAAGTGTGGAGTCTCATTCCCTCAGAAGAAAATTAGTGTTCGAGATTTTTAAAAAATTAAAATTAAAATATTTTTAAAACTTTTTCTATCTGCCTCTTTCATCTCTCTCCCTTAATCCCATCGGTATTTCCCAATCTTTACTTTGCTTTCTGTACACCATTTAAATCTAATTTATATTTCTTGCTTTATACTTCCTGGTTTGGACTCTGCGGGCTGGATTTTACGAACCTCGGCGGGTCTGTAGCGGGCAACGTCGGTGGCGGGTCCCAACCCCACTGCTGGGTCCCGACCCCGCTGCTGTCTCCATCCCGGCCTCTGAAATGAATTTACCATGATTGGGCTTGTTAAGCCTGCCCAATGTGTTTCCCGGCCAATGAGAGGAAGCGGATCTGGTGACGTCATTTGATGACGCGTCATCAGCCAGTTTCCTTAAAGGGACCATGGCCAACTTTCTTCTGACATTTGTGCTGTCAGTGTTCCACAGCAGTGAGGTGCTGCAAACACTGACAAGTACTGCATAGAGGTGCAGGGCTGCACCCAGGCTCCCCCATGCCTCCCTCCATATGCTTATGGAGGGAGTCATAGCACACAGGGAGGTCCTCTTCCCTTCCCATGGGCAGAAGAGACCGCCCCAGGAGATCAACACAGCCTGTTTGCACATTGCAGAGGAGGGCACAAGCAGGGATGTGGTCAGGAGGACCTGGGTGCAGTGCCGCAAACATTTCAATGATCTCAGTAGATCATGAAACATTAGTACAAAGCCACACTCAACCTCATCCTGCTGTGCCTCTCATCACATCCCCATCACTCTGCCTTCCCTACCTTACTCCTGCACATCCTTACTCACACCAACTTACCTTGCACTTCCACCCATCCCTCTCTATCTACATTATCACATCCCCATCTCACTAGCCACCCCTCACACTCACCCTCATCCTCGTGCAATCATACCAACTAACAACACACAAGGGTAGGCACTTGGGTGTTTTATGCAATGTTCACAAAGTTTCTGTTAATGTGCTGTGAAACATTGAAACCTTTATTTTCAACACTTTGCGTTCTTGGGCAGATTTGTGTGCACCTTTGGAAGTGGCTTAGTGAGTTGCAGTGAATGGTGAGACATAACGGTACCCCCCACAATGGTGATGAGTGTGAAAGGAATGGCTTGGGCATTGTAGGGATGCCTTATGGTGTTGGTGTGGGGTGGTGCCAACCTGCATCATGTGGCAGCCAGGGTGTACAGCATCAAATAAAGTAAATCTGGCCATGGTGAGGCCATCCCTGGTCTCCCGGGCAGCAATGTGCTCAAGTGCTGGTGCCCTGTGCAGCATCAGCTCATTGCGGAGAAGGTTGGTGTTGTTGTTGGTGCTGCTGGTGTGCCTGGTGATACTGGTGTTGGGGCTGATCGTGGTGGGATTCTGAGGACCGGGTGAGAGTGTTTCAAGGGCACCCATGCTGATGGAATAGATGGCAGGTGAAGTAGAGATGACAGAAGCGATCTGTCAATGGTGGGAGAGGAAATGCAGTTTTGAGAAGCTAGTGGTTAAGGGAACATTTCTCAATCAGCTGGGAGCTTTGACTTGACATTTAAAGTTGTCAACTCATCAGCTGATTCAATGGCCACTGACCTCCCGCGTTAGCTTCACAGACGAGGTCTAGGCACAGCGGGAAACTGGTGGGCGACCTGTCAAATCCAAAAAGCTGGGAATAAACCATTGATTAGCGGCTAGTTTACAACCACTTATGATTTTAATTGTCTCCCCCGCTGCTGCGTGTTGGGTCTGCTCAGCGCTGACAGACCCGACATTTGGTAAAGGCACATGGTGATGGGTTCACAGCGGGGTCCCGACCCGTTGGGGGAAAAACCCACTTTCCCACCCGACCCACCACCAATCGCACCCACTGACCCTCCCACAAAATCCAGCCCTGCGTGTCTGGTGAGGATTCTTCAATCTGATTAGTTACAGATCCCCTGTAGAGGGTGCCACGCTGAGACAGACACCCGATTAGGGGAAATCTCCGCTCCACTGACAAACCCTCAAATAGTCTGTGGGCAGCTGTCAGTGAGGTGAACGGCAAGCGCCGTTCCTTCGCCGCTGAGAGCAAAATCCGGGCCATTTATTATGCATCTTTGCAATCTTTTTAATAACATTATGGACTGGATTTTGTCAACTCCGAGGAGGCGGGTATGGAGGCGAGACTGCTGGTAAAGTTGCAGAAAGTGGGGGCGGATGGCAAACCCGCCCCCATCCTGCCTCCGTGCCCTTTTGCCAGGAGGCGGGAAGATGTCCTGCTTCGGGTCCTGTCTCCTCAAGGCGGGAAAGGGATTAAATCCTTTTAACTGCCTGTTAACAAGTAGTTAACGGGCAGAAAAAAGGATTAGTCCCATTTTTCTTTTCAGGTGAAGGCTTCCCGACCTCGGAGACCCCCGCCGGGTTGGAGGTGTTGAGTAGGAGGTCGGAAGGGCCTGAAAGTGAGATGTAGAGGTGAGCGATGGGTGCAAGTGTGGAGTGGTAAGTATGTGAGGTGAGTGTTAAGTGTTAGAAAATGTTCACTTACCTTTGTTTCTGCCTACAGCCTACAGCCTTCAGCCGCGGTGGTTCCGGAGTCCCGACATCTTCGTTGTAAATTTCACAGACTGGCTGTTGGATCCTTCGAACCAACAGTCATCTGCTTTCTACAAAGTTGAAAGGTTTGATGAGTCCTGAACACAAGGACTCATCAAACTACACAGAATGTCAGTGTTTGACAGCTTCACAGAGCTGTCAAACGCTGACATTTCTTCTTTCAAGAAGTCTTGACAGATGGCACGTCAGACGTTGACATGCTCTGCCAGTGACTTCCCCCTAATTGGCCTGCTGAGCCCGCAGGGCGGGCTTAACAAGGTCAATCAGGGGAAAATCCCGCTGGTTGGCCAGAACATGATGGAGGCGGGACTGAGACCCGACAAGCAGCAGTCCCGCCTCCAGCACGTCTCCATTCACAAAATCCAGCCCTATATCGTTGATCTAGAGTCTTGTGTGCCAACTTCTCTTTCCACTTCACCTCATCTACTTTATTCCTCTTTCTAAGATCTACCCTATTCCAATCTGATGCTTTTGCTTTTGTATTAACTTTTCCCCATTATATTTGAACCTTAAAATCTTATCATGTTATGGTCACTACTTCCAAGATGCTCACCCAGTAACTCATCCACCTGATCTATATTTTGTTTTTTTACTCACAGCTACATCTAGTAACGCCCTTATCCTCATAGGCAAACAAACATACTGCTTAAGGAAGGAATCCTGCAGTTTTAGAAATTCCATTCATTTTTCTCCTTTTATGCTATCCTTCTCCCAATTCATAAGTGGGTAATTAAAATCTCCTAGGACAATAATTTTGTTATTCCAACTTATCTCCCTGATCTATCTACAGACTTCCTCATCCATTTCCCGCCCACAATTAGGGGGTCTGTAGTTTAACCCCACTACTGTAACATCTCTTTTTAATCTTTGATCTCCAAGCATAGTAACTTTGTCTGAAACTCTTTTTTTCCCTGTACATCAGTCCTTTCTACAGTTGCACTTTCTTACGCTTTACCCAAAATCCACCCAAGTAGGTGGTGGAGTAGCACTGTGTCACTTCCAATATAACAGGCACAACAGATACAGCACTCCAGGACCCAATGCTCATTATGATCGTCACAACATCTTGGAATGCACTATAGCAATCCTATTAACTACAACTATGAGTCCAATCCCACTCAATTCTACAGTCAACTCATGCCAATATGTTGATTCAACAGGTTGCATTTGAAACTCAGTGCCACTAATACCAAGCAGCACCAACCCACTGGCAAGCAATGGATGCAGTGTTGTTTGACATGCCTCCTTCATCTTTTTGTTTATCTTAGTTCCCTAGGGCTGTCATTTAACTACATCTTTATCAGTCCAATATTGACATTTTTAGTGTATTGGTGCTATAAGCCTGTATTGGCATAAGACTATCTGGGTGTCTCAGTGAGGATTCTTCAATCTGACTGATTGAAGCTTTCCCTGCTCACAGACACCACAAATGCCCTTTTGAGGGTGCCGCACTTGAAAAGATGCCAGATTGGAACAAATCTTCACTGAAAAGCCCGCAAAAGGTCTGTTGGCAGCTGGCGAGCACCGTTCCTTCGCCGCTGAGAGCAAAATCCAGGCCATTGTTTTTTGAAAGTTAGAAAATGGATTCCTTGGGAGTGTGTGAATATTTGTAAGTAACCCAGAAATGTGTCAATAACTGTAAGGAGTTCCCATACACAAAGTTTAAAAACCGCTGCATTAAAGCAGTATATTCTTTTACAAACAGTGATAGAAGTGCTACTTTTTCTGTGGAGAATTAGTCAATGCAGTTATTGAATGAATAAAGCAAGTGGTTACCAATATACAAAGTTCACCATTCCAATTACAATGAAGGATTAAACATGTAAATGCTTTCCAGCAAAATTGAAAGAACACATTAACAACTCAAACAAAATAATAGATGTTAACCTCTACTATTGGATAAACATATTACATCTCATCAGATTATATTCCTGAATATGTTTCGAAATTGCCCAACCTAAATGTACATAAACATCAAAAATACAAATTCACAAAAAATAAAATGGATACTGTCAGATACAAAAAACTTAAAAGGATCAATTTTAAAAAAACAAAATGGTGTTTCATTCTTGTGCAATTGTACAAAATTGTTATTTTCATTACGTTTGCATTGATTTACAGTGACACAGTGGTAGTTTATTATAGGTGATATGGGACTCCAACTGTAATGTTCTGAGGGCTTAAAAACGTTCAAAAGCATTCTAAAATGCAGCAGCCAGCATAGCCTTCCAATAGACAGACTGTCCACTTCACACAGGCAGCAACTGCCAAAAATTGTCGTGACAACATGTAGATTTGTATATTTAATTTATTCATCCTTTTTGGAAATGAAAAACCAACAACATTTTCCACTGTTCGTGTTGATGATAAACTCACAACTACCTTTGCAAGGGCCAGTTGATACACTATCTGCCTGTATATTATATGCATGGCACTGATGGACAGCAGTAGGGACAAAAGCAAAAGATGGCAACATAACTATGGATTAAACAATAAATTTGTGTGGTTGGCTAGGTCATCAATATTTCTTGTTTCACCAGCAAGTCACAGAAAGAGAATACAGTTTTAGGTTTATGGCTTGATACAAACCAAAAAATAAATCTCTTTATAAAAATGATGGCCCTGATATTGTACGATGAGTCACTCAACACCACCAATTCAGCACTTTCATGCTACAATGTTGTAGCCCTATTTCCAACCTCTTCAAGTGAGGTTTTCCTACGGAGGGCACAGGATTGCTGAATGTACCAAAATGTATTTGTCTGAAGTTCTTCTCTCTGCTATTTTAGCAGAGGCATTCAAATAAATAGGTTACTGCTTCCCCAGAAATAGCACAGAGAGGAATTTCAGAAAAAGACATCAAGCACGAGACGAGTTTGTTCCAATTAAATAGGTTAGGGAGGAAAGGGGTCACAATTTTTAGTACAAGGCCCGATCTAGGTTAGATGTCAGGAGGTGGTTCTTTTCCCAGAGAACAGTGGACTTCTGGAACAGGCTGCCAGCTCATGCAGTGGACGCCGATTCACTGAATTCCTTAAAGCGAGAGCTGCACCTGTTTCTGACTGGGGCGAAGATCACCTCGTACAAGAGGTAGGTACTGCATAGAATTATCAAGGCAGAGTGATCTGCTGGACTAGTTTCAATCGCCTTGGGGGGAGGGGGGGAGGCGTGGAATAGAGGTTGGAGAGGAATTTCCCAGATTTTCTTCCCCAAATTGGCCTGGGTTTTTAATCTGGGTTTTTTTGCCTCTCCCAGGAGATGGCATGGTTTTTGGGTGGGATGGAGAGTGTATTTATTTTGATACACAAAGTATCACAATTGTGTGGGACAGGGTGGATGGACCAGAGGGCCTTTTCCTGTCCGTCATTGTTCACATGTTCGTATTTGTACACCAGTATCCATATTGCCAGATTTTCACCCAGGCGTTAAGTTGAAAATCTACCCATGGTGTAATTTCAGGACCAAGGAGAATAAATGTTCTTCAAATTAGGAAGATTTAGTGATGTTCGGGTTTTTTAAATGGTTGTTAGAAATATGCATAGTGAGCACTGAAAAGTCCATTAATAAACCTTATTGCTAAGTCAACTAATGGACATGGCTCAAAATGTGGTAGTATAATCATTGTAATAATTTGTTATCATCATGTAAACTGATTCCAGCTTCAGCAAAGCTGTAAGAAGTGCTAATGTGAGTCAGGTGAATAAAGCCACTTATATAAAAGGTTTTAATTGACAACCCTAAGTGTAAATTTCACCAATTCCTGCTAATTGGCCTTTCAGGTTATTTTTTAGTATTCTATGGTATTTGAACCACCATGTAATTGTCCATTTTATTTTTCTGGCTAGACCGGTCACTTTAAAACAACACCTGTCCGAATGTCAGAAATAAAATGGCATGTACAGAATATAGAGCACTAAATTTGCTATAACCAAAAAGAGGAATTTAAGAGGTAAAATAGCATATATATGACAGAATTACTCAATGTATTTCAAAAGACCATGGGATAATTTTAACCTAATTCGCCTGGCGGGAAACCGACAGGATCGCTGGATTTACATATTACTCTCTATTGTCTTCAATGGAGAGTAAAATCAGGAAAGGTTGAAAACCAGCGTTGCATCCGATCCTATCAGTTTTCCAACTCGTGGGTTAGAATTGCCCCGTGAGCCAAGGCTCTCAAGGTGCACCAAATCTATCTCACTACTGATACAAAGATTAATTGAACCTTTGGGAACTTTATAAACTGAGGCAGAGATTTTTAAAATGTTTTGAGAATGTGGACACTCAAAATTTAACACATGCGCGTGGAGCTCTGTACATGCATATTAGCCTGTATGTGTAGAGCTCTTTCCTGCCACCCAGAGTATAATTCACAGCCAGGGGCAGTCCACAATATAAGAAGAGTTCTGCCAACTGTGAATTGTATTCTGAAGCTACCAGTAGCACATTATAACTACACGAGAGGAGTACCAGGATCAGAACTTCAGCATTGCCTTCCTTAATGTATAATCATTTTGTTGTGCAAGACCAATAAGCATGCTTTACATTCAAACCCACAGAGGAATTGAGACTATTTTTCTTGTTCCAACATATCCAGTTCAAAATTGTTTATAGAATAAGTTGCTTCCCTAAACATTTACAAAAATGGATCACAATCAATAAATTACAAAGTAGTTACTTTAACCAAGAGATTTTGGGGATAATTTTAACCACAAAAAATGGGTTGGTTGGAGTCAGGTAGGATGTTCAATTTTTTTAAATCTCAAACCTGACCCCAACCCGTCCACTTCTAGTTTTAACGGAGGTGGGACAGGGGGCGGGCAACCAACTTGCTCCCAGGAGGCAGGTTATCCATTTAATTATTATAATAAGGCTGTGTGCCTCATATTTAACCTGTTTTCCAGGTTTAACCCTGGCCGGCCGGGTTTTCCTAGCCTTAGGGAACCCGGCAGCTAAAGGGAGGTGAGGAATGCTTTGTGGAAAAGGTAAGTATCTTTACAGCACTGCATGTGGGCCAAGAGGAGCAGGAGTGCTTCCTCCCAGCCCACCAAGCTTACCTTTTTCCCTGCCCGCCATCGGATCTCTATGGCGAGAAGTTTACCTTTTTCGACGTGCAAGTGATTCCAGGGCTCTATAGTGGGGATTCCCTATTGCAATCTGCTGTGACGTCAATCACATTGCAGAATTCTCACAGACAGGGAACCAGGAAATGAAAACCTGCTTTTATCCCGACTTTTAAAAATGAGCAAAACAAAGATTCGGGCTCTCACATGCGGATAAGATAGAAACGGAAATAATCATGAACAAACTTTAAAAAAAAAAAATTTTTATCTTTAAATTTTGTTTAAAATTGTAATTTTTATCATAATGAAGAAATTTGATACTTCACAAAATTAAAATTAGCTTTTCAGGGCCATGACGTTTGTTTAGCAGTCAATGTGTTTGTTTAGCAATCTAGCAGTTCAGCTGTTAAAACCCCAGTTACAGCTAATCCAACGAGGCCTAACTTTTAATGGGGTATTTAACATCGATATTACTGCAGAATAATTTTCACTCATTACACTGATTTCCAGCTGTGGGGGGGGGGGGGGGTTCCACAGCGCAGCGAGTGTCGGAGCAGTGAATGACTGAATGCAACTTCAGAATTTCCGCGTTTAGATGTGCATGCGCTACATCCTGAAGTTTCAGTCAGTTTCAAAGGGGTAATAACAGCAAACGCTGTTAGTTTGCCGTTATTACCCACCGTAAATTTTGGACCATTGTGTTTTTTACTAATGTGGGTATCGTGAATTAAAGTATTGAAATGTTAAGACTGGGAAATTAAGAATATGCTCAAAGATTTATTGCTATTTTATTTGCTACAGAGTTGAATAAAAAAAATGTTCCCACCATTTACACAAAAAAACATAATTTAATTTACAGAAAGTAGAAACAACACAACGGATTTTAAAATAGATCGATGAGTCATACTTGAGTGCTTTTTCACTTTAGATTCATGTTTTCAATAAATATAAGAACTATGCCAGAGACCTGGAAAAGCTGGTAGAAGAATGATATTTTCAATACAGCTACATATTTTATGAAAAAAAGGTCCATGGAAACTTAAGGATTTGAATCTTGGCTGCTTTTAATCCTTCTGAGTAATGAATGTATTAAGATTTCTGGAAATTTAGGTCAATGGAAGGAAAACAGAGAAAAGATATACCCAAAATTGTTAGCCAAAGTTGCATCCTTTTTTATATGAATTGCAAAAAGTGTGCATTAGTTTCTGACAAAAGCTTTCAACAATGTCGGTGGCACCTTCAAAAGGCTTTCTTCCACTAAATAACTGCCTGTGACATTGCACAGGCATGGCAGTTTTTAGGTTACATAAGGAAAGCAGACAGAGCATAAGTAAATGTCTGATTACTAGTATTTCTAGATTTGATTTTATAGTACATTGTCACGTTGCAACGAGAGCTAAAACATGTTTCAGAACAAGGTGATTTATCTTTAAGATTCGACTATGATCTTCCTTTTGAGTAGTTACAAAAAAAGTTTTAAAGGGAGCATAAAGCCATTGTTCTGTATCTTTCTGTAATGTAAAATCAGTTGTACTTTATCCCACTAAAATTAAACGTAAAATTGTTTACTTTTGATGATATTATGTAAAGAAGAACCCAATTACAATGTTGTAATATATGAAGCTTGGATCAATACTTCATCAAAGCTTTTTAAAAAAAATAACAATCTCTATTTTTGCAGCGTTTCATCAACAGACTTTTAAGAAAACCAGGACATGCTGTGTATCATTTTGTCCCTGCAACTTTATGTATAGAAGATGTATATTGTGAAAGAAAAGCAAATAATGAAATCAAATCACGTTTAACAGTTTTTCCATTGATAACAATTTAACAATTCTATTTTTTTTTTTGAACAGGCATTAGGCACCCTGCATGTGCAAATCGGGGTCTTACCACAGGTTGTAGGATCCCAATCAAAACTGATCATCAACTGAGCACAACCTGCATGCTTCACCCAGTTGTTCCAGGTCTTCAGTGGCCTGACCTGTGCTCCTTAAATGGACTGCTGTAGGCTGCTGACAAAAAAGTATTATTTTTCTAGAGTTTAATTTCTGTGCAGCCAGGAGGATGCCTGACTCCACAGAAATATTGCGGGCCGCTGCCGGCCCAGGCTCACCCCCTCCAGTTTGCCTCCACATCCTCCCCACCCCCAGGATCTACTTGTGGGTCAGCTTGGCTTTACAGTCAGCCAAAATTCCAAAGACCCCGATCGAGAAGCTGCATTGGAACACCCAATTGGCATCTGCAACTCACTGGTTTCATGCAGGTGAGGCCCAAGGCCCAATATCGACTGGGCCTCAAGCCAACATCTTCAGCTGCATGTTGTGATTGCGCCACCCATTTCGCTCCAGAAACCGGTGCTACTCGAATTTCTCTCCCTATGCCTTTGAGGTTTTCAATGTTTCCTTGGTCCGATATATAGACACATGTAAATTTACACCACCAATGTTTTCAAAAATGGATCCCAATTTTTTAAATCACCCTCTATTATTAAAAACACATTTGGCCTTTCTCTTGGGTAACACTGCTTTAACTGTTCACATCATTCATTATTTACTATTCTCACATTATTGTAGTTCTACTTGCAATACATTCAGTAACTTAAGTATTTTGATAGGTAAATGGAACATAATAGTAAGAATTACCACTGCATACAAGATATATTCTTAAAGAAAGGTTACTGGTTTCAATTTATCAGTTTGAAAAGTGAATGAACTTTGGCTGTTATAGTTGCAAGTGAGTCGTTTCATTTTTGAACAAGTGAATTAAAAATATAACTATTCTTCAAATGTGATTTTCTGTATCAATTTTTTCAGTTTTGAAGAGAAATATAAATCATGTATTTGCATTTTATTGGTACTTTATGACTGGAAATGTTTGAAAGCATTCTGAAAAGCACACAGTATGTGGTCCTTTTTAAAATGCACCATTAGCATTTGGAGGAGGCCTGGAATATATCACATTCCACTGGCAGTTAACTGCAGTTAAATAATGCTGAATCATCACGGCAACACAGTATATTTCTATCCTAGTCAATGCTGATGCTTTCACAGTAAATAATGAAATATATTGTGAAAACTGAAACCTGTGTCTATCTTCCATTGCATATAAAACAATGGAATCTATCAGGAGTAATCTTGAGGATTATTTGTACTACTAGTACTATGACAAATACAACAATTTGCATTTATATAGCGCCTTCAATGTAGAAAAATGTACTAAGGTGCTTCACCAATGCTTAAGGGGGAAAAAAATGGATGCCAAGCCAAAGCAGGAAAATTTAAGGAGGGGTGACCAAAAGTTTGGTCAAAAGGTGGATTTTAAGGGGGGGATTTAAAGAAGAAGAGGAGCATGGAGATGTGGAGGAGTTTAAGGAGGAAATTCCAAAGCATGTCGCTCAGGCGGCTGAAGGCATGACTGCCAATGGTGGTACAAAGGGTTTAAAAAGAGCGCCGAGAGTGGAAGAGGCTGGTTTAAACAGAGCACCGAGAGCGGGAGAGGCTGGTTTAAAAAGAGCGCCGAGAGCGGGAGAGGCTGGTTTAAAAAGAGCGCCGAGAGTGGAAGAGGCTGGTTTAAACAGAGCACCGAGAGCGGGAGAGGCTGGTTTAAAAAGAGCGCCGAGAGCGGGAGAGGCTGGTTTAAAAAGAGCGCCGAGAGCGGGAGAGACTGGTTTAAAAAGAGCGCCGAGAGCGGGAGAGGCTGGTTTAAAAAGAGCACCGAGAGCGGGAGAGGCTGGTTTAAAAAGAGTGCCGAGAGCGGGAGAGGTTGGTTTAAAAAGAGCACCGAGAGCGGGAGAGGCTGGTTTAAAAAGAGCGCCGAGAGCGGAAGAGGCTGGTTTAAAAAGAGCACCGAGAGCGGGAGAGGCTGGTTTAAAAAGAGCGCCGAGAGCGGAAGAGGCTGGTTTAAAAAGAGCGCCGAGAGCGGGAGAGGCTGGTTTAAAAAGAGCGCCGAGAGCGGGAGAGGCTGGTTTAAACAGAGCACCGAGAGCAGGAGAGGCTGGTTTAAAAAGAGCACCGAGAGCGGGAGAGGCTGGTTTAAAAAGAGCGCCGAGAGTGGAAGCAGCTGATTTTAAAAAGCGCCGAGAGCAGGAGCAGCTGCCTGCGGATTGAACGGACCTGTGAAGGGAAAATAAATCATATGAACATACGAATTAGGAGCAGGAGTAGGCCACTCGGCCCTTCGAGCCTGCTCCGCCATTCAATAAGATCATGGCTGATCCGATTACTCCACGTTCCCGCCTACCCCCGATAACTTTTCACCCCCTTGTTTACCAAGAATCTATCTAGCTCTGCCTTAAAAATATTGAAAGACTCTGCTTCCACCGCCCTCTGAGGAAGTGAGTTCCATAGACTCATGACCCTCTGAGAGAAAAAGTTTCTCCTCATCTCTGTCTTAAATGGGCAACCCCTTATGTTTAAACAGTGTCCCCTAGTTCTAGATTCTCCCACAAGAGGAAACATCCTCACCACATCCACCCTGTCCAGACCCCTCAGGATCTTATATGTTTCAATCAAGTCACCTCTTATTCTTCTAAACTCCAGCGGATTCAAGCCTAGCCTGTCCAACCTTTCCTCATAAGACAACCCGCCCATTGCAGGTATTAGTCTAGTAAACCTTCTCTGAACTGCCTCCAACGCATTTACATCCTTCCTTAAATAAGGAAAGTGTGACATCACAGGAAGGCAGGTAAGTGATTGGTTGGTGAATGCTTCTCTCTTTTTTTCTAAACTAGGGCATTGGTTTAAATTAAGAGCGGTGATTTTAGATTAAAAAATATATATAGATAATTAAGTGATATTCCGAACTTGAAAACCTAATTAGTTAAATAAAATACAATAGAGAGGGCAGGGCAGGTGATGTGTTGCAGCGACCACATCTGCAGTAAGTGTCTGCAGCTCGAGGAACTTCGGCTCAGAGTTGATGAGCTGGAGTCCGAGCTTCAGACACTGCGATACATCAGGGAGGGGGAGAGTTACCTGGAGACTGTGTTTCAGGAGGCAGTCATAAGAACATAAGAAATAGGAGCAGGAATAGGCCACTTGGCCCCTCGAGCCTGCTCCACCATTCAATAAGATCATGGCTGATCTTGGGCTCAAAGCCACTTCCCTGCACACTCCCCATAACCCTTGACTCCCTTATCTTGCAAAAATCTGTCTATCTCCACCTTAAATGTATTTAATGACCCAGCCTCCACGGCTTTCTGGGGCAGAGAATTCCACAGATTTACGACCCTCTGAGAGAAGAAATTCCTCCTCATCGCCATTCTAAAAGGGCGACCCTTTATTCTGAAACCATGCCCCCGAGTTCTAGATTTCCCCACGAGGGGAAACATCCTCTCTGCATTTACCTTGTCGAGCCCCCTCAGTATCTTATATGTTTCAATAAGATCACCTCTTATTCTTCTAAATTCCAATGAATATAGGCCCAACCTGCTCAACCTTTCTTCATAAGTCAACCACCTCATCTCAGGAATCAACCGAGTGAATCGTCTCTGAACTGCCTCCAATGCAAGTATATCCTTCCTTAAATAAGGAGACCAAAACTGTACGCAGTACTCAAGGTGTGGTCTCACCAATACCCTGTACAGTTGTAGCAGGACTTCTGAAGTAATTAAATTTTATATTTAATATTAAGTGTTAGGTATAGGACCGAGATAGAGGGGAAATGTGTATTTAGTAAGTAAAGTATGTAATGTGGGCTTCGTAAAATGGCTGACTGCTAAAAGCCGTTGGGAAAGTCTCACAGTCACTAATCACAATCTGCTTGCTTCGCAGAAGTAACTTGAGCCTGTTACGAAAACAGGCACTGTTATCTTAAGAAAAAAACCATTACTGCACAAACCATCTGGCCAGAGACAAAGGGCAGTTGTAGCAGCAATAGACTCAGCCAAGGCCGCAGTCTCAGAAGTTCCTGGGACCAACTGATAACAGAAAATGTGATTAATCGGGAATGTAGGGCGTAATTCCACATGTCACGCGATTTGTAGGCGGTAGGAAGGATGAAATGTTATACTTTATATTTGCCATTTAGTAATAAATCTGTATACTTGATAGCTTTGCACCCGCCCCTAGGGCGGGATATGATTTTTGTGTATAATTGTAAACGTTGCTAGGGTATCGGTGGAGTCGGATCTGAGAAGGAGTCTCAGAAGGTTCTCCCCAGGCCTGTGGAAAATAAAGGACCGTTTTGAACCATCACTCGAAGTCTGTCATCTGTATCGAGACTGAGCGTCGACCTTGTAAATCACTGGGTCCGCTTCTTACTTACATCAACTTCCCTGCTTTTATACTCCAACCCCCTTGCAATAAAGGCCAACATTCCATTTGCCTTTTTGATTACTTGCTGTATCTGCATGCTAACTTTGTGTTTCATGCACAAGGACCCCCAGGTCCCTCTGAACTGTAGCATTTTGTAATCTCTCTCCATTTAAATAATAACTTGCTTTTTTATTTTTCCTGCCAAAGTGGATAACTTCGTACTTTCCCACATTATACTCCATCTGCCAAATGTTTGCCTACTCACTCAGCCTGTCTATATCCCTTTGAAGATCCTCTGCACAACTTGCTTTCCCACCCATCTTTGTATCATCCGCAAACTTGATTACATTACACTCGGTCCCTTCATCCAAGTCATTAATGTAGATTGTAAATAGTTGAGGCCCCAGCACCGATTCCTCTGGCACCCCGCTAGTTACCGTTTGCCATTTATCCCGACTCCCTGCTTTATGTTAGTTAGCCAATTCTCTATCCATGCTAATATATTACCCCCAACTCCGTGAGCTCTTATCTTATGCAGTAACCTTTTATGTGGCACCTTATCGAATGCCTTCTGGAAATCCAAATACACCGCATCCACTGGCTCACCCTTATCCACCCTGCTTGTTACATCCTCAAAGAACTCCAGCAAATTCACAACCCTTCGGTTAAATACTTCAAATTTGGTACGTGGTCAGGGACAGGAGGGTGTGACGACGAGTGAGGCAGGTATGGGGATCCAGATGGTAGCATTGGAGGAGCCTCAGCCCTTGCACTGGTACGAGGTACGAGGTTCTTGCAGCCTGTGTGGACGAGAGCAGGGACTGCAGGGAGGATGAACTGACCACAGCACCATGGTTCAGGGGGCCATTCAAGTTGGGGGAGAAAAAAGAAATGTAGTAGTGGTAGGGGACAGTATAGTTAGGTGGACAGATACTGTTCTCTGCAGCCAAGAGCGTGAGTCCCGATGGCTGTGTTGCCTGCCCGGTTAAGGACATCTCCTCGGGGCTGGAGAGGAACTTGAAGTGGGAGGGGGAGGATCCAGTTGTCATGGTCCATGTAGGAACCAACGACATAGGTAGGACTAAGAAAGAGGTTCTGCTGAGTGAGTTTGAGGAGCGAGGATCCAAATTAAAAAGCAGAACCACAAAGGTAATAATCTCTGGATTACTACCTGAGCCATGAGCAAATTGGCATAGGGTCAATAAGATCAGAGAGTTGAATGCGTGGTTCAAAGATTGGTGTGGGAGAAATGGGTTTCGATTTATGGGGCATTGGCACCAGTACTGGGGAAAGAGGGAGCTGTTCCGTTGGGACGGGCTTCACTTGAACCATGCTGGGACCAGTGTCCTAGCGAATCGAATAACTAGGGCGGTAGGTAGGGCTTTAAACTAAATAGTGGGGGGGGAGAGTTCAGGTGAAGGGGAATTTAGAAAGTCAAAGAGAAAAGAAAAGGTAATAGTGCAGAGTAGCGATAGGGGTAATGATAACCAGAGCGTGACAGGAAGAGACAGAGCATGCAAACTTAAGAGTGCACCAGCAAATAGAGTCAGAGTCAAGAAAAATGGTAAAAAGACAAAATTAAAGGCTCTTTATCTGAATGCATGTAGCATTCATAAAAAGATAGATGAGTTGACGGCACAAATAGAAATAAATGGGTATGATCTGATTGCCATTACAGAGACGTGGTTACAAGGTGACCAAGGCTGGGAACTGAATATTCAGGGGTATTTGACATTTCGGAAGGATAGACAGAAAGGAAAAGGTAGTGGGGTAGCTCTGTTAATAAAGGATGAGATCAATGCAGTGGTGAGAAATGATATTGGCTCAGAAGATCAAGATGTAGAATCAGTTTGGGTGGAGATAAGAAATAGTAAGGGAAAGAAGTCACGGGTGGGAGTAGTCTATAGACCCCCTAACAGTAGCTACACTGTAGGACAGAGTATAAATCAAGAAATAATAAGGGCTTGTAAGAAAGGTACTGCAATAATCATGGGTGATTTTAATCTTCATATAGATTGGACAAATCAAATTGGCAATGGTAGCCTTGAGGAAGAGTTCATAGAGTGTATTCGGGATGGTTTCTTCAAACAATACATTGTGGAACCAACCAGGGAGCAGGCTATTTTAGATCTGGTAAGGTGTAATGAGACAGGATTAATTAATGATCTCATTGTAAAGGATCCTCTAGGGAAGAGTGATCATAGCATGATTGAATTTCAAATTCAGTTTGAGGATGAGGAACTTGTGTCCTAAACTTAAATAAAGGCAATTACAAAGGTATGAAGAGAGTTGGCTAAAGTGAACTGGGAAAATAGATTAAAGGGTAAGATGGTAGATAAGCAGTGGCAGACATTTAAGGCGATATTTCATAACTCTCAGCAAAGGTTTATTCCAGTGAGAAAGAAAGACTGTACGAGAAGGATGAACCATCCGTGGCTAACTAAGGAAGTTAAGGATGGTATCAAATTGAAGGAAAAGGCATACAATGTGGTAGGCCAGAGGATTGGGAAATTTTTAGAAACAAGCAAAGGATGACTAAAAAAATAAGAGGGAGAAGATAGATTATGAGAGTAAACTAGCTAAAAATATAAAAACAGACAGTAAGAGCTTCTACAGGTATATAAAAAAGGAAGAGAGTAGCTAAAGTAAACGGTGGTCCCTTAGAGGATGAGACTGGGGAATTAATAATGGGAAACAGGGAAATGGCAGAGACTTTGAACAAATATTTTGTATCAGTCTTCACGGTAGAAGACACTAAAAGCATTCCAATAATAATTGATAATCAAGGGGCTATAGGGAGGAAGGAACTTAAAACAATCGCTATCACTAGAAAAGAAGTAGTAGGCAAACTAATGGGACTAAAGGCTGACAAGTCCCCTGGACCTGAAGGCCTGCATTCTAGGGTTTTAAAAGAAGTGGCTGCAGAGATAGTGGATGCGTTGGATGTAATCTACCAAAATTCCCTGGATTCTGGAGAGGTCCCAGTGGATTGGAAAACTGCAAATGTAATTCCCCTATTCAAGAAAGGAGGGAGACAGAAAGCAGGAAACTATAGGCCAGTTAGCCTAACATCTGTCATTGGGAAAATGCTGGAATCCATTATTAAGGAAGTAAAAGCAGGACATTTAGAAAATCATAATACAATCAAGCAGAGTCAACATGGTTTTATGAAAGGGAAATTGTGTTTGACAAATTTACTAGAGTTCTTTGAAGATGCAACGAGCAGGGTGGATAAAGGGGAACCAGTAGATGTAGTGTGTTTGGATTTCCAGAAGACATTCGATAAGGTGCCGCATAAAAGGTTACTGCACAAGATAAGAGCTCATGGTGTTAGGGGTAATATATTAGACTGGATAGAGGATTGGATAACTGACAGAAAACAGAGAGTCGGAATAAATGGGTAATTTTCAGGTTGGCAAACTGTAACTAGTGGGGTGCCACAGGGATCAGTTCTGGGGCCTCAACTATTTACAATCTATATTAATGACTTGGATGAAGTGTACTGTTGCCAAATTTGCTGATGATACAAAGATAGGTGGGAAAGCAAGTTGTGAGGAGTACACAAAGGGCTCGATTTTGCCAGGCCCGAGGAGGCGAGTTTAGAGGCGTGAGAGATGTTAAAATCGCAAAAAATGGCGGGCAGATCCAATCCCACCTCCAGCCCGCCTCTGAGCAATTTTCCCAAAATCGGGGTTTCAGACCCCGTTTCCATCCCACCTCCAAGAGGCAGGATAGGCCCTTAAGGCCATTAACAACCAGTTAAGTGCCTCTATATTCCCATTTTGAGAGGCCTTTGTGAGTTTAACACATTTCCCCCATGCTGCACGTCTCTTCTGGAACACGCCAGTTAATCCTGGCGACCTCACAAGTGGATGGCTTACTAACAGCTGCAGCTCCACCATTAAAAAGGAGTTTTCAGCAATGATCATTTGCAGGTGGCAGAACTTTGTTGTCTCAGGTCTGGGAGAACTTTTAGCAGGCCTACTCATTGTTGTGGAAGTTTGGAGCCTGAGACCCATCTCCAGTGTGACCTCCTGGGAAACCCCTCTCCCCACCTTGACTGAGCGCTTCCTCAACTGAGGTATATACCAGAAGCATGGGAACCATTTATTTCCTTTCCTCCTGGACATCAGATTCAGACGAAGACCAGCCGCGGCAGCAGCAGCACCCGGAGCAACAGCAGCACCAACAGCAGGAGCAACAACAGGAGCGCCAAGCTGCTGCTCACCCACCTGAAGCTGTACAGGCCAGAAGGCGCCAGCGCATGGAAGCACGTCGCCGCAGGAGATACCCCCAAAACAGAGTCTACAGACAGAGGATGAGCTACCTCAACATGACTGAGCAGCAGTGCCAAAGGAGGCTCAGACTTTTGCGAGAGGTAGTGGATGACATCTGCGCAGTGCTGCAGCAAGACCTGGAGCCCAGAGGAGCGGGTGGACACCCCTTATCAGTGGCCGTCAAAGTCACCACCGCATTCAACTTTTTTGCTTCAGGCTCATTCCAGGGATCAACAGCAGACATCAGCGGCGTCTCCCAGGCAGCCGCACGCACTTGCATCACGCAGGTAACCGATGCCCTCTTTGCCATCGCGCACAATTACATCAACTTCTCCAAGGATCAAGCAAGTGTAACCGCACGTGCGGTTGGATTTGCTAATCTGGCAGGCTTTCCAAGGGTGCAGGGCATCGTTGACTGTACACATGTGGCCCTTAAGGCACCCCATCACAATCCAGGTGTTTTTGTCAACCGCAAGGGCTTCCACTCCCTCAACGTGCAGCTGGTGTGTGACCACAGGAAGGAATATTTGCATGTTTGCGCTAAGTACCCTGGCAGTTGCCATGACTCCTTCATCCTGCGGCAGTCTAGTGTGCCTCCTCCGCTCTTCAGTCTGCCAGACCAACTTTTCAGATGGCTACTTGGAGACAAGGGCTATCCCCTGAAGACGTGGCTAATGACGCCATTGAGGAGCCCATCCAACGAAGCTGAGGATCGCTACAACTCCAGCCACATTTCCACGAGATCCATAATTGAGCAAACCATCGGCTTGCTGAAGATGCGATTCAGATGCCTTGATAGATCAGGTGGAGCCCTGCAGTACTCAGCAGCCAGGGTCTCCAGAATCATCGTGGTCTGCTGTGCACTTCACAACATGGCACAGCATCGTGGCTTGCAGCTGCCTGAGGTACATATGGCTCACCTCATAGCCTCCTCAGATGAGGATGAGGAGAAGGAGGAGGAGGAGGGCGACAACGAACAGCTTGCGGAGGTGCATCAACCAGCGCCAGCAGCACGCGAGCACATTGCTGCCCGGGATGCAAGGGACGCACTCATCTTGGGGAGATTTGCTTAGCCTGCCCAATCAAACACTTTAGCCTCGCACCTTCTTACCAGAGCATCGGCAATGGCCAAGAACCTGCGGATTCCTGTCACTCTGACCACTATACTAACAATTGTAAGTCGCCCTAAGCCCTCAATGTGGAAGTCCCATTTGCAAAATGACACAGGCCACAACTTCAACAGTTTGCCATCAAGTTTTTTTTATCACAAAGTCACGGATGGCTTTTCAAAAATAAACAACAGAACACCCAAGTGACTACCCTTGTGACTACTTGTGCTTTATCTTCCTCTTACGCGTGCTCCTACATGGTGCTTCCCCTGTGGCTTCAGCAGATGTGGAGGCCCCTTGCTCACTTTCTTGCTGCTCCTGCCTCGACACCTTTGGCGGGCATCCTCTGGGGTTGCGAGCCTGAGGGCTCGGCAACAGTCTGCTGCTCCTGCGGCTGTGCAGGGGCTGAGACGCCGATCTCAGTTGGGTGAGGACTCTGGTGGGGCTCTGACCGAGGGCTCTGCAGTGGCATGGTCGTGTGAGCACTTGGAGAGGAGCCCCCACTTCCTTGTTCTCTGCCACAAACATCCCTCTCATGGGTCAGCCCCACTTCAGAGCTAGCAAGTGGCTTGACAGCACCTTGCTGCACTTCAGGGGGGCCATGAGAACCCGTTTCTGCACTGGAAGTCCTACTCCAGAGGAATTCCATGAAGGTCTGGTTTCTCTGCTCAATAGCTGACCATCGCTCCTCAAGAGATGTCAGTCTATTCTGAACAATGACCATGTTTTCAAGACCCTGGCGACTAAGCTCCTCCATGGCCGTAGCCATCCTCTCCTCTACCGTAGCCATCCTCTCCTCTACGGTAGCCAGCCTTACCATGGAGGTAGCCATCCTTTCCACGGAGGTTGCCATCCTTTCCGTGGTGATGCGTTCATGCGCCAACGCCTCCACAAAGGCCCTGCTGATGTTAGCGATGGACTCCTCCATTCCTTCCACACTCGCAGCGACCCTGGAGACAAAACCTGCCAGAGACTCCTGCACCTGTTCCTGGAGTTCCAGCACCGCTCTCCTTCTGGATGGACCCATAGGCACAGGGTCGACATACAGCGGAGCAGAGCTGGGAGAGTCCTGCGCCCTCCAACGAGAACTCTCCACTGCTGTCCCTGTCTCCACCATCTGCTGATGCTCACTTGTGAGCTGTGATACACCAGGTGACAACACTACTCTATCTCGCGAAGGTCCCACCGAGGTGTGAGTTTCTGCGCTGGTGCTGGGTGCGCTTAATTCTGCTGACGCTGCGCCCTCAGAGGTTGCAGCTTCCTCTGAGGAGTCTTCTGGCTCAGGCTGTTCCTCCTGGACAGTGGGGAGGGGGGCTGTCGATGGTCCTGTGAGGGAGTAAAGGAAAGAGTTAGACATGTGAGATAAACGTTGCATGCACATTAAAGCATCATAATCCATATCAGTCACTTATGCAATGTCAATGAGAGAGATGCAAAACTATTCTGTCACCAGCTTGCTATGATGCGCCCGTCTGTCCGTCCCCCACTTGCGAATCCTCCTCCACTCCCACGATCTCCAGGGCCGCCTCCTCTGCAGTGGTGAGCTGGGCTATTGAGGGTGGCCCTCCTCCTGTCCTCGCCCTCTCCCTCTTATTGTGGGCTCTCTTTTCCTGCAATGAGGGACACAAGTGGAGTTTGAGTGAGAAGGACACAAAGATGGAGTGAGGTGCCAAGATCAAGGGCCCTCCCTGTGTGTTGTAAGTTGTTGTCATAGCATCACAGTGATAGGGAGTGTGAGGGCTGCATAGTCGAATAGTTAAGCGAATGTGAACATACAGAGAGAGGGAATGGGTAAGGGTGCAGGGATGTAAGGGTGAAGTGGGATGTGGAGGAGGACGTTGACAAAGCAGAGTGCTGGTGATGAGAGGCGATGGGGATGAGATTGAGGGTCATGGGGATGAAATACTCACTTTTTCTGTGCGGAGAAGGTCATGAAACCTCTTTCTGCACTGCAGCCAGGTTCTGCTGCACATTGAAATCGCATTCACCTCCTGTGCCACTTGCAGCCACACAGCTTTGGTCTGTTGTGGAGGCTTTTTCCTCCCTGAAGAAGGAAAGAGCACTTCCTTATTTGCTCTTGTTCCCTCCACCAGAGCTTGGAGGGAGGCCTCATCGAATCAGGGTGCACACTTTGGTCTGGTGCTGGACATAGTTGCAGTAGGAATTCCTCAGAAGTATGACGATAAAGGTGAAAGGCTGAAAAAGAACCAAGGCTGCTTTGCAGGCCTTAAATCCAGCTGCTTAGATGACGTCATCGGAAGCGAGTTTCAGTGTCAAAAGACTCATTGGGCCAGGGGTTCCCACACGCTGGAAATCAAGTGCCCAATTCGGGCAAAATCGCACTTTTGTCCCGCCTCACATCGGAGGCGGGGTCCTGACACACTGACCACCTGACACGCCCCCAGCCCACGCCCAATGACAAAATCCAGCCCATAGAGTCTGCAAAGGGATATAGATAGGTTAAGTGAGTGGGTAAATATTTGGCAGATGGAGTATAATGTGGGAAAATGTGAGGTTATCCACTTTGGTAGGAAGAATAAAAAAAGCAAAATATTATTTAAATGGAGAGAGACTACAGAATGCTGCGGTACAGAGGGATCTGGGTGTCCTCGTACATGAAACACAAAAAGTTAGCATGCAGGTACAGCAAGTAATTAGGAAGGCAAATGGAATATTGGCCTTTATTGCAAGGGGAATGGAGTATAAAAGTAGGGAAGTCTTGCTACAACTGTACAGGGCGTTGGTGAGACCACACCTGGAGTACTGCGTGCAGTTTTGGTCTCCTTCTTTAATGAAGGATATATTTGCATTGGAGGTAGTTCAGAGAAGGTTCACTAGGTTGATTCCTGAGTTGAAGGGGTTGTCTTATGAGGAAAGGTTGAGCAGGTTGGGCCTATACTCATTGGAGTTTGGAAGAATGAGAGGTGATCTTATTGAAACATAAGATTCTGAGGGGGCTTGACAGGGTAGATGCAGGAAGAATGTTTCCCCTCGTGGGGGCATCTAGAACTAGGGGGCATAGTTTCAGAATAAGGGGTCGCCCATTTAAAACGGAGATGAGGAGATATTTCTTCTCTCAGAGGGTCGTGAATCTTTGGAATTCTCTACCCCAGAGAGCTGTGGAGGATGAGTCGTTGAATATATTCAAGGCGGAGACAGACAGATTTTTGAAAAACAGGGGAATCGAGGGTTATGGGGAACGGGCAGGAAAGTGGAGTTGAGGCCAAGATCAGATCAGCCATGATCTCATTAAATGGCGGAGCAGGCTCAAGAGGCCGAATGGTCTACTCCTGCTCCTATTTCTTATGTTCTTTTGTTAAGGGAGGTGGACGAACAAGAGGCTGCAGTAAGAGGAATGCAGAGCTTGGTGTCCTGTAGCTTTGGACGAGATTACAGAGTTAGGGAGGAGCAAGGATGAGAATTTTAAATTTGAAGTGTATTGCGACCTGGAGCAATGTAGGTCAGAAAGGACAGGGGTGATGAGCAAGTAGGACTTGGTGCAAGAAGCTGAAGTTTACAGAGAGTGGAGGATGGCCAGCAGAGCATTGGAATAGTCAAGTCTGCTGGTGACAAAGGCATGGATGGAGGTTACGGGGTAGATGGGCTGAAGTATGGGCAGAGATGGGCAATATTGCAGTTGGCAGTTCGTATGATGTGGAACATATGGGGTCGGAAGGTCAGCTCAGGGTCCAAAGTTACCAAGGTTGTGAACAGTCTGATTCATCCTGGACAGTGTCCAGGGAGGGGGAATCGAGCAGGTGGTGAGGGTACAGTTTGTAGTGCCGGGTGAAGACAATAATTTTGGTTTGGCCGACAATTAGCTGGAGGAAATTATGGCTCAGCCAAGACTGGATTTGCACAAGGAATCTGACAGCACAGGCAGTGGTGTGGTTAAGAGAGGTAGCGGAGAGGTAGAGCGGAGTGTCATCAGTATGCATGTGGAACCTGACCCCATGTGTGTCGATGAAGAGAAAGGGGCCACAGATAGATTTTGAGGGACTTTGAAGGGGCAAGAAAAAAAGCTATTACTAGAGATGCTCTGGTTGTTCTTTAATAATAGGGGTGTTTATGTCATGTAGGAGATAACATCAGGGACACTGATTTACAGTGACAGAATACATCAAATACCATTTGTATTGAATGGCGTTTTGTGATTTTTGCTGGTGCTTTGGGATTCAAGTTCCACAATGGTGTCCAATATTCTGAAAACTATAAATGAACGCCCTTTATTTTATATATATTTTCTTTTACCTATGTATTCAACTCATATCCCTCACCACTTTTAAAGCTCAGAATAAGAATGATATGCAATATGCACTAGTTAGAGTTAGATATCTGGTATTTAGTACTGGATAGGGTAAGTGGGTTTTAGCCTCAGTGGGAGCAGTCGTGCAGTTTGGCAGCACTGAAGACAGTCCTGGGTTTTGGTAACATTAGAGGATGATTTTAGGCTTTGGTAGAACTGGGATGGGCATCCTACATTTGATCTGGTATCACAATGGAGGGGGAATCTGGAACTTGGCTCAACTGTGAAGGGGGACCTGAAGTTTGGCAGTACTGGGAGGTAGAATATGAAGTCTGGCTCACCTGGTGTCTGTCAGCAGTCAGAGGTGGGGAGGGAGGAGTTAATGAAGTTTAAAGAATATTTATAATTGGAAACCAATAAAAGCTGCAACAGGTTTGTAATTAGGCAGTCTACCATTTTATTCACACACACACACTCCATTTTAAAACACTTAATATAAATTTTACCTTAATTAAGCTTTTAAAATTTGTCCACTAACTTTTCTTTCAAAGAATTTTGAAAAATAACCAGTAGATTTTGTTAGAGACTGAAAGAGAAGCATTCCGTCATTTGGCCAACTAAATGCTACTGGTGCATCCTAGGATAGTGTGCACATAGCACATGTTGGGACTGAACCTGCAGTCAGCTAATAAATTCACTGCTCCCGACAACAATATCAAGTCTACGGCCAGGTTTTTCAGAGAGACTGAGGCCTGCAAGTGAAAACTATATTGAAGGTAATTAATGACACAAAAGGCAAATAAATGCAAAAGTTTAATAGTTTTATTGGGAAATATATATTTTTTCCAATTTATTTCATTTAAAACCTTATTTTTTATGTTAGAAATTTCAGTTATTATGATAAAATGGTAGCCAAACTTTTTTTCAGAAAGCATTCTGAGTGACTTGATTGGTTCATCTTCAAACTATGATGTAAAAATGTTGAAATGGGGGAGGGGCGATTTTAACAAGCCGAAATTGGCATTAATGGGGCGGTAACAGCTTCAAGATTGGGTTGGTAGACTTACCGCCCCGCTAATGTCAATGCTCTGGCCACTGCCATTTTTAAAGGTACCTTCGCACGGGCGGCTGGAAAGCCCACCTGTTTCCGGCAGTAGGTTTCCTCACTATGCAAATCAGAGTCCTATGACATACTTAGGACAATGATTGCAATTTAAGGGACACATGGACTGAGCGTATGCCACGCTTAAAGTGATCACTGCTAGCCGTCCAAAAATAGGCACAAAACATTTTCCAAGTTATATCTTTGTGGAGCATTCCTGCTCCCTCCCCACCACTCCACCATTGCCCTTGTAGTTGCCCGTCAGCCAGGCAACCCAGAATGCTCAAGTCCATGCTAAGATAGTGCAGTCTGAGGCGGGGCCATCTCGGCCCACAGCCTTTCGCGGGCATCGCAAGAGGACATCTGAACTGCCCTCTTCAGATTCTCAGCAGCCTCATATTCTGCTGCCACTCAGGTTGCACTTCATAGAAGCACCAAAGTAGACAAGAGCACTTATAGGATAGCCACTAAGGGTAAGCGCCAGGGTGAATAGTTTAAAATTTGAGTGCTGTTGGTTGTGTGATGTTTTCATTGTTTGTTTTTGCTCTAGATAAAGAGTGATTATGGTAATTGGGTAGAGCTGGAATTGGTGTTTGTTTTTATTGTGTTCTTCATGGGGAAGGGGTTGAAAGGATTGAGTGCAGATGGTGAACTTCTTGATAGATCCTCAGTGGTGGAGGATAAGACATGTGGCAACAGTGCTCTGAAGTCTGATGGTGAAGGGTGTCTCCCAAAAGCAGTCTTCAATCAGATGGTGGCGAGGGAGCCTCCCAGGTGCGGGTCATCTACCTGGAACCCTCAGGTGCCTTCGCCCTGGTCCCCCTCATCAACCTCCTTCCCCTCCTCTTCTTGTGGCTCCTGAGCTTAACCCTCTGGCACAATTGCTGGTGGTGACGGCTGGTCTCTCATGATTGCCCAGATTGTGGAACATGCAGCAAGTCACCATGAATGTGGAGCCCACCTCTCCCTCTCTCCTCCAGCAGCTGGTGCTGCTCTGCCTGGCCTCATCTCCTCCTCCCATTCCTCCTCTAGACCAAAGCGACCCCTAGCCAGATCCCCATATCCAAGCACTCCCTTTCTCCTGGTGACTCCTATTTAGGTCTCCAATAAAGTACAGTAGTACAATACTCACTCTCTTTAGGTGAAGTCCTCAGAGAATTTCTGGAATAAATGTTGATGGGTGACGTCTTGACAAAGTGTCCCAGAAAGTCTCCCGATGTGTATCAAATGTCCTCTTCAAATGCAGTGTAGTCAGTCGATCTCCAGCAGCAAGTGAACAGTGAAAGCTGAGCATGGCTTTAAGTAGTGCTCACAATCCTCACTAACGACTTCTTTACTCCTGTTCAGCGGGACGCGGTTGTTAGGAGAGGTCGTTAATTGCAGCGCTAGCCAGCAAAATGGCATGCAACCCCTTTAATGAGCGTTAAGAGCCAATTTAATTGGTCATCAGAGCCTTCAGCATCCTTGGGGCGGCCATTCCTAGCGCACACTTAAACTCCTTGACCAAGATGGCGCCGTGCGCTAAAGGCGGGCTAAGCAGGCGTTCCAGCTCAAGACCCCATCTTGGCCACCTCGGAGACTCTTTATTACCTAAAGTTATTGGGGAAAATAGCCCCCTAAAAATGTTAAATCTTTTCCATCATTTGCTAATTCCCCATTATCTCGATTTGAATTTCTAATTTCTAACTAATAGACGTTAATCTAACTATTCTATTCATTCTTTCTATTTTTTCATAATTTAAACCATGATTCTTACTTATTTTCTGTGCTTCCCACGTCTATCCAGGACATGAAAGGTGTGACCCATACTGTAAAAGTTGATCGTTGATTGGATGACAACTGTTCCAAAGGCTGTTTTCTCAGCCAATTAAGTGCCACTATTCCAAAGGTTAACATAGTTGCCTCGATGAAATGGCCAGGTAAGTCTTTGGTGTGTTTTCACATTTTAAACCCTAGGAAAGCCTGCTGGAGAACAAATTATCTTGTGTATGGCACCAGCAGCCCAATTATGCCTGCACAAAAAACTCATCCACAGCACAGTAGGGATAATGCCCCGGATTCTGCAGTGGTAATAATGGTGAAACTGCCAGCGTTCGCCATCATTACTCCTCTAAAAGTGACAGCAACTTCTGGAGTCAGCGCGTGCGCAGATAAATGCGGTAATCCAGAATTTGCTGTCAGTCATTCCCTGCTCCTCCACAGATTACGCTGTCGAACTCCTCAGAGCCGGCAATCAATTCAAATCACAGTTCCTGATGAAAACTTCCCCTATTATGCTGGAATATCACTGTTAAACCTCCTGAAAAAGTTAAGCCTTGTTGAATGAGGTGTAACTGGGTTTTTAACAGCGTAGTGACTGCTGAACAACCGTTCAGGCCCTGAAAAACTAATTTTATATTTGTGGAATGTCAAATTTTTCCATTAATATAAGAATGACATGGTTTTTAATATATTTTTTTTTAAGTTTGTTTATGATATTTCACCTCTACCTTAATCCTTTATGTATGTCCCAATCTTTATTTCGCTCTCTGTAAAATTTGTAACAAGTAAATTTATAATCTATGCATTTTACTTCCTAGTTTGCTGTCTGTGATAATTCTTCAATGTGATTGGCTGCTTAGCCTGCTTGATGACATCACTGTTGATGGACGTTGGAAGTTCGCTTGATTTGGCGCCAGATTCAAACTAACATCGGGAGAGGTGAAATTCACGTCAGAGATCGTTAGATCTTTGTGGGCAGCTTTCTTCGAGGTCAGCGGCGAGCGCCGTCGCTTCGCTGCTGACCGCAAATTCCAGGTCAATATGTTATCACAGAAAATGTGATCTGCTTTTTTCATGAAAATTTAAAATAGATTGAACCAAAATGGTGAATTATTTATAATTTAATTACATTTCTCTCCATTTAATCCCGATGTATGTTTCTTCGCTTTTTCTTATTTTTCTGATCAGTGTAATTTAGCTCACTTATTTAGGTTTCCTGAATTACCACAACTTTTGTTTCTGCTAAGGGTTATCTACAAATAGTAGAATCAACTTACTGTTTCACTACTGGGTTTATATCATTCAACCTTGAGATTGAGATGACCAGAAACTTAACTGGACCAGCCACATAAATACTGTGACTACAAGAGCAGGTCAGAGGCTAGGTATTCTGCAGCGAGTGACTCACCTGCCGACTCCCCAAAACCTTTCCACCACCTACAAGGCACAAGTCAGGACTTTGATGGAATACTCTCCACTTGCCTGGATGAGTGCAGCTCCAACAACACTCAAGAAGCTTGACACCATCCAGGACAAAGCAGCACGCTTGATCAGCACCCCATCCACCACCTTAAACATTCACTCCCTCCATCACCGGTATACCGTGGCTGCAGTGTGTACCATCTACAAGATGCACTGCAGCAACTCGCCAAGGTTTCTTCGACAGCACCTCCCAAACCCGCAATCACTACCGCCTAGAAGGACAAGGGCAGCAGGCGCATGGGAACACACCTCCAAGTTCCCCTCCAAGTCACATACCATCCTGACTTGGAAATATATCGGTGTTCCTTCATCACGGCTGGGTCAAAATCCTGGAACTCCCTCCCTAACAGCATTGTAGGAGTACCTTCACCACATGGACTGCAGCGGTTCAAGAAGATGGCTCACCACCACCTTCTCAAGGGCAATTAGGGATGGGCAATAAATACTGGCCTTGCCAGCAACAGCCACATCCCGTGAATGAATAAGTAAGTTAAAAAATCCCCTTTAAGAATATCATATTAGTTATAATAATAACAGAAAGATTCACACTTGATTTGGCGCACTCTTAAATTGTCCTTGTTCTTCCAAGTTCTTTCATAGTATGTTACTGAATGACATTTCCATTTATAATTTCCATTAAAATGTTTGCTAAAAATGTTCGTACAAATCAAAGCAATACTACAGATACAGTAGCATTATCTATACTATTGGTAAGCATCAATTTACACTGGGGATTATGTTGTTGTTTAATGTGATCTGTAATACTAATAGCATCAGGATGCCTGGGGGAAAACTGACCTGGCCGCACAAACATAATATACAAATGTTTTTATTTTATATTAACTTTGTAATAACGTGTTCCATTTTTGTAAAATCCAGTGCAACAATATGGAGAGCAAGCGTCATTGCAGTAACAGTCAATTAAGCTTAATGCTTTCAAAGGAAACTACTACAGAGAGAATTGACCCACAAAATGTTCCATATGCGTGTTTTGAAAGTGGATCACATGCAAAACAAGACCATCTTGCCTCCTTATTACATTAAACAGACATCTGTACATACAAAGCTACCATTTTAAAGGCTATATTGGGATCACTGTACTTCACTGTTTAAATTGGCTGAATTAAGGAACTGAGGCATGAACAACATTTAGGAATATATGTTGCACAAGATTTTTGCAATTGCAGAACTTGAAATCATATTCAAAATTCAATCTTATAAGATATTGCTGAAACTGCTGTCCACAAATTAACTGTACTTGAACAGGCCAGCTACTGACTTCCCTCTGAGAATATCTTTATAATAGTTAAATTTAGAGAAGCTTTTGGAGCATTTACTTCAAATTTATAGTTAACTCTTAACTGAGTATAGTCAGTGGTGTGGGAAAGGCAATAATTAAGATCAGTTGTAGTATACTGTCATTAGCCAATTAATGAATCTTTGTGATGAAAAAAGAGTAATTGATTCTCTTAAAACAAAATTCCACTGACTTGTCAGCAGATTCTGGAGCCCAACAGTGCCTAAACGCAAATATTCTGCCTCAAAAGCTTATCTCTGCCATTACTGCTGCTGTGCTGTCTGACTGCCTGTCATTAAGTTGTGGATGAGCCACAATTTCCTCCAGTGAAACATTGCCAAGACCAAAGCCATCCTGTTCCATTCTCTCGAGAAACTCCACATCCAAATCCAACTCTAGCTGTTTGCTCAAACTGAATCCGAATATGTGCAACCTCTGTCATGCTCGACTCGGAGCTGAGCTTCAAACTTCACATCTAGTCCATAATCAAGACTGCTTATTTACACCTAGGAAATATTGTTTGCCTCCCTCCCTATCTCAGCCCGACAGCCAATGAAATCCTTATCCACACCTTTTGTCAACTCCACGTTTTATTTTTCCAACATCTTCTTAGCCGACCACCTAAGCTCCACTCTGCACAAACTCCAACTGATCCACATCCAATCCAGTACCAATGCCCAATCTCCCAGTCCTCACCAATTTCCACTGACTCCCCATTCTCCAGTACATTGAATTCAAAATCCTCAACCTTGTTAACCAATCCTGGCCTCATTCCACCCTATCTCTGCAACCTTCTCCAGCCCTATTAGTCAATTCTCACCCTCCATGCTGCTTCGTCTGGACTTCTGTATGTCTTCTCTCCCTCTACCAGTGGTAGAGTCTTCACAGTCCTCCACTCTTTAAATCTCTTCCTAAGCTCCTGCTTTGCTACAAAAGCCTCCTTAAGAATTTCCTGTTAAACTGTACCCTCACTCATCTCCCCAGCCTTCTTCCATTTCCTGCTCAGTGTGGTCTAACCCATTCCTACACCTTGTAAAGCATCTAAGGATGTTTCACTACATTAAAGGGGCTGTGTAAGTTGGTTCTGTAGTTGTCTGTGGCGCTAAAATTATGAATAGTTTTTGTTTTTGAGTTCGCTCTCTTCTTAATGGAATTCTATTTTTCTCGATTCCTTTTTTGTTGGCCTCCCTGAAAAACACACCAACCCAGCCAAGAAGATACGTGATTGGACTCTTGATGTGTCCGTCAAAGCTATTTCTGAAACATCCACCAGGAGGTGTATGCTAGCACACCACGGTGGTGTTCTCCATCTGATTTTCTCCTCGTTGGTGAAAGAAAGAAAGAAAGACTTGCATTTATATAGTGCCTTTCACGACCACCGGACGTCCCAAAGCGCTTTACAACCAATTAAGTACTTTTGAAGTGGAGTCACTGTTGTAATGTGGGAAACGCGGCAGCCAATTTGCGCACAGCAAGCTCCCACAAACAGCAATGTGATAATGGCCAGATAATCTGTTTTTGTTATGTGGATTGAGGGATAAATATTGGCCAGGACACCGGGGATAACTCCCCTGCTCTTCTTCGAAATAGTGCCTTGGGATCTTTTACATCCACCTGAGAGGGCAGACGGGGCCTTGGTTTAACGTCTCATCCGACAGTGCAGCACTCTCTCAGCACTGCACTGGAGTGTCAGCCTAGCTTTTAGCTGCACAAGTCCCTGGAGTGGGACTTGAACCCACAACCGTCTGACTCAGGCGAGTGTGCTACCCACTGAGCCACAGCTGACATATGAAGTAGCTGCCAACTACTTCGGCAGCACCTCCCAAACCTGCGATCTCTTCCACCTAGAAGGACAAGGGCAGCAGGCGCATGGGAACATCACCACCTCCAAGTCACACACCATCCTGACTTAGAAGTATATCACCGATCCTTCATCGTCGCTGGGTCAAAATCCTGGAACTCCCTACCTAACAGCACTGCGGGAGTACCTTCACCACACGGACTGCAGCGGTTCAAGAAGGCAGCTCACCACCACCTTCTCAAGGGCAGTTACGGATGGGCAATAAATGCTGGCCTTGCCAGCGACGCCCACATCCCATAAACGAATAAAAAACTAACCAAAGTCCTTATCCCTCCCCCGCAACAATACAGCTGAAACTGGTAAGTCAACTAGTGTGAAAATTTAGGCATTAACCACCACCTGACGAAAGTAATTTGCACTAGACTGTTAATCTCTTGAATTACTTAAAACAAGAAGTTTTTTTTCATCTGTATTAGAACGAAGAACAAAAACAGTCATTTATGTACCTTATAAAATGGAGTGGGCATCATACCAGTGTTGAAATTGCACCTATGGCTTTGGCACCAGGTGGCTAAACTGCAGAAGACCATTCATAGTGGCACATAAGTTGCACTCCAGGTTCACATATCATAAAAGCATGATGTGATGGGGAAACATTGAATGGATTCCAACTGTTTTTCCCACAAGAAAACTCATTATGGACCAACAGCATTGGTGGTGGTCTGGCAGCAGGTCAACCATCTGCCTTCTTGGCCGGAATGGTGTGTGGCACAGGGAAACAACAAAAAGGAAGAGTAAAAAAAAATCTGTTAACAGGTGAATTAAACTTACTTCAAAAATAGTAACCATGACAGTAACATGGGCATGTCTTTCCATCCAGGTGCCATCGAGCTCCAAGGACCACTCATCGATATATTAATTCCACAGAGCCTCTTCCTGGTTAGCCATGTCAAACTTTATATTCTGGCCTCCAAAGCTTGTTTTTAACCAATTAATATCCAGTTTTATGAAAGTTACATGTTCCAAAAAGTATGAAGATGAGCAAAAAAATTTTAAATTTAACAGGGGGTGAAGAAATAAGGTATAAAAATAAATACGGCTAGATCATCAATAACAAAAAATGCAAAATTAAAGCTAAAAAATCAAAATAAAACAGAGAGAATGTGAGGAGGAAAGAACACCATGGCAAACTATTGGCGTGTTCTGATCTCCAACGGTAGCCAGAATGGCTTTATTTCCTGACATGCAGGCCTAAGAGGCTTACCCCTTCCACCAGCTCCCAGGCCTTGTACAGGGGTAAATGGTACAGGACAGGAAATCCTGAGTCTGGACAGTAGAGACACACTTCTGCTGCGCTGCTCCTATCCAGCCCTGGGAGAGGAAAAATGCCCTAAAAACTCTTGTGCTGATTAATTCAGCAAACATATACTTTGGGCAGGCAATATGCCAACTTTCATTTCATATTTAAAATTTATACTACAGCACTTAAATTACGCTGTATTGCTTTTGGGGGACATGTCTTTTTAATAGTTCATGAATTACGATTTAGGAATTTATATGGGAGCGTAAAATGGTTTTGACACTTCAACATGTTTAAGGAGTTGACATTAGCCAGCTGCAACATTACTAAATTCCTTTTTTTTTTTAAATATCTAATATTGACTCAAAAGCATTGATTCCTGCCATGTCAGTCCTGACAGGACAAGAGCAGCTTGAGCTGGATTGGAAAGTTTATTGATTATAAAAACCCCCATTTATATTTTTAGAAATTGTGAGAGGGGGAAATTTTCCCATAACTCACCAGTTGTAATCCTAGTCATTCTTCATCACAGTTTAAACAGCAGCAGCTTTGGCAGCACTACATCTCAAGAGCCTCATTAAGGTACAATTTGTATATGGCACATTATAAGACAGCACTACAACAAACCCAAATATTAAATAAAATCTTCTTTTGATAGAATTTCAATGTGAGCAGCGCAGAAATTACACCAGCATAAAGATAATATTTGATCAAATTCTTTACCTATTACTGTATTTCTAACAGCAATACATTAAAACCTGAAATGTAAATAATATAGTGGATACATATGCAAGAAAAATTATCATGTATTTCAGATAAACAATAGAAATGGTATCATAGGATCATACCATACGTAAAATCAACACAGAAACTCTGGCAAGCCTCCAGAACAGTTTTCAATTCCCTTATATTCCATATTTTGAAACCTACAGCCCATGTTTGTAGATATGTATGCTTCATATTTACCATAATATTTCACTAAAAAGCTGGCTAGGAAAGATTACTTAATGTTCAAACTGAAGTTATGTATTTAACTTGTATCACTGATGGCTTAACAGTTAGTATTAATACTACACCAAGCAATATAAGTTTACATTGTGCTCTCAAATGCTACAGTTACAGGCTTAGTTTAGTTACTTCTCTGTTACAGTAGATATAAGATATTGTACTAACAACAGAAAACGCTGGAAAAACTCAGCAGGCCAGGCAGCATCCGTGGAGAGAGAAAGAGAGTTGACGTTTCAGGTCGATGACCTTTCATCAGAACTGGGAAGAGCTGGAAATCAAATAGATTTAAGGCCAGGGTAAAGCTGGGAAAAGGGGGAGGGGATAAAGGAACAAAAGAGGAGATGAAGAGACATTAAGAGACATTAAGAGATATGCAAGGCTAGAGGTGGTGTTAATGTGACAGATTAAGGCTGAATGAAGTGTGAAATCTACTGGCAGAATGAAGGACAGCTGCCAGCTTCTAGGAGGAAAAAAAAGGTGGGGGGGACAAATAAAAGGGTGGATAAAATAAAATATAAATGTGATTGGAGCTGAGGTTATGATCTAAAATTGTTGAACTCGATATTGAGTCCAGAGGGCTGTAGCGTGCCTAAACGAAAGATGAGGTGCTGTTCCTCGAGCTTACGCTGAGCTTCCGTGGAACAGTGTATTAGGCCGAGGACGGTGAGGTCAGAGTGGGAGTGAAGCAGTGAATTAAAGTGACAGGCCACCGGGAGCTCGGGGTCCCCCTTACGGACTGAACGGAGGTGTTCCGCAAAGCGGTCACCCAATCTGCGTTTGGTCTCCCCAATGTAGAGGAGTCCACATCGTGAGCAGCGAATACAGTATACTAAATTGCAGGAAGTACAAGTAAATCGCTGTTTCACCTGGAAGGGGTGTTTGGGGCCCTGGACAGTGGAAAGAGGGGAGGTATAAGGGCATGTGTTGCATCTCCTGCGCGTGCACGGGAAGGTGCCAGGCGAAGGGGAAGGGGTGCTGGGGGTGGTAGAGGAGTGGACTAGGGTGTCGCGGAGGGAGCGGTCCCTGCTCGAGTTCAACAATTTTAGATCATAACCTCAGCTCCAATCACATTTATATTTTATTTTATCCACCCTTTTATTTGTCCCCCCCACCTTTTTTTTCCTCCTAGAAGCTGGCAGCTGTCCTTCATTCTGCCAGTAGATTTCACACTTCATTCAGCCTTAATCTGTCACATTAACACCACCTCTAGCCTTGCATATCTCTTAATGTCTCTTAATGTCTCTTCATCTCCTCTTTTGTTCCTTTATCCCCTCCCCCTTTTCCCAGCTTTACCCTGGCCTTAAATCTATTTGATTTCCAGCTCTTCCCAGTTCTGATGAAAGGTCATCGACCTGAAACGTCAACTCTCTTTCTCTCTCCACGGATGCTGCCTGGCCTGCTGAGTTTTTCCAGCGTTTTCTGTTGTTATTTCGGATTTCCAGCATCTGCAGTATTTTGCGATCGTAAGATATTGTACTGTTCCTCTTCCTATATATTGCATCTCAATATACAATAACACTCTTTTGTTTATCTTCAGGTGACATCATACTTGGAAGGGAAACCTGAGGCGCGAGGCAATTTGCCAGGGGACAAGAGACAATTGGACTCAACCACACACAGTCTTAATAGGATTTCCCACAGAGACTTTCTTTCGCTTTCTCAAATCTTGACACAAAAGATGATTAATTCAAATTAGCAATGTCAGCATCTCTGCTCTTGAGCCCCTTAGTTTTGTGTACTGCCTGCTTTTCCAGAAACAGAGAATTGTTTTGCATCCCACAAATCCCAGATTACTACTGCATGCTGATGAAAGGTCATTGACCTGAAACATTAACTCGGTTTCTCTCTCCACAGATGCTGCCTAACCTGCTGAGTGTTTCCAGCATTTTTTACATAGAATTACATTTGGCCCGACCAGTCCATGCCAGCGTTCATGCTCCACTCGAGCCTCCTCCCATCCTTCCTCATCTAACTCTATCAGCATAACCCTCTAAACCCCTCTCCCTCATCTGCTTATCTCTTCCTGTTAAATGCATCTACACTATTTGCCTCAACTACTCCCTGTGATAGTGAGTTCCACATTCTCACCACTCTCTGGGTAAACAAGTTTCTCCTGAATTCCCTATTTGATTTCTTGGTGACTATCTTATTTTGATGGCCTCTAGTTTTGTTCTTCCCCACAAGTGGAAACACTCTCTCTGTGTCTACTCTATCAAAACCTTTCATAATTTTAAAGACTTCTATTAGGTCACTCCTCAGCCTTCTCTTTTCAAGAGAAAAGAGACCCAGCCTGTTCATCCTTTCCTGATAGATATAAGCTCGCAGTTCTGGTGTCATCCTTGTAAATCTTTTTTGCACCCTCTCCAGTGTCTCCATATCCTTTTTATAAAATGGCAACCAGAACTGTACACAGTATTCCGTGTGGTCTAACCAAGGTTCGATACAATTTTCTGTTTTTATTCCAGAATATACTGTTGTCTTAGAATTTGGTCAACACGTTAGCCTAGAAATTGGATCACGTTCCTTCCATTTTTCAGTTGAAAAACGGGTGCTGAAGGATCCAGTATGGTGTGCGGAGTACACACTCGCATTCCATGCCGAGTATGCGTCACATGAGGTGTCAGCCTTGGCTCAGTGGTAGCACTCTTGCCTTTGAGTCAGAAGGCTGTGGGTTCATGCCCCACTCTAGAGACTTGAGCACATAATCTAGGCTGGCACTTCTGAGCAGTACTGAGGGAGTGCTGCACTGTTGGAGGTGCCATCTTTTGGATGAGACGTTAAACCAACGCCCCAAATTCCCTTCAGGTGAACATAAATGATTCCACGGCACTATTCGAAAAAGAACAGGGGAGTTTTCCCAGTGTCCTGGCCGACATTCATCCCTCAACCAACACCTAAAACAGATAAACTGGTCATTTATATCAGTGCTGTTCGTGGGAGCATGCTGTGCACAAATTAGCTGCTGCGTTTCTTACATTACAAGAGTGGCTACACTTCAAAAGTACTACATTGGCTGTAAATCACTTTGGGACGTCCTGAGGTCATGAAAGGCACGAAATAAATGCAAGTCTTTCCTTTGTATTGGTTAGAGCGCCCTATAGTAGTCCAGGGCACCCGCCTGAAACAGGCATCAGGTCCATTGCCTATGAAAATCAAAGACCTAATGTTAGAAATTAGGGGTACCTAAAAATATATATGGTTATGCGGATGAAACTGTAACGCAAATAGTTCTGTGTTTAAATGATTATATTAATACTCGAGACAAGTAAGGGGTTAATGTATAAGTTGTGTTTTACTAGAACTGTTTTCCTGGAAAACTTGCATTAGAATTTGAGACAATCTTTTCAATTAGTTAAATTAGAGCATGCATAACATCCCACATAGGGGCCCATAGCATGACCTTGCCTCAAGGCTTAGCTGTCTGTTGTTTGTAAGTTTTGGATTTTGACTTAGTCTTCAATTTGGCCAATGAAGGCCCAACCTATGTTTCTTCCATTATTACTAATAATCATATTATAACACTAAGGTAGAATTTGGAGTTCATTTAATAGAATTGCTTGCTAAGATGAGTAAGGTAACCAGTGTGTAAGAATAGAATAGGATTTAATGATTCATTTCATGGTACAACAGTCAGATAATGAATTGAAATAGTAAGGTTGCACGGCTGGCTGCCTGCATGGACAGCTTTGAACATAAATAACTGATAATAAGCAGTTACAAACAATAAGGCCTCTGACTGAAGGCGTCTGATTGCCAAGCTTGGTGTGTATGGGCTACTGACTCCAGACCAGGGAGGACAAGACAGGAAGAGACTATTGCTTTGGAAGGAAAGGGCCGGACGAGATAAGAGGGATCCAGATGGTTGGCCTTCAAAACGTATAAACAAGAAAGCATGTGTAATGGTTGTGAAGACCCTCCCTGGAGGGAGGGTCTTCGCCTGTAAGTTTAGACAAAGAACTCGACATGCCATTGGGCACCTTGTTTTAAGGGGAACCTCTATAGGTTAAATGGTCTTGTCCATTATTCTACCTCAGGCCCACCCCTAAAAAGAGAATAAAAGCACGACCCGAAAAGCCCTTAGACCAGACAGGGGAGCAGAGGACTCCCAAGAGTGAGTTTGTGGTCTAACACTCTTCAGAAAGTGGACACATGCGGACCCTAGTCCAACACTTTTGGGTAGTTCAGAGAGAGAGACACGTGAGACAAGGAGAACGAATAAGAGTTGTTCACGCACGCCAGCCGTCTGTCCGATCAGGTCCGGTACTAGCTACTTGTCATGATCGTATGTTTTTGCTGTATTACTAGTGTGTTATATTCCGTCCTAAATTCCAATTAAACACAATATACCCACCATATTGGTTTGCACTCAATCCTGTTTACCAGAGATACACGAATCTGTACACTAATGACTATTTCGGGTCTCTTTCCGATATTATATTGCGTCATGCATGTGATCAGTTTTCTCAGGCGAACAGCAACCAAACCAACATTCCTCAAAAGGAGCCGCTGGAGGCTGGCACAAAAAAATAAGTAAAAAACCTACCTGAATGTGGAGCCTGAAGGAGCAGGAGTGCTCCTCCTGGATCTACATTAAAACTGAGGGCTGCAGCTGGCCATCACTTACCCTCTCTCGATCTCTCCCTCTCCCCTCCACCCTCGGTAGGTCCATTGCTGGCGTCCCCGTGACCGATCTTCATCTTTTTTGCGACCAGTGCAGTGCCTCTTCAGGCACGACTGGCAATCCTGGCATGCTGGTCATGTCCTAATGACGCAAGAGGTCTGATTTCATGTGATCCTCTTGCTCATCAGTTAAGAACATAAGAAATAGGAGCAGGAGTAGGCCATTCGGCCCTTCGAGCCTGCTCCGCCATTCAATGAGATCATGGCTGATCTTCTGCCTCAACTCCATTCACCGGCCCTATCGCATATCCCTTGATGCCCTTTCTAGTCAGAAATATATCGACTTCTGTTTTGAATCTACCCAATGACTGAGCCTCCACAGCCCTCTGGGGTAGAGAATTCCAAAGATTCACCACCCTCTGTATGAAGAAATTTCTCCTCATCTCAGTCCTGAATGGCCTATCCTTTATCCTGAGGCTGTGGCCCCTGGTTCTAGACTCCCCAGCCAAGGGAAACATTCTCCCAGCATCCACCCTATCAAGCCCTGTAATAATTTTGTATGCTTCAATGAGATCCCCTCTCATTCTTCTGAATTCAAGAGAATACAGGCCTAGTTTACTCAATCTCTTCTCATACGACAGTCCCGCCATCCCAGGAATCAATCTCGTGAACCTTCGTTGCACTCCCTCTATGGCAAGTATATCCTTCCTTAGGTAAGGAGACCAAAATTGTACACAGTACTCCAGGTGTGGTCTCACCAAGGCCCTATATAATTGGAGTAAGACTTCTTTACTCCTGTACTCAAATCCTCTTGTAATGAAGGCCAGCATACCATTTGCTTTTCTAATGATTGCTGCACCTGCACATTCACTTTCAGTGACTCATGTACAAGGACACCCAGGTCCCTTTGAGCATCTGCATTCCCCAATCTTTCACCATTTAGGAAATACTCTGCCTTTCTGTTTTTTCTACCAAAGTGGATAACTTCACATTTATCCACATTATATTCCATCTGCCATGTTCTCGCCCACTCACTGAGCCTGTCGAGATCCCCTTGAAGCTTCTTCACATCCTCTTCACAACTGACACTGCCACCTAGCTTTGTATCATCAGCAAATTTGGAAATGTTACATTTAGTCCCCTCATCCAAATCATTGATATAGATTGTGAATAGCTGTGGCCCAAGCACCGATCCTTGCAGTACCCCACTAGTCACAGCCTGCCATCCTGAAAAAGACCCGTTTATCCCTACTCTTTGTTTTCTGTCTGTTAACCAATTCTCAATCCATGCTAGTATATTACCCCCAATTCCATGTGCCCTAATTTTGTTCACCAACCTCTTGTGTGGGACCTTATCGAAGGCCTTCTGAAAATCCAAATACACCATATCTACCGGTTCCCCTTTGTCTACTCCACTAGTTACATCCTCAAAGAACTCCAATAGGTTTGTTAAACAGGATTTCCCTTTCATAAATCCATGTTAACTCTGCCCAATCTTACTATTAGTTTCGGGGGTGATTGCCACTGTGTGGTTACCGCTGGTTTGTGCCTAAAGTCAGGCGCAAGCCAATTTCTATGCCATTACGTAAGGTCTCTGAGAATGTATAGGTAAGTCAGGGACGGATGTGTATCTTTCGACCCTTACACAGAAAGGACTGCACAGAAGATGAAAAAGTGTGTTCTAGGTCAATTAACATCAGAATCTGCCGTATTCTCTAACATCCACATGAATCCTTTGCTGGAAGTATAGTAGAATAAATGAAGAATCTTCAGCTGGATAAAGTGCAGTCCAGCAATGCCTGGATCTCATGGAATATCATCACAGTCGTGTCTTTGTCTCCTGCGAAATATTTCAAACCCCAGCTCTGCCTTCCATGTTTTTTCTCTATACCTAAATCAGCAGAATACTCTGCAATAAAAGCTTCTAACATTAATTACAAACCCAGCACTCTTTATCCAATTATTCAATTTGGATGCTGCAGATCAGAACTGAAGCAGCGACAGCTAAGGTCAAGCACTGTCTCTCATTCTAAAATGTGTTTAGAAAAAGGAAACAAAATCATTGGATAGAGTAACTGACAGGAATGCATTACTGTTTGCATCTTAAATGTTTCCCAGTTAACTGAATAAATGTATTCTGTCATCATCATTGTAATTGGGACTGGTGGGTGGAAAAGGAGTGTGAAACAATTGATTCTCAACTGTTAATGGGTCAACTTAAAGATAAGGTTATTGCTGCTGTGGTATTTTTTTCATTGACGTTTCTTGGCATACATAGCTACTACTTCATTTTCGATCTTCAGCCACCTTGAGACTTGTGGTCAAGGATGGGATTGCACAATAACTGCAAGAGCAGCTTAATTTGGTACAGCATACAACAGCACAGAAAAAATGGCACTCTCGATGGCACCATGGAATGCTTTGGTATATATTTTTGTGCCTGTAATCCTTGACAAAACTGAGTTTTCAGTATCAACTGTTTATTACGGGGAAATATAACATGCAAGCTTCTTCATGAGGAGCTGGATAAAGTTCAAAGAAACTCATGTCCAGACTACTTTCATGGACCTTCAAGGAGCGGATTCAAACAGCATTAGCAGACACCAGTGAATAGGATGCTGATTCATCCATTCTCAACCAAGTTGCTGAATGGTCCAGAAAATCTAAGCACTGAGGAGAAAATAGAGGGAATCTCATCCACATATTTTTAAAAATCTGACATTACAAATCTGCTCCCAAAGAAGTGATGACAGAGTAAAGTTAAATGCATCCTAGTAGATTAACCAGTGCATAAGAATCAGGTAGTTCAATTTATTATATATGAAAATAAGCTAGCATGGAGCAAAAAAGGCCCAGCAACCCATTTCTTGAACATAAACAGAAAATACTAGCGAAGGGTCTATACGTGAAAAGTTAACTGATTTGTGTTCTTGCATCAGATGCTGCCTGACCTGCTGGGTGTCTCCAGCATTTTCTGTTTTTGTTTCAGATTTTCAGCATCGGTTGTATTTTGCTTTTTTGCCCATTTCTTTATCAGACTATTTACAATCCTTTTTTATCAAGGACTCAATCCATCTGATTTTCTGAGAAAGGATCTGCAAAGACCCTTCCTGTCCCAAAGGTAAATTGAGGAAAATTCAGTAGATATATTGAACCTTATGTTCTACATTATAAATCTTGGAGCAGCTTGGTATGACATGTCCATGGCCCCAGTGGTTCAAGAACCAAAATTTTCTACACAACTTCAGATTATCTCCACATGCACTTAATTTAAAATCTTTAATATTATTGTGACAAGTTCAGTGTTCATGCCACTGTATAAATTTAGATTAGCGTAAATCTCAAGCTACAGTAGGTGTGTCTTTATTCCAGAGACCAATGTGTCGAAACTGAGATAATACTCTCTATTCTTGACCTTCAGACTGGTTTGAGCTGGAGAAACCACATTCAGGAGGTGCAAATGACACCCATTCTGTGTTTATTGTCAGATACTGTCAAAGAGTCAGATAAGAAGAGGACATTGCAAGTCACATTAATGTCTCCATTGGAAATAAATAAGCAATGTTGATTTTTATTTTTGATAAATATTTGCAAATAGTGAAATTATTGAAGTAGAGAGAAATAAAACTAAAGTGAGAAAGGACAGAAACAAAAATAAAAGGAAAATAGAATGGAAAGGAAGGAGGAGAAAGAAACAAAAGTGAAGAGAGAGAAAGAAATAAGTGAAAGAAGATAGAGCAAGAGAAACACGTAGTTAGAAAGAAAGAGAAGTGAAGGAACAGAGAAAAATTAGATCAAGAGGGAGAGAAAGAAACAGAAGTAAAAGAGAGGACCAAGAATGATGGTAATGTAAGATAAATGCAGGGAACAGCATCAATCGCTGTACATGGTCTTCTTTGACCTCACAAAGGCCTTCGACACCGTCAACCGTGAGGGATTATGGAGTGTCCTCCTCAAATTCGGCTGCCCTCAAAAGTTTGTCACCATCCTCCGCCTGCTTCACGATGACATGCAAGCGGTCATCCTGACCAACGGATCCACCACAGACCCAATTCACGTACGGACCGGGGTCAAGCAAGGCTGTGTCATCGCGCCAACGCTCTTCCTTGCTGCAATGCTCCATCTCACCCTCAGTAAGCTCCCCGCTGGAGTGGAGCTAATCTACAGAACAAACGGGAAACTGTTCAATCTCCGTCGCCTCCAGTCCAGATCCAAGGTTGTCCCATCCTCTTTCATCGAATTACAGTATGCAAACGACACTTGCGTCTGTGCACACGCAGAGGTCGAACTCCAAAGTGAAGTGCCTTGGGACGTTTTACTATGTTAAAGGCGCTATATAAATACAAGTTGTTGTAATAAGGGAAAGCAACGCCACAAACCCCGCTAAATCTTTGTGGGCAGCTTCTTCAAGGTCAGCGGTGAGCGCCGTCCCTTCACACTGACCGCAAAATCAGGGCCAATATTACAAACGTGCTCTCACCAATAAGTGATTTACAGTAAGGATAATTTGATACAACTTATAATGAAATGCACTTGAGATGCATGCCAATTCATAAGCCTTACTGATAACAGATCACACTGATTGGATACTTTCAGTGAATGACCAATATAACCAACCCCAAATCTTGCTTCTATTACACCTTTATTTCATCGTGTATACATTTCACATTTATTATTCTATTGTGCATAACCAAAAACTTATATTAACCTTAAAATCCATCAGCTATTCCTTACTCTACCCATTTTGAATGAAATCAGTCTCTCTTTTACTTAGCATTTGGTCCTATAGTTTAGGTCATCAGCAAATTTTATGTCCAAAACATTTATAGTGGGGACCTAGAACAATTGTCTATTGAACTCCATTACCCAAGGAAGCACCACTATTAACTAAATATAATTTACCTTAAATGAGGATTGAACATTTTGATTTTTCCCCCAAGACACACATTTTTGAAGGTCCACATTGATTTACTGAAGATGAGTGAGAACACAGGTTCATCATCATCTTTTGGTCTGGAGAGAACATACTTCCCTGATGCTGAATGTCTTCTGGCCAATTAAACCACAGAGTTACGAGGAGAAAGTGGAGCTCTTAGCCATAGACTTATGCCAGCTAACTTTGTAATTGGATAAAACTCCGCTGAGAGCTGGGCAAGCAGTTAAAATAATTGGGTAGAAATTGGTATGCGTTGTGCTCGTTCTTCAGGCATAGAATCTGTGCAAAACATACTAGTTTAGCAGTGGGACAGCCTGCGCCAAACCTCCGCAGTTATTGATCCCACTGCTAAATTCATTAGACTTTTTTTTTAAGGTGTAACCCTTAATTCACCTCAGCAAATATGCAGCAAACTTCACAACTTTAAGCTGCATTCTGAAGACGGTCACCTGCTAATGTCCAGCTTCTATATGCCATCCTAACTCTTGACTCTTTTCTCTTTCTTCTAGGTCCTTCTCAACAGCAAGAAGCTTCTACAGATGACACCTCGGAGGGGGAATAAATTATACTCCAGACTATTATCGTGCTCACTTAACTTTTCTTGGTCAACATTTTGGTGCTGACCAACTCAGAGCTTAAGATGAGCAAGTTTTCCCTCACCAGGCTTGAGAATGCAGTGTCATGCGCTTCATCCCTCCCAGGCACCACCTCAGACATTGGCACTTCGTGTGTATTTGATAGCAAGCTAGAGGGGCCTGCACATAATGAAATTCCCAACAGAAGCAAGCAGCAGCAGGTACTGGTGGCAAGGTCAGCCCAGGAGAGAGCTCACTGGATCAAAAGGTCCTCTGCCAGCTCCACTGAACAGGACAGAGATGAGGACTTTAGAAACCCAGCCATGAAAAGAAAGTAGTAATACAATGTATTGGAAGGCTTGCCAATGAGTTTCAGCACTATGGCGGAAAGTATCGCAGAATCTGTTTCCAGCCTGCGTAGTGTCATCTCGTATGGCATCAGCACTCTGTAGTCTTACCTGGAGAGTGTGGTCATCTCCAGAGACCCTTAGTTGTGCCATCAGAAAGGGAGTTAGTGTCACCAGCCTTTGTAACTTTGGTGAAAGCTGATACAGCTGCCATGGAGGTTCTGGGCTCCACCTTGGAGAGATAGGTATCCACCTTGGACAGATTGGTGGACCGAATAGATAGGGGCTTTCAAGGAGACACTCCCACAGATCAGTGGAAGTGATGAGTTCCCACCCCACAGGATTGGCAGTGGCGCGATGGGAGTAAGTCAGCAGGGCCAGACTGCCCCGGCAGCAGCCGAAGTGCAGCAGTCTGATGCTAGACCCTCACAGGCTCAAGCACCAGAAGTTACCGGCCACGAACATCTCAAGGGTCCCAACATGAGGAACAGCACCTTTCACCAGGCCACTGGGTCAGCACCTCATCGGGGTAGTACAGTTAATAAACCTTTTAGAAAAGCACTATGGGTTGATCACTTGGGTGAGAAATGAATGGGAGGCAATTAGTACACTTGCCATTAAATTATTCACCTTTGTCACAATTAGCATTTTGGTCTGTATTGTAGTTTAATAGCTGCTTTTGAGTATGTATTGTCAGTATGTCATTGGTATAAAAGTTGTTTTAATGTTCTTCAATACAGGATGGAGGGCGCAGTGAAGGATGTAACGAGGACTGTTAAGCAGAGGGACTCTAAGTTTTGAGAGCGTGGGAAGGAGCAGGTCACCAGAATCACTGAGCAATTAGCTGATCCCTCACATTTATTGCTGCAAGGCGTTGAGGTGGCTCTCCTTCGCATAACCTCTGGTGTTCCTTGTCCAATGAGAACGACTGCTGCTGCTGCCGTGCTTTCTCCAAATTCAGGCCCCTCATGACATGGTTGCGCAGGATGCAGCACACTAAACAATGTGGGAGATTCTGTGGCAAATATTGTAGGGAGTCCCCGGATCTGTCCAGATCTTTTCAACAGCCCTATGGTGTACTCAATATGATCCTGGATGCCCCTTGGGCTCTGATTATGCTTGTTGCTCAGGTGTGATGGAGTTGCGGTGGGGTGTCATGAGCCACATCTCCAGCGGGTATCCCTTGTCCCCCGGCAGCCACGCTGCTATGTTCCTGGGCAGGTCAAATATTAGGGGGGCGGATAGCAGACTAGGATAAATGTATTGTGACAGCTGCCTCGGTACCTTGCAGTAACCTGCATGATCCTGTTTCTTGATCGGACACTAGCTGGACATTAATGGAGTGATAGCCTTTTCTATTGACAAATGCTTTTTGTGCCATGATGGCAACATGTGTGCAGTCAATGACACCCTGGATGCAAGGGAAGCCAGCCACTGATGCGAAGCCCTGAGCTCTCACTTGTTGACTGCCGAGGTCAAGATTAAATAGACTGGGCCTATACTCTCTGGAGTTTAGAAGAATGAGAGGTGATCTCATTGAAACAGAGGCGGCGGACCTGGGTGGAGCAACAGCGGCGAGGCGGCGGCGGTAAAAGGCGGCAGCGACCAGGTAGGCCCACAGAGGCGGCGGACCTGGGTGGAGCAACAGCGGCGAGGCGGCGGCGGTAAAAGGCGGCAGCGACCAGGTAGGCCCACAGAGGCGGCGGACCTGGGTGGAGCAACAGCGGCGAGGCGGCGGCGGTAAAAGGCGGCAGCGACCAGGTAGGCTTTCACCAAGCCGAGAGCAGGAGAGAGGTAAAAAATAATCGAAGTGTGACGTCACCAGAAAGCAGGTAAGTGATTGGTTGGTGAGTATTTCTCTTTTTTTTTATACAAAACTTCAATTCCATAGTTTATAGTTTCTCGGGTATCTGTGGTGTAGCAGAGACTGCTGGCATAAATTAACTGAAGGGTAAATAATAAATTTTTAATTAATTACATAGAATGGGAGAGCAGGTGATGTGTTACTGCTGCAATATGTGGGAGCTGGTGGACACCATTGATGTTCACGGTGAACACATTTGCAGTAAGTGTTGGCTGCTCGAGGAACTCCGGCTCCGTGTTGATGAGCTGGAGTCCGAGCTTCAAACACTGCGACACATCAGGGAGGGGGAGAGTTACCTGGACTCCGTGTTTCAGGAGGTAGTCACACCAATTAGAGTAACTAATTCAGAAGTAGCCCGTGGTCAGGGACAGGAAGGTGTGACGACGAGTGAGGCAGGTACAGGGATCCAGGAGGTAGTGTTGGAGGAGCCGCAGCCCTTGCTCCTGTCCAACAGGTTCGAGGCTCTTACTCCCTGTGTGGATAGGAGCGGGGACTGCAGGGAGGATGAGCAACCTGGCCACAGCACCGTGGTAAGGGGGGCCATTCAAGTGGGGGGAGTAAAAAGAAATGTTGTCGTGGTAGGGGATAGTATCATTAGGGGGATAGATAGGGTTCTTTGCAGCCAAGAGCGAGAGTCCCGAAGGCTGTGTTGCCTGCCCGGTGCCAGGGTTAAGGACATCTCCTCTGGGCTGGAGAGAAACTTGGAGTGGGAGGGGGAGGATCCAGTTGTCGTGGTCCATGTTGGTACCAATGACATAGATAGGACAAGGAAAGAGGTTCTGCTGAGGGAGTTTGAGCAGCTAGGGGCCAAATTAAAAAGCAGAACCTCGAGGGTAATAATCTCTGGATTACTACCTGAGCCACGAGCAAATTTGGCTAGGGTAAATAAAATCAGGGAGTTGAATGCGTGGCTCAAAGACTGGTGTGGGAAAAATGGGTTTTGCTTCTTGGGACACTGGCACCAGTACTGGGGCAGGAGAGAGCTGTTCCGTTGGGACGGACTTCACTTGGCCAGTGCTGGGACTAGTGTCCTGGCGAATCGAATAACTAGGGCTGTGGAGAGGACTTTAAACTAATTAGTGGGGGGGAGGTTTCAAGAGAGCAAAAAATAAAAATGACAACAGAGAGGGTCATAGACATAGGTAGCAGTAGGGGAATCACTAATCAGAGCGTGGCAGGAAGGGACAGAGTGTGTGGAGTAAAAGGTAAAGTGGTAAAAAGTGAAAAAGCTGGAACTAAGTGCCACAAAGCATATTTGAAAGTTCTCTATCTGAATGCACGTAGCATTCGTAACAAAATAGACGAGTTAATGGCACAAATAACTACATATGGTTATGATATTGTGGCCATTACAGAAACATGGCTGCAGGGTGACAATGCCTGGGAATTAAACATACCAGGTTATTTAACGATCAGGAAGGACAGGCAGGAAGGAAGGGGAGGTGGGGTGGCTATGTTAATAAAGGAAGGAATCACTGTAATACAGAGTAATGATATTGGGTCAAAAAATCATGATAATGAAACAGTTTGGGTGGAGATAAGGAATAATAAGGGGAAAAAAACACTAGTGGGCGTAGTCTATAGGCCTCCGAACAGTTGCAACTCTGTTGGACGGAGTATCAATCAGGAAATAGTTGAGGCATGTAATAAGGGAACATCTATAATTATGGGGGATTTTAACTATCATATTAATTGGACAAATCAAATGGGGCAGGGCTGCCTTGAGGATGAGTTCATTGAGTGTATTAGGGATGGGTTTCTTGAGCAGTATGTAACTGAACCGACCAGGGGGCAAGCAACCTTAGATCTGGTCCTGTGTAACGAGACAGGATTAATTAAAAATGTCCTAGTAAAGGATCCCCTTGGAATGAGTGACCATAACATGGTTGAATTCCATATTCAATTAGAGGGTGAGAAGGTTGGATCTCAAACAAGCGTGCTAAGCTTGAATAAAGGAGACTATGAAGGTATGCGAGCGGAATTGAGTAGAGTGGATTGGGAAAATAGATTAAAGGGTAAGACGACACATGATCAGTGGTGTACATTCAAGGAGTTATTTTACAACTTCCAAAAAAAATATATTCCACTGAAAAGAAAAGGGTGTAAAAGAAAGGACAGTCATCCGTGGCTAAGTAAAGAAATTAAGGATAGTATTTGACTAAAAACAAGGGCATATAAGGTAGCGAAATCTAGTGGGAGGACAGAGGATTGGGAAAACTTTAAAAGGCAGCAAAAAATAACAAAAAGATTGATTAAGAAAGGGAAGATAGATTATGAAAGTAAATTAGCAAAAAATATTAAAACAGATAGTAAGAGTTTTTATAGTTATATAAAAAGAAAAAGGGTGGCTAAAGTAAATGTTGGTCCCTTAGAGGATGAGACCGGGAAATTAATGGTGGGAAATATGGAGATGGCAAAAACACTGAATGAATATTTTGTATCAGTCTTTACAGTAGAGGACACTAAGAATATCCCAACACTGGACAAACAGGGGGCTATAGGGGGAGAGGAGCTAAACACGATCAAAATCACTAAGGAAGTGGTACTCGGTAAAATAATGGGACTCAAGGCGGATAAATCACCTGGACCTGATGGCTTACATCCTAGAGTCTTGAAGGAAGTGGCGGTAGGGATTGTAGATGCATTGGTAATAATTTTTCAAAACTCCCTGGATTCCGCTGAGGTCCCGGCAGACTGGAAAACTGCTAATGTAACACCCTTATTTAAAAAGGGCAGTAGACAGAAGGCTGGTAACTATAGACCGGTTAGCCGAACATCTGTGGTAGGTAAAATTTTGGAGTCCATTATTAAGGAAACAGTAACAGGACATTTGGATAATCATAATTTAATAGGACAAAGTCAGCATGGTTTTACGAAGGGGAAGTCATGTTTGACAAATTTGCTGGAGTTCTTTGAGGAAGTAACATATAGAGTGGATAAAGGGGAACCAGTGGACGTAGTGTATTTAGACTTCCAAAAGGCATTTGACAAGGTGCCACACAAAAGATTATTGCTTAAGGTAAAAAATCACGGGATTGGGGGTAATATTCTGGCATGGATAGAGGATTGGCTATCCAACAGAAAGCAAAGAGTTGGGATAAATGGTTCATTCTCAGACTGGCAATCAGTAACTAGTGGTGTTCCACAGGGGTCAGTGCTGGGTCCCCAACTCTTTACAATCTATATTAACGATTTGGAGGAAGGGACCAAGTGTAACATATCAAAATTTGCAGATGATACAAAGATGGGAGGGAAAGTAGTGAGTGAGGAGGACATAAAAAACCTGCAAGGGGACATAGACAGGCTAAGTAAGTGGGCAGAGATTTGGCAGATGGAATACAACACTGGAAAGTGTGAGGTGATGCACTTTGGCAGGAAAAATCCTAGAGCAATTTATTATCTTAATGGCAAGAAACTGGAGAGTACTGAAGTGCAAAGGGATCTGGGGGTCCTGGTGCACGAAACTCAAAAGGTTAGTATGCAGGTGCAGCAAGTGATTAAGAAGGCAAATGGAATGTTGGCTTTCATTGCTAGGGGGATAGAATATAAAAATAGGGAGGTATTGCTTCAGTTGTACAAGGTATTGGTGAGACCGCACCTGGAATACTGCATACAGTTTTGGTGTCCTTACTTAAGGAAAGACATCCTTGCTCTCGAGGCAGTGCAAAAAAGGTTCACTCGGTTAATCCCGGGGATGAGGGGGTGGTCATATGAGGAGAGGTTGGGTAGATTGGGACTCTACTCATTGGAGTTCAGAAGAATGAGAGGCGATCTTATTGAAACATATAAGATTGTGAAGGGGTTGGATCGGGTGGATGCGGGGAGGATGTTCCCGATGACGGGTGAGACGAGAACTAGGGGACATAGTCTTAGAATAAGGGGCTGCTCTTTCAAAACTGAGATGAGGAGGAACTACTTCACTCAGAGGGTGGTAGGTCCATGGAATATGCTGCCACAAAAAGCTGTAGAAGCTACAACATTAATTAAATTTAAAACAGAAATAGACAGTTTCCTAGAAGTAAAGGGCATTAAGGGTTACGGGGAGCGGGCAGGAATTTGGACATGAGTCTAGGTTCGGATCGGTCATGGCCCTGTGGGTAGTGGAGCGGGCCCAGGGACTGTGTAGCCTGATTCTGCTCCTATTTCGTGTGTGCAATTCTGTTAGATGCAGGAGATGGTTCTGTGATAGATAGTAGATTGGCGGTTAGGATCAGATCAGCCATGATCTTATTGAATGGCGGAGCAGGCTCGAGGGGCCGATTGGCCTACTCCTGCTCCTATTTCTTATGTTCTTATGTTCTTATGAAACATATAAGATTCTGAGGGGATTGACAGAGTAGCTGCTGAGAGGCTGTTTCCTCTGGCTGGAGAGTCTAGAACTAGGAGGCATAGTCTCAGGATAAAGGGGTCGGCCATTTAAGACTGAGATGAGAAAGAATTTCTTCACTCAGAGGGTTGTGAATCTTTGGAATTCTCTACCCCAAAAGGCTGTGGATGCTGAGTTGTTGAGTATATTCAAGGTTGAGATAGATAGATTTTTGGACTCAAGAGGAATCAAGGGATGGGGGATCGGGCAGGAAAGTGGAGTAGAGGTCGAAGATCAGCCATGATCTTACTGAATGGCGCAGCGTGCTCGAGAGGCTGTATGGCCTACTCCTGCTCCTAATTCCTATGTTCTTATCCTGCAATTGTACAGTGCTTTGGTGAGACCACACCTGCAGTACTGTGTATAGTTCATGGCTGATCTTCTACCTCAACTCCACTTTCCCCATATCCAAAAATCTATCGATCTCTGTCTTGAATATATTCAACGATTCAACATCCACAGTCCCCCACCCAGAGTACATTCTGTGCCCTTACTACAGACAGTGCTTCTTCCAACATGGAGGAGTACTGATTCATCAGCTGAGGGAGGGTGGGAGGTTGTAATCAACAGGAGGATTCCTTGCCCATGTTTGGCCTAATGTCATGAGACTTCATGGGGTCTGGAGGCCACTCCCTCCCAACTGTATACCACTGTGCTGCCACCTCTGGTGAGTCTGTCCTGCCAGTAGGACAGGACATACCCAGGGATGGTGATGGAGGAGTCTGGGTCGTTGGCTGTAAGGTATGATTCTGTGAGTATGACTATGTCAGGCTGTTGCTTGACTGGTCTGTGGCACAAGTCCCCAGATACTGGTGAGGAGGACTTTGCAGGGTCGACTGGGTTGGGTGTGCCCTTGTCGTGTCTGAATCCGGGTTTATTATTATTTTGAGTGGATTGCTCAGAGGGCAGTTAAGAGTCAACCACCATTGCTGTGGTGGTCTAGAGTCACATTTAGGGTAAGGACAGCAGATTTCGTTCCCTGAAGGACTTTAGTGAACCAAATGGGTTTTTACCAATTGTTCACTAACAATCCGGTAGATTTTATTTAATTAATTGAATTTAAATTCCCTAGCTGCTGTGGTAGGATTTGAATTCACGTCTCCAGATCGTTAGTCCAGGCCTCTGGATTACTAGCCCAGTAACATAACCACAATGCTACCGTACCCCTGAATGAATCCATGTCATTGATATAAACTAGAAACAATCATGGTCCCAACATCGAGACCTGGGACACCCCACTCAGTACATTCCCCCATCCTGGCATAACTCTACTAAAAAGTACCCGTTGTTTTGTACTAGTCAGCCAATTTCTTATCCATTCCCAAGATTTACCCTGGATCTTCACAGCTTTGATCTGAACTAATAGCCTTGCGTGTGGAGCATTGTCAAATATCTTTTGGAAATCTAAGTACACCACATCTAGGGTTTTTCCACAGTTCACTTGAGTTGTCACGGCCTCAAAGAAGTTGAGATGGTTGGTCACGCAGGATCTTCCCCTTCAGAAGCTATGCCAACTGATGTTTGCCAGATTATCGTAGAGATAATCCTCAAGTTTACTTCTGATAATCAATTCTATGATTTTACATATAAAAGGAAGTGAAACGAATGAGTCTGTCCTTACCTGTAATTTTGTTGCCCTTTTTAAATAAGGACCCCACATTAGCCTGTTTCTGTTTAAAGAGGTTTCTCCAATCTTTACCCTCACTCTCTCGGTGAGGATTTTAAATTACTGGCTCCCCAACCAGAGAAAATAGTCTTTTCCTTTTCACTCTATAAAAACCCTTTAGAATTTCAAAAACCTTTATTAAATCTGTTAGTCTTCTCTTCTCCAGTGGATGTAGTGCCAATATTTCAACTCTCCTCATAACTAAACGGAAGAGAAGTTCAGATGCATGAGGGTTGATTTTCAACTGCCGTTCCCACGTTTCTCACTAGAAAAATAGGCGACGGGCAGAGGAAAATCAGCTGGGCACCTTGGCCACCCCTTTGATAGTCTAAGAACCACCTAATTCGCTTTGCAGGTAGGCCTTTAAATGGGCGCCCAATACTCCCGCCCAAAACAGGTGAGAGCCTGTTTAAATATACAAATTAGGGTCCTATGCTGTTTGTAGGACCGCAATTGCTATTTTCATGTACAAATGGGCAGAGCTTGCACCATGTACACTGGGCCCAGTTGGGCCAGGTATTGAGTGGCCTAACCAGAGATCCTTAAAGAGCTCAAAGTTGCTTCTAGCAACTTCAGCCTGAAAATATTTTGGTGGGAATTTCTGTGGGGGAACAGAGGAGCAGGAGTCATCAGGTCTGACCTGTGGTCAGCTGCATACAACAACTGACCGATTTTCCGCATCTCAAAACCAATGAGCTGCAGCGTAACACCCATTTTGCGCCCATGGCTTGCCGGTTAAACTCTCATGTGGCAACAGTGGCTTTGGGCAGGCGCCGCAGATGCACCCAAGTTCATACACACAGAGAGAGAAATAGAAGTTCAGACACGTGGGCCTCGATTTTAACTCGTTCCCCCCACCATAGAGTCATACAGCACAGAAAGAGGCCCTTCAGCCCATCGTATCCGTTCCCCGCCCCATGTCCCCCCTGGACGGGCAGGAAAGGGTCAGGCGAGGGGTTAAAATCCTAACAATCGAGATCCCACCTCCAAGCCGCTGTGTTCCCGGCCACCATTCAGGCCCTGGACAAGGCTCCCACTAAAAACAGGCAGGGGCTTACTGAAGATTCAAAAGTCTTGGCCTCATGATGTCATCAGTGCCACAACATAATGTTAAGATCCATGCAACAACTTATATTTATATAGCGCCTTTAACGTAATAAAACGTCCCAAGGCACTTCACAGGAGTCTTATCAAAAACAATTAGACACCGAGCCATATAAGGAGATGTTAGGGCAGATGATCTAAAGCTTGGTCGAAGAGGTAGGTTTTAAGGAGAGTTTTAAAGGAGGAAAGAGAAGTAGAGAGGTGGAGAGATTTAGGGGTGGGAAATTCCAGCGCTTAGGACCTAGGCAGCTGAAGGCACGACCACCAATGGTGGAGCATTTAAAATCGGGGATGTTTACACAGTGGGAGTCCCGCGCTGTCTGCTGCCTGGCAACAGTAATATGGCGGGAGGAGCTGACTGGCCAGAAGAGGCTTAGGTAAGTTTTAAAATGTTGCCCGTCATTGAACTACTTGTGGGCCAGGAGACCAGGCCCCTCCAGGAGTCCTTGAGCCTCCCGGTCTCCTGGCCCGCAAGTATTCCCCACCTTCGTTGAAAAGAAACCCCACCCTCCCCCTCCCATCGCGATGTGAGGAAATCCCCTCCCCTCACTGACCCAAAAGCAAAAGATGTCAAAGGAGACGTGTGATCTAAGAATGCAACTAAAAATGGTAACAGAGCACCCAGTGTAATCCTTTATATGTTGAATATCTTTAGCAGCTTTTACATTTTAAACCTGTTATTGGCCTCCTGGCACCAGATTCCCACTCCCGCCCACCGGCCAGGTAATCAATCTGGCCGGATGTCAGGTGGGACTCTACGTCTCTGACATTGCCGGGTTTGTTGCTCGCTACCGGAGTCCCGCGCAACCTTGCTGCCCTACTGTAAAAAAATCAAGGCCATGGAAAGAGAAAGAGGGGGTGTTCAAAGTCAGAAAGAAAAAAAGAGTTTAGATACAGAGAGGGAGAGCTGGCTGTTCAGACAAATGGAGATAGAACTGTTCAGCAACAAGAAGGAGAAAAACTCAAATGAGGAGAAAGTGAAGTTCAGATACATAGCGAGATGGTGCAAGCCAGAAACATTGGCACATTGGGAGAGACAATACAGTCAGAGAGGAGAGAAAGTGGTTTAAAAAAAGACTTTCAATACAACAATAGACACAATCACAAAGAGAGAGAGACACACACACACATGCAGGGTTAGAGAAAACCATAAATACGCTTAGGAACATATATGTATTGAGAGAAAGAGGGAGAGAAGAAAGGAGAACCGTAGCCACACACAAGGACAGGCATTGGTTTTGATTATTTATTGCCACATATGAACTTGGTGCATGAGCCTATGAGGATGTGCTTACAAAATACAAAAATAATTTTGCTCGAGTGCTTCAAGATTTTACTCCCAACAAAAATGAGATGTGTCCACCCCTAATCAGTGATAAATGTTATGAAAAAAATGTCTGTTTCAATTTTTACATTGGACACAGTATTAAATCCTTCTCCTGCAACAGAAATCACAGCAAATTAAAATCAGTCATGGTTGGGTTATCATCCATTATTCAAGCTAACTCCCAAAGTCATCCCCACTGCATCAAGCCACATTTCTGTTATTTAGCTCGTTCAGAGCTCCTTCAAGATACTAGCTTGAAAGTTCATACTACTTCTTGGTCTCTCAATGTTAATGTGCTAATATTTACTACAAGTCAGACCATCAAATCAGGACTTAAGTTCTACATACCAGCAAAAAAAAAAATACTTTGGCCTAGAAATTCATTAGCCCCCTGAAAACGGGTGCCGGGATCGCAATGCGCCAGCAACCCCCGCCCGTTCGGAGGACTGCAGGCAGCATACAAACTTCTAGGCCCAGAGCTGCACAAGGTTGTCCTGCAAGGCCATCTGCAGTTTCCCCCACTGAAAGTCAGCAGCTTTCCACTAGCCATGCTCGAGCCACTGAGGTAGCACTTCGTAGGAGCACTAGGACAGGCAAAGGCACACTGAAGACAGGCACTAAGGGACTTCACAAGGGTGATTAGTTGACTTTGTTAGGTTATATTGGATGGATTGCTGGATAAAGTTGGATTGGAATATTTCTTTTGTGCTGGCTTTTATTTCAGCATAGTGGCCAAGAGGACACTGTGGTGGTCAGTAACAGAAAGGGCAAGGTGTGGGACTATGTTGATTGGGGAATTGGTGTTGCGCTCATTCATACCACAGTTAGATGAGTCGATCACGGACAGCCCGGTCAGAAAGGGGCTGTCGGGGTTGCCTCCTCTCTCCCGCTTCCTCCTCTTCCTCCATCTCAGCTGGTCGCCGTATGCCTGGTGGCAAGGGCTGGGCCCTCATGATGGCGAGGTTGTGGAGCATGCAGCAGACCACGATGAATCTTGAGACACATCCTGGTGAGTATTGCAGGGCTCCTCCAGAGTGGTCCAGGCAGGGGAAGTGTTTTTTTTTTGTTTTTTTTTTTAAGGACGCCAATAGTCTGCTCTATCAGATTCCATATAGCAGCATAGTTCTCATTGTACACATGCTGCCCACGTGTGATTGGGTTGCGGAGCGGAGTAATAAGCCAGGTGGTCGGCGGATAGCCCTTGTCACCCAGTAGCCAGCCTCTGGTTTGTCTCAGTGGCTCAAAGACTGAGGGATCAGCAGACTGGCACATAATAAAAGCATCATGACTGCTGCCAGGATACCGGGCATTCACCATCTTGATGTGTTGAGCATGGTCACACACCAACTGCACATTCAGCGAGTGGTAACCTTTGCAGTTGCGGTGTATCTCAACATTTAGATATGGTGCCCACAAAGCCACGTGCGTGCAGTCGATGGCGCCCTGTACCATGGGGAAGCCCACCATCCTGGCAAAGCCACATGCACGCTTCGCCTGCTTCTTCCTGGTCAGAGAGAAGACAACGAAGTCCCCTCTCCTGACATTAAGAGCTTCTGTCACCTCTCTTATGCAGCAGTGGACGGCGAACTGTGAGATGTTACAGATGTTGCCTGCTCCAGCCTTGAAGGATCCTGACGTGAGGAAATTCAGGGCCACAGTCACCTTCACAGCCACTGGCAGCGTTGTCCTTGCCCTGGTGTGAGGCTGCAGGTCTGGTTGCAAGAGGTGGCAGAGTTCTGTGAGGACCTCCTTTGTAAAGCACAGACGACTCAAATACTGCTCCTCGCTCAGGTTAAGGTAAGAGAATTGCTCTCGAAAAACCCTAGGTGGGTAAGGCCTCCTGCTGAGAGCCCTTCTCCCCCTCCTCCTCCTTCTTCTGCAAGCAACTTGTCCTCTTCTTCACTGCCTCTGCTCCAACTCCTTGTCATGCTGCAGGCCAAGGAGGATGACAACTAGAGCACCCATGACTGGGAGCAACTGGTCTGACCAGAATCCTTGAAGTCAGAAGCAAGGCCTTCTCCACTTGCAGCACCACTCCCTGTCACCTGGCCAACTTTAAACAACTCTAGAATGCTGCAAACACTTCCACAAACTTACACAGAGCCAGTAGAAATTAATCAGCAACTGACCTGAGAGTGGTTGACGATCCCTTTAAATATCGCTGGTAGGGGGGTCCATGCAGCTGCTGAACGCATGTTCAGCTGTGTGAGGTTAACACAGGCCGTTACTTCTAGCATTGAGGACGAAAATGGCAGCACTGGTGTCAAATCAGCGTTGCATGCCAACGTCCTCACCAAGATGGCGTCCGGTGCAGGCCCGCACCAGAAATGTGTGCGCGCTGCTCGGACACCATTTTGATCCAAAACAGCACCCGTAGCACACAAACAACAGGTGCTACGCAATCAAATTTCTAGGCCTTTGGCTCCAATTTTCTGACCAGATGTATTCTATGTAACTTGTATACAAGGCAAGAATTTTCATCCTCTCTTAACACAAGTAACATCAAAAGGCTAGGGAGCTTGCCTGAATAAACATAAACAACCCTGGCCACAGAAAATCATCTGGCATTAGGGGCACATCCTTGGAGCGAGTGGAAGTGCTGTCCCATCATGGGAAGTGCAAAATCTCAGCCAGCATACAAGATAGGACTGATTTTTCCTCTGTGCACCCAGGGATCCCTCGTGGACACAAAGCAGAGGAAAACATAGTGGGCTAGGTCTCCGGCTCCTTTGCGTTGGAAGGAATGGAGCAATTACTCTCCATTTTTTCCAGACATTAAATTTTGTACCTCTAAACCTACAGGAAGCACTGGAGGAATTATAAAGCAAATTATTTTATATCTGTGACTTTTGCTTTGCTAAGAAAACATTTATTTCCCATGAAAATTTTAACCACACTCAGCTTAATTGAGTGAGGGAGAGAAAAAGTATATTGTTACACATATACAGAGAACCTAAGGTAACAAATGAAGAAACAATGCAGAGTGGCCATTAGAGTCAACCAGATTTGTAGTGAAAAATCATTGTGCCTAATCTTCCAGGATAAGCAATAGAGGAGCAAAGGAGAGGTCAGAGACATCCTCAAGCTTTTGGCTGGTATCATACTTTTCTTGTTATTCTTTCTCTCCTCAGTCACTCATTCAATCCTTCACATACAGAGATATACTGCCACGCTACAGCTTAATGCTCTACAATGTCTCATCATATAAAGTTACATTTCAAGGGTGTCTCACTACGAGTATTCTAAAATACGTTCATCTTCTGTTTCTTTAAGTGCCAAAGAGAAAGCAGTGTTGTTCCTCCAAAGGTAACTTGTGTGTGGAGGTGGAAGACGTGGGTATGGTTCTTAATGAATACTTTGCGTCTGTCTTCACAAAAGAGAGGGACGATACAGGCATTGTAGTTAAGGAGGAGGAGGAGGAGTGTGAAATATTAGATGAGATAAACATAGTGAGAGAGGAAGTATTAAGGGGTTTAGCATCTTTGAAAGTAGATAAATCGCCAAGCCCGGATGAAATGTATCCCAGGCTGTTAAGGGAAGCAAGGGAGGAAATAGCAGAGGCTCTGACCATTATTTTTCATTCCTCTGTGGCTACAGGTGCGGTGCCGGAGGACTGGAGGACTGCTAACGTTGTACCATTGTTTAAAAAGGGAGAAAGGGATAGATCGACTAATTACAGGCCAGTCAGCCTAACCTCGGTGGTGGGCAAATTGTTGGAAAAAATTCTGAGGGACAGTATTAATCGTCATTTAGAAAGGCACAGATTAATCAAGGACAGTCAGCATGGATTTGTTAAGGGACGGTCGTGTCTGACTAACTTGATTTAATTTTTTGAGGAAGTAACAAGGAGGGTTGATGAGGGTAGTGCATTTGATGTAGTCTACATGGATTTTAGCAAGGCTTTTGACAAGGTCCCAAATGGCAGACTGGTCAGAAAAGTAAAAGCCCATGGGATCCAAGGGAAAGTGGCAAGTTGGATCCAAAATTTGCTCAGTGGCAGGAAGCAAAGGGCAATGGTCGACGGATGTTTTTGTGACTGGAAAGCGGTTTCCAGTGGGGGTTCCACAGGGCTCAGTACTAGGTCACTTGCTTTTGTGGTATACAGCAATGATTTAGACTTCAATGTCGGGGGCATAATTAAGAAGTTTGCAGATGATACAAAAATTGGCCGTGTGGTTGATAGTAAGGAAGAAAGCTGTAGACTGCAGGAAGATATCAATGGACTGGTCAGGTGGGCAGAAAAGTGGTAAATGGAATTCAATCCAGAGAAGTGAGAGATAATGCATTTGGGGAGGGCTAACAAGGCAAGGGAATACACAATAAATGGTAGGATACTGAAAAGTGTAGAGGAACAGAGGGACCTTGGAGTGCATGTCCACAGATCCCTGAAGGTAGCAGAATAGGTAGATAAGGTGGTTAAAAAGGCATACGGGATACTTTCCTTTATTAGCCGAGGCATAGAATATAAGAACAGGGAGGTTATGCTTGAACTGTATAAAACACTAGTTAGGCCACAGCTAGAGTACTGTGTCCAGTTCTGGTCACCACGTTACAGGAAAGATGTGATTGCACTAGAGAGGGTACAGAGGAGATTTACGAGGATGTTGCCAGGACTGGAGAATTTTAGCTATGAGGAAAGATTGGATAGGCTGGGGTTGTTTCCTTTGGAACCGAGGAGGCCGAGGGAAGACTTGATTGAAGTGTATAAAATTATGAGGGGCCTAGATAGAGTAGATAGGAAGGACTTATTTCCCCTAGCAGAGAGGTCAATAACCAGGGGGCATAGATTTAAAGTAATTGGTGGAAGAATTAGAAGGGAGTCGAGGATAACTTTTTTCACCCAGAGGGTGGTGGGGATCTGGAACTCACTGCCTGAAAGGGTGGTAGAGGCAGAAACGCTCATCATATTTAAAAAGTACTTGGATATGCACTTGAAGTGCCGTAACCTACAAGGCTACGAACCAAGAGCTGGAAAATGGGATTAGGCTGGATAGCTCTTTTTCGGCCGGCACAAACACGATGGGTCGAATGGCCTCCTTCTGTGCCATAACTTTATGATTCCTGCAATGTCAAGCATCAGTACAGATGTATGCACTTGTGGAGAGGGGAGTAAAATCATTTACTTAGTTGCAGGAAGGAGTACTTGGTGAAGCACAGAGCACGAGTGTTGCTAAACAAGTGCAGGTAGAGGAGGCAGCTCAAGGTCTCCATTAGCTGCTGAGTCCAGGGAATTGAAGCTCACAGGGCCTACTTACAAACACAGTTTGGTAGCTCAGGATCAGTAGTTCATGCAGTCAATTTAAAGTGTGACAAGCAGCCTGTAAGCTTTGGGGACAGCTATGCAGAGTTACATCTGTGCATGCAGCATGACTGGGTGGTCGAGATGCAGACCATCATGGAAAGCATAGCCACACTGCAACAGAGCTCCCAAGCCCTAAATTCAGGCAGTTTCCATCACAAGTATTTTAACTGGGGTTTTAGAGACCTTGCTCTGCAAGCTCAAGCTGTCTGCCTTGTCTGGATTTCACATTGGGGGGCAATTTTAACCTACAAAAACGAGTGGGTTTGGAGCGTGGAGGCAGTTAAATTGTTAAAAACCAGATTCCCAAACTGAACACTCCTCCAACCCGCCCACTTCAAGTTCTAACGGAGGCAGGACGGGAAGCAGGACGGGGGCGGGCAGCCAACCCGCACCCAGGAGGCGGGACGTCAATTTAAATATTATAATGAGGCTGGAAGCCTCTTTTTTAACCTCCATTTTGTCTTTAATATGTACGTGGACAGGTTTTACACAATTCGTAAAACATGGCAGTTACAGCAAGGCGGGGACTGCTGGATCCAGGAGGTAAGTGCCTTTATACCTACCTCCTGGATCCAGAGTCCCTACCTAACCCACCCCCCGCCATCAGAAACCCCCCGCATAAGGCCTCCAATCACCCCCTCAGGCCTCCCCCCCACCAATGATGCTGAGGCCTGCCACGATCTTCTCTCCCAGCGCACTCCCCCCCGCCAGCCCCTACCAATCTTCCGGTGGCCGGCCACAATCTTCCCTTCACCCACCTCCCCACTGCCATCATCCAGAGACCGGCCACGATCCTCCGGTGGCCGGCCACGATCTTTCCTTCACCACCCGCCCTCCCTATCATCTAGCCCCGATCCTCTCCCCCCACCCATTCTCTGCCCGACTTCCCCGCCACCCCACCCCCCCCCCGAACCTTTTAACGGCCCGGTCCGACCCCCGATCCGCTGCCCAACCATCCCCCCCGCCCAAGCCTCTCAATCTGGCTGGCTGCGAGCAGGAAACCAAGGCCTCACATGCAAATCAGGCCCTGCCGTTAAAGTCGGCAGGGACTGCGGGAAATTCGGCTTCCCAGGTTTCCCGACCACCTCGGAGCCCGCCCCCAACCCACCTTCCTCTTTAAAATCCAGCCAATGTTAGGGAACCAGATTAAGAAAGCCATAATGCAGGACTTCAACAATCAGATTGCTGCACAGAGGCCTGTTTCCATATGAATCTCTGATCATTGTGAGAAAGTATCCTGTCCCCCAAACACCTTCAATTTACAATTCTCAGCCTCAAATTGCTTCATGGTCTCACCTCTCCCTATCTCTGCAACGTTCTCCAGCCCTACAGCCCCTCCAAACTCTCCATTATTCTGACTCTGGCCTTTTGTGCATTTCCCACCCTTCACCCCACGATTGGTGATCGAGCGTTCAACTTCCTAGGCCCTATGCTCTGGAATTCCCTAAGCCCTCCACCTTCTTTAAGATCCTCCTTAAAACCTACCTCTTTGACCAAGCCTTTTGTCACCCCTCTTAATAGCTCCCATATCATTCATATGTTCAGTGAATGACTAATATAGTGAGTCCTCTGCAGCCTTCTCTGAGGCAAGACCCCTTTTGCAGGGCAACATTATGTAAAGCACAACAGGTTATAATAATTTTGGACATATTTGATGGGCTATGCTGCAGTAGTCCCTCAATCAGTCCAGGCATCTGAATTTTTGCTTCAGCATGCCTGTGGTGTGCTCGACCATGACCCTGGTAGCAGTCTGCACCTTATGACATGCTCTTCCCTACTTGTCCTTGGGTTCAGTTTTGAAGTGGATATCCTTGGTCCCTCAGCAACCATTCATTCATCCAGGCTTTCTGGCCCTTCAAATCTTGCATAGGTCCAGTTAAGTTTCTGGTTAATGGTGACCCCCAGGATGATGTCGGTGGGGGATTTAACAATGGTAATGCCACTGAATGGCAAGTTAACTCTCTCTTGTTGGAGATGGTCATTGCCTGGCACGCGTGTGGCAAGAGTGTTACTTGCCACTTTTCAGCCCAAACCTGGATGTTGTCCAGGTCTTGCTGCATGTGGCGCAGACTGCATCAGTATCTGAGGAATTGCAAATGGATCCAAAACAGCCAGGTATGAATGTTCATGCACCTACATACAGTTGGCTGCATAGGGATAGGAACATTAATCTCCTGAGGTGGGAACACACCTGCCTGACATGCTTCCTGTGATCCTCCTCCTCCAGCACCCGTAAATAAGAGAGTATGACTATACAGATACACAAAGATCCTTTTACAGTTCACAATGATCAAGCAGACAGACCAGTCTAGATTCCCCAGAAATTCTCAAACCCTCCCAACTTCTTATTCTACTGAATGCAGAGTCTTAACCCCCAAAAACGGGTGGGTTTGGGTCTGTGAGAAGTTAAAATTTAAAAAATCTCAAACCCGAACCCAACCCGCCCACTTCCGGTTTTGAGGGAGGTGGGACAGGGGCGGGTGACCAATCCATTCTCAGGAGATGGGTCAGTTATTGAAACCTTTTAAGGAAGTTGCGTGCCTCCATTTTTACAAGCTTTCTATTTTCAACTCATGCCGGCCGGGTTTCCCGGGTCCTTGGAAAACCCGGCAGGTAAAAGGAGGGAATAAGGGTTGGATCCGTTAGGTAAGTGCCTTTACAGCACTGCTTGTGGACCAGGAGTGTTTCCTCCAGGACCAACAAGCTTACCTGTAAACCCCTCCCGCGATCTGTCCAACCCCTAACCTCCAACCTCCCCCCCCCACCCCTCACAATCACCGACACCCCCCCTTCCATGATCTTGCCCCCCACGACTACCTTCTCGCCCCCACCCCGCAACCAGCATTTTGCTCCTCCCATCGACCACACTCTACCTCCCCCCCGTGACCACCAGCATGCCCCCCCCCCCAATCACTAGACCTAACTGCTCCTCCGCTGTGTCCTTGTGCTGCAGGCCGTCCCGCCCAAACGCACGCCTCGTTAGATATCAGGGCCCATTTGTGTTGCCCTTAGAAAGCCCTGCAATGTGCACACACACACACGCGCGCGCGCACACACGCACGCACGCACGCACACACACACACACACACACACACGCGCACACACACACACACACGCGCACACACACACACACACGCGCACACACACACAGGTTGTTTCTCAACAAAAATGGTAGAATTGCATCCTATACTTCTAGCCAAAAAGGTTCTTTAAATATTTTTAAACTGTTCTGGGACACAAGCTTTAAATAATTCACACAGCAATTAATTCAAATTGGAAGAATAATAATTCTGATTGATTGTATGAATACAATTAAGCAGAGATGCACACATTTAACAAACTGACAAAATTGAAATGGCTATTGATATGGAAGATTGTTTCCATAGACAGAACTCAGAATGAAAGCCACAATGTAAAATATCAAGCTGTGCTATTAGTGTACATTTGTAGTTCAGTAGGTTTACACCACAAGCCCACAAAGTATTTTTTGTAGCTGACTATTGGAAAAATAATAATTTTACAGTAACATGGCCAGGACCATTCCACTAGGCAAACATCAATGTAGCTTCTATATGAAATGAGAATTTATATTTTTATTACTTACCAACAAATACTATACATAGAATATGAGGAGGAGCCATGACAACTATAATATCCCATTCATACAATCTAATTTGTTTGCAACCATCGTTCATGAAATATCAGGCTACTAGCAAGATATAAATCATATTCCATGGTTCCTCACATTTATCCTCCAACATTACAACTTTTAATTAACTTAAGACAATCCAAAAATGGATTTAAAAAAGGGTCAATTTTAACTTAGGGCGGGATTGGTGTGTGGGGGCCCAAAGCAGGCGGCGCATCCGGAAGTCAAGAAGGAAACTGCTGGGCCTCATTTAAATTTTTTTAATCTGTCTCATCCCAGAGCCAGTGGGAATGACTTTAGGGCCAGCAGGTGGGAGCCGGACAGCGCCGGGGACCCAAGGGAACAGTCCCCGGAATAAGCTAAGTGCTGGGAGGGATGGGGGGTTGCGGAGCTGATGCCAGTTGGGGGAGTGAGAGACAAGGCCAGGACTGAGGAGGCCCAAGGACTCCTTGAGGCCCACGGGAGCACTCCTATGCCTCCTGGCCCACAAGCATGACACATAAAAGTAAAAAAATGTTACATTTACCTTGGCCTCTTCTGGCCACTGCGCAACTTCCGCCATTGATTCAGCTGTCGGGTTGGCGCCATTCAGGCCTCCCGAATGCCAAAGTTAAAATGCAGCTGTGGCGCCGATGCTGTAATTTAGATTTGTATTAGGCCCTTGCCTGCCTGCAGCAGGAGCCTCAACCAACTTCAAAGTTGGAGAAGATAAAATGTCGCCAGGCAAGAACGGTGCAGCCATGGGCCAGCCAGTAAGTGGACTCGAACAATTTTAATTCCTCCCCACCCCACCCCGCCCCGCCCAGACACCATTCCCACAGGGCGGGGGAGGGGAGAGTTAAAATCAACCCCGAACTGTCTGCATTCCTCCTCTAGATGAATTTGAAATGCCAAGTAAAAAAAATACTAAGACAACAAATAATATTCAAACATGTAGAAACTATAAAAATGCATTAAACTCATTACAAGCACATAAATTGTACAAATAATTGAAAATATTAAGTTATTTGAATATTTATTACACTGTATTATATGAATATTTTTAATTTAACATGGGCCTAGAAATTAGTCAATGGAACTGAATATCAGACGCTGCGTATAACGCCCTTTTGCACCACCGCCAGAGACAAATTTCTAGTCCCCGGTCTGCTATATGACTTCAACTATAGTTGGCAAAGTTTTAATACTAAGGATTACATCAATTTATCAAACAAACATTAAACATGGAATTAATAATGATTCTGTGTGTTATTGGTACAAAACTTTTTAAATTTTCTTTTAACCTTCACTCTTGAGAAAAACATTCTGAACTTTACAAATGGTCACAGGAAACTCAATTGTGGGATTGGTTTGGTAATATAGCCACAAAGACAGAATGCCCTACGAAGCCTTCAAGCAGCTTGCTTTTTTTCCAAGCCAAAGTAAAACAAACACAATGCATGATTTGGTTTCAATTTCACAATTCTATACTCACTAGTATATCTTTCGCCATTATTTTCAAGCTTCAGTACTACCAGCTGATTGGTTAGTTTTCTTCAACATGCTAAGAAATCAGGTTATTTCATGGTATGCAAATAACCGTGTCCCAATTTATTTATAGCTTAACCTAACCAAATCTTAATCTCAGATCTTTTTGCTGTCGACAATTAAAAGATAGAGTATGCTGTACTTCTGCCTAACATTTGTACTTTATTTAAGCAAATACCTATGCAAATTACTTGCACAATTCTGCAAACTTATCAATATATTAAATGTGGAACAATTCCTATATTAACTTAAAATGTAGCATAATGTTAACTATAATTTGACACTGTATAGTCTTCTGCATATATCTTTCCACCAACATTGTTATTTTCTCACATTATTTAGGGTCCTCGTATCACACACAGTTCCATATCTAAGTGGGTGGGTAGGCAACTGCTGCCAGGCTTCTGTCAATGCCTTCTGTAACTGACCATTAGAAGGTGCATCACAGCAGGCACCTCTGACTTTACCTCATTCACTGTGGGGAATCACTTGACCTACTCATTGCTTCTCTCAGACAGTCCAGCTAAAATTGGGAACTGGCTATGTGGGAGACAATGGAAGCAAACCCATGTTCTACCACTCTGTGGACTCCTATATGCTTTATGAAACTATATCAAATGAAATAGGTCCCCAAGTAAAAATTGTATGCACAATGATCTAATTAATTTCGAGTAAATCCTGCTAGAGTGCAATTAAAATATTCTTTCTTGTGTTTTGTTGAGGGATTGAATCCCTCTTATCCAAGTGATTTTCTTCCCTCTTTTTTCTGGTCTCTCCAGGCCATGCAGGGCAAGAGACCTGCTCCCAGTCCTCCATTTGTATTGTGAATCAGCTACTAGGAAGTGCGTGAGAAGCCTGATGACAGTTCTCCTCCTTCTTCCCGCCATCGGGAAGAGCCTGTCCTTCACTCAGAACTTGCCCACAGTGATGCAGCTGAGATCAGGGACTCAGGTACGTGGCAAAAATGGGTATGCACCCATGTATGTCTCTTTCCATCTCTCCCCACTCCACGACACTGCATTTTTAGAATGTAGCTTATTTTTACAAAATATTAGATGAGCATGGTCTTAGATTTACTGATGCAACTCCCAAAGGTAAATGCTTTCCTGAAGTATAAAAATAAATATGATGATACCAAGCAAGCACATCAAAAGTCAACATATATCAGCACTTTCTCAAATTATCATGGCCTAGGTTTTCGAATTGGCTGAGGGTGGCAGTAAATCCACAATAACCTGGTGGAATATATGCTAAGTAACCAGTATAGGACAAATCTATCATTTTACCTGTGTTTTTCTTGCCAATTTTGACACCTCCTCTCCGGAAGGTATTAGCTCCTTGTTGGGGTTACGTACAATCAGTGCCAGTTGCCTCCCATGCCTTTTCCAAGTGTCATTTATTCTTATCGAAGCTTTGACAGGGAGTGTTTGCAAGTTATTCTACCATAGGAAGAAATTAACCAATCCTGGTCATAGACATCCACACACCCATATTTCAGAAAGAATATTTGGATAGTGAACCAGAGCAGGAATTTTGGCAGATATCTTTCCTCTACAGTCCACGACACTGGGGCCAACTGTAGTGGCCCAACATCCTGTGGGGCTGTGACAGCTAAATCAGTAAATATCAGGCATCTGATTTGTAAAGCACAGCTACGCAGTGGATAAATTCACTGATACAGCCTGACTGCTGATTTTAATGCAACACTGTTAATGTGTTTGCCTGGCTCAATTGGTAACACTCTTGCTTCTAAGTTAGAAACATGGGTTAAAGCCACACTCCAGGACTTGAACACATAATCAAGAGTGACATTCTGCTACAGTAATGAGTAAGTGTTGCATCATTAGAAGTGTTGCCCTTCGAGTGAGATGTTAAACAGAATCTGCCTGCTCTAGTGGTTCAGATGGATATATAAAGAATCCTACTACACAAAGAAGAATTCTCCTGATGACCTCCCTCAACTAAAAATAAATTAAATGGTCATTCATTTCATTGTTGTTAGCTCCGGCTCCTCCTGGCCCCACAAAACTTTTCTTTTTAAAAAAAACACAAAACTTTTCTTTTGGGAAAAGCCTTCAGCTGTTCATTTAAGGACCAACAGTTAGGCCTCTCAATGCCTGGAGAAAGTGGGACCTACATGCACTGTACATGCTTCACCCAATTCTTCTTGAAAGTTGCAAGTGGGGTTTTACAACAGGTGTAGGCCCCTGATTTGAATATTTAAACAGCCTCCCAACTGTTTTGGACAGGAGTGCTGGGCACCCATTTAAAGGCCTTCCTGAAAGTTGATTCAAGCGTTAAAATGGGTGCATAAGGTCCCCACCAAATTTTCAATTGCCAGTCACCCACTTTCATGCGAGAAACAAGCAGCAGGCAGTTTAACGGCTCAACTATTTTTTCTTAACCTGGTTATTACAGAAACTTTCTAGTGGACATGTGCATCCAATTTCTATCATCTAAGCTCTGGTTCTAATGATGTCTTTACAAGAAGGGTGTGAGAACTTGCTGTTTGTTTTCCATTCATAGCTTCCTGCTCAGTTTTTCTCCACCAGTTTTAATAAAGCTACACGACCACAAGCATTACATTGAACAATAAGAAACCATTTCCTCTGAATTATAGACATTACCATTACAAATACCAGTATGAGCCACATCACAGAAGCCATGCCATGAAGGAGATGTGAATCCAGGGTATGAGGGAGTAAGTGGCATGAAGGAGATCATTTGACAGCAAAACCAAAAATTCAGTAGATCCAAACAAGTGAACTAAATCCTATAAACAGCAATACACTGAATACATCTGCACAATTCTCAACTATACCCAGCTTAACCCTTAATAACAGTTGAGGATAACAAAGGCAAAGTTCGCACATGCAAAAGTGCAAGTAAATAATAGTGAAAGTAAACTGTCTAAATTGTGTTTGATAAACAGAATTGCCTTTTCCTTTAAGGTTCAATGTATAAAACTAGCTTATTATGCAGGTTATTGCACATCTTTTCATCCTAACACAGCAGAAACAAACCTTTAGAGACAGGTTGCTATTAATTTTAGAAGTTTTTACTAAGTCCATTAAAAATCTGCCCCCCTATGGCTAAAGGGCCCTAGCATTAAAATCTTGCAGCAATTAAAATATATTATGCAGGCTGAGTAGAATTACAATTCTCTTGCCACATATAAACCCAATCTTAATGTATTTCCTGTTTCTGCTGCAAGGTAAATGTTTGGTCCCTGTGCGGTTAAGTTGCATTAAAATATGATGTACATTTTAATTAATGTACTGAACATTATAAAGATATAACCGACTTCCTACTTTAAAGATTTAAACATTTCTCATTTGTTAGACAAAATCTTCTATGGTGACCGAAATGTGTCAAAATATTATTGATTAACTTAAATTGGTTATTTTGGTGTTTTAATTTGCTGAATTTAAGGTTTACCCATTTTTCTCAAAAATAAAGCCCATGGTTATCCCATCCATAATCTCACTAGCATGCAGATGTCCTTAAGATTCCATCTGCAGAAATTTAGCCCCATTGAAAAAAGGCCAATTTACATTAATTACAAGGTAAACAATTTTCTAGTGGTTGTTGATATTTCTCATATTCCTCATCCACCACAGTGTGAAGCAGTCAACACTATTTATATATAAACAATTAAATTAGATTTTACTTGTTATCCCTCAATTGTCAATGCTTTATACGAAGTAGCATTTCACTTTCATACAAAAAGTGTGATTAACCCTTAAACATAATGGTCTAGAAATTGGGTCATGGAGCGTCCATTTTTCAGTTGCTAAGCAGCCTCCTAAGGCCCCAAAATGGCGGGCAGGAAGCACCCGCGCACACTTCTAACCGGAAGTACACCGCCCACCACATTGGGTAAGGACAAACGAGATGCGTCCTTTACCCACACCTGAAGCAGGTGTTAGGCCCTTTGCATATGCAAATAAGGGGCTTAACGCCAGCTTCAGGTCCCCACTGCAACATTGGTTTACCCTGAGGCAGCCAGCGCTGGCCTGTAAAAAGGTAAGTTACTTACCTGTAAAGCGCCACCCTGATTGGCGCTGCTTCAGGCCACCCTGTTCCTGTCCTCCAGGCCCTCACTTGACCTTCGATCACCCATCCCCTCGGTCCTGATCTCCGGGCTCCCTGACCCCCCGATCTCCCTCCACCCCCGGCCACCAAGCGCTCCACAGCAGGCACCCTGCTCAGTAGGCCATTAAAATGGGATTAGGGTGCTACTAACATAATAGGACTTTGATTTGCATGTATTGATGAAGCTCCCGTCGGAGTCAGGAGGGTGCCTTGGCTTCTTAAAAAAGGCCAAGTTAAGATGGTGGTGGGCAGGAATCGAGCGGAAACGGGGTGGTAAGTATTTTCACAGCTTTTTTAACTGCATGCCTGCCCAGTTCCTGCTGGGCAGTGTGGGTTAAAATTCCCCCCATTGAATCTTGAATTTAACCATAATTGTAACAGTTTGATTTTCAAAAGGGACACGGATAGTAAGATTTCTTCCTTAACAGCAGTGTAATGAATATGGATTTGCAATTATTAAAATTTAACAAAAAACACACATACGTAACAACACAAAAACATATAGGGGCAGAAATTAGGCTCGCCACGGGTGAGTACACACTATGTACTCACCCGTGGACGGAACGAAAGTGCCGGTTTCTTGCATGCACGGGAAACCAGCACTTCCGTTCCCCTGAAGGAAGGGGTTCAGAGGTCGAACACGCACGCCGGAGGGCCAGCGCGTTCGCCTTGCACTTCGGGTTTTTGTTTTTTTTAAAACAGGTTCCTCCGTGAGGGAAAGCACGGAGAAGATACACATTGAAAAAGGAGGCGCAAGGCCTTCTTTTAACAAGGTAAGTGTTGATTTTATTAAAATTTAAACAGTTTTTTCCACAGATTTATCTTTTTTAATTACTTTAAAGAAAGGTAAGTTTAGTTTTAACCCTGTTAAAAAGTGTAATTAATTTTTCAAAAATTTTAATTTTTGTTTAAAATAGTTAATTAATGTAATTTATAGCTATTTTAAAATTGTGATTTTTTTTTTTTTATTTGTAGTTTTAGGGATGTTTTGGGGCCGATCTGTATTCATAGATTTGACAGGTCCTGTCAAATCTATGAATGAAAGATGGTCTGCTGCCATTGGCTCTTCATGGCCTACATGATCCCAGGGGACGCATCGCACTAACTACGCCCCTGGGATACGCAAGCACTGCGCGCCGGCAGTTGGAGGAGGCCCAGGACCCGAATTCCTCGTGGGCCCAGGGGTCAACGGCAGGCACGGTGGGTAGGTGCGTGTGCGATCCTTGCACCCGCGGGAAGCCAGGGAGCCGAATTTCTGGCCCAAAACAATCAGAAAAAGAGAGCAGTAAACACTTCTAACAGAGAGGGAGGAACAACTCTAAACAGTGGAAACCAAATCATAGATCAATATACAAAACAAAAACATTGCATACTTTTTTTGATATTTATCTACTGAAGAAAAGGAAACATTGGAACAGGAGTAAGCCATTCAGCCTTTCGACCCTGTTCAACCAATTAGATCATGGCTGATCTGTATCTTAATTCCATCTACCCGCCTTGGTTCCGTAACCCTTAATACCCTTGCCAAACAAAAATCTATCAATCTCAATTTTGAAATTTTCAATTAACCTAGCCTGAACAGCTTTTAATTGGGGGGGGGGGGGGGGGGGCCCCAAGGGTGGTGGTGAGAAAAAGAGTTCAAGATTTCCACTGCAAACTGTCTCCTTAAACCCCTCTCCCCTACCCTCTCTGCCCTCATCCACAACAGTGAGTTGGTAGGGACTGAGGCACCACCAGCCTGCAGTGAGCAGATGACATAAGGGCCAATTACCCTCAGCGGTTAGTCAAACAGGAGGCATTTAGTGATATATTCCAGAGTATACTCAGAGCCTTGGGGTGGAGTTCATCACATTCTGTGATAGCCTAGCAATTTGACCTTGACCCAAAAAGCTACCCTCGACACAATAGCTAACTCCATATATCAGTAATGCCAACCCCACCATCTCATAAATCATGAGAAAAACTCTTGAAAATCATGAGATTTGATAAGAAGGCATGAGTAGCTATTTTTTTCCAAACATAAACCAATATAGATTGACCGTTCGTTTATAAACCTTATTGGTGGTTTTATTTAATCTCAGGTCACAGCTCTTTACAAAAACTATATTACGGCATCTGAAAATGCTTTACAAAAAACTTTTTTAAAATCCTACCCGTTATCACCACCCCTCACCTTAGTGTTCCCTGTAATTTTTTGTGGGGCCGCGCGAGCCATTCAAAATACCACACATGCGCGGATTTTGCATTGAAAAGCCGGCAAGCCGGCTATGTGGGATCCCTGGAGCGCTGCGCGGCTTAAAGGAAACAGTGCCTGGTGTCCAACATAACCACTACGGAATGTAGTACCTGCAGCTGCTAACCAAAGGTATTCAGCCCATAAGAGCTCATCCCTCTAGAACCCTTGCCTGTCCATCCAACTTTAATTTGAACTATAAAATCAGCAGTGATGGAGACTATTTGCTCCATGTGCCATGTTATGGTGCTAACCTTTTAACTGGACCTATCCTAAGTCCATTCCCTTTACCCATATGATTTTGTATTTGTTCCTTTTCAAATACTTATCCAATTTCCTTCTAAGTAATGATACAGTGCCTATTTCAATAGCCACTTGTGGTAAAGCACCCTATATTGCAACAATCCTCTGAAAATATTTCTAACTTTGTCTTTGATACTAATAATTACAATTGTTATCAATTCACCAATCAATCTTTCACTATTTACCCTTTCAAAACTGTTCATAATTTTGAAAATCCCATTTATTAGATTCCTCTTTAACCTGGAGTGAGAAAACCTCTAATTTATTTAAAGCTATTTATTTGGCAGCACATTACAGTACCCACAACCTGGGCTCCTACCTCAAGGCTCAGCATTCAATGCTGCTGGGGGTCAGGGCCTACCGGTCTCTCCATACTGTACTCTCCATAAATTGGATTAATTTAAGGCTTCAATACTTGACTTGGTTCCAAAAAAAATATAGGCTCCACTCTGACAGTAAAATAAGTTTCACGATAGAGTTACATAGAATGTACAGCACAGGTTCATACTACACACAAGCGTCCTCCCACTGTGCTTGCATATTTTTTTTTTTTTTATTCGTTTATGGGATGTGGGCGTCGCTGGCAAGGCCAGCATTTATTGCCCATCCCTAATTGCCCTCGAGAAGGTGGTGATGGGGGTCCCGACCCTCTGTCAAAATAAAATCTAATTCCCCACCCGAGCCGCCACCGATCCCGCCTGCTGAGCCCTCGGAAAATTCCAGCCCTAGAATCCCCAACCAGCGGAAAGAGCTGGAGAACACCCATCCTGGTGAACACCCATCTCTCATCCAAACACTGGTTATTTATGTCATGACAATTTGTGCGAAAATTGGCCGCCACGCTTACCTGCTTAAGAACAGTGACTGTACTTCAAAAGTAATTTAGTTTGTTCAGTGGTTGTGAAGCGCTTTGGCTATATAAACATAGGTTCTTTCTTAGCCACCCAAAGACAAACTGTGCTGTGGATAACACAGGCATAGAAATTAGTACAAGGGATCCATACACAGCGTGAAAATGTACAGGGATCCCAGGGACAGTCTTCAAACTTGCAGGGGCTCCCCAAGAGCGTGCTCGTATTTGCAGGGGGTTTCGTTTCACATACAAGGGGCTGGATTTTTCCAACCTCAGCAGGTCCAGGGCAGGCGATGTCCATGGCGTGTGGGGACCTGGCATCTGTCTGGATCCCGGCCTCCAACAAGATTTCACGATGATGGGGCTTGTTAAGCCCGCCCTGTGAGGTTCCCGGCCAATTAATAGGAAGCGGGTCTAATGACGCCATTTGATGACACGTCATCAGCCGGTTTCCTTAAAGGGGCCATGTCCAAATTGGTTTTGACAGTTCTGCTGTCAGTGTTCTGCAGCATTGAGGTGCTGCAAACACTGACAAGCACTGGACAAAGGTGCACAGCTGCGCCCAGACTCTCCCATGACTCCCTCCATATGCTTATGGAGGGAGTCACAGCAAGCAGGGAGGTTCTCTTCCCTTCCAATGGACAGAAGACACCTCCCCAGGCCACCAACACAGCCTGGTTGCACATTGCACAGGAGGGCACAAGCAGGGATGTCGTCAGGAGGACCAAGCTGCAGTGGTGCAAACATTTCAATGATCTCAGTAGATCACGAAATGTTACTGCAAAGCCACACTCAACCTCATCCTCCTGTACCACTCATCACATCTCATCCTCCTGTACCACTCATCACATCTCCATCACTCAGCCTTCCCTACCCTACTACTGCACATCCTTACTCACACCAACTTACCTTGCACCTCCACCCATCCCTCTCTATCTACATTATCACTTCCCCATCTCACTAGCCACCCCTCATACTCACCCTCATCCTAGTCCAATCATACCAACTAACACACATGGGTAGGCACTTGGGTGTTTTAGCCAATGTTCGTATAAACTTTCTGTTAATGTGTTGTCAAGCATAGAAATCCTTATTTTCACCACTTTGCATTCTTGGACAGATTTGTGTGCACCTTTGAAAGTGTCTTAGTGAGATCCAGTGAATGGCGAGACATAACGTCCCCTCCCCCAATGGTGATGAGTGTGAATGGCTTGGACATTGTAGGGATGCTTTATGGTGTTGGTGTGGGGTGGTGCCAACCTGGTGCATCATGTGGCAGTCAGGGCGCACAGTGTTAAGTGAAGCAAATCTGGACATGTGTCCAGTGCAGCATCAGTTGATTGCGACAAAGGTTGGTGTGGATGTTGGTGCTGCTGGTGTGCCCGGTGCTGCTGGTATTGGGGCTGATCGTTTTGGGATTCTGAGGACTAAGGTGAGATTTTTTTCCAAGGGCACCGATGCTGATGGAATAGATGGCAGGAGAGGTTGAGATGACAGAAGTGATCTGTCAATGTTGAGATAGGTTGTTCCAAGGAGGTGACAGTGGATAGAGAGAATACTCCAAACAGTTCAAAAAGTGCATAAAGCTCAAAAGTGGGTTCCAAATACTGAAGGCTGAAGTTTCTGAGATTGGAAAGTGACCAGCTGTAAAATTGTAGCTTTTATACCACTTTTGCAGCTTTTACCTGTTCAAAGAAATGGAGAGTTGTTCAGAACCAGACATACTTACCTGGCGTGATCCCCGAGCGACAGGAACCTTGTGGAAAACTTGAAAAAAATGCTTTGTACCTGGTAAAATGGTGATTAAATTGCTTTAAACACCCCAATTGCATGACCCACCGCTTAGTGCCGTGTCTACAAAGCGCAGGCAGAACCGACACTAGGGAAACTCACAAGGAGGTGGGTTCAGAGTGGGATACCGCCCCGCTGTCAATCTTTTGGATTTTGACAGCAGACCCGCCTCCGAACCCACCCTCTGAACACCAGCAAAATTCAGCCCAAGAGTTTGAAAACCCCTTCTTTAAACAGCTACTTTTAGGAGCTCAGGGTTAGACAGGGCATTACCCAACACACGATCAAACCGAACCTGTAAAGCCCCCGGGATCCCATGGTTATTTAAAAGCCCACCATGCCTATTGCAGAACTTGACACGGTTATTCAAACACAGCAGTCTGAAGGTTCATGCACTGTCCTGCTTTTTACTGTTTTAACTCAGATAATCACTCATACCATTCAAACCTCCTCCAAAAACCTGTTATTAGTCTTACTCCAATCACCTCTGGGATATCCCCCCCACCACTCTTCTCTCCGGGTGGTGCTAACTCTTTCTGGGGTGCAATTCCATACTTGACCATTTCATTGTACCTCGCTCAAGTGCCTATTCATGCGTGAGGCAGACAGTGCAGGCTGTTCGATTTTAGAAGCTAAGCCCTCACTTGATGGTCGCACTCACACACACACACACAAGCCAAAAGGAGCCACTTGACAGTGAGCAGAAGTAGGTATCTTCCATTCGACAGTCTTTGGCTCCTCTGCTCCCTCACCTCATGCACCAGCCACTTCATGCTGCCGCTCCGTTACCACGGCAACCCCACAGGAGGCACAAGATATCGTGAGATCTCCTGGCATTCGCAAAGAGGAAGAGGAAGGGGTCCAAGGTCACAGAGCTAATCAACACAACAGGGACCACGGCGCTGTTGTCAGCCGGGGCCGGAGGGGAGGAAGCTGAGCGCAGCTCCCTCCGCTCAGAGGGAAGAGTTGGCTCGCTCGGTCGATTGTTCGTTATGGAAAGTCCTCTGAACCTGGTATTTTTTTTTTGCGCATGCGCAAATCTGCATTTTTGTTTTCCGAAAAAATCCCAAGATTTAGGTGTCCCATCACGAGATCTGTATTTCACTCTGAAAGCGCGTGTCTTGCGATGGAATCGTGAGAATTGGCAATACTGATACATCCAGAGTTGTAAACATCATCAGGAGCTCCCAGTTGCAAAGTATGGCCTTTTTGGCAATCAGCAGATCATAGAGGAATAGCCTAGCTCTATTCCAGGGCTCCGATATGAAGCACGAATCAGCCAGGATTAACAGAAATGGTTAGAAGAGTTACACTAAATTATGATAATTTTGAAGGAATATTCAAGACTCCCCTCCTGAATTTTGCTCTAGTTCCAAAATGTATGAAAAAGGCTACAGAGCAACTCTTTATACTTCCAGCATAACACATTGGGCTAGATTTTCCTCTGTGATCCCACCTGAAATCGGGTGGGATTATGAGGGAAATGGTAGGACAATTGGGAATTGTGGCCTACCACCTTCTGCTTGCCTGGACCTTCGTTTTACTGCTCCCCTACTCCTGCTGGGATTCTCATGCCACTCCTCCTTCCCCACCACATGTAAGTGCCAGTGGGCTGGGGGGTGGGGCGGACGTGAAGCCCAGGAACTTGGGGTTGATTTTCCTCCTGCCTGCCCTTCTTACTGCTGCTCCCTTGAACCTGAAGAGAGATGCCATTACGGCTAGTAGAGCCCTCCTCTCCCTCCATTTTGGTCCAATGAACTTACCTTTTTAGGCCTCGGTCTCAGCATATATGTATATATACACACATACACTCTATAAAAAAAACTTTGCCTGGCACAAAGAATCTCCCTTCTGAATTCAAAAGATTCAATCAAATAACTGAATTTTTTGCTCTGACAATTTCAATATGCAAATCTAAATGACGCAACTGTACATCCAGATTTTCACAAACCCACTGCCAAGTTGGTACAGGACATAGGTATAAATAGCTATCTTATTAAATGTCCTGCCTTTCTTTTTCTGATAATACTGACCTCAGCTCAAAAACACTCCCGATGCATTTTTCAAAATGATGTGCTTGATATTAATTCTGAAGTCATAACAAATATTGTGTTGTATCAAATAAAATATAATTAAGCATCAGATACAGAACTTTTCAAATCACAATGGCCTTACCAGATGACTGATGTAGCTATCCTTACAATTAAAAGTCAAAAATAGGTAAATCAACAATTTAATTCAGGACTTTAACGAACATAAATTTAAAGTTAGGCCCAGCAAAATTTCTCCATAATGCCTTTTATCAATATGATCTTTAAGACTGCAGTGCTCATCTTAATTGTGGTATTAGTAAAATGTAACAGCAGTGTAGCATTTAAGTAATAATAGGTCCAAGTGCACTCTACAGTCGAGTCATGGGTTGTGGGTTTGAAGGACAAATGCAATAGATTTGAGTCCCTCAATATAGCAGCTTCACATTTCAAAAGTACAATGCTTACATGAGTTAATTTGTGCATACCTCATTATTATTACTCAATCATAACTCTGAACATGGAAAAAGAAACTCACTGCACTTAGCACAACATTAAATTCAAACATTTCTGCTGGTGACAGTATTACTATCAGTGATAGTAATACTATGTTCCACTGAAAATATAGAACATATAAATATAAAATGAAGAAGGCTTCAAGAAAATGATACATCAATGCACTGTGGGTCACTCCAATTCCTATATGGACCCTAGCCATGCATGACAATGTTTTATTTGAACAACTTTTTTTTTTTTAAATTACACCCTTTCCATTTCTATCATGAACAGAAACACTGCTTATTGTCTCAATAACACAAAACTATGACTAAGACAGAAGTAGAGTTATATGTGTGTGCAGTCGTGATATATCCACTAACAATACCTGCAGGACATTTGCTGATGCCCACCCACCCAGGAGAAGATCATGCCCCATGTGATTTAGAAACATTTTCTGTCAATTAAATAGAGATAATCTTGATCAAATTCTTCATTCTCTAGCCTGCCCACATCTATGATCTGATAACATTTTACAAAAGCATAAAACAGTTTGCACCATTTTATATTTTTATCTGAAAAGTGAATTATTGAGGTATTTTCTGTAGGTTTGTGAACATTTTCATATATAAAATTACTTTCAACACTGATAGAAAACATTATGTGCGGGTTAGGTTGATTTGGCTATGATAAATTGACCCTTAGTGTTAGGGGGGTTTAAATACGTGGGGTTACGGAGATAGGGTGGGATGTGTGTCGGTGCAGGCTCGATGGGCCGAAATGGCCTCTATCTGCACTGTGGGGATTCTGTGATTCTGTGATTATACTAGTTGCGCACATTTTAAAGAGCCTGCTGAACAACTAATCTCATATGATAGCAAAATACTGCGGATGCTGGAAATCCGAAATAACAACAGAAAACGCTGGAAAAACTCAGCAGGCCAGGCAGCATCCGTGGAGAGAGAAACAGAGTTAACATTTCAGGTCGACTAATCTCATATCTTCAATTAGAAGTTTAAAGACAATGTACTGCATGTAACAATACAGATTGGCTTCCTGGCAGTATAGTATGTGGGTGCATTAACACATAGTGCAACTGACTAGTATAGCATGGACTCGCACTCAGAATTCACTTTGTTATGCGCACTTTGTCTCAACACATCAGGGATGAGGTCAAGGGGAAATAAGTTTACTTCATGTAGGGATGCTGAAAATTGGAGAGCAAGTCACCATAAGCAGCTCTCACAACCTTCTAGCAATTAGCTCAAAAGCAGCATGTTGCTTGCCATCTTCTTGCTCAAGAAATGATGCATGGCCTGGGAGAAACTTCAAGGGAAGGGAGTTGAAAACTGGTAACACTATACTTTAAAAAGTATGAGCTAGCAGCTTGGTGGTGCAGTGCATTGTGTACTGGAACACTACACAACTTCTGTTGATTAATTGGTGAGAGCCAGAGTATGGGAAAGGCCATTCCCCAGATAGACAGGATAAATTACAGCCCCCAGTAACAGAGCAACATTGCTGGAGGGATAGGAGCAGAGCAGCTGCCTACTTTCTTAATCAAGGTATGGGGGGAATTTGAACTCCCACCAGCTGGCAGAAACCATGTATGGAGGCAGTTAAAATGGAATGGGAGACTTACCCACTGGCCTCCCACCTTATCCTGCCGACTACAGTTTTAAATTGCAGGTGCCAAGGACACCCGCCCAAAGCCATTGGGGTTGTTGTTTGAAAATGCATATCAGACTCCAATGATATCATCGGCGTAGGCCCCAACTGCAATCTTAACCTGAGGCTTGAGCAGGGAAGCCGTGATGACTTCCCCACCAGGCCCAACTGTCGAGAAATGGATCTAGGGCCAGAAGAGGGCCAGCAACGTGTTAATTATAATTTTTTGTAGTTTCCTTGTGGGCCAAAAGATGCAGGAGTGTTCCTCCGGGCCCCACAAGGATCTCTTGGTCTCCCCTGTCCTGAGCTTTACTCCCTCTACCGCAATTCCCTTCCAACCCCCCTCTCCTGACCACTTACCTTAGGGCCGGGGACCGTTCCCTCTGGTTCCCGTCAGTGGCCTCCTGCAGCTCAATTTTAACAGCTGGCCAGCTGCTTCCCACCAACACTGGTTGGGAAGATGGCCAGTGGCATGTTAGTGAGGGCCAGACAGCTGGGCCACCCCGCTGCCACTCTCTGACTGGCTGGTCGCTCACTAGGCCATGTTCACGCCCAGGAGTTAAAAATCAACCTCAATGTGCAAAACGGAGGGGAAAATAAAGGTACTATACAACTAATGATTCAAACTACCTAAAACAAGTATATAATAGCGCAAAGATTTTAATAAATGTTAATTACTCAGAGTAATCATGAACAAAATTGAACTTAAAAATCTAACTTCACATCAGACAGAAAATAGTACCATATTTCCTGTAATAAGTTTCCCCACAAACATAGTGCTATTTAAAGAGTTAATAGCACTCCACATCACAAAAATAAAACCGAATGGTCAAAGACCATGTACTGTGGTTTCCTCTTTGATTTTAATTCTATAAATAGGACTATTTAATTAATACATGAATGAAACCACTGAACATGATTAGTGTTGCAACTCATTATTCAGCTTTAGCAGACCAACAATCTGAACATGATGACCAGTTCAAAGAAGGACAGTCTCGTTATATTAATGAGATTTGGGAAGAAAATCAAAAGCAAACTCAACCTTACTCAGCAGTACAACATAAACTACTCGGAAATTTACTGCTTATACAATAGTTCACTGCACTTCACTGTGGATTTTCCCTGCTTCTAATACACAGATTGAAACAATAAGAGCAGAATAAATAAAGAGTTTATCACCAACAGGAAATTAGTTTACATCAACATTGGAAAGTAATTCACTTTTTCATAGCACAATTCTGAAATTCTAAGTAAACACCGAAACTTTGTATTGCATCCGTCCCTTTTACTTACAAAAACTATTGTACACACAGAAAAAAGCAGTCTATAAAAACCATGCCAATCCACAGAAAGAAGCACAGTACTGTACAATAAAAACTTGTACCATCTGAAGAAATGTTTGACAATCTGTGCATCTAAATATAGATCCAATTTATAAATGGTGAGTCTTCACTGATTCCAAAAAGAACAAGTAATAATACTATATCCAAAATATTAGACCACAATGGTATAGTCTTTTTTTAAAAACTGACCCTGTGGTTAGATCAGAGTTGCTTCTCAATGCATATTCAAATGAGGTAGATTAGCAGCAATTAGATAGAAGTAATCAAAGAGCACTTACCAGGTCATGATTGGTTGAATTAGAGTCATCTTCTGGGAAAGGTATGTAAACAGCTAAGGCCACACAGTTGGCAAAAATAGCAATCAATATAAAGATATCAAATGGCCTGTAGGTCTAGTTAAGGAATGCACTGTTTCAATAAAAAATAAACTAATTAATTAATACCACCAGATCAAACCTCAAAGGAATGGATAATCTATGTCTTGCTCATGACTAAATCTTTTTAATTTTTCCATAGACAGCATACGTTATCACATATATTGGGGTTCTACTTTAAATTTCTAAAAGCAATAAAATGAAATATAGTAATTTAACTACAATTGATTTGGCAAAAGTTATACAAAAGGAAACTAATCTTGAGCCAGTTAAAATTGATTATGTTTTATTACCATACAATTATTAGACAGGTGGTATAACCATTAACCATGTTAGTAACATTATGGGCCTTAATTTGCTGTAGCAGTGCATTTATCGGTGTCTGCTGTTGGTTAGACTTGCCCTTTCACATTTAGGTTTTTTTAATTTTTTGCATGGCAAGTAGCTGAAAGTGTGAGCTGATAACGGCGCTGTGAGGGAAACAGGGCAGCTGGGACCTGAGTGAACAGGGCAAGCAACTGCGCATCTCCTTAACCAATCAGATTGAAGGATTGTGAAATTAACAGCGCAAGGACTGAGTAGGAAATGTAAATTAGAGTGGGTGAATTCAATGTCAAATCAGGTTCAGAAAGAGAAATAAAGAGAGAGAAAGAAATATTGGATTAAGAACACCTGAGAGGTTGATCGGCAGTAATTAACAGTTATCACGTCATTAAAAGGATACTTGGCCTGTAATGGCATGACGTAACTTTCTGTGGTGAGTTTACTGTGCAAATACAGCAATTTCACACCATTCAATGGGTTTCAAGGGTAAGGCAGACAGCAAAATGCCAGTTGCGTGAAGTTAACAGTGGACGGTGCTACTCAGACAGCAACTTTTGGTTATTGGCATTTAACTGCGCATCTGCCCCTCGCCTGAAGTTGCTGTACCATTTACGCTTAAATAACGGCGAGCGCCATTAGCCTCTCCATTATTTTGACAGCAAAATCCTAGCCAATAAATTTAACCAATAAAATAATCTGAAGGAAGTTTTTTTTCTGAATAAACATGCAGCAGCCAGTGTTAATTTCCTTAGCACAATTTTTTTGCCAATTATCTTAAATCTGTGTCTGCTGGTTACTGACCCTCCCGCCAGTGGAAACAGTTTCTCCCTATCTACTCTATCAAAACCCTCCAGAATTTTGAACACCTCGACTAAATCTCCCCTGAAGGCATGAGACACCACAATTGTAACAGTGCCAGAGAGGTTGTTTGGCAGTAATTATCACATATCACGTCGTTAAAAGGGTACTTGGACTGCAATGGACAAGACGTAACTTTCTGTGGCGAGTTTAGTTCTTACCTACTGTGCGAATACAGCAACTTCATGCCATTCAATGCATTTCAACGGTGAGCCAGAGAGCGAGGTATCATTTTCGCGAAGCTAACAGCAGAGCGGCGCAACTGCGACAGCAACTTTTGGATTTTTGAGTTTAACCACGCATCTGCCCCTCACATGAAGTTGCTGTACCATTTGTGCATAAGTAACGGCAAGCACCATTAGCCTCACCATTATTTTGACAGCAAATTATGGCCCATTGAGAAAATTTGTATAGAAAACCTGAACAAAATTGGTGTCAATTTATTGTTACAGTAAAATTTTCCTGGTTAAAGGTTATATAGCTAGTCTAATAATAGTATGTGAGAAGTCGCACAACACCAGGTTATAGTCCAACAGCTTTATTTGAAATCACAAGCTTTCGGAGCGCTCCGAAAGCTTGTGATTTCAAATAAAGCTGTTGGACTATAACCTGGTGTTGTGCGACTTCTCACATTTGTCCACCCCAGTCCACATCATAATAATAGCATGATAGTAAAATATAATTTATTATTGCTGAATTCAAGGTCATCTTCTTTGTATAAGTTTTGGCAAAGTCAATTGGTAGTTAAATTATATTTCATTTTATGCTTTTTTTAAAAAAATGTAAAGTAGCACTCCAAGAAGTGATAACTTGTGTTAAAAATTTAAAATAATTTTCAATCACAGAACTTTAATATATGGTGCCAATACATATCCACTTCAGGAAATCAAATGTTCAATACTTATAGTTGTGCAGGTATTTAGTTTCCTATTAATTGGGAACATCTATAATGAAAGTGAATGAAAACTTTTAGTGAAGCAGCATTCCTGGTAAGTTTGAGGTCACCTTCAAATAAATTGCCAGGAATAATTATTTAGTGTACAGGTATAACTGGGGGCTATTGTAATACCATAAAGATCTATGTTTTTCTAAGGAAGGATATTTCTTTCGATTGAGCTCAGTTCACTCACTTTGTATTGATTTTCTTTGCTTTTTTATAAAATGTTGCTATAAAATTTGAGGCTGATGTGTATAGCATATTGAGTTTATATGAAATTTGTTGAATAACATATATACTTAATTTCCGTTGGAAGTAGTTTCGCTGAGGGTTTGCTATCATTTTGCGTGCAGACAGTACCCGATATGTTTGGTCGTATTATACGTGCAATATGTAAATGCTGCGATGACCTTGCAGGAACGTACTCAAAAAGTAGAACACGCAGCTAATGATTTTTCACGGTGTTATGTCGAAGCTCCTGCGCACATCATTTGCGCGATTAAGAACAGAGGAAAAGGATACTTCCATTCTACTATACTAATACAGGCTCTTCTAATGGGGTTGTTGAGATTTAAGCAGAAGAGGGCACGGGGCGGCCTGTTGTTCACAGTACTGCCCTGCTGCTTCTTGCTCTTGGCGAATTGCTGGCGTTTTCTTTGGGCTGCTGCGCTGTTGGATTCGGTGGTAGAGTTCATGGTTGCGGCAGCTTTAGCCTGCCTAGCCGCGTCAATCGCAGCTTGCCAGGATAGTGCTGCTGGCCTCGGTGGTTCGGAGTTTGACTCGAGACCCGGTCCGTCGCTAGGTAGCGGGAGTCTGTTGCTGGCATAATTTACTCCTGTGATTAAAAAAGACGTAATCAGATATAAAATTGACCTTTTTTTGCATTTAATGAGGGAACTGTCCACTAGGTAGAGTGGGCTTAAAGAAACCCTTCAAATTATACAACGAATCCATTTTTTAAATCAAGAGAGCAAATACAAGAGAAATCATCGTTTTGTGTTTAAAGACGTCGGATCAGCGAAACATATGAAAAACTGCAATAATATCCATCTCAACAGCTGGCATTATTGCTAGGTTGCAAATACACACTTTAAGGCTATATGTTCAGTGAGGTTTCATGTTACCACCGCCTTACACACACACAATCTGAAACAAAATTATTTATTTAAACAGAGGACGGCGTATGTATCTTTCTGCCACATTAACTGTCACTCTGTATGCTTCATTGGAGTACATTTTATTTCTTTAATCAGAAGTCTGCAATATCCACAACCAAGGTTTTTTCCCTATTCTGTATGGTGCGATACATTAGACCTTATGCAGATTAAAGCTGTTTAAGCAAAAAGTTCTAAAAATCAAAATGTAGTTTATTAACCTACATTATACCGTCTGCCAAACTCCTGTATCTAGGTTTAACCAAATTATGTTGAACCACAACAATAACGGAGACTCTATTTTTTCCTTCGTAACAAGTGAAATACGTTCCGGGAATCAAATAGGAAACAAAATAGCGCAGGGCAAATGTCAGATGTATTAATTAAAACCTTCAAAGTCACTACATCTCGAGCATCCTCGATTAGTGCAATGGTTATAATGAAATCCTCGGGATATTTACCTTCGTAGGGTTCCTTTAATTCATACATTCTCACCACTTTCGTATTACATCAAAAAAAATGACTAAAAACGAAATGACGAGGCGGATTTTCATCCCCCGACCCCCATGATAGTCAAACACTCGCGTCTATTTTGTTTCCCTCCGCTTTTTTATCCAACATCGTTGTAACATCCGGGCTCCGGCGGTGCTTCAGCCGACTGATTTCATCGCTGCTGCCGGTGTGATCCTGGCACGGCGGCTCTCCTCTCTCTCCCCTCCCCTCCGCCTGGCGCTGCGGTCCTCCCGGGCCCGGCTCCGGCTTCCTCGCCCCCCTCTGCCTCTTGCCTACTTCTCCCCTGGGCGCTGTCGGCGGGGCTCCGACATGGTGCGAAGGCACGGCCGGCGGAGCTGCTGCGGACTGGGCTCGAGCGCTGACTGATGGGGGGGCTCGAGCGCTGACTGATGGGGGGGCTCGAGCGCTGACTGAGGGGGGCGCGAGGGAGGGAGGGAGCGAGCCGGGGGCGTGAGGCTGAGGGAGGGGGGCGCGCGTCAGTGTGTGTGTGTGTGTGTGGGGAGAGATCGGGAGCGCGCTCGAGAGAGAGAGGAGAGAGGTGAGGGGGCGCGCTTTCTGCTCAGGTGTCGCTAGCTCAGTACCAGCATCATCGGACAGGGCTTGCAAAAGGGTTGTATTCCCTAGAATTTAGAAGGTTAAGGGGGATGATCTGATCGAAGTTTTCAAGATGTTAAGGGGACCAGATAGGGTAGATAGAGAGAAACTATTTCAGCTGGTTGGGGATTCTTTGGTGGGGGGGGGGGGGGGGGAAAGAGGGGGGCATAGTCTAAAAATTAGAGCCAGACCTTTCAAGAGTGGAATTAGGAAACACTTCTACACACAAAGGGTGGTAGAAGTTTGGAACTCTCTTCTGCAAACAGCAATTGATGCTAGAACAATTGTTAATTTTAAATCGGAGATTGATAACTTTTTGTTAACTAAAGGTATTCGGGGATATGGGCCAAAGGCGGGTATATGGAGTTAGGTCGCAGATCAGCAATGATCTCATTGAATGGCGGAACAGACTTGAGGGGTTCAATGGCTGACTCCTGTTCCTATGTTCCTACCCTCAGGAAAGCAGTGTGCAGACACCCCCAAACATTAACACCCTCAGCACCAAGACATGGGCACTCCCACTCATGACCGACCATACCCACCGACAGGAGCACAAAACTGCACCCTCAGGACACCCTACCGGTATCGCTTAGCAACGCAGCAAGGGGGGTCATCATTTCCCCCCACCCCCACAGCAGGACACGATTTATTCCGATTGATAATTACCTGCCTGCATCAGAAAAAAAGAGACAGAATGCATTGGCTTTTAACCATGTACAAATGAAATTAGCATTTCAGCTAAATGTTAGACATTTTAATACAGTAACTTGGAACTGTAGGAGTCAAGAGTAACGTCAACTGAAGTTCCAGAAGCGAAATCATAAGCGTTGCTCTCTACCCCACACGCCTGGCAGCGCTTTGCTTCTCCAGAGCACCTTTAATGCTTTTTTACTTCCGGATGTACATTTTAACTATTACGAGAAGGATCACCAGCGTTTCAAAGTTTAAAAATTGCATGCTTATAATGAGGTATTCTAAATCATTTTGAAGACTACAAATATTGAAATATACTGGATGTTGAAGAGCCATACTACACATCCATACACATTGATTGAAGATTTCCGTGATTAATGTAATTGTGAATGAGGTGAAGGCAAATCCAAACCCCCTCTGCACGAACATTATTATGCACATTAGCTATAAGTAATAATGATTTATCAGACACTCTGCCTCCCCTGTCTCCATGTGAAAATGTTGGGGTTGAAATTGGTATGAGTTGCACTTGTTTTGGGATGCAAAGCATACCAATTTAGCAGTGGGACTGCCTGCGCCCAATCTGCGCAGGTGTTGGCCCCACTGCTAAATTTATGATGCCCATTTTTTAGACGTCCCGGGCAGATGCCTAAAACAGACATTAGGCCCTTTGAATATGTAAATTAGGTCTGTTGAATGACCTTTTTTCAAAATTAGTACACGGGATAAGTGTTGGGCCTGCCCCACTTAGGATTCTTCAGCAGCCTCGCAACCACCAATGCTGGTTAAAAAAAATGTTTTATAAAAAAAGCACCTTCCTGTGGAGCCAGGGGGAGCAGAATGTGTTCCCCCGAATCCACAGGCATTGTGATCGCCCATCCCACATAGCACACTCCAACCCTTCTCCTGGCAATTACCCGAGGGCTGCTACCAGCATCACAGCCACCCGACATTAATGTCCGCTTGGCCGGTGAGCTGCCTGGGGTTATGCAACAGGCGTCCGCAGCTCGCCAGTCTAATTTAAGTGAGGCCCGAGGCCTGATTTCAATTGGGCCTCGGGCCCACCTGTTCAGGCGCAGGGATCATTCCCTGTATGCCTATGCTATACAATTTCTAACCCTTTGTTTCATTACTTCTCAGTCTAGTTATTTAAGACTAGGCTATCTAATGTAAAGAGTAGAGGTTAAATTATTCATCATAATGTGCTGCATACATTAGATAGTCTAATGTCAGCCGTGGTTCAATGGTAGCACTCTCACCTCTGCGTCAGAAGGTTTCAGTGGGTTCAAGTCCCACTCCAGAGACTTGAGCACAAAATCTAGGCTGACACTCCAGTGCAGTACTGAGGGAGTGCTGCACTGTTGGAGGTGCCATCTGCCCTCTCAGGTGGATGTAAAAGGTCCCATGGCACTATTTTGAGGAAGAGCAAGGGAATTCTCCCTGGTATGGCCAACATTTATCCCTCAACCGACATCACGAAAATTAAACAAATTATCTGGTCATTATCACTTTGCTGTTTGTGGGGCCTTGTTGTGCACAATTTGGCTGCTGTGTTTCCCCACATTACAATAGTGACTGCACTTCAAAAGTAATTAATTGGCTGTAAAGTGCTTTGAGACATTAGGAGGTCATGAAATATGTTATATTCTATGTAATTCTATATTAATGCAAGTTCTTCTATCTTTATCTGCATGTTTAATCTGATGATGACTTTTCAAATAAAGTAGTTTTCAGGGCTGCTATATGGATAGTAGTGGCCAAAAGAACTCAATTGTCAGTTACATGTACAGTGCAAATCAATGTTTTTGATACTTTCCTAGAACCTTTATTTTAGTATTTCTTTTGTCATCAGTTTAGATTTGTGGAAACCATATAACATTTATCAGTTTAGAAGTCAATTTTGGTTATTCATATGTAATCCAGAGTAGTAATCTAATACATATCTACCTACCTGCATTTGGATGTCTTCCCCACTACATCATCTTCAGCAGCCTTCGATTCTCCACCCTCCAACCCTGTTCTACCTTCCCTCAGTCTCTAACTTGCTGTACCTTACCCGTCTCCCCCATCCTCTAACCTTACTCTTTCCCCCATCACCTCTAACGCTGCTCTGTCTCCTCTCCCCAGCCTGCTAACCCTGCTCCTCCTCTAATCCTGGTCGACTTTCCCTCTCTCCTCCACCCACTCTAACTTGCTCCTCCTCTCCACTACCTTCCCCTCCCCCACTTGCATTTTCTGGTCTCCATCATAATGTAAAATCACAGTATTATATAAAAGTAAGGATGCTTGAATTTAAAATGGGGACTAAATCATGTCTGCACACATGATTCAGTTATTCTCTTGCCCACTAACCCCACTTCACCATAGGACTACAGTTGCTCTTCACTCCATGTATGCAATGCCATAGAAGATTGACTAGTTATATATTAAAAATCTTCCACCTGTGCATATTTCTTATTGTGTAACATTTACTCCTTATAACTGTCATATTTTGTGTGTCAGGTTCACACTTGTGTAATGCTATTTCTGTCACATTTTATTGTTTTCACATTGATTTCCCTTTCTTGAGTCCTCCATTATTTGGTCTCCAAGGCAGGTGGTACTGTTGCCTAATTAACTTTGAGATCACCCACATCCTTCAACAGCCTAGGTGGTGCTCTGTTGACAAGCTTCAAGTGTTTCAAGCCTTCAAGTTTCTAAATGTAATTTTTTTTCCAAACTTCTAAAATAAAATTGAACAAAGACTTCCACTGTTCCCACCGTCACTGGGGCCCCAAATGCATTTCACCGCTACTGCCATCACCGCAGCTCGCTCCAACCACCATCCCACTTCTCTGACACCCCGTCCAATCTCCACACCACCTTGGGTCTCAACCTTGTTCTCAGCTTACCCCCACCCCACCACCTCCCCCCATTCTCCACACCATCCAGGGCCTCGGCTGCTGCTTACCACCCAAGGCCTTGCTGCCCTACTTCTGTCCGAGCCTCTGTCCTTGTGGCAGCAACTTGCTCCCTTGACCTGCTGGTTTCTCTTCACCAGTTGCACAGCACTGAGCTGGAAGCCCAACAATTTGTTTCTTACAATGCTTACTGTGTTATGTTTTATTTATAGCACAGTAAATGCTTCAAAAAAAAAAACAAATTGCTTGTTTCCCAGCATAATACTGGGGAAAATGGCTTTGGGGCCAGGCTAGTGCAGGAGAGGGGGATGGGGTGAGGGTGACCAGGAAGGAAGGGGTGATAGGTGGTGAGTGAAGAGAAGAGGAAATGCTGAGTGAGGGGGAATGGGGGTTAGAGGAGGGGATGAGGGAGGAGAGGTAGTGGAAAGTCGGTCTGTACCCAAGCTCTATTGCTCCTCCATCACAAAACCTGCCTGCCATCCTGGCTTGATTTCCCCATTGACCATTGCCTTTACCTTTCACTGACCAACACCCGTACTTCACACCAACATAACAAAAGAGAGAGAGGGAAAGTGGGAACAGGACAGAGAAAGATCCAGAAAAGGAGACAAAGAAAGAGTGAAACAAAGGATTACACAGAGACAAGCAGAAAAGAACAGAAAGACAGAGAACAAGAAGAGGAAAGAGAGAGAACAAGAAGCACTAAGAAAGAGAGAGACTGTATCCTGCAACTTACCGTGAGCAGTGTCGTGACAGACCTTTATGTTAAAAAGGTTAATTGATTAGATCTATTAATATTCTTTCCCCACCAAAACCTTAAATCCTACCCTTACCAAAGCAACCCCACTTCCACTTCTTCCCCCACCAACATATTGTGAACAATGCATGGGAGATCCATTAGTTATTGTAATATTTGTAATTGTATATGGCAAAGAGGCTAAGGATTTTAATGGATTAGCTCAATAACACTGAAACCCCTCCAAGTCACACACCATCCTGACTTAGAAATATATTGCCGATCCTTCATCGTTGCTGGGCCAAAATCCTTAACAGCACTATGGGAGTACCTTCACCAAATGGACCGCAGCAGTTCAAGAAGGTGTCTCACCACCACCTTCTCAAGGGCAATTAGGAATGGGGAAAAAAATTCTGGCCTTGCCAGCGACACCCACATCCCATGAACAAATAAAAAAAAGTTACTATAATTTGTTATGGAATATTAATTATGGAATATAAGGAAATTTATTTTAAACAGAAATAATAGATTATGTTTTGCTTTGTGTTGACATGTTTAATAACACATTGCGTTTAAAAGGATCCAAAATACAATAGGTGGCACTATTTCCATGGGAGCCTAGGAGTGTAACGCTCTCTTGTGGCTGTCATGTGGATAATCTTTAGATGAAAGAACTTAAGTGATACAACTGACTCAGACTAAACATCAAATACAAAATATTTTATTGGTCTTCACGTTCTGGGACCAAACAAGAAATAAAAGCAACACATTGTAGCAGATATTCGGTAAACCACATGAACATAAATGAAGTTAAGTATAATATAATACAATATTCTAAATTTGAAACAGACTTCAGTCACAACTTGTGTCATTTAAGAAATTCCAATTGTTCCCTTCAAAGAAATGAGTTCAATGCCTGATTTTAGCATAATTAATGACCAGCTAACAAAGGCACTGCTTTAAAACATGCGACATCTGAGAATGCAGTTTCATTAGCATCAATGCAAAACTAGCAGCCAATCATGATGCACTTGCAATAATTATCCTTTAATGCATCTCAAGCAGCTAACAAGGCATTTGACAGGTATAAATGTTGAAAAGTTAATTAATCCAGCTGTAGAGTGCGCAATATTGGAGGAAAATGGCTCAGTGCCAAATTTGAAAAAGGAAGATTTGCTGATGAGGTCCTGCATATGCTAGTAACCTCTGTTATAGAGAAACATAACAGATTTGATGGGCAGGAGGTGGGCAGCTCCCTGCATATCAAGGTGGTGCCAATCATGGCAACGTATCACTCAAAACATGAAGGCAGTGCCAACTACTTGGAGGACCTGGCTAGTTGTTAGAAGTTGAACACAAAGAGTACAAAGTTAAGGCCAAATATTATTGTAAAGTAGTAGTATAGGATGTATATAGACATGCAGAAAAGTAATACTTGTTAAAAAAAATCCCAAAATGCTGTACGGACACAGTTAAATTATAGCATGAAAGTAGTGCGGTCGTAGAAATAACACGTGCTGAATTATGTAAATGATGTTATACATAATGATGAGAAAGAAAATTTACAGCAGGAAGGAATTACTCTAGGCCAAATCACTTTGTCTCAATCTGCAATGCTCTATGTTTCAAGATAAATCCCTCAAATTTAAACATCTCATCTTTGTGCTTAAATTCCATGGTCTTGTAACTCCTTATCTCTGTAATCTCCTCTAGCCCCATTACCTCTCCCCCAAATTTTCTGTCCCTCAGACTCCAGACTCTTGTGCATCTCTCTCCCCTTCACCCGACAATTGGTAGACATGCTTTCAGCTGCCTAGTCACACTCACTGGAATTTCCTCCCTAAACCTCTCCACCTCCCTTTCCTCCTTTAAGCCCCTCCTTAAAATCCACTTTTTTTAACCAAGTTTTTGGTCACCCCTCCTAATCTCTCCTTTGGATCAGCATCCGCTTTTTTCCTTGCACCTCTGAAGCATCTTGGGATGTTTTTCGTTGTTAAACATGATATATAAATGTAAGTTGCTGTTGTAAAACTTAGACATAATAGAAGAGTACAGGAAGGAGTATACCCCATCACACTATATGAGGAAGCAATAGTTGATTTATTCAGGAGGGAGAATCTGAAAGGAATCGGTACTGTGAAGTTTGGTGGGGTACGCAGAACTACTTATGTTTCATATTAATCATATATTTTATGATTTTCACAATGTTACATCAGTGCATGTTACACATTGTGCGCAACTGCCTAATAGTGCATGTAGTGGCGATGTAGTACTCAAATGGATAAATTAACATATGTACTCATAATGTCCCATCTGCTCTCCTCACTGAGGAAAGAAAACACAGTGGTTGACCAGGTGGACCTGAAGAACACTCACTACTCCCACTTGAAGCAGGGATCAGCACAGATAGACACACTACAGGAAATGATATAGAGAAAGAAGAGTTTTGAGTGGTGGGTTGATGGGAAATGGTTGATAGAGGGTGGAGGTTCAGCATGCTAAGTGAGTGGGAATACAGATCTTAGTGTACCTGCCTTCCAACAGAGGCTGTTAGAGCAACCGCATCACATCTTAAAGTCACTTGCTTCCATACTATTAAGACTTTGTGCCTAAATCTGACATCCAGATATTATTTCCATTTCCCACATAATGCCATGGTGTAATGGTTGTATGCACTGCAGTCTGCCATTGAGCACTTGGCAACAATAGTGGTATCTGAGTGTAAACCTTGGTTACACATTTCATAGGTACAGTGGGAGTATCTCTCATGAATAGTCCCACTGCTGCTATTAAGACTTTGTGCCTAAACTCTATTATGTAATAATGGCCAGCTTCAGATTGCTTGGTGAATAATTGCAGGCAACACTGTTCTTTGCTCACACAGCTCAGTGGATATTGTGAGGCAATGCCCTCCACCAGTGGCACGCATGGAGTAGCACAGGACTGGCTGATTAGTACTTGCATCAGTGACAATTCTGTATCCTCACAAAGCGTTGAACAAGCCTCAGTAGACACTTCCTCTGAAAGCAATGATCTCATAGTGGATCCAACAAAGCAGACCCCTACAAGTGATGTAAGTCCATTGTGTTAATTGTATTCAGATGCTGGGTATTAATTGGGGACTCTCTTGTGTTCATACATATGGGAGCAGGCTCAGGAAAGGAAGGAAGCTTATCTCGGGGGTGCATGGTATGTAATGTGTGTCTCTGTAAATAAAGGCTTGTAAGCGACTGAAGACTAGGCTCTAGTATCACCACCTGGCTATCTGACCTTTGACATGGTTGCCTAAAGGTGGAGGTTGGAAACTAGTAAACTTTTTGGGACATAAAACTTGAAAGCCTAGTGGCCATTGTGGAAAATGGCAGAAAGCACATTTAAATTGTCAAGGTGCGATTACCCTCCGATGTTCTTGGAGTTTGAACCATATTACCAGTGGAAGAATGAGGTTAATATATGGACACGGCATTGGCTTGGCGGCGTCGCTTCCTGAACAAAGTGAAATCAGAAGTATGGTATTTTCCTGAGATGGACGCAACTCAATTGGATAATGATGAGGGTTTTGACTCTCTAATAGAATTCCCGGATAAAATCTACAAGAAAGGTGACCTGTTAAATGCCTATGAGGCCTGGTCAGAATTTGATAGATTTCGGACAGTTATTTAATGGAAGAGTATATCATGGACTTTAACAAATTGTACAAAAGGTTGACAAAGTTCAATTTGGGAATCCCTGGATCAGTACTAGCGTTTAAATTACTAAATTGTGCTAAGGTGTCTCATATGGACAGGCAACTCGTTCTAACTGGCATCCAGTTCTCGGAAAAGCAGACTCTGTTTGATCAGATGTCTGCTGCCTTAAAAAACAATTCCTGGGGAAAACAGTCAATCCCTTCAGCCTTCCTGGAACAAATGAGGCATTCCGCGGTGACACAAAGAACGGAAGATTCGATGGTTATCAGGTTTCAAAATATTCCGGATACATGACGCAGCCATCAATGTAACGGAAGGATTAAAGACAGACAGAAAGGTGAGGAAAGCACGTACAGAAAATTTGGTTATATCAACAGAAGACAAAGTGGGACAATGATAATGGGCAAATGAATTCCAGGAATGCCCAAGTAAAGTCAATAGATGCTTTAGATGTGCCTCGAAGTATCATTATGCGGTGAATTCCCCAGAGCAAAGACGCAGGGCCTTTGAAATGACACATGAAGAAAGTAGTTCTGAGGAAGAGATGAAGATAATTAATATGAACGGATTATACTGGTCACAAGAAGTTTTAATCCTGTGATGAATGTATTAGTCGTGGACTCCTTTAATTGTGCGGTATTAGATAGTGCATGTACTTCAACTGTATGTGGGGGTAGATTGGTTAAAATGTTATCTTGATCCACTAAGTAATGATGATCAACACAAGGTTAAGGAATATAAAAGTACTACGCGCTTTAGGTTTGGAGATGACAAATACTTCAGGTCACTCGAGAGTGGCAAGATAGCTGGAGTAAGCCATTTTATAAGTATGGATATAGTCTCTAGTGAGATACCTAAGCCTTTGAGTAAACCTTCCATGAAAAAGGCACAAATGAAACTTGACATGGAACACGATAAGGCAATTATTTTTCGGAAATCGGTTGATCTGCAGTTTACCCAGTCAGAACATTATTGTATCCCCTTAACAAAACCTGATGTTTCTCATCAGACTGTTAGGCAAGTCTTAATGGCATCAGGTGATAAGGATAAGAGAGAAAAAAACAAATTGTCTTAAAGTTACATAGACAATTTGCCCACCCTATTTGTCAACGTTTAAAAATCCTGCTATAAGATGCAGGTGTAGTTGATGAGAATAATAGAAGAGATTAGTGAGAATTGTGAAATCTGTAGGAATTATAGAAGAACGCCCCCACGTAAGTCTTCCATTGGCACGTGACTTTAATAAGGTAGTTGCCATGGATCTGAAAGTATGGGCCAAAGACAGAAATGTTTTCATCTTACATTTTATTGACCTGGCTATGAGATTTAGTATTTCTACACTAATATATAGGAGAAGAAGGATATTATCGATAAAATTCTGGAAAAATGGATAGGGATTGGACTTGGCACACCAGCAAAGTTTTTGACCGATAATGGATTACCTTTTATTCTTTGTGATAATCCTCCTGCTGTAGAAGGTATTACAATTAGTGCCATTTTTTCTGAGCATTTAAATGCCTTGCATGCAGGGAGACAGGCTTTTATGAAGGCTGAGGTATCAGAGAAAATTCATAGTGCACAGAGGCATTGTATTAGACCATCTTGCCCTTGCCACAGTACCGAAACGGCTCTCATCAAAGTCACAAATGACATCCTTTATGACTGTGACAAAGGTAAACTATCCCTCCTTGTCCTTCTTGACTCATCTGCAGCCTTTGACACGGTTGACCACTCCATCCTTCTCCAACGCCTCTCCACCGTCATCCAGCTGGGTGGGACTGCACTTGCCTGGTTCCATTCTTATCTATCTAATCGTAGCCAGAGAATCACCTGCAACAGCTTCTCTTCCCGCTCCCACATCGTTACCTCTGGTGTCCCCCAAGGATCTATCCTTGGCCCCCTCCTATTTCTCATCTACATGTTGCCCCTTGGCGACATCCTCCGAAAACACAGCGTCAGTTTCCATATGTATGCGGACGACACCCAGCTCTACCTCACTACCTCTTCTCTCGACCCCTCCACAGTGTCTAAATTGTCAGACTGCTTGTCCGACATACAGTTCTGGATGAGCAAAAATTCTCTCCAATTAAATATTGGGAAGACCGAAGCCATTGTTTTTCGGTCCCCGCCACAAACTCCGTTCCCTAGCCACTGACTCCATCCCTCTCCCTAACATCTGTCTGAGGCTGAACCACACTGTTCACAACCTTAGTGTCATATTTGACCCTGAACTGAGCTTCCGACCATATATCCGCAGCATAACAAAGACCGTCTACTTCCACCTCTGTAACATCGCCCGTCTCCACCCTTGCCTCAGCTCATCCGTTGCCGAAACCCTCATCCATGCCATGTTACCTCTAGACTTGACTATTCCAACGCACTCCTGGCTAGCCTCCCACATTCCACCCTACATAAACTTGAGGTCATCCAAAACTCGGCTGCCCGTGTCCTAACTTGCTCCAAGTCCTGTTCACCCATCACCCCTGTGCTCACTGACCTACATTGGCTCCCGGTTAAGCAGCACCTCGTTTTCAAAATTCTCGTCCTTGTTTTCAAATCCCTCCATGGCCTCGCCCCTTCCTATCTCTGTAATCTCCTTCAGCCCCACCCCCCACAAAGATATCTGCGCTCCTCTAATTCTGCCCTCTTGAGCATCCCTGATTATAATCGCTCAAGCTTTGGTGGCTGTGCCTTCTGTTGCCTAGGCCCTAAGCTCTGGAATTCCCTACCTAAACCTCTCTTTCCTCCTTTAAGACGCTCCTTAAAACCTACCTCTTTGACCAAGCTTTTGGTCATCTGCCCTAATTTATCCTTATGTGGCTTGGTGTCAAATTTTTTGTCTTACAACACTCCTGTGCAGCGCCTTGGGATGTTTTACTATGTTAAAGGCGCTATATAAATACAAGTTGTTGTTGTATCTGAGAGAGAGTTCAATTCAGGAGATTTGGTATACTATAAAATAGAAGGTCATAAGGAATGGAAAGGTCATAGTAAGGTAATAGGTCGTGATGGTAAAACAGTACTTGTGAAATATGGCAATCAAACTGTTACGGTTCATTCCTCAATCTTGGACTCTGAGCAGTTGATAGAAGTTACCAAAACACCTTGTACCTTAAATGTTCAATTTCTTTGATGAGAGTCCTGAGGAACAGAATCAAGGGCTTGACAGTGGTAATGTGAGTAATTATGACACACATGACAGAACTATCACATCCACAGAACAATTACCCAAAGTGGGTACACGGTTGACCTATGTTCCAGAAGGGACTAATGAATGGAGAGATTCGACAATTTGGGACGTGGTATGTTTAAATTTTAGTTGAATGTTCAGAATGATGGCCAAGAAGCGAGATCCATGGACTGGCAGAATGGGATGAAAGAGTGGAAAGTAAGAAAGCGCAGTACAAGTAGTGATCGGGAGTCCGGAAGTGACTCTCACGTCAGAAAATGATCACGGACTAGAGAAAGAGTCTCCAATAGTGCAAGAGAGAGATCTCACAGTAGTAGTTCCTACAGACATAGAAGTGGAAGTAGAAGCCATAGCTTGAATAGATCAGACAATGAAACAAAAACTACAGAACAGTCACGTAACAGAACTAGAAGTCCTCATGATTGTAACGTTTTGGTGGCTGCCAATAAACTTGAGGATAAACGAGTAAGAGAGGCAAAACAAAGGGAGTTAGATTGTTGGAAAGAATTTGGAGTAAATTCTGAGGTACCAGATAAGGGTCAGCCAGCTTTGTCGCATAGATGGGTTTGTACTGGAAAAGTCATTGCAGATGGGACTTAAGGCCAAAGTGAGATTGGTAGCTAGGGTTTTGAAGAGAAACTGGGTGATACAGATGTTAGAGTGGACTGTCCCACTTCTGGAAAAGTAATTTAAAAAATCTTTTTGACTTTTGTCCATATATTCATGGGAGTGTAGGTCAATTGACATAAAAGCCGCATTTCTGCAGGGTGATACGGTTTCTGAAACCGCCTAAAGAGGCAGCAGATGCGGAAGGAAAATTATGGTAATTAAAGCTTCTATAAATATGTAAAAAGAGGTTAGTAAAAACAAACGTAGGTCCCCTGCAGTCGGAAACAGGGGAAGTCGTAATGGGGAACAAGGAAATGGCAGATCAATTGAACAAGTACTTTGGTTCGGTGTTTACTGTGGAGGACACACACAACCTGCCGGAAATAAAAGGGGTCAGAGGATCTGGTAAGAGGGAGGAGCTGAGGGAAATCCTTATTAGTCGGGAAAAGGTATTGGGGAAATTGATGGGACTGAAGGCTGAAAAATCCCCGGGGCCTGATGGTCTGCATCCCAGAGTACTTAAGGAGGTGGCCTTGGAAATAGTGGATGCATTGACGATCATTTTCCAACATTCCTTAGACTCTGGATCAGTTCCGATGGAGTGGAGGGTGGCCAATGTAACCCCTCTTTTTAAAAAAGGAGGGAGGGAGAAAGCAGGGAATTATAGACCGGTCAGCCTGACATCGGTTGTGGGTAAAATGATGGAAGCAATTATTAAAGATGTCATAACAGACCATTTGGAAAGTGGCGACATGATAGGTCCAAGTCAGCATGGATTTGTGAAAGGGAAATCATGCTTGACAAATCTTCTGGAATTTTTTGAGGATGTTTCCAATAGGGTGGACAGGGGGGAAACCAGTAGATGTGGTGTATTTGGACTTTCAGAAGGCCTTCGACAAGGTCCCACACAAGAGATTGGTGAGCAAAGTTAAAGCACATGGGATTGGGGGTAATGTGTTGACGTGGATTGAGAACTGGTTGGCACACAGGAAACAAAGAGTAGGAGTAAATGGGTACTTTTCAGAATGGCAGGCAGTGACCAGCGGGGTACCGCAGGGTTCGGTGCTGGGACCCCAGCTGTTTACATTATATATTAATGATTTGGACGAAGGGATTAAATGTAATATCTCCAAATTTGCGGATGACACTAAATTGGGAGGCAGTGTGAACAATGAGGAGGATGCTAGGAGGCTACAGAGTGACTTGGACAGGTTGGGTGAATGGGCAAATGTATGGCAGATGAAGTACAATGTGGATAAATGTGAGGTTATCCACTTTGGTGGTAAAAATAGAGAGGCGGAATATTACCTGAATGGTGGCAGATTAGGGAAAGGGGAGGTGCAACGAGACCTGGGCATCATGGTACATCAGTCATTGAAGGTGGGAATGCAAGTGCAGCAGGCAGTCAAGAAAGCAAACGGAATGATGGCCTTCATAGTAAGGGGATTTGAGTACAGGAGTAGGGAGGTGATGCTGCAGTTGTACAGGGCCTTGGTGAGGCCACACCTGGAGTATTGTGCGCAGTTTTGGTCTCCTAACTTAAGGAAGGACATTCTTGCTATTGAGGGAGTGCAGCGAAGGTTCACTAGATTGATTCCTGGGATGGCCGGACTGACATATCAAGAAAGATTGGGTCAACTGAACTTGTATCCTCTGGAGTTCAGAAGAATGAGGGGGGATCTTATAGAGACATTTAAAATCCTGACTGGTTTAGACAAATTAGATGCGGGCAGAATGTTCCCAATGGTAGGGAAAACTAGAACCAGGGGTCACAGTCTAAGGATTAAGGGGAAGCCATTTAGGACTGAGCTGAGGAGGAACTTCTTCACCCAGAGAGTGGTGAATCTATGGAATTCTCTTCCACAGAAGGTTGTTGAGGCCAGTTCGCTAAATATATTCAAAAGGGAGTTAGATATAACACTCACAACTAGGGGGATCAAGGGGTATGGCGAGAAAGCAGGAATGGGGTACTGAGGTAGCATGTTCAGCCATGAACGCATTGAATGGTGGTGCAGGCTCGAAGGACCGAATGGTCTACTCCTGTACCTATTTTCTATGTTTCTAAACAACTACCTCTATGACCTGAATGATGCTTCCAGGGTATGGTATTTTTCGGTGAGATCTGTTTTGCTGAAAATAGGTTGTGTTCAACTAAAATCAGATCCCGCAACATTTTATTGGTACCATAAAGGAAAAGTTTCAGGCATCTTCATGATGCATGTTGATGATTTCTTCTGGGGTGGTACTGGGGAATTTGAGAAATTTGTCATTAAGATTAGAATTTAAAATTGGGAGTCAGGCATGTGGGCCTTTTAAATATATTGCTTTAGATATTAAGCAAAGTGGGTCTGGTATAAACAACAGACCTATTTAGAGAGTGTTACTCCCATCCCGGTTAATCGTACTAGGTCATCACAGAAAGGTAATGTTATCTCTAAAGAGACAGAGCAATTGTGAAGCTTGATTGATCAGTTGAACTGGTTGTGCACTCAGACGAGACCAGATGCTAGTTTTGATGTGTTGGAGTTAAGTACTTCAACGAAACACCCCATAGCAGAGAATGTTTTAAGAGCAAATAAAACATTACAAAAATTAAATCTGGATAAATGCGTACTTAAGTTCCCAGCCTTAGCTGACCCAAAGAACATGAAGCTAGTTATCTTTAGTGATGCTTCACATGCTAATCTTCCTGATGGATATTCTAGTGCAGCTGGTTTGATAGTGTTTCTTATGATGAGAATGGGTAATGTTGTCCTTTAGCTTGGGAAGCTAAGAAAATAAAAAGGGTTGTTAAAAGTACTCGGACTGCTTGTGGAGGCAGCGGATATGGGATTCTATTTGGCAAATATCTTTAGTGACATCCTGTACAATGGGAGTACTGAAGATAGTATACCCATTGAATGTTATATAGAGAATCATTCATTGTGGGATAATGTACACTCTACAAAAAATGAGAGTGAGAAAAGATTACGGATTGACCTTGCTAGCTTGAAACAAATGCTGGATAGAAAGGAAATTTCTAAAATTAAATGGGTGGATTCAAGCCATCAACTGTCAGATTGTTTTATTAAAAGAAATGTATGTACGAAGAAATTATTAGGGGTCCTGGAAAAGGGTTGTCTCACAATCCTTTGTACAGAGTATGGAAGTCTTTTTTTTTTAATTTTGGTTGTATTATATTATATATACATTAAGAGAGAGAAGGGAATCTGTTAATTGTACTCAGGTGGTGTATATCAATTGGCTGTTAATTGTATTCAGGTGGTGGGTATTAATTAGGGACTCTCTTGCATTCCTATATATGGGAGCAAGCTCAGGAAGGGAAGGAAGCTCATCTTGGGAGTGCACGGTATGTAATGTGTGTTTCTGTAATTAAAGATTTGTAAGCGATTGAAGTCTAGCCTCTAGTATTCTATCCTTCACCTTTCTGACCTTTGACACATCAGAGTTGGTTGCAGTATAAATGGCATCTTTCCATATGTCCTGCAGCTTGCTTGTTGTCGATGTAGTCACCCACCAGTTCTATTCCCTCAGCTAGGGAATTATTAATGGGGCATATCAACAACCAGCATGGAGAAATTTATGATGCTCAAGGGGCAAACACAACACCAAAACACAATAAACATACTACCACTGCACAACGAAATAAAATTAATTCACTTCTAATTTCTAGTCTGTCATTCTCGTTGTACAGTATAAAGTGTCAGATGTTCAAAAGCCAAAAAAAGGCTGAGTCTGAAGATTTCCCCTGCGGCTGCTTGGAAGATTCTTGTGCTATAACAGGTGAGAGTAGGTGGTAACCCTTAATGCCACTGGTAGTACATAGCACATAGTTAACTTTCCCTGTAGGTATTTGTGGCACACGTGGAATACATCAGCGACAACCTCTTTGGTGAGCCTGACCCTCATTATGCACTGCTTATTCACTATGCTCTAGTAGCTGACTCTGTTGTAGTACATTTGCTGCCTAGGGTAGCACCTACTGTGAGTCATAGAGTCTTGTGTCCTCTGTACTTCCAAGGCTGTCTTATCCTCCTGCTGCAATGTGATGATGACTCCATTTCCAGTTGCTATGTTGTTGTCTCATAATAGTAGGGGGGGGAAATGTCAACAAAATAAGAGGAAGATGTCAAAAAAAATCATGTGGTGATGGAAAAGTAAATCAGAAAAAAGTGTTAGAGTTAAAGTTTTCCATTTTGTGTTAACATAATATTTCCATTTATGAAATGGGGGAAAAAGTAAAACCCTTTTCCTCTCCATTTCTCCCTCCAGCTTTAAAAATCTTAAAGTCCATGGCCCGGATTTTGCAGTGGTAATGACGCCGAAACTGTCAGCATTCGCCATCATTACTCCTCTGAAACTGACCGCATCTTCAGGATTTAGCGCATACGCAAATAAATGCGGAAATCCTGAAGTTGTGGTCAGTCATTCCTTGCTCTGCCACAGGTTGCGCTGAGAACCCCCCATAGCCGGCAATCAGTTGAAATCACGTATGGACGAAAACTTCCCCTTTTACGATGGAATATCGCTGGTAAAACCCTCAAACGTTAAGCCTTGTTGAAAGAGGTCGAACTGTGTTTTTAACGGCGCACTGGCTGCTGAACAACCATTCTAGCCCTGAAAAACTAATTTTATAATTGTGGAATGTCAAATTTTTCCATTAATATGATACAAAATTATGATATTTCAGCTTTTACCTTAATCCTATGTGTATGTCCCAATCTTTACTTCACGCTCTGTAAAACTTACAAAAAGTAGATTATAATCTGTTCATTTTATTTCCTGGTTTGCTGTCTGAGAGAATTCTTTCATGTGATTGGCTACTTAGCCAGCTCGATGACATCAAAGTTGCTGGACGCTGCATATTTGCTTGATTTGGTGCCAGATTCAAACTAAGGTCAGGAGAGGTGAAATTCAAGCCACAGAGATCGCCAGATCTTTTGTGGGCAGCTTTCTTTGAGGTCAGAGGTGAGCGCCGTTGCCCGCAACTTCCGGGCCAATCTTTTTAACCAAGCTATTGGTCACCTAATCCATGGTTTGATGTCCTCATATATTCCCAGTTGTGAAGCGCCTTGGGATGTTTTTACATTAAACCTTCTATTTTACACACACACACACACACACGTTGTTAATAGCCACGATACCCATTCTGTCGGGCTGAAACCTCCTCATTACTTTCGCTGCTGTGGTAATACTTTGAAATCTTCCCCTTCATTAAACTCACTGACCTGGAATTTAATTTTGCAACTGTGGGATGCAGCACAAGTTTATCAATAATTACTTTAACAAGGCCCTAACAAATTAAAATCAGCTTTTTTTACTCAATGTTTGTGATGTTTCTTACTCCTTTTTGGAGGGTGTAGCAATCCTCAGAGCTGAATAGTCCATTGGCACTTTCTTCTGACAGTGCAGCATTTTACTCATGTCTACTTTTTCACAAATATTAACACAGAGAAGGATGTTGGCATTTGAGTTACTTCAAGGAGCCCTGATAGAAATAGGTTTTACTTTTTTCCTCTCATTTGTGTATTACTCTGTTTCTGAGTCAGGAAACTGATACAAGCTTCACAAATGGAAAAAAAAATGTTAACACAAATGGAAAACTTTAACTCTCCTAACTGCTGATTTACTTTTCCTTGTCCACATATATTTGAGATTTTTTTCTGTCATTTTCCTCTATTTTGTTAGCTGTTTTAGAACCTATTCCTTTAACACTTATACAATTTCTCCCCAATAAGTAAAGTACAAGACTTTCAGGCTATTCTAAAAATTGAATATAATCTTTCAGCCAAAATAATTACTTTTTTCCCCAGAAATCATGGGGTCAAATTATTCTACATCTAACAACTAAAATTTATTAATTCCAACCAGATCCATTTTTTGTTGGATAGTCTTTTCAGTGTACCCTTTAAATCATTACTACCTTTCAAAATTTGGAAAAAGATCAAAATTACAGCTACACACTTATTGAAAACTATAATAATACCAACAACAAATGTACTTATAAAATATGTTATCACTGATGTATTTCACTATTGATTAGAGTTAGCAATTTCATTATATATTATGTATTAACAATAATGCAGAATTATAACTATAATTCCTGTTGCTCATACAGACTTGAATTTAAGACCTTGTTATAGAAATAATAAGGGATGTTAAGAGGCATAGAGTACAAAAGGAAGTTATGATGAACCTTTATAAAACACTGGTTCGGCCTCAACTGGAGTATTGTGTCCAATTCTGGGCACTTTAGGAAGGATGTGAGGGCTTTAGAGAGGGTGCAGAAAAGATTTACAAGAATGGTTCCAGGGATGAGGGACTTCAGTTACGTGGATAGATGGGAGAAGCTGGGGTTGTTCTCTTTAGAGCAGAGAAGGTTGAGAGGAGATTTGATAGAGGTGTTCAAAATCATGAGGGGTCTAGACAGAGTAGATAGAGAGAAACCGTTCCCATTGGCGGAAGGGTCGAGAACCAGAGGAGACAGATTTAAAGTGATTGGCAGAAGAACCAAAGGCGACATGATGAAAAACTTTTTTACGTAGAGAATGGTTAGGATCTGGAAATGCACTGCCTGAAAGGGTGGTGGGGGCAGATTCAATCGTGGCTTTCAAAGGGGAATTGGATAAGTACCTGAAGGAAAAAAAATTGCAGAGCTACAGGAAAGGCCGAAGGACTGGGACTAGCTGAAGTGCTCTTGCAGAGAGCCCGCAGGGGTTTGACTGGCCGAATGGCCTCCTTCTGTACTGTAACTATTCTATGATTCATTGATTTCAGTAAGAGCACTTAATGTAAATCAGTTCACCGTTAAAATCTTAAGTATACTCCCAGTCAACATGTAAATTCACAACATTTTTGCTCACTTTCTAGCAGACTCTTCACTAATTAAACTCAGTTTCACTAATTCACGCATGTTGACGGTATTAAGTTGCAGCCAGTGTCAACATTTTTAAAAAATTTCCGACGCAAGGCTCAGAAATTGTAAACGAATTAGTTGCATATTAAGGGTAGGAAGTTATTTCATAGTTGTGACCTGCTTCTTCAGAGACTACGAAACTAAGATTTATAAAAAAAGACGATTGCTTTGTTCAAGGTTAGTAAACTAATTGCAACATAGGATGAAGCTTTTGTACATGTACTTCAATTTGTTGTTTTGCGATTAAAAAAACACTCACTAAAGACATCAGCTCAGTTCGTGATCTTTGTTATTTACATGCATTGTGTTTACAATTATTTACGTCAGGCTTGAAACGCAGATAGAGTAGGGTCTATTGGGAAGGCGTTAGTCCCTAGCAATGATCAAATATTTCTATGAAACACGTTATGATATCATGGTCATTGTGTTAAATACAATAAAACAATGAATTATATTATTTTAAGAGCATATTAGTTACATTATTAAATGATAATTCCATTTTAGGTACGCATGATTGAACTTAACATAAAAGGAAAAAAAAGAGAACGTTTTGTACGATTAAAGTAACAACATGGTATAACCTCGCTCACCTCCTTAATCCGATGTCAGAAACAGCCATATTCCCAAGTCCCACAACGGAAAACAAAGCAATCGGTTATGCTTTTGGGAAAGTAGCGTAACTTTCCGCAGGACACAGTACTGTTACAGTCCTAAACTAAAGTAGCACTGCAGTTTAGAATACTATCGGATATCGGATTTCCAGGTTGCAGCAAATCATTGTTTCTAGGAGCTTAATGGATGAATTATTAATTGGTCTGATGTACTCGAGCTAAACACGGGGGCCTGGCAATGACCTATTTTACTCCATCATAAGACACTGTCACAAAAGCACATCTCATACAACAATTTTAACAGCCACCAAGTACACAGCTTTTGTGCTTTATTGAGTACAACCTAAAATTGAATATGTAATGCTTATAAATGTGTAGTCATATATTTAAGACACTGGTTTTAAATAATACATAGGCGGATTGAGATGTGTGTCGTACCGCATTTATTAAAGATTAATTATTTATTAATGTGTATCTATTGGATCTTTGTTAATTGTAAAAAAAAGCATGAAATTTCACAATACAGTCGACTTCTCCGAAAATGATCAGATTACATAGCGAAAGGTATCGGGTAAACCTGACTGTAATTTGATCAAAGGGAATAAACGAAGTGCAAATTAAAGAGCCACGTGACCGAAGACCTTTCTACATTTTTAATTGCAATGATTGGAGGCTTGGTGTAAACGTGCGGACAAATTATGCCATGAATTGGACTGAAGCTATAATGGGTACAACTGTTTATAAATAAAGAAGTTATATAAAATTGATTGTAAAGATGCTGAAACTGCCCAATGTATTTTTGTTTATTACAGCCAGGAGACCGGAGAGATGCACAATCCATCAACCTGGGTTGGATTTGAATTTAGGTCCCAGAGGTGAAAGGGTAGTGATTAAACCACGGCAGTACCCAGTCCCAAATTCAATTAATTTTGTAAGCTAACTGCAAAATCTGATCGTTATTATTGAAGTCCAGCTATGTTTCCTTTCCTTCACTTGCCAATTGTATCGACAAGTGAAAAACTGCAAAGACGTTTAAGAACCATCTCCAACCAAAATGATATGTATGTACAGTGTTGGAAGATCAGTCCAAGCCGGAACTTAATCCAGGTCCGAGGAGCCAAGTGTTCGAACCTGAGTGAACCCAACCCACTAACAGTAGCAGTTAGAATTCAACTGGCTAATTGACACTATTAAAACACAAATTAGAGCTTTGCTGCGTAATTTAGGGTACTTATGCCCTCCACCCCATCACCATACGGCCCACTGTGGATTCCCCTCTATCCCTATTGATTCCTACGCTCTCCCTGTAGATGACCTCCATGTCGATTACTGACTTACAGGGTAGTCCTATTGAAGCAAAGTGCTGGCAGACTGTAGACAAATATGAGGGTCCTGTCCAAAATTAGACAAGAGATAGCGAAGGATTTGAGCTGGATCAGATAAGATAATTGACATAATGATCAAGAAAAATCTAAGAAGACTATCTTTCCTCCAATCTCTATGTAAAAAGTACAATAATACGATTTTTTTTAAATCATCAAATTTCCTGCCGGGAAGTATCCTCCCATTTCAGAAGCTTCCAAAGGCATTCCAGTATATATCTGATTGGGAGGAGCTGCCTGTATCCTGCAATGGTTCTATCTTTTTTAATGGGTATCACAACTTCAAATCAACCCTGGGGGCGAACTGGAACCACTCAAAGCCAGGAAAACATATTGCTGCAAAAGCAAAATACTACGGATGCTGGAAATCTTAAATAAAAACAGAAAATGTTGGGAATACTCAGAAGGTCAAGCAGCATCTGTTGGGAGGGAAACAGAGTTAACGTCTCAGGTCGATGACCTTTCGTCAGAGCTTATTGCTGACTGGGTTTTCCGTGGTTGATAGCTTCAGATTGGCTCCCAGACTGGTGCAAAATTATAACAACAACTTGCATTTATATAATTCCTATACCATAGAAAATAATCCGACGACATTTTACAGAGAGGGGAAGAAAAAAATAAAAGATATAAAGGATACTGGAATGGACGTCAAGCCATGGTCAGAGAGTTAGGAGAGGTGACTGAAAGCTTGGTCGAAAAAATGAGTTTTCAGAAGGGGTTTAAAGTAGAAGTGGAAAGGCAAAAGGGTTTAGCCAGGAAATTCCAAAGAACAGGGCCAAGGTGGCTGAAGGATTTGCCGCCACTGATGGAGTGAAGAGAGGAGGGATGCAGAAAAGGCTAGAGGCTGAAATATGAAGGGCGTGGCAGGGGATATAAGCCTGGCAGAGATGGTACGGACAGGGTGGGGTGAGGCTATTGAAGAATTTGCAAATAAGGACAAGGCTTTTAAGTTAAATAGGTTGGGGGATAGGGAGCCAATGTAAGTCAGCAAGGACCGCGATGACGGATATGCGGCACAGACGACAGGCAGCTGAAAATCTCACACCTAGGATTTTCCCAGTGTAAATTATGTAAATTACAGAGCGATGAATACCTGGAAAATGTTAGGAATCGCATCTGTTTCGCAAGAGTGACATGAATTGCAAACTTATTAATACAAAATGGAGCTGTATCTATTTCTATTGGTACCGCATGTACAAATAGATCAAACTCTTAAATAAATAATTATTCCAAATAAGTGACGATTAGCAGATCTGTAAAATTGTGAGGAAAAGGTGGTTGGAATTCACGAAGAGTTGGACGATTGGAGGCTGTCACCAGTATAGTGTATTCATCGGGACACTTGAGGGGAAACTGGGAGTTTTGTGGTTGAGCAGCGATCATACTGGCATTCCTAATTTGTAAAATGTCAAGGCCTGTTCCTTCAAATAAATCATGTGTTTACACGTCAACCAACTGCTATTATATTGCAGGTATTGCCAGTACTTTCCAGTGAGCGACGTGCGCCAGGTAATTTCCGATTGGTGATTGGCTGAAACTCGAATTAAACAATGCGCAGACTGCCCCTTGCAGCATATGTCGCAGTTTACCACTACTAACAATATGCATATTGGGGAGCAGCAGCAACATCTCGGGTTTAGAGTTGGCGACTGAAAATCTCACACTTATGATTTGCCAATATTCATATTTCTGTAAATTACAGAGCGAGGAATACTTGGGGAAATGTGGGAATAATATCTATACTTAGTAAGAGTGACATGAATTGCAAACTCATCGATACATAATGGCTCTTTGTCTGTTTTTACAGGTGATGGTGACCATATAAAACAATTTCACTTTTGAACAAAATATCGTTCGTACTGAGTGACAGCTCTGTAAAATTGTGTAAAATAAAACAATGTTATTTTCACAGGTTGGCGGAATTTTCTGGTGCAACACATCACATAGACCCACCCACTATTTTATCCATTCCAATTTCATCTAAACAAAAATAACGCATTAATGTTTTTTTCTGATGTGAATTGAAAATAAAAACCCTTCTTCCATTTTGCAAAAGCATTCATGCGCGTGGATATTTTGCTGCAGAGAATGACTTGTGTTTCCGGGAGCAGAGTGTAGGAGTCAGAGTGATAGGAACGGTAGGTTGGGGTTGTCGGGCGGGAGGAGCAGTGTTTGAGTCGTGCTCTTCTCTCCTTTACACAGGTTGGGAAATCCAACATGGAGGCGTTGAGCAAAGGGCGCGATATTAGCCTGTCCGCTTTGAAGCAAAACGACCCTTTCATCTCCAGTATCGTCGATGTGACTAGCCAGGTCGCGTTGTATACTTTTAACCCAACGGCCAGTGAGTGGGTAAGCTGAAAATAACCAAACCAAAGCGGTTGCGATCTGTACATACTGTTGTACTTCATGGCAAGCTGTTTCGTTGAAGTTTTAAAACCGGGGCTAGTGCTGTTTGCTTACAGTTTGTGAGGTATTTGGCCTGGCAGCATAAACTTGTTGAAATCCAAAGGCCTGAGCATTCAAGTTAGACGGATAGACGGAGACCAAGCAGCCTGTATTATAGAAATTACAGCATATAAACAGACCATTCGGCCCAACTGGTCTATACCGGTGTGTATCCTCCGCACGAGCCTCCTCTCACCCTACCTCATCTAACCCTATCAGCATAACTTTCTATTCCTTTCTCCCTCGTGTGTTTATCTAGCTTCTCCTTAATCATCGATTTATGGAAAATGTTGGTGCTATTTATGGAGGCGAGTGCAACTGATCAGGAACCAGAGGTTGCAACGCAAGGTGATTAGAGATCAGTTAGGTTGGAATGAGAAGTTGATACACTGTCATACAGTGATTATTAATACCTTAAATGGTTTTGGAATTGACGCTGTTTATAAGATTTTATAATTTCCATGAGATTTTATCATTTCCTCGATTACACAGAAACATGAAATTGCATAGTATATAGAATGTCTAATACAGAAACAGACCATTCGGCCCAACTAGTCCATGCTGGTGTTTATGCTCCACACTAGCCTCCTCCCACCCCTCTTCATCTAACTCTAACCTCATAACCTTCTATTCCTTTCTCCCGCATGTGTTTATCCGTATACCCATCTTTTCTGTCAACTTTTGCGGAATTTGCATCCTGTAACCATCTGACCATTAGAAATCAGAATTGTATTCAAGTGAAAAAAACGAAAGTGTATTTCTGAATCTATATTATTCGGCAAAGGAGAGCAGTTAGCCTTAAATACCATAAAATGTTGCATCAGATCGAGATGTCTGCATACATACGATTCTCCCTTTCTGAGCTTCATGCTTGCAACTAATGGAGATGCAAGATTGTTTAAAAATATTGTAAATCAATAGAAAAACATACCAAAACTAGGAATATTAACATGACTGAATATTTGGTCCACCAAATAGGTCTGGCCTAATTTACTTTGGTAGTTAAGTTTCTACTGTAATTTATCACCTCAAATTTCCTCCATCAATACCACTGGCAGAAACAGAGCTTTATCCACCAATTTGTAATTGCAGCCTTGTACAGCTCAAAATGCTCTCCACAGACCATATTTTTTTCATATTTTGAAGATCTATATTACAAAAATTTCACATGCCCATTAATGTACTTTGCTGATTTTTACCCTTAAGTTTTTTTATTAAAGCCTGCTGAACCACTAGAATTGTTATGAGGTAGTTACAGGGAAAGTTCCTTATCTGCTTCAAAATTAACTCATGGTGCCTTTCATTAACAGTGAATACAAAAAAGTTAAGTATTAATACCTTGTAAATTGGAGGTTGTCATTTTTTGTTAGATTGCAGCAAGAACAGCCCTTTGCTCTTAATCAGTTAACAGTTATTGAATGTGATTTTTTTTTTCTGCATCAGAGACCTCTCTTTATGGTATCATCATCGTCAAATCCCCCACCATCAACATCCTGGGGGGGGTCAGCATTGACTAGAAACTTAACTGGACCAGCCACATAAATACTGTGGCTACAAGAGCAGGTCAGAGGCTGGGTATTCTGCGGCGAGTGTCTCACCTCCTGACTCCCCAAAGCCTTTCCACCATCTACAAGGCACAAGTTAGGAGTGTGATGGAATACTCTCCACTTGCCTGGATGAGTGCAGCTCCAACAACACTCACGAAGCTCGACACCATCCAGGACAAAGCAGCCCGCTTGATTAGCGCCCCATTCTACCTTAAACGTTTATTCCCTCCACCACCGGCGCACCGTGGCTGCAGTGTGTACCATCTACAAGATGCACTGCCAAGGCTTCTTCAGCACCTCCCAAACCCACGACCTCTATCACCTAGAAGGACAAGGGCAGCAGGTGCATGGGAACACCACCACCTGCACTTCCCCTCCAAGTCACACACCATCCTGACTTGAAAATGTATCGCAGTTCCTTCTTCATCACTGGGTCAAAATCCTGGAACTCCCTACCTAACAGCACTGTGGGAGTGCCTTCACCACATGGACTGCAGTGGTTCAAGAATGCGGCTCACCTCCACCTTCTCGGGCAATTAGGGATGGGCAATGCGACGCCCACATCCCGTGAATGAATGAAAAAAAAACTTGGGTGGGGTACCTGAAGGATGCCACTATGGAGTTATACTTTATAGTGAGTTGAAAGAAAATTGGAGGGGGAGAGGAGTGTGGGGAAGAGAAGGTCGATACTCTGTTGATGCACTATATGTGTTTGTTAACCTTTTTCCTACCCCTTCCAATTTTCTTTCAAATCATGATGGGGTATAATTCCATCTGAGGTTCCTCATCCAAATGGCCATTCTTCATGTGTATGTTGAACAAGATCCTGTCCTTGCCTATTGAGCAAACATGTATACTTTCCAGCAGAGAAGTCACTGAATAGTAATCAAGTGTGTGAACCTATACTGATCTATAGTCTGTTCCACTTGCAATGTAGAGAGTTTGACAACAGAAAAGCCCAAGTTGGGGGACCAACGTAGACCTACCCCAACATTAGTATTTACATTTATACAGAGCAGAATGTATTAACCTATTTATATACAAAGATAGTTCAGCCTCTATCTGCTTGTATAGTGATAATACAATAGAAATTGCCACCAGAAATATAATTATGTTTTGTAAAAGTTTTTTGGAGTGAATATAAGAGTCTATTCAAGATCGAAGTGCTGTATGTGAATGGCAAATTTAGCCTGTTTTTGTCCTCTCCTGTTCATGCCTTCATTGGCCCTCAACAGGGTTTCTTTCTGATACAACATATGATTCAATGAGCTGCCTTTCAAAAGATGTTTTCTGTCTCAAAACTACTGCTGCTTAAATTCATAGGTAGTTTCTCAGATACTCACTTTCCAGTCACATCAAAAGATATCTCCTGCCTCTTTCTGGTTTAAATTGAAATATAATTTTATTTATCAAATAATAGTTTATACAAAATTATGATTGGCAGTGAAAAATTAGATGACATAGAACAAGGAATAATATCTTAAAAGATGTAAACTACAGTCATACATCTGTAACAGATCATTTCTTTTACATCAAGAGTACACAGCTGTTAATTATGTCAAAGAAACAAATAAGTTTGATGAGCAGACTCAGTCTGATCTGTAACTGAAACAAACAATTCACACGTTGCAACATTCTATATAAATTCGGCTGGTGTAAGCCTTGTGCTGTGTGACTAGGCTCAATAGAAGTTTTCCAAATCTTAAGATCATTTAACAACTACAGGAGAATATTTTGAAAGTTTTCCAACTTTTGTTAGGGAAACAGTGTAGATTTGTCTTTAATTAAGTTAGAAAAAGATTAACTATTAAATTCCATACATACTCAATGTTTCCACTTATGTCCTTACTTTTACCACCTGCCCTGTGCTTTCCTTTCAGCCAGAAGCTTGATGGGGTAGGCGGTTGACTTAGCTGCTCTCATAAGTCCTGCGCCATGATTACCCAAAGAGAGTTATATTATTGTTTTGCAGGGTTGGACTATCCTGCTCCATCTAGCAATATGCAGAGAGGTAGTAAATCTCATGTAATTGAGGGGAATCCAACTTGAATGACTGTCCTGCACTCTACTGCTAGAGCTATTAAACCACCATTAAAGTCTGATCGTTTGTCTGTGATAGTTCTGAAGAATTTCTCGGGTAGTTCATGGATTTACAGCATTAAGGCCCGTAGTACAAGAAGTACATTTTGCAGGTAGAGGTAAATAGGTTATTTCAGAATTGTGGAGGACCTTGTCATTGGATGGCTTAACTTGACTTCTGACGTACATTTTTTCTTTTCTAGGAGAAGACTGACGTTGAAGGTACTTTATTTGTGTATACCAGGTATGTTTTTAAATACAACGTCCGATGAGCTGAATTTCAAGATTGAACTCTTCCATGTCCCATAGCAGGCGAATATGTTAAAAAAATTATTTATACAGCCATATTTCAACACCACTCACTCATCTGGAAGGAAAAGTGAGGAATGGCAGGTGTGAACATGTGTCTGGTGATGTATTTCAGTACATTTAAAATAAGGATTAGGTGGTCTAACATTTATGTTTTAACACCATAGTTAATTCTTAATGTTGCTCAGCGACTGCTCTGTGCCCCAGTTTCAGCCATTCAAGGAGATTGGAAATAAGAAGGCAAACCCATAATCTAGGCAGACATTTCAGACCAGTGCTGAGCAAATGCCGTATTGTTGGAGGTGCCACCTTTTTGGTTCAGCCAACTTAGGTGGATGTGAAAGATTCTGTGGCACTATTTGAAGAAGAGCAGGGGAGCTCTCCTGGCGTCTTGGCTAACATTTATCACTCAACTAACACCACCAAGACAGGCTAAATGGTCATTTATCTCATTGCTGTTTGTGGGACCGAGCTGTGTGAAAACTGGCTGCTGCATTTGCCTACACAACAGTGACTATACTTTGTAAGTAATTAGTTGGCTGTAAAACATTTTGGGCCTTTTTTTAATGGACCAATAAGGGTGGCACTCATCATGACAAGTGCCTCCTTTCAGGACACCACTAATATAGGAAAGAATATATGGTCCAATCAAACTAAAAGAAGCTAAAATAAGCAACGAAGTCCGAACAAAGCCAAGGGGATACCTTCCCAACTAAATCAGTTGTTATCCGTGTCTATAAGACACACTATACCTTGCGATGCCCACTGGTTGCGGACATCCTGAAGATATGGAAGGTGCCATATAAGTGCAAGTTTTTGTTTGCTGCTCTTTAGAAGGGAAAGAGACAATCAGTGAACAAATTTGCAATTGTGGACTTTGATCTGCGCTACAAAAATAGATTTTTGTAACTTGCATTGTTCATATGTAAATCATTTATTTTTCTGAATGGTTGTAAATATGAATTCTGTGTCTGAATCTTTTCAATTTTTTGCTGGGTATCTTCCAATGAAGGGCATGCACTCCTAAATTCTCTGCCTGCTATTTATAGGTTCTGCCTGAATTCCTGTTGCTGTTGCTGAGGGTTTCAGACCTTTGCCATTGTTCACTTTGCTGCCCATCAATAAACGAGAAATAGCAACTTCAAGACTACTGTACATTTGTTCTTTTAACTTTCCCTATTGACAAATATAACGTAGCTCATCACAATTAGAGCCCTTTCTGAGTTGGGTTGACAGTAAGAGGTGGCAGAGTAGGTACTCTAATGTAGGCAGCTGGATGCATAGATCAAATTTATTCTGAAAAAATGGCCCAAATATTAGGTACAATAAGTAGTGGCAATTTAAGTAATGATAATGTGTAGTTAAATTCAGTATTTTGTCTTCTTCATAATAGGAAAAATAAGTGGAGGAAGAGGAAAAACTTGTAAGGGAGTCTGGGGCTATTAGAAGGGGTGAAGAAAGGTTGCTTTGGAATTGCCCAATCATCTCCATTCTGGCCAGGAATAATGGTCTCACTATATGCCCTAAGCTCTGGAATTCCCTCCCTAAACCTCTCCACTTCTCTACCTCGCTTTCTTCCTTTAAGATGCTCCTTAAAACCTACTTCTTTGACCAAGCTTTTGGTCACCTGTCCTAATATCTCCTTTTGTGGCTCGGTGTCAAATTTTGTTTGATAACGCTCCTGTGAAGCACCTTGGGATGTTTTACTATGTTAAAGGCGCTATATAAATGCAAGTTGTTACGTAGAGGGAATAGATAAATAGCCCTCCTTTGGAAAAAGTTGTCTCGCCCTCAAAAATAACTTTATTGCCAAGTAATCTGCAACTTTCTTGAAAGTTTATTTTGCCTCACTTGGATTTTGTGTTGCTGTTTGCTTGGCGTCATCTTAAACTGAGAAATAAATTAATAATAGCACTCACATACATGGGTCCTCGAGATTTTCACAAAAAATTAAACGTATGTTTTACCTCATTCAAAGCAACCCAACGATTCATTATTCCCTGTTTCACCCCCCCCCCCCCCAAGGGAATGCTGCACTTGCAATTATATAGGGCCCTGGTGAGTCCACACCTGGAGTATTCTGTATAGTTTTGGTCGCCTTACCGAAGGAAGGATATACTTGCCATAGAGGGAGTGCAATGAAGGTTCACCAGACTGGTTCCTGGGATGGGGGGATTGTCCTATGAGGAGAGATTGAGTAGAATAGGCCTATATTCTCTGGAGTTTAGAAGAATGAGAGATGATCTCATTGAAACATACAAGATTCTTACAGGGCTTGACAAGGTAGATGCAGGGAGGATGTTTCCCCTGGCTGGGGAGTCCAGAACCAGGGGTCAAAGTCTCAGAATAAGGGGTCAGCCATTAGGACTTGGATGAGGAGAAATTTCTTCACTCAGAGGGTGGTGAATCTTTGGAATTCTCTACCCCAGAGGGCTGTGGAGGCTCAGTTGTTGAGTATATTCAAGACAGAGATCGATAGATTTTTGAATATTAAGGGAATCAAGGGATATGGGTGACATAATTATGGAAATAATTTGGTAATTGGTAGTAAAATATGTAAAATAATGCAAATTCTCCCAAGTACTCTTAGTGGCTTCACTGACTTCAGCCAACTTTCACTGAGACAATAGGCCAACAGATTATCCAGGATCTTGGGATGATTGAATAGTGTTCTGGCAGTAGTGACATTCGTGCCAATGGGCTGGGCACTAGCCAGGTTAGGGGTTAAATCTTGCATAGTCAGTGAGATGGAGTGTGAAGTCAATTCATGATTATAATGACATATTAAAGAAAATCTGACCTGTGGGAAAAACTATTTTTCAGATGCTTGATGATTACCATATCCCTGCAATTACATGGTGCCAATGGAAGTTGCTACTGTTGAGCATTTTCAACTTCTAGCTGGTTGGAATTGATTACTGGCAATATAAAAGGAGAATGAGACCATTGCAGTGAGCCAATTCACATATTGATCCCCAAAGCATGCTCATATACATCCCAGTGTCCTACCCATAAAGTGGTAATGACAGAGGCTGAGTGGATTTACTATTTTCATTATAAGACTGAGTGGTATGTGATGCTTGGGAACCTATTAAAGAGGGAGGAAAAACAAATGAAAACTAGAGAGGCCAAGGGTCATTTGAATTATAAACTTGTGGTTAGCTGCATCAGAGTTGGAAGAAGACATGCAGATCCTATACAGTTTCAGAAAACTGTTTCTTTAGACTGGCTAAGTAGATATTAATAGAAGAATAGGAAAGTGATGTTTATTTCTGCAGGAATGGTGCTAAGTATTGAAGTGTCTACATTATATATTGCCTTGCTATCTTAAGTTTAAAACTGATCTGTATATTAAAAAATGTTCTTCACAGGTCAGCATCTCCTTACCATGGCTTTACAATCATGAATCGACTTAACATGAAAAATTTAGTTGAACCCATCAACAAAGATCTGGAGTTTCAGCTCCAAGACCCATTTCTTCTCTATAGAAATTCAAACTGTAAGTACTGATCTATTTTCAACTTGCAGTGTCAAACTGCAGTGCTGCTCAGGACAGTTATCTATATTTAACTGGTGTGTTCATTAATTGCCAAGTTAATGGAAATGGGGAGTAGGGGGTGCTCATCTGACGTTAAGACTGAGGCATATTGTTAGGGAAAGAGTAGAAGGAGATTTACTCTGCATCTGGCTGTGGTATACCCAACCTGGGAGTGCTTGATGCCAATACTGAGTGTCTGAAATGGAAGGTGTTCCATTCCTCAGCACTCACATCCTCACCTGATGATCAAAAACATTTAACATTTTTAAAATACCGAATTCTGTTTTCTATAGTTTATCTGAACATAGTTTTTAACTATTACACTGTTAAGTTCTTATGCAGTTGTGAACTGTCCTGTGACATTGAATTGTTTTTCAAATTTGGGTTCCAACTATAACTATATCATAGTTTTTCTGGATTCCTCTTAACAGTATATTCTGATCAGCCAAAAAATAAAATACAGAAAATGACATATTGCTAAGATTTACTAAAATTAAACTTTTCAGAAGTAACCTGATTTAAAAAGAAATTGAGATAGTAGTTACGGCACTTCAGTTTTTTACAATTTTAAATTGAGAAAGTAGCCACCCTTGACCTGCAACAGGTATGTTTCAGATCCAGATTTTCAAGCTCCGATGTTGCACACTATTGCATGTACTAAAACTTGATACTAGCAATAATATGTGGTATTGAATAGTATGGGTTTGACCTTGTTGAAATGAACAAAGTTCACTACAGTTCTTGTATGCACTGTTCCAGAGTTGAGGGAAATTGGATTGAGCTTATCAAAGAATTATGCAAAGTGTGCATATTGATTCCAATGCTGTTGAGGATTGTTGATCAGAAAGTTTTCTGATCTGGGGTTTTCATTACCTTCAGAAGTCTTCCCTGTGGCCAAGAGTGAAGTTTGTTGGTGTCAAATTATAAAGAGCATGGCAATATTTCAGGAAGAATGCAAGAGTTTACATTAGGACATTGGTTGTCAGAGTGGTGGCAGATGCAGTACAGTGACCAAAGGTTGTGAGGGGGTAGATAGTAAAAGGTTGTTTCCAGGTTGGCAAATTGGTAACGAGAGAGCATGGATGTAGGATTATCGCAAGGGAAAATTAGAAGTTTTTTTTCCACACGGAAGGTTATTACCCACAAATGGCCACTGAGACTTTACTGTAAGTGACTGTTTTGGCAGAGGTTGTAAAGAAAGAACTTGCATTTATATAGTGCCTTTCAGGACATCCTAAAGCGCTTTACAGCCAAATAAGTACTTTTTGAAGTGTAGTCACTGTTGTAATGTAGGAATTGGTTAATTAGCTAAAAATGAAAGTATATTTTTTTTTAAATGCATGGAAATGGGATTAGAGTAGGGAGCTGCAGTTGAAACATTAGTAATGGGCTGAATGGCGACATCCTGTGTTGTAAATTCTACTCTATATTTAATATTTTTCCCTCCGTATTAAGATACTTATTTATTTTATGGACTCAGAAATTTGATTTGGAACATTTTACTCGTATGTAATATGTTTCTTTGTGCCAAAATCAACATTGAGGAATGTACAGTGCGTATACGTAGTGCAGTAATGTTCTGAATTGAATTACTGAGTTCAGAAAGTCAGTAGTGCATGAACAGTGTGCTGAAATTCACACTGTTACGTCAACTGTCTGTAGCCTGAGCTTTAGAGTCACCATTATTATAAAGATTAGGATCTTCAAGTATACTGTTGCATTCTAGGAGGTATTGATCCCAATTTTTTTTAAAGTATAATTTGTTAGAGGTAAAAAAAATTAAGCAAAAAAAAAATCGAATAATATAGTGAGACATACTGACAAATGCCAGCTGTGTTTTTCTTGGAGCTTGATATAAATATTTGCCGTCTCAGAAAGGTCGTCTATCACAGATCACATCTTGTTATATATCCATGTGTTTTTGGGTTAGAGGAGCACAAGGGACACTTGTCTTTCTTAGCATGTTTACACTGGTTTCTCGCAAGCCATTTGCCTCCTGTGATCAAGAAAGCAGTGTGGACAGTTTGCTCCTAGGCCATCACCTGTGTCACATTGGTCAGTAACCAGTTGCTAAGACTCTGCATCTTATTTTTCTATTCCTTATTGCTGCAAGAGTGCAGCTGAAATGGATTGGGAAGTTGAACCTCTGCCCCCCCCCCTGCTCTGGCAGAGTGCATTGGTGCTGCACCACCCTGCTGCTTTTTAAAAATACTACTGGGCCACCTGTGGTGTAGCCCACAGAAAGTCAGGAGTGCATTAGTGATACAGATATTCTCCTTTGATTTTGTTTAAAAAATGTTATTTATATGTAAATATAAAACTTTGGCCAACCGGCAGTGGAGATTTTTTGTCAATGTTGATTGTTTCATTCCCGTGCCTTGAAGGTTGATTTTTTTTTGGGGATCCTCTTTGGCTTTGAGAACCTTGGTATCAATGGAAAAGCATCTACTGATTTGGTTCCGAAAGGTTCTCCTTTTCTAGATACGGTGAATGTTAGGAGCTAAACATGATCATCTATTTGGGAAACACATGGTATGGCTATCTTATCTACTGACATGGCACGGTTTTGGATGTGACCAAAAGATCCTGGTTTATTATTATTATTAGTAGTAGTTAATCTTTCTTTGTGTTGCATGCGGGGAGTCAAACCCAAGTATAGCCTTCAGGTAAAGTGAGGTTAGTGGGTAGGGGATAATTGCTCCAGCACATGCAGTCATATTTTAAAGTTATACATTCTCCTTATTTTTCTTTTTGCATTATAAATTTTGGTGTTCACATTTATAAGGAAAACTGCCTGTGTAAACTTGTCATGTTGTAATTACAACCTGCCTCCAGCTTCAACACCTTCACTGGCAGGAAAGAATAATCACAGGACAACAGAATTACATAGGTAGCCTGCAATATAAATGTATGTGATGTGGAGATGCCGGCTATAAATGTAGCCATAGGACATTACAATGAAAAAAGTTGACTGGAAGTGCACGGAAGCATAAGATTTTTAATTTTAAGAGGTCCAGGAAAAGGGGGTGGGGAAAAGAAAGAAAAAAAAAGCAGAGGTCTGTGATTAGGTGGAGGACAGGAGATGATTGTAAATGGCAAGCGATTATGGTGCAAGGCAAAAGGAGGTGATAATGAGAGAAATTAGAAAAACAAAAGTGTTGAGAGGACGTGTGAATTGTTACAGCAGATTAGCAGAGAGGGAGAGAAGCATGAAAGATCTGTCAAAGTGCAGAAGGTTCCCATGGCCCAGGAATGTGATGTAAGAAAAATACTGATCGACTGCAGGGGTACACACCAGCCCGCCGGTCGTGTACCAATAGGGTATCCCCATACCAAGCGCCAGCCCACCTCACACTGGTGCATCCAGCCTACGTTACCAGCACCTGCTGTCTTGAGATAAAATGGGAGCTGTGGTCAAGCTCTGAACACACACAATTTTAACTCCTTAAACTTTTAAAATGTGTCCTCTAGCTTTTCTTCAAATAATTCTGAAAACTTTTGAGCAGATCGGGAGCGGTAGCATAATGGTTATGTTACTTGACTAATAATCCAGAGGCCTGGACTAATGATCCAGAAAGGTGAGTTCAAATCCCACCACGGCAGCTGAGGAATTTAAATTCAGTTAATTAAATAAATCTGGAATAAAAAGCTAGTATCCGTAATGGTGACCATCGGATTGTTGTAAAAACGCATCCGATTCACTAATGTCCTTTAGGGAAGGAAATCTGCTGTAGTTACCTATGTAGTTAGTCTATGTGTGACTCTTAACTGCCCTCTGAAATGGCCTAGCAAGCCACTCTGTTGTAGCAAACCACTACGAGAAACAATAATAGGAATAAAACCGTCCGGATCACCCGGCATCGACCTAGGCACCGGCTTCGGACACGACAACAGCACACCCAGCCCAGTCGACCCTGCAAAATCCTCCTCGCTAACATCTGGGGATTGTGCCAAAATTGGGAGAGCTGTCCCACACAAGGACATAGCTGCCAGACTGGGCCTGCGGCAGGTGGTGAGAGAACCAACACGAGGGAAAAAACCTACTTGACCTCGTATTCACCAATCTACCTGTCGCAGATGCATCTGTCCATGACGGCATTGGTAGCAGAGACCACCGCACAGCCCTTGTGGAGACGAAGTCCTGTCTTCACACTGAGGACACCTTCCATCATGTTATGTGGCACTACCACCGTGCTAAATGGGATAGATTCAGAACAGATCTAGCCGCTCAAAACTGTGCATCCATGAGGTGCTGTGGGGCAGCAGAGTTGTAGTCATACTTGCAGAATCATACCTTTCAGCCAATGTCCCAGACTCCTCCACCACCATCCCTGAGTATGTCCTGGCAGCATCCCTGAGTATATACCGGCAGGACAGACCCACCAGAGGTGGCGGCACAGTGGTATACAGTCGGGAGGGAGGGGCCCTGGGAGTCCTCAACATTGACTCCGGACCTCGAAGTCTCATGGCTTCAGGTCAAGCATGGGCAAGGAAACCTCCTGCTGATTACCACCTACCGCCCTCCCTCAGCTGATGAATCAACATTCAACGGCATTATCATCGCCGAATCCCCCCCTCCCCCAGCATCAACATCCTGGGGGGCCACCATTGACCAGAAACTTAACTGGACCAGCCACATAAATACTGTGGCAACAAGAGCAGGTCAGAGGCTGGGTATTCTGTGGCAAGTGTCTCATCTTCTGACTCCCCAAAGCCATTCCACCATCTACAAGGCACAAGTAAGGAATGTGATGGAATACTCTCCACTTGCCTGGATGAGTGCAGCTCCAACAACACTCAAGAAGCCAGACACCATCCAGGACAAAGCAGCCGCTTGATCGGCAAAGCAGCCGCCACCTTCAACGTTCACTCCCTCCACCATGGCTGCAGTGTGTACCATCTACAAGATTCACTGGAGCAACTTGCCAAGGCTTCTTCGGCAGCACCTCCCAAACCCGCGACCTCTACCACCTAGAAGGACAAGGACAGCAGGCGCATGGGAACACCATCGCCTGCAAGTTCCCCTCCAAGTTACACACCATCCTGATTTCGAAATATATTGCCATTCCTTCATCGTCGCTGGGTCAAAATCCTGGCATTCCCTCCCTAACAGCACTGTGGGAGTACCTTCACCACACGACTGCAGCGGTTCAAGAAGGTGTCTCACCACCACCTTCTCGAGAGCAATTAGGGAATGGCAATAAATGCTGGCCTTACCAGCGACGCCCATACACCAGGAACACACAGAAAAAGATAGTGCTAGAAGCTAGAGGGAAAATTATTCCTCATGATAATCTGACTAAATGATGCTGATGCATCCTGGGAAATTGGGTCTTTTGCACATGCTCATATTGCACAATCCAAATTCAACTCATTGTTCTGGGCAAAAATATCAATCAGGCTTTTGAGAGAGGCTGAGGCCTTCAAATAAAAACTTGAGTGAATGTGTTAAGATACAAAAGACAATTCTTAGGATAGTTTTAATGTTGTTGTGACAGCTTATTTATATTGGTTAAACCCAACTTTGGACATCATAAACTTCAGTTGGTGAGGAGGGAAATGGTGGATGAAACAAAATTTTCAGAACAAAATTTGAGAGAACTGTGGCCAGATAGTGCAATCAGTATGATGAATTTATATTGGCATTTTCCATTGTAAATGTAAACATTGGAGTTTATAAAGGAAAAACCTGGCACATAAAGTGTGACAAAAACATAACCGGAAGTGTACGCAGATATAAGATTTTTAATGTACTGTTGATTATTATGAATTAATTTCAGATTAGTTCACAGGCATTAATCTTCCTCCCACACCACCAATTTTTTAAAAATCCAAAAAAGAACCAGTCAAATTGACTCTTCCTCTCCCCCTCCCTTTTTCCCCCAACTATGTGCTGCTAGAAATCACAGGACATTCACAGGAAGCGAATATCCTCTTTCATAGCCCTAACAGAATAATACAACATCAAGAATTTTTTTGTAGTCTGCAGTTAACACACACAAACCAAATTCACACACTTCACCATTATTGTATCTTTCATTGCAGTTCCCCCCACTTTAACTGCAAAACATTCCTCACATTATTTAAAATATAGGAGAAAATACTGCTGTGCTAAATGGCCCGATTTCTTTCCCTTCTCTACTATGCAGCTTCATGTTCTGACCTTGCTTGTTCTATTCCCTTACCCATCCATGTCAATGGTTTCATGCCGTGCAGATCATCAAAACTAATCACTGCAATCATCCTCAATTCATCACCTACCTCAATGAATGTTTTCATATCCAGTTAATTTTCTGCTAACGATTTATAGTGGCGCCAATCAGCAGGGAGTCGAGACTAGGGGGGGAAAATTCAGTTGGTTGCGCCTCCCATTAGCGCCTTAAGAGGGCGCTAATGGGGTGCAAAGCAACTAGCGCCCGGGCGCGGCGATGTTTGCGCCGCTCGCGAAATTAACTAGACATTTTGCGGCAGCGCTAAACACTACCGCCACGATCTCCTGCGCCGGCAGATCATGACGTCAGTCGAGTGCGCAACGCCCCGGAGCGGATATTGAGTGGCGCCCCCTGCCTTACCGCCTGCCACTAGCAACGACAGGTTGAGGGGAGCGTTTTGCAGTCAGGAAGGGACTGGGGGAGCGCTATTTAAAGGCGACCGCTTCCTGCCTTTTTTTGTTGGTGACATTTTTGAACCACGCATTCTGAGAGAGAGAGACTTCTGGAGAGATTCAACGCTGTGTGAAGGAGTTTGGGTACTGAGCAGTACTTTGCAGGTTCATTTTGATTTGCCCTTCCTTGTATCGATTTAGAAGAGACTGTGGGGGCTGCACTCTGAGCTCTTTCCCTGGTACTCTCCATTGTTCTTTCCAGCAGATTTGATGTACAGGTTTCTCCAGGCTGAGATTCAAGGCTGCAATGAGCAGGATGTAGATGGAAAGCAAGATCAACCCTCCCCTTTAAGAACTGGCCGGTGCCATTGTGTCTGTGTTCCATTGCTGACTGACATCACATGAGCTTTGCCAGCGCTCTGAGGTAGCGCCTTGCTCCTCGGCCTTTGCGCCTTAAGACAGGTGTGAAGCGCCTGATTTAGCGCTCCAATCACCTCCAGGGGCGATAAAAGCCAAGTTTGCAGTCGGAGGCGATAATTAGCACCAGGCGCTAAACTTTGCGCTCGGCCGATAATTACGCCCCAAACGGGGCGATACTGAATTTTTCCCCCTAGGAGTAGTGACTGAGAATGGGACAGCCAAACTGGAGCGAGAGAGAGAGAGGCTGCACTGTGGCCAAGAAGCAGTGATGGTGAGTATTTGGCTGAGAACAGGCTGCTGAACCTTGGAGACAAGTTGCAGAGTAGCTAAAAGATGGGAGCTGGAAGTATTTGCAGTTAAGAACAGGCCACAAAATTTGCTGAGAAGCAGTGAGTCAGACAGCAATAGTCGGCGAAAGTGTTTGAGTTGACTTCTGCAGCTTAGGCCCCTCTCTGTGTATCACCTTGCTGCATAAAAAAAATTCTCTCCCCATATCCCTCTTGGCTTTTTTGTCAATTATCTTAAATCTTTGTCCTCTGGTTACTGACCCTCCTGCCAGTGGAAACAGTTTCTCCTTATCTACTCTATCAAACCCTTCATAATTTTGAACACCTCTATTAAATCTCCCCTTAACCTTTTCTGCTCTAAGAAAAACACAATGTAAAGGGGACTCTGAAAGATGAGGAGAGTAGCATTACATTAAGCACAGTCATGTAGCACCTCTAAATATTAAACAGCTTGGAAAAAAGTTGTAATATTCCTATCACTGTGCCATCTACAGGCATCACGGGTAAAAGGGTTACCTAAGAGTTTCAAATAGAAAGTTGTGAGGATATAGCAAATTTAATAATATAAAGCTTCTGCTTCACCTGAGAGAAAGTCAAATTATCATGACTATAGTTGGACCTTTCCCAAACACAATGTAAGTTTTGCTGATAACTCTGTCTCCATTCATTTGTGCCAGAGAATTGTCAGGCAATGATCATGTCCAAGAAGAAAAAGCCCAACCACCTTCCACAACTTTCAATGACACCACCAACCCCGTGTTCCTCACCATCAGCAATTTGGGACAGCCATTGACCAGAAGCTTAAGTAAAACACTGGCCTAGAAAGTTTAGCGCACTGCGCCCATTTCACAACTGTTCTGTGATACTGGACCTTGGTTATCGTTAATTGCAAATGATCATTGTCAAATTAGGAGGATAAAAATAATAAACTTAGCCAATAAAATAATCTGAAGGAAGATGATTTTTTTCTAAATGAACACACAGCATTGTTGAAATATACAGCTTATTTTTTTACTGATACAGGGAGAGTCTTTTGTCCCCTAAAGGAAATGATGAAACTTGATGGACATTTCTAATGACCCCATAATGTAGAATAATATGGTTTTGAGCAGATAGCTGTTAACTATAGTTTGTATAAAAGTTCACATTATTTGCAGTGTTTCCAGTATCAATTTCCCTTGACATTTTGCTCATGAAACCCTTCATAGAATCATACAGCACAGAAGGAGGTAATTTGGCCCATCGTGTTTGTGCCAGCTCTTTGAAAGAGCGATCCAGTTAGTCGCACTCCCCTGCTCTTTCCCCATAGCCATGCAAATTTCAGCTTTTCAAGTATATATTCAATTCCCTTTTGGAAGTTACTGTAGAATCTGCTTCCACCACCCTTTCCCAGATCGTAACAACTTGCTGCATAAAGAAAATTCTCTCCTCATCTCCCTCCTGGCTTTTTTGCCAATTATCTTAAATCTTTGTCCTCTGGTTACTGACCCTCCTGCCAGTGGAAGCAGTTTCTCCTTATCTACTCTATCAAACCCTGTCATAATTTTGAACACCTCTATTAAATCTCCCCTTAACCTTTTCTGCTCTAAGGAGAACAATCCCAGCTTCTCCAGTCTCTCCACATAACTGAAGTCCTCATCCCTGATACCATTCTAGTAAATCTCCTCTGCACCCTCTCCAAGGCTTTGCCATCCTTCTTAAAGTGTGGTGCTCAGAATTGGGCACATTACCAGCTGAGCCTAACCAGTGATTTATAAAGGCTTGTCATAATTCCTTGCTTTTGTACCCTATGCCTCTATTTATAAAGCCTAGGATCCCGTACGCTTTTTTAACAGCCGCCTTAACTTGTCCTGCCACCTTCAAAGACTTGTGTATGCGAACCCCCAGGTCTCCCTTTTCCTGCATCCCTTTTAAAATTGTACCATTTAATTTATATTGCCTCTCCTCATTTTTTCTTCCAAAATGCATCATTTCACATTTCTCTTGTGATTTCAAATAAAACTGTTGGACTATAACCTGGTGTTGTGCGACCTCTCAATTTTAAATTTCATATGCCATGTGTCTGCCCATTTCACCAGTCTGTCTATGTCCTCCTAAAATCTGCTACTATCCTCCTCACTGTTTACTAGCTTTGGTCAATGAGGAGGATATTACCCTTCTGGATAATATATTCATGTTCCCCCTCCGTTTTCTGATTATATTAATATGCCTATAAAACCTATTATTTTCTAGTTTTGAAAAAGTGTCAGCACCTGAAATGTCAGATTGTCTGTTCTCTCTGCAGATGCTGACTCACCTGAGGTGTCTTTCTAGCAATTTTTGTTTTTGTTTCAGATTCCCAGCATCTCTTACTTAATCTCTTTAATGTTTGGTAATGGGATTGATGTTAGTAATTTGGAAAGAGGAATGTAGAATAAAATGACAACCATGTAATTTTTGCACGAGAGACCATGCGCTTTATTGTACAAAGCAGGAAAAGTAGATGGTTCAGTGATCTGAATTGTGGCTTTTTGTAGAGAGTCCTAAGAGAAAAATTGTTTAAAAAAAAAACACTTGCCCTGCAAGGTGCATTATAAAGCTGTGGAAAGGAGGAAGGGACATTTTCCGATTTATTTTGGGAGCACCCTGGATGGGATTGCTTTGAGTGGACAAAGAATTTATTTTTGAACAGGAAGTTCATGAAGATATATGTTCCTAGAAATACTGCTTTGAACTCTAGGTGGTCTAGTCCCATTGTGTGAGGCCTGGATACTAAATCTAGACAGCCTTTTCTGGCTATTTCAGTGAAACTAAAGTGTATACTTGTGGTTAAGAAAAACACAGCAGCCAGTACTCGTGAGATATGTCAGCCATCTACTCAGGGTTTCCTACACTGCGTTACAACAGTGACTACACTTCAAAAGTAGTTCATTGGCTGTAAAGTGCTTTGGGACATCCTGAGGTCGTGAAAGGCGCTATATAAATGCAAGACTTTTTTTTAAAGAGGTTTTCAGGGTGGAAGATTACAAATAGAGAAAAGATAACTGACTTCATCTGACAAATATTGCTTTAGACAGGAGATTGCATTGGAGGTGAGTTCTTGGGGCGGATGGAGAAATGGCCCTAGATCTGCTCTGGACCTATGCCGAGGCCTGAAGTCTATTCTCTCATTCTGCTCCCCTCCCAAGACCCAGCAGTTCAAATATGGGTTTGTTTTTATCACTGAGCAACTGTGATAAAATTTCATGGTTTGTTATAAAATAAAACCTCATGAGTAAGTCAAGTACTTGCATCTTTAGCAAATATTGCAAATCCATTGTGGGAAGTAAGATTTTTTTTTTAAGTTCATATTTTATAATGGTGATAACTGGAAATGGGTTTTGGAGAGGGAAGAGCAAGTTTTTCAAAGTAGTAACTAAATAGTATTACATCTGTGAGGCCTGTATCTTTCAGTATCAAGGTATGGAATATGTTTGCCTCATCAGTCATGTGATCTGTTGCTTCAGTAAATTTGCTGTATTACAATGATGGTCTAACCGCTGTCTAGTTTATACTGCAGTGACACTGCATCAAAAAATACAATTCATTTCCTAGACTCATTTACAGTTTTCATAGTAAACGGACAGTCATGGAGTTTGATCCTCAAATTACTTGTCAAAATTCCAGAATACCATGCAATAAAAGTGGAAGCTCACTTACTCAGACACTAAATCAATGGCACTGATGATGCATTATGTATTTTATAGCTTAAGTCCCTCTTGTTCCAAAACAGTGTATACTTCGAATCATTGAGAATGATGCCTTGGGAGAACAGTGTGTGTCTGTGCTGTATTTAATTCCAAAAACATATAGTGCTGTAATTAATTCCAGATAAACAATACTGTGCAGCCTGGTGTAAGCCTATGGATGATGAAATGGATGCTAATACTATTAGACCTCCCTTCTGTAAGCAGGAAAGCTTACTGTCATGCAAGGCTGATTTGCTTGTGGATCAAGCTTAGGTTTCCATGTATTGGTGAATATTTGTGCCAGTTAATGCAGATGTTAAAAACAAATGTATGTATTACAAAAGTACTGGGTTAGATATTGTTAAACTACCTCTCTTCATTCTCTTGTAGAGTTTGCAAGGGAAAGATGATTAGCTCACTGAACTTCATGCTTTAATATTGGATCTCAATGTTTACATCAGGCTACTCAACTGTTTACAATAAGAAGTACTTTTGCATATTTTATATATCCGTTTTGTTCATCTGAAATTAGCAAATCTAGTTCTTGTATAGCCAGAACATTAAGAATTGCATAGAAGTAAAATTGCATAGAATATACAGCACAGACATAGGCCATTTGGCCCAACTAGTCTGTTGGTGTTTATACTCCACACGAATCTCCTCCCATTCCATCTACCTTAGCTCGGCCTTTCAGCCTATCTTTCTATTCCTTTTTCTCTCATGTACTCGTTTATATTCCTTTTGAAAGCATTTAAGCTATTTGCCACTACCACTTCCTGTGGTAGCGTGGTCCACATTCTAACCGCTCTCTGAGTAAAGACATTTCTCCTTATTTCCCTATTGGATTTATTTGTAACTATTTTGTATTTATGGCCCCAAGTTTTGGATTCTCCCACAAGTGGAAACATTCTCTCCACACCTACCCTGTCCAAACCATTCATAATTTTAAAAAAACGTGTTCAATCTTTCCTAATAGTTGTAATCTCTCATTTCTGGTACCAGCCATGTAAATTTTTTTTACACTTTCTCAGGATTTTCCCATTGTTGAGAAAGCATACCACAAATACTACTCATGGTTATGATCTTATCTCATTGTTGAATAACCCCATATCGACTAATATACGGCAAACATATGCAACCCTGTGGTAAAATGACAATCTGATTTCATCCATTAATTTTATAATATGAATCATATATAACCATTGCCCAGCGCATTGTGGTGCTTTTTGCTCAGAAAAATAATGAATAAAGTATACTTTTATTTAAGTAAAACAAGTAGGCTACTTTCATAAAGGACACAGGTTTAAAAATTTTAATGGTAAGCCCAGATCAAACTCAATATTATCCAATTGTTCTCTCAGTTCCCAATTTTGGATTCCCAAGCACCCTTCAGTTTTAATTTCCAGCTTATCATTATTAATACAATATTTTTTTGAATCCAAACTCTCTCTGCACCTGTCTGGTCCTAGTACTTCGTTTCCTCTGAATTAGCATTGGAATAAAAATTTGGGTAGAAGCACTGCAACCGCCGCTATAAAGAGATCACTTATTTCAGTGGTGATTTTCTTACAAACCTATTCGAGATAATTATTTCTTTGAGGGAAATTAACTGAGTATAATGAAACCCATTTGTTATTTAAAGGTGTTCTTGGGTTTGAACATTTGTAGAACAGCAACATTGATAGAGATAGCTAGCTAACCATGAATGCACATAATGTGTGAAGCATTTAAGCATCTGCACGCAGTTCATTGCAGTCTAGTCTACATAAACACTTCCTGTGATCTCTTTCCTTGTGGTTAACAGATCTGTTAAAGTGAGTCAAAAAGTGAGTGTCGCCTTTAGTAGGCTTTAGTGTTTTTAAGGTTAAATGCATAACTTTTTGTATACTTCACGTGTTTACATTTGTAGGTTAGAGTTAATATAACAGTATTACACTTCTGATATTTGAGTAGCTTTAATGCTGTAATGGTTTTTAAGGATCAGAGTACACAGCCGGCCAATCCCAAGGAGACAGCATGTGCTCTGAATCTGCCACTTAATGTTATTTTGAGAAATTGTTGTAAAGTAGAATTTGAAAGCCGCTCCTTTTTATCTGTTATGCTTCTAAATAGGAATTACATATACGGGTGTAATATATGGTTAGGATTTTCATGTCAGGGTGCATGGACTGGAGAGAGGGGCGAGTGCATGTTTCTGTCTCAAATTCTCTTGGGTCAAATCTTATTTAAAACTGTAATAATCAATAATTACTTTCCTCCCTGTGGGAAAGGAAGTCTCACGGAGCAGTTGCTTGACATTGTTGTGTACCTCCTTGTGGCCAGTTACAGAGTGGCACTAATAGAAGTCTCGGTGCGCGGTCCAGTCCAATTGTTCAAATGGGAAGTGAAGTGTGGGGTCTGAAAGGAAGGGAACTGTTTTTTAAAAAATGTATTTCAAGGTTAGTGAATTTTTCATTATTGTAACATTAGAAAAATCACAGAGCAGCTTCCTATCGGTGAATCGAGAGTTATTTTGTAAGGGAAGAAGTTTTTTGGTTCCTGTTCTCCTGGTGGGTTAATTTTTGTTTTCCCCTTGTAATTTTCCTCATGAAGCAAGACTAATGGAAGAGCAAATTCCCTTGGCTCATTTGTAGTACTCTTGCCTCTGAGTCAGAAGGTTGTGGGTTCAAGCCCCACTCCAGAGACATGATCCAGGCTGACACTTCACTGCAGTACTGAGGGAGTGCTGCACTGTCGAGGGTGCCGTCTTTTGGGTGAGACGTTAACCAAGACACCGTCTGCATTCTCGGGTGGATGTAAAAGATCCCACAGCACTATTCGCTGAATAGCAGGGGAGTTCTCCCGGTGTCCTGGTCAGCCCTTTCTCCCAACCATCACCTAAAAAACAGATTATCTGATCATTTATTTAATTGCTGTTTGTGGGACCTTGCTGTGCATGATTTGGCTGTCTCATTTCCTACATTACAACAGAGACTACACATCAGGAGTATTGGCTTTGGGATGTCCTGAGGTCAAGAAAGTCGCCATATAAATGCAAGTCTTTCTTTTATTATTTCTTTCAAATTGGTTTATTATTTATAATAAGTGTGTGCCCAGGTTTCTGCTGGTGCCATTCTCTAACTGACCATAAGGAGGTACACAAAATAAAGGCAACTCGTTCAAGAAGGGAAGAAAGTTCCTGGCCTTCTGATTATCCCAGACTTAAATAAGAAACCTGACATAAGAAACCTGACATGAGAACATTGCAGACAGGAACCTGCAAATGGCCAAACAAGGAACTGATTGTATTGGCGGCTCCAAAAGAGTGTTTTGGCTGTTTCCCTGCTTTAATGTGCAATAAACCCCCAATTATAAAAGAAAAGATATTCAGGTTAAAGATAAGATTAGTTTGCCAGTTGTGTCATTGTTTTATTTAAGTCTGACCCTTTTTCTTTCATCTTTTCCACTTTTTTGTCAGAATTCTGAAAGTATAGCTGCAAAGTGGAGTTTGTTCAAGTTAATTGCTGGATCCATTGCAATGTGGTGATAGTCATTTATAGTTTATTAAAGTGTCTCAAATTTTCAAGACCCTTATTTACACAGGTGTTACACAAATAATTGTTTACATAGGTATTATACACACAATGCTTTCATTGTGATTCTTTTAATTAGGAAGTATCTTCATTGTGATTTATAATATTGAAATCCAAGCCTTGATAACTTTTTGAAACAAAACATTGACTGTTCCCATGTCCAGCATTAAGTTTTGAAAGATGCTTTGATTTCCGAATTCTTTGTACTTTGAGATATGGCTGTCTTTATTTAATCTTAACAATGCAGCATTGCTCTTGGTTGAATTGGGTGCAGCACTAATTTGTGCTGCTTCACCAGATATGGTAAGGATGTGCTGTGTTACTAAATGTTTACACTTGTCACTGACTATGTAAACAACAATAACAACTGATGATTTTTTTGAAAAACATATTTTATGTTGTCCTAACTGTGCATAAAACTATTCAGAAAAATCCTCTCCTTGTATGTCACTAGCAGTAACTTACTTGTCAGTTTTGCCACATGATTCCTAGTGATTATTGTTGCCTGTATTGCAGCAAAATAAAGATACCATTGACATTGTTAGCCTTGATTCAATGTAATCCTGCTCCCTTTTAACGTGACATCATTTCCAACATAGACACAAATAAACCTTGCTGCATCTTTGAACTGCTCTTTTGTTATTGTTTGTATACATCTATTATACAGAACAAAATTAATACAGACTATCAGCTCTTGCTCTGTTTTGAATAGAGGTGGGTTATCAGTTGGGACTCAAAGTGACTTAAAACAGCAGAATACATTTCCTTTTTTGTTCATTTCAACGAACTGAATTAGGTATGATAAGATAATGTCCATTCTCTCAAGCTAATGGTGTTCCTCCACCTAAGTGGTACTATAAATATAACAACCCAACTTTTGTTCAATATATTAACAGCTGGCACATTCCAGAAGAATCCTTATTGAAATGCCCCGAAACAATGAATGATTTGCAAAATTATCTAATCTTTTTGTAGTTTTCCTGCTCGTATGTTTTAGCAGTTTTTAGATTATTTGCAATGTCTGTAAGGCTGTTGCAACATCACATTTAAAGTTAGTCATAAACCAAGCAGGCGTTAAGCAGCTATAGTTTTCAAAATACAGTGCAAGGAATTTAAAATTAAAAAAATTAGGATCAAAGAACTTAATTTTTTTATAAAGTATTAAATGATAAATCTAAATATTGAAATCACTAATCAAACAAAAGTTTCCTGCCCTAATTCCAGTAAACCTGTTCATAGCATCTTCAAAAACCTTTTACAAGTTATTCACTAAAATGTACAGCAGCTCGTAAATATATCACTGAGAAGAGTTCAGCACACCAATTTCCAGTTGCTGCTACTTCATCCTGATATTAAAAACTACATAAACACTCTTTCAAACAGAAACCAAGTGAACACTTACCTGTCCTAGCCTTAAAAAAGTATGGCTCTAGGTCGGTTTCGCTTACAACATTCCCTTTGTATTTGGGACAGAGTTCTTGATGAGAGCCCCATTTTTTAAAAAGTAGCTTCTTTGAAAGATCGTCGATATTCATATTAGTTAATGAGGAGCACAATGACCAAAGGTTGTTGGATCAGAGATAAATACTCTGATGAGTAAAAACCATGCTTCAGTCAGATCACTGAAGAATTGTGGAGCATTTACATGGAACTCGGTGTCCATCTAGGTACTGATAACAAATGCAAATATCCTGTAGCATTCAGTGCAGTAACTGCTACTTATGTCCTTGAAAATACAAGCTACTCAAATCAGCAGCCAAGTTTGAATGTCAGCCTGTCATGCTTGTATGTTCATCCAAGTGCACTTACATACAGTGCAGGCTATTCACAATTGCTTTAATCCAACCTTCTGTTGTTGGAGAGCAAAGTAAAAAACACTTGAAAATTGGTTTGAGAGATGCAGTGCCAGAGTTAATGGATGCCTGATTTTGAGAAACATAGTGGCAGCTGAACTTATCAGTGACAACAGATATGTGAGGCATTTGCAGTTTATAATGGTAGAGTTTACCCTGACATTGTCACTGGGCCACCCTTAGGGAAGAATTTGTGGCTGAGGGAAATGTGACAAATTGTGTGTTGAATCAATTAATTTAGCATGGTGCTGTTTGCAGTGCAATATTAGACCATCTTGTGCTTTATTGGCTAAAATTGGATATGACTACCTAAACAAGATTAACTGGAAAATATTAGCAACAAACTTTGGATAATAGAATTTTAAATAGTTTTAAACAATGACTGCCTGTGGACCTTGCATTCTAGATTTGGGTTTCCCCTCAAAGATCTTGGCCCGAAATTTGCGGTCCGGATGATGGTGAACTGGCAACGTTTGCTGTCATTCTGCCTTTGAAACTGACCGCAACTTCAGGATTTGCCACATGCGCAGGCATTCACAGCTCCGACACAGGCTGCACTGTGACTGCACCCCCCCACAGAGTTGGCAATCTGTGTAATCAGCCAAATCAGGGAAACTGATTAACCCTTCAACTCTTCCGCTGTAATTACGCTGTTGAATTCCCCACTAAAAGTTAGACCCAAAGGGATTCAGTGTAACTGGGGTTTCAACAGTGTATTGACTGCTAAACAAAGGTTATGGGCGTGAAAAACTAATTTTAATTTTGCGCAGTATGAAATGTATCCGTTTTAATAAAAATTTAAATTTTTAAGAATCTTCAAAAGTTTGTTCATTTTTATTTCAGGTTTGCCTTTTCTTCATGTGAGAGCCCCAATCTTTGTTTTGCTCTCTCACCTTTTAAAAAAGTTAGAATCAAGGGAGCTTGCCCACTTCCTGATTTGCTGTCTGTGAGAATTCTGCGTTTTGATTGGCTGATTAGACAGCTTGTTGACTTCACAGCAGCTCACACAAGGGGATCCCCACTAAACTCCATTGATTTGAATTGAACGTCGGAAAACCCAAAGTTCTCGACACAGAGATCGCGAGATCTTTGTGCGAAGCTTACTTCAGGCCAGTAGCAAACGCCTTCGCTTCGCCACTGACTGCAAATTATGGGCCCTTAAGTTTATCTTGTGGGTAGTTACTTATACATGTGGATTGCAATAGATATAAAATAATGCAATTGTGCAATCTTGATTTTAGTTGCTTTTGATGACTATTAATGAAGGAGCAACTGTAGTGATAAGCTGAAGTATGAACTAGATAATCACAAATGGTAATTTTGTGTATATATTGCTTAGTGTCTGAATCAAATGTTTACATATTGAGGAATAAGGCTAAATACGTACTAGTGTAAAGGGAAGACCTATTGGTTAAAAATACTTAGCATGCAAAAGTTTATTTGCAAATCAGATTATTATTTTATTCCTGCATTGCTGCTTCAATTCTAAGCTTTCAAAATGTATAGAATAATCATATAAGTAAGCTGAACTCAAGAATACTAATGGAGCCATTTTTTATTGAACCTGTTGGCAGCAGACAGACCTATATCATATCACCTCATATCTCATGTTCCCCATCTCATCATGTATCCTTGATGTATGATATATCATATATATATATTCTTGGAGACTGTTCATGAGGATTATTTAGTAAATAACGAATTTTAATGATATCAGGCTGCCGTACATCTGAATGCATTCACTTGAATTTAGTCCCATGCCACCACTTCCATCCCCAATGCAGTATTGTATTATTCTTTTATAAATCATTAGCCACTCCTGTGGGTTTAGCAGTGATTTTTGATAATCCTGCCTCCAAGTGGTATTCTTTCTTCCCTCTTACTGGAGAGCAAGAGAGTGTCAGAGCAGTACTGAATCTGCCAATAACAGAGGGAGAGAGAGAATGAGAGAGCAGAAAAGACTCCTCTGAGAGAAATGGTCTGAGGCTAAGAAAGGCAAAACTTGATAAGGGAATGCTTTTCCTTATTCTCCTCCTCTTCCCCTCCTCCCTTTCTGCTCCATCCTACAGAGTAATGTCTTGGCTCTACTTCTTCTGTACTACACACAATCCGATAGTATGGATTAAAGAGCTGCTGTTATCAATATCATTCTGTAGTAGCCTTTAGAGCTTTGTAGAAATGGCCCAGTGTGACTAGCTAGTCTTGGTTGAGATTGGGAGCTTTCTGTGAGAAGAATTGTGGGTATGGAATTGTGTGTCATCAAACCATGGTACAGTGTGTTGGAGAATTCCTAAGTGTCCCCTCAACAAAATACTAATAAGTTGTACTTTTTTCAATATATGCCCACTTTTGTGAACCTGCTCAATTCAAACTGTACTTTTATCTTTTTTTCCTCCTCAAAATGAAAACCTCCATGGATTTAATTTCCTCTGGGTATCAATTTTAATTCACTTCTCTGCACCATTATAACCCAGTTGTTAAAGCCATTTATTTATTTTAAATTGATTATTTTAAAATACTGCAAAATGGGAAGTCATACAAATGCTTAATGTGTCTGCTAACAGCACATCGAAAATTGTGATATGGTGATATAAATGATTTAAAAATATGTTTAAACTTCCACTGTTATTACATCACATATTAGAAATTTATATTCTGTCCCTGCTGACAGTGGTGCACCATTTTTATGTTCTAACCTTTTTTTTAAAAACCTTAACCTGTTTTCTTTCCGTGGCTTGTTAAGCAGAACCATTTTGTGTGGCTTAAGGTCTTGTACAGACAGATGATCTACAGCAAAGTAGAAGTGACTTTAAAAATAACTGCTCTAATAAATTGGAGACAACTAATCTATAGTGTGGTCCTTGTAATTAAGGAGGTTTTCAGGATTTGATTAAAGCACATTCTAAAATGAACCTTGTGGATTATTTTAAAAGAAAGACATTCTGAATTCCAAGCTGAAGCACATGAAAATATTTTAATTGAAAGTTTCAAGTTTTGCTACATCCAGATAGCTTGGGACAAATAAACAGCAAGTCTGTGGTAATGAAAACTGTAATGTAATTCCAAATTTGTATGTGCTCATCAATGGTGCGGGTAGAGCTAATGGTAACCCTTCAGGACTGGTTGCCAGACACAAAATGTGAAATATCAGATATGATAACAGACCAACTGTAGTGAAAATATAGCTCGTGGTTCTCTGAAAGTAATCAGTTCAAAATTTACCAGGCTGCCCATTAAGCTATCATTTATGATTACATATCTTTTATATGTCTTTTTTAGCAAATATGTAGCTCGGATAAAAGCTTGTTGGGCCATTAAGATTATGATTTTTACACTGAAGGAGTTTAGCAGGGGAGAAATAGTTGTTTACCATTAAATATTAACTGTTCTAATATTTGCATTGCCCTCCTGGACCAGCTAACTTAAGAATGGATTTTTTTTTAAAACATCTGGGTAAATGCTCTTAAATTGCTGTGAGTAAAATAGTTTAAAATTGAGTTTTTGTTTTTTCCCTTTTTTTGGTCTGATGATTCCTCCTACTTCCCTGTTTTTAAAGTTGTTTTCCTTCCTCCATGCAGCACTATCCACCGAAAAAGGTGGGCAGATGGCTTGCTCCTAGACCTTTACCACTGCTGCTCTTGCTATGATCACTAGGTACCCAAGAGCAGCTGGAGAAACTCAAATCTTTTCTGGGAGAAGCACCACAATTGGTGGATCGCAATAAACACCTGATGCAATAATTTTCTGGTATTGTGTGTTGGTAAACCAACTTGCTGCCCATTTGTCTGGTAAACAAGAACAATAATAAATTACCAAAGGATGAATATTATGAAGTTGTCATCAGTGATAGCAATTAAAATTAAATGAAAAATCTAAGTTGAGAGGTGAAAAAAATTGATATTTGGCTTATTTTTTCTATCTGTTTTTTGTTAGTGTCCATTTACAGCATCTGGTTTTATGACAAGAATGACTGTCATCGAATTGCACAACTCATGTCAAAGTAAGAATTTGCATACTGTTAAATCAGCGTATTATAAAAGCTATAGTTACTGTGCTTTCAGTTTTAAGATTCCATTCCAAAATGAGGTAAAATTGTGGTCAAATTTATATTCAATTGTATGGGAATTATTGTCAATTTCACAAACCTACAACTAGCTGAAGGTAGTGCAAATTTTAAACTTGTTTGTGAAATTACTGTGTTTTAATCCATTAAACAAAATCTCCTTTATTCTGTTCTTCTCCCACCCCTCCTCTCATTTTGTAAATTATTGTACTTGTTCCTTTTAAGTTTCCCTGCACCCTGCGAGGGCAGGCAAACATTAACCTGCACCCATTTAATGTCCATAGAGTAAATAAGAATGGTGATTTACATTCCAGTTGACTTATTGATGCATTATGGATCCTTTGCTCTTACGAAACCTTAATAACATTTAGTCACCGGTGCGATATAATCCCTTTCAAATAGATATCCATTTAGTGATCTTGCCTTACCATGCACTAATTTCTTCCTGCCTATCTATATATTGTATGGAAACCAGCTGAAGAAATATTAAATGAAAAAAGATGCATCCTTTTTTTTCCAGACAGTTTATGTACACGGAGATTTTAAGTTTGGCTATGATGTCATGACATATTTAAGGATGCAGTAGTAGTGTTGGTGCACCTGCTCTCGTGACAGCTGTTGCCTTGTTCATTTAAGTTGTATCAATCAGGAAGGTCAGCAATCTGTCTTTGGCTGCTTTTCTAAGCAGTCCACAGTGAAGTACATTTTTGTATTCGAATTAATATAGATGTGAAAACTTTCTCAATTCTTTTTAGCATAAATGTTTCAGTGTTTTACACTTGGTTTCAGATACTGGATTGTTGGGAATACAATGGTTAGGAACCCCCCACCCAGCATTTTTTAACTTGTTGCATTCAAGAAAATGGAAGAGTTTCAGATCTAGAAGTGAATCAGTAAAATAACTGCAGAAAATAAGTTACCAAATAGGCAAACTTGGTACAAGATCTGAATATTCAGTACTTCCTAAAAAAAATATATAATTCTGTGTGTGCTGAATGGTCTGATGTAACAAACCTTTAAACTTTACTTGTTACGATTACTGATATTAATGTTTCTTGCTGCTCGAGACTGTAAAAGTTCATAAAATGTTTTCTACCTCTGGAGTCATGGTGAAATCAATGTTCTGACATTGATGTAAAGCAGAACAGTTGTGGACTATCAGACATTCCTAGACTGGTGGATCTCCCCAAAATGTAATTGTGCAGTTTTGAAGTAAGTGATGCAAATTTTTACCTCAACTGTGAAAACACTGCATTCTGTAGCAGTATAAGATTACAATGAAAACATCCTAGAGGTTTTAATTTGGTTGTTGCAAAGCTATAGCACCAGTAGTCCATAAATACTTCTGTTGTATAAGCTACAAACCCTGAAAAGTGTGTTTTAAAAAAAAAAAAAAAAAAATCTCTCCTCTCAAAGGCTCTGACTCTGCTGGGATAGGAGTTCATTGAGTCTGGCAGCCCTCCCCAAGTGGCAATCTTCTTGTATGAACATCTAATGTGAGCATCGGCAAAATGTAAAACAAGATGTTCCATTGTTATGTAAAAGTCTCGGCACTTTACAAGAGGTAGAGGGGGAAATAGTGAAAGAATTTGAGGGGATGTGTAGATCAAAGATGAGGTCAAGGGGAGGTTTTTAAAAAAGGTGAAAAAGATAGCAAGATGAAGTTATTTTAGGAGTAAATATGAGAGCAGGTGTACTTAGCTGCAAGATTGACCTCCAGTGATGGAGTGGAAGGCATGTAGCAGTAATTCACAGCCAGAAATAAAAATGGCGTGGGCTCAAGAATGTTCCTCAAGGCCACAGAGAGATTTGAAGATGAGGATCTTGAAAGCAGTTTGCTGGGACACAGTGAGCCAGTGGAGTTTGTAAGAACGAGAGTAACTGCGTGCCAGACTTTATGCAGGAGAGATTTTGAACCATAGGATTTTGAACTGATTAAAGTTTGTGAAGTTTGGATGCCAAAGAGAACAGTTTGATGAGAGAATCTAAAAAAAAACACATTTTAATGAAGGAGAACATGTCAACCCTTGAGGTGCTGAAGGCATTGTTGAGGGTTTCAGTTGTGTCTGGCTAAGAAAGGGGAGTAAACAGGCATTTTTCCTGAGGTGGAAGCAAACCGTCTTCATGACAGACTGGATGTGGGTTTGAAAGTTTTTGGACGATGGGGAGTATCGCAGTTGAGCTTGATCCTGTTCTCCCCAAATGTCCACAAGTGCACTTCCTAGCATAGGTCACTGGATAGCGATCATCAGTTGGAACAATGCCTCTAATTCTCCAGCACCGCCCACCCGCCTTGTGAAATTTCAGTGAGCCAGCCCTAGCTAAGATAAACTAATTTAATACAGACCAGGGATCAAATTGAGGACTGTCTGATTTGAATTGAATAACATTTATTTACTGGCTTAGGTAATTACTTGGTGTAATACCTGTGCTGCTGCCTCTTAGGGTTGTACAAATGGAGGCTCAGAGAGTCCAGCAAGAATCTCCAGGGAGAATGACTCCAAACAAGACCAATGGGTACGATGAAGAAAATCCTATTGACATCCTAGACATGCTTAGCAAAGCCAAGGAAGAGTATGAACAAGTAAGGATTTAAACTGTTTTGAATAACAATTATAAACACTGAATAATGAATGTTGTACTTCTATTTTCTGAAGATGCAGGGTAATCTCTTGAGCATCTCACATAGTATTATTTAACGAATCTCAGTGTGAGATTGTCACAGATACACCGCTTAACAATAAGTACCAGTAATAAGAATGTACTTGTATTCTGCATATTGGTATAGAGATTCATTCCTCCCCTTTTTATAATATTTTGAATTCGCAACAATGAAGGCTAGAGGTGAATTTGTAATCTTCACCTTTCTGAATGATGGACATTCACAGTGTTTCTGTATCCAGATGATGACAGTGTAAAAATAAAAATAAAACTTCTAAACCTTTGTGTCCATCTACTTGAAAAAGAGCTGAGTATTTCTATTGTGAAAATTTAACAAATGAAGATTAAAACCTGAAGTAATCCTGCCCATATTGAAATGATCCTTGGCTACATTAGCCACAATGGCGAATTTACACATTATCTTTGAAAAATCCTTTCCTGAAAAACAAACCAAATATAAAGCACTTCTGTAAATTGTAAACACAAATTAAATTGATTTGAAAATGCTTTCTTGATGAAGGGTTTATCCAGCTTCGTGCGGAGAAGCTGGAACCAGTTTTTAGATATGGTGCAATGATTGACGTAAAAGGCAAATATATCCAAGTACGAATGAATTTGAGGAAAACAGTAGTTGTGTGTGCTGGATCCCATAATGGTGTGTCGTAGAATCATAGAATGATGCAGCACAGAAGGAGGGCCATCGTGCCTATGCCGGCTCTTTGAAAGAGCTAACCAATTAATTCCACTCCCCTGCTCTTTCCCCATAGCCCAGCAAATATTTCCTTTTCAGATATTTATCCAATTCCCTTTTGAAAGTGATTATTGAATCTGCTTTCAGGCAGTGCATTCCAGATCACCACAACCTGCTGCGTAAAAAAAAAAAAATGTTTCCCTCCTGTTGCCTCTGGTTCTTACCAAATATATATGTCCTCTAATTACTGACCCTTCTGCCGCTGGAAATAATTTCTCCTTACTTACTCTATCAAAACCCTTCAAGATTTTTAACACCTCCATCAAATCTCCCCATAACCCTCTTTGCTCTAAGCAGAACAACCCCAGTTTCTCTAGTCTCTCCACCTAACTAAAGTCTTTCATGTTGGGATTTCTTTGACTTAAGTGTGATTTTTCTGGGGTCAAATGGCTTTAGAGCCATTGGCAAGTTGGTTTGAAAATGCACCTTATGTTGTTTACAATGGAGCCATCTTGGGACACAGCCTGTATTTCAGGGGCATCAACTCTGCAACTCTAGGGACACATATGGCTCCTCACCCCTAGATATCCAGCCTCAAGGCCCAGGCAACTCGGTCCTATTTGTGCTAATGTTTTTCGTTTGCTGCCTTGTCCTGTTTGAATTTTGAGGCTCTGTGTAGTGCTTCTGCTGAATCAGAATACCATGTATTAGTATCAGCATTTTGAAATGTATAAAAGTTGATGGAAATTTTGTGTGGCCCACAAGGCTCCATGTTACATATCTATGTGGCCCATGAATACAAAAGCTTGGACACCCTGTTGTCACTGGAATGGAATGACATGGAGAAAGATAAAATTGATATTTTTTGAAACGTCAAAGGAATTCCTGGTTAAGAGCATTATTTTCTTCTTTTATCAAAAGCTCACACTTTGCATAAAAAGCATTCCTCCCTTCCCCCTCTTCCCAGACTTTCCTTTTTAAGACCTGATCAGAGCATTGAGTTGTGTAATCTGCTTGGCTTGAGTGTTCCCTGCTTTTCTGTTCTTTTGACCAGTTAAATACAGTTGAATGCTTCTTCTGCTTCAAGGTATATAAATGTTGAAAATAATCAAATTTAGTTTGAATCAGTACCATGTTAAATTTTATGTCTTAAACTGGCATAAATTTTCCTTTTTAAAAATTAAGGAGAAATAAAGGAGTTCAGTAGCCATCTAGTGGTGGTGATATGCTATGAAACTAGATATAGGAATTTAAAGTTGAGCATTTGTCCAAGGTTGCTTTTTGATAAAGCCTTCTGTTTAATCAATATAATTACATTTTGTAGTCAGATACTGGACTATTAGTTTTCTTGTGGTACTAATTGATATCACTACAGCTGAAATGTTAACAATTGAATGTAATGTTTGACTTTTTAAAAACGCACATTTTTCTTTTAGACATATCAGTTTGGTGATTCAAGTATTTTATCAAGTTCTCCAGGCATACACAGCACTGTAGGCCTAACCGTGAAAACATCATCAACAGATGAACATACCTCTTCTTCAGCACAGCACCACAACAAGGTAGTTTGACTCAGTGATAATTATAACAACAACAACTTGCATTTATATAGCGACTTTAATGTAATAAAACATCCCAAGGTGCATCACAGGAGCGTTACCAAACAAAATTTGACACTGCGCCACATAAGGAAATATTAGGACAGGTGGTCAAAGAGGTAGGTTTTAAGGAGCCTCTTAAGCAGGTAAGAGAGGCGGAGAGGTTTAGGGAGGTAATTTCAGAGCTTAGGACCTAGGCAGCTGAAGGCACGGCCGTCAATGGTGGAGCGATGAAAATCAGGGATGCGCAAGAGGCCAGAAGGAGGAGCGCAGAGCCTCGGAGGGTTAAAGGGCTGGAGGAGGTTACAGAGATCAGGAGAGGCGAGGTCAGGGATGGATTTGAAAACAAGAATGAGAATTTTACGATCGAGGCACTGCCGAACCGGGAGCCAACATAGATTGGCAATCACGGGTGATGTGTGAATGGGATTTGGTGCAAGTTAGGATACGGGCAGCAACATTTTGAATGAGCTCAAATTTATGGAAGGTGCGAGGTGGAAGGCCAACCAGGAGTGCATTGAAATAGTCTAGTCTGGAGGTAAAGGCATGGATGAGGATTTCAGCAGCAGATGAGCAGAGGCAGAGAGATGGGTGATGTTATGGCAGTGGAAATAGGCGGTCTTGATGATGGAGAGGACATGGGTCAGAAGCTCGGGTCAGGGTCAGATAGTCTTGTGCAGGCTCAGACAATGGCCAGGGAGAGGGATGGAGTAGTTGGCTAGGGAACAGAGTTTGTGGCGGGGACCGAAGACACTGGCTTCGGTCTTTCCAATAATTAATTAAAGGAAATTTCTGCTCATCCAATACAATCATCCAGTAATTATAATAGTGAATATGCAAACATATTTTAATACTGCCTTTTTTATTTCCTCCTCCAGCATATTCTTTCAGGTGCCAAACATTTGACTGTAGAGGAATTATTTGGAACACCTGTTACTAAAGAGCAACTGATGAACCCTAACCAAGAAATGTTATCGACATCTCAGCAAGATACCAAATTAAGAAGCCAAACGTTAGTCCTACCGTTAACTTATGAACAGTCAACAGAACTTAAACAATTGGGGAGCCCTGAGAGTCTTCATAACAAAATCAATTTTTCTCGATTGAATTGCCAAGAAGCCACTACACAAATACTAATGACACCGGCTGCACTCCAGAAATCTGATGTTCAAACCAATCGTGTGTACAACATTTGTGCCAGTCCCCTCTTTCAGTCTTCCCTAAATTTTGAAGCTACTTCTAATCAGACCATGCCCGCCATCAGTACCAATGGCCACAGTCAGAGTTTGCAACAAGAAGTCAAAACAGTATCACCACTGATGATGTGCCCACTTTCCTCTGAAATAACATGTGCTTCCCAGAACCTGACTCCAGGAAGTAACCAGACTCCGCAGTGTGGCACCGGTGAAAGAAGCACTTCAGATATTGGATCTCAAGGTCATGAACTGCTTCAGAAACTCAAACTGACACAGCAGCATGATCAGCAGCATCAGACTCTCAACAAACCCTCATTAGCTGCAAATTTTTCTCCACTACTTGTAACACCAGAGAGCTTTAAAGAACCAAACATAAAAACCACAGAGGCTTCATTACAGGTACAAACTATTAAAATATTATATCCACTTGTCAATCTCCTATGGTATTGCACACCAGGAGTCAAGACCAAGTTCAGTATTGAAGTCATGGAGGATTAGAAGGTTGGGGGGTTAATTAGATCAAGGAGGGCAAGGGAGAAGGTAGACAGCAGGAGGGAGAGACAGATGGGAGAGCCAAACCGTCTACATCCCAAAATTTCTCTCTCGGGTGTGGGAGAGACATTTGCAATGACCTAGACCCACATTTCCCCGCTTCCCCCATCATGATATTTCCTGGGGGCTGGCGGGGAGGGGAGCGTGCTTGTGCTACCAGTCCTTAAACTCATGGTGGGGGGTATTGTGAAGAGATTTACCTCCGCTCCAACAAGGTAGCTAAATATTTATCAGTGGGGGTGGGGGCCCTTACAGCATTCTTCCTCACTGTGCCAGTACCTTTTGCAAAATATTATACATTCTGAACTTGTCATCTTTGTTGGTACTGCAACTTCTGGTGATCTTGATGCAGTTATTAAATTGAGTATCCTTTTTGATGGGTCAGGGAACAATTTAGAAAGCACTGCTTGCTTGCCCACGGCAAAATTGATTTTTTTCCTGAGGTGAGGTGAGAGTGACTGCCCTTGACATCAAGGCAGCATTTGACTGAGTGTGGCATCGATGAGCCCTAGTAAAACTGAAGTCAATGGGAATTGGGGGCGGGGAAACTCTCCACTGGCTAGAGTCATATCTAGCACAAAGGAAGATGGTTGTGGTGGTTGGAGGTCAATCATCACAGCCCCAGGACATCGCTGCATTACCATCACCGAATCCCCTACCATCAACATCCTGGGGGTCACCATTGACCAGAAACTTAATTGGACCAACCACATAAATACTGTGGCAACAAGACCAGGTCAGAGGCTAGGTATTCTGCGGCGAGTGTCTCACCTCCTGACTCCCCAACGCCTTTCCACCATCTACAAGGCACGAGTAAGGAGTGTGATGGAATACTCTCCACTTGCCTGGATGAGTGTAGCTCCAACAACACTCAAGAAGCTCGACACCATCCAGGACAAAGCAGCCCGCTTGATTGGCACCCCATCCACCACCTTAAACATTCACCACCGGCGTACCGTGGCTGCAGTACCTACAAGATGCACTGCAGCAACTCGCCAAGGCTTCTTCGGCAGCACCTCCCAAACCTGCGACCTCTTCCACCTAGAAGGACAAGGGCAGCAGGTGCATGGGAACACCACCACCTCCAAGTTCCCCTCCAAGTCACACACCATCCTGACTTGGAAGTATATTGTCGATCCTTCATCATCGCTGGGTGAAAATCCTGGAACTCCCTCTCTAACAGCGCTGAGAGAGTACCTTCACCACATGGACTGCAGTGGTTCAAGAAGGTGGCTCACCACCACCTTCTCGAGGGAAATTAGGGATTGGCAATAAATGCTGGCGTTGCCAGCGACGCCCACATCCCATGAACGAATAATTTTTAAAAATCTGGTTCATTGTAACATTCAGGAGGGGGGAGCCATTTGCTGTGCCTTGATCTGCTAGCCCAATATTTCAAGTGGTGCATTGGGCTGGTAGCAAAACTAGGTCTGAGATACAGAATGAGCCTGGTGGGATGGGAATTATTCGTCCTGGGTTTGCAAAGATGTTGAACTGGAAGAGAGAAAATGGTGTCCTGGTAATCAGTAAGGACGGTGATTGAGGATTGACATTCCGGGTCGGAGTCAGATGTACGTAGTGGGTTGTGTGAATATCGTTGCGTCCCAATGAGTCTGGTGAGAAAAGTGCATAATTTGGCAGGAGGAGAAGGGAAAATTGTGCTACAACATGGAAGGGGGTGCTCCAGAATTTATTGGGGGCTGAGGCACTGGTAGATGAGGAAACTGTTAGCATAGGGTTGGTGTTTACAGACAGGCAGCAGAGTCAAATTTCTGAGAGACTGCATTAATGTATGGCTGCAAAATTCATGCTGGAGGTAAGGAACAGTATTAGTAAAACCATTGGCCCAGAGTTACCTGGAGTGTGCCTTGTTAATTAGAGTTTTTCCCTCACCATTCAGCTCACTTTTTTTTTGCTTGGAGTGTGAGCTGATAACTGCACAAGTAATAGGGGCATCTGGGACTTAGATGAATGACTGGACCAACAGTCTTCTCTCCTTAACCAATGAGATCTAAATATTGAGAACGAAACCGAGGAACAACAGAGAAGGAAATAGGGTCGATAGAGTCAAATCAGGTCCAGAAAGGGGGAAAGAAAGATTGGATTAAGAAAGAGAAAAAATAGACACAAAGGAAAAGTAAGAAAAACATTTTGCATTTTAAAAATCTTTAACAACAATTCACAGCCTGCAGGAATGAGACTATACAGTTTCAGTTGTTCCCTTTCTAGGCTGGAGAGGTTGAGTGGCATTGCAGGAACATAAATCCCGTCATTAAAAGGGTCCTTGTGCTGTTAAGTACCAGCCCTAACTTTCCACGGCGAGTTTAATTGGTAATTAATACGCAAATGTAGTAATTTCTTAAAACTCACAGGGAAGTTGAGGGCGAGCTACCATTTTCGCAAGGCTAACTGGAGCAGCGCAAATTGTCCAGCAACTTGTGATGATTTGCAACTCACGGTATCTCTTCCTCGCCACAAATTGCTGGATGATTTACACACTAATAATGGCGTGCACCTTAAACTCACTTATGTTGCCAGAAAATTCTGGCTTATTGACATTAATGATTCTTTGCAATAGCTAATCTCAAATTCTTATTAGACTTGCCTTCTGCCCTCAATTTGAGACTCTGTGTTGCAGTGGAGTTGCATGCTACAAACCTGGTGATTCCAAGTGCAAACATACAGTCCCACTGCAGAGTTTGGAGCTAACATTACATGACAGCATTTACAATGTTAAAAACATAATCACACCGCTACCTACAGGTGTAACAGGTACAGTAGGTAAATGTTGACAATTTTAGAACAGGTTTTTCCCATTGACATATCCTGACAGCAGTTTTCAATATATTTTGAAATGGAATGTTGCAGCCCACTCAGCATTTATAATCGATGAATAGATTTGTAACCATCTTCCTGTAGATTCCATCCAGAAGTACATCTTTGGATGAGAGAAGTAAAGACTGTAAAAGCTTCTATAGGGTATGTAAAAAGGAAAAGATTAGCAAAAGTAAATGTGGGTCCCTTACAGGCTGAGACAGGAGAAATTATAATGGGGAATAAGGAAATGGCAGAGAAATTAAACAAATACTTTGTGTCTGTCTTTACGGAAGAAGATGCAAAAAACCTCCCGGAAATAGTGGAGAACCAAGAGTCTAGCGTGAATGAGGAACTGAAAGAAATTGGTATTCGTAAAAAAAAAAAAAATAGTACTGGAGAAACTAATCGGACTGAAAGCCGATAAATCCCCATGACCTGATCGCCTACATCCTAGGGTTTTGAAAGAGGTGGCTATAGAGATAGTGGATGCATTGGTTGTCATCTTCCAAAATTCCATTGATTCTAAAATGGTTCCCGCAGATTAGAAGGTGGCAAATGTAACCCCACTATTTAAGAAAGGAGGGAGAGAGAAAAAGGGGAACTACAGACCAGTTAGCCTGATATCAGTAGTAGGGAAAATGCTAGAATCTATTATTAAGGACGTGGTAACAGGGCACATAGAATATAATAATAGGATTGGGCAGAGTCAACACGGATTTATGAAAGGGAAATCGTGTTTGACAAATCTATTAGAGTTTTTTGAGGTTGTAACTAGCAGAATAGATAAGGGGGAACCAGTGGATGTGGTGTATTTGGATTTTCAGAAGGCATTCGATAAGGTGCCACACAAGAGGTTATTAAACAACATTAGGGCTCATGGGATTGGGGGTAACATACTAGCATGGATTGAGGATTGGTTAACGGACAGAAAACAGAGTAGGAATAAACGGGTCATTTTCGGGTTGGCAGGCTGTAACTAGTGAGGTACCGCAGGGATCAGTGCTTGGGTCTCAGCTATTCACAATCTACATCAATGATTTGGATGAGGGGACCAAATGTAATGGCCCAGAAATTGGAGTTCGATGGTTGCCGCGGGGGTAAGGATCCCCCGCGATATCGCACTCCGCGCCTACCTTTATGGTTTTGGCCCACACGAACTTCAGTTCCTGGGCCTCTCCCTGGTGCCGGCGCGCAGTGTGTGCGTGTCCCAGAGGCGCAGTTAGTGCGATGCGACCTCTGGGATCACGTGGGCCAGTTAGAGCCAATGGCAGCACACCATCTTTCATTCATAGTTTTGACAGCAAGAGCTGTCAAAACTATGAATACAACAAGCCCCCAAAAGAACAGATAAACCTCAATTAAATTTAAAAAAAGCCATCACATTAATAAAATAACTATAGTTAAATAAATTAACCACTTGAAACAAAAATTTAAATTTTTGAAAAAATGTAAATTCTTTTTAAAAGTTATAAAAATAAACTTACCTTTCTTTAAAGTCTCTAAAAAAGATTAACCTGTTGAAAAAATTTTAAAATAATACTCAATTAACTACTTACCTTGTTAAAAGGGGGTCTTACGCCTGCTTTCTTTATGTGTAAAATCTTCAACACTTACCTGCGCGTTCAAACCTGAAAAAAAAACTAAGTGTGCTGCGTGCACGCAACCTGTAGCGTACACGCAACCTGTAGCGCGCACGCGGTTCACTTAGGAACCGCCCCCTTTGCCATACACGAAGTGCCGGTTTCCCGCGCATGCGCAGTGCATGCAGGAAACCGGCACTTCGGGACCTAATACGCGAGAGTACACAGTGCGTACTCTCCCGCATTAGGTCTAATTTTCGGGCCAATATATCCAAGTTTGCTGATGATACAAAGCTAGGTGGGAATGTAAGTTGTGAGGAGGATGCAAAGAGGCTTCAAGGGAATGTAGACAGGCTAAGTGAGTGGGCAAGAACATTGGAAATGGAATAATGTGGAGAAATGTGAAGTTAGCCACTTTGGTAGGAAAAATAGAAAAGCAGAGTATTTTTTTTAAATAGTGAGAGATTGGGAAATGTTGGTGTTCAGAAGGACCTGGGTGTCTTTGTACACAAATCACTGAAAGTTAACATGCAGGTACAGCAAGCAATTAGGAAATCAAATGGTATGTTGGCCTTTATTACAAGAGGAGTTGAGTATAAGAGTAAAGATGTCTTACTGCAATTATATAGGGCCCTGGTGAGACCACACCTGGAGTATTCTGTACAGTTTTGGTCTCCTTATCTAAGGATGGATATACTTGCCATAGAGGGAGTGCAACAAAAGTTAACCAGACTGATTCCTGGGATGGGGGGTTTGTCCAATGAGGAGAGACTGAGTAGACTAGGCCTATATTCTCTGGAGTTTAGAAGAATGAGAGGTGATCTCATTGAAACATACAAAATTCTTACAGGGCTTGATAGGGTAGATGCAGGGAGGATGTTTCCCCTGGCTGGGGAGTCTAGAACCAGGGGTCACAGTCTCAGAATAAGGGGCCATTTAGTACTGAGATGAGGAGAAATTTCTTCACTCAGAGGTTGGTGAATCTTTGGAATTCTCTACCCCAGAGGGCTGTGGAGGCTCAGTTGTTGAGTATATTCAAGACAGAGATCGATAGATTTTTGGATATTAAAGGAATCAAGGGATATGGGGATAGTTCAGGAAAGTGGAGTTCAGGTAGGAGATCAGGCATGATCTTATTGACTGGTGGAGCAGGCTCGAGGGACCAAATAGCCTACTCCTCCTATTTCTTATATTCTTAAAGCTGTGTATGTAGCAATCCCTGGGATGAGAGGGTTGTCCTATGAGGAGTGATTGAGTAGATTGGGCCTATACTCTCTGGAGTTTAGAAGAATGAGAGGTGATCTCATTGAAATATAAGATTCTGAGGGGGATTGACATGGTAGATGCTGAGAGGTTGTTTACTCTGACTGGAGAGTCTAGGACTAAGGGGCATATTCTCAGGATAAGGGGTCGGCCATTTAAGACTGAGAAGAGGAGGAATTTCTTCACTCAGAGGGTTGTGAATCTTTGGAATTCTTTACCCTAAAGGGCTGTGGATGCTGAGTCATTATATATTCATGGCCAAGATAGATAGATTTTTGGACTCTAGGGGAATCAAGGGATGTGGAGTTGAGATCGAAGATCAGCCATGATCTTATTGACTGGCGGAGCAGGCTCGAGGGGCCATATGGCCTACTCCTGCTCCTAATTCTTATGTTCTTATGAGATTATTTGTAAGTATGAACGAATGGGTGTTTTCAAATAAGTCTGTACAGCGGAATCAGCTGCAGATTGAGCGATATCCAGTGAGCCCTGAGTACTTTCTTTAAACCCAGTTTTGAACTGCTAGATATGTTCTTAATCAGTGAACATTATTCACTGACCAAAGAGGTCCTGGCCACTTCACAACTTTGAGATCAACAGGCATATTTTCGGATGCTCCGGCTGGATATTTGAGGATAGACTTTATGGTGTTTCTTTTGTTAAATATTTTGGGGGGTTCTATGACTGAAATGCACACAAATAACTGGAATGCTCTGGGTGTCAAAGGGGTTATTGCATGTGTGATGGTTGAAAAAGTTGCTCGTGCACTGAGGATCATACATGATCAACTAGGTTTTCATATGTCTCTTCAGTGTAGGCGTAAAGTGAAACTGAAAGCAGGTATATTGTTGCAAGCTGACTACACTCCAAAGGCCCCATTATACCACAGGGTTGCTTCTGATGAGAGCGCTCTAGGCAGCAAGTCTGTAGAATAAATGGCCCCATACTCTTGCCATGAGAGGCAGCAAACCCTACTGGTTTGGGGTTTTATGTGCTACCTCTAACCCAAACTGGCAACAGCACATATTAACACTACTTGGGTCTGATTCATCATTTTGGAGTCTGGCTGTGGATAGGCTAACCTGGTTGACTACCCATGCACTTTTAGCACTGCTGGCCTGAATGTCCTTGGGGAAGGTTCATGACCAGACTATTTAGCAGATGCGCAGTTGTACGCGTGACTTTGGAAAAAATCTGCATGTGCAGTTGCTCATTGCTTATACTCCCCACAATAAAAACAGGGCGGAAGCGGCCCAAGAGAAGTAGACATTTCCATTGGAAGTGGTAAATTCTTTTCAGCAATGCTAAAGTAGCATATAACTGCAACTTTAGGTTTGCTAGTCACACTCAGAACAATTTTTGAGTGATGAGAAGCCCAAACCCTGGAGATTCTGAAGTCTTCTCTATGAGATAACACAGAATGTTGCTCTCTTTGGGCCTCAGAATATAAATTTGGTAACCTTACGGTCAAGATGACCTTCCAGTAAATTGGGTTGTTGCATTGAGCTATTGCCATGAAAGGAATCTAACTGATTAGATGCAAAGTGGAAGAAACTATACACACGGCACCCTAAATGTTCAGTTTTCCTGTTATCTGGCGCATTGGAAATGATTAGTGCCGAAGCTGTTACAATTGACTAATGTTCCTATTTCCCTTCTATAATATGGAATAAAGTGTAGGCTAATGTTAACAACAAAGCTCAGACTGTTGCTGCAATAGAGTATGGACACAACTCGGAGCATTATCCTCTCCTAGGCTGGCTATATCCAGCTTTTCACTACCTCTCCAGAAAAGACCGATGACTTTGCTGTTTCTGGGAAAAGTTGTGATCAGATAGACATCATGCAGGGCACCTTTTTAAAACTGACTAGCAAAGCTTTTGAGCCACCCTCGATGCCATCCTTGCAAGCACACCATTCAATTCATGATACACCTGGTGAAAAAGCTAGCTGAGCTCCTACCTCCTCTGCAACCTCACTAATTATTTCACTTTAGAAATTACAGTGAGGATTGTGAATTTAAATGTAGCCTAGTTGGATGCATAAAACTGACAGAAAGCTGAGAGCATGCAATAGACATAGCTAATTGCTTTTAACCATTTTTTGGGGATGAGGCAACACCTTGGGTATACTGCTTATGACTGAAAATCTCCCACCCAGGATTTATTTAATGTTAACAGATCTGGGCAGAAGGTAAAATTGAAAAGGCCATTCAGTCCATCTACTTTGCCTTTCTGTCATCACACAGATCACTTCAGCTCCCTATCTTAGACTAAAGCCTATATCCTTCCAGTCCCTGATGAAATGGGAATCAAACCTTATCAGTTTGCATACAACAATTCCACCAGCTGGAGTAAATAGTCTTGGGTTTCTAGTTGTATTGCTTGTTCTTTAATTCATTTATTTCCTGACTTTTAATTTATTTTGCATGGGAGAGGGGTTAGAGATAGAGGATCCATTAGGTGACATAGTCTAAATTTATTTGAATGCAGAATTTGACTTTGATTGTTACAATATCAAAAAATCTGCATTCATTATCTAATATTAGATGTTTACCTTCGCTTTAGCACCTCAGTAAAGTGAGCACACAATTAAGCAGTAAATAGTGAAGAAAAGCCTAAAGACTAATACTTTTAAAGGTGTCTTCAATTTAGGCCACACATCATCTACGTCCACCACCTTCTCCCTAACCACCTCACCTGCCACAAAATAAAATGATGAATGGGCTTCACTTGCATCTAGACCAACTTCAACATTGGTGGCAGGCATAGCCCACTTACAGTTAATTTAAGTAAGTGCTTTGGATGGGCTTTGATGCTGTCCCAGAAATGTCTAAGCAGAGAACAGTTAGTACTAGCACAGTGTGATCAGCAAGTAGTGACTTTCTTTTTTCTAGCATCTCCAGATTGATTTCTAGACTCTGTCTGCAGCACTGATTTTGTCTTAAGTGAATGAAACAGCTCCACAATATACCAGTGACGTGTTACTGAAGTGACTCTAGATGCAAGAAGGGTTCTGAAATGCCAGACTTGGCAGGAGAGAATTTCCTTTTTTATTTATGTATTTGGGAAGTACTTTATTATGAAAATATTCTCCCTTTAACTGATGGTAGCAGCTTGTGTGTCTCAGCACTGAGGACGCTTGGGTATTTCAGACGTGGTGATATGCAGAGAATCATCACATGCTGTTCCTTGTGCAGGAGCACTCCAAGTTTGCTGCAATGCCAGCTTTTTCATCTGAATATATGGGGATGTCACAGTAATAAAGTCATCCTGGCACTGTGCTTTAGTGCACAGAAAAATACTGTGCTAAGCTTTGAGACTTTTATAATCTATATTAATTCGTAAACTTGTCTGTGACAAATATTTTAAATCCCAGGCTCCAAGAAAAAGGGCTACGGCAATATATAATTCTGTAGTTGAAATTAAAGAAAAACTGGACAAAATCTTAACTGGCAGATCTTAATGATTTATTTGTAACAATACTATCTTAAGCATGTTCTGTAGCTTCTGTACAATTGTATAACATTGTGCAGTGCTTCTGTATATATTAAACAAGTGTAGTTAGTAGACTTCCTCAGGGTAGTGATGCAGAAAATGTCGCACGCAGTACATGTTACAATCTTAATTTTTTTTTCTCCCAGCCTCTGAAATTGGTTGCTGTCGGAACCCATAATTTGGATTACTGCCTTATCTTTGTATTTTTAACACTGCAATTACAAAGGGTTTACTTTAGACCGAATACACCCCTTAAAACACCAGTTTTCACTATATATTTCATGTTTTCATTCATTTCAATAGAATGAACTACAGCTGAGTTTACAAAACAGAACAGGTATGGAAAAAGTTTTAAAAATCAGTTACTGAGACTTTTAGCTTTCATAATCAGACTTTCAGTTTGAGAATATTCAGATCTAATACTCAAATATTCAATCAAACTTCTGCAATGCAGTATTTTGCTGCGATTCATTTTATGCATTTTGTGTTCCAGCTTTGACTCCTAATTAGTATTTCAATGTCTAACCAAATTTTGGCCTATGACCCATGATTTACTAGAAATGAAGATTTCGACAAAGATTTGGGTATAGATTACAGGGTATGTTTACCTTTTCATCTTTGTCGGGCCACCAATTCTACATAACTTTGTGTGTCCTTTTGTAGGTTGTTCTCACACCAACAACCACCTCTTCAGTTGGTCCATCTATGCTTCTGTCTCCCAGTATGTTCAAGCAGTCAACAGGAAATATTTCAGAAACTGAAAGCAAGTATGCTTCAGCTTCCCCTTTAACGTTGGCATCAGAGGCCCGATCTTCACCATTGCTGACTGTTCTCAGTAAGACCCAGCTTCAGGAAACATTAACTCACCTAATAAAGGTAATTCTGCTTTTTATATAAATAAAGTCTTATCTTCACCAGTTATACAATGCATACTGTAAGTAAGATAACTTGTTCCTCTGTTTCACTCAGTTGGATATCTGTCTCTTGTATACCTCATCAGGAACCCATGTGACCTTCCCTTGGAAGCCCTACAGCAGTGCCTCCACAGGTAGTCATCATGTGGTTTCTGCCCTGTACCCCCTCGATGCTCACTTCAGCTGTCACCATCTGTTATCGGGCGATATGTTGCATTGCTGCAAAAGTCTAATATCTCCAATGTTGTACTGCACCATATTTCTCATTTTACTGGCCTTGAATTTATACTGCTTACGATTTTGTAATTTTTCTGGGATCTTTGTGTAGGCTTCAAATGTCATTTGTCAGAGAATTTCTGCTGTCTGATTTTCTGTGCCCTTCAACCACAACTTTGCCTTGTGAAAATTGTACAATAATTGCAGAGACAGGAATGCTCAAGTAAACATGTCCTTGCTGAGATGGCAGACACCAAGTCATTTCAAAAAAGAAAATGCTTTGAACACCAACGCACCAGTACCATTGTTCTGTGTCAGACACTGAGATCTAACCATCAAGTAATCAGACGGACATTTTCCTTTCTATCTTCATGTTCTTTTGATTCCAAGTTGATGGCCAAGATGTGGGTGAAAAAGCCTAAGGTAGTGTGTTGTCCATAAAAACCACATGGGCCAAAAATTCGGCCCTTCCCGGGTGAGTACACCGTGCGTACTCACCCGTAAGGCGTCCCGAAGTGTCGGTTTCCTGCATGCACTGCGCATGCGCGGGAAACCGGAACTTCCGGTCTGGTGAAGGGGGCGGTTCCTAGGTGAACCGCATGCGCGGTAGAGGCTGCGCGCACGCAGCAAACTTAGGTTTTTTTTCCGGTTTCTACGGGAGGGCAAGTATTGAAGAACCTGCACATTTAAAAAGGAGGCGCAGGACCCGTTTTCAACAAGGCAAGTGGTTAATTAAGTATAATTTTAAAAAAATTTCAACAGGTTTATCTTTTTTAGATACTTTAAAGAAAGGTAAGTTTATTTTTAGCACTGTTAAAAAGTATTTTAATTTTTTCAAAAATTTAAATTTTTGTTTAAAGTGGTTAATTTATTTAACTATAGTTATTTTATAAATCTGATGATTTTTAAAAATATTTATTTTAAGTTTAGCTGTTCTTTTGGGGCCGATTTCAATTCATACATTTGACAGGTCTTCCTGTCAAATCTATGAATGAAAGATGGTCTGCTGCCATTGGCTCTCCATGGCCCACGTGATCCCAGGGGATGCATCGCACTAACTGCGCCCCTGGGACACGCACGCACTGCGCGCCGGCACTTGGAGCAGGCCCAGGAGCTGAAGTTCCCGTGGGCCCAGAGGTCAACGGCAGGCGCGGTAGGTAAGTGCGCGCGCGATCCTTACCCCCGCGGCAAGCCGGAGAGGCGAATTTCAGGGCCCATGATTTTTAGATATCATGCTCCTCCCAGAGATATACACTCATTCTCTCAAAAACTAGTTTTGGCACCTGCCTCTGCAGTGGCTAGGCTTACTATTTAACGGCAGAAAATGCTGGAAATATTCAGCTGGTCAGGCAGCATCAGTGGAGAGAAAGGTCATCGACCTGAAACGTTAACTCTGTTTCTCTCTCCACAGATGCTGCCTGAGTATTTCCAGCATTTTCTGGGGTTTTTTCAGATTTCCAGCAGCCGCAGTATTTTGTTTTTGTATCACTATTTAACGGGACACTTTCTCCCAGCTCATGTAATCTGCCCGATTATGAACTTTATCCCAGTTATTTAATCTCCTGAGGAAAAGTTCAGCAAGATTTCTCCCTGCTCTTCTTCCCATGCCCCCTGTTAATCAATTAAAATTCCAGAATATCTACAGGGCTATGGAGAAAGTGGAGACAAATTGGATAGCTCTTTCACAGAGCCAGCATAGGCATGATGGGTCAAATGGCCTCCTTCTGTGCTGTATCATTCTGGTTGAGTTCTCTGCTTTGATAGCTAACCCACCTTGTCTCTTAAGGTACAAGGCTAAGACTGACCACCATCAAACTAGATTCCTATACAGAATGGTGGGACTTCTGTTCGCTAAAGATAGTGCCTTCATTTTATACTGTGCCTCATGAGTCCTAAGGAAAGCAGTGCTTCTGCTGTGTGGGTGATTAAATGAGCTGTCTTCTATTACATATACAGAATGAAGGTTGGAAGGGGAGCAGAAATCACTTCACTCTGATGTATTACTGTCTCAATATTCTTGGTAACTTAAATTTGTTTGCCAGAATGCACTGCAATTTGCTACAAGTCTTCAAGAGCAGTGGGTTACTTTGGGAAAGGTACCATTGGATGACATCTGTGACGCAACCACTTGGACTAACCTGTATGCTTCTTTATCGTGAAATTCTGAAATCAAAGTATATGCAGATTAGCAGTGCAGTATTCTTTAAAATTCTTATGCCCAGTGAAACGAGTCCTTTCTCTTCCCTATGATACAGATAGATAGATTCTCATGATACATGGAATATAACCACCGAGGTAAAATTGTCACTTTAAATTTATCAGTCTTTCTGCTAATTCTGTCACTTTACTACTCTCTTTTAACTTGTTTGCCAGTGTACAGGACAGTTTTCTTTTCAAGTGCGCATTTCTATTTATATAAATAGTTTTTAAATATTTGGATGCAGATCCAGCACCAAAACTGCAGTACAAATTGGGCAAAGCTATTAGCAAAGCCATCTGGAAAAGTCGGGTGTGGGGTGGTCTCAACAGTAAGGGTGGATACGAGATGTAGTGTCAAAGCAGCTGATGAGAATCCATGTTAAAAAAGGTGAATATTTTTTATAGTTGTAAAGATCTGGTGGCCTGTGATGTATTCACATTTTAACGATTGCAAGAAAGATGACAATTTTCTGAGATTATTTTTAATCATTAAAAATTGCATTGTGTTTGATAAGTCAGTGAACAGCACTACATGCATACAGCTTAAGTAGGCTTACATGGGGCTCTGACTTTCCCCTTGGGAAGGATTAGGTCAGTGCAGTGGGTTTTTAAAAACTGAATAGATGGCTGCTGTTTCCAATGAGATTTTCTTTGTCATTTAGCTGGAAAGCGTGTAGAAAAAGCAAATTGACAGCTTTGTGTGTAGCACTACTACATGTCAAGCCATTGTATGTTAAATTGCTACAAAAATGCTATCTTGGCAGTGGAACTTTTAATATCTCAGTAGATTTTAAACTATAAGTTATGGGCCCCGAATTTCCTGGATCCTACTTGCACAGAAATGGCGCTGAAATTTACGCCAGTTTCTGCACTGATCTTGCCGATGGGAATGTACACCAGAATTTCCTGCAGAGCTGCTTTGCCTACCCAGAAACATAAAAACTGATGTAAAACAACTGCAAATGCAACGCGACCAATGGGGGGGGGGGCGGAATAGGGACTGCGCTGTTGTCTTCTGCCGTGACGTCCCACCCCAGGAGCCTCTTGCCTTCGCTTCTTCTTCACTATTAGGCGGAACAAGGGTATTCTTATTGGAAAGTCCATTGTAGTTGCTTAGTTCTACTGAAAGTATGGCAGGGGGCGTGGGGATCCAAAACATTTTGAGTGCACTGAGACTGACAGCACTTTGGATAAGTATCGTACAGGTCTCAGTAAGAATTTTTTTTTTTAAATCATGAAGGAAATCACTATCCAACTCCATAAATCTCAGTTATGCTGATGTAAGCTGACTTTGGGCTGTGCTGCACCTTAATCTTGGGGTGTAAATCTACGGCAATGAACCGTTCATTTAAATTTAGGTAGCTCTCCTGAGCTGATCCTTTGCATGGGGGCGGAGCTATGCAAATGAGCAGCTGATTTCGGGAGCAGCTGATTTCGGAAGCAGCAAAAACAATCGAGGAAATTCGTGTGTGGTAATTTTTTTAGCATAAAACTGGTGTAAATAAGTTATGTGAGAATTACTTTTTTTAAAAAGAAAAGACGCAGCTCCGCTCTTGCGCTGTAGTTGTGCCAAAGAATGAGAGGGGATCTCATTGAAACTTATAAAATTCTAACAGGACTAGACAGACTAGATGCAGGAAGGATGTTCCCGATGGCGGGGGAGTCCAGAACCAGGAGTCACAGTCTAAGGATAAGGGGTAAGCCATTTAGGACTGAGATGAGGAGGAATTTCTTCACCCAGAGAGTGGTGAACCTGTGGCATTCTCTACCACACAAGACAGTTGAGGCCAATTCATTAAATATATTCAAGAAGGAGTTAGATATATTTCTGAAGGCTAAAGGGATCAAGGGATATGGGGAGAAAGCAGGGACAGGGTACTGAATTTGGAAGATCAGCCATGATCTCATTAAATGGCGGAACAGGCTCGAGGGGCCGAGTGGCCTACTCCTGCTCCTATCTTCTATGTTTCAAACCTTTCTGGGCAATGTCGGGCCATGGATCCTTTCAAAACATTTGTAGATTGCTGTCAGATAAGTGTCAAAGAATGCAAATTTAAAGATGTAATTCTAGAAATAAGGGATTTTTTTAGCAGCTATGTCACCATTAGCAATTTCAGTTGCTTGGGTTCATCATTGTTAAAACACACATTCCAAGTTCACACCAGAAAAAGTGAAAGTCCTGTGTAGGAGCAAAAAGGTGCAAAGTGATTTTACACTTTTTAACTTGAGGAATTGTCTTTTTATCTCCACATGATTCAATTTTGTTTTTAACTTGATGGGAAATTTTACCTAAAGAAACTTCACTCCCAAATCATGGCTTTATAAAGAAAACAATCATTTATTATTAATATACTAGAAAATTGACATTAAAATTTAATCAACATCTTGGGTTTATGCACAAATTAGAATTGCCTCAACAACAATACAAACACCTTCTGAAATCCCAAAATGCATAAACTTTTGGAACTCCAATATCTATCTTGGACTAACCCCATAACGAAAGTTATATACTCATGGTTTGGTTGGCTCAAGCTTATCGGGAAGATTCCAAGTATTTGGATGGACACCGTTGTAGTGCATCGTGGCTTTCTCTTGTAGCCAGGTTATCTGCTTCACAGGCAATCTGTAAGTCTAGATCGGGCATGAGGCTGTGAGGTAGTGAGCAGACAGGAAGATACCTGGTGAGGTGGCGCCGCCAGGATGCGAAAGGCAAGGTTGGACCAGTTGCAGTGGAGCTGTGTCTCTTCACTCTGAAGTCTGCCTAGCTTTTAAAAGACATTTTTAACATGGAACCACACCTCTGGGGTGCTGGCTTGTCAACAATAGGTTCCTACAAATACAACCCACGATTGATTGACACACTTGTTTTCTCTCGGCATCCACAACGTAACATATGCAGGTGTTCAAAATGACCTCCAGCTGGCTTGGACCCATTCTTGTTGCTATGGTGATCTATCCTCTGTTGTGTGGTCTTTTACAATGTGTCCTTTTTAAAGAGTCCTTTTTTCCCCCCAGACATGCTGGAGCCAATTTAGTATCAGGCTTTCATTTATCATGTGAATTTCCACTACACCTGGAACACATGCATGCGGTTGTCCGAATGCCCTGTTCTGTGCTGTAAACTTGCATGGTTCTATGTAAATGGATGTTACAAGCAATTAAAAGATGTGGATGTGAAAATAAATTACATAATCCCATCATCAACTAAGATGTATTGATGGGCAGGTTGTGGGATGTGTCTTTGTGACAATTGAACAGGTCAGTGACTACCAAACAAAGTGAAAGCTCCATCAATTGTAGTCTGGACTCAGTAAGGCTGTTACATGAAACACTTGCTTGGGTTTGAGTTACACTGGTGTATTGGCCATTGATGTAAACCTTAATATTTCTATTTTTAAAGGTATGTGGAGATTACCAACCTTTGGTGTGGTCCACCTCAATTTGGAATGCAGTTTGTACTTTCCATACTTTGTTCGCCCTGCTGCTTTTAACTTGGATTTGGCATGTTTGTGTAATTTTCTTACAGCAAAGGTCTAGACACATGTCATAGTATCACTAACACTACCATCTTGATTGTGGATGGGGTTGCATTATACTGGGAGCATCTCTGCATGACTGGGTTCTCCAAGCTGTGGGTGGCTTTCTCCACAGGGGTCAAATCATGACATAAATACTTGTCAAGGAGTTTCACTACATAACTTTTTCTACTGTCTCCAGATCCAGTGCTGTCTGGATCTGATGCTTCATCCTTAGGTCCAGTATACTCTCCAAGATCCAGTGTAGATTGACAACCTCTGAACTAAGCCTTCAGAACCCAGAAAAACCCTGCAGGGATTTTTCCTCCCTCTGCTGTATATTTACCTCCTCAATATCTTTACAAAGCCTACAAAGCTTACAGGAGCAACAATTGAGCCACTTACAGGAAAGGATTGGATCAAAGCAAAGTGATTACCTCCACTTTTTTTTAAATTTGTCTATGGGATGTGGGCGTCGCTGGCAAGGCCAGCATTTATCGCCCTGGAGAAGGTGGTGGTGAGCCGCCTTCTTGAGCCGCTGCAGTCCGTGTGGTGAAGGTACTCCCACAGTGCTGTTAGGTAGGGAGTTCCAGGATTTTGACCCAGTGACGATGAAGGATCAGCAATATATTTCCAAGTCAGGATGGTGTGTGACTTGGAGGGGAACTTGGAGGTGGTGGTGTTCCCATGCGCCTGCTCCCCTTGTCCTTCTAGGTGGTAGAGGTCGCGGGTTTGGGAGGTGCTGCCGAAGAAGCCTTGACGAGTTGCTGCAGTGCATCTTGTAGATGGTACACACTGCAGCCATGGTATGCCGGTGGTGGAGGGAGTGAATGTTTAAGGTGATGGATGGGGTGCCAATCAAGTGGGTTGCTTTGTCCTGGATGGTGCCAAGCTTCTTGAGTGTTGTTGGAGCTGCACTCATCCAGGCAAGTGGAGAGTATTCCATCACACTCCTTACTTGTGCCTTGTAGATGGTGGAAAGGCTTTGGGGAGTCAGGAGGTGAGACACTCGCCGTAGAATACCTAGCCTCTGACCTGCTCTTGTTGCCACAGTATTTATGTGGCTGGTCCAGTTAAGTTTCTGGTCAATGGTGACCCCCCCCAGGATGTTGGTAGTGGGGGATTCGGCGATGGTAATGCCGTTGAATGTCAAGGGGCGGTGGTTAGACTCTCGCTTGTTGGAGATAGTCATTGCCTGGCACTTCTGTGGCGCGAATGTTAACTGCCACTTATCAGTCAGTCGTCCAGGTCTTGTTGCATGCGGGCATGGACTGCTTCATTATCTGAGGAGTTGTGAATGGCGCTGAACACTGTGCAGTCATCAGCGAACATCCCCATTTCTGACCTTATGTTGGAGGGAAGGTCATTGATGAAGCAGCTGAAAATGGTTGGGCCTAGGACACTGCCCTGAGGAACTCCTGCAGCAATGTCCTGGGGCTGTGATGATTGACCTTCAATCACTACAACCATTTTCCTTTGTGCTAGGTACGATTCCAGCCAGTGGAGAGTTTTCCCCCTGATTCCCATTGACTTCAGTTTTACTAGGGCTCCTTGCTGCCACGCTCGGTCAAATGCTGCCTTGATGTCAAGGGCAGTCACTCTCACCTCCCCTCTGGAATTCAGCTCTTTTGTCCGTTTGGACCAAGGCTGTAATGAGGTCGGGAGCCGAGTGGTCTTGGCGGAACCCAAACTGGGCATCAGTGAGCAGGTTATTGGTGAGTAAGTGCCGCTTGATAGCACTGTTGATGACACCTTCCATCACTTTGCTGATGATTGAGAGTAAACTGATGGGGCGGTAATTGGCTGGATTGGATTTGTCCTGCTTTTTGTGGACAGGACATAGCTGGGCAGTTTTCCACATTGTTGGATAGATGCCAGTGTTGTAGCTGTACTGGAACAGCTTGGCTAGAGGCGCGGCTAGTTCTGGAGCACAAGTCTTCAGCACGATAGCTGGGATGCTGTCGGGGCCTATAGCCTTTGTTGTATCCAGTGCGCTCAGCTGTTTCTTGATATCACGCGGAGTGAATCGAATTAGCTGAAGACTGGCTTCTGTGACGGTGGGGACCTCAGGAGTAGGCCGATATGGATCATCCACTTGGCACTTCTGACTGAAGATGGTTGCAAACGCTTCAGCCTTGTCTTTTGAACTCACGTGCTGGGCTCCACCATCATTGAGGATGGGGATATTCAATGCGCCGCCTCCTCCTGTTAGTTGTTTAATGCTCTACCACCATTCATGACTGGATGTGGCAGGACTGCAGAGCTTTGATCTAATCCATTGATTGTGGGATCGCTTAGCCCTGTCCAGAGCATGCTGCTTCCGCTTTTTAGCATGCATGTAGTCCTGTGTTGCAGCTTCCCCAGGTTGGCACCTCATTTTTAGATACGCCTGGTGCTGCTCCTGGTATACTCTTCTACACTCCTTATTGATCCAGGGTTGGTCCCCTGGCTTGATGGTAATGGTAGAGTGAGGGATATGCCGGGCCATGAGGTTACAGATTGTGGTGCAATACAATTCTGCTGCTGCTGATGGCCCACAGCACCTCATGGATGCCCAGTTTTGAGCTGCTAGATCTGTTCTGAATCTATCCCATTTAGCACGGTGGTTGTGCCGCACAACACGTTGGAGGGTGTCCTCAGTGTGAAGACGCGTCTTCGTCTCCACAATGACTGTGCGGTGGCTCACAGCTACCAATACTGTCATGGACAGATACATCTGCGACAGGTAGATTGGTGAGGACGAGGTCAAGTAGGTTTTTCCCTCGTGTTGGTTCTCTCTCCACCTGTCACAGGCCCAGACTGGCAGCTATGTCCTTCAGGGCTCGGTCAGTAGTGGTGCTACCTGAGCCACTCTTGGTGATGGACATTGAAGTCCCCCACCCAGAGTACATTCTGTGCCCTTGTTACTCTCAGTGCTTCTTCCAAGTGGTGTTCAACATGGAGGAGTACTGATTCATCAGCTGAGGGAGGGCGGTAGGTGGTAATCAGTAGGAGGTTTTCTTGCCCACGCTTGACCTGAAGCCATGAGACTTCATGGGGTCCGGAGTCAATGTTGAGGACTCCCAGGGCCACTCCTTCCCGACTGTATACCAATGTGCCGCCACCCCTGGTGGGTCTGTCCTGCTGGTGCGACAGGACATACCCAGGGATGGTGATGGAGGGGTTTGGGACATTGACTATCTCCACCTGTAACAAAATACAAGAGGGCCAACTCAAAATCATGCACCTAACATATGCCACACAAGATCAGCTTGTTAACTGCCTCTCTAAACCTATTTTAAGAGGGCTTTCTGATTTTGGTGCATTTTGTCCGTGTTTCCCGTATTCGGAGAAACACGCCAGCTGCAATGAGTCAGGTTTCTCAAGGTCATGATTTGGTGTCAGTGGCTGCAGCAGCTTAAAAGCGCTCATGCAACATGGCTGATATTCAAATGCCACAACATTGTTGTTTGATGTTTTGGCAAAGATTTAGTAACTCTACTGAACTTGAGTGTTCAAGCTGAGACCCATCTGCAGTGCCACCTGTTTGGAGTATCCTCAGGCCACTTTGACTTTGCGCTTGCAAGCTTCTTTCCTCAACTCAAATCTGTAGCAACAGTATGGGAACCATTTACACCTCTCATCTTGGTCGTCAGATTCTGAGGAAGAGCACAACAGCAGCACCAGGAGCGCCAACCTCCTCCTCAACCACCTGATGCTGCACAGGGCGGAGGGCTTCAGCGCAGGGCTGCACGTCGCCACAGGAGATACAACCAACACAGGGTTTATAGGCCAGAGGATGAGCTTCCTCAACATGACTGAGCAGCAGTGCCAAAGGAGCTTGAGACTTTCAAGAGACGCAGTTGCTGACATCTGCGCAATGCTGCACCAACACCTGGAGCCCAGAGGAGCGTGTGGACACTCCTTACCAGTGGCTGTCAGTCACCACTGCAATAAACTTCTTTGCTTAGGGCTCCTTCCAGGGATCAGCTGCAGACAGCAGCATCTCCCAGTCGGCCACACACACCTGCATCATGCAGGTCACTGATGCCCTCTTTGCAAAGTCGCACAATTACATCCACTTCTCCTCGGATGGCCCAAGTGTGACCGCGCGTGCGGTTGGGTTTGCAAATATGGCAGGCTTGCCAGTGGTGCAGGGCGTCATAGACTGCACACATATAGCCATTTGGGCCCCCTATCACAACCCAGCTTTATTTGTTAACTGCAAGGGGTTCCACTCCCAGCTGGCGTGTAACCACAGGAAGATCGTAATGTATGTTTGCGCAAAGTACCCTGGCAGTTGCCATGACTCCTTCATCCTGCGGCAGTCTACTGTGCCTCAGCTCTTCCATCCGCCTACCCAACTTTCCGGATGGCTACTTGGCGACAAGGGCTAGCCCCTGAAAAAGTGGCTCATGACACCGATGAGGAGGCCATCAAACGAGGCTGAGGAGCGGTACAATGTGGGCCACATTTCTACCAGAAGCATCATAGAGCAAACCATCGGCTTGCTCAAAATGCGATTCCGGTGCCTGGACAGATCTGGAGGAGCCCTGCAGTATGCACCAGCCAGGGTCTCCAGAATCATCGTGGTCTGCTGTGCCCTGCACAACATCGCACAACAGCGTGTCTCAGTGCACACACTCCTCGGAAGAAGAGGAGGAGGACGAGGAGCCCACGCCTTGCGGGTCCGGATGTGGCCAATGCAGCAGCACACAACTACATTGCTGGCCGTCAGGCAAGGGATGCACTCATCCATGCCAGATTCGCGTAAGCTTACGCCATAGACACAGGTGGCTGGCAGATGGAGATAAATATAAAGTCGAGATTCTTTAACACACCATACATCATCTGTCCAATAAACGGTGTTTTCCGATCACTCTCACCACCGTCATTATAAATGGAATTAGCCCTGAGCCCTTACTGTGCAACTTCCATTTCCCACAGCATGTAGACCAGAACCTCAACAGCTTGCCATCACTTTTGTTTAATGACATCACAAAAGGAGGGCACTCGGTACTTTACAGAAAAAAAAACCAAGTGACTACCCTTGTGACTATTTGTGTGTTAACTTCCTCTTAGGCATGCTTCTATGTGGTGCTTCCCCTGTGGCTTCAGCAGATACAGAGGCACCTTGCTCATGTTGATGCTGCGCCTGCTTAGACGCCTTTGGCGGGCGTCCTTTGTGTTTGGGAGCCTGGGAGGGCTCCTCCACAGTCTGCTCTTCCTGCGGCTACACGGGCTGAGACGGTCATCTCAGTTGGGTGAGGACTCAGGCTCTGACTGAGGGCTCCACAGTGGCATGGTCGTGTGACCGCTTGGAGAGGAGCCCACACTTCCTTGTTGGCTGCCACCAACATCCCTCTCGTGGGTCAGCCGCACTTCAGTGCTAGCAAGTGGCTGGAGAGCACCTTGCTGTACATCAGGGGGACCATGAGGACCCGTATCTGTACTGGCAGACCTCATAACAAGGACGTCCATGAAGCCATGGTGTGTCTCCTCAATAGATGCTCATCTCTCCTCCATAGCAGACAATCTATTTTTAAGAGTCACCATGTTTTCGTTAGTCTGGCGACTTATGTCCTCCATGGTGGTTGCCACCCTCTCCATGGCGGAACGTTCATGCGCCATTGCCTCCACAAAGGCAGTGCTCATGTTAGAGATGGACTCCTCCATTCTCTGCTCACTCGCAGTTACCCTGGATGCAAACCCTGTCAGAGTCTCCTGCACTTGTTCCTGGAGTTCCAGCACCACTCTCTTTCTGGATGGCCCCAGAGGCATAGCGTCTACATACAGCTGAGCAGAGCTAGGAGAGTCCTGTGACCTCCGACAAGGACTCTCCACTGCAGTTGCTGTCTCCACCATCTGCTGATGTGAGCTGTGATACATCAGATGACAGCACTAATCTATGTCGCGAAGGACTCACCGAGGTGTGTGTTTCTGCGCTGGTGCTGGCTGCGCTGAGTCCTGGTGACGCTGCTCCCTCAGAGGCTCCAGGTTCCTCTGAGGAGTCATCCAGCTCTTTCTCCTGGACAGTGGGGAGGGGGGCTCTCGATGGTCCTGTGGGAGAGTAAAGGCATGAGTTAGAGATCTGATTTTTAGGTAGCAGACACATCCTTTTGTGCAGATGATCAGAAGTCATTCTCTGAGCATCATATGCAATTGCACTCAATCATAAATTGTAAATGCGAGGGATGAAAATGCATTCTGTCACCAGCTTCCTCAACTGCACCTGCCTCTCCGTCCCCCACTTCCAGCTCCTCGCCACCTACCACGATCTCTTGAGCAGCCTCCTCAGCGTTTGTTAATGTGGCCAGGGATGGGGTACCTCCTCCTGTCTTTGCTCTCTCCCTCTTATCCCTCTTATTGTGGGCTAGCTTTTCCTGCAAGGAGGGACACAAGTGGAGTTTCGGCGACAGTGATGGAGTGAGTGTGAAGAATCCAAAACCTAGAAGCTTAGAGGGAGACCAAGATGGAGTGAGGTGGCAAGAGGAAGCTGCCTCCCTGTGCGTTGTTCGTTGTTGTCATTGCATAACAGTGAGAGCAAGTGTGAGGGCTACATAGTAGGATGGTGGTGATTCAGTACAGAGAGAGAGATAGCGAGGTAAGGGTGCAAGGGAAGTAAGGGTACGGTGGGATGTGGAGGAGCAGGCTAACAATGCAGAGTGCTGGTGATGAGAAGAGAAGGGAAGCAGATTGAAGGTAAGTGATACTCACTTTTGATGTTCGCAGAAGATCATTTGAAGAGTTTTTGGCACTGGACCCAGGTGCGTATACATCGCGACCTTGCGCTTACCTCCTCAGCAATCTCCAGCCAGGCTTCCTTTGTCTGCTGAGGAGGCTTCCTCCGGCCATCGGGAGGGAACAGAATCTCCCTGCGTCCTCTTACTCCCTGCACAAGAGTTTGCAGGGACTCCTCGGTGAATCGGGGAGCAGCCTTGGCTTTCGCAGCACTCATGGTCACCTTGGCCCATTCAAGATGCAGCAGTAACAAGAAATGAGAGGCTGAGGCTACATGGAGCCCTTAAAAGTAAGGGGAGCAATGACTTCATCAGTGCAGACCAACAGATCCACTCCCGCGCATTGTGGCAGGCAGCACGATCGATGGGACTAATTGGTCCAATTAAACCAAAATGGGACATTGGGAGCGGCTGAAACCGGCAGCGAGTCCGCAACCCGAGTCCGTCCCGCCGCCTCCATTAAAATCGAGCCCTATATGTTTAAAAGAATAGGAGACAGCTGTAGGTAATCTTATAATTATGCAGTTTAATAATGTGTTCAGTATTATTTAAATTTATAGGCTTTTAATTTTTTTGTCTCCCACAGAATGACTCTGATTTTCTAAACACAATCCATGAAGCCTATCTACAGAATCTTCTAAAGAATGTAGGTAACATCAAATTATGAAGAGACTGGTTAATCTACATTGAACTACAGGAGTGAACATGTCGCCACAAGTATAAATAATTCAAATTGTTGCTGTGTTGAGCAACATGATACTGTGAGAATGCAACCTTTACTTTGCAATATTAATTGTCTTGGTCTCTACATTTATATTTTTTGATCATCAGTCTTTGTTTACATCTACAAAGTATTACTGTATTGCCAGTTTAAATATTGTAAGCACTTCTGTGAAAGTATTTAGCAAAACGCAGAGTGTATATAGGTAGTAGTAACATCCTACTTTTGATGCCTTAAAAGGTACAGTGTAGTTAATGAGCAATAGATGTTTCCCCTGTTTTGAGTTTTTTGGTTTCTGTGAGAAACATTTGTAAAATGACCTGTTTTATACACGTATCTTTGGAGTTTGTTCCTTGTTTGAGAACTTGTCTCAATGGTTTTGTCACCTTTTTAATGCATAAAATAAGCATTCTGTGGAATTGTCTGTTTTAAAAGTAGAACAGGCAGTTTGCAGTGTTTTAAAGGCAATAATATATTTTTATTGCTTAGATGCAGAGGAAGGTGTTTTAATCACTATTATTTTAAACAGATTTTCCAATTAAATTAATTTGAAATTCTATACAAATTTGTATAGAAGTGACAGACTTCTCCTTGTCTTATAAATAAACACACAGGTTATAAATTGCAAGGTAAGCCAGACACTAAAAGTCAATCTATCGACACAGCTAAATTCCTTTCCAAATTATCAACTGTCTGCTCCTCAACACTGACCCAGAATGTTTATTTTGCATTGCAGATCCAATTATAGCTTTTTAAAAAACAGCAATAATTAAATAAGCAGAGTTTGAAGTTGTACCATACTCTAAATTAAACTTGCACATTTTTGCATGTTTATATCAAAATAATTGAGTGAAAGCAAGAAAATCAGAAGCTGATAACACAATTTCTTGCCTTGGACTCAAACTTCTTCCCTATATTAACATCACCTACTGATATTATAGATAAACTGTGGCTGCTTTACATGTGTTTGGATACATACAAATCAAAAATGAATTTCTTATGCTAGCAATAGAAATGTGTAAGTTTGCATGATTTGTAATAGCCAAAAAAAAACCTTAATCTCCAGACAAACTTCCTAAGTATATTTTAGTCATTTGTAGTCACTAATTCTGAAAACAGTTAACTGGCATACCATGTTGCAACTTAAGTTTAAATTAATCAAAGCTACAAATTGAAGTGTGTATGCACTGGAGAAAGATTTTCCGTGTAAAAGAGCTGATGGGAATTATTTTTTTTTGTAGTTGAATATTCAATCAATTAATGACTATCTGTTCATAGCGGTGTCTTTTTTGCATAATGCCAGTATATTACTGTGGAACTCAATTAATATAAAGTGAAACAAAAACTTCAGCTAGAAGAATATTTAGCTGCATGTATGTCAGTTGCTCAATAAACTAAACTAAAAAAACTTTTTGTTATCACATTGATGTCAACCTTCTTTAGTAAAACAAAATCCAAAGATTGGATCATATTTTTAGTGCTCTACGATCATTATAGCTTGCTTCTTGAGATAAATTTAGGCAGTTATTAGTTGTGATAACTTTAATTAGTAAATCGATCAATTAATTGATATGTCCCTACTACATGCCTGTTGTTTGCAATAGACTGGCAAATATAAATTTTCCTTTTAATTTCAGTTCAAATTTTCTTTAACCAAATATGCTCATTTTCTTAATTTATTTTGGTTATCTTTCCTCCTGTTAATTGATCGTCATACGTCTCCTCCCCTTACCCTCCTCTCCCCTTTCCCAGCACAATCTACCATTCCTCATTAAAGAGGAGGCAACCTATTCTCGTGCCCCTGCCAGTGCTGTACTGTAATTAGCCACAATGAAGTACACAAGAACCACCCGGGGTGAGACCCTGATCCATATAGGAAGTGCCTGTACTCAGCGCCTCTCCCCTTACTGCCAAGCTAAGATCAGGAACTTACCATGTGGGGAATTGGAAGCACATATACACATCTTGGCATTCTATAGCACAACAGGTTGGTCCATCATCATTCTTAATGCTTAACCTCTTCACGATTTACTTGTGGTTTGCTTTGTATGTGTGGAATGCATGCCTTGTTAGTGGATTTTCACATCTCGGTACCTTTTTTTAAAAACAGCTATTCTGTGGATTAATGAGCATTTGGAACAATTTCATTTTTTTGTAATTCTGCAAGTATATTTTTGTAATAAAAATAATTTAAAAGGGTGTTTTTTAACACCTACAATAAAACTGCATTGGTTCATGAATATTTTTTTAATAAGCAATATATGATCGATTATCTTGTGTGTGGTCCTGTGAATTCTAACTTGCCAGACCTCGGATTTTGTGTCGATACAAAGCTGTTGCAGATGCATCAGTGGTATTCTAATTCTGGAATCTGGTCCGTGTTCTCCCCACCATCAGGTGGTGTGAGACCACTTCCAGGAACTAGGCTAATCTGTTTGAGATTCACACCAAATGCAGTAATTGCAGTCCAGTGTGAAACAAAGTTTTAAATGTTTTCAAGTTTAAATGTGAATGTTTTCAATCTTCTTGCCAGCTCTTATCTAACGTTAAAATTTAACTGTCTGGTGAGCACAGAGCTTTGTTGCCACAGAGCAGATGTGAAGTACGGCCAGCAGCATAATTCATGTCTGTCAGCTGCACACTACAATATATAGGTACCATTCTAAGACATGTATTATAGCAATCCCCTTCTGTTATAATTGATGAGGTATGACTAACTGGACCACCAGACAGATGTGATGAGATCTATAAAAGTCCTTAAAATTAACTCTAGTTGGACCATTTTCTGTAATGGACTTGTATATCTATTAACAATTTTGCTCCACTATAAATACCACTTGCACATAAAAAGCTAATTTAGGGAGAGCACTAGCTGTCATTGTTTTGTCACACATCAAGTGTCACTACACAATCATTGAGCTTTACTCAGCACAATGTGTGTATCTTGTTGCACTCTGGGTGCTCTTATTTTCAGAAATTAAATCCAAAAGGAAAACAATTACTTTTGGAATTTACTACTACTTTTATGCTGTAGTTTTAGCATTGTATACTGACTTGACATCCAAAGGCGCCAGATAAGATGAGCAAGTACACATTGGTGCACTGGTAATGCACATTCACCACAGTATAAAAGGAACTGGTGCAACGCCGTACCAGGGAGGTTTTTTTTACTTTACAGAGTAGTTTCCTGGTGTAGTGTTAGTCACATTTTAATGATTAAAAAGAGCTGACTATCTAATTCCATGTGTTTAAGTATGCATGCATAGAGCTCTGACTTTCCCAATTGAACATTAATGCAAGCAGACAGTGAAACGATGGTTTTCCACTCGGATAACTGGAAACAGAGCTGATATTGCATGTCTTGCCTTTTGGAATAAAAATGATATAAGCCTCAGCTCTGTTTGCTAGGAAATTATGTTTTCTTTATGCTTCATATGAATTAGTGTGGAATCTGAATTTAACAGATATTTGGGGGTTGGGGGGAGCTTGGAGGGTGATTTTTTTTTTTTTTGCATTGCACTGACCATGGGGCAATGTACTCTCCAAATGGTAAAATTGAAAGGAACTTTGCCTCTCTAAAATATTTTCTCAGAACTTGCATGAGCTAGCCACTTTGCTTGCTTTTGATTCATAGAGCCCTCACCTCTTCCATTCTGATTTGCTGCTGTTTTACTTTGAGCCAATCAACGAAGTGTGAAGGCAAGAATGACATTACAGGAAGTGTGCACATCTGCAAGATTTTTAATATACCAGGGCATCTTCCATGGGGTTGTTTATGGAACTCAGTGCAAATGGTCTCTCTCTTGCCTGTCGGACAGCTTTATGCTGATGATTTACTCTACTATTCCCTGCTTCTCCCTTCTGTCGTCGTCTTTCGTTTTGGGTAGGAGGTGGTGGGTGGGTGGCATGGTGCAGTGAGGAAAAGCTACATTTCCACTGATGGGTGTGGGCAATCCTCGTCGCCCACTGCTACACTACCTTATTCCTGCCACCTCCACTACCTGTACTACTTCACTATCCTTTTCTGTCCCATCACCTCTTTGCTCCCATTGCCCCACCTACCCCTTCCTTTTACCCTTCATATCCCTTCACCCTGTCATCTCCTGTCCCCCCCGCCAGACTGACCCCAAAACCAATTTCCCAGCACTAAGCTAGGAAAACCAGAAAATATTTTTAAATCGATTAAAGTCCTACAAATAGAGTAAAGCACTATAAATGCTTTTTAAAAAAAAAACACACATGCATATTTCCCAACTTAGTGATGAGGGCAGTGAAACCATGAGTGGCCACTGTAGACCGGCCAACAGGTGGATGGCCAGAGGGGATTATATATTATTATACTTGGACTTGTGGGTATTTGCAGATGACACAAAACTTGGAAGTGTAGTAAACAGCGAGGAAGATAGTAATAGACTTCAAGAAGACATAGACAGGCTGGTGGAACGGGCGGACACATGGCAGATGAATTTCAACGCAGAGAAGTGTGAGGTTTTGGTAGGAAGAATGAGGAGAGACCATGCATACTAAATGGTATAATTTTAAAGGGGGCACAAGAAGAGAGAGAGCTGTGGGTGCTTGTGCACAAATCTTTGAAGCTGGCAGGACAGGTTAACAAAGCAGTTAATCAAGCATATGGGATCCTGGGCTTTATAAATAGAGGCAGAGAGTACAAAAGCCAGGAAGTTATGCTAAACCTATATAAAACACTAGTTCGGCCACCACTGGAGTATTGTGTGCAATTCTGGGCACCACACTTTAAGAAGGACGTGACTGCTTTGGAAAGGGTGCGGAAGAGATTTACTAGAGTGGTTCCAGGGATGAGGGATTACAATTATGTGAACAGACTAGAGAAGCTGGGGTTGTTCTCCTTGGAGCAGAGAAGGCTAAGAGGAGATTTGATAGAGGTGTTTAAAATCATGAAGGATTTAAATAGAGTAGATAAGGAGAAACTGTTTCCAATGGATGAAGGGTCGATGACTGGAGGGCACAGATTTAAGGTGATTGGCAAAAGAACCAGAGGCGACTTGAGGAAGAACGTTTTTACGCAACGAGTGGTTAGGATTTGGAATGCACTGCCTGATAGAGTGGTGAATACAGAGTCAATAGTAGCCTTCAAAAGGGAATTGGATAAATACTTGAAGGAGAAAAAAATTGCAGGGATATGGGGAAAGAGCGGGGAAGTGGGCCGAATGGCCTCCTTCTGTGCTGTACTGTTCCATGATTCTGGGGCAGGGGTCTAGCATATCGAGTAGGCCAGACAGTCATACAAGCACATATGATGGGTGGGTGAGGTCATTCAGAAGTCCAACGGTAGTGTGTGAATTAAGCCCCTGTGAAGAGGTCAGGCCAGGTGGATGGGAAGAGGAGTGGCCCAAGGCCTTGAATAACATTAAACTTAAATATCAAGAAACATGAGTTTAAATAAACATACACTTCCTGCAATGCCACCTAGACAAACTGAACTGGAAATGGAGCCTGAGGAGCAGCAGTTCCACCTCGTGTTTGGAGAACTGAAAGGTAAGTATTGTGGTAAGCATACATGCCTTGTATTTAAAGTAATAATTACACCCAAATGTGACGCCCAAGCATGATGGAAAAGCACAAAACAGGAAATGAGTGTGGCAAACGGCAATTACATGCAAGATGCAAGACTTTCAATATAGAAAGAAAGAACTTGCATTTATATGCGTCCCAAAATCTTCCACATTGTCTGGTCGGTGGCAGTGCCATAGCTGTACTAAAACAGCTTGACTTGTGGAGCGACTAGCTATGGTGCACAGGTCTTCAGCACTACAGTCAGGATGTTGTCAGGGCCCATAGCTTTTGCTGCTTAGCTGCTTCTTAATGTCACTTTGCTCTGATATGTTAGTTATGAAGTTGCTTAGCTCGGTCTGTGCCTGTTGTTTAGGATGTAGGATAGCTATAGCTATAGTGTTATAGCTTCACTGTATTGGTGCCTCATTGCTGCTCCTGGCATGCCCTTCTGCATTCCACGTTGAACCAGGGTTAGTCTCCTGCTGGATAAAGATGAACAACTGAGGGAGGTTACAGATTGTGATGGCATACATTTCTGCTACTGATGGCCCAGACACCTCATGGATGCCCAATTAGGTTTTCACATATGTACAGGGTATTTTCTCAATGGGTGCTTGGTTTATTATAATGTTATCTGACTAGATGACTATCATAATACATTTGCTAGCTCATAAACCTTGGAATGTCATCTCAGTAAGTTAAAGACTTCATTAGATTTAATTGTTTCTCATCAGAAATTTGATTTGCTTGAAAGAGAAAGAAAATGACTTGGGAATTTTGTAGTGTTTAAACTCCCTAAATTTAACTCCTCCAGTGGTTCAGTTGATAAAGTCGGCATGTAACTAACCTATAAATACCAGAATCTTTCAGATTTGATTCCTGGCCTTTGCTGTTGGTTGATATCAGCTAGAAATGCTGGCAGAGACACTACAATTGTCCCCAGCTCCTCTGGGCTAGGGAAGGGAAAATCGGCTTGGATTCCCACTAATGATAGCTATCCAGTGATCCCTGCTAGATCATGCATGTGTGAGGATAGCAATGAGCTTGGATGTGATGCCCCCATGATTCAATAGCCTGACTATTTGGGCATGGTACCGAAAAGGGATTGGCACTTCCAGAATTACAGAAGCTGATACGTTCAGGAGAGGGGGAGGGGAAATAGGTAAATAATACCCAATTATTTAATGTTAACACAAACTACACATTTGAAAAAGCACTAATTTATATTGAGTCAGATTCAAATGTATGTCTATTTTCCTCTATTGTTTTTATAGCAGAAGATGTCTGTGACACTGGTCATTGCAATATGTTAGTTTACAGAATACAAATCTCAATTTTGAGAATTTATTTAACTCAACAAAACAGTTGAGTAGGTTGCTCCCATGGAATTCCCGATGGGGGTGTGCAGCTCATTTATTTCTGGATTCTTTCAGTACACTAAAACTTTGAAAAGTGCAGTCTGGCGCTATACCATGTTGGTGTTCCAATGAATTGTGCCATGAAATGATGTGATATGGGTTCATTCCCGCAATTCCAGATCTTAGACAGGCAGGGAAGATCAAAGCTCGAGGTTAAGTCTATTGAGGAACATGCTGATGTACTTCCCCGTGCCAGCAATACCATAACCTTGACAGGGCATCTAAACAAGTCACCTGCGCTCACCCCCTCATCTGAGGAATAGTGCATGGCAGGTGGAGGTCTTAAATTGGTGCATTTTTCTCTGATATATCTAATTGTTCCTTTTTAAAATTGTGTTCCCTAACACCCTAAGGTGCCTTTGCAGTTAATATTTTAGTGCCTGCTATTTTTGTATTTTCAAAACTACTGTGAATATTTTCAACATGAAAATAAAACTGGAATAAATTGTGTACTGGCTTGGTTCACTGGTTGAGTCAGTGTAGCAGTGACACTGAGTGACTGTTGGTGGTGCTGTGAATCCATAGTCTGTAATGCCCACTAATAGACACTGGCAGTTACTATGATGAAATTAATTTGCTGATTCTAATATTTAAAGGATGGGATGATCAGCATTTTTTTGCATATTCCTGGTTCTTAGCATTCACATTAACAAGATATATAGCTTTAAAAAAAAACACAGGCCAAAATAACTATTTTATCAATATGCTAGTTTTGTTCTTCATAGCAGAGCCATAATAAATTCATGTCAGTAACTTCACATCCGTTACATTTTGTTGCTTTGAGGTCATTTTTAATTCTACCTTTTCTGTAAAGTCCCCTGAGATGTTCTTTTACATGAGGCTATATAAATGTATATTGTTATGTTTTGACTCAAAGTGGAACTGGTTCATCATCTGTACAGCTCTGTGACATTGATTTTAAGGATTTCCACAAAATGCTTCTTGTATTTTCTTTTTGTCATAATTTTTTCCCCAATTTTGATTTTCACCCATTTTTGTTTTGATTTTTCGATTAAAAACCTGGTTTTTTTCTACTGATTTTTGCCTTGCATTGCACCACAGTTGCTGCTTCTGGTTTCCCTAAATCTGTTACTTCTCCAGTCCTACATTCTGATTTCTTCCACTACCCTCAGAGCATCATATGCAGAATGCAGAGAAGTATTTGACTGAGAGGTAAGAGGATTTTGCAATTGCTAAAAGACTCAATGAAGGAAAGGATGGGGTACTTACCTAGAAACTTTGTTTTCTTCAAGTTAATTGCAGAGCAGATTGAATCAGAGAACTTCTTGCAAGCTGGCAGCAGACCAAACTGAAGATCAATGCTGAAACCTGGAGCAAGCAGAGCATTGCAAGTGCCTTATCTTGACCACAGAGAGAGATGGATATTGTGAATGTGTTTATTTCTGTACTGTGCTTTGTTGGGCAATCCTTGTAACATGCAAAAAGACTCACTGAAAACTTTGTGCACAAGTATTAGCCTGCTATGAAAACATTTCCTATTGCAAACAATCTAATGCATAAATATTTGACTTGCTTGCAAAGATTAAAGAGCACACATTGTGTTTGACGAAGCTCAGGATGGTCTGATTGTCCTGCACTTTCTGTTCTGTTTTCCTTTTAATATTTTGTGATGAAGAATTCAGCTCTTGTTTGTATAAATATTTTATTCTTGTCATGTGTTAATAGTGAATAAGAAGTTGCATTAACAATGATATCGTCTGATAGGAGAACAAATTGCAGTGTTCAGCTACGCTATAGCTTCATAAATGGAAAAATAAGCGCAAGAAATAAAACTCAATGTCAAGCCCGATCTCCCTGAGCATATGTCCCACTCTCTGCATGTCGCTACGAATGTGGCAACCTCCACTGAATGGCTCAAAGATGTTAAGTATTTTCTGGTTGGTTTATTAGTAAACCCACAGGTGTCTTACATGATGTCAGGATCCAAGTATACCTTGAATGAAGAATGGCTCCAGCAGTTGTTTCACAAAGTTGGATGAGATTCTTCAGTGCTGCACTACATTTTGCCAAATCTTAGAACGTATTTGTACATCATTTGGATAAGCACAGTTCAAAGGATGAAAAGCAGGTGCTTTGAAACAGCTGTCAGGTAATGTGAAAGAGAGGGAAGATTCTCAGAATTAAAGGAAGAACTTGCATTTATATAGCGTCTTTCAAGTCCTCAGGCCATCCCAAAGTGCTTTACAGCCAATTAAGTACTTTTGAAGTGTACTCGCTGTTGTAAAGTAGGGAAATGCAGCAGCCAGTTTGTACACAGCAAGGCCCCACAAACATCAATGAGATAAATGATAAGATAATCTGTTTTAGTGATGTTGATTGAAGGATAAATATTAGCTAAGACAATGGGAGAACTTTTCTAATACTGTCATTGGAAATTTTACGTCCACCCACGAGGGCAGACATCTGATCCGAAAGACAGCACCTCCGTAAGTGCTTTACTCCCTCAGTACTGTACTGAAGTGATAGCGTAGATTTTGTGTTCCAGTCTGTGGAGTGGGGCTTGAACCCACAACCTTCTGACTCAGAGTGAATTAAAGTAAAGTTCCTGGTTGAAATCTTGCAGCCCCGGCAACTGCACAAAAGAAACTGGAATTCTCACCCTCCAACAATAAAATGATTTTTCCAACACCGTCTGACATTCTGTTGAGCAGATTTCTAAAGCAAAGAATCAAAAATTTGGTGTCAAAACCCACTTTTTCATTGGTATTCTGCCTGAAGGAAACCAAAAAAAAGGTTATAGGCACTTCTTGGAGATTTCTACAATCATTTATGTGACAAATAGAAATTAATCTTCACCTGAATCCTCGATTTTTTTTTTTCATGCTGCTAATTCCTGTAATGTTTTTACTAATTTGACCGCACCTACAAGAACTTTAATGCCAATTATCAGCAATACCAGCAAAAAAGACCCAGGTTGAATTTGCTACCTCCATGGGAATCCCAACCTTTGATTCTGCCATCGGCAATTAAATTTCTGGCATTTGTAACTTGATGTACTGCCAAACTTACTTATTCACTTTCATAAACTACTAAAATTCCCAAGAAATTTTTGCAAAAATAAAAACACAAAATGCAGAACTGCAATCCACTGCAGGAGCTAACTTTTGCTTAGTGAAAACCCTGGCTACAGAAATCAAGCTATCTTTTACTTGATACTTACTGTAACATATGCATAGAAGTTATGAATACGAATAAATGTTGGTTCTTTGCACTGCTAGTTACATAACCGTGTTGATATATGTAAACTATAGACAAAAAAAATAACATTTTGTATGCAGGGGTCCCACTTTTTGTGTATAAATGTCTTGCTATTTGTGTGTACAAGGGTCTCAGTTTTGGCAGCCTCACTTTGTGTGTATGTGAATCTCACTTTTTGTATAATATGGGGGTTTTGCCTTTTGTGTGTATAGGGTCATTTTTCGTGTGCGTATCTCAAATTTTGTGTATGGGGTCATTTTTCTTGGATAAGGAAGTCTCAATTTTTGGGGACTTATTTTTGTGTGCATGGGTTGGTGTTGCATTTTTTTGCTTATGGGGGGGGGGTCCTACATTTTTATGTATCGGAGCTCACATTACTGTGTAACCATATGCAGCCCACTCACTGGTTTTGACACATGTATCCAGATATTAGCTCCAAAAGGTGGGACATAGATAGATTTTTGGACTCTAGGGGAATCAAGTGATATAGGGATTGGGCGGGAAAGTGGAGTTGAGGTCGAAGATCAGCCATGATCTTATTGAATGGTGGGGTAGGCTCGAGGGGCTGTATGGCCTACTCCTGCTCCTAATTCTTATGTTCTTATATCTGTCTTATGAGGCAACAGTGGAACCCCCACCTTCAAACAGTTCCTCATTCACCTGTTGGTGTTGCCTTCTGTATTCATGGCTAAAAAAATGGTTAGATTGGATCCTGAATGATAGTGAATTGAATGGCCTTTTATCATTCTGACATTATTAAACTTGAATAGGCAGAGAGAAACCAGTAGAAATGATTTAGTACTCACAACAGGAGCTACCTTGCTAAATAACTGTATAACATATCTGCAAGCTTGCAACATAGACTAACCTGGCCACTTTCATGAAATACTCCTGTGCTAGCCTTATTATCAAAAAATATTAGTTGAACAACAATCTCAAATTGCTGAACCAGTTTGGCAAATGCAAAATTTTCACAGTGGAATGTCTCAAGGTTATTTTCCTCAAAAGCAGCAATTTAGACAAATTTCACTTCAATGTTGTCTTTCATCATGCCCACGTACCTCCATTTTAAGAAATCTTGAACTTCCTTTAGAAAGATATTATTTACTAATAGACAGTAAAAGTTTTGGATTGTCAATAGTCCCCTGTCCATTTATTATGCTCCTAGATCTAATAGTTGCTTTGCTCACTTGAGATTTAATTTCCTGATTCATTTGATAACATTTTTATATCAGACAAAATACATTTAAAAACATTTCTTCACAGGAAGTTTTAAAAAAAATCTCTGGATGTGGGCATCACTTTCAAGGCTGGCATTTATTGTCCGTCCCTAGTTGCCCTGAGTAGGTGGTGGTTGGCCTTCTCTTTGACCCGCTGCAGTCTGATATTCATTCTTTGTAGTGGTTTCATACAACTGAGTGGCTTTCTAGGCCACTTCACACAGGGTAAGAATGGTAGATATACCTCTCCAAAGGACATTCGTGAACCAGCTTTTTATTTTATGTTTTTGAACTGAAGTCAAATTCTCATTTGGGTGGGATTTGAACTCACGTTGCACTGGATTATTAGTCCAGTAACATAACCATTATACTACTGTACCCTTTTAGCCAGCAGGCACTCATTATCAAAGATCACAAATGAATAATGGCCACTTGGGCAAGATACCAGAGGGTGTCCAGCTCTCATTGAAATCTACCCAAGTAATACCATCGGAAGAGGTGGGTGGGGAGGGGTGAATTGGTGTGAAAAGAGGAAAAATATTTTTAAACAAAAAAGAAAATTTCAGAGTTCAAGGTAAGTGAGTCCTGCCCACTTTCTATAGTCCTGCTGAATACCAGATTTACACATTTTAAACTGCCTGCAGCAAAAAGGATTCAGGTCTTTAAAAGTGTTCAAACTTCTCACTTTTTTCAAATCACAGAAAAGTCAAGTGGGCAACAAAACTGTGCAATGGCCCTTTGTAACTATGAACAGGTGGAAAGAAACTGAGAAAAAGTAACAAAACAATAGAGAAACTGAAATAAAAGTATGATTTTTTACAGTTAAAAGATTTCAAAAATATTACATATTAGCAAATTTATTCAAGCAGTTAACGCAACTGGTTTTCAGTAGAATTCAGACCAGTTCATTGTAATAACTTCGGCTGCCTGAAAACTCCACAGTATAGTGCCAATATTCATTTAATTTTTTGCACCTAAAGTGAGGATATTCTTAATATATTATACTATTTAAAAAAAAATAGTATAATTTTTCTTTTAGATGTTCTTTCACCACACCTAAGCCAAAAATTGGGAATTTCCAGGAATTTCACTGTGGGGGAATTCTAAAGCTTTTATATTTTTTTATATTCGTTCGTGGGATGTGGGCGTCACTGGCAAGGCCAGCATTTATTGCCCATCGCTAATTGCCCCTCAGAAGGTGGTGGTGAGCCACCTTCTTGAACTGCTGCAGTCCGTGTGGTGAAGGTACTCCCACAGTGCTATAGGGAGGGAGTTCCAGGATTTTGACCCAGCGAAAATGAAGGAACGGCGATATACTTCCAGGTCAGGATGGTGTGTAATTTGGAGGGGAACTTGCAGGTGGTGGTGTTCCCATGCACCTGCTGCCCTTGTCCTTTTAGGTGGTAAAGGTCGCAGGTTTGGGAGGTGCTGCCGAAGAAGCCTTGGCGTGTTGCTGCAGAGCATCTTATAGATGGTACACACTGCAGACACATTGCGCCGGTGGTGGAGGGAGTGAATGTTTAAGGTGGTGGATGGGGTGCCAATCAAGCGGGCTGCTTTGTCCTGGATGGTGTTGAGCTTCATGAGTGTTGTTGGAGCTGCACTCATCTAGGCAAGTGGAGAGTATTCCATCACACTCCTGACTTGTTCCTTGTAGTGTGGAAGTGTATTTTTTACTTGGACACAAAATGGCTTCCTAGACACAGAATATAAAATCCAAAATGGCCTACACAATGTCTGTTAGAAAGATTAGCCAATTGTTTATAGTTTCGACCTAATGAAGGAATTTCAGCTTGTAGACTGTTTAATTGCCCCCAATAAATAGCTTAGGTTTGCAGAACAAAGAGTCTCTCTCTAACGAGCTTAAGATAACTAAGGCCATAGTGTAAATCACCATCACCCTTTGATTCCAGATGGCATGGTGGGAGGAGAACAAGCTTCCTCCGTGAGAAGAGATTAGCTAGCCTTATCTCAAGGTATTCCTGCTCCTTTAACCTTGCTGACCTTTTAGAAAGTCCTCCTTAAAGATACACATACTCCTTTTAACTTGTTTTTGTAGGCGCTATGCTTTTAATCAACTGTGATTTAATACCATGTCATGTGATATAGAAAGCTTGTATTTTCAGTGTATAAAGATGTTACAGTCTCTGTAATTTTTCAGAGTGTCATAGTAGCCTTTGACTACAATGCATTCTCCTTGCTGCAAGTAAAATAATAAAGCCTGTCTTTGACGATACTGTATGTTTCAAGAGTCTTACTCGGAAGTCGAAACTTCGACAGTAGATGGTGGAAAGGCTTTGGGGAGTCAGGAGGTGAAACACTCGCCGCAGAATAACCAGCCTCTGACTTGCTCTTGTCGCTACAGTATTTATGTGGCTGGTCCAGTTAAGTTTATGGTCAATGGTTACCCACAGGATGTTGATGGTGGGGATTTCGGTGATGATCATAAGAAATAGGAGCAAGAGTAGACCATTCGGCCCCTCGAGCCTGCTCCGCCATTCAGTAAGATCATGGCTGATCTTCTATCTCAACTCCACTTTCCTGCACTATCCCCATATTCCTTGATTCCCTTAATATTCAAAAATCTATCGATCTCTATCTTGAATATACTCAACAACTGAGCCATTACAGCCCTCTAGGGTAGAGAATTCCAAAGATTCACCACCCTCTGAGTGAAGAAATTTCTCTCATCTCAGTCCTAAATGGCTGACCCCTTATTCTGAGACTGTGACCCCTGGTTCTAGACTCCGCAGCCAGGGGAAACATCCTCCCTGCATCTACCCTGTCAAGCCCTGTAAGAATTTTGTATGTTTCAATGAATGTAAGCTGCTATACACGTAATAAAACCACTGCTACCGTGTGGAGTTCGAAATTGTGAACGAATTGTGAGATGATACCACTGATCACCCGAAGAGCTTATGTATGAAAGTCAGACATAGAGCATATATATAAATTGCTGGAGGTACTTCTATGTATGGACTTATTAAACTGTGGAGCATATAAATTGCTAAAGTAAATTGTGGAGTATATAAATTGCTAAAGTGAACTATATTGCTGGGGATACTTTTATGTACGTTTGACTTATTAAACTGTGGGCATATACATTGCTGAGGGTACTTTCATATACAGTAGAATTAATAAACTGTGAGCATATATATTGCCAGGGTGCTTCTATGTAAACTGTAGTGTGAATAAAGATCATTTTATTTATAACAAACTTTATGTTATTGTTGCGCTTATTTGTAATTCTCGAGGTCCGAACAGTAGTAGGAGAAAGTCCTACATGAGATCACCTCTCATTCTTCTAAACTCTGGAGAATATAGGCCTTGTCTACTCAATCTCTCCTCATAGGACAATCCCCCCATCCCAGGAATCAGTCTGGTGAACCTTTGTTGCACTCCCTCTATGGCAAGTATATCCTTCCTTCGGTAAGGAGACCAAAACTGTACACAATACTCCAGATGTGGTCTCACCAGGGCCCTATATAACTGCAGTAAGATGTCTTAACTCTTATACTCAAATCCTCTTGTAATAAAGGCCAACATTCCATTTGCTTTCCTAATTGCTTGCTGTGCCTGCATGTTAACTACTGTCAACAAGGGCAGACGTCGATGACGAAGTCCAACACCGCCTTCAGTGTGCCAGTGCAGCCTTCGGTCGCCTGAGGAAGAGAGAGTTTGAAGACCAGGACCTCAAACCCAGCACCAAGCTCATGGTCTACAGAGCAGTAGTGATACCCGCCCTGCTGTATGCTTCAGAGACATGGACCATGTACAGTAGACACCTCAAAGCACTGGAGAGGTACCACCAATGCTGCATCCGCAAGATCCTGCAAATCCATTGGCAGGACAGGCGCACCAATGTCAGTGTTCTCGCTCAGGCCAACATCCCCAGCATCGAAGCTTTCACCACGCTCGATCAGCTCCGATGGACGGGCTACATCGTTCGCATGCCCGATACAAGACTCCCAAAACAAGCGCTCTACTCGGAGCGCAAGTCAACCCAAGTACCCCACCCACCCGCCCCTTCAACTACCGTCTGCCCAACCTGTGACAGAGACTCATTGGACTCATCAATCACCTGAGAACTCATTTTTAGTGTGGAAGCAAGTCATCCTCGGTTCCGAGGGACTGCATAAGAAGAAGATGTTAACTTTCAGTGATTCGTGTAGAAGGACACCCAGGTCCCTATGTACATCAACATTTCCCAATCTCTCACCATTTAAATAATACTCTGCTCTTCTATGTTTCCTACCAAAGTGGATAACTTCACATTTCTCCACAATGGCCCAAAAATTAGTCCCGCGACGCGAGAGTACGCACTGCGTACTCTCGCGTATTCTGTCTCCAATTGCCGGTTTTCTGCATGCACTGCGCATGTGCTGAAAACCGGCACTTGGTTTTTGGAAAAGGGGGCGGTTCCTCGGTGCACCGTGTGCGCGCTACAGGCTGCGCGCACGCCGTGCACTTAGTGCTTTGGACGCGCAGGTAAGTACGGAAGATTTTAGAAATGAAAAAAGGAGGAGTAAGACCCACTTTTAACAAGGTAAGTAGTGAATTAAGTATTATTTTGAATTTTTTTTAACAGGTATATCTTTTTTAGAGACTTTAAAGACAGGTAAGTTTATTTTTATAACTTTTTAAAAGATTTTAAATTTTTTCAAAAATTTAATTTTTTATTTAAAATGGTTAATTTATTTAACTATACTTATTTTATTAATGTGATGGGTTTTTTTTTAAATTTAATTGAGGTTTAGCTGTTATTTTGGGGGTGTGTAAGATTCATAGCTTTCACAGCACTTATGTGAAACTTATGAATGGAAGATGGTGTGCTGCCATTGGCTCTAACTGAGTCACGTGATCCCACAGCTCGCACGAATTCACTACGCCGGTGGGATACGCAAGCACTGCCCAGCTGATGTCTAGAACATCAAGTTCGTGCGAGCTGGAACTGAAAAAGCCAACGCGGAGTGAGAGATCGCGGGGAAGCCTTACCCCCGCGTCAACACTCAGTCTTTAATTTCTGGGCCATTATATTCCATTTGCCATGTTCTTGCCCACTCACTTAGCCTGTCTATATCCCCTTGAAGCCTCTTTGCATCCTCCTCACAACTTACATTCCCACCCAGCTTTGTATCATCAACAAACTTGGATACATTACACTCGGTCCTCTCATCTAAGTCATTGATATAGATTGTGAATAGCTGAGGCCCAAGCACTGATCCTTGCGGTACCCCACTAGTTATAGCCTGCCAACCCGAAAATGACCTGTTTATTCCTACTCTCTGTTTTCTGTCTGTTAACCAATCCTCAATCCATGCTAGTATATTACCCCCAATCCCATGAGCCCTAATTTTGTTTAATAACCTCTTGTGTGGCACCTTATCGAATGCCTTCTAAAAATCTAAATACACCACATCCACTGGTTCCCCCTTATCTATTCTGCTAGTTACAAAGTCAAAAAACTCGAATAGATTTGTCAAACACGATTTCCCTTTCATAAATCCGTGCTGACTCTGCCCAATCCTATTATTATATTCTATGTGCCCTGTTACCACGTCCTTAATAATATATTCTACCATTTTTCCTACTACTGATGTCAGGCTAACTGGTCTGTAGTTCCCCGTTTTCTCTCTTCTTCCTTTCTTAAATAGTGGGGTTACATTTGCTACCTTCCAATCCATGGGAACCATTCTAGAATCTATGGAATTTTGGAAAATGACAACCAATGCATCCACTATCTCTATAGCCAACTCTTTCAAAATCCTAGGATGTAGGCCATCAGGTCCTGGGGATTTATCGGCTTTCAGTCCCATTAATTTCTCCAGTAGTACTTTTTTACTAATATCTTTCAATTCCTCATTCTCGCTAGACCCTTGGTTGTCCACTATTTTTGGGACGTTTTTTGCATCTTCTTCCATGAAGACAGACACAAAGGCCGCAATTTTGCAAATGGAAGCCGCTTGGGAGCGGGTAAGCTGGTTTCCGGCTTCAAGTCCCGCCCCCAACTGCCTCCGGCCCACGGATGTGATTTTACGTTGATTGGCCTTGTTAAGCCTGCCCTGTGGGCTTGCCAGCCAATTAAGAGGGAGCCAGTTAGATGACGTCATTCTATGACACGTCATCTGCCGGTTTTCTTAAAGGGACCACGCACAATTTTTCTTTGACAGCTCATTTCTCAGTGTTTGACAGCATTGAGTTGCTGCAAACACTGACACTCACTGTACAAAGATGAGCTCTTGCACCCAGGCTCTCCAATGACTCCCTCCATAGGCTAGAACAGATGGCAGCTGCAGGTGAGGTTACAGAAGCGATCTGTCACTGGTGAGAGAGGTTCTCCCTATGAGGTGGGACTAGACAGCCAATTCAAAACTTGTTACCTGCAGAAAAGTGTAAATGCATTAAAAATGATTTCCCCAACATTTTCTTACCTCTGAAACTCACCAGTGCACCATTGGATCCTTCACACCACTTCTGCAGCTGTCATCAATGCAGAAACATTACAGCAGAGTCACAACACGCCACACTTACCTGGCGTGGGGTGTCCGGACGTCGGGGAACCCGAGGCAGAAGTGGCAAAATTGAAAAAGAGCCTGTTAACAGTACTTGATAACAGCTAGTTAAGTGGCTATAATCCTCTTCTCGCCGCTAGGTGTTGGGTCCATGCGCAAATCGGGGACCCGACACTTGGGAAGATTGATTGGAGGTGGGTTAACAGTGGGTTTCCTACCCGCTGGCAATCTTTGCGATTTTGACAGCGGTCCCACCTTTAATCCCGCACTCTGAGGACCGGCAAAATTCCGGCCAAAGTATTTGTTTAATTTCTCTACCATTTCCTTATTCCCCATTATAATTTCTCCTGTCTCAGCCTGTAAGGGACCCACATTTACTTTCACTAATCTTTTCCTTTTTACATACCTATAGAAGCTTTTACAGTCTGTTTTTATGTCTCTTGCTAGTTTACTCACATATTCTATTTTCCCTTACTTTATCAATTTCTTGGTCCTCCTTTGCTGAATTCTAAAATCCTCCCAATCCTCAGGCTTACTAATCTTTTTGGCAGCATTATAAGCCTCTTCCTTTGATCTAATACTCTCTTTAGCTTCTCTTGTTAGCCACGGTTGGACCACTTTTCCTGTGGGGTTTTTGTGCCTTAAAGGAATGTATATTTGTTGTAAATTATGTATTTATTCTTTAAATGCTAGCCATTGCTCGTCCACTGTCATACCTTTTAATGTAGTTCCCCAATCTACCTTAGCCAACTTGCCCCTCATACCTACATAGTTTGCTTTGTTTAGCTTTAAGACACTAGTTTCGGATTTAACTAAGTCACTTTCAAACTCACTATAAAATTCTGTCATATTATGGTCACTCTTCCCGAAAGGCCCCTTTACTACAAGGTTATTAATTAACCCTTTCTCGTTGCACAATACTAGATCTAAAATAACTTGTTCCCTAGTTGGTTCCTCAACATACTGATCTAGAAAACTATCTTGCATACATTCCATGAATTCGTCCTCCACACTATTGCTGCAAATTTGATTTGCCCAGTCTATATGTAGATTAAAGTCCCCCATGATTATTGTATTACCCTTGTTACATGTGCCTCTAATTTCCTGATTTATACTCTGCCCTACATTACAACTACTGTTTGGGGGGGCCTATGAACAACTTCCACCGTTTTTGTTGTATTGCTGTTGAATGTCAAGGGGCGGTGGTTATACTCTCGCTTGCTGGAGATAGTCATTGCCTGGCACTTATGTGGCGCGAATGTTACTTGCCACTTATCAGCCCAAGCCTGGATGTCGTTCAGGTCTTGCTGCATGCGGCATAGACTGCTTCATTATCTGAGGAGTTGCAAATTGAACTGAACACTGTGCAATCATCAGCGAACATCCCCACTTCTGACCTTATGATGGAGGGAAGGTCATTGATGAAGCAGCTGAAGATGGTTGGGCTGAGGACACTACCCTGAAGAACTCCTGCAGCAATGTCCTGGGGCTGAGATGATTGACCTCCAACAATCACAACCATCTTCCTTTGTGCTAGGTATAACTCCAGCCAGTGGAGAGTTTCCCCCCAATTCCCATTGCCTTCAATTTTACCAGGGTTCCTTGGTTCCACTCTTGGTCAAATGTTGCCTTGATGTCAAGGGTAGTCACTCTCACCTCACCTCTGGAATTCAGCTCTTTTGTCGATGTTTAGACCAAGGCTGTAATGAGGTCTGGAGCCGAGTGGTCCTGGTGGAACCCAAACTGAGCATCGGTGAGAAGGTTGTTGGTGAGTAAGTACCCCTTGATAGCACTGTCAACGACACCTTCCATCACTTTGCTGATGATTGAGAGTAGACTGATGGGGCGGTAATTGGCCGGATTGGATTTGTCCTGCTTTTTGTGGACAGGAGATACCTGGGCATTTTTCCACATTGTCGGGTAGATGCCAGTTTTGTAGCTGTGCTGGAACTGCTTGGATAGAGATGCGGCTAGTTCTGGAGCACAAGTCTTTATCACAACAGCCGGGATGTTGTCTGGGCCCACAGCCTTTGCTGTATCCAGTGCGCTCAGCTGTTTCTTGATATCACGTGGAGTGAATTAAATTGGCTGAAGACTGGCTTCTGTGATGGTGGGGACTTCAGGAGGAGGCTGATATGGATCATCGACTTGGCACTTCTGGCTGAAGATGGTTGCAAACATTTCAGCCTTGTCTTTTGCTTTGCATATTCTATGAAAAAAATTGTAAAATCGAAACTGTTGTCATCATTTCTTAGAATGCACATGTAAAAATAGAGTACAACATTGCTTAATCCTCATTACACTTGAAACTGTACAAGTCATGCAATTAATGACTTGCATAATCCAAGGACCTCTGGTAGCCCCACTGGTTGAAAGCTCCTAGACACTTGGCTGTCATCCTTTCGGCTCACAGTGCCTTGAGTCCTAGGTTTGATTGCCAGCTTCTCCTTAGAGGAATACTCCATTCACAGTTTTCCAGATAGATTTATAGCTTCATCTCTCCTGAGAGGTGACCAATCCGCCACTGGTCACAATTCTCACTGTTTGCATTGGAGCTGCTCTGGGTTGCTTTCTGTAAATACTACCAACAAGAACAACAACGACTTGAATTTATATAGCGCCTTTAACATAGTAAAATGTCTCAAGGCCCTTCACAGGAATGTAATCAGACAAAAATTGACACTGAACCAAAGGAGACATTAGGACAGGTGACCCAAGCAGCCTAGCAGAGCAGGATTCCCTACTTCAAAGTCTCCATGTCAGTAAGTGTTTAAAAAATCTAATAGTGACACAACTTTTTCACACAAGAAAATAATAGAGTACTTTCAACAAAAAGTACTTTCCCAAGACTTTCCACCCCTTCAATTGTGCATATATACTTCTCCAAGACTTTCTTCCCCTTTAGTTGTGCATAATAATCCTTAGATGCCTGCCTGCCTCCTAATTATTTGATCACCCCTGTGCTCGCTGACCTACATTGGCTCCCGGTTAAGCCTCGATTTCAAAATTCTCATCCTTGTTTTCAAATCCCTCCATGGCCTCGCCCCTCCCTATCTCTGTAATCTCCCCCAGCCCCACAACCCCCGGAGATATCTGCGCTTCTCTAATTCTGCCCTTTTTAGCATCCCTGATTATAATCGCTCAACCATTGGTGGCCGTGCCTTCTGTTGCCTAGGCCCTAAGCTCTGTCATTCCCTCCCTAAATCTCTCTGCCTCTCTACCTCTCTTTCCTCCTTTAAGACGCTCCTTAAAACCTACCTCTTTGAACAATCTGCCTTAATTTCTCCTTATGCGGCTCGGTGTCGAATTTTTGTCTTATAATACTCCTGTGAAGCGCCTTGGGACGTTTTACTACGTTAAAGGTGCTATATAAATACAAGGTGGTGTTGTTACACCATTATGGCTGCGGAATATAAGTTCCAGCGTTATGAAAGATAAAAAGAATACTGCAATTTTAATACACAGATATGTGTGCTGTAGTTTGTAACCACAGGTGTGTTGTAATGTGTTGAATGATATGGCACTTCGCTCCGGTCCTGTCAGTCTGTTGGTGGAAGCCAATGGGAGGAGGGTTGGCTGATCCGGGCTCCTCCTCTCTGTCAGTGTCGGGTTGGCTGATCCGGGCTCCTCCTCTCTGTCAGTGTCGGGTTGGCTGATCCGGGCTCCTCCTCTCTGTCAGTGTCGGGAGGGTGAGTGGGTTGGGCTTATTGCAGAGTCTGTACACAGCAGCGATTAGCAGAAGTCTCTCTGGCTCTCTCTGTGTCCCGGACCTCTTCAGGTACAGCACTCTCGCCGCAGCTTTCGCCATGGCTTGTTACCACAGACCCGACGCCAGTACCCTGCAGGCCCTGAAGGACATGGCCAACACGCTGAGGATTCACTCCATCACCGCCACCACCGAGGCCGGATCGGGGTAGGTGACCACCGAAAGGGAGACTAAATGTCCTGATGATGTCGGATTGATGTTTTTTTTCCCCTCCCGCGGGCCAACAGGAGCTGGAGGATTGGGGGCGGGAGGCTCAGCTGCAGTTTAAATGTAAATAGTCGCCACGTGTGAAACCTCGGCTAAAAAAAAAATAAACCGCCAAACTGAAAGGGGAGGAGGCGGTGTCTGAAAACACAAGAAGTGGCGATTGAAGGGAATGCAATCTTGTCAGAAAATAACAATAATAATTTATGATGAAGTAATCATTGGTGTTGTCTCAGGAAGCCCCCTATTCTGCCGTTTCTTGCCGTGTAACTCAGGCCCGGGGAGGCGCGGCCTGTCTGGTGTGGAGCTGATGGCGGGCCGGGCCGGGGCCGGGCCGGGGAGTCGGGCGCTCGCTGATCTCGGCTACTTTTAATTCTCTTTTTGTTCATCTTACTCTTTCGCGCCCCTTCCCCAGTCTCGAACTCCAAGGACGCTGGGGATCAGCCGAGTTGTAGATCCAGATCCCGCCGTGATGGTCAACGGAACAGAAATTTAATCTGCACCTGTGTAAATACTGTTATCTGTAAACACTCTGCTGTGTATCTATAAGAGCAAGAAGAGCCAAGCAGTGCAAGGTCTAAACAAAATAGTTTTCATGGGTGCTTTTTTAACAAGACAATAAATGTGGACTTTTTTTAATATTCAAAGATTTAAGTCTAGATGGCAAAGAGATTTTTTTTTCTCAATTGATCCTACAGTGGAACTTAAAAGTTTGATTAAAAAAATGACAGCAACACAGTTTTACAGAGCATAAGATATACGAGATCCAGAGTTTGGTTCCCTGTGATTCCTGGCTATGAAACTTGGTTGCTTAACGTGCATCCATTCTTGTCCAATCTGACTCAATCATCTTCATTAAAACTCATGTTAAAATCTGTTTTTCCTTTCATTGAAATGATGAGTTCGTGACAAGATCTCTATATTGCAAGAATGTTTTGTGATTTCAGTTATTTGAAACATGGAGCTTCCTTTCAATCATACAATATGTGACTCCCTCCCAGTGGTTCAGTGAATAATACAGTAAACTCTGATATACAGATAAGGTAGGTCCTCGCTTCGATCCGCCAGTCTGTTTTCAGTTGATTATAGTCGGGTCACTACAGTTTGTCCCAGTGCCTATGGATTACCCAGGGGAATGTTTGTCAGAGGTACCACTGTTAGAAGGTCTCAGCTGTGATTTTTAGTTAAATAGCCTGCCAGCACGCACTGTCATGGATCATACATGAACAAAGGCTATTTGGGCAAAGTTCCCTATGGACTACACCCTGGCAAGAAGTGAATGCCTTCAGTAGAGGAGAGAAGGTGAGAAAACTGGTGAAGGTATAAAAAAGACTTTCCAAGAATGTATTGAGCTTTGAACAATTCTCATTTTGTCTTTTTAGACTGTCTCCAAATAAAAAGGGGAGTAAGACTCTTTTATGTGAAGCAGAACTGAAAGTACCAATTGTAACTGGAGCATTGCACAATGGTGTTCTGTAAATTTAGTGGATTAATTCCCAATTACACAACAATGGAAAATCAGTTCCTTTTCCTACTTTTTGTAATAATTATAATTATTCAACCAACCTACACTGAACTAAACTGCATGATTCCAAAATGTGTTTTTTGCCATAAGTTTGAATCTTTTGGAGCCAAAAAAGTGGAATTCTGTCAGTATGAAATTCAAAAAAATGTACGCATACAATGGAAGAGTTACATGCTTAACTTTAAAAATAAATATTTCAATAAAAACACAATAGCCGCTTTGAGTTTCCTGCAAAAAAAAGCATGTTTGTTAAAGTCAAAAAATGTGTCTGTGCTTTTAATTTGTGTTCTATTTTGGGTGATTGTTTAGTAAGCCAGAAGACTTTATTTTACTGAGGATTCTGTATTAGTTAAAAAAAAATAGAGTTCCATGAATGGATTTACTGATTTGTAACCACAGAAATTGATCAAAAAACATTGACTCATTAAACTATGAAAGGGTTGTGGGTCCAATCTTGGAACCTGATCAGTTTTACAAAAACTAATTTAGTGCACTGGGAGCTTTGAGACAGTACTCAATTATGTAATCTCTTTGTTATAATGTTAATGTAAGAATGTTAAGCTTTTGATCCATATGTGTTTAATTTAGTGGTTAATTAGGAAGGTGAAATGTAGATTTCCAGGCCTATTTCCGCACCTGGCACCTGGAAAAAATTTAGATTTATTTTGCACAATCACACTTTTTGTTTTACGCAAAACCTTTCTCCGATAGCAAGATATTCTTCTGGAGAGCAAAAGGGCATTCTTTTGGTGTCAACATATACTTTCATACAATTGTGGGTGGAGGAGAAGCCCATCTTCTTTTGGGATTTAAGCAGCTTACTGGTCTTTTTTAGAACTTAGTTACCACCTCAGGAAGACTAATTAATTTTTCTGGATTTTGCTGCAAAAATTACAGTAAGCTTAATAGAAATGTTTGAACTACACTAAGGTGCATATGGAATAGCCGTGAAAATGGCAGAAGTTCATTGGTGAAAACTCAAAATGCCTTCTACATTTTAAGTTGGTTTTGCATATACAGAGGAACATGGCTTATGAACAACTGTTTGCTGTAAAATGAAGATTATGCATCAAAGCAGTGCACAGTTTGTAACTCTTTTATGTTGCAGTTTATTTATTTTTTCTCATTGCTACTCTTAAATGTCCTACCTCTTGTTGGGATATAGTTCCATGGATTCTGGCAGCCCCCCCGTATCACTACTTATGATATGTGAGTCAGCTATTTGATTATAAGGCTTCACAGCCAAGCCCAATCTTATTGCCCAACTTTTCTAGCAGTGGTTCCAGGATAGTGATCAGGAACAGGAATCCTGGCTGACATTTCTGTACATAGTCCAGGGTGTTGAGGCATCAACCTACTCAATCATCAGCAAAGTGATGAAAGTGGTCGGCGGCAGTGCTATCAAGCGGCACTTACTTTCCAATAACCTGCTCACTGATGCACAGTTTGGGTTCCGCCAGGACCACTTGGCTCCAGACCGCATCACAGCCTTGGTCCAAACAAGGACAAAAGAGCTGAATTCCAGAGCTGAGGTGAGAGTGATTGCCCTTGACATCAAGGCAGCATTTGACCGAGTGTGGCATCAAGGAGCCCTGGTAAAATTGAAGGCAATGGGAATTGGGGGGGAAACTCTCCACTGGCTGGAGTTATACCTAGCACAAAGGAAGATGGTTGTGATTGTTGGAGGTCAATCATCTCAGCCCCAGGACATTGCTGCAGGAGTTCTTCAGGGCAGTGTCCTCAGCCCAACCATCTTCAGCTGCTTCATCAATGACCTTCCCTCCATCATAAGGTCAGAAGTGGGGATGTTCGCTGATGATTGCCGTGTTCAGTTCCATTTGCAACTCCTCAGATAATGAAGCTGTCCGTGCCCGAGTGCAACAAGACCTGGACAACATTCAGGCTTGGGCTAATAAGTGGCAAGTAACATTCGCGCCACACAAGTGCCAGGCAATGACTAGCTCCAACAAGAGCGAGTCTAACCACCGCCCCTTGACATTTAATGGCATTATCATCATAGAATCCCCCACCATCAACATCCTGGGGGTTACCATTGACCAGAAGCTTAACTGGACCAGCCACATAAATACTGTGGCGACGAGCAGGTCAGAGGCTGGGTATTCTGCAATCAGTGACTCACCTCCTGACTCCCCAAAGCCTTTCTACCATCTACAAAGCACAAGTCGGGAGTGTGATGGAATACTCTCCATTTGCATGGATGAGAGTAGCTCCAACAACACTCGAGAAGCTCGACACCATCCAGGACAAAGCAGCCCGCTTGATTGGCACCACTGTTACCTCTAAGCTGCGCAGCAATCAGGAAGGTACAGCGCAGTCCGCTCACAGGCTGTTCCCTTTAAGATACCGAGCCGCCGCTAAAGGTACTAAGCACAAAAGAAAAATTTAGTGGGAATGTTGATTGGCACCCCATCCACCACCTTAAACATTTACTCCCTCCACCACTGGGGCACCGTGTCTGCAGTGTGTACCATCTACAATATGCACTGCAGAAACTCGCCAAAGCTTCTTCGGCAGCATCTCCCAAACCCGCAACCTCTACCGCATAGAAGGACAAGGGCAGCAGGCGCACGGGAACATCATCAACTCCAAGTTCCCCTCCAAGTCACACACCATCCTGACTTGGAAATATATCGCTGATCCTTCATCGTCGCTGGGTCAAAATCCTGGAACTCCCTACCTAACAGCACTGTTGGAGCACCTTCAACACATGGACTGCAGCGGTTCAAGAAGGTGGCTTACCACCTTCTCGAGGGCAATTAGGGATGAGCAATAAATTCTGGCCTTGCCAGTGGTGCCCACATCTCTTAATGAATTTTAAAAAAGCCAGTTGTAGAGCCCCAACTGTTGCCCCAGTTACGATCAGCTAACTCGGCACAGACTAAACATCAAACCTGGGACAGTCTCTTCTGTATTGCTTTTATATTGTCTTTACTCTTTGAGCCATTGGGGGAAACACGGTTTAATTTTTGTATGTTGCCTCCCCCAATACTGAGATGACACAGACTCATGATTTAAGGTGTGATGTACGTAACTCCTTAAAGAGGATAGAAAAGAAGAAACAAATAGATTGAAGGTTGATGGGTATATTGTGAAATAAAGTAATTGTGTTTGTGTTTTCTGCTTATAAAGTAGGAAATGTGTTAATTTGACCAAACTGAGCACTATCTTACCATGGAAAATTAAGATAATGCTGCAGAATCAATGAGGAACTGATCTTACTCTTGTAATCCCAAAAGGGGAATGTCAGAGAAATGATTAGTCATCTATGCTTTCATATTTAATGCAGTATTTCACTTTGTTCTTATTACCTACGTACTGTTACAGGTTTAGGCCACTTTAGCAAGACAGGGGATTTGATGGAAACATGGTTAAGTATAGCATGAACGGATTGCTCAAGATTGGAGCATGTAAAACATTAATATTTAACACATGGTATGTCTAAGTATTCCAGTTCCATTTGGGATTTCATCTGATGGAACTAAGTATGTGAACAAAATGGATTGTCCTCTAACCTGCATGGAAAATATTTACTAAAAACAACTACAGTATGCAGTGCTGTTCCAACTTATTAATCTGGTGAAGTGATGTACAAGTTTCTGTTACATAAGCAAAGAAATGTTTCTGTCTATTTAACAAACTAAAATATTGTTCATTAGTTGAGGATAATGATTTTATGGTTAGCCAGCATTTCCTTTTTAGAGTCCAGCAAGTGAAAATCTGACTGAGTAAATATTAACCCTCATTCTGACCAAGCTGAAGTAGGTTTTCAGAGCATGTTGAATTCTCGGTAGAGATGGTGAGGTAATGAACCTATAGGAACGCTGTAACTTATGTTATAAATTAATTCAAATGATTGTTTTGTTTATTGAAGGTAAAGCTTTATTTTAGTTTGTTTTGCTAAAACTTCACTATGTACCTTTGTTCAATTTGCCTTAGTTTTTATTTAACGTTGTGCTTAAGACAGAAAAATTAGATTTTCTTAAATTTATTTCCTACTGTAGGAAAAGGCTTCTGAATTATTTTTCATAAATAAGTGAGAAACACAAATCTACAAATTTATTAAAATTAAATATTCTTATTTGTTGGAGTTGATAACATTGAAGGAGAACGTAAAAATTAAGAAGTGATTTAATGAAGTATGAAAAATACTAAATAAATCAATTCGGATTGTGGTTTGAAGCAATGGCCTATATATTAAAGTATGCTATTCAGGGAAGTGTGCTTTCAGTTCATAATTATTTAATAACTAAGCAGAATATTGAGCTCATTATTATTCTATATATTCCCAGATTATCCATTGTTGCCAAAAATTATTCACAAAAATTGATATAACACAGTTTTAAAACATAATTTTAGTTTCAGGTTCTACTTTATTCCAGTATTACAGATCTCAGAACTGACCACATTATTTAATTCAAATTATTGCAATAACATTTTGCAGGAATAATCAATTGAGATTAGACATATCCAAAGTAATTGCTTACTCTGAAAGGAAATACTGCAAAGTTGAACTGACTATCAATACTGGAGCATGAACTGTGTGAAGTGTCAGCATGCTGTTTGTCTGTTTGATTTACAGACACCCTACATCATGCTGCAGTGCAGCCGAGATCATGTCTGTGCTGTTCTTCCACGTTATGAAGTACAAACCACAAGACCCGAAGAACCCCAGCAATGATCGCTTTGTACTCTCAAAGGTAAAAATTGCTATATAAATACATTTTGCCTCGTTTTAAGCTAAAATTATATTTGTACAGTACTTTAGAGCCACTTAATTATTTTTCAGTGTTGGGTTACAATAGTTCATATTGCTGCTGGTAGCAACAAGTAAGCAATCCATTCATTAAGACTTATGTAAGAGAATTGGCTTCAAGTAGGTAAAGGACAGGAAACTCCATTTTTTTCAAATACTCTACATTCAGTATTGATCAGAGCTAAAGAAGCTGGGTGTTAGGGACCTGTAGCTATGTTGCCAACACTAAGTTTCTGTCAACTAAAAAGGCCTGTAAAATTCTTACTTCCAGTTACTATATCCTTCACATCTGAAGAAGGGTAAGTTGACACCACAGAAGGAGGCCATTCAGCCAATCATGTCTGTGCTGGCTCTTTGCTAGAGCTATTCTAAAATAAAACTAATACCACTGTCCTGCTCTCCCCTCGTAGCCATACGTTTTTCTTTGTTTCATATCTCTGCATTCCTTAAAAAATGCAGTGGTCTCTGCCTCAGCTACTCTCTGCGGCAAAGCATTCCATGTTTTAACAAATCCCCGTATAAATAAATTTCTCCTAACCGCTCTCCTCACTCTTTTATAATAATTTTAAATTAAACACCCCTTGTCATTGACTCCCCAACCAGAATAAATTGTCTTTCCCTATTCTCCCTATCAGAAACCCTGCATAATTTAAAAAGTCTCTATTAAATCTCTTCTTAACCTTCTCCAGTGCAAATAGTCCTAATAAAGTCTCTTCTCATAACTGTAGTTTATTATCCCTACTGTCATCGTGGTGAATCTATGCTGTACATCCTCTATGACTGTCATGTCCTGTGTATAATATAGTGCATATGGCTGCACAGTGTATTCTAACTGTAGCCTAACCATTGCTTTCTCAATTCCTCTTTACTCTTGTGCTCTTAATACAGTTACATCATAACCTTAAAAAGTCTATGGGCCCAAAATTCCTGGGCATTTCTACAGCATAACTCAGGAGAGGGGCTGGAATTTGGAGCGAGGCCCCATTCCGCTGGGTGTCCGCTCCCTTTTTCACATGATAATAAAATGTGACAGGTGCTTCTTGTGTCTCCCCCCCCATGTTGATGTCAGAAGTGTAGATGGGACTGGTGGGATGACATCACCTACCAGTTCCTCCTCCATTGGTCTCCACACAATGGAGGTGGAACTCCATTGTGTTCCAGGGTGCCAGATTGCACCCTGGCAGAAGTGGGGCCCATCAGAGCAATCGGTTGTCTTTAGGAAAGCGGCTACTATAAAATTGATCATCTATTTTAAAAAATAATCTTCAGGCGAAACAGCCTGCTTCCTTGATGGAGTGGCAAGATGCTGCTCTGAAATTTCTGGCATACCCTCTTCCCGCCCTTCCCCTCAACAGGAAGCTCCCCCAAGGAGAGCTGAAAATAGTGGGGGCAGCCAACCCCCTTTATGCAAATCTTCCTTTCGGCTGGATTTGGAGATTGAGCCGAGGCTGGTGCAGACTGGCAGCTGGAAGTCTGGCGGTGGAGCAAGCCTTCAGGAATTTCTGTGTTCACGTATTTTGTGCACTTTCTGATGTCCGCATTATCGCACAGCCGGGCATAAAGAAACAACTGATCACCTTACCTATGACAGAGTTACTCTAAAAAGTGCAAGATGCAGTTTTAAGGAGTGTGTTTTGAAACTGTATTTTCTTGGTTTCAGGGTCATGCAGCTCCAATACTATATGCCGTCTGGGCAGAAGTTGGTTACCTGAATATGGATCAGTTGCTGACGCTGAGGAAAATGGGTTCCATCCTTGAAGGGCACCCTGTTCCAGTGAGTCTCAAGGAAATATCACATTCATGTACTTTTGAAAGAATTTCTGATAGAAATTAAATCTGAATAACTGAATTGAATGGCCCTTAGCTTTGTTTTGGGGAATAGGAGCAGAGAATGTCTCTTCTTAATTTCCCCAGACTCTGCAACAGGTGTCACTGGTGGGCGCCTGCTCTGGAGCCTATTTCAACCTGGTTTTAGGAAACAAAAAGTAAAAGGAACTGCAGACCTCTAGATTATTGAAACCTTCTTTGGGGGAAGATAAATATTTATATCTGTTTGGCTCTGCTTCTTTCCTGGTATTGCTTTCTGTAATATCTGTTTCCATCTCACATTTTGCCTCTTATGTCTTTTCAGAAACTAGCTTTTGTTGATGTTGCTACTGGATCCTTGGGGCAGGGTCTGGGAGCTGCTGCTGGGATGGCTTATACTGGGAAATACTTTGATAAAGCCAGGTGAGCATTTTATATCATTAGCTCTCAAAAAACTAGCCATTATCTGCTGTTTGTATTGTAGTTTGTTTTTTTAAATGAAAAGTGTTAAGGTGTTTAAATCTTCAGTCTTTACATAAATCTTTAGCTTATACTTCTTTATCCTAATTTATAGCTGCCATAAGATCATTAATCATTAAGGCTGATCTGTTCCTATTTTTGAAAAATAAAAGGAGTAGGAGGTTCAGCCCCTCGAGCTTGTTCATCATTCTATTAGATTGTGGCTGATCCTAACCTCAACTCCAATTACTCGCATTTGATCTGTATTCCTTGATACCCTTACCTGACAAAAAGTCTCAGTCTTGAAAACTTCAGTTGATCCAGCATCCACAGCCTTTTTGCAGGGAGAGTTCCAGGTTTCCACTACCCTTTGTGTGGAAAAAGTGCTTCCTGATTCCACTTCTATATAGCCAAGCTCTAATTTTAAGATTACTCCCTCTTGTTTTGGATTCCCCTACCAGAGGAAATAGTTTTTTTCTATTAACCCTGTCGAATCTCTTTATCATTTTAAACACCTCGATTAGATCACCCCTCAAGCTTCTAAACTTGAATACAAACAAAGTTTATGCAACCTGTCTGCGTAATATAAACCTTTAAACCCTGGTATCATTCTGGTAAACATGTGCTGTACCCCCTTCAAGGCCACTATATCTTTCCTGAGGTCTGATGCCCAAAACTGAATTCAGTTCTCCAGATAGGGTCCTACCAAGGCTCTGTACAACTGAACCATCACTTCATTTTTGTATTCCAACCCCTTTGAGAAAAAAAACAACATTCCACTAGCCTTTTTGATTACTTTCTGTGCCTGTGCACTAGTTTTTAGTGATTTGTGTACATGGACACCTAAATCTCTTTGCTCCTCCACAGCTCATAGTCTCTCACCATTAAGAAAATATTCTAATTTAGCATTCTCCGATCCAAAGTGGATGACCTCACACTGAACGCCATTTGCCATAGTTTTGCCCACTTACTTAGTCTCGGTCCCTTTGTAACGTCCAACCCTACAACCCTCTGAGAACTCTAGGTTCCTCCGACTCTGGCCTCTTGTGCATCTCCCCATTGGTGGCTGTGCCTCCAGCTGTTTAGGCTCTAAGCTCTGAAATTCCCTCCCTCAACCGCTGCGCCTCTCCGCCTCTCTTCCTTTTAAGACACTCCTTAAAACCTACCACTTTTACCAAGCCTTTGGCCATCTGTCCTAATATCTCCTTTGGTTCGGTGTCAATTTTTGTCTGAAAATGCTCCTGTGAAGCGCTTTGGGACGTTTTAATACGTTAAGGGCACAATATAAATGCAAGTTATTCCTGTCCTACTCCCAGCTACACAACTTACTGTGCCTCCAAACTTAATATCATTTGCAAACTTTGATATACAACTCTCTAATTTTGCTAATACTCTCTTGTGTGGAACCTTATCAGAAGTCCAGATAGACAACATCCATAGACACTTCCCTATCACCATGCGAGTGACCTCAAAAAAATTCAACTAGATTAGTCAGACATCCTTCACAAATCCATGCTGACTGTCTGATCAGCTCATAATTGTCCAAGTCCTCAGGTCACTCTGGGCTGGATTTTACAAAACTCGGCGAGTCCATGGCGGGTGACGTCGGTGGTGGGTGTCGCCCCCGCTGCTGGCTCCATCCCGGCCTCTGAAATGATTTTCCCCTGATTGGGCTTGTTAAGCCCGCCCAGCGCGTTTGCCGGCTAATTAGAGGAAGTGGGTCTGGTGACGTCATTTGATGACGCATCATCAGCTGATTTGCTTAAAGGGACCATGGCCAATTTTCTTTTGACATTTGTGCTGTCCGTGTTCTGCAGCATTGAGGTGCTACAAACACTGCAGAGGTGCAGGGCTGCACCCAGGCTCTCCCATGACTCCCTCCATATGACTATGGAGGGAGTCACAGGGCGCAGGGAGGTCCTCTTCCCTTCCCATGGGTGGAAGTGACCTCCCCAGGAGATCAACACAGCCTGCTTGCACATTGCAGAGGAGGGCACAAGCAGGGATGTGGTCAGGAGGACCTGGGTGCAGTGCTGCAAATGTTTCAATGATCACAGTAGATCACGAAACGTTAGTACAAAGCCAACTCAACCTCATCCTGCTGTGCCTCTCATCACATCCCCATCACTCTGCCTTCCCTATGCTACTCCTGCACATCCTTACTCACACCAACTTACCTTGCACCTCCACCCATCCCTCTCTATCTACATTATCATATCCCCATCTCACTAGCCACTCCTCACCCTCATCCTAGTGCAATCATACCAACTAACAACACACAAGAGTAGGCACTGGGTGTCTTATGTTCATGTAAAGTTTCTGTTAATGTGGTGTCAAACATTGAAACCTTTATTTTGAACACTTTGCGTTCTTGGACAGATTTGTGTGCACCTTTGGAAGTGGCTTAGTGAGTTGCAATGAATGGTAAGGCATAACGGTACATCCCGCAATGGTGATGAGTGTGAAAGGAATGGCTTGGGCATTGTAGGGATGATTTATGGTGTTGGTGTGGGGTGGTGCCAACCTGGCGCATCATGTGGCAGCCAGAGTGTACAGCGTCAAGTGAAGTAAATCTGGCCATGGTGAGGCCATCCCTGGTGTCCTGGGCAGCATTGTGCTCGGGTGCTGATGCCCTGTGTCTTCTGCTGCAACAGTTGATTGCGGAAAAGGTTGGTGTTGTTTGTGCTGCTGGTGTACCTAGTGATGCTGGTGTAGGGGCTGATTGTGGTGGATTCTGAGGACCAAGGTGAGAGAGTTTCATGGGCACCTATGCTGATGTAATAGATGGCAGGTGAAGTAGAGATGACAGAAGCGATCTGTCAATGGTGGGAGAGGTAATGAGGTCAGACTGGATGGAGACTTGTGTTAAGACTTGCAGCATTCTGAATCTGTAGTGGAAATGCAGTTTAGAGAAGCTAGTGTTTAAGGGAACATTTCGCAATCAGCTGGGAGCTTTGACTTGACATTTGAAGCTGTCAACTCATCAGCTGATTCACTGGCCACTGACCTCCCGCCACAGCTTCACAGACGAGGTCTAGGCACAGTGGGAAACCGGTGGTCGACCAGTCAAATTCAAAAAGCTGTGGGAAAAAACCATTGTTAAGTGGCTGTAAACAAGCCACTGATGATTTTAATTGCCTCCCCCGCCGCTGCGTGTCAGGTCTGCTCAGCGCTGACAGACCCAACATTTGGTAAAGGCGTGTGGTGGCGGAATGACAGCGGGATCCCGACCCGCTGGGGGAAAAAAACACGTTCCCACCCGACCCGCCACCAATCGCGTCCACTGACTCCCCGGAAAATCCAGCCCTCTGTCTCTGATGTTAGACTGATAGGTCTGTAATTAACTGGTTTCTCCCTCCCTCCATTCTTAAACAATTGAGTGACATTTGTAATTTTCCAATCTAAAAGGCACAATTTCTGAATCTCGAGTGCTGTGGAAAATTATGACTAACGCATCTGCAATTTCATCACCAATTTCTTTTAATACTCTGGAGTCGAGACCATCAGGTCCTGTAGATTTGTCTATCTTAAGTCCCATTATTTTCTCCATTGTCATTTTTAAACTTGTATTAAATTCACAAAGTTCATCCCTTGACTTATTTTTAGGTTTCCTTTTACTGTTGGTATTTTGTCCTCTTCCTCCATGTAAAAGCTAATACAAAGTACGCCGTTAACAAGTCTGCCATTTCCTTATTATCCAGTATATTCTCACCTGCATCTGTCTTTAATTGGCCCACATTCCTCTTTCCACTCTCTTGCTCTTAATATATTTATAAAAGGTTTTGCTATTAGATTTGCTATCCCTGAGGGTTTTTTTCATATTCATTTATAACATGCACTTGAGTTTCAGGCCCATTTTTCCAATATAAAATGAAGGACATTATATGTGGAAAAAATTACTGTAGAGGTTGTAACCCAGTGAAAACTGAAAGCCCTCCTTCAAGAACCTCACCCACCCCCCCTTTTGTAAGTCAGTTGTCTATCTGAAAACAGTAAATTATTATTGGTTTACACTTTAAAAAAACTTTGAGGATGGGCCTTTATGAGTGGTGCTGCCAGGTGGCTGTCCATGCAAACTTGTGACACCAATCCTTTCAAGCATCTTTTTCTTTCAAAGATGGGATTAGCAGAGTCTCTAAATTTCAAGAATCTGACACGAGATTTGAGTTTTTCTGACTAGAGTACTCTAATCACACAATAAAAACAAAATTCCAATTTCATGTAATTTGATATTCAGAATTTGGAGATGAAATTCAAGGCGAAAGATAGTTATCCTAACAGCGATAAACCGTCTGTAACATGTGTCCTTAGTTGATAAGCCTTTCCACAAAAATAATTATGGAAGAACTTCTCTATTAAATTAGTGAAAGTGATTCTTTATCAAGAATCTTATCAGACTGCAGATATACCAGAGCATAGATCCATAAATATTTCGAGGAAATATCTGCCTGGTTTGATTCCTCTTTGAAAATTTTGCATTGATTTTGTAAAAGTAAATTATTCAATCCTGGCACTGTTACTATATCTTTGTGTAATTTCTTTGACCATTGCTGTCTGTATTCTGTTTTAATGCAGCGCAAATTATCTACCAATCTGGATAAACCAACTCCAACTTGACTCAGCAGCTCCTACTCCTGCCCCATCCTTAGTCCTATTTGTGCTAATGCAGATCCAGTTCAGTGGCCATAATAAAGAATGTGTAGGTTGAGTGACCACTCAATGCATGATGACTCCCATTGAGTTGTATTAAATATTAATCTGGACCATGATGTGGTGCCACTTTATAAAGGTGATGGTAAATACAGGTTCAACTCTGCCGGAAACTGTAATAAGTTGCAAAGCGGTTAAAGAAGTGGAAGGTCTTAAGTGATGGCATGTAGCCAGGTGTGGGCAGAATGCTTAGGCTCATCATTGAGCTTACTGAGAACATCAGGGAGGGTCAGGGCATGCCACATTAGGTTGCTCAGGATTTATTTTGAATGGATAAGTGCAAAGGAACAATCTCACTGATAACACTTTCGAATGTTATTGATTAAAAACCTGGATTTTAATATAAAGCCAGGAACAGTTGTCTTTTGTCAGTTTGTAGATATTACCAAATCAGATTGATAACTGCAGGACTGTCTTTGTTGTATTCTTCTGGAAATTAGCCAACTTCGGTTAGTGGGTGGGGACCTGAAATTGGCACAGCAAAATACGGGTAGGAAGTACACTTGTGCTTGAGTAACAGCCAAGAAATCCAATCCCTTCCTTAAAAAAAAATGCTCAGTCATAGTGACTCCCCATTCTTTTCATTTTTAAAGCAAACGTGTTTTCTCTTGCAACATGTTAATTCAGGGTAGCTACCCATGTACAAGATACTTTTGCCCTTTGAGGACTACGGTAGTATTTTTGTTTTTAAATGATCATTTGACTGCTGTTTGCAACCAGACTTTAATACTTTATTTATTTAAGCGAAGCAGAGTTAACTAAGCACCACCACATCTATATTTTATTCTGATAAATTAAATACCTAATTTCTACATCAACAAAATAATTAAAATAACTTCACAACAGCCACAGTGTTGTCGCAAAAACTTTTCAGTGAACATAATGGATCAATTAAAAAAGAGTCAGATACAATGTTTTTCACAGATTACATCCCAAAGTTAATAGAAAAATATTGTCTGGAAAATGTTTAATCAAGTGTTGTAAAGAATTGTTTTACTGAAAAGTGCAAGCTTATTGTTCCCAACATACCTTAGCATCATATTGTGTCAGTGGTTAGGATTAGAAATTTGTTTCAGGAACATTTGAAATTCAATGTTATATGATGATTGGGTAGTGTGTTTGGTAATTGGTATCCAGCTTGAATATTTTAACTAAGCTTTCCAACCTCAATTTCAAAGAATGTATCATTTGGCCTGACCTTTTCTACAGTTATTCGACCAGTGCAATATGCCAAATAATCAACCAGTTTGTCTTTATTTACATTTATGTGGAAAAATCAGGTTAACTATTTTCATTACATGCATTAAGATATATGCGCGCGTGCTCAACTTATTGAGAGAAAATCGGGTTTTAAAAAGTCACTAAATCGGAAATTCTGATTGAAGAGCACTTGGGCATAATAATCAGGAAACTTGTCTTTTTGTTTACTACCAGTTTCATGTTTCTGTTTATTTAAATGGGATAAATCAAGGCTGATTTCACCACACTGAAAACTGATGTGGAGTAAATGTTTCAGAGCAAGTAATTTTGTATCCCATTTATTGGTGAATGGGCAAAAAGCCAAAAGTAACCTTGAATTCAGATTTATTTAAGAACTTATTTTACTGCCTCTAGTGGCGCTTCACAAAATTATTTCACCATTTCTCAAAAGCTGAAAGAAATGCTAGAGTCAGACTCGAAGGTAAATAATTTGATAACTGCATGCGGAATTATTGATGTTTCTTTTTTCCTCCGTTCCTTCCAGTTACCGTGTATACTGCCTATTGGGAGATGGAGAATCGTCTGAAGGTTCAATCTGGGAAGCAATGGCATTTGCTTCTTTCTACAAACTTAGCAATTTATTGGCTATTTTGGACGTGAACCGCCTGGGTCAAAGTGAACCTGCTCCACTGCAGCACAAAGTTGAAATCTATCGCAAACGTTGCGAAGCTTTTGGGTAAGTTTGCAACTTGGAAGTTCAAATACAGAAGTTCAAGTGATGGCTGCTGGAGAAGTGGATAGACATAATGGTCTTTGACCTTTCAAACTATTAATACTTGAATAGGAACCTAGATTAGAGGTTAGGGGAGGAAGTAACATCGTAAATAGAATTTTTTTTTACAAAAACTAATGGGTTCCAAAATTCAGAATCCAGAGCAGCATTAACAATTTTTTACGTGGTTCTGCCTTTAGTTGATTTTCTCTTGAGGTTCATGGTCAATAAACAAATGAAATCACATGATATGGTAGAACTATTACATATTTGCCATGTTTCTGGTTTCATTATTGCTTCGAATAAAGGGCCTGGACTTAACAAGCTGAATTAAAAATGGTTTGATGAAGGTACACTGATGATCAGTTTCATGGATTGTTAGACATGCTTCTAAATAATTCCCTTACTGTGCAGGGACTTGAGCTAGTAGTTTATTTGATGTAATTTAAAATGTGTATGATTCCATTAAAATAAAGCGTCTGATACATCATTGATGATGCTGGCCATTTATGAATCAGTGTTGTAGTCTCCAACAACCTGACGGGACCATTTGAAATTAAGTTATCTAATCGAATAGTTAGATTTTGGGTTCTGATTTTAAAATTTAAGCTGTCCAGTCATATAACTCAGTTTTCTTCCCACATCAACCCTATGTACATGAAGTTGATATTGTTGATTTCTTTATCCCTCATTTAATTTTTGGAACATTGATTATTTCAGGAACTTCTCAATGTCTGATTAAGTCATAAAACCTCATGACTAATATCTGCCACAAATAAAACGAACTTAGCAGTTAGTGTCAGCCTTGGCTCTGTGGTAGCACTCTTGCCTCTGAGTCAGAAGGTAGTAGGTTCAAGCCCCACACCAGTGTCTTTAACACATAATACAGGCTGACACTAGTGCAATACTGAGGGAGTGCTGTACTGTCCGAGGCTCCATCTGCCCTCTCGCTGGACGTAAAAGATCTTACGGCACTATTCGACGAAGAGCGGGAGAGTTCTCCCTGAGTCCTAGCCAACGTTTATCCCTCAACCAACATCTGAAACAGATGGTCTGGTCATTTATTTAATTGCTGTTTGTTGGACTTTGCTGTGCACAAATTGGGTTGCTGCGTTTCCTACATTGCAACAGTGACTACACGTCAAAATTACTTCATTGGCTGTAAAGCACTTTGGAACATCCTGAGGTCGTGAAAGGCACTATATAAATGCAAGTTCTTTCTTTATGACACCTCATAAACGTAAGTTATTTAGTTATACTGGCTTCTTGCATCATCTAATTCCAAAGAAGTCTAAACGAGCTGAATTTAGTAACATCAAATTAAAGCAGTGTTTTTCTTGTTTACAATATTCCCAAGGTTGTTGATTTGTACTTTATTATTACAACAACAACTTGCATATATATTGCACCAGTAACATAGATAAACATCCCAAAGTGCTTTAAACATGCAAAGTTATTTTAAAAAGATGCCAAGCTGGAAGAGTAGATGTTTGGATAGGTGACCAAAAGCCTGGTCAAAGAGGTGGGTTTTAAGGGGGAGGATTTAAAAGAGGATAGGGAGGTGGAGAGGCAGAGGGGTGTAGGGAGGGAATTCCAGAGCATGGGGCCGAGGTGGCTGAAGAAAATGTTGGGGCGAAGTGAGTGGGGGGATGGGAAGCCAGTCAGGAGAGCACTGGATTAGAGTCTGGAGGTGGCAACGGCATGGATGAGGGTTCTAGCAACCAATGGGACCGAGGTAGGCCACGTTATGAAGGTGGAAGTAGCTGGTCTTTGTGACAGCGGATATGAGGTCAAAAGCTTCGCTCGGGATTGTGAGCATTCTGGTTCAACCTTAGACTGGCCGGGGGGGGTTGGGGTGGGGGTGGGATCAGTATCAAGAGTACGGACTTTGTGCAGGAGGCTGAAATTATAAGTTCTTTTTTGTATTTGTATTCTTTATAACAATTAAAATCCTCTGAAAGATTACAGTCAGTTACGTATTGTTTTAACCAACCAAATAACATTTTCACAAATTATTTTCCTTCGTCTTTTTTTAAACTATTGCCTCTACTGCAAATACTGTAAATAATCCTGTGTGTCTTGTGTTCCAAATATACTACATAAAATGAAACTAACTAAATTACTATATGTTTGTCTCGTGCATATTTTGCTGCTCAAATTGGTGTTTGTGTTGAGTATTGTGGTTCAATGATGAATTCTAAACTCTTTTGTACAGCTGGAATACTGAGGTGGTGGATGGACACAGTGTTGACGAACTCTGCAAAGCCTTTTGGCAGGCCAGCATGGTCAACGACAAGCCAACTGTTATTATTGCGAAGACCCTGAAAGGAAAAGGCATTGAAGGTATCCTAACTACATGCCCCTTTTTAATGGAACTGTGTTTATACTTCGGTATTTGTTTTGGAGCAGTTAGTGGATACACTGATGGAAAGCAGAGAAATCGCTTTCTGTATTTTTGAGCACATTGGTCAAGACTGTTAATAGTAAACTCGCCAAGGGAGCAGCAAGTGACACTGTGCTGGAGCACTAACTGAGAGCGCCACAGGCTCAGATTCAAATTCCACTTTGCAGAGGTCAAAATTTCATGCAATGGTTAAAAAAAAAAGTGCTCAGTTGAGGCTAATAAAATTCCACAGGATGGGAAATTCAGAAAGGGTGTCCCCATTGAGCTACTGATGTATGCCTCCTGGCAACAAGTGAAAAGAGGCCTTCTCAGCTGCAGAGACTTTAAGCCCAGGGAAGAACAGTCAGAAAGATGTTCATATATTGGGAAGACTGTGGACTATCTTTAAATGAAGGGTTCACGACCGCTGCCTGGGAAGTGAGCACCGACTTGCATTATCTGGTGCTATTGGTTGTGAATAAACTGAACAGAGAGAGTGGAATCCTTTCCTAGTCATGTAATTACTGGCATTATGCAAGAGAGTACACAGGGTCACATGGGTGTGATCAGAAACACCTTGGATCTTTAGGAATTCTACCATCCTCTAAAATATCACAGCCATCATATCTGCATGGCAAATTAATTTCAATATAGATAAGTGTGAAGTGGTATATTTTGGTAGGAAGAATAAGGAGGCCATATACTCCTTAATAGTCGAATGGGGTAGAGGAGCAAAGGGATCTAGGGGTACAGATTGGTTAGACCACATTTGGAGTACTATGCACAGTTTTGGTCTTCATGTTAGAAAAAGGATATAGAGGCACTGGCGAAGATGAAAAAAAGATTTATAGGGATGATACCAGAACTGAGAGGTTATAACTGTCAGGAAAGACTGAACAGGCTGGGGCTCTTTTAACTGGGGTGACCTAATAGAGGTCTTTAAAACTATGATTGGGTTTGATAGGGTAGATGTAGAGAAGATGTTTCCACATGGGGGAGTCTGAAACTAGGAGTCATAAATATAAGATAGTCACTAATAAATCCAATAAGGAATTCAGAAGAAACTTCTTTACCCAGAGAGTGGTTAGAATGTGGAACTTGCTACCACATGGAGTAGTTGAGGTGACTAGCATAGATGCATTTAAGGGCAAGCTAAATAAGAATTGAGGGAGAAAGGAATAGAAGGATATGTTGATACAGTTAGATAAAGTAGAGTGGGAGGAGGATCGTGAAGAGTATAAACACCAGCATAGACCAGTTGGGCCAAATGGCCTGTTTCTGTGCTGTGAATTCTATGTAATGCATATCTATGGACAGCTGATTGTCGATAATGTTCTTAGAGGCAGCCTGAAATGATGTTGAAATATAAAAATTACGAACCAGTTATGATCTAGACAGCCACTAGCAATGCCCTGCCTGTAATTAGTTTTGGCTGCAGGTTTAGTAGGAGCATGTGGCATTACTCTGTCATGATGTCTATTATAAATTGCAACCGCCACAGCAACTGCTGCTTCTCTGATTAATAAGGTGCGTGTACTTGTACCTGTAGGTTCTGGTGTGGGGCTATCCATGGATGGGTGCAGTGCAGCTCTGGTGCAGCCTGACTGGCCTGGTATCCCTCCATCCATCTTCCTTTTTCTCCTGGAAGACCAGATATAAGGGGATTCCCATGGAGAAAACCCATTTATCAATAGCCACAAAGGCTCCTGAAATTCACACAAGGAAAAAAAACCAAGAAAAACAGTGCAGAAATGATTAAAAATTGTTCACTGGATTTTCCTTAATACTTGACTCTTTAAATGAAACTGTGTATACAGTTCAGTCCCTAACAATCCTGTGTGCCAATTTTGTATGGGCAGTAAATGACTAACATCAAAATGAGGTAATTGCAACATAATTAAATATGACAGAGCTTTTGCCTGTTTCAGGCTGGAGCTTCCTGCCCCTACTTAACTCGGTAACAGAAATGTGTGATATGCAAAATGGATGAGTTTCAAAGTTGGAATCTTCCCCAAATTTTCTGTCTGGTAATGTCACATTATTCCTGAAAAGCAGGTGTTACTGATTAGAAAATATATCCTAATATACGTGGTGTGCGATGCGTGGCTCCTGAACACTGTGTGTGGTGTGTGCAGTGCCCGGCTCCTGAACGCTGTGTGTGTGGTGTGGTGTACAATGCCTGGCTCCTGAACGCTGTGTGTGTAATGCCTGACTCCTGAACGCTGTCTGTGGTGTGGTGTGTAATGCATGGCTCCTGAACGCTGTGTGTGTAATGCCTGACTCCTGAACGCTGTCGGTGGTGTGGTGTGTAATGCGTGGCTCCTGAACCTGGTGTGTGCAATGCGTGGCTCCTGAACGCTGTGGGTGTGGTGTGGTGTGCAATGCCTGGCTCCTGAATGCTGTGTGTGTGGTGTGTAATGCCCGGCTCCTGAACGCTGTGTGTGTGGTGTGCAATGCCCGGCTCCTGAACGCTGTGTGTGTGGCGTGTAATGCATGGCTCCTGAACGCTGTGTGTGGTGTGTGCAGTGCCTGGCTCCTGAACGCTGTGTGTGTGGTGCACAATGCCTGGCTCCTGAACGCTGTGTGTGTGGTGTGTAATGCCCAGCTCCTGAACGCTGTGTGTGTGGTGTGCAATGTGTGGCTCCTGAACGCTGTGTGTGTGGTGTGTGCAATGCGTGGCCCCTGAACGCAGTGTGTGTGTGTGTGTGTGGTGTGTGAGCAGTGTGTCTCCTGAACGCTGTGTGAGCAGCGTGTCTCCTGAACGCTGTGTGAGCAGCGTGTCCCCTGAACGCTGTGTGAGCAGCGTGTCCCCTGAACGCTGTGTGAGCAGCGTGTCTCCTGAACGCTGTGTGAGCAGCGTGTCTCCTGAACGCTGTGTGAGCAGCGTGTCTCCTGAACGCTGTGTGAGCAGCGTGTCTCCTGAACGCTGTGTGAGCAGTGTGTCTCCTGAACGCTGTGTGAGCAGCGTGTCTCCTGAACGCTGTGTGAGCAGCGTGTCTCCTGAACGCTGTGTGAGCAGCGTGTCTCCTGAACGCTGTGTGAGCAGCGTGTCTCCTGAACGCTGTGTGAGCAGCGTGTCTCCTGAACGCTGTGTGAGCAGCGTGTCTCCTGAACGCTGTGTGAGCAGCGTGTCTCCTGAACGCTGTGTGAGCAGCGTGTCTCCTGAACGCTGTGTGAGCAGCGTGTCTCCTGAACGCTGTGTGAGCAGCGTGTCTCCTGAACGCTGTGTGAGCAACGAGTCTCCTGAACGCTGTGTGAGCAGCGAGTCTCCTGAACGCTGTGTGAGCAGCGAGTCTCCTGAACGCTGTGTGAGCAGCGTGTCTCCTGAACGCTGTGTGAGCAGCGTGTCTCCTGAACGCTGTGTGAGCAGCGTGTCTCCTGAACGCTGTGTGAGCAGCGTGTCTCCTGAACGCTGTGTGAGCAGCGTGTCTCCTGAACGCTGTGTGAGCAGCGTGTCTCCTGAACGCTGTGTGAGCAGCGTGTCTCCTGAACGCTGTGTGAGCAGCGTGTCTCCTGAATGCTGTGTGTGTGGTTCGAGGGTCAGAGGCGGAGATTCTCAATGTTGTATCACAGCACTTCTACCAGGATTGCTGACCTCCTGTGGGTTTTCAGCCCCTAAATCTTTTAGACTTTGTGGATGTACTTCAAAATTTCAAATATTTTCAGGTGTTGAGGATAAAGAAAATTGGCATGGCAAACCCATTCCAAGGGATCAAGTGGAAGGAATTATTAAAACACTCCAAACTGGGATGAATAAGAGCAAGAAACTTACCCCAGGGCAGCCAGTGGAGGATGCACCAGCTGTGAACATTGAAGAAATCAAACTTTCTGCACCACCCAAATATAAGCATGCCGAGAAGGTAAACAATCATACTAACTTCACTGACCTCTCAAATAGATGGCCAAGGACCCCAGTTGAACAGACAAAGGGGTTCTGGGAGGACGTAGTGATTAGGGGATGGGGGAGGAGGTAGAGGGTGGAACCCAGGCCAGCTGGTTTTCATTACAAATAAAAAGTGGCCATAGTTCTGGTCATGGCGAAGCCACCCTTCTCTCCTTGTTCTGGGAGTGCTTTGGGGCCATGTCGGTGTGAGTTCCTGGGCTCTCCAGCCCATCACACTCTCCTCACACCACGTGGAACCCGTGCTATCTGAGAGCTGGCCTAAATTCTGCTGCAGGCCTAGTAAAGGCCCCTAGACAACCCTAGAGAAAGGTAATCAATCCCAGAGCGAATCAGTTACCTTTTTAAAAACACGTTGGTTTGCTCCTTTGAGAGTAGAAGAAAATTTCCTTACCTTATTTCTTCAACCCTTCATGGGCCTTAGGGCCCCCCTATTAGAGTGGCTAGGTTCCTCTCCAAATTTTTCTGGCACATCTGATGTCCACGCATAGGTTTGGCCTCACTCCAACTGTGGAAATGACCACATCCTCCCAATTTGGGATGGGGTCGATGTTAATGACTATAGGCAGCAAAGAGTCTACTTCACTGCAATTCAGGTGGCAGAGTAGGGAGGGACCCTGAGTTTAATTTAATGCTTTTGGTGGTGGAAGCAGATTCAATAATAATAACAATCAAAAGGGAATTGGATAAACACTTGAAAAGGAAAAATTTGCAGGGCTATAGAGAAAGAGCAGGGGAGTGGGACTAATTGAATAGCTCTTTCAAAAGAGTTGGCTCAGGTAGAATGGGCTGAATAGCCTCCTGTGCTGTATCATTCTATGATTCTGAACAAATCACGTTTTCTTTTATGTTATTGATTGAACCTTCTGGTGCTTAGTTTTCAAACGGATCATGTCCGTTTTATGACCTTAATTTCTTCAGTGATCGAACCAGAAACAGGGGTCAAAAAATGTTGGGCCAGATTTTGCTCAGAAAATTTTGCGCAAATTGGACAGCAGCTTGTAGTGGGGTAGATACTCCGTGAATTGTGAAACACCACAAGTTGCTGGCCGATTTGCACCGTTCCACTTTTGGCTTCGCGAAAACGGCATCTCGCCCTTAACCTCCTTGTGATTTCATGAAGTTGCTGCAGTTGCACAATAATTGCCCATTAAACTCTCCACAGAAAGTTAAGTCTAGTAATTATCAGCATTTGACCATCAGTACCATTTTAACAGCATGATAATTGTTAATGACTGCCAATGTACCTCTCTTCCCCAGAAAGTGAACAATCGTAAGTGGAATTTTATTCCTTCAGGTTGTGAATTGTTTTAGGAGATTTTTAAAATGTCATTTTTAAATTTAATTTTTTTTCTTTTCCTTTTTTTTTCTCTCTCAATCCAATCTATCCCTTCCTTTATTTCTCTTTCTGTACCTGATTTGACATTGAATTCACCCATCTTCTCAATCCTGGCGCTGTTCATTTCTCAATCCTTAAATCTGATGGTTTAAGGAGTTTCAGGGCTGAATTTTAATGGGGAAGGCAGGTTGGCAGCGGGAGGGGGGCTCTGAGGCGGTCGGAAAACCCAGGAGAACGGGTTTCCCACAGGCCCTGCCGAATTTAACAGCAGGGCCTGATTTGCATGGGAAGCCTCTGTTTCCCACCCGCAGCCAGCCAGATTGAGAGGCTGGCGTGGGGGCCGGAGGGGCGACCAGAGGAACGGGGTGGGGGAGTTTGCAAGAAGATCAGGGGCTGGGGGGTTCGGAAGCGATCGCGGGCCAGGAGGAGTGGGGGGGGCAGAGATCACGGGTCTGGAGGAGTACAGGGGTGGGGGGGGAGGGGAGACGCAGATATCGCGGGCCGGGACTTGCATGAGGTGGAAGGCACAGAGTGGCGGGCGGGAGGCCTCATTGGGGGATCAGAGGCCTGGGGGTGGGAGGAGGGTTGGGGGGGTGGGAGGGAGGGGGGATGGGTGGGGGAGGCCTTGTGGGGGGATCAGTGGCTGGTGGGGGGGATTGGAGGCCGGGGGTGGGGCCTTGTGGTGGGATTGGAGGCCTCGTGGAGAGGGTCTCTGATCGCGGGGGGTAGGTTATGTAGGGATTCTGGATTCAGGAGTTAAGTGTAAAGGCACTTACCTCCTGGATCCAGCAGTCCTCGCCTTGCATTAGCTGGCAGATTTCATGAGGCATGCAAAACCTAACCAGCTAAAGTTAAATTCAAAATGGAGGTTAAAGCAGAGGCTTCAAGCCTCGTTATAATATTTAAATAGACGGCCTGCCTCCTGGCAGCGGATTGGCTGCCTGCCTCACCTCTCTGTCCCACCTCCGTTAAAACCAGAAGTGGGCGGGTTCAGGTTGGGATTCAGATTTTTAACACTTTAACTTCCCACACGCCCCCAACCCACCTGGTTTTTTTTAGGTTAAAATTCCCCCCAGTGTTTGTCCCATTGTTCACCAAGGTTCCAGATACCCTGTTGCTCTTGCTGAGCTGTTATCACCTCGCACCTGCGGCAACTTTGTGGGAATTTTTTTTAAACCTAAATGTGCACGAAAACTCAAACGAACAGGGAACTCCGAGTTGCCAGATGCCCTGCTCCAACAAAATCTGGCCTGTTGGTTTTGGTGCTTTGTTTCACAGATCAAACAGTTCATTAATTTCGACATCCATATTTTTGTTTAAATGGTGTGTAATGCAATTGGGAGGATTAGTTTAAAGGAGAAATGAAACAGTATGAGGAATCTGAATTAACAGCATTGGAGATTCAGTTACTAAGTAAAATAGCTCAGCAATGCCCTTGTATCATAACTCATCACTCTCACACTAACTCCTACCAGCCTGCTTTGTTCACGATGCCATCAACATTCACTAATTAAACCAATTTTTTTTTAATAAATCAAAAGATGAAAACAAAGATATTTATAATCGTTTGTAACTTTGGTTTTTAAAATGCCTTGATAGATTTCCTCCAAGAAAAATACAATGACTAATTCAATAAATGACTAATTGGGAAAAAAGCAGCAGAGCTAGAATGATGTTTGACGACCTGTACTAACATTGCATGCCATTGAGTGATGGGTGTGATTTTCTGATTTTGTCCACATACTTCACCTTCTGTCAGTAATGTGCAGAAATGTTGGTGCAACTAGAGGAGAATATACCCAGTGATGAGTTATAAACAATTATCCAAGTCTATTAGGCACTCCCTTACGCCCAAAATACCGCAATCTTTTAGACTGCTTATTTGGTTTACGTCCCAATTGTGTGTGACTCCCGGTGCAAATGCACAGGGAATTCCAGGCCAATATTTTGCAGTCACCGGCAAAGGAATACACTCGCCGTTAATTATGCTTACAGCTGTCCACAGACTTTTTGCGGGCTTTTGAGCAGCAACTTAGGCCGCGATTTTGCCAGCGCTCAAAGGGTGGGTTGGAGGCGGGTCAGTAGTGAAAATCTAAATGATTTACGGGGGGTTGCGAACCCGCCGCCATCCTGCCTCCACGCAACTTTGCAAAGTGTCAGGACTGCGAGTCCTGATCAGACCCGACACCAAACCCCGGCAGAGACACTTAAGGCAGTTAACAGCTTGTTAACTGCCTACATAATCCCATTTTTACAGACTCTTCCCATTTTACTACATTTTCAGCGTGTTGCACCTCGTGCGACAAACACGCCAGCTGATTGTGCCGGGTTCAGCCACTACCTGAATTCTTGACAGCTGCACCTGCAGCACAAAAGCGGACCTGTAATATGGCTGACTTTCAGATGCCAGAACTTTGTGTTTTGAGGTTTTGGAACACATTTTGCAGGTCTATTGAGCTTGTAAGTGTTTAAGCTGCGATCCATATGCACTGTGACCTCCTTGGAAAGCCCTCTCCCCACATTGACTGAGCACTTATGGCATCTATTCCTCAACTGAGATATATACCAGCGGAATGGGAACCATTTATACCCTCTCGTCCTGGTCCTCAGAATTGGAGGAAGACCAGCCGCGGCAGCAGCAGAACCAGGCACAACAGCAGCAGCAACAACAGGAGTGCAACCTTCTCCTCAGCCACCTCATGCTGGACAGGGCAGAGGGCGTCAACGCAGGGCTGCTCTGCGCCGCAGGAGATACCCCCAACAGAGGGTTTACAGGCCGAGGATGAGCTTCCTCAACAATCACTATCACAAGAGAAAAAGCACTAGGCAAAATAATGGGACTGAAGGCTGACCAGTCCCCTGGACCTGATGGCCTGCATCCTAGGGTCTTAAAAGAAGTGGCTGCAGAGATAGTGGATGCGTTGGTTGTAATCTACCAAAATTCCGTGGACCTGATGGTGGGGGAATCTAGAACTAAGGGGCATAGTTTCAGAATAAGGGGTCGCCTATTTAAAACTGAGATGAGGAGGAATTTCTTCTCTCAGAGAGTCGTGAATCTTTGGAATTCCCTACCCTAGCGAGCTGTGGAGGCGGAGTCATTGAATATATTCAAGGCAGAGATAGACAGATATTTGAACTACAGGGTTATGGGGAGCGGGCGGGAAAGTGGAGTTGAGGCCAAGATCAGATCAGCCATGGTCTTATTGAATGGCGGAGCAGGCTCAAGGGGCCAAATGGCCTACTCCTGTTCCTATTTCTTATGTTCTTATGAGTGAGCAGCAGTGCCAAAGGAGGCTGAGACTTCCGCGAGAGGTAGTCGCTGACATCTGCACAATGCTGCACCAACACCTGGAGCCCAGAGGAGCGGGTGGACACTCCTTACCAGTGGCTGTCAAAATTACCACCGCACTCAACTTCTTTGCTTCAGGGTCCTTCCAGGGATCAGCAGCAGACATCAGCGGCATCTCCCAGTCGGCCGCACACATTTGCATCACGCAGGTTACCGATGCCCTCTTTGCAAAGTCGCACAATTACATCCACTTCTCCACGGATGAAGCAAGTGTAAACACGCGTGCGGTTGGCTTTGCAAATATGGCAGGCTTCCCAAGGGTGCAGAGCGTCTTAGACTGCACACATGTGGCCATTAGGGCACCCCATCATAACCCAGCTGTATTTGTCAACCGCAAGGGCTTCCACTCCCTTAACGTCCAGCTGGTGTGTAACCACAGGAAGAACATTATACATGTTTGCGCCAAGTTCCCTGGCAGTTGCCATGACTTGTTCATCCTGCGGCAGTCTGCTGTGCTCAGCTGTTCAATCCACCAACCCAACTTTCCGGATGGCTACTTGGGAGACAAGGGCTATCCCCTGAAGACGTGGCTAATGGCACTGATGAGGAGGCCATCAAATGAAGCTGAGGAGCGCTACAATGTGAGCCACATTTCCACCAGAAGCATCATAGAGCAAACCATCAGCTTGTTCAAAATGCGATTCAGATGCCTCAACAGATCTGGTGGAGCCCTACAGTACTCACCAGCCAGGGTCTTCAGAATCATCGTGGTCTGCTGTGCACTGCACAACATCGCACAGCAGCGTGGCTTACCGCTGCCAGAGGAAGGAGGAGGAGGATGCAGATGAGGAAGACCTTGCAGAGGCACATGTGCCAGTCCCACCAGCACGCGAGCACATTGCTGGCCGTGAGGCAAGGGATGCATTAATCCATGCCAGATTCGCATACGTTTATGCAGCAAACACATGTGGCTGGCACATGGAAATGAGTGTCTGGCTGACCTTCTTAACACACCATGCAGCATCTGTACAATAAACTGGGATTCCATCACTCTCCGCATCATCATTACAGATGAAAGGCGCCCTGACCCACCACTGTGACACTTCCATTTCTGAGCACACATAGGCCAACTCTTTTTGAATCTTTGCCATCGCATCTCTTTATTACAATTGAAATAACGATGAAAATCTTCACTTTGTTTTATATCAAAACACCCAAGTGACTACCCTTGTGACTGTGTGTTAACTTTCTCTTACGTGTGCTTCTACGTGGTGCTTCCCTTGTGGCTTCAGCAGATGTTGGGGCACCTTGCTCACTTCCATGCTGCGCCTGCTTCGACGCCTTTGGTGGGTGTCCTCTGGGTTTAGGAGTCTGCTCCTCCTGCGGCTGTGCAGGGGCTGAGACGGCCATCTCAGTTGGGTGAGGAATCGGGGTCTCTGACCGAGGGCTCCGCAGTGGCATGGGAGTGTGAGCGCTTGGAGATGAGCCCACACTTCCTTGTTGTCGACCACCAACATTCCTCTCATTGGTCACCCGCACTTCACTGCTAGCAAGTAGCTGGAGAGCACCTTGCTGCACATCAGTGGGGCCATGAGGATCCGTCTCTGTACTGACAATCCTCATAACGGGGACGCCCATGTACCTCTGGTTCCTTTCCTCAATAGATGCCCACCTATCCTCCATAGCAGACCATCTATTTAGAAAAATCACCATGTTCATTTGCGTCTGGCGATTTATGTCCTCCATGGATGTTGCCATCCTTTCCATGGCGGCACCTGCATTCGCCATTGAGTGCACCACCGCATTGCTCATGTTTGAGATGGACGCCTCCATTCTCTGCACACTCGCAGTTACAGTGGTTGCAAACCCTGTCAGAGACTCCTGTACTTGTTCCTAAAGTTCCAGCACCGCTCTCTTTCTGGATGGCCCCAGAGGTGCAGCGTCCACATCCAGCTGAGCAGAGCCAGGAGTGTCCCGCGCCCTCCGACGAGGACTCCACTGCTGTTCCTGTCTCCACCATCTGCTGATGCTCACTTGTGAGCTGTGATACACCAGGTAACAACACTAATCTACCTCGCGAATGACCCACCGAGGTGCGCGGCTCTGCGCTGGTGCTGGGTGCGCTCAATTCTGCTGACGCTGCATCCTCAGAGGTTGCAGCTTCCTCTGAGGAGTCTTCCGGCTCTTCCTCCTGGACATTGGGGAGGGGGGCTCTTGATGGTCCTGTGGGGGAGTAAAGGCATGAGTTAGACATGTGATATTAAAGTAGCAGACACATCCCATTGTGCTGATGATCAGAACTCAATCTCTATGAACATCAGATGCCATATCAGTCACTCATGCAATCTAAATGAGAGGGTTGCAAATCTATTTTGTCACCAGCTTGCTCTACTGCACCCGTCTCTCCGTCCCCCACTTCCAGCTCCTCTGCACCTCCGACGATGTCGGTAGCAGCCTCCTCAGCGGTGGTCAAGTGCGCCAAGGAAGGTGGCCCTCCTCCTGTCCTCCCCCTCTCCCTCTTATTGTGGGCTCTCTTTTCCTGCAGTGAGGGACACAAGTGGAGTTTGAGTGAGAATGTTGGAGTGAGTGTAGAGAATCCATAGCATAGATGCTTAGAGGGAGACAAAGATGGAGTGAGGTGCCAATACCAAGGTCCCTCCCTGTGCGTTGTTAGTTGTTGCCATTGCATAGCAGTGATAGCAAGTGTGAGGAGTCCATCATAGAATGGTGGAGTGATTCTGTACATAGAGAGAGAGGGATGGTTAAGGGTGCAAGGGATATAAGGGTTGGTTGGGATGTGCAGGAGTAGGTTGACAATGCAGAGTGCTGGTGATGAGAGGAGATGGGGAACAGATTGAAGGTAAGTGTGATGTTATACTCACTTTTGCTGAGCGTAGCGGATCATTGAACCTTTTGCGGCACTGAACCCAGGTGCGTGAGCACAATGACCTGGCCCTCACCTCCTCAGCAATTTGCAGCCAGGCTGCTGCCTTGGTTTGCTGAGGAGGCTTCCTCCATCCAATTGAGGGGAACAGAACCTCTTTGCGCCCTCTCACTCCCTCCACAAGAGCATGGAGGGAGTCATCATCAAATCTTGGAGAGGCCTTTGATCTTGAACCACTCATCTCTCTTTATGCCACACTGAAAAACATCACAAAATGAAGGAAAAACCACAAGGTTGCATGGGCCCCTTAATGCAGCTGAATGGAAGACACCAGCAGACCCGAACCCACTGATTGGGCCGGGCAACGCGCACGACGGGCTTAATAAGCCCAGTTAAGAGAAAATAGTTAATGCAGAGCGGATTAAACCGGCAGCGGGACCGGAACCCACTGACCAGCCAACCCACCTCCACTCGGAAAATTGCGGCCTTACAGTTCCTAGAGATAATTTTCAGTGCAGTGCCCTCTACAGGGGATCTGTGGCATGTGTGAGCAGGGCAGAGCAATAGCGTGCCTCTTTAACCAATCAGATTGAAGAATCCTCACTTGAGACACGCAGAATCTAAACCAGGAAGTATAAATTAGAATATTTAATTAATTGTAAAATCATGTACAGAAAGCAAAATAATGAGAGAGAAGGAAAGATGGGATTAAAAGAGAGATAAAAGAGACATAGAAAAAATTAAAAAATATTTTTTTTTAAATCTCCAACAATAATTAAAGTCTGAAGGAATGAGACTCCATACATGTAAAATTAAATTTTCAACGCTAGAGAGGTTGTTTGGCAGTAATTAAGAATAATCATGCTGTTAAAAATTCACTTACACCTGAATGCACCAGCCCTAACTTTTTCTGGCATGTTTTTGTTGGTTATTCCATTGGGTATGTAGAGCAAATTCATGCCCTTACATGGATTTCAATGCCGAGTCTATCGGCAAGGTACCTGTGGAGCACAGTTTGTGTAGGAACATGGCAAATCGGACAGCAACTTCCAGATTTCCATATTTAACTGTGCCTGTGCGGACTGTCTGACTTCCTCCATAATAATGGTGAGCGCTGATGGCCTCACCGTTACTCTTAACTCAAAATCCGGGCCATTGTAAATAGTGGTAGTAGATTAGTCAGTTTGCCCTTTAGTAATCCTGTGGAGTAAACAATGCAACGTGTTAGAACATTTTTAAAAATCCTGTGCTGTTCTAGCCTAGAATCAGATGTAATTCAGACAGACTGCGGGATGAAATTCTGTCACAATTAATTAGAATTCAAATTTAAATTCGCTGGGTCACTCCATGTGAATTGAGCCAACAGTGGTGATGCCTGTTGTTCGACTGATGCATTTCTCATGTTTTGTTCAGTTGTAGCCTAAGGCACATGTGAAAAATCTTTCATCCCAGTAGAGTTTTTTCTCTAAATTCTAAACATTGTAAACTAGTGAGAAATGGAGCAAAGCTTGCTCCAGGCTGCAATACAAGCAAGGGGTTCAGATCACATAGAGTGAAACACGAGGTAGTTATAAAGTCACCTGAAATCCGAGATTATGTTACAGGTGTAGCAGGCATGTGCTTGTACAATCTGGTTAATTTAGATCCTTTGAAGGCTTTAGATGCCCCTGGATTATTTAGCCTATACTGTGTCACTTTCCTGTTGCTTGATTACAATGTATGTAAACAAAATTGTTGTTGTGTTTTTACTTGCATGAGGTTTTCTTGTTACTCTTGTTTTTGATAAATATTTTCACTATTATGTCATGTGAGCTACTATGTAAATATTTTACAAGAGGCACTGGAGTGAAGTCCCATGTTTGGCTCAGTGCATGTCACTCTCTAGTTTTGAGTGTCAGAGGTAGAAGCATTCATAAAGCTTATAGGTACAAAAGGAACATTTCCCCCCCCCCCCCACCCCCCCAAAAAATCCAATCTCCTCAGGATGAACCAACAAGAAAAATCTTTTAAAGGCATAGCCTGAGTGTTGTACCAATGTTCCATCTTTAAAAAGAATCAAGTATTATTTTATGTGCCATTAATCTTTAAATATTTTTTTTCTTTCAGGTAGCCACACGAAAAGCTTATGGAACTGCACTGGCAAAATTGGGTCGTGGCAATGACCGTGTGATTGCCTTAGACGGTGATACAAAGAACTCCACTTTTTCAGACGTATTCAGGAAGGAACATCCTAAGCGTTTTATTGAATGTTTTATCGCAGAGCAGAACATGGTAACTTAATTTAGTTTATTTACTTAATTTGTACATGAAAATAAAAGCAGATGGTAGGGATAAATTAATCCCACATCATGTAATGTTGAAAGTGGAACTGAAATACAAGACTGACTTTTTTAATTCTGGGGGGGGGTATTTGGGACAGTTTAGTCTTTAGCATCACTCTATTATTTGTCTGCCAGCCTGGCCTAATGCCTCTGCAGTTGAGACAGCTTGCTCCTGGACTGCCACCAATACGCTCCTTAGCTACTTGCTAGAATGGTTTTTTTTGCAAGAGGGTCAAGACTGGCACTGTAAATCATTATTGTGACAGTTTTTAAAATACATATATAAAGATTAGAAAATTCTGAAAAGATCAAACGGTGTCCTTTGTGTTATCTTCTTTGATTAAACTGGGTCAGTTAGGTAGAACTTTTTGCCTTAATTTCCTTCACCATTTTGTGCAGTCAACTTGTGGAGGATAGTAAATGAAAGGAAAAGGAACTTTTGCTCATTCTGCTTCTGCAATTGCAATTGGCTAAACCGTTACTGTTGACCCTGCATTTCTCTTTACAGGTGAGTGTTGGTATTGGCTGTTGTGCACGGAACAGGACTGTTGTATTTGCCAGCACTTTTGCTGCTTTCTTCACCCGAGCGTTTGATCAGATCCGCATGGCAGCAATCTCTGAAAGCAATATCAATCTTGTTGGATCCCACTGTGGTATCTCAATTGGTGAGTTTAATCTAACTAGCTCTACTAAAATAATTCCTAATTCATCAGGAAGATTTTCTTTATTGTCCTTTGCAGCATCCCTCCTGTCCTGAAGAATGAGCTTTCACTGGCCCTTCAGTACCTTGTGTAAGTGGTCATACTTTACGTGTGAGCGTGGACAGTGAGTAGCAGCTGGTTGTTCATTCATCTTATCCTCACCCTGAGATCCACACATGCACTTCCAATAGGGGTCAGTGGATAGTGTTTAGGAGCAGAAACCCTAATGGATTTTCCCAAGGCATATTGTCCCCATTGGCTAACTCAGCAGAACCAAAGGTTGAATCTTACACGTTGCTGATCATGCAGTGCATTTTCAAATTGAACAATGGGAGATGGGGCTGTGAGAATGTTTGTAATGTTGCTAATTCTTAGGTGAGGATGGACCTTCCCAAATGGGTCTGGAAGATTTGGCTCTGTTCCGTGCCATTCCCACATCAACAGTCTTCTATCCAAGTGATGCTGTGTCAACTGAACGGGCAGTGGAACTGGCTGCTAACACCAAGGTATCGGATGCAAACTTTAGTACAGCACTTTAAAGCTACACTTATCCTAATTGCAGACCAGTTTTAAAACAAAGTTGTTTTTCAAAACACACCCATCAGTCACCGTATACTCCTGTTATGCTCATCCTGAGAGTTGACAATAAACCTCCACACACAGTAACAAACTGAGGATGACAGTCCTTTTTTTTTTATCTCCAGCAGTGGAGAGTGGGGTTAGGAATTGAATGTGTCCTGCGCTGCTGTAACATAGTGAGTGGCTAAATGTGATGTGCTGTCACACCACAGACCAGCAGACTTGCAGGTGAAATAAATGAAAATAATCTAGAGTTGCAGTATAAAAGCCTTTTCTAAAGTTAGAATTTAGACTAAATGGCACAGTGGATCATGACAAGTTTATTTTGAACCAGGACAAAACTTTAAACTTACTGGCACAGCACTTAATTTGATGTTATTTATAAGAAAGAATTAACTTGTATTTATGGAGCGCCGATCATGGCTACAAGATGTCCCAAAGTGCTTCACAGACAATGAATTACTTTTAAAGTGTAGTCACTGCTTTATAGACAAATGTGGCAGTCATGTTGTGTACAGCAAGGTTCCATAAAACAGGAAATGAGATAAATAATCAGATAATCTGTTTGATGGACTTGGCTGAGGAATGAATGTTAGCCAGGACACCAAGACTGCTTTGCATGGAGCCATGGGATCTTTTTCATCCACCTGAACAGGCAGATGGCATCCCAGTTTAACATATTATTCTAAAAACAGTACCTCCGGCAATACAATACTCCTCAGTTATGCACTGAAGTGTCAGTTTAGATTATGTGCTCAAGTCCTGAAGTGGAGCTGAACCCATAACTTTGATTCAGAGGCAACAGTGCTATCACTAAATCATACTGACAGTATACATAAAGTGCTTTCAAACTAGTTAAGTCTATTAGTAAATGTTTTGCAGTACTGAAGAATCCTTAAGACCGCCGATACACTGCTTAGCACATCTTGCACCATATTGGGATGATACATATACTTACATAATGGATGGAACTACTAAGAATTGTTTTTCTTTCATTATATATACAGTACTAGATTTTTAAGCTATTTTATGTGGATAAAGCTGTGACATTTGAATTCTTCCTAACTGAAATCTCTGTTTTATGCCTCTAGGGTATCTGCTTCATTAGAACCAGCCGACCAGAAAATACAATAATTTATAAAAATACTGAAAATTTTGAGGTTGGAAAAGCTAAGGTCTGTAACACAGTAAGAGGAATTCATGCAAATTGTTTAAGTCTGTGGAGTAGTTTCTCAGTTTTTATCCCGATGTCTGAACGAACATTCAACTACAGCTGTTAACTGGCAAGCCTGATTAGAATTATGCTTTTTTTTTCAGCGAGCGTTAGTTTATCTTAGCTTACTTGTCTGTTGTTTATTTTACTTGTGAATCAACATAAAGTAACCAGTTATGGACTGAAGTGTCCATTTTGATGCATTCTGTTTCCTACCTTGTAATGGTTAGCAGTCCTGCTTTGCCAACCAAGTTATCCATCACACAATTAGTCTGTAGAATTCAAGGGCTTAAATTAATTCTTATACATATAGATGATCAATGTTTTTCATATTGTCCCCCCCATCCACATTAGTTCTAAATGGTTAAGAACTGGTATCTCAACTCACCGTTGAAGACAATCAGAAATTAATTTAATAGCCTAAATTTTCACCCAGAGGGTTGTGGGGGTCTGGAACTCACTGCCTGAAAGGGTGGTAGAGGCAGAAACCCTAACCACATTTAAAAAGTACTTGGATATGCACTTGGGATGCTATGACCTGCAGGGCTACGGACCAAGAGCTGGGAAGTGGGATTAGGCTGGATAGCTCGTTGTTGGCCGGCGCGGACACGATGGGCCAAAATGGCCTCCTTCCGTGCTGTAACTTTCTATAATCCTATGATTCTAAAAAAAATGATCTTTTCAGTCATTTTACTTAATAGCTGGATTCATGGTTCACACTCTGAAAATAATAGCACTGTATTTTCCTTCTCTATCTGATCCCCTTTGCTTACACTGTGGAAACTGCGGATAGTGAACTATTTAATAGACTGTAATTTTGTTTATTGTGGGACAAAGTACAGTGTCAGTTACCATTTAATTGAATGAAATAATGAAATTATTACCATTTGCAGTGAAAACCTGAGGACCAATCTCCTGCTGTTTACTCTTGAAATGACAGTGGAGCACAACTCACCTCTCCGAAAATTGAACATAATCTGAATAACTAATCACTAACCAGATCTCCAATGGCATTTTCAGACATTAAGTTTAGCTATAGGAGACAATTTTGGGATTGGTGTTGTTTTTGCAAATAATTTAGTTAGTCAAGCATCGGAGTTATGGTCTGCAGAGGCAGAGTGTGCAGCTCTGGATTTGAGAGTCTTTGGTTGACATGAATACTACAATTTTAGCATTGCTATGAAGTGGTTTCTGTAGCAATGCTAAAGTTGCAGTATAAGCCGGGAGTAGGGACCCTACCCAACTCCAGGGTGAGACCTGGAGGCAGTAATCTCACACTATGTGGGTTTAACATCACAGTGTTGCATGTGTCAAACCTGTTTTAAAAAGTCAGGAATGGTGGGGTCCCCTGGAGTAAATCAATGTTTAGGAGAATGCAGATGCTTCCAACTGCACTCCCCATAATTGTCAACTTTTGCTCGCTGGGAGAGGATCTCTGAGCGTACATGTAATTTCTTTCTCCTGAGCCAGAGAATTGCAGTTGATGTATGAGGTGCTGCCAGGCTGGAACCAACACAGCAGCTGCAATAGAAATGCCCCATTTCAACCAGTTAAGGATCAGAAACGCTGCCCAATTTAAAATTGAGCTGACTAATCATTCAAACTTGAAGTTGCTATTTTCTCTCTTATCAGCATATCAACAATGCGCACAGAAAACACACTTTTATTGTAAAACCTATTCTGTTGTATTTTGTGATTAAATTAAAATGGCGTCAATTAAAAGCAAGTCCCAGCAGCTGTGAAAGAAAGTTGTTTATTCTGGCAGGTTCTGCGGAAGACTGATAAGGACGTGCTCACCATTGTTGCTGCTGGGGTGACAATACACGAGGCATTGGCTGCAGCCGCTCTGCTGGCTGAAGAGGGTAAATATAAAATAACAGCAGTTGAAAGTGCATAAAAGTAAATTTGTTCCTCTTTACAGGTTTTTAATTTAATGATCAGACTCTCTGTACAAGCGGTTTCTTTCAATATATTTTTTCTTTTATCACAAACGATTGGACAGTTCTATCAGATTTTAGAAACATCTGTGACTGTACATTATATGATTTAATTACCTTTTAATAGAACCCCCATGTTAACTATTAAATAGTAGAATAAAATGGATTTAGTTGGTATTGAATGAATGTTACTTGGAATTTCATTTCTACATGATTGTTGGAATCTTTACACGAGTAAATACATTGTAGAACTGAGAAATCTCCGACAATACACCACTCCCTTTAGTATGACACTGAAGTGTTAACCTAGGTTATGTGCTGAAGACCTGGATAGGGGTTCATACCAATAATTTTTTGACTCGGGGTTTAAACTTAGAGGCGAGTGCTACCACTGAGCCAAGGATGACATTTTTGAGCCTAGAGTGAGCATCAGCAGGCTATTCAACCAAGGGAGGAATCATAGCCAACCCTGACCCTTTTATCATCTGATTTCTACATATTTGCACTTTACAGCATTGCCTAGCAAAAAAGCTGCTGCTCCCTTCATAAATTTTCAGTAGATTAAACTTGACAGAGTTTTCCTAGGGATTTACAGTATGTGATTAAAATCAAAACAAGACAAAAATTAACCATGTTCCCCCAGATATGTAATTACTGTGCAATAAATATACCACATTAAGATATGATCTGCAGGATATAGCGAGCACATTGAGAATACAAACAACTGTATCAGCAAAACAATTGGATCTTTATTTAATCAGAGGCAATAAATTACACTTATGAACTATAGCAATGAGCATAATTTACCTTTTGTTATTAATATCTGATTTTTTGGTTATTCAGCTCCTATTTTAAAAGGCTTCCTTTTATATAATTTTCAGCATACAATTGATTTCTGTTAAGTCAATTTAAATTGTCAAGATTAAAATTGCTCTTCCAGGAATTAAACTTTCTGATAACTGATGCACCAACATAGCTTACTTTGAAGCATGTCATTAAGTGGCAGAATCCATGAAGCCAGTCCGCTGCTGTAACAAAGCTGTAGAAGCATCTACTAGATGTGAGTTAGTCAACAAAGACTCTAGGTTGCTAACTATTACAGTTTGTGCATTGAAACTAAAGAAAAATACTTTGCTTATAAGAAGAACAGTAGCTTCTTATCAGGAGTCATGGGGTATATTTTTCTCCATTTGCTATTTTAGCAAAAATGTAGATCTGAGTATGAACAGGAAACATCACTTTATATCACCTGCGTTACCGCTAAAATCAACATACTGGGGAACATGTATCATTTAGTTCTGTTGAAATGAATGGAGGAATCTGTATGGAGCAAACATTAGTGTAAATTTCTGACTTTGTGCTCCCAGTGCGGAGGCTCATCCACTGGGTGTACATATCAGAAGTTGTATATCCTACGCATGATTTTCCAACCATTATTTTAATGGTCAGAAGATTGTGTGCAGAGTACTCCATGGAGGCAAAGCTCCCCACCAAGAGACTGAAGCTTTAAGATGACTTCTATTGGGCAGTCAGGTTTGCTGTTCAGCAGAACAGCCTATATGTAATATAAGTTGAGCCCATTGAAGAAATGGGTAAGCCATCCAGAATGGCAATAAAGAGTTCAGTGACTTATGACTCTGTCTAATTGCTAGTTAATTTTAGCACTGATTTTGTAAACTTTATGTCAGGAACTTTGCATATCACTAAGTGCACACACTGAGCAGCTCAGCTTGGGAATCTAAATGGACAGTATGAATTGTGATTAGAATATTTATTTTATTTCCTTTTTAAAAAAAAAACCTTCTAGGATTGTTGAATGTGAAAATAATTGAACCAGAGTAAGAACCAGGAAAAGAAAAGGTTAAATCTGTTAATTACTCTGTGCAATTAATGTATTTCTTTCATATCAAAGGATGTGTAAGCTCTGCTGTCTAAGAAAGGCTCGTTGAAAGCTTGGTTTAAGAGAGAGGTTCTTAATGGCAGGAAGAGAGGCGAAGACGTTTAGGAAGGGAAATCCAGAGAGCAGGATGAAGGCAGTTAAGGACCCTGTCACTAATGGTGTGATGAAGGAAGGAGGAATGCACTGAGGAAGTACAGAGCATTTTGGAAGGGGGAAGATGTAGGACAGGAGCAGATTAGAGATAGGATGGGACAAGGCCATGGAGGGATTTATAGACAAGGGCAAGGATTTCAGTGTATTGGGGGAGCTCCAGAACTGGAGTGGCCTCTGGCAAAAACGATCAAACTTTCAAATTGTCACCATTCTCCTCACTCTCCCTTTCTTGTGAGTAAGGGTTTTGCTAGAATCTGTATTTAGAAATTGTTAATATATTTGTATTTTGTACAATCAAATGAAAATGTTCAAATGTGTAATCAAAATGCATCTGATGTTACAGATGTGTATGTCCGAGTGATTGATCCATTTACAATCAAACCGCTTGATGATAAAACGATCGTTTGTTGTACTAACGGCACGAAAACAAAGCATATTATCACTGTGGAGGATCACTATTATCAAGGTAAGGTTTTAAAATGCATTTGAACCAGCATAGGCACAATGGGCTGTGCTATATGATTCTATGATTTATAGTATGGGCCAAATGTTTGCATTTTCACAGAGTTCAGAAAGTGGTGTTAGAGTTTTGAGACAGCTCACCCATTCTGTATTCTCTATAAACATTTTCGCTAACACTGACACTAGTTGCAGTCCACGATGCCATGGTACAAAATCCAGCTTCTCTTTTGCAGCAGTATGCAGCTGACAGGTTTGTGGTCCTGTTCCACGCACTGAGTTTCCAGTCTCTGTTTTTCCATCAAGGGGAATATGCCAAGTGGCAGCTACATACTTCTCACAAGCAGGGAGGAGCCATCAAGTGTGAATCGCCCCAGGCTTCCCGTATCTTCTTATAGGCAACTCGAGAATGGCCTTAGCAAACCTGTTTGCTTCATGGCTGGAGAATGCTGCAAATCACAAAAGGAGAGTTGAACACTCCAAGATAAAATATAAAGTTCCTCAACAATGTTATTTCACCCCAACTTCAAAATATCAATTCAAAGTGCACCGAAATGATATTTCTATTTCCAATTTCAGCCATGCTTCTAGGCTGACATAGTTGGGTTTTTTCTTGTCTCTATGAGACTGTATTATGGGAAGACTGCGTTGATTCAATACAAATTTGAGGCACAACCAATGTTACCTCTAAATTTTTTTGGCACGCACGGCCCCTTTAACGGGCCATTCAAAATTCCGCGCATGTGCATTTTTTTCGATTTAAAAGCCGGCTCACCGGCTGCACGGGACCTTCAGAGCGCTGCGCAGTTGGGAACATTGCTCACAACCATTGGAAGAGAGGAGCTGAGCTGAAATCAAAACCATCTCTCCGAAGTGAAAAGGTCGTGTGCAAGCCTACTGTGACCAGCAATGCCTTCAGGATAAAATCTACGGGTCGATTTTCCCCAGGTGCAGTGTCCCGTAGTGCGCTGCACCTGTGAAGGCCATGGATGTCCTGCCCGGGCCATTAATATGGCCCAGGTGTACCCCAAACGCAGGCCTGCCCACTGGCAGAGCCTTGCGACGTGCGATAGAAAGGGAGGAGGGGGGGGTGGCGCACTGCAAGGTGCTGGAGAGCAGCAGCCAGAAGGCCCCAAAGACTGAAGATCCTGCTGGAACAATTTACTTTTTGCCAATTTCCTCTTCAAATTGCTCTTGGGCCCTCTTCAGACCTTTCTAAAGAGGGTTCCGGTGCAAGCCCCACTACCAGCTTCTGTGGGGCACCCCTGTGCTTAGCTGCTCTTCCCTGCCCCCTGCTAACCCTGGAATGCTGAGCTTGCAGGTGCAGGCTCATAACACCCATTTGAGGGAAGCCCCAGAAATCCTGGGGGAGCGTAGTGCAGTGGGAAGATCTGAAATATCAGGCTGGATTTTACCAGCCCTGAGGAGGCGGGTCAGGTGGGAAAATGTGAAAAAATGACAGTGGGTTCCGATCCCGCCATCAACCCGCCTCCGCGCAACTTTCCCAAAGGCAGGATTGCAGACTCCGTTTTGGTCCCGCCTCCAAGCGGCGGGATAGGCCCTTAAGGCACTTAACTGCTACTTAAGTACTTCTATAATCCCATTTTGAGAGGCCTTTCAAATTTTGCCACATTTCCAGCGTGCTGCACGTCTCTCCTGAAACACGCCAGCTAATCCTGTCGGGTTCACAAGTGGCTGGCTTCCAAACAGCTGCAGCTCCACCATAAAAACTGAGTTTTCAACAAGGATCTGTTGCAGGTGGCAGAATTTTGTTTTTTCAGGTCTTGGAGAACTTTTTGCAGGTCTACTGATTTTGGAAGTGGTGAAGCTGAGATCCATCTCCACTGTGACCTCCTGGGAAAACACTCTCCCCACATTGACTGAGCGCTTCCTCAACTGAGGTCTCTACCAGCAGCATGGAACCATTTATTTCCTTTCCTCCTGGACCTCCGATTCGGATGAAGAGCAGCCGTGGCAGCAGCAGAACCAGGTACAACAACAGCAGCAGCAACAACAGGAGCGCCAACCTGCTGCTCACCCACCTGATGGTGCACAGGGCAGAAGGCGCCAGCGCAGGGAAGCACGTCGCCGCAGGAGATACCCCCAAAACAGGGTTTACAAGATGAGGATGAGCTTCCTCAACATGACTGAGCAGCAGTACCAAAGGAGGCTGAGACTTTCGCGAGAGGTAGTCGGTGACATCTGCGCAATGCTGCACCAATACCTGGAGCCCAGAGGAGCAGGTGGACACCCCTTACCAGTGGCTGTCAAAGTCACCACTGCACTCAAATTTTTTGCTTCAGGCTCCTTCCAGGGATCATCAGCGGCATCTCCCAGTCGGCTGCACACACTTACAAAGGCGCACAATTACATAAACTTCTCCACGGATCAAGCAAGTATAACCGCGCGTGCGGTTGGCTTTGCAAATATAGCAGGCTTACCAAGGGTGCAGGGCGTCGTAGACTGCACACATGTAGCCCTTAAGGCACCCCATCACAACCCAGCTGTTTTTGTCAACCGCAAGGGCTTCCACTCCCTCAATGTGCAGCTGGTGTGTAACCACAAGAAGGACATTTTGCATGTTTGCGCCAAGTACCCTGGCAGTTGCCATGACGCGTTCATCCTGCGGCAGTCTAGTGTGCCTCTGCTCTTCAGTCCGCCAAACCAACTTTGCGGATGGCTACTTGGAGACGAAGGCTATCCCCTGAAGACGTGGCTATTGACGCCGTTCAGGAGGCCATCGAACGAAGCTGAGGAGCGCTACAACTCCAGCCACATTTTGACCAGATCCATTATGGAGCAAACCATCGGCTTGCTGAAGATGCAATTCAGATGCCTTGATAGATCAGGTGGAGCCCTGCAACACGGTGGCATAGTGGTTAGCACTGGTGCCTCACAGCGCCAGCGACCCGGGTTCGAATCTGACCTCGGGTGACTGTGTGGAGTTTGCACATTCTCCCCGTGTCTGCGTGGGTTTCCTCCGGGTGCTCCGGTTTCCTCCCACAGTCCAAAAATGTGCGGGTTAGGTTGATTTGGCTATGATAAATTGACCCTAAGTGTTAGGGGGGGATTAAATATGTGGGGTTATGGGGATAGGATGGGATATGTTAGGGGGAATTAAATACGTGGGGTTACGGGGGTAGGGTGGGATATGTGTACTGTGGGGATTAAAGCAGGGACAGGGTACTGGATTTGGATGATCAGCCATGATCGTATTGAATGGTGGAGCAGGCTCGACGGGCCGAATGGCCTACTCCTGCTCCTAGATTCTATGTTTCTATGTTTACTCAGCAGCCAGGGTCTCTAGAATCATCGTGGTCTGCTGTGCACAGCACAACATCGCACAGCATCGTGGCTTGCAGCTGCCTGAGGAACAAGTGGCTCAGCGCATAGCCTCCTCAGATGAGGAGAAGGAGGAGGAGAACAAAGACCTTGCGGAGGCGCATCAACCAGCGGCGGCAGCACGCGAGCACATTGCTGCCCGAGATGCAAGGGATGCACTCATCTTGGCCAGATTTGCTTAGGTTGCCCAATCAAACACATGTGGCTGGCACCTTCTTACCACACCATAGACAATGGACAAGAACATGTGGCTTCCTATCACTCTGACCACCATCATGACAAATCCAAGTCGCCCTGAGCCCTCAATGTGGAACTTCCATTTGCAAAATGACACAGCCCAGAACTTCAACAGTTTGCCATCACTTCATTTTATTACATTGACTAAAGGATGGCATTTAACAACTAAACACAACAGAACACCCAAGTGACTACCCTTGTGACTACTAGTGCTTTATCTTCCTCTTACGCATGCTCCTATGTGGTGCTTCCCCTGTGACTTCAACAGATGTGGAGACCCCTCGCTCACTTTCATGCTGCTCCTGCCTTGACACCTTTGGCGGGCGTCCTCTGGGGTTGCGAGCCTGTGAGGGCTCACCAACATTCTGCTCCTCCTGCAGCTGTGCAGGGGCTAAGACGCCCATCTCAGTTGGGTGAGGACTCTGGTGGGGCTCTGACCGAGGGCTCCGCAGTGGCGTGGGAGTGTGAGCGCTTGTAGAGGAGCCCCCACTTCCTTGTTGCCTGCCACCAACATCCCTCTCATGGATCAGCCCCACTTCAGAGCTAGCAAGTGGCTTGACAGCACCTTGCTGCACATCAGGGGGGCCATGAGGACCCGTATCTGCACTGGCAGTCCTACTCCAGAGGACTTCCATGAAGCTCTGGTTTCTCTGCTCAATAGCTGCCCATCACTCCTCCAGAGATGTCAAGTCTATTCTGAACATTTACCATGTTTTCAACACTCTGGCGACGTAGCTCCTCCATGGCCATAGCCATCCTCTCCTCTACCGTAGCCATCCTTTCCACGGAGGTTGCCATCCTTTCCGTGGTGGTGCGTTCATGCGCCAATGCCTCCACAAAGGCTCTGCTCATGTTAGCGATGGACTCTTCCATCCTCTCCACACTCGCAGTGACCCTGGAGACAAAACCTGCCATAGACACCTGCACCTGTTCCTGGAATTCCAGCACCGCTCTCCTTCTGGATGGACCCGGAGGCACGGGGTCCACATGCAGCTGAGCAGAGCTGGGAGCGCCCTGCGGCCTCCGACGAGGACTCTCCACTGCGGACAAGGTCATTGAACCTCTTTCGGCACTGCAGCCAGGTTCTGCTGCACATTGATCTGCAACTCATCTCCTGAGCCAGTTGCAGCCACACAGCTTTGGTCTGGTGGGAAGGTTTTTTCCTCCCAGAGGAAGGAAACAGCGCCTCCTTCTGAGCTCTGGCTCCTTCCACCAGAGAATGGAGAGAGTCATCATCAAACTGAGGTGAGTCCTTGGGCCTTGAACTAGACATCTCACGAGCACCAAACAGTTAGAAGAGTAGCAAAGATATATCTAGAGACAGAAAATGAACCAAGGCTGTTTGGAGCCCTTAAATGCAGCTGGATAAATGACTTCATCAGAGGCGAGTTTCAGGCCCAAAAGACTAAGTGGGCCAGGGGTGCGCCCACGCTGGGAATCAATTGCCCAATTAGGACAAAATAGCTAAATTATCCCGCCTGACAGTGGAGGCGGGATTGGGACCCGCCGACCATCTGACCCGCCACCAATGGCAAAATCCAGCCCATCGTGTCTCTGCCTCCTTTTCTTCCACTGCACAGCAGTACAGTATCTTCAGTCTTTCACTTGCGTGTCTGAAATTGTTAGTATGCCTGTACATTATTTGCATATTCTCTGAATTAAAAAGAGCTGTTCTGAAGAGTTTCAAAAACTGTTATTGTTTAAGATGGTACAATCTTTAAGTGTTAAAAATGTAGCACTGCTCACCGACATCGGGGTTAGTGTTTAACATCACCATGCCACTGTTGGGTTTAAGAACATAAGCAATAGGAGCAGGAGTAGGCGAAACGGCCCCTCGAGCCTGCTCCAATAAGATTCAATAAGACCATGGCTGATCTACCTCAACTTCACTTTCCCGCCCTATCCGTTACAACTCCGCCTGGTTAATCTCCCTTCAACAAGTCTGCGCAATAAGATCTGTTTCTTGTTCATTGTATTCACTGTTCATTGTAATGAGAAACCATGGCCTTCCTATCTTATCTCCTTCCAGTAGATCCATAGCACAACCCTATTCATAACAGCAACTCCCCTATGTTTTCTTGACTGACTTAATAGACATGTAATATATTTCTTAACTTTTCACATGAATGGTTAAGGAGGTAATTTCGACTATACTCCCAGGCCCGATCTTGTACTTTTGCAACCACTGCAGAATTAGTTTGTAATATGTGTGTGGAAATATATTTTATATTAAACAAAAGCTTAATATGGCTATTCCAACTAGTACATCTATTCTTACAGCCACAACATTAATAGCTTTTCTGTTTGCTTGCAGGTGGTCTTGGTGAAGCAATGACAGCTGCTGTTGCTTTGGAGCCTACCATTATAGTGAACCGCATGGCGGTGTCTGGTGTAGCATACAGTGCAACATCGGCTGAGCTACTGGAAAAGTTTGAGATTGATGCAAAGGCAATAGTGAAAACCGTGAAAGACATCCTTGAAACTAAACAGTAGTCCCCACCATTTGTAGCACAATGGGATGAAGTTCGATCATTTTCAGTGATTTGTTTATTTTAGAAATATGCTTTGGGTGTTCCTTGGATTTACTTAATTGTAAGCTTTAAAATAAGCTATGAAAATTACCTATAGAAACCTTGAAGCAGTCTCTGTACTGACAATTGTTGCCTATCGTTTTACAGCCACTGGAAGTGTTTGTTTCTGTTCCAGTGGTGAGCTAATATTCACAAAACATGCCCATTTAATGGTGTACAGATGGTTACAGCTCCTGATTTGTTTTAAAATAATACCTGTGGAAAACCATACTTTACCAGTTTGCTCTTTTTCCCTCCAATTATATAAAAAGGCTTCCTGCCCTAGGATTAGATAGGAATTGAAGGCATCAGAGGCTAGAAATTATTGGGAAAATACTTAGTATGATTTTCCTCTGCCCACTATTTTAGTGCAGGAATCAGCCCATTTAAAACAAATAGGCTAATGTCTATGCTAAAATAGCATGCAGAGGGATATCATACAAATGTGTTAAACTCCATACCCATGACAATGACTCCAGCCCCCTCCCAGGCCACTGCCTCAGACTGAACCAGTCTATTCACAATCTCAGCGTCCTATTTAACCCTGCGTTGAGCTTTCAACCCCACATCCTGTCCATCACAAAGGCTCCCGACATCCACTTCCGTAACATCGCCCACTTCCGCCCTTACCTCAGCCAATCTGCTGAAACCATCAGCAATACCTTTGTCACTTCCAGATTCTATTATCCCAGTGCTCTCTTGGCCGGCCTCCTTTCTACCACACTCTAAACAACAGCTTGCCTAAAATTCTGCTACCCGTATCCTGTCCTGCTCACCCATCACCCTGTCCTCGTTGACTTACATTGGCTTCCTGTCCTTGTGTTTAAATCCCTTCATGACCTTGCGCATCCTTGTGACCACCTAGCCCTACAGTCACCTGCCCTGAATATCCGTTCCTCTGAATCTGGCCTCTTCCGTATCCCTCTTCACCCCGCCATTGGAGGCCCTGCCTTCAGCTGCCTAGGCCCCATGCTCTGGCATTCCCTTCTTAAACCCATCTGCCTCCCTGTCCTATATTAAAGGCGCTATATAAATGTAAGTTGCTATTGTTCATCTATTAATGTCGCCAACACTAATTTCTAGGCTCCGATAGATTTCAGTTTCTTTAAATACAATAGAAACCCCATTCACTAGAAGTTACATTTTCTTTCCTCTCTCACCAAAAACCCTTTTGTTCAAATACTGGCCATGTGAAGTTAATGGTTAATTTTAAGAATCGTGTAACCCATTTATAGTAGCAAACCAGAACCAAAGTAACTCATAATTTGGCTGCTGTTTACGACAATAAATTATGTGGTTTTGCACAATCAGAGATGCATACGTGACTCACTGCCTCCATTTTTCTGCTGGCAAAATAAAAAAAAATGGTTATTTTATGACTGTTGCAAAGATTTTAATTAAAACAGGTTTTTTTTAAGGTTGCTTCTGAAATTTCTGAGAGTCTACGAAGATATTCAACTTAAAAGTGCAGAGTTTAGAAATGCAAGTTTTGTTTGAGAGATGCTATGGCATAGTAAAATAATAAAATCTTCACAGACAAAAAAGGAATCCTGAGGTTTTCTTGTAGCTTGTCAGGCAGTGAATCTGAATTTTGCTCCTTCATTGATTTAATGAGGTATCACGAGTGATTGCATCCAGCTGCCTGTGTGTTTCTGCTGATTTGAATCTAGCTGTTCTGTCACGTGAAAGACATAACTGACATGATCGAGTGCCTCGGAGCTGCCTGCAGTGCTTTGGCAGGTTTATGCTTCTGTACTGGATGATTTAGTAAACATGAATAACTATGGCAGATTTTTCTGGAAAGAACATATATTTGAAAATAAAACTGAGCACCTATCTAAAGTAAGCACCTCACACAGAAGCATTAGAAATTCATTTTAATTTGCCTTTTGCCCTGATTCCAGGATTTTTTAATTCCTGGCCTAAATATGGTTGAGAAAGTGAGTTACTAAATATTTTCAAATGCTTTCTTACTGTAGCATAATGAGCTGAATTTATTTCTCACAGGTTGATTTCATAGCAGGAACATTGGCTGATTTTTTTTTGTTTCGTACCTTTCATGATACAGTGCAGGGTATAGCATCCTCTATTCTGTCTCAAGAGTGTCTCAACTTCAGAGCACCCTTTTATTTGAATTCCCATTTCCCCCAAGCAAAAGAATGTGTATTGTATGTAGAATTGTCCTGAAATATAAATACTCTAAATAATCTGGTTTAGAAATGGCTTTGGATCAACAAGCTTGGCTGGATCTCATCTTGCAGACAACTCTGAGCCTGTTGAAATCTATTAGCAAAAATACTTGCATTTCCCTTCTTGCCTAGGGGTTCTTCCCACAACTGCCATCCCTATTTCCTCCCAAGAATGCTGCATTGAAAACTAGACTGGAGTCCTGACCTACAGCTGGTAATTATGTGGAAATCTGTGCTGGTCAGTTTTAAAGGATTAATTTATGCCCTCTCCTGAAGGTGCTGCCACCTTACTTGGGTGTACTTCAATGGGCAGTGGGCTCCCTCTAGTGGCCATTAATGTGTGATCCTTGTTTTAACTGGTGGGGGTGGGGGGGGGCGCATCACAACCAAACTCCCTTCTGTCCTCACCTGACATCCATAACTACAATTCCAACAGGCTTTCATGGATATTGGACAGGAGCAAGAACCTTGACCACTTCTTCCATCCCTAACCCAGAGGCACTGAGGCCAAGTGCATTGCTGCCCCAGCTGGGATCAGCTAACTGCAGACCAGGGATCTAGCCTGAAGCAAGTAGGACAAACCTGCACCTTTCACTGCATTCAATATGGTAGCGCAGGGCACTTATTTCTCAAATAAAATCAGGGCATGACAGAAAACACAAGTTGGAGACCATGGAATCAGTGATCAAAGTTTGCCTCAGTACAATTTATTACTATAACTGATGTGAAAATATAACTACAGTACGCAAATGAAAAGTTTTGTATCCCAAAATCCTGACTGCTGTACAGCTCTTAAGGGCATTATTTACAGATTGAGTGCACATTATCCAGTGTTGACTTTGTCCAAGTTACAGCAGTTATCAATGCAGTAACATGATTTTACTTCACACTTAACTGTTGGGTTACTGGGAGCATTGTAAAAGGTCTGTGTAAAACAAAACCTCCCCACAAAATATCATAGTTTCAATGGGACTTTGACTTCTTTAAAGGAACAGCGTTTATTTTTCTGGCTATTTAAGCTGATTTTGTATGTTGCTATGAGACAATAACCAAATGAGAGCTACAGTATAGCCGCTGGCAATTTCTCAATTGAAGTCTAGTTTCACTTCAATCCATAAGATGATGAAGGGAGAAGAAAATATGCATCATTTGGAGTGGCTGAGACTGTTGCTATGGAATAGCTTATGTTGCTATTTGACACTGGTAAAAGAACCAAGAGCTACAAAACAAGTGGGAAGTAATTCCCACAGCTTGCCAGTGCTATTTCAGAGCTTCTCAGTAGTGTGTCATGTTAATGCAGAAAGTGAGGGTTCTGAAGAGGATAATACTTTACATGTGAATTATTCATCTGATGACTAAAATGACAGTTGCCCTGTTGAATATCTGACATAAAACTGAATACGTGATTTTTCTGTCTCTTTCTAAGTACTTATTTATGCACTAGATTAGGCTCTCATTCCCCCCCAATTCCACAAAGCATAAAAAAAGGATTATTAAGAAAAACCCTCTTTCCCAAAACAGAAAGTACCAGGGCTAGCTCCTGTCCTGGTTTAGCTGCAGAACACTTGGACCTCATTGGCCGAGATAAAAAAAAGTGGCACAATCTGAGCACAATTATCTAAGAGTGATTTGATACTGCATAATACCCTGCAAGGTCTGGTGGTGACTATGGATCAGTCCATTACCCACATTTTTGCAGTTATACATGACCATTGATCAGTCCATCATGGAGCATTTGGCAAGATACTTCACAAGTATCTAAAAGACTTGCATTTATATGGTGCCTTTCACAACCTCAGGATGTCCCAAAGCGCTTTACAGCCAATTAAGTACTTTTGAAGTGTAGTCACTCGTAATGTAGGAAATACGGCAGCCAATTTCCGCATGACAAGGTCCCACAAACAACAATGTGATAAATGACCAGCTAATCTGTTTTTAGGTGTTGAGGGAATTAACATTGCCAGGACACTGGGTAGAACTGCCCTGCTCTTCTTCAAAATAGTGACATCTTTTATGTCCACCTGAGAGGGCAGACATAAAAACTTGGTTTAACGTCTCACCTGAAAGATGGCACCTACTTCCTCGGTACTGCACCAGAGTGTCAGCCTAGATTTGTGCTCAAGTTCCGAGAGTGGAACTTGAACCCACACCTTCTGGCTCAGATCTGCACCTGATCCCTGGTGATAGAGGTCCTCCAAGCACTGAAGTATTTCTTACTGCTGTAATGGAAGCCTAGAGCTCAAATGTACAGCAGACTTTCTTATCCAGCCTGAACATGCTAGGAAATCAGAGGGAGCATGCCATTGTGTAGGGGTTCACTGTCCTCATTGATGCTCAGAGGTCTGCTCCCATGCAGATCATCTGACATGCTGAGGAATGCCCAGCACAAGGGCCATGGCTACAGTCGGCATAGATCAGGCTGCTATATCTCAGGGCACTGAACATCCAGAGCATCTACTCTCTCTTTTGAAATGACAGTGCATATGAAAGCAAATGGGCATAGCAGCAGCAGATGTGGTGAAACCAATTGCGGGGCCATCTCAAGACCCATCTCAGGGAATTATAGAGGTGCTTTAATCACAAGCGGCTCTCATGGGCACACAGCACCCAGCCACTTCATTTACTCCTTCCACTGGGGAAGCACCTGGAAGGGTACTAGAATAGGTTCAAGAAGATACACACTACACTGTCACCAAGGGGAAGCACTGGGATAAAACACGCTAGGCACACACATTTACAAGTTAATAAATTGGTTTAACTTTATTTTTACTTTGTTTAGACAGTTTATTTCTGATGGTGCAGAATCGGGTATCAGCAGATTCTGTGAGAGAGGAATCTGCACTGCCTGAATTTATGTGCAGGGTAATTAGAGTGAGGATCCAACAAAATGGATCTCCATCCAAATTCCAGGTGTATTCTGCATCAGCATAACTCATTTGTGACAACTGTAATATCTACTCCTTGAGGTGACAGTGCAATTACATTACACTGTGAATGTTTACCAAATGAGGGTGGGAGGACATTTCACAATAGCAAAATCATAAATCATTTTTAAAGAACAGATTTACAATTTTGCTACACGTAGCACACAAAAACAATCTTCTCCCATGGTTTACAAAACATTGGATTAGCAGTTAACCTTTTCATTGGTATAACCCAATAGTCATACTTTCCAATCTGTTAAAGATTCAAATCTGTTTTTACTTTTTCTCATAACTTTCTGCCATCCCTCAACCTGGAATGGTACAACCTCCATTTTATGGGAATGTGAGGCTGGTCATTTCCTGAACTACCTTTAACCACCTGTGCTAAACACAGCTCCCATCCCCCTTTTCTTGGATGGTCTCGGGCTTGATTCTGATCTCCTGAGCTCGATTATCGCAACGAGGGCAATGGTTGGAGCACCCCTGGGTTATAAAGGAAAGCAATGGGCCAGAGATCCTACTCCTGATCACCACCCTTTCCTTTTGGAAAGTACACAGATGAGAACAGGATCGAGCTTTGTTGTGATGTTTGCAATGCTCAAATAGCCTGTGGACACTCACTGTCTAGGTTTACACATGAAGAATGAACGCTTGGGCAAGACACAGGCGGTCTATTGGTGTTCACAGAACAATGGCCTAAAAATTGGTTTGTGCCAGACTTCGGGTGCGAACCCAGCAGCAACCACAAACCACAGCCTCAAAACTGAGCAAGAGAATCACACAAAATTGGTCCTCTTGAATCATTAGGATGTGACCGGCAGTGCGCTGGTTGCGAAAAAGGCATAGATCGGCCAGCGGGGAAGCCAGCACCAGACATACCACGAGTCTGAGGGGCGGGGGAGGAGATCAGGAGCGAGGTGAACAGCGGCCAGCAGCAGCTCGCAGTTTTAATGTGGAGCCAGGAGAAGCTCTCCTGCTCCTTCTGTATCCACATTCAGCTAAATAAAAAAATGTTTTACTTACCTTTTTGCTGCAAGCCTCCAGCAGTCCCTTTAAAGACCGCTAATTTGACTGCTGCACACCTGAGATTTGAATCTGAAGCAGATTTGAATCTATTACTGTTGGGCATAAGATGCATGCTGCAGTTAGTCACAATACAATATTGCAAAGGGGCCTGAGATCGGTGTAAGGCCCCTGATTTGCACATGCAATGGTGCTAATGCCTGTTTCAGTTGGGTGCCCTGGACGAATACAGGGTGCTGTATCCAATATGGCGTGCAGCGCGAATTGAGCACATGCATACACGCATGCTATAGTTGACCCTTCAGCACCTGTTTTGTGCCTGTAAAATGGGTGCTGTACAGTCCAATTTCTAGGCCCATGTCTCAATTAAATTTTTGTACAAATTGAGTGGTGGCATCCACAATATCTGGCATCACTGTTGGTATTTGTGTTCATCTCTCAGATCATGCATGACAAAGAGAGGGATACATTTTAATAAGAGGTATCATTAATATTTTGATTTACTAGAAGAACAATTAAGACAACAGACTACAACAAAAGGACTGCAGGAAATCTAAAGCTATGAAAAAATAGGTCAAAGCCAGAGGTGACGATGCAAACAAGGCGAGCATTTCATGGAAATTTTCAACACTTTCCCAAATCTGAAACATTTTATAATAATCTTAAAGATTCCAGTCATGTCTATGTTGTTTGTTACCAACCATCAAACTACTTAGTGTAAGATGGGAATTAACGTTAGTTAACAAACGATATACTTATTCTTGCTGATAATGAAAAATAGTAAGTAGTAAATCTTACTGATTTATCAGACTGATTTAAAGGCAGCACATTCAGCAGAATTAATACCTCATAATTTTTCAATCACCAGAGTTCCTTCTAGCAACAGCTAAAGAACTGCAGGTTCCCGGTTCCAAGTACCCTTGGGGTTTATGGTTTCTTCAGTGGAACCTGTATTATTTCACCAAGTATATTTTTTGTTGATTTCTATTCATGATACAAAGACCTGTATGATTCTAACTGTCATATGTTGAAAACTTAAATAATTTTAGTTGTATAGTAAATGAATGCTATTGACTGACTTTAGGAATCAGGGGAGTCCTATTAGAAAATAAATAGATGGGAATCAGACATTCATTATAACATGCATTATTAATCTACAACATCAATAACAACAACTTGCATTTATATAGTGCTTTTAATATAAAGAACCTCCCAAGGCACTTCACAAATGGGCATAAAGATTAAAATCTATCCCGGTGTTTCTTAGACTTTCATATCTAAAGGTATTCCAACATTTTACAAGAGGAAATAAATATAAGGAATATACTGGTACAGAAAGGTGACCCAAAACAGGGATGGGAAAAGTCTAACAATGATCTGGGATATATTCAAGTAATAAATATTGGGCTAGAAATTCGGTGCATTTGCACCTCCCTTTAGCGCCTCCGGAGGCGCTAACGGGGCGCAAACGACTTTTCGCCTGGGCGGCGCCGCTAACGACTCCCGCTAAACTCAGCGGGAGTTTAATGGCAGCGGTAACCGTTAGCACCCTGCTCTGCTGCGCAGGCGATGACGATGTCATCACCGTGCGCAGCGCCCCGTTTTCACGCCGCCTGCAAAATTGGCCCACGACCCCTGAATCTGCGCCGGGCGATGACAGCGACCGAGTCAAGGGACGGGAACGGAGCGGCAGGAGGCTCGCGGGGCACTAACTAAAGGGGAGGTGGTGGGCGGGGGGAAAAAAATTGGCCGACTTCCTTGTCGTGGCCCGTTGCGTCTTTCAACGCGGGGTCCGTGCTGCGATCTGGCAGCCCGGCACTCCTCTTGAGTGCCGGGCTGCTGGCACGGCACCCCGCTCCCCGGTGGTCCAGGTAGGGCCCCGCAGAGTTGTGGGCTTGGACCCTCCCCTTTAATGAGGGAAGGAGCCCTTCCATGCAGCAGCGCTACGTGGCCCAATGCGTAGCGCTGCTGAACGCACCGCCCTGATATTCGGGGTTAGCGCTCCAAGAAGGAAGTGGAGCGCTTGAATTAGTGCTCCACCTCCCTCTTGGGGCGCTAAAACTGAAGTTAGCGATTGTCGCCGCTATTTTTGGTTGGGCTTTTAGCGCCCAGGCGATGTTAGCGACCCAAAATAGTCGCTAACGAATTTTTCCCCCATTATATGATAATCTTTGTATTATAAAATATTTTCATGCACAAAAGTGAGAACAAATCCTAAAAAATTGATGTCTATTATTACAAAAATACCATTGTTCTCATCTTCGTATCTTTACAGAAAAGTAACATAGTAATGTTTTGGGCAGGAGAAGACCATTGGTCTATCTAACCTACCCTTCCATCCTCCAATCAATTTCCTTACTGTGTTTTCAGAACTAATAGACCTGTTTTTCCCTTCACTAATAGGATTTCATCCAGTCCTTTTAAAAAAATCTGTCATGGTTTCTGTTCCACCATGCCTTCTAGTAATCTGTTTCACTATTCTATCAGCGTCTGACTAAAAAAAATGGTGCCTAAATATTCTATTTTCTTTTGACACCCCTGGCTTTAAACTGTGTCCATTAGTCCTCAATTCCTGTACTGAGAGATCTTTTTTTTTTAATTCAAATTCTCCATTATGTGAAAATTTTAAAGACCTCTATCACATTCCCCTCATTCTCCTGTTCACCAGAGAGCAAACCCCAAGGTAGACAATCTTTTCTCATAATTCAGGACCACAAGTTCAGGAATCAGCCCCATAACCTTCCTCTGGACATTCTCCAATAGTTCTACAAATTTCCTGTAGCATTGAGACCAAAGCTGAACGCAGTACTCCAGGTGCACGCTCAGCAAGATCAGATACGACTTCAACATCACCTTCTTAGATTTATTGTCATACACTTAGCTATACATCCCAACATTTTTATTTGTTTTTTTACCGTCTGAGAACACTAAATTGACTATGGTTTTAATAGCCTATCCACTAAACCTCTTAGATCAAATTCATTTATAACGAGAGAGCTTTAATTGTCATATTATGAGTGTGTTCAGTTGAGATGCCTGTGAAGGGCCATGGGGAGCATGGTTTGTTTTCCCAGAACAACATAAATAACGAGTTTGCTATCTCAGCAGTAATTTCTCTCTGATGTAACCATCAAATAACATCTATAAAATTGTAAAGTAACGTGCATTTACTCTGTCTAAACATGTGCAACAAACTAATGGTGTTAACAGTACACCAACCTACTGAAATTCACAAAAGGTCCACTTCAATTCTGATCTCTACCGTGCACACAGGTTTAACCGCACATGTCACACCCCACAGAGTTGCTCTGAATTAGTCTATTCCTTAGCTAAAAAAGAAATTGATTCTGTCACTTTGACAATCCAGGTTGTGTGACTGGAATTACATATTTCAGGTAGACAAGTCACTGCCTCATCTATTGACATTGCATTAAACTAATCAGCTTTAAGCAGCGAAACCTAGATTTTCCTCTTCTGCTACAGTTTATGCCAGAGTGGCTTTTGCCGGATTTTAAACGGACTCAAATGGAAGGAGCCTCTTTGCACCCAATTTTCTTAAGTCAGCTTATTAGCAGAACCGCAAGCGTAGACTAGGATGGGTCTCGGGAGTGGTGGCAGTGGAAATTATATGTAAGTCAGATTTATAGGGATGGGTGGGGCATGCACTTTTGCCCCACCCAGCAACATTTAAGTTTGTGCATCCTGGAATTTAGAACGGCGGCGTTGTCAGACCAATTGGGCGAGCCGTACAATGGTGGACCACAGGACTCGGAATTGCAGGACCTTCATTTTGTGTCAGCAGTATCAAAATTGATAAAACTAAACTGTAATACAAAGCATTAGTTGACTAAGTTACAAAAAGAAAGACCTCAAAAGGTCCTATTTATTTGTGTGAGCAATTACACTAATGCTCACTATTCGTAGGCTTATTTGTCGTAAATAGGAGGAGTAGTCACAGCTCCATTGATATGATAACGCTATTAGATGCATTAACAGGTCATAGGAACCTCGGACCATCTGGAATGGCTAGAAAAAGCAGGAGAGCAGTTGCATGAAAGTGTGCGTTGGGCATTCGTATTGTGATTTGTGGAGCTAAAAGGTCACAGCAGGCAGAATACTACAGGAAAGAGAGCCTCCAATTTCACTGATTCTGAGGTGGGGATTTCAGAGACAGGAAAGTACATTTCACCAAATGCTCCCTTTAGTTTACCCTATGTTTTGCCCTAAGCCTGTGAATGAAAAGCCATTAAACATACGGGTTAATGACAGAACAGCTTGTCCAGGTTATACTATGCATACTTTAAACCTGAAATCAAATGGTATTTTTAAAAAGATCAAACTGCTCTAAACGTTTCTTCAGGTCACATTGAATTACTGCAAATTATAAAATCCTAATTATTTACCAATTTCAGATCTGCAAAAATGGTAAAGATACAAATTTAAACTGTTGAATAAAGCAATTATTGTAGCATTCAGGAGTAAGATAACACACAGAGGAATGAAAAATAAATCTGAAGAAGGAAGAAACAGAAAAGAATGAAAATCAGATTGAAAAACTGAGTTAGTATTAAATTCTGGTCTCCACTTACTGGGAAATTACAGTTTCTGTTTTAAAACACAAGGGGGCATCATGTGTAAGATTACAAAGGAACATTAAATCATATTTATGCAGTATTTAAGAATGATGCAAAATATACTCTGTGTGTATTTTACCACTACAGTATACAACTGAATTGAATTAAAAAGCAAATGCCGTACTTAGAATTTTCAAGCAGATGAGAATTATGCCTCCTTCGACGATGTATTGTAACTAGCCACAAGCAAATCCAACTCACAAACTCTCAAGAACTTGCCTTTATATTGCTCCTATATGCAGCCATTTGCCTCTAGTGTGCATAGACCTTTGACTTGGGACCTGCTGGTCAGATTTTCTGCTTCTTTTGTTGGGCTTCCTCCCTTTAAAGGGGCAAAGCTGCAATAGCAGCCATAAATAATTATTCCAGTAAACTGAAAGAGACAATTCAGGGCAGTTAGTTCACTGTTCCATTGGCATGCATTGTTCCAGGAATGTGGCACAAAAACCTCAATTGCATCAGTACCAGAATTTCAGACCCTATTTACTAGAAATGGTGCCTGTCTTTGGATTAGTATCCAATTGGGTACAACGCCAATTGGCAGTCAAAGAACATGTCCGATGCCAACCTAAGGAGCTGATGCCGTCCTGTTACCCCAGTAATGGCAGCACTTTTTCTTCAATTTACCAGTACAGTGATTCCTTAAGGAATTTGGAGAAAAAAATAAACCTATAGAGCTTCAAGCTCAGCTGAAGTTGGGAGGCTTCTAGTAAGTGAATGTTAGATAGAGGCTAGAGTAGGTTTGGGATTGAGGTAACTGAGCTCACTGTGACTACAGCAAAAGATACCCCTGCCACTAATCCAGGTACATCAGGGTTAATTGCTGATACAAGTAGCAGGCCTTCAGCACCCCTCCCTGTAGCTCGCAAGGTGGCTATGCATCCATCCAGCTGCGCTATTCATTTAGTCATGGGGCAAATCCACAACCAATCAACAACTGAGAGGCTCACAGCAGGGGTAAAAGAGGCAGCAAACAAAAATATATACACCACTAATATTGCACAAATGAATAAAATTAATTCATTTTTAATATATCCTGCAGTCTCATTCTTTCACTGCGCAGAAAATAAAGTATCAGTTGTGCAAAAAGAAGAAAGAAGACTTACATTTCTATCGCGCCTTTCATGACCTCAGGACGTCCCAAAGCGCTTTACGGCCAATGAAGTACTTTTGAAGTGTAGACACCATCGTAATGAAGGAAACACGGCAGCCAATTTGCACACAGCAGCTCCCACAAACAGCAATGTAATAACCAGATAATCTGCTTTAGTGATGTTGATTTTTAGGGATAAATATTGGCCAAGACACTGGGGACAACTCCCCTGCTCTTCTTCGAAATACCGCCATGGGATCTTTTACCTCCTCCTGAGAGAACAGACGGGGCCTCAGTTTAACGACTCATCCAAAAGACAGCACCTCCGACAGTACAACACTCCCTCAGAACTGCACTGAAATGTCAACCTAGATTTTTATGATGCGGAGATGCCGGTGTTGGACTGGGGTGGACAAAAATGAGAAGTCGCACAACACCAGGTTATAGTCCAACAGATTTATTTAAAATTACAAGCTTTCGGAGCTGTCGCCCCTTCGTCAGGCAAAGGTACAGTGAGTGAATCTACAACATTACACCGTATATAAACACAGACACTGCAGAGATACAATCTTTCAGGGAAGGTGTCCTTACATCAAAGACATACCAGAGCACAGCCAAGACAATGAGATGTGTCACAGGGGGTCCAACGTGTCAAATCCTGCTGTCTGCAGTTGGTTTTTTTGGGTTTGTTATGCTCAAGTCCCTGGAGTGGGAATATGAACCCACAACCTTCGGACTCAGAGCCAGGAGTGCTACCCACTGAGCCACAGCTGACATGCAAAAGGCAAACAAAGTCTGATTAAAGCCTTGGGCACCCCCTCTCGGAGCAGCAATGTGCTACTTTGGGATCTGCTTTCTCATCAGGGTGGACACCTCTGTTGCACCACTACAGTTGAGGGCACCCACCCCAATTATGTAGGTGAACAAGCAAAATTGAATTATTTTACTTAATGTTTAACACATTCTGACACATCTTTAAATCCCTCTAGTAATCTTTTCATGAAATAAAAATAGTTTATGCAGCTAATTTACATTAATCAATCAGAAAGGTATATCTGTTTTTGCTGATGATTTGAGAAATCTGAGAACTTTGGAGAACCCTGCGATCTCCTTTCGGACACTGGGTTCGGGGGACCCAGGTTTGAAAGTCTATGCTCTCCTACTATAGTGAAAATTCATATGATAAACGAAAGCCTGATACTAAATCGGCTCCAGCATGTCTGAAGGAAAACGACTCTTAAAAGGTTGTTCGAACACCTGCCGACTTAACTTGGTTATGTTGTGGACACATTGTAAAAGACCACCATAGATCACCATAGCAACAAAACGAGTCCAGGCCGGCTGGAGGTCGTTTGAACACCTGCATACATTACATTGTGGAAACTGAGAGAAAACAAGTGTGTCAATCAATCGTGGGTTGTATTTGTAGGAACCTATTATTGACAAGCCACTGCCCCAGAGGTGTGGTTCCATGTTAAAAAGGGCTTTAAAAGCTAGGCAGACTTCAGAGTAGAATAGAGACACAGTTCCACTGCAACTGGTCCAACCTTCCCTTTCGCATCCTGGCGGTGCCACCTCACCGGGTATCTTCCTGTCTGCTCACTACCTCACAGCCTCATGCCCGATCTAGACTTACAGATTGCCTGTGAAGCAAGAGAAAGTCACGATGCACTACAACGGTGTCCATCCAAATACTAGGAATCCTCCCGACAAGCTTGAGCCAACCAAACCATAAGTATATAACTTTCGTTGTGAGGTTAGTCCAAGATAGATATTGGAGTTCCAAAAGTTTATGCATTTTGGGAATTCAGAAGGTGTTTGTTTGCATTGTTGTTGAGGCAATTCTAATTTGTTTCGATTCTAATGTCAATTTTCTAATGTATTGATAATAAAGGATTGTTTTCTTTATAAAGCCATGGTTTGTGCATGAAGTTTCTTTAGGAAAAAGTGCCCATTAAGTTAAAAATAAAATTAAATCATATGGAGATAAAAAGACAATTCCCCAAATTAAAGTGTAAAATCAGTTTGCACCATTTTGCTCTGAATCATACCGCAGTCTTCCCTTTTGATAATGGTCTGGAAATTAAAGCCCACTGGAGGAACATCTTAATTGCACCAGCTATTACCACTTTCATTTCATTGGCAAAACTGCATGCGTGGCATAACCAAACTATTATGTCCCTTTTGCCTGCCTAATTTGGCATTACATCAAAAAGAGGGAGAAATGGAACTCAATAGTAATTGTGGCGTTAGGAGTACTGGAAAATTATAATAGCCTGGAATTTGTGGTTGTAATAACGGCGAAACTGTCAGCGCTCGTGGTCATTACTCTGTAAAACTGACAGCAACTTCTGGCATCTGCACATGCGCAGTTAAACGCGGAAATCCGGAAGTTGCTGTCAGTGATACCCTGCTCCTCCACAGGGTGTGCTGTTGCAGTCTTCGCAGATGCAATCAGTGCAGAATCAGTGATTTGATGTGAACTTCTCTGGCCCTGAAAAACTATTTTTTTTAAGTGTGGAGTGTCATTTAACCATTCCATGATAAAAAAAATTCCATAGATTTTTAAAGTAATAAAAATTATATTTTATTTTATTTTTTTAAGTTTGTTTATGATATTTCAGCTTCTATCTTAATCTCATGTGTATGCCCCAATCTTTATTTTGCTCTCTGTAAAACGATTAAAAAGTAATTAATAATCAGGGCTTTTTACTTCCTGATTTGCTGTCTGTGAGAATTCTTCAATTTGATTGGCCTGCTTGATGACGTCACTGTTCCTGGACGCCACAGATCCCCTATAGATGGCGCAAGATTGAAACTGATGTTGGAATAGGGGTAATCGATGACACAGAGCCCGCTAAATCTTTGTGGGCAGCTTTCTTCGAGGTCGGCAGCGAGCGCCATCCCTTCATCGCTGACCGCAAAATCCGGGCTTTGACACCAATTCTCAAAAGAGCAATACTCACTGACCTTGAGTAATATTTCCATTTGCCGTTGTAGCCAAACCAGTGGATCAACTGAAACTGTCGAATTAGTGCTGAGTTCTAGGAAGTTCTGTGCTGTGGAATTGGGTGTAGGAGGGAGGGATTTAAATTCCTGAGGGATTGGGACCGATTGTGGGGAAGGTGGGACCTGTACAAGCTGGACGGGTTACACCTCGGCAGAAACGGGACCAACATCCTCGCAGGGGGGTTTGCTGGTGCTGTTGGGAAGGATTTAAACTAGTTTGTCAGGGGGCTGGGAACCTAAGTGTGGGCCCAGAATGGAGAGAAACAAAGCTGGAAGTGCAAGTTAGAAAAGTAGTCAGCAAAACTAGTAGGGAGCAGAAACAAAGGCCAACAGTAAGGAGGGTCAAAGTGCAGAAAAATATTAAACAGGCAAAGTTGAAGGCACTTTATCTAAATGCATGTAGCATTCGCAACAAGGTGGATGAATTAATGGCACTAATAGAAGTAAATGGGTATGATGTAATTGCCATTACAGAGACATGATTGCAGGGTAACCAAAGCTGGGAACTGAATGTTCCAGGGTACTCAATATTTAGGAAGGACAGACAAAAAGGAAAAGGAGGTGGCGTAGCGCTGTTAATAAGGGATGAGATCGGTACGTTAGAGATAAAAGATCTTGGCTTGGCAGATCGTGACGTAGAACTGGAATCAGTTTGGGTGGAGCTAAGAAACAGCAAGGGGCAGAAAACATTGGTGGGAGTTGTGTATAGGCCACCAAACAGTAATGGTAATGTAGGGCACAGTATCAATCAAGAGATTAGAAGTGCATGTAACAAGGGCAATACGGTAATCATGGGGGACCTTAATCGACATATTGACTGGGCAAATCAAATTACCACTAATGGTATGGAGGACGAATTCTTGGAATGCATGCGAGATGGTTTCCTGGATCAGTATGTGGAAGAACCAACCAGGGAACAGGCTATTCTGGATTTGGTACTGTGTAATGAGAAAGGGCTAATCAATAGTCTTGTGGTAAAGGGGCCTTTAGGGACAAGTGACTATAATATGACTGAATTTTACATTAAGTTTGAGAGTGATGTAGTCCAATCTGAAACGAAGGTCTTCAATATAAACAGAGGAAACTACAAGGGTATGCGGGACAAGTTGGCCATGGTAGATTGGGAGACTACACTAAAAGGTATGAAGGTGGACATACAATGGCTAACATTCAAGGAAATAATGCATAATTTGCAACAAACATATATTCCTCTAGGGCATAAAAACCCAAAAGGAAAAGTGATCCAACCATGGCTAACAAAAGAAATTAAAGCTCGTATTAAGTCAAAGGGGGAAGCTTATAAAGTTGCCAGAAAAAGCGGTCAGCCTGAGGATTGGGATCTTTTTAGAAATCAGCAAAGGGAGACCAAGAAATTGATAAAGAAAGGGAAAATGGAATATGAGCACAAACTAGCGAAAAATATAAAAATGGATTGTAAAAGCTTCCAAAAGTATGTGAAAAGGAAAAGACTGGCAAAGGTAAATGTAGGTCCTTTACAGTCAGAGACGGGAGAATTTATAATGGGGAATGAGGAAATGGCAGTGAAATTAAATAAATACTTTGTTTCTGTCTTCACGGAGGAAGACACAAAAAACCTCCCAGAAATACGAGAAAACCAAGGGATGACGAGAATGAGGAACTTAAAGAAATTATTATTAGTAGAAAAACAGTACTAGCAAAATTAATGGGACTAAAAGTCGATAAATCCCAAGGACTGGATGACCTCCATCCTAGGGTTTTGAAAGAGGTGGCCATTGGAATAGTGGATGCATTGGTTGTCATCTTCCAAAATTCTATAGATTCTGGAATGGTTCCTGCAGATTGGAGGATAGCAAATGTAACCCCGTTATTTAAGAAAGGAGGGAGAGAGAAAACGGGGAACTACAGACCTGTTAGCCTCACATCAGTAGTTGGGAAAATGCTGGAATCTATTATAAAGGATGCAATAACTGGGCACTTAGAAACTAATAGTAAGATTGGGCAGAGTCAACATGGATTTATGAAAGGGAAATCCTGTTTGACAAACCTATTGGAGTTCTTTGAGGATGTAACTAGTGGAGTAGACAAAGGGGAACCGGTAGATGTGGTGTATCTGGATTTTCAGATAAGGTCCCACACAAGAGGTTGGTGAACAAAATTAGGGCAAGTGGAATTGGGGGTAATATACTAGCATGGATTGAGAATTGTTTAACAGACAGAAAACAAAGAGTAGGGATAAATGGGTCTTTTTCAGGATGGCAGGCTGTGACTAGTGGGGTACCGCAAGGATTGGTGCTTGGGTCCCAGCTATTCACAATCTATATCAATGATTTGGATGAGGGGACTAAATGTAACATTTCCAAATTTGCTGATGATACAAAGCTAGGTGGCAGTGTCAGTTGCGAAGAGGATGTGAAGAGGCTTCAAGGGGATCTCGACAAGCTCAGTGAGTGGGCGAGAACATGGCAGATGGAGTATAATGTGGATAAATGTGAAGTTATCCACTTTGGTAGAAAAAACAGAAAGGCAGAGTATTTCCTAAATGGTGAAAGATTGGGGAATGCAGATGCTCAAAGGGACCTGGGTGTCCTTGTACATGAGTCACTGAAAGTGAATGTGCAGGTGCAGCAAGCCATTAGGAAGGCAAATGGTATGCTGGCCTTCATTACAAGAGGATTTGAGTACAGGAGTAAAGAAGTCTTACTGCAATTATATAGGGCCTTGGTGAGACCACACTTGGAGTACTGTGTACAACTTTGGTCTCCTTACCTAAGGAAGGATATACTTGCCATAGAGGGAGTGCAACGAAGGTTCACAAGATTGATTCCTGGGATGGCGGGACTGTCGTATGAGAAGAGATTGAGTAAACTCGGCCTGTATTCTCTTGAATTCAGAAGAATGAGAGGGGATCTCATTGAAACATACAAAATTATTACAGAGCTTGATAGGGTGGATGCTGGGAGAATGTTTCCCTTAGCTGGGGAGTCTAGAACCAGGGGCCACAGCCTCAAGATAAAGGGTAGGCCATTCAGGACTGAGATGAGAAGAAATGTCTTCACACAGAGGGTGGTGAATCTTTGGAATTCTCTACCCCAGAGGGCTGTGGAGGCTCAGTCATTGGGTATATTCAAAACAGAAGTCGATAGATTTCTGACTAGTAAGGGCATCAAGGGATATGGCGATGGGGCCGGTGAATGGAGTTGAGGCAGAAGATCAGCCATGATCTCATTGAATGGCGGAGCAGGCTCAAAGGGCCGAATGGCCTACTCCTGCTCCTATTTCTTATGTTCTTATGTCCACTGGGAGGCAGGTTGAGACTGCTCAAGCTCACTCTTCGAAGGACTCCAGCAGCCATCACAGACAGAGATTTCCATACCATCATTCTGGTTCAATTTTAGACATACCTCTGAAAAGGAAATGTTTTGTATAAATATGAGTTAGTCAATAAGACAATGGGCACAAAACACCCTTGATAAAACTCATGTCACCATTGAATGCTTATGAGCAGAGATTAGTTTGATTAAAAACTTGTGTTCTGTTGAATTCAGAATTTTTTATATTTTGCATACAAGAGAAATTTAATTTGGCGAAACAAGTGCAGTTATCACCGAATAGAGTATAGTACCATATAATATTAGCTGTTAAACAGATAATCTGATTAAACTGGAATACAGTATAATGTAGAATTAGATTTCAATCTTATCATCGTAGAATTGTGTTTGCATAGTTCACATTGTAGCCATGGTACATGTATGTATTCATTGCAAAATAAAGTAAACTTGTTCACCAGTATTTTTGAGGCCTGACAAGTATTCCATAGGCATCTAAATCTGTCATTACAATCCCACCATTGAAATTGCCCATAATCTAGACAGCTGACTTCCATCCGCCTCAGTGAGTAGGTGAAGGGCTATCAGTGAAATGGACAACAGAAAATAAGAATGCATGGAGAAAAATGAACATTCAGCCCATCACGCCTGCTCTTTCCACAGATCATGTACAATCTACCATATTACAGATTTTTTCCCAAAATATTTAATCTCCTGGGAGAAGGTTCTACATATGTACTCCTAAAGGTAGTCAAGCAAAACTGCAAAATATTTCTGAATCCTACTTGTCAATCTCGCATGGTGTTGCACACAGGGGTGGGGGAAATTCGGTTGATTAGCGCCTCCCATTAGCGCCCTAAGAGTGTGCTAACGGGCGCAAAGCAACTAGCGCCCGGGCGCGGCGATGTTTGCACCACTCGCGAAATTGACCAGACATTTTGCGGCGGCGCTAAACACTACCGCCACGATCTCCTGCGCCCGCAGATCGTGACATCAGTTGAGTGTACAACACCCCAGTAGCGCCCCGGACCAGATATTGAGTCGCGCCCCCGCCTTTCCGCCTGCCGCTAGCAACGACAGGTAGAGGGGAACATTTTGCAGCCAGGAAGGGGCTGGGGAGTGCTATTTAAAGGCGGCCGCTTCCTGCCTTTTTTTGTTGGCGACATTTTTGCACCACGCATTCTGAGAGAGAGAGATTCTGAGAGAGAGAGAGACTTCTGGAGCGATTCAACGCTGTGTGAAGGAGTTTTGGGTACTGAGCAGCACTTTGCAGGTTCATTTTGATTTGACCTTCCTTGCATCGATTTAGAAGAAATTATGAGGGCTGCACTCTGAGCTCTTTCCCTGGGCCTCTCCATTGTTCTATCCAGCAGAATTGATGTACAGGTCTCTCCAGGCCGAGATTCAAGGCTGCAATGAGCAAGGTGTGGCTGGAGAGCAAGATCAACCCTCCCCTTTAAGAACTGGCCGGCACCAGTGTGTCTGTGTTCCATTGCTGACTGACATCACATGAGCTTCGCCAGCGCTCTGAGGTAGCGCCTTGCTCCTTGGCGTTAGTGCCTTAAGAGAGGTGTGTAGCGCCTGATTTAACGCTCCAATCACCTTCAGGGACGACAGAAGCCAAGTTTGCAGTCGGAGGCGATAATTAGCGCCAGGCGCTAAACTTTGCGCCCGGCCAATAATTGCGCCCCAAATGGGGCGATACCGAATTTCTCCCCCAGGGATTCAAGACCAAGTGTAGTCTTCAGATGAAGAGGGGTTAGAGGGCAAAGGATAATTGGTCCAGAGCAAGCAGACATAATTTAGTCACCATTTTAAAGTCATACATTGTGGTCTCATTCTTTTCTAATACTTCATTTTTATACTGCTGTTTATTGTTAAGTAGCAAAACTTATGGCAATTTCGGAAGCAGGGAAATCGAGATTTTTGAACCAGTGGAGTTTCTCTGCCGTACAGGCTGAGCAGTTGGATGACACAAAATTGCTACAATGTCGCTACTGGTGGGAGAGAATTATTACAGCATGACACATTGACAATGGTATTTTCCAATATAAATATGGACATATGAATTTATAATTAGAAAAGTCAACAACAGGAAGTAAGGTTTTGTAGACAGGAAATGTATGCAAACATAAGTTTTTGCTCTATTATAGACATCGCCACTATTCTTTGTAGGCCTGCTACCCCAACCCCCTCCTCCGCCAGTACAGGATCCACTGGACCACATTCAATATTTCATCATCTCAGACTATATGCCGATCCCTATAACTTCACATCATATTCCGCAGTAGATGTTTACATATTTTTTTAAAGGAGATAATTAACAGTATGAATGTTTTGTTTACTGAAAGTCAGTTTTACATATTCATTATTCTGTGGGGAAAACGATCTTTCATATCTCGTCTTGCTTGAGGCTTGTTAGACTTTAAACCTGTATCCTCTAGTTAAACCCATTTTCTGTAATGTCATCCCCTTTTTCCTCACAGTGTGACAATACAGAAGCTGGACCTATCTGGGTTGTGTTTAAGGAAAGCAAAAATACTTCTGATTTTCATAATATCCCTGCCACAAGGCACTTGTACATGTGAACCTTTTTATTCTAGAAAAAAAAGGCATCTGAAGATAAAAATATTTTTCCAAATTTATGGTTTACAACATTTTCTGAAACACAGTTCTGTATAGGAAACAATCTTTCAATAATCCATTGTATCTTCGGAAAATAAATCCAGCTGTATGAGCCATTACAAAATATCTGCATCTTAAAAACCTCCAACACATCTTGAAATTCTGCAGGATCCACATTAACTGTTGCAGACTGCTCAATCCAGCTAATGCTTGTTATAGAAAGATAATAAGCCAACTGTAACTTTTATCAGAAGTTTTGATTTATGATTATACATTTTGCTTTCACCAAGTATTAATTATCAGCAAAGAAAAAAAATCCAGCTCTGATAAAATGGCTTCTTTTTGAAGTTTCTGTGGGAGCAATTAAAATGGAATCTATTTTTAAGAACAGATGGCTTATTGCAAGGTGCAAAAAAAACAGTAATAATAACCCTTGAAGTGAGGCGAGAAGAGCAAAGAGCGAATGCCCTGCAGTCTTTCACCTTGCACAGTTGGACCCTGATGCACATTATATCCAGAAAGCCATCTGGGGCACCCTTATTTAAATTATGAGATCATTCATCTGATGAACAACTTGCATGAAAACTTCTGGAAGGGAAATGATCTGTACGGGCCTGTGGTTACCATGCAACATTCAAGCTGTAACAAAACAACTCCCGAACAGCTGGTCAGTCTAAGTTAAACTATAAACAATGAGGTCTGCGAATAGACTTTACACGTCCAACATTCCTACTTTCTTCGAAAATAAAAAAAATGCCGGCTGTTTCTCGAGGCTAATATTGCACGTTCTTAAAATGTTCGATTCCTGAGAATGTAATTTGGTTAGCAATGACTAAAATAAAGCAGCCAATCACAGCACATTTGCAATAATTAGACAGAAGGGGGTTGGGGAGCAGATCACCTACCTACTGAAAAGAATGCAGGAATATTACTGAGAAAGATAAGAAAAAGCATACTGTTTGAATTTCAAGTTCATAAATGCAGTACGAGCAAGCATACCAAAAGCATTTTTATGAAATTGAAAAAAAAAAGCCATATACACTATAATCTGTGGAAGATTTAAAAACCGAGTTGGATTTTGTGGACACAAAATGATATGTGGAGACTAATCACAGGGTGACAGCACATGAATGGAAATAGAACGAGAGTCATTATTTTCCAGCAGAGCTGCCAGAACAAGGAAATGCATTTTAATGTTATGCAGCTAAACAAACCATGTACTGCATCCAAAAAAAAACCAGTATTTGTTACTCTTAGGAAACACAAATGGTTGTAAAATGCCTGCTTATTACTATTCTGGGATTGCACTGTATTGTGTCTAAAGGATTTATGGTGCTTATTTGTCCTGACACTGGTCCAAGATGTCCTATTCACTCGATTAGGCCTTGAGCTCGATTTACTGCATCTCCTCCCATTTTACCCTGTAGCAGCAAATGATTCAACAACAAATGGCACAGACCGAACATAAGCTGCAGAAAACAGCTTGGAGTAATATGTACACTAGAACAATCTGACGATGCAATTGTGAATTAGGTATACACAATTTGTGTACATAATTTAAATTTAATGGATACAGAGTTTCCAGCAATTGACTGCAGATATTTTTCCTCAGTTAAAATTGTTAATCCTTTCATGTAAATTCATGAAATGTCAACTACAATGAATCCACTGAAAATTGCCTTTCTCACTTGTACCCCGTGACAACACAAAAATTGACCAAAAACCAAATAAAACTCTAAACTAAAATTATGAACAGTATAATGTATATAGATAACAGTGGGTGATTTCATACTCCAAATTAAGAATTCAGGTAATTACTACAAACCACTCTAGTTTCAATGATTGCTGTGTTGTAGTTGCTCAAAGGTATATTTATGTTAGAGACGTTTTCTGCCATTTTCACTGAAATGTATGTGTGGCTTATACACACAGGCGAAGATAGTTGGCATTTTCTTCTAAAAATTAAATAAAATCTGTACAAATAAAAGTTTTGCTCTGACTTGTATCTGTAAAGCCAAATGTCCGTAAGGCCTGGACACCCAAGGAGCATTTGATTTTTAAAACATTTTTTGATGCTGGCTCCTTCCAAAGGGGCCCATGGGGAAAACCAGCAAGTTGTTACTGGTGAGGGCTGTCATCTCCCTGGCCACTGCCACCTTCACTGGATTTTCTAGCATAATGCCTACAATGGGCACCTCAGATTTGCCCCAAGTGCTGGAAGTACCCGCCATTTGCATTGAAAGAAAGGGATCTCCCCTGACCCCACGACGTTTAGTGAGGTCAGCGGCGGAGGCCCAGACAGGAACGTCCTGGCACATATGGCAGGGGTAGAGAAGCCTGCGTATATTCAGCCCAGAAACATGAAGACAGTGGAGGGGTAGAGAAGCAGAGAGAAAGATACAGGAAAACCGACGCATGAACAACACCACGGGAGATCAACTCGTAGTACAAGAAGAAGTGTGTATGATAATACCCAATTATGAATAAATTTGCATCAGGCTTGGTCACAAATCAGCATGGAGTGGAAATTTTATCAACTATCTATTACATCACAAGAGCACCCATTCACACAGAAGTGATAGAAACTTTAATTTATTACGTGTATGCATTAGTAACAGACTGTAGGGTTTCTTTTTCAGACACAAATGGTCAAGAATCAAGTGAGACTCTATAATTTTACCAATTCTATTGACATTCAAATCACGATAGTTTTACCAGATAAAGTATTATTACAACCTTACTCTGGGGAGCATGACTCACCACTAAGGGCATTCAAGCCCTTCATCCTGGGAGAATAAAGGATGCTCTTTTCCTTTGAATGTTGCTTGTAGTTCTCCTCTCAATCTCTGTAAGTCTGGGTGTTTTATACCCTTGGTCTTGTCTTTCAGCAGCCGGGCTTATATGAGGGAGAAGGGAATAGAGGGTTATGCTGATAGAGTTAGATGAGGAAAGACGAGAGGAGGCTTGAGTGGAGCATAATCACCAGCATGGACTGGTTGGGCCGAATGGCCTGTTTCTGTGCTGTATATCCTATGTAATTTTTTTTATTCGCTTATGGGATGTGGGTGTCACTGGCAAGGCCAGCATTTATTGCCCATCCCTAATTGCCCTTGAGAAGGTGGTGGTGAGCCGCCTTCTTGAACCGCTGCAGTCCGTGTGGTGAAGGTACTCCCACAGTGCTGTTAGGTAGGGAGTTCCAGGATTTTGACCCAGCGACGATGAAGGATCGGTGATATACTTCTAAGTCAGGATGGTGTGTGACTTGGAGGGGAACTTGGAGGTGGTGGTGTTCCCATGCGCCTATTACCTTTGTCCTTCTAGGTGGAATAGGCCGCGGGTTTGGGAGGTGCTGCCGAAGAAGCCTTGGCGAGTTGCTGCAGTGCATCTTGTAGATGGTACACACTGCAGCCACGGTACACCGGTGGTGGATGGGGTGCCAATCAAACGGGCTGCTTTGTCCTGGATGGTGTCGTTGTTGGAGCTGCACTCATCCAGGCAAGTGGAGAGTATTCCGTCACACTCCTTACTTGTGCCTTGTAGATGGTAGAAAGGCTTTGGGGAGTCAGGAGGTGAGACACTTGCCACTGAATACCTAACCTCTAACCTGCTCTTGTTGCCACAGTATTTATGTGGCTGGTCCAGTTAAGTTTCTGGTCAATGGTGACCCCCAGGATGTTGATGGTGGGGGATTTGGTTTGGTAATGCCGTTGAATGTCAAGGGGAGTTGGTTAGACTCTCGCTTGTTGGAGATAGTCATTGCCTGGCACTTCTGTAGCGCGAATGTTACCTGTCATTTATCAGCTCAAGCCTGAACGTCGTCCAGGTCTTGCTGCATGCGGGCATGGACTGCTTCATTATCTGAGGAGTTGTGAATGGCGCTGAACACTGTGCAGTCATTAGCGAACATCCCCACTTCTGACCTTATGTTGGAGGGAAGTTCATTAATGAAGCAGTTGAAGATGGTTGGGTTAGGACACTGCCCTGAGGAACTCCTGCAGCAATGTCCTGGGGCTGTGATGATTGACCTTCAACCACCACAACCATCTTCCGTTGTGCTAGGTATGACTCCAGCCAGTGGAGCGTTTTCCCCCCGATTCCCATTGACTTCAGTTTTACTAGGGCTCCTTGATGCCACACTCGGTCAAATGCTGCCTTGATGTCAAGGGCAGTCACACTCACCTCACCTCTGGATCCTATGTAATCTCCTCCTTTGTCTCTTTTTGCAACTGCAAGCAAGTTTGAACAAGTTTCCTGGTTGAGAAGTTTAGCAAGTCAGCTAGTATTACCACACCTTATGTTTCTTACTGCAACTTCAGCAGTAAACTAGTCCAGCATGCTCTCTGATTTTGGTCAAGCTGACAATTACGTCCCAGTGGCACTTGCTCGACTGGCGTTTCACTGCAACTGACCCATTCCTCAGTAGGCCGTCGATCTCGAGTTCATCTACTTGTCATTTTGTTCCGATTTCATTAGCTGCACGTGAACATGAGCTATTCTCCCTTGGCTGCCTGTGCTTCAATACATTCTACTCTTTGAACCAGTCGTCACCCTTTTAATCCAGAGTTTCAAGTCCGTTACTACATCCATCTCACCGTTCCCAGGCAAACTTCGCCCTGAAAATTCCCACTCCATGGGCCTTACTCAATTATTCTTAAAAGTAATCACCAAAGTCCATTTCAAAAGCCCAGAATCTTCAAGACTGAGTATTGGTCTGCTGATTAAAACAAAATAAATAATTTGCTTTTTTAAGCACCTTTCATAGCCTTAGGAAGTTTACAGGAATGGTAGCATAGTGGTTATGTTACTGGACTAGTAATCCAGAGGCCTGGACTAATAATCCAGAGACGTGAGTTCAAATCCAACCACGGCAGCTGGGGAATTTAAATTCAGTTAATTAAATAAATCTGGAATAAAAAACTAGTATCAGTAATGGTGACCATGAAACTATCGGATTGTCATAAAAACAATCTGGTTCACTAATGTCCTTTAAGGAAGGAAATCTGCCATCCTTACCTGGTCTGGCCTATATGTGACTCCAGACCCACAGCAATGTGGTTGACTCTTAACTGCCCTCTGAAATGGCCTAGCAAGTCACTCAGTTGTACACAAACACTACGAAAAACAACAAGAATAAAACCGGACGGACCACCCGGCATCGACCTCGGCACCAGCTATGGACATTACAACGGCACACCCAGCCCAGTCGACCCTGCAAAGTCCTCCTCACCAACATCTGGGGACTTGTGCCAAAATTGGGAGAGCTGTCCCACAGACTAGTCAAGCAACAGCCTGACATAGTCATACTCACAGAATCATACCTTTCAGCCAATGTCCCAAGTTCCTCCATCACCATCCCTGGGTATGTCATGTCCCACCGGAAGGACAGACCCACCAGGGGTGGTGGCACAGTGGTATACAGTCGGGAAGGAGTGGCCCTGGGAGTCCTCAGCATTGACTCCGGACTCCATGAAGTCTCATGGCTTCAGTTCAAGCATGGGCAAGGAAACCACCTGCTGATTACCACCTACCGCCCTCCCTCAGCTGATGAATCAGTACTCCTCCATGTTGAACACCTCTTGGAAGAAGCACTGAGAGTAGCAAGGGCACAGAATGTACTCTGGGTGGGGGACTTCAATGTCCATCACCAAGAGTGGCTCGGTAGCACCACTGCTGGCCGAGTCCTGAAGGACATAGCTGCCAGTCTGGGCCTGCGATATGTGGTGAGAGAACCAACACGAGGGAAAAACCTACTTGACCTCGTCCTCACCAATCTACCTGTCGCAGATGCATCTGTCCATGACAGCATTGGTAGCAGTGACCACCGCACAGCCATTGTGGAGACGAAGTCCCGTCTTCACACTGAGGACACCCTCCATCGTGTTGTGTGGCACTACCACCGTGCTAAATGGGATAGATTCAGAACAGATCTAGCAGCTCAAAACTGGGCATCCATGAGGCGCTGTGGGCCATCAGCAGCAGCAGAATGGTATTCCACCACAATCTGTAACCTCATGGCCCGGCATATCCCTCACTCTACCATTACCATCAAGCTAGGGGACCAACCCTGGTTCACTAAGGAGTGTAGAAGATCATGTCAGAAGCAGCACCAGACATACCTAAAAATGAAGTGCCAACTGGGGAAGCTGCGACACAGGACTACATGCATGCTGAACAACGGAAGCAGCATGCTATAGACAGAGCTAAGCGATCCCACAATCAACGGATCAGATCAAAACTCTGCAGTCCTGCCACATCCAGTCGTGAATGGTGGTGGACCATTAAACAACTAATGGGAGGAGGAGGCTCCATGAATATCCCCATCCTCAATGATGGTGGAGCCCAGCACATGAGTGCAAAAGACAAGGCTGAAGTGTTTGCAACCATCTTCAGCCAGAAGTGACAAGTAGATGATCCATATCAGCCTCCTCCTGAGGTCTCCACCACCACAGAAGCCAGTCTTCAACCAATTCGATTCACTCCACGTGATATCAAGAAACGACTGAGCGCACTGGATACAGCAAAGGCTATGGGCCCTGACAACATCCCGGCTGTCATGCTGAAGACTTATGCTCCAGAACTAGCCGCGCCTCTAGCCAAGCTGTTCCAGTACAGCTATAACACTGGCATCTATCCGACAATGTGGAAAACTGCTCAGGTATGTCCTGTCCACAAAAAGCAGGACAAATCCATTCCGGACAATTACTGCCCCATCAGTCTACTCTCAATCATCAGCAAAGTGATGGAAGGTGTCATTGACAGTGCTATCAAGCAGCACTTACTCACCAATAACCTGCTCACTGATGCTCAGTTTGTATTCCGCCAGGACCACTTGGCTCCAGACCTCATTACAGCCTTGGTCCAAACATGGACAAAAGAGCTGAATTCCAGAGGTGAGGTGAGAGTGACTGCCCTTGACATCAAGGCAGCATTTGACCATGTGTGGCATCAAGGAGCCCCAGTAAAACTGATGTCAATGGGAATCAGGGGGAAAACTCTCCACTGGCTGGAGTCATACCTAGCACAAAGGAAGATGGTTGTGGTGATTGGAGGTCAATCATCACAGCCCCAGGACATGGCTGCAGGAGTTCCTCAGGGCAGTGTCCTAGGCCCAACCATCTTCAGCTGCTTCATTAATGACCTTCCCTCCATCATAAGGTCAGAAGTGGGGATGTTCGCTGATGACTGCACAGTGTTCAGTTACATTCGCAACTCCTCAGATAATGCCCGCATGCAGCAAGACCTGGACGACATTCAGGCTTGGGCTGATAAGTGACAGGAAACATTCGCGCCACACAAGTGCCAGGCAATGACTATCTCCAAAAAGTGAGCGTCTAACCACCGCCCCTTGGCATTCAACGGCATTACCATCGTCGAATCCCCCACCATCAACATCCTGGGGGTCACCATTGACCAGAAACTTAACTGGACCAGCCACATAAATACTGTGGCTACAAGAGCGGGTCAGAGGCTGGGTATTCTGCAAGTGTCTCACCTCCTGACTCCCCAAAGCCTTTCCACCATCTACAAGGCACAAGTCAGGAGTGTGATGGAATACTCTCCACTTGCCTGGATGAGTGCAACTCCAACAACACTCAAGAAGCTCGACACCATCCAAGACAAAGCAGCCCACTTGATTGGCACCCCATCCACCGCCTTAAACATTCACTCCCTCCACCACCGGCATACCGTGGCTGCAGTGTGTACCATCTACAAGATGCACTGCAGCAACTCGCCAAGTCTTCTTCGGCAGCACCTCCCAATCCCGGGATCTCTACCACCTAGAAGGACAAGGGCAGCAGGCGCATGGGAACACCACCACCTCCAATTTCCCCTCCAAGTCAGACACCATCCTGACTTGGAAGTATATCGCCGATCCTTCATTGTTTCTGGGTCAAAATCCTGGAACTCCCTCCCTAACAGCACTGTGGGAGTACCTTCACCACATGGACTGCAGCAGTTCAAGAAGGCGGCTCACCACCACCTTCTCAAGGGCAATTAGGGATGGGCAATAAATGCTGGCTTTGCCAGCGACGACTATATCCCATGAACGAATAAAAAAATTAGTCCCAAAGTCTTCACCGTTAATGAATTACTTTTGAAGTGCAGTCACTCTGGTTATTTCGGAAAACACAGCAGCTGATTTGCATACAGCAAGGCCTCATTAATGTCAATGAGATATATTGCCATCTAACATGTTTCTGGTGGTGTTATTAGAGGGATGAATGTTGGCCAGGACACCCAGAGAACTCCCTGCTCTTCTTCAAGTAGTGCCAATGGGTCATTTATGTACACTTGAACAGATAGACCAAGCTTTGGTTTAACATTTTATCTGAAAGATGCAGCTCCAATAATGCAACACTCCCCTCTTAGTACTGCACTTAGTTGCCAGTTTAGATTATGTGCTCATTTCCTGAAATGGGATTTGAATCAATGATCTGCTGACTGAGAGGTTTAGTGTTACCAATGAGGCAATTTGATATCACAAAATTCTGCTATTCCTGATTTCTCCCCTGGCCTCATTATTGCCATGGTGACAGACTGGGGAGAATACAACATCACTAGATTGATAGTCTGATGGAGTTTTATTGGTAACCTTCAGGATAATCCTTTGAGGAATAATAGGTACAATTTGATTGGACTCCAGCCTGTCTACTCGCTTTTGCTCTCTGTGCCACCAGTATTTAAGGTAATGTGATGGTTTAAGGCCTGAGATTTCTACCCACTGATTATAAATGGGTGGTAATTAAGCCCCAAATTGTTTCAGCCTGGAGGATTTGTGCTGATACCAGCTTCAGCGATGTGTACTTTCTGTAATAAAATAATATATTTATCAGTAAATTCGGATATATTGGGGGCTATTTTCAGTTGTAGCACACAGTAGGTGGGTAGTGGGTGGAGTGACGCACCACCTGTTCAATCACACTAGCAAGAGCCCACATCATTTTCATGGTCAAGTCTCATTTAAAACTGATTGGCAAGCTGCCAGCACTCAACGAGTGCGGCCAGGACAGGCAGCCTGCCAACTGAGGGGGCCGTAGGAAATCTGGCAGCTCCTCCGTGGAGCCAAGCCGGAAGTTAAACACTAAAGAGGTTAGGGGAGGCAATCCCAGGGGAAGCCACTGAGTGGCTGGCAGCAGCTGGGAAGATTTATGTGGGGCCAGGAAAAGCATTCATGCTCCTCCTGGCCCAACAAAAAATCTGCGGTATCGTGGTTTCTGCTCCATTTTTAGAGTAGCCTGCAGTGGTCCCTTTAAGGATGGCTGGTTAGGCCACTTGGTATTCAGTACCATGCTCTGCCCATTGGTATCTGAAAATAGCATTAGAGTCCTACTACCAGTGTAGGATCCCAATTTAAATAAAGCTCCTGCCTGTATCGTGTGTGAGCTCTGGTCGGCCCCTTTCAAGGCCTAGTCAATAATCATCGGGCAGGCGTCGGGCGCGATTTCAGTGGAAAATGTTTTTCCGCCTGCTACCACCCATTTATGCTAAAAATTGGGACCGTAGCATGATGTAAACTGCCCCCATTACATTTGAAGCTGAAGTACTTGATTCATGTTGTCTTTCTTAACCATGTACAGAGTGAAAGCTGCTAAAACAGATTATGTGTTATATTGAGATTGCATCTAACATGCTGCATCTGAGTGATCTGCAGCATGGCATGTGGGCTTGGCTCTTCTTGTCAGTCAATAAACTGTCGTTGTATTCATCTGTGTCCAGCATTCCATTCAAATTTGATAACAGAAAGAAGTCAGCACTTGCCCTGGACCAGAAACATAGGGGCAGGATGTAAAGGCACTATTATTCTCCTGAATTCTGGCTTAGCACCCATTTGTGTCGATGATAAAAGTGCAGAGCCCAAGGCAAAGAGAGTTAGCAGTGGCATCTGCTGCTCCTGACAAGTGTGGAAGTTTTCCACTGCTGGAAAATGCGTGCTGAAATATTTCATGGTATAGAAGCATCGAAGATAGGAGCAGGAGTAGGCCATTCGGCCCCTCGAGCAGGCTCCGCCATTTAATGAGATCATGGCTGATCATCCAAATTCAGTACCCTGTCCCTGCTTTCTCCCCATATCCCTTGATCCCTTTAGCCTTCAGAAATATATCTATCTCCTTCTTGAATATATTTAATGAATTGACCTCAACTGCCTTCTGTGGTAGAGAATTCCACAGGTTCACCACTCTCTGGGTGAAGAAATTCCTCCTCATCTCAGTCCTAAATGGCTTACCCCTTATCCTTAGACTGTGACCTCTGGTTCTGGACTCCCCCGCCATCGGGAACATCCTTCCTGCATCTAGTCTGTCTAGTTCTGTTAGAATTTTATAAGTTTCAATGAGATCCCCTCTCATTCTTCTAAACTCTAGCGAATATAAGCCTAATCGACCCAATCTCTCTTCATACGTCATTCCTGCCATCCCAGGTATCAGTCTGGTAAATCTTCGCTGCACTCCCTCCATGGCAAGAACATCCTTCCTCAGATAAGGCGACCAAAACTGAACACAATACTCAAGGTGTGGTCTCACCAAGGCCTTGTACAACTGCAGCAAGACATCCTTGCTCCTGTACTTGAATCCTCTCGCTATGAAGGCCAACATACCATTTGCCTTCTTAACCGCCTGCTGCACCTGCATGCTTACCTTCAGCAACTGGTGCACAAGGACTCCCAGATCTCATTGCACTTCCCCTTCTCCCAATCTATTGCCATTCAGATAATAATCTGTCTTCCTGTTTTTGCCACCAAAGTGGATAATCTCGCATTTATCCACATTATACTGCATCTGCCATGCATCTGCCCAATCACCCAACCTGTCCAAATCATACTGGAGTTTCTCTGCATCCTCCTCACAGCACACACACCCACCCAGCTTTGTGTCATCTGCAAACTTAGAGATATTACATCTAGTTCCCTCGTCTAGATCATTAATATATACAGGAAACTTTCGTTTATCCGGCACCGACGGGACCGGCGTGGTGCCGGTTGATCGAAAGTGCCGGATTACAGAGAGGTATACTTACCAAGGTACGAGAGTCCCGTACACGGCCACAGGCTTAACAATTGGGACCCGGAGAGGGAAAGTAAACGAGACTCTGGCTTTTTCCTCCGTGGCGGCGACAGGTCCGAGTCGGAAGAACGTTGACCCCCCTTTCGTGGGGGCGAAAGGTCAGAATCGGGGTCTTGTCTGTATAATAAAACTTACCTGATTTTTGCCGGTTAAGCGAGAATTCCGGATATTTGGGTGCCGGATAAACGAAAGTTTCCTGTATTGTGAATAGCTGGGGTCCTAGCACCGATCCCTGTGGTACCCCACTAGTCACTGCCTGCCACTCGGAAAAAGACCCGTTTATTCCAACTCTTTGCTTCCTGTCTGCCAACCAGTTCTCTTAAAAGACCAACAGCTTGTTATGAGCAATTAAAAACAAATTGAAGGCATTTCCATGCAGCTCCTCACCTTTTTCATTCCACATAGTGCCGGTGCCATCTGTACGTTTTTCAGTCTGTAGACCACGAATGTGGCAGGACAGTGTTACAATGATCGCCATGCGAGGATTCGGATGCTTGTCGAGCCTTACATAGTGCCCCAGTAAAGATGTCCAAGATTGTTATGATGTACTGAATGCTTTACTATAAAGCTGTCTGTAGATACATCAGAGTGCAGCAAATCAATGAGCTCCAACCATCAGGGAATAGCAGGAGGAAGATACAGCAGAGGATGCAGTCCCTGAGGATGTGCAACTGCTTCCAGGAAGGTAACAGGGCAGCAGTTAGTTGCAATTGGGAATGAGGTCCTGCAGGCAGATTTTAGGGAGCTAGGAAAGAGATTAAAAAGCAGGACCTGAAAGGTAGTAATCTCCGGATTACTCCCGGTGCCACGTGCTAGTGAGTACCGAAATAGGAGGATCGAGCAGGTGAATGCATGGCTGGAGAGATGGTGCAGGAGAGAGGGCTTTAGATTCCTGAGGCATTGGGACCGTTTCTGTGGGAGGTGGGACCTGTACAAGCCGGACGGGTTGTACCTCAACAGGAGCGGGACCAATATCATTGCGGCGGGGGGGGGGGGCGGGGGTGCGGTTGCTAGTGCTGTTGGGGAGCGTTTAATTTAGCTTGGCAGGGGGGTGGGAACCTGAGAGTAGATTCAGAAGGGCAGGAAGCAAAGCTGGAAATGGAAGGCACAAAATTAGTAAGCGATTTTGGAAGGCAGAGGAAACAAAGGCAGGGAGTTTAGCAGTGCTAAATGGTATATACTTCAACGCAAGGAATCTAGGGAATAAAGCAGATGAGCTGAGGGCACAGATAGACACGTGGGAGTATGATATTATAGCTATTACTGAGACATGGCTGAAAGAAGGGCAGGAATGGCAGCTCAACATTCCTGGTTACAGGGTTTTCAGACGAGATAGAGAGGGGGATAAAAAAGGAGCGGGGGGGTGCAATATTGATTAAAGAAACAATTACAACTGTGAGGAGGGATGATATCTTAGAAGGATCATCCAATGAGGCCATATGGGTTGAACTGAAAAACAAAAAAGGGGCAATCACACTAATGGGAGTGTACTATCGACCTCTAAACAGTCAGAGGGAGATAGAAGAGCAAATAAGTAGGCACATTTCTGAGACATGCAAAAATAGGGCAGTAATAGTAGGGGATTTCAACTTCCCTAATATTAACTGGGATAAAATTAGTGTGAAAGGCATAGAGGGAGCAGAATTCTTAAAATACATTCAGGAGAACTTTTTTAGCCAGTGCGTAGCAAGCCCAACAAGAGAGGGGGCGGTTCTGGACCTAGTTTTAGGGAATGAAGCTGAGCAGGTGGAAAGGATGTCAGTGGGAGAGCATATTGGTGGTAGTGATCATAATTCAGTTAGATTTAGGGTAGTTGTGGAAAAGGACAAGGATAGATCAGGAATAAAAGTTCTCAATTGGGGAAAAGCTAATTTTACTAAGCTGAGATGTGATTTAACCAAAGTGGACTGGAGTCAGAAACTTGAAGGTAAATCAGTGTCAGGCATTCAAGGAGGAGATAGTGAGGGTTCAGAGCAAGTATGTTCCCTTAAAGAAAAAGGGTGGCACTAACAAATCTAGATCTCCCTGGATGTCAAGGGGCATACAGGGTTGGATAAAGAAAAAAAGGGAAGATTATGATAGACACCGAGGGCTCAATATTGCAGAAACCCTAGAGGAGTACTGAAAGTGCAGGGGTGAAATTAAAAAGGAAATTAGGAAAGCAAAGAGAGGGCATGAAAAAATATTGGCAAGTAAAATCAAGGAAAACCCAAAGATGCTTTATAAATACATTAAGAGCAAGAGGATAACTAAAGTAAGAGTAGGGCCTATTAGGGACCACAAAGGTAACCTGTGTGTGGAGGCAGAAGACATGGGTATGGTTCTTAATGAATACTTTGCGTCTGTTTTCACAAAAGAGAGGGACGATGCAGACATTGCAATCAGGAGGAGGAGTGTGAAATATTAGATGAAATAAACATAGTGAAAGAGGAAGTATTAAAGGGTTTAGCATCTTTGAAAGAGAATAAATCCCCAGGCCCGGATGAAATGTATCCCAGACTGTTAAGAGAAGTAAGAGAGGAAATAGCAGAGGCTCTGACCATCATTTTCCAATCCTCTCTGGCTACAGGTGTGGTGCCGGAGGACTGGAGGACTGCTAACGTGGTACCGTTGTTTACAAAGGGAGAAAGGGATAGACCGAGTAATTACAGGCCAGTCAGCCTAACCTCGGTGGTAGGAAAACTATTGGAAAAAATTCTGAGGGACAGGATAAATCTTCATTTAGAAAGACACGGATTAATCAGGGACAGTCAGCATGGATTTGTTAAGGGAAGGTCGTGTCTGACTAACTTGATTGAATTTTTTGAGGAGGTAACAAGGAGGCTCGCTGAGGGTAGTGCATTGATATAGTCTATATGGATTTTAGCAAGGCTTTTGATAAGGTCTCGCATGGCAGACTGGTCATGAAAGTAAACGTCCATGGAATCCAAGGCAAAGTGGCAAGTTGGATCCAAAATTGGCTCAGAGGCAGGAAACAAAGGGTAATGGTCGACGGATGTTTTTGTGACTGGAAAGCTGTTTCTAGTGGGGTTCCGCAGGGCTCAGTACTGGGTCCTTTGCTTTTTGTGGTATATATCAATGATTTGGACTGAAATGTAGGAAGTATGATTAAGAAGTTTGCAGATGATACAAAAATTGGCCGTGTGGTTGATAATGAAGAACAAAGCTGCAGACTGCAGGAAGATATCAATGGACTGGTCTGGTAGGCAGAACAGTGGCAAATGGAATTCAATCCAGAGAAGTGTGAGGTAATGCATTTGGGGAGGGCTAACAAGGCAAGGGAATACACAATAAATAGTAGGACACTGAGAAGTGCAAAGGATCAGAGGGACCTTGGAGTGCATGTCCACAGATCCCTGAAGGTAGCAGGACAGGTAGATAAGGTGGTTAAGAAGGCATACGGGATACTTGTCTTTATTAGCTGAAGCATAGAATATAAGAGCAGGGAGGTTATGCTAGAACTGTATAAAACACTAGTTAGGCCGCAGCTAGAATACTGCGTGCAGTTCTGGTCACCACATTACAGGAAGGATGTGATTGCACGAGAGAGGGTGCAGAGGAGATTTACGAGGATGTTGCCTGGGCTGAGGAATTTTAGCTATGAGGAAAGACTGGATAGGCTGGGGTTGTTTTCTTTGGAACAGAGGAGGCAGAGGAGATCTAATTAAAGTGTATAAAATTATGAGGGGCCTAGATAGAGTGGATAGGAAGGACCTATTTCCCTCAGCAGAAGGGTCAATAACCAGGGGGCATAGATTTAAAGTAATTGGTAGGAATTTTAGAGGGGATTTGAGGAGAAATTTTTTCACCCAGAGGGTGGTGGGGGTCTGGAACTCACTGCCTGAAAGGGTGATAGAGGCAGAGACCCTCATCACATTTAAAAAGTATTTGGATATGCACTTGAAGTGCCGTAACCTACAAGGCTACGGACCAAATGCTGGAAAGTGGGATTAGGGTGGATAGCGCTTTGTCGGCCGGCACGGACAAGATGGGCTGAATGGCCTCCTTCTGTGCTGTAAATTTCTATGATCCTACGATTCAATTACTGTGAGTAATGGTGGCCATACCTTCTTATACTCACAGTGTTGATCCTGTTTTGTCACCTACACATAAGGGGTAATCTTTCCTGGTGGCTAGGTGATTCTTTCCAACAAGACCATGCATCATTGATTTTATGATCGTTTCATTTTAGGACATGTTGCAACTATTAACATCCTTCTGGCTTTATGGACATATCCCAGGAACCTGACATGCTGCATATAATATATTGTGGCTGAAAAGAAAGTGCCTTGGTCGATAAACTCAGCTAGTTGGGTAAGGGTGGGTGCAGGCAGTCCACCTCCTGTGTAAGCAGACCAGCCTCTGATCCCTCCAACATCCTTTTATGCCTCCAAAACAAGTAGATAGAAAGCAATTCCGATCTTCAGAATTTAGGTTGCTGCAACTGAAAGTGCAGGACCCGAAAATAATTGGAAAATACTAGGGCCAAAATTTTTTTTAAATTGCAACTGGGGCAAAACCCAAACCATCAAACAAATGCAAGGAAAAATGCAGAACAGTGAATCCAAAAATGAGAACTTCAATAATTCAAGCTTCAATGGCAAATGCTGTCAATCACCTTTCAGAGCGCAAGCTCTACAATTAGGGAGTGCCTTACCAACCTGCATCGCCTGTTTTGAATCAGCCTGGAGCCATGATGTGCATTCCTGTGACAAATGATGGCAACTGTAATTTATTTATGATTCATGGCTTAATGAGGCTTTGACATATTTGGTGCGAGAAGCCTCTGCACTGAAAATTTTTACAGTGCAAGAGAATCACAGGGAGAAACAAGCCTAAGGCCTAACCGCCCAATTCCCAATCCCAATTTACATCAGTGAGGATTGTCAGGTGATCTAATATGCTTCCCCACATAATTTAGCATCATGTGCAAAATTAGACATTTTACTTTCAATGATTTTATTCAAATAATTTATACATATTGTGAGTTGCTGAGGTCTGACTATTAACCTGTGAAGAACCCCAATGGATACAGCTGTCCATTAAAAACTATATTTGTTGATTACTAAAACCTTTTTGTTTAATAATAGTTTAATTGGCTCAGTGGTAGTAATCTCACTTCAGCAGAAGATTTTGTGTTTCAGCGCCATTCCAGAACTTGAGAAAACACTTCAGTACGGCAGTGAGGGAGCGCTGTATTGTCGGAGGTGATCAGACTTTAAACTAAGGCCCTGTCAGGCAGACATAAAAGCTCCCATAAATTAAAAAAAAACTACAGATGCTGCAAATCTTAAACAAAAACAGAAAACACTGGAAACACTCAGCAGGACAGTCAACATCTGTAGGGAGAACAGACAAGTTAACGTTTCAGATGTGGACCCTTCACCAGAACTGGAGATATTATAGGTCATAGAATCATAGAATGCTACACCAGAGAAGGAGGCCATTCAGCCCATTGTGCCTGTGCTGGCTCTTTCCAAGAGCTATCCAATCACTCCCCTGCCCTTTCCCCATCGTCCTGCAAATTCTTCCCCTTCAAGTATTGAAGCATGTTAATAGCATTTAAAAAAGAACAGAACAAAGGGAATGGGGAAAAGGAAAAAAAACATACACAAACGTAAGAAAATAAATAGAATGACCTGTAAAGTGCTTAACTGGAAAACAGAAGACGGTTAAATAGCAGAAGTAATAATAACATGAGACATTTGGAGGCAAAATGAGAGAAATAAAAGAAATGAAAGACATTTACAAGACATGGAGAAGATGGGAATGGCTGAAGAGATGGGGAAAGGCCGGTAAAAGTGGAAGCACAAACAACTGGGAAAGCAGAGTAGGCTCCAGGAGCCTATGAAGTAAAAAGCAGGTTGACACCAAGAGTACAGACTGCCGCACCAGCACAGTGTTCCAACAGAGGATCCCCACCCCAAGCACCAATCTGTAGAAAAAGGAATACCATTCTTTCTATAGTGGAAACTGTTGTGGAAAAAAAGCATTCCAACATAGCTGCTCCCCCTCTGCTGCCATAACTTTGCCGGAAATGCGGTGGAAACCCCACTCCAGAATTTCAAAGAATCAATTAGACCCTTAGTAGGCATTAGACCTCCAGCATCCCCCTCATGGGTATATGTTCTCTCCTACCATTCCACTGTCCCAAATCACATTTCCTGCAATGATTGAGTGAAAATGAAGAGACTGCTTTATTGCCTGCCCCTGATGGCATGTTCACAAGACTATTTCTGCAGACACCTGGGTGAAAAGACATTGGCCCAAAAATTAGTGAGGGAGCCTTCGTGCGAGGGTAAGGCTTCCCCGCGATCTCTCACTGCGCGCTGGCTTTTTCATTCCCAGCTCGCACGAACTTGATGTTCTGGACAGCAGCTGTGCAGTGCTTCCGTATCCCACAGGCGCAGTTAATTCGTGCGAGCTGTGGGATCACGTGACTCAGTTAGAGCCAATGGCAGCACACCATCTTTCATTCATAGCTTTCACAACAAGTGCTGTGAAAGCTATGAATCTATACCCCCCCAAAAGAACAGCTAAACCTCAATTAAATTTTTTTTTAAAACCATCACATTAATAAAATAAGTATAGTTAAATAAATTAACCATTTTAAACAAAAAATTAAATTTTTGAAAAAATTTAAAATCTTTTAAAAAGTTATAAAAATAAACTTACCTTTCTTTAAAGTCTCTAAAAAAGATATACCTGTTGAAAAAAATTCAAAATAATACTTAATTAACTACTTACCTTGTTAAAAGAGGGTCTTATGCCTCCTTTCTTTATGTGCAAAATCTTCCATACTTACCTGCGCGTTCAAAGCACTAAGTGCACTGCGTGCGCGCAGCCCGTAGCGCGCGCGGTTCACCTAGGAACCGCCCCCTTTTGAAATCACCAAGTGCCGGTTTTCAGCGCATGCGCAGTGCATGCAGAAAACCGGCAATTGGAGACAGAATAGCAACACTAATTTTTGGGCCATTGTGAATTCGTCGGCAGCATGTCTACATTTTTGTGTTCTTTACAAAGGGAAAATAAATGCACAATTTGAGGCAAAGGTCTGTCATGGATGATGGAATGGAAAGTCTCTAGAGAAGAGATATCAGAGGCACTATTACGCATATTTAATAATTTATTAGAAAAAGGTGTAGCGCTAGAGCACTGGCAGATAGCTAACGTTATACCTGTATTTAAGAAGGGAGATAGAACATGTCCAGGGAACTATAGACCAGTCAGCTTACCATCGGTGGTAGGAAAAATAATGGAATTCCTACTAAAGGAGAAGATAGAAAAACATCTAGAAACCAAAAATATAATAATGAATAGTCAGCATGGATTTCTAAAAGTAGCGATGCAAGTTAATAAGGCCATAAAAAAAGCAAGCCAAGCATGAGGGTTTATTTCTAGACAGATAGAATTGAAAAATAGAGAAGTTATGCTAAACTTGTATCGAACCTTGGATAGACCACACTTGGAGTACTGTGTACAATTCTGGTCGCCATATTATAAAAAGGATATAGAGGCATTGGAGAGGGTGCAAAAAAGATTTACAAGGATGATACCAGAAATGCAAGGTTATACCTATCAGGAAAGGATGAACAGGCTGGGTCTCTTTTCTCTTGAAAAGAGAAGGTTGAGAGTTGACCTAATAGAGGTCTTTAAAATTATGAAAGGTTTTGATAGAGTAGACACAGAAAGGATATTTCCACTTGTGGGGAAGAGCAAAACTAGAGGCCAGCAATATAAGATGGCCACCAAGAAATCAAATAGGGAATTCAGAAGAAACTTCTTTACCCAGAGAGTGGTGAGAATGTGAAACTGGGAGTGGTTGAGGCGAATAGTATAGATGCATTTAAGGGGAGGCTAGACAAGCAGATGAGGGAGAGGGGTTTAGAGGGTTATGCTGATATAGTTAGATGAGGAAGGATGGGATGAGGCTCCAGTGGAGCATAAACGCCAGCATGGACTGGTCGGGCCAAACGGCCTGTTTCTGTGCTGTATATTCTATGTAATTCTATGTAATCAGTCTCCTCAGTAGGCATGAAGAGGAAGCTTTGCAGCTCCTGGGCAGACACACCCAGGCTGTGGAAAAGGGAGAAGAGGTGTCAGACTTGTAATGGAATGGAACACTTACATAATTGTGAGTGTTGCAGTCTGCAGACATTCTGATGACTTGAAAGGATTCTTCCTATTGCTTTGTCACATCTTCTGATTCACAGGTCAGGGAGCACCTTCCTAATTGAAATGTCCTTTGTGTTCTTCAGAGGTGCTGAATGTTTACAGAAAGAAACATCTGACAAGCAGCCTTACACCTCTACAGGACCCTTCCTCCACCTGATTCACCCACTTCACCTTCACACTGTACTTATTCAAACATCAGCCCATATACACCCGCTCGGGACGAAGGCATTTCTATGAATGGCCCAGAAATTGCAGTGTGAGGGTTCGTGCGAGGGTAAGCCCTTCCCGCGATGTCTCACTGCGCGTTGGCTTTTTCAGTCCCAGCTCGCTGGAACTTCATGTTCCAGCCATCAGCTGCGAGTGCATCGTGATCCCACAGTGCGGAGTTAGTTCGAGTGCACTGTGGGATCACGTGACTGAGTTACAGCCAATGGCAGCACACCAAGCTCTCATTCATAGAATTCACAGCGGCCATTGAACTGCTGTGAAAACTAGGAATACAACAAGCCCCCAAAAGAAGAGCTAAACCTCCATTAAATTAAAAAAAAACCCCATCACATAATTAAAATAAGTGTAATTAAATAAATTAACCTTTTTAAACAAAAAAATAAATTTTTGAAAAATTTTTAAATCTTTTAAAATGTTATAAAAATAAACTTACCTGTCTTTAAAGTCGCTACTAAAGATTTACCTGTAAAAAAAAATTCTAAATACTACTTAATTATGTACTTACCTGGTTAAAAGTGTCTCCTGCGCTTCCTTTTTTCTTTTCCAGATTCTTCAATACTTACCTGCGTGCGCAAGCGATGAAGTGCACTGCGTGCGCGCAGCCTGTAGCGCGCACGCAGTGCACTGAGGACCCGCCCCCTTTTCGAAAGATCAATTGCCGGTTTTCAGTGCATGCGCAGTGCATGCTGAAAACCGGCAATTGAAGTCTGGCTGCGTGAGTGTACACTGTGCGTACTCTCGCGCAGCCGGATCAATTTCTGGGCCAATGCGAATCACAGCGGACCAGTGAGCAGGAGGAGCTGGGGGTAATGATGTGGAAACAGCCATCTCTCCCCAGAGCAGGCAGAAACAGCTGCTCTCGAGTCAGATGCTTGCGGGTCCAAGATCTCAGGGGCCCAGTCTTTATCAGCTCTGCGGGCCAAGAAATTGGATCACGTCTGAATTCGCAATGGCCGCTACAAGCATGTAAAGAGGCTGGCAGGAGGGCCATGGGAAATTGGTCTCTTAACCTCCTTTGTATATTATCGGCGAGCTGTGGCTGCCAAATGCGAGAGGGAATGAAATTGACCAGCTAGGACGATGGCCGAGTGCAGCACACGATTCGGGAGGAGGGGTGAAGCAATCGGGGTGGGAGCAAGCACAGGGCGGCAGCAACCCGCAGTTTTATTGTGGAGCCACTCCTGTTCCTCCTGACTCCACATTCAGGGAAGTATAAACCTTTTTGGTGGCAGCCTCCAGCAGTCCCTTTAAGGACCATTGGTTTGGCTGCTGTGCGCCAAAGAAAACTGACCACTGCGCGGATTGTATGCATGCCATATTGGACCCTTCAGCGCCCATTTATCATCCAAAAAGAAGGCAATTGAATTTTTAAGCCATGATTCAAGAGCATAGATCTCATCTACGGACAGTGGAGACGTTCTCCTCTCATATCATGCAGATGGTGGAAAAGTTAGAAGAGTCCACAACTCGCATCTGCATTACATTGCAGGAGGTATGGCAAGACATGAGTAACACCCTGGTGACTGACTCTTAGGGCAATTGTCGCTTACAGAGTGGCAGCAATGCCAGCTTCCGTAGATAGCCTGACGGGCACACCAGCTAAGGACTTTCAGAACTTAATTGGGGCTAGTCCATCTGCTGTCTGGAGGATAGAGCAAGCCACTACAATTCTAGATACGCTTGGGGGAGCACTTGGCCAGACCTCTCTGCTTTATTTAAATGAGAGGTCGCACAACACCAGGTTATAGTCCAACAGTTTTATTTGAAATCACAAGCTTTCGGAGCTATCGATTGCTCCTTCCTCAGGTGAAGTAAATTGGATACAGAATCGCCAGAGCATATATAGATGGAAAACAAAGCATGTGTACTTTACAATTGCAGACCAATAAATTAAATCATCCTGACTATCTGCCGAGGTGTGATAAAGTTAATTAAGTCAGCCAGGAAGGTACCACATCAAAAGACATAGCAAGATACAACTGAGACAATGAGGTGTAGTCGCAGGGGTTCTAACGTGTCAAAAGCTGCCGTCTGTATGTAAAACGAAAAGCTTTAAAAAAAATTTACTTTTTTACTGGGAAAATTTTTACTTTTTTACTGGGAATCACATCTGTGAACAAGCTAACGACGACTCGAGTCCGGATCACGTCATGTATCGTCATATAAATGAGGCACACTTCTGGTGGGCAAATCAGGGTTACGATGAGGTCATGGGCGGGAAATCACAGTGACAATTTTAGGGGCGGAGTTTTGGTGGTGGGCCTCTCCAGCACAATTTAATGGCCAGGCCGCCTGAAAATTGATTTTTTTAAAGGAAAATCCAAACCAAACTCTCTAAATCTATTTTCTGTCATTTTTCCTTCAACACTTTTCATCTTCCGCTTTTCATTTAAATTTTTCCCAATTGGCTTATACAAATTCAGGCAAATACAAATGCTTAGCCCCTCATTTATTTACATGTAATCTACCCTTATTAAACAAATCCCCTTTTCTTTAGATCTCATCTAAAGTTTCAACAAATCTCATTCTTTTCCCCAGAACTGTTCCAACCACAGTTTAAAGTCAAATATTCTACTCCAACACGAGAACTAACTCTGACAAACCAATTTATACTTCTGTCTCCAAACTATTTCTCCATATTTAGGAACATAGGAACAGGAGTCGGCCATTCAGCCCCTGAAGCCTGTTCTACCATTCAATGAGATCATGGCTGATCTGCGACCTAACTCCATATACCAGCCTTTGGCCCGTATCCATGAATACCTTTGGTTAACAAAAAGCTATCAATCTCAGATTTAAAATTAACAATTGATCTAGCATCAATTGCTGTTTGTGGAAGAGAGTTCCAAACTTCTACCACCCTTTGTGTGTAGAAGTGTTTCCTAATTTCACTCCTCAAAGGTCTGGCTCTAATTTTTACACTATGCCCCCTAGTCCTAGAATTCCCAACCAGCGGAAATAGTTTCTCTCTATCCACCCTATCTGTTCCCCTTAATATCTTGAAAACTTCGATCAGATCAACCCTTAACCTTCTAAATTCTAGGGAATACAACCCTAATTTGTGTAATCTCTCCTCGTAATTTAACCCTTGAAGTCCGGGTACCATTCTGGTAAACCTATGCTACACTCCCTCCAAGGCCTTCCTAAGGTGTGCTGCCCAGAACTGCTCACAGTACTCCAGGTGTGGTCTAACCAGGGCTTTCGTATAGCTGCAGCATAACTTCTACCCCCTTGTATTCTAGTCCTCTAGATATAAAGGCCAGCATTCCATTAGCCTTTTTGATTATTTTCTGTACCTGTTCATGACATTTTAATGATCTATGTACCTGGACCCCTAAGTCTCTTTGGACATCCACTACTTTTAGCTTTTCACCATTTAGAAAGTACCCTGTTCTATCCATTTTAGTTCCAAAGTGGATGACCTCACATTTGCTTACATTGATATCCATTTGCCACAGTTTTGCCCATTCACTTAATCTATCAATATCCCTTTGTAATTTTATGCTTTCATCTACACTGACTACAATGCCGCCTATCTTTGTGTCATCGGAAAATTTGAATATTTGACTTTCTATGCCATCATCTAAGTCGTTAATAAATACTGTGAATAGTTGAGGCCCCAGCACAGATCCCTGCGGGACACCATTAGTCACATCCTGCCAATTTGAGTACGTACCCACTATCCCTACTCTCCATCTCCTGCCGCTCAGCCAATTTCTTAACCAGGTCAATCATTTGCCCTCAATTCCGTGGGCTTCTACCTTAGATAACAGTCTCTTATGTGGGACTTTATCAAATGCCTTCTGGAAGTTCATATAAATAACATCCACAGACATTCCTCTGTCCACTACTTTAGTCACCTCTTCAAAATATTCAATCAGGTTTGTCAGGCATGACCTACCTTTCACAAATCCATGCTGGCTCTCTCCGATCAACTGAAAATTTTCGAGGTGTTCAGTCACCCTATCCTTAATTATATACTCTAGCAATTTCCCGACAACAGATGTTAGGCTAACTGGTCTATAATTCCCTGGTTTCCCTCTCTCGCCATTCTTAAATAACGAGTGACATGTGCAATTTTCCAAGCTAAAGGAATGTTTCCTGAATCAAGAGAACTTTGGAAGATTATAGTTAGGGCATCTGCAATGTGCTCACCTACTTCCTTTAAACCCTGGGATGGAAACCATCTGGTCCTGGGGATTTGTCACTCTTTAGTGCCATTATTTTCTTCATTACTGTTATTTTACTTACATTAATTTTATTGAGTTCTTTTTAGAGCCTCACGTTACCTGTCATTCATATGAACAAATGCTACCCTACGGTAATGTAACTCATCTTAGACTCTTTAGTTTAGCTGAGGATGTCCATAGCTTCACTGAAATAGTAAAAATACAAAGTGCTTTGAGACAGACCTGGGCGGTGCTGTTTCATTGTTAGTATCAACTGATTTATTTAAAACCAATTTAAATGTGTAAATAATAGTATGCACACTTATTTTACAAGATCAAATATATGAAGCATTTTATTTTCAACATTCTTCCATATGTTCTTTTCACTTTGTCATTGATGTAGTAACTGATTGAACATCTAAAATTATCTCTATTGGTTTATAGCTATATTAAATCAATTGTGTCTTCAGGCACTACAGGCTCGATTTTATTAATGGAGGCTGGTTGAGGGCGGGCCCGCTGCTCGGCAGCTTTCGGACCTGCACCCGGCTGCCGCCTCCCAGCACTTCCGATTTTGACTTCATTGGCCTCGTTACGGCCGACGTGCGGGTCCCTCCAGGTAATTGCTTGGAGGATGTCAGTTTCTCGCGTCTGATGACGTGTTGTTTGATTGAAAATTTAAAGGGGCCACGTCCCCTTTGCATACAAATGTCATTGGGATGGCTTGGTGCTTTATTATCTTGGAAGGGGAGTTGACAGTGTCTGATCTGAGCAAAATTTAATGAATGATATTGCTGGTCATATTATTCCAGAAAGAGATTCATGATTTTTTGATATATGACTTTATTATCTGACTATGAAATGAAAAAGATGCTGGATGTGTTCCAATCATCTGCTTAGTAATACAGGTTGAGCGTCCCCAATCCAGAGTTCCGGAATCCGGACTCCGGGACGATTGGTGGCAGGGGTCTGGAATCCGTAAAATGTTCCGGAATCCGGACACCCTGAGGGAGGCTTACCAAAAGCACAACCTGGGCCCAGGCATTTCTGGACTCGGCACGTGTTTCTAATGTCCAAAGTCCGGAAATATCGCAACCTGGGCTCGGGCGTTTCCGGACTTCGGACATCAGAAAAACGTTCCGAAGTCCGGAAAAACCCGAAAACCGGCTCGGCCTCGGTCCCGAGGTTGCCGGATTCAGGACGTTCTACCTGTATTAATGCTTTTTTCTCTTAAAGATGCTGGGAGCTGCAGGAATGGCAGCCCCAAAAACTAAGGCTGCACCCAGGTTCAATGAGGGCTCCCTCCATGCTCTTGTGGAGGGAGTTAGAGGACTTCAGGAGCTCCTCTTCCCTGGAAACGGAGGGAGGTGGCCTCCTCAGCAAACCAAGGCAGCTTGGCTGCAAATTGCTGAGGAGGTGAGCTCGAGGTCTGTGTGCAGACGCACATGGGTTTAGTGTTGAAACAGGTTTAATGATCTGCTGAGATCACCTAAAGTGTGGCCTCTGTGTTCTGGGACATGGAAGTTCAAGAGTGAGAGCTCAGGGCAATTTCCATGTAGAATGATGGTGGTGACACTGAGCGCAAACCACCATTTATTGGACAGATGATGCCTGGGATTTGAGACTGCCGGACTTATATTCATCTCCATGTGCCAGCCACCTGTGGTTGAAGTGTTAGCTTACGCGAATATGGCATGGCTGAGTGCATCCCTTGCCTGATGGCCATCAATGTGGTCGCCTGCTGCTGGATTGGCCACATCTGGCCCCGCAAGGCGTCACTCCGTCCTCCTACTCATCCTCCTCCTCGTCCTCTTCCTCATCCTCTTCATCTTCCTCCAAGGAGGCTGTGTGCTGAGCCACTTGTTCATCCGGCAGCACTAAGCTGCGCTGCTCTTCCTCCGAATCTGACGACCAGGATGAGAGGATGGAAATGGTTCCCATCCCGTTGTTATAGATTTCAGTTGAGACAAGAAGCTTGCAAGCGCACACTCAAAGTGGCCTGAAATTATTCCAATCAGTTCAAACAGCAGATGTGTGTCAGCTTGACCAGTCACAAGGTCAGTAGATTTGCAAAATCTTAACCCAAACCTCCAACAACAAAGTTGTTGCATTTGAATGCCAGCCATGTTACAGGAGCGCTTTTAAAGTTCTGCACCAATAATGACTACAGATCATGTCCTCCAGCAACTCGTCTCCTTGCAGCTGAACTGTTTCTGACAAGACGGGAAACAGGAGCCAGAGGCACAAAAATGGGAAACCTCTATCAAAATAGGATTATCAAGGCAGTTAACAGGCTCTTAACTACCTGTCCCACCGGTTGGAATCGGGTCAGTTTGCGAGCAGCTGAACAGACACTCACGAAAATCGCGTGGGGGCGGGATGGAGGCGGGTTGGGTGTCTGAAGCCATTTTTTCCGATTTTCGCAGCTGACACGCTTCCAAAGCCGCCTCCTCAGGGCTATTAAAATCGAGCCCTACTGTTCAGCATGTTAGGATGAGCTGCTTGCTCAAATTCAGGGAAGTGTAAAAAAATCAGTAACAGCATGAGAATCCAGCCTTTCTATATTTTTTGGTTCCTACTGTGATTATCTCTGTGGATTCTTTGTTGATGTACCTGCTAGTTGCTTCTGTGGAATATACATTATGGACTAGCAGGCATAAGATTTCCACCAATAAAAATAAATTTAATATACTAATGCTGATTGAATGCCAGTCATTGGTGTTGTTCTAACGAAGAGTGTCTTTCATAGCTGGCTGGACAACATGTTAATTATCAGCCATCACAAGTAATTCAACATATTAATGTGGGATATAAAAAATGTAATACAAATACCATCTATGCAGATGTATATGATAAACTTTAATGAAAACAGGAAATTCAAACGAAAACAGGAAATTCTTACCTTCAAAAAATTGTTTAAAAGGGAGCAGTGCTGAAAACAGACACTCACTTCTCTGTCCTTAGTATTAGGTTTTGATTCAGCAGAAAAAACTCCATCAAGGTAGGGAATTTTATTCCATATATAATAATTGACATTGAGGTTAATTTAAGAGTTTTAGTGCATTTTTCAAATTCATCTTTCCAAAGAAATGTTGCTCTACATACCATTGAACATTAGCATATGAGCACAAAGATATGATTGAGATTTAATTAGACATTCTTGAATGTGTTAAGTGGGTTATTAAAATGTTAGATGGTTCACATATATCCTGGAGCGATTCTATTGATTTTAATGAGAGTTGGTGCTTCAGACTAGCCTGAAGCCAATTCAGAGACATACAACTGCCCACACTACGCACCCCCCCGCCGACCCCACAATGATTTTTTGATGAATTCAAAGACTGGCACTGAACATATCTGTAGGTCACATCATCCTGTCCATGTAGGACTGCATGAATGTATAAGGTTAATTCGGGGGAGGGAAATTGTGAAAGGGATCAATGTTTTTAGATTGGGTATAAAATCAGCCACTGATATATGTTGGGATATGATTCCACGGGCGTAAACAGTTCTCCAGTACCTCCTGTAACTGGCCATTCTTCATGTGTCACAGCGAATGTTGAGAGCGAGTTGTATAAGCTTGAATTGTATTTGCTTGAGTTTAGAAGGTTGAGGGCTAATCTATTTGATGTGTTTAAAATGATAAAGGGATTTGATAGGGTAGATGCAGGGAAACTATTTCCTCTGATGAGGGCATCATCTTAAAATTAGAGCTAGGCCATTCAGGAGTAAAATCATTTTTTTACGTGCAGGGTAGTGGAAATCTGGAATTCTCTCCCCCAAAAGGCTGTGGAAGCTGGGTCAATTGAAATTTTTAAGACTGAGATCAATAGACTTTAGTTGGGCAAAGGTATCAAGGGATATGGAACAAAGGCGAGTAAATGGAGTTGAGGTACAGATCAGCCATGATCTAGTTGAATGGTGGAACAGGCTCAAGGGGCTGAATGGCCTATTCTGTTCCTATGTAGGCTTTTTGACTTAGATCACATCGCAATCAAACCTGATTCCTGTCCTCGCCTGATGGTCACATGCATGTACTTTTCAGCAGGAGATACTGGAGTCACTACCAATTTTCCACTCCCTAGCCCAAGGCACTGAGGCTTATTAAGATGCCCCTGACTATTGCCCTGACTCAGACGTTACCAGGTAGTTAATTTACCTTCTAATCCATCAGGGGAATTTGCCATGATTTTCTGTTAAAAGATTTTGGTTCCAACACGTTGATGACATAAGTTGTATTCATAGTATAGAGTATACATAGTACAGTAAAAGTGGCACTTTATCGTAGCGAGTGAGCTTACTGAATGACTTGGGTTGTGGATAACCTTAGAGAATGATTCTAGCGAACTGCACTGACAACAATATATACTGCTGTGCTTGCCTGATGTTTCAGTGCCTGTCATGTTTTGGTTGTGTGAACAGAGGTCCCTATTAAACCAACTCTGAGACACTGCCATTTGGCCCTCTGTATCATGACCTCCTGGACCCCACTCTGGGAAAGCTCCTAGCTTTCCTCCTAACTATAGCCTGTCGGTACATTTCACTAAGGTAGCAGCAGGAGGAAGTTGGTGTGGTAGTGCTTTTGATGCTCAGGGTTTATAATAACCCCCAGGTACTTGAACCCCAAAGGGGACCATTTGAAGAGGAATTAATTTATGGTCAGAGAACATTATGGCCGGAATTTCCCTTACCTAGGCGGATCAGGTGCGTGCGGGCCGCGAGTTGGGTCGGAACCGTGTTGTTCTTATCATCCCGCTCCTCAGAGCGACTTTCAGTTAATGGCGCCTATTAAGGCAGGCCTGTGCGTTACCTGGCCCTATTAAATGGTGCGGGTCTGATGACGTCATCGATGACTCATTTCAGCGGGGCTATTTAAAGCAGCCTTGGCCACATCGCATTTAATGGTTCATCTAAGAGTGTGCAGGGAGGATATATTACGATTTGGTTATTGCTCAGACTTGGAAAGATGGCTTCACAAAGATAGAGGGCTGCACCCAGGTTTTCAGATGATTCCCTACATATTCTTGTGGAGGGAGTCAGAGCACGCAGGGAGGTCCTCTTCCCTGCTGATGGGTGGCAGAGACCTCCCCAGGAGACAAAAAGAGCCTGGCTCCAAATTGCAGAGGAGGTGAACAGCAGGGAAGTGGGGAGGCGGACCTGGGTGCAGTGCCAGAAGTGCTTCAATGATCTCATGAGATCAGAAAAGGTGAGTGCAAAACCATACTCACTTTCATCCTGCTGTGCCTGTCATCACATCCCATCATTCTGCTTTCCCAAGCCTGCTCCTGCACATCATTCCTCACACCAACATACCTTGCAGGTCCACCCATCCCTCTCTCTCTATGTACATACTCACATCCCCCTCTGACTAACCACCCCTCACACTCACCCTCACCCTAAAGCAGTCATACCAACTAACACCACACAAGGAGGCCATTTGGCATTGGCACTTTGGCATTGGCACCACACTCCCTCAGAGTCACCCTCTAAAGATGTAACCCACACATTCCTTGCACTCATGCCATCACTCTCACTCAAACTTCTCTTCTTTCCCTCCTTGCAGGAGAAATGAGCGCACAACAACAGGGAGAGGGTAAGAACTGGAGGTGGCCCTCCATCCTTCGCCATTTTGACAGCAGCAGAGGAGGTTGCCCTGGAGGTGTCAGGAGTTGCGGAGCAGCTGGCGGTGGGAGACGGAGAGAGGGGGACCTTTCAGCAACCTGGTGACAGAATTACATCTCATACAGCCACATGGCATACAGCAGTCACTCATATGGGGACTGATGTCAGCAGCCAGTGAATGTTCATCATGTGCATAATGGTATCGTTACCCATTCTTAATATAACATTTCTAAATCATCTCTTTCCTCTCCCACAGGTCCATCAGCCCCCCGCCACTGTCCAGCCGGAGGAGGAAGACGACTCCTCAGAGGAGCCTCCAGCCTCTGAGGGTGCACCGTCACCAGACCTAAGCGCATCCAACACCAGCACAGATACGCACACCTCGGTGGGTCCTGCGCGAGATAGAGTAGTGTTGTCACCTGGTGTCTCACAAGTCACAAGTGAACAAGAGGAGATGGTGGAGACAAGGACAGCAGTGGAGACTCCTCACCAGAGGGTGCAGGACGCTCCCAGCTCTGCTGAGCTGCATGCAGACTCTGAGCCTCAGGAGCCATCGAGAAAGAGGGTGATCTTGGAGGTGCAGGAAGAAGTGCAGGAGGCTCTAACAGTTTTTGCGGCCGCGATGTCTGCAAATGTGCAGAGACTGGAGGAATCCATCTCCAACATGAGCACCACCATCTCGCAGGCGATGGGGACGGTGTGCTGATCCATGGAAAGGATGGCCACCTGCATGGAGCTGCTAATGTGCCACTCAAATGAGCAAATGCTATCTATGGACAACAGATGACAGAGGTTCATAGACCTCCTCGCTAGGAGGGATGTAAACGTAGACTTGGGTCCCCATGGCCCCACTGCTGTGCAGCAAGGTGCTCTCCAGCTCCTTGCTAGTAGGGAAGTGCAGGTGGCCCATGAGAGGGATGATGGTGAGAGGGCACGTGGAAGTGGGGGCTCCTCTCAAAGCGCTCACACTTCTCCCCCATTGCCCCCCGCTCAGTCAGAGGCCCAGATGCCTCCTTGGATCGCCATGGCCGAGTCTGCCCCTGCACAGTCGCAGGTGCAGCAGACTTTGGCGGGGCTATCACAGGCTCCAAAACCCAGAGGATGTCCGCCAAAAGTGTCTACGCAGTCGCAGCAGGGAAGTGAGCAGGCTGCCTCTACCTCTGCTGAAGCCACAGGGGTTGCACCTCATAGAGGCACGCGAAAATGAAAACTGACACAGAAGTAGATGCGCAAGAGTTAGCACATGGCTGTTTAAAGAACTGTGCTTGTTAAGGTTCTGTTAATGTTATGACACATATTAAACTATTAATTTTCACCACTTTCTGGTCATGCCCATTTGTATATGCTACTTTGGAAGTGGCTTAGTGAGTTGCAGTGAATGTTCAGACATAACGTTACCTCCAGTAATGGGGGCCTTCCGCGACTAGTGGGCACCAGAGGGACTGGAGTGCATCATCACCACCGGAAATAAAATTTTAATTTGATTTGTTAAGGTTCCTTTTAAATTTATGTTAATTTACAGTTTTATTGGTTGTGCCCCTTTAAAGGGGGCATATGGTTGACTTTTATTGGGCAATTGCCTATGATGAAGAGTCAGCAATGGGGGTTAGTGTGAAAGGAATGGCTTGGTCATTGCAGGGATGCTTTGTGGTGTTGTTTGGAGGGGGGGGGGGACCTGGCACAGCATGTGGCAGCCATGTGGGTGTAATGCAGGGAGTTAAGTAAATCTGGCCATGATGATTTGGCAGATGGAAGTAAAGGGCATTAAGGGTTACGGGGAGCGGGCAGGAATTTGGACATGAGTCTAGGTTCGGATCGGTCATGGCCCTGTGGGTAGTGGAGCGGGCCCAGGGACTGTGTAGCCTGATTCTGCTCCTATTTCGTGTGTGCAATTCTGTTAGATGCAGGAGATGGTTCTGTGATAGATAGTAGATTGGCGGTTAGGATCAGATCAGCCATGATCTTATTGAATGGCGGAGCAGGCTCGAGGGGCCGATTGGCCTACTCCTGCTCCTATTTCTTATGTTCTTATGTTCTTATCCCTGGCCTCCTCGGCAGCGATGTGCTCTGGTGCTGCAGGCATCTGGAACTCAGGTTCCTCCTCGTCTTCCAGCTGATGCTCCTCCTCCTCCTCTGAAGAGGCTGTGCGCTCTGCGCCTTGCTCCTCATGCAGCGCTAATCCTCGTTGCTGCACTCTGTTGTGCAGTGCGGAGCAGACGACGACGATTCTGGATACCCTGGCTGGTGCATACTGAAGGGCTCCTCCAGATCTGTCAAGGCATCTGAAGTGCATCTTCAGCATGCCTATTGTTTGCTCTATAACACATCTGGTGGACATGTGGCTTTCATTATAGTGCTCCTGGGCCTCAGTACTTGGCCTCCTCAAGGGTGTCATGAGCCTCGTCTTCAGTGGATAGCCCTTGTCTCCAAGCAGCCAGCCGGTAAGACTGTTTGGAGGTGTGAAGAGCTGAGGGAGGGTGGACTGGCGCATCACGAATGAGTCATGACAACTGCCAGGGAATCTGGCGTACATATGCATAATCATCTTTCTATGGTTGCAGACGAGCTGCACATTGAGGGAGTGGAAGCCCTTGCAGTTCACAAACACATATGTGCAGTCGATGATGCCCTGCATCCATGGGAAGCCAGCCAGAGCGGCAAAGCCGAGCGCCCGCTGAGTAACAGTGGCTTCATTGTTGGCAAAGTTGGCATAAATGGCTGACTTGTTAAACATGGCATCGGTGACCGGTGTGATGTATCTGTGGGCGGCCAACAGCGAAATGGTGCTAATGTCCGCTGCACTGTTAAGGGTCTGACAACAAGGTTTTAATGACCTTAATTAGGTTGGCCGCCTCTGCGGTTCGGGTCTGTACCGCGCTGGCAAATGCGCCCGAGTTAAAGGCATGAGGAGGCGGGATGACAGTGGGTTCCTGACGCGCTCCCATTTTCAGCGACTTTTACTGCCGATCCGCCTCCAAACCCGCACGCACGCCAGCGGGAAAATTCCGGTCTATGTGTCTATTATATGGTTTCCATTTTCATGAAGTTTAATTTAACAGAGTGCTCTAATTTTGATATAATTTATCTAATAGAAAAGATCTTTGTGAGATTGTACAAAATAATACTTTTATTTAAAGAGACACTTTTTCATTTAGAGGAATGAAATGTAATGGTTACCTCTGGTAGTCTACCAACTTCGCATTCACTGTCATATTTTGATGACATTGTGATAATCACATCATCCATCAGGATGTGGTTTTACTCAGAATAGCTATGGCTTTTTTGGCAGATAGAAAGTCACCATTGGAAAGCTACAATTTCAGTTTAATAATATCATGTGCGATTATGTCATCAAATGTGTCCTGATTTTGCATTCAAACAATGTTTTCTTTAAAGTACGTTGACGGTTCATAGCTATCCCCACATTATGTTAATTTTGAATTTTTACAATAAAAAGACTAAAGGTCATCTCCCACCGAGAATTTCTGAATCTACCTTTTGGAGAATCACATGAGGGAATGGAATTTTAAAAATTACACCACTCTAGGTTAGTAACCTGAGGGACATATTTGCTCATAGGAAATACAACAAACATTTTTTACTCATTGCTGTTAAATGCAAATTATTTAAATTAAATAAATTCCTATCCATTCATTTTAAATCTTTATTTGTAAATATATAAATACAAGTTGTTGTTGTTGTAATGTTCCCCTATTTTCTCCTACAATAATGCTTTCATCTTTGCTGGAAAAGTCAATGGGGGCGAAATTCCCCTCGTTTGCGCCTCGTTAACGGGGCGCAAATGGCTTTTTGCCCCCCACCCCCCCGAGGCAATAACTGCGCCTCCCGCAAAATTCCGTAGGAGATTAGCGGCGGTGTATCGCCTCGATCATCTGCACCCGGAGATCATAACGTCATATCCGATCCGGTAGCGCCTCGGGAGAAAAATTCACCCCGCAGCAGCGCCGGGCGATGTTACCGACTGCTGCAGGGGTTGCGAACAGAGAGGGTGGCTGCTTGTGGGGCGCAACCTAAAGGCGTGGTGGGCGGCCGGCCAAAAAAAAAAATGCCGATTTAAATTTTTTTTATTTTCGACCACTGGTCGCGGCGTCCGTGCCGTGATCGCTCAGCCCGGCACTCTGCTTGAGTGCCGGGCTGATCGCGCAGCACTCCCGCTCCTCGGCGGCCCAGAAATCTACAATGAAACCTGCAGAGCTCGCAGGTGGGGCCCTTCCCTTTAATGCAGAGAAGAGACCCTGCAACGCGGCAGCGCCACGGATCGGGACATTCCCCGCCTCTTGCGCTCCAAGAGGCAAGTGGGGAGCTTGATTTAGCGCTCCACTTCCCTCTTGGAGCAAAAAGAGGGAATTTAACAAATGTTTGAAAAGGTTAGCGTCTGGCGCTAACTTTCCAAACATCTTTCACTTAGTGTGCCAAACGGCCCTCTAGGGGAGTTTCTCCCCTAATGTTTTCCAGCCTGTAGACTTCATAGATGCCATTATCAAATCTTGACCAATCCATCAGGAAGCACATTTGAGACTAATCCAGTAAATATGATGACCTCTAATTTCCACACGATGAGTTGCACCTTTGCCAATGAAAAAAAGATTTGCACTCACGAAGTTAAGCAGGGGTCTAATTCAGCATTTTGCACTGTGGCTATTCAGCTCCCCTCACAGTAATTACTTACATGCACAATCCTAAAACTTGTTCCTCCAGTTTAACAGGCTCATACCCCCATATCTCTTACTCCAGATCTTCCATGCCACTCAGCACACATTCCTCAACTGTTCACCTTCTCCTCATTAACTCTTTTTGCAGGAGAAATTGGCCCACAGTGCCCACCAGAGGAATGCCACTGGAAGGGCCATCCGCACCTTTAAATCTCTCATGTCCTACGAGGAGAAGGCAATTCAGTTTGTGGGAAAGCGCTCAGCTCTTGCTGCGGGAGATGGCGAGGTCAACAGCACATTGGCAGCGTCAGATTAGTGGTTGAACACCTACACTGTCATCCTGACATCCCTGTGAAGCTCCACACAGACATAGTTTTCTTCTGATTTATTTTAAATACCAAAAAATTGTTTAGATCATATTCTGCACTGCCCTTTATTTAAACAAAAGAACTACAGATAGCCCAACAGTAAAAGGGTGGAGACCAATCCAGAAGCTGATGAGTTTGAATCTTTAATCATGTTTAAACATGTTTAATTGGGTGTCTCTTGTCCGTTCGCATGGGAATTGTTAGGTGAAAATTTGCAAGGGAATTAAGTGTTCCATAAGGGTGCGGTAAGGGAAGGGAGTGGTTCAACTGAAATGCCAATTTTGCTCTGAAGAAAGACAAGTCAGTCAATCAATCAATTAATCACAGGTATTGCATTACTGGAGTCTTCCCCTTGACTGAAGCAGGAACATTGGTGACGGGATGGATTAAAAGGCTGAAATATCAATTAAATAGACTGGCAGATGGCTGTTACAATAAATACTGTGGAGAGTACTTTGAAAACATTCATAGAAGCTATTTCTTCCGGACAGGTTAACAAATTTATCTTAAAATTATTCTGATTTTATGGCTAGTTTTTGAATATTTGCAGATTGTGCCGATCACAAGTACCTTTGAATACCTGGAAAATCCTGTTTTTAATCCCACCTAAAATAATACTTATTTCCTGTTGCTGAAATTTTTGCTTTGCCATTCATTACTTACAGATCAGGAATTTTGAATATTTTGCAAGACTGCAGTAATTACTAGTAGGCCTGAGCAGTGGTACACATTGTGAAGATTAAAACTTTGGTTCTGATTCAAGTGTCAGTTTGGCTCCGTACACTCAGCACTCTTACCTCTGCAACAGAAGGTGTGGGTTCAAGCGCCCTGTAGGACTTGAGCACATAATCTAGACTGACACTTCAATGCAGTGTTGAGGGAGTGCTGCATTTTCAGAGATACTGTCTTGCAGATGAGAGTTACCCAAGGTCCCAGTTGCCTGTTGCGAATTTGGATGATCAGCCATGATCTCATTAAATGGCGGAGCAGGCTCGAGGGGCCGAATGGCCTACTCCTGCTCCTATCTTCTATGTTTCTATCCCGTGACATTTTTCAAAGAAGAGTAAGCAAGTTGTCTTGGCCAACATATACCGCTCAACCAGAGTTACCCGATGTGCGTAACTTCAACCTTAGCCCAAGATATAGGAGTATTGAATGCAGTTCTCGGCACCCTATTATAAAAAGAATATTGCAGCCACGGAAATGGTATAGCAATGTTGCATTAGAATGTTTCCAGAAATCACAAGGATTAGTTAAAACAAAAGTTTGAAAAATTAAGGCTTTTTTCACTGAAACGGGGAAAATTAAGGGAAAGTTAATAGAGGTTTTCAAAGTTATGAAAGGTTTTGAAGGGGTAAACAGTGAAAGATTATTTTGTTGGTTGGTGAATCAGTAACAAAGGGTCATAAACTGAGGACTATCACTAGATAAACATCGGGGAACTTAGAAGGCTATTTCTTTCACACTGAAGATTATTGGAACGTGGAATTCTTTGCCATATTGAGGCAGTGACTAAAACATAATTTAAAAGTATTTGAAAAGGACGAATATAAAATGATATGGAGAAATGGCAGGAAAATGGGATTTGAGTAAATATCTAAGAGCTAGCACGAGTACAAAATGCAAAATGCCCTCCATCTGTGCTGTAATTTCTATGATTCTATATAAGTTTGTACCATAAATTCCTGCAATAGACATCTTCAAATTTCTGTAATCTATGAATTCAGTGCTCGCTGCACTAGGTGCAATGTTGCACAACTTACAAATCATAAGAAGGCCTTTTTGAAATACCTTTTTGACCCATGTTAAAGATATTTTTATATCCTCTTTAGGTACAGTCCTGCACATGACATACTGTTTCCTGACAAAGATGATATACTGATCTCTCCCAGTACTGCTTTTGAGCCAATACTAACAGAAGCAAAGGAATGGCAAAAGAATGGTGACTCTCCCTCTTATTTTTTTTCACCTCCTTATGGAGCACAGCCTGACTTCTACTTAGCATCTTCACCTGAAGACATACTCAAGACTGGCACTTATCTAATGGACAACTGCAAGCATGAATCTTTAATGTACTACCCTGAGAGAAGATTCTTAATTTTTTTTGGGTGCTGCATTCTGAACTGCAAGATCATACTTTAGTGTCAGTTCATAGAATCATAGACTCTATCAGCACAGAATGAGGCCATTTGGCCCAGCGTGTCTGTGCCAGCTCTTGGAAAGAACTATCCAAGTAGTCCCACTTCCCCGCTCTTTCTCCTCTTCCCCATAGCCCTGCAATTTTTTTTCCTTTTCAAGTATATATCCAATTCCCTTCTGAAAATTACTACTGAATCTGGTTCCACCAGATGAAGAAGGGTGGGAGGAGGATTGTGTGGAGCATAAACACCGGCATGGACCAGTTGGACCGAATGCTCTGTTTCTGTGCTGTACATTCTATGAAATTCTATGTACCCATTAAGAGTTATGTTGCCAAATTTATGCTTTTGTGCAATGTTGTTACCAGAACTGAGTTACTTCTGTATATGGCTCTGAAGCAAACTGAGGATCTGATCCAGTACTGTCCAAAATATTAGTTCTCCCTTCCAGTAACAGTAAAGCTTGGAAGCTACCATTTGCACTACGCAAACTGGGAAGGAGGGTGAATTATGATCTGATCAAAAGGTACAACATTTTGCACTATCATGCAGTGAAAATTCTACTCATAATTTGATAAAATAAGAGCAATATGCGGCTTGAATTTAAATGACAATTGACTGAAATTGATTTCCAAAAATTGGATCTTACATGGAATTTGACCTCAATATAGTTTATCTAGTGGATGGTAAATTACAGTCAATTGATAGACCTATTTAAACAAAAATTGGGAAATTAAGGGCAACTACCAAGATTGAAAAGAGTGAGAGAAATGAATGAAGTAGTGATGAGGAGACACAAAACTTAAATTTTGAAAACATCAAGATTGTCGGAGGAAGAGTAGATTAAGAGTGCTACAGTTTTGAGGTTCTGTGAAAATGTGACTTTGAATGGAAGACTATGTGATTTCAATACAATGGGGATGTAGGGAGGAGGAAGAGTGTGTAGGACAGTGTAAAAGAGGAAAATTCAAAGGAGCACAGACTATAGTAGACTATAGTATTATCAAAATAATAAGTGGTTGTTTCAAGTAGCTACATGTTACAGCTTTAAGGAATCTAGTTTTAAATCAAAATAGCTTGTGCCTGTGGGAATGTTTCAAATATCAGGAACCAATGGGAGTGATGGAATGTAAAAATGCAGTTTCTGGAAAAGCATGAAAGCATTGTGGGAGTTGTAGTTCTTCTTGACACGTAACCTGTTACAATATGAACTGAAGGTTTTCCACTTTCCTCATAAGATATACTCCATACAATATTTATGAAGGTTCTAACAGAGGAGGAAAGTTTTATCAACTTGTCTCATATTGATATTCAGGAAGTGAAAAAAAGCGATAACAAATATAATCTCTAACTTTTAAAAGTTACAAATCAGGAAGGCCCAATCTGTGCTGAATTAGCTGATTTCTCCCAAGACAGTAATGGGGGTGGGGTGGGATCATACAATTGGTTTTCAGAGAGGGAAATTTAACCACTTCTGTGGTTACCTGTGACATGATAGTAAAGTGTTCATATATGGGTTTTGGATGGGGACGTAATCAACTGTGAAACTCTTTGTGGTCAAATTGTCTGTTGACCATCACTGTCACATGAAGAAAGGGAAAGGTAGTGGAGGGCTTCTAGTGTCTTGAACTGTGCCTCAGTGCAAATCAGCACCTTCAGGACAGGGGTGCAGGGAGAAAACTGTTTTTTATTGAAGGTTTGGATTTTATTTCAGTAAATATTAGAATTGTAAGAATAATGTAATCATTACATTGAATTGATTACAGAAACTCAGGTGGGAGACTGTATTTTTATCTTGTCAGATATTTATAGTTTTATAAAGTTAGCGATTTGAGTAAGTTAATTTGAAAGGTTTTCACTTACTTTTTGGTAACCCTTTCGTAAGAAAGGGTTGCTGAGGGCAATGCGGTTGACGTGGTGTATATGGACTTCCAAAAGGCATTTGATAAAGTACTACATAATAGGATTGCCAGCAAAGTTGAAGCCCATGGAATAAAAGGGACAGTGGCAGCATGGATACGAAATTGGCTAAGTGACAGGAATCAGAGAGTAGTGGTGAATGGTTGTTTTTCAGACTGGAGGAAGGCATACAGTGTACCCCAGGGATCGGTACTAGGACCACTGCTTTTCTTGATATATATTAATGATTTAGACTGGGGTGTACAGGGCACAATTTCAAAATTTGCAGATGACACAAAACTTGGAAGTATAGTGAACAATGAGGAGGATAGTGATAGACTTCAAGAAGACATAGACAGGCTGGTGGAATGGGCGGACACATGGCAGATGAAATTTAACACAGAAAAGTGCGAAGTCGTACATTTTGGTAGGAAGAACGAGGAGAGGCAATATAAACTAAAGGGTGCAATTCTAAAGGGGGTGCATGTGCACAAATCATTGAAGGTGGCAGGGCAGGTTGAGAAAGCGGTTAAAAAAGCATATGGGTTCTGGACTCCCCCGCCATCGGGAACATCCTTCCTGTATCTAGTCTGTCTAGTCCTGTTAGAATTTTATAAGTTTCAATGAGATCCCTCTCATTCTTCTAAACTCTAGCGAATATAAGCCGAATCGACCCAATCTCTCTTCCGACGTCATTCCTGCCATCTCAGGTATCAGTCTGGTGAATCTTTGCTGCACTCCCTCCATGGCAAGACCATCCTTCCTCAGATAAGGCGACCAAAACTGCACACAATACTCAAGGTGTGGTCTCACCAAGGCCCTGTACAACTGCAGCAAGACATCCTTGCTCCTGTACTCGAATCCTCTCGCTATGAAGGCCAACATACCATTTGCCTTCTTAACCGCCTGCTGCACCTGCATGCTTACCTTCAGCGACTGGTGCACAAGGACACCCAGATCTCGTTGCACTTCCCTTTTTCCCAATCTATTGCCATTCAGATAATAATCTGTCTTCCTGTTTTTGCCACCAAAGTGGATAACCTCGCATTTATCCACATTATACTGCATCTGCCATGCATCTGCCCAATCACCCAACCTGTCCAAATCATACTGGAGTTTCTCTGCATCCTCCTCACAGCACACACACCCACCCAGCTTTGTGTCGTCTGCAAACTTGGAGATATTACATCTAATTCCCTCGTCTAGATCATTAATATATATTGTGAATAGCTGGGGTCCTAGCACCGATCCCTGCGGTACTCCACTAGTCACTGCCTGCCACTCGGAAAAAGACCCGTTTATTCCAACTCTTTGCTTCCTGTCTGCCAACCAGTTCTCTATCCAAGTCAGTACCTTACCCCCAATCCCATGTGCTTTAACTTTGCATGCTAATCTCTTATGCGGGACCTTATCGAAAGCCACTGGTTCTCCCTTATCTATCCTACCAGTTACATCCTCAAAAAATTCCAGTAGATTAGTCAAGCATGATTTACCTTTTGTAAATCCATGTTGACTTTGTCCGATCCTGTCACTGTTTTCCAAGTGCTCTGCTATTACATCTTTTATAATGGACTCTAGCATTTTTCCCACTACCGATGTCAGGCTTATAATTCCCCATTTTCTCTCTACCACCTTTTTTAAATAGTGGGGTTACATTAGCTACCTTCCAATCCATGGGAACTATTCCAGAGTCTATAGAATTTTGGAAGATGACCAGCAATGCATCTACTATTTGTCGGGCCACTTCCTTAAGTACCCTAGGATGTAGATTATCAGACTCTGGGGATTTATCGGCCTTCAATCCCGCCAATTTCCCTAACACCATTTCCCTACAAATACTGATTTAATTCAATTCCTCCCTCTCATTAGACCCTATGTTCCCCGACATTTCTGGGAGGTTATTTGTGTCCTCCTTTGTGAAGACAGGAGGACACAAATGGCGACATGAGGAAAAACTTTTTTACGCAGCGAGTGGTTAGGATCTGGAATGCACTGCCTGAAAGGGTGGTGGAGGCAGATTCAATAGTGGCTTTCAAAAGGGAATTGGATAAGTACCTGAAGGAAAAAAATTTGCAGGGCTACGGGGAAAGGGCAGGGGAGTGGCACTAGCTTTGGCCATGGTAGCCGTGTGGAGGAGTTCATAGAGTGCATCCGGGATGGTTTCCTAAAACAGTATGTAATGGAACCAACCAGGGAGCAGGCTATCTTGGATCTGATACTATGTAATGAGACAGAATTAATAAATGATCTCATAGTAAAGGATCCTCTAGGAAAGAGTGATCATAGCATGGTTGAATTTCAAATTCAGTTGGAGGGTGAGAAAGTTGTATCTCAAACCAGTGTCCTGATCTTAAACAAAGGCAATTACAATGGCATGAGGGCAGAACTGGCTAAAGTGGACTGGAAAAATAAATTAAAGGGTAAGACAGTTGAAATGCAGTGATGGATATTTAAGGAGATATTTCATAACTCTCAACAAAAATATATTCCAGTGAGAAAGAAAGATTTTAAGAGAAGGGAGCACCATCCGTGGCTAACTAAGGAAGTAAAGGATGGTATCAAATTGAAAATGAAGGCATACAATGTTGCCAAGATTGGTGGGAGACCAGAGGATTGGGAAATTTTTAAAAACCAGCAAAGGATGACTAAAAAAATAATAAAGAGAGAGAAGATGAATTATGAGAGTAAACTGGCAAGAAACATTAAAACAGATAGTAAGAGCTTCTACAGTTATATAAAAAGGAAGAGGGTAGCTAAAGTAAACGTTGGTCCCTTAGAGGATGAGACTGGGGAATTAATAATGGGGAACGGGGAAATGGCAGCGACTCTGAACAAATATTTTGTATCTGTCTTCACGGTAGAGGACACTAACAACATCCCAATAATGGATAATCAAGGGGCCACAGGGAGGGGGGAACTAAAGACAATCACTGTCACTAGGGAAATAGTACTTGGTAAAATAATGGGACTAAAAGATGACAAGTCCCCTGGACCGGATGGCCTGCATCCCAGGGTCTTAAAAGAAGTGGCTGCAGAGATAGTGGATGCATTGGTTGCAATATACCAAAATTCCCTGGACTCTGGAGAGGTCCCAGTGGATTGGAAAACCGCAAATGTAACACCCCTATTTAAGAAAGGAGGGAGACAGAAAGCAGGAAACTATAGACCAGTTAGCCTAACATCTGTAATTTGGAAAATGCTGGAGTCCTTCATTAAGGAAGCAGTAGCAGGGCATTTGGAAAAGCATAATGCAGTCAAGCAGAGTCAGCATGGTTTTATGAAAGGGAAATCATGTTTAACAAATTTGCTGGAGTTCTTTGAGGAGGTAACGAGCAGGGTGGACAAAGGTGAACCAGTGGATGTGGTGTATTTGGGTTTCCAGAAGGCATTCGATAAGGTGCCACATAAAAGGTTACTGCATAAGATAAGAGCTCACGGAATTGGGGGTAATATATTAGCATGGATAGAGAATTGGCTAACTAACAGAAAGCAGAGGGTCGGGATAAATGGGTCATTTTCCGGTTGGCAAAAGGTACCTAGTGGGGTGCCACAGGGATCGGTGCTCGGGCCTCAACTATTTACAATCTACATTAATGACTTGGATGAAGGGACCGAATGTAATGTAGCCAAGTTTGCGGATGATACAAAGATGGGTGGGAAAGCAAGTTGTGCAGAGGACTCAAAGAACCTGCAAAGGGATATAGACAGGCTAAGTGAGTGGGCAAACATTTGGCAGATGGAGTATAATGTGGGAAAGTGCAAGGTTATACACTTTGGCAGGAAAAATAAAAAAGCAAATTATTATTTAAATGGCGAGAGATTACAAAATGCTGCAGTTCAGAGGGACCTGGGGGTCCTTGTGCATGAAGCACAAAAAGTTAGCATGCAGGTACAGCAAGTAATCAAAAAGGCAAATGGAATGCTGGCCTTTATTTCAAAGGGGTTGGAGTATAAAAGCAGGGAAGTCCTGCTACAACTGTACAGGGTATTGGTGAGACCACACCTCGAGTACTGCGTACAGTTTTGGTCTCCTTATTTAAGGAAGGATATACTTGCATTGGAGGCAGTTTAGAGACGATTCACTAGGTTAATTCCAGAGATGAGGGGGTTGACTTATGAGGAAAGGTTGAGCAGGCTGGGCCTATACTCAATGGAATTTAGAAGAATGAGAGGTGATCTTATTGAAACATATAAGATACTGAGGGGGCTTGACAAGGTAGGTGCAGAGAGGATGTTTCCCCTCGTGGGGAAATCTAGAATGCGGGGGCACAGTTTTAGAATAAAGGGTCGCCCTTTTAGAACTGAGATGAGGAGGAATTTCTTCTCTCAGAGGGTCATAAATCTGTGGATTTCTCTGCCCCAGAGAGTTGTGGAGGCTGGGTCATTAAATACATTTAAGGTGGAGATAGATTTTTGCAAGATAAGGGAGTGAAGGGTTATAGGGAGCGGGCGGGGAAGTGGCTTTGAGCCCAAGATCAGCCATGATCTTATTGAATGGCGGAGCAGGCTCGAGGGACCAAGTGGCCTATTCCTGCTCCTATTTCTTATGTTCTTAAGTGTTCTTGCATGGGCTTGATGGGCCGAATGGCTTCCTTCTGTGCTGTAACCATTCTATGATTCTCTATGCATGCTGTTTATTTTGTATTATAATTTTTTAAATTATAACAAAATAAAGGCATCCAAATAGATTATGACCAGAACTTCATTTCCTTTATGTTTTGTTTTAAGTGATTCATAAGTGTTAATTCTATTTTTGCTGCAACAACTAGACTACTGCAATGGAAGAAAAGTTGAGATTTTAGATTGTTAGGTTAACCATCTTAAATTACCCTTATTTATTTTCTGGCATGCAAATAAACAAATAACATTAACAATGTACATGGTGACTTCACTGAGCATCAACCTCATTACAGCATCTACTCTCTGTAATCAATTCATGTTTTAATGCCAAAGATAACCTCAAATTGTCATTACTATTGGAAACATCTTGCTCCAAGATATTAAAATAGCGATGTAAATATTCGCAAATGGTCAATGGAATGACATGTCCTTTGAAAGACATAAAATTATCTTCATTTTCCTGCAAGAATGTTAAATGTTAATTTAATGAATAGTAATTGAGTCCTGAAATGTCATTAGAAAATTATATTTAACAGTTTTAAGACTGTAATTCTTCTTGGATTTTCCCGAGGGAGGAGGCATTTCTAGTAGTGATTGTCAGCTAAATAATTCTGTTATTGTAAGAATATTGAAATTCCGTACAATTTAAATTGGTGTTAATAAGCCATGAAAAATGATTAAAGTTTGTCTGTTCATGTTATTTTTTAAATTTGAGCTACAACAGTGTGGTGGCAAGACATGGCAGAAGGATCGGCAACGTCAGAGGGATCAACAGGGACAACCCCCACACGTGGTTCTTTCAAAGAGCCGGCACAGGCACTATGGGCTGAATGGCCTCCTTCTGTGCTGTATCATTCTATGGTTACCATGTGAGGTTTGTGGTACATAGAAACAGGGGTAGGCCATTCAGCCCCTCAAGACTGTTCTGCCATTCAATTAGACTATGATTGTTGTGTATCTCAACTCCATATCCATTGATACCCTTACCTAACAAAAAGCAATCGATCTCAGGCTAGAAAATGTCAATTGACGCTGCATCCACAGCTTTGTGGGGGAGAGTTCCAGATTTCCACTACCCTTTGTGTAAAAAAAGGCTTCCTGATTTCACTCCTAAACGTTGGATAATGTCTGTCACTTACATAGTCATCACCGCACCCATCTAACATGAACTTATGCTTCCTTTATTGTTGGTACCGTCATCCTCGAGTACAAGGGACACCCTACTACTATTATGTTTTAAAATTAACCAAATGGTTTTCTTAACACAAGTCGAGGACCTCTACTGCTTTTTAAATCTCATCTGCCCGTGAATATATTATGTTGGTATTACAGACATGGAAGCCTGAAAACATTGACGACCATATCTCTATATACACGTTGACTATGTACCCCAAATTGTACAATTCAAATTGCCAATACAATTGCCGACTATATATGAATGAGAAATGTGATGCCAAATATGAATAACCGTTCACAAAACACGCAAAAGAATCCATTTTTAGAGCAAGCAAAAAAATTATTTTCAAGCAATTTAAAAAAAAATCAGTTTCATGTTCCATGTGAAGGTTGTGCTAACAGCCTGGCAACATTGCATGGAACCTGCAGCTGTGTGCAGGGAGCTCACTGAGACTGCAGCTCCCTGCATGGCCCTTGCCATCCATGAGCTTATCGTGGATGATTGCATTGACACCATGGCCCTGACAGAAACTTGGCTGAGGGGTGATGACACGTTACCCTTAAATGAAGCCTCCCCGCCTGGCTATACCTTCCACCACTGGACCCACCCAGACTGCTGTGGTGGCTCTCATCACCAAATCACACCTTGGTTTGTCCTCCTACTCCTCCAGCACCTTCTCCTCCTTTGAGCATCTCACCTTATTCTACCCCTCTCACCTCTCATTTAAAATTCTCGTTCTCTATCGCCCACCCTAGTACCATAAAATTTTTATTACCGATAAATATCTTCACTGCTTTCCTCCCTCAGCCTCTGCACCGAGCAACTTCTCATCCTCGGTGATTTCAACCTCCATCTCAATTCATCATGCTCTCTCTCTGAGTTCACTAGCCACCTATCTTCCCTTAATCTCTCCATGTAAACTCCCCAATCCATATTCACGGTCACCCCCTCGACCTTGCCATCTCTCATGGCCTCGCTACTCCCATCGTGTCAATCACAGATCTCTGACCACTTCCCCGTATCGCTCTCCACCCACATCCCCCTCCCCCCCCACATCCCCACCCTATTCTGTGTCCATCCCTGGAAAAACTCTCTTACAACTGCACTTACAAAATCCCAATTGTCCAGCCTTTGGCCCTCCATTCACCATGACATTTCTGCAGCTCAACCACACCCTCACCACCACTTTTGATGCCCTCATCCCTATTAAAACAATTACTCTCTCTCACCCTGGCAGTTCTCCCTGGTACGGCCCTCATCTTCGCTCCCTTAAGTCCAAGGGAGGCAGACTTGAAAGGACATGGCGAACAACTGGTTTAGCCATTCACCGCCAGATCTGGCTGGACCACATAAAGGATTATCGGGTCCTGCTCTCGTCTGCCAAAATTGCTCATTATTCCAGAATCATTCTGGAATGCAAAGATATACCCTGGCTTCTATTCTCTACTGCTAACCGTCTTCTTAAATTCCTCCCCCCATCTCCTCCACTCTCACCTCCGACAACAAGTGTGAGGGGGGTCATGGACTTCTTTGTCTCTAAGATTGAGACCATCCGTTCAGCTGCCTCTGCCACTTCTCTTCCTTCCTAGCCCACCAGGCCAAACTTCCTCTAAGGTTCCCCCCGCCCTAGCCCTGAACTTGCATCTTTCTCCAGTTTCTCGCTGATCTCCCAACATGACCTCTCCACGCTCCTCTTGTCCATGAGACCCACTTTCTGCTCCCTCGACCCTATTTCCACCAAATTGCTGACCACCCAACTTCCTTTTCTGGCTCCCATGTTAGCTGACATTGTTAACGGTTCTCTCTCCTCAGGTACTTTCCCCCTCTCCCTCAAATCTGCCGCCATCACCCCTCTCCTCAAAAAAACAACCCTTGACCTCTCCGTCTTTGCAAACTACCGCCTCATCTCCAACCTCCCTTTTCTCTCCAAAGTCCTTGAACGTGTTGTTGCCTCCCAAATCCGTGCCCATCTTTCCTGCAACTCCATGTTTGAATTCCTCCAATCAAGTTTCCGCTCCTGCCACAGTACCAAAACGGCTCTCATCAAAGTCACAAATGACATCCTTTGTGACTGTGACAAAGGTAAACTATCCCTCCTCGTCCTTCTTGACTTATCTGCAGCCTTTGACACGGTTAACCGCTCCATCCTCCTCCAACGCCTCTCCACCGTCGTCCAGCTGGGTGGGACTGCACTTGCCTGGATCCATTCTTATCTATCTAATCGTAGCCAGAGAATCCCACCTGCAACGGCTTCTATTCCCATTCCCGCTCCCGCATCGTTACCTCTGGTGTCCCCCAAGGATCTATCCTTGGTCCCCCTCCTATTTCTCATCTACATGCTGGCCCCTTGGCGACATCATCCAAAAACACAGCGTCAGTTTCCACATGTACTCTGATGACACCCAGCTCTACCTCACCACCACTTCTCTCGACCCCTCCACGGTCTCTAAATTGTCAGACTGCTTGTCCAACATCCAGTTCTGAATGAGCAGAAATTTTATCCAATTAAATATTGGGAAGACTGAAGCAATTGTTTTCAGTCCCCGCCACAAACTCCGTTCCTAGCCACTGACTCCATCCTTCTCCCTAACATCTGTCTGAGGCTGAACCACACTGTTCGCAACCTTGGTGTCATATTTGACCCTGAAATGAGCTTCCGACCACATATCCGCGGCATAATTAAGACTGCCTATTTCCACCTCCGTATCATCGCCCGTCTCCATCCCTGCCCCAGCTCATCCACTGCTGAAACCCTCATCCATGCCTTTGTTACCTCTAGACTTGACTATTCCAACGCACTCCTGGATGACCTCCCACGTTCTACCCTATGTAAACTTGAGGTGATCCAAAACTCGGCTGCCCGTGTCCTAACTCGCACCAAGTCCCGTTCACCCATCGGGTGCTCACTGACCTACATTGGCTCATAAGAACATAAGAAATAGGAGCAGGAGTAGGCCATTCGGCCCCTCGAGCCTGCTCCACCATTCAATAAGATCATGGCTGATCTGATCTTGGCCTCAACTCCACTTTCCTGCCTGTTCCCCATAACCCTTGACTCCTCTGTAGCTCAAATAACTGTCTATCTCAGCCTTGAATATATTCACTGACTCAGCCTCCACAGCTCTCTGGGGTAGAAAAACCCAAAGATTCACGACCCTCTGAGAGAAGAAATTCCTCCTCATCTCCATCTTAAATGGGCGACCCCTTATCCTGAAACTATGCCCCCTAGTTCTAGATTCCTCCACGAGGGGAAACATCCTCTCAGCATCTACCCTGTCAAGTCCCCTCAGAATCTTATATGTTTCAATAAGATCACCGCTCATTCTTCTAAATTCCAATGAGTATAGGCCCAACCTGCTCAACCTTTGCTCATAAGACAACCCTTTCATCTCAGGAATTAACCTGGTGAACCTTCTCCGAACTGTCTCCAATGCAAGTATATCCCTCCTTAAGTAAGGCTACCAAAACTGTACCAAACACTCCAGGTGTGGTCTCACCAATGCCCTGTACAGTTGTAACCTCCCGATTAAGCAACGCCTCGATCTCAAAATTCTCATCCTTGTTTTCAAATCCCTCCATGGCCTCGCCCCCCTCCCTATCTCTGTAATCTCATCCACCCCCCCCACCCCCGAGATATCAGCGCTCCTCTAATTCTGCCCTCTTGAGCAGCCCTGATTATAATCGTTCAACCATTGGTAGCAGTGCCTTCTGTTGCCTAGGCCCTGAGCTCTGGAATTCCCTGCCTAAACCTCTCCGCCTCTCTTCCTCCTTTCAGACGCTCCTTAAAACCTACCTCTTTGACCAAGCTTTCGGTCAGCTGCTCTAATTTCTCCTGATGTGGCTGGGTGTCAAATTTTTTTGTCTTATAATAAGAAGCGCCTTGGGGACGTTTTTACTATGTTAAAGGCGCTTTATAAATACAAGTTGTTGTTGTTGCTGCTGCTGCTGTCACTGAGACTGCGGTCACTGGGCTGCTGACTCTGATTCACTGCGGCCGCCGGGCGGCTTCTTGTCTGAAGCCAAGGCGCTGACGTCAGCGGCCGGGAAGGAGCTGTCAGCAACAATGGCGGCGAGAGGAGGGCGGAGCGGCCGAGGCAGCGCAGCATAGCCGGGGGGGGGGACGGACAGCGGCTCCAAGAGACGGAGGAAAGGCTCAGCAACCGGGAGCCGGCCTCAGTAACACGGGGAGAAAGGAGCCCCGAGGGCCGGTTGTCTGTCGCGTCAGGTTGCCTTCCTTGGCTCCCCGCCCCCCTCTCTCTCTCCGAGTCTCCGCCTCCTCCGGCTGACAACCGCCGCCTGAGGTTGGCGAGCACCAAGCGACAGGGCGGCGATGGTCGCGTTCAGGGAGTGGGCATCGCAGGTTTAAATCTTGTTTCACTCCTCCCCAAAAAAATAAGTCGCTCGGCGGCCGAGGGAGGTGGTGGTGGTGGTGGTGGTGGGGGTGAGCGTTGGCAACGGTTGCGCCTTGTTCCCCGGGTGAAGGAAGCGCCGCGCCATGGAGGAGGAGGAGGACGTCGTGCTAATGGAGAGCGAGAATTTCCTGCGCACCGAGGTTGAAAGGCTGAACCGGGAACTCAGCGAGACGACCCAGGAGAAGATCCAGGCGGCCGAGTACGGGCTGGTGGTGCTGGAAGAGAAGCAGACCCTCAAGCAACAATACGACGAGCTGGAGAGCGAGTACGAGACAGTAAAACAGGAGTTGGAGCAGCTCCGAGAGGTGAGGCTTCTTTGAGCGAGAAAAATAAGGGGAAAATAGATCTATCTTCAAGACGCAGTCCCTCTTTTTGTATCAACGTTATTTTTAAAATTAAGTTAATCATTAGCTCACAATCCTATTGGACGCGCATTCTTCAAAAAAAAAACTGACCGAAGACCCACCCGTTGCCCACGGGCGTCTGTCTCACCCCTGACAGATTCAAGCAGCAGCTCCGAGCATCTGCCACCTCATTGCCCAGATTGATAGTTTTACTTTTGTGCCTCTCTAGCTTGTGTGGTACCGTCTTACACCTTTGAATCCCTTTCTGTAACTGTGTGGAGGTTTCTCTTGTGCACGTTTCTCTCAGTCCTGTATCCATTTGATCCACCCCCATTAAATTGTCATAGATCGGATTGGTGTCCAAAACCGCAGGAGACACAGCTCCATATCTGTCGTGGCAGAGATCGATGAATAATTACTCTTTCCCCCCCCCCCCCCCCCGTTTAAATTTACAGGCTGGGTAGATATGGTCACTAGAGTTTGCTGGTGGAAGAGCTTTATGGTCCGTTCTCAAAAATGAGTGTTTTTCTCTCTACACAATACTACATTTGAAGAAGTTAAAAAATGATTTTTTTTAACACTGACTTGACAAGATATTAAGAAAGTCACAAGAGAAACTATTTCAATGTACCATAGCACAAAGCAGTTTACATAGAATATACAGTGCAGAAACAGGCCATTCGGCCCAAATTGTTTAATATATCCAGTAACCAGAATGTTCAAACTGGAAAGAAATTGTTTGAATGTCCAGTTCCGTCACAAACATTATTTTCTGATGAAGGCAGGCAACGTACTCCCCTTCTGCAGCCATTCTGTAACAGGCCATCAGGAAGTACTTGAACACAGTGAGTTTGGGCTGAAAAAAACACAATTTTTTCCCACTCAATAAACCATTGGACTTTACTTGGCACCTACTCCAAGTATCCTGGATCAGATTAGGGAGTCACTGGAAAATCATGAGTCTGGACTGGCTTGCTACCACACTTGGTTGATAAAGCATGCCAATACACCACTGAGTCTGTTACATTCTGGAATAAACATATCTTTGTGAAATAATTTTTACAATTGTATTAGCTTCGTTTTGCTTCAAACTGATAATTGTCTGACTTCAGTTTCTATCTTAGAAAAGTATACTGTGTTTTGAATAAGAGGGCTATCTGTAGAATACAGAAATCTATTTGAACTGTCTGGCAAGTCTGAATTTAAATAGTTAAAAAAATACTTTTGAAATGTAGATTATGTATAGAGCATTTTAGAGAAAAATTATAAATAAATGGATTTTAATATATAATGTTGATTTGTATTACATATGGGAAATGTAAAGCTATTTGAACTAGGGCAAAATTCAGATAAAAGGGATTTTGAAATGTGAGAAATAGGCAAACAGAAATAACTATAGTTATTGTATAATAACAACAGAAAATGCTGGAAACACTCAGCAGGTCAGACAGCATCGAGGAGAGAGAAACAGAGTCAACGTTTCGGGTCGAACCCTTCGTCAGAACTGGAAAAGGTTAGGGAAGAGAGATTTTTAAGCAGGGGCATCTCCTTCAGATTTCAGATTTCCAGCATCTGCAGTATTTTGCTATTATAGTTATTGTATGTAAGCTTTCAAAATATTGTAGATTCCTATTGTGTTTGAAGAAGGAACCTATGAAATTTTGGAAGTCATGTTCAGTAGTTATATATGTTATAGGTTTAAATAATGTTTAATATTGTGTACTGGGATTTTTACTGTGACATTTCTAAGTTTCTCATTACATGGGATTTGAGCCCTTGGTTGAGGGTTTTTTCTTGGTTTCAGTAATTGAGTTGACATTTCTGGGTTTTATCTTTGAATGACAGAGTTAGGTGGGAATAGTGCTCTCTTCAAACTTGGGAGGGTTCAAAAATTTGTAGTAGTTTAATTTAGTTGCTATATGCAGGATACAATCAAAGATGGCATATTTGACTTTTAAAGACAAAACATTTAAGAAAAAGGGAGATATAATTTCTGAAAGGTCTTGTATTAGCTAATATTTATTCCAAATATTTTCACCTTTGAGGAATCAGATCTAAGTGATAATTGTGAAAATCAAAGGGCATAATTGTTTTGTAAATCTTGAGTGATGCATAGACCATTTTTAACTATGTTTAAATGGACGGTTTGAGCTTTGTGTTGGGGATAATTAATAAAAAAAATTAGTGGCATAAACTTTTGTCAGTGCGGTCAATAGTAATGTACTTGAAAAAAGGACAAATTAAGGAATATAATTTAATCTTAAAAGAAAATATTTTTTCTGTATAAATTTGAAGGAATTGTCTGACCAAAACATTAAAGACCAAAGTGTATGGGAAGGATTACTATATAGCTACAGTACATTGGGGTAAAAAATTGTATAATTCTGATGATAGGACAGAAAACCCTTGAAATTGAGCTAAAGTTTGAAGTGCGTTTTTACTTTATAGTGCGTCACTTAGTGTCCCGTTAAGCTAACAGATGGTGACAGATCATCTGTCTTCTCAAAGCTAACACATGGTAAGAGATCACCTATCTCCTCCCATGCCACATGACTGCTGTTGGACAGAACAAACTGTTGTAGTTTGTTTATTATGCAGGAATCTCAAGAATGCTTGTGGGTTTTCTCCCTCTTGGAGAAACTGATAAAGGGGTGGATGTTACATAACCATTTTGAATTTCTGTGCTATGTGAGACTACTGTTGGAAATATAGTAGTTTGAAATATAAAGGAGGAGGATGTAACTAAAGGAGGAGGGTGTAGATATCATGCTAATTGCTTAAATTGTTCTTCTGTTGGTGATTGTGTTGGCACTTCACATCTGGCTTGATGACAACTTGGTTTAAATGTTGGATAGCATCCCATAAATCCTTTTTAGTATCTAATTTATTTATTTTTCAGGTTTCAAAATATTTTTACAGAACCTTTAATTTTTTTGTGAATTCTGAGTTCTGTAGAATTAATGAAACATATAAAGCAGTTCTTCATTTCCAGTGTTTGTATTTAAATTAAAATATTACTTTATTCAAGCTGTTATATTATTCATTCATTACCTTGAATAATTATTGTAAATATAGTTTATAGGCACCTATATGGAAGAGCTTGTAGTTAAATTACGATATAACTGGTTATATCCAAGCTCGTAAATGGTGGTCATAAGCCATCCACAATTCAATAACTTAAATCTTATTTAACATTTAGATTTTTTTATCAGTGAGAAATCAGAAATATATTAAAGCTGTAATGTTTACTGCCTAGTTAGTATGTAATTTTAAAATGGAGTGATTTTGATCAGTCAGATATTTTTGTTGGCAACACTGTTACAAAGACAGCATTTCAACTAACTTGCATTTATATACTGTAGCACCTTTCAATGTAGAAAAACATCCCAAAACGCTTTACAAAAGCAAAAATAAAAAGGAACATGTTGAGAGGAATAGAAAATCTGGTTGGACACTTAGATTTTAAGAATGGTTTCAGATGTAGAGAGAGGGAGAAAAGGGGTTGGGGATCTCCAAGTATCTAAAGGGTAACTGCTAGAGTGAATCAGCTAAAACCGCATTGTTTACTGGCAATCTTCCACTGCTTGTCCAGCCAGGACCATCCGACTCATTGGAACATTGGCTTGTATGCTGATCTGAAGCAGAGTGGGAAGAATCCCAGCCCCCAGTGATGGACCTACCCCATTAGGTTCCATTAGTGAGGTCAGACTGTATGGTAGACTTGTCTGTCTCGGGTATCAGTTTACCAAGTTTGCTACAAAAGAATGACTTTTTTATGGGGTTCTCTCACCAGGCATGCCAGGTAGATAGCAGGTACCAGGATTTCTTCGCTTGATGGGAAGAGGGCATAATGAACAGTACAATTGATATGAAACCTTCAAAGGGCAAAATTGTGATCTTAATGTAATACTTAAAATCTGATACTTGCATGTTTAGGCATATTTTTATGTCTAAGTTTACAAGAGTGATTTCTGCACTGGTATAAGGTGCAGGGTTTTTTTTGGAATGGTAATTGTAAAATAGTGGAGCCACTTAGATACAGCATTTTATGGTATATGACTTTAAGGTTACGGTATAAAACAATTAGTGCATAGTATGGCAGAGAAATTGGAATCTTTCAGTTAAGAAACATCGTCAAATTTGGTATTCCAGCAAATGTAACTTCAAGCCAATTTCTTTTATAAAAAAAAAAGGCATTTTAAGTAAAGTGGTATTTTATGGATTTTTAAAAGTAATGATTTTAGTAGTCTGGATCTTGTGGATACAGTGAGCACAATAATGTCTGACTCAGCAGCCTTAATGTCTTCCACCACATGAACTAGTTCCTTAGCATGCTGAAGCAATCTGACTACTTTTGGCAATTTAAGACAATTGTTGGCCCAGAATAAGGTTGTGTCATAATAGTTTTCCAATGGGTTATAAAGATGAGCATACCAGATGCAACATAAGCAGATTAAAATAGCTTTTGTGTTGGTGTTTTGAGTTTATGAATAGTTTGAAGGACAATATCTGATTACATTTTTTTGTGTAAGCATATTGGCACTTGCAGGTAAATACTTTTTCCATCTCTCCCTCTTGTCATGCTGAGTATATGTCCATGGGTGTGGCAGTCCTTCAATATCTCAGTCAAGTCATCATTCTTTAAGTGTACATTTAGGCACTGAGTGGCAAGCTGTTCATCTTTTGGGGAGAGCATAGATCAAGGGGAAGGTAGTGATCAGGCGCAGGAACTGGTGTCCCCCCTCCAACCTGTGGGTGCTGTGGTCAATTGTAGTGACCCTACTGCCAGCCAGGAGAGAGTGGTTAAGTTGCCACAAGCCAGGAATTGAACTTTGTGTGTGGGTGGGGGGGGAAATGCAGGTGAATTAGCTTTGCGAAAATGACATCTCGCTGTCTGGCTCCCCATTCAAATGCATTGAGCGGCGTGAAGTTCCTGTATTTGCATGGTAGATATGAAGTAAACTTGCCACAGAACGTTAAGTCAAGTCATTTCAAGTCTAAGTACTGTTACATCTCTAAATTTTTCCAGTTCTGATGAAGGGTCACAGACCTGAAACGTTAACTCTGTTTCTCTCTCCACGGATGCTGCCTGATCTGCTGAGTGTTTCCAGCATTTTCTGTTGTTATTTCAGATTTCCAGCATCCGCAGTATTTTGCTATTGTCAAGTCTAAGTACCCTTTTAATGATGTGATAAGTGTTAATTACTGTCAGTCAACCTCTCTGGCACTGAAAGCTACCTATTACAAATGTGGAGTCTCATTCCTTCAGGTTTTAATTGTTGTTTGAGATTTTTTTTTAAAGTTTTTTTTTTACTTCTCTATCTATTTTCACTATCTTAATCCAATCTTTCTTCCCCTCTCTCTTTCTCTTACTGTACCTGATTTGGCATTGAATTCACCCACTCTAACTTAAATTTCCTTGTTCAGTCCTGGCGCTGTTAATTTCAGACTCCTTTAATCAGATTGGTTAAGGAGATACACAGTTACTTGCCCTGTTCACTCAGATATCAGATGCCCTGTAGAAGGCGCTGCGCCATTTCCATCTCTCACTTCCAGCAACTTGTAGGGCAAAATAATGGGCGAGGGCAAGTCTACGAACTGCGGGCAGTATTCGTTGGCCTACCACAGCAATTTTTGGGCCATTATCTCACCTGTTTCACTTCCCAAAAATACAGAGTTATTATGCTGTTGTTTTCATTTTGTACATTTGTTCTTTTACAAGATTCTATGTAACGTTTTAACTCTGAAGTGAAAAGAAAATTTGCAAATCAATTAATAATCTGGCCTAACTATAGTCACATAGGATTTCTTTTGGCTTTCTACGTAAAAATTGTATGGTGGTCTGCAACACATTTGGGAGCCATTAACTTTCTACGTGTTGCAGTTGCTGTGTCAGTGATCTTTGAAGTTTGCAATCTGTAATGCATGGTGAAGAATATTTTGGGAGAAGAATACTATTGTGTGACAGGTGCTAACTAGAGTGTGTAAACATTTATTAATTTTGTTGAAGTTAGCAAATTGTTGACTAGTGTTAGATTACTGATTTATCCAGTAAGCTGAAGGAGCAGTTGGTCATGTGTTGGCGACATTACATTTAAAGGATCCCCAATTAACTATTGCATAGCTGAAGATATCAGGTTGCTGATAATTCAGTAACTAAAAGACTGATTTACAACAGGAATGTCACTTTCAAAACTCTTTTTAAAAAAAAAAAAATCAACTGGTTTGATATTTACTTTTTTTTGTTCCCTTCCCCCGTAACTTTATTTGTTTAAACATTTGAGTGTTGATAAAATCATCGGGAATGGCTTGGAGTAGTCACTGAGTAGTATGAAGGAACTGATTTGGCATGCACAAATTGGAAGCAATCTGGCTTGGTGGTGCTTCAATTCCTTAGACAAGGAAAGGTGCATTTGGGAGTAAGGTATGCCAATATATTGTACCATAAGGTATGCCAACCCATTACAAGGTGGTTTGCCTCTCATTCTTCACAGTGAACTCCTGACCTCGGCTGTGCTATCAGGAGAAATGCAGATTTGAGATCAGGTATTTGCTTCTAGGAGACTTTGATCACTTTGGTAAGTGATTGATTTAAGAGGGGGAATATTGGAGCACTCGAAGTTGGTCACTTGCTTATTGTCTCATTAAAAGAATGTTGCTTGGATCACAGAAAAAAATAACAAAAAATGGAAAATATTGGGAGGGGGCAATGGCGCAGTAAATATAAAGAACTTTCCAAATTCAACATTTATTTCAAAATATAAATCCTAAAATCCAAATCTCATTTTGATAATGTAAGTTTCTTTGTATTTCTACTGTCAAGTACCCACATGGTGTGTCTAGGATCATGGGATCAGACTGTGCTCATAAGTCTCATTAAGGATTGGTAGACCAAAGGTTTTAAATATGGGTTCAAGAAGGTACTTTAGAATTAAAAACATTGTTATCATTGGCTTTAAAATGTACAAATAGCTTGTATTTACAACCCACTTTGATATTACCAATAGTGTGAACAGGATCTAGCAGATAGCAGGAGAAATAGTTGCAGATGGCTTTTGCCACTATACTTAATCCAGTTTATCCATTTTCCTTTCTGTATTTTTTTGTGAGGTATAAAGTTTGAGAATGAGGTACCAATGCTGAAATTTTTTAAGTCAGCATAGAATTATAGAATTCTAAGCACAGAAGGGAAGCTATTCAGCCTATCGCTGATGTGCCAGCTCTCCACTAAGCCCCATTCACTTCTCTTTTTTAGAACCTATATTGGATTCTGTTTCTGGTGGGGCATTCCATACCTTAACAACCTTCTGTGTGTGTTTTAAAAAAAAAAATCCTAACCCCGCCTTTCATTCTTTTGGTAATAAATTTGTGGCTTTTAGTTATCAACCCAAAGGCCAGTGGAAATAGTTTTTCCCTATTTACCTTTATTGATGTGTTGGAGCTATACCTAAAATTCCACATTTTTAAAACTAAGACTGAATTATGGAATTGTTGGAGTCCCAAACTCACTATTGTAACAGATGGCTTCCTTTTCATAATTGGTAACTTACTTTGACCTGCTAAGGATCAGTTTCTTGCTCATTAAGGTGAGAAATGGGTTGAGTGCTCCAGCATCATATTGCCATGGATTCAGGTGGTGTTTTCCATTGCATTTACTTAATTTACTTTCACTAACAAATGACCCTTTGTTTATTTATAAAATATTTTGTGCAATGTCGGGGCTTGATCCTGCAATAATTTGAGATTTGCTATACAATACTATATCTCCAGCTGTCTACAGTGATTTGAAATGGAGACTGAGATCACATATCTAAGGTTATCCTGGTTAAGCCATGAGCACTAATGGGACAAATACGGCCTGTGCAGTGCTTTATTTCAGCACAAGAGTCTTTTTCTATACACACCCAGGAGAGATGTTTGAGTATGTCATAGCAATGTTAGGTTGTGCCTGGTAGTTCCCAATCTTCTGGCATATCCTAAGTAATGAATAACTTTTTAAAAACTAGAAAAACATTGGTGTCTGTGCTCATTGCTTTAGATGGTGTTCTGTGTAGGTTGATTGATAAAGAATTGTCATCCAGTATAGAGGATGATTCAGTCGTAGACCAGATAATCCACACTAGAGCTTATTCATGGATTAGAGGTTGCCAGATTCAGATTGTTTTAAAGGAATTCATATTGAAGATAAACTATAAATACAGATTTATGATCTATTTAGCTCTTTCTCCCCTCGGTTGCTTTTATCTCTCGCTATTTTCCCCCCTTCTTGAAACATCCCAAAGCGCTTCACAGGAACATAATCAGACAAAAATTGACATGGAGCCAAAGAAGGTTATTTAAAAAAAAAGGATGGATTAAAGAGGTAGGTTTTAAGGAGTCTCTTAAAGGAGGAGAAAAAGGTGGAGAGTCAGAGAGATTTAGCGAGGGAATTCCAGAGCTTAAGGCCAATACATACAGCTGAAGGCACGGCTGCCAATGGAGGGGTAAAAGGAGTGAGGGGGATGCACAAAAGGTCAGAGTTGGAGGACTGCAGGGTTCTTGTAGGAGGAGGTTACAGAGATGGGGAGGGGTGAGGCCATGGAGCGATTTGAACACGAGAATTTTAAAATCAGGGCTTTGGTGGATCGGGAGCCAGTGTAGGTTAGCGAGCCCTGGGGTGATGGGTGAGCAGGACTAGATGCCGGTTAAGATACAGGCAGCAGAGTTTTGGATGCAGCATAGGGCTGCTCTACAAAGACCACTATTTTGCAATGAACTGGACCACTTCTGCTGATCTGTAACTAGATGCCATTTTCTAGGCACAGACACATGTGATTTCACTATTGCTTTCAGGATTGTGCAGGGTGGATTGGGAGTAGGAACGGAGCAGCAAGTTTTTTTTTCCTGCAATTTTTGGGGCATGGTCTCGCGTTTCAATCCAGCAGAGCCAGTGCAAATCTCCCTCATTGTGCTTTAATTTCATTTTTTCGGCAGTTTTGTTTGTTACTGAGCTGCATCATATTTAGTTGCATTTCATCTACATTATTTAATGCTATAAAGTATTCAGAATTATACTATATAGAATTACATAGAATTTACTGCACAGAAACAGGCTATTTGGCCCAACAGGTCCATGTCGGTGATTATGCTCCACATGAGCTGCCTCTCAACCCCTCTTCATCTAACCCTATCAGCATAACCTTCTATTCCTTCCTCCCTTGTGTGTTTATCTAGCTTCCCCTCAACTATATTGAGTCAAGCTGACAAGTTTACATTAGTATACATGGTCAGTGTATCACGAGAATGTGCACGAATACCAATGCTTGACAAAGGATAGCAGTGACAGCCAACTAACATGTCGCCCTAAAAGTTTTGGTTTCTGCATTTATAACTGATCAAGAACTCATTTTGGGGGAGAAAAAGAGACCATTTCGAGCTCTAAACTTTGTGTGCACTTAGGTAGAAATTCAACTACATATTTTTGTTAGAGAAGACCTATCGGACCTTGACAGAAATTGAATTTTTTCTGAATGAGATGCATAGGCATGCACAGCAACATGACCCCACTTTTGTGCAGCGACAAACATAGCAGTTTGCTGATGCCTTTCTTATGCATATATTTGAACAAAAAGAACATCTGTCTCAGAATATCAGAGTTAAGGTAGAGAAAAGATGTGAGACAGGAAGCTAACTGAGAGTCACATGGAAATACTAGTCAATAATGGAACTGTGAATTGTTTGAGAGTCCCACACAGATTCTCTCTAATGTGTAGGTTAATTAGGCTTGACTATTTTAAAAACTATAAGGTCATGATCTGGGGAGCATGTCTCACATTAAGTAGCAGCTGGTGAGCAGTTAGCTGTCTCATGACTTATCTGACAATGGCGACAGTGTACAATGTACAATGTCATTTTTTACCAGAAAAAAGAATGTTAAGTTACCCCACTCTACCATGCAGAGACAGCAGAGTATTGTTATTGATGTAATAGCTATTTTCAAAATTGCTGCAAAGTGGTGTAAGTGCCATTTTGACAATGGAGTCTCCTGAACTGAAAGCTGAAGTTTCTAGTACTCTTAAAATCCAGGGGTAGGGAGGAGAGAATAGGACATAGATTTCAGTATCTGTTTTAAGAATTCAGAAGACACTTAGAAATGTGGGGTAGATTTCAAGTTTATCTATAACTCTGCTATGATAAACTACTGTGTTGAGATGTGAAAGTTCAAGTCAATGCTACTCTGTTACTGGCATCAGAGAGAATACATTCCCTGAAACCATGTCAACAGATTAGGGTAATACTGGATGCAGCATGTAAATTCATGCCATTACTCTCTCATCATTACTTCTGCTCTTGGATATCTGAACAGGTGGATGGAGTTTCTTTAAGTTCTTGGACTGTTGGCAGCTCTGTTATTTGCAATTTTCTTTGTTTGCTGCCCTAACCTGATGATTCTGTCTGCTCCAGTAAGTATATTAGATACTGACACACCACGCTTCTGCATTTATTTTCTTGGACACTTTAGTAATTTTCACATTAGTCAATAGTTTTTTTTTATATTCCAGGCTATTTTTCCTTTCTACGATCCTTTGCCAAAATATGCATATTAGATCAATGATTTCTGATGTGATGCGTATTCATCGGGTTAGTTTCCAATTCTGCATAATCCCTGCTATTAACCATGACTGTTGATCTTGATCTTTGTGTGGGATGAGTCTGAGACCATTAATCAAAAATGCTTTCATTCAACGCACAAATCAAATGTTCAAACCGGTGACCTCATTGGTATCTATCACAAATGGGTGTCCAAGTGTTCCATGAGGGGTCTGCTAAATGTGCAACGGTTATGGAATGTTCAAAAGGGATGCAGCAATGTTTGATCTATTTAAGTTTTTAGTGTTAAATATTTTTCTTTGTCAATGCCTATAAGTAGTTGTCATTTGGAAATGCATCGTTTTGCTTTAATTTTGATTTAATTTACTTGTGTGTAGTTTTTAATTCATGCGCAGTGTATAACTGGGGCTTTTGCAATATACTTTTATGATTCAATATTAAATTATAAATTGACACTACCATGTAACCAATCAGGAAATTACTGTTTTAAATACAATGTGTTCTTAACCACTTTCCTGTCCATTTTAACCATTTATGAGGATGGAATGAATTATTGGATTTTGTTACTGGGCCGAATTTTGCGACACCCTACAGGTATGTACGAGATGTCTACGTGCCCGTAGGGGCCGCGCAAGCTCCGGGTTTAGGCATGCGAAGCGCATGGGCTAACACCCGGAACTTGTGATCTGTCAGGAATCTTCTTGACAGATCATCCGCATCCCCGGGAAAAGGGTCTCCGTGAGTGGAGAGTTGCGCTATTTGCCCAACTTCTGCCCGCTGAATGCCCTTGAAATTCTTATGCCTGGTAAAAGCAGGCGTAAGGCCTGCTTTTACTAGCATAAGAGTTTTTTTTTAAAATAGAAAAATTAAATTATATTACTCATTTATACATTAATAACCCTGTCCAATAAGGTAAGTTTATTTTTAGCCCCATTAAAACATAATTTTTTTTCCCCCAAAGATTACATTTTTGTTTAAAATATTTAAATAAATGACATTTTAATTAATTTTGTTTGTGTATTTTTTAAGTGATCCCCATTCACACTTATGGGACTCCCATAAGTATGAATGGGGATTCCCTTTTATTGGTTGGGCCGGCCCACGTGATCCCAGGGGCGCTTGTGAACCGCATGCGCCCCTGAGAAACGTGGGCGTCTGCCCGCGTGTACCCGGAGAGGCACAGGAGCGCAAGCCTCCGTACCTCCCGGACCACCAGGTAAATTTGTAGATTTTTTTACAGGTCGGAGGCATCCGCTGTGGGAAGCTTCCGACAGCAAATTTTGGGCCATTGTGTTGTGATACTGTGACATCCTTAATCAAGTGGGGTTATGACTAAATATTTTTTAGATAGTTTGTAGAAATTCGAAGCAAAATATACTAAAAATGCTACACACATGATTCAGAATTTTGGTCATGTCAACCCTATCCTGCTGTCATAAATTAGTTTAACCAAGGTATGTGAAAGGAAGTTAACATGGAGTCACTGACAGATCTGCAGTTTACATGACAATAGTTCTGATGGAGCTTTGACCTTTGTGTTATAGTTTTCAAAGAACACAGTAAGGCATTCATTACTTGAATGTTTGGTTGTTGATTTGTTTCTGAATTAAGCTGTTGGACTTGGATAAGGATTCCATCACATCGACGATTCTGTACATTTTTGGATGTAAACAAACATGTCTCGTACAGGCATTGTCCTTTTTGTACTTGGATTATTACTTTAACGTTTCATTTTAGGCTTGTGATAAACGAGTGTTAGCAAATAAACAGGGAAAATTGTGAAAATTTCATCTCTTAACATGTGTTCAGTTAGTGGTAGTTAGAAGAATCGTGTTATTGCTTTAAGTTGATATCAGTCGTAATTTTGTGTACAATTGAATGTCATTAATATATCTAGCTTAAAATCTATAATATACTGAAAATTACTGCATGATTATTGAAGACCAGCTGACATCTACACATAATTTCCTTAATGTGCACTGATGGTGCTGCCAATCTGTGGAGTGCTTAGCATTTTGCATACATAATATATAGTATAGAGAGCCTGCTTTCTGATCTGCATATTGATGAATGTAGTTTTTTGTATCCTTTGATTGCTGTTGTGTTGGACATGCAAAAGAGGTAGCAGCTGTGTTTCCAGGATGTGAAACTGAATAATTGCGTGTACGATGAGGCCTTATGCAAAAACCAACTCTGAAATGACTGCCTGATAGGTGGTACTTTCAGCTGGTGCGTTCATGGCATTAGATATGCAGTTGTGCCAAATTGTCTGCCTTTTCTAAAGCTTTTCAGCTGTGCATATCTCTGCCAATTGTTCCTGCAATTAACTTGATTTTTTTTTAAAGGGGTTGAATTAGGGCTTAATCCTTTATTGATTCCACTATAAAAGGATGAATCCTCAATTTGCTAAAAGGGTTCACGATTTGGAAAAGTGTCCAAGCCAGTAGTAGAGTTTGAGTTGCAGCATTGTGGCAGCTCTTTTCAGAATAATACTAATACTTTGTTAAAGACCTAGTGATACCCAATCCTGCACTGCCCCACTCATGCATTATCCCTGTCCTTGCTGATCTAAATTGGTTTACCATCCCCAAATGCCTCCAGTTTAAAATTCTCATCCTCATTTTTAAATTTCTTGATGGCTTTGCCCCTCTCCCAGCTCTACAAACCCCTCCCTGCCCCCAAATTCTTCATTCCTCCAACTCGGGCCTTTTGTGCCTTTGCCTCACCATTGGCAGCTATGCCTTCATCTGTCTAGACTCTGGAATTCCCTCCTTAAATCTCTGGCTCTCCACACCTCTCTCCTTTAAGGCCCTCCTTAAAACCCAACTGTTACACCAAGCTTTCAGTCACCCCTGCTAATATCTCCTCCTCTGTCATGGTGTCCTTTTTTGTCATCGTCGTTCTACATAAATGCACGTTGTTTAATGTGCTTTAAACATGAACAGTCACATCTTGCAGGACTTAGAAATGTCCTTTATGTTGTTAGTATTTCTTATAATATCTTAATTGTTTAAGAGAATGGATTGATTTTTATGTTCAAAAAGTGCCGTACCCATACAAGGAAGTGCAGCTGTTTTGAAAGGATATCCTCGGTCAAGTTAGGAATGATGGTCAGTAGATAGTTAGAAAGCAGAATTGTTTCCAGGTATGAATAAATTATTGATTCAAAACTCTTAGTGTGTAGTGTAATGGCTTTAAAACATCTAAGTATTAATTAATGTGACTAGCAGTGAAATAGAGGAATTCAGAATTAAGGTTTTTGTTACAGCTCGCAGCTTGTGTGACCAAAAGGTTAATGTTGTGGTTAAATGAATTATAAGCTGATATGTGAAACCTGGACAGGTAACGTATGATTTGTTTGTTTGCATTGGCCATTAAAGATTGATTTAAGTAATTTCCATTGTGGATAACCATCTGACATTTCACGTCATTGCAAACTAAACTGAGTTTTCCCTTTGGCATTGGAAGTCTGCAAAATTACCAGGGGAGTAGAGGTTAACCAATTTTTCAGATCTTGACAAATCCTGTAATGGAGATTGGTATTTTGAAGTAGAAGGCAGGCATTTTTTCACTATTGTATGTTGAACATTTTTCTTTTTGCGATATTTAATTAAGGAGCATTTGTTGCTATAAAACAAATAAGCTTTGGTGTTGATTTGATTACATATTTTGAACAAGAACTGTGCAATTTAGGACTACCTCTTGGCTGAATCGGGATGTTGAGCTCATCTGAGACAATCCATAAATTTCATCTGTCACAGCATTCGTCTGTGTAAAGTATAGTCTAGGCTTTGTGTAGCCCAGATTGCCTCCAATCACATCTGTCCAGTACTGTAGCAAAGGATTGATTCTTGGGGACTGGCAATAAGCATGCAAACTGTGCCCACACTAGTCTTTTGAAAGAGGTTTAGAAGTGTACAAAAGAGTTGCTTAAGACTGATTCTTTGAGAGTCTTTGTTTATGACGGCCTCTCTGTCTTACAGCACGTATAGTTATGCACGTTCACATTTCAAATTCTTTGGGGATTGAACATTTTGTGTCACATTGTGAATGAATGTTCTGTAATCTGATGTAAAATGTAATTGGAAGGTGCATGCCAAAATCTAGTGACCTAACATAGTGTGCACAAGCGCTGAGGGCCTCACAATGCGATACGTTATAAAAGTAATAACCCCCTAAAATTTTTAGCACTTGCTTTGCAACTTTGGTCTCTATTTCTCCAACTTATATGTACAGTGGTGTCGGTGAGACCAGCAGAGACTTCAATATAATGAAGTTCAGCAAAATTTGTTTTCATTTTTGACTCTTGCATTCTCTTAAAATCTTCCTAGTTTTAGTTTAAAATGCAGATATACAGATGTGCAGTACCTGATCTAAACTTTGCTCTGCCAAGTTCCTCTCTGTCTCTCATTCCTCTGAACTCAGTCTTTCCTTCATGTGCTTCATATGCAATCAATGAGTTTTTCCAAATTTATGCCAATTTAGTATTTCAGCATTGTCATTTCCTTCCTTTGTTATGTCCTTGAGCCAGGATCAAGCTAAAGCTGGGATATAGCTTGGTGCTGGGCTCCAGACTGCAACCCGTTATATGATATTAACTTGGTCTCATACTCATCAGTAAAAAGGAATCCAAACAGTAAGGCTGTAGTATTCTTCCCTTCTCCACTGAGCAAACCTTGCATCTATATAGCATGTTTGAGTTATACAGCCAATGATAAGATTGAAGATGGCATTGCCAACCTACAGGTGGGTTGGCATGGGAAATAAAGCCAGCAGGGAGGAGCCGGGAGATGGGAATTTGAGCTAGCGAGGGAGAGTCGGGTGGTGGAATTGACTGAGCAGTTGAATGGGGTGGGGGTTCCCCAATATAGGCATTTATCTGGGTGACTCTTCCCTCCCTTCCCCTAGCCCACCAAGCCAAACTTCCCCCAAGGTTTCCTTGTGCCCTAGCCCTGAATTCGCATCTTTCTCTAGTTCCTCTCCTGTCTCCCCTCAAGGCCACTCTGAGCTCATCTTGTCCATGAGATCCAACTCCTGCTCCCTCGACCTTATTCCCACTAAACTACTGACCACTCAGCTTTCCTTTCTGGCCCCCATATTAGCTGATATTGTTAATGGTTCCCTCTCATAAGATACTGTCTCCCTCCTCTTCAAATCTACCGTCATCACCCCAACCTCCTCAAAAAACCCAATCTTGACCCCTCTGTCTGAGGCTGAACCAGACCGTTCGCAACCTTGGAGTCCTATTTGACCTTGAGATGAGCTTCCGACCTCATTTCCACTCCATCACCAAAATCGCCAACATCCACCTTCCTTAGTTCATCTGCTGCTACAACTGCCAGCCTTTGTTAGCTCTAGACTTGACTATTCCAATCCTCTTCTGGCTGGCCTCCTGTTTTCCACCCTCCATAAAGCTGAGTTCATCCGAAACTCTGCTGCCCATATCCTAACTCGTGCCAAGTCCCGTTCACCCATCGCCCCTGTGCTGGTTGAGCTACATGGGCTCCCAGTCTGGCAATGCCTCGATTTTTAAAATTCTCATCCTCGTTTCCAAATCTCTCCATGGCCTTGCTCCTCCCTATCTCTGTAACCTCCTCCAGCCCTACAACCCTCCAAGATTTCTGCGTGCCTCCAATTCTGGCCTCCTGCGCATCCCTGATTTTAATCACTCCAACATTGGCTGCTGTGCCTTCAGCTGCCTAGATCCCAAGCTCTGGAATTTTCTCCTTAAACTTCTCTAGCTCCCCATCCTCCTTTTTAAGATGTTCCTTAAAACCTACCTGTTTGTCCAAGTTTTTAGTCACCTGCCCTAATATCTCCTTACGTGGCTCGGTGTCCAATTTTGTTTGTTAACGCTCCTGAGAAGCGCCTCGAGACCTTTTATTACGTTAAAGGTGCTATATAAATGCAAGTTGTTGTTTGGGGTGGGGTGTAGTTGACAGATTGTTTTTTGTTGTGCGATCCACAAATCTTGCTCAGCCAGTTAGGTCAACAGTTCCTGCTATGGGAGGTGGTGGGGGTGACGCTATTTCAGTGTCTCCTTCATTTTGTAGGAAAGGGATGGGGGCAGATGATAGATGGGGTGGGGGAGGGGTGAAGGATGAGAGAGAACTTGCTTGTGGGGTTGGAAACCTTGCTCGGGTGGAGTTTTAAACTTACTCGGTGGTCATTGGCTTCTTTTTCATGTATGGCTCAGTGGGTGCTAGTTGCCTCTCGGACCTTGCCTAAGTGACCATTATTTAAGTCTAAATCTTGATATGGGCCCATATTTTCCGATCGCAAGCCTCCCGCGTGCGGAAGCCTGCGATCTGGAAAAATCTACGCCCTTACCTGAGGGCTCCTGGGACACACATGCTTCCGCTCCTGGGCCTCTCCAAACTCCAAGTGCGCAGGGCCCACGTATCCCAGAGGCGCATGTAGTTCGCAGCGTCCCTGGGATCACGTGGGCCATGGGGAGCCAATCAAAGAAGGGAATCTCCCTTCATGCACTTGACAGGAAGACCTGTCAAATATATGAATGGAGATCACCCCAAAAACATAGTAAAACTTTAAATAAATTTAAAAAAAATCACATTTTTAAAATGACTTGAAATTACAATTTTAAACAAATTTAATTTTTTGAAAAAAATATTAGTTTTTTACGAGGTTAAAAATAAACTTTTTTTACAAGTATTTTTAAATGATAAATCAGTGAAATTAAAAAAAAAAACTTTTTTTCAACTCTTCTCCTGGTAAAAGCAGGCCTTACGCCTGCTTTTACCAGGCATAAGAATTGTAAGGGTTTTCTGCGGGCGGAGGGTCTCCAAAAAGCGGAACTATCCGCCTTCAGAGGCCCTTCTCCAGGACAGCCGGAGGATCTGTCAAGACCATTCTTGACAGATTGGAAATGCCGGTTTTCAGCGCATGCCTGAAACTGGCATATCTGATGTCCCTACGGGTGGGTACACAGCGCGTACCCACCCGTAGGGATCGGAATATCTGGGCCATTGAGTACTGTTGGCTACTTAACTGTTGGAGTCTGGGCATCAGAGCCGACCTTGTCCATGCACTTGCAGTGCGGGTTGCTTATATATCGCTCAATAAATTGGCTGTTCCTGCACATAGCAGTGAGAAGGAAAAGCAAGTCCAGCAACTCTTCTATTACATCTTGAGCTTTCATCTTACGATGGTTTACGTGTAAAAAGGCAAATGACTTCAGGGCAAGGCAGGCTGAGTATGTAATGCTAAATAAAAAAGAAAGACTTGGATTATATCGCGCCTTTCACAGCCTCAGGACGACCCAAAGCGCTTTTGTAGCCAATGACGTATTTTGAAGTGCAGTCACTGTTACAATGTAGGAAATTTGTAATGCTGAATTTTGTTCAACCCTATATTTCTGTACCATTACATGACCTCAATAGTATAGTTGCTGCAATTTAAGTGGTAAAATGTGGTTGTGACTCATGGGATGTTGTAAGGAAGGCTTCCATTTCCTGTGTTTTTCCTGTTTTGCACAGTGAGGGATTGTGAATTCAGGCTGGAAAATTTGTTGTGTATTGTTCAGAGAAACTAACTGGGTCTGACATTGACAAAGGAGCAACAGTACAGTAGAAAATGCACAGTACTGTAGTAACTTTAACTTGCCAATCAATCTATTGTAAAATAAGTCAGTTATTCTTTTTAAAAAAAAGTCTTTTTCTGCCAGTTTTCTCCCCTCCTCTCTCCTGAAGTTATTGATTTCTTGCTAGTTTAGAGTTCCATGGGTGTTATAGCTTGCCCAAGTGAGTATTTTTACTGTGCGAGCCTAGATGGTTAGTGTTGGTAGGTTATTCAATTGTCGGGATGTCAGATGAACTTTCCCCTTGTTGTCCTTTGATTAAATTCTCCCATCCTCCCCCAAGTATACTTCCAGCAGAGGTGATGGATACTGGCAAGGAGTGGCAACCCTGGCTGTTTTATTTTTCTTGTCTCCTCTCTTTAAACTCACCCAGATAAAATCGCATTGGGGTCCAACTGGCGTCTTCAGACTCCTATTTGAATTTATTAATGAGGCATTCACCTATTTCTGGCAGATTCATTTCTGATATGAGTCAACTCCGGAGTTAAAACAGCAGTCGGCTGTTTTCTCGCGGGAACGTGGTGATAAGTCGATTTTTTGTGATTTTAACTGCTCACCTGCCTCTTTCCTGCCGGACAGGTTGGGATAAAATCGGTGCTCTAGTTTTTGCTCGGTTCCTATTTCCTGCTAGCTCCTGGATGCCTGTGACTGGTCATCAAATGAGTTGACTTGGATTCATCATGTCTGTAGCCTGATGTCATGACCCTCACATCTGAGTCAGAAGGTTGTGGGTTTAAGTCCCGCTCCAGAGACCTAAGCACAAAAATCTAGGCTGACATTCCAGTGCAGTACTGAGGGAGTGCTGCACTGTCGGAGGTGCCATCTTTCGAATGAGACGTTAAACCGAGGCCCCGTCTGCTCTCTCAAGTGGATGTAAAAGATCCTGTGGCACTATTTCGAAGAAGAGCAGGGGAGTTATCCCCAGTGTCCTGACCAATATTTATCCCTCAATCAACATCACTAAAACAGATTATCTGGTCATTATCACATTGCTGTTTGTGGGAGGTTGCTGTGCACAAATTAGCTGCTGCATTTCCTACATTACAACAGTGATTACACTTCAAAAAGTATTGGCTGTAAAGCACTTTGGGACGTCCGGTGGTCGTGAAAGGTGCTATATAAATGCAAGTCTTTCTTTCTTTCTTAATTCCAGTAGCAGTCCTGATGTCATTACTTAGTGCATGCACATTGGCCAAAGTGCCCCAACCACTTGGATACCCATAAATTCACTGGGGTTCCAATATAGGGGTCCAGGTACATCAAAACCAACTTCACGTGTACAGGTAAATGGTCAAGATTAGTGCATGTGGCTTCCTTGCCCACAGCATGGTCAATAAAGGCACCTTGTTTGGAAGTGTGAAATACACTTTTCCCCCGTATCTGTTGAGAGAAAATACAGGTAACTGCAGTTTTTCCACTTGAAAATCTAGAACCAGTGTCTACTGTTGAAAGCTATTTTGGTTCTCTTGTGCATTTCCTGATTTAAGTTAGAGACTGACTGGAAAGGCTCAATGCTTCAGATTTAAATTTGCTTCTCTTTGCATCACAAATATGCAGTGGCATCACAGCTGTGAGGCCATGCGTCTGTACATTTTGATGTCATTTTATCGTAATGGATAGGCAGACCAAGCATTTAGACCTTAAGCATGGAGCATTTTTTACGTTTTCTTTATTGAAGCTTAGATATGCTGTTTTAATTTGAAATAGTTTTTATTGAATTAAAATTATTAAAATGCAGAATATAAATGTAAATATAATGGTTGCAAACTCGGAACAAATCTGCGTTGTAAGGGTGACTCATACTAGCAATAGTTAATGATAGCATCTTTAGTTTCTGTAGCCATCTGCTGAGTTCTTAAGTTTCTGTCAGAAATTTGCAGTTTTCAAGGGTCGGTTTTCCACAATGCCTGATATTAAGGGAATAAGAAATTTATTTCTGGATAGTCAGTCTAATTACTTTGAAGATGCATGAAAAATACTTGAATTCTTGACATCTACTTATGAAAGCGTGAAATGCTTTATTAAGCCAATAGAAAGTATTGTGTTTGGAGGAAAATGGAATTTCTGGAGAGCGTGGCGCCTTCGATAACGCTAGTGCTGTTGTGTGAAGTAAATGGTACTTGAAAGAATTACAACATTCTGCTCTTGAGGAATGTCGAAAGGACAGAACAATATAGTGCTGCAGGCCTATACTGAGCTTGTTCAAAAATTAATAAATAGAAAATCACAGAAATTCAGAGTAGTAGTCATACAAAATAGGGGAGCAAAAGTTTTTACTTGCTTCTTTTGTGCTGGAGAATGAACCCCTATATTGTTTCTCAGTTTCCTTGTTCTCTTTTGGGATATACATCACCTGTGGCCAAAAAGGTGGATACCCTACGATTTGAATCATCTGCTATCGTTTCTCAAAGCTGGAGTTAGGAAAACTAAATAACAACAGAAAACGCTGGAAAAACTCAGCAGGCCAGGCAGCATCCGTAGAGAGAGAAAGAGAGTTGACGTTTCAGGTCATCGACCTGAAACGTCAACTCTCTTTCTCTCTCTACGGATGCTGCCTGGCCTGCTGAGTTTTTCCAGCGTTTTCTGTTGTTATTTCGGATTTCCAGCATCTGCAGTATTTTGCTATCGTATTAGAGTTAGGAAAACTAGGTGCATTTAGACTGCAGCAACTGGTCTGAACCTGGCAACTGCAGTTTGGATTTCAGACAGTACCCTGTTTACATTGCTGAAGTTGGTCTTCATTCTTTTTAACTATTTGATTTTAGAAAAAGGCCACAAAATTGGCAATCTTCCTTCTTTAAAACAGTCATGTTTCAAGCATTGTTTTTGGTATACTGTGAGGAGAGCTGAAAGGCTGGTGTTTAAATATTTCAACATTTAAATATCTCCCAAAGTAATATATATAATAACCATATTTGATGTGACTTATTTTTCTGAGTGCATTAAGATTTAAATTCCACCTAGTAATAAAATTCAGCTGATCAGTGATGCTAATAAGAGGAAATGATGTTGACCCTCTGCTGATTGATCCTTTACATCTTGTATCTCCGTGACTCTGCCTTTCAACCCAAGAAAGAGCTGTTTGCGCTTCATTTATATCTACTCTGCCCTGCATCATATTATGTTTCCTAACATTCTTCAGCACTACTTACCACTAAATACTTTGTTAGTTGTATCAGAGAGTCAAGTCTTTGAAACAAATGTTTTCCCTCTTTCCCAATTTTCTCCTTTTCCTCAACTACGCGATCCTGGGCAGTGATGACCCTTTGGTTCCTTTCACTATTTTAGCAAAAACCTGATGGTATTCAGGGATGAGAACCAGGCTTGACTATTTTCCTTTATCCTGCTCTGATGCTGAAACCGTTTTGTAATGTTTCCAGTACAGCCTCAGCTGAGATCAACCAACCCAGGTGGCCTCCCATTTTGTTGACAGAGTTAAGCAGAGGACCAGGCTTCATTCTCAAAAAATACATGTGTGATGCCAAAAGTCTGAATAAATCTGATGTTTAAAAGTTTATTAATACATGTGCATTCTGTGGCTTCGCCGATGTCTAAGTATTTAAAGCATTGCCTGGTGTATTACAGACAGACTGGGAAAGTCACATTTGATCACATTTGGTTTTTGATTTAGCTGATCTCGGGAGAGCAGCAATGGGGCACTACAATTGGCCTTGGTACATTTGGGCAATGAAGGGGATAAATTGGCCAGGTCGCTGTCCAGTGACCCCTGCTGGATTGGATTTGGCTATGATGAATTCCAATCTTGTCTTCCCCAGCAGTCTAGGATCAAGCATGAAGAATACCCACTTGGGTGAGATAGCCTGGGGCTTCTGGTGCCCAGGAAAAGTGGTCAGAAAATCTGTGGAAAATTACATCCCATGGGTGGCATCCTACTTCCTAGTACTTATCAAATGGATAATTTGAGACCTGATAAAGGAAGGATATTTTGTAAAAATCCAGTCATTTATTTTCTCATTGTAATGGGTTAGTTATCCTGCATGTTTTGATTCAGTGACAAACATTTTTCATGTTGCACCAACAGATGTTGAGAGCAGTATACTATAGTTTAACTTCACCAAATTGATGGTGATTGTGTTTTTCTGACAGTCTGAAACCACTTGGAGAAGGCAAAACTTCAAGCTTAAACAATAAGGACAGTTTAGCAGACCATTTAAGTTTAGCAACAGCTGATGTGTAGGGCAAGTGATCCGTTTCAATAAGAGATTTGGTACTGATCATGAACTGGCAGTTTAATGGTGTCTGAAGGTTTTAATGAAAAATTACGCTTGGGCAGCAAATTGCGCTACATGCAATAAGCATATAAATTTATGTTGTGCTGTGGCAAATCATTTGCCCTGCAGATGGAATGAATAATAAAACTTAAAAATGTAATCAGCAGTTGGGCCTGATGCGTAGAGGTCTCTGTGTGGACTTGGAGAGCTTTGGTGTCCATGATTGGAGAGCAGTGAAAGCAGGCAATAAAACTCTGCGTTGTCAGATTACACTGTTCCAAAAATGTAAACAATAGCCTGTGTTGCAACAAACTGTACCAAAAGAGGTTTAATGAATGTCATTAATGTATTTTAACATTTTGTGAACACAGTAGAGATTTCTGGCTAGGTGACTGCAGTTTTAGCTAGACTTCACTGATGCCACTATATCCTGCACAGTTCAAGTTAACAATTTGTTTAGTATTAAATGGTTATTTTTAGGCTCACATTTGGTAGTATTGTGTTGACGAGTTCGATAAGTGACATTGCCAATTTTGTATTATCATTGGGTGTATCCTATAATATGAAAAAGCTTTTAACAAATTAGTTTGTATCTGCAAAATAGTTACACAAGTTTTTATAAAGAGTCTGTATAGGTTCAGTGGAATCTTGTCATATTTAAAACATCAATTTTAGAAAGATAAACCACAAAATAAAGAAAAATGAAATTATTGAGTACATTTGAACAGTTCTACATTTGCATGAGTGAAATGACATCTTGTGTTTTATACACATTAATATTGTATCAGTGATTCTGCCATTGTAATCTCGTTTATACAGTAATGTAGTTCAAAATTAGTAATGGGCTCCAACTTAGTTGCTTTTATGTTAAAGGAAATCTTTCCACAGTAAATGGCATGGACAATTGTGTGTAGTTATCGAAAGTGATTTCTGTAATCCAGTTTCTTTCCAAATTCGATGACTGGTACATAAATTACTATTCTTTATAATGTGAGTTTAAACATTACACATGAAAGGAATTGGCCAATGTTTTAGCTGGTGAAAGGCAAGGGTTTCTAATATACTTCATTTAGTATTGATATCCAAGAAACCAAACACATTGCCTTTTGTTGGTGATATTTCAATTCTTGAAGAGCTGTTTAGTTATTTTGTGCTGATGCTGCTGCACATGGAAGAAAACTCTACGTTCTGTTGCTAAATCTAAAACATTTTGCCTATGTGATTTCTGAAATCACTATTATGAAAAAGGAAATTTAAGTGTTGACAAGAAATTCTTGTAATATACGTCCTTGTGTCTGAAAGGACCGTTATTACAGATTTTTTTTTTTCAAATGAATTGTATGGGGTAAGAGTAAGAATCCATTAGCAATCTGTTGACCTTTTCCCAACCTCTTACTTCTCATCCAGTGCACAGCTAAGGTCAATGTCAATTAATCATGTACCATTAACCAAGACATAGAAATCTCCTTATAACCATTGATTAAATTTGATAGGATATTTGTTCTATACTGTTGCAGTATAGTAAAAAGTACACTGCTCAGAAGTGAAGATCTGTTTTTTGGGTCATTGTCAGGCTGTTTGATCATTTTTAAAAAATCAACTGCAAATTATTTCTTGGTAAATATCCTGTTCTTGATTGCTATTTCATCTTTCACTTTCTTCCTTGCTGCCTATTGTGCGTGTGCTCCTATCTCTCTCTCGCGCCGCTCTCATACATGCCCTCTTTTCTCCCCTCCTTTGCCCCATAATCAAATAGTCTCTGTAGGCTTGCACATGAAGCAAGGTACTGGAATGCAGTTGCTGCCTGTGGAATCATATCCTGGCATGAGTAAGACTTTTCTGGAGAGATGGGAGAAGTTTGGGGAAGAGGTGGGAGGAAAGTATCTTTCAGGTACACTTAGTGACCGCTTTCAAAGAAATATAACCATTGTATGTATGATATGAATATGTGTGTGTATATACAATATGTGTGTATATGTGTATGTATATTTTTTAAGATACTGTGCATTGTTGTAGCTCTTGGAGATATTTGCTGCTGGTATTGAAGAATGGCTGTATGAATGGATCCCCTTTATTCAAAAAGGACTCCCAAACAAATTAGCCTATCTCTGCACCTGTTGATCAGAATACTACTGTAGCTCATTATCATCTTGGATACTCCAGAATCTTGTTTTTGGTCGGATGTGGAAGAGAAGATAGAATTTGAATGTTAAAAAGGGAAAGGAAGGAAGCAATTAAAGTGGAGAATTGATCAACAGGGAAAGCAGAAAACCTAAGGGTGCATTTATACTTCAAAGGAGGCAGTTTTGCTTTGCACCAACGGCGCAGTTAGTTATAATCTAAATGTAGCCTCCAGCATCAGATCATGACATCAGAAAAACGTGGACTGAGACTCTGGAGAAAGGAGTCTAACTTCACTTGCACCAGAGTCAGTTAGGTCCTCTACTGCCAGTTTACACTCCCAAGATTAGCATTGATCTGAAGCACTTTCGGCTTCACACATTTTTATTGTTTAAGACAGATAATTAATCTTGTCAGCTATTCCCTCAGTAGCACTAAGGTTTGTACATTACTGTATATTTAAATATCGGGCATTTATGTAGGAATTTGTTCTAATTTTGTGTGAAGTTGTATTTTCGAAGTATGATGCTAATCAGTCCTTATAAATCTTATTAAATTAATGTTGCAAATTCATCAGTTCTATGTAAATTTACACAGTACTATGCGTTTGTTATCCATGCCTTTGTTACCTCTAGACATGACTGTTCCAGTAAACTCCTGGCCGTCCTCCCACGTTCTACCCTCCGTAAACTTAAGGTCATTCAAAACTCTGCTGCCCGTGTCCTAAATCGCATCATGTCCTGTTCACCCATCACCCCTGTGCTCGCTGACCTACATGGCTCCCGGTTAAGCAACGCTTCGATTTTAAAATTCTTATCCTTGTTTTCAGATCCCTCAATGGCCTTGCCTCTCCCTATCTCTGTAATCTCCTCCAGCCCTACAACCCTTCGAGATACCTGAGCTCCTCCAATTCTGGTCTCTTGAGCATCCCCAATTTTAATTGCTCCACAATTGGCGGCTGTGCCTTCAGCTGCCAAGGCCCTAAGTTCTGGAATTCCCTCCCTAAACTTCTCCGCCTCTCTACCTCTCTTTCCTCCTGTTAAGAAACTCCTTAAAACATACCTCTTTGACCAAGCTTTTGGTCATCTTCCCCAATATCTCCTTATGTGGCTCAGTGTCACATTTTGTTTGATAACGCTGCTGTGAAGCACCTTGGGACATTTTACTACGTTAAAGGCGCGATATAAATGTTAAATAGCAAATGTTAGTCTTTTATAGTGACAATATTGGTAAAATTCAGACAGTTTTTATCTTGTAATCTGAATGTTTTAACATGTATTTTTTCTCCAGACATTCTCCCTCCTACCCCCAGGGTAGGCAGGACAGTCTTTGGTTCTGTGCATGCCTCCAAGGCCAACAAGAAGCGCAATTCAGGCAGAATGAGCTAATCTCTGTCTACTCCCAAACAGGAATTCCACCTATTGTGTTTCCAGCTGTTCCTAAAGTTTGCAATATTTTGCAATAAAGTAGAGGTTTAGATGCCAAAAAGTTCAGTTGTATGGATAAACAAGATAACCAATTTGAGTATCGATATGAGCTGCTTATTGCATGAGTTTAGTTGTAGTTGACATTTGTTCAGCATTAATTCTGTATTGACATATTGATAAAATGAGGGACATTAAGTTTAAAGCTGATTCGGGGAGGTTTTTTATAAGGCTTCCTTTTTCCTGTTTCACTATATATTATCAAAATTAAAAGGATCTTTAATTTCATGACTTTTGTGACCCAGGAATGTATAAATGGACTTTTTCAAAGAAATCCTGCTGATGTGTGTACATGTGTCAAGCAAAGGGAAGAATTTGAGGAACAGAATAAATTATTTTGGAGAACTTGCACCAGATAACATCACAGGTCTTTTCAATAGTCAGGACCACACCAACTTTTGTGAGAAAGACCCCCTTCACCTGGTGAAGGACTTTGGGATTGACTGACTTGAGTTGCAGCAGATGTGTTGGATACAGTAGCATAGTCTAGACTGAAAACATTCTAAATTAAAGTAATCTTTCCGAGAAATATAACTTAGAAATATTTTCGAATGATGAGGTTTGAAATATTAGTCTTTCAAAAGAAACATGACCTATAGGTTTTGAGCACGGCTAATGGTAGGCGCTCCAATTTGAACAGATGGCCATCTGCTCTGCTCTGAAACATGATGATTTTTAATTTCCCATGAGTCCATCTTTGGAATCAGCTTAATGTTTCAGTCATTGATGCTGGTCCCTTGTTTCTGGGATATTCTTTATCTGTCATGATTGTGATGATGTGGTCGAATGATTGTGATCGAATGAAGTATTTAATGTCTGTGTGGACATAAGATGGTGCACAGAGTATCATTGATTCAATGGCATGTTTCTAATTTCATTGGTCATGAAGAGAATCTGCATTTTTCTACTTTAGCTTTGAAACATTATATAGCAAATATAGCACAAAAATAATTTTCCCCGTGCTATTGCTGACAGTGGATCCTTTTCCGTTGGAAAAGGTTATAAAATCCATTTATCTAAATAGTGCAAGTTTGTAAATCCTCACAGTTAGATCCTTCTCAACCCCTTTGAGTGCAATAGCGTTTCTGTCTCCCTTTTTGAAATGTCTGATCAGATTTTTAAAGTTCAAATTACCAACGGCAGAAGAAACGAGTCAGTATCTTTTTTAAAAGAAAAATATTAGAGATAGAGCGAATGATCTTAATTCATACTTGAAAAACATTCAACAAGTAGCTAATTTTCCATCATCATATCACAAATGAAGGAAAGATTTTGTAGAAACAGCCAACATTCACAAAGCCCACTTGACCTGTGCCCCTGCCACTGGAATCAATATCCACTCCTTCCATCACCCAGTGCATTGTGGCTGCAGTATGTACAATCTATAGGATACACTGCTACAACTCTGAAAGCTTACTTCAACAGCACCTCCCAGCCCTGCAACCTCTACCACGAGAAAGACAAGACCAGCGATGTTATGGGAACACCATCACCTCCAAGTTCCCATCCACTTTATGCAACACCTGATTTGGACATATTCTGCCATTGCATTGTTGTCAATGGGTGAAAATCCTGGAATTTCCAAACTAACACCATCAAGGAGCACCATCACCATAAGGACTGCCGTGATTCAAGGAAAAGGCCTTGTCAGGGCAACTATCGATAGGCAATAAATGTGGTCTTTGACGCATCATCCACATCCTGAAGGGAAAAAATCTACAAAATTTGCAGTTGCAGGACTTGCCGTTCACCTTTTCAGTGCAGGTTCCTATTGAGGGAAACTGAGTGTTAGTTTTGCCATTTTACGGAGTTCTTTTGCAATTTAATTTTGTGGAAATAATTTTTAATTGGGATTGTTCGGAACTCTTAACTGACATATTTGGGTATTCTGTGTTTTGCTTCACTTTTGTTCGAACGTTTTGCTGTATCACTCTTCAAAAGGAAGAAATAAATCCTGCATTTAAAATCTTTAGATCTGTATAATAGCAGTAATTTCACATGAACTATTATGTTGTGCTTCTCCATGCATGCAATTAAAACTAAAGAAAGCTAAGTAAATGAACTGCAGAAGATGGTGGACATTGATAGCCTTGAGAAAATAAAATAATTCCGCTAACATAATCGATTTACCAAAACTGAAATTATTAAAAGTTTTTTCACAGTTGGAGAAATGTATTTTGAATGTAGTTCATAATTTTGGAGATTGTTTTTAATTGGCCTGTAATGGCTTGTAATGCAATACAACCGTTACAATTAGCCATCCTGTACTCTGTATAAGGTGTATGTTTAATTATATGATTATGCAATTTGCATTTCAGTTCCCCTAAACTGACTGCCTTGTGTTTTATTCTTTTTAGGCTTTTGGTCAGGCATATAGCAACCACAAGAAGGTAGCAGCTGATGGAGAGAGCCGTGAGGAGTCATTGATTCAAGAGTCTGCATCTAAAGAGGCATATTATGTGGGGAAGATTCTGGAGCTGCAAACAGAACTGAAACAGTTGAAAAATGTGCTCACCAATGCCCAGTCTGAAAATGACCATCTAGCTTCAATCACACAGCAGCTAAAAGAGGTAACAAAAATGAACTGAGCTACTGAGAAATCAATTTTTCAACTTTATTCATTTGAATAATTTTCTGTGCAACTTTATTTGTCCTATTTTCATTTATTTTCCCACCCCTTGGGTCTTTTGTTGGTATGCGCCATTTTTCAGCTAAGAGGACAAAGTAGGTCTGTGACATGCAAACCAGGAAAGCCCCAGGTTTGATTCTTGATTTCTGTGATAACTGATCTTAGTAGAGGTAGCAGTGAAAGCACTACAGTTAGCCTCAGTATCCCTGGGCTTTGGGGAGGAAAAAATCAAGTGTTTCTATTCCTGATTACTATCCAGAAACCACTTCTGGAATGTATGGACCTGAGGACTGAATCAGCTACAGTATGCTTGAATAACCCACTGGTGCTATTTATGCTTGGATTAAACAACAAAGGCTGCCACGTGAGCTACTGCTTTCAGAATAAGATGGGTGTACACATAGGAAAAGGAGTAGGCCATTTAGCCTCTCGAGCTTGTTCCGCCATTCAATGAGATCATGGCTGATCTGTGACCATATACCCTCCTTTGCCCCATATCCCTTAATACATTTGGGTTAACAAAAATCTATCAGTCTCAGATTTAAAATTAACAATTGATCTAGCATCAATTGCTGTTTGCAGAAGACAGTTCCAAACTTTTACCACCCTTTGTGTGTAGAAGTGTTTCCTAATTTCACTCCTGAAAGGTCTGGCTCTATTTTTTAGACTTTGCCCCCTAGTCCTAGACTCCCCAACCAGTGGAAATAGTTTATCTCTATCTACCCTATCAGCTCCCCTTAATATCTTGAAAACTTTGATCAAATCACCCCTTAACCTTCTAAATTCAGGGAATACAACCCTAGTTTGTGTAATCTCTACTCGTAATTTAATCCTTGAAGTCCAGGTATCATTCTGGTAAATTGAGGTTGCACTCCCTCCAAGGCCAATATATCCTTCCTAAGGTGCGGTGCCCAGAACTGCTCACAGTACTCCAGGTGTGGTCTAACCAGGGCTTCGTACAGCTGCAGCATAACGTCTACCCCCTTGTATTCTAGTCCTCTAGATATAAAGGCCAGCATTCCATTAGCCTTTTTGATTATTTTCTGTACCTGACCATGGCATTTTAATGATCTATGTACCTAGACCCCTAAATCTTATTGGACCTCCACTGCTTCTAGCTTTTCACCATTTAGAAAGTACTCTGTTCTGTCCTTTTTAGGTCCAAAGTGGATGACGTCACATTGGCCTACATTGAAATCCATTTGCCCAATCTATTAATATCTCTTTTTGTAATTTTATGCTTCCATCTACACTGCTTACAATGCCGCCTATCTTTGTGTCATCGGCAGACTTGGATACATGGCTTTCTGTCCCATCATCTAAGTTGCTAATAAATGCGGTGAATAGTTGAGGCCTCAGCACAGATAAGGGGAGAAAATTAGAAGTGGGTGGGGGGAGACCTGGAAGGTGGGAAAATGTATTCAGAAACATGAATACTGAATAGTGAGTGAGCAGAATGAAAAACCATTGAAGGTGATAGTTTCATCATTTTGTAGGATTTTACATATTTTTAATGTACAGTAGAGAAAGAATGAAATACTATAAATTGATATTTCCAGTGAAGAAATTGTAATGTGCGATTAACTTTAGAATCAACTTAAAAATTAGTTATATTCCCATTTATACAAACATGCATTTTTGGTGATGCATTACTTTTATTTTTCACTCTTTTCCCTGCACTCCCCCCACCCCCATCGTCTCCTAAGCCATATATCAATGTTGACCAAAAGAGCTCTAACTCCAGACCTCTGCCAGTACTTTCTGATTTTGTTATTAGGTATACAAGAACAGTCCGGAAATGATTCATCCTTCATATTTTTTTCTCTTCCGTGTCCCATGTTGATGATTTTACACAATGCCATGACAGCTATGGCTGGAACCAGAAATTCAACATAAAGGATTGCAGTCAATAACTCACTTGCCATAAACTGGCACAGCTTAACCTCCAATGCACTGTTCGTGTCACGGTGTCCTAATTTATGGATTCTGGATATACCTACTCTTTGAATTGACCAGAACTGTGATTGTTTCATAAAGGAACGATGTAGAATATAACAACTTACATTTATATGCACCTTTAACATAATGCATTAGAGGCATAAGGAAACTGGGTTCTGAACCAAACAGAAAGAGATTAAGAGGGAGGACTAACAGCTTGGTCAAACAGATGGGCTTTAAGGGGGCCTAAACAGAGGATAGGGCGATGAAGAGGCTGAGTGGTCTAGGGAAGGAATTCCAGAGAGTGGAACCTAGATGGCTGAAGGCACAGCTGCCAATGGTGGGAGGAGGGAGAGAGGTGCATGATAACCCAATGTCCGAGGAATGAAGAGTTTGGGGGAGCATAGGGCGGGAAGAGGCTAAAAGAAAGGAAGGGGAAAGGCCATGGAGGGATTTAAACACAAGGATGATGATGATTTTAAATTCAAAGTGTTGGCGATAGGTAGCCTAATGTAGGTCACTGAGGGCAGGTGTGATGGGTGGACATGACTTAGTGTGGGATAGGATACAGATGAGCTGAAGTATATGGGGGTTGGAGGATGGCAGAGCTTTGGAGTAATCAAGATTAAAAGTTACAAAAGTATGAATGCGCTTTTCAGTGGCAGATGGGTTAAGGTAGAGATGGAGGTGGGCATTTTTACACAAACATGGAAGTAGACGGTATTTGTGATGGAGAGGATATGAGGTTGGAAGTTCGGCTCCGGGTTGACCAGCATGCTGAGATTGCGAACAGTCTGGTTCAGCATGAGAGAGATCCTGTGGAAGGCGATACAGAGCTAATCAAGAATTTGTGCACAAGGGCCCGGATTTTGCTCTCTGCAGTGAAGGAAAGGCTTTCGCCATTCACCTCTTGTACAGTTGCCCACAGACTTTTCGCAGTCTTTGTCAGCGGAGACTTCCAGTCATCTGGCACCTGTTTCAGTGCGGCACCCTCCACAGGGGATCTGTGGCATCTGCGAACAGGACAAGCAACAGCGAGGCACTTCAACCAATCAGATTGAAGTATCCCCACTGAGACATGTAGGGGGCAAAATTGGGTCGCGCCGCTAATGTCGCAGTAGCGCCCCCAAAAAATTAGCGAGTCCGCGCCTGAAATTCACTGGTAGCGCCCCAAGAGGGAGGCAGTGTGCTACTGGAAGCGCCCCGCCTCCCTCTTGGGGCACTGCGAGTGAATATCGCGGTGCTACGTCGCTGCGGCACATCGCGCCACGGTACTGCAGGCCTTCCTCCCCTTATTAAATGGGAGGGACCTAGCGCAGCACGACCCGGGGCCCAGCTGGGCCACCAGGGATCAGAGTGCCGGCAAAAGAGCCCGGCACTTGAGAAGTGCCGAGCTCACGGAGCGCAGCCGGCACCTCGCGGGGGGAGGGGGCTTCACAGGAGGCCGGGGACAGCAACGGGGGCAGGTGCTGGCAGGCGGCCAGCAACAAAAATAGCCGCCCGGCACCTCCCCTTTAATTTGCGCCGCCCCAGACACATGTTGGCCCCCTTGACCCTGTCTGACATAGTGTCCGGCGGTAAGTCAGGGGGCGCTACCGAAGATTGCGGCTGGGGCACTGCGCACGGCAATGACGTCATCGCTGGCGGCGCAGTGCCGTGGGGCGCTAACGGCTATCGCCGCCACCAACCTCCCACTGAATTTTGCAGGAGGCGTTAGTGGTGCCGCGCCTGGGCGCTAGTTGCTTTGCGCCCCGTTAGCACACACTAACTGGAGGCGCAAATCAACCAAATTTTTCCCCCATAGAGACTAAACCAGGAAATAAAAAACAGGAAATATAAATTACACTTATCATGTACAGGAAGCAAAATAAACTTTGGGAAATACTAAAGGGAGAGAGATAAGAGACAAACAGAAAAAGTAAAAATATCTATTTTATTTTAAAATTGCAGCATTACTTTTCTTCTGAGGGAATGAGACCCCACACATGTAAAATTAATTTTTTCAGGGCCAGAGATGTTGTGCAACAGTAATTATCACTTATTACTCCGTTAAAAACTCACTTACTCAAAATGTATCAGCCCTAACTTTTTCAGCCCTTTTTAGTGCAGAACTCGTGGGTAAGTGTAACTGGTGTTGTCCATCTTCTCTTGAGTCCTGAATTGCCCTTTCAATAACTTAAGATTTCACGGGGATGATTTTCAACTGTCGCAGACTGGTAGTGGAAAATGGGGTGGGGGTGGACGTGGGTGTCCAAGGGGCGGGCGGCTGAGGTGTCATGGAATCATAATGGATGCCCAAGCCCCGTATGATGCAATTTTCAGGTGCACCTATAAATGGGCACATGGCACGCCCGTCCGAAACAGGTGGGAAATTGTTTACATATGCAAATTGATGGTAGGACCGCATTTATAATTTTCAGGTACAAATGATTGGAGTGAGCCGTGCACGTTTTGCCCATTTATACCAGGTGTGAGTGTCCCAACCAGTGGTCTTTAAAGGGACTGTTGGAGGTCATATGGTTTTTGGGCTGGGGTAGAGAGTGTATTTATTGTGATGCACAAAGTGTCACAATTATGTGGGACAGGCTGGATGGACCAGAGGGACTTTTCCTGTCTGTCATTGTTTATATGTTTGCAGTCATTCCAAACATGGCCTGGAACATTTTTGAGGGGAATTTTTGTGGGCCCAGGAGAAGCAGCCCACAAAAATTCCCCTCAAAAATGTTCCAGGACAGTAGCATTTGTCAGTTGTGTTTCCCCTTTTTGCTTCTATGGTTGAGTGACACGTCTGGAACAATCAATAGGCATTAGTTTAAAGATTTTCTGTGAAGTTGTGTCCATTTCAGCTACCCAGCTTGCTTTCCCCTCTGTATTTAAGAAATTAGTGTGTATAGAATTAGAGTCCAATTTCAGTATTTCTGGTCATTCCATTTGAAAGGATTTCTGGGCAAGTGAACCGCAGCAGTAGCATACTTTTTTATTGATCCTAGGAAACAACAATGAAACCAGTGTACTGTGGGGATGTGTTTAGACAGGTTGGCTTTCTTTAGAAGGTGGCAGTTTGCCATTTTGACACTTGATCAGGGTTGTCTTAAATATATATGATTTAACATTACAGCATTGGTGCTGTGTTTCTGTCATTTGGTATTTTATTGAGTTTTATTCACTTTTTTCTGAAGTATGATTGCTGTCATTTAATGAAATCATAGAATCTTACAGTACAGAAGGAGTCCATTCAGCCCATCGTGCCTGTGCTGGCACTTTGAAAGAGCTATCCAATTAGCCCCACTTCCCTGATTTTTTGTTGTGATTTTTTTTTTTTCCCCATGCCTACACTCGTGCTGCGTTTCTTATGCTTCCTCTTTCAGTTGGTAGATTTGGATGTTCTGATGTTAGTAACGTGAGATGTACTTTGCAGCGGTAACAACAACTTGCATTTATATAGGATCTTTAATGTAGAAAAACATCCGAAGGCAGGAGTGTAATCAGACAAAAATCAGCACTGAGCCAAAGAAGGAGATAATAGGAGGGGTAACTAAATGCTTGATCTAAGAGATGGGTTTTAAGGAGAATCTTAAAGGAGGAGAGGGAGGTGAAGAGGCAGAGAGATTTAGGGAGGAAATTCAGAGCTTGGGGTCTAGATGGTTGAAGGCATGGCTGCCAGTGATGGAGCAAAGGGATTTTGCAATGCACAAGAGGCCAAACGTCAAGGAATGCAGAGTTCTTGGAGGGTTGTAGGGCACAGAGGTTAGAGAGAAGGAAGGACAAAGCCATTAAGGGATTTGAAGACGAGAATGAGAATTTTAAAGTTTGAGGTTGTGGGGACTGGGAGCCAGTATAGGTCAGCGAGTACAGGTGTGATGGATGGTTGGGACTTGATGCAGGATGGGATACAGGCAGCAGAGTTTTAGGTGAGTTTACGTTTATGGAGGATAACGAGGTGAGCATTGGAATGGTCGAGGCTGGAGAGGACAAAGCCATGGATGAGGTAGAAGATGAGCTGAGGCAGGGGTGGAGACAGGCGATATTATGAGGTGGAAGTAGAGTGATCTTTGTGATGGAGAGGATATAGAGTCAGTCGCTAAGCTTGAGGTCCAGCATGGCCTCGCCCCTCCCTCCTTCCCTGTCTCTATAACCTCCTACAGCCCTCCAAGATCTCTGCACTCCTTCAATTCTGGCCTCTTGTGCATCCCTGATTTTCATCACTGCACATTGGTGGCCATGCCTTCAGCTGCCTCGGCCCTAAGCTCTAGAATTCCCTCCCTAAACCTCTCCACCTCTACCTCTCTCCTCCTTTAAGGTGCTACTCAAAACCTACCTTTTTTTTTTACCAAGCTTTTGGTCACCTGTCCTAATATCTCTGACTCAGTGTCAAATTGTGTTTGTAATGCTCTTGTGACATTTTACAACATTAAAGGCGCTAAATAAATGCAAGTTGTGGTTGTGAACAGTCGGCTTCAACTTGAGACAGTGACCAGGGATATGTAGATTTCTTTAGTTTTCATTTTTAACATTTAAAAATATTTTTCACAGTTATACTATACAGATGACGACTGAAATTTTTGTGAATTTAAAAAAAAGTTAAATTACCTGTGTGTGTGTGTGTGGTGGTGGGTGTGGCAGTGGTGCGTCTGTGTTCGGGAAGGAGGAGGCTTCATGAATAAACACAGTGCAGCTTGAACTGTTGCTTTGAGGAGTACATTGTTAGATGGGAGTTGACTCAAAGGTGAATTGAGAAACGATCAGATGCATTAACAGTGCACTTGTATGACTATGCTATCAGTAACAGCAGGGTAAGGCAAGTGGCAGTGGCACAGCCAGGGTTCAAAAGCTGAATGACTGCCAATAAAACAGTTTTGCATTTGTACTTAATGCATCTTCCCTCAAGCCATTAGGAAGGTTTGCAAGTAGAAATCATTGCAAATCTCAGCATAAGTTCTTGTGATGGTATGCGCACATTTGTTTTTCTATTCCACCTGCTGTGAAACCCACACACCTTTTTGAAGTAGTTCTACAATATGAATGTTGCATAAAATGCTGTAGTTGGTCCTGTTAGATATCTTTAGTTCGTTGACAAATGGTGTTAAATTCTATTGTAGTTTGACGTGCTTGATTAATGGATTTGTTGGATGTACTAAAGTGCCAGCATTAATTACTTTGTCTTAATAGAGAAGCAGCTTTTTATTTTTCGTGGTATCCTTGGTTACTAAGCTCCATGGTCACACCTTCCCATTTTCTTGCAGCAGCCCTTAATTAACCACCTGCTCTGGTGGAAAGGATATTGGGATTGATTTCATGTTCTGCTCTGATTGATTTTGAACTTTCTTGCCTTGCCTGATATTTGACTGAGATTATCTTGGGGCAAATATTAACTGATTACATTTCTACTGAAAACAGTTCCATTATTACAGATGTTAATTTACTTAAAAAATCTTGTTTCAGTTGGAAAGCCAACTTGCTAATGACTGCATGCGTCTGATCCTGTTGAATATTGGGAGTTGAATCTTTCATTTGTTGGCTGTGTCTGAAGTCATCTCTTTACCAAGGTTCCCCGTAAGCTGCGCTTTGTTCTGCACGGCCTGTCTCTTTTAATGCACGGTCCCTTTAAACTTCTGCGCATGCGCAGTATTTACAGTGTAAAAGCTGGTGAGCGGCCTGCGTGGGACTTTTCAGATTACTGTGTGGCCGCAGGCGCGCGCCTCAGTGAGAACATTAGTTTTGGTGTTTAAGAAACAGATTGCTGAATCAAGTCCGTTATGATGGTAACCCACTTACCATAGACTACCCCTTTTGTTCTTTTATTCCTCCCCCCCAGCCTCCCCCTTGCTTTTTTATCTGTTTCATTTCCTGCTTTTTTTCTCAGTTCTGACGAAGGGTTTCGACCTGAAACGTTAACTCTGTTTCTCTCTCCACGGATGTTGCCTGGCCTGCTGAGTTTTTCCAGCGTTTTCTGTTGTTTCAATTTTCCAGCATCCGCAGTATTTTGCTATCGTCATGATGGTAAATAGTATTGATTTGAAGTGGTGGAATATTATTTAAAGAATGTCTGTTTACAGAAAACTGATCAGCAATATCTATTTGGAGACTTAGGCTGTAGTTTTGATATTTTTAAACAATCCATATAATTTAATCTATTGGAAATCAGTATAATTTATCATGTTTCGTCCTTTGTTTAGAAATTCAGATATTCAATCAACTTGTCAAAAGATGTTTTTTTTTAAAACAAAATTAAATTAACACAGCTGTGTGGTTAGCTGTTTGCCCTAAAGCATGCTGTGAAATAAAACCTTAAATCATTACAATTCGAATCATGTTAGTTAACCATGAGAGCTTCCTGTCCAGCATAACAATGATGCCAGCAAAAGGAATCTCCCCTCACACTTCAGCTATATACATTATAACAAATAATACAAGCTGGAGCGCGTTTCAGGGATGTAACATATTTGGGTTTGGTAACATTGATAAACCACTTGATTTTAGTCTTGTAGTTTAAGCAGTAGCCTAGCTACATATCATAAAATTAGGACATGAAATTAAAACTACTTTCCCCAATGAGCAAAATACTCTGCCTTAGAAAATATAAAATTCTGCTAATCAGGAACAGTTGGATTTTGTTTTGATTACAACAGGAATTGAGGTGTTCATTTTGGAAATCATTATTGTGAAATTACTTTAAGACCAAACAGCGTGACTTCCTCTTCTGCCACGGTTAACTTTGCTACAGGCTTTTCTTGCTAAAAGTGTGTCTCCAACTATTCAATTCTCTGTTTTAGATCTTTTTTTTTGAATTAGTGTGACTTCTAATCAGGGACATGTTCCACAGGATAATATCCACATTGAGTAGCTTCTCCACAACCTGCAGCAGACATTTTGTTTTATTATTTTCTCTCCCTGCCTTGTTGGTGAGTGTCCATGGATCAGATTCTGGAAATGTTGTTTTTTTTTTTAAAAAGCACTTGTTTCCTGCAGATCAAATTCTGCAGTACAGCACAGATTTACCAAATGCTTCCACAGCTTAAAATAGTTAAATTATGATGACCGGTTGCATGAACCTGGGTTGTATTCTCTTGAGTTTAGAAGGTTGAGAGGTGATCTTATTGCGGTGTTTAAAATGATAAAAGGATTCTATAGAATAGATACAGAGAAGCTATTTCCTCTGATGAGGGAATCCAGAACAAGTGGGCACAATCTTGAAATTAGAGCTAGAACATTCAGGTGTGAAATCAGGTAGCACTTTTTCGCCCAAAGGGTAGTGGAACTGTGGAATTTTCTCCCCCAAAAGGATGTGGATGCTGGGTCAATTGAGATTTTCAAGACTGAGATCGACAGATTTTTATTAGATAAGGGTATCAAAGGCGGGTAAGTGGAGTTGAAATACAAGTTTGCTGTGATCTAATTAAATGGTGGAACAGGCTTGAGGGGCTGAATGGCCTACTCCTGTTCCTATATGGATAGCTCTGCTGATCAGGGTGATCATCTATCCAGTTTTGAGCCAGAACTTCTGTTTCAGGGATCGTAAACAGGACAAAAAATAGTCGATTTTTCTACAGCCAATTTTAAAATGAAAGCCTGTGCCCTTGTGCAGTATATAAACCAATCATGCACGCTCAAACTGGGCCCATCTGCACATGTGCAACTTTTGAAAAAGAAAGTTGCAACCGTGGCATAAAGCAAAGCAGTAAACTAATTAAATCAGTTAGTTCTATGACTCAAGCCATTGTATTATTGCCCTGCATAAAACCTTTAAATGTAAATAAGGATTTGAAATAAAACGGCTAAGAGGATTTTAAAGTAGGGTAGAATCTGGCTTGCTTGATTTGTGCAAGCTTGGTTTTACTAGAGGGAATTAAGTCAAATTTTGTTATCACAAGTAGAAATGACACTTGCTGACTACACAAATAGAAAATGCTATTTTGGGTAATTAAATTTTTATTAAGTTTTTAGCTGAATATCACAAGTACAATTAATGCAGGGATGTGAGCAGGTACAAGAAGAATGTATATTTTCCAATAATTTTTAGTATGAGGTAAATACGTTATTGGCAATAGAAGATGTACACGTAGATGCCGGCATAAACAGCCCTTTTCAGGACTTCGGCCAAAGACTGCATTCAAAATTGCCAGCTTCAATATGGAGGGATTCTCTGCAGAGAAGGCTAACATTTTGTCTGGCATGAGCACAGGCATCACGTATTTGCAAGAGAGAAATAGACAACAGCACCAAACATCCCTGGCATGCATAATGCTGCGAACATTAAATACGATGTCTGTAGCAGCACGGTATTTGTACGTGACAAAAGAATGGTAGGAAAATACTGCTGTGAAACACTATGGTACAATGGAACCAATGCACCCTCTAATTTGCGGTCTAAGTGCGCAGTCCCTCTAAATTTGCTGCATGGCATCTTCCAGCGGCAGCAGCTGGTGAGCAGCCTACGTGGGACCTCCCAATTGGTTTGTGGCCGCGTACCTTGGGGGGGAAACATTGAATGGAACCTATTATGATTTAACTCAACCAAATAGCAGTAGTTTCAGTTTGCATAGCCAGAAAAACTAAGCCTTGTCAGAGGCAACTTCAGCAGTCACACCACCATCTTGTGTTTTTCCAACAATGACTACAATGACAAATGTACCTTCCAAAGTGCATGAAAGAACAAAGAGTACAATCATGACCTAGCTTTTGAACTCTGATAATGCAGGCAACTTTAGAAGAGAGATCATGGCAACAATTGCAGCATAGACCAGTGCAAATGACAATAGATGCTGCAGTTCAATCCAGGAAAATAAAGTGCCCGCTGAGATTGAACTTCAGAAAGGCTGACTGAGAATGCCTTACTACTTAATTGGATGAATCCTTCTGTAATATTACTCGACATGTGAGCACTATGGAGAATTTGTTTCTCTAGTATGGAAGACTGCCCAAAAGCACATCTCCAGAGGATGTCCGAGACTATTTCTACTGAGCCATCCACATGAGAGATATCTAGAACTGTTGGATTCAGTTCTCTTTGGTGAAGTAACCATTAGGCTTGGGGAAATGCTTATGAGAGAGGTTGGAAAGCAGTGGAGTGACCGCTGGAGGGAGATGATTGAAACAACAAATCTGCGCCACAATAGCCAAAAAGCATGGGCCATCATCCGCAAGCTGAATCCTGGTGGACAACAATGAAAGTGCATCACCACAGTCTCTCCCAACTAAGTCGCACACCAACTCATCCTAAATGGAAAACCAGCACACCACGCACAGTGCAAAATGAAACAAAACCAGCAGGAACTCCACTCATTCCTCAGACAGCAAAGTCCACAATGTGCAGTTCAACATTGAGCTACAAATAGCTATGAAAGCCCTGAAATGTGGAAGTCAGCTGGACATAATGAACTATTACTATGAGAGCACAGAAGTGGTTGCTTGACTCTTGCATGGAGACAACGCAGATACCCATGCTGTGCAGACATGCCAAGGTGATTGCCGTACTCAAAATTTGTGAGCGGATGATGATTGATAGAATAGCGCCATAAGTAGAAGGGCAGCTACATGATGACCAAGCCAGTTTCCGCCCTGGACGTTCATATTGTGGACAAGTTGCAAACCTAACTCAATACGTCGAAGATGGCTTTGAAACCTGCAAAATTACAGTGGGTGTGTTTCTTGATCTGTGGGCTGCTTACGACACTGTGAACCATGATGCATTTTACTGAAACTGGCAAGAATTTTAAGAAATAGCAAGATGGTCCTCCCTGCTCCAGTATCTGTGTTTCTTTTTTGAGATGGATGGTCAAGAAAGTCAGTGGCATACTCAACAGAATGGATTGCCCCAAAGCTCAATGCTTGCAGCCCTGCTAATTATTGGCTACACAAATGAACAACCAGAATTCCCTGACTTGCAAAGATTCATCTATGCAGGTGATCTCTGCATCGTCACCTGTGAATTTAAAATAGTTATTTTAATTGACATTTTAGCACAGGAGAAACTGCTTTGCAAATCTTACTTAGAATAAATTTATTGAGGTTATCTGCTATCATTTTGGCTAATGAACTGCAATTCCCACCAACCAACACAGAACATGACGAGTTGTAACCATACAATCAGTGTAAAAAAAAAAGTCACATTATTAGCATATCTGCAATAGTAGATGTGCATATAATTACATGGTAAAACTTACATAACTTGTTTATACACCAATATCTTAATGAAAAACTCTCATTGCAGAGCTTTCGGTTTCTTCTTTCCTTGGTGCATGAGGAAATGTTAAGTGTATGGAGCCTGGCTGTGTGCCAGTTTAATTTGTTACAGCTGTGACTACAGATGCTCACCAGCTGTCTATAAAAGAATTGTCTTTCAACTTTTAAATTCCAACTATACCCAACTGCCCAAAGTTTAAAAGAACTTTTCAGACAGCACAATTTGACTCCAATTCTTTTCTCTCCCCTCCCCCAGTGTGTAAATAAGTGAAAAGTAACCATTGCCATTTAAAATGGACTTGCGTGCACAATAGAGTTATGAAAATTGAAATTCATATTTACAGTCAAAATGTTCATGTTGCAAATGTGCTGTTTGGAGCACATTCATTTTGGTGAAATTGCTTTTTAAAAATTGTGTGAGGCACCTTCTCTAACAGGAGAAACTAAGATGGCTGATTGCTACCACCCGGCTTGCTTCCTATTCTCCCACGTTTCTCCTGGCAAGAATTGGAACACTTGTTATAGGACCTCCCCTGAGTGTGGCTCCTCTTTTATGTAGTTGAAAAGGGGGATTTAAAGAAAAAAAAATGCCCACAGGGCAGCAAACAACATGCACATAGCAGGTTGGTGTTGTGCAGTTTTTGATGCTTTGTTTTTAAAAAAAAATCTAGAGGAGCCATATAAATACACTATCACGCAGGCCAGTGCCAGCCTTATTTTTTTATTAGCCACATCAGATTAGATTTGCTCAGAGTCCAAAGTTCAGGGAAGCTGGAATTTAAATATTGCATTTTTGAAATTCACCAAGAAGATGTGACTTCTTTTACTGTGATTTTAATTTGATGTACAAATTTGATAGTGGTATATAAGGAGCTTGATTGGCTTTTGTATTTTTGGGTTGTTTTTGTTCTAGTTTACTACTATAAAGGAGGTAATAAAACACTAAAAAGGTGTCTGTCCTTTTCTTTTTAATTTCATCTTCAGATTTCTCATTCCATTTATATTTTTCACTTAGACTGTTACTGTGATTATCATGGGATAGGATATTAATACAGATCTGAGGTGAAATGAGCTTAAGCAACAAAAATGCTAATGGGAAGAGCAAATTCACAATCAAGTATTTGATTCTTCAGTCAAGCACTTCGGCATGTATTATTAAATTGGGCAGCAGTTTCAAAATACATTGTAAAAATTGGTAAAATCTATATAAATCAAATTTTTAATTTCAAACTTCCATACTTTCATATAAGTACGATAGCAAAATACTGCGGATGCTGGAAATCCAAAATAACAACAGAAAACGCTGGAAAAACTCAGCAGGCCAGGCAGCATCCGTGGAGAGAGAAACAGAGTTAACGTTTCAGGTCGAAGACCCTTCGTCAGAACTGGAAAAAAGCAGGAAATGAAATAGATTTAAAGCAAGTATAATGCTGGGAAAAGGGGGAGGGGATGAAAGAACAAAGGGGAAGGTCAGTGGTAGTATAGAAGGCAGGAGACATTGAGAGACATTGAAGGCGAGAGGAGGTGGTAATGTGACAGGTTGAGGCTAGATGAAGTGTGAAATGCGCTGGTGGAATGAAGGACAGCTGCCAGCTTCAGGGAGGGAAGAAAAAAAGGGGCCAAATAAATAAATATATATATATTAGGGGCCGTGGTTATGATCTGAAATTGTTGAACTCTATGTTGAGTCCAGAGGGCTGTAGCGTGCCTAAACGAAAGATGAGGTGGTGTTCCTCGAGCTTACGCTGAGCTTCCGTGGAACAATGCAAGAGGCCGAGGACGGTGAGGTCAGAGTGGGAGTGGAGCGGAGAATTAAAGTGACAGGCCACCGGGAGCTCGGGGTCCCCCTTACGGACTGAACGGAGGTGTTCCGCAAAGCGGTCACCCAATCTGCGTTTGGTCTCCCCAATGTAGAGGAGACCACACGTAAATCGCTGTTTCACCTGGAAGGGGTGTTTGGGGCCCTGGACAGTGGGAAGGGGGGAGGTATCAGGGCATGCGTAGCATCTCCTGCGCTTGCACGGGAAGGTGCCGGGAGTGGACTAGGGTGTCGCGGAGGGAACGGTCCCCACGGAATGCTGAAAGGGGGGGTGAGGGGAAGATGCGTTTGGTGGTGGGATCACGCTGGAGGTGGCGGAAATGGCGGAGGATGATCCGTTGAATGTGGAGGCTGGTGGGCTGAAAGGTGAAGACAAGGGGAACTCTATCGTGGTTCCGGGAGGGAGGGGCAGGGGTGAGGGCAGAAGTGCGGGAGATAGAACGGACACGGTCGAGGGCCATATAAGTACCCGGGTACAACTTCCAAAAAAAAAATCTTTCTGAATGTTGACTGTTTTTCTCACCTCTTCTGGAGGTGATGCCTCAGGCTGAAATTGGGTTCCATGGATGGCAGCAGCTCTTCAAGTTGCCATTATTTATGTATGAGCCTACATGCGTAGGGGAAAAGAGCTGAACTAACCTTGATCCTCACCTGTCCTATTCAGTGGATAGCAATTGGGAGCACGACCTCTGGCTGTATAGCCCAAGGACACTGAAGCCTTTCCATCACCTGGTTGAAGTGATTAATCGAACTGAAGAACAAAAAGCATTCCAGGAGCCGTGAGAAACACAAAAAAAACCCTCAATTTTTCTGTCATTGCGATCAGTAGCCATGATACAAAAAGCTGCTGTTCTTGCTTTCTAATAACTATTGAATAGTTTTTCCTTCAATTACTTCAAAATATGTTTTCACCATTAACAAATTTTTAAAAACAAGATTGTGTCCTGCATCGAAAGAACCATGTGTAGTGCAAACAAGAGAGAACTATTACTTAATATTTCGCTAGAAATTTAGTATCTGCTTTGGCAAAAGTTACAGGTCATGGAAATGCTATTTTGTGCTTTTCTTTGAGGTTATTATTAATAATACAGTATCAGATGATTCTGGTGAACTACAGACAGTAAATAGTGCTACCATTAGCAAGCTGCCTTTTTGTTTTATGTGCAAGACATCATTTTATTTAACAGAAAAAAAACACTTGCAGAAAGTGTTCCAATCAATAAATAAAGGCAAAATTGTTAACAAGTACAGACCGAGCCAAAATTAGTACAGTCTGTGATGGCCCTTATCTTGTATGATGAGGCATGTCTTAATTTAGATTTTTTTTGTATGATTTACCACTGTTTATCACATTTACTGAACAAAAACTTGTATCTTGAATCCTTAGTGCAAAAAAAATTATTTGGTATAAAATGGATATAATTGATCTAAAACTGCAGTAGCCCAATTTGCATGTGATCTACTGTAGAATCTTTCCTGCATGCTGGAACATGAATTCAGACTGCTGAAAAAATTTGACTATTACTTCAAAGGAGAACAAAGTGCAGCTGCACCCTTTCACGTGCATTATAGATGTCAGGCTATTTTAATGAAAACCTGATATGATAACATCACATGGCTAGGATGAAGTTCGTGATCCACTTCAATAAGCTAATCAGTTTTGTTCTCCTGTTACATTGAGTAGGAAGTTGCTAAATCTGCAACTTAAAAATGTTCTGTTTAACTTTGATCTTGTTTGAGGATGTTACGCAATTGCGTAGCTAAAATCAGTGCAAGAAAACTGACCTTTTGATGTTTTGTGACAGCAGCAATATGTTTATTGAGAGATTGATGACCATTTTGAACCCTAGCAATGATGGTCACCTCAAAAGAAATGAAGCTGTAGTGACTTGATTTTTTCCCCTGATGTTTTGTATTCATACTTCAGATGGTTCAGTTTCAAGCTATTAGGATTTTATTGTACTCCTGAAATAGTTCAAATTTAAGTATCTCCCTAAATGTTTCAAAAGTAACTTTCACAAAGAACTGTATGCATTTGAGTCCTAAATTATAGAACTGCAGTTTTAAATATACTTTTACTGTCTATAAAACTTGTACATATACACTGCACAGTTTGGTAATTCCAGCTAAAATAATTGTTTCTAATGTGCCATTTCTGAAAGTGTTCTGAATAGAACAAATTAAAATTAAGCATATATGCCAGCTGTCCGCATTTGATATGAGTTGGCGAGGACCGTTGTTTTGGATGCCTGGTCTTTGTTTGTGGATCAAGGGGGAGCAGGTCTGTCTGTCAACTGGGTGAGATATGGAAGGGGGTATCCCTGTGAACTAGGTCCAGAGGTGGTCGAGTGCTTCTGTGAACTGGGGTGGGTTGGAGGTGGTCAAGTGAATTCCAAGATTTTCAAGGGGAGTATGTCGACCATCTCTCCTCTTTCACATTCCCTGGAAATGTACCGCCAGTTGGCATTGGGGGTGGGGGGAAATGTGTGGGTGGCGGAAGGCTGGATAGCATCTTTTGAAAGGAGTGTCCATAATTCTAAATTTATGGCCTACAATCCTGACTGGAATAACCTAATGATCAATAAGATGTGGTTTGATTAATTATTGGAAACTTGTTTTTAAAAAAAAAACAATAATTCCAACTTTTTATTCTGAAGCAGCCTGTATAGAAGCTGATCCAGAAGTGGAAATAATCAATTGCATGATGACTTTGTGATGTTGGAATAAAAAAATCACATGCACTAAGTATTTGTGCTTAATTCCAAATCAAAATAAGGTTATCATTACTTAGGAATGCTTGAGCTACAATCATTATATTATTCAGCAAAAAAAAAACAAACAGCCAGACTTCAACTGGTCCGGTTGCAGATATTGACCACATAACTCAATGCTAAACATGACCACAGAGTGGATTTTATTATTCACTGCCACCCCACTGGCAGAGCTGCCATTACCAGCAATCTCTCCACCACCTGCGCTGTTGGTGGAATTCAGATTCTCCGCTACAACCTGGCTGGATTGTTGGTTTTTAACACTTGTTTCTTCTGTAGTGCTTATTCTGATCTGGCTTGGCAACTTGTCCCACCTGCGCTTACAAACATTGTCAAGCCTCTCAAACAGTGGACCAGGCAATCTACATTTCCCAAATCACCTCTCCACTCTATAGTCAATTGTACTGCTCTCAACTTTTAGTGGTCCTCTCCATTGCTTCTGCTACCCACTGTTTCTCCACTACGTCTATCACCCTGATTGACCTCCTCACTGACTCTAGACTTTTGTAACCTCACTTGCTGACCACAATGTTCTGACCCCCAAGGACTGATTTGGTAAACATTCCTCGTCCTGCAACCTGTACACGGACCTGTGCCCTCAAGCCAACTTTGGACCTCCACGCTGAACCAGGAACCTCTGACCCTCCCCCCACCCCGCCCCTTTTTCTGAATTCAAAGCCTGCCACAGACTCTGTCCACCTTTTCGTAAGATGATGCCTAGTAATATTACTCATTAACTTCCACCTGAACCTATACTTTGCTGATGTAACCTTTTATGCTCCTGCTCCACTGTCTTGTGAATAGTGGCTGCTGATGTGGACCTGAGCACTTCTGCACTCTTCCTAATTCCACCTGGCCTTGCAGTCCTTTCCTTCCTTACCTACAATTCCCCTTCATCCCCATTCTGCTTTCCTTGCTCAGCTCTTTCCAATTAACCGCTCCATAACCACCTAGTTGCTCAACCCCACCCTACCTTAGTCCCCTTCTGAGCTCCTTTCGCTCCACTGCCTTAGGCTGTTGTCCCTACTGGCCTGGCTCATCTATCCAGCTTGAAGCAGGGGAAGGATCTTTTGTCATGTCCACAGTGATGCAAGTCATCTGCTGTGCTCCAGTAGTAATCCACTATCTTGTTCCCCCCTCCCAGCGCTTCCCATACTCACTTTGCTCCTCTGGAGTTAATACCCTACACCACCCCTCTATCCTATTCATCTCCATAGAACCCCTTCCCTGTCACTATCATGTTTCGGGATCTTTTGACCATTTTCCACAAAAAGGAGTTGTAAAAAGAGTCTTTGTCTTTTAGGAGCCTAATGTCTTTTTAAAAAAAAAGGTCTCTTGAAATGATGGGTGGTTAAGATACCAATGAATTAGTGCTAATGTTGTTTCCCCATACTGCAAGTAATTAGCAATTTGCTAGACTACCTTGCCAATCAAAAAGCATCTCAAACTATATTGTATTGGAAAGTCTTTGATCCCTTTTCTGGCTGTGAACAGTGAGTGAAGTGTGTGGTGTTCTTTATTTTGCATTGCACTAAGATAAGTTGTACTGTTCAAGTTAGTGAGTCTGATCATAACTGCTGTTCTGTATGTTCAGTTTCTGTGCATAAAGCTGGTTATCAATTAGTATCAAGCCTTGTCTGACTAATTGTTTGCTCGGATCACCTTCTAACACCACTGAACCAGAGTAGGCATGTATGGCACACCCAAAATCTGTAATAGTGACCTGCAAATGAACTTTGACCACTGTCCTGCCATGCATTGCCCTGTAAAATGTTTGCTCACTCTTGAACAAGACTCTCCCCATCCCTAACCTACTCTTGGAGGATCATAGCAACATCTAGGGTCTGATTGCAGCCTGCTTCCCTGCCGGTGACTCCTTGCTCATCATAGAGGTTGTTCCTTCTGGCATCACTTTCCATTCCGTGCAAAGCCCAAACTGCCATAGAGCAATGAAGCACTCCCACCGTGGTCTATTCCTTTAGCTCCTTCTCCACATTTAACATCTTGCCCCTCTCCAATTCTCCCAATTAAGATCCTTTTTGACTGTCCTTCTAGATCTTGGGCACCTTACTCAGCAAAATGTCTGATCACAACCTCAGCAATTGGTTTGCTTCCACTTTTGAAGCCCTCTGACTTTGAATCTTGGACAGTCTCCCATCATTACTGTTGCCCAAGTATAACAACTGCCTCTGTGGCTTCAATTTGGCAGATTGTGAGCTTGAGTGCACTTGGCATTTGACCACCCTGGAAATCCACCGCTATATATTTGGCTGGATTATCTCTAGCTGAACTGTCACTCACCCTCTCTTGCCAAAACTGCTTACTACTCCAAGATCATGAAAACAGAAATAGACAGTTTCCTAGAAGTAAAGGGAATTAAGGGTTACGGGGAGCGGGCAGGAATTTGGACATGAGTCTAGGTTCGGATCGGTCATGGCCCTGTGGGTAGCGTAGCGGGCCCAGGGGCCGTGCAGCCTGATCCTGCTCCTATTTCGTGTGTCCAATTCTGTTCGGTTCAGGAGATGGTTCTGTGATAGTAGATTGGCGGTTAGGATCAGATCAGCCATGATCTTATTGAATGGCGGAGCAGGCTCGAGGGGCCAATTGGCCTACTCCTGCTCCTATTTCTTATGTTCTTATCATCCTGAAGGCACCACCTCCAGCATCCTCTTCACCACAAGCCATCACTCTCCATTGTTTTATCCTCCTAAAGTTAATCACTTGAATTTTTTTTCTGAATGGGGAAAAGCACTCTGGAAATACAAGTTCTTTTGGTCTGGTGGTCACAACTGGAAAAGTCACTTGTCTTCTGCTTGGTCACCTCTCTAGCATAGTTTGAAACTGTCTCTGCTTCTAAATGTTGAAGCCGCAAACTGCCTCTCCTATATTAGGAGGAGATTTTGTTTTTTCTACTGCGCTTTTTGTTGCATCTTGTTTTAAATGTGGTAATATACTATGATTTAAAACCACGAGATTAATTCCCAATCTTTAGTGTCTAATCCATAAAATGAAAGCAGTCATGTTACCAAGTTACAACCCTTGCTACTGAGCAGAAGTAGAAATATACTCATCACCAGTACTAAAGTCTGTAATTGGTCTCAGCTGACTGAATCATTAAAGGAATAACATCAGAAACAAATATTATCCATGCATTCTTTGTCTCGAATCCAGTGCATAGTTATGTCTTCTGTGAAATATTATTGAGGTTTTTGTCTAAACTTTTGATATTTGTGTATGAATATCGAAATGGTATGTGTTCAGCAAAGCCATTTGAAAGTGTATTCACTAAGTATATACCTTTAAAAGAAAAATTGTGTGCATTGGTGTGTACACTTTCTGGCATCTGGTCTCTGCTAACTACGTGACTAATAATACATTATTGGTTGCGTGGTTATTACCAGGGATCAATTTCCTCTCTTTTCTGCCCTCCCCCCCCCGCCCCCCACCTCTCCTAACCCAGCTCTGCATCAACACCACTAGAACTCAACTAGCCATAACCTGTCTATTTATGCATCTATTTTTTTTTTTAAGTGTTCATGCATCTGCTTTCTGAATGTGAAAATGATGGAATATATATTTTTCTGTTTTTTCTTTTGAGTAATGCCATGAGAAATGAACCAGTATGTAAAACCAACTTTAATGTGCCATTTTGCAGTTTGATATTTACTAAAATTAAAATGAATTGCCATGGAATAAGAAAGAACTACTGTCTAAGCACAAGCAACAGTAATTTTCATGGAGTATTGCATGAACAATAAATTTCTGCCTCCAAACTGGTGTACAGCTAAATGTCTTAAATTTGCTTTGGTTTGCATATTTATATAAAATTAAATTCTTTGGGCTTTCTTTAACAAAAAAGTCAGCTATTTGAATTTTTCTTGTAAACGCAATGATTTAATTACTACCTTTTTTAGAAGTAGTTGGCAATAGTTAGTACCGAATTTATAGAGAGAATTACGTTTTGGTATATTCTGTACAACACAACTAACATTGAGGGGGAGGGCGTCGGAGGTAGTGATTTAGCACTTAGAATTCTTTCTTTTTAACTACGAATTGGAAAAATCAAGCAATGCCACTTTTATTTGGTTTTGTAATGGCAAGCTTATCTGATAACTTTGTGTTGAGACCAATGAGTACCATTTTAATTTCGTGAAGAAGTACCATGAATTCAACTATTGCTTTTTCAAGGTTTGCAGCAGGTTGTATAGGTATTTAGGTTGGATAATGCCTGTAAATATATTTTTTTGTTTCCAAGAACAATCAGGTTGTGGAGCTGCAAAGAAATCGCCTGCGTGATGATATTAAAGAATATAAATTCCGTGAAGCAAGGCTGCTGCAAGATTACTCGGAGCTCGAAGAGGAAAACATCTCTTTTCAGAAACAAGTCTCTGTCCTTAAACAAAATCAGGTGAGTAAAAAAATCTGCCTTGTTTGTATTCAGAATTTTACATTGGAGACGGTGCAAAAAAGATACACAGAAATGATACCAGAACTGAGAGCTTATAATTATCACGAAAGACTGAACAGGTTGGGGCTGAGAAGGCTGAGGGGTGACCTGATAGAGGTCTTTAAGATAATGAAATGGTTTGATAGGGTAGAAGTGGAGAAAATGTTTCCACTTGTGGAGGAGACTGAAACTGAAGGTTATAAATATAAGATAGTTACTAATAAATCCAATAGGGAATTCAGGAGGAAGTTCTTGACCCAAAGAGTGGTAACAATGTGGAACTCACTACCATAAGGAGTAGTTGAGGCGAATAGCATAGATGCATTTGAGGGTAAGCTAGATAATCACATGAGGGAGAAAGGAATAGAAGGGTGTAACCCATGTTGAACCTGGAATGAGCCAAAATGGCAGTAATGGTCACATCATATTTCTTGTTAACCAGGAAGATGGGAGAAATTGTTGCAACACTCACAACTTACAGTTTAAGGCAAATGATGGCCAATGTTTCTCTTTGATGTATAGTGACACCAAAGTAAAAGTCCCATTGGGGCTGGAGCACTAAAAAGATGCAATATTCACCAGCAGGGCCATTGACTTAACCAAAACTGTACTCAGAACAGTACTTAAATGTTTGACTTCTGAGAAGCAGAAAGTGTCAACCTTTGGCCAGTGTTAATGCTCCATGATACTGCTTCTGCAACTGTGTGAACAAGTCATGAAGTGAGAATCCATTGCTTCAAAATAAGACATGACTTGCACAGTCCCGGACGATAACGTTAGTAAGTGCTTTTTTTGAATGAATTGAGAGCTAAAAATAACACAACAATATAAAAAATTATATCTTGAGAAGGCACTTCTTCCAAAAGTTCATATGTCCTGCTTGCACCGAAGAAGCTTTCTAAGTGCATTTTTTTCCTTGTATCTACAATCTATGATTCGTTTTTATTGAAACTGCCAGTTATTCAGACTAATGGGATGTATTTATTGGAGTTTGCATATTCTTTTACCCCATGCTGCGTGGGTAAATACGGATACAATTATGGATAGAGTTTGAGAGCTCAGTTCTACCACTGATTTGGTTACCAGTGAACATAAAATGTCATTCTGCTCAGGAAATGCAGTTAATTTTTTCGTTATAATGCAGGTTGAATTTGAAGGTCTTAAACATGAAATTAAAAGACTTGAGGAAGATACAGAATTCCTCAACAGTCAGTTGGAAGATGCCATCAGACTAAAAGAAATAGCAGAACGCCAACTTGAGGAATCGTTAGAGACATTGAAGAATGAGCGTGAGCAGAAGAACAACATGCGCAAGGAATTATCTCACTATATGAACATCAATGATTCGATGTACACCAGCCAATTGAATATCTCTCTGGATGGATTGAAGTTTAGCGATGATGGCAATGAACCAAACAATGATGAAATGGTTAATGGTTATGAAAACAACAGCTTCAGCAAAATGAATGGTGACAATAAGCTGTCCACTCCTAAGAAAAATGATATCTTCAAGCCAGCACCAAGTTTGGTGTCCGATTTGCTAAGTGAACTGAACATTTCTGAAATTCAAAAGCTGAAACAGCAGCTTATGCAGGTATGTGCTTTTCAGTAGTTATTAGTGACGTGCAGCTTTTTGGAATTTATTAATCTGCATCAATCTATTTAATCAAATTTAGCAATATTGCAACTTCCTGCCATTTTATATTTATAAAATAGCTTTATATGTAGTTTTTTCGAACAATTAGGTAAAATATGGGCAAGAAAATAGTTGCGTCAATGTTAACATTGTGTATTTTCACTGATAAGTTGTCTTCATAAAAGTTTAAGGGTGTACAGAGGAGGCCTCTAAATGAACATTTGGTAAATTTATTTTTCCTGTTCAATACGTTTCCATGAAATTCCTCCATATTTATATGATCGTACTTGCTTTATGTTGTCCTTTCCTTTAAACAAAAACTACTGGTGAAATGTAGACTCATGCAATTAGAGAATGGTCTTTCACCAAACTCCTACCTTTGTGAAATTTAGCAAGGTATATTCATTTTATGCTAGATCACTTGTGCCAGTTTACTTAAAAACAACTTGATTGCAAAATAACATTCCTAAAACTCATGCATGAATATTTGCTGCACAAAGTATTCCAATATTTTTTCAATTTTAATTAAAAACAGAGTTAATAGAATTCGCATTGAATTAAAGGGGTAGTAACTTTCATTTCTTTCCCACTTCTACATTATTTTTCACTTATAGATTGTCAGTTGAGAGTGCAGCACATACACCTAGGTGTTTGCCCACTTTGTTCTTGAGCCAGTGGCTCGGTGATATAAATGAATGGCTTGGATGACTTGCCCACTGATGTCCTTCCATTTCTTATGTGAAACTGGCTGGTTTCTCAATGCAAACATCTAATGATGCAGCTGAGATTGGGAACTCGCCACATCGAAAATCACCCGTTTCACCCAAGATTTTACTATTCTGAGACACAGGACTTTGGTGTGTCTGCCCTATACATCAACCTTTAATTTCTAGCAAGTGGTATATTTTGGTCAACTACAGTTACTTATTCAGTAAACCTCATGCTATCTTTTTACCTATTAATTTTCTGTGCTGTAAGAAGTAACTTATTACTATCTCCATCAACTTTGGTTGTCATAATTAGCCTGTTTAACAACACAGTTGAACATTCAAGATGTCTGAGGAGGTTGCATTTCAAAATTAATTTTATGTATATCTCTTAAAAATGTTTATTTTGACCATTCTCGTATACTAATGAGAACTCAGTTTAGTGATCCACTTTAAATCCATAAATATAAACCATTGTAACATAATGAGAGTGATGTACCTGGATAGGTACCAATATAGAACCAGTTGGCGTTTAAATTCAGTGCTGTAAGTTGAATGAACCTAAGGCTTGGAAAGCTAAATTTTTATTAAGGATGTCTTACCGACCCTATTTAATCCTATCTTTATCTTGAAAATTTCAGATTATAAAGCAGCTTCATTGAAACTATAGCTGGCTTGAAATGTTCCAAACCATTATTTTAAGTTTTGTGCAGTAACAAATTGCCTGCAGTTCAACGAGATTGCCGTAATCCTATTTTCATGGTATAACTTGAGGACAGAAAATGCTGCTTCAAGTTCATCCAATAATAGAAGCTTGCTGCAATGATTTTCTTTAATTCCTGATTAATAAAGCTACATGATATAATTAAACTAAGGCACCGAACTTCTAAAGCTTTTGGGTATTGAATCAGTGCTATGTGTTTATACCAAATGTCTTTCATCAATTATGCTATATTTTTCAACAAAGAGGAATCCTACCTTCCTGAATAATCCATTGAATCAACCACAATTAATAAGTGTTTAGTTGACCCTTTAAGGTTTCTCAGTATACTGTTGCAGGCATTTGGCATCCATGTCTAGGTAGAAGTCTGCTTGACATTACATTTTCACCAAAGTCAGTCTTTCAAGATGCTGCATTTGTGGATGAGGATAGTAAATGGCTCACCCAAGTTCTCCAGCATCCTGGCCAATATTTAACCCCAACCAGCTTCCCTGAAAAACAGATTTTCTGGTCATTATTTCATTGCTGTATGGGACCTTGCTGTGCACAAATTGGTTGCCACGCTTCCCTTCATTATAACAGTGATTATACTTCAAAAGTACTTCATTGGCTGTAAAGCACTTTGAGATAACCCGGGGTTGTGATGGGCACTATATAAATGCAAGTTCTTTCTTTCACTATTTCTTAAACTTTATTTCTTATTACCGTGTATTTTAGGTGGAAAGGGATAAGACATCATTGCTTGCTACTCTCCAAGAGTCACAAAAGCAGCTCGAACATACAAGAGGTGCTTTGTCAGAACAGCATGAAAAAGTTAACAGACTCACTGAGCATGTCAGTGCCATGAAGAAACTCCAGGCTAGCAAAGAACGACAGACTGCACTAGATAATGAGAAAGAGCGAGACAGTCATGAAGATGGGGATTACTATGAAGTAGACATCAATGGACCTGAGATTCTGGAGTGCAAGTACAAGGTAGCTGTAGCTGATGTAAATGAACTTAAGGAAGAACTGAAAAACCTGAAGGCCAAGTACACTGATTATGAGAACAAATATGAGAAAGAGACGACCAGGAATGAAAGTGAAATCCATGTCTTGACGGAAAAACTTGGATTACTAGAAAAAGTTAATAAACAAGATCGGGACCAGGTAATCTGCCTAGAAAAGGAGCTGAAGAAAGTAAGCGAGGTAGCTGAAGGAACCCAAAGTAGCTTGACTGTTGCTCAGGATGAGCTGGTCACCTTCAGTGAAGAATTAGCAAATCTGTACAACCACGTTTGTATGTGCAACAATGAGACGCCCAACCGGGTGATACTGGATTACTTTAAGGAAGGCAAAGGTGTTCGTAGTAGTCCAGAAGGTAGAGAGAGAAGATCGCCAGTTCTGCTTACTAAGGGGCTTTTTCCAGGAGAGATGGGAAAAATTGAAAATGCTAATGGAGACACTGTACCATCTCCTGTTTCACCTATGCCCTCACCAGTGTCTTATTCCAGTGATCCACGCAAAGAGCCGATGAACATTTACAACCTGATTGCCGTCATTCGAGACCAAATCAAGCACCTTCAAAAAGCAGTCGATCGATCAACAGAACTATCCAAACAACGTGCTGCATCCCATGAACTGGGGCCAGTGGCAGACAAAGACAAAGAAGTATTTATGGAAGAGATCTTGAAGCTGAAGTCCCTGTTGAGTACCAAGAGAGAACAAATAGCAACATTGAGGACTGTACTCAAAGCGAACAAGCAGGTATAGAAGAGATTATTCTAAAACTAGATGTCAAAGAACGTGTAGCAAACTTTGAGCTACACGCTTTTTTAAATTTAAAGTCGAGGCTTAATCAAATATCTGGTTGTTACAGTTATCCAGTTAATAGGGTAATCAACAAATGTAATTTTAATCAGTTAGCTATTCATGCTAACCAACTTGCTATTTTCAAGTGCACTTAAATTATTCTGATCTTCACTCCAAATGTAATGAGATTGATATGCATGTGCACAATTTTCACGCAGCTGTTAACAGCAGTTCACATTTATATACTGCCTTTAATGCAAAGAATTTAATCATATTTCTGGGATGTGTTTTTAGTTTTTTTTTTAAATGCACGACAAAATAATGATTTAAAAAAAAAAATCTTGTGTTTGATCTTTAGACTGCTGAAGTAGCCCTTACAAATCTGAAGAGTAAATATGAAATTGAGAAAGCTATGGTTACCGAGACCATAATGAAGCTGCGTAATGAGCTCAAGGCTTTAAAAGAAGATGCTGCTACCTTCTCATCCCTGAGAGCCATGTTTGCAACAAGGTAAAGATTATATTAATTTTGGTTAAGTACATGAATAAGATTTTTCACTCGTTCTGTTTCCTATGCAGACATTTCAATGGGAATTTGTAACTGTGTTTGGGCACCTTAATTGGGAGTGGGTTATCTAAAAACTATACAGGTTTAATAAACCTTTTGAGGTCTACCATAATAATTCTTTGACGAGTTTACAAATATAACACTTATTTATTTCACTAAGAAAAACAAGACATTTATTTTACTTTTAATTATCTCCTAAAATGGATTTTTCAGTCAACTTCCTACCTTTCTTTAGGACTCGTGTACTTTGCTCAACTAAGGGGAGCAGGGAAAATATCCAGCTCCCAATATGCTGCCCAGACAGCTTTTGGGAAGCCTGCAACATTGTTGATTTGCCCCAAGATTCATATTTGTTTCTCTGTGTGTGGAAAAGTCGTTGTCAATTTAATCCAGATTCTTGAGGACAACTGCTATATGGATAAATCACAAATGCAAACCAGGTTCTGTCTCTACTTGCTGCAGTATGTTTGGAGCAACTTACTGTGACACCACATTCGGTGTTCTTGAAATGCATTTCAACACATTATATCGTATTTTCTTTACTATTTGTTGTACAGATTGAAAGAATTCATCATTAGTAGTCTGCTTAAGGCAGGTGTTCTGGCTTAATTTTCACTTTTCCAAACCACTGTCTTGTGCTTCTCTCTTCAGTTATCCATACGATCTCCCATTCTTCTGGTAGTCCTGAAGCATCCTTCTTTTCCTCACTTTTTTGGTCTTTTTCCTTCCATCATTCCTTCTAACACCTCTTTTTTAATATCCCATCTCCTCTCGGAGCATTCGCAATCCAATTTATTTGCCTTTTCTGATTTAAAAAAAAACTTGCATATGTATAGTGCCTTTCATGATGACCTCAGGACGTCCCAAAATGCTTTGCAGCCAATAAATTATTTTTTGAAGTGTAGTCACTGTTGTAATGTAGGCAATGCAGCAGCCAATTTTCACAAAGCAAGGTCCCACAAACAGCAATATGATATGATCAGATAATTTTTTTTTTTAATGATGTTGGTTGAGGTATAGATATTGGCCACGATGCTGAGGAGAACCCCCTGCTTTTCTTCAAAATAGTGCCATGGGAACTTTTATGCCCAACTCAGAGGGCAGACGTTTAACATCTCGTCCGAAAGACAGCATCTCCAAAAGTGCAACTCAGTACTGCACTGGAGTGTTAGATAACATCAAACAAACTATGTTCATCTTGTCACATTGCCAACACCTTCTCATTACTTTTCTTATCTATATCAAACTCTTCACTAATGTCTTCAGTTATCTATTTATTTGTCCAGTCAATATTCTCTTCCAACTTTCTGCATTGTAACCCTACCTCTCACCTCCTTGCCACATCTGCCATCTTGAATTATTGTACTTCCTAGATATTTAAATTGTCTCTCCTGATGCAACTGTTCCTCAGTTATTAAAATGCTCACTCTTTCACCTGCATTGCTAGAAACTTTCATGACTTTGGTCTTACTCGCGTTTCATAATTCATTGCTGCAGCTGTCTACCAACAACTGTATTACCCTCATGATACTTTCTACCAAGGCTTTGTCATCAGCAAATCTGACAGTTTTCACTAGCTGACCTCCAGCTTTCACTCCTTGCTTTATCTGATTAAGCATTTCTCATTACTTCAGCATACACATTGAACAACACAGGCAATAAACAGCATCCTTGTCACACTCCTCTTCCAGTCACTTCTGATTCTCCATCTGCTATCTTAACACTTGCAGTTTGTCCCATATACAAAGCCTTTATTAGGTATCTATCTCTCTAGTCCACACCAATATTCTGCAGATGTGAGAAGTCGCACAACACCAGGTTATAGTCCAACAGCTTTATTTGAAATCACAAGCTTTCGGAGCGCTGCTCCTTCGTCAGGTGAAGTGAAGAGATGCATATAGGCACAGCATATATAGTCAGAGAACACTGCCAGATGATTACAGTTAATCTTTCTAACTGCCCTTTATCACACCTCGGCAGAGAGGTGTGATAAAGGGCAGTTAGAAAGATTAACTGTAATCATCTGGCAGTGTTCTCTGACTATATATGCTGTGCCTATATGCATCTCTTCACTTCACCTGACGAAGGAGCAGCGCTCCGAAAGCTTGTGATTTCAAATAAAGCTGTTGGACTATAACCTGGTGTTGTGCGACTTCTCACATTTGTCCACCCCAGTCCAACACCAGCATCTCCACATCAATATTCTGCAGTACCTCCATTACATAAGAACATAAGAAATAGGAGCAGGAGTAGGCCATTTGGCCCCTCATGCCTGCTCCGCCATTCAATAAGATCATGGCTGATCTAATCTTGGCCTCAACTCCACTTTCCTGCCTGTTCCCCATAACCCTTGACTCCCCTGTAGTTTAAATATCTGTCTATCTCCGCCTTAAATATATTCACTGACTCAACCTCCACAGCTCTCTGGGGTAGAGAATTCCAGAGATTCACAACCCTCAGAGAAGAAATTCCTCCTCATCTCTGTCTTAGATGGGTGACCCCTTATCCTGAAGCTGTGCCCCTAAGTTCTAGATTACCCCACGAGGGGAAAGATCCTCTCCGCATCTACCCTGTAAAGCCCCATAAAATCTTATGTTTCAATAAGATTACCTCTCAGTCTTCTGAACTCCAATGAGTATAGGCCTAAACTGCTCAACCTTTCCTCAAAAGACAACCCTTTCATCTCAGGAATCAACCTAGTGAACCTTCTCTGAACTGCCTCCAATGCAAGTAGATACCTCCTTAAATAAGGAGACCAAAACTGTACGTAGTAATCCAGGTGTGGTCTCACTAACGCCCTGTACAGTTGTAGCAAGACTTCCCTACTTTTATACTCCATCCCCCTTGCAATAAAGGCCAACATTCCATTTGCCTTCCTAATTACTTGCTGTACCTACATGCTAACTTTTTGTGTTTCATGTACGAGGACACCCAGATCCTTCTGTACCGCAGCATTCTATAGTCTTTCTCCATTTAAATAATATTTTGTTTTTCTATTCTTCCTACCAAAGTGGATAACCTCACATTTTCCCACATTATACTCCATCTGACAATTTTTTGCCCACTCACCTTAACCTATCTATATCCCATTGCAGACTCTTTGGCCCAGAAATTAAAGACGGAGCCTTCCTGCGGGGGTAAGGCTTCCCCGCGATATCTCACTGCGCGCCTGCCTTTTCCTTCCGAGCTCTCACGAACTTTAGTTTCAAGGCTGCAGCTGTGCAGTGTGTGCGTATCCCACAGACGCAGTTAATTCGTGCGAGCTGTGGGATCACGTGATTCAGTTAGAGCCAATGGCAGCACACCATCTTTCATTCATAGTTTTGACAGCAAGGGCTGTCAAAGCTATGAATCTATACCCCCCCCAAAAGAACAGCTAAACCTCAATTAATTTTTTTTAAAAAACCATCACATTAATAAAATAAGTATAGTTAAATAAATTAACCACTTTAAACAAAAAATAAAATTTTTGAAAAAATTTAAAATCTTTTTAAAAGTTATAAAAATAAACTTACCTTTCTTTAAAGTCTCTAAAAAAGATAAACCTGTTGAAAAAAATTTAAAATAATACTTAATTAACTACTTACCTTGTTAAAAGAGGGTCTTACGCCTCCTTTCTTTATGTGCGAAATCTTCCATGCTTACCTGCGCGTTCAAAGCACTACGTGCACTGCGTGTGCGCAGCCTGTAGCGCGCACGCGGTTCACTTAGGAACCGCCCCCTTTTGAGTTCACCAAGTGCCGGTTTTCAGCGCATGCGCAGTGCATGCAGAAAACCGGCAATTGGAGACAGAATACGCGAGAGTACACAGTGCGTACTCTCGCGTACTAAGACTAATTTTTGGGCCTTTGTGTCTTCCTCACAACTTGCTTCCCTACCTATCTTTGTATCATCAGCAAATTTGGCTACAGTACTCTCGGTCCCTTCATCCAAGTCATTAATATAGATTGTAAACAGCTGAGGCCCCAGCACTGATCCCTGTGGCACCCCACTAGTTACAATTTGCCAACCTGAAAATGACCCATTTATCCCGACTCTCTGTTTTCTGTTAGTTAGCCAACCTTCTATCCATGCTAATATATTACTCCCAACACTGTGAGCTCTTATCTTGTGCAGTAACCTTTTATGTGGCACCTTATTGAATGCCTTTTGGAAATCCAAATACACTACATCTGCTGGTTCCCCTTGACCCACCCTGCTCGTTACATCCTCAAAGAACTCTAATAAATTTGTCAAACATGATTTCCTTTTCATACAATCAAGCAGAGTCAACATGGTTTTATTATAGTCATAGAGTCATAGTGTTATACAGCACAGAAGAGGCCCTTCGGCCCATTGTGTCCACGCCGGCCTTCGAAATGTCCTGCTACTACTCCCTTAATAATGGATTCCAGCATTTTCCCAATGACAGATGTTAGGCTAACTGGCCTGTAGTTTCCTGCTTTCTGTCTCCCTCCTTTCTTGAATAGGGGCGTTACATTTGTGGTTTTCCAATCCACTGGGACCTTTCCAGAATCTAGGGAATTTTGGAAGATTACAACCAATGCATCCACTATCTCTTCAGCCACTTCTTTTAAGATCCGAGGATGCAGGCCATCAGGTCAAGGGGACTTGTCAGCCTTTAGTCCCATTAGTTTTCCTACTACTTTTTCTCTAGTGATAGTGATTGTTTTAAGTTCCTCCCTCTCTTTTGCCCCTTGATTATCTACTATTATTGGGATGCTTTTAGTGTCTTCTACCGTGAAGACAGATACAACATTTTTGTTCAAAGTCTCTGCCATTTCCTTATTTCCTATTCTTAATTCCCCAGTCTCATCCTCTAAGAGACCAGCGTTTACTTTAGCTGCTCTCTTCCTTTTTATATACCTGTAGAAGCTCTTACTGTCTGTTTTTATATTTCTTGCTCATTTACTCTCATAATCTATTTTCTCCCTCTTTATTTTTTTAGTCATCCTTTGCTGGTTTTTAAAAATTTCCCAATCTTCTGGCCTACCACTAATCTTCACAACATTTTATGCCTTTTCTTTCAATTTGATACCATCCTTAACTTCCTTAGTTAGCCACGGATGGTTCATCCTTCTCGAAGAGTCTTTCTTTCTCACTGGAATATATCATTACTTTGATCCAGTTCACACTATCAGAGGCTTTTTCAAAATCTGCAAAGCAAATGTACACTTCTTTATTATGTTCTATACTGCTCTCACACGGAACTCTTATTATCCCTATTGCCTGTCTTGTTCCACATAAATGCAAATTGATCTTTGCCAAGATATTCTGCTTTTGCGCTTGACCCTCTTGTAATCTGAGCATAATCGTTGAAGCATCTGGAATCAAACTGACACAGTTTCTAGCATTTCACTTAAGGTATTACAATTAATTTAATGAAATCATCTGTCAATTCCCTTTTCCAGTATATAGCTTTATACAAATCAACGAGTGTTTTTGTTGCCTCCTCTCCCATGTTGTTAATTAATTCTGTTGGAATCTCAAACTCCTGCGACCATTCCATCCTTGAACTCACTTGTTGTGACCCTCACGTCACAGTCAAGGACTACAGGGCCCATACAATCCACTTCCGCCTCCTATTCCTTCTCTATTTCAATGTCGACTGGCTTTTCATCTTTGGCATATAGTTCTTATATTCTTGAAAGCATTATCGTACAGTAAAAATCTGAACATAGCAATATTAAGAGATCACATTGTAATGTAAAGGAACACCTGTTTTGTCATCTTGATGTATTTTTAGTAAGAACTAAAGCATTTCAGATAATCAATTTAATCTGAACCAATTGCTTATGGAATCTAGCCTTTGGGCACAAAAATTTCTGACGAAGCTGGACTGTGACTCTGATTGAGGGTGAAAAAAGTCCAGTTGTGCAATGATGGAAATATGGGATAACATAGCAGTAATTGGGCATTACTGGAATTATTTCACAAATTTGAAAGATAAATAATTATGACTAACACATTAAATAAATGCACCACTATAGACTAATATTTTGCTTATTCTATAGACCGCATCTAAAAATGAAAACAGAAGATCAAACCAATATGCTATAGAAATAAATTTGAACAGTCAAAGCAATAGGCATGGTTTTGAAAGGTAAAATGTTGGTTTGACTATATCCATAAAACATAGGAATGCCAGATGTGGTCACAACCGTAAAACAACGGAACTGTAGTTTTTTTTTCACCCTTTACTCTTAAGGGTGCGAGAGGTAAGGATCAACCAAGGTTGAAAAACTTGTCTAAATAATTGGTTTTATTGACATTAAGGCACAACAGCTTTACAGCTAGAGATGCTTACAACCTTAGCCAGTAGTACAACTCGAAAGTCAGAATGATGAATTCTTCTGCTTTGGGAGACTGAGGGGTTAATTCTTCGTTGAGGTCTTCTTTGAACTGCTTCTGTTCTGTCTCCTAGAAATCACTTTTAAAATGGCTGTTTATACCCTTGCTGCTGCTGCAAAACGGCTTCTGATATGTATGACAGTTTCCCACAGTTTTCCCAAGGTCCAACCAGACAGCTGTATCTCTAATCTTGGCTTTATCGCCCCAAAAGTACAAGTCGTGCAACTGCGGTTAGTTCACCTTTCGAACTTGATCAAGCTTCCCAGCATGCCTTCTAATTTTAAGTTTAACAGTTCTGTGTTCTATCCATTGTTGTTAAATACTGTTGTGGGATTTCTCTCTGCCCCAAAGCAGACGAGCGTGTACTGGTTCCAAGCGATCTTTATTCAAGCACGTGCAGGGAGAGGCCCTCTCAGTCTGAGCTGAGACGGGAGTCTAATTTTTACATTCGAGCAGTTGGCTTATATACAATCTTACATCTTGTTTCCTTCACATCTTCGGGACTTGGCCAATTAATTGTCCAAGTCACGTACACTTAATCACACCTCCACAAAATACATCTTGTTTCTCTCATTTGCCCTGTTTCCACATCTGCCATTGTTCTATCCAATTTAAGTACGCTTAACCACATCTTTGCAAATCACATCTTGGCGGCCCATTGTTCAATGCATGGCCTCATTGCCTTCTTTCACTCCCCCAATCATCGTGTAATATGCTTTTTCCAACTGTCTTTGTTCTGCCAGACTTCTCCTTTTATTACATCAGCCAGCTAGTCAGTTAAGCCGCTAATCTAACTTTTAACCCCTTCAATACTTTTAGCCAAATTCTGCTCTTTCAGAAAGTAATCCAGGGTTTCTAGCCCATCCTTTTAGGTTTCCTTAAAAACTGGTATTAAAAGTCCATACTCTGAAGTCCAAAATTCTTCAGAACTCTAATGCAAAGTGTCATCACCTCAGCTTTTGCTGGGCTTACCAGCACCTACAATTGGACATGTAGAGATCCAACATTCTTCCTCTCTAATGTTAGCAAAGTAGTAGATTAGCTACAAAGTAGTATAATGTTAGTGGAAAGTATTAAAAAGCTATTTCCCCAAATTTAGTGCTCGTATATTATTCCTATATTCACATTAGAAACCAGTTTTATTGTTTAGTAAACCAAGATGTTCCTTGAAACAAATAAATCTACTTGTCAGGGTTGTAAATCAGTCATGAAGCAACCTGAAGTTGTGACTTTATAAAAACTGCATACAGGATTCATAAATGCAGTAGTTTGTGATAGTTGGTTGCTTTCAAGATTATAATCTTTGCATTATGGTATTCATGGCTGCGAATTTAATAAACCTCAGACCTCAGGGCGGGTTTGGAGGCGGGTCGGTAGCGAAAATCGGAAAAATTGACGGCAGGCTGCGAACCCGCCGCCACCCTGCCTCCACGCTACTTTAGCAAGTGACGGGTCAGCGGATCCTGACCGGACCTGACAACAAATGGCGGGAGAGGCACTTAAGGCAGTTAACAGCTTGTTATCAGCTGCACACATCAGCGGCATCTCCCAGTCGGCCGCACACGCCTGCATCACACAGGCTACCGATGCCCTCTTTGCAAAGGCGCACAATTACATCCACTTCTCCACGGATGAAGCAAGTGTGACCACGCATGCGGTTAGCTTTGCAAATGTGGCAGGCTTCCCAAGGGTGCAGGGCGTCGTGTCCATTGGGGCACCCCATCACAACCCAGCTGTATTTGTCAACCGCAAGGGATTCCACTCCCTTAACGTCCAGCTGGTGTGTAACCACAGGAAGATCATAACGCATGTTTGCGCAAGGTACCCTGGCAGTTGCCATGACTCCTTCATCCTGCGGCAGTCTACTGTGCCTCAGCTCTTCAATCCGCCAACGCAACTTTCCGGATGGCTACTTGGCGACAAGGGCTATCCCCTGAAAAAGTGGCTCATGACACCGATGAGGAGGCCATCAAACGAGGTTGAGGAGTGGTACAATCTGAGCCACATTTAGAAACATAGAAACATAGAATCTAGGAGCAGGAGTAGGCCATTCGGCCCGTCGAGCCTGCTCCGCCATTCAATACGATCATGGCTGATCATCCAAATCCAGCACCCTGTCCCTGCTTTAATCCCCACAGTACACATATCCCACCCTACCCCCGTAACCCCACGTATTTAATTCCCCCTAACATATCCCATCCTATCCCCATAACCCCACATATTTAATCCCCCCTAACACTAAGGGTCAATTTATCATAGCCAAATCAACCTAACCCACACATTTTTGGACTGTGGGAGGAAACCGGAGCACCCGGAGGAAACCCACGCAGACACGGGGAGAATGTGCAAACTCCACACAGACAGTCACCCGAGGTCAGATTCGAACCCGGGTCTCTGGCGCTGTGAGGCACCAGTGCTAACCACTATGCCACCGTGTTCCACCAGAAGCATCATAGAGCAAACCATCGGCTTGCTCAAAATGCGATTCTGATGCCTCGACAGATCTGGTGGAGCCCTGCAGTATGCACGAGCCAGGGTGTCCAGAATCATCGTCGTCTGCTGGGCCCTACACAACATCGCACAGCGGCTTGGCGCTGCCTGAGGAACAAGTGGCTCAGCGCAGAGCCTCCTCGGAGGAAGATGAGGAGGAGGAGGAGGCACACCTTGCGGGGCCAGATGTGGCCAATGCAGCAGCACGTGACCACATTGCTGGTCGTCAGGCAAGGGATGCACTCATCCATGCCAGATTCGCGTAAGCTTACGCTTGGCATATGGCTATGAATGTGTGGACGACCTTCTTAACATGCCATACATCATCTCCCCAATAAACGGTTTTCCTATCACTCTCAGCACCATCATTACAAATGCAAGTCGCCCTGAGCCCTTACTGTGCAACTTCCATTTCCCACAACCAGAACCTCAACAGCTTGCCATCACTTTTGTTTAATCACATCACAAAAGGATGACAATTGATACTTTACAATAGAACAAAACACCCAAGTGACTACCCTTGTGACTATTTGTGTGTTAACTTCCTCTTACGCGTGCTTCTACGTGGTGCTTCCCCTGTGGCTTCAGCAGATGTAGAGGCACCTTGCTCACTTTGATGCTGCGCCTGCTTAGACGCCTTTGGCGGGCGTCCTCTGGGTTTGGGAGCCTGGGAGGGCTCCTCCACAGTCTGCTCTTCCTGCGGCTGTGCAGGGGCTGAGACGGCCATCTCAGTTGGGTGAGGAATCTGGGGTTCTGACCGAGGGCTCCGCAGTGGCATGGTCGTGTGAGCGCTCGGAGAGGAGCCCACACTTTCTTGTTGTCTGCCACCAACATCCCTCTCATGGGTCACCCGCACTTCAGTGCTAGCAAGTGGCTGGAGAGCACCTTGCTGCACATCAGTGGGGCCATGAGGACCCATCTCTGTATTGACTATCCTCATAACGGGGACGTCCATGTACCTCTGGTGTCTCTCCTCAATAGATGCCCATCTATCCTCCATAGCAGACAATCTATTTAGAAGAGTCACCATGTTCTCCTGAGTCTGGCGACTTATGTCCTCCATGGAGGTTGTCACCCTCTCCATGGTGGCACATTCATGCGCCATTGCCTCCACAAAGGCAGTGCTCATGTTTGAGATGGACTCCTCCATTTTCTGCACACTCTCAGTTACCCAGGATGCAATCCCTGTCAGAAACTCCTGCACTTGTTTCTGGAGTTCCAGCACCTCTCTCTTTCTGGATGGCCCCAGAGGCACAGCGTCCACATGCAGCTGAGCAGAGCTAGGAGCGTCCTGCGACCTCCAACGAGGACTCTCCACTGCTGTTGCTGTCTCCACCATCTGCTGATGCTCACTTGTGAGCTGTGATACACCAGGTGACAATACTACTCTGTCACGAAGGCCCTGCCGAGGCGTGCATTTCTGTGCTGGTGCTGGGTGCACTGAGTCCTGGTGACGCTGCTCCCTCAGAGGCTGCAGGTTCCTCTGAGAAGTCGTCCGGCTCTTCCTCCTGGACAGTGGGGAGGGGGGCTCTCAGTGGTCCTGTGGGAGAGTAAAGGCATGAGTTAGACATCTGATTTTTATGTAGCAGACACATCCTATTGTGCAGATGATCAAAAGTCAATCTTTATGAACATCATATGCCATTGCAGTCAATCATGGAATCTAAATGCGAGGGTTGAAAATCCATTCTGCCACCAGCTTCGTCTAGTGCACCCGTCTCCGTCCCCCACTTCCAGCTCCTCGCCACCTCCCACGATCTCGTGAGCAGCCTCCTCAGCACTTGTCAATATCGCCAGGGATGGTGGTCCTCCTCCTGTCGACGCGCTCTCCCTCTTATTGTGGGCTATCTTTTCCTGCAAGGAGGGATACAAGTGGAGTTTCAGCGAGAGTGATGGAGTGACTGTGAAGAATCCATGACATAGAAGCTTAGAGGGAGACCAAGATGGAGTCAGGTGCCTAGAGGAAGCTGCCTCCCTGTGCGTTGTTAGTTGTTGTCATTGCATAACAGTGAGAGCGAGTGTGAGGGCTGCAGAGTAGGATGGTGAAGTGATTCATTAGAGAGAGAGAGATGGATAGGTAAGGGTGCAAGGGAAGTAAGGGTAAGGTGGGATGTGGAGGAGCAGGCTTACAAAGCAGAGTGCTGGTGATGAGAAGGGAAGCAGATTGAAGGTAAGTGTGATGTGATACTCACTTTTGATGATCGTAGAAGATCATTAAACCGTTTTCGGCACTGGACCCAGGTGCGTGAACATAAGGGCCTTGCGCTTACCCTCCTCAGCAATGTACAGCCAGGCTGCCTTTGTTTGTTGAGGAGGCTTCCTACGGCCATTGGGAGGGAACAGAATCTCCCTGCGCCCTCTTACTCCCTCCACAAGAGCTTGGAGGGAGTCCTCATTGAACCTTGGAGCAGCCTTGGCTTTGGCAGCACTCATTGTAACCTGGGCAAACAGCAGCAGAAAGGAGAAATGAGAGGCTGAGGCTAGATGGGCCCCTTAAAAACAACTGCAGCAATGACGTCATCAGTGGAGAGCAACAGACACGCTCCCACTCATTGGACCGGGTAGCGCGCACAACGGGACTAATTAGGGCACTTAAACTAAAATCTGACCTCTGGAGCGGCTGGAAACGGGACCGGAACCCGCCCACCAGGCAACCCGCCTCCTCTCTTAAATTCGTGGCCCATGAGTGGGCAAAATCAAAGAACTTTGGGCCCACTCTTCGGTACCCCAAAATGGAAATTAGAAATGAAATATGCATTTTAGATATCAATGGGACTTGGAAATTTCTTAATGCAGTCGGGAAAGGAAGCCCCTAGGTTTCCTTGTGGGGCCTGGAGGAACACTCCTGCTTCTCCTGGCCCGTGAGGAAACCTTTGATTTAAAAAAAAATAAATAAAAAAATTTGATGTCCTTTTGGCCCTCTTCTGGGTCTGGTGTTCCTTTGTACTTGGTGCTCCTGGCAAGGCCGGTACTGGGTGCTGAATGCGGCTGCTGAGTTAAAATAACGGGGTCTGAATTATGTCATCAGACCCTGACTTTTGAATTTCAATGAGCTTCTTGTCTGCCTGGTGCGAGGGGCTCACTCGGTGACCAGGATGCACTTGTTAAAATGGCACACAGTTCAAGGATCAGGTGAGTAGGTCGCTGCAAGCATTTTAACCCTCCACGTGTCCCGTTCTCGTCGGGCACGGGGTGAAAATCTGGCCTTTAGATTTTATTGGTTGTAGCAATTAAAATGCATCATCCTTCTAATTTGCCTTTTGATGTGAACGAGACACTTGATAGTATTTTTGAAAAAGGCTCCAACTAGTACAGGCACAAGCATGATGGGCTGAATGGTCACATTCTGTGATTCTATCCTCTGCTTTTTACTATTGGGAAAATTGATGTAGAAAAAAATACATTTATTTTATGGCATTGCTGTTGTACCATCACTTTCTGCCATCATTACAAGTATTTTTCATTAAATAACTTTGTTTAGTCGCTGGTTTCAGACACTTCATTAGTATTCAGATGGTAAGACTTGATCGTATTCAAATCTGTGTTTTTGCAATCCATGGAGCTTTACACATTCATGCACACAACAAAAGTGTTTATGCTAATTGACAGGGTGCTGTGAGAGATGTGTACTTTCGCTGAAACTTGTTTTGCAGTATCCCTTGCTATACATTTTTAGGAATATATTTATTTAAACAGAATTTTGCTGAACACTTTGTTTCAGGTTTTTAATCCCAATTCATTTGGACTTATTTACAACTGTTTTCTGTCAATTTGCCAAGTTAAAGAAATCTGTGCATCCTGAAACATTTTTACAAGCCTTGTAGCTTTACAAAATTTGAAGGAAATCAACGGAGCTTATCCCTGTTACAGTATAGAAAGCTTGAGGTTAGAGTTTGTAAAGCTCATTAAAATGGTCAAAAATTAATTTTCATGGAACATTTTTTTTACCAAAAATGTATTATTAACATGGTAGTGCAGAATTACCATAAAATATTCTTTTTAATGAATGGAATGTTTTCACTATAATCTATAATCCATTTTATCAAATAACCTTACATGCTATTTAAATTTTTTGTTCCAAATTACAGCCTCAAATGTTTCCTTGTTTTAAAAATGAGCTTCTCAGTAGCCCGATTACTAATGATGCATGCTTGACGATCAGAAGACCATGGGATTAAGTTCCAAGACCGTTTTCTAGTCTAACACACTAGCTAACTTTGTGATCAGTTTAGCAGTTTGTTTTGGCTTGCCCTTGAGATTAGATACTGCAATTCAGACAGAAAGCTTTTCTCACATAGGTGCATAGAATCTGGAATAGGCCGTTCAGCCCCTCGAACCTGTTCCGCCATTCAATTAGATCATCTATACCTCAACTCCATTTACCCGCCTTTGATCCATAGCCCCTGGTACCCTTACTTAATAAAAAATTCTGTCGATCTCCGTTTTGAAAATTTAAATTGATCCAGCATCCACAAGTGCTTCCTGATTTTACTTGCGAATGGTTTAGCTCTAATTTTAAGATTCTGGCCCCTTGTTCTGGATTGCCCCCACCAGAGGGAATAGCTTCTCAGTATCTATTCTAACGAATCCTTTTATCATTTTAAACACTGCAGTTAGATTATCCATCAAACTTCTAAATTCAAGAGAATACAACTCAAGTTTATTAAACATGCCCTCCTAATTTAACCCTTTAAAAGACAGTATTATTTTGGTAAATTTGCGCTGTACACCCTCCAAGGCAAATGTATCCTTCCTGAGGTGCGGTGCCCACAACTGAACACAGTACTCCAGATTGGTTCTGACCAAAACTCTCTATAACTGAAGCATAACTTCCTCCCCTTTGTATTTCAAACCTCTTGAGATAAAGACCAACAATCCATTAGTCTTTTTGATTACTTTTTGTACTTATGCACTAGCTTTTAGTGATTTGTGTACCTGGACACCAAATCCCTTTGCTCTCCACAATTTCTATCTAGTCTCTTGCCGTTGAGAAAATATTCTGATTTGCCTTTCATAGAATCATACAGCACAGAAGGAGGCCATTCAACCCACCATGCCTGTGCCAGCTCTTTAAAAGAGCTATTCAGTTAGACCCACCACCCCACTCTTTAGCCCTGCATATTTTTCTTTTTCAAGTATAGATCCAATTCCCTTTTGAAAGATATTATTGAATCTGCTTCTACCATCCTTTCAGGCAGTGCACTTCAGATCATCATAACTCGCTGGGTAAAAATATTTCTCATCTCCCCTCTGGTTCTTTTGCCAATTATTTTAAATCTACGTCCTCTGGTTACCAATCCTCCTGCCAGTGGAAACAGTTTATCCCTATCTACTCTATCAAAACCCCTCAATTTTGAACACCTCTATTAAATATCCCCTTAACCTTCTCTGCTCGAAGGATAACAGTCCCAGCTCCTCTAGTCTCTCCTAAAAACTGAAGCCCCTCAATCCCATGTATCAATATAGTAAATCTCATCAGCACCCACTCCAAGGCCTTTCTTGGATCAAAAGTGTGATGATTACCTCACACTTCCCTACATTGAACTCCATCTGCCACAGATTTGCCAACTCACTTAGTCTGTCAGTCCCTTTGCAATCTGCTGCTACGCAACTTGCTGTTCCTTCTAAAGAAGAGGAAGTAATGATGCTAGCCAGTCCTAGCCCAAACACTCAGCAAACCATATCAACATTGAGACACATGTTCCCCACTCCCAACAAAACCTTGCTTCATTAATCACGTGTTTGACCTTTGCATGTAACTTTCATTGGAGCATTCAGTTTAAAATAGTGCAGCCATTAAATGCTACTAAAATGCAAAGCATGTAGATTCCCCCCAAAAATTCTTGTATAAAGTCAAACAAGTTTTCATCACTAAAAATCACATGAAGCATGAATTACTGAAGGCAAAGCCATTGCAGAAGAAGGCCACAGACAGGTATCATGGACTATGTTAAATTTTGGCAAAGCAAAAGGCGTCTTTCACTGGTCATGATCTTAGTTATAAATGTGGCTCAGGTGATTTCATTGTTAAAAGAAAGGGACAAAATTGGACCCTAGAAATTATAATCCTGTGAACTTTTGATAATGGTAGTAGGGAAGCTGTTAGGAGGTTACACATAAAGTGATATATGATCAGTTGGAGGGTCTGGCTTCACCTGAGGAAGGGGCGATCGATAGCTCCGAAAGCTTGTGATTTCAAATAAAACTGTTGGACTATAACCTGGTGTTGTGCGACCTCTCAGTTATTAAGGAGCCAGCATGGCTTTAGGAGACTTGCGTCCTGCCTCACTGAGTTCTCTAAAGAAGTGACCAGAATGATGGATTATGGATAGTTTAGCATATGACGTATATCTTGACTTCCAAAAAGTGTTCAACAAAGTATCTCTTAGACGGCGGTTAGAAAAAAAAATAGATCTGATGGGATTTTAGACAGTATAGGTGGTAGAAATCTGGTTGAAATTACATAAGCGGAAGAGTGTATCTGATTTGGGGCCCAGTTACAAGCAGAGTTCCTCAGGGCTCTGTTCAGGGTCCAACATGGTTGGTCACTTCTATTCATCTAGAGGAGAGCCTAAACAGTACCATTTTCAAATTAGTGGACAATACAAAAATGTGCTTAAGGGCTAGTGATGCAGACAAAATAATTAGGTTGCAGGCTGATTTAGATTAGTTGGGTGTGAGAGTCACGTGTGTTAAATGCCAATTAATGTAGACAAATTCAGTGTCCTCTATTTGGTATTCGGAAACTCCAGGCATGTCTATACCATGCATGGATACCTTCTCAAAATAAAATACTAGGGAAGGGACCTAGATTACTCAATAAAGGTGCACAATCAGCAGAGAGTCATCTCCCTCTGGAAAAAACTGCGGAGGCATAAGGATGGGATTGCTACAGCATGCTTATAAGGAACTTACGTCCCTGAGAGCAGAAGCCATCTCATTATAGGAGATAAGATTAGCATGAATTCATAAGCAACTGCAATCTCCTGGAGCATGCTTGATTGCTTTAGAATCTGTCTCTGTCTCATGTTCCACCCTACATAAATGAGTGCATCCTACACTAAGTTCCAATCCTCTCCCATCCCTGTCCTCATCAATTGCATTGATTTCAAGTTCTTTATCCCAGTTTACAGTTCCCACCACAGCCCCACTCCTCTCCACCTATCTCTGCAACATCTCCAAGCCCTACGTTCCCACGTGTACCCTCTGCTCTTCTGATTTTGGCTTCCTTTACGTTCCCACTTCCTCTGCTCCATCTTTGTAGCAACCATCTTCACCCCACACTCTGGAATTCTGTCCATAAATCCGAGCATAGAAGGTTAAGGGAGAATCCAATAGAAGTGTTCAGAGTTTGAAAGGGTCAACTGATAGATTATATCCACTGGTTGATAGATCAGTAATAATAGAAACAAAGATCTTGGATAAGTACCAAAAGTGTAAAGGGGAGTGTAGATTTTTTTTAATGCAGAATTTCTTTTTTAAAATATGGAATGCTTTGTCACAAGTGACTTGAGTTGATTACAGCATTTAAGAGGGAATTTGATAAACACTGACAAGAAAATATTAAAGGGTATGGGGAAAAGAGTTTAGAGTAGATAGCTCTAATGTGGAGCGAGCACTGGTAAAGTGGACTAAAGGACAACCTTATTTGCTGAAATCTTTATGATTCCATGGTGAGATTTTCCTCTCTAATCATACATAATTTATTATTATGCTTCAGATTATTAAACTCTACAAAGATTCACCAGGTAGGATATGAATAGGTGTATGCTGTTGAGACTTCTGTTGCAATTGCTACAGTGACTGCATGTTGGCTTTTCATATTGTAGGAGTGTGGGAGCTGTGGAAGTTTATATTCTAGCACCCTCTGCTGTTTAATTATGGAATTCATGTGCTTGCAGTCAGTTACCATTACGTCTCTTTGATTACTAAATTAGTCATCATATTTCTACAGTCTGTCTTCATCCTTTTCTGGGGTCACCTCAAGTAGTACATTTTCACAAATGTTTATATGTCAAAAAAGTACTGTTGCTTCCAAGAAATCAAACAATGTGACCAAAGGAGTTCAATTTTCCCCTACAAATTTAGCCAAATGTTGGACAAGCAATTCTCAATCAAAATAATGGAAATTTCTGGTATTCATAAAATGGCTGAAAGAGAGTAATGTATTTTTAGTCATTACTAATTTTTCTTCCAATTTTCTTCCCTCCTTTTCATGGAAGTGTTGACTTGTCCTGACTGGTCCTGGGGTATAGTTCCACAGCAGTAGTCAGATACAGGTAACTTGCCCAAGTGGGAGCCTTGCCTCAGTGAGTGTCAATGAGTTCAATCTTATACTCAATCTGCATCCAGCTACATACACTTCCAGCAGAAATCACTATATAGTGAGCAGTAGCCCTCAGTGAGTTGTACCATCTCTACAGCCACCCCAGTTGAGATCAGCAAATTCAACATAGGCCTAGGACCTTCCTATCTGTGTGGCTCAGAGGTGATTTACAGCTGAGCCTTTGGAGGAAGAAGTTAAGTTTTTTTTTTAAATCTAATGTAAATTCAACTCATGTTGTTTTCTGTATTCTTGTTTTCATTTGAATTTGATTGGAATTATTAAGAATTGCAACTCCTGAAGTATATATGCAAGGAGGAAAGGAGCTTTGTGTTTAGCTTCTGCATCATAGTGATGGTCAGTTCAACTGCACAACATAGAATCTATCAAATATAATTTAATTGTAAAGCACAGCTGCAAAGCAAAAAACTTAAAAGTATTCTAATAAAATTACTGAAATATCTCTTCAATAACTGATCAAATTTCAAATTTTTAAAAAAGGCAAGTATTGGAACAAATAGTTTATCAGCAATGAAAGTAAACTTCACACTTTCCTCTCCCTTTGTTCAGCTGGGGAGTTTGCAGTTGCCTGGTGTAAGATGGCAGCAGCAGGTGACTCTCTGAATCGGAACTGCGTGTTTTACTGTTTTATTCCTGATAGTACGTCATAACTTCAACACCACATTTATTCAGTGCATTTGGTCTTTTGTTGTCTCCTATGCTGATTGGTGTGAATGTTGATGCTTAGTTAAATGCAGTCTGTTTTCAAGGTGTCTGGAGATTTCCACATCTCCACTTGTTTACACCACCGATGATCATTGAAAACATTGTCATAACCATATAACTTGGTCCATTATTATTCATTTTCACTGTTCAGACTTCTACTTAACTCATATGCTTGTGCTTGCTTCTGGGATATTTCATGTAAAAAGAAAGGAGTGTTGCTCTACCTCTCATTGTTTTTGACAATAGTACTGAAATGTATGGCATAAATATTAAAATAGACTGTGCAGTTTATGGTCTATTTATGTTTTACAATCTTAACTACATCCGATGCCATTTATGGTTCTGATGTATTTAACCACTGAAAAAATAAATTGGTCCTAATTACATCAAGTTTCAATTATTTCTCATTTTTGGGGTTTATTGCATCATACTGTATATTGATTTTTATATCCTTCACCAGCAGAACTTCAGTGTGTTGTAGATCAAACCAAACTAGAATAGATGAAAATATCAGTGGAGTTAACTGACAGAATTACGCTAGTTAAATAATATTTTTAATAAAATATATTTTTTGAAAATTAGAAGTTCATGATTTTGTATTTCAGATGCGATGAATACGTAAATCAGCTTGACGAAATGCAGCGTCAACTCGCTGCTGCTGAGGATGAGAAGAAGACACTGAACTCTCTTCTCCGCATGGCCATTCAGCAGAAACTGGCACTGACTCAGCGGCTGGAGGACTTAGAGTTTGATCATGAACAGTCCAAGCGTGGCCGAACCAAATCGTGGACCAAAACCAGAGCTACCAACCCCAGTGTAAGTCATGTGCGCTCTTGTGTTGTCAGACAAGAGGGAGTAGTTGTCAGTAACCAGATGTATTGCAGTGAGAAGTACAAAATCTACTGCGATTGATCATGGTATGTAGGGGGTTCGCAAGAAGTTGGAAGGTAAATAGATGTAAAACTTTGGTGTGCAGCGCAACGTTAATGCCCTGTTTTCTTAGCATTGCAGTGAGTTCATCTGTATTGGATTGTTAACCATTACTTAATGTATGGAGATGAAGTAACTGCATTTGTGTAGCGTAAATATCTTGTAATATAGGGCTTTAATTGTGATACCCGTACATTATATGGGTAGTATGGTATCTCTGAGGTGTCAGTTCATCCTACCGGCCTGCTCCAGCACCACTGTCTGAACTGTACAGCACAAATGTGCTTTTTTTCCCACCAAGCTTTAGTTTGCACTTCACCTTCTAGACAAAGGGTTACATTTAACAATTTTGCACATGTTTACAGTATTGATATATGCAAATTCATCCCTTCCCAATTCAAACTCAAATTTTGTTTTACCAAAATTATGGTCAAGATGCTGTGCAGTTTTATAAATGTTTTGGGAGAACATTTGTAATTGCTTTCATAGTGTAAAGGATCTTGGAGTTTTCCATTTACTAATGGTGCTCTTGAAACTGTTTAAGTACATTAGTAAGTGAAGATTATGTCCCAAACAAGAGATTCAGTTGATATTTTGTTTCTGTATATACCAGTATTCAAAAACACAATGCAATGCTTCGGTGTTAGTTCATGCCACTAGTGCTTGTAAGCCATTAATTTCAAAATGTTTTCTACAACTTATATTTATTTATTAAAGCACAGACATTGTGGGACTCTCCATTATGTGTGACAATATAGGACAAGAAGAAAGTCCTAACATTAAATAAATGCTAGCAAATTCAAAAATTGAAGTCGATGTGTTAATTTTTGTTTTATAAGAATATATGCTTTGAATTTAGCAGAAGCAATACCTGCGATATGGCAGCAACACACATTCAGCAAAATATACAGCCTTTCAGTGCTGTTACTTTAAATAAGCACAAAATAAAACACACATAATGGACTGAGGGTGCACCAAGTTTGATAATGAACTGCCTGTTATCAAACATATGGTTTATTTTAACATGAAACCCTGTCTTGTCTGTCACTTACAATTTGCTTTGTCTGGATACAAGTCCTACTTGAAGCAATGTAGGAAAATATTATTAATCTTGCCATTTCTCATCGATTGTCAGCAGCTTTGTTTTTTCATACCATCGCATTGCCTATAAGTAGTCAGGAGGTATTATTTTAATACAAAAAGTAAGTGCATTGCTTGCCGCCTTGTCCCAGAAAGGATCATGAGAAGGAATATTAATATTTTGACTTGGAAAACCCATACTTTGTGACATGTAAGGTTAACTATTTCACCTCATTAATTTATTTCTTCAAAGAAACTTTATAATTCTCCCTTTTCCCACTTTAAAAAGAAAATCTGCCGCAAAAATGACCAGTTTTCACAAGTATTTATTTCAATTCTAGTTCTGTGTCTATAAATTAAATATGTAGGGTCAAGATTTATTCTATACTGGACTGGCCACTAGTGCATCAAAAGTCTGCAATTGATAACTGTTCTAGTTCAAACATACTAAAATATACTTATTACAGTACTCACTATTGTTGTGGAGACAGTATGAAATGCAATTCCAGAAACTGAGCTCCATAGTAAAGGCATTCAAACTAAATGTTAGTTACCATATGTAGCAGTAATGCAACAGAATATTTCCATTACTGTAAACACACAGTAGTTTATACAGTAAATGTTGAGTGTGGGTTTTCCATTTTTCTCCTTTTCTGGGGCTGCTGGCTTAGGGTATGACTTCATGGTCAAAATAACAGGACTACTTCTGTCCTTTTAGCTTCTCTCAGTGGGTTGACACGTATTATTCTTCTGCCTGTGAGCTTTAAAATTACTTTAAAGCAGGATTGAATGGTAATATTATTAAAAAAGATAACATTTAATGACGCAACATATTTTGGGACTAATGAGGAGTTAGATGGTTTTTAATTTAATCTCAATGTTTCTTATATTTGCCATTGCTGAATCTTTGTATACAAAGGATTTCTGTTAAATTCAATCCTGCTTTAGTCTTCTATGCTGCACAATCCTTTGAAGGCCTTTTGATCTACTGATACTTATCTTAATTGCATTGTGGGTTATTAATAAATGCCAATGGTTAGAATGAACCTAGCATTTAGAAATGTGACATTAAACATTTTTGTTCTATTTGAAGCAGATACATATTTGCTTCCAATGTTTCAGGAAACTTTTTAACGATGCAGTTGCTTCCCTACAGTAGTAGCAAAAGTAAACAATCACCAAATTTGATACTTGCAAAACAGATTTTGTAAAGTAACTTGGGCAAATGTTCAAAATGTATTTTAAAAGTATAAGCTAATTTTGTGATATGGCAGTGTGTCCAAGTTTGCTGAAAATTTTGGAATATGCATCTATATACCTAGTGTTATCTAACAGCTGTTAGGGCACAGCATGAGAAATCAATATATTATTGCCTACCTCTGTTAGCAGGCTGTCCTTTGGCTTCTGGCTGTATTTGCTACTCCTTATAGCAGCCTGCATTTAATGACCTGCATGTCTCTATAATCTAATGGCTTTGTAAACCAATTCCTGTGGTAAACTGTTATCTTGTTGCATGACCAACATAGGGTCACTCAATACTTGTGAGGTTAGCTTCCTACAAATGGCTCGCATCATATTAAACCTTGCTTATATGCTTTATGTTCAGAAATAATCCAAAATGGCCACCTTCTCTGATCACTAACAGGCAACTGTTTGCATTAACAGACTAATATGACTAGCAAACCTTGTGCTATGCATTCTTCGTGAATTGCTCCTTGTGCAAGTGTTTATTTTTAATACAATAGCAAAATACTGCGGATGCTGGAAATCTGAAATAACAACAGAAAATGCTGGAAACACTCAGCAGGTCAGGCAGCATCTGTGGAGAGAGAAACAGAGTTTAACGTTTCAGGTCTGTGACGAAGGGTCATCGACCTGAAACATTAACTCTGTTTCTCTCTCCACGGATGCTGCCTGACCTGCTGAGTGTTTTCAGCATTTTCTGTTGTTGTTTTGTTTATTTTTAATGAGGTTTTTGGCTAATTTTTTTTTATTTTCCCTTTTTCAGCGATAAAATAGTCCCTGGAGAAGGACTTTCCGACCGAGAGTGCAGTTTATTTAAAAATTGCTAGTGTAGTCTGTTGCACAAAATGAACTAATAGTGAAGAAAACGCTATTGAACCACATTAATAATAAAGGCAATTAATTTGCTGTCCTGTGTTTGTTTTGCATTATAAGTTGCAAATACGAACAAAATAGCATTATTAAAATTGCTGCTGCAGGAAGAGAAACTCACAAGTGTTGAAGAAATCTTCAATGATTTGATTAACATGATGCTTTATGATAGAATATTACACAATTTTGAGACGGTGTTATGGTATTCATGTATGTTTTGTTGCAATTATTCAGTGTTTTTAATCAGATGTTATACCTGTGCACTTTTGATATATATTTTTTTTAATTCTTAGAAAGGTAGAAAATGCTGTGGTTTGTGGATATAACTCCTGCCGGTAGTGTCTTTTTTTGGTGTGATAGATTTCTGCATCAGCATGCTGCAGGAGAGTCAATTTTATTTTTAACCTGTGTTCAAATTAAATTTTTACACTACCGGGATTTGTGCTTCAGCATTTTCTCCATTAGACTTTGTTTTGTTTTACTGATGTTAACTGCCATGTTCTAAAATCCAGGGTGATCCAATTCTGGGGTTTTCTTGTATATTATTCTTAGGAATAGTTCAATGTAACAAGGAAAAAACTTGACTTTGTTCTGGTATTGGTAATAGGCACTTGAAAAGTAGTGTTACCAACAAATTCCAGGATTTCTGGGTTTAAAAACAAAATCAAGTATCATTGATTTAACAGAATTTTCTACAAATGCGCCAAATAAATTCCAAATTGGAATTGTTTCATTATTTCTTGTTTTGTTTATTGTGCCAAAACTTGGTACATCTAGAAGAAAAATCTATACGATTGTTTGTTGTGGGGTGTTCTGTTTCCATGCCTTGTTTTTGTTCATTCAGCCAGTAGTGCCTTTGATAATTTCAAGAAAGAGTGCTTGTTCCTTTTTGTTTTTGCAAACAAAAAAGTATTCAAATTTCAAAAAGAAAACACAGAGCAATAAGTGCAACTGAGAACCCCCCCCTTTTGCACAGAATTTCCACTGTAGTCTTAATTTTACAAATAAATTGTATGAAATTCTTTTTTGTCGATGATACTTCTGAAATGCAAATTCAGGGGATACTTATTTTGGGAACCAAATCTCGTGACTTTGGACTCCTAACAGACAAATTAAATTGTATTAACACATTTGTGGTTGCAGTACAGAGAGAGGACTGTATCAGATGTATCTTAGCTTTGTTTGGTGATGGTCGCAAGTAACTGGTATTGTTGGCAGATGTGAAAACATTAAGATATTAACTTTCTTTACCAGCCGTGTAATCATTGTGTAAGTTCAGCAAACAGAAAATAAATGCTGCATCAACAAATGCCACTTGATTAAACTGGTGATGTTTGTTGAGGCCAGATTCTGACAAATTGGGTCAAATTTAGAAGTAACTTTAAATTAAGTGCAATTTAACTGACGAATTTTAGCATTATTGTGAAAGATATTTTCTGTTCGCTGGAAGAATGGTGTGATTCTTACCCTTTTTTGTTACAGTATTGATCATATGCTCAGTTACATTAAAAATCAATGTACTTCATGTGGGTATTTATTTGAAGCAATGTCACAGTACTGTATTACTTTTTATGTGCATTATCATTTAGTGGCAGGTTGGCCTAAACATAATGTCATATGCATGTGTGCCAACCTAGAGACCTTTACACAGATTTTTTTTATGAAATTGAAGATTTTTAAAAAGTGTGGAACTAAAGGGTTCAGAAACTTTGTGAAATATTTGACATTGGACTTGCAAACATGTAAAACCTGAAGAAAGGTTTATTGTACCAGGATTGTATCTGTGTAAAGGTAATCCTATTGGCTATGTCAATAAATGTGATTACAAACAAGACATTGAGTCTGGAGATTTTTATTCTTCTATTTGAATTATATGTTAAAAATAAATGAGAACTTGCTTATTTCCTTACTAACATTACTTTTGGAAGTCAGTGATTTGAAACAATTCATCAAATAGTTGAAAGATGATTGTACAATAGTCAACCATATTATCAGAACCATAGAAGTTCAGATCATCACAGCATTTCTAGGAGACTCATACGTTAAGTCACAGTGGTTGTTTATCAAAAATTATCCAGGTTAAAACACCTATCCACTAAACTGTTACTGATCTGTCTATAATTTTTTTAATGCTTGCACCTCGTATGTGTCCATCACGCCACATCTAAAAGTATCATGCCTCAGACTAACACATGTATAAAGGGTAAAAATTCATGATTGGCTGAAATAAGCATTTACCTTTTAGTGAAGATTCAAATACTGAAATGTGAAAGAATCGTAAAATATTTTGTGTAAATAATTTGAGCCACCATGTTTATGTTTTAATTAGTGGAAAATGCACCCTTATAAATAAGTTAAGAAATTGAAGAATTCAGACTAAAATAATTTCTGATCAGTTGCCGAAATAATGTTGTAAATCCCTGGAAAATATTCTCTGAGATGGTACACCTCTGTTGGGAGCCCAGGACTTAATTTGGAATACTTGCCTTCAGCTTGAATTATTATTGAAATAAAAACAGAAGATGCCAACAATACATATTACAGTGTACATTCTTCATCAGAACTGGAAACTGAAAGGTAAGTGAAGTTTTCGATGGAACTCAACAAAACAAGGTTGTGAGAGAAAAATAATGAGTTGTGTTAGCGGATTTCCCCGTGGTAACTGTCACAACAAAGGTTTGTTAGTCCGGCGACAAATACTCCACTTCAGATTCCAGCCCGAGTAGTTTTTAAACGAGCTTTATTTACATTGACTAGCAACAGTATTAGGTTTTTATATAACTGTTCTATAGTATTGCAAATAATACAACTTGGTTCCCATGCCTGGAGTGTTCATTTTTGGCTCTCTAGGCTGCCTGCATGGCTGTGGGCTTCTGACTACCCAGAGAGCGCTCTGACCACCAAGAAAACAACACAGCCCGGTTCTCATGCCTGGAGCGACCAGCTTCAGCCCACCAGGCTGTCGGTGTGACTCCTGACCACCCCGGGAACACTGTGACCTATAAGAGGAAAATGTACCATTCTTATACTATACGGCTACCTTGGGCTGCGTCTACGCACAACAGCGTAGGTGTACGTTTGCTGAGGCCACATATTTAGGTGTTTACTCCGCTTCATCTCTGTTCTACAAGCTTTGTATAATTTTAACTGCCTTGTACGATCTCTTGCATGTGGTGTCTCAGCAACTGCTCCCGTATCTCGGTATGGGCCTTCTCTTTCTCTGGGTGTTTATCATTCTCTGTCTAGTTTCCAAACTGTCTTTGCTCATACATTCGCTAGAGAGCTTAAATTGCTGGGATACTTTGACCAATTTAAATCATTTTAAGATATTTTAACAAGTTGAATGCTCTAAATTTTCTGAAAAAGTGGCTTCATTTCCAGGGAGAAGAGAATGCTAGTATGTCAGATATGGATGAGGGTAGGGCAAAAGTGAGACTCAAGTGGAGGAAGGAGAGCAAGAGTGAGACCAAAATAATGGAGGAGAGGTGGCCTGACCAGGATCCTATACAAGTTGAACATAACTTCACTACTTTTTAATTCTATACCCTTAGAAATAAATCCCAGTGCTTAGTTAGCATTTTTAATTGCTTTGCTGACCTGCAGTGCTGCTTTTAACGATTTGTTCACCTCTATCCCTAGATCCATTTGGTCTTCTACCCCATTCAGTTTCTTATTTTCTAAGGTGTAGATGATGTTTCTGTTTTTCCTACCAAAGTGCATCACCTCACATTTATCTATGTTAAAGTTCATTTGCCACTTAACTGCCTAGTTTTATAATGTCGTCTTGTATTATGTTGCATTTGTTCTCAATGTTCCTTATACCCCTCAGTTTGGTATCATCTGCAAATTTTGATATTGAGTTACTTGTTCCAAAGTCCAAATCATTAATGTAAATTATGAATAACAGTGGTCCCAGCACTGATCCTTGTGGAACACCACTTTCTACCTTCCTCCAATCTGAATAGCTACCCTTTACCCCTACTCTCTGCTTTCTGTTTTTTTGACAATTTGTTATCCATTCAGCAATTTGTCCCCTGACTCCACATGCCCTAACCTTTGTCATGAGCCGAACGTGTGGTTCCTTATCGAAGGCCTTTTGAAAATCCAAGAATATGACATCTACTGCATTACCTTTGTCTACTCTTTCCTTTACCTCTTCAAAGAATTAAACAGGTTAGTTAAACATGACTTAGCCTTTTGGAATCCATTCTGACTTTTTAAATTATATTTTCTGTCTCTAGATGCTCTTTTATCCCTTTGAGCATTGATTCCAGTATCTTTCCCATCACTGATGTTAAGCTGACTGGTCTATAGTTCCCAGGTTTTATTCTTTTTGTATATAGGAACATCAACTGTCCGCCAGTCCTCTGTCACTATTCCTCTTCTATGGAACTTTTGTGTAAATATAAGCTAGGCCTCTGCTATCTCCTCCCTAGTTTCCTTGAGTATGTGTGGGTGCATACCATCCGGACCTTGGGTTTTATCCTCTTTTATTTTTGCTAGTTTGTCAATTATTTTCTCCCTTTCTATCCCAACTGTATTAATATTCTTTTTAAGCTCATCCTCGAGTGAAGTATCTATTTCGTTGTCTTCTTTAGTAAAAACTGAGGCGATGTAGTTATTCAATACTTCTGCCATTTCTCTGTCATTACGTGTGAGTTTATCTTGCTCATCCTTTAGTGGCTCTATCCCTATTTTAATTTTCCTTTTGTTATTTATGTGTCTATTGAACACTTTATTTCTTTTTATATTCCTTGACAATTTGATTTCGTAATTTCTCTTTGCCTTTCTGATTTTTTTTTTTAACTTCTCTCCCAAGTTCTCCGTATTCCCTTTTATCCTCTCCTATAGTATCGATGTCTTTATCTTTAGATTCAATTTTTCCTTTTAGTTCTTTACTCATCCATGGTAGCCCATGATTGGCTTGCTTGTTTTTGGTTTTTAGTAGAATACATTTATCTTGAACTCTATTGATTACGCATTCAAAGATTTCCCACTGTTTTTCTGTCCCATTGTTTTTCAAGATTGTCTCCCAGTTTACCTTCTTTCGTTCCACCCTAATTTCCTCGAACTTTCTCTCTTCCAATTTATTACCTTAGCCTTTCTCCTGCTTATATCTCTCTCAATACTAATCTTGAACCTTACTATGTTGTGATTACTGCTGCTAAGATGCTCTCCTATTCTTGCATCTCCTATCTGTTCTGGTCATTACCCGTTACGAGATCCAGCAGTGATTCTTTTCTTGTTGGACTTCTTACGTACTGAGTGAGAAAGGAGTTCTGTATACACTGTAAAAACTCTATTCCCTTTTCTCCTTTCGCTATATCTTCCTGCCAATTTATTGGGGGTAGTTGAAATCTCCCATGGTTATTATTCTATGCCTGTGACTCACCTCGTAGATTTGCCTACATATTTCTTCCTTCAATTCCCTTCCACTATTTGATGGTCTGTAGTATTTTACCTCTGTTAGGGTGCTGGATCCCTTATCTTTTAACTCATCCATATGGATTCTGTATCTTGCTGCTCGTTACATCCTTTCTTCTACTGCCATTATGTTATCTTTAACTAGTGCCTCCAGTTCATCCATTTTGTTTCGAATACTACGTACATCGCTGTACCAACAATTCAAATTGATTCTACTTATTATTCCTCTCTTTTTAGTAGTTATTTTACCTTTATGCTCTAGGACTTCATCCGATCTCTGGCCATTCGTGTTATCCTTATTGTTTCCTTTATTTTGTCCTTTACTCTCTCTTCCTGATTCTTTTATTGTTAGGTTTCTACAATTTCCAGCAGTTCCCTCCCCTCATGTTTAAAGTCTAAAGTTTAAAGTCTTATTTATAGCCCTAGTTATCCTTTCCACCAGGACCTTGGACCCAGCCTGGTTCAGGTGCAGCCCGTCCCAAAGGTAGAGCCCCTTCCTGTCCCAGTACTGGTGTCAGTGTCCCATGAAATGGAACCCCTCTTTCCCACACCACTCCTTCAGCCACGTGTTGACTTTCATAATCTGTTTGTCCCTATGCCAATTTGCATGTGGCTCGGGTAATAATCCCGAGATTATTACCCGTGAGGTCTGCTTTTCAATTTAGCTCCTAATCCCTCTACAGGACCTCTTCCCTAATCTTTCTTATGTCATTGGTTATGACATGGAGCACAACAACTGGATCCTCCCCCTCCCTTTCCAGATTCTTTTCCAGCCGTTTCAAAATGTCCCTTACCGCAGCACCGGGTAGGCAACACACCCTTCGGGACTCTCGATCCTGACTCCAAGAATACTATCTATCCCCCTATCTATCCCCCTAATTATAGAATCCCCTACTACTGCAACCTTTCTACTCTGCACCTCCTTTCCTTGAACAGCCTCCTGCTCCACAGGCATTCTGGCTATCCTTCCCACAGTCTTTCTCCTTATCCTCACAGGTATCGAGTACTTTGTATCTGTTGGACAGGAGCAGTGTCTGCTGGACCTCCTTCTCTACCTCCTATGTTCTCCTTACCCGGCTGACTGACTGATTGCACTCCCCTCCCCCTTCCTGCACCTGTGCTTTCCTCTGGTGTGTGACTGTACTCTGGAGTAAATTACCCAGTAATTCCTCCTCCTCCCATACGTGTCAGAGTGTCTCTAAGCTCGGACTGCAGCTCAACGACTCTGAGCCGGAGTGTCCCAAGGCAGAGACATTTCTTGGCAGTCTGAGACGGTGTCGTTGTCCACAAACTCCCACATGCTACAATCCCAACACATTGCCTGCACTTCCATGTCTTCATTAATTAATTTGTTGGTTATCTGTAGTTTATTTCCTGGACTAATTGGCACTTGAGGTCTGGATTTATTAAATAGATGGATTTAGCTTGATTAATTAGTTACTGTGATTAATTACATAGCATTTATCAGTTTTAAATTCTTAACTGCAGTTAAGATGTTATCACTTGCCTCATTTCCCTTTGACTTACACTTGCACTAATATTAAATCCTTACCAACTCAAGCTTAACACTAACTATACTAACACACAAGGGATATCTAGATACCTACTTATATACTTATTTTAATTTCCTCTGGTTCTGCCACTCCTCTCTGTTTGTTGATTATGATGTCACTTTTTCTATTTCCACCAGTGCGATTATTTGTTTATCTACTACTGCCCCTTAGTTTAAAGCACTAGCACCTCCTTCCCGCTCTGCACCGAATTCCCACTCTCACCAAATTACTGTACCGCTCTTTAGCAAGCCACTCGGTTTAGTACACACTCCCAGCTCTATGCACACACAAGATCTTTCTAAATTCATGCCAGCTGTTTGAAGTTATTGCGGAACAGGTACTATTTCAGCTTGCATGTTGGAATGGATTCCATTAAATTGATCTATTGTTGATCTGTACCTTCTTGGGTCCATTTTTGTCTGCCTTTTTAAATTTAGGTACTACACTTACTTGGCTCCAGTCCTGTGGAACTTCAGTGCTTAACGATTCTTCTGTGATGAAAGCCAGTTCTCCACAAACTTTGGGGGCGATTTTGCCAGCCCTGGGGAGGTGGGACTGCTGGGAAAATGGCAGAATCTGGGGGCGGGTACCCAACACGCCTCCGTGCCATCTTCCCAGGAGGCAGGGTACCCGACCCGCGCCAGGTCCCCGTCTCCTAGAGGCGGGAAGGGGATTACAGCCTCCGCCAGGGAAACCCCACCAGGGTCAGTGAGGCGAGCAGTGGATCTGCGGGGGTCGGAGGGGTCCAAAAGTGCGCTGTCGAGGTAAGTGATGGGTGCAAGTGTGGAGAGGTAAGTATGTGAGGTGAGTGAAAAGTGTTAGAAAAAGTTTCCTTACCTTTGTTTCTTCCTGCAGGCTTCAATCATTGGGGATGCGGAGGCTCCGGCATCTCAGTGGCAGAGATGACTGAATGGCTGCTGCATTCTCTGATGCAACAGCCATCTGCTTTCTGCTCACAAAAGAGGTTTGGTGAGTCTTGAGTACAAGAACTCACCAAACAACAGAGAATGTCAGTGTTTGACAGCTTCTCAAAGCTGTCAAACGATGACCATCTGTCAAAAATATTTGACAGATGAAACGTCATACGCTGACATTCTCTGTAATCAGCTTCCCCTTAATTGGCCTGCTAAGCCCGCTGGGCGAGCTTAACAAGGTCAATCAAGGGAAAATAGCGTGGGTTGGCCACAAGTCGATGGAGGCGGGACTAAAACCCGAAGCAGCAGTCCCGCCTCCAACACGCCCCCATTGGCAAAATCACCCCCTTTTTGTCTCTGATCTCCTTCAGCAGTCTAAGATACATACATGATTTAGGGGACCTGTTGGCCTTAAATCTCCCTAATTTACCAAGTACCTCTTAAAATTATCTTCTAAGATATTGGGTATACTAAAAAGAATTGTATGGCAATTTTACACCGCATTTCTTGGAACTCAAGTCGGGAGGGGGCGGGAGGATGGCTGTCGCTAATATATTTCATAGCAGTATATTTAAAGCACTTCCCACCAAATTCAGAGATTCAGGAATCCTATGGAAAAAATGCACTCTGTGCACAAAGTACTGTTTTAAATCCTGTATAATGAATACTTCCAAAAATATTAACTTACCATTTTAACTTCAGTCACTTTATTGAGTTTTAACTTTTTCTCTAATTGGCATCAGACTATATTGTTACAGGCAGCTGTTTATACATAGGACTTCCATTCTAACTGTTTACATAAACAGTTTCAAGCATGATCAAAAATAATGACAGGAAACTGAACAGGAAGCTTGTCTATACATAAAATATTTAATATTTTGATGCTTAACATCTTTAGCTACACGTTCATTTTTGAAGACCCTCTTTAAAATGCTTTAGCAAATTGCTGTGTTCTACACCATTCTCCACCAACATGCTGCCTCTGTTGTCCAGCTCAGTGGCACTGCCTTCACTTGGTTTTACTGTTGCCTATTTGATTGTAGCCAGCAATAGCTTCTCTGTCACCCCTTCACTTCTACTTCTGGAGTCCCCATTCTATTCTTACCCCCTTCCTCTTCCTCATCTACATGTCACCTCTTGGTAACATCATCCACAGACCTGGGGTCAGCTTGCACAAATATGTTGACAACATCCAGTTCTACTTCTCAATCCCTCCACTGCATCTGTGTGGTCAGATTGCTTGTACGGCAATCAATCTTGGATGAGCCGCAGTTTCTTCTAGTTATACATTAGGAAGACAGAAGCCATCATCTTTGGCCCCCACCAGAATCTGCGTACCCTTGCCACGATTATAATCCCCTCCCCATCAACTGCCTTGGGCTGGCACAGACAATTTGCAACTTCAGTGTCCTATTCGACCCCGAGCTGACCTTCTGACCCCATACACAAAGACCACCAACTTCCACCTCCATAACGTCACCTGCCTCCACCCCTACCTCTCCATCTTTCCACTCCTCCCCCTCCCAGCATCAGCTCAATTTCATCACTACACCTACCTCTTCCACTTTGAGCTACCTGCTCATTTCCTGTACTTTTCCCTCCTTTGCTCCACTGTTGCCTCACTCTCAACCTTCATCCATTCCCCCTCCAGTCCCACTTGTTTCCTTCAGAGGTTTTGCTTTCAAAATTCAACATACATTTAAAAAAAAAATAAAGAAATCAAATTAGAATGAGGAATGTCACTGCTAGATCGGAGGTGTAAGGGATTAAAAAGTACCTTTTCTAACTGTCAACAAAACACAGATGGAAACTTAGCTACAAAATTGAACTTTTTGAAAATTTAAAGTAACATTAAGTCAAGAAAGACAAATTCTATTTCTCTCTCGGCCCCTTTCTCTCACTTTGACCCTAGTCTGTCTTTGTATCTCTCACAGATGTAAGCAATAATTAACTTTCACCTTTTCTAACTGTCAACAGAACATAAATGAGATAATTATTTGGCTTCAAAATTCATTTTTTTTTAATTGAACTAATATTCATGCAAAGAGTGGCCAATGTAGTATCCAGTTTAGAAACGCGAGCTATTCCGGGTAACTACAGGCCAGTTAGTTTAACATCTGTGGTGAGGAAAATTTTAAGAGTCTTTAATTAAAAATAGATGTAGTTAGCACGGAATTCAAAAGGGACCAGCATGCGGTTGCTGTTGTGTACATGGACTTTTAACAGTCTTTGACCAGGTTTCGCATAGAAGATTACAGGGTATGAAATTAGTGGGGGGGGGGGGAGGATAGCAAACTGGATTAAATATTGGTTAGTTAAGGGCAGTTTTTCACAATGATTGGAGGTGGGTGGTGGTGTCCCACAGGGTTCAGTTCTGGGGCCACTTCTGTTCTGTGTATATCAATGATTTTGATGTAGGCCTAGTGGGAGTGGTATTGAACCATGTAGATTATACCAAAATAGGAGATTGTGGCGGATCGCCACCAAAACGGGCATTTTCCACTTTTCTGTCCGTGGACAATATATCGATGCACCTTCCCTTTAAGGCACCTTACCTTTAAGGCAGGAGTGGGCAGGGCCTCAGGATTTTTCCAGAGAATTCTGGGAGCAGTCTGTTCAGCCATTTTGTACCATGCAGTTGCATTAAAGAAGTCTCTTGTTTTCCACACATGGATTCAGCCTTAATTCGTGTTTCGCGGCAGCCTCAACATTGGTGACCCTGACGCTCAGAACGTATTCCGAGCACTGCAATGGCAGACACAAACGCAGTTTCCGTGAAACTGCCGGAGTTTTGGGAAAACCAGCCCGAAGCCTGGTTTCTCCAAGCTGAATCTCGCTTCTGGCTACGAATCATCACCACAGATGTGACGAAGTACGACTATCTTGTCACATCACTCAGCAGCGCCACAGTTTCGAAGGTTTGGACAGCGCTGCAGAACCCACCAGAGGAAGGCAAGTATGCACATCTCAAGACAGCGCTCTTTAAAAAATTTACGGCCTCGGCATATCAGCGAAACTGCCACCTCCTCGACCTTCCAGGCCTCAGTGATGCCTCACCGTCAGACCTCCTCTCCCACATGCTCTCCCTCACCGACGAGAGCCCACCCGGATCCCTCTTCCGCACGCTGTTCATCCGCCAGCTCCCTCTCGGCATCCGCCCAGCAATTGTGGCGTCCGGCCCCACGAACCTGGAAGCCCTGGCCGATGAGGCCGACAAGCTGCTGTCCGCTCACTCCAGCCACGACGTCACTTCAAACCTGGCAGCCAATGCCTGGGCGCGCCCCTCACGGCCACCACGCGGCCACAAGGGCCTGCCACCAGGCCCACGGGGCCTTCACGCCCCACTAACCCGGGTCACTGTTACTACCACGCACGGTTCGGCGCCAGGGCACAACGGTGCACACCTCCCTGCTCTTTCAAGTCCGCCCCCGTACCAGCCCCCGCGATGGCCGTGGGCCACGCGGGCTCCCTGCTGTTCGTCACGGATGACAAAAGCGGCCACCGGTTCCTGTGCGACACTGGAGCTCAGCACAGCATCATCCCGGCCTCCGCCCTCGACATCCAAAAGGGCAAACGAGGAACGGCGCTGGCTGCTGCTAACGGCTCGGACATCCGGACGTACGGCACCCGCACAGTCACCCTCGACCTCGCTGGTCGCCGCTACCGATGGGAGTTCAGCACTGCCAAGGTGCTCTCCCCTCTCATCGGCGCAGATTTCCTGTGCGCCCACAGCCTACTGGTAGACATCCCCCGTCACCGCCTCGTGGACATGAACACCATGTCCCCCATCCTGGGCGCCATGGCCCCCCCGTCAACCCGCCGACATGGCGTCACAGTGCCACGCCCGGGCCACGGATGACTACTCGGCACTCCTGGCCGAATTCCCGGCCCTTACCAATCCGAGCTTCTCCGCGGAGGCCGCCAAACACAGGGTGGAACACTTCATCCCCACCACAGGCACCCCAGTGTACGCCCACGCCCGCAGGCTGGACCCGACCAAACTGGAGATCGCGCGGACCGAGTTTGCCACCATGGAACAGCTCGGCATCATCCGCCGCTCCAACAGTCCCTGGGCCTCCCCACTCCACATCGCCCCCAAACCAGGCTTAGGTTGGCGCCCCTGCGGGGATTACCGCCGCCTCAATGATGCCACCACCCCTGATTGGTACCCCGTGCCGCACATTCAGGACTTCTCGGCTAGACTGGCCGGCTGCTCAGTCTTTTCCAAGGTCGACCTGGTGCGCGGCTATCACCAAGTCCCCGTCCACCCCGCAGACGTCCCCAAGACGGCCGTAATCACCCCCTTCGGCCTGTTCGAGTTCCTGCGGATGCCCTTCGGCCTCAAAAACGCGGCCCAGGCATTCCAACGGCTCATGGACTCGGTCCTTCAGGACCTGAAGTTCCTGTTCGTCTACCTGAACGACATCCTGGTAGCCAGTTCCTCCAAGCAGGAACACCTCGAACAACTTCGCATCCTGTTCGGGCGCCTCAGCGACCACGGGCTCATCCTCAGCCCAGCCAAATGCCAGTTCGGCCTGGACAAGATCGACTTCCTCGGCCACCACATCACCCATGCTGGGGCCATTCCCCTGCCCACCAAGGTGCAAGCCGTCCAACAACTTCCCCGCCCCACCACCATCAAAGGCCTCCAGGAGTTCCTCGGGATGGTGAATTTCTATAACCGCTTCATCCCCAAAGCGGCGTCCCTCATGAGGCCCCTGTATGAAGCCCTCCGGGGCAGGAGCGGCAAGATGGCGGTCGAATGGACGGCAGATGCGTCCGCCGCCTTCGACTCCACCAAGACCGCGCTCGCCAACGCCACCCTGCTCGCGCACCCACGGCCCAATGCCAGGGTAGCGCTCACCACGGACGCCTCCGACCACGCGGTCGGCGCCGTGTATGAGCAGTGGGTCGACGGCGCCTGGCAACCACTTGCCTTCTTCAGCCGCCAACTACGCCCCCCGGAGGTCAAGTACAGCACCTTCGACCGCGAGCTCCTCGCGCTGTTCCTGGCGGTCCGCCATTTCCGGTTTTTGCTTGAGGGCCACCCCTTCACTGCGTTTGTCGACCACAAGCCCCTGACATTCGCAATGGCAAAGACAACCGACCCCATGTCCGCCAGGCAGCAGCGCCAGCTCGCGGCAGTGTCCGAGTTCACCACGGACATCCAACACGTCTCCGGCCGAGACAATGTGGTAGCCGACTGCCTCTCCCGCCCCGCCATCCACGCCGCACACCTGGCAGTTGACTACGCTTAACTCGCAGCAGACCAGATCACCGACCCTGATCTGCTCTCCGCACCCACCAACCTACCAGGGCTACGCCTGGCTGACGTCGCCTGTGGCCTGACCGCAGTCACGGTGAAGTGCGACATATCCCTATGTCAACCTCGGCCCAGCGTCCTGGCGTCGCCGGGTATTCGACATTCTCCACAACCTCTCCCACCCCGGCGCCCGCGCATCCATCAAACTGGTAGCCAACCGCTTCGTCTGGCGCAGCCTTCGCAAGGATGTGCGTACTTGGGCCAACTCCTGCCTAGCCTGCTAACGGGCCAAGGTACAGCAACACACGAAAGCACCCCTCGAGGAGTTTACCGTCCCCTCGCGGAGATTCGACCACATCCACGTGGACATCGTCGGGCCCCTGCCGCCGTCGCAAGGCCACACGCACTTGCTGACCATCGTTGACCGTACCACACGCTGGCCCGAGGCAATTCCACTGACCTCAACCACCACCGCCGACATCGCCAGAGCCTTCGTCAGCACCTGGGTCGCGCGGTTCGGCGTCCCCTCCGACATGACGTCGGACAGAGGTCCGCAATTTACCTCTGAACTCTGGACCGCCGTCGCACGCAATCTCGGGGTGACCATTCACCGCACCACAGCGTACCACCCCCAAGCCAACGGACTGTGTGAGCGGTTCCACAGATCCTTGAAGGCATCTCTTCGAGCCAGCCTCCAAGACGGTGCCTGGACCGACCGACTTCCGTGGGTCCTCCTCGGCCTGCGCACCGCGGTTAAAGAAGACCTCCACGCATCGGCAGCAGAGCTCGTGTACGGTCAGCCGCTGCGCGTACCCGGCGAGTTCCTGCCCACCGCCACGACACCCTGGTCAGCCGACCAGCAACTCCACGACTTCGCCTCACCGGCGCTGCAGTTTGCCCCGGTGCCCATTGCCCGACACGACGAATCCACCTCACACGTCCCACTAAGCCTGCACCAGGCACGGATTGTTTTCGTCCGGCACGACGACCACCGCGGACCCCTTCAACCCCCGTACGACGGGCCCTACAAGGTGCTACAGGCTGGGGACAAATTTTTCACCCTGCAAGTGGGCGACAGGACCGAAAAAGTGTCAGTTGACCGACTCAAGCCAGCATACTTGGAGCCCGGTGAGCAGGTCCCTGTAGCTCGTCCACCTCCACACGGCCGACCTGCCCTCAAGCCGGTTCACCCGGCTGCTCCACGCCCGGCCGTTCCACGTCCACCGGCGTCCTACAAGAGCCGCTCCGGCCGGCCCATCAGACCGCCGCACCGTCTCGTCCACACCTCCTAAGCGGATTCTGGGGGGAGCTGTGTGGCGGATCGCCACCTAAATGGGCGCAATCCACTTTTCCGTCCGTGGACAATATATCGATGCACCTTCCCTTTAAGGCACCTTACCTTTAAGGCAGGAGTGGGCGGGGCCTCCGGATTTTTTCAGAGAATTCTGGGAGCAGTCTGTTCAGCCATTTTGTAGCATGCAGTTGCATTAAAGAAGTCTCTTGTTTTCCACACATGGATTCAGCCTTAATTCGTGTTTCGCGGCAGCCTCAACAAGATATAGTTAATTCTTTAGAAGACAAAAGGAAGCCACAAAGTCATATTGATAAGATGGGGAATGGGCTAAAAAGTGGCAAATGGAATTCAAGGTCAGGAAGGGTGCAGCAATTTAATTCTGAATGGAAATAGGCTCAGTGCTGTGAAAGAGCAGAGGGATTTGGGGGTCATGGTACATAAAAGACAGCACTGTGAGTTGATAAAGCTGTAAGAAAGCTAATAGGATTCTAGAAAGAGGTAATGATGAGCCTATACCAGACCCTCATACTGCATAGTACTCTAACTGAGGCCTTATCGGGCTCCACTCTATAGGAAGGATAGTAAGTGCCTTGGGATATTTTACTATGTTAAAGGCGCTATATAAATGCATGTTGTTGTTGTAAGGCTTTAGCGCAGGTACAACACTGATTCCTTGGATGCTGCCAGCAATAAGGAAATACAAATATGAAGAAAGACTTGAAATATTGGGTCTTTGTTCATTAGAACAACAAAGATGCAGGTACAATATGATGGTATTTAAAATTATGGAAGGATAGGACAGGGTAGATAGAAGCAGACTGCTTCTGGTAATTGAACGGTTTAGAATGAGGGGCTATAGATACAAGTTTAAATGTAAGAGATTTAGACTAGAGGGAATGAGAAACTTCTTTGTTGAGAGCTGTGAGGCTGTGATAGTCACTTCCAGGATGAGTGGTTAATGCAGCAACTGTCAATGTTCAACATTAGGGTGGATAGGTGGATGAAGGAAAAGGGGTTGAAGAAGGTGGGTAAATGTGATTGGAACTGTTTGCTCTTATGGAGGGTAAACACCAACACAGACTGGTTGGGCCTGTTTGTGTTGTAACTTCTATGTATTTCTATCTACTGAGCCTGCATCAGGTGATGAGGGAACCAATACGAGGAAATAACTGCTTGACCTTGTAGCAGTACGTTGGTGTGAACAATACCATTGGCAGTAATGACCACCGCATAATCCTTTTGAAGATGGTCTCATCTTCACATTGAGGGTATCCTCCATCATGACAGATCTAGTAGCCCAAAATTGACCATCCATGAGTCTCTGTGGGCCATCAGCTGCAGCAGAATTGTAAACCATCACAATCTAACCTCATGGCCTGGCCCATCCCTCACTTTTCCATCACCATCAGGCGGGAGATCAATTGTCGTTTAATGTAGAGTGCAGAAGAGCATGCTGGTAGCAGAACAATGCATCCCTCATATAAGGACAAACCTTGGCCAATTATCACCCTAATAAGACTCCTCCCAGTCATCAGCAAATAATGGAAGACGCAATCAGTGCCATCAACTGCTGCATACTCATCAATTACCTCACTGATGCTAAGTTTGGGTTCTGTCAGAGCCACTTGGCTCCAGACCTCATTACAGCCTTGATCCTGTAAGGGCAACACGGTGGCATAGTGGTTAGCACTGGTGCCTCACAGCGCCAGAGACCCGGGTTCGAGTCTGACCTCGGGTGACTGTCTGTGTGGAGTTTGCACATTCTCCCCGTGTCTGCGTGGGTTTTCTCCGGGTGCTCCGGTTTCCTCCCACAGTCCAAAAATGTGTGGGTTAGGTTGATTTGGCTATGATAAATTGACCCTTAGTGTTAGGGGGGATTAAATATGTGGGGTTATGGGGATAGGATGGGATATGTTAGGGGGAATTAAATACGTGGGGTTACGGGGGTAGGGTGGGATATGTGTACTGTGGGGATTAAAGCAGGGACAGGGTACTGGATTTGGATGATCAGCCATGATCGTATTGAATGGCGGAGCAGGCTCGACGGGCCGAATGGCCTACTCCTGCTCCTAGATTCTATGTTTCTATGTTTCTATGATCCAGGCATGAACGCAAGAGCTGAATGCAATAGCAGAGGAAAGAGTAGCTGCCTTCAACATTAAGGCAGAATTCGACCAAATATGGCACCAATGAGTTTTATCAGAACTGAAGTCAATGGAAAAACTCTCCAGTACCTGGAGCCATTCCTGACACACAGGATGATGGTCATAGTTGCCGAAAACTATTCATCTCAGTCCAGGGCGTTGCTGTTGGAGTTCATCAGGGCAGAATCTTTGGCCCAACCACCTTCAGCTGCTTCATTAATTATCTTCTCTCTGTCAGTATGTCAGGAGTGTGGCTGTTCAGTGACTACAGCCTTCAGCTCCATGCATCATTCCATCAACAATGGAAAATCCCATGCCAGCTTACAGCAGGACTTGCATGACATCCAGATGGTAGGTAAGTGGCAAGTGGTAGGTACCTTCGTGCCACATTGGTTCCAGGCAATGATCATCTCCAACATGGAAAGTCCAAACCACCTCCCTCTGACGTTCAGTGGCACTACCATCACTGAGTTACCCACTATCAACATCTTGGGGTCACCATTTAACCAGAAGCTTAACTGGATGAGCCACATCAACACCATGGATACAAGAGCATAGCAGTGGCTCACTTCCTGACCCCTCAAATCTTCTCCACCATCTACAAAGTTGAAGTCAGGAATTTGATAGAATACTTTCTCCTTTAGCTGCTGATCGCCTAGTTATGCAAACATCGGTCTGATAACCTTCTTGTAGATGCTTATGTTCTCAGGAAACAATTCTTGATCATGAGGGCAAATTCAGTTAGCTTTGTTAATATTTCTTGTTTGTATTAATCTTAATTTATTTTTTAAGCTAGCTTAATATCATAACTTTGATTTGCAAATAGTAATAGTATAATGACCTCACTACCTCCAAAACTTCCCTCCAATTATAGAAGGCTATGAGTTTCCTAAAATCATACAACTCACAGCACAGAAAGAGGCCATTCAGCCTGTGCCAGTTTGTTGCAAGGAAATACATTAATTTAGAGATTCAATTAACATTACAAATTTTCACAATTTAGCTTGACCATCTGAACCTGAGATTTGTGTCATTGACTTGAAATTGCTTGATTTTATGTGGTAAATACATCAATTTTATGAAAAGATACCTTTGTGTAACTCACTCGCTTGAATGAATGTAGCTTTTATTCATCGTTGTCTGTTGGTGAGTGATGCTTGTCATGTGTCTACTTTTGATGTCAATGAATGAATGTTATCTCTGTGAATAGCAGTATTAACAACAAAACAGGGCTGTGCCCAAAGCAGATACGATGTTTCATATGTAAAATTCTTTGGTCTGTTATGAACAGCAACCTGAACAAGAAAACAAATAATAAAGCCATAGTTCTGATTTGTTGTTTGTTTCTTGCAAGGAACTTTTTTTCCTAAAAAAAAAGCATGGAGGAGTAATATAATAAAATACTTAAATAAGTATTAAACAACTGTATTAAATTTTAGACTAACCTTTTTAAGAGAAAGGAAAGATAAAACATTTAAAGTCAAATATGTTTCATTTTTAGTTTTTCAATTAGTTTTTGTACCATGTATTTAGATATCACTGCATGGCAATTGTATCAAAATATATTGGCCCTGAAATTACGGCGTCTTTGCCGGCGAGTTCTGAGTACGCCAGCGTATTCCCATTGAAAGGCCCCGGAAGTTCCTGATTTCCGCTTGCACATGCGCAAAATCCAGAACTTGCGATCTGTCAAGATACGCCTTGACAGATCATCCAAACTGACTGAAAAATGGGTATTGTGGCCACAGAGTTGGGCTATTTGCCCAACAGCTGCCCAGCAATTGCTCACGCAACTCTTACAGCTGGTAAAAGCAGGCATAGGGCCTGCTTTCATCAGCGTAAGGGTATATATAAGGCTTAAATAAAATATTTAAAAGTCTAAAATGATGCACATACACTTTAATGAGTTTATGCAAATATTGGCCCGGATTAAGATGTTTAAAATTATTTATCAAAATATTAAATTTTTATTGAGGTTGGTGCAATGAAGGGACTTATGAATAAAATTGCAATTCAATACATTTATAATTATTAGAATTCTGTACATTGTATAATTATTTTGGGGATTCCATTGCATATTCTTTGGGGATTGCAATGGAATCCTGCTTTGTGATTGGAGGACTGGGCCCACATGATCCCAGGGACACTTCCGAACCACCTGCGTCCATAGGCCTTTACGGTGACGTCCGCCTGGAGGCCCAAGACCGCAACTCTTCGCAGACTGGACGCCTGGAGGTAAATTCATAAATGTTTCACGGGTCGAAGGCGTACTCTGGAGGTACGCCTCTGACCGCAATTTCTAGGCCAATATTTGTATGAGTAGAACTAATTACATAAAATGAATGGCAAACTCATGAATGATTTACATTATTTAGAGCAATTAATTATATTGTATAAATATAAAAAGTTTAAAAAAGAAAAAGTCAACATTTATCTTTCAGTAAACTGTACCATCACATAGTGCATTGTATGAAATGCAGTGAGTGGGATTACACAAAGCAAAGTGTTGACAACAGACTCCTGGGGCAGTTTGGCGGAAACCATGCTTTGAAGCAAAAATGAAATTGATACAGAACAGAAATCGTAATCTCAGGAAGCAAATTTCAGTCTGTCTGGGACCTGGAGCACTCTTTCAAAAAAGAAACTAATTATGTAATGCATATACCCTCAGTAGTTTTACTTTGTTCTGTTTAATATGCTTAAGAAGTCTGTTACATCAAATCTAAAATTTGACCTTTTTAAAAAAAATTGTTATTTTAATAAGCATGCCAAAAGTTGGAATTTTTCAAGACAATTCTGCATTTACTTATACTATGTTTTGACGGATGTTGTTTCCTTACTATTGTGGGAACCAACCTACTCTACTTTGACGGATTAAATGCTGATGTGATTTGGAGCAAAGTAAAAAGACAGACAATTGGTATTCATAAGAATTACCATCAGATGGCACTGCAGCAATGCAGACCCACATATTGTCACTAAGCAAACTAGTCATAGTTTGCTGTAGTGTTCTAAATTTGTGTATGGCCACATTTTAATTGAGTTGTATTCGGGAATTTCAAATTGTTCATGCCAATATTCAAAGCACCGATACTTGATACTATAAATTAAGGGAAGCTAGATAAGTACACAAGGGAAAAAGGAATAGATATGCTGATAGGGTTACACAGAATGACATAGAATGTACAGCGCAAAACAGGCCATTCAGCCCAACCAATCCACCCCTCGCCCTACCCTAGGGATAACGGATACTAACTGTACCCATCAGCCTTATTCGTACTTTTGTGAAAGTAATTGCAAACCTTCCCTGATCATTGCAAGCGGTCTGAATTAAGATGTTTTTCATCTTTTAGGGTTTTTTAAAAATGCTGTCTTAGCCTCTGCTGGTTAGCCCCCAACCAGGAGGACCTTTTGACTTAGCAGTATTAGCTGTTTGAGGCATTATTACTGTACTAGCTGTAGTATAATGAATATTATTCAGTTAATCCTTTCCAGCCTCCAAAAAATATTATCTATGTCCAACATCCCATTCATTCCCATAAAAAGGTGAATACTTTATTTTTCTCTATCTATGATGTGTTTCATGTTGTGATCACAGTATGATTGATGTTGGTGTCATACTTTTGCACGCATTTAGCAGTTACATGAATTTTTGTATGATGCTGAACAGTTGCAGTTGCTCAAGAAATACAAACCATTGAGCTCTTCAAATCCTTTGTTTTTCTTGAACCACAGCTACCTGGACATTTCCCCCGCCCCCCGCCCCCAAGTCTAAAATGAAGAGCCACCTTAGAATCAGTTTTTATGGCTGCTATGTGGAGTAAACACCATGCCTTAGCCAAACATTGTTCCAAGGAAGATCTATTCCTTGGCCATAGAAATACATGGAAGTTACAACACAGAAACAGGCCATGCGTGATCACATTTCAACAAACAACATTTTTTCAGGTACAACGCCCCACCCCATTCTTATTCCTAAAAATAAATGTTATCACACAAACATAAAGGCGATAATAATTCACAAAATATAAATGTACCTGTTTGGGCTTTCTCCCAAATCTTTTCATTTGTGTTCACAGCAAAAGGGCAGTTTCCATCGATGACCTCAATGAACGGAGATCTGCACCTTTTATGCATGCTGTGAGCAGCATGGCGTGTCACAGGACTAACAATTACCCCTTACTTACAGTATAATGCACCGAAGGTGACATGCAATGCCTAATATGTTCTCCTGTCCACTGTGAAAGATGGTAAGTACCACATTGTCGGACCATTATTTTCAGACTAAAACTTAAGATAGTTACACAGATGCAAAAGTCACTCGGGTACAAATCTATTATATGTTTTTTTTAAAGAAAGATGGGTTGCAATGTTCCATGCAATCCATGTTACAGAGGAAGGTGACGCAGTGATAGTATTTTAAGTAAGAATAAGCCAAAGCACCATCTGCGGCCCTATACAGTGGTGTTTACAATTTCCATGCAACTCACTGGGTGGCCCAGCATTAGTCTTCTGGAAGCTGCAACCAGATAGTCTCAGTATGAGATAGAAGTTTACGTTGACATCAGAGCTTTGTTCTCATGACATACATAATTTTAGTGACACATTCTCGCTGAGAATCTTCCCCCAGAAAGGGAAGAGAAAGCCTGACTCTGGTCTCCATTTTGAAGCTTGGTAAGGAAAGATAGCTTACATCTTAACTTAGTCATTCCTGAAAATTTTGATATATATTAATGACCTGGACTTGGGTATACAGGGCATCATTTCAAAGTTTGCAGCTGACACTAAACTCGGAAATGTAGTAAACCACGAGGAGGATAATAACAGACTTCAGGAGGACATAGACAGACTGGTCACATGGCAGATGAAATTTAATGCCGAGAAGTGTGAAGTGATACATTTTGGTAGGAAGAATGTTGAGAGGCAATATAAACTAAATGGTATAATTTTAGATGAGGTGCAGAAACAGAGAGACCTGGGGGTGCATGTACACAAATCTTTGAAGGTGGCAGTACAAGTTGAGAAGGCTGCCAAAAAAGCATATGGGATCCTTGGCTTTATTAATAGAGCTATAGAGTACAAAAACAAGGAAATTATGCGAAACCTTTATAAAACACTGGTTAGGCCTCACCCTGGAGTATTGTGTTCAATTCTGGGCACTACACTTTAGGAACGACGTCTAGAACTTGGAGATGGTGCAGAGGAAATTTACTAGAATGGTACCAGGGATGATGGACATCAGTTATGTAGAGAGACTGGAGAAACTTGGGTTGTTCTCCTTAGAACAGAGAAGGTTTAAATGAGATTTGATAGAGGCATTCAAAATCATGAACGGTTTTGATCGTGTAAATAAGGAGAAATTGTTTCCAGTGGCAGAAGGGTTGGTAACCAGAGGACACTGGTTTAAGGTGATTGGCAAAAGAACCAGAGGCGATAGGAGGAAACATTTTTTTACACAGCAAGTTGTTGTGATCTGGAATGCACTGCCTGAAAGGGCGGTGGAAGCAGATTCAATTGTAACTTTCAAAAGGGAATTGGATATATACTTGAAGGGAAATACTTACAGGGAAATGGGGAAAGAGCAGGGGAGTGGGACTAATTGGATAGCTCCACCAAAGAGATGGTTTAGACACAATGGGCCGAATGGCCTCTTTCTGTGCTGTACCATTCTATGATTCTATGAAACACATGTACCCTGTATATCTGTAATCATATAAAAACTATACAATATGGAAGTTAGCCGCCTTTGATGCAGGACAGAAAGTCTGCTTACATCACAATGCAGATAAACATCCCCATTCCACCTTTTAATCACTCTGATTTATGCTGTACCTCCATGCATAGAAACATCGAAACATAGAAGATAGGAGCAGGAGTAGGCCATTCGGCCCCTCGAGCCTGCTCCGCCATTCGATGAGATCATGGCTGATCATCCAAACTCAGTACCCTGTACTGCCTTCTCCCCATATTCCTTGATACCTTTAGCTTTAAGAAATATATCTAACTCATTCTTCAATATATTTAATGACTTGGCCTCAACTACCTTCTGTGGTAGAGAATTCCACAGGTTCACCACTCTCTGGGTGAAGAAATTCTTCCTCATTTCTGTCCTAAATGGCTTACCTCTTATCCTTAGATTATGACCCCTGGTTCTGGACTCTCTGACCATCGGGAACATTCTTCCTGCATCTAGTTTGTCCAGACCTGTCAGAATTTTATATGTTTCGATGAGATCCCCTCTCATTCTTCTATACTCCAGCGAGTATAAGCCCAATCGACCCAATCTCTCTTCATATGTCATTCCTGCCATCCCAGGTATCAGCCTTGTGAATCTTCGCTGAACTCCTTCCATGGCAAGAACATCCTTCCTCAGATAAGGCGACCAAAACTGCACACAGTACTCAAGGTGTGGTCTCACCAAGGCCCTGTACAACTGCAGCAGGACATCCCTGTTCCGATACTCAAACTCTTTCGCTATGAAGGCCAACATACCATTTGCCTTCTTCACCGCCTGCTGCACCTGCATGCTTACCTTCAGCGACTGGTGCACAAGGACACCCAGGTCTCGTTGCACTTCCCCTTCTCCCAATCTATTGCCATTCAGATAATAGTCTGCCTTTCTGTTTTTGACACCAAAGTAGATAACCTCGCATTTATCCACATTATATTGCATCTGCTACGCTTCTGCCCACTCACCCAACCTGTCCCAATCATCCTGGAGTTTCTCGGTATCCTCCTCGCAGCACACACGCCCACCCACCCAGCTTTGGGTCATCTGTTGACTTTGTCCGATCCTGTCACTGTTTTTCAAGTGCTCAGCTATTACATCCTTTATAATGGATTCTAGCATTTTCCCCACTACCGATGTCCGGCTTACTGGTCTGTAATTCCCCGCTTTCTCTCTACCACCCTTTTTGAATAGTGGGGTAACGTTAGCTACCCTCCAATCCATGGGTACAGTTCCAGATTCCATCGAATGTTGGAAGATGATCAGCAATGCATCTACTATTTCTAGGGCCACTTCCTTAAGTACCCTAGGATGTAGATTATCAGGCCCTGGGGATTTATCGGCCTTCAATCCCGTCAATTTCCCTAACACCATTTCCCTGCAAATACTGATTTCTTTCAGTTCCTCCCTTTCATCAGACCCTATGTTCTCCAACATCTCTGGGAGGTTATTTGTGTCCTCCTTTGTGAAGACAGAACCAAAATATGCATTTAATTGGGCTGCCATTTCTTTGTTCCCCATTATAACTTCCCCTGCTTCTGACTGCAAGGGACCTACACTTGATTTCATCAATCTTTTTCTCTTCACATATCTATAAAAGCTCTTACAGTCAGTTTTTATGTTCCCTGAAAGCTTACTTTCATATTCTATTTTCCCCTTCTTAATTAATCCCTTTGTCCTCCTTTGTTGAATCCTAAACTGCTCCCAATCCTCAGGGTTACCGCTTTTTCTGGCCAATTTATATGCCCTCTCCTTGGATCTAATGCTATCCCTAATTTCCCTTGTTAGCCACGGTTGAGTCACCTTTTTTGTTTTATTCTTATGCCACACTGGGATGAACAAATTCTGTAGTTCATCCATGCAGTCTTTGAATGTTTGCCATTGCCTATCCACCGTCAACCCTTTGAGTGACATTCCCCAATCAATCCTACCCAATTCGCGCCTCATATCATCATAGTTTCCTTTATTTAAATTCAGGACCCTAGTCTCTGATTCAACTACTTCACTCTCCATCCTAATGAAGAATTCTATCATATTATGATCACTCTGACCCAAGGGGCCTCATACAACAAGATTGCTAATTAATCCTTTCTCGTTACATAATACCCAGTCTAAGATGGCCTGATCTCTGGTTGGTTCCTCGACATATTGTTCCAGAAAACCATCCCGTAAACATTCTAGGAATTCCTCCTCCACAGTATTTTTACTAATTTGGTTAGCCCAATCTATATGTAAATTGAAGTCACCCATGATGACTGCTGTGCCCTTACTGCATGCTTCTCTAATTTCCCTTTTAATGCCGTCCCCAACCTCCGTATTACTGTTTGGAGGTCTATATACCACTCCCACTAACGTTTTCTGCCCCTTGTTATTTCTCAGTTCTACCCATACAGATTCCGCATCATCAGAGCTAATATCCTTCCTTTCAATTGTGTTAATCCCCTCTTTAACCAGCAATGCTACCCCACCTCCCTTTCTTTTTTGCCTATCTTTCCTAAATATTGAATAACCCTGGATGTTGAGTTCCCAGCCTTGGCCACCCTGGAGCCATGTTTCTGTAATCCCAATCAAATCGTATTCATTTACCTCTATTTGCGCAGCTAATTCATCTACCTTGTTCCGAATGCTCCTTGCATTAAGACACAAAGCCTTCAGGCTTGTTTTTTTAACGCTCTCAGACCTATATGAATTATTATTTACTGTGACCATGTTTGATTTAAACCGTTGAGTTCTTTGCCTTCTACTTTTGTTTTTCTCCTTCCTGTCTTTTGGTTTTATCCTTGTTTCCCTTTCCTCTGTCTCCCTGCTCAGGTTCCCAACCCCCTGCCACTTTAGTTTAAACCCTCCCCAACAGCACTAGTAAACACTCCCCCTAGGACATCGGTCCCGGCCCTGCCCAGGTGCAGACTGTCCCGTTTGTACTGGTCCCACCTCCCCCAGAACCGGTTCCAATGTCCAAGGAATTTGAATCCCTCCCCCTTGCACCATTCCTCTAGCCACGTATTCATTTGAAATATCCTCCTATTTCTACTCTGACTAGCACGTGGCACTGGTAGCAATCCTGAGATTACTACCTTTTGAGGTCCTATTTTTTAATTTACCTCCTAACTCTCTATATTCTGCTTTTAGGACCTCATCCTGTTTTTTACCTATATCGTTGATGCCTATGTGCACCACGACAACTGGCTGTTCGCCCTCCCCCTCCAAAATGTTCTGTAGCCGCTCCGAGACGTCCTTGACCCTTGCACCAGGGAGGCAACACACCATCCTGGAGTCTCATTTGCAGCCGCAGAAACGCCTATCTATTCCCCTTACAATTGAATCCCCTATCACTATAGCTCTTCCACACTTTTTCCTCCCAGCCTGTGCAGCAGAGCCACCCATGGTGCCAGGAAGTTGGCTGCTGCTGCCTTCCCCTGATAAGTCATCCCCCCCAACAGTATCCAAAGTGGTATATCTGTTTGAGAGGGGGATGGCACAGGGGACCCTTGCACTACCTGCCTGCACCTCTTACTCTGCCTGGTGGTCACCCATTCACTTCCTGCCTGTACACCCTTTACCTGCGGTGTGACCAACTCACTAAACATGCTATCCACGATGTTCTCAGTGTCGCGAATGCTCCAATATGCATCCATCCGCAGCTCCAGCGCTGCAATGCGGTCTATCAGTAGCTGCAGCTGGATACACTTCCCACACACATGGTCGTCAGGGACACAGGAAGCGTCCCTGATTTCCCACATATAGCAGGAGGAGCATATCACGGGGCGGAGCTCTCCTGCCATGACTTACCCTTTCATTAATTAATTAAAATTAAATTAAATGAATCCCACCAATTTCACTTCAATTAAATGATATACTCAAGGGCCCTTTCCCGACACTGGCCTCTGTAAAAAGCCCACGAAAGTGAGTTTAAATACTCACTGAGCTGCTGCTCTCTCCGCTCCTGACACTGGCCTCTGGAAAAAAGCCCGCGAAAGTGAGTTTAACTACTCACTGTGCTGCTGCTCTCTCCGCTCCCGACACTGGCCTCTAGGGAAAAAAGCCCGCGAAAGTGAGTTTAACTACTCACTGTGCTGCTGCTCTCTCCGCTCCCGACACTGGCCTCTGGAAAAATAAAAAACTGTTGGACTATAACCTGGTGTTGTGCGACCTCTCAACTCTGGGGAAAAAAGCCAGTGTCGGGAGCGGAGAGAGCAGCAGCACAGTTAACAGCTTTGACCCCAAGTCCACCCTCCCTTTTTAGCAGTCGACTCCATACTCGCCCACACCCCTGTACTCTCGGGCCTGGAACAAGTTAATCCCGTCATGGTAAATCCCAATATCAATGATGCATACTCCGCAGACCAAAGGCATGTACATGCTGACAACTCCATCCTTTCAGCCATGTTAGGAAATTGCTGGAAGGAAGGCAGCAGTTACAGATCGCTGAAAGGAAAGGACACAGTTGGTAGGGACTGTTGGTAACAGAGAGCGCACCAGGAGAAGTGAGGCAGTAATAGAGAGAGAAATACAGGAGGAAACTAACAGAGAAAAAAATAGAAACAGAGAATTACAAGAGTAAGGGACACAAAGAGTAATGGAGAGAACAAGTGAGAAAAAGAGAAACAAAGTCACTGGTAGACTAAAGAACAGCTATCAGGAGGCCCCTTGTGTGTCAGAGATGTAGCAGCAATGAATTTGCCACCCAGAAAACACAGTGCTCCACAAATAGCAATATTGGAACCTTTCCAATCTCAGCCTTGCTGGCACAAAGCCTGCCTTGAGTGCCCTCATGCCCACCCAGATGAAATCTTTGAGAGACAACTGCAAAAGCTCCAAGAAACAATCCATTCAATCTCAGTAATGTATATGGAACACACACTCCACCCCCAAATTACCTGCATTATGTGCCAAGGGAGATCTGCTGGCATATTTAAATAGCCAATAACAAAGGGAGATTGCCAGTTATAAAAAATATTTTAAGTTTGTTTGACTTTTTTAAGTTTCATGCTACTTTTCGAATTCGCTTTATTGGACTGATGTGTTAACAACACCACAAATGCCTTTTAGTTCCAGTAAAGCTGATCTCAACTTAAAAGTAGCTTATGTAGGTTAGTAGAATATAAACTGTAGCATATGTTTACTGATGTAATGTATTCTGCACAGTCATGGTGCTGTTATGTGTTTTACAGGACAATAACAGCCTTGGTGGAGAAGAAGGCTAAATGATGTAACTGTGGTCACTGTGGTGATAAGATCTCCAGGCAAGGGTTCAGGACAGTTCAAATGTGAAGCAGTGGCTGGAGGAAGTATACTGTAGCCTTCAAAATTAGCACAATCATATGATTTAAAAAAAAAAAGATTTTTCTATGCTGGATTAGAGCAGTTGAGCCTGAAGGTATAAGTTATTAATATTTGAGGCCATAGGGATGAAGTTATATAGCGTGCAAGTAGTAGGGGTTTGTGATGGAGGTTGTCAGTTTGGGTTGTGTTTCTGACTACAGTTGTCAGTTTGGGTGACACTGAGGGACTGTAAACAGCTAATGCATACATGCTGTTGCCTTGGTGGCTGCGATTTTGTCTCAATAAAATATATGTAAATACTGTAGATTTATTGATTTATTATAAGTAAGTTTTCACAACAGTTAAAGTCTAATGGTATAGTTAAAGGTGTCTACTTGACAATAACCTGATTCAAACATAATTCCAATGCGACAAGCCATTTTCCATTCATTCTGAGAAAATCATAATCCCAGTGTTACATTCAAAGGAATGCTCCAGGATAAGATTCTAAAATGGACTTAGTCTTAAGAATTCTTTTGAAAAATACTCTCCTGTATTTTTAATTTAATTCCTATACTTAAAGCTGCTGGTTTCTTGATGAAAGCTGTTTCAGCACGTAGCCTTGTCTTCCCAGGACTGTCTGCTTTTCGCTGAGAAATCCTGTTCTATGCACCTTTAGAAACTTGCAAGTGTTGGAAAAAACCATCAGATCAGTCAAGCCCACCCCATCAGTCATGATTCAACCACACACACCATTGACCCAGCCTGAGCCACACAATCTCCTGAGAGAGGAAAATCCATTTCCATTGGTTAACAAGCCGGTACGCCTCCTCTCATCTAGTGTAGCAGCCGCCAAGCAGGTTCCAGGCTGGGGCCAAAGAAACTGCCGCCGGCCATGCTCGCTCTGATGCAGTGACTTGGTTTGGGGGAGATGGCAGTTCCATGCCAAATGAGGTCCCATGAGAAGTGACGAAGGCCAGCTTATTTGGGTGTCCTGGGCCTTCCACCGCGAGCTTCTGCACCACAAGTCTCTGCCCGATTTAAGGACATTCGGGGTATTTGTTTTGGGGGGGTTTTCTAACCTTGGTCAGATTAAATTGTTAACAGAATGAACTCATCTCTGAGTCAGAAGCTTGTGGGTTGAAGAGCTTGAGCACGCAATCCAGATTGACACTAATGCAGTACTGAGGGAGTGCTGCATTGTTGCAGGTGCCGTCTTTCAGATGAAACATTAAACCGAAACCCATCTGCCTCTTTAGGTGGACGTAAAAGATACCATGACACTATTCGAAGGAGAGCAGGGGGATTTCTCCTGGTGTCGTGACTAACCAACACCACTAACACAGATTATCTGGTCATTTATAATTTTGCTGTTTGTGGGACCTTGCTGTGCACAACTTGGCTGCTGTGTTTGTCTACATTACAGTGATTACACTACCAAAATAAGTAATCCATTAACTATGATGCACTTTAGGACATCCTGAGGATGTGAAAGGCACTATCTGGAATGATAGCATAGTGGTTATTTTACTGGACTCGTAATCCAGAGGCCTGGACTAATAATTCAGAAATGTGAGTTCAAATCCCACTGTGGCAGCTGTGGAATTTAAATTCAGTTAATTAAATAAAATCTGGAGTAAAAAGCTAGTATCAGTAATGGTGATCATGAAACTATCAGGTTGTCGTAAAAACCCATCTGGTTCACTAATGTCCTTTAGGGAAGGAAATCTGCCGTCCTTACCTGGTCTGACCTATATGTGACTCCAGACCCACAGCAATGTGATTGACTCTTAACTGCCTAGCAAGCCGTTCAGTTGTAATAAACCACTACGAGAAACCATAATAAGAATAAAACCGGACGGACCACCTGACCTCGGCACCACCTTCGGACACGGCAATGGCACACCCAGCCCAGTCGACCCTGCAAAGTCCTCCTCACTAACGTCTGGGGATTTGTGCCAAAATTGGGAGAGCTGTCCCACAGACTAGTCAAGCAACAGCCTGACCTAGTCATACTCACAGAATGTCCCAGACTCCTCCATCACCAACCCATGGTATGTCCTGTTCCACCGGCAGGGCAAACCCACCAGGGGTGGCGGCACAGTGGTATACAGTCGGGAGGGAGTGGCCCTGGGAGTCCTCAACATGGCTTCAGGTCAAGCATGGGCAAGGAAACCACCTGCTGATTACCACCTACCGCCTTCCCTCAGCTGATGAACCCAGCACTCCTCCATGTTGAACACCACTCGGAAGAAGCACTGAGAGTAGCAAGGGCACAGAATGTACTCTGGGTGGGGGACTTCAATGTCCATCACCAAAAGTGGCTCTGTAGTACCACTACTAACCAAGCTGGCCGAGTTCTGAAGGACATAGCTGCCAGACTGGGCCTGCAGCAGGTGGTGAGATAACCAATACAAGGAAAAAACCTACTTGACCTCGTCCTCACCAATCTACTTGTCGCAGATGCATCTGTTCATGACAGTATTGATAGCAGTGACCACCGCACAGTCATTGTGGAGACGAAGTCCTGTCTTCACACTGAGGACACCCTCCATCGTGTTGTGTGGCACTACCACCGTGCTAAATGGGATAGATCAGAACAGATCTAGCAGCTCAAAACTGGGCATCCATGAGGCGCAGTGGACCATCAGCAGCAGCAGAATTGTACTCCACCACAATCTATAACCATATGGCCCGGCATATCCCTCACTCTACCATTAACATCAAGCCAGGCGACCAACCCGGTTCAATGAGGAGTGTAGAAGAGTATGCCAGGAGCAGCACCAGGCATACCTAAAAATGAAGTGCCAACCTGGGGATGCTGCAACACAGGACTACATGCATGCTAAATAACAGAGGCAACATGCTATAGACAGAGCTAAGCGATCCCACAACCAACGGATCAGATCAAAGCTCTGCAGTCCTGCCACCTCCAGTCGTGAATGGTGGTGGACCATTAAACAACTGACAGGAGGAGGCTCCATGAACATCCCCATCCTCAATGATGGCGGAGCCCAGCATGTGAGTGCAAAAGACCAGGCTGAAGCGTTTGCAGCCAGAAGGGCTGAGTGGATAATCCATATCAGCCTCCTCCTGAGGTCCCCACCACCGCAGAAGCCAGTCTTCAGCCAATTCGATTCACTCCACGTGATATCAAGAAATGGCTGAGCGTACTGGATACATCAAAGGCTATGGGTCCTGACAATATCCCGGATGTTGTGCTGAAGACTTGTACTCTAGAACTAGCCGTGCCTCTAGCCAAGCTGTTCCAGTACAGCTACAACACTGGCATCTACCTGACAATGTGAAAAACTGTCCAGTCCACAAAAAGCAGGACAAATCCAATCCGACCAATTACTGCCCCATCAGTCTACTCTCAATCATCAGCAAAGTGATGGAAGGTGTCATCGACAGTGCTATCAAGCGGCAGTCACTCACCAATAACCTGTTCACCGATACTCAGTTTGGGTTCTGCCAGGACCACTCGGCTCCAGACCTCATTACAGCCTTGGTCCAAACATGGACAAAAGAGCTGAATTCCAGAGGTAAGGCGAGAGTGACTGCCCTTGACATCAAGGCAGCATTTGACTGAGTGTGGCATCAAGGAGCCCTAGTATAATTGAAGTTAATGGGAATCAGGGGAAAGACTCACCACTGACTGGAGTCATACCTAGCACAAAGGAAGATGGTTGCAGTTGTTGGAGGCTAAGCTGCAGGAGTTCCTCAGGGCAGTGTCCTAGGCCCAACCATCTTCAGCTACTTCATCAATGACCTTCCCTCCATCATAAGGTCAGAAGTGAGGATGTTCGCTGATGATTGCACAGTGTTCAGTTACATTTGCAATTCCTCAGATAATGAAGCAGTCCATGCCCGCATGCAGCAAGACCTGGACGACATTCAGGCTTGGGCTTATAAGTAGCAAGCAACATTCGCGCCACTCAAGTGCCAGGCAATGACTATCTCCAACAAGAGAGCGTCTAACCACTGCCCCATGACATTCAATGGCATTACCATCGCCGAATCCCCCAACACCAACATCCTGGGGGGTCACAATTGAGCAGAAACTTAACTGGACCAGCCACATAAATACTGTGGCTACAAGAGCAGGTCAGAGGCTGGGTATACTGCGTCGAGTGTCTCACTTCCTGACTCCCCAAAGCCGTTCCACCATCTACAAGGTACAAGTCAGGATTGTGATGGAATACTCTCAACTTGATTGGCACCCCATCCGCCACCTTAAACATTCACTCCCTCCACCACCGGTGTACCGTGGCTGCAGTATATACCATCTGCAAGATGCACTGCAGCAACTCGCCAAGGCTTCTTCGACAGCACCTCCCAAACCCACCGAGAAGGACAAGGGCAGCAGGCGCATGGGAACACCATCACCTCCAAGTTCCCCTGCAAGTCACACACTATCCTGACTTGAAAATATATCGCTGTTCCTTCATCGTCGCTGGGTCAAAATCCTGGAACTCCCTTCCTAACAGCACTATGGGAGTAGCTTTACCACACGGACTGCAGCGGTTCAAGAAGGCGGCTCACCACCACCTTCTCGAGGGCAGTTAGGGATGGGCAATAAATGCTGGCCTTGTCAGCGACGCCCACATCCCAGGAATGAATAAAAAAATATATAGGGCCGAAAATTGATCCCGGGACGCGAGAGTACGCACTGCGTACTCTCGCGTATTCCCACTCCAATTGCCGGTTTTCTGCATGCCCTGCGCATGCGCTGAAAACCGGCAATTGCTCTTCTGAAAAGGGGGCGGGTCCTCGGTGCATCGCGTGCGCGCTACAGGCTGCGCGCACGCTGTGCACTTCATGCTTTGGACGCGCAGGTAAGTACGGAAGATTTTGGAAATGTAAAAAGGAGGAGTAAGACCCACTTTTAAGAAGGTAAGTAGTGAATTAAGTATTTTTTGAATTTTTTTTAACAGGTATATCTTTTTTAGAGACTTTAAAGACAGGTAAGTTTATTTTTATAACTTTTTAAAAGATTTTAAATTTTTTCAAAAATTTAATTTTTATTTAAAATGGTTAATTTAATTAACTATACTTATTTTATTAATGTGATGGTTTTTTAAAAAATTTAATTGAGGTTTAGCTGTTATTTTGGGGGGGTGCAAGATTCATAGATTTCACAGCCGTGCTGTGAAACTTATGAATGGAAGATGGTGTGCTGCCATTGGCTCTAACTGAGTCACGTGATCCCACAGCTCGCACGAATTCACTACGCCGCTGGGATACGCAAGCACTGCCCAGCTGATCTCTAGAATATGAAGTTCGTGCGAGGTGAGAGATCGCGGGAAAGCCTTACCCCCGCGGGAACAGAGCGAGATCAATTTCTGGGCCATAATTACAAGTTCTTCGTGTTCCTTCTCCTCATCATGTTTTGAAATTTTTGACTATTGGACCTATGAGAAATTTGGGGTAATTTATATTGAGATGCTGCTATTAACTTAAATTCAGCTCACGAGGGATTAAATCCACAACGTACAGCTTCTGAGAATGCATATTACAATTCAGATTCAGTCTGGAAAGGTACTTCCTGTATATCACATCTTCTTGAGGCAATGGTGATTTGTTAGACAATCCAGTAAACATTCACCCATTATGTGTAGAAATGGATTCTTTCTCGTGAGCAAATAGGCAGTATAGCAGTTTAAAGCTCTGCACCCAAAATGTTCCCCACATTATTTTTCTCGAGAGGTACCTAAATGAAAGAAATCAAATTTACTTAAAAAGTGAAATTTATTTTTGTTGGCTTATTTATGTTTAATGTCTTACTTATTTGTCAGAAATGTAATTTCTTTACGTTTAATTATTTATTTGTCTCTGGGTAGCTATAGAAAAACAAGCTTTTGCAGCAAATAACAATATACGGTATTCTAGTCAGGAAATCTGGCCTTGAGTTAATTGAAATTGATGTGCTGATCTTGCATATCAAGGACAGTGTGATCTCCTTAACTTGTTCCGAATCTAACAGTATTAATTAATTAAATAGATATAAGAAATTAGATGATTGCACATTGATTTTCTTTATCTCATCTGTTTTTCTGAGTTCTGATAGGAATTCCTTTAAAGTATTTCAGTGCCATGGAGTTATCAGGGCACAACAAATGCCGCGAGCTGCTGAAAGGAAATGGTTGGTTATAATTTTCGTAGAGATATGATGAGCTGCTGCTTCATTTCAGTGAGATTGAAGAGCCAGCTGTTGGCTTCCGAGGAACCAGTGATGCACATTATGAGGGCATGCACCAGTAATCAGGAAACTTATAAAGGCTATCGTTATAAGGTCTATCGTCAGGAAAGGAGCGCAGGCACTGGCTGGGAGAACAATAAAATGATCGTGCCAAAATGTGGCACAGTTGGGAGCGGAGGAGAAGGGGCTGCTTGGATTAATGTGTGGACACGGGGAGCTGGGGGAATAAAGGGATAAAGTTAGCAAATGCACCACGAACCAAAAATATCAGGATGGAAGGCTCAGATATACAAAAATGCAGCAAGAAGGGAGCAAAGCTGAACCCCCCCAGGCCTTGAGAGAGAATAGTTCTCTGACGACAGAATATCTCAGATGGATTCTCAACAGAACATGGGCAATTTTATAGGGGAATTTCTTTGCTAATTATTTGTTTGTATGTTATAAACTATTGTTCGGTGATATAGTCAGCTAGCTGAGGAAACAACACATTGAGCAATTTGATTTGTTTTGCAGGTTATCCCATTGGTATATTTGGAAAATGTAAGGCATTGGTTTGGTTGGTCATTGGTTCATGACTGGTAGCTTTTTCTACTGGCCTACCAGCTTGTGACTGGTAACTTATCCAGTCCATATTTCAGTGAAACAGCATGATTAACTTAAAAGATTGTGATTATTTGAGATGAATGCTCCCACGATGGTATTTGGTTGGAAATTCCAGAATTTTGACCCTGTAACAATGAAAAAACAGTGATATGTAAGTCAAAATGATGGTGTGATTCGAAGGGGAATTTTGGAAGTGATGGTATTCCCATGAAGTAGCTACTGTAGGTAGAGGTTATGAAGCTGTGGGAGTAAGCTTGATGAATTGCTGCAGTGCATCCTGTACATAGTACGGAGTGGGTGGATATTGAGTGCAGTGGCAGGGGTGCTGATCAAGTGACTGCTCTCGATGGTGTTGAGCTTCTTGAGTGTTGATGCAGCTACACCCATCCAGGCAAGTGGTGTCTATTCCATCAACTGAAAGAGCTGATCAACCCAACATGCTTAAACTAAGAACAGGGATGTAACCGGCTAAGCATTAAAACAAAAGGTAAGGCCACAAAATAGAAATGCTGGCCGCGATTTTGCCAGCGCTCAGAGGGCGGGTTCGGAGGCGGGTCAGCTGCTAAATTCGAAATGATTGACGTCGGGTTGGGAACCCACCGCGATCCCGCCTCCATGTAAGTTTCCAAAGTGTGGGGTCTGCGATTTCAGATCAGACCCGACACCAAGCGGCGGGGGAGGAATTTAAGATAGTTAACTGATAAGTGCTTGTTAACTACTATTTTGCCAGCCTTTTTCTATTTTCCCATATTTTCAACGGGTATCATGTCGTTCGGAGATCACGTCAGGTAAGTAGATCGGGTTCTCCATGTCTCACCATTGCTGTGAACAGGTGACAGCTGCAAAAGTGCTTTGAAAGCTACCATTTCACAGCTGGTCACTTTCCAGTGTCAGAAACTTGAGCCTTCAGGACTTGGAAGATATTTTTGAGCTGTATGCAGTTTGGAAGTGTTTGGAATAAACTCTCCATCCACTGTCACCTCCTTGGAGCAAGCTCTCTCACCACTGACAGATCGCTTCTGTCATCTCAACTTCAGCTGCCATCTGTTCCAGCAACATCGGTGCCCTTGAAAAAATCTCACCGTGGTCCTCTGAATCCCTCCACGATCAGCCCCAACACCAACATAACCAGGCACACCAACATCACCAACAACAACACCAACCTTCTCCACAATCACCTGATGCTGCACAGGACACAGGGCATCAGCACCCGACAACATTGCTGCCTGGGATGCCAGCGATGGCCTCACCATGACCAGATTTACTTCACTTAACACTGAACACCCTGGCTGCCACATGATGCGCCAGGTTAACACCACCCCACACCAGCACCATAAAGCATTCCGACAATGACCAAGCCATTCCTTTCACACTCATCACCATTGCGGGGAATACCGTATGTCTCACCATTCACTGCAACTCACTAAGACACTTCCAAAGTTGAGCACAGATCTGTCCAATAAGGCAAAGTGTTGAAAATAAAGATTTCAATGTTTGACAACACATTAACACAAAATTTACATGAACACCCAAGTGCCTACCCTTGTGTGTTGTTAGTTGGTATGATTGGACTAGGATGAGTGTGAGTGGTGGCTAGTGAGATGGGGATGTGATAATGTAGATAGAGAGGGATGGGTGGAGGTGCAAGGTAAGTTAGTGTGAGTAAGGATGTGCAGGAGTAGGGTAGGGAAGGCAGAGTTATGGGGATGTGATGAGTGGCACAGCAGGATGAGTGTGGCTTTGCAGTAACATTTCGTGATCTACTGAGATCATTGAAAGGTTTGCGCCACTGCAGCCAGGTCCTCCTGACGACATCCCTGCTTGTGTCCTCCTATGCAATGTGCAACCAGGCTGCGTTGGAGTCCTGAGGAGGTCTCTTCCACCCATGGGAAGGGAAGAGGACCTCCCTGCGTGCTGTGACTCCCTCCATAAGCATATGGAGGGTGTCATGCGAGAACCTGGGTGCAGCCGTGCACCTTTGTGCAGTGCTTGTCAGTGTTTGCAGCACCTCAACTGTCAAAATCAATTTGGACATGGCCCCTTTAAGGAAACCGGCTGATGACGTGTCATCAGACCCGCTTCCTTTTAATTGGCCGGGAACCCCGCAGGGCGGGCTTAACGAGCCCTATTAACGGAAAATCCTTTTGACAGAGCGGCTGCAGCCGGGAGCGGGACCGGAACCCGCCAACCACCTCTCCCGCCGCGATCCCGCCTCCGCTGGGAAAATCCAGTCCGCTGTGTCTTTTTTGCCATTAAATATCATTATGAAATGTTACTTGCTTGTTTTTCCAGCTAATGTCTCTATCTTAATGTATACTGTATAATAATAATATTACACTAGTAATATTTTTGGAAAAAATATGAAGCCACAAGAACAAACCCGATGATCAAAACCTCAATGTAATGATTATTAATGAATTTAACAATATATGCTGAGCACAAATTCATTACTATAGTGTAAATACTGAAATGTGTGGTGCCAGTGAGTGAGTGAAAGTTAGGTGGTATCAACAGGCTAGAGCTTCTGTGCCTCTCCAATTACTTATATATGGTGGCAATAATGAATTTATTATCAATTTGTTTGTGAGTTTCTGATCACAATATTGGGGATTTATTGGGAAGGTGCTGTGTAAGTGATACTGCAGGGAGAGACAGAAAATTGGATTGGAGGTACCCTCACACTGGCTGGATACACCGTACAATCAGTGGAGATCTGCAAATATACCAGTCTGTCACTTTCTGAAAGGAGGAGAGAAAAGGGGATTTAATATAATGGGAGGGTTTCAGTTTTTTGTCTTAATAATCACTGTCAGATGCCACAAAATAATGACATTGATGAGTTGTGACGAATGCAGGATAGCAACCTGGCCCATGGTCAGCTGGGAATTTGCTCCTTATTCTGTGTGTGAAGCAAGTGAAAAGCTATGGAATCCAGCTGATCAATTTAGATCAGGTAGAACACACAATAATTTTTATCGAGTCTAAGTAAAAATTGGAAAAAAATAATGTAAATTTAGGTTGTGAGAAGAGTTTTGCTTCATGCTGCAGCCGGGCCTGGCTGCATTCAGGGCAAACCAATTTCCAGTGTAGTTCCTAAAACAGGCGTTATGCCCTTTAATAGCATATTCCAGGGGCCGAATGCCTGGTGGTCAATTCTGCAGTGCCTGAAACAATGTGGCGTCAGACTTGTTTCCAACACAGTTCAGGTGCAGGAGGTAGGCCCCTTAAATTGGATCTTTTTGCAACTGGTTTCTACCCAGAAAATGGGCTCAATGAGATCCAATTCTCCCAACCCCCCACCCGCGCTCAATGAATGCGGATAATTGCAAACTGGTTTTCATTAACACAAGTAATGAAAATTTTAAAATATTTAGGGCTAAAAATTGAGTAGTGCCCCATTTGGGGCGCTAACGTTGCCGGGGCACTAAAAGTAGCACCCCGGAAACGTTAACACCCCCGCACGCGGAACTTGAGTGGTTGCGCCCCAAGAGGGAAGTGGGGTGCTCCTGGAAGCGCCTCGCATCCCTCTTCGGGCGCTGCGAGTCAATATTGTGGCGCTACGTGCGGCATGTCGTGCCGCAGTATTGCAGGCCTTCCTCCCCTTAAAGGGAAGGGGCCTTGCGCAGCGCGACCCGGGGCCCAGCTGGGCCCTCGGGGATTGGGAGTGCCGGCAAAAGAGCCCGGCACTCAAGAGAAGTGCCGGGCGTATGGAGCGCAGCCGGCACTCCGCGGGGGGGACCATGCAGGAGGCCGGGGATGGGAGCGAAGGAAGGTGCTGGCAGGCGGCCAGCAACAAAAATGGTCGCCCCGCACCTCGCCTTTAAATAGCGCCGCCCCGGCCTCAGGTAGGCCCCCCTGACCCCGTCGGACATAGCGTCTGGCGGTAAGTCAGGGGGCGCTCCCGTAGATCAAGGCCGGGGCGCTGTGCACGGCAATGACATCATAGCTGGCAGCGCCGCGGGGCACTACCGGTTAGCACCGCCGCTAACCTCCCGCTGAATTTCGTGGGTGGTGCCACACCCAGGCGCTAGTTGCTTTGCGCGAGGGCGCTAACGGGAGGCGCAATGCAACCCAATTTTCCCCCCTTAGTTTTTCTACGCTTCTTGGGGATACAGCAATAAGTGTAAGTGGGTTTCCCTACATTACAACAGTGACTACACTTCAAAAGTTCTTAATTGGTTGTGAAGCACTTTGGGACGTCCTGCGATTGTGAAGGGCACTGTATAAATACAGGTTCTTTCTTTTCTTTCTTTCTTTTTTATTTTACTCCACTCTGGACATTTAAAGATAACTGGTATAAAATATGTCTCTCCTCCTCCCTTCCCTTACCTGCCTCTCAAGTCTTGAGTTTATGAAAGCAAACTGACGTGTTTTGTTCTGGGATTACTTGCTTCATTGACCCCAATTACCTTATGCAAATTAGAGCTAATTACCATTGGATAAACCGAGGTTTCTTTATTAAAGCTGTTCAAAAGCATCCTGTACATCAGTACAATGCATTTCTGGATGAAAACCATGGCAGTTCCGATCAAGTCCACAGTCGTTTGATATTTGTTCAATATACTGATGCACCTGGTAATTATTTATGGTGTGTGAAATGTGTGCAAACTTTACTCTGTATTTGTTGCAATGAACAGGGTACAGGAACAGAGAGACCTGGGGATATATGTGCACAAATCGTTGAAGGTGGCAGGGCAGGTTGAGAAAGTGGTTGAAAAAGCAAACGGGATCCTGGGCTTTATAAATAGAGGCATAGAGTAAAAAAGCAAGGAAGTTATGATGAACCTTTATAAAACACTGGTTCGGCCTCAACTGGAGTATTGGGCTGAATTTTGTCAATGGGGGCGCGTTGGGGGGGGCAGGACTGCTGGTTTTTGGGTTTTAGTCCCGCCCCCAATGACGTCCAGCCAACCCACACTATTTTCCCTTGATTGACCTTGTTAAGCCCGCTTAGAGAAGCTGTCAAACACTGACAATCTCTGTTCTAAGGTGAACCCTTGTACTGAAGACTTGCCAAACCTCTTTCCTCAGCAGAAATCAGATGGCTGCTGCATCTGAGAATGCAGCAGCCATTGTCATCTCTGCCGTTGAGATGAGGCACCTCCGGATCCTTAAGGGATGAAGCCTGCAGAAAGAAACAAAGGTAAGTAAACTTTTTCTAACACTTTACACTCACCTCTCATACTTACCTCTCCACACTTGCACCCATGACTCACCTCCACAGCCAACTTTTCGATCCCTCTCACCCCCGCAGACCCACTGCTCGCCTCCCTGACCCTGGCGAGATTCGCAGCCATCGGGAAGCCCGCACTTGCAGGGGTAAAATGGGGATAAGCTTCTTAATTGCCTGTTAACTACCTGTAATCCCCTTCCCGCCTCGAGGAGACGGGTCCCTGCGCGAGTCGGGGACCCACCTTTCCAGGAAGATGGCACGGAGGCGGGTTGGGAGCGAGTTCGGTACCCGCTCCCAGTTTCTGCCATTTTCCCGGCAGTCCCGCCTCCCCAGGGCTGGCAAAATTCCCCACTTAGTGTCCAATTCTGGGCACCGCACTTTAGGAAGGATGTGAAGGCTTTAGAGAGGGTGCAGAAAAGATTTACAAGAATGGTTCCAGGGATGAGGGATTTCAGTTACATGGATAGACTGGAGAAGCTGGGGTTGTTTTCCTTAGAGCAGAGAAGATTGAGAGGAGATTTGATAGAGGTGTTCAAAATCATGAGGGGTCTTGACAGAGTAGATAGAGAGAAACTGTTCCCATTAGCGGAAGGGTTGAGAACCAGAAGAGACAGATTTACGGTGACTGGCAGAAGAACCAAAGGTGACATGAGGAAAAACCTTTTTACGCAGCGAGTGGTTATGATCTGGAATGCACTGCCTGAAAGGGTGGTGGAGGCAGACTCAATCATGTCTTTCAAAAGGGAATTGTATAAGTACCTGAAGGAAATTTTTTTACGGGGAAAGGGCGGGTGAGTGGAACTAGCTGAGGTGCTCTTGCAGAGAGCCGGCACGGGCTCGACGGGCCGAATGGCCTTCTGTGCTGTAACGATTCTATGAACAGCCTTACCCTCACTACAATCACTAAGCAGAAACTTGGAATGTTGGTCGACCAATAATCATTCACAATACAGAATGTTGTCTTATCATAAATGATGACCTCGTGATCACCACTAACAGGCTTGACTTTATTAACATCAGCACGATCATTTTGACAATCATCACAAACAGACAAGTAAAGTGTTTAAATATGGAAACCCGGCAGTGAAAGGGAGGCGGGAGCTGCCAGCTCCACAAGATATGTACCTTTTACAGCACTCCTTGTGGGGTAGGAAAAGCAGGAGAGCTCCCCCCGCCCCTCAAAGAAGCCTTCGGCCTCCCCCCCCCCCAATGTTCGCAGCCTCTCTCCCCATGCCGTGATCGCTGACCTCCCCCCTCCAGCTCCGATGGCCCCTCTCTCCCTCCAGCCACGATGGCCCCTCTCTCCCTCCCAAGCCATGATGGCCAATCATCCACCCTCCCGATTGCCGGGGACCGTCCCTAAGAGTTCCTGGATGCGGCCTCCTGCCGCTGGTTTTCCCTTTCAGCTGCTGGCCAGGCTGTCAATTTGGCCGGATGCCGGGCTGAAAAAGGATCAAAAAAATATTAATGAGGTTCTACTGCTAAGTTCAGCAGGAACTACGCATCCCCGGCCTTGCCGGGTTCTTCGGATGTTTTCCCCTGCACCCTCCCGCCTCCCCATAATATCGGAGCCACGGTCTCTCTGAATAATGGAAACACCACCACTAAAGAATAAGGTCCTTTCTCTTGCTGATAAGGTGAAAGTAATTGCGATGCTGAATGGGCCAGAAATTTCCCAGAGTGAAATTGCTGAACAGTTTGATGTAACATAGCCTTTTTTATGGAAGATTTGATGAGCTGCACTGTAATGCGTATATTGTAATGAAGCAAATGGCTCAAATGCACTTTCAGTTATCCATAACAACTGGGTGACAGTTTTCCTCTGTACTAAATGATTACTTCCTGGAAATATTCACTAGAGGAAATGGCATAGGAGGTTCTACAAATTTAATGACACCCCAGACAGGCTCAAAGCAATAAATCCTCAGGGAATGGATGCCATATACCCGAGGGTGTAACGTGAGACTAGGGATTAAATCTACAAGGCACTGATAGTCATCATGAGGAAGCCAATGAATGCAGGAGAGATTCCACTGGATTGGGAACAAGCCAATGTGGTACCTATTTTCAAGAAAGGTAATAAGATAAACCCAGCTAACTACAGAATTGTTAGTCTTACTTTGGTAACTGGCAAAATAATGAAATTGTTACTTAGGAGCAAGGGTGAGGATCACCTTAATGATATAACATAGTAAACGGCATTCTGATACAGTCTGATCCTGTCCACACCTGTTGCTCACACACATACTTCGCGCAGGGATCACTGGATAGTGCTCGGGAATGAGAATCCATGTCAATTTTACCTTTTCTAACCTGGGGTGCTAAAACCAGTTGTAGGGCTACTCTAACAGAGACCAGTTAAATCAGCACAAACCGCAAATAGAACATGGCACCTTCTTGGTTTGTTTGGCTTTGCTACTCACTGACTAAGCTTTCCATTAGGGAGCAATGTAACTCAGTATGGTACAATCGCTACTTGTGTATTAGGTTTGGATTTTAGCTGTGTTCACAATTCAACATTCAACACTGAGCTGGAAAATTGCATATAGAATGCAAAGTTGATGATTCATCCTTAATTATTGCATTAATTAGGCACAAAGGTGGGTGTAATGACTTCCCCAGGTACAAACTCAAATTTGCATTACGGCATAAAGTTAACACCTGCGGCTGCTTACACACACAATTACACATTGCTTACCAAGAAGAATGAACTGCTTAATTTAGCAGTGTTGGTTAGATCTATTTCAATCTTTCATTCAATGTGCAACACTTTCTTTATTAAAATTTGTGCACTCAGTCTGTGGCATTGGGGAGTAGATGTTGATCTTTAACTACTTTGTAAAAATATTAATATTGCCTGCTGAATAATGTATTATGTTCCCATTAGATGAGCAAATTCCAAATACATGCAATTGACGAAAAGAAAATGTATTTAAAATGCTGTAGTATTTATTTGTTGACCGTCCTAGCCTATGTCTGAGAACTTGATGTCTGCTCTAACTCTGTAACTTCCATGAGTGCCTCTGGAGTGTAACAATAATAGATGGCTTGGAGTTTGTGGCAAAGCTGGGAGGAGTTTAAGTGGCAACACGGTGGCATAGTGGTTAGCACTGGTGCCTCACAGCGCCAGGGACCCGGGTTCGAATCTGACCTCGGGTGACTGTCTGTGTGGAGTTTTCACATTCTCCCCGTGTCTGCGTGGGTTTCCTCCGGGTGCTCCGGTTTCCTCCCACAGTCCAAAAATGTGCGGGTTAGGTTGATTTGGCTATGATAAATTGACCCTTAGTGTTAGGGGGGGATTAAATATGTGGGGTTATGGGGATAGGATGGGATATGTTAGGGGGAATTAAATACATGGGGTTACGGGGGTAGTGTGGGATATGTGTACTGTGGGGATTAAAGCAGGGACAGGGTACTGGATTTGAATGATCAGCCATGATCGTATTGAATGGTGGAACAGGCTCGACGGGCCGAATGGCCTACTCCTGCTCCTAGATTCTATGTTTCTATGTTTCTATAAACTGCAAGACCAATGCTCAAGTGGTTTATAAAGTATCTGATTCATCAGGTTGTGTTACAGTCTTATAGCATGTGATGTAAGACATAAATTGTTTAGTTGAAAACGTTTACTATAGCTGACGGATCTTTTCTTTAATGAGTGTAATGGATAGGAGTTCTGCTGAAATGGAGTGCTCAGCTGCCACTAAATGCTTCACTTTGTAGCAAAACTGAGGTTAGATTTGAATTCTGTCCCTCAGGTTGCAGCCCAGCATTCTACCAGTAGAGAAACCAGAGTAGCTCAAAGCAATCCGATAAATATATAACCAGTTTCAAAAGAAATACCATGCTTGAATTACGATTATATTCGCAATGGGGCTGTTGGTTGAAACACTACAGCTTGTAATCATTTGATCAGTGGATGATTTTGTTGTGGAGTTAGCTATCGCTGTTTGCATCTCTAGAGAGAAATCCTGTGGAGAAAGCTCTGCTACTCAACTTCCCTCGGTTTTGGATATGATTACAGGTATCATGATAAACATGATGGGAAACATTTTGAGCTATACATATCTGAAAGAGTTCTAGCACCAGTGAAGGAGTTGAGAAACATTCACATTTGGTAGCTAACTAGCAAGGAGGGTTGGGTATATTCCAATTTGTTTGGCTTATACTTCCAGTAAACTAATGCCAGCACAAGCACGTTGCAAGACCGTGCACGAGTGCTAACATGGGACATCAGTAAGAATAAATCAACAACTGGAACAAAGTTATGGAACACCCTTACAGCTTCAGTCTGCAAGCTCCATGCTCAAATGGAGTGTCAAGAGCCACACAAGGTCATTTCACATAATACCACAATGTGTGTCAGTAAAACCACATTAAATTCCACAGCAACTGGGGGAGAAAAACTTTTTCTGCAGAAACAACCGACCGTCTATTGTGTAAATAGAAACCTTTTTGAGAAGTGGGTTGTTTCCAAAATATAAACTACTCCTGTCAGAGTGACCACAACTCATTCAGTTTGCAACCCGTCACTCTGTGATGGGGAGGAGTTTTCTATTTCCCAAAAGTACACTATGAAGTGGGTGACTTTTTATCTTGTAATGTTTAGAAATAGCTTTGCTGAAATGTACAAAGAGCAATACAGCTATCTCAAACAGTTGTTTGGATGCAAGAAACATCACTGTAAAATGTTGTCTACAATGGAGACTTTATATCTTGAACTGTTGAGTCATATGATGAACATATGAAGGTCATTAAACAAATGGCACCACAATTTCAGCAAATAAAATCTAAATTTGCAACCCAATATGCCCTTGGGTGAACATAAAACATCTCTATACACAAAACAGTAAAGGAGCAAAAAGCTTATAATGTTTCTTGACTGTGAGTTTTCATACTAAAACCTTTAGGTAAATGCAAACTATAAGACTACCAGGACTGAACCCATTAGGACATCACTGCAGAATTAAACTGATATGTCTGAATTTTCTCACAATGCAATTTCATGCTGGAAAATATGAGGATTAATACCTCTAGTCATGAACTATTAAGTCTGACAGAAATTACACTCAAAATAAGAACAATTGTACTGGCTGAAAAATTGAAAGGGCAACTATCGGACATGACATAATGTGCTAGATCTTGCTGGAGCAGGGTATATCGCAGCATGCACCGTTAGTGAGACTTTTTTGAGCACCCTTCAGCTCCAAATATTTTTGCTCTGTAACTTGCTAGAAGTGTTAGCTGATAACAGTGTGGCGACGGCAACGGGGCTTCTGGGACCTTGGTGAACGGCGGGACCAACAGCCTTTCTCCTTAACCAATGAGATTTAAGGATTGAGAAAGAAACAGAGGAACGACAGAAAAGGAGGGTGAATTAGATTCAAATCGGGTACTGAAAGAGAAATAGAGAGGAAAAGAAAGATTGGATTAAGAGACAGAGAAAAGAGACAGAAAGGAAAAGTAAAAAAAAATTAAAAAAATTAAATTTAACATTTTAAAAATTCCTGAACAGCAATTTACTGCTTGCAGGAAAAAGATTGAATATTTTAAATTGTTCCTTTTCTGGGTCAGAGAGGTTGATTGGCATTGCATTAACAATCATCACATAGTTAAAAAGGTACTTGCGCTGTTAATTTCCAACCCTAACTTTCTGTGGTGAGTTTAATGGGCAATTAATGTACAAATCCAGTAAGTTCTTAAAAATAACGGAGAGGCTAAGGGCAAGATGCCGTTTGTGCAAAACAAACAGCGGAGCAGCGTAAATCGACCAGCAGGTTGTGGAGATTCGCAACTCACGCCGTATCTCTTAATCCCCTGAATTTGCTGGCCAATTTGCGCATTAATAACGGCTTACGTCATTAATACGCCATTATTTTTCCAGTAAGATCCGGCCCAATGTGATGAATGCACAAAAATATAGATGGTGCGATGTAAGTATAATTTATCTTTTAAGTGGATGAATTGTTGCCCCTGATGATTGTTTAATCTTTGAAACAAAACTTATAATTGCGTTTTTAAAAAGTTTGTATAATTTTATTACAATCTAATGCGCCTGTCAATTTATGATTAAAAAAATATTTATGCAAACTCATAACTCCACTGAAATTTCAAATTGAAAAAAACAATAAATTTCCACAAGATACTGAGAGAACTGGTTATATGTACAGATAATTCATTTGTTTTACTTTTTGTGAGTTGTGCTGATTTAGAAAACTCAGAACCTGTGAATTTATTTTCTGATTTATTTTTCTTCTCTGTTTTTGATAAATTGCTTCTTCATTGATTTTGCCCTGGGAACAGCTGTTTTGCCTCAAGGAGACCCTGCAGTCACTTCCTATAATCCCTTTTTGGAGGAACAGATGGCCTGGAGACTCAGGCTCCCTATTAACAGCCTATGAGTTATACTGCCTTTGCAGGTAGTTAGAAGGTCAGTGAATTTCTAGTTTCTGTCTTGAAGCAAAATTATGGTTTGTGATAAATGTTTGCTGAATTCATCATATGAATTTACTGTCGTCTAGACAGAAAATAGTATAGAGACTGAATTTGTGGAAAAAGCAAACAATAAAAATGTTAGCGTAATTGTACAAAGAACTACTTAAAACAATGGTGTGGTAAAAGGGCACATAGATTACACATCAAAGTAAGGAGAAATAATTACCCGTGGATGATAAGTGAAGTCAAAGCCTTATGAATTATAAACAGAATGCAATTATTTTATATTGGTTAAATCCTAGAGAATAAGACTATTTAAAATGTTATGCCTTTACCTGAGGATGTTAACCAACTGTGAGCATTTCTACAACTATCTTTGTATTTCGTCTTTAATCATGCTGCGGTGAACCATATGATTGAGTGTTCTATATACATAACAAATATGAAAAGATTTAAATGGTTGCTATGAAGGTTCATTTTGTTCACCTTCATCATCAGTCTCATTGTTGATTACCCTTAATGCTCTTGCAATGAAATCTTACATATATACATTGGCTAGATTTCCGTCCCCTTACTGTTTGTTTTTGGGTGGTACGATTCTCCTCTGGGGCAGGCAGGGAGAAAGGAGAGGTGGCATGGATGACTTAACAGGAAAGGTGAGGTGACAGGAGAGTAGGGCCCAAAAGGGGCCAAGAAAGAAAAGAGGGAGATGGAAGTAATGGGCCCTGGTCCAGAGTGGTAGTCAAAATGTGCATTCAAATGGACACAGAGGGAATTCAAGTTACATAGGCATGGCAGGGATTGGAAGAGACATGTCCTGGTTGTAAACAGAGGACACAATATGAGAGAGCCCAAAGTTAAAGTCTGAGGTCCAGTGGTAGGATAAAGGTGACTTGATGACAGGGTGAGGAAAGCTTGAATCATCAACAAAGCAATGTCCAGGTTCACAGATTACATTGAATAATATTTTTTATGAGATGAAACAAATATATTATTCCTACGACAATAACCCCAAGCAAAAATCAATCAGCTGCAGAGTAAATGAGAGTGTTAACCTGAGGGAATACTCACACATTGGTATTAAAGTGTCATAGAATCATAGAATGATACAGCACAGAAAGAGGCCATTCGGCTCATCGTGTCTGTGCCGGCTCTTTGAAAGAGCTCTCCAATTAGTCCCACTCTCCTGCTCTTTCCCCATAACCCAGCAAATTTCTCCTTTTCAAGTATTTATCCAATTCCCCTTTGTAAGTTCCTATTGAATTTGCTTCCACCACCCTTTCAGGCAGTGCAGTCCAGATCGTAACAGTTTGCTGCAAAAATAAAATTATTTTCTCATTTCCCCCCTGGATTTTTTTGCCAATTATCTTAAATCTGTGTCCTCTAGTTACTGACCCTCCTGCCAGTGGAAATAGTTTCTCCTTTACCTACTCTATCAAAACCATTCATAATTTTGAATACCTCTATTTCATCTTAACCTTTTCTGCTCGAAAGAGAACCCCAGCTTCTCCAGTCTCTCCACGTAACTGAAGTCCCTCATCCCTGGTACCATTCCAGTAAATGTCCTCTGCACCCTCCCTAAGGCCTTAACATCCTTGCTAAAGTGTGGCATCCAGAATTGGACACAATACTCCAGCTGAGGCCTATGCAGTGATTTCTAAAGGTTTACCATAACTTCCTTGCTTTTGTACTCTATGCCTCTATTTATAAAATTGAGAGGTCGCACAACACCAGGTTATAGTCCAACAGTTTTATTTGAAATCACAAGCTTTCGGAACTATCGCTCCTTCCTCAGGTGAAGTAAATTGGATACAGAATCGTCAGAGCATATATAGATGGAAAAAAAAGCATGTGTACTTTACAATTGCAGACCAATAAATTAAATCATCCTGACTATCTGCCGAGGTGTGATAAAGTTAATTAAGTCAGCCAGGAAGGTACCACATCAAAAGACATAGCAAGATACAACTGAGACAATGAGGTGAAGTCGCAGGGGTTCTAACGTGTCAAAAGCTGCCGTCTGTATGTAAAACGAAAAGCTTTAAAAAAAAAAATTTACTTTTTTACTGGGAAAATTTTTACTTTTTTACTGGGAATCACATCTGTGAACAAGCTAACGACGACTCGAGTCCGGATCACGTCATGTATCGTGACATAAACCCAAGATCCCGATTGAGACCGTCTTCATGAGTGCAGAACTTGGCTATCAGTTTCTGCTCGATGATTTTGCGTTGTCGTGTGTTTCTAAGGTTGCCTTGGAGAACGCTTACCCGCAGATCCGAGGCTGAATGTCCTTGACTGCTGAAGTGTTCCCCGACTGGGAGGTAACAATCCTGCCTGGCGATTGTTGCGCGGTGCTCGTTCATACGTTGTCTCAGTGTCTGCATGGTCTCGCCGATGTACCATGCCGCGGTGCATTCTTTCCTGCAACGTATGAGGTAGACAACGTTGGCCGAGTCACATGAGTATGTACCATGTACCTGGTGGGTAGTGTCCTCACGTGTGATGGTGGTATCTGTGTTGATGATCTGGCATGTCTTGCAGAGTTTGCCATGGCAGGGTTGTGTGGTGTCGTGGTCGCTGTTATCCTCTACCAACTAGCAGTGTTTAGCATGTGTACCACTTGACTGTAGTCCCACATAATACAATATATAATTGTAGCACCTGAGACCACAACTAATATAACATATTCTGATGTATTCTGTGCATGTGATTGTATAGACTAATACAAAAAAAATCTGAATTCTGTGTTTTCAAATGTAAATAGATTTCCTGTATTTAATAAAATTATATTCTTCAGCATAGATTTTACTGTGGTATATATTATGATAAACTGCATCGTATTTGTTAGCTATCAAAATTCTAAATTATTTTCCTATATTGATAAGCTATGATGTGTTTTATTTGTCTTGCTCTGAATATTTGGAATCATTGTAGCTCTCAGTAATTGCATGAATAAAATGAATTATTTTTTGGAAATTAGAAATATCCTATTTATAAAGCCCAGGATCCCATATGGTTTTATTAACAGCCTTATCAACTTGCCCTGCCACCTTCAAAGATGCACATCAAAAGTACTGTTAAGTAGATATATTTACCTTTTTGACTTTATTTAAAAATCTAGTTATTAACCAGTACACTGCTATTTTATGAAAGTATTTGTATTGTAGGGTGTTGTAGCACAAACCAGCAATACACTAATGAGTTCCCTAAATCTTATTGTTCCCTTGTCAGCTGCAAAATTATTTATTTTGGAACAACAGCGGAAGAATGAAGCATGTCACACCCTAATGACTTGCCTTTTGATTGCTCAATGTCTCAGGGGTGAACGCAGTAGCCTTCTGTCAGGCTCTAGCTTATAGATTTAAGTGGTGCAGGCAGTCTGGATCATTAGGATAAGGTCTGTGAATTTCCCAGTGCAGAGGACCTCCTCTACCAACTAGCAGTGTTTAGCATGTGTACCACTTGACTGTAGTCCCACATAATACAATATATAATTGTAGCACCTGAGACCACAACTAATATAACATATTCTGATGTATTCTGTGCATGTGATTGTATAGACTAATACAAAAAAAATCTGAATTCTGTGTTTTCAAATGTAAATAGATTTCCTGTATTTAATAAAATTATATTCTTCAGCATAGATTTTACTGTGGTATATATTATGATAAACTGCATCGTATTTGTTAGCTATCAAAATTCTAAATTATTTTCCTATATTGATAAGCTATGATGTGTTTTATTTGTCTTGCTCTGAATATTTGGAATCATTGTAGCTCTCAGTAATTGCATGAATAAAATGAATTATTTTTTGGAAATTAGAAAAGAATAACTGATCCTAGTAGGATCTGACTGCAATCTTCTTCCATGTCTTTTTATTCTCCCATTGACTGCCAGGTCTTGCCTTATCTTGTACTGAATCCCCAAACTGATAACTGAAGTCCCATCTGACTAATTTATCCCTGCATAGGATCAACAACCAATATAAAAAAGTCACGAATCATTAGTTGTTCTCGAAGAATAGCTGATGATTTTTGATACCTACACATGAAATAGTGACTCCGCATAGCATTTTTATACATCTCAGTGACATATTTCATATTAAATTTTTGTCGGAGTTATTTTATGTCGCCTTTCTAAATTCCAATCTCCTTTAGATATAAAATGGAAGCTGATAAAACAATATTCTGGTTCATGCTGTTTTTCTAACCAACTATAATATAAAACAATAATTAGTTCAAACAATACACTTTATTAAAAGAACAGCATATCTCTTGCTAGGAGCTGAAAGTGGGCAATTTATTTCTGTCTTTGCACAGCAATAAAAAATCATGCATGATTAGATTTATGCATTATGCAGTCATGCTTACAGACTTGAACTCAGATGTTTGTTCCAGCAGTTTTTAACCTTTTAAGATCTGAAACAATACCTAAGGATACATCCCTAAGGTGAAAATTTGTGAATTTGCACTCCCAGCATGGAGCTTTACTTGCCAGTACCGAATATTGGGAATTTGGATGTACATGTCAACAATCTTGGTGTGATTTTTTGTCATGGACAGAAAACCATGCAGACCCACTAAACGCCACATCCCAGTTCCCAGAATTCCCTCCTGATGGACGAAACCCTGCACCAGGAGGGTTCAGTGTCTGCTTCAGCACTTGTCTCTGAGTTGGAAGGTTGTGGGTTCAAGACCCACTCCAGGTTTAAAACACATAATGTGGAATTGACACTTCAGTGCAGTCCTTTGGGAAAGCTGAATTGTCGGAGGTGTTGTCTGTCAGATGAGATGTTAAACCAGGAGCTTGTCTGTCTATTCGGATGGACATAAACTATCCCGTGGCATAGATTTCTTCCTCAATCAACACCACCAAAAACACAATAACCAATCATTAATCTCATTTTCTGTTTGTGGTATCGTGCTATGCGCAAATTGGCTGCTGCATTTGCCTACATACCAATAGTGAGTGGACTTCAAAAGTGAAGCACTTTGGAACATCCTGTTTATGTGATAAGGCACTAAATGAGGTATTAGACATAGAAACATATTTTGTGATAATGTGTATATTATTTTTGCAGATTTTAAAAAGAAGTAACTCCTGTGTCCAGCATCCCACTACTTATGTGAGTAGTCACCATCGACATGACCAGAACAATATTCAACCTTGGATCGCTTACTAATTGGAGGAGGCAGCCTTAGCTGAGCCTCATGTCTTCGGAAAGATGCAAGGCCTGTCATTGCCTGACAATGAAGAGAATGCACATCACAGTTAACAGCTCACAGATAAAGGAAAGCCAACATTAAAAGTGATGCAAAAAAGTAGGAATCACCAGCATATCCTGTAACAGATTCCGTGTTGTACAGTGTTAGACTCTTCCACCAAAGAAAATAACCAGCAAACGGTACAATTGGATCTTTACACCTCCATTATCTATTGTACCATATCCAAAGTAGCAGCTGATAGCAAAATGAATGGCTGAGTGTATCCTACATTGCTAACATCTTGTAGAAAAAAAGCCTAGGTTATGGGCAATTACACTAATTCCCTGGTTCCTTTGTCAGCATTTCTCAATCAGATACCAATTGATAGCTTGCACAAGTGGTGTTGACACATTTACTAAACATTAATGTGCACCAGAACTAGCTGTTCCCCTAGCAAAGCTATCAAAGTGCAACTAAGACACTGACATCTACCTGACGATGTGGAAAATTGCCCAGGTATGTCCTCTTCACAAAAAAGCAGGACAAATCTTACCCGAAAAATTACTACCCTATCAGCCTCCTCCCAATCATCAGCAAAGTCATGGAGGAAGCCATCAAATGGCACCTACTCACTAATTTCTGATGCTCAGTTTGGGTTCCAACAGAACCATTTGTTTGCAGACCTTATCACAGCCCTGATCCATACATGGACACGAGCTGATTGCCAGAGAAGAGATGAGAACATGCCCTTGACATCAAGGCAGCATTCGTTTGAGTATGGCACCAAGGAGTCTTAGCAAAACAGGGGCCCTATAGCTCTTCATTTATTCTACTTTGGTGCATTTCAACGGCCTGGCTTGCTCTTATGGTCTGTGGAGTATATGGCATGAAGAAGAAAGATCGATTACCTACAGATCCACCGCACACCATGGTCCCACATTCCCTCCTGCAGCAGTTAATGTGAAGTGACTTTGATAGTTTTAGTTTAACTTGAGGTTAAAATGAACTGATGCAATAATAGTTCCCAGAGCTTCATGTGATGTGAGGATAAGAGACTATGTGTAGCACTGCCTATCTGCAGTTTCATATATGTGCTCAACATATGGCTTCCTAGCAAAATAATGTACATTCATCGTTCCTTCATCGTTGCTGGGTCAAAGTCCTGGAACTCCCTCCCTTACAGCACTGTGGGAGTACCTTCACCTCACGGACTGCAGCGGTTCAAGAAGGCGGCTCACCATCACCTTCTCAAGGGTAATTAGGGATGGGCAATAAATGCTGGCTTTGCCAGCAACGCCCACATCCCATGAATGAATTAAAAAAAAATCATTCTACACTATATGGAGGATGCATATTATTTAAAGAATGACAAAGACCCTAGTACATAGTGAACTATATTTATAAATACAAATAGTTAATTATAGGACATTATAGGAAAATGACTTCTGCTTTTGCTGTTTTTGATATCAAAGTTAGAGAGAGCAGTAGTCTATGACAGATTTTATCAAGTGTTGGTAAATCCATATCTTGGACATTTTCACTCATTCTTTTCTATACTCTTAAACGTAAGTTCTTTCTAATCTTTCTAAATACATGTGCCCAATTGTTCCAGGAGCATAGAAACCATTTCAAAAACAATAGCCTGCTGAGTGAATTTCTGTTTTTCTTTTTATTCTGTAACACTCTAATAAGTATGGGTTGTGAGATAATATAAAGGAAGTACTTCAGAGCATAGATGCTGAGGTCCACCAGGATCACCACTTTTTCTTTACAACAACAACTTGTATTTATATAGCACCTTTATCGTAGTAAATCGTTCCCAAGGCGCTTCACAGGAGCGTTAGCAAACAAAACTGAGCCACATAAGGAGATATTAGCACAGATGACCAAAAGCTTGGTCAAAGAGGTAGGTTTCATGGAGCGTCTAAAAGGAGGAAAGAGAGGTTTAGGGAGGGATTTGCAGAGCTTAGGGCCTTGGCAGCTGAAGGCATGGCCACCAATGGTGGAGTGATTAAAATTGGGGATACTCAAGAGGCCAGGATTGGAGGAGTGCAGATATCTAGGACGGCTGTGGGGCGGGAGAGGTGATGCCATGGAGGGATTTGAAAACAAGGATAGGAATTTTAAAATCGAGGTGTTGCTTTACCAGGAGTCAATGTAGGTCAGCGAGCACAGGAGTGATGAGTGAACGGGACTTGGTGCGAGTTAGGACACAGGCAGCAGAGTTTTGGATGACCTTAAGTTTACGGTGGGTAGAACGTGGGAGGCCAGCCAGGAGTGCGTTGGAATAGTCAAGTCTAGAGGTAACAAAGGCAGGGATGAGGGTTTCAGCAGCAGATGAGTCAGGCAATGTTACGGAGGTGGAAATAGGCGGTCTTAGTGATGGCACAGATATGCGGTTGGAAGCTGATTTCAGGGCCAAATATGACACCAAGGTTGCGAACAGTTGGATTTATCTCCATCCCTGGAAAAGAAAAGTTCGGGAATTGGGGGGAGAGAGTAAATTGTAATTTCTAAATAATGTTATTCAGTGCTTTAAAAGAATTAAGCCGTTGGGACTTTTGGAAGAAGGCAGCTGGACCCTTTTGCAGCCTCTTGGAAAAACCCAGCATGCTGCGCGCTGGGGTCTGCTTCTGCCCCACTTGGAAGTCGCGCGCGGGCGCGCTCTCTCGCTCACGAGCCCAGAGCGCGTGCACGGCCACACGCACGAGCTCAGCAGCTTCTCCAAACAAGCCGGAGAAGAGGACGATCGGAGAGGGTGACAGGGATTGGAGGCAGGGACGGGAATAACGGGAGCTGCAGACTGGAGTGCGGAAAGTGGGGTCAGAAAGGAAGGAAGGAAGGAAGGAAGGGAGGGGGATGCAGCTGGGCAGAGCGGGGAAAGTGGCGCTTTTGAAAGAGTTGAATTCCAGAGTCACCCCCGGCACTGAGCCCCGGAGCCGGAGTCCGAGTGAGCGGGCGAGCGGCACCATGCGAGAGCGCAGCACAGCCCCGCCAGCCAGAGCCGGTAAGCTGGAGTTACAAAGCGGCGCAGCTGGCAGCACATCTGGGGCAGGTACTCGGCTTCTCCGCCTTGTGAGTCTTCGCTGGGAACTGTCGCCACTTGTGTTTGACGAGAAACCCGCGAATAGGTAGAAACTTTTGCACAAGTTTAGTTTTTCCACACTTGAATTTGAACCGTGACTGATTATATTGCTTTTTGACACAACTTTTGAAGTACGTGTTGGAGGAAAGAGGTCGATTTATTGCTGGTAGTAGCAGGGGAAGCCACTGTCTGGTACTGTTTTAATTCTTCAGATAACCAATGCATGATCTGTCGGTGGGTCTGTTGTAGGACTAGGTCTTCGGCAATTTTAAAAATCAGTTTTATTAGTTAAAGCTGCATATTCACAAATTAGTACTTGTCATGATGTTAGTTACGAAAATGGTTTTTGTGCTTTGTGCATAAGTAATTCCAGAATTACATTTTGTTCCCTGGGGCGAAACCCTTCTTTGCCGAGTCTAATCAGTGTGATAGATATAGCCATCACTCTCTCTCTAATGTATATCTCTTGTGGGTCACCACAAGTCAAAGGTTTTCTGAGAACAATGGTGTTGTGCTAAATTGCATTATCACTGAAACTGACGTTTTAGCATTGGGAAGAGGACTTGGGACCTGGCCGCACTGGGATGTTTGTTTTTAATTCATTCTCTGGATGTGAGTGCTTGCAAGGCCAGCATTTATTAACGTTCCTTCGTGTTCTCAGAAAGTTTGATACAACTGAGTAACTTGCGAGGCCACTTCAGAGGTGTGGGACTGGGGTCACGTATAGGGTTGGCTGGGTAAGTTGGCAACTTGCCTTCCCCAGCGGACATTAGTGAACCAGTTGGGTTTGCACAGCAATCTGATCAGTTTTTTAAAAAGTCTGGAAAAAAATGAATTCAGATTCTCAAACTGCCATGGTGGGATTTGAACTTGTGTTCTCTGGATTACTAGTCCAATAACAACCACTATACTAGGGTCTCTTTGGTTGTGGGTGGGTGGGTGGCGGGGAGTGGGGTGCAAGATCGGTGGTCACATGGCACTGGAGAAAGAGATTGTAGGAACACTAAAGCACGATCTCGGATCGCTGGGAGAATGGTCCTTGCACCTGGAGGCATTGGGGAGGGAGGAGTCTGGGTTTGGGAGTAATAGGGTGGCCTGGGATAAGAGAGCACTGTCTAGGATTTATGAGCACTGAGGTGGTCCTGGGATCTGGGAGTGTGGAAGTCTAGGGAGGCAGTGAGCAGTGCCTGGCAATATTGGGTGGAGCAAACCTAACTGCCTTGTGAAGGAGGGAGAACCAGGTGAATTGGGCCCAAACTTCTGTTGGATACTTTCGAACCATCTGGCCCAACCATGCTCCAGCCCTTCAGCCTTCAGTCTGCAGCTCCTTTTGTGCCCCCCTCCCATCACTTTCCCTATCATCAGCCAATTTTTGTTTTTGTTACTGCCTTAAGTAAACTGCTTAGAACAAATGGTTGGAGAATCATGAACTGGGTGTGCCCAATTACCTGATGTGTCAGGAGCACAGAAGTAGAAAATTGAGTATTATAAGTGAGTATACATTCTTTATTAAGCAGAAATTCTGTAAACAAGCAAAAATTACTTTATAATAAAATAATCAAATTTCTTGTTTAAATGGTTTGCGAGGGATTTTAAAACAAATTTTTAGCGGCATTGCATTCTCCCGAAATAATCAACAACAACTTATACAGCACCTTCAATGTAATAAAACGTTCACAGGAGTGCTATCAAAACAAAATTTGACACTGAGCCATATAAGGAGATGTTAGGGCAGATGACCAAAAGCTTGGTCAAAGAGGTAGTTTTTAAGGAGCATCTCAAAGGAGGAAAGAGAAGTGGAGAGGCGGAGAGAATTCCAGAGCTTGGACTGAGGCAGCTGAAGGCACGACCACCGATGGTGGAGCATTTAAAATCGGGGAAGTTCAAAAGGCCAGAATAGGCAGTGCGCAGAGATCTTGGGGGTTATTTGGGCTGGAGGAGATTAGAGATAAGGAGGGGCGAGGCCATGGAGGGATTTGAAAACAAGGATGAGCATTTTAAAATCGAAGCGTTGCTTAACTGGGAGCCTATGTAGGTCAGCGAGCACAAGGGAGATGGGTGAGCGGGACTTGGTGCGAGATAGCACACAGACGGCAGAGTTTTGGATGATCTCAAGTTGATGGATGGTAGAACTAGGGAGGCCGGCCAGGAGTGCGTTGGAATAGTCAAGTCTAGAGGTGATAAAGGCATGGAACGAAAGGTGATGGAACGGATATGAGGTAGGAAGCTCAATTCGTGATCAAATATGACACGAAGGTTGAGAACAGATGTGGTCAACCTTCGACAGTTGCTGGGGAGAGAGATCGAATCAGTGGAAATTAGGGCTCATGGGATTAGGGGTAATATACTAGCATGGATTGAGGATTGGTTAACGGACAGAAAACAGAGAGTAGAAACAAACGGGTCATTTTTGGGTTGGCAGGCTGTAACTAGTGGGGTAACACAAGGATCAGTGCTTGGGCCTCAGCTATTCACAATCTAAATCAATGATTTGGATGAGGGGGCCAAATGTAATATATCCAAATTTGCTGATGATACAAAGCTGGGTGGGAATGTAAGTTGTGAGGAGGATGCAAGGAGGCTTCAAGGGGATATAGACAGGCTAAGTGAATGGGCAAGAACATGGCGAATGGAATATAATGTGGAGAAATGTGAAGTTATCCACTTTGGTCGGAAAAATAGAAAAGCAGCATTTTTTAAATGGTGAGAGATTGGGAAATGTTGCTGTTCAGAGGGACCTGGGTGACCTTGTACAAGAATCATTGAAAGTTAACATGCAGGTACAACAAGCAATTAGGAAAGCAAATGGTATGTTAGCCTTTATTACAAGAGGATTTGAGTATAAGAGTAAAGACGTCTTACTGCAATTATATAGGGCCCTGGTGAGACCACACCTGGAGTATTGTGTACAGTTTTGGTCTCCTTACCTAAGGAAGGATATACTTGCCATAGAGGGAGTGCGACGAAGGTTCACCAGACTGGTTCCTGGAATCGGGGGATTGTCCTATAAGGAGAGATTGAGTAGACTAGGCCTATATTCTCTCGAGTTTAGAAGAATGAGAGGTGATCTCATTGAAACATACAAAATTCTTACAGGGCTTGACAGGGTAGATGCAGGGAGGATGTTTCCCCTGGCTGGGGAGTCTAGAACCAGGGGTCACAGTCTCAGAATAAGGGGTCGGCCATTTTGGACTGAGATGAGGAGAAATTTCTTCACTCAGAGGGTGGTGAATCTTTGGAATTCTCTACCCCAGAGGGTTGTGGAGGTTCAGTCGTTGAGTATATTCAAGACAGAGATCGATAGATTTTTGAATATTTACGGAATCAAGGGATATGGGGATAGTGCAGGAAAGTGGAGATGAGGTAGTAGATCAGCCATGATCTTATTGAATGGTGGAGCAGGCTCAAAGGGCCAAATAGCCTAATCCTGCTCCTGTTGCTTATGAAAAGGAATGGAGTTTGTGGCGTGATCCGAAGACAATGGCTTTGGTCTTTCCAATGTTTAATTGGAGGAAATTTCTACTCATCCAGTGCTGGATGTCGGACAAGCAGTCTGATAGTATAGAGGTGGTGGAGGGTTTGAGAGAGGTAGAGCTGGGTATCATCAGCGTACATGTGAAAACTCATTTTCTTTTCTAATGTTAAACAAAAAAACCATGAACATGGGTGCTTCTGTTCCCACATGCTCCTTTTCAGGGGCGCTGCTGTTTACCTGTCTTTTGTTAACTGAAATAGCGGCTAGGAGAATTCAATTTCATTTCTTTCAAAGTCTTGTATGGGGGGAAAAAGTAGTCCTCGTAGGATGAGGGGATATGAACCTCTACCTTTCATATCCAGTTGATGGACAGATTGCATGCCAGGCAATTCTGCAAACTGCACATGCTTAGAATGCACAGATATGATTGATAGCTCTGGACAGCTGTTCTGAAATATATTTTTTAAAATCTGGTTGAAGCCCAGGGACTTGAGACAGGCTGAGACCTTGAAGTAAAAACTTTCATTAAGCAAAAGATAATCCGATGGGCAAATGTAATCATACTATTGGAAAATATGTAATGTGTTGAAATTTATTATTTGAAATCTTATTTTGGGCATTATAAATTTCAGTTAGTAAAGAGAAAGATTAGCAGACAAAATTAAAAAAAAGAATTATTCAATTGGGTCATCAAGTAGGAATTACAATAACCAATAACATTGGGAAATTCAGTTAAATCATGGCTTGCTAAGCTGAAGAAAATAAATAAATCTGGTCCCCTCTAGCTTTTTGTCCTTTTCTTTTACTTCTCTCAATCCCTCTTGATGGCTTGTGTACCACTCCCCATGATCTTTAGCTTTCTCCTGTTCATCTCAATGCTTCTTGCACTTTGTCTGTTTTTCCTTTCAGTCTATATCGTGCATTGACTGTGCAATGAGGAGAAGGTGTCATTCTGAAGCATTTTTGGTTTTAAGATAACACTTTGACTGAACTGCAGAAGTTTTAGAGAAAAATCTTCTGATACTGATCTGCTGGGAGGGAGCTCAGGAGCAGAGAGAGGCCAGAGGTTGAAAGGTGAGCACTTGCAGCAGAGGTCACAGGCACTTGTGGCACAGGCACAATGGGCTGAATGGCCTCCTTCTGTGCTGTATGATTCTGTGTTTCTTGGGGGGTGAGGGTGGGGGATTGCATTCACGTATATGCGGAAGCTAGGAAAATGTTTCAGTTGCACATGCATGCTATTAAGCAGGAGAAAGAAAATAGGAGTGCAGGGTACTGAGCTCTTAATTAGACATGAGCAGAAAAAATTGAAGTTGCTGTGACCCAACACGCAGCTCAAAGACCAAAGTCCTGGGAACTGAGCAAAAAGTGAGCCTGAGACCCCTGACAGAGAAGAGGCAGGAACATTTGTTGGTGTTATTGAAAGATGGACCATAAGCTTGTGAGTAAGTGGTTTTATTTTCCCAGAAGAGGTGTAGGCATGAGCCTATCTGGTGCACAACTGATCCAGCCATCCATTACCAGATCTAGTTGGACCACATGAAATCTTCAGCTTTTTTTTCCAAAACTGCTCACTACTCCAGGATCATTCTCGAGAGCAAAGATAACCCTCGGCTTTTTTTCTCCACTGCCAACTGTCTCCTTCAATCACTATCTCCTGTCTACTCCACCTTCGCCTCAAACAAGTAGTACAAGGATCTCATGGACTTCTTTGTCACTAAGGTTGTGACCATCCATTCTGCTGCCTCTGCTTCTTCCTACCCTTCCACTTTGCCCACCGTACTCTCCTGGGCAGCCTCTCATCTTCCACCCTCTCTAAATTTCGACTCATCTAAAGCTCTGCTGCCGTTCCTCTGATTCTGGCCTTTTATGCATTCCTCCTCCCTTTGCCCCACCATTGGCAGCTGTGTATTCAGCCATCTAGGCCCGTGCTTTGGAATTCTGGAAGTCCCTCTCTGAACCCCTCCATCTCTCCACCTCTCTTCAATTAAGGCCGTCCTTTAAACCCACCTTATGAACTGAGCTTTTTGTGACCCCCCTCCTAATATCTCCTTTTTTGTTTTGGCATCTGTTTTGGTCTGATTATGCCTCTGTGAAGCACCTCGGAATGTTTTTCTACGTTAAAGGCACGATATGAATGCCTTTATTATTGTTATGCTTTGAAGTTGGCCTGTCACCATTTCCTTCCCCCCTTCCCACCCCAAAATTGAAGCACTCTGCTCCTGTGAAGTGCTCTGTTCATTGGTGTTTGGCAGCTACTAAATCTCATTGACTTGCATTGAACTTGGGCTTGCTGGGCATGAGTTTGCAATTTACCAGTCTGGAGTAGTTAAAGGAGCTGCATGTTTGTTGAAATATAATTTTTAGGTCCTTTCATTCCTGTTGCGAGTAATGTTTACTTTTATTTAAAGGATTATGTTTTTTCTTTAAGCATCTTTTTAGGTATCTTGTAGCTTCATCTCTTCAGAGAGCCTTTTAGAAGTTTAAAAAAATAATTTTCTTGACCTCAACTATTGAATTTTCGTAAATCCGAAAGTTAGCTGGTGATCTCACTTAAGATCATAAGAAATAGGAGCAGGAGTAGGCCATTCGGCCCCTCGAGCCTGCTCTGCCATTCAATAAGATCATGGCTGATCTTCGACCTCAACTCCACTTTCCTGCATTATCCCCATATCCCTTGATTTGCTTAATATCCAAAAATCTATCGATCTCTGTCTTGAATATACTGAACGACTGAGCCTCCACAGCCCTCTGGGGTAGAGAATTCCAAAGATTCACCACCCTCTGAGTGAAGACATTTCTCCTCATCTCAGTCCGAAATGGCCCACCCCTTATTCTGAGACTGTGACCCCTGGTTCTAGACTCCCCAGCCAGGGGGAACATCCTGCATCTACCCTGTCAAGTCCTGTAAGAATTTTGTATGTTTCAGTGAGATTGCTTCTCATTCTTCTAAACTCCATAGAATATAGGCCTAGTCTACTCAATCTCTCCTCATAGGACAATCCCCCCATCCCAGGAATCAGTCTGGTGAACCTTTGTTGCACTCCCTCAATGGCAAGTATATCCTTCCTTAGGTAAGGAGACTAAAACTGTACACAGTACTCCAGGTGTGGTCTCACCAGGGCCCTATATAATTGCAGTAAGACGTCTTTACTCTTATACTCAAATCTTCTTGTAATAAAGACTAGCATACCATTTGCTTTCCTAATTGCTTGCTGTACCTGCATGTTAACTTTCAGTGATTCCCGTACAAGGACACCCAGGTCCCTCTGAACACCAACATTTCCCAATCTCTCACCATTTAAAAAATACTCTGCATTTCTATTTTTCCGACCAAAGTGGATAACTTCACATTTCTCCACATTATATTCCATTTGCCATGTTCTTGCCCACTAACTTAGCCTGTCAATATCCCCTGAAGCCTCTTTGCATCCTCCTCACAACTTCCATTCCCACCTAGCTTTGTATCATCAGCAAACTTGGATATATTACATTTGGTCCCCCTCATCCAAATCATTAATATAGATTGTAAATAGATGAGGCCCAAGCTACCCCACTAGTTACAGCCTGCCAACTCGAAAATGACCCGTTTATTCCTACTCTTGTGTTTTCTGCCCATTAACCAATCCTCAATCCATGCTAGTATATTACCCCCAATCCCATGAGCTCTAATTTTGTTTAATAACCTCCTGTGTGGCACCTTATCAAATGCCTTCTGAAAATCCAAATACACTACATCCACTGGTTCCCCCACATCTATTCTGCTAGTTACAACCTCAAAAACTCGTCAAACATGATTTCCCTTTCATAAAACTGTGTTGACCCTGACCAATGCTATTATTTTCTAAGTGCCCTGTTACCACGTCCTTAATAATAGATTCTAGCATTTTCCCTACTTCTGTTGTCGGGCTAACTGGTCTGTAGTTCCCCGTTTTCTCTCTCCCTCCTTTCTTACATTTGCTACCTTCCAATCCACAGGAACCGTTCTAGAATCTGTGGAATTTTGGAAGATGACAACCAATGCATCCACTATCTCTATAGCCACCTCTTTTAAAACTCTAGGATGTAGGCCATCAGATCCTGGGGATTTATCGGCTTTCAGTACTATTTTTTACTAATAATTTCTTTCAGTTCCTCATTCTTGCTAGACCCTTGGTTCTCCACTATTTCCGGGAGGTTTTTTGCAACTTCTTCTGTGAAGACAGACACAAAGTATTTGTTTAATTTCTCTGCTATTTCCTTATTCCCCATTATAATTTCTCCTGCATCGGCCTGTAAGGGACCCATGTTTACTTTCGCTAATCTTTTCCTTTTTACATACCTGTAGAAGCTTTTACAGTCTGTTTTTATGTCTTTTGCTAGTTTACGCTCATTCTATTTTCCCTTTCTTTATCAATTTCTTGGTCCTCCTTTGCTGAATTCTAAAATCCTCCCAATCCTCAGACATACTACTCGTTTTGGCAACATTATAAGCCTCTTCCTTTAATCTAATACTATCTTTAATTTCTCTTGTTAGTCACGGTTTGACCATTTTTCCCGTGGTGTTTTTATTCCTTAAGGGAATGTATATTCATTGCGAATTATGAATTATTTTGTTAAATATTTGCCATTGCTTTTCTACTGTCATATCTTTTAATCTAGTTTCCCCAACCTTTTAATCTAGTTTCCGCAACCTATCTTAGCCAACTCGCCTCTCATACGTACAAAGTTTGCTTTGTTCAGGTTTAGGACCCTAGTTTCGGACTTAACTAAATCACACTCAAACTGAACATAAAATTCTATCATATTATGATCACTGCTCCCCAGAGGCTCCTTTTACTACAAGGTTATTAATTAACCCTGTCTCATTGCGCAGTACTAGATCTAAAATCGCCAATTCCCTCGTAAGTTCCTTGACATACTGATATCGAAAACTATCTTGAATGCATTCCATGAACTCTTCCTTGGTACTATTTCTGCAAATTTGGTTTGCCCAGTCTATATGAAAGTTTGAAGTCCCCCATGATGACTGTATTCCCCTTGTTACATGCATCTCTAATTTCCTGATTTATACACTGCACAACACTATTAGGGGGCCTATAGTCTACTCCCACTAGTGTTTTCTGCCCCTTGTTGTTTCTTAGCTCCACCCAAACTGATTCTACATTTTGTTTTTCCAAGCCAAGATCCTTTCTTTCTACTGTCTTTATTTCCTCCTTTATTATCAGGGCGACCCCCCCTCCTTTTCCATTCTGCCTGTCTCTTCTAAAAGTCAAATATGCTGGAATATTTAGTTCCCAACCTTAGCCACTCTGCAACCACGTCTCTGTAATGGCTATTAAATCGAACCCATTTATTTCTATCTGCGCTATTAATTCATCTATTTTGTTGCGAATGCTTCGTGAATTCAGATGTAGTACCTTTAGCTTTAACTTTTTTCTATTTTTCCCTGATGTCACTTTAGTCACTAATGCCCTAATACCTTTGTTAATCTTTCTGTCCGTTCCTGACCCACTCTGCTTATCTTTACCCAGATCACTACTCTGCTCTACAGCCTTGACATTTCTCTTACTGCTTTTGAATTTACCCTTTTCTGAATCCTCCCACCCCTTCATTAGTTTAAAGCCCTCTCTTATCTGATTTAAACCTGTTGCATCTGCAAAATGCCTACGGAACTTGGAGAGCTTGGAAATATGCAGCTGGTCTATTCAGTATTCCCATATGTAAAATGTAATTTTACTTGGAATTATTTTAAATATTTTTATATGTGCCCTCTTGGTAGGATGCAGTATTAATGCTTCTACCATTAGCATGGCAGATTAAGGAATACAGCTCTTCTCATCTGCTTCTGACACCCTCATCCATGCCTTTGTTACCTCTAGACTTGACTATTCCAAAGCTCTCCTGGTCGGCCTCCCATCTTCCACCCTCCATAAACTTGAGCTCATCCAAAACTCTGCTGCCCTTATCCTAACTTGCACCAAGTCCCGTTCACCCTTCACCCCTGTGCTCGCTGACCTACGTTGGCTTGCAGTCCAGCAACATCTTGATTTGAAAATTCTCATCCTTGTTTTTAAATCTCTCTGTCACTTCGCCCCTCCCTACCTCTGTAACCTCCTCCAGCCCGACATGCCGCTGAGATTTCTGTGCTCCTCCAATTCTGACCTCGAGGGCCTCCCCGATTTTCATTGCTCCACCGTTGGCGGTTGTGCCTTAGCTGCCTGAACCCTAAGCTCTGGGACTCCCTCCCTAAACCTCTCCACCCCTCTCCTCCTTTTAATACACTCCTTAAAACCTACCTCTTTTACCAAGCTTTGGTCAATTGTTGTAATATCTCCTCATGTGGCTCGGTGTCAAATTTTGTTTGCTAATGCTCCTGTGAAGCGACTTGGGACATTCACCTATGTTAAAGGCGCGATATAAATGCGAGTAGTTGTTCTTCACGTTTCCACTGTAGATATTTTTTGGGATTAGCTGATCATTGTTAACAGTATTTTATTGATATATTTAAATATGTAGACCAATAAACTTTAAGATGTAGCTCTTCAGAAGAATGTGTACATGACACGTCCAGTCTCAAGACCCAAAATTAACTTCAGTCTGCTTGACTAAAACCAATATATTTAGCAATGGATTGCAGATGATTGAAGTGTAAATGAAGAGATGGAGCCAGTATGAATACACTTAAATGCTAATTTATTCTAGAACCAGGGGTCACAGTCTCAGAATAAGGGGTCGGCCAATTTAGGACTGGGATGAGGAGAAATTTCTTCACTTAGAGGGTTGTGAATCTTTGGAATTCTCTACCCCAGAGGGCTGTGGATGCTGTTGTTGAGTATATTCAAGACAGAGATCGATAGATTTTTGGACACCTGAGTGAATCAAGGGATATGGGGATAGGGCGGGAAAGTGGAGTTGAGGTAGAAGATCAGCCATGATCTTACAGAATGGTGGAGCAGGCTCAAGGGGCCCTTTGGCCTACTCCTGCTCCAATACCATACGTTCTTAACATACTATACTTTAACATTTTGGTGGCCTCTTCTGCAAACATTTTACAAAATGCCATTTAGAACTTTGTGTCATGTAGTCGCCATTCTATAGACAGGTAGCTAGTGAATCAGTTCGATCTAGCCAGGATTTCTCTGACCAGGAGAAGGGTATGTACATTTATGCTTATATGTTGTCTACTGCAGAAGTGATTGCAGCTTTATTTGCAGTTATACCATCAGAATCTGAGGGTCTGCAGTCAGTGCATTAGTTCAAAGTCTCATTTTACAAAATAGAAAATGATGCATTTCTCTTTTGCGTTCAAGTTGTGTCCATTTTATAGCAAGAGATCAAACCAGAAGTATCAATTTATACTGGTATCTATTGAGCATGGTAATGTTGTGACATTCTTCTGCTGAACTGGATTGCTTCATTGCCTGGATGTGTACTTCCCATATCAAAGGAAGATCCTAGAGTTCCTTTGATTTTTCTTCTCGTTTGTAGTGGCAAACACAAGCTGAGTTCTCAAAGTAGTTTGGGGTACCTGGTCACCACTAACAACTTTAAATCATCAAAGGTTTATTTATGTTTTTGTGTTTTTTGGACTAAATGCAAATTTCCAGTATTTCGCATGTGGACTGTAAATGCAAGATGTGCAGCATTGGGAAAAATTCAGCCACTAGTCCCTCCCATCCTCTAGCAACTATCACGTCCTCTTACATACTGAATTTTAGCTCCTTGGCCAGAATTACAATTGACTGAAAAAGCAGAAAAAATATTTAGATTCAGGACCTGTTTTTTGGGGAGAGGGATAGTTCAATCGAAAATGTTTAGAAATTCAGGTGAGTAGATTTTTTTTTGCATCATAGTCTTGCGCCAGCTGATTTCTATGCAAATTGCTAGCAGTCTCTACTGGCAAAATCAAACTTTGTAATTGTGTAATTAGACCTGTACGCTTTGCTCTGGGTCTTAATTATTTTGTCAGGTCATGGACAAGTATGTACGCAAACCACATTTTATTTTAATTGAGCTTGTGGGGGTAGCCATTTTGTGCTTGGGAGTTCAACTGTAAATGATAAAAATTTGCTGGATGAATTGAGGTGAGCTCAAATGTTTGAGCTGTGATACAAAGTGAGAACTCGCGGGCTGTGGTTAGATACTCTGTACCAATACTGCTGCAGGACAATTCAAGCATGTAGTTCGAATTGTTTCAAAAAAAGGCAGAATGTTTTATTTTAAATATCATGATGTTGAAGGGTAGGACTGGGGCTCTTTGAGCTGAATATGCGCTTTTTATATTGTTGTGTTAGCATTTCAACCAAGTTAGTATTTTCAAAACAAAATGAGCAAGCAAACTGTCAGCTTAAATCTGTCTGATACTGACTTTGCATTTAAAGCAACCGAAAGTATTGTTTAGGTAAACACTGAAACCTTTTCATTAACAGAAAATGTTGACTGACCCATCAGTGCTGTGTAGTTTATTTTGCTGGAACACTGGTATTGAATCCCGCAGGGACCTTAACAATGGAACAATCTGCCAAATCTGTAATTTCAGGAAGTACCTTTCCGAAGTGTAAAACTCTGAATGTATAAAAAAAAATTGTAAGTTGCAACAAAATGCTTATTTATAATTGTCATTCTTTGTATAGAAATTGTTATTTCCAATACTCTGTTTATATTAATCGAAAATTTACTCAAAAGGCAATGTGGAAGATGGAATGATTTCTATAACATTATGAACTACCCCAAATGTCCACTTGCATCCTGTATTTCATATAACTTCTGAACTCTACGTGTCTGAGGAAGTCTGTACACGGGAATTTTATTCAGTGGGAAACTTTTTGAGAAAAAAATAATCTTTCTCGGTGTTGTACATTGGTAAATTCATGGCTATTTCGAATGCATTCTGTGTATGTTTAACAATGAGAGATTCACATTTTGGTCTTGCAGCTTGGATTTCTATCTTCTTAATAATACACATCATAATGTATCAATGCCTCAAAGCAAAGCATTAGACATTTACAATAGTCTAATTAAAATTTTAAAAAGGTACTTAAATACAGTTTAATGTTGTACAAAGCGGCATTGGCCACATGAAGTATAAAGTCCTGTGATCAGGGATTCTGTTAACTTTCAAGATTATTCAAAAAATCATCCTTTGAACATAAATTGTATTAGATGTAAGCATCTGCCAAAGTGTGTTTGCAGCTCACAGTCCTTTTTATAGAAGAAATCACATGGCCAGCCATGTGATGCGTTGCTCAAAAGTGAGCTCTGGTCGGCCTCAGGATGTTTCTTGTATCAAAGAGACTAGCCACAACATGTTCTATTTATAACATTTGTAGGTTTCAGTGGAAAACTATTTCATGAGTTTTTTTGTCGACAAAGAAAGACAGTTACATTTGCTGTTATTGTGCCTTGTATGTAGTTTAATTGCACTGCACAGATGTGATGATGATCAGTTTATATGGGGGCTGGTGCCCAGGGGAGTCCAGGTTCTTTTCAAGGGTATGCTTGATGAAACTGTACACAGATCTATACACCTAAATACATTGTTCAACTGTTCTGAGTTATATGACAACTTATCTGCTGGTTCTTAAATGACACTGGAAAAAAAAAATAGTTCTGGGATCTATCGTTGCTTTTCTGATTTAAAAAATTGACGTTGTGGCCACAAGTTAACAACTTTCTTATTTTTGTGCAACAATAAATTGCATTATCTTCTAATTCATAAATGTATTCCTTTTAATTACTCCCTAGATAGTGTAATAAAATAATGTCCTCTGACATGCTCCATTTAGTCAGGTAACCTGATCATGTCTTTTGTAGTGTAAAGTAGTGAGGATAAAAACAATTGAGAAAAAGAAAAACTCTGAATGCTGGAAATTGTAAATAAGAGAGGAGTCTTCTTAGGTAGTCCCTCGGAACCGAGGATGACTTGCTTCCACACTAAAAATGAGTTCTCAGGTGGCTGATGAGTCCAATGCGGGACCTACAGTCTCTGTCACAGGTGGGGCAGACGGTGGTTGAAGGGGCGGGTGGGTGGGGTGCTTGGGTTGACGTGCACTCCTTCTGCTGTTTGCGCTTGGCTTCTGCTTGCTCCCGGCGAAGAGACTCGAGGTGTTCGGCGCCTTCCCAGATGCTTCTCCTCCACTTTGTGTGGTCTTGGGCCAGGGATTCCCAGGTGTCGGTGGGGATGTTGCACTTTTTCAAGGAGGCTTTGAGGGTGTCCTTGAAGCGTTGCCTCTGCCCACCTGGGGCTCTCTTGCCGTGCCGGAGCTCTGAGTAGAGCGCTTGTTTTGGGAGTCTCGTATCGGGTATGTGGACGATGTGGCCCGTCCATCGGAGCTGATCGAGCGTGGTCAAAGCTTCGATGCTGGGGATGTTGGCCTGAGCAAGAGCACTGACATTGGTGCGCCTATCCTGCCAATGGATTTGCAGGATCTTGCGGAGGCAGCGTTGGTGGTACCTCTCCAGTGCTTTGAGGTGCCTGCTGTACATGGTCCATGTCTCTGAAGCATACAGGAGGGCGGGTATCACTACTGCTCTGTAGACCATGAGCTTGGTGCTGAGTTTGAGGTCCTGGTCTTCAAACACTCTCTTCCTCAGGCGACCGAAGGCTGCACTGGCACACTGAAGGCGGTGTTGGACTTTGTCATCGACGTCTGCCCTTGTTGACAGTAGGCTCCCGAGTTATGGAAAGTGGTCCACGTTGTCCAAGGCCTCGTCATGGATTTTGATAATCGGAGAGCAGTACTGTGTGGCGGGGGCAGGTTGGTAGAGGACCTTTGTCTTCTGCATGTTTTGTGTAAGGCCCATGCTCTTGTAGGCTTTGGTGTAGGTGTTGACGATGATTTGGAGTTCGGCCTCAGAGTGTGCACAGACGCATGCGTCATCTGCATACTGTAATTCGATGACAGAAGATGGGACGACCTTGGATCTGGACTGGAGGCGATGGAAGTTGAACAGTTTCCAGTTTGTTCTGTAGATTAGCTTCACTCCAGCGGGGAGCTTACTGAGGGTGAGATGGAGCATTGCAGCCAGGAAGATCGAGAAGAGCATTGGTGCGATGACACAGCCTTGCTTGACCCCGGTCCGTAAGTGAATTGGGTCTGTGGTGGATCTGTTGGTCAGGATCACGGCTTGCATGTCGTCGTGAAGCAGGCGGAGGATGGTGACAAACTTTTGAGGGCAGCCGAATTTGAGGAGGACACTCCATAATCCCTCATGGTTGACGATGTCGAAGGCCTTTGTGAGGTCAAAGGCGGCCATGTACAGTGGTTGGTGCTGTTCCTTGCATTTCTCTTGTTGATGCGCGGTGAAGATCATGTCCATTGTGCCCTTTAGTGGGCGGAATCCGCATTGCGACTCTGGGAGGAGCTCTTCAGCCACTGGGAGAAGGCGATTGAGGAGGATTCTTGCGATGACTTTCCCTGTGGCAGACAGCACAGAGACTCCTCTGTAATTACCGCAATCAGCTTTCTTGAAGATGGTCACGATTACGGCGTCTCTGAGATCCCCTGGCATGCTCTCCTCCTTCCAAATAAGAGAAATTAGTTCATGTATTCGCGCCAATAGTGCTTCTCCGCCATGTTTTAGTGCCTCGGCAGGGATTCCATCTACTCCTGAGGCCTTGTTGTTCTTCAGTTGTCGGATGGCCTTTTCAACCTCATGCTGGGCTGAGGTGGTGGCGGGTAGCATGCTGCGGGATGGAGTTGAGGACACTCGCGTCGAAGACAGAGTCTCAGTTAAGGAGATCTTCGAAGTGCTCCTTCCAGCGGGCACTGACTGCCTCTCTGTCCTTGATGAGTACCTCTCCGTTCTTGGCCCGCAGTGGGGTAGGACCTTGGGTGCTTGGGCCGTAGATGGTCTTGACTGCGCTAAAGAATCCATGCACGTCGTGGTTGTCGGCTAGCTGCTGGATCTCCTGCGTTTTCTCCACCCACCGCCTGTTCTTTAGGTCGCAAGTTTTTTGTTGGACCTCGGCCTTCAGGCGTCTATAGAGCTACTTTCTTGCTCTCGAGTTCTGTTGCTGTTTCCAGATCAGGAATGACTTGAGCTTGTGGCTTATTAGCTCCTGGATCTCCTGGTAGTTTTCGTCGAACCAGTCTTGGTGTTTCCTGGTTGAGTGACTGAGCGTCTCTTCAGAGGTGCTGATTATGGAGGCCTTGAGTGCAGACCAGGCGCTGTGGACACTCTGTCTCTGCATCACTAGGAGTCGTCAGGTTGGTTGTGAGGTGCAGGCTGAATAGGGCTTTCTTAGCAGGGTCTTTGAGTGCTCCAGTGTTGATTTTCCTGCGGCATTGCTTCTGTTGCCGTCGCTGTTTTGGAGCTACGTTGATGGAGATGATGGAGCGGATTAGGCGGTGGTCTGTCCAGCAGTCGTCAGCTCCTGTCATGGTGCGGGTGATGCGGATGTCCTTGCGGTCCCTCGCTCGGACGATGACATAGTCTAACAGATGCCAGTTCTTGGAGCGAGGGTGTTGCCATGAAGCCTTGTACTTGTCTCTCTGACGGAACAAGGTGTTGGTTATGACAAGGCCGTGTTCTGAGCATTTCTTCAGGAGGAGTGTACCAGGGTCGGGGCCCGGCAGCGAGGTCGAGGCCCAGGAGTGGCGCAGCGTGGACCAGCAGCGGGGTCGCGAGGACCGCACTGCAGCCATGAAACCCAGGCAGAGGGGACGGAAGGAGGGAAAAGGACATGAGTGTGTGTGTGTGTGTGTGTGTGTGTGTGTGCGCTAGGCCGATGTAGCAGAGCCTGGTCTCCAATCGTCTTGGATCCCCTTGCCATTGGACCAAGACCTTGCTCGGTCAAGCCCGTGTGGTAGCTGGTGTGCAACGGCCACCCTACGTTAAAAGAATTCACGCACAGGCATCTTCCACCCTTTAAAATGAAGTTCGGGACCTGGAACATCAGGACCCTCTTGGACAACCCCAACAGCGACAGACCGGAACGCTGTACTGCTATCGTTGCCCGGGAGCTCAGACGTTTCGACATAGACATCGCCGCCCTAAGCGAGACCCGGCGGGCAGGGGAAGGCCAGCTCAAGGAGCAAGGTGGTGGTTATACTTTCTTCTGGAAAGGCAAACCTGAAGAAGAACGGCGCCTCCATGGGGTAGGCTTCGCCATTAAAAATGAGCTAGTTGAACGTATCAGAGACTCTCCTAGCGGTATAAACGAGCGCCTCATGACTCTTCGGCTCACCCTAGCCCGGAACCAGTGCGCTACGGTCAACAGTATGCCCCAACACTGGAAGCCACAGACGAGACCAAAGAGGAATTCTACTCTAGCCTCGCACAATCCCTGTCCCGAGTCCCAACGGGCGACAAGCTGATCCTCCTTGGCGACTTCAACGCCAGAGTTGGAAAGGACACAGACCTCTGGGGAGGTGTGATCGGCAGAGAGAGGGTAGGGAAAGCCAACTCCAAATAAGAGAGTGCTGGGAAAATATCGGTCTATCAGCATCTGAGAAAAAAACAGGTTAATGTTTTGTGTTAAGACCCTTTATAGGAACCACTGCTATTTTTCCTTGCATATTACTGTTTCAAATTACTGATTCCTGCTTCAGAGAACCCAAATGTTGGACCCTGCAAACTTCAGATAACCCCAAATTCTCATTAGTGATTTATGTGTGCTTTTATTTTGCAACTGTAACAGTTTATTTCAGAATGGCAGTGGCCTGAGGGCAGTTTGCCTTTCCCACAACATGGTGGTGTGGCCCAAGGAGACCCACAAAGGAGCAGTTTAATGTAATTTCACTCCCATATAGTTTAGTGGACATAATTGTAGATGTTGGAATGGTTTGTTATGGAGCCACAATCTTCAGCCAGCACTGTATTTCATCAGTTAATGCACTTCTGTCATAACATTTGCTAATATAACAGCATAAAAGTGTACTGAGAGAAAAACAGCAATGAAAGCCCAGTTATCTTACAACAAGAACCTTCTTTTGAGGTTGGGGTACAAGTAATAGCTTGAGTGCTATTACCATCTGTTGAAAATCCTAGTGTTGTAAATGTTTTTTTTAGACAAGACAGTAAACAATGATGTTGTGCCAGGTTACTGGCTACTGTAATAGTTATTATTAATAAAGGTAGCAAACAAGTCAAATCTTTACAATTGAAAACTTATATCTTCATCTTTTGTATTTGTGGTATTTTTCAAATCCTGCTATTATTAGCACATGGTCCTGGTCAGGGTGGCATCTAACATGTTTTCACTTCTTTGAAATCTAGTAATATTAGTTCATCTGTGGTGACATTGCGTACACAGTCGAGACTAAGTACGGTTTTAACGTCAAGAAGTTAGAGGATGGAAAATAATTGCTCCGAAACGTACAAGAGCATGGGTCTTACGCTAAACATCCGTAAGACAAAGGTCCTCTACCAACCTGCCCCCGCCACACAGTACTGCCCCCCGATTATCAAAATCCATGACAAGGCCTTGGACAACATGGACCACTTTCCATACCTTGGGAGCCTACTGTCAACCAGGGCAGACGTCAATGACTAAGTCCAACACTGCCTTCAGTGTGCCAGTGCAGCCTTCAGTCGCCTGAGGAAGAGAGTGTTTGAAGACCAGGACCTCAAACCCGGCACCAAGCTCATGGTCTACAGAGCAGCACTAATACCCGCCCTCCTGTATGACTCCAGAGACATGGACCATGTACAAGAGGCACCTCAAAGCACTGGAGAGGTACCACCAACGCTGCCTCCGCAAGATCCTGCAAATCCATTGGCAGGATAGGCGCACCAACGTCAGTGTTCTCGCTCAGGCCAGCATCGAAGCTTTGACTACGCTCGATCAACTCCGATGGACGGGTCACATCGTCCGCATGCCCGATACGAGACTCCCAAAACAAGCGCTCTACTCGGAGCTCCGACACGGCAAGAGAGCCCCAGGTGGGCAGAGGAAACGCTTCAAGGACACCCTCAAAGCCTCCTTGAAAAAGTGCAACATCCCCACCGACACCTGGGAATCCCTGGCCCAAGACTGTACAAAGTGGAGGAGAAGCATCCGGGAAGGTGCCAAATACCTCGAGTCTCTTCGCCGGGAGCCAGCGGAAGGAGCGCACGTCAACCCAAGCACCCCACCCACCCGCCCCTTCAACCACCGTCTGCCCCACCTGTGACAGAGACTGTAGGTCCCGCATTGGACTCATCAGTCACCTGAGAACTCATTTTCAATGTGGAAGCAAGTCATCTTTGGTTCCGAGGGACTGCCCAAGAAGAAGGAAGAAGAGGCATCTAACATGTTTTCACTTCTTTGAAATCTAGTAATATTAGTCCATCTGTGGTGACATTGCGTACACAGTCGAGACTAAGTGCGGTTTTAAAGTCAAGAAGTTAGAGGATGGAAAATAATTGCACCAGGCTGAGGTAAGACTGCAAAGATGGGGGTTGAGAATATGGCAGAAAGGAGAATAGAGGGTGAGGACAGTATATCGTGAGAAGCCAGAGAAGGAGCATTAGAGGTCTGTATCAGGTGGGGGAATAGAATCATTGAATTCAATGAAGATGGGTAGTTGATGAATTTAAAGCAGCCTTACACAATGAGGAAAAGCTGCACCAAATAAATAATGGTCAACAGTGGTGGGGGAAATGAATTAAATAAATTGAGGTTAAAAGTTGACAAAATTAAGAAAGATATGGGGTTAATGAATTGAAAGGGCCCTTACACATCAGTAATGTTTAATAAGTCCCAGGCTTCAGTCAAAAAAGTTAATTAAAAAGCAGGGCTTCACTGGGGAAAAATGAATGAAATAAGGATCGGTGCCAGCAAAAGAGGGGGGATAGGAGGATGCAGCTCTGACCACCAGCTTTTCCCTCTGATTACCGTACAACTATGGGATGGGTGGCAGCAGTGAGCGACAGGGCCACAGTACTTGAAGATAAGTGAGGCGGGTGGGCCAGTGAGCTATTGAGCGAGGACAGGTTAGCAGCATGTCGCTGGAGCAGCCATTTAACAACCTCTGGGGCCGGTGGGCGGGGAAGCACAGCAGTAGCAGCGCTACACAAAAGGCATTGGCAAGTGGAGTGTAATTTACTCTACTCTACTCTGCAAAAATAGGAGCGGGGTGGGGGGGGGATTCACGAAAACATGGATTTCTCTAGGCTCCTAGGTGAGTAAAACGTTAATTGCCTTTACTTTGACGAGATGTCTACCGTTCTTCGGGAAATGCCATGCAACAGCATCAACTTGTGGTGAATGTTAAGTACTGCAATTAGAATTGACGTAACGGGCTTGAGTTCAGTTGATTGACAGTCATGTAATGTTAGTTGGCATAACGTTACACTCTCAGTGCAACTGACAGATGCAATTCCATTAGAATGTTGAGACCATTCACCATTTTGAATATATAATCGATTAAATATAGGGCCTGAAATTGCAGTCGCCAGCGTAGGTATGGAGTGTGCTGCCGACCTCCGAAAGTAATTTGCATTTACATGTAAACTTGCTGTCAGAGTTGTGCGCAGTGAAGTGCATCGCGGAGCCCAGGAGCACAGCGTAAAGCTTTGAGAATACTCTCCACTTGCCTGGATGAGTGCAGCTTCAACAACTCTCAAGAAGCTCGACACCATTCAGGACAAAGCAGCCCGCTTGATTGGCACCCCATCCATCACCTTAAACATTCCCTCCCTCCACCACCGGCGTACAGTGGCTGCAGTGTGTACCATCTACAAGATGCACTGCAGCAACTCGCCAAGGCTTCTTCGACAACACCTCCCAAACCCGCAACCTCTACCACCTAGAAGGATAATGGCAGCAGGCGCATGGGAACACCATCACCTGCAAGTTCCCCTCCAAGTCACACACCATCCTGACGTGGAAATATTTTGCCGTTCCTTCATCGTCGTTGGGTCAAAATCCTGGAACTCCCTCCCTAACAGCACTGTGGGAGTACCTTCACCACACGGACTGCAGCGGTTCAAGAAGGTGGCTCACCACCACCTTCTCAAGGGCAATTAGGGATGGGCAATAAATGTTGACCTTGCCAGCGACGTCCAGATCCCAGGAACGAATAAAAAAAAAAGGTACCTGATGCATCCAACATGCTGAGAATGGTAAGGGACTAATTCCTTTAGAGTTTAAGGAAACGTCTCGGTTTTACTGCACTGTAGTCCTAGAGGCTAGCAGTTCACTTGCATATTTATTCATCCTGAGCTGGTAATATTGACATTGCATTGAATATTTAGATATATTTGCAAACTTTTGCAAGAAGAATGCAATTGCACTTTTTAGGGAAGGGAAAAGAATATATTTTCTAGCAGATCCGCAATAAAATCGCCAATTATCTCAACTTTTATACTCGGGTATAACGCTTTTTACATTGCGATCATTCTGACAAAGTTGCCCTCTACCTTATCCCTCTGCATAAAATGATATGGTTTTGTTTCTCTAGAGAAAGTAATCAATGATTCAAATTACATCTTGAAACAAATCTATAACATTCCAACACACTTTAATCGAGACATCCTATTAATTCCTCAACTTTTCTGGTTTTTTTTGGGTAGGGAGCAGGTTACTTTCAGAAACCTGGACCCTTTCTAAAGCTGAAAGGACAAATAGAGTTATAATTAAAGGTGGTACGCTGTGCAAACTGGCTGCTGTGCCTGTTTGCAGCAGCCGTAAAATTTTCACCCGTAATTGCTGGGCAGTTGGTGGGCAATTAGCCCAACTCTGTGCCAACAATGAGGATAATACAGTCAGAGCAGATGATTGCACTATTTAAAGAAGAGCAGTGGAGTTCACCTAATGCCCTGGCCAACATTTATCCCTCCTAACGCCACCAAAACAAAAACAATTATCTGATCATTATCTCATTGGTGTTTGTGGGACCTTGCTGTGCCATGTTTCCCTACATTACAACAGTGACTAAACTTCAAATTGGCAGTGCATTGCTTTGGGACGTCCTGATGTTGTGAAAGGTGCTATATAAATTTAAGTTCGTTTTTTCTTCTTGTCGGTCCATTAAAACTTCTTGATGATTCACATAGTGAAATACTTTTGAAGTGCAGTGACCGTTGTGTACCATTTATTACTGTTTAGCAATCCTCAATTTACATGTAGCATTCACTATTTTCAGTAATGAGTCCTCTAACGACCCATTAACAGGGGTTTACATCAAGTGATGAGGAACAGCTATCTTAATTAGCTCTTTTGGCGTGGGTCTACTGCATAAAATACATTCTACCAATCGTGCTACTGTAATATTTTAGATAGAGTAACCATGAATGCTGGAAATCTGAAATTAATACAACATTTTGGAAAATATACAGCAGGTCAAAGTTTTGGATTGAGAATCTTCAGAACAATTTGACCTGACATTTACTTACCTTTTCTGCTTCCAAATGTGGACCTAACTACTTTGTATTTCCAGAATTTTTTGGGTGTTTTTTCTGCAGCATTTTACTGGCTAACAAAACACACCTAATAATGATCAGCCTGCAAAGTGCCAGATAGTCAGATTAAACCATTAGTACTTTAGGAATAAAACAAAAGCAAAATACTGCAGATGGTGGGAATCTGAAATAGAAACAGAAGATGCTGGAAACACTCCGGGTCAGGCAGCATCTGCGGAGAGAGTTGGCCCCGATTTTAACTCCAGGAGGATTCCCCGCTCAGGCCTGTGTTAAAATTACAGTCGGGTCTCAATGATGTCATCGGGCCACAGCATGCATATGTAAAGTAGGACCCTGTTGGCTCTGGGCGCGTGTCTGCTGAGCGAGTCGGGTTAAAATCACCCCCATTCCAAGTCGATGACCTTTCATTGGAAGGGTCATCAGTATTTTAGGAAGGTTTTGTTCACTGTGGGGCGACCATTACCACCTTAATATAATATACAAATTCTCGTTCATTTTGTAAGTCTATTTTAGAATATTTCTGAGAGTTTTGGCAGTGTCTTCCTGCTTCATTAACAATTTCAAACCAATTAAATGCTACTCGTTGATTTTAAGCACCTTTTTCATTTGTATCCAGTGCACATGTGTTCTGTTTATATTAATTCTGTATAAACCTTATATGGTACCGATAAACATTTTCTCTTGGCAGTAGCATTTCCACTGTGTATTTCTATTCTCATCACATTTGACTGTTCTTCCAAACATTTTCACAACCATCTGTATTAACAGTCTCCATGGGGAAGAAAGATGGGGCTGTTTTTTGTAAACTTTCTTAAGGCCCCAGCCACAATAAACCTGAATTTGGCAGACAAGTTGGACCTGCGAACTCTGCTGCATTATAAATACAGCAATCTAGGTATTTGGTATGTGCTGAATATTGCAAATTAAGTAGTGTCTGTCATTCCTGGTGATATGTTGCAGTTGCTGTAGAGAATGTTAGTGAATCAGCTAAACACTAATATTCATCATCGCAGCTCTGAATTTTCATTTGACTGCAAATACTCCTTTTTGAAAGTGTGATGTTTTGCAGGGACACTTGTATGAATGTTTAGATAACTGGTGTAGTGCTGCATGGGCTGTACTGTTTAAAAAGTGATCCTGTTATTTGCAAGGGTGATGAGGGTAACTTTTGCAAACTTTAAAAACAAGCATTAAAATCTGTACAAAAGTGTTCCTCCCCATTGCCTGCACAGTTTCCATCCTCCTCTCCCAAAATCATCAACTTTTGCTGGGCTATGGCACAGTGGGTGTCAGCGGCCTCCAATTTGTTGTCCAATTGACCTTTTTCATTTATGAGCATAGTCTGTAAGTATGGGTGGACTATTTGACCATGGAAGACATTAGAAATGAGCTAGCTCCTTTCCTCACTCTTTCCCAGCAGATGCCCTGGCTATTTTCCCTTTCCATCCTTGGGCCAGGTTGCTTTTTGTGGTATATATCAATGATTTGGACTTGAATGTAGGAAGTATGATTAAGAAGTTTTCAGATGATACAAAAATTGGCCGTGTGGTTGATAATGAAGAAGAAAGCTGTACACTGAAGGAAGATATCAATGGACTGGTCAGGTGGGCAGAAACGTGGCAAATGGAATTCAATCTGGAGAAGTGTGAGGTAATGCATTTGGGGAGGGCTAACAAGGCAAGGGAACACACAATAAATGGTAGGACACTGAAAAGTGCAGAAGATTAGAGGGATCTTGGAGTGCATGTCCACAGATCCCTGAAGGTAGCAGGGCAGGTAGATAAGGTGGTTAAGAAGGCATACGGGATACTTGCCTTTATTAGCCGAGGCATAGAATATAAGAGCCAGGGAGGTTATGCTTGAACTGTATAAAGTTATGATGTGGAGATGCCGGCGTTGGAAAGACGCTCTCGTAAGAACGGGATATGACGCTCGACTCGTCGATCGACAGTTCCGACGGGCCACAGCGAAAAACCGCATAGACCTCCTCAGAAGACGAACACGGGACACAACCAACAGAGTACCCTACGTCGTCCAGTACTTCCCCGGAGCGGAAAAACTACGCCATGTTCTTCGCAGCCTTCAACATGTCATCGATGACGACGAACACCTTGCTAAGGCCATCCCCACGCCTCCACTACTCGCCTTCAAGCAGCCGCCTAACCTCAAAAGTACCATCGTTCGCAGCAGATTACCCATCTTTCAGGAGAACAGCAACCAAGACACCACACAACCCTGCCATGGCAACCTCTGCAAGACATGCCAAATCATGGACACAGATACCATCATTACACGTGAGGACACTACCCACCAGGTACACGGTACATACTCATGTGACTCGGCCAACGTTGTCTACCTGATACGTTGCAGTAAAGGATGCTCCAGAGTATGGTACATCGGCGAGACCATGCAGACACTGAGACAACGTATGAACGGACACCGCGCAACAATCGCCAGGCAGGAGGGTTGCCTCCCAGTCGGGGAACACTTCAGCAGCCAGGGGCATTCAGCCTCGGATCTGCGGGTAAGCGTTCTCCAAGGCGGCCTTCGAGATACACGACAGCGCAAAATCATAGAGCAGAAACTGATAGCCAAGTTCCGCACTCATGAGGATGGCCTCAATCGCGATATCGGGTTCATGTCACGATACAGAACGTGACTTGACATCATGGCCGGTCTTCCCAGGTGTTTTTTTTGGGTTTTTTTTGTTTTTTTTTTAAAAAGGCTAACACAAGAACACAAATTGACAGGATATGCAGCCAGCAGGTGGTTTGACACGTTGGACCCCCTGGGACACATCTCATTGTCTTGGCTGTGCTCTTTGTTGTAGCGAATAATGTGAATAGATTTTGTCTGGGTTTAAATTGTGAATTCTGGGAGATTCTCTCATTGCTAACTTACCTGACGAAGGAGCGAACTGCTTCGAAAGCTTGTAAAATTAAATAAATCTGTTGGACTATAACCTGGTGTTGTGCGACTTCTCATTTTTGTATAAAGTTAGGCCGCAGCTAGAATACTGCGTGGAGTTCTGGTCACCACATTACAGGAAGGATGTGATTACACTAGTGGGGGTGCAAAGGAGATTTATGAGGATGTTGCCTGGGCTGGGAATTTTAGCTATGAGGAAAGTTTGGATAGGCTGGGGTTGTTTTCTTTGGAACAGAGGAGGCTGAGGGGGAGACCTAATGGAGGTGTATAAAATTATGAGGGACCTAGATAGAGTGGATAGGAAGGACCTATTTCCCTTAGAAGGGTCAATAACCAGGGGGCATAGATATAAAGTAATTGGTCGGAAGTTTAGAGGGGTTTTGAGGAGAAGTTTTTTCACCCAGAGGATGGTGGGGGTCTGGAACTCAATGCCTGAAAGGGTGGTAGAGGCAGAGACCCTCATCGCATTTAAAAAGTACTTGGATATGGACTTGAAGTGCCGTAACCTACAAGGCTACGGACCAAGTGCTGGAAAGTGGGATTAGGGCTGGATTGCTCTTTTTCAGCCAGCACAGACACGATGGGCCGAATGGCCTCCTTCTGTGCTGTAAATTTCTATGATTCTATGAAAGGCTAATTGTAGCACATTACTAATTCAGCACATCCTCGTCATCAAACCGGGGATTGCTGGCTGTGTATCTTAGTATTGCAACATGTGGTGATTTGACCACTATCAAATGGCATCCTGCATGTATTTATTCTCATTAGTAGCTCATGCTTGGATGCTTCCTCCCCCCCCCTCCCCCCCTCCCCCCCCATTTAACTCTGGTTCGTTAGCTATATCCTGTCTCCTTCTCTGTACATTTAAAAAAAAAAATCATTCTTGGGACATGGCCATAGCTGGAAAGTCCGGCATTTATTGTTCATCCCTAATTTCCCTTGGGAAGGTGGTGGTGGGCCACTGCCTTGAACTGCCACAGTCTGTGTGGTGAAGGTGCACTCCCAAAGCTGTTAGGTAGGGAGTTCCAGGATTTTGACCCAGCGACAATGAAAGAATGGTGATATATGTCCAAGTCAGGATGGTGTGTGACTTGGAGGGAACTTGGTTGCGGGTTTCGGAGGTATTGCCAAAGAAGTCTTGGTGAGTTGCTGCAGTGCATCCTGTAGATAGTACACACTGCAGCCACCGTATGGAGGGAGTGGATGTTTAATAAAGTGGATGGGGTGTCAATCAGGCCATCTGCTTTGTCCTGGATAGTGTCGAGCTTCTTGAGTGTTGTTGGAGCTGCACTCATCCAGGCAAATGGGGAGTGTTCCATCACACTCTTGACTTGTGCCTTGTAGGTGGTAGAGAGGTTTTGGGGAGTTAGGAGGTGAGTCACTTGCTGCAGAATACCCAACCATTGACCTGCTCCAGTAGTCATGGAATTTCTATGGCTGATACAGTTCAGTTTCTGGTCAATGGTGACCTCCAGGATGTTAATGGTGCAGGACTTGGTGAAGGTAATGCTATTCAATGTCAAGGGAATGTAGTTAGACTCTCTCTTGTCCGAGGTCATTGCCTGACAGTTGTGTAGCATGAATGTTTCTTGCCACTTATCAGCCCAAACCTGGAAGTTCTACAGGTCTTCCTACATGCAGGTATGGACTGCTTCATTATCTGAGGAATTGAGCTAAACAATCAGCAGCGAACAACCCCACTCTGAGCTTATGATGGAGGGAAGGTCATTGATGAAGCAGCTGAAGGTAGTTGGGCCTAAGACTCTCCCCTGAGGAACTCCTGGGGCTGAGTTGATTGTTTGCCAACGAGCACAACCATCTTCCTTTAGCCACTAGAGAGTGCCCCTCGATCCCCATTGACTTCAGTTTTACTAGGGCTCCCTTGGTGCCACACTCAGTCAAAAGCTGCCTTGATGTCGAGGGCAGTCACTCTCTCCTAACCTCTGAAATTCAGCTCTTGTATCCATGTTTGGACCAAGGCTGTAATGCGGTCTGGAGCTGAGTGGTTCTGGCGGAACCCAAACTGAGCATTGATGAGCAGGTTATTGGTGAGTGTAAGTGGCGCTTGATAGCAATGTTGTAGACTCCTTCCATCACTTTGCTGATGGGGAGTTAATTGGTTAGGTTGGATTTGTTCTGCCTTTTGTAGATGGGACATAGCTGGGCCATTTTCCACATTGTCGGCTCGATGCCAGATGTTGTAGCTGTAATGAAACCACATGGGTAAAGATTTTCTATTATTGGTAAGGAGATTTTGTAAAGAATTTTAAAATCTGAAATTGTGTGTGATTAATGTTTAAGTACTATTATGGGAATGAAAATATAAGTAAACACTGTCAGTCAGTTATGTGTGGTGCCAAATTTTCAATAACTTTTTTTTGACTTGCTCTTTCAGACCGGGTGATAAATCTGCTGTGAGGTTTGTTAGCAATAAAATATGAGCTGATGGTTCTACAGTATCTCAGCATTCTGGATCCATCTAAAAAGTCGGTGCAGAATGCCATCTACTCTTGCTGTGGAAGTCTCTCTGTGGTGGTGATATTCACTAGGAATCTTTGTACACACAACTTCAAACCAAGAGTTAATCCTTTGCTGCATCAGAGTTGCTGGAGCATGAATTGCATCATGGGAAGGCTCTGGGCTGGCCTCTTGGCAATTCCAGTACAATTTCTAAAAATCGTCTGATACTGTTGGAAAACATCATAAATTTTGTGACCTGTCTGTCCTATGGCTGGAGCTTGTTGTTAAACCTAATGTAAATGCTCAGCATTTTATTGGATAAACTGAACAGCCATTTGGGGGCAAGTTGTCCACTTGCGGATTAGAGGAATTGGAGCGGATGACTGGAATGCACATAACTGTACAAATTTTTGCATCCATTATGAAAAAGGACAGCTTATGTAACTGTTCAAATTTAAAATGCAGGATTTTAGTGATGCTCAGTGATGTGCTTAGAGGGGTACACAGTGCATTAGGGATAATGTTGAAAAATAACCTGCTTTCATGTCATTTTTTTACACCTCTTAAGATACTATTAATTTAGAAAATGAGACCACTGTCTTGAGTTTGATCTGCTGTTTATCTCTTTTTACTTTTTATGTTTTTGTCTTGAACTACAAGCTGTGTCTATATTCCATGTGAATAGTCAAATATTTGAGGTCTCAGAATTTTCTGTCACAGCTGATCTGTCAAACTCTTAGCTTCATCTTTCAATAAAGCTCCATTCATTGGAGTACTCTGGGCTCTTGTCCTGACAAGCTATTCGAATAAAACATTGTCTGCATCTTGCTGTACTCTGATATAATTTTTGGACTTTCTTTTAACATTTTGGACTTGTGGCCTTTTTTATAATTTTCTAAGTGCTTTCTGATTTGTGGTGGCTGACTAGTCTTTGGCAAACTTTCTATGCAGTTTTTTGGGGATTTGGTTGGCACCTAAAAGTTGCAAAACCTTAACTTTGTTAGCTAGAAGTTAGTCCTGAGCATGGAGAGTTAACGGCCTTTCAGAAACATAGGGGGTGAAATTTGTCTTGGGCAGTAGTGCAACACGGGTGATAGCGAATCAGCCGCCTGTTTTACACGCCGCCCCGTTTCCTTTCCCATTGTGGCAATGTGAATTGGCTGGAGTGTTAAACTCGCTGCTAATAATTTGCTATCGCCCAAGATGACTGTTATCCCCATAGTTCCAAATTTGTAAATGAGGACAAAGTGCTGCAATAATATATACACTGTAGATATCTGCTGGATATTCAAGTGGGTGAAGCTCTGACCAGGAGAGGAAATGGTATGATGAGGGGAAAATGAGAGAAATTAATTTCATGGCTCAAATCTTTGAAGTTAGTTCATGTAAATAACCGTATTCAGTTTAGCAGCATTAGTTTACATTGTAAATAAGTGGGAGAGAAATTGTTAACTTTGGGCTCCTATTCTGCTCGGCAGATTATACAATCTTAAGAAAAACTTTCATACAAGTTGCTGAGATATTAGAAATCTCTATCAGTATCTATTGCCTTTGCAGAGGTAGTCCACTTTTATTACCTGCTGTAATAAAAACAGAACATTGCCGTATGATTTACTTCAACCCAATACTGATGATAAAATGGTGGGGATCATCTCAAACCCAATGTAAAATGTTATGTCCAAATAAACACCTAAATTGGTAATAACTAACTTATTTAATTTCGAGCCCCTCTACAACATTCCCGTCAAAGAATAACAAAATACAAGAGCATGATAATTGCTACAATGTACTTTCTCCTGTCAGGTGGCCATCTAGTGGTCAGTTAACAATATGCAAGTACCACACACATCACTTTCCCCCCCTCAATTACAAGGTGAAAATAATTAGCTCCAAGAATGAACCTGATTAACAGCTTGAAAAAAATTAAGTAAAGAAATTCAGCAACTACATCTTACAATAACATGATTTATAAACCCATAGCACTCTCCCAGCAGTATGCAGGAAAGATGGATTCTGTCCACACTAGAAGCACAATGAAACCCACTGCACTCATAATTACAAGTCCAAACGTTTCGGAGGTTTCCTTGACCTTTGTGGATATCTTTGAGTAGGATTGACAATGCTGAGAAGAATAACGGGAGCATTTTCATAGAAACATAGAAGATAGGAGCAGGAGTAGACCATTCAGCCCCTCGAGCCTGCTCCGCCATTCAATGAGATCATGGCTGATCATCCAAATTCAGTACCCTGTCCCTGCCTTCTCTCCATATCCCTTGATCCCTTTAGTTTTAAGAAATATATCTAGCTCCTTCTTGAATATATTTAATGAATTGGCCTCTACTGCCTTCTGTGGTAGAGAATTCCACAGGTTCACCACTCTCTGGGTGAAGAAATTCCTCCTCATTTCTGTCCTAAATGGCTTACCCTTTATCCTTAGACTGTGACCCCTGGTTCTGGACTCCCCGGCCATCGGGAACATCCTTCCTGCATCTAGTCTGTCTTGTCCTGTTAGACTTTTATAAGTTTCAATGAGATCCCCTCTCATTCTTCTAAACTCCAGTGAGTATAAGCCCAATCGACCCAATCTCTCCTCATACGCCATTCCTGCCATCCCGGGTATCAGCCTGGTGAATCTTCGCTGCACTCCTTCCATGGCAAGAACATCCTTCCTCAGATAAGGCGACCAAAACTGCACACAATACTCAAGATGTGGTCTCACCAAGGCCCTGTACAACTGCAGCAAGACATCCTTGTTCCTGTACTCGAACCCTTTCGCTACGAAGGCCAACATACCATTTGCCTTCTTAACCGCCTGCTGCACCTGCATGCTTACCTTCAGCGATTGGTGCACAAGGACACCCAGGTCTCGTTGCACTTCCCCTTCTCCCAATCTATTGCCATTCAGATAATAATCTGCCTTCCTGTTTTTGACACCAAAGTGGATAACCTTGCATTTATCCACATTATATTGCATCTGCCATGCTTCTGCCCAATCACCCAACCTGTCCAAATCATATTGGAGTTTCTCAGCATCCTCCTCACGGCACACACTCCCACCCAGCTTTGTGTCGTCTGCAAACTTGGAGATATTACATCCAATTCCATCGTCCAGATCATTAATATATATTGTGAATAGCTGGGGTCCTAGGACCGATCCCTGCGGTACCCCACTAGTCACCGCCTGCCACTCGGAAAAAGACCCATTTATTCCAACTCTTTGCTTTCTGTCTGCCAACCAGTTCTCTATCCAAGTCAATACCTTGCCCCCAATCCCATGTGCCTTAACTTTACACGCTAATCTCTTATGCGGGACCTTATCGAAAGCCTTCTGAAAGTCCAAATACACCACATCCACTGGTTCTCCCTTATCCATTTTACCAGTTACATCCTCAAAAAATTCCAGTAGATTAGTCAAGCATGATTTGCCTTTTGTAAATCCATGTTGACTTTGTCCGATCCTGTCACTGTTTTCCAAGTGCTCTGCTATTACATCTTTTATAATGGACTCTGGCATTTTCCCCACTACCGATGTCAGGCTCACTGGTCTATAATTCCCCGTTTTCTCTCTACCACCTTTTTTGAATAGTGGGGTAACATTAGCTACCCTCCAATCCATGGGTACTGTTCCAGAGTCTATAGTATTTTGGAAGATGACCAGCAATGCATCTACTATTTCTAGGGCCACTTCCTTAAGTACCCTAGGATGTAGATTATCAGGCCCTGGGGATTTATCGGCCTTCAATCCCGTCAATTTCCCTAACACTATTTCCCTACAAATACTGATTTCTTTCAGTTCCTCCTTCTCATTAGACCCTATGTTCCCCGACATCTCTGGGAGGTTATTTGTGTCCTCCTTTGTGAAGACAGAACCAAAGTATGTATTTAATTGGTCTACCATTTCTTTGTTCCCCATTATAAATTCCCCTGATTCTGACTGCAAGGGACCTACGCTTGACTTCACCAATCTTTTTCTCTTCACATATCTATAAAAGCTTTTACAGTCAGTTTTTATGTTCCTCGCAAGCTTACTCTCATACTCTATTTTCCCCCTCTTAATTAATCCCTTTGTCCTTCTTTGCTGAATCCTATACTGCTCCCAATCCTCAGGTTTTCTGCTTTTTCTGGCCAATTTATATGTCCTTTCCTTGGATCTTATGCTATCCCTAATTTCCTTTGTTAGCCACGGTTGAGTCACCTTTTTTGTTTTATTCTTATGCCACACTGGGATGAACAAATTCTGTAGTTCATTCATGCGATCTTTGAATGCTTGCCATTGCCTCTCCACCGTCAACCCTTTGAGTGACATTCCCCAATCAATCCTACCCAACTCGCGCCTCATACCATCGTAGTTTCCTTTATTTAAATTCAGGACCCTAGTCTCTGAGTCAACTACTTCACTCTCCATCTTAATGAAGAATTCTATCATATTATGATCGCTCCTCCCCAAGGGGCCTCGCACAACAAGATTGCTAATTAATCCTTTCTCATTACATAATACCCAGTCTAAGATGGCCTGATCTCTAGTTGGTTCCTCGACATATTGGTCCAGGAAACCATCCCGTATACACTCCAGGAATTCCTCCTCCACAGTATTGTTACTAATTTGGTTAGCCCAATCTATATGTAGATTAAAGTCACCCATGATAACTGCTATGCTCTTATTGCACGCTTCTCTAATTTCCCTTTTAATGCCATCCCCAACCTCCGTATTATTGTTTGGGGGTCTATACACCACTCCCACTAGCGTTTTCAGCCCTTGGTATTTCTCAGTTCTACCCATACAGATTCCACATCATCAGAGCTAATATCCTTCTTTACAATTGCGTTAATCCCCTCTTTAACCAGCAATGCTACCCCACCTCCTTTTCCTTTTTGCCTATCTTTCCTGAATATTGAATACCCCTGTATGTTGAGTTCCCAGCCTTGGTCACCCTGGAGCCATGTTTCCGTAATCCCAATCATATCATATTCGTTTACCTCTATTTGCGCAGCTAATTCATCCACCTTATTACGAATGCTCCTCGCATTAAGACACAGCCTTCAGGCTTGTTTTTTTAACGCTCTTAGACCTTTTAGAATTTTTTTTTACTGTGGCCACGTTTGATTTAAACCCTTGATTTCTCTGACTGACACCTTTTTGTTTTTTTCCTTCCTGACTTTTGCTTCTATTCTTGTTTCCCTTTCCTCTGACTCCCTGCTCAGGTTCCCAACCCCCTGCCATTTTAGTTTAAACCCTCCCCCAGAGCACTAGCAAACACTCCCCCAAGGACATCGGTCCCGGTCCTGCCCAGGTGCAAACCGTCCGATTTGTACTGGTCACACCTCCCCCAGAACCGGTTCCAATGTCCCAGGAATTTGAATCCCTCCCCCTTGCACCATTCCTCTAGCCACGTATTCATCTGAAATATCCTTCTATTTCTACTCTGACTAGCACGTGGCACTGGTAGCAATCCTGAGATTACTACCTTTTGAGGTCCTATTTTTTAATTTATCTCCTAACTCCCTATATTCAGCTTTTAGGACCTCATCCCGTTTTTTACCTATATCTTTGGTACCTATATGCACCACGACAACTGGCTGTTCACCCTCCCCTTCCAAAATGTTTTGCAGCCGCTCTGAGACATCCTTGACCCTTGCACCAGGGAGGCAACACACCATCCTGGAGTCTCGTTTGCGGCCGCAGAAACGCCTATCTATTCCCCTTACAATAGAATCCCCTATCACTATAGCTCTACCCCTCTTTTTCCTCCCGTCCTGTGCAGCAGAACCACCCCTGGTGCCAGGAAGTTGGCTGTTGCTGCCTTCCCCTGATAAGCCATCCCTCTCAACAGTATCCAAAGCGGTATATCTGTTTGAGAGGGGGATGTCCACAGGGGACTCCTGCACTACCTGCCTGCGCCTACTACTCTGCCTGGTGGTCACCCATTCTCTCTCTGCCTGTGCAGCCTTTACCTGCGGTGTGACCAACTAGTTAAATGTGCTATCCACGAGGTCCTCAGCATCGCGAATGCTCCAGTATGCATCCATTCGCAGCTCCAGCGCCGCAATGCGGTCTGCCAGTAGCTGCAGCTGGATACACTTCCCGCACACATGGTCGTCAGGGACACAGGAAGTGTCCCCGATTTCCCACATAGCGCAGGAGGAGCATAGCACGGCGCCGAGCTGTGCTGCCATGACTTACCCTTTAATTAATTGAACTTAAATTATATCAAATCAATCCCACCAATTATACTATAATTAAATGATATAGGGCCCTTGTTTACCAACTGTCCCCGCTACACCAGAGACCCTAGAAACTATAAACCAAAAAATTTAAGTTTGGAAAATGGAGAAAAAGAGAAATACTCACCAACCAATCACTTACCTACTTTCCGGTGACGTCACACTTTGATTATTTTTTACTTCTCTCTCTCCCGCTCTGGGGGCTCAGATTGGTAAGCCTACCTGGTCGCCGCCGCCTCTTATCTGCTCCGCCTCGCCGCAGCCGCTCCACCCAGGTCCGCCGCCTCTGTGGAGGGTTCAGTTTCAATACTGTCCGGCTTTCTTCGGAGACTCTCCTGGGGAGTTCACACCAGAAACTAGTGGCGTGCCGCATGAATCAGTGCTTGGGCCTCGGCTATTTACAATCTATATCGATGACTTAGATGAGGGGACCGAGTGTAATATATCCAAGTTTGCTGATGATACAAAGCTAGGTGGGAAAGTAAGTTGTGAGGAGGATGCGAAGAGACTGCAAAGGGATATAGACCAGTTAAGTGATTGGGCAAGAAGGTGGAAGATGGAATATAACGTGTGAAATTATCCACTTTGGTAGGAAGAATGGAAAAGCAGAATATTTTTGTAAAGGTAAAAGACTAGTAAATGTTGGTATTTAGTGGGATTTGGGGGTCCTTGTACATGAATCACAGAAAGTTAACATGCAGGTACAACAAGAAAATGGTATGTTAGCCTTTATTGCAAGGGGGTTGGAGCAAGGTTCCCTTTAAATTTTTTTTGGGTGCGCGGCTCCTTTAAGGGGCTGCACGGACCATTCAAAATACCACGAATGCGAGGTTTGTCCTATTTAAAAGCCAGTGAACCACAGAGCGCTGCGCGGCCACGCAGCTTAAAGGGAACAATGGGTTGGAGTATAAGAGTAAGGAAGTCTTGCTGCAATTATATAGGGCTTTGGTGAGACCACACCTCTCGTACTCTGTACAGTTTTGGTCTCCTTACCTAAGGAAGAATATACTTGCCTTAGAGGGGATGTAACAAAGGTTCACTACATTGATTCCTGGGATGAGGGGGCTGTCCTATGAGGAGAGATTGAGTCGAATGGGCCTATATTCTCTGGAGTTTAGAAGAATGAAAGGTGATCTCATTGAAACGTATAAAAAATTTTGAGAGCGCTTGACAGGATAGATGCTGAGAGGCTGTTTCCCCTGGCTGGCGAGTGTAGTCTCAGGATAAGGGGTCAGCCATTTAGGACTGAGATGAGGAAAAATGTCTTCAGTCAGAGGGTTGTGAATCTTTGGAATTCTCTACCCCAGCGGGTTGTGGATGCTCAGTCATATTCAAGACTGGGATCGGTAGATTTTTGGGCACTAACGGAATCAAGGGATAGGAGGTGGGAAAATGGAATTGATGCAGTAGTTCAGCCACGATCTTATTGCAGGCTTGAGGGGCCGTATGGCCTACTCTTGCTCCTATTTCTTGTGTTCTTAATCAGGAACACGAACAACGTCCTGGGAGGTGGTTGGTTCCTTACACACAGGAATAGGCAAAACACCTGAAGCTTTGAGGAGCTGTAGCAGCTACTCCCTTCGGTGGAATAGGCATTGGTGGTAGGTCACTTGCAACACTATCAGTTGGCACAGCAAAGGCAGTAAATCAATACAGTTCTCGTAATTGATCCTTGTGTCACTCCCACAACATCCATCGAAACGAAAAACATAACCTCTCCAATCTTCTGTTTAATAACACCAATGCTTTATTTTTTTAACACTTGCATGGAAATCAAGACATAATACTCTTTGTCCCACGCGATATTACGTTGATGTTGGCGATCCAGCATTACAAAGTTTCCTTCTCTTACTGATGTTTCCAAGTCGGGCTTAAAAATCTCAAACGAGCATGGATCTTCCTTCCAGTGAATAACTCAGCAGGTGTCATACCAGTAACCGTATGATGTTTCATATGATAATTCAGAAGAAATATCGCTCATTTCTGATGCATGGTCCTAGGATCTTGTAACACCTTTTTTAGAGAAGCTTTGAATGTACAACCTTATCAATTTCCCGATTTGACTGCAGTGGAGAAGTAATGTGAAACACAATTCAAAAAGTATGAAAAATCATATGACTGAACAGGTGTTCCATTGTTAAGTGACCAGCTCTACAGAAAGTCCATATTGAGCAAACAAATAACACACCATACATATCATAGGTAAGCCCTGACGAGATGCACATTTGCCCCCCCCCCCCCCGCCCTTGAAAAATCTAGTTGAACTCTGCAAGGATGAAGTTTTAAATGTCCCTGATGGTAAAACCTTCAAAAGGAAATGATTGTGTTGCAGACTAATACACTTGAATTTTTTTTTTGCTTGCAATGCAGTGTTTTGAATTTATACTTGGTATTATTTAATGACTCTGGTTGTCTTAATGAATATATATTTTTTGGTTCCCTAATAGAGACGTATGCTGTATGTGTTTGACACAGTAATTTCCCCTCTGATATTGTTGCTTGCAGAGAAATTTCAAATACACTGAAAATGTTTTACTCTAGTGTTACTGCAAATTGAGTGTCGGAATTAACCCAGGAATATTACATATATATGTGGAAGTGTATACTGTATGCCATGTACTGCCAATTGTTGGTTATTCATTGATTGTAGCAATAACTTTTGAAGCTTCGTATTGTCAATAAATTAGGTTGGCTGTCTGCACTTTAACATTGTTTTATCTGTTATTGGACCTGGGTGGATGTTTTTATCTCTGTCCAGCAGGCGCTGTTCAAGGGAGAGGTAGTGCTAGAAATTGCATGCACAGCCATGAACTTTGGTTCCCTTTGGCTGTGGTTATATTCTTGCTGAGGTGACCGCTTGCTTTAGACCAAAACCAGGTCAGCGAGGAATGGTGGTTTAAATTTTATAATACTGGGTTACTGTGTTGTGAATTTGGACCATTGGGTGTTCCATCATTTCCAGGGTTGTGAGGAAGGAGCAGGTTGGTGCTTGGCGTGGGGACACCACACTTGGAGCATTGTGCTGGTGAGGTGATCTGCAGCCTTGGTGGTGGTCTACTTTTTTCTTCCACCAGGCCAGTGAAGTCTGCTCTGCTTTGCCAATTATCCATGCTTCCCTTTCTACCTGCCTATCCCCCACCTCTTTAGTTATTCACACGCTCTCTGCATCTCGTACGTCGTTTATTTATTTTATTTCTCTCATTATGCTTCTTGTTGTCTCATGCTAATATTTTTCCCATTTAACCATCCCCTAAGCACTTTATAGGTCATTTTGGTTCTTTTCCTGTGTGTGTGGTTGTGCTCTTTCCCCTTCCTCCTTCCCCTTGTACTGTTCCTTTTTTAAATGCCGTTCATCTGTAACATCTGGTTCTGATGAAGAACCTGAACCCAAAATGTCAACTTGTCTGTTATCTCCACAGAATCTGCCTCATGAGTTTTTCCCAGCATTTTCTGTTTTTATCAGATTTTCAACATCTGCAGTATTTTGCATATTATTTTATAAATCAGATTGTTTATTAGTAATCACTGATTAACTGATTTGAAATTCATAAAACCTATTGGTCAATATTTTCAGAAAGTTGCAGTAAACTGTTTATTTCCTATACAGTCGTAGGAATTGAACTCGTCGTGTGGTCAAACTGTGACAAATCCAAGATCAAGACGAAGGGTCATCGACCTGAAACGTTAACTCTGTTTCTCTCTCTGCAGATGCTGCCTGACCTGCTGAGTATTTCCAGCATTTTCAGTTTTTATTTCAGATTTCAAGCATCTGCAGTATTTTGTTTTTGATCAAGTAGTTCTTGTTCACCCCTTTTTAAGGTGTCCGATCCCCTCTTACCTGTAATTTTGCTTGACCAGGAGGGAGGGGATTGTTGGATATGTATAAGTCGTGTAAATGTATTTTAGTGTATTTTGAATGTGATGCAACACTGATTTTTTCAGAAATCTACGGCAAATGATTTGTCAAAAATCCAAAGCAATAAGCTGCACTGACCTGCTAACATCTGAAGGTGTCACTCTCTCAACCCTCAAAACTGCCATCAAGAGCTTCTTTGAAAAGGTTTCTTGGATAAAATGTTTATGAATGAATAAATGTGAATATAAAAACCACATAATTTAAACATTGTACAGTTTTTAAATATTGTGCTGCGTCTCTAGTTTGCAATATGCAGTGGGGGGGGGGTACGGAGGGAAAAAAAGCATTTGCAAATGTTATGCTAAACTTGTATCGAATCTTGGTTACACCACACTTGGAGTACTGCGTACCGTTCTGGTCGCCATATTATAGAAATGATATATAGGCGCTGGAGAGGGTGCAGAGAAGATTTACAAGGATGATACCAGAAATGTGAGGGGATACCTATCAGGAAAGGATGAACAGGCTGGGTCTCTTTTTGCTTGAAAAATGAAGGCTGAGGGGTGACTTAATAGAAGTCTTTAAAATTATGAAAGGTTTTGATAGAGTGGATACAGAGAGAATGTTTCCACTTGTGGGAAAGAGAATAGCTAGAGACCATCAATATAAGATCGTCACCAAGAAATCAAATAGGGAATTCAGAAGAAACTTCTTTACCCAGAGGGTGGTGAGAATGTGGAACTCGCTACCACAGGGAGTGGTTGAGGCAAATAGTATCGATGCATTTAAGGGGAGACTAGATAAGCATATGAGGGAGAAGGAAATAGAGGGTTATGCGAATAGAGTTTGATGAGGAAAGACTGGAGGAGGATCGAGTGGAGCATAAACGCCGGCATGGACTGGTTGGGCCGAATGGCCTGTTTCTGCGCCATATATCCGATGTAAATGTAAAACCTTTTCTGCTTTTGTACAATTTTTACCATTTATAAAAAAAAAACTTTTGAATCCAGTTGCTCTAAAATCATAGGGTATAAAATAGACAGAGCATTAATGTGAGATAGATATAACCCCAAAATAATATAGTTGTTTTTCGGTTGATACTTCTAACTAGTTTAACAGATGCCTTATGTCAAAATGTCTCCAAGTGCGTCACACAGTTAATTTACTTTTTAAAGTCCAGTGACTGTTAATGCAGGTGTAATGTTTAAAATTTAACCAAAGCAAAATGTATACTTCTGTTGTACTTGTGTCGGTTTGTCTCGGATGGTAGCACGATTACCTCTGGGTCAGAAAGTTGTGCATTTGAGCCCAACAGCAGGGCTTAAATGCATAATTTAAGGTCATGCTTGTAAAACAGCCGGGTTTTGGTATCCTGACAAAAATATGCCGAGGAACCAGACAAATCCTTAAATCTCTCCTTTAACTCCTTATCAGGGAATGGTCTGGGATTTTACCTGTCGGCATTGGTCTCGGGGTGAGTGATACCTGACTCCGCTCACAGAACTGTCTTACACTAACCAGTTTGGATCAAAATTAATTTAATTTGCTAACCCTTGATTTGGTTACCTTCAAGCTGCTAAGTGAGTAAGTTAACTCTTGCCAAATCATCAAGGAAGAAGACAAACCATAGGTTGTGCACTAAACACTATTTATTGGTCACAAATCACAACTTAGTTAAAGTTGGATACACGAACACTTAATAGACATACATAAATGTTATCGGAGTTACCTATCAATTGAGCAGCAAACCATTAATGGACAGAGTTACTTAAAACGAGTAGCAAAGGCTACATGGGCAATTCAGTCTATCGCTGCAAGTCATCCCTAACGGAAGCTGAGTATCGACTATAGTGCTGATCAGAGTCTGATGTTATAAATTGGTGAGAATACTTTTAAGAGTAATTCCTTAGATAGCCAACAAGTTAAATGCTTTGAATAGCCAGTCTATAAAATAGCTCGGATCTACGTGTGTGATTCACAAAGTTCAGAGCTTGCACAACTTCAGACTCACAAGTGGCATTGTTGGGTCAATCTACTTCCATCCCTGAGATGCAGGCATTAGCTTCTGGAGTTTTGAGTCAACGAGTCCCTTTGCGGCAGAGTTATTGGTCTCATTTGGGCCTTCTGTTCTGACTGAGCCCATCTTGCATACGAGTGGCTTCCCTCTCTCTTTTTTCACAAACTTGGACTACTCATAGTTAAGTAACACTATTCTGCCTGCAACTGGCTTGTGTAACTGCAATTTAGCTTCTAACCTCTGACACTCTGTCCTTTTAAAGGTACCTTGTACTGGAAAGAATACCTCTTACAGCTGCTAGGTAAAAGTACTTGCAGAGAAGAATGGAGGATATAAAAGTCTAATTAATGCAGTGACCAAGAAAAACTGTTACTTCTATGAAAGACAAAGAAAAACTCTGCCTTTGAGTGACCCATGTGTTGAAAGGGCTCGCCCCTTTTTGTGTCGATCATCCCCAATAAGTCCGTATTGAAGCATGATATTACACACAGGTAGGCTCCACTTTTACAAATCCATCTCCCCTTCATTTTAACAAAGGACCCACACAATTGTGAGGGGTCGTGACCTGTTTACTACTCGCAAAGTACTTCTTCCCTGGACTTGAGCCAGGGATAATGACTTATGACTTAATTGCTTAAAAGCCTCCATTTAACTATTTACTTTCCAGAACTCAGTTTAGCAGTTGAACTCCATACATTATGGACATCCTCAGGCAGTTTACAGGAATCTCGAAGGCAACCCTTCCGGAATTTTAAGGGGCACTGTTCCTACACTATCCACTGGAGTGAAAGCTGCATTGTTAGAGGAGCCATCTTTTGATGAGAATGAAACCAGGGTCTTGCCTGCCTGTTCTGGTGATTCAGAAGAACATTAAAGAATCCATGGCGTGACTAATAGAGAATTTTCTTGTTCCTCAATCTTTCTGCTTGATGGCTGAGGAAAGGACAGTGGCTATTTTAACACCTTTTTCACATCTTAACTATTACTCATTTTTTATATTTAAATCTCCCATTATGAGACATAGGCCATTCCCTAGCCAAAGGTAGATAACCAAGTTTAAGCCACTATCAACACCACTCATCATACAGACATGAGATTTTAGTGGCATTAAACTTCATGAATTGTAGCCCAGTAACATTCTTAAATGAAACCCTGATGTCTATTTGAGCTTGCTGCAATGTTTAGAACCAGGTGGTACAGGCTCAAGCTTTAAAGAGGGAAGATGCAGAGTCAGTTTAGTTTGAAGTGTTTTGTGCAGAGGGTGGTAAATGTGTGGAATAGACTGCTCATGGAGGCAGAGAGTGCAGAAAAAATTCAGGGAGAATATGCAAGATATCAAAGGAACTTGGCCACTGAGGGTTTTGGGACAGGCAAGATACCTTTTTTAATCCTGTACTTTCCCATGTTGCTATGCAAAATTGCTGTGTGTATCAACAACTAAAATACAGATTGTAAAAGGTTTAAGATAATTTTTTTTTTTTAATTTGAATAATAGTGCGTAGTATGTCTCGGCTGTTGTCCCAGCATAAACAGGTATCCCCAATGGCCTCTTTCTCTCTCATGCAACCACTGGTGGGATTGCACCTCCAAAACTAAGCAGGTTTCTGCCTATGATCCTACCGTTTGGTGCTCGGTTATTAATTGTACAGTTCCTGTTCCCTTTCTTGTGCCACAAAGAGTGACTAGTATAGACGTGTCTTATTGACTGTGCTAAAAGCTTGTACAATTCTGCAGAGCAGGAGAACCTCTTGTTTTGAATTGAAGCACCATTATTTTTAAAATATTTTATGATGGAAAAACTATTAATTTGAGTGAGAAATCATCTGGTAAGGACAATGTGTAAATGATTTGGTCTTGGGCATAGGAAAGACTATCCAAAAAAAGGAAGCATGGCTCACTGTGGAGAGTACTGTATATGACTTCAGGAGCAAGTAGATTGGACAGATCAGTGTCAAATGAAAGTCAGTGTAAGGATAAAAAGAGGAAGGATACATTAAACAGGAAAAATTTTAAACGAGTAGAAGAGCAGAGAGGTTTGTGGTTCCAATGCAAACAAGAGGGAGGACAATTGATGAAACTTTTTTTTAAAAAACATGATCAAAGGTTTTATAAATAGAATTAGAATTATTACATAGAATGTACAGCACAGAATCAGGCCATTCGGCCCAATCAGCCCATGCTGGCGTTTATGGGCCACTCGAGCCTCCTTCCATCCGTCCTCATCGAACTGCATCAGCATAACCGTCTATTCCTTCTCCCTCATGTGCTTAACTAGCTTCCCCTTAAATGCATCTATGCTATTCACCTCTTTACTCTGTACCTAACTCATGCTCTACCTGCCCTGGGAGTGTTTGATTGAACAGTGTAGCGGGAGCTTTACTCTGTATCTAACTCATGCTACTAGGAGCAGAGTACAAAAGAAAATAGTTAATGCTAAACTTATACTTGGTTCAGATGGAGTTAAAATATTGTGTCGTGTTTTGAGTATCTTATGTTAAGACGGTTGTCGAGACTATGGAAAGGGTAAAGAAGAGATTTACAAACCTGATCTGCTTCAGTTGTGAGGAAAGATTAGAGAAACGGGGATATAACAGAAAATGCTGGAAATACTCAGCAGGTCAGGCAGCATCTGTGGGGAGAGAGAGAGAAACAGTTGACGTTTCAGGTCCGTGACCTTTCGTCAGAACTGGAAAATGTTACAGATGTAACCGGTTTTAAGCAAGCACAGAGGCAGGGAAAAGTGGGGAGGGGAGGAGAGGAAAGAACAAAAGGGAAGGTCTGTGATCGGGTAGGAGTGATTTAAATGACAAAAGGGGTTGGTAATGGAACAAGTATGAAACAAAAGATGTGTCTGGAGGAGCTGTAAATGGCAACAGCAGAATCGTTTCCAGCACCTGCTATCTGGAAAAAATGGGAGTGGTGGTTATGATCTGAAATTGTTGAACTCTATGTTGAATCCACGACACCGTCCCATTGCAAGTGCAGATGATTCAACACCTGCCCTTTCACCTCCTCTCTTCCCAGCACCCAATTATGCCATAGTCAACGGAAAGGAAAGAATGGCAGAGCTTGAGGAATAAAAGCTTAAGTGTATAATTATTTACCCACACTCTAATTTTAATTACAGTAGATTAAGGGGCTACTTAACTTCATCCATGAGGTAAGGGCAAAAATAAACTATCAACTTTAAATAAGTAAATAGACGTAATAGGCTAAATATATTAAAAGTAACTTTTTTTTATTAAAGGCGATTCAGTTAGCATTGGAGATAAGAACATAAGAAATAGGAGCAGGAGTAGGCCCTTCGAGCCTGCTCTGCCATTCAATGAGCTCATGGCTGATCTGCCTTAACTCCATTCACCGGCCCTATCGCCATATCCCTTGATGCCCTTACTCGTCAGAAATCTATCGACTTCTGTTTTGAATATACCCAAAGACTGAGCCTCCACAGCCCTCTGGGGTAGAGAATTCCAAAGATTCACCACCCTCTGTGTGAAGAAATTTCTTCTCATCTCAGTCCTGAATGGCCTACCCTTTATCCTGAGGCTGTGGCCCCTGGTTCTAGACTCCCCAGCCAAAGGAAACATTCTCCCAGCATCCACCCTATGAAGCCCTGTAATAATTTTGTATGTTTCAATGAGATCCCCTCTCATTCTTCTGAATTCAAGAGAATACAGGCCTAGTTTACTCAATCTCTTCTCATACGACAGTCCCGCCATCCCAGGAATCAATCTCGTGAACCTTCGTTGCACTCCCTCTATATGGCAAGTATATCCTTCCTTAGGTAAGGAGACCAAAATTGTACACAGTACTCCAGGTGTGGTCTCACCAAGGCCCTATATAATTGGAGTAAGACTTCTTTACTCCTGTACTCAAATCCTCTTGTAATGAAGGCCAGCATACCATTTGCCTTCCTAATGGCTTGCTGCACCTGCACATTCACTTTCAGTGACTCATGTACAAGGACACCCAGGTCCCTTTGAGCATCTGCATTCCCCAACCTTTCACCATTTAGGAAATACTCTGCCTTTCTGTTTTTTTCTACCAAAGTGGATAACTTCACATTTATCCACATTATATTCCATGTGCCATGTTTTCGCCCACTCACTGAGCCTGTCGAGATCCCCTTGAAGCCTCTACACATCCTCTTCACAACTGACAGTGCCACCTAGCTTTGTATCATCAGCAAATTTGGAAATGTTACATTTAGTCCCCTCATCCAAATCATTGATATAGATTGTGAATAGCTGGGGCCCAAGCACCGATCCTTGCGGTACCCCACTAGTCACAGCCTGCCATCCTGAAAAAGACCCGTTTATCCCTACTCTTTGTTTTCTGTCTGTTAACCAATTCTCAATCCATGCTAGTATATTACCCCCAATTCCATGTGCCCTAACTTTGTTCACCAATCTCTTGTGTGGGACCTTGTCGAAGGCCTTCTGAAAATCCAACTACACCACATCTACCGGTTCCCCTTTGTCTACTCCACTAGTTACATCCTCAAAGAACTCCAATAGGTTTGTTAAACAGGATTTCCCTTTCATAAATCCATGTTGACTCTGCCCAATCTTACTATTAGTTTCTAAGTGCCCAGTTATTGCATCCTTTATAATAGATTCCAGCATTTTCCCAACTACTGATGTGAGTCTAACAGGTCTGTAGTTCCCTGTTTTCTCTCTCCCTCCTTTCTTAAATAGCGGGGTTACATTTGCTATCCTCCAATCTGCAGGAACCGTTCCAGAATCTATAGAATTTTGGAAGATGACAACCAATGCGTCCACTATTCCAATGGCCACCCCTTTCAAAACCCTAGGATGTAGGTCATCCGGTCCTTGGGATTTATCGACTTTTAGTCCCATTAATTTTGCTAGTACTGTTTTTCTACTAATAATAATTTCTTTAAGTTCCTCATTCTCACCACACCCTTGGTTTTCTCGTATTTCTGGGAGGTTTTTGTGTCTTCCTCCGTGAAGACAGAAATAAAGTATTTAATTTTTCTGCCATTTCCTCATTCCCCATTATAAATTCTCCCGTCTCTGACTGTAAAGTACTGACATTTACCTTTGCCAGTCTTTTCCTTTTCACATACCTATAGAAGCTTTTACAATCCGTTTTTATATTTTTCGCTAGTTTGTGCTCCTATTCCATTTTCCCTTTATCAATTTCTTGGTCCCCCTTTGCTGATTTTTAAAAAGATCCCAATCCTCAGGCTGACCGCTTTTTGTGGCAACTTTATAAGCTTCCTCCTTTGACTTAATACTAGCTTTAATTTCTTTTGTTAGCCATGGTTGGATCACTTTTCCTTTTGGGTTTTTATGCCCTAGAGGAATATATGTTTGTTGCAAATTATGCATTATTTCTTTGAATGTTAGCCATTGTATGTCCACCTTCATACCTTTTCGTGTAGTCTCCCAATCTACCATGGCCAACTTGTCCCTCATACCCTTGTAGTTTCCTCTGTTTAGATTGAAGACCTTCGTTTCAGATTGGACTACATCACTCTCAAACTTAATGTAAAATTCAATCATATTATGGTCACTTGTCCCCAAAGGCCCCTTTACCACAAGATTATTGATTAGCCCTTTCTCATTACACAGTACCAGATCCAGAATTGCCTGTTCCCTGGTTGGTTCCTCCACATACTGATCCAGGAAACCATCTTGCATGCATTCCAACAATTCATCCTCCACACCATTAGTGGTCATTTGATTTGCCCAGTCAATATGTAGATTAAAGTCCCCCATGATTACCGTATAAATAAAGAACTGTTATATAAACAAATACATAAATATAGAATAAATAATGGCAGCACAGGCAGTGTGTCTGGACTGCAGAATGTGGGAATTTGTGGACAGTGAGACTGAGTCACTGCGGTTCCGAATTGTTGAGCTGAAGTATGAGTTAAAGGCACTCTGATACATAAGAGATGGAGGAGCAATATCTGGAATGTATATTTCAGAACACAAGGCACATCACCGAGAGAGATACAAGTGGAGTGTGTGACTGACGGTCAGTAGAGTAGGGGGAACCTAGTAGAGGCAGGGAAGGAGGAACTGCAAAATCTGGTCCTGTTCAACAGGTACGATCTACCCATGAGGATAAGGAGAAAGACTGCGTGAAGGACAGTCAAAATGCTGACCAAGGCACCCGTGGACCAGGAGGCTGTTCAAGGGGCGGGGGAAGCAGAATAGAAAGATTGTATTTATTGGAGAATTACTATCCGAGCCATGTACTAATTGGCATAGTGATGAACAGATCAGGAAAGTAAATGTGTGACTGAAAGACGAGTGTGGGAAGGAGGGGCGTGGAACACTGGCACCAGTACTGGGACAAGAATGAGCTGTACTGCTGGGACGGGCTGCACCTGAACTGAGCTGGGATCAAGATCCTAGTGGAAAGGACTTCAAAACAATAAAGATGGGGAGGGTTCAGGTAGAAGAAGTAGTAATCTAAAGATAACCAAAAGAAGGGATGAGAGCAAGGTCAGATTATAAAATGTGATAATATGAATACTCCGGGTACAGAAAAGGTTATAGGAATTAATAATAAAATACCTGATAGAAATAAAGCAGAAGTGATGAAAAATAAGAACATATTAAATTGTTAGTATAGCAATGTACAGAGCATCAGCAACAAAAAGTGAGAGAGAAGTACCATTAGGGCATTATGGGCAAGGTGGAGACAGTTATCCAAATAAGAGTTCTATACACGAATGTACATAGCATAGGAATAATATGAGCGTGCTCGAAGCACAAATTCATCTTAAAGGCAATCATAGAATTATACAACATGGAAGGAGGCTATTCGGCCCATCGTGCCTGTGCCAGCTCTTTGAAAGAACTATCAATTAGTCCCACTCCCCAGCTCTTCCACATAGCCCTGCAAAATTTTCCCCTTCAAGTATTTATCCAATTCCCTTTTGAAAATTATTACTGAATCTGCTTCCACCACCCTTTCAGGCAGTGCATTCCAGATCATCATAACTCGCTGTGTAATTTTTTTGTCTCCAATTAGCTTAAATGATGTAGACCAGAGACCAGGCTACAAGATCTTTAGAAAGGACAGTGTATTTGGGAAAGGAGGAGCAGTAGCAATATCGATAGAAGACAATTACAGCAATAGAAAGAAAGGACTTCAGTAAGAATGAGCAGGCAGTTGAAACACTGGGTGGAATTAAGAAACAGCAAAGGATGCAAGACTCTGGTGGGAATTGTCTATAGACCTGCTGATGGTGATTCAGTGACGAGATGTTTCGATACAGACATCAGAGAAGCATGTAGCAAAAGTGATGTAGTTCTAACGGGTGATTTTTAATTTTCACACAGACTAGGAGAAGCAGAACAGCTCAAGTTGTAAAGGCAGCGAATTTCTAGAGTGTAGATTTTCTGGAACAATATGTTTTAGAACTGACAAGGGAACATGGCATACTAGATTTAGTAATGAGTAACGAGCCAGAATTAGTTAACAATCTGAGCGGAAGGGAACATCCTACGAACAGTGACCATAATATGATCGAATGTTATACCAAGTTTGAGAGTGAGATTAAGGTTTTAAATTTAAGCAAACAAATTTCGAAAGGATGAGACATAAATTGACAGCAGTAAACTGGGCTGAACTGTTGACTGATAAACCTACGGACAAGCAATGGGAGGTATTCCAACAAGTATTTGGTATAATACAAGACGAATACATATCCTTAAAAGGCAAAAATTCCAGTCGTGGAGTTAAGCAACCGTGGTCATTAAATGAGGTAAGATACAGTATCAAGCTAAAAGAAAAGGCTTATACAAATGCAAGGAAAAGTTGAAATCCAGTCGACTGGGAGAGCTATAAAAAGCAAATAAGGTATACAAAGAAAGCAATGAGAGGTGCAAAAGGACAGTATGAAAAATAACTGCAAGGGATATCAAAGTTAATGGTAAAAGTTTTTATAAATATATTAAGAGAAAGAGAGTAGTAAAGGGGAATGTAGGCCCATTAAATAGACACAGATGATACTGTAATCGACAATAAGGAAATGGCAGTCTTGTTAAATGAGTAAATCATATCGACTAATCTAGTTGAATTTTTTGAGTAGACTACGAACATGGTGAATAAGGGAGTGTCTCTGGACATTATCTATATGGACTTCCAGAAGGCATTTGATAAGGCTTCTGAAGAAGAGATCATTAGCAAAAATGAAAGTGGACGGAATTTGAGGCAACCTTGTGACATGGGTTGGAAATTGCTTGGGAGGAGGTAGAAGACAGAGTCGGGATAAAGAAAACGTTCTCTGATTGGCAGGATGTGACAAGTGGTGTTCCCCAGGGAATCTGTATTGGGACTTCATCTTTTCACCATATATATCAATGACTTTGATGAAGGAATCGGGAGTTGTATATATCCAAGTTTGCAGATGACACGAAGGCATAGTAAATTGTGCAGATGGGAGCAGGAAGTTCTAAAGGGGGACACTAAGTCAGTGGGCAAAACTATGGCAAATGAAGTTCAATGTGGGGAAGTGTGAGGTCATCTACTTTGGATCCAAGGAAGACAAATTGGAATATTTTCTTAATGGTGAGAGACTAGGAACTGTGGAGGAGCAAAGAGTTTTAGTGTACATGTACACAAATCACTAAAAGGTACAAAAAATAATCCAAAAGACTAATGGAATGTTGGCCTTTATCTCAAGGGGGCTGGAATTCAAAGTGGAGTAAGTTATGGAGTCAGTTGTATAGAGCCTTGGTCAGACCCCACTGTGTTCAGTTCTAGGCATTGCTTCTCAGGATGGATATATTGGCTTGGAGGAGGTGCAGCACAGATTCACCAGAATTATATTTAAAGGGTTAAATTAGGAGGACAGGTTGCATAATCTTGGCGTGTATGCCCTTGAGTTTAGAAGGCTGATCCAATTGAGGTGTTTAAAATGACAAAAGGATTTGATAGGGTAGACATAGAGAAACTGTTTTTTCTGGTGGAATCCAGAACAAGGGGGCATAATCTTAAAATTAGAAATAGGTTATTAAGGAGTGAAATCAGGAAGCACTAATGATTGAAAACTCAAATTTAGAGTGTGAGCCTGGGTGCTACCATTGTACGGCAGAGTGAATGTGCTGTGCCGCCACACTGACTTCACCCTACCCCAACTTAGATATTTATTGACAAGACCACTTAGTCCACTCTTTGAATGCTGCAACCTATTTTGAAAGAAAGCTTTATCTTTAGTTTCTAGCCAGTTAGATTATCGAGCAAACAGGGCAGTCAGTTGTTGGCCTTTAAGTGCTATGCCACTGTTAGTTTTGCTGAAATATTAAGGGGGGAATTTTCCTAGCCCTGGGGAGGTGGGTATGGCGGTGGGACTGCTGGGAAAATGGCAGAAACTGGGAGTGGGTACCGAACCTGCTCCCAACCTGTCTCCGTGCCATCTTCCCGGGAGGCGAGTCGGGGACCCGTCTCCTCAAGGCGGGAAGGGGATTAGAGCCAATTAACTGTCTGTTAACAGGCAGTTTTGAGGCTTATCCCCATTTTACCCCTGCAAGTGCGGGCTTCCCGACGGCTGCACACCTCGCTAGGGTCAGCGAGGCGAGCAGTGGGTCTGTGGGGGTGAGAGGGATCGAAAGGTCTGCTGTGGAGGTGAGTGATGGGTGCAAGTGTTAGAAAAAGGTTACTTACCTTTGCTTCTTCCTGCAGGCTTCAACCCTTGGGGATCCGGAGGTGCCTCATCTCAACGGCGGAGATGACAGAATGGCTGCTGCATTCTCAGATGCAGCAGCCATCTGATTTCTGCTGAGGAAAGAGTTTTTGGTGAGCCTTCAGTACAAGGGCTCACCTTAGAACAGAGATTGTCAGTGTTTGACAGTTTCTCAAAGCTGTCAAACGCTGACAATTCATCTGTCAATTTTTTGACAGATGAAACGTTATACGCTGACGTCCTCTGTCACCAGCTTTCCCTTAATTGGCCGGCTAAGCCCGCAGGGCGGACTTAACAAGGCCAATCAAGGGAAAATAGCGTGGGTTGGCCGAATGTCGTTGGGGGCGGGACTGAAACCTGACAACCAGCAGTCCCGCTCCCAACGCGCCCCCATTGACAAAATCCAGCCCTAAGAGTAGTATGAATGTGGATTGGAAAAGAAAATTGGAAAAAAGATGGATTTATTGAACTTGAGCATTAGATTGTAATGTTGGTTTGGACTAATAATATAATAAATGGGCTATTGGAAACCAATTTACTCACCTGACATGGAAGAGTAAACACATTACTATTAGTGTGGCTAAAAGGTTGGATTAAAAGCCTATCGGTATCTCCGCTATATGGATGAAGTCTGCCAGTTGTAAGTGCATGCACCCTGATGTATGTGCATGTTTATTCAGACCCAAATATACCTATGCCACTTGTGTTTTCTTGAATTAAATCAAAGATTAAAAGGGAATTTGACATATACTTTGAAAGGAAAAATTTATAAATGTGTTTTCAACATATTTTATATCTGATCTGGGCATGCTTGATGATGATACTCCATGCAATAAGTGGAAAAATCAATCGCAAGAACTAACATCAACCAGTGAGTACAATAATGTATTCAAAAAGAGAACTGTAAAGAAGGTATTTTCAGCGAACCTGTTGTTGCTGACTTGCCTGCATCTGTACTTCTTGGCCAGATTGCTAATTCAAATTGTCCACCCAGCACATATCCATTTTTACGCACTCTCACTGTGGTCACCTGCTAGCAAGCAGACAAGTGACTGCTTGAAAATCTCTTCTGCATTTTGCATTATGCTTGTGTGAAATCACTGTTTGTTTTTTGGGACAAATAAGATGATTTTGGTAGTGAAGTGAAGCCACTGCCCAACGTTTTTTGGCATTTTCCAAAAAAAATCAGGAAAAATTCTTTGACCCTGGTGACTTGAGTGCTGAAAGGCCTTTGAATGCTTATGTAAAATAGTCGAGAACTTACATTCCCTAATGCTGTGCAATTAGCATGATGTCTACATGAAAATCTGTCTCGATTTTTGCTTGAGTATGCAAATATAACTTAGCTGATTAAATTAAATTTTTTTGCAATGAGATGTGATCACTATTTACACAGTGCTAATACTAATATTTTTAAATAAAGTTTTCACTTTTAAACTGTTTACCTGAGGATTAATGAAAATAAAATGAATTAATTTTTTTTTTTAACATCTTAACTGACCCAGAGTGCATTTAAAATGTCATATGAAACTCTGTTTCTTTATTACTCACCATATCATCCTTGCTGAATGATCCCATCTGTTTTAGAAAAAAAATAAAATGCTAATTTATCTCAAAATTATTGCTGATAAGAGAATTTTGAAATAGAATCTATTGAGTTCACCTGTTGGTTTGCGCTGTTCATGGAGTTATTTTTTTGTAATTCCTGTTTACAGGTGTAATGATGTGTAGAGCACCTAAAGGATATCTCGTGTGTATAAAAGTGAGCCATAATACTTCAAGTAATACAAACATTGCTGATGTTTTAATGAAGGCAGGTTTTAAATGCATCCTGGAAGTGTGCTTATGCCCATGTCCAATTGATTTGGTTTCCTAATGTGCAACTGATTTAATCTAGATTGTACAATTTGTCCTATCTTTTTTGTTTACAAATCGAATGAGAATTATGAGCCAAATTTCAGTGATATAAATTTCAGTAGTCATCGCTACAGTTTATTCCTCTTGACTGCAAATTTATTTTCTGCTTTTACTCTTGAGAATTGTATGAGGTTTATCCCAGCGGGAAATCAAGACTGACTCCATTTTTTCCCCCTCATATTTATCAACTTGACGCCAAATCTTCTGTAATTGTGCAGCAGTATAAATCTTACTGAGGTCAACCTTGAAATTGTTTGGTGCACTCTAGGAACTCCTAATTGCTTAAAATGTTGTGGTGCATTAGTTGAAAGGTCTGTCCAGAACTCTCTCCTGAAACCATAAAGGGTGACAACCTAAGGTGGATCGGGGGCTGGGCAGTTACTTTAATTTCCTGCACATTTTGGAGGTGAACGAAGAATTTGTTCAACATTTGCCGTGTTTCTTTGAAATTCCTGATCACTGTTGAAAATTTATTTAGATATTAAATAGGAAGAGCATTTTGACAGATATTACTACAGCTCTTATTTGTGACATTATGAGGATCAAAATGAATACATTTTATAAATATAGTGGTTATTTTCAAATCTTTTTAAAAAAAAATGAACCCATCTGAGTGGGTGAAAATCTGAATCATTAAAGGATACAAGTTTTTTCATTTGTTTAAATTATGCTGTTTATTAACTTGGCTGGAGTAAACTTTTCCAAAAACAAGAGCACATTTTAAACTTGGAATTACAACTTGAGCATTTTCTCTCTTTTTAGTTTTTCTTGCTCTAAGCCATGCAAATCAAGGCCTTTGAGATCATCATGCCTTGTGCAGTGTGGGAAAGCTTGTAACTTAGAGCCAAGATAAGCAGAACTGCATTTTCTGTTAAATTTTAAAAAAAAAGTGATAATATCCTTGCATATTGAGCAGTGTCAACTTTATTGACAGTACTGTAATATTGTTCAAAAGGGTTGTATAGATGCTGTTTTGGGAAACAAACTTAACATTTGCTCTCACATATTTGTATGAAGGAGAGTTGCCTGCCTTTTACAGCACATCTCTGTCTGTCTGCAGCAGCCCCCCCTTCTTGCAGCCGTCATTTGTTGCCATGGTAACAGTTGGAAGGCATTATGTAGGCAGAAAACTACTTTTCCTTTTTCATCATGGAGGCAGGCATTGTTAAGAGTTCAATGTATGCCTACAGCAGTGAATGGATCTGAAAGAAAGCAGCAGAACAAGGATTGTTTTGGACTATTGTATTATTTGGAGGCCCTAAAATAGGAAAGCCAGGCAAACCCTGGTGCTGACCCACTACCTGCAAGATGCTTTATTAGAGACTGTACAGCTTGATTAATCAACTGCTTGCTACCAGCTTCCAGGTTTTTCCATTGCTGTGATGGGGGTTACACTGCTCTGAAAAGGCCCCAGGATGCAAACGGGCAGATGTCTGGCTAGGCTTAACTGGTGAGTTGCTAGTATCGCACTTAAACCTGTGGCAAACCTACCTCATAAGAGGGGTGGATATGATTCTGTAGTCTGTGTGTTAGTTCTAAAATGGTGTCTTCTCGAATGCCATTTTATCTGCTTTTCTTCCAACATCTCTGTGTGCACTGATCTATAAATGCATGCAGAGCTTTCAATTTACAAAGCAGATTTCGTCTCTTATGCTGTTGTCTGATATATTGCCAGTTAGGAATTGCCTCAGAGGATTTTTTTATCCTTTGCAAAAGGCAAATGCTGGTTCAGTAAATATTTTTGATCATTTTGATATGTTGTAAGACATTTTTATTATACATAAAGCATGTATCTGCAATGCAAGATAAAAATAGTCCCCACAAAAACTGCTGCATTATAATGGCCTATCATCATAACCAATTAAGTATGAGATTTGCTAGATTTTGGTAATTTTGTGATGAAGCAATCCTGGTACTCTATACATACTCCAGCATGGAGTTACCATAACGACAGGGGCGCCAGCTACAATAGCCTTTGACACATTGCTTTACATTTGATCTACTGCTAGTATAATGACTGACCTTTGGCAACCTCAAGTTATCGTATGTGAAATGAGCTTACTCGGCTTGTCTGCAGTATGTACTTTCACTTGGGGACAGCAGCTGTTGTGTAATAAAAATGTCTTCACAACATACCAAAATGGTTAAAAATATTTGCTGAACCAGCATTTGCTGTTGGCAGAGAAAAAAAACCTCTGAAGCAATTCCTAACTGATAATATATCAGACAACAGAATAAGAGACGAAATTTGATTAAAAAATTAATTCAGTATTGATAAATTGTATTTATCGTGACCGTGATCCTCCAAAGGAAGACTTCAGGGAGTCAGTTTGTACCTATTGCTCTGTTTAGTACTTATGAAGATGTTAAAATATGTAGGAGATTTGTTGTTGGATAATTGGGTTGGTCTGTCTATATTTGTTTCATTTTTGGATAAGGTACAGGTACTAATAAATAGATGTTTTTTGAATGATCAAATTCAAAAACCTCCCTGGCATAGAAGTCATATTATCTTCAATCAGTGTGGACTGCTTTTCATTTTCACCTACAGATGAAGTACAAAAATTTAAGCTTCAGTATCCAATAATCCAGTCTCAATTTTTTTTTAAAACACCCTTTAAATAGCTGCAGGATTTGGGCGGCTTGCTGGTCTGCTGCCTTTTCATACAAAATGATTTTAATTGCACTTGGAGCTCAGACTTAATATAATAAACCAGGCAGTAGCCTATTGATTAAACAAATGGTTTGAAGTATTTATGAAAGTAAATTAAGACTGTGGTTAGCAGTTGAAATGTTTTTTCTATACAGAGCAAAATTAGATTGGATATTATATCTTTGGTCCCAGTGTTGCTTATCAGGCTGTGCTGCAGAACATCAGGGGCGTTTTATACTGGACCAGAATTTGTTGTCAAAATAACAGCAAGGCTAATGCCGCTTGCTGTTATTTCTGGGTAAATGGTACAGCAACTTCAGGCGAGGAGCAGCTGTGCAGTTAAATGTGAATATCCAGAAGATGCTGTGCGAGTTGCGCTGCTCTGCTCCACCATTAGCTTTGCGAAAACGGCATCTTGCTCTTAGTCTCCCTGTTATTTTTAGGAACTTGCTGCATTTGTCCATTAAACTCACCACAGAAAGTTAAGTCATGTCATTACAAGCGTAAGTACCCTTTTAACAACGTAATAAGTATTAATGACTGCCAATCAACCTCTCTGGCACCGAAAATTAACTATTACAAGTTTGGAGTCTCATTCTTTTAGGTTTTGAATTTTTCGGGGAGATTTAAAATGTTAATACTTTTTCTGTCTCTTTTCTCTCTCAATCCAAACTTTCTTTCCTTCTCTTTATTTCTCTTTCTGTACCTGATTTGACATTGAATTCACTCTCCCCCCCCCCCCCCCCTTTAAATTCACCCCCATTCTCAGGCCTTCCTGTGTTTATTTCCCAATCGTTAAATCTCATTGGTTAACGAGATACCCTGTTCATTGTCCTGTTCACTCGGGTCCCAAATGCCCTGTTTCCCTCGCTGCGCCGTTAGCATCTCCCACTTTCAACAACATTGTAGGCAAACATTTTTTGAGCTGAAGGGTGCGGGGCAAGTCTAACTAATGGCAGATGCCGTTGGATGTCCTGCTACAGCAAATTCAGGTCCATTGTGTATGCGGAAGTGGTAATACTGGATATTAGCATCATTCATAATTTTCATGTGTTGTAGCTTTTGCAGATGTGCACAAAAATTTGTAAAATTGTGATTACTTTCTCAAATGATTAAAGGGAAGCTTCAATTGTGGAACCTTGAAATAACTGCTTAAATGTGGACATGGTTTTTCTCCTGATCATGTATTGGGGTTGCAGACAGACCTGAGAGAAATTACTTGAGTTGGTGACCTCCTTATTGGCATAGGGGCCAGAAGATAGTTTTTAAGTTGCTAACTGTCTGGATCACTTGGGCTGAAATTCCTCCGGGCAGAGGGGTGGAAGGAGAGGGGGGTGAGGGGAGGGGAGGGGAGGGGGGTGAAGAGTTCCTCTTGCTTCCCATTGTAACTCCAGTGGATACCAGTAGAACCGCCCAGAAAAGGGTGGAGACTGGTTAAGCCAGGCCTCTGCCGTTTTGGAGAGTTTCTGACTTGCCTTGTACCTGTGCGCTAGCTTTTAGCGATTTCGTACTTTGACCCCAAAATTTCTCTGCTCCTCCACAGTTCCTAGCTTCTCGGCTTTTAGAAAATAATTCTGATCTCTCTTTCTAAGGTGCAAGTGCTCTATAGCCACTGCAGACCCTTAGACTATTCAAACCCTTAGATTGGAAGACTTTCACCAGTAAATAGAAGTGATATATATACTATGAGGTTACTATTGCCACACACTAGCTGATAGTTTTCCCTGAGACTGACCAGTTTGCCTGCATAACAACAGCAAAAGGATAGCAAAATACTGCGGATGCTGGAAATCCGAAATAACAACAGAAAATGCTGGAAAAACTCAGCAGGCCAGGCAGCATCTGTGGAGAGAGAAACAGAGTTAACGTTTCAGGTCAAAGACCTTTCGTCAGAACTGTAAAAGGACTTTGAAAGTAATGAATTGGTCTGAGGAAAATTGGTACATCCTAAGGACGTGATAAGTCACTATAAAAATGTAAGTTCTTACTGCACGAGTGCAGGCACAGACAGCAACAGCTTGCATTTATATAGCGCCTTTAATGTAGTAAACGTAGACAAGTGGCAATATGTATATACAGCAATGCTCTAAAAGTTTTTTTTTTAAATCTTGTCACGTTTCCCTTCCATCTTGTGGAAGAAAGAAAAAGAGCTTGCATTTATATAGCATCTCATCTCATCTCATCACATCCTCAGGACATCACAAGGTGTTCAAAGTGTAGTAATTAATGTTATATAGTGAAATGCGGCTGCCAATTTGCACGCAGCAAGGTCCCACAAAAAGCAAATGAATGAATGATCAGATAAACTTACTTTTGGTGATATTGGTTCCAGGAAGAATTTTGGCCAGGCCAAGGAGAACTCCTTGCTTTTTTTTTTAAATAGTGTCACGGGATCATTTACATCCACCTGAGCTGGGCGTTGGTTTAACATCTCAGAAGATGGCACCTCAGGAAATGCAGCGCTTTCTCTGCTGTACTGAAGTGTTGGCCTAAATTATGTGCTCAAGTCTGTAATGGGATTTGAACCCATAACCTTCGGATTGATGGAAAGACTGCTGCCAACTAAGCCAAGTTGACACCAGCTGCTCGAAAGTGTCAATCTCACCCTTTTACATTTAAAGTTGGGTGAGGGTCTGCTGGGTTCAGCAATGGCAAAATAAAGAATGCTTATTTCACTGAAACTGACTCCCTTAATCCAATGAAACATTTGTAGACCCACATTTTTGTATGTTTACAACATTGGTTCCCTAAATGTGGGGCACTTTTATATTATGGAATGGAATTGCTGCAGCGGGACCTGGGTGCCGCCTGTCTGCTGCATTCCTATAATATAAAAGCAACTTCAATTTCAGAGGAAACGAGAGAGAATAACCTGATTGGTGTGAGTGAGGTGTGATTGTTCAATTTGCCTGACTTTAATGTGTCTTTAATTTAATTTCACAAGCAATTGAGGATTAAGATACCAATATTGGGATAGAGTTCCTGGAGCATTACTCTGAATCTAATGACTCATTATGGTGCAGAGTCACTTTTAAATGCAGCGCTGCACATTAGCAGTTTCATTCTCCCAGTTAAATCGTCCCATTTGTACTGTAGTGTGATTTCACCAGCAGGAGGAATAAACCAGTGGTAGGTAAGAGCCAGCTGCTGCCAGTCTGACACCAGCTCTTGGTCTGCTATCTATAATGCAACTGAAGTGAGTTTATAGAGTACTGATCAGCTTTGTGACATTTCTAGCAGATTAAGACTTGTCCAACAAAAATGCATGGACTAGCCACAGTTTCAAAAAATCTTTTAGAATTTAGATTTATTTTACTGGGCTGACTTGTGCATGTGTGTTAAGTACATAGAACGCTAAAACATTTATTAACTTTAGTTATAGAGTGTTCAGATATTTTTGACCGTGATCCTCAGCAACCAATTTTAGGCATTGTAAAAAAAAAAAACTGTGGAGAAATCTTTGTGCATGAAATATCCTGAAAGTGATTTTCCATCTGTTGGTAATTTGGAAGTTGACCTACTGCATATGGAAAATATAACACTAGGTATAAGGTCTCGTCAGACTTGGATTTAAAATAACAATAATAGTTTTGTTCTGGTGTATCAAAAACAAATGTGACTTAATTTCAGCAACTAGCCTCCTATTAAACAACTTTTGAAAGTTCATATACACAATATCCACTGTGTTTCCTTTATAAATTCACTGTTATTTCATCAAATTACTTTAATGTTTGTCAGGCATGACTGGCCTTTACAAATTTATGCTGGTTGTCCTTAAGTGGACAGTAATTTTAGCCTGTATTGTGGTCTCTGGAAGCTTATCCACTAGCAATTTTGGGTTGATTGTTACCTGTTTATCTCTCTCCTTTTTGAATCAATTTCTAAAATTGGCAACTCTTCAGTTCACTTGAACAACTTCCAGTTCCAAGGATGTATGAAAGATTGTTGTCAAAGCCTAGTTCTACTTTGACTTCCCTCACCATTCTACTACCTCTGCCATCGGGGCCCGCTGCCTTTTCCACTTTGAGTTTTGCCAGTGTTTTTCAGTACTGTTTCCTTATCTATAGTTATGATGTCTATTGCTTCACCATTCCCATTCCCAGGACCACCACCTTCTGTGTAAACTGAAGGATGCAGTTGTTTAGTATCTCTGTCATTCCTTCATTGTCCTTAAGATTTCCATTTTCATTTCTAAACTGACCTACCCTTTATTTAACTTTATTTAACTTTTTGTGTGTTTTTAAAATATTTTACTATTTCTCTCTTTTTTAACTGTAGTCTGTCTTCATATCCTCTCTTGGCTTTCCTAATCCCTTCTGTTTCACCTACTCATTTTCTGTAGCTGCTTTGAATTTTTTTTCAAAAAGACCCACACAACCTTCTTCGCACAACTAGGGATATACAATAAATGCTGGCCTTACCAGTGATGCCCATATCCCGAGAATGAAATTTTAAAAATGGGAGAGAAAAACATGGGCTCAGGGCTTGGATGGGGGTGTCCTTGGAGGAGGTTTGGCTTGGTGGGCAAAGGGAATGGGATGGGGAAGCAGTAGAGACAGCTTAATGGATGATGTCTATCTTGTTGACAGAGAAGTCCATGAGCTTTTTGCATTTGTTGTTAGAGGTGAGAGTGGATAGGGCAGGAGAAAGGGGTTTAAAAGAAAAGAAAGACTTGCATTTATATAGCGCCTTTCACGACCACCAGACGTCCCAAAGCACCTTACAGCCAATGAAGTACTTTTTGAAGTGTAGTCACTGTTGTAATGTAGGAAACGCGGCAGCCAATTTGTGCACAGCAAGCTCCCACAAACAGCAATATGATAATGACCAGACAAACCATTTTAGATGTTGATGGAGGGATAAATATTGGCCAGGACGCTGGGGATAACTCCCCTGCTCCTCTTCGAAATAGTGCCGTAGGATCTTTTATGTCCAGCTGAGAAAGCAGAGACGGGGCCTCGGTTTAGCATCTCATCCGAAAAACGGCACCTCCGACAGTATAGCACTCTCTCAGTATTGTACACAGCAGTGCAGCGCTCCCTCAGTACTGCACTGGAGTGTCAGCCTAGATGTTGTGCTCAAGTCTCTGGAGTGGAACTTGAACTCACAGCCTTCTGACTCGGAGGCGAGTGTGCTACAACTGAACCACAGCTGACACTTTGGTCAGCATCAGTGAGTAGGAAAGACAGGTTAACATTTCAAGTGTTGATCCTTCATTGCAGTGAGGCAAGGCAACTAAAAGGCAATGAAAGAACAAAAGGGCATGAAAACAGCAGTGAAAGAGAGGGGAAAAAACCCACAAATGTAACCAATCCAAAATATAAACAGAATATGCTAGAAACGCATAGCAGGCTTGGCAGCATCCAAAAAGAGATAAAGTAGGCCAAGAGCTTGGGTGCAAACTTCCTGTCCCTCCTGCTTTCTGACAATGATTCCACACCCACAACGCTAACCCACTTCTTCCCAGACACTGACAGAACAATCATTTGAGCATCCCAGCACCCGCTGCCTCGAGGAAAATGGAAAAGATAACTAAAGAGCTGGTCATTGTTCAAATCAGAGGGCTCGCGAGTGCCCTGGAGAAAGTCAAGATGGTGTTCCAAAAAGCTTGCAGAGAGTCTCGTTGGAACAGCCAATTTGCGCACAGCAGGCTCCCATGTGATAATGACCAGATAATCTGTTCTTGTTATGTTGATTGAGGGATAAATATTGGCCAGGACACCAGGGATAACTCCCCTGCTCTTCAAAATAGTGCCATGGGATCTTTTACATCCACCTGAGAGAGCAGACGGGACCTCAGTTTAACGTCTCATCCGACAGTATAGCACTCTCTCAGTACTGCACTGGAGTGTCCGCCTAGATTTTTTTTGTGCTCAAGTCTCTGGAGTGGGACTTGAACCCACAACCTTCTGACTCCGAGGCGAGGGTGCTACCAACTGGGCCACAGCTGACACTTGAGATGGTTGGTAGTGGAGTAAAGAAGCTGAGGGTGTGGGGGTTGGTGGGTGGGGTGTGTGTGGTTACCTTTGTTTTCTAGGATGCTTCTCGAGTAATAGTTGGCTTTGGTGAACTTGATGCGTTCCAGCCAGATCTTGTGATGGATGGCTAAGCCAGTTGCGTGCCAAATCATAAGCATACAAATTAGATCATTTGCATTTGCAAATGGCATGGAAATGATATTGTTCTAGTTTAAAGGCAATCTTATAATCATGTAATACCTGGAATCCTAATAACTATCTTTTATAGATTCTGACAATCTAGGAGGGATGAACATTCCTTTGAAATACACTGTTAAAACATGGGTAGTGGTCTGTGATATAGCAGAATGTGTCTGTGCAGGTATTTCACTCACTCATGGTTTTTTAGTTGACAGTATCTTCAAGATGTGCTTTTGTATGTTTACGGAAGAATATCTGATCATTACTTTCAGAATAATTACTTTTTTGAAAGTTTGTGGTTTACATGATTAAAAAGTATGGGGAAAGGTAGTGTGTAATGTTAGGAAAGGTGGTTGGTTGTGAGTTGCTATTTTAATTGTTGAATAATATTCACTGAAATGCTAATTGTGCAGGACTAGGTTTCTTTTATTTCACTAAACAATAATCTCGCCAGGTGGATGTTTGAAAAATTGTTTATGTTTAATTATTATACCGACACAGCAATGATCTTTATAGAATGTTGCTTGTGAATCAAAATATAAAATAATTAAATCTTTGTTAAACTAAAAGAATTTGATATCAACTTGAAGCACTACTCTGCACTTTGACACGATGAACCAGAAATTTAATTCGCTAGTTGATGTATGTGGCGATGCTTCGGGTAAATTGAATATTTTATAAGGACAGCCGTGTTACGCCAAATAGTATTATTAGAGACAACTTTGATGGTAGTCTGGAGAGCACTGAGCTAGGAGACTCGGCGTCTGTCAGTACTAGGATGGGTTCTCTGCGTATAGCAGGACTTTGAGCAGGCCCCAGCATCTGTGGGGAATAATTTTGGGAGCATTGGGGTAGGGAGCACTGGGAAGATTTCCTGGAAGCATAAAAGATGGCCCCAGGGTCTGGCAGCAGTAGGAAGGTTTGTCTGGAGGTTTGTGAGCACAGGGAGGGGAGATCTGAGATCTGCATTAGATGGAAGTCTTGGGGAAGGGATCCATTAGCACTGAGGGGGTCGGGGGCTTGCAGTATTGAGGTGGGATGGGAGGCGGTGGAGGTTGCTGGGATCTGGCAGTTTGGACAGTCCGTTCTCACTGCATTGAGGGGTCCAGGAGAACGCGGCCTGAAGTGCTAGTGGTCTCTTGGTGCTCCCACTACATCCTGCCTGTTAGTTCTTCCTCCACTCCTCATGGCCACTTCCAGGAAACACTTCACCCTTTGCTCTGCAACTGTTAGAATTCCTTATCATGTGTCCAGAAGTCCTCTTCCTTCACTGCATCTTTTTGAAGGGAGAAGGACTGATTTTTTTTTGGGGGGCGCGGTTTAAATCACATTCTTACCTAAGTTATTAACTACTCTAGCCTTTGCACACTTTGTTTCTTACAAGCACAGTAATAGTCCACTCCTGATAATTTGAAGTCATTTTCACACACAAATTGTCCATTAATTTAAATGAACCAGCATAAATAAAAGGCAGCATCAGGTAAAATTGCAAAAGAAAATTAAATTATCCACCAATTTGAATTAAGAGGAGTAGACGGTATCAAGCTTGAATGCTCTTATTGGAGGTAAGAATTGCCCCGCTTTTGTATAAATCATTTCTCTCACCAGTTGCCTTGCTCACCACAAGCTCCATTCCCACCACAAACCTAATTGGAGTGATGGTGCATCCCATTGCTGTGCTACCATCATAGCTGTGCCATTCTGTTGTATAACGTGCAGTGAAGATCCCAGTTTCCAACTGACTGGAAATGGTTTCAACAACATCTCCAGAAAATATGAAAGTTTTTTTTAAAACTCAGTAATATTGTAGCCCTATGCATTTGCTAAGTTGCACAAGAAGGTTCCTATTTTATCTTGCATCTTGATTGCCTTATAGTCAAAGAATGCCCAAGACGTTCAGGAAATCTTGGACTACCTGCTTTCTGAACAGTAAATAAAGGTCCGGATTTTGCAGTGGTGATGACGACAAAACTGTCAGCGTTCGCCGTCATTACCACTCTGTTATGACTGTAACTTCAGGATTTAGCGCGTGCGCAGATAAACGTGGAAATCCTGAAGTTGCGGTCACTCATTCCCTGGTCTGCCACAGGCTGCGCTGTGGAACTCCCCATAGCCGGCAATCAGTGAAATCACTTGAACTGACAAAAACTTCCCCTTTTCCGCTCTAATATCGCTGTTAAACACCCAATAAAATGTTGAGCCTTGTTGAAAGAGGTGTAACTGGGATTTTAATGGCATATTGACAGCTGAACAACCATTCTGGCCCTGAAAAACTAATTTCATATTTGTGGAATGTCAGATTTCTCCATTATGATTTTTTTTTAAAAATTACTCGAGTTTTGAAATAATTTTTTTTTTAAGTTTGTTTATAATTTTTCAGCTTCTACCTTAACCCTATGTGTATGTCCCAATCCTTATTTCGCTCTCTGTAAAAAATTTTAAAAGTGAATGATAAACGCTGCTTTTTATTTCCTGGTTTGCTGTCTGAGAATTCTTCAACGTGATTAGCTGCTTAGCCAGCTTGATGACATTACTGCTGCTGTATGCTGGAGATCCCCTTTTGACCACGCTACAATCAAATTAAGGTCAAGAAAGCTAAAGTTTTCGCCACAGAGATCACAAGATCTTTGTGGGCAGCTTTCTTCGAGGTCAGTGGTGATCGACCTCGCTTCGCAACTGACCACAAATTTTGGGCCAATATCTTTTTTACCATATTATATCGAGTAAAAGGTTGAAATTGCTAGTTTGATGTTGAATTCTCCTCCTTCAGTATGTAAACCTCTTCAGCAGCACTTCTGCCACAGATCTAGAATTCCAAAACTTCCGCAACTAATGGGAACAGTCTGCTTCTATCTACCCTGTCCCATCCTTTCATAAATTTAAAACACTATGATCATATCACCCATAATCTGTGTTGATTGAAAGAAAAGAGCCCCATTAGGAATTATTTGTGAATGCTTTCTGTGATTACTTACTGTCACTTGTCTTTTGATGTCTCCGGGCTGTCCATCCTACATCTTGTTGAATACCATCACACAGCTTCTTAATGACACATTTTTTGTTTGTTCTGCACCACTCTCAATCTTTTCTTTCCAGTCCACATTTCCAGGATCTGTTTCCATCTCTTTGAAACCGGTTGCCATACTCACAAATTAATGTTATCACTTTCTCCACTTAGGCTATCCCTTCATTTTGTTGAGGACTTGTGGGAGATCTTCCTTTCGCCACTTGCCAATGAATACTCTGATCATCGTTCATCCCTAGATGGATAGCTTTGGGTGTAAAACTTCACACAACAGATTTCCTCAGGGCACGGCAGTGCATCTCCAGGTCCAGTTATCCCTCGATCTATAATTTAATACTGTTTTTGGACTTTGTCCAGATGCCATAAACAACGTTATCAGAGTCTGTGATCATTTTTGGCATACTGGGAGCTCTTTGTCAGTATATCCTCAAGCCTGATTAGCATGTCAGATTATTCCACTCCCATCCCTTGCTCTAATGAACTGTCTGGAAATTGCAAGATTAATTTTAGTTTAACTTCACATCTATTCAGTGTTGATGTATGCATGACATATGTAGAACGTTTAGTGCCTCACTGTCTGGAAATGCTTGGAGGTAATAAAACTTGTTTGCTCACTTTTCATGTTTTGTGTAACATGACAATTTTTTTTACTGATTATAATTAATTAACTAGAATTACATTCGCCTAAGACGTTTGTTTTAAAGCTACAATGTGAAATTTATTTTGCTTGATTGGCATTATTTTTATGCATGATTTAATTCTTACCTTAACGATCATATAATTGGATAGCTCACAATCTATTGTTACAAGGCAATAATGGTTTGAGTAGTTGAGTTGACAGTACACATCCTTGACCAGTTCACTGCCCGAAGGTGTCTTACTATCTCATCTGTGTTCTTTATCATATGTAAAAACAGCAATTTTTAAGTTTTTGTTTTCGGTGTATTTTTTTTCCGTACTTGCTTTGCCTTTCGTTACCAGACCATAATGAACATTGAGAAATGATCCGGTCTTGTATTTGTACCATGTGTTTAGACAAGATTGATATTGATTTTTATAGAGAACGTGTATTCAATTTCCACCACGGCAGAATTTGAATTCAATTTTAAAAGTCTGAAAATAAAAATCTGGTATCAGTAAAAGTGACCATGAAGCTGTTGGATTGTCGTAAAAACCCAACTGGTTCATTTATGCCCTTCAGGGAACGAAACCTACCTTCTTTACCTGGCCTTTATGTGACTGAAGTTTCACACCAAGGTAGTTAACTCTTAACTGCCCTCTGAAGTGGCCCAGCTAGCCACTTGATTGTATCCAGGGAAATTAAGGATGGACAATAAATGTTGGTCCTGCCAGCGGTGCCCATATCATAGAAAATGAATATATAAAAAATATATAGCTGCTTTTATATTGCGCTTGTGTCACTGGCTCCTGATGCATAGGTTTCGTCCAGCCGAAGCCAAATGATTTAACCTCATTATTTAAGACCGGCAGCCAGTGAGACACATTTTTACTGGTTTTCCCCTGCTGCCACCAGTCTATCTGGCCCTAGTTCTGCTATTCTGGAAGCATAACATAAGCTTTGGACACTTGGTTGTCATAATTTCACTTTTTCCTGCTGTCGTGATGCCACTACTTTGCACATGCACACTGGCCAACCTGTTGGTGTTGGATCCAGTCTATACATGCATTACAGATAGGGATTTGCTTTAGAGTACATTCACACAAGAGACCAAGTGCACAATCTGGACATAAGTGAGTTAGAGTGGTAGACTTCGGTTGCTTTCCCAAAGCCAGGCAGTTACATAGTATTTACAGCACAGAAACAGGTCATTCGGTCGAGCAAGTCCATGCCGGTGTTTATGCTCCACAGGAGCCTCCTCCCACCCTTCATCTAACCCCATCAACATATCCTTCTGTTCCTTTCTCCCTCTAGCTTCCCCTTAAATGCATATAGGCTAGTCGATCCACACTCTAACCATTCTCTGGGTAAAGAATTTTCTCTTGAATTCTCTATTGGATTTATTAGTGACTACCTTGTACTTATGGCCCCTAGTTCTGGTCTCCCCTGAAAGTGGAAACATCTTCTCTATGTCTACCCTATCAAACCCTTTCATGATCTTAAAGACCTCTATCAGGTCACCCCTCAGTCTTCTATTTTCTAGAGAAAAGAGCCCGAGCCTGTTCAGTCTTGCCTGATGGGTATAACCTTTCAGTTCTGGTATGATTCTAGTAAATCTTTTTTGCACCTTCTCCAGTGCCTCCATATCCTTTTTTATAATATGGAGACCAGAACTGTTCACAGTACTCCAAGTGTGGTCGAACCAAGGTTCTATACAAGTTTAACATAACGTCTCTGCTTTTCAATTCTATCCCTCCAGAAATGAACATCAGTGCTTTGTTTGCTTTTTATGGCCTAGTTAACCTGCGTCACTACTTTTAGTGATTTGTGTAGCTGTACCCCCAGATCCCTCTGCTCCTCTACCCCATTTAGACACTTACTTTCCAAGGAGTATGTGGCCTCCTTATTCTTCCTACCAAAATGTACCACCTCACACTTAGCTGTATTGAAATTCATTTGCCAATTACATGCCTGTTTTGCAAGTTTATTAATGTCTTCTTGTATTTTGTCACATTCTTCCTCTGTATTAACTACACGCCCCAATTTGGTGTCATCTGCAAATTTTGAAATTGTACCTCCGATTCCGGAGTCTAAATCGTTTATGTAAATAATGAACAACAGTTGTCCCAGCACCGATCCTTGTGGAACACCATTTCCTACCTTTTGCCAGTCTGAGTAACTACCTTTAAACCCTATTCTCTGTTTTGTAGCCAGCTTTGCTATCCATTCTGCTACTTGTCCCCTTACTCCTAATGTTCTGACCTTAGCCATGAGCCTATTATGCGGTACCTTATCGAAGGCCTTTTGAAAATCCAAATATATTGTGTCTACTACATTACCCTTGTCTCCCCTTTCTGTTACTTCTTCAAAGAATTCAATAAGGTTGGTCAAGCATGACCTTCCCTCTTGAAATCCGTGCTGACTACTCTTGTTATATTTTCAGTTTCTATATGTTTTTTATTACATCTTTGAGTAAGGATTCCATTATTTTTCCTAGCACCGACATTAAGGTAATTGGTCTATAGTTCCCTGGACATGATCTATCTCCCTTTTTAAATATAGGAATCACATTAGCTGTCTGCCAGTCTTCTGGCACTATTCCCTTTCTAATGAATTTTTATATATATGTAATAATGCCTCTGCTATCTCTTCTTTAACTTCTTTTAATATGCATGGATGCAATCCATCCGGACCAGGGGTTTTATCCTCTCTAAGTTTGATTCGTTTATCAATCATCTTCCAGCTTTCTATCTTAAATGTCTTTATATCTTTTTTAACTTCTTCTAATATCATGCCCACCATGTTGGTCTCGCATGTAAATACTGAGGCAAAGTAATTATTTAATATTTCTGCCATTTCACTGTTGTTACCTGTATGGATAGTATGGTAACAGCCATGAGATCTATGGTGGTCATGCAGAGGATAGAGTTTGCTGTTGGCATGTGTATTAATATAATATCACCTGTAGATAAATAAGAAGTGACCAAGCATGGAACTCTGAGGTACACCACAGGTGACTGTTCAGGCATGGGCAGACAAACCGTTTAGGGAGATATAGTGGCTATGTTGGGACAGATGGGAATGGAACCAGGAGAGAGCAGTACTGTGCCGATGGAACATGGAGAATGGAATGGTCAACAGTGTCAAAGGCAGTAGAGAGTATGAGCAGCCACTGTCACGTAAGATATAATTGGTCACTGACTAGGGCGAGTAAGATGTGGGTGGAATGGAAACTGAATTGGTGGGAAAGGTGGGTGTGGAATTGGATGGTGATGACCCATTTAAGGATCTTGGAGAGAAAGGGCAGGGTGGTAATTTGAGTGAAGTAGAGATTAAGGAAAAGTATTTTATTAAAAAAGACTGATGGTTTTGGAAGGGGTGAGAGGGAGAGGTTGACTATGTTGATGGGTGTTGGGCTGAGAAGAAGTTGAGTGGTCAGAATCTGGTTTTGAAGGCAATCAAGTGACTGGTAGCAGGCTGCATGGAGGAAATTAACAAGGACAGAGGAGGAATAGCTGCAAAGCCAAAAGGAAGAGAGAGTTTAGTTTGGTGAACGGAAGGGGCAAATGAGGCTGCAGCAACCAAGTGAATGACCTTGATGTTTAAGAGACCGAAATCTGAGTTCTTTGCAATTTTGTGTCAAAGATGAGAATGGAGGTTATAGGGGTACATGGGAACAGATGCCTGTTTTACGCAAAAAAATTAGGTTAATTTTATCATTAAAATATTTTCTTGTAATTAGCACTTGGTTTCAGACCCATTACTGTGTAAAATGATAAGTTACATGTGAAAAACTATTGCATTATATTAAAAAAAAATGTGGCCGGCCTATTGATTTATTTGAATTAACAAGTTATTTGGTGTTGCATTAATAATGCAACAGATCATCGGTAGCTTTAAAAATGGGTTCATATTTGTTTTTATTCAGACCACGGATTGCTAGTGGCAAGGAGTTATATTGGAGTGGTATCTATCCATCAGCCTGTCTGCTTGTCCTTGAGCAGCAAGTCATCTGTTTAATAACTTAAACATGTCACCAGATTTCAACCAGTCTAAATAAAACATTCATTTCATCAGCAGACTCTGGGTTTGCTTAAAAGAATGGGTAATCTCACAACTATTGTATACTTATTCATTTTCATGAATTATTCATTTTTCAGCTTTCTTCAAGAGAATTTTCTCATTTTCTGCGTTCTTTTTGAAAACAACTGTTTGGAAGCAACATGGCAATTGGTCCACCTATTTTTCTAAAATACATTATCCTTGTACTGTAATAGGAACCCCATTAATAAAAAATTCTTCCCTCCACACCCTGAACTATTTCCAGTCCCTCTTGGGCCTCCAGCAGGATTGCTCTTGAGTTGATTCTTTGTGATCTCTGCTACTGACAGCATTGTAACTTATTTGAATAACTTTTCTCAATGTTTTGTGACTCTATTTTTAATAGGTTTTTATAAGCATTCTTCACTTTGTTTTCTATCAATTACAAATTGGTCTCGCGATTTCTGTGGCAAGCCTGTGATTTTGGTGCCATCAGTCATCATACTTATCTTTTCAAAGAATGTTTTTAATAAAATGGCAATGTTGCATCTGTATGACAACGAAGCAAATCATTCTAAAATAGAATTAGATACTGGGATTTCCATCTGCTTAAGGACACATTTTCCAATATACTTACAATAAATGTATCTGTTTGTATCCAATGCTTGCAATATTAATTCTCACCATTTTTGTTCATATAATCATGTATTTATAGCAGTACCAATTTATGCAAATATGTGCAGTTTTGCAATGAAGGCAGATAGGTTTAAGTAGACTTTATTACTTAATAAGACTGGGAGGAGAGTTTACTTCACAGTGCTCAGGAGTTCAAAAGATAAATTCAAATGTTAACCACTTTCTTTTAGATGTTCTAGACAGGTATTGGGAAAAATGACTTTACTCAGCAATAATTGGTTGGAATGATGTATCAAGCAGGGAAATAAATGGAAAACCGGTTAATTCAGAATACAATTATTTGCCATGATAAGACAGTTAATGTACTAGAACAGGGGTACACAGTAACGTTTTGTCAAGGGGCACAGTTCCAAGCTTCTTTTGCCTAGTGAGGGGGAAGGGGTGAAGTTGCAGGAGAAAAGTATCTGAAGTGTACAAAACCAAAACAAAAATGATGATCTGAGACATTTTACACACAAAAACACTCTTTCACCATGTATGGATGTTGAGTCGGGCAGAATTTGTTGAATTTTGTCTAATTGAGACTGCTTGTGCAGATCTACAGCCCGTCTTCAGATCCATTAACTAAAAGTGTTACTTCCAGGCTTGCTCTGATTCACTTAAAATGTAGGTTTCCATTGATGGTGCTGTGCAGTATTACTGTATCCACGGACTATGATACAGGGTGCCTAGGTGCAGATCCATGTTTGTAGGCTCCCAGTCAGTTTGTGTAATCAAATGAACATGCTGGGTGAGGAAGGGAAGATAAAATGGAATCTGCAGTGTATGCGGAAGTCTGCAAGCAAGCCTACTCTTTGAGAATAGTGGAGAAAGAGGCTTGTTTTTACATTTGTAAGTCAAATCGGTGTAAACATCAAAATCTATAATCTTATGATCGATAAATGACTGCCGATAGATAACTCAGGTTTGCAGAGCATAAAATGTGAATGAAAATGAAACTTCACTTTTATTTGGAAGGGGTGGCAGGGGAGAGAAAGTATCACTGGTGGAAATAGCTTCATGACTTTTTTTTTTAAATGCTCTCAAATTTGCCACGGTACAGCTATGAGTCAGAGTTCATTTAAAACTTACACATTTTTTATGGGATATTCCAGGATTTGATACAATCCAGACTTAAATCTGGGGCAGTTAATTAAACTCTGTGGTCTTCTGCTGACATCCAGATGCTCTAGTTTGACTTGAACTAGGCCACAAAATTAAAAACATTTCCTTATATGTATTTGCACAAAAGGTCTTAATCCTGACTTGTATAAAAACAGTAAAATTTGAATGATGTACAGAATAGTCTTTTTGACCTAGATAACTCTGTTTTATTTTACACTTGTTGAAACTCAAATCTCTTATGTGCATTTTAACTAATTTGCTGGGAGTATTTGGTGTCTTCCTTGGACTAGACCCAGTGATTCTATAGTTCTAACTTAGAGAACTTTTCTATTTGACTCGTATCAATGAAAATAAATGGATAATTTCTGTTTAATATATTCACTTAATAACTATTGTAACAGTGATGAAGGGATCAGTACTATGGTCTTAGGTGTATTGAATTTGCAATATCTGGTTATGGTTATTATTGAGTTTGCTGCAGTATCAATAATTAACTACAATTTAGGGTTTAATGTAGCATCTCTGTGCATTATAATTAAACTGTACTGTTCCATTTCACAATGTTGGCTTGAGGTAGGTAATGCTTGGCACTGTTGATTCATTGTCCAATGCATAGACTTTAGACATTCTTTTGGGAGGGGGGAGAAAATGCGTGCATTGTTATATAATCTGCTACAATAGCCCAGTGGTTCAGGGATAAATAGACAACTTGAAGATAAAGCTGTTGATGTTGGCCTGAGCGACAACACTGACGGTGCGCCTATCCTGGCAATGGATTTGCAGGATCTTGCAGAGGCAGCATTGGTGGTACCTCTCCAGTGCTTTGAGGTGCCTGCTGTAAATGGTCCATGTTTCTGAGACATACAGGAGGGCAGGTATCACTACTGCCCTGTAGACCATGAGCTTGGTGCCGGGTTTGAGGTCCTGGTCTTCAAACACACTCTTCCTCAGGCGACCGAAGGCTGCACTGGCACACTGAAGGCGGTGTTGGACTTCGTCATTGATGTCTGCCCTTGTTGACGGTTGGCTCCCGAGGTATGGAAAGTGGTCCACGTTGTCCAAAGCCTTGTCGTGGATTTTGATAATCGGGGGGCAGTACTGTGTGGCGGGAGCAGGTTGGTAGAGGACCTTTGTCTTACGGATGTTTAGTGTAAGGCTCATGCTCTCGTACGCTTCGGTGAAGGTGTTGATGATGGTTTGGAGTTCGACCTCAATGTGCGCAGACACGAGCGTCGTCTGCATACTGTAATTTGACAACAGAGGATGGGACGACCTTGGATCTGGACTGGAGGCGATGGAGGTTGAACAGTTTCCCGTTTGTTCTGTAAATTAGCTCCACTCCAGCGGGGAGCTTACTGAGGGTGAGATGGAGCATTGCAGCCAGGAAGATTGAGAAGAGCTTTGGTGCAATGACACAGCCTTGCTTGACCCCGGTCCGTACGTGAATTGGGTCTGTGGTGGAACCGTTGGATCAGCTCCGATGGACGGGTCACATCGTCCGCATGCCCGATATGAGACTCCCAAAACAAGCGCTCTACTCGGAGCTCCAACACGGCAAGAGAGCCCCAGGTGGGCAGAGGAAACGCTTCAAGGACGCCCTCAAAGCCTCCTTGGAAAAAGTGCAACATCCCCACCGACACCTGGGAATCCCTGGCCCAAGACCGCACAAAGTGGAGGAAAAGCATCCGGGAAGGCGCCGAACACCTAGAGTCTCTTCGCCAGGAGCAAGCGGAAGCTAAGCGCAAACAGCAGAAGGAGCGCACGTCAACCCAAGCACCCCACCCACCCGCCCCTTCAACCACCGTCTGCCCCACCTGTGACAGAGACTGTAGGTCCCGCATTGGACTCATCAGTCACCTGAGAACTCATTTTTAGTGTGGAAGCAAGTCATCCTCGGTTCCGAGGGACTGCCTAAGAAGAAGAAGAAGAAAGCTGTTGAATATAGAGTTTATCCCATGAGTAATAGGGATCGAGTAGCTTCAGTGCTACAGGTGTGTAAGTTTAATACAAGAGTGCAATTTGCTTCAAGTGCAGTGGCATATCATTGAGTATTTTGTTTATAGCACAAATATTGTAGTTTTTAAAATGTAATTACACTTTAGGTTTTGTTTTGGAAGACAGCGAAACTGGTGCCAATTACATTACTTTTTTCCTAGTCTATATTGGATAATTAAAGTCACCTATTAAGATCCTGTTGTTTCTGTATTTTTCTCTCATTTATCGACAATTTGTACTATCTCATTTTTACTGTTTGGCAGTCTACAATATACTCCCAATAGAGTAACAGTTTCCTTTTTATTTCTTAATTCTAACCAAATCGATTTATCTTTTGCGGCCTCCCTTATATCATCCTTATATTTTAACAAAGTAATAGAATCTTGAATTAATACTGCTATCCTTCTCCCTTCCTACTCTACCTCACCTAAATATTTTGCAAGCTGGAATGTTTAGCTCTAGTTCTGCTCTAGCCTCTGCCGTATCTCTTTCATTGCTATTATAACATGTCCCCTCAGCAATTTTTGCCTCGAGCTAACCATTTTGACTCACATTTATGTATGTACAACTCAAACCAGTCTCTCTTTGGCAGTTTTACTTTTTTTTTAATTCCTCTCCTCTGATCTTGCTTCACTGGCATTCACTCTCATCTTTAATACGGATCGCTCCTTTTGCTTTCCTTTCTGCTTCACCATCTTGTTCTCTTCCTCTTTCTCATGGTCTGTGTGTGTGCTCACACACCATGCATGGGCATGTTGACCAGTTCTTTAACCACTTTCTACTTTGTGGGAAGTCATTGCAGGTGGAGGCTTAATGGTATGGATGTGATACATGTCAAGTTATTGAGAGAGGAAAAAACACCATTATCCTCTGCCATTTCAAACCTACCCCTGCTTGTAAGGTCAGTGTCCTGCTCATCAGAGACCCGAAAGCAACAAGAATATTGGTGAAGGCCCAGGTGAATGGTTCTTTCCATCTGCCCAAGCTGATCAATCAATCCCTCCATTGAGGAGCTGAAATTGTAGACCGAGGCCTGAATGGCAGCAGCCTGCGCACTCATGACCGATGTAAAGACACGTGTTACTGCCTCTTCAGTGAGGAATGTCCCTGGAGTTGTCATACATTTCAAGTTGGACTGCAGAGTTTCAGTGCAGTGCATTAGAACCTCAGATATGTAGACAGTGGACTCCTTCACACTGCTGTCATGTGGTAGAAGCTCTTAGGCAGGTAGCCTGATGACTTGAGCAATCTGTCATGCTTTAAAAGTATTAGAACATAAGAAATAAGAGCAGGAGTAGGCCATACGGCCCCTCGAGCCTGCTCCGCCATTCAATAAGATCATGGCTGATCATCGACCTCAACTCCACTTTCCCGCCCGATCTCCATATCATTTCATTTTTAAAGGCTGAGTCCCAGAGATCAGTGTCCCTATGTTCATCAACCTTGGGGGGAGGAGGGGGGGGGAATGCAGCTGATTTGCAGACAGCTGCTTGCTGCACCATCTTGATCTACTCCTAGTCACCTGTGCTGTGTGTGCCACTCATAGTGCTGCCTGCAAACTGACTAGTGACATCCCTACAGTGGATGTCTCTAGGCTGCTGCTTGGTATAGTGAGATGAAGTGACGGGATGATGTACAAGGTGCCAGGTGCATCCAGTAAACTGGTCCCTAGCTCCAAACATAGAGTTACATTGAATGTACAGCACAGAAGCACGCTATTCGGCCCAACAGGTCCATGGCGGTGTTTATGCTACACACGAGCCTCCTCCCATCCGAACTGCATATCTAAAGACGGCACTTCCGAAACAGGCAGAGACAAAAGGGGAAACATAGTTAGCTGCTGTTGTTTAATTCCATTTACTTTCAAACCATGTTTTCCTAAATGTGGCATGCTGCTGCTGCTGCATGGCAATTCTTAATTTATTTTAAGCATGTTGAGTGAAGGAATGTGAATTGTTACACCAATCTTGAACTAAGGCCATGCCTCCTGCTTCCCCGTTACCTGCCTCCTCTTCCAAGTCCCAGCCCTGAATTCGCAAGGGTAGCTTTGCTTCTCCAATGGAGAGAGATTGTTGTGTTGCTGATCGTCCTCCCCCTCTTGCTACGCACAATTTTCATCTATAGAAGCATAGACATGTATTCCGTAGTTACCATCTATGTCATATTTTCATTGGTTTGGTTGGTGTCTGGGTGCTCCGTGTTACTATTGCAACAAAGCAGGTGCTGAGTATAGAACAAGTTGGAAAGGGCTTATGATGTGCAGTTGTGTAATTAAGGAGCGTTTGCTGGAAAAGTGAGGTTGACGATGATTAGTGCTGTGGGATGGCCACCCATGGGAAGGTAAGCAGTTTGCTCGGGAATACATTGGTAGGAAAGAACAGTCCTGATAATAGGAGAGTTTGCCCGTTTTGCATATAAATGATCTGAAATGACTCAATTGCATAATGGCTAATGGTAATTGGATGCTAAGGAATACACATTTCTCTTTGATTTATTATAATAGCATTGAAGCATAAAAATACACAATTTGGGGGAAACATTTTATTAAAAGCCTTCTGGAAAAAGTGATATCAAATACGGACCGGCATTCCGAGTTGGTTTCTATGTTCCTATGTTTTGCAATCATTCACTTTTCAGTGCATATTATTAACTGGCTTTAAGTTTAATTCTAATATGAAGTTAATATATTTGAAAATACAGGACTTTTGACCTATGCTTTCTTACCACACAAGAAAGTCACTGCACATGCCAATCCACATGCACAGTGCACTTTTTTTTCTACCTAGAAATGATCAAATGGCCCAATCAACATAACTCAAAATGCCCTTTTTAAGTAAAAGAAAACTGTTCAATGTTATCATAATCCTGCTATTCGTTTCTTCCTCTTCTCCTACCCAAAATCCAAATATATTCAGTAGATTATCTAAATCCGTTGAAATCCTGTAACATCTGCATATTCCTGTATGTTTTAATGGGGCTATGATATAGAATTGTAGGCAGTTGTCACAATTACTTATCTTTACCAAGTACCCCTCGTATCAAAATACACAATTATTTAAAAAAGCATTAAACAATTAACAGATAATTGTGAAAGGCAGCATTCTAAACTAACCAGAAGACAGTAGAATAAATGAAAGTAATTTTCACTTTAAGACAAGGCATTATTTACTAGTGATGGATAAGGCCTGGCTTACTCATCGAAGTATGTAAAAATGGCGATAGTCATAATTGAAATTGTGGAAGGGTTTTGTGTCAAACGATGAGTGTTCATTCTTCTGAACCCTGAGAAACTATGCCTTTTATCTTTTGCTCCCTTTCAAGAATTTTTACACCAATGTCATTCTGTTGGCTTAATTTGAAAATTTCAAGTGATGTATTTTGGCTCCTTCTGCTGTGGAAAGGGTGGTGCCATTGAGTCTGGGCAGATCTTAAACATAGTTACACAGGAACATATAATGACATAGGCTTGCTGAAGTACGTTCAACTCCAACTGCAAGAAACAAAATTTATTTCTCCGCATTCAACAAATCCTGCACTTGGAAAATCCTCTTAGATACAGTTGATGTTTTCACCAGCTGCTGTATGATGATTAGAGAGTTACTACATCTAGTAAAGGAATTAGTACATATCAGTTATCACAGTACTCAGACTGTAATATGACCAAGCTTGGTACTAGGACCACTACTTTTCTTGATGCATATTAATGATTTGGACTTCGGTGTACAGGGCACTATTTCAAAATTTGCAGATGACACAAAACTTGGAAGTATAGTGAGCAGTGAGGAGGATAGTGAGGAGGATAGGGATAGACTTCAAGAGGACATAGACAGGCTGGTGGAATGGACGGACACGTGGCAGATGAAGTTTAAAGCAGAAAAGCACGAAGTGATACATTTTGGTAGGAAGAACGAGGAGAGGCAATATAAACTAAAGGATACAATTCTAAAGGGGGTGCGTGAACAGAGAGACCCGGGGGCATATGTGCACAAATCGTTGAAGGTGGCAGGACAGGTTGATGAAAAAGCGGTTGAAAAAGCATACGGGATCCTGGGCTTTATAAATAAAGGCATAGAGTACAAAATCAAGGAAGTTATAAAACACTGGATCGGCCACAACTGGAGTATTGTGTCCAATTCTGGGCACCGCACTTTAGGAAGGATGTGAAGGCTTTAGCGAGGGTGCAGAAAAGATTTACAAGAATGGTTCTGGGGATGAGGGACTTCAGTTACATGGATAGACTGGAGAAGCTGGGGTTGTTCTACTTGAAGCAGAGAAGATTGAGAGGAGATTTGATAGAGGTGTTCAAAATTATGAGGGGTCTGGACAGAGTAGATAGAGAGAAACTGTTCCCATTGGCAGAAGGGTCGAGAACTAGAGGACACAGATTTAAGGTGATTGGCAGAAGGTCCAAAGGCGACATGAGAAAACCTTTTTACGCAGCGAGTGGTTATGATCTGGAATGCACTGCCTGAAAGGGTGGTGGAGGCAGATTCAATTGTGGCTTTCCAAAGGGAATAAGTACCTGGAAAAAAAAAAAATTTGCAGGGCTACGGGGAAAGGGCGGGGCAGTGGGACTAGTTGAAGTGCTCTTGCAGTGAGCCGGCACGGGCTCGATGGGCCGAATGGCCTCCTTCTGTGCTGCAACCATTCTATGATTCTGTGACGCTAGAGCTGCATTGTATCATAACTGTTATTTAAAGTGAAAACTTATTCTAAAAATAGGTATATCTGTGCATTTAAATTTAAGGCGTTTTCATATTTTTTCCCTTCCCCTTTCTCGTGGTCCTGGATTTCCGCTTGTCGGGCACCCAGAGAGCAGCTTTCCCATTAACAGTGGGGTTTAAAGGGTACGCCCAGCCCCTTCAGATTTGACGATCTGAAAAAGGCTCTCCAGCAACCGCCTACAACCTCCAGACATGTCAGTGTGACGCAGTCCCTGTCTCTTGTCCTACTGAGTCTCATGATAGAATTTTTGGAATAAAATGAGATCACAAAGTTCTACTAAAACATTAAAGAACTGCAACTTCAGAGGTTTTAGTTCAATGTGTGAATATCTGCAGTGCGTGCTTTTTGTAAATGCCTAATTCTCACTCGACACTATAATGGCAGAAGTGACTATTCTATCATTTGAAAGCTTGTTCCAAAGTTGCAGTGCAGTTTAAGTGTCCATGGTGTTAAAATTCAGTGTCTGAAAGCCTAACAGATCTGGTAAAAGACTCGAATGTTTCTGCATGATGTATTCTGTTCACACACTGGCAAAATCATGAGGGTAATCTGTGTGTGGAGGCGGGAGACGTCGGTAGGGTTCTTGATGAATACTTTGCGTCTGTTTTCAGAAAGGAGAGGGCGAAGCAGACATTGCTATCAGGGGGGAGGAGTGTGAAATGTTAGATGAAATAAACATAGTGAGAGAGGAAGTATTAAGGGTTTAGCAGCTTTAAAAGTGGATAAATCCCCAGGCCCGGATGAAATGTATCCCAGGCTGTTAAGCGAAGCAAAAGAGGAAATTGCAGAGGCCCTGACTATCATTTTTCAATCCTCTCTGGCTTCAGGTGGTGCTGGAGGACTGCTAATGTGGTACCCTTGTTGAAAAAGGGAGAAAAGGACAGACGAGTAATTACAGGCCAGTCAGCCTAACCTTGGTGGTGGGAAAATTATTGGAAAGAATTCTGAAGGCCAGGATAAATCTTAATTTAGAAAGACACGGATTAATCAAGGATAGTCAGCACAGATTTGTTAAGGGAAGGTCGTGTCTGACAAACTTGATTGGATTTTTTGAGGAGGTAACAAGGAGGGTAGATGAGGGTAGTGCATTTGATGTAGTGTATATGGACTTTAGCAAGGCTTTTGATAAGGTTCCACATGGCAGACTGGTCACGAAGTTAAAAGCCCATGGGATCCAGGGCAAAGTGTCAAGTTGGATTCAAAACTGGCTCGGAGACAGGAAGCAGAGGGTAATGGTTGATGGGTGTGTTTGTGACTGGAAGGCTGTTTCCACTGGGGTTCCGCAGGGCTCAGTACTAGGTCCCTTGCTTTTTGTGGTATATATCAACAATCTAGACTTGAATATAGGGGGTATGATTAAGAAGTTTGCAGATGATACTAAAATCGGCTGTGTGGTTGATACTGAAGAAGGAAGCTGTAGACTGCAGGAAGATATCAATAAATTGGTCAGGTGGGCAGAACAGTGGCAATGGAATTCAAGATGCGGAGATGCCGGTGTTGGACTGGGGTGGACAAAATTGAGAGGTCGCACAACACCAGGTTATAGTCCAACAGTTTTATTTGAAATCACCGAAAGCGCCGAAAGCTTGTGATTTCAAATAAAACTGTTGGACTATAACCTGGTGTTGTGCGACCTCTCAATGGAATTCAATCCAGAGAAGTGTGAGGTAATGCATTTGGGGAGGGCTAACAAGGAAAGGGAATACACATTAAATGGTCGGACACTGAGTAGTGTAGAGGAACAAAGGGACCTTGGAGTGCATGTCCACAGATCCCTGAAGGTAGCAGGCCAGGTAGATAAGGTGGTTAAGAAGGCATACGGAATACTTGCCTTTATTAGCCGTGGCATAGAATACAAATGCTTCAACTGTATAAAACACTAGTTAGGCCTCAGCTAGAGTACTGCGTGCAGTTCTGGTCATCACATTACAGGAAAGATGTGATTGCACTAGAGAGGGTACAGAGGAGATTTACAAGGATGTTGCCGGGAGTAGAGAATCTTAGCTATGAGGGAAGACTGGATAGGCTGGGTCTGTTTTCCTTGGAACAGAGGAGGCTGAGGGGTGACCTAATTGAGGTGTATAAAATTATGAGGGGCACAGATAAAGTGGATAGAAAGGACCTATTTCCCTTAGCAGAGGGGTCAAAAACCAGGGGGCACAGATTTAAAGTAATTGGTGGAAGGTTTAGAGGGGATTTGAGGGGAAATTTCTTCACCCAGAGGGTTGTGGGGGTCTGGAACTCACTGCCTGAAAGGGTGGTAGAGGCAGGAACCCTAACCACATTTAAAAGTACTTGGATGTGCACTTGGGATGTTCTAACCTGCAGGGCTACGGACCAAGAGCTGGGAAGTGGGATTAGGCTGGATAGCTCTTTGTTGGCCGGCGCAGACACGATGGGCCGAAATGGCCTCCTTCTGTGCTGTAACTTTCTATGATTCTATGAAAATTCAAGGCTCATGGACTTCACTGCTCTGAACTGGGAGACTCCTGCCATTTTTTTAAACCACTGAATCAAATTTCTGATGTTATGCTGCATATATTGTAAGCTGCTGCACATTGCGATCCTTTAGCCAACAGAGCGATCTTATTTAGAAACAGAAAATGCTAGAAGCACTCAGCTGGTCAGGCAGCATCTGTGGAGAGAAGACAGGGTTAACATTTCACGTCGATGACCATTCATCAGAAATTGAAAGAAAGACCTGAAATGTTAACTCTGCCTTCCTCTGTCCACAGATGCTGCCTGACCCCCCCCCCCCCCCCCCCCGTGTGTTTCCAGCATTTTCGATCATCTGCAGTATTTTGCTTTTTGGGTGATCTTACTCATTTTGTGTCCGTCACTGCTGCTGATTTAATGGTTTATCACTTGTGACTTGACATATCTATGGCTCAGCAAACTGGGCTTCCCTCTGCAGATCAAGTTTGGCAGGTATGATAATTCTTGGGTTTATACACCATGGCAACATCATAAATGACGTGTCAGGGTTTTGGCTTGTAGTTCCTGTTAAATTTTTGTACTGAGCAATGGATAAGAGTGAAGTTACAGGAATGCTGGAGTTGGTACTCTACATATAGGATTCAGTTTCATATTGAACATGTTTGTATTTGGTGCGTGCATTGCGGAACCCAAACAATGTGTCGTCTCCTTTTGAAAGTAAGTGAATTATATTTTGGGAATCGCACTTGGAAAGCATCTAACTGAAGTGTATGATTATGTAAATGTAAGATGCACCTGGAAGTGTTAAACCAGATAGTGAAGATAAATGAATTTGCTGAAGAAGTTTAATTGTTAGTTTAACTGGACAATGTTTATTCAGATCAGGTAACTTGATTAGTTTTACCAGCGGTTCTCTGGGTCTTCATGTATGTTGCCCTGTTGAAGCCAACCTTTCCCTGGAAGGAGGAAATCTAACCTTGTCCATATACCTATAAAAAGCACATGACCTGTCAGCTAAACATTGAAAATTATTGTTTATGCCTATTGTAAAGTCTGTGCCTATTGCTGAAAGTTGTATCAGGTGGAAATAAAGGAAAATGTATCCAGGATAATAATCTTTCAGTTGCTTTATCCTTGAGTGTTTGAGAAAAATACCCAGCATTTTAAGTTTGTAAGTTAAGTTGGAAATATTCATGCTGATCTTTACCACAGTGGCAATAGAACTGCTTCAGTTAGCCTTAAGGTTCCAGATTTAATGAAGGAAAATATTTCCAGAGTTTTGCTCCCCTACCTGGTAGGTTTGCATGTGCATGGATTCCAGGCGAAGACAGAATTGGGCTTGGCTGTGATTGTCCCCATAATTAAATAGCCTGCCGATACTAATTATCCAGGCTTGAACTTGAAGAATTGGTGAAGTATTAGAGGACCACTGGCACCCGTGTCTGTCAACATTTTCAGGAAAATGGGGCTGAGTGGAGAAAATAAGAGTAAGACCAAATGGTAGTTGGTCATTGTCTTCGCAAGGTTTCTATAGCTGGGTATGAATATATGAGGGCGCCTCATTTTTCATTGTTTTCAGTGGAATAGTCAGGCTTGATGGACATCGAGAACAAAAGATTTCAGCCCAAAATTGCTCGGGAATGTGATCGGGGCAGTTACCCCCATATCACAACTGCTGGTGCCCCACAATGTTGATCCCACTCGAGTATGCAGGGTCTAATTAACAAGGACATTGCAGGTGCCTGCACCACAACAGGTGGATCTCGGGCGCTCACAGGCCAGAAACACGGCACTTACTGCCATCCAGAGGGGTCAGGTGCTTGGTTTTTCCCATCCCTGGAGAAACTTTGGAACTTTTACCTTTTCTTCAGGGGTTCAGGCTGCTCCCCTGGCCTGGTTTCTCCCACTCGGCTGTGGGGTCCACTTCTGCCCTCCAGAAGACAGGTATGTTTCATCCCATAGGGAATATCCGCCTCCACACTTCTGCTGGATCCCACTGACGCCAGGGAAGTGAGAATGCTCCAGCATCGGGAATCGCTTCCCAACCCCATCCCACCCCACCTCCTCTGACACGAGGACTATATTTGGAGTTGTCAGTGGCCCTGCCCCAAACCAGGCTGCTTCGAAACTACCAGCGACGGTCAGGACCTGGCGATATAGGATGCTATCATATTCCTCCAGACTTGCACTGTGCCCGGGCTGGATTCAGGGCAGGAGTGCATCGGCAGGCCCGCTCCAGCAGGCCCTCGCATTTTCAGGGTCTTCCTCGTTTTCAAGACTAACATTGGACAAACGACAAAGATGGCAGCCTGGTTTTGGAGGCCAGTCCTAAGGGATTTTTTTTAATAGTAACTTGTAAATGTTTTCATTTATATTTAAAAGAAAATGCGAAATGAAGGGATTGTTTTGTACCATTATTCAGTAAATTCTTTGCCCAGCCTTACTTTGGAAGATTGCTTAAAATTTGTTACTGTGCAAACTTTTCTCTAAGAAGGTGTATGTTTGTAAGTGACACTCCTGTGACGTTTAACCCTGTGGCAACTACAAAGCAGGGTTGTTCCAAAATAACTCTCTTCTATTTAGACATTATCAATTGGAGGAACTTTTTAACCAGTTTTATGGGACATTTAGATTGTGGAATGTGTGTAAACTGAGTTCACACGAAATGGGTGTGGTGTCTGCAGATTGTTTTTTAAAAAAGAACGTGCAGGACATACACAGAAAGCTCATCAACATGTGAAAAGAGAAGATATCTAATCTTTCAGATGTAGTTCTTCAGGTGTATAGTGAATGTGCTGAAGTTACCAACGTGATAGGCATTGAATGAAGATTTCTATGCAGGTTCTATCTGAAAACTCCCCAGTGACATGCTGATTGCCCCTTTAATGTATTGTTTATTGTTTCACACATCTTTTCAATTTTACTTCTTTAGAAGTTTTTTTTTGCCAGAAACTACAAAACACACCTTTGCTGGAAAAGGGCAAGAGACTTGTTACCAGGATTCTATAACCACGTAATTGGCCACTAGAAGGTGCCCAAGAGCACCCCAGACTGTCCAGTCCCCTCTCGTTTCCCCCTGGGAAAGTGTTTTACCTCCATTCCACAACTGATGATGGACATAGCTTAGATCAGGATTTCACTCCAGGAGCTTGTGTGCACCAGCCTGCATCCTGACACACTGCGCTGCACAACTCGATCTTCTTGCTCCTAGTTTTCAGTATTTGTAATCGTGAGGCTGTGACTTTTGAAATGTGCACATTTTTCACACTTTGCGTTGTCCTATTTCTTCAAAAAATTATCACTTTTGTGCTTGGGATAGGTGCAATCAAAGTTTCCCACAGGGAAGGGGTGAAATTACCCAAGGCCTGCTGTGCCTTGAAGCAACCAGTTCAAGTGACATTGATGGATACTTCCTTGATAGCTCCCTTGGCTAAGGAATGGTGTGCACTACAGAGAGACCTAAAGAGGAGAGAGAAATAAATTGGAAGGGAGCATTACTGTTGGAAAGATGTGTGTTCTTCAGTGCTTCAATTTCCAAATTTCAAAGCTGTAATTGTAAGTAATAGCATTATCCAAATCTGCATTTGGCTGCCATTATTGAAATAACATATTGTGTTTGGGGGACTGGAACAATCTATTTGTTTTCTACGAGCTATATAATTAAAATAAATAAACTTTAATGAAGATTATTTCAGTGCCTTCTACACGTTAACACTTCATGGCTTTGTGAAAAGCTCCAAAAAGGTTTTGCTGGCGTTCTGGGAACCGGAATGACCATGGAATTTAGAAACCAGACCATATTGGCTTAAACTTATTTTAATAGTCTGACCACTGATAAAGATATCTCTGATCACCTCCTGGCCTCTCATACCATCCACACCTCCTATGCTCCCAGGCCTCTGCCCCTGGAAAATCTCCAGCTGTCAAAAAAAAGTAGTGCTGCTAATGACTTTCTCAATAGTTCCCTCAATACCACCCAGGTCCAGATCCTGCCATCTCTGCCATTCCTCCTGGCACAGTTTCGACCCTAAAATCTGATGGTACAGACTTGAGTGTACCTAGAAAATACCCGGTCTTATCATCCAGTGCCAGATCTTGTTTGATCACATTAAGCATTACTGCGCCTCCCTTTCCAGGCCAAATCTTCCTACTATTCCAGGGTCATCCTGGAGGATAAGGTTCTACCCTCAATTCCTTTTGTCAACAACAAACTACCTCCTCAAACCCTCTTGCCCTATCTCTCCACCCTCAGTGCTAAACACTGTGCAGAAAAGTCATGGTTCTCTTTGTCTTTAAGATTGATACAACCTGTTCAGATGTTTAAGCTTCCACCCCAGCCCTTCATTCAGCTTGATTACAACCCCCTCGTAACTAAATCCTCTGACACCAGCAGTCACCTTTGTCACCCTTCTCCACACCGCTTCCAGGTTTTGTATGTTACCTTTGCATCTCATGACTAGAACACATTCAAGGTGCAGTCTAATTAGAGCATGACACAGCTTCAGCACAGTGACCTCACTTAAACTCAACTAGTTTGACAGTGAAGCTGAGCAATGTATTACTTTGTTAATTGCTGTTTAGCCATGACTAGACATGGTCGGTTTTGTGTCTAACTCTCTGTCTTTTAGCCTCTCCCCTAGCTAGTATAATACCATTGACTAATGTCCTTCTGGGAAGGGAAGCTGCCACCTTTACCTGGTTTGGCTTATACAAGACTCCAGCCCTACAATATGTGATTGACAATGCTCGTTGAAATGGCCCCACAATCTTCTTAGAGCAACTAGAGATGGGCAATAAATGCAGCTTTGCCAGCAACACCCACACCCTGGGTACAAATTAAAAAAAAAGTAATGAAGTTTGTTCTGCATTTTTTTTTCTTCCAATAATATAAGACTTGCATTTATAAATCACCTTTCACATCCTGAACATGCCTGAATGCTTTACAACCAATGCATTATTTTTATTCACTGAATTCTGGCCCATTATATCCCTTTACTTTTGTCGCATCTACAAATCTCATGAAATATTCCTTGCCCATTCCTTGTTCCACCTTGCTTGTGTCTCACTCTCATCCTTACTGGCTGTCTTTCCCCCAAACCATTGAAGTTAAACTCTCTCTTCCATACTTACAAATTTCTCCAAGAATTCGCTCTACTCTACCTCTGCAAGCTCCTCTATTCTTGCATCCCCTTGGTCCTCTGGCTGGTCTTCAGTCTATCCCTCTTGTTCCATCATTGGTGACAGAACTGTCGACCATTTTGCTCCTACTCTCTCTAATTCCCTTCTTAAACTCCTCTGCCTCTATACCTTTCTGCCTTTAAAACTCCTCTCTACAACCAAGTATTCAGTCACCTCTCCTAACTCTCCCACAGTGGTTTGGCAGCTAATACTTTCTTGCTCTGTAAAGCACCTTGGGAGATTTTTCTATGTTAAAAGTGCTGTATAATTGCAAATTGCCATTAAGGGAGCATTTAAATTTCTGTAAATCGTTGCAAGTTCAGTGTGTGCATTTACACAACAAATGTAGTATAGTGCAATGGAATTTAATGGCTTGACCAGATACCAGGAAGCAGCAACAAACTCTGGAAGAGGGCATATTTCTGCAATAAAAACAAAATGCTGGAAACACTCAGCAGGTCAGGCAGCATCTGTGGAGAGAGAAACAGAGTTAACGTTTCAGGTCGATGGCCTTTCATCAGAACATATTTCTGCACTTGGTTTTGGAGTCAGTTTGGGCCTTCACATCTGATTTACATTCCAAAATTAGTGTTGGTGTGTCGCATTTTTAGGTTTACACAGACACTAAACTTGCAAAGTGTGAATGCACTAAGTCAAAATTGAAAATGTTGTTGGTGGTTAATTATAAAGAGACACTATTCAATGCCTAGGAGGGGAAATGCTGTGATGCTTTAGTGATGCAGTAATATGTTTGATGCAAGTTGTGTCTGAATGTTTGGTTAAAGTGTTTATTTCTGTTTTTTTTATTATGTGGTAGCATAAATAAATAATCAAAGTTGGATTTTTTTTTGGAGGGGTGGGGTTGGGAGGTTGTTTGTCTTGGGGTCCAACCAGTGGAGAGGCAGTCTTCTGATGACTAATGATTGTAGTTTATTGCCAAAATGCAGAGCAACACAGAAAATAATCTCTGAAGAATGATGTTCTTTGACAAAATGCAATCTGCACATGTTAGTTCAATACTTCCTAGGTGCATGTGCTGATGGGGTAAAATGAATGTGCCAGCAAGTTACAAGGATGGAACAGAGAACAAAGGGGGAGAAATTCGGTATCGCCCCGTTTGGGGCGCTAAATTTTAAAAGTTGAAAAAATTAGCGCCAGGCGCTAATGTTTTTCAACTTTTAAAAAATTCGGTTTTGCGCTCCAGGAAGGAAGTGGAGCGCTAAATCAAGCTCTCCACTTCCTTCCTGGAGCGCAGCAGGTGGGGCGGTCGGTGTGCACGCTGCACAATGGGCCGTGCAGCACTGCTGCGTTGGACGGCTCCTTCCCTCCCTTAAAGGGAAGGGCCATCGCTGCAGGCTCTGCAAGGGCAAAACTTACCTGGTCCCCGACGGCAGCTGCGATCCGGCCCGATGCAGAGTGCCGGGCTGATCGATCGCTGGCGAAGACAAATGGGAAAAAAAAAACAGGAGCAGCATTTCACAATTTTTTTTTCCCCTTACCTTGGCCACCTCGCCTTTAAGTATCTCCCCCGAAGCACCCGGCCTCCCGATGAACGCCTCCTGCAGCTGCCGGTGTTTTCGCCCGGCGATGCTGCAGGGGGCGGAACCGAAGTTCGGGTCCGGGGTGCTGCTGGGGCGATGGGCATGGCGATGACGTCATGATCTCCGGGCAAAGGAGATCGGGGCGCAATGCCCTACCACCACCGCCGCAAACCTCCCGCCGAATATCGCGGGAGTCGATCTTCTCACCACGCCTGTGATTAGCGCCCCGTTATCGCCCCCCGGAGGCGGTAACGGGAGGCGCTCAGGTGCCCAATTTCTAGCCCAAAGAATCTGAGTGAATTTTAGTTTGGGGAGGTCTGAGATTCCATTTTTTTCATGTTTTATTTGGCTGCCAATGTTCTGGATGTTTCTGCAGAAAGGTGGATTGGGACTATATGGTTGGGTAAAAAGGTTTCTTTGACTGATATCCAGGGGCCCCAGATACTTAAATCTGTTTGTGTTTGTAATGTTCCTAATTATTTCCATGTAACATAGCTTTAATCCGTGATCAGAGATGTTGAAAATCCGATACATGAGGATTAAACTAAGAAATATGGTTCAGCAAGTAGTTGAGCCATACAGGCAAGGCAAGTCCCCAGAGATCTAGCTGGAAGTGCATGTGTGCAGATGCCAGATGAGGACGCGGCCAGGATTGGGGGGTCAGCTGCATATTTTCTGTGGTTCCATAGCCTGCCAACACTCAACATTGAGGTTCAAACATGAATGACCTTTGGGCAACATATCAGAGCGCGACTGGTGCCCATGGGACTGCACCCAGTAAGGTACTGATCCTTTCAGGAGAAGGGTGGAGAGAAAATTGACGCGAAGAGCAAATAAAAGTACAAAACAGCTTGAATACAATATAATTTGTTACTGATCTGGTTGTGCATTCTAAATATTGAAAGTATAAATGATTGTTGACCTTACAGTTGTACACCTTCACTAACAATAGTGGTGCACCTTCCACTTCAAAGTCACGTTTCCTATCCACTTGTTACATGTTTACTATGAGTATAACCACAATGTTAAAATATTTTGATACCTTTGATGATCTATAACCATTTGCAACTGCTGCTATTTGTAAATGGCTATTCTCTCCCTTAAGAGAGGTGCATTCAAAAGTACTAATCTGAACTTATTTTTTTTTTAAAGCTTTTAATATTTATATTTAGTTGAAGGTTGCCTTGATATCCAGGCTAACTTGAGTGGAGCACTCACATGGTACCTGTCCATCAGTGGCACCTCAGTTTTTTTTTTCTAACGCTTATGATGAGAGTTTATTTTAAAAAAAATGTTTCATGTCACAATTTCTGAGGAAAAGTTTTGTAACAGATGACATACGTGACGAAATCACTATGAACTATCACCCAGAATGCACAAGACAATGAAGAACCAATGGCTATCCCAGTATAGTGTTCTCGGCTGTATTTCTTTGCTACACTTGGGTACATGTTTTAGAGCATTAGGCCAAGGATATTGTTCCTGTGCTAACTATTGGTTACAATAAGGTTGCGTTCCCCTTTGAAACTTTAGTTGCTTTGTTAACTATCTTTCTGGTAATAGGACTTTCTTTTTAAATTGTATCAAGAAATAGCAGTTGGCTTTTGTACTCTTAAGTGTTCTGTTCTGCTTTTGTCAAATGGCGGTGAAGATGAGTGTGTAATGAACAATGGATAATTGTATTAGTTCATCAAACCAAAAACCGCTCCAGCAGCTGAGAAATGCAGTTACTAGTGCAAACCTCAGTCTTGTAGTGTTCATGCTGATGTCCGAGACCAATGGGCCAGTGTAAGTATGTTCTAAACATTTAGCATGGGTGTGGGAGTTGATCACTTGATTCGGTGCAGATTTGTGCTTTCTTGAGTAACTTACAGTACCTCTACAGTGTTCCAATATCTGCAGCTATGTTGCGCTGTCCGTGAATTGAAAAATTGAGGACGTAATGACTGGAAAATATTTTGCAGAGGTTTGTGCTGATTTTTTTTAAATTTTGACCAGTAAAGCAACTACTTAATTCTGGTCAACAAAATTATGAATAAATTAGAAGTAAAGTCAATCAAGGAATGGAAATAGGTCATTTATATCACTTCAAATTTACTTTTCACTAATTTAAGTTTATGTCCTCTGATCATAATGAAATTGAAGTTATTTTCTTGGTTTACCTATCTATTCCATTTAATATTTTATAGATCTCCATATATTCTAATATTGTCTAATATTTATTAGACAATCTTTCATTATTCCTTATCTACTTTTCACTCGGATCAGTTTGGTTGCTTTTCTCCACACCCTGTCCAGTAGATGTATGTTTTTAGTGGCATGGTATCCCAGAATTGAACACCGTGTTCCAAGTGTAATCTCACCAGTGCATTGTAAAGCTTTCCCATAACCTCTGAGCCTTGTGCTGTTATGGCTGCATATTGCAGCATTCTGAATTTTATATTGCTTCATCACTTTGTCTACATATGGAGGTTGCATTCACTCAACAGCTGCAGCACCAGTGCAAGGCAGTTTCACTTTGCACTGCTCCAGCTATAGCTGGGGCCCAATCTGGACTCCATGTTTACACTACAGCTACTTAGGCCTTGATTGTGGTGTAAGTGCAGCCCAACGTGATTCCATCGTTAGTCCCAGATCCCGATCTAGATTTTCCTATTATGACTTGATTTTCTTTTGACCAGCCTGCAATAATTTACACTGAACAGTGTTGGATTTCATTTTGTCGCTAACACACACATTCAATCGAATTCTTTCTGCAAATCTTTTACTGCATCCTCTGTCTGGTCATAGTTAAGAGTGGAAGTTGAAATGATCATGCAGACCTCAGTGAAATAATATTTCACTTTTGGAAAGAGATTATAAATGTATTTTGTTTCTTAAAGCAAAAAAAAATAGAAATTCTGTGTGATTGTTAGGTTTTTATTATTCCCTCCATTTTGGGGGCTACATCAGTGATGCAACTGTGTGAGTTAAGCTATAATATAAATTTGCAAAATGTTATGCTCGTGGAAGTTTCATATGGTTGGAAATCTCATTTTGTGTCTCCCTCCCTCTCTCTCTGCCCCCTCTCTCTCGGCTCTCGGCCATCTGTCTCTCTCTCTCTCTCTCTCTCTCTTCACTCTCCATCACTTTCTTGGCCCTCTCACTTTGCCACCCATTGTTTTGACACTTGATGGCTTCTTCTATTGTTTCTAACTTACTCTCTCTTTTCTCGCTCTCTGCGTCCCCTTTCTCTCAGACTCTGCCCTTGTTCTCTCTTGCTTTCCCTGCCTTCCCTTCCCTCGCTTTCACTTTCTACACTGCCCTCCTCCCATGTCTCGGTCCTCTCTCTCTCTCTCTCTCTCTGCCCCTGCCCCTACCACGTCTATGTGTGGCTGGCTGTATTTTGGTCTCTTATTGTGGCTGCTTCCTTACTGTCTCCTTTCTATCACCCCCTCTGTCTGTCTGTTTCTCTCTTGCTCTCAGTTTGTTTTTTTAGACTTCCTCATTCCCTGGCTGAATGAGGATTGTGGAGTATGGGAGGGGAGGATGCACATGGAATCTGGTAGTCATTTGCCTTGCAAAGTGAACTATGCCGTCTGCACGAGGGGGGAAGAGTTGCTGAAATGAGATTGATGTGCAAAGTTTGAGATTGCCTTGAGTCTTTTTGTGTGTTAGGTGACAAATTTTATTTTTAGATGTAAATGGTGGAATGGCTGAGGAATTATCCTGATAGCAGGATCTCAATGTTTTTTGGTGCAATGTGATTGGGGCAACTGGAGGGGTAAGTTATTGTGCAACAAGATTGGTGAGCAACCGCTTAGAAAAGAAGGAAGAAGAAAATTGACTTACCAGACAATGTAGCAATGGCCATGACAGACCCAAGGAATTTTGATGAAAATCTAGAGGCCAATAATTCAGGGGGCCCTACATCCAGGCCCTGGAAGGGTGTATTGCACCTGAAGTGCAATGCACGTGTTCTGGTCTCAGAATGTCCCGAATGTCATTATCGTGCTCCAGTCGCTCCTCCATTGCAGGCCTGCCCCATGGCAGGGTTTTACACAAGCAGGAAAGTCTGCTGCTGCTGCAGGCCTGAGAGACTGCAGTAGTGGCAGTGACTTCATGGTCTGGGCCTTCTGGCTGCTATGGAAAATCGGCACACTGGCAGAAGGCTGTGCTGATAAACACCCTTCGGACAAAACCACGGGAAACTGAGCTGGGATGGCTAGGAGTGCCCATCTTTCTTCATTTGCATGGGAATATCTGGCCTGTGCCTTTTGCAGGTGCAGGCAGAGGCCTCCGATCCGTCTCATTGGGGAAGTCCTGGAAATCTCAGGGCAATGTTGAGGGAGCAGAGATCTGACATCATGAGTCTCCATTACCTTCTTTATGACTGCTTTTTACTGACAGCGTAGGTGGAATAGTCATTCCTTAGGCACACACCTGGGAAAAATTGGCACCAAAATCTCTAACATAAGTACTTTGTAGGGTTTTGTGTGTTTTTCCAAACAAATCAAACTGACTGTGGCACATCTCCATTTTGTTGTATTTTCGATTTTCTGTGAATAAATCGAAATAAATGTTGAAATGTAATAGGTGAACTGTATGAACATGATTTTAACATGATCTCTGCAGACTAATTGACAGGAACTCATCTGATGTCTATACCTTTTTGAAAGCCCATTCAAAGAATGATTAATATAATTTCTAAGCGTATTTCATAATTTTTGCTCAGACTCTGTGATTGAACCCAGGAATGGATGTTGTATATTTTTTAAATAGCTTGCCTTGCCATTCCTTTCGAGTAAAATCGCACTGAAATTCAGTTCTACTCCCCCCCCCCCCCCCCACCGCCCCCCGAGAGAAAGGCAGAGAGTTGAGACTATGATATACTCCATGATATTGCATCACTGGTGCTGTTTTGTGAGTGCAGTAGCTTGTAAGTGATTGGTTACTGTGTTAGGATGACTGCTTTGCATCATGAGAATACTTAGATGACCATTTAGGCTGGGTAAATCTGTACTCAAGGTGCTGTTTGCGTGCATGACACATCACATGTTTATTGTGACTCATTGCACGGCCTGGAATCTTTTGAGGGAGCATTTATAATTTGAGGTGTGGTAAGTGAAACAATTTGTAGTGTTATGTACACCTTGTTTTACTGGAAATCTGCATTGTATTGTGATTAATTTCTCCACTGTGTTCAGAATTGAGCATTCGATACAGATGAAACTGTAAATCAGTGATTACGCAGCATTGTTTAGTGCTCCATAGCACAGGACTATGGAGGAATTGTGTGTGCTGCTGCAGTATAAACGTTTACCACTTGCCCGAGGCTGTTGAGTGTTGGGCAAGCAATGATCTCTATTGTTTCTATCGGGCATACCTATGACCCTCTGGTGTTCTGCAGTCTTGTACTATATAACTGGTTAACATCACACAGCCTCTTAATTTGTTGCTGATACTGATTTTGGTTGGTGTGCTGCACTACTCATTAGCAGCCACGGTAGATATTTTCAAAAACATCGATTTGCTTCAGTGTGATCAGAATATTGGATGGTTATGCTTTCAAGTTGGATTATTTTTCGTGTTTCGTGTTGGATCTCCTCATCTTCCACACTCCCACCACCACCACCACCAACAGAGGGTGGTGCCTGATCCTTATTTTTCCTGAACTGTGCATAATGTTTCAGGGGGATACAGTCAGTCTACTATTAGTTCAAAGTAGCTTAATTCGAATTCATTGTTAATTTGATTTTTTTTTTAAGCAAAAAAACAAGCCTGCCTGTGCTGTTTTATTTAAATTGCTTAATTTGAATTACTGGATAGCTTCCCCCCCACCCCTGATTTTACAAAAAAATGACTTTCGGTTAATAGGTATAGTAGACTGTAGTTGGATTTCTGTCATTGCTTCAACACATCTAACTCAAATGAAAGGTTAAAAATCCAAAAGATTAATTTAAAGTTGCTTGATTTGCATTATCTGTTCAATTTTTCTGAGATCCTGGTGACTAATTGAAAAATCATTAAAAAAAAAACCACTGCAATTCATTCTTGTCCGAAAACAACTTTCTCTGGGGATTAGTAGGGGAGGGGGAGCCTCCACCCCCCCCACCCCCCCCCCCCCCCAACTCCCTCGACAGCAGGCAGGAGCAAGCGTTTCCACCAGGTGTCCGGGATGCAAATGAGGTGCCCTCCCACTAACCTCTGGCAGGGTCAGTGCTGGAGGGCACCAGTGGGTGCAATCCTGTCGGATCTGCCAGAAGTGTAGCCTGCGGATTTTCAGGCCCTTGATATCTAATGTTTGATGTTTTGGCAGTAAGAAATTTACAGACTGAATAATGACAACTGAGCAGATTCAGAACAATCCTGTGTTTATACTACGTGTTTGGTATCAGTGCAATGGAAAAGATTCTGCACTCGAACCATGCACTTGTACATATGTGCTGACAAAAATCAGTGAAAAGGTTAAACTTCCAGTGCTGCCTCGAAGCTTCCCTGAGATTGTCCCAGAATGATCCGCAAATTTCTTGTGCACGTCAACTGCTGTGTGATTTAGGGGCTCCCGTGCTGACTGCAGTTAAGATAGCGTCCCAAACTCAAATTATCCCTGTGATAGCTGGTGCACCTCGCTGTTTCTCAACAAACGTGCAAAAGCTAGACCATGGAACTAAAATGACTTTCAAGGTTCAATTAGATTTGCTGCAGAATTCAACCAAATCATCAATCGGTCATGTTCTGAACAAGTATGGATGATGTGTCCTGCCTCTCTGCTGCTTCATATTCTTAAAAGCTCACTTTTTGTAATATATACCTGATCAGCACAGAAACCAATGTCTCTCAAATTGTGCTTAAGATTTAAAAATCTTTAAATCAACCATCATCCTACTATTCCACAGACAGCCAATCTACAGCATGACAGACAGGGATGAAATGGATGCTATCTAGTTTCCGTTTGATTCAGTAAAAACCTCCAAGCACACTGTTCAACACAAAATTCCCTCCATGAAAGGTCAGAGAATTAAGTGTATTTACTAAATTTTGCTGGAGTCAAATATTATAGTTATAACCAGTTCAAGAAGACCTCATTGAGGCCACATTTGGCATATAATAAAAATGGCAGAGATCAGTACAGTCACAAACGCATCCTATAAGTTGCATCTGTTTTAAACTTGTTGGCAATGTTTGTCCCTCTCATTCAATGGCCCATATTTTCCGATGCCTACGGGTGTGTACGCGCTGTGTACACTACCGTAGGGACATCGGAAATGCCGGTTTCAGGCATGCACAGCGCATGCGCTGAAAACCGGCATTTCCGATCTGTCAAGAATGCTCTTGACAGGTCGGACGCCTGCCCTGGAGAAGGGCCTCTGCGGGCGGATAGTTCCGCTTTTTGAAGCCCCTCCGCCCGCAGAAAACCCTTAAAAATCTTACGCCTGGTAAAAGCCTGTTTTTACCAGCATAAGAGTTTAAAAAAGTTTTTAAAAATTTATTTTCACTCATTTATAATTTAAAAATACTTTTAAAAAAGGTAAGTTTATTTTTAGCCCCGTAAAAAACTTTAATTATTTTGTCAAAAAATTTAATTTTTGTTTAAAATATTTAATTTAATGTAATTTTAACTCATTTTAAAAACGTGATGGGTTTTTTAAAACTTTATTTTATGTTTTGATGTGTTTTTGGGGTGATCCCCATTCATATATTTGACAGGACTATGTCAAAAGTATGAAGGGAGATTCCCTTCTCCTATTGGCTGGATGGCCCCCTTGCGAACTGCATGCGCCCCTCGGGTACGTGGGCCCTGCACATTTCAACTGTGGAGAGGCCCAGGAGCGGAAATGTCCGGACCTCGGGAGCCCTCCGGTAAGAGCGTAGATTTTTTTCTGATAGGAGGCATCCGCACGCAGGAAGCCTCCTATCGGAAATTACGGGCCAATATCTTCCCTTTCCCTCCCTGAAGGCGTTCCTTGCTGGGGTATGGTTCTGCGGGCATCGGTTGCTATATGGTACCATGCCCAAGTGGCTGTTTATGTATGAACCTTTATTGTGAGTATCTGCAGTCTTTCTGATTGTGGGGGCACATCACAGCCACGCCCACTCTATGTCCACCATACCTGCTAATGGTTATGCTCTGAATGTATTGCCTTCTAATGGTACAAAAATCAAAGAGTCAATTATCCCTCGTTAAACCTTCTGCTTTTCCACATCCCTTTCCTCCTCAAGGCCCTTCTCCAAACCCACTGTTTCACCAAGCTTTCGGTCACCTTCCGAATGTCATCTTCACTGGTTTGGCATCCGTTTTTCCTGGTGCTTCGGTGAAGGGCCTTGCGATGATTTTCTATATTAAAGGTACTGTGTAAATGCAAGTTGATATGTGTTTGTTACGCATAGGATAGATTAAAGCTGCTTTACCACTGTAAGCTTGAATTGTTTCTGCAAACTGCAGTGGCATGTTGTCTTCAGAGGGTGTTGTATTGGTAAGTTTTTTTTTTTGTTTCTACATTTGCTCCAAGCAGGAAACTGCATTGACCACATTCAAGTTGAATGTGTTATTTATAATGGTGCTTTGTGAGCATCATTGTTTGATTCTGCACTTTGCACCTTTCATTTTTCAGAAACAAGATAGTCACACCGTACCTATGAAATTGTACTGCAAAGTTGGAGCTACTTTCAGATTACCTTCCCTCCGCGAGCTACAAAAGCCATTGTTCCCTATTAACTCAATGACTTCAACTTTATATAAAAACAAAAACCCCTGAGGTAGATATTATCTTGTAATTCCTCTTCGAAAAGCTACTTTTAATCAAACTTTCGTGCCAGGGTACTTGTTTATATGAAACATTTCATGCATTTTGAAAAGCTTTATAGAGTTTTTAAGTTTATTTAAAAGACATGGTATTGTTGCACATTGGCTCTGGGGGAAAAAGTGTTTATTTTCAGGCTAAGGTTTGATGAGTTTCCAAGATGGTTTTTCTCAGAAAGTAAATGTACCTGCTATTTTCAGCCTCCTTACAAACTCGTAGTATGCTCATTTGTTACACGTCCCTCGTAACAGCCTCATTAGTCACAGAACCGCTTGTAAATTTGGACTGCGAGGACCCGTGTTTCATAGGCCCCTTGCGCTCTATCGGCCTGTCTAGTGTGTCTGACTTGTTACTGGTTAACATTCTGGTCAGTCTATTTATTCCATGTGAGCAAGTTGCAGCTGTGGCATTCAGATTATTGCGAGTGTACTAAAAATAGTATATTTGACTTATTGTAAAATGGTCACGCCAGAAGTTTTAGTTGACAGTCAATTGCAAACAATGCAAAGATACGATATACCCTGGTTTTAACTTAGTGAAGAGACTCTCTCTGAGCATGGTGTTAACTACTGGCTTTACAAAGCTATTTTAAGCGTAAGCAGTAATCCAGGCAGTTTAGAATAACTCCTAACATAATGTATGGACTTCAGACAATTTCTGAGATCGCTCTGTTAGCATCTATCTAACATAGTGTGTAAAGTTTGTACTAGTGCATAAATGATTGCTATCTGAGCTCTCGCACCCAGAAAACTATGTAAGCTGGGCAGCTCCGATTCTTATCTTCATACCTGGTATTCAGTCGTTGAAGTCTACATAAAACAGATGAATTTATCAGTGTAAAAAGTCTAATAAATGGCAACTTGATTGGCAACTTCTTCATAATTAACCTGTTTTTTTAAAAAAAGTGCAAATGATGGCAACACAAAATAAAAGCAGAAATGCTGGAAGTGCACAGCTGGTCAGTCAGCATCTATAAAGGAAAAAAGACAGGTTGTAAAGTTTTCGGTGTGTACACTCCATCAGATATTTGATGAATGATGGACGCCTGAAAAGTCTTAACTTGCCCTTTATCTTTACAGTTCTCTGACGTGCTTTGTATAATTATCCTTGGATGATCTTCGGTGAAGCCAACAGCTCCACAATGGGTTTTGTTATTTCACTCACTAAGAAACTAGAAAAATACCTGAACAAAGCTTAAGTAAAGGGGTTAAAAAGAAAATCAGATGGTAGGTTTGTTATCACTTCTGACCAATTATGCCTGACTTTGCTTGTGCTACAAGGGGTGCAGGTATAACTGGGATAACAGATCTAAAGCAATGTATGTCTATTGTTTCTTGCTTTATTATGGAATTAAAAAAATAAAGTGTAAACACTTCTGCACTCCCTGTTAGTATTCATGCAGGCATCAAAATTTGCATTAAAAATCAATGGTAGGTTTATGGCTAATATCGGTTTAGGTATGCCATGGAATAAAAATATCCCAGATTCTGAGCCAGCATGTCACGTCTGCATTTCCATAACAATTTTCTTAACTTAATATTTGCAGATGCCACTTTGGCATTCTGCAGGTATAGTGACATGTAGACAGCAGCTATGCACGTGTACTAAGTGAACTGTGTAGGTGTTTACACTGTCAGCATAGAGATTGGCATTGGAAGTTCTCTGTAAAGAATTTGGACTGTAAACACAATCATTATACTGTATCTGGAATTTGGGAAGGAGCCTGGTTCTGCCATGTTTCCATCCCTGTTTTGCTCGCTTGAGAAATTCCAATGGAAGAGGGTTGGGCATTTCTCCTGTCCATGCTTTTTCTGGTGGGATTATGTCACTTGCCAGATGTCCCTCCAGTTCTGCCTCCTTTGTCCCAAATGCAAAGTACACCTGCATCATTCCGACATACTTATTCCGCTGGTGGACGTGGGGCCCATAATGCTGGTTTCTTAACAGCAATCGACTAATGTTAGGAAAGTGGCTAATGCAATAGTGGATTTTTAAAAATAAATCTGATCTTCAGCTGGTACATACTGCTCCCCCAAAGTTCTTGGCATCCCGTAGGGCACAGGGAGTGCTGTAAATGGCAGTGGTGCTGCATTTTCCGGTGGAATCGGCCACCTGGAGTTTCAGGCCCAGATGTGCAGCTCTGTTTAAAGTGCAAACAATTACAATATCAACCACATTAGATGAACATTATATGGTGAAATTGCATATAATTAAAAATTGCAAACTTAAATTTAAATTGAAGTACAAATCTTCCAATCTGGAATGACTGAACCAATTAACTATGATAAAAGAGTTACCCTGAAGAGGCTTTGGGCCTCAGGATGTTGCCAGCCTTATAAAGAGAAACTGCATATAGGTGAGGAATCAGATGGGATAGTGGAAGAAGGCATCGATTTGTCAGTGGTGAGGATCATGGGGTCATCTACATTTTGTGTTTATTCTTCATAAATAATTTTGCAGTATCTTCTCAAGTCATGTACCCTTCACTGCTGCCAGGTCTCCGCTATGTTCTTCTACAGCGGTTACTTAGTATATGAGAACAAGACAGGATGACTTTTCCGCCCATTTTATTATTTTCCTCTCGTGGGTAAGTGCATGACTTCCAACCTAGGCCTCTCAACAAGATAGCTTCCTGCTGGGAAACTGTGGGCAGGCCTCTACTCTGTCACTCCATAACACAGCCTCTGCTGCAGTCATAGTTCTCTTGAGAGGAGATTTTTTGTTTTCTTCTGTTTATAGCAATTATTATTCAATATTTTTGAAAATTTCAAATTGTAGCAGTGATATTAAAGTAGAATGTAAATAGAGTGTGATTAATTCTTAGGAGGAAAATTATAAGCTATCAGTACTAGAATAAAGAGTAGTTCAGAAATAGGAGGGATCAGACTGGGGAAATGCAAGTTTCGGATGCATGTGCATAAATGCATGGAGCGTGGTAAATAAGGTTGGTGAGCTGCAGGCACAAGTAGCCACATGGGATTATGATATAGTGGCAATAATGGAGACCTGGCTCAAACAAGGGGAGGAGGAATGGCACTTAATATTCCTGGCTACAATGTATTCAGGAAAGACAGGGAAGGAAAAAAAGGAGGCGGGTGGCAGTATTGAAAGACTTGACAGACTTGCATTTCTATAGCGCCTTTCATGACCTTAGGACATCCCAAAGCGCTTTACAGCCAATGAAGCACTTTTTGAAGTGTAGTCACTGTTGTAATGTATGTAATATTGATCAAAGATAAAGTTAGAGCACTAGAAAGGGATAATGTACTTGAGGGTTCAAAGACAGAATCTATTTGGTTAGAATTAGGGAGCAATATATAGGAGCTATTATGCTGCTGAGTGTATACTACAGGCCACCAAATAATGGGAAGGAGATAGAGGAGCAAATTATGGAAAGTTGCAAGAACTACAGAGTAATGATAATGGGAGACTTCAATTACCCTAATGTAGACTGGGAAAATAACAGTGTAAAGGGCAAAGAGGGGGAGGAATTCCTGAAATGTGTGCAAGTTAACTTTCTTGATCAGTATGTTTCCAGCCCAATGAGGAATGAAGCAGTGCTGGATCTAGTTCTGGGGAATGAAGTAGGGCAAGTGGACCGTGTTCCAGTGGGGGAACATTTAGGAAACAGTGATCACAATATTAGGTTTAGAGTAGTTATGGAAAAGGACAAGGAAAAATCAAATGTGAAAATACTCAACTGGAGGAGGACTAACATCAGTGAGTTGAAAAGGGATCTGGCCCAGGTGGATTGGAATCAAAGAATGGCAGGTAAAACAGTAAATGACCAATGGGAGGCCTTCAAAGAGGAGATAGTTTGTGTACAGACTGGACACATTCCCACGAGGGGGAAAGGAAGGGCATCCAAAGCTAGAGCTCCCTGGATGAATATAATAAATGAAAGCCAGCATTGATTTGTTAAAGACAAATTGTGCTTGACTAACTGGATTGAGTTCTTTGATGAAGTAACAGAGAGGGTTGATGTTGTGTATATGGACTTTCAGAAGGCGTTTGATGAAGTACCACATAATAGACTTGTTCGCAAAATTGAAGCCCTTGCAATTAAAGGGGTAGTGGCTGCGTGGATACAAAATGGGCTAAGGGGCAGAGAGTAGCGGTGAACTGTTGTTTTTCAGACTGGAGGGAAGTGTGCAGTGGTGTCCCCCCAGGGGTCAGTGTTGGGACCACTGCTCTTTTTGATATATATTAATGACCTGGACTTGGGTATACAGGACATAATGTCAAAGTTTGCATGTGACACAAAACTCAGAAATGTAGTAAACAATGAGGAGGATAGTAACAGACTTCAGGAGAACATAGCCAGACTAGTAAAATGGGCAGACACATGGCAGATGAAATTTAATGCAGAAAAGTGTGAAGTGATTCATTTTGGTAGGAAGAATGAGGAGAGGCAACATAAATTAAATGATGCAATTTTAAAATGGGTGCAGGAACAAAGAGACCTGGGGGTGAATGTACACAAGTCTTTGAAGGTGGCAGGACAATTTGAGAAGGCTGTTAAAAAGGCATATGGGATCCTTGGCTTTAAAAATAGAGGCATAGAGTACAAAAGCAAGGAAGTTATGCTAAATCTTTATAAAACACTTATAAACCTTTATAAAATACTTTAGGAAGGATGGCAAGGCCTTTGAGAGGGTGCAGAAGAGATTTACTAGAATGGTACCAGGGATGAAAGACTTGAGTTACTTGGAGAGACTAGAAAAACTGGGGTTGTTCTCCTTTTGAGCAGAGACGGTTAAGGGGAGATTTGATGGAGGTGTTAAAAATCATGAAGGGTTTTGATAGAGTAAATAAGGAGAAACTGTTTCCAGTGGCAGAAGGGTCGGTAACCAGAGGACACAGATTTAAGGTAATTAGCAAAAGAACCAGAGGCGACATGAATAACATTTTTACGCAGCGAGTTATCATCATCTGGAATGCACTGCCTGAAAGGGTAGTGAAAGCAGATTCAATAATAACTTTCAAAAGGGAATTGGATAAATACTTGAAGTGGAAACATTTGCAGGCCTATGGGGAAAGAGCAGGTGAGTGGGACTAATCGGATAGCTCTTTCAAAGAGCCGGCACAGGCACAATGGGCCAAATGGTCTCTTTCTGAGCTGTATGATTGTACTGTATCTATATGAAAATAATTTTGTTGAAATATGTCACTGAATTGAATATAATTTCTCTGTTGCAGGTTACTCTAGAACTCCACTGCAAGTCAGAAGCAATTCTGAGTCTAACTCGACCTTCGAGTTAAGAGGTCACCTTCAGCGCCTCAGTTCCGTACCATGCATTCAGCAAACAGGAAGAAAGCTAGCCAGCAAATCATCATCAGTCAGGAAAGTCACAGCCCAAAAACCTCAAGGCAAGTTCCACGTGTAAAACAATGAGAAAATGTTTTAAGTGGGAAATTAGCGTTGCATATTATGGCAAACAACCTGACACAATGAAGATAAAACAAGACACGTTTGATTATCAGTTGTTATTGGCAGATTATGCAAATAAATTTAAAAAAATTCCAGTGAACAGAATAAAATAAAACAGAATAAAATAAAAACATCGATCACAAAGGCCACGAAGTTGGAGCCTTTAGCGCTGGCAGTTAAGGCCAATTTGGAAGAAAAAATTGCGGCTGCCTCGTATCTGTCCACTTCTGGCAGGTCCTGTGGCGGCCGCTATTTTGGGCAGGTCGGCAGCGCTGCCGTTGCCTGCGCTTGCTTCAGATATTTAGATGAGGCAGATCGTGACGTCAATGATTTTAACGACCTTTCCTAATCACGAGCAGCTGACCATGCGATCAGCAGCAGGAAGAACCATCCCAGCAGCGCTATTTAAAGGGGTCATCATCAACTTGCAGCTGACTTGCTTTTTTCAGTTCTGCTGGCTCTGTGTACGTTTGTGCAACTGTTTGGAGCTTTCTAAAGTTATTTAAAATTGCTGAGGTGACGGGGAGTGTTGCTGCAAGTGGAGAAACACTTGCTTCTCATTTCAAGGGTCCTGCTCACACCACTTGCTCCCAGTCATGGGAGCTCTACTTGCAGTTCCCCTCACGCTCGAGTATGACAGGGAGATGGAGTAGAGGCAGCGAAGAAGAGGGCTCACAGAGGGATGAGGAGGAGGGGTAGGAGGGCTCTCAGCAGGAGGCATTGCCCACCAAGAGTCTTCAGGGAGCACTTCTCCTACCTGCACCGAAGCCAGGAGCAGTGTATGAGGAGGCTCTGCTTCACCAAGGAGGTGGTCACAGAATTCTGCCACCTCCTGCAACCAGACCTGCAGCCTCAAAGCAAGGTAACCACGGCTCTCCCAGTGGCCACCGTTGCCCTCAATTTTTTTGCACCAGATCCTTCCAGTCTAGAGCAGGAGATATAGCTGACATCTCCCAGTTCACCATCCATCGCTGCATCCAGGAGGTCACAGAGGCTCTCTACTCCAGGAGACGGAACTTCATTATCTTCTCTCTCAACAGAGAGAAGCAGGAGGAGTGCGCATGTTGCTTTGCCAGGATATCTTGCTTCCCCATGGTGCAGGGTGCCATCGACTACACACACGTGGCTTTGTGGGTAGCGCATATCAATCCTGAGATCAACCGCAAAGGCTACCACTCACTTAATGTGCAGTCGTTGTGTGACCACACCCAATGCATCACGATGGTGAATGCCTGGTATCCTGGCAGCAGTCATGATGCCTTCATCCTGCGCCAATCCAGTGTGCCAGCAATTTCCACCCACCACGTCGAACCCGAGGGTGGCTGTTCAGAGACAAATGCTATCTGCTTTGCACCTGGCTGGTGACTCCCCACCACTCGTGGCCAGCACTCCTAGAATGACAGCCATGCTACCACGAGGAACGTTACTAAGCAGACCATCAGGGTGGTAAAGCAACGGTTTTGCTTCCTTGACCGCTCAGGAGGAGCCCTCCAGTACTCACAGGAGCGGATGTCCCATTTCATGGTGGTCTGCTGCATGCTCCACAACTTTGCCATCATGTAGGCGCAGCCCTTGCTACCACGGGTTCCGGAACCACCTCAGGAGGAAGAGGAGGAGGAAGGGATGGGTCAGTCAGCAGATCCCCGTTTCGGACAGGCTGCCTGTGAGCGCCTCATCAGACTTCGGTTCCAGTGACTGAAACCCCAGATCCCCGTTGCTCACCACTTCCCCATCTTGCTATCCCTCTGTTCTGGAACATCACAGCGTCCTCCTGGGCACAAAGCTGAAATGAGAGCCACCACAAAATACACATTCCAAACATATTTATAAATTTATCAAATGCAAATGAAAAGAACAAAGTCAACTAATCACCAATGTTCCCTGCAAGCTGTGCTTTGTTCTGCGTGGCCTGTTTCTTTTAGTGCGCGGTCCCTTTAAATTTCCGCACATGCGTGGTATTTACAATGGAGAAATTGGTGAGCAGCCTGCACGGGACCTTTCCCATTGCTGCGCCGCAGCGTAGAGGGTACATCACTAATCGCCCTTGTGCATTCCCTTAGTGCCTGTCTTTTGTGTACCTTTTCCTACTCGTGCTCCTACAAAGTGCTCCCCAGTGGCTGCAGTATGCCTGGTGGAAGGCTGCTGACTTTCAGTGGGGGAGACTGCAGATGTCTTGCAGGACGACCTCGAGCAGCTCTGGGCCTAGCATGCCCGGCTGTAGACTGCACCACCTCGGCATGGCCGGCAGCAGTCTGGGCTGGCTGGATGACGGGCAGCAGCAAGGGCACTGGCGGAGGGCAGTAGTGGGAGTAGGAATGCTCTCATCCTGAGAGACGACAGCAGGTTCTTGCTCCACTGAGCCACTACTTCTACCCCAGGCCGGCCCCTCAGCATTCCTAGCTATCTGTTGGGAGACAGATTGCTGGACTGCTGTGAGACCCTGCAAGCCCCTTCCCACATGTGTAAACCCAGCCATGATGGCAGCAGTCTGAGCGTCCACTGCAGCACTGAGACGTTGGTTCGCTTCCAGCTGTGCTGCAATGGAAGCTGCGACATCGCCCATCACACGCAGCATCATGGCTGGGTCCACAAGGGGTCTCATGGAGTTGCCCATCATTTCCATCCTGGAAATCATGGGCTCCAAGCTCTGCGCAAAGCCCCATGCCATGTTGGAGCCGGACTCCTCCATGCTCCTTGATACTGATGAGATACTCTCTGGCAGGCTTGCCATTGCACCAAGCTTTTTTGTGTGCATGCCCATCAGCCTTCTTCTGAAGACCACCCCATTGAGGTCATCGTCTTGAGTCCTGTGCAGCAGAACTCGTGTGTAAACTCGCCCTCCGGGGAGCTGGCCTGGCTGCAGCCCACTTGTGCCCGGTGACGCACCACGTGCAGATCCGCCCTCTATACTACCCACTAAAGCCTGCGCAGTGCCATTTTCTGAGCTGGTGTCTGCGAGTGTCAGATGCAGCGCCGTTGTGTCGTGTTCTTCTCCATCACTGTCGTCCTCCATCACTTCAGGGACCGGCTAGGCTGCTGGCAGTTCTTGGACATCTGAAAGGAGAAATGCACAAGGGTCTGGTTGTGGTGGGGGGAGGGGGGAAAGCAAGATATCCATGCATACACCATCGGCAGCTTGTAAGTGAGAAGAGATTGTGGGATGAGGGGGGAGTGGGTTGTGAGATGAAGGATTAGGTAAGAGCATACCGTCATCATCAGCAATGCTTTCAACTTCCCCGCTTGCTACGGACTCTGGGAATGTCACTCCAGTTATTTTGAGAACTGCTTCCTCCAGCTCTGTGAGTTTCTGAAGTCTGGCTTGCGCTCCACCTGTCTGCTGGTGCTCCCGGTGGTTCTGTGCCACCTTTGCCTGCAAGAGAAAGGGAAGTGTGTCGGTGAGTGTGTTGTAATATGTTTGGGTGATGTGCCCACCGTGGTTGAATAGCTGGCAGTGTGTGCAAGGTGTTAGATGTGGGTGAGAGTCTTGCAGCAATGGTAAGTGTGTGAGGGTGAAGTGAGGCTATGGTTGTGAGGTATGAGTGGTGATGGGTAGAGGTTGTTGGTAGTTGAGTATTGGAGGTGTGGTGCATTGAGCAATGTATGATGCTTGTGGTGCTGATGGTGGGATATGGCATTTGAAGATGCATTCACTCACCTTGACCACTTGTGTGAGGTCATTAAAATTCTTGCGGCACTGGATTCAGGTTCTGGGGACAACACTCGTTACAGTGACTACTTGAGCGATATCCTTCCACGGCCTTCTGGTGTTCAGCCTTGAAAGCTTCCTGCCCCTCTGCGGGTAGAGGACCTCACAGCGTCTTTGTAATCCCAGGACCAAGGCCTCCAGTGCCGCTTCAGAAAATCTCCTTGCCCTTTCCCTTAGCTGTTGGGCCACGGCTCTGTTCAGAATGACAATGAGGTGCTTCTGCAACAAAACACCTCCCCTTTAAGTCGTGCAGACGGCCTAGGCCAAACTTTATTGGCCAGTAGACTGCACCCAATATTGGCCCCCCTGTTGAGCGTATGGCCAATCAGCAACGCGTTCAGCCCTGAGATCAGCACAGCAATCATTATAATGAGCAGGCAACACAAATTTTAAGTGCTGCCTGCACCACTTTGAATGGGTGCGAGCACATAGTGCTGTGCTGTGCCCCCGCCCGTTTTCGGGGTTTATCCAATTTCTAGGCCAAAGTGTTAAAGGAAAATATTAAAATGTATTTCATTTTAGAAGCAAAATTAAAACCGTAGTATACATAATTGCTTAGCGTTAAATATTTTGGGGATTTGGTTATAATGTTCCCATTAGAAATAGCAAATCTGCAATATTGTAAATACGGTGAATTTCCATTTTGAACTTATTTTGTTATCTGATTAACAGTGTAGTTGAGTGCAAAGCAACAATTTCCTGTCATTTTTTTACCTAAATTTTGTCCCTCCCCTGACATCACAGCACTTTCTCCCATCCCCCTGTCCTGCCCTTTAACACCATTGGCAGTAAAATATATGTTCTGGTCCCTCCTTTGTTCAGCTGTAAACACTAAACTTACAAAAAAGCATGACCAGGTTTTAACCAACTTCCTGAGTGCATGTGTTTCATTAGAATTTTAGATTCCATTTGAAAATAAGCTGCTGTTTGTTACAGGTCTACATGTGTGTCAAGGTTGGTGTCACCTCTGTAACTTTTACCACATTACCTAGCTTTTCACCAGTTCCACTTAGGTTAAGGGGCTTCATGAATCTCTGGATACTTGTTGAAAATGGGGGATGAATACATTTAAAAACATTTTTTATTCGTTTATAGGATGTGGGCGTAGCTGGCAAGGCCAGCATTTATTGCCCATCCCCAATTGCCCTTGAGAAGGTGGTGGTGAGCCACCTCTTGAACCGCTGCAGTCCGTGTGGTGAAGGTACTCCCACAGTGCTATTTGGTAGGGAGTTCCAGGATTTTGACCCAGCGACGATGAAGGATCGGCGATATACTTCTAAGTCAGGATGGTGTGTGACTTGGAGGTGGTGGTGTTCCCATGCGCCTGCTGCCCTTGTCCTTCTAGGTGGAAAAGGTTTGGGAGGTGCTGCTGAAGAAGCCTTGGCGAGTTGCTGCATTGCATCTTATAGATGGTACGCACTGCAGCCACGGTACGCCGGTGGTGGAGGGAGTGAATGTTTCAGGTAGTGGATGGGGTGCCAATCAAGCGGGCTGCTTTGTCCTGAATGGTGTCAAGCTTCTTGAGTGTTGTTGAAGCTGCACTCATCCAGGCAGGTGTAGAGTATTCCATCACACTCCTTACTTGTGCCTTGCAGATGGTGAAAAGGCTTTGGGGAGTCAGGAGGTGAGACACTCGCCGCAGAATACCTAGCCTCTGCTCTTGTTGCCACAGTATTTATGTGGCGTGTCCAGTTAATTTTCTGGTCAATGGTAACCCCCAGGATGTTGTTGATGGGGGATTCAGCGATGATGATGCCATTGAATGTCAAGGGGCAGTGGTTAGACTCTCACTTGTTGGAGATAGTCATTGCCTGGCACTTCTGTGGCGCGAATGTTATCAGCCCAAGCCTGAACGTTGTCCAGGTCTTGTTGCATGCGGGCATGGACTGCTTCATTATCTGAGGAGTTGTGAATGGCACTGAACACTGTGCCGTCATCAGCGAACATCCCCATTTCTGACCTTATGTTGGAGGGAAGGTCATTGATGAAGCAGCTGAAGATGGTTGGGCCGAGGACACTGCCCTGAGGAACTCCTGCAGCGATGTCCTGGGGTTGTGATGATTGACCTTCAACCACCACAACCATCTTCCTTTGTGCTAGGTATGACTCCAACCAGTGCAGAGTTTCCTCTCCCTGATTCCCATTGACTTCAGTTTTATTAGGGCTCCTTGATGCCACACTCTGTCAAATGCCACCTTGATCACGAGGGCAGTCACTCTCACCTCCCCTCTGGAATTCAGCTCCTTTGTCCATGTTTGGACCAAGGCTGTAATGAGGTCGGGAGCTGAGTGGGCTTGGCGGAACCCAGATTGGGCATCAGTGAGCAGGTTATTGGTGAGTAAGTGCCGCTTGATAGCACTGTCGACGACATCTTCCATCACTTTGCTGATGATTGAGAGTAGACTGATGGGGCGGTAATTGGCCGGATTGGATTTATCCTGCTTTTTGTGGACAGAACATACCTGGGCAGTTTTCCACATTGTCGGATAGATGCCAGTGTTGTAGTTGTACTGGAACAGCTTGGCTAGAGGCGCGGCTAGTTCTGGAGCACAAGTCTTCAACACAGTAGCCGGGATGTTGTCGGGGCCCATAGTATTTGCTGTATCCAGTGCGCTCAGCCGTTTCTTGATCTCACGTGGAGTGAATCGAATTGGCTGAAGACTGGCTTCTGTGATGGTGGGGACCTCAGGAGGAGGCCGAGATGGATCATCCACTCGGCACTTCTGGCTGAAGATGATTGCAAACGCTTCAGCCTTGTCTTTTGCACTCACGTGCTGGGCTCCACCATCATTGAGGATGGAGATATTCATGGAGCCTCCTCCTCTCATTAGTTTAATGGTCCACCACCATTCACGACTAGATGTGGCAGGACTGCAGAGCTTTGATCTGATCCGTTGATTGTGGGATCGCTTAGCCCTGTCTATAGCATGCTGCTTCTGTTTTTAGCATGCATGTAGTCCTGTGTTGCAGCTTCCCCAGGTTGGCACCTTATTTTTAGGTCCGCCTGCTCAGGGTCATGCTGCTTGTTGTAGGGTTTGAGAGGATCTATGGCTATCTCTGAGAAAGTCACTCCACCTTCAGGATTTGGAGGAGGAGGAGGAGAATTGGGGAGGCATGACCGAGGAGTGCATTTCTACCTTAGCCACTCCACTGAGTCTCATCCTTGCATTGCCACCGGTGTGTATACGGCTTGACTATCGGAGGCTGGCCAGACAGCTGCAGTAAATGCTGGGGTTGGGGGGTGGAGGATGGCAGCGGTAGTGGTGGTGGCGAGTGTAAGGATGGGTCCAAATGAAATGTCTAAGGTGCAAAAGCATCCGTCAGCTATGCATCCTTCATCCTTAATCCTTCCCTTCGAGAACCTGAAAATGGAGCGTTCTTCCCAGAGTGATAGCCATAGCTCCTTTCAATTTGATACACAAACACAATTCCTTAGGATATGGGCACAGACGACAGTTGTAGCACAATTTTAAGAAGCTGTCAGAAATGTTTGAAGAGATTTCTCTGCCTTCTTTTGTCAAACAAGAGCAATATAGCAGAGAAAGGGTGACTTGCAAACATACACCAAAAACCACATTGTACCTTTAAAAAGGACCCAACTGAAGGCAGAGGCCTCCCTCACCACATTTGCTTTACATGGGACTTAGCCTATGAAACTCTCTCTTCAGGCACTCCACTCACATTGTGGGGATCTTCCCTAATTTGTATCATAATTGATGCCGTAAGGAGCCCGGCACACGGCTGATATGCAGGTTCCTCGTGCCTCAGATGTTTCTGGGTTAGCTAATTGTACACAGTGTAGATCAGGCAATCTATAGTCAGTGTTCCATAATGTGGGACCCAGTGGCCAATGCTCAACAGTACTAAGGAAACCAAAGATCACATTGGCTATTGTATTCCATTTCAAGTTGGCACTCAATAGATACTTGTAAATATCAATGTCTATCCCACAATTACAAAAGTTGTTTAACCCTTTAGTCTTTAATACTGCCCCTATTCATTTGCCAATTTGTGTGGATTGATATTCTAAACTTTTGAGTTTTGGGCTAAAGCTAAGCTATCAAATCATACATGTTTAGTTTGGTCTTGTTCAGTCAGTGGATACTGATGTTGGAAATTTGATCCAGGAGCATTGGCCACGGGAACAAATTTCACACGTGGCGTCCATTGTAATAATATTGTCTTGATGGTTTCATTTACCTATTCAATTTGAATTTTAACAGTTTACTACATTGTACAAAATATTTGTATTTCAGGACAATAATTAAACAGTACGATCTGACATTTAGACAAAGCTTGCAGATCACATGGATCCAGTTGTAGACTAGATTGTATTGAATAGAAATGTAATTTTCCATACATTAGAATTCTCAGGTGGCCTTCCCCTGTTATGTGAGGTATAAATTTGCATATGATGGTTGGATTATATTTAAAGAATTGAGACTTTTCTGATTATATTTTGCTACTGATCAATATTTTTTGTAGCATGGATAGGCATAAACGAATTTATAATCCAGCATGCTTAGCTTTGGCCACAAAGCTCCTGTCGTCCATTGCTTTGACATTTGATGATCTCTCCTGTTGTTTCTAAATTGCTCCTTCTCTTTATTCTCTCTCTCCACCCCCACCCCCCATAGTGTGTCATTTTAAAGTCTTAAATTTGTTTATTTGTTGATCAAAATTGAATATCTGGTTTACAAGGTGTGACTTAAATAAAATAAAGTGAAAATATTAGTTGAAATTACGTCACAAAACAATTCAATTTTTAAAGCATTATCACCAAGTTCCCTCACCAATACCAGCTGATGTGGCTTGTGATGCATTCAAAATCGGTTTATAAACCTTGCATGGTACTGCGTTAAGGTACAATCTCCTTCATCTTATCGCTGCATAGCCCAATTTTAACAGCACCTCAAATTGTAAATGCGTTGCTATGGGTTACTGCTTACGTAAAACTGTTGAGACTGGTTCATATGCAGAACACATGAGCAACATGAAATAGCAAAATACTTGAGCTGGTGTTTTGCTTTTTTTGTAATTTTTACAGATTGACAAGTATTTTACTGGAGGCAATGATTATAACTTTTAACTTTGAATTCAGTATAGTATTTCTGAGAGAAAATACATCAGAACCAGAAAGAGGAAGGAAGCTGTGGAGGAGCTGAACATGCCCACAGAAAGACATGTGTGGCGTACACTTGTTGCTTTATAGCAGAAATAGGAACAGTGCTTTAACAAACATCCCACTGTGTAGTAATTTATTAATGCAAAATAAAATAATTAGCAATATTTGCTTCCACTGCCATGAATATAACTAATTAAATAATGCAAATTGTTTGACTAGTTGCCTTTTTTGCCTTGGGCACTGCAGTACCATAACTTACAGTTACAAAACCACACTTTTTTTTTATCGTTTTCAGTACTTCCTGTTCTAACAACAAGGAAGCACAAGTCCAACTTTCAAATGTTGGACGTGGTACGGTATGTCTCTAAATGACAGGTTAGAAATGGAGTATAGTCGAGGAATATTTTACCAGACGTACAGTTAGAAACCTATAGGTTGCTTTCAGAGTATGTTACGGGATCTTGCAACATAAAGCAGAAACCTGAGGTGTGACAAATGGAAACTTGTTGCTGGCCTGCGCTTGACGAGAAATGATTTGTGAAGACAAAAGTTGAACAGTAAAGAGGAGCTTCGGCATTAAATAATTGTCTATATTTTTATATTAGTACCTCCTAAGCCTGTCCATCTTCAAACTCTGTGTCAAGAAGAACCATTTCAGCTGATTCCTCCAGCTCCATCAAGGCCTTTACCGGCTGACCCTAAGCTAACCAAGAGCTCCTATTCAAAGGCTGAGAGCAAAGAAACAACAGCGTTGTCTTGTGTCTCCTCACTTATTGAGAAATTTGAAAGCGTCAGGTAAGCCATTCTGTCTACCTACTTGTTTTAAAAGTCCGATTTTGCTGAGTTTTTAAAAATGCTATTGAACCATCTTGGATGATGTGCGTCAGAGCCGGTGTGTTTTTTTTTCCATCGCTTGCGGCAGTCGGTGAGATCACAGAGGATGGGACCGTAGCTCAGTACCACCAGTGCTGTGTTGTATAAGCACGCACAATGAAATACTTATTTCAATCTTGTAATCCAATTAAACTCATGTTGGAAACAGTTGAAAGGATTTTCTGAGGACTTAAAATGGCAACATTTGTAAATTTGTTGCCTGTTTCATTGAAAAATGGGCACTCTAAATAATTTACTAAAACATTGACTTACAGTTTTCTGCAAAAATGACAAGAAATAAAATTATTCACATTCACAAACCAAATAGTGAAGTTGCACCATCTATTGTGGAAAGAAAGCAATGTTTCCTTCAATTAAAGCAAATATTTTCACCATTCGAAATTGAATCAGCTTTTAGCTACACACATTAAAATAGGGCTAATTTTGAGGTTTTTTCAGAACCACTGAAATAAATGCAAAATGCTTTCCCTTTATCTATATAGCTATGTAAATAAATGAGTCTCTTGGAGTGATTCTTCAAGATAATATTATTGGGCTTCAAGTATTATTTTTGTTTCCTTATGTCGAATGCACACTTATTTTAAATTCTTGAAAACAAATGCTTGCATTTTTTTTAAGACACAATCACCCAGTAACCAGAACATTGATTTGGTACATAAAGATACTAAGGCCGCGAAATTCGACTCCTTTGCGCCTGCCGTTAGTGCCTCTGGGGGGCCCAAAGGGCTTATCGCCCGGGCAGGGACGAGCGCCTCCTGAGAAATTCAGCGGGGCGCTACTGAGGCACTAGTCAATAGCGCCCTGGGCCACTGCGCCACCAGCGATGACGTCATCGCCATGCGCTGCGACCCCTTAGCACCCCATGGCAGAAATTCGGTTGCGCCCTGTGAGGCTTCCGCGGGCGACGTCAGCGCCAGCCTCGCGGGTCGCGAACCAGGCTGGTCTCCGCTCGCGGGGAGCTAATTACAAGGGGGTGCGGCCGCGACACGCGCCGCCATTTTATTTTTTTTAGCCAACCTCCAGGTCGGCCCTCCATGGTGGCCCTTGGCGTGGTCCGTGGCCGCCATCGCGCAGCCTGGCACAGCGTCTCGGTGCCGGGCTGCAGCCACGGCACCACGCCGCCCTGGTGGGCTAGTGTGGACCATCAGAGGCCCTGCAGAGCTCGAAGCGTCCCTCCCCTTTAACGGGAGAGGCACTGAAACAAATCAGCAGTACGCGGAGCGGCCACATAGCACTCCGGCGCTATCGCACTTTGCGCCCCCGACATTGCCCCGAGAGGAAGTGGAGCGCCCAAGATAGCGTCCACTTCCCCGCCGGGGAGATAAGCCAAATTTAGCGGCGGGGGCGGTACTTCCGTGCTGGGCGCTAAATCTCCGGCGATAATTCGGGTACCACCCCCAAACGGGGCCTAACCATATTTCGCCCCCCAAGTCTTTTATTCAAGCCAGATTGTTATTGGAGAATGAGATAATCACATGTTGCCATTTGGATAAAATGGCTGAATCCAGGTTCTGTTTCTTGAAATGATGTGCAGAAATTAGAAATTAACTGCCCAGAGTTTTATCTCTCCTCTCAATCCATAGATAATACTAGAACTAGTAATGTCCTCAGAAACTGTTGCTGTTGGCCAGATGAACCGATAATGTTGAACGACCCCACTTATTTGATAGAAAAACTATTGTTTCTCCTGCATACATTTTACCTCTTGTAAGTCATGAAGGTGGGCAAAATTGATGATGTATATATTGTAAAAATAAAAAAGGAAATCCTGCAAATTTAGATTTAATAGAAACAAACAGAAAATGTTGGAAAGACTCAGCAGGAAAGGCAGTATCTGTGGCGAGAGATTTCTCTCCACGGATGCTGCCTGGCCTGCTGACTATTTCCAGCATTTTCTGTTTATATTTCAGATTTCCAGCATCCACAGTATTTTGCCTTTTGTATTAGATTTAATAGAATCTGTTCAAATTATTTGCATCTATGTGAAATGTCAATGTGTTACTGTAGGCAACTGAGCCCAGAGATCACTAAAAGAAATCAGCTAATTTTATCCCTTAAAATGGAGCCATCTCAGGACTCCTCGGAGTGTGCAGCATCTGATAGCGACTTGGAGCCAGCAAGCTCAGCTGAGGGTACAACAGAAAAAGCTGATTCGAATGAAACTGAAATCAGCATGGAAGTGATGGAACATTCAAATGAGGACACCGTTGCGATGAAAGAATTGACGGAAAGTGATATTAAAGACAGTGACTGTACGGGCATTACCAGGACTCAAGAGGCCAGTGCTGCGGCTGAAATTGTAGAATCAACTCTAGAGCAAAATGGAAATGGTAAAATACCCAACAGAGACAGTGGGATTGATAGCCCCTCATGTAGTGGGGAAGGTGAGGTTTTTCCCAATGAAGAAGGCATGGAGGAGAAAAAAAATGTCACTTCTGTAGAGAATGAAAATGATATGGAGATAAAGCCTGGAGCAGCTTCTGAAATACAACAAAAGAGAGACTCCACTCAAGAAGAAGATGATAGCGATATGGATGAGGGCAGCAGTGAAGAAAATGAACCAGCAGAAGTGCCAAAGAGTGAACAGCCAGAAACAATCAAGGTAAGGTGTTATTTTCAGAGATTTTATCAAATGTGGGTACAGAATGTGGCTGATTATGTTGAACATATCTTACTAAATAGTGTGCCTTTCATGTGCAGTTTGGAATGTAATATTCAAACCCATGTCTTCTTTCATGCAATCTTGGTCTGGAGTCACAAAAAACTGAGAGAAAAATACAATTTGTAGTCAAATTAGTATTATTAAGCATAGTCATTATAGATATTGCTACAATGACTGAAGAAAAGAAAATAATATAGCAATATTCTGATTAATTTCCTGGAGCTGATGATTTAAACATCCCTGAATATTTGCCTTGTGTTTAACAACTGTTAACTTAAACCTGGGTAGGGAACAAATACCGAGGTTTGGAAAAAGCCTACATAATGAGAAAATGTAACCTCATTGATCAGTTTTTCCTCCACTCCCTTCTTCAGTTTTCTTCCTTTAACGTTTCTCTTCTGTATTTGGCAAGATACCAGAGCGCCATAATTTCCCCAACTGCATCCCAATTGACCATTCTTCATTAATCTGAGCATATTTGAACAATGACTGCTGCAGAGGCTATTCAGTCATGGGGGATAACACTGATGCTGGGACCTACCCAGTATGACATGTGCCATCCGACAACAACACCGAGTACTTACCTAGTGAGATGCAAGGGTGGCATAATCATGGTCAACTAACAAGCGCATAACCCCTGAAAGGCAAAAATAAAACTTCTATCGTGATGCAGCCATGGTTCATGAGTGGTTAGGACTAATGTTAAACAAAAGGAGATGCCTTATCTCAGAGAAAATAATGGTGATAAGGATGAGGATTGGCAAGATTGTAGAAAGCAATGAAGAGACCAAAAAATGAGGACAGAGGGAGTATGAAAAACCTTGTAGATTGTATAATGGATAATTGCAAAGCTTTTTATAAGCACATCAGGATCAAAGAGAATGGTAAATGAGGACATGTGCCCATTTAAATCAAAATTTGATGTGACATTAGTAAAGAATACGGACATGGCGAATGTGCTGAATGAATATTTTGTTTCTGCATTCATAGTGGAACAGAAGGATACAATACCAGCTGTACAGGAATTCCTAAAGATTATTGAAGGGGAGACACTTTGAGGCATTCATATAGATAGAAAAAAATCTGTAATGGATAAAATAATTGGATTGAAGTCAGACAGACCTCCAAGCCCAGATGGTTTCTATCTGAGATTATTAAAATAAATAGATGAGAAAATTTGAGATGCATTAGTTAGAACTAATCAACTAACTACAGGTTTAAAGTCAATAGTGGGGAAAAAGTACTAGAATCCATCATCAGGGACAGGATAAGTGAGAACTTGCTCTTTTTGATATATTAATGACCTGGATTTGGGTATACAGGGCATAATTTCAAAGTTTGCAGATGACCCAAAATTCTGAAATGTAGTAAATAATGAGGAGGATAGTAACAGACTTCAGGAGAACATAGACGGACTGGTGAAATGGGCAGACACATGGCAGATAAAATTTAATGATGTGATACATTTTGGTAGGAAGAATGAGGAGAGGCAATATAAAATAAATGATACAATTTTAAAGTGGATGCAGGAATCGAGAGATGTACACAAATCTTTGAAGGTCGAAGAACAAGTTGAGAAGGCTGTTAAAAAGGCATACAGGATCCTTGGCTTTATAAATAGAGGCAACGAGTACAAAAGTTATGCTAAACTTTCTTAAAACATTGGTTAGGCTGGAGTATTGTGTTTAATTCTGGGCACCACACTTTAGGAAGGTCATCAAAGCCTTAGAGAGGGTGCAGAAGAGATTGACTAGAATGGTACCAGGGATAAGGGACTTCAGTTATGTGGGGAGACTGGAGAAGCTTGGATTGTTGCCCTTAAAGCAGAGAAGGTTAAGAGGAGATTTGATTGAAGTGTTAGAAATCATGAAGGGTTTTGATAGAGTAAATAAGGAGAAACTGCTTCCAGTGGCAGAAGGGTCGGTAACCAGAGAACATGGATTTCAGGTGATTGGCAAAAGAACCAGAGGCGATATGAGCAAACATTTTTTTTACACAAGTTGTTGTGATCTTGGAGTGCACTGCTTGAAAGGATGGCGGAAGCAGATTCAATAGGAACTTTCAAAATGGAATTGGTTAAATACTTGCAGGGCTGTGGGACAAGAGTGAGAGATTGGGACTAGTTGGACAGCTCTACCAAAGAGCCAGCACTGGCAAGATGGGCCAAATGGCTTCCTTCTGTGCTGTACCATCCTATGATTCTACATAAGCCGATTAAATAATAGCCTAGAAATTGCGGTCGGAGGCGTACCTCCAAAGTACTCCTCCAACCCCCGAAACAATTCCGAAAGTACCCCCTGATGCCCAGGCTGCGAAGAGTTGCGGTCTCGGGCCTCGAGGCGGAGGGCAGTGCAATGGTCCCCCGGATCCCAGGGACGCAGATGGTTCAGAAGCGTACCTGGGATCACGTGGGCCTGGTCCTCCAATGATAAAGGAGAATTCCATTGCAATCATTTACGAAGGGAATCCGCTAATGATATGCAATGGAATTCCTACATGTAAAAATTATACAATTAACAGAATTTTAATTTTAATCATAATTACTTTAATTCCACCTAGCTCAATAAAAATGTAATTTTTTGATAATTTCACATTATTAAAACTGGCCAATATTTGCATAAACTCATTTAATAAAGTGGATAATTTTGGATATGTAAATATTTAATTTAAGGCTTAGCTTTCCCCTTATGCAAGCAGGCCTTATGCCTGCTTGCATCAACCATAGGACTTACATGGGCAATTGCTGGCCAGTGACTGGGCAAATAGCCCAACTCTCTGCGCCAGCAATACTCAATTTTCAGGCAGTTCGGATGATCTGTTGAGGCATACCTTGACAGATCGCAAGTTCCGGATTTCACACGTGCGGAAATCCGGAACTTGCGGGGCCTTTCAATGGGAATACAACGCCGTGCTCGGAGAGTATGCTGTCGAAGACACTGCAATTTCAGGGCCAATGTCTAATCTAATTGAGTTGTATGATAGCCACTGAAGTGGTGGATAATGAATGGCATATACACAGATTTTCAAAAGGTATTTGATAATGTTCCACACAAGCGATTGCTAACTACAATTGAGGCGCATGGAATTGGAGATGGCCTCGTAATATATACTTTGATCCCAACTCTCTACCTCCTAGATTTGGAAATACAGGGGAAATATATCTAAGTCTGCAGAAGTACCAAGATAGAAAGTATAGAGAATTGTGAAGAACCGAGCAGAAAATTTCAAAAGGGCATAGATTAAGCAAATTTGGAGAACAATTGTGGATGCAGTTTAATCTAACAAAGTGTGAGGTAGAGCACTTCAGAATTATCATTCGGGGAATAGGTGGGAATATAATTGAAAGGGGAAGTGATTTAGGGGTGGGGGAGGGGGGGGAGATGAACAAAGGTACTGAAAAGTGCAGGTACACAAGTCATTAAAAACTAGGTTTCCGATGCAAAAAAAACCCAAAGAATCAGACGATGCTGGGCTTCATCACAAGCTGTTTATAATATAAAAGCAAAGGAGTTTGACTGCAATTGTATATTGCAATACTAGTCATGCTTGAATTGGAATATTGTGTTGTTTTGAGTGCTCCACTTCAGGAAGGATACAGTAGCATTTGGAAAGTCCTGCAACTACCGCCCCATCTCCAACCTCCTTTTCCTCTCCAAAGACCTTGAATGTGTCGCCTCCCAAGTCCGTGTCCATCTTTCCCGCAACTCCATGCTTGAAACTCTCCAATCAGGTTTCTACTCCTACAACAGCATTGAAATGGCCCCAATCAAATTCACAAAAAACATCTTATGCGACTGTGACCGTAGTAAACTATCCCTTCTCATCCTTCTCGACTTTGCCTGGTTCCATTCTTCTCTTTCCTGTCGTAGCCAGTGAATCTTCTGCAACGGCTCCCCTTCCCGCTCCTGCACTGCTACCTCTGTTTTGCAGTCGGGTCCTGCCGAATTTAACAGCAGGACCTGATGAACATTTTTTGTCTCCGTTTCCCCAGCTGCAGCCAGCCAAATTGAGAGGCTGTCTGGCGGGTAAGCCTTTGGTACCAGGCCGCAGCTAGGGAGCGGAGCGAAGAGGGCGGGATCGGAAAGGCTGGAATGGAGGGGGAGATCGGAGGTGTTGGGAGTGGGGGTGGGGGGCGGGGGTGGAAATCAGAGGCCAGGGCGGGGGAGAAGAGACTGGAAGCTGGAGGGGAGATTGCAGGCAGCGGGGGGTGGGGGTGGAGATCAGATAGGTTGAGGTGGGGTGGATGGTGAGTTTGGAGGTTGCAGCCGGGGAGTGCAAAGGAGGGAGGGAGGGATCGGAAAGACTTGTTGGGCAGGGGGTTGGAGGTGGGAGATCATGGCTCAGGGAGGTGGCAGGTTGGGGGGGGAAGTAGGTGTGCTGGATTCAGCAGGTAAGTGCAAAGACACTTACCTGCTGGATCCAGCGGTCCTCACCTTTTAGCTACTGGGTTTCCTGAGGCCTGGGAAACCCGGCCAGCCAGGATTAAATTTAAATGGAGATTAAATTTGAGGCATGCAACCTGATTATAATATTTTAAGTTACCAACCAACCTCCTGGGGGCGGGCTGGTTACCTGCGTGCCTCCCCTTCCCCCGGGTTCTGCCTCCGTTAAAACCGAAAGTGGGCGGGTTGGGTTTGAGGTTTTCAACCATTTAACACCCCACCCGACCCAAACCCAGTAGTCTTTGGAGGTTAAAATTCCGCTCTTGATGTCAGGTTCTACATGTACGTTGATGACACCCAGCTCTACCTCACCACCACCTCTCTCGACCCCAGTTGTCAGGTTGCTTGTCCGACATCCAGTACTGGATGAGTAATAATTTCCTTCACTTAAACATTGGGAACACCGAAGCCATTGTCTTCGGCACCTGCCACAAACTCTGTTCCCTGGTCATCGATTCCATCCCCCTCACTGGCCACTATCTTGGGTTGGACCAAACCGTTTGCAACCTTGGTGTCATATTTGACCCTGAGTTGAGCTTCCGACCCCATATCCTCTCCATAATAAAAGACCGCCTACTTCCAGCTCTGTAATATTGCCTTTCTGCTGCTGAAACACTCATCCATGCTTTGGGTACCTCCAGACTCGACTGTTCCAATGCTTAGCAGTTCTTCTATTTCAGGTTTTGCTGCACAGGTCAAGTGGTAGCTGCAGCACTTGGTGAACTAATCTACATTCATGCAGGAATCAAGTAATACTAATGCAGAACTATTTGCCACCAAATGTTTGTAAAGTATAATTCGCATTTCCTGTCTAGCACACTGCAAGTATGAAACTTCCAAACCTAATTTAAGGGAACAAAGGTAGTCATTTTTAATATACAGAGACACTGCCCAAGAACAGAAAATATAAATTACGATGTCTGCAACCCTTAATTAGCAATCACATTTCAAAAAAAGTCAAAGCCAGGGTTCTGACCTGCAGCCTGAAGACCAGTTAAACACTGAATGATCTGAGGCTGTTTACTTAACAAATAGACTTTATGGTCAAAGCAAGAAAGCCAGGCATTTCATATGTTGTTCTGACGTGAAATTTGCAAGCAATTTACTAACTTCTAATTAACCTCAGCAATTTGGAAGTAGTTATAAATTACCTGGATTACCACAGGGATACTTGAACAGTGGCCTTAAAGGGACACACTAGTTTACCAGCTAAATATCACGAGAATGCTCCAGAACCTTGACTACCCATGCAACACAAGGGAGGTCCACTCATACTTTAAATATATTTAAAAAAACTTAAAATAGGCTGAAAGAAAAGATGAGTTCAGGGGAAAAAGCAAATACAACTGGAATCAAGTGCAATAATGTGAATATTTATGTTCAAAACTTTTACATAAAATTTAGTCATTGGTGTGGGTGGGTAATGGGAGGGGAATCCTTGTATTCTTTTCATATTGTATCTGCCTACATAATCTGAGACTATTGCATGATTTTTAACCAGGGAAATTAATTAATAGAATATACTGGCTCAGAACTTGGAATTTAAAGCAAAGCATCTGTATATTTTTTTATTTGAGAGATAGTACAGGGGCGTTGCTGTGAGGTTGGGATGGAGGGACATTGTTGTAAAGGGAGCTTAACTTTGCATCTGGCCATGTTTTTCCTCACACAAGAGTGCTCATTGCTGATGCTGGGTAGCAAAAGTGAAAAAGTTTTCCATTGAGATCCTTCACTTTGTATGCAAAATGTAACCCCCTAAAAAAAAAAATGAAACTCGCTGAAATCTGAATACTCACAAGCAACAGTGCAGTGAGATGATAATAGACAGATTTCCTTTACAAGTGAAATTAAGGTTGTATTAAATCATTTCATAACCACTGTTCTGTTCCTATGATTTTTTTTGTGTCATACAATTGGCACTTGAGTCACTTCTCAATTTTCGTGACTATAGTGTTCGTCTAATCCAGTGTTTTTAGTGCACTGGGTGTAGTAGTATTAAGTAATACCCAGAAATCTTAGTGCAATAAATGGGAGGATGTAGGGATGGAATGCAGAGATTAGGAGAACAGTAATTTATTAATCCCTAACACTGTTATTCAGTATTATCTCCTGAGAGTTTTAAGTTATAGTTATATTTAATTGCAACTGTTATACAATGGATTAATAACTGATTATTTTGAGTTAAGCGCATTTAATTCATAACCTATCGAAGGGATGTACTGATATTACTAAACATACCCTTGGAGCTATTTTTTTCTACCAGTTTTCTCCCTTGATCATATCCTAAAGCCATTGACTCTTGTTGAGGTATGGATCCATAGGTGTCATGTGTCCTCCAACACTTACCCAAGCAATCATTCTAATGTATGAGCTTTGATCTTGTGTGTTAACAGTTTATGCAGTCATCGGGGAGAGGTTGCGCATCACACATGCACGACACGCGCGCGCACACGACTCACGCGCACAGGCACACACGCACACGATGATCTTCTCCCTAGCTCAGATGTGCTGAGGCCTTTACTTCCATCTTCACTGAGATAAGCTAATGCAACATAAATTGCGAACTGCACTAGTAACCACCTTGTCTCCATGGCTCAGTTACACACAGGCTTTCCCAACTGGGCCATTGGAGAGTGGCTCTGCATTACTATCTCAATCTAATTCAAAGTTAGTGCTTTTGAGGCTATTGAGTGAAAATGCTGAACCAGACACAATTTGGGACTGTGATTTGCATCTACCAGGAACTAAAATGAGACTGCCCAATCTCATTTTACTTCTGGACTGTAACAGCAGGAAGTAGTTTGTAACAGAGAGATTATCTTTTCTATACTAGCTTGCTATCAACCCACTACATCATCTAGTCCAATACTCTGAATTCAGGCATGGTAGCTTGGATAATCCCACTGTCAGGACCGCTGTTCACTCTCTGTCACTCTCGCACATATTTCACTGAGGCACTTAAGATATGTTTTCCGGTGCATTCATGGGGCACTTTCAGGACTGACATGAATTTTAGAAAAACCTTTACGCAAAACTGATTTTTTGTCCCAGGGCATGGTGCTGGTGCGGTGGGGTTTGTTGGAATTTGTGGAACTTTTGGAGTCTCTAGCTTCAGAAGAGGGAAGAAAACTGAGATGGCAGGGAAGGAAGGGGTGCACTATTGTTGTTGTGAGCTTTGATGGGCAGTAGAAGGGCAAAGGCACAAGTTAAATAAATAGAGGAAGGCATTAATAGCAGTGAATCCTGTTGAATGCAGGTTGTAATTCTATCCTTTGCTGGGGTAACTGTGTTTTAATCCTAGCCTTCACTGGGTTTTTGCACCATCGCTTGGTTTGAAAATTTGTCGCTGAAACCTCGTGCCTTTGTCACATTATTCCAATGATCTCCAGGCTGGCCTCCCATCCATCACCCTCCATAAACTTCAGCTTAACCTAACTTACTCTCAGTCTTGCTCGCCCATCACATCACTGACCTACATTAGACTATGGTCCCCCAGTGTCTCAAATTTAAAAATCTCATCCTTGTGTTTATATCTCTCCCTTTCTCTGTAATCAGCCTCTCTGACACTGGCCTCTTGTGCGTCCCAATCTCTTTGCCCCACTGTTAGTGGCTATGCCTTTCACTGCCTAGGTCTCACTCTCTGGAATTGCCTCCCTAAACGTCTCTGCCTCTCTACTTCCCTCCCCTTCTTAAAAAAAAACACAGCCTTCCTTCTTTGGTTCAGTGTCTGTTGCTGCTGCATTCCCCAGACTGATGGCTTGGGGGAAGGGTCTGCTAGGTCTTTCAGTGTAACCCCGAATTGTTGACCAGTTCTGCACCATTCACCAGCCAAACCAGGACTAGTATTGGCTGATGTTGGTCAAATAGACAGTCCTACTGGAAGTAAGGAATACCTACCCATAGACATAGCATGGAAACACATTTCAAAATTATCACTTCAAAACTGAAATATAAAGAAAGTTATTAAATATTTTGTAAACTGATCAAAACAATCCCTAGTTCTGTTTTTGTCACTACAGCATTTTGAAAAGTGCCAGTGACCTATTTATCCTTTTCTGAGTGAAGGCAGTAACAAAAAGGAAGTTACTGCAGCATTAGCTTGTGGTTTGGCGTCTGAATTTAATCATGTTTGAAAATACCAGGGAGATATGTTTGTATGTTTGAAAATACCAGGGAGACATGTTTGTATGTTTGAAAATACCAGGGAGACATGTTTGTATGTTTGACATTTTTTCTGATCTGGAGGAATTAAACGTATAACTGATTCAGATGTGACTGTGACCTTACTATCCGGTTTGAGAAGATAAGCGATTACTAGCTGTAATAAGGTGATATTCCAAGCCCACTTTCCTTATGGTAAAGGCTATTGTTAGACATCTTCCCTCTTTAGTGGGTGGGGCGCTCATTTCACTGGTACATTTACTCCTTCCTTTTATAGTAGTCAAAAAAAAGTAAGGAGCAGCGCCAATAAAACTTTCACCAATAGAATATGCAGCTTTACAAACCAGTGAGACCAAAAGCATTGTTCTAGTTATTTCTAATTTCCTCATAGATTCTTTTTTGGTTGTGGTTTTTATGGTTAGAAACCTTCAGTGAAAATGTGGAAATACAAGTGGGAAGTGGGGGAAAGTATAAAACGCCGCGAGCAAAATAACTAACTTGCATTTTTCTGAAACAGTGTTCACTAACATAAGCACTTGTTTTCCAGCAAAAAGGTTGGCTGATGCAGGCTGTAGGTAGACACAAGTATGACTAAGACACAAGATGTACAAATCCATGTATGTTCTATTTGTAGTCCATGTTTCTCCGATGAAAACTAAACTCAAATGTCCCAATTTGCTGGGATAAGTCCATAGTTACATAAGTAGTTCTGTTCACCATCAACCCTTTCTTTCGCTCTCACTTGTAACCAGATGACATCATACTGTTAGCACCTTGAACTTTTTTTTTGCTTGTGTTCTAAATGAATAGTTAAGAATGTACCACTATTGATTTCAGCTGAAAGATGTTTTGGGAAACTATAGACATGCCGGGCCGGAATTTCCTGTCAATTTGCGCCCCAAAAAATGATGTAATCGTAGTGCAATGGTGGTTTCCACCACAAAAGATAGAGGAAATTCGGGCATAAGTGAGGTATGCCCGTTACCACAATATGCCTGAATTTGCTCAATGTTTTATGTTGGTTCTTGGAAACCTTCGCCCAGACCCTCCGCTGCTCATCAACATAGCTCCTTCCCTGATCGGAAGAAAGTAAATTTCCTGCATTTACACAAGTTCTGAATGGGTATAAATCTGCAGCCAAAATTTTGCTTGTGAATTTACTCTCATTGAGAACTGGTTTCTGTTGATGGTCTATGTTGCTGAAGAATGCCAAAGGATACTTAAAACCTAACCTGATTCATAAATTAGTATATTGCAATCAGAAAACTGTACAATTAACCATTATCGGTATAGCCTGATAATTTCAACTGTGTTTTATAGTTGATCTTAAAGCATGAATTTATCAATGAAAACTATCATAATATGAGGCATCTAAACAGCAGTTTTAAGATCATAACATTTATAAACGTAAATATATTTCACAGTGCAACATCTCTTCCAAGTTAAAATAAAATATACAGTATTATGGTAATTATATATACTAATTTTAAATACATTGCGCCATTCTTAATTTACTACCAGTTTATTCAGAAAAATCATTCACCAGATTAATGCATGGTACAAGGATTTGATTGGTGTTGCCAACTTACATTAGCGTCTTGCAGTGGAAGTTGAGCATTGCCATTTTAAGGAGTTGTTTAACGTGTTCTACCGCTAGTCCCTGATGAAACAGTTTAAATTTATTTTTCAGCTTATTCTCCCAAGATTTAGGATTGTTTTATTTCACGCAAAACAGTACACAGTCGTAATGGGCATACAGTCCCCACCACTTGCACCGTCCACGTTGATCAAGGGCAGCTGCCTATATTGGGCAAATGAGACTAACCTTTTGCCATTTCCATTGAAGTCAATTACAAAGGTGCCACTTATAACACGTTAAGTGCGTTGGCTCTTTCAGGCAATTCAATAAGCTTTTCCCACCTAGTTATTGTACTGTATTTGTATTTAAATTTTTCCATGGATCATTCTGTGCCTGTCTCTTTCTTCTGGGGTGTCTTGTTCTCCCGGGTCTCAGCGGGTTTTATTAAGTTAGAGTTAGTGGTTGTCAGGGTTGTAGATTTCACTCATCAGCTAGTAGATGTAGGAGGGGGCGTGTCCCCCGATATTGGAGATGAACAAAGTGATCGGTTCCGGAGGGACATAGTCAAACACCGGGCAATGCGTGCTCACTTTGGAGAGAATCGCACCTTCTGTAAACGGTAGAAGCTTGAACAAATGGGCGTGGAATGTTGCCTGATTGCGAGAGTGTGTGTTCACTGCTTTCAGTCCTTCGTTAACGAGGAAGGTCTTAGTCCCTGTAAAAGATGATACACCATCCATCGCTTATAACTGGCTAATCGCATTAATACCAAAGCTCCCACTATAAGTGGTGGGAACTGTATTACCAAGCAGCCCTGAGTGGTTGCGTTCTACAAGATTACATTTTTGCAAAATATGGATTCTGGAGAAACATTGAGCAAATAGTCTAATTATCTAAGCTGATCCACAGAAATTGTTTGACCACAACCTTCCTGACTTTGATTTGGTAAACAGATCAGGTTGTTTCAAATTTACACCACTGCAGTTTGGAAGTTCTGGTCATTAATTCACATTTCAGTTAATTCTTTTACAGCAGCATTCTTAAAACTGCTCCTAGAATCATCATCACTTTTACATATTTTTTCAGTTGGTATGAAATTTGACATCTAGATTTAAGAACAAGTGCAGATTGCAGTCTTGTTTTAATACTTCTTGTACAAATTATTGGGTGATTAGTGCCCTGTAATTCATTCATCATTAAGAAAACTCCGATAATATTTTGCAACACACCCCTCTTACTCTCGTCTGATGCTGATTTAATTTTATCTATAAACTCACGATGGGATGTTTAACACCTCTGTCTCTGACAAATGTGACACAACCATTGATGTATAAATCTAGTTGCTTTTGTTTTCAATTGCTTCTATTCAACTCATTGACCAAGTCACTGTATGTACCCTAGCTCTTTGGAATTGATGCATTGAATCTACAGTTAATCAATTCAACGAGGAATTTGGGTGTCCTCGTACATGAAACACAAAAAGTTAACATGCAGGTGCAACAAGTAATTAGGAAGGCACATGGAATGTTGGCCTTTATTGCAAGGGGGATGGAGTATAAAAGTAGGGAAGTCTTGCTACAACTGTACAGGGCGCTGGTGAGACCACACCTAGAGTACTGTGTACAATTTTGGTCCCCTTATTTAAGGAGGGATATACTTGCATTGGAGGCAGCTCCGAGAAGGTTCACTAGGTTGATTCCTGGGATGGAAGGGTTGTCTTATGAGGAAAGGTTGAGCAGGTTGGGCCTATACTCATTAGAGTTTAGAAGAATGAGAGGTGATATTATTGAAACATATAAGATTCTGAGGGGGTTGGACAGGGCAGATGCTGAGAGGATGTTTCCCCTCGTGGGGGAATCTAGAACGAGGGGGCATAGTCTCAGAATAAGGGGTCGGCCTTTTAAGACGGAGATGAGGAGGAATTTCTTCTGAGGGTTGTGAATCTTTGGAATTCTTTACTCCAGAGAGCTGTGGAAGCGGAGTCATTGAATATATTCAAGGTTGAGATAGACAGATTTTTGAGCAACAGGGGAGTCAAAGGTTATGGGGAACAGGGAGGAAAGTGGAGCTGAGGCCAAGATCAGATCAGCCATGATCTCATTAAATGGCGGAGCAGGCTCGAGGTGCCGAATGGCCTGCTCCTATTTCTTATGTTCTTAATTCAATTTTGCTGTTGCAAAGTTGGTATTAGTGGGGGGTCAATTTTACCTGCAAGTGCTGGAAATCTGAAACCAAACCCAAAATGCTGAAAATGCCCACTGTTGGTGTTTTCAGTTTATTTCCAGCATTTCAGGTTTTGGGTTTAGCCTTTCATCAGAATTGAAAACTGAAAGGCTTTTGAAGGATTGTTCAAAAGGGAAGAACAATTTCAATCACAGAGGGAAGTTTGTGGACTGAATGATTTGCAGACTGCTTAACAGAAAAGCAGAAAACTGTTAGATGATATAAAAGATCATTTCAGTTGAGGCAATGGAAGGGTGAAAACAAAGAACATGCAAATAGCTGAGACTGTGAAAAGACATGGGAGAGGCACACAAGGATAAAGGTGAGAAAATGGGGGAAATTTGCAGGGGAGGAGTGGGAGAGGCAGGAAACCTGCAGACACAGAAGGCCTGAAATAAAAACGGCAAATGCTGAAAATACACAGTCCGGTCCCATAAGAGAAAAAAATGACCAATACCCCTGATGCAGACCCCAGTACCGCAGCCAGAACTGTGTTCATTGAAGAGTCTATATCTGAAGTGTAGGCCTGCCTCTCCTTCCCCCAAACACCACCAGACCCACTTGAATAGTTTCTGTTTGCTACCTGCTGATCACTGCCTACTGGAAAAACTGTTTGTAGATGATCGCTCAAAGTCAAATCACTAAATTTTACAATTCTAATGGGGCAATAATGCTGCCTTTAAAGTATGTTATGCTATGTCATTTAACATGCAAATTGAGTTCCACGTATGATTATTCCTTCGTCACTTCCTGTTTATTGTCACTGAATAATGTCCTTTTTCTTATGTCAGTTTGCGCCAACTGTCACTTTTTTCATTAAGTTTTTTCATATTTCTGCCACACCAAGTGAATGCAGTTCGTTATCACAATGATCACTGATTACATTAGTCGAATCAGATCTCATAAATCTGCAGCAACTGCACATGGTGACCTCTTTTTGTAGAGATTTTATCAGAAAATAGTAATTCTTTAACGTTTCACCAAGAGAATGCAGTTCCTTTTTGTGCTGGGAAGCTAAAAATAAAAGGAAATCAACTGAATTCCAACAACTTATGGTCGTCTTTCTTTATAACTTTGCAACCCGAGTGATTTTGTAAAGTGTGGCAACTAGATCAGACAATGGGAATATTTGGCGTGCAGTATAGTTGGGCCAAGAACGAAAACATGTGGTCTCTTCCACTTGAGCTGATTTCAATGGCTCCAGCTGTATATTTAGAGGTTAATTGCCCTTCACAACCCTATGCTTATTTCAAAAAAGTAAACTCTCCTCCACACCCACAGCCCCCAAATTTCTTCTTTTATCTTCTCCTGAAAGTGCTGCTTTATGTTAGTGCTGTTCCATCGGCAGTTCTCTGGTACTTTACATGTCATCTTCATGTGTGAGCCTACACCACAATTGACTGGAGGCATCACTGCAGAGCCCAGTCCTGTTATCATCCAAAAACCACCATCCACAGGTTCACAATTTCCAGCAGAGGTCAATGGATAGCGATGAGGAATGGAAGCCTTGGCTGATTTTTCTTCCTTTACCCCCTTCTCTATCCCAGAGGTGCTGAAGTCAATTGGATTGAACCTGGGACTTCTCAGGTCTATATATCCCAGTACCTCACTCGGAGGTGCAGTTATCCTCTGAGTCAACAAGAAACCAAACATTTATTCCTGTTCTCGGTGTGCCTCTAGGATCCAGTAGATAGCGCTCTTTTCCTTCGGCAAACACTGGAAGTGTAGGGTGACATGAACCAACAAGAACTCAGGTAACGCACTTTAACGTTGGTGTGAATGGTGCTGATCTCTTTAGTGTGAGTGGTATTTGTCTCTTGAATACTGATTGGGGAAAAAAAAACCACAATCTTTTAAATATTAATACTAAAGAGACTATGGAAAACGTGTTCAATTCTATGCTTAGAGTCAATCCACAATGGTCTTGAGCATCTACTCGTAACTGAGTTAAGAGCAGTGTTGCCAGAGGCGGTGATGCTGAATCGAAGTGACCATCTAGTGCAGACCTGAAATTTGAAACACGTGAATTGATCACTATTTGTGTGAAGAATGACGTCTTAATATAAGTGTAAAATTTGGCTTTTACCAGTTTCCACTTGTGTTCATTTGTCCTACTCTAATTTAGTTCAAAGTGATTATCTTAGTTTCACGTTTTGACTGAAAGATGACGCCTTGAATAATATAGTACTGTCTCGGTACTACACGGAATTGTCAGCCGAGATTATGTGTGCAGGTCTTGCATGGGTCTTGAACACTCAAACTTCTGACTCGGAGGCTAGTATGCTACTGACTGAGCAACTTGTTTATTCCAGGGGTAAGACACAGCCCTTTGGGCTGTGTTAGTACAGTACAAGTAGTGCTGGCAAAGTAATTGCAATGGATTTTTATGATAAAGCACTTGGCAGGAGTGCAGCTCTCTCTTTGTATTTGGTTTCTGGAAATAAGCCTGAAGCATCATTAGTGTATGTCTTGCAGTACTTGATGGGTTTGAACAGAGATATCACTGAGCTAATTAAATGGGACTCAACTTGAAGTTGCAGTTATTTACTGCCTCAAATGGGGAGGAATGTCTGCTAGATTTGTATTGTGCTGCACTACATCAGTTACAGTCAGTAGCTTGTCACTGAGAAAGTTTGAATTCACTGATGAATAACTGAAGCAGTACTATGTATGTAAGGATGTCACAATGAGGGTTTATTCTAGCTAATGCAGTTAGGAACCAGAAACCTTTAAACATTTTTGGCAGTGGTAAATCTCAGCTGCCCTAGTTTTAAGAGAGTGGAAACTAAGGGCCAAACTGCTCCCACCTTCTGGGAACTGATTTATGTTGGCAAGGGTATTGAGGGTTATGGAACCAAGACAGTGGATGGAGTTGAGATACAGATCAACGGTGATCTAATTGAATGGCGGAATAGGCTTGAAGGGCTGAATGGCCTCCTCCTGTTCCTACGTTTCTTCCTAACTGTGCAGCAGTGACCCACTCTGTCCCGCTGTTTTCTCTCCTCTCTCTTCCCCCCCCCGCCTGCCCAATGCCTATCCCAGCATTGAGGGGCTGACTGGCCTGCGTTCAGTAGATACCCAAAGAGTGCAACTGAGGCCCGAAATTCAGGTTTAACTTGTATCCTCGCTTGTGTTGCATTTTGGGGCTTTAATGCCATTTCTGAATAATTATTTTTTAAACTCTATTTTGTTTTTATTCTCAATTTCCACCTTTTTAATCACAATCCACGTTAGACTGAAATTACAAACACTTGCAGATATGAGCTGAGTTGATTTTTTCCCCTTGAACTTCTTTCCCCCACCTCCTCCCGAATCATAGGCATTTCATGTCGTGGTAAGACGTGGATTGGAGGAATCCTGAACCCAAGAGAAGCAAATTCTTCATTGTCTGATTGAAATTTTAGAACCAGTATTATTGCAAACACAGTGTGTTGTCAACTGTTTATAAATTGAATATAGTTCTGCATTTGCAGGTTTACCAAAACATTACTAATTAAATGGCTGTTATTTATTGTGACATTACAGTTGTTAAGCCTTTAGAATAATTGGAGCATTTCAGCTTTGTTAAATATTAAATGCCACTTTTGTAGTGGGACCTTACAATTATTGACAAAACCGTTACTCAAAAGGGAAGTAATCTTTCCAATGATTTACTGTAATTAGAATGATATATTCATACCATTTATAAAAAAAACTCAGCAGGAACTAATGTTCTTTTGCTATTTAAGAAACACAAAAGTATATCCAAATCTAAACGATCCTATCTGTAAGGAAGATTCTGCACATAGAATGATTAAGGATCCTGTTCAAAGTCCAAGGAGGTCCTTTCCTCAGCCCTACCCCAGTGTGGCTGACTCAACCTAGAGGAGAGATGACAACCATGCTGACTTCACATAACCCTCCTTATGACTATCCCGCACAATTTTCCTCCAATAAAAATAGTTCCCGAAGCCCCACCCAATGCACTAACTTGTACAACCATGGCTCTAGACTGAACGGATGGCCAAGGAACCTTGCCTGTTGCATAAAGTGTTCTGTAAATATACACAATAGTGTCAATAAATCAACTTCATATGTAACCGTTTGCACTTGCAAAGCATTGTATGGACGGGATTGTAACATGACTGAATCAACGCTTTCAAATTTCCAATTTAAATTACAAATCACGAGGTGATGGTTTTTACAATGTGCTTTTTAAATATTCCAAATAATAGGTGGTATGGCGGAGCTTCAATAAGTTGCACCGTGGAGGGGTGGATATGGATTCATGTGGACATGAATGCTGAGTTACCATTTTCAGCCTCACAGAGACCAAGTCGTTTCTTCAAAGTGCTCATTTGAAAGGCGGAGGGGAATATGAGAGAGAAAGAAAGAAATGTGCGCACGCACGCACGCACACACACACACACACACACACACAAACTGACTGGGCCACTGGTTTGAGGAATGGGACAGATTTGGCAGCTATCTCCCATGGATGGTAATAAAGACCAGCAATAAAGGGAAGGAGGAAAATGAAAGTACTATAAAGTCTCAATCTCAGACCTAGAATTAGGTTTGTTGCTAAATTACAACACTAACAGATGTTCATGAATCAACTTTAACTTTTCTGTATCCATAAAAATGCAGGTGACTCTTCAGATGACAGGTTTAAGCCAGTTTGGGTTGCTGGTCATGTAAATCTGAAAATTGTTCTAAGGTTACTGGTTAGTTGGAGTAAAGCATAGCTGGGAATGATGATTGCTCAGCTATGCTGATCTGCCAGTTGGAGGAGAGCCCTAATTTGTAAAAAAAAATCATCGTCTTGCTCGATATTGTCCTGTAAGTGGATATTAGGGCCCGATATTTACTAGGGCGGGATTTTCAAGCGGTGTGGGACGGGTTCTTGTCGGAAGTCTGGATTTCCTGAAAGCTGTGGAGTTTTAACTCCACAGCATGTGTTTGTTTTGTTAACAGGTTCCCCACCTGGAAGCCAGCCTGATTGACAGACTTGGCACCGTGTCGGGTGGGGAACACTCCAGAAGAGACCTCAGCCCAGGAACAGGTAAATTCCTGCTGCTCGGAGAAGAGATCGCAGGGGTGGGGGGTGCGGACAGCGTGGTTTGGAGGGTCGGAGAGAGATGGGGGATTGGGATTGCGGGGCGGGGGGTCGGTGATTGCGGGTTGGGTGGGGTGGGGCGTGCGATCGCAAGGGGTGGGTCCGATTGTGTATTGTGGGAAACAGGTTTGCTTGATGGGCCGGGAAGAAGCACTCCTGCTCCTCCTGGACTACAAGCAGTGCTGGAAAAGCACTTGCCTCTTCCTCGCCTCCCTTTAGCTGCCGGGTTTCCCGAGCCTGAGAAACCCGGCCGGGCAGTGTTAAGGCTGGGAGAGAGCGAAAATCTGAGGCATGCAGACTCATTAAATGTTTAAATGAGTGACCCGCCTCCTGAGAGCGGGTTGATTGTCCACTTCCGTTAAAACCGGATGTGGGCGGGTTGGGTTCGGGTTTAAATTTTTTTTTACATTTTAACATCGCACCCAACCCAAACCCACCTGTTTATGGGGGTTAAAATTACCCCCTAGATGTCAGTGTAGGCAGTTTAATTTTTGGAGTGTTCACTAGGAAAACAAAGTTCAGATCTTGGTCTCAGCTAACATTTGCAGTTTTGTGTCCAGTTTGCTACTCTTGACTGGGCTACTTAGCAAGAGGTGAATTACCAGGAAGCAATCTCTTCCTGTAGTTTGAATCTACACCTCGTGATGCAGCAATCAAGAAATAGCATTGGCAGTATCTGTGGAGATGGCTAACAGAAGATGGCTGTGCTGCCTCAATAGTTGAAGTGGATATGAAGGATTTTTTAAATTGCTCAAAATTTAACCTCTATAGTGCAATGTTGTCACTAAATTAACGAGTATTTGAAATTGTGTATAGTGCTACTTCGATTACCCATCATAAAAGGGGGCACTTAGAAAATTGATGGGTCCCAAAATTATTGTACACTGCTTCCCTCCTTCCCCCCCCATCCACATTCCAGCAGCACTCCCCTCCATTTTTCCTGCTGGCAAGATTAGCTGGTGCTCCAGAGCTGAGCAATCAACAAGCTCATAGCTCTTCCACACAATCATTTGTAACCTCTGCTGCGAGACCCACCACAACCTGAGGAAAGCTGACTAAAAACATGGGAGCGCATTTAAACAGGCAGGCTTTGCATTGATTTTAAAGTTGGCAGCTCTGGTGAGATCAGTGTTGCAGAGGCTGCCCCAGGGATCGTTGGAGGTGTGTGCTTGCCTCTATCTGGAAGACGGTCATTGGTCACGGTAATTTTCTTGGCCAGTTCTCTCTGGCGACTGTTGGGTTTGTGGCAGGTCTGGCAGCTGAAGCAGCAGGTGAATGAGTGGGGGTGTTATGAACCGATTAATCAGCTGTTGCTGCAGGAGAGCAATGCTTTGAAAGAAAAACCTGGTCTCCAATTATCCAGAGAAAATTCTCATGGGTAATTGAGACCATAGATCACGGTAGTGTGGATAATGGAGTTCTGTTGTACTTTCAGTTTTGAAAAATAAACACGCAGCAGTACAACTATAGATTTTGCCCTTTCAGCATTGGCTGTGTCTGGAGAGAGAACCTTGAGCTATGTAACGTGGGTGGAATTCTGCAGATTGGCAGCTCTGTCACTAATGGTGAGAGCAATCTGAATTGATGAATTAAGAATATCACTGAAACTTAAAATATATTGGCACAGTATTGAAGAGTATGGGATGGTGTAATTTTTTCTCTCTATTGTATTGGTACGAATATGCTAAATAGACATCTGACAGTACAGCAGATGTTTAATTTTAGAAATATTTCAAACTATGATGTCTTTTAATCATTATTTACTAATCCTAAATGCAATTAGCCACATCTGGATTCCCAGTTAGCCACATGTGGCTAGTGGTTAATGTATTGGACAACGCTGGTCTAGAACTGATGGCTGTGCCAAACAGGTTCAAATGAAATGGGCTGAATGGCCTTGATGTCAGCCACTCCAGATAAACCTTGGTTGTTTTCAATGCAAAAGCAAAGTCTTATGCAGAGTTGTGTAGTTTGGAATTTAGGTGCCCTTGCCTTTTCAGCCGATTAAAATTGGAAGTCGGGTAGCAGAACTAAGCGTTTAATTTTTTTAATTTATTTATTCATGGGATGTGGGTGTCACTGGCAAAGCCAATATTTATTGCCCATCCCTAATTGCCCTCGAGAAGGTGGTGGTGAGCTGCCTTCTTGAACTGCTGCAGTCCGTGTGGTGAAGGTACTCCCACAGTGCTGTTAGTTAGGGAGTTCCAGGATTTTGACCCAGTGATGATGAAGGAATGGCGATATATTTCCAAAAGTGAGAAGTCGCACAACACCAGGTTATAGTCCAACAGTTTTATTTGAAATCACAAGCTTTCGGAGCTGCTGCTCCTTCGTCAGGTGAAGGTCACCTGACGAAGGAGCAGCAGCTCCGAAGCTTGTGATTTCAAATAAAACTGTTGGACTATAACCTGGTGTTGTGCGACTTCTCACTTTTGTCCACCCCAGTCCAACACCGGCATCTCCGCATCATGGATATATTTCCAAGTCAGGATGGTGTGTGACTTGGAAGGGAATTGCAGGTGGTGGTGTTCTCATCCGCCTGGTGCCCTTGTCCTTCTAGATGAAGGTCGGCGGTTTGGGAGGTGCTGTCGAAGTAGCCTTGGCGAGTTGCTGCAGTGCATCTTGTAGATGGTACACACGGCAGCTACGGTGCGCCGCACCGGTGGTGGAGGGAGTGAATGTTTAAGGTGGTGGATGGGGTGCCAATCAAGCAGACTGCTTTGTTTTGGATGGTGTTGAGCTTCTTGTGTTGCTGGAGCTGCACTCATCCAGGTAAGCGGAGAATATTCCATCACACTCCTGACTTGTTCCTTGTAGATGGTGAAAAAACTTTGGGGAGTCAGGAGGTGAGACACTCGCCACAGAATACCCAGCCTCTGTCGTGCTCTTGTAGCCACAGTATTTATGTGGTGGTTCCAGTTAAGTTTCTGGTCAATGGTGACCCCCCAGGGTGTTGATGGTGGGGGATTCAGTGATGGTAATGCCATTGAATGTCAGGGGGAGCTGGTTAAATACTCTCTTTTTGGAGATGGTCATTGCCTGGCAGTTGTGTGGCACGAATGTTACTTGCCTTAACTAATAGATTAAATACATCAATGGACAATGAAAATGTGTTTTGTTATAAGAAAATTGAAATTTGTTTAGAAATATTTCTGAAATGCTTTACAAAAACCTACAACCTAGATCATAGTAGAAGTGTAATATTTTAAAACATTGAAGCTGTATTGCTAAAAATTGGGCTTGTTGACACATGGATTGGTCACAGTTCTCTTCTCAGTAAGAATTGCTGGTCAGAAATATATACAAAATCACTGTCAGCTCTAGTGCAAAGAAAGCTTTGTTACTGTTGGGTCTCTAAATCAGTCACTTGACCATCCATTATGCGATGGAAACTTCATAAAATAATGTGAAATACAAGAATGGGAAAATGAACAACAGAAAAGATGTCCTTTGAAACCTTGAGGTAAACATATAGAGAAAGAAAGCAAGTGCAACTTAATTAGCAGCTGAGAAATTAATTTTATTTCTTAACTTGTGTTCTTTATATAGGAAATATAAAAAATGGAGTTTCCACATACTCTTGACTGATAGTCCAAAAAACACAATTTCATGAAAAACAATGGTATGGCAACAATCTGTTGTGCAGAACGGCAGCAGCCCCAGGTACACCTGGTATAGTCTCTTGCTTACAGGCATTGTGATCTTGTTTTGCTCATTATACCCAAGAAACCTGCCAGTCGTCTCATACCCATTGGCATTTCCAACCTGCCTACCCTTGTGCTCAAAGATGCTGCCATTCTGATGTAATGCTGTGGGTTTTTTTATTCGTTCATGGGATGTGGGCGTCGCTGGCATGGCCAGCATTTATTGCCCATCCCTAATTGCTCTTGAGAAGGTGGTGGTGAGCCGCCGCCTTCAACCTCTGCAGTCTGCGTGATGAAGGCACTCCCATAGTGCGTTAGGGAGGGAGTTCCAGGATTTTGACCCAGCGACGATGAAGGATCGGCGATATACTAAGTCAGGCTGGTGTGCGACTTGGAGGGGAACTTGGAGGTGGTGGTGTTCCCATACGCTTGCTGCCCTTGTCCGTCTAGGTGGTAGAGGTCATGGGTTTGAGAGGTGCTGTCGAAGAAGCCTTGGCGAGTTGCTGCAGTGCATCTTGTAGATGGTACACACTGCAGCCACGGTACACCGGTGGTGGAGGGAGCGAATGTTTAAGGTGGTGGATGGGGTGCCAATCAAGCGGGCTGCTTTGTCCTGGATGGTGTCGAGCTTCTTGAGTGTTGTTGGAGCTGCACTCATCCAGGCAAGTGGAGAGTATTCATCACACTCCTTACTTGTGCCTTGTAGATGGTAAAAAGGCTTTGGGGAGTCAGGAGTTGAGACATTCACCGCAGAATACCTAGCCTTTGACCTGCTCTTGTTGCCACAATATTTATGTGGCTGGTCCAGTTAAGTTTCTGGTCAATGGTGACCCCCAGGATGTTGATGGTGGGGGATTCAGCGATGGTAATGCTGTTGAATGTCAAGGGGCGGTGGTTAGATGCTCTCTTGTTTAATGGGTTGTACGTGATTTTGTTGTAGTATGAAAGATCATGGCCCAATTTGTGAGGGTGAAATAAAGGTACAGCTACACAATATGATGTGGTCAAAATTACAAAGAGTAGAGGCCTTTGCAATTGTGCTAATTACAGTTGAAATGAATCTCAAGTCCTTTTTTAAGCTAAAGTTGTACAAGTTGAGGAAGGGGGGTACTGAAAAACATTAACAGAAGAAGAAGGGCAACTATCAGACGGAAAAAGAAGTTTAAGACCATGCCGAATGAAACATATAGGAACAGCATTTATGATTAATTGACAGTGACAAATAAAGAACAAAATTGTGTGTGGGACAATTGTAAAATGACCAAAAGGATACTAGATGTTCAAATCCTATTCGGGAACATAGAGAGAAGAATTCCAAGAAAAGATTCCATCAATTTTGGCTCCTTCACTACTTTGTAACTATGCCAGTCAGACACCAAGATGTCAGTTATCACCTGCTGTAATGCACTGTTTTGTTGTAACTTTTTTGCTTTACATTCCACCTCTCTCAACCCTGAAAAATCTAAAATATTTATATTATTTGGATATAAGGAGATGGGAATTAGATTGTTTAAGTGTCAAAGGTTATAAAGCTCAGTTTCTCTAATCTATCTCCTTCTGAACTTGTAACCCTCCATTCTCAGTTCCAGCTCCAATATCATCCAATTTGCTGAAAAAGAGGGAGCTGTTGTCATTGGACAATGGTATCTGTACCTGGTTGAGGCTAAACACCTACTGTCCTTCCTCCTTCCCTTCTCCTCTGGACCATGACGCCCACTGCCAAACACCATATTATTATTTACCAGACTGAACTCCTCTCTCCCAATCTGTCCTTCCAAGCCCTAAGGCCTCCAATCTTATAGTTCTACAACCCCATACAGTACATTTCTATCTCCTGCCTAAGACATACAAACAGGACTGTCCCACTAAATCCATTGTTTTAGCTTGCTTCTGTTCTCCTGAATAAATCTCTTGTTTTGACTCTCTTTCTCTCCTTATCTAATCTCCACTATTTGTATCCATGAATTTTCTGAGCTGCTTTGACAATTTCACATTCTCTAGGCCCACTTTTCACCATGGATGTTCAGCCCCTGTACACCACCATCACTCACAGGCTCTCCACTTCTTCCTTGAACAGAAGCCCAAGTAGCCTCCTTCCCCACCAGTTGAACTTGTTCTCATCCTGAAGAGTTCTTGTAACTCCACTCACTTCCTCCATGTAGAAAGGGTTGCTATGGAAATCCATATGGGTCCCAGCTGTGCCTCTCCTTTTGTAGGATATGTGGAACACTTTAGCCTGATGTGACTCTGGGACCCTCTCTTTCTTCTTTTTCCATTATACTGATAATTGTGTTGGTTCTGTTTCTTACTGTTGTTTTGACTTTGAGATTTCATTAAATATACTTCCAATTTCCACCCTTCCTGCAACTTTAGATGGTCCATCTTTCACTGTTCCCTTCCCTTTCTGAACCTCTCTCTCCATCTCTGGCAATGGGCTTTCCACTGACACTTATTACAACTATCTGAATTATGCATCTTTCTACTCCACTTTCTGTAAAGGCTCCATCCCTTTCTCACAGTTTCTCCATCTCTGTCATATATTTTCCTCCCCATCCACTTTCTATAGGACCATTCCCTCTGTGGCCTATTTTAAAAGAAAAGGAAGACTTACATTTATATAGCGTCTTTCACAACCGCAGGATGTCCCAAAGCTCTTTACAGCCAATGAATTACTTTCTTTTTGAAGTGTAGTCACCTTTATGATGTTCACCACTCTGCCTGAGCTGCCTTTTCCTTGACAATTTCCAAGCACCTGTTCATTCACCTTGTCACATAAGCACTCATGATGTGATTTCCTTTGTATTAGGGTTTGGGTGATCACTTTGTTGAAGACCTCCATTCTATCCCAAAGAGAGATCATCATTTCTCTCTGGCTCAACATTTTAACTCTCCCTCCCATTCTCATTCTGACCACACTGTCTTTGGCTTCCTACAAAGTTCTAACCAGGCTCTCTGCAAGCTTTCTGGAACAGCATCTTGACTTTCTCCTGGGCACTCTCTAGTCCTCTGATTTGAACATTTACTTCAGCTCTTTCGACCTTAGCTATCTTTTCCATTTTCCTCGAGGCAGCGGGTGCTGGGATGCTCAAATGATTGTTCTGTCAGTGTCTGGGAAGAAGTGGGTTAGCGTTGTGGGTGTGGACGCATCGTCTGAAAGCAGTAGGGACAGGAAGTTTGCACCCAAGCTCTTGGCCTACTTTATCTCTTTTTGGATGCTGCCAAGCCTGCTATGCGTTTCCAGCATATTCTGTTTATATTTTGGATTGGTTACATTTGTGGGTTTTTTCCCCTCTCTTTCACTGCTGTTTTCATGCCCTTTTGTTCTTTCATTGCCTTTTAGTTGCCTTGCCTCACTGCAATGAAGATCAACACTTGAAATGTTAACCTGTCTTTCCTACTCACTGATGCTGACCAAAGTGTCAGCTGTGGTTCAGTTGTAGCACACTCGCCTCCGAGTCAGAAGGCTGTGAGTTCAAGTTCCACTCCAGAGACTTGAGCACAACATCTAGGCTGACACTCCAGTGCAGTACTGAGGGAGTGCTGCACTGTTGGAGGTGCCGTCTTTCAGATGAGATGTTAAACCGAGGCCCCGTCTGCTCTCTCGGATGGATGTGAAAGATCCTATGGCACTATTTTGAAGAAAAGCAGGGGAGTTATCCCCAGTGTCCTGGCCAATATCTATCCCTCAATCAACATCTAAAACAGTTTGTCTGGTCATTATCACATTACTGTTTGTGGGAGCTTGCTGTGTGCAAATTGGCTGCCGCGTTTCCTACATTACAACAGTGACTACACTTCAAAAGTACTTCATTGGCTGTAAAGTGCTTTGGGACATCTGGTGGTTGTGAAAGGCGCTATATAAATGCAAGTCTTTCCTTTTTTCTAGCATTCTCTATTTTTATAGGTGTGGTCAGTTGAGGCAGAATGTCTTATCCTAGAAATATTTTAATTATTTTTCAAGCAGACCAAAATCATGAGCTCTGATAAATCTTGACTATGAATGGCTGCTTTTAAGAATGGAAAAATAACTACAATCTTCTATAAAGAATAGGTGAACTGCCCTGCCAGCTTACTGCCCAGGCAGTGAAGACAAAAATATACCCATGTATCAGCTAAAGGGATTTGGGCTGCATCTATTTCAGCATACACTTAGTACTGCCCTACTTATGACTGAAAGCCTGCCACAGGTGGGAGAAGTATTGTTGGCTTTTCAAACAATATAGTTGTAGATTAGGGTTGCAGGGAAGATGGACTAACTAACACACATACACTTTCTATTGCTAAATCATAGAACAGAATACAGCAACAAGCATGAAAAAAGCCTTGGTAGGCAGCCTCCCTTCCTCAGTAAAGACAGCAGCACAGAGGTGAGAAACCACATGGGGAACTTTACAAATGGCATAGCTGTGATCTCTTAGAAGAGTAAATAGGAGTTTTCAGCTTCTCTGCAGCTCCAATTAAGGTAAAGTCCTTAATTTACACACAGTTAAGGAGTCTAGTTTGATTTTGACAATGTGAAAGAACAGCTGACATTCTACCTTTGAGGAACTTATTATAGTCTATTTGGTTGCTCCCAAGTTTAAAAATGCCATACTGTAGTTATTTTATCCCTCTTAACTTTGCTGGTATTGTCCACCTTTACTGTCTACCTGGGTAGTCTGTTCCATTATCACCACCTTCTGTGTGAGGTAGTTTAAATCTCAACTGTCTTCTGAGCCCAAGTTCATGCCCTTTAGTTGTAGTTATGTTAAATAATTTATTAGGCTTGAGTTATCTGCAGCCACTTTATAATCTTGAAAATGTGGAAGGTCTCACCTGAGCCTTTCTTTTTTAGTGTAACCATTCCCAGCTTCCTCGGTCTCTGCTGACAGTTTAAGTGCCTAATCCTGGGTATTAGTTAATTTGCCAGTCTCTGTGCCCCCTTCAATGTTTGTATTGTTCAAAAGATAGGAATTCTTTGAAACAGTACTATTGAATTGCATTAGAAAAATGGATCTGTCGACCTTATAAAAACTAAAATACTCTGTAAACAGCAGAATCACATTCTTGAGTTGCCAGATGGATAAAGCCAAGTTAGTTTACTTTGAGCTGTCCAGGATAGCATTAGCACAAATGGTTTGTGTGAAGTGAGTCATTAGAAGCTTCAAAAATAAAATGCCCTAAATATATTCATCTTTCAGCGTGTTTCGTAATTAGCTTAGTGTGTAGAATGCAAACATGGAAAAGGATGTGGTGTCTATTGCATGAACAACTCAAATGAGAGGGGGGAGAGATAAGTGCAACTGCTCTATTATTGTAACTTACTGTTGCTGTGGTATTGCATGAATATTTGGTATGAAAATCACATTAAACAAAAAAGAACTGAAATGGTGGAAAATGTAACCTGGTTGGTTATTTAGTTGCTCAGCAAGGTAAACACAGTCTAACAAAATCTGTGTGCATTATACATCAAAATACAAATGTTTGTACATGATTGTGTAGCTACAAGACATCCTGTTAGCAAAGGAAATAAAGAAACTGCCCTGAAACCACAAAACTACTTTGGTGAGCAACACAACTCGACATGACAGCTGACTGTGACGCTACTAAACGTGTTGCTGAAATGAATTTTTATTGAGCACCATCATATTTGGCAGGTTCTCCACTTGTACCGACGGTGTACATTTTACATTTTTATTTTAATATTGGTTTCCATTTTTTTTGTTGCTGTGAAGTTTGTGGCTATATTTTTCACTATTATTATTAAAAATATGCAAGGCATGTACCAATCTCACTCAAACTACTAGTCATATGATGTGGTGTCTTTTGTTTAAGTCACAAACATACATATGTTCACTAATGTAGTACACAGAGGGAACTCCGATAAACCAATGAATATGTTCTCTGAAGACGCCTCTCATTACAAACCCAGGTGTGAGCAGCAGAATTTTCCTGAGTCACATCTGACTGAAAGGTGGGTTCCAGGGTGTATGGAGTATGGAAAGGTGTTTAGAATAATGAAGCAACAGGAACAAACTATGTAATGGGCAGAAGGAGAAAATAATCAATTAATAACTTTGTTTATTAGTTTCCTAATTAAAATCCCAGCATTAAAAGCCACCTCTGGTTTCTGTACTATCTTGAGATACATTCAGTACAGCTTCTTAAAGCAGGATGTCCGGCCTTTTGGAGCTAGAAGCCATGTCAAAACCAGCCAGAAATGCTAGTTCTGTTACACAGAAATAACCCCCCCTCCACCCCACCCATATACAAAAATTGCAACCCCTATGCCCAAAACTTCCCTAACCCCATAGATAAATTTGCTGGAGTGGGGCATCTCATGGCATGCCCCGTTAGATAGACTTCTTCCCTTACCCTTTAGCTCGAAACTATTTTGCCCTATAATTTGCTGGAAATGTGAGCTGATAACGGCGCCCAGAGGGCAACAGGGACCTTGGTGGACAACAGGGCCAACAGACTATCTCCTCAACCAATGAGATTTAAGAATTGCGAAAGAAACAAACAACGGAGGAAGAAATAGGGTTAATTAGAGTCAAATCAGGTTCAGAAAGAGAAATAAAGAGAGGCTAAGAAAGATTGAAATAAGAGAGAGGAGAAAAGAGACAAAGAAAAAGGAAGAAAAAATTAAAACACCTGATTTTACATTTTGAAAATCTCTAACAACAATTAACTACCTGTAGGAATGTGACTCCACAGTTTAAATTGTTCCCTTTCTGGGCTGGAGCGGTTGAGTGGCATTGCAGGAACATAAATTTCCTCATTAAAAAGGTACTAACGTGCTGTTAAGTATCAGCCCTAACTTTCTATGGCAATTTTAATTGGCAATTAATGCGCAAATGCAGCAACCTCATGAAACTCATGGGGAGGTTGAGGGCGAGCTGCAGTTTTTGTGAAGCTGACGGCGGTGCGGCGCAAATCGTCCAGCAACTTGTGTCGATTCGCAATTCACGCCGTATCTCATCCTCACAAGTTGCTGGACGATTTACACAGAAGAAAGACTGTGGACAAAAAGCAGCAATGCGCATATGCAAATATCGAGACCTCCCATACATACAAAAGGTCAGACTCCCCAACACAAAAAAGCAGCACTGCTCGTAAAAGAAGGCCAGACCCCCCCCCCCTCCAAAAAAAAAACATGAAAATGCAGGCCCCCAAACATACAAAATTGAAGACACCTCCCCCCTTTTTCTTCTACTCCCCATTCTTCCTCCCATCCTTTCCCTGAGCTGAAGTTTCAAAATTGGGAAGATTCAGCTTTAGCTCTTTAAAGTTCCTGAACTGGTGCAAAATAAAACTAATCCCTGGTTGGTCTAAATCTATCAATCAAGGAGCCGCCTTTGCTCACCTTCCAGGCTTGGGTAATTCATATGGCTGCAGTTGGATCATTCATCTGGTCATGACTTTTTCTCATATTAAGCTCACAAAGTTGCTTTCAAATACAGTCAGCTCCCCATAAACCAGAGTGGAACCGGCTTTATGCATTCAATATGGGAAGGAGCAGAGACTGGATGAAAAGAGCTCGTGGGCCATATGTAGTCCGTAGGCTGCATGTTGGGCACTGCCGCCCCATAGGGTGCTCTTGAAGTTGGCTGCATTGTAACCTGAGATTTCATTTTTGGAGAAAAATTTACATTCACAGTTGCAGTTTCAATGGAACCATCCAGTGTAGAACTGAGCAATACAGACTAGTTAGGTGCCAGGTTTGATCCCTAGTCTGTGTCGCATTAAGGGCATTGCAAATTAGCCTCAAAACCCTGGACAATGGAGAGGGAAAAAGTTCAACCAAAATTTGTGGCTCTGACATTCGACGTCTCCTGGAAAGTGCACGCATGTGTACATCAGGTGAGAGTCAGGCTCGGCTGTGATGTTCCCCGAGGCTGAATAGAGTGTCAACGTTTACTATCTAGGCTTACATTTGAAAAACAGTACTTGGAAGAGATTGCAGTGTCGGCGCTTTTAGGATGGGGAAAAATAGGCCATCGTGTTCATTCATCAATCAGGTAGGAAAGTTGGGCATTTGGGCTTGTGAAACTTTTAATTTGTTGACCAAAAGCAATGTAATGGAAAAAAAAGTTAAGAATCAGCCCTACAAATGACTACAAGTTGGGACCAGTGGTAAATTGTATCCATTTTAATGAACTTTTAGCAGGAGCGACCAGTTCATATATTTAAAAAAAAAAGTATTATGCAGCAAAACAACAAAGTTTGCAAAGTACTTCAACATATCACACTGCCATGCTAAAAAAAAGCTGCCATACTTCTTATCCGCAGGGCTGGTAAATCATGGTAAACTTCAAAGAGCACTGCAAACAAAGCTCAGTATTATGAAGTCCATCTTGATTGACATAATTGTGAAGGTAGTTTAAGAAATGCAGAGAGCTTTTTAACTTTTATGCATTTGATAGACATTTTCCATGACAACATAATTTGAGGTGGATTAAGAGTGGCTGGATTTGTTTTGGCTCCATGTACTTTCCATTTTACTGTTTAAACCCAATGGCTATAATCAAGGAGGGCTTAATAACTGTAACAATGCAATCTTCCATTTCTGATGCCTTCAAGATCAAGTTTTACAACTCAATAAATCTGTGCAGCTGTCAACGATATGTTACTTGTATTGAGACCACAATGTACAGGCTGAAATGCTTCAACAAGCCCTTTTGTAATCAGAGCTGGCAGAGTGCTGTTTTACAAGATAACTTTTCAGTTGTCGCTGCGCTGATTTTTGTAACTTTATCCAGAAAGCAACTGAACAAAGAGAAATTGTTTCTTGAAGGAGTCATTCGTCACTTTGGTCACCTGGTTTTTCAACAGTGTATTTTATATAGGGTTTGGAACAGGCAGAGTGCTGTTTTACACAAGTAACTCCTGGCCCACAAAATTAGGGGTTGGTTCCTTGTTTAGCCACCCAAGATTTGTTAGGCTTGTTAATTTATATCTCTGAACCAAACTTTTTGAGTTGGTAGCCACTGATCACAGTTTGAAGTGTTAAATTTTGTGATACAATTTTTACATTACATCTGCAGTTTGATTTCTGAACCTCTTGATTGTGTTTCTGCATTGTAACTTCCTCCTTAGTTACAGAGGACTTGCAGAAGGTTGTAGATTCAACCCTCACTCCAAGATTTGAGTACATCATCTAGCCAACACTTCAGTGCAGTACTGAAGGAGTACCATTATTAATTTTTTTTTTTTAAATCCCAGTTTCCCAGAGCTGGGAAACCAGTGAAGAAAGAACAGCTCAGCAAAGATTGGGTGCCAGTTTGCCTTGGGGGCAGGTGAGGGAGAGAAGCAGGGCCTAAACTGTCATGGGGACAGCGGTGGGAACGGGGCCCATAGTGACCTAGAGGTGGCAAAGCTGGCAGGGAGAAGCATCAGTTTGCCAGAAGCAACCTAGAAGAGACGGAGCAATAGCGGAAGGGGGCCTAAAGTGGCACGGATGGGGATAAAGCAAAGCAGAGGTGTGGGGAAGGAGAGAGAGAGGGGCCTTAAGTGGCTCAGAGGCAGCAGAGGTAGTGATGAAGTGGGAGAAGGGTTTTAAAATGGTAGACAAGCAGCAGAAGCTGAGCGGGGTATAATGCGTCCCCCAGATAGCCAGGCGACATGCGTATCAGCACCATCTAGTGTCTGGATGTTTGCAATTACAGTGTGACAGCCAAATGTTGGCAGAGTTTTCCAATTGTAAATGTTGACTCAAAAAAAAGTGATTTGAAAATCATGACGCAGGAAATAAGGTTAATGCAGACAGCAAGTGCACACTATGCAAGACTTTGTTTGAAGAACGTTCACAGCATCTGTACAGTAATGCATTTGTTGCAATATCCATGTAACACCTATATACAATTTGTAACTGATAACATAGTGAGCAGGATAGTAGTAGACTTCAGGAGGACATGGACAGACTAGTAAAATGGGTAGACACAATTGTAGTGTACAATTCTGGGCACCACATTTCAGGAAGGATGTCAAAGCCTTGGAGAGGGTACAGAGGAGATTTACCAGGATGATACCAGGGATGAGGGATTTCAGTTAAGTGGAGATTGGCGAAGCTGGGATTGCTCGTCTTAGAGCAGACGAGGTTAAGGGGAGATGTAATAGAGGTATTCAAAATTTAGAGGGGTTTTGATAGAGCAAGTAGGGAGAAACTGTTTCCTCTGGCAAGTAGGTCGGTAACCAGAGGTCATGGATTTAAAATAGTTGGCAAAAGAACGAGAGGGGAAATGAGGATAATTTTTTTTCACACAGAAGGTTGTTATGATCTAGAACACACTACCTGAAAGGGTGGTGGAATCAGATTCCATAGGAACTTTCAAAAGGCCATTGGACATGTATTTGAAAAGAACTAATTTGCAGGGCTATGGAGAAAAAGCTGGGACTAAATTGGGCAGTTCTTTCAAAGAGCCAGCACAGGCACGATGGGCCGAATGACCACCGCCTGTGCTGTATGATTCTATAGTCGCTGAGAAACCAGCTTTATGTTTGTCTGATCGTGGGTTTGAGCCCAAGTGCATCTCATAGTTGGATCTGCTAGTCATCTCTTAATGAATTAGTTATGCAGCCATCTTAGTTAATATAACCTTGTGTGAGGTGAGAAAGAGGGAGTGAGGTGATGCTGTTGTGGAGCTAGAACAGCTGACGCAACACGCCAAATTTTTAGCTAGTCTTGTCTCTGTTATTGTTTAGCTAACAATGTTATAAATGTCCCCTTTAGACTTAGCTTCTTAATAATCCTGTGACGCAGGAGGAAATCAATGGAAGTCCGTAATAACGTTTTATTTTGAGTTATCATAATCTGAATTGTCTAAAATATGAAAGGCTTCAGCTAAGCTCAATCCTTCTCGGTGAGCTGTTATTGATCTTAATTACCAATGTAATTAAGCCATGCAAACACAGGACAATATAACAATAACAGAATATTTTCAGGTCTCACAAAGAAAATATTTCTACACAATTTAATGCTAACAGACTTGTGTTTAGATAAGTTGCTGTATGCCATATTCCTAATCGGACATGAAAGACTTCTGGGACCAATTTAGATTCTAAACATGCAGGGGTATAGCTAGGGCATGGACCCAGAAACATGGCTAGCATGTGTGACAGGAAGCAACAGTGTCCCTGCGGGTAGATTGTGAGACGGGATATTGCTAGGGCATGGGACAGAAAGGAGGAATGTAGCTGTGGTAGGTGACGGGGAGTGGGCTTCAACTAGGTCAAGTGACACTGAATAGGAGCATGGCTGGAGTATGGGATAGACCAGGGCTGTAGCTAGGTTATGGAACAAAGTAAGGCATGACTGGGATGTGGGACACGGAGCTGAAAGAGGAGAGAACATGGTCTGACAGTCTGAGAGACTTGAATTTACATTGGTGAAGAAAAAGTAATGAGTGCTTCAGCTTCAATTCTGTACTTTGATTGACTTTCTCTCAATGTCAGACTCAGTAACCCCTACAATATGTTACCCATGACACAGTAATCAGCACTTAATGTTTAAATAAAAGCAATTGAGGAAAAATTTTTACTAATTGTAATGCATTCTTAATATTAAAGCTGATGAATCTAAGGTTTTCTGAGTTCCATGCAGTGAAATGCAGCAGTTTCCTTTTCTAAACTAAAGCTCTTGTATTTTGTATATTTCACTTCATGGCTAACATAATCAGAGAGTATTTTTCACAAATTAAAATTGTCAACACGATGTTTACTTTTCTTTCTCAGTGCACAGAGCCACAGAAATTATTCAACATTGCAAATGAACTTCTGCTCACAGAAGAAGCCTATGTGAAAAGGCTTCACCTTCTGGACCAGGTAATGCAAAACATTAACTAGATTCAGCTTGCAGTAAAATATGTTTTAAGATATTTATTCATTTGTTGATTTGGGATAGTTTTGGACTCCAAAATAAACTTACCATTTATTATAGGTTGTTATCTGAACGTCAAACAGGTAAAAATTGTTTAAAAAGAATAAAATACCATTTTCGCTATGTACAAGGAGTAGTCAGCATTATAGGAAATAGCTGAAACAACAGGCCACAAAAAAGTTCTATGCTTCAGGATAGCAGAGAAAGAAGCTCTGAAGCTACTGGAGATGGAAGAGCACAGACAGATGCTACTTGAAGGTTGGCCGGATAGCTTTTGCTCAGGCATTTTCTCTTGGCTGGTTGCTCAATGAAGTGTTTCAGACCTGAGTCCTATTCTTGAGAATGTAACAATTCTAAAATTATGACTGAATGTTGTATTTTAATTAAAATAGTGAGATGAATGTTGTACATATCACAGTTGTGACTAATGTGCAGTCTTTTTAATCTTAGACCTCTGCATACACTAAATAATAATGAGTGTGTCATTCTTTTAAAATAGTCTGTCATGTAGGATTTCCTCTAAAACTATTTATGATTGATAGAGGATAATCTGGGGGATTTGTGCCAATGCGAATATGTTTCCATATATGAATACATGGGCACAACTTATCATTAACTCTTCTTTATTCAAGTGCCTATGAAAATTAAGCACAAGTCTCCATATGAACTTGACAGGCAGGAGAAGGCCAGCTGATCCATCAAGCCTGCCTCACACCATCATGGCTAAACGCTTCTTCCCACTGTCACAGCCATGTAATGTCCTGGGAGAGGCAAAATAACAGATGAAAAACCCAGGGCCAATAAGGAAAAAAATACTCTGGAAAAGTCCTTTCCGACCCCCTCAGCTGATCAAAACCAGTCCCGGAGACCAAATGTTATAAAATCTATTGATTTATTCTATTTAGAACACTCAATTAAACTTTTCATATTGAAACAAATTTTTCAATTACATTTTTTATTTTTCGAGGGGTATCTCTTATCAACGTGGAGAGCACCTGAGTACTCTGCATCAGATTACATAAACTGCCTCTCACTTGTCTGCAGAGCTAATTAGCATAACTACTCAACCAACATAAGTCTGTGTATTCTGTGACTTAATTATAATTATGCAAAATATGTGGTCAGGTGGCAACAGTCAATATACGGAAATAATGCACACTTACCTCTTCAAATCTGTTCAACAGGCTGTAAGTGCAGAATGAATGGTTTGGCGATGACCTGGATAGTAGATAAGAAAATTGCCACACAGTGGCGTTCAGTTGTGTGCTACCAAAGCTATTATTGATGCGGCAGTCCTTTTTGATGATTACAGATAAAATATTTGCTTTAAGCTTGACCGCTTTTTATTTTTTATTTACACCCTCCTCCCACACTGCTAAAAGCAGATGTGTTACTGGAATGCTGGTCCCTGGCATCTGTTGATATGAACTTGGCAGCTTAAAAGCACTTGGCACTTCAACATCTTGGGTGATTTTGCTGTTGGCGATTTCCAGCAAAATAAAAAATGCATTATTAATACACATAACTTTGCTATAAGTAGTGAACAGTGGAAATATTCTCCATTGTGAAATTTGTAGCAAATTTGAAGATGCATTGTTCACAGGTTTGTGTTGTAATCGTTAACAGTACTTGGAACATTATTGAGCATCCCATCTTAAAGCTGCAATGAGGTAAAGATTTCAGTGTTTATAAATGCAAGTGCTTGTCCATTGGGTCTGTAAAATTGGCTGTGAATTTCATACTGTGATGCCAAGTGCACACGTGACTCCAATTATACAGGCAGCGCAATGATGTCAGCATGGTTCCTCATCTTTTATGATTTGTCATCCTTATAAGTTCGATCGAGATGGATGGTAAGTGCCTGTGATTAGAGAAATATTCACATGTATACTGTGTGTCTAAAATGCCAGAGGGAGCATTTAATTAAAATCAATAATTTACCAAAGTTTTTCCAAGACCACTTGCTAAGGTAAATAGATTTACCTTGGCAAGTGAGTGGTTTTAGAAATTCTGTTGGTTTTTTTTGTGACTGTCACAACAGAAATAATGGCCTTTCAGATAAAGCTTTTTTCAGAATTTGTACAACATTCCCTGCGTCAGGTAAAACAGTCTATTTCCATCTGTTCCAGTCCATGCATATCATTATAGCACCTATTGTAACTTCTTTATTCAGGTGTTTTGCACTAAATTAAATGAAGCCGGCATTCCACAAGATGTGATTACTGGGATCTTCTCAAACATTTCCTCAATCTATTGCTTTCATGATCAATTTCTCCTACCAGGATTAAAGGCAAGAATTACAGAAGAATGGTGAGTAAATAAAATTAACTATATATGTGAGAAACCAAAACTATGGCCAAGTTTGTAACATTGCTGCTTGCAGTTAATTTCAAATGCTTCATTTCTGGATTCAACTCATGAGTGTGTGAGAAGAAGGTGACTGTTGAAGGTTTTAAATTAATCTAATTTTTTGATAGAAGTCTTTGATCTTTTTTTAAATATGTACAAGATTTTTCAAAGAGCATTATTTTTAGGATTAAGTAATGATTTGTGGTTTTTTTTTTAACCTATGTCCACTGAGTTTTACTTTGAAGTTCAACAGCAACCACTTGAAACTAAATAGGTTGTGAATTTAGTTCAATGAACCCAAAATCTATAGTTGTATAGTAGGATATGACACATGGAATCCTCTTTGCCACGTTCTGGGTTTGTCCACATCAAAACATTGGAATAAAATGTATGAGTTGTGAATTCTATGGAGAAATTCTTTAACTTTATTTTAAGTTCCACTGTCATGAGATACATGCAATCAAAGTCACAAGAAAACAATTTCGTATTGAATGTAATCACATATCAATTAAAGAATTTACAAAAACAAAGGAAGCTATTTGCGGAACAACCAGGCTAATGTAAGCGTCTATTGGGTATTAAAGGATGGAACTGAAAAATTGTTTCCAAGTCCGAGGGGGGCAAGGGGTCAAAGACCAGGGATAAGTCGGAACTATAATAGAAAAGGACATTTCTTAATTTGAAAGAATAATAACTCTTTGCAGAATTTGGTCATTATGTCGATAATATTTGTTGAATTCTTTTATGCTTCAAAAATCCTATTAGTTGCTTTAACCGGTTAAAAACTCTAGTCCACATGTAATATCTGCCTACTTGAAGTGAGTGCTCAGTGTAGCATGAGACTATATTTAATCTAGTATATGCGCCAGCTGGTTTACTTGGTAGCAATCATAGAATCTTACAGCACAGAAGAAGGCCATTTGGCCCGTTGTGCCTGTGCCGGCTCTTTGAAAGAGCTGTCCAATTTAGTCCCACACCCCCAGCTTTTTCCCCATAACCTTGTAAATTAGTCCTCTTCAAACACATGTCCAATTGCCTTCTGAAAGTTCCTATGGAATCTGCTTCCACCACTCATTCAGGTAGTGCATTCCAGATCTTTAAAAAAAATTCTCCTCATTTCCCTAGTTCCTTTGCCAATTATTTTAAATCTGTGACCTCTGGTTACTGACCCACTTGCCAGAGGAAACGGTTTCTCCCTCCTTGCTCTATCAAAACCATTTATCATTTTGAATACCTCTATTAGGTCTCCTCTTAATCTTCTCTGCTCTAAGGAGAACAATCCCAGCTTCTCTATGTCCTGCCTCCATGCCAGGACATCATGTTTTTGAACAGCACACCAAGATTAAGCATGTAATCTGGGCTATCATTCCTATCTTGTGTGCTAATGAGTGCTGTATTGTCTGAGGTGCCATCCTTCAGATGAGACAGTAATCAAGATCCCATTTGTTTGTTCAGGCAGATGTTCAAGATCTATAGTACCTATTTCAAAAGAGGAGAAGTGCTCATGATGTTCTGATCAACATTTTTCCTTCCACAATACTATCAAAAAGAACAGATTAACCAAACGGTTTATTGTACATTACTGGCTGAGAATGGCTGCTGCTTTTAATAAGGCACTATATAATTGCAAGTATATCAATTATCAAAAAAGGAACAGCTTCTGGATTGTAAGGGGCAATGTCCCCTTCTGGGGAAATTGCTGTGAAAAAACATTTATTAAAATATCTGAAATTGTCATTGATATCAAAAATGAGAAGTCGCACAACACCAGGTTATAGTCCAACAGATTTATTTAAAATTACAAGCTTTCAGAGCTATCCTGCCCCTTCTTCAGGTAAAGTTACACTGAGTGAATCTACAAAAGTTCACAGAATATAAACACAGATACTACAGAGATACAATCTTTCCTTACATCAAAGACACACCAAGAGCACAGCCAAGACGATGAGGTGTCCCAGGGGGTCCAACGTGTCAAATCCTGCTGTCTGTAGCAGATCTCTCTCCATATCCCTTCCTCTCTCTCTGTCCTTTTTGGGGTTTGTTTTTGTGTTTGTTTTTTGTGGTTTTTTTAAAACTGGAAAGACAGACAACGATGTCAAGTCACGTTCTATAGCGTGACATGAACCCGATATCCCTATTGAAGGCCGTCCTCATGAGTGCGGAACTTGGCTATCAGTTTCTGCTCGATGATTTTGCGTTGTCGTGTGTCTCGAAGGCCGCCTTGGAGAACGCTAACCCGCAGATCCGTACTTTATATCAGACACTGCTTATATCATATAGCACAGGTTCTTGTTTTTTAAACGTGTTAAATATTTTTAAGTCCCAAACAAGTTTGTGATTTGAGACCCTGGCCATAATGCTGACACAGCAGTAATGCGTGAAATATTTTAGTACAATGTGCCAAAAACAGAAATTCCATGATTGCTTTAATTTTGAAAATTCAAGTCAAATGACCAATAGAATGTTTTTCTTTCTTGCAAAGTGGTTTTGACTGACAAACCTGAAAGGCTGAAGGTTTCACAGCCTGCACATTCATTGTTTCTGAAGGCAGATATGTCAGCAATGGCACCAGTCATGTTTTTACAGCGTGACAGAGAAATATATACATTGTTACATGAAGACCTTTATTGAAACTGAATGAATGATGATTTAATGCACAAATTAGGAGAGTTTTATTGTTTGTTTTAACAGTGAAGACCCAAACGTACTCAAAGCTATTTATCACTGAATTTTCAATGCAGGTTTATTAAACTAAACTTACCAATAATGATTGTAGACTTTTTAGTTCAGCCACTTTCGAGGGTGGTTAAACGGTATTTATTGCACAGAGTAAGGTGTTCAAAAGCTGTTTTTAAGGAGCAATCACCAGATGCGTAATCTCCTTGGTTCTCAAAATATATAGACAATCTAGCACAATTCCACATCATAATCAACAACCAGTAAGTTTCTGATTAAATATACCCTCTGATGTCTAATTTTAATTAAGTTTTATTCTACAGTGAAGCTCAGTAGAATAATATATAAGTTGGTCTCCCACGTGTTGCTTACAGGGGGGAAAAAAATCTTCCTTTAACTGCTTCTCTTCTTTCCCACTCTCTTTGCATCTTTCTGCTTACGTTGCATTCTTTTTTTTCCCTCTATTTTTGTATGGCTTCTGCGTACTTCTCGCTTTGTGTTGTCTGTCTTTCTGCTTGTGTCTCACTTTGTTGCGCTCTTCCTCTCCGTGTGTAAATCTTTCCTTTCTACGGTCTCATCTCACTGCTGTAATTTTCCTAACATCTGTTTGGCTGTCATTAAGGTTGCCAACTCAGGTTGGACCTATTCCTGGAGATTTGGTCACGTGACATTCGCTGCAGTCTGCAAATGTTACAGCGTTTAAGTAATTGCTTGATATCTGTGCTTTGCTGAGGGTGCCAATGACTGGCATTGAAGGCTATAATTTTAAACGAGTGACCTCAGTATGATCGTGCTGAAATTGAAGCTCAAGGATGGCAATGCATATTCTGTTATATTGGTAACCCGAGAATCTAATACCTATCTTGCAAATTCATCACCATGGCTTTGTCTCCAGAGTTCGAGACCACGTCCTCCTCGTCACTTGGCTCCTTCACCAGGAAGGGGTCATGCTGCTCCTGCCAGCTCATGACAAAGAGAAGCAAGGCAGCCTGCTGCAGGCACAATGAATCCCCCTCGTGGCTGGTCCCACCGCGCTGCTGTAACTTTGCAGGAAGTGTGGCAAGCCACGTCTCCAGAAAACGTAAAGGCAGTGAGGGGTGGGACCAACCGCCAGCCACGAGGGATATTCCAATGGGGAATTGCTCAATCTAATGATAGACCGCGCCTCCAGCTCCACGGAGGCAGGTAGGATGGTATGGTGCAGGAATTGACAGTTCAGCCTGTCGCAGGCACGACCCGGAGCACAGAAGTACTTTTTCTCCCGGGTCGCCAACAGCAGTGCCCGGGAGATCGATCGTCCATTCCGGAAGACTTGTGTGCAATCTGGGAGGGTTGTCAACTGTAGGATACAGGGTGGGGAATATTTGGACTGGAGGTGACAGAGGATTGTGATGCAGGAAGCTAGAAGTTATAGGACAAAGTTAGAGCAGTGTGGGAAGATAGAGTGGGATTAGAGGAGGGTAAGAGGCTGGGAGGGGAATGCAGAGCAGGTGAGGTTCCTGATGATAGCAGTGAGTGACCCCCACAATTTTTTTTTAAAGCAGCAGCTGTATACATTTTATTTATTTTAATTTAATCTTATTAATTTTATACTGTATATTGTGTATATATGATATTTTTTACATTTGTATTTATAAGAATTAGCTGGGGCAGGTGTTGCCACGCCAGGGGTAGGGGCTAGCAGAGCAGGAGGATGGCCCGTAGTATCAGCGGAGGTGGTCATATTTGGAGCACGGGTCGTGATCATGGCTGAAACACGGAGCAACTTTGAGCAGTGGTGGGGGTGTGGTGAGTAGATAGAAGATGATGGGGGCGATTCAGAGCCGGGGCACAGCTAAATCTGCAGTAGGAACAAAGGAACAAGAGTAGGCCATTCAGCCCTACGAGCCTGTTCCGCTATTCAATTAGATCACGGCTGATCTGTATCTTAACTCCATTTACCCGCCTTAAGAACATAAGAAATAGGAGCAGGAGTAGGCCATTTGGCCCTTCGAGCCTGCTCCGCCATTCAATAAGATCATGGCTGATCTTCTACCTCCTCTCCACTTTACTGCACTATCCCCATATCCCTTAATAGTCAAAATAAGAAAATAGTGTCACGGGATCTTTTACATCCACCTGAGAGAGCAGACAGGGCCTCGGTTTAATGTCTCATCCGAAAGATGGCAGCACTCCCTCAGTACTGCACTGGAGTGTCAGCCTAGATGTTTGTGCTCAAGTCTCTGAAGTAGACTTGAACCCACAACCTTCTGATTCAGAGGTGAGTGTGCTACCCACTGAGCCACAGCTGATATACACAGCCTTGGTTCCATATCCCTTAATATCCTTACCTAACAAAAATCTCTCAATCTCAGTTGTGAAATTTTCAATTGACCAAGTCTCAACAGTTTTTTGGGGGAGAGTGTTCCAGATTTCCACTACCCTTTTTCTTGAAAAAGTGCTTCCTGACATCACCCCTGAATGGCCTAGCTCTAATTTTAAGGTTATGCCCCATGTTATAGACTCTCTCACCAGAGGAAATAGTTTCTCTCTGTCTACCATATCAAATTATTTAATCATCTTAAACACCTCAATTAAATCGCCCCTTAATCATCATCTATACTCGAGGAAATACAAGCCTAGTCCATGCAACCTGTCCTCATAATTTAACCCTTTTAGCCCCGGTATCATTCTGGTGAATCTGCGCTGCACCCCCTCCAAGGCCAATATATCCTTCCTGAGGTGCAGTGCCCAAAACTGAACGCAGTACTCTGGATGCGATCTAACCTGAGCTTTATACAATTGTGGCATAACTTCCACCCCTTTGTGTTCCAGCCCCCTTGAGATGAAGGCGAACATTCCATTAGCCTTTTTAATTATTTTTTGTGCCAGTCCACTAGGTTTTAACGATTTCTGTACACGGAGCCCTAAACAGTTCTCCACCGTTCCGAGCTTCGCACCATTTAGAAAATGCTCTGATCTATCTCTCTTGGGTCCAAAGTGGATGGCCTTGCAGTTCCCCACATTGAACTCCATGTGCCACAGTTTTGCCCACTCACTTAATTGAGTGAGAGAACAACTACATGGGCGGGAAGTTGGCCGCACCTTGGTTAGTGGGGCAGAGGCTGGAGTAAATGGCAGAGGCAGCTGGACTTGGAACCATGCTAACAAATCTAGTGAAGGAAGGGGGGCACGGTTTGAGCACGGTTTGCTGCCAGGGGTGGAGGTGTGAGTGGCCCAGGTGGCTGCAGCTGGGGATTTTTGCTCATTGAGGGATGTGGGGTGGAAGAGTGGGGCAGTTATCTGTATATTTCAGTTATTTAAAAATAGAGAAATGTTAATGCAAAACTCTTAGCTGTTTCAGGCTACTGACTGGAAGAGGGAGCGTACTGCTTTGGGTAGCACTGTGCCATTTGCAATCCAGGGGTCGGTGCTGGGTCCTCTGCTGTTTGTGATTTTTATCAATGACTTGGAGGAGGGGACTGAAGGGTGGATCAGTAAATTTGCTGATGACACCAAGATTGGTGGAGCAGTGGATGAGGTGGAGGGCTGTTGTAGGCTGCAAAGAGACATTGATAGGATGCAGAGCTGGGCCGAAAAATGGCAGATGGAATTTAACCCTGATAAGTGCGAGGTGATTCATTTTGGTAGGGCAAATTTGATTAAGGATTACAGGGTCAACGGCAGGGTTCTGAGGAACGTGGAGGAACAGAGGGATCTGGGGGTTCATATCCACAGATCTCTGAAGGTTGCCACTCAAGTGGATAGAGCAGTAAAGAAGGCCTATGGTGTGTTGGCGTTTATTAACAGAGGGTTTGAGTTTAAGAACCGTGAGGTTATGCTGCAACTGTACAGGACCTTGGTGAGACCACATTTGGAATATTGTGTGCAGTTCTGGTCACCTCACTATAGGAAGGACGTGGAAGCATTGGAAAGAGTGCAAAGGAGATTTACCAGGATGCTGCCTGGTTTGGGGGGGAGGTCTAATGAGGAAAGATTGAGGGAGTTGGGGCTTTTCTCTTTAGAGCGGAGGAGGATGAAAGGCGACTTAATAGAGGTTTATAAGATGATGAGGGGGATAGATAGAGTGGATGTTCAGAGACTATTTCCTCGGGTAGAGGCAGCTGTTACAAGGGGGCATAACTATAAGGTGCATGGGGGGAGATATAGAAGGGATGTCTGAGGTAGATTCTTTACTCAGAGAGTGGTTGGGGTGTGGAATGGACTGCCTGCTGTGATAGTGGAGTCGGACACTTTAGGAACTTTCAAGCGGTTATTGGATAAGCACATGGAGCACACCAGAGTGATGGGGAGTGTGATAGCTTGATCTTGGTCTCGGACAATGCTCGGCACAACATCGAGGGCCGAAGGGCCTGTACTGTGCTGTACTGTTCTATGTTCTATAACTGTGTAGTCTCTTATTTAACATTTGAAAAAGACTGTTTGCTTGCTGATTTTTTTTAATCTCACTTTAAAATGTGTAAATCTATTTTTATACTTAAAAGGTGCACCCTTGTTAGTACTATTTTGGGCTATTTTCTACAATTAATTAAAATATTTGGTTGTAAAACAGCCCAGAGGAGTATATGTTTACAAACTGCAATATCTTTGGATGTAGGTTTTCACTTATAATTCTCTGATTTTGGTGGATTATCAAAGATCCCTCACAGGCAGGGAAAGGAAAATTGGAGTTTAGGTCTATCATTGGTACTCCAGCATACCTCCTTGTGTCCAGTTATAGAAACTTGTGCACAAGTTGTCTGCCTTCTCAATCACTTAAAAATTGGCACTTCATGGCATTAAGAAATTACTAAACAAAAACTTAGCAAAAATTTGACAACTAAAACTACAAAATTGTGGTGAAGCAGGGAGGAGATACGGTTTGGTTCATTTTACACTCGGCACTCTGAAACTTGTTGCAACAAACTTAATCAAACGGCAATAATTTTGGTTTCTCTGTTAATTGCAGGGACAAAAACCCTCGAATAGGTGATATTCTTCAAAAACTGGCTCCTTTCTTAAAGATGTATGGGGAATATGTAAAGAATTTTGACCGAGCCATGGACCTGGTGAACTCCTGGACGCAGCGATCATCTCAGTTTAAGTCCATCATTCAGAACATTCAAGTGAGTTCTCTACATTACGTAGAAATATGCACATTTGCTTCCGTAATTAGTGCATATTTGCATTTTGAACCCAGAGTTATCCAGGCGTATATAGGGTGATGTGTTTTCAATTTTAGGACCCAGTATGTATATAGAAAGAATGTGATATTTTGAACCTGTTTGATGTGCAATTGGGCCTGGCACTTTTCCTACTGCTCACTTCCCATCAGTTGAGGTTAAGTATGTGAAGTTTAGATCTAGAACAAAACTACACATCCTGGAGATGGAACTGATTTTTCCAGAAAAGTAGAATTTTATAAGATAAATAGATTCCTTTTCACTTCAAATATATTTCCAGGCACTGATACCAATGCAAGAGAAAGCATTTATAATTGTAAATTGGATACATACCTGCTCGGGATGTCATTCAGGCCACCTTATTCACTGATGTTGTGTGCAAATGATAATTATGTAAATGTAAGTTGTTGGGATGCATTCCAAACAAGGACTGAAATAGGATATGTGCACAAATATGAATGCCCATACATGTCCAAGCCCCATATGCACCTAGTGGTCTTGGTTAGTGTCGCATAAAATAAGTCGGTAGCAACCTACCCGTGACTATCTGTCTTCTTGCACTGAAATGATTTCAAACTGTTTGTATATTAAGTTTTAGCTTGAAAGTGTAACTGTATGTTGAAAATGCAAAGTGGATTTTTGTCATTATTTCTGAACAAGAATGACATTTATAGCCTAATAAATCAAACTATAATCGTAGTGAGAATAGCGGTTATGACATCAAGAGTGATGATGCACATGTGACTAATTTTAGGGACTGTCCTGGTCTGTTGCAGTAAAACTGAGACAAAGTGCAGCAAAGAATTGATTATGGCAGAGAAATCATATAAACATCTAATTAAAATAAATTAGAGATAAAATAGATGGGATAATAAAAGAATAGATTGAAATCAGAGTATAATGGAAAGGGAAAAATATTATTGCTTATTTTTCATTCACTAAAATAGAATAATACAGCCTTCAGAAGTAGACTTTGTTACGGACAGACACTAGTCCAGTTTGTCAGCCGTGGCTCAGATGGTAGCACCATTGCCTCTGAGTCAGAAGGTTGTGGGTTTAAGTCCTGCTCCAGAGACTTGAGCACACAAATCTAGGCTGACACTCCAGTGCATATACTGAGGGAGTGCTGCACTGTCAGAGATGCCGTCTTTCGGATGAGATGTTAAACCGAGGCCCTGTCTGCTCTCTCAGGTGGTCGTAAAAGATCCCACGGCACTATTCGAAGAAGAGCAGGGGGGTTATCCCTGGTGTCCTGGCCAATATTTATCCCTCAACCAACATAACAAAAACAGATTATCTGGCTATTATCACATTGCTGTTTGTGGGAGCTTGCTGTGCGCAAATTGGCTGCCACGTTTCCTACATTACAACAGTGACTACACACTTCAAAATTACTTCATTGGCTGTAAAGCGCTTTGGGACGTCCGGTGGTCATGAAAGGCGCTATATAAATGCAAGTCTTTTCTTTCCTTTTCTTTTCTTTTCTTTCTGCTAGAGAGGGATCCAGGAGTTGTCATATATATTTAAATGAGGTCCAGCGGTTAAAATCACGTGGGCTTCTGCTGCCTATGCCAGGCAGGCAAGCAATAAACTCACTGGAGTTTCCTGGAAAGCTGCTCGGAGTTAAAATGTCTCCCCTAGTTTCAGTGTGGACTTGAATAGGGTTATGGTCACTATTTCCCAAGTGTTGTTCCACATTCGTAGTTACTTCATTGTCCCACTTTGATACGCAGATAAAAGGTACTTGAGGAAAATTTAATTTAACAATGAGAAAGACTTGCATTTATATAGTGTATTTTCCGATATCTTAGACCTGGCTCAAAGTGCTTCACATACAGTGAACTCAGAAGTGCAGTGAATTTTGTTCTGTAAGCAAATGCAGCAGTTGTTTTGAGCACAACAAGCTCTCACCATCAGCAATGAGGTGAATGTTTTTGGTGTGTTGGTTGAGGTTGGAATTTTGGATAGGAAACTGGGAGAAATCCCTGCTTTTTGATAATGCAGTGGGAGCTTCAACATCAACCAAGGCCATTCGAGCAGGCAGACAAGGCCTCAGTTTAACATCTAATCTGAAGGACTGCACCGCCAACAATGTAGCACTCCATCAGCACCACAGTGGAATAGAAACATAGAAACTAGGAGCAGGAGTAGGCCATTCGGCCCGTCGAGCCTGCTCCACCATTCAATACGATCATGGCTGATCATCCAAATCCAGTACCCTGTCCCTGCTTTCTCACACAGAATCCCCATCGAGCCTGCACCGACACATATCCCACCCTATCCCCGTAACCCCACGTATTTAATTCCCCCTAACATATCCCATCCTATCCCCGTAACCCCACATATTTAATCCCCCCCTAACACTAAGGGTCAATTTATCATAGCCAAATCAACCTAACCCGCACATTTTTGGAATGTTGGCCTACGTTACATGCTCAAGTTCTGGAGTCTTATTTTAACTTTCAAACTTTTGATTCTGAGATGAACCAAGCTAATAATTAGACCAATGCTGATTAAACTATTCTCTAACAATAGCTGTAGTACTAAGGCACAATAAAATCTTGATAAGTCTACTGGTTAAGAGACAGTCAATAGGACCATTTTCCCAACAATCACAATAGTTACCAGAGGATTGGAAGGATGCAAATGCAACACCATTATTAAAAAAGGGCAGAAGGGACAGAGCAAGTTATTCAGACTAATTGGTTTGTCATTAGGTGGGATAATTGCTTGAATGTGCTATCAGGAACCAAGTACATTAGCACTTGGAAAAAGTATAATCTGACGGGGGAGATTTGCCATAATTTTGTGATAGGTAGGTCGCTAACTAACTACAGTTTTTTGATAGCGACACTGAAATATGGGAGGAGAATGAATGGATGTCATATACCTGGATTTTCAAAAGGCATTTGATCAAGTTCAATGCAAGAAATTACTAGATAAAATTGAGATGCATGGATAGGAAGTTGGTTGAAAGATACAAGCGGAGTAGATTAAAAATTAATAAGGGCACGGGGGGCATTCTTGGATTGGCAAATGGGTTGGGCTGGGCCTGGCCCCACCATTTAGAAACATAGAAACATCGAAGATAGGAGCAGGAGTAGGCCATTCGTCCCCTCTAGCCTGCTCCGCCATTCAATGCGAATCATGGCTGATCATCCAAATTCAGAACCCTGTCCCTGCTTTCTCCCCATATCCCTTGATCCCTTTAGCCTTAAGAAATATATCCAACTCCTTCTTGAATATATTTAATGAATTGGCCTCTACTGCCTTCTGTGGTAGAGAATTCCACAGGTTCACCACTCTCTGGGTGAAGAAATTCCTCCTCATTTCTGTCCTAAATGGCTTACCCCTTATCCTTAGACTGTGACCCCTGGTTCTGGACTCCCTGACCATCGGGAACATCCTTCCTGCATCTAGTCTGTCCAGTCCTTTCAGAATTTTATAAGTTTCAATGAGATCCCCTCTCATTCTTCTAAACTCCAGCGAGTATAAGCCCAATCAACCCAATCTCTCCTCATATGTCATTCCTGCCATCCCAGGTATCAGCCTGGTGAATCTTCGCTGAACTCCTTCCATGGCAAGAACCTCCTTCCTCAGATAAGGCGACCAAAACTGCACACAATACTCAAGATGTGGTCTCACCAAGGCCCTGTACAACTGCAGCAAGACATCCTTGTTCCTGTACTCAAACCCTCTCGCTACGAAGGCCAACATACCATTTGCCTTCTTAACCGCCTGCTGCACCTGCATGCTTACCTTCAGCGACTGGTGCACAACGACACCCAGGTCTCGTTGCACTTCCCCTTCTCCCAATCTATTGCCATTCAGATAATCTGCCTTCCTGTTTTTGACACCAAAGTGGATAACCTCGCATTTATCCACGTTATATTGCATCTGCCATGCTTCGGCCCATCACCCAACCTGTCCAAATCATCCTGGAGTTTCTCGGCATCCTCCTCACAGCACACATGCACACCCAGCTTTGTGTCATCTGCAAACTTGGAAATATTACATCTAGTTCCCTTGTCTAGATCATTAATATATATTGTGAATAGCTGGGGTCCAAGGACCGATCCCTGCGGTACCCCACTAGTCACTGCCTGCCACTCGGAAAAAGACCCATTTATTCCAACTCTTTGCTTTCTGTCTGCCAACCAGTTCTCTATCCAAGTCAATACCTTGCCCCCAATCCCATGTGCCTTAACTTTACACGCTAATCTCTTATGCGGGACCTTATCAAAAGCCTTTTGAAAGTCCAAATACACCACATCCACTGGTTCTCCCTTATCTATTTTCCCAGTTACATCCTCAAAAAATTCCAGTAGATTAGTCAAGCACGATTTACCTTTTGTAAATCCATGTTGACTTTGTCCGATCCTGTCACTGTTTTCCAAGTGCTCAGCTATTACATCTTTTATAATGGACTCTAGCATTTTCCCCACTACCGATGTCAGGCTTACCGGTCTGTAATTTCCCGTTTTCTCTCTACCACCTTTTCTGAATAGTGGGGTAACATTAGCTACCCTCCAATCCATGGGTATTGTTCCAGATTCCATCGAATGTTGGAAGATGATCAGCAATGCATCTATTATTTCTAGGGCCACTTCTTTAAGTACCCTAGGATGTAGATTATCAGGCCCTGGGGATTTATCGGCCTTCAATCCCGCCAATTTCCCTAACACCATTTCCCTACAAATACTGATTTCTTTCAGTTCCTCCCTTTCATCAGACCCTATGTTCCCCGACATCTCTGGGAGGTTATTTGTGTCTCCTTTGTGAAGACAGAACCAAAATATGTATTTAATTGGTCTGCCATTTCTTTGTTCCCCATTATAAATTCCCCTGATTCTGACTGCAAGGGACCTACGCTTGACTTCACCAATCTTTTTCTCTTCACATATCAAAAAAGCTTTTACAGTCAGTTTTTATGTTCCGTGCAAGCTTCCTCTCATATTCTATTTTCCCCTTCTTAATTAATCCCTTTGTCCTACTTTGTTGAATCCTAAACTGCTCCCAATCCTCAGGTTTACTGCTTTTTCTGGCCAATTTATATGTCCTCTCCTTGGATCTTATGCTATCCCTAATTTCCCTTGTTAGCCATGGTTGAGTCACCTTTTTTGTTTTATTCTTATGCCAAACTGGGATGAACAAATTCTGTTGTTCATCCATGCAGTCTTTGAATGTTTGCCATTGCCTATCTACCGTCAACCCTTTGAGTGACATTCCCCAATCAATCCTACCCAACTCGCGCCTCATACCATCGTAGTTTCCTTTATTTAAATTCAGGACCCGAGTCTCTGAGTCAACTACTTCACTCTCCATCTTAATGAAGAATTCGATCATATTATGATCGCTCCTCCCCAAGGGGCCTCGCACAAGAAGATTGCTAATTAATCCTTTCTCATTACATAATACCCAGTCTAAGATGGCCTGCTCTCTGGTTGGTTCCTCGACATATTGGTCCAGGAAACCATCCCGTAAACACTCCAGGAATTCCTCCTCCACAGTATTGTTACTAATTTGGTTAGCCCAATCTATATGCATTTAATACAGATCTGATAAAATGTTGTGTAAATTACGAGAGATATAAATTATAAAAGCAAGGAAATAGTGCTGTAATAATATGGAGCAATTAGCAGACCTCATTGAGAGTATTGTGTTCAGTTTTGGGTGCCCTACCTTAGGAAGGAACTATTAGCCTTGGAGAAAGTTCGGTGATGATATCTGGGATGAAGGGACTTGGGACACCGAAGAGACTAAGCGTGTCTCTCAAGTCCCATGGAGCTGAGTATTAAGAGATGACCTGATTGAGATGTTCAAAATAATGAATGGAATTGCCATAGATGGGGAATGACTCTTCTCTCTGGTAGAGGAAACCAGAACAAGGATACATAATCATAGGAGTAGACCATTTAAAAGTGAATCTTGGCAAAAAAATCTTCACAGACTGGCTTGAGAATGTGGACTACACTGCCCAGAAGAATATATATGCAGATTCACTGGAGGTGTTTAAAAGGGAGATACATACTTGGGAAGTAAAGCTATTAAGAGACAGGAAGAAAGGGCAAGGTTCTAGGATTAAAAAGATTAACCTCTCGTGGCTAACAAAATGACAGGGCAGGCTTAATGGGCCAAATGGTAAACTCCTGAACCTCTGTTCCTAAATGTTCCAATATCCCAAACTAAGAATTCACCAAAGTTAATTTAGTGGCCAGACCAGCAATAGAAATACAATTTTTAGATCACCTTAACATTTCCTAATACTTGAGATAGTATTAATTTACATTTTTCATCAAACAATGAGTTTGCGCACATTCAACTGTATTGAAAGGTTTATAAAAAATCTTAGTTTGGACACAGTTTTGCCGTTTGTACAACCCAAAGTTGCAGTGTGCAGAATAATGAAATCTAAAGCAGTATTAAAGCTGCATCAGCCTTCTGTTTAACCAGATAAATGGCAGGCCTTGCATAAATACCTGATCTTGTATTTTATTCAGAGAATGCAGTCCATGAGAGAGAACTGTTGTTGACGTATTTTCTACTAAATAAAATGCGCACACTAGGATTTTGAGTTCTGTAGTGGAAATTTTTCCTCCAATACAATGTATAGCACAGTGATATGCTTGTGCTGTTGGTCTTGGGACTAAGTGGCACTAAGCAGGAATTGAAAAAGGTTAGGATGCCATTCCTTCTAGCAAAAGAGGTAAAGTAATTAAACTTGAGTGAGACTGGAGATAATTGTGTTTTTTAAGGCTTCAGCAACCTGGAAATGGCCAGCAAAACCACAGATTCTATAATTCATTTCACATCATTTCTGATGTCAGCAAAGCACCATACACCAGAAAGAAAAGAAAGACTTGCATTTATATAGCGCCTTTCACGACCTCAGGATGTCCCAAAGAGCTTTACTTGGTTGTACTTTTGAAGTGTAGTTTTTTGTAATGTAGGAAACGCGGCTGCCAATTTACGCACAGCAAGTTCCCACAAACAGCAATGTGATAATGACCAGATAAACTCCCCTGCTCTTTTTCAAAATAGTGCCACGGGATCTTATAGGTCCACCTGAGAGAGCAGACAGGGCCTCGATTTAATGTCTCATCCGAAAGACGGCAGTGCTCCCTCAGCACTGCACTGGAGTGTCAGTCTAGATTTTTGTGCTCAAGTCTCTGGAGTGGGACTTGAACCCACAACCTTCTGACTCAGAGGCGAGTGTGCTACCCACTGAGCCACAGCTGATATACCAGGCTGGAACTTTCATGTTAGAAGTAAACAAACATTTTTTTTTAAGAGGCAGAAGTTTTAAAATAAGTTCACACATATTGAGATTTTGTTCCCAATTTAGATGATATCTGACCATTTATCTGGTTAAAATTGTGGAATCATGAAGCTTCTTAAAATAAAAGCACAACTTTACATCAAAAGACTCACATTGTTACAAGACTATTCCCACATAGCCTAATACAGGATTGTATACACAGCTCAAGAACTATATGTGTAACATTGTATGTCTGAAGAGCACATGGAACTGTTGAAGTTCTCTACTGATATTAGCCAGCAACTTCTTGGATAACCAATGGACTAAACCAACATGTGTGGTGGAATGGGCGATGGCAGATTCTCAGCATTCCCAATCTCAGCTGTGTTGTCAGTGGAGAAGCAGAGTTTTGAAGCAAAATACTTCTCCACAGGGACTCCAGAGGAAGGAAAAATTTGAGAACATCTCTACACATGGCTGCTTTCACAAATCTAGCAGCTGAACCAGCGGCTTGGGAATAAAGAGCAGTATTCAGCCCTAGCTTCACATTGGCTAAAACACACAATGTATCCTGGTGAAATTACTAGTTACTGTTCTTGTTTATTTGAGATGCATGATTTGTGATTGTTTTGTTTGACTAATTAATTTGTTTAACTAATTTAACAGAAGCAAGACGTTTGTGGTAACCTGACACTGCAACACCACATGCTGGAGCCAGTGCAACGCATTCCCCGTTACGAGCTTCTTCTGAAGGATTACTTGAAGAAACTGCCTGAGGACTCCTTGGATAGGAAAGATGCAGAGAGTAAGACATAAACCTCTTTTAAAAAGAAACATTTAGTCTATTCTACCTGAATCAATAACACTCTATTTAGGTCTGAAATGTTTTGTAAGCGTGCAGCGCTTTAAAGTGCATTCTTGAACCACTTTTTGGGAAACATTTCTGCTATTAAGTTCGAAATCGTTATTTGTTGTAATGGGTTTCTGGTGAATTTTTGTGTGGCTGCACTAAACTATGTTGGTGCTTCATGTAATGCATAAAGATTGAAAAAGCCATTTCTTACCTGGTCATCATTCAGAAGGCAGGGTGGTCATTCACATCTGATGTCAGATGGTATGAGAGTGAGGCTGAGACCTGTTCCCCAAAGATATTTATGAATCTTGTCACAGCTGATCATATTTAGAATTAATCACAATGGGACCATTTATAAGAAAGTCTTAAGTTTGCAAATTATATCAAGTTGTGTGTGAACGTGAAATATTCTGGGGAAAGAGATAAGGCTGTGTTCTACAGTGTCTTAGCAACTGGACCGATCGATAACTGGTAGGTGGCAGTTATTAATTAGAAACCTAATGTGTACAGTTTAAAAACAGCAAACGTGATTAGAGAATGAATGGTGTGTCATTGAGGTGAATAAAGAAAAAGATCTGGGGATATTATTTGACCAAACATTGAATGTTTCCTCAGCACATTGTATGAAAAAGATTATAACTGTTAAAATATTCTGGTGTGCATCCGTGAACCATGCATCTCAGGAAGGTTTTAGATCATTGGGCTAATAGGAGCAGCTGTGGAGTGTGGAAAAATTATTAAAGGAGGATGTTAAAGGATATGATTAAAGTTTTCAATAATGAATGTTATATGTGTGGAGTGTAGAAAGAACCAGGTGACATTATGAGCTAAAGGTAACATAACAAGCAATTAGTCTGTACTAACAATTTGTTTATACTGCATATGGGAGCTTAATCACCAAGTGAACTTTAAGCATTTGGTGAACACAAAACCTAGCTTTTGCTTGGTTTTTGGTTTGAAATAAATCAAGTGTGGAGTTTCTGCCAATATATAACACTGGTGAGCTCCAAATATTGAACTTGCAAATGTGTCTGCAACTTGTCCACCATCCACCTGCTTGTATCTTTACTCCTGGAATGGTCCTGTCTTTGAACTTGTCTGATTTCAAGAGCAGGCGATCAGCTTTGTTCTCACAAGATAGATACAGATGGGTAAGGTCATTCAATCCATCTTAAGTCATCTATCCAGAAAGACTCTACAGTTCCCCTTTCACAGCACCCAACTGTTCCTTAAAGATTCCAGGGTTTTTGCCTCCAATACTCCACCCTGAAGTCCATTCCAGTTGTTGATCACTGTTTGTGTGAAAAAGAAGATGCTTACATTAGTGCTAAATTTGCCTTTTACTGCTTTGAATCTATATCCCTTTATCCTCTGTCGTGGTTTAGTTTGAAGTACTATTCTGGAACATTTTCTACACAGTTTATTATCTTGCATGTGGCTTTATGAAATCATCTCTCAGTATCCTCCTTACAACTCTGAAAAGCCCCAGTTTCTCCAATTTTTCTTAAGTCAGTTCGCTAATGCTTGGATCCGTCTCATGGCCCTTCTTTGAACTGCCTCCAGGACTGTATAGTTCAGTATTCCATTAGCTTTGCTGATTGTTGCTCCACTGTGATCAGACATGTTGGGCATCTAGTCTAATAAAACCCCAAGATCTCTTTCAAATTCATCTTTCATTCTTTCAACTTCAGATTTTGCTATTTAGACACCATTTTGGAAGAGATTATGTCACCCATTTTTCTTCTCATGTGCTGTACTTTTTATACCTGTCTATATTAAATATAATTTGCCATTGATCTGCTCATCTACATATTTTGTCAATCATTTTTGTCTGAATCATTTTGTAATTCTTGAGCTGCCTCCTTAGATTCAACTGCCCTCCTTGCTTGATATTGTCTGCAAATTTGACCAGTTTGCACTGAACTTCTGAATCACAGTTGTTAATGTAAGAAACAGTTAGGGTTCTGATAAATTTTAAAATTGGTCCAGAAAAATTATTGAGGAAAAAGTTTGCAAATGGACAATTTGTACAGTGATTGATTACATAATACTTAAAATGGAAGTAAGTAGGTTCCTAAATCAGCAGAGGGAATATGAGCTCGATGATTGGCAGGAAGAGAATGAAAAATGGTCAATGCAGTTCCTGAAATAGGACATAAAAGATGCAATGAGCTTTATTTCTGTTCGCTGCTTTTTTTGTTGTTTTGGGCTAAGTGCTTAACTTCAGGCTTAATGGTTCAGATGTGATGCTTCCCATAGTAAAATAGCCTGCTAATGCTCACTGTTTACATAGAAGATAGGAGCAGGAGTAGGCCATTCGGCCCCTCGAGCCTGCTCCGCCATTCGATGAGATCATGGCTGATCATCCAAACTCAGTACCCTGTACCTGCCTTCTCCCCATATCCCTTGATACCTTTAGCTTTAAGAAATATATCTAACTCATTCTTGAATATATTTAATGACTTGGCCTCAACTACCTTCTGTGGTAGAGAATTCCACAGGTTCACCACTCTCTGGGTGAAGAAATTCTTCCTCATTTCTGTCCTAAATGGCTTACCCCTTATCCTTAGATTATGACCCCTGGTTCTGGACTCTCCGACCATCGGGAACATTCTTCCTGCATCTAGTTTGTCCAGACCTGTCAGAATTTTATATGTTTCGATGAGATCCCCTCTCATTCTTCTATACTCCAGCGAGTATAAGCCCAATCGACCCAATCTCTCCTCATATGTCATTCCTGCCATCCCAGGTATCAGCCTTGTGAATCTTCGCTGAACTCCTTCCGTGGCAAGAACATCCTTCCTCAGATAAGGCGACCAAAACTGCACACAGTACTCAAGGTGTGGTCTCACCAAGGCCCTGTACAACTGCAGCAGGACATCCCTGTTCCTATACTCAAACTCTTTCGCTATGAAGGCCAACATACCATTTAGGCTCATGCATGAGAATGGGTAGTTGGATGAGGTATCGGGGGTGACCAATGTCCATGGATCCAAATCATGATACGAGTCGATGCCTGAAGGGAGAATAATTGGATGAGGAGGAGAGAGGGAAAAAATGTTCAAGTTCCCTTTTAGAACATAAGAAATAGGAGCAGGAGTAGGCCCATACGGCCCCTCGAGCCTGCTCTGCCATTCAATACGATCATGGCTGATCTTCTACCTCAAGTCACATTCCTGCCCTTTCCCTATATCCACATATTTTAAATGCATAAGTGACTGTAAAGGTTCAAAAATGTAGTTTTATAAACTGTGAATTTTATTGACTGAATAGATGTTTTTAAATTTCAGAATCATTGGAGCTTATTTCAACGGCAGCTAACCATTCCAATGTGGCAATTAGGAAAATGGTGAGAAAATTGCTGTAATGTTTTGCACCACACTTGTTGCACTGTGTACTTTCCATTGAGAACCAAGTTCTGTAATCCCAATGAGTAATGGATTCTGTGGAAGTAAAATTACCTGTTGTATATTGTCCATGCATTATTTGTTTATGGTGAAATTAATTTTATAATCTGTCACCCTAGTCCTTTTAGTACGAAGAACAAAATCATTTAATCCGTTCATTAACCAGCCAGTTTCAGTTCTCCTCATTCTTTAAACAATGGCATTTTCTGATTATGCAAGTTCCTTTCCTGTCTTTTGCAGACATTTAGTAACTGCTGCTGTGATCAAGGGGGGGCACACACATTCTATCTGGCAGTTCAACAGCAAAGGAGCTTTTGCAACACATTTCCTGAACACGTCTACAAACATTTCATGTTTTTGTACTGTGAAAGTGAACTATGTGGCTGGGACTGTTTCTAGTCACCTGTAACACCTGGACCTTTGATTGCAGTACACATTTCACTGTCATATGCTGAAAATGCAGATACCTTTATCTGGAGCCCCAGCCCTTTGGTTGTGGAAAAAGCAATTAGCCCCTCTGTCCATAGACCCAACCCTCTCGCAGACAGCATTTTAACTGTCTCTCTAGTTTTTAGAGACTTACTTCCTTCCTTTTAATGACTCACTAAGCCCGATATAAGACCAGGAAATGATTGCCATTTCCTGCTGATTGCAGGGCATTTATTTGGCGCACACACTATTTTCCTTCAGCACTGCAGCAAAGTTACTGTCATGCTTACCACTGTCAAACTGTGAGAGCTGGCAGGTAAAGAGTCATAAATTAGTCACTTTCAGAATGTTTGTTTAACAGGAGCAAACAGCTTAGTTTAAACCCTTATTAAGTACCTCGCCCACACAGTATTCTGGGTTATTCTGGTAGGACAAAGCTTGTGATTTGACTGACCTGAAGTGGAAAATAAATTATAGAATATAGTTTCTGTAAATGAATTCTATGTAGAGAAATGTAAATAGTTATTTTGATTCTTATGAACTAAAATGACATCTTTTATATGCATAGGTTGTAAAATTTCTTGTAATTACTTAGCTTTAAGATTCATTTCTGTGTTTTTTAAAGAAAGTTACGATGAATGTCGCTACAAAAATGCCTTTAATTCCTGAGTCATTGCATCTCCTGCTGCTTGCTTTGCAGAAGCCATCACTGATCATTATTTTGCCAAATATTTTTTTGGCCTTATGGAAGAAGTACTTCAGAGTAACATGGTCAAAATCATGAAATAACACCCACAACCCAAAAACATAATCTACATAACAACTTTATTTAATTTGGATAACCATTATCTCACAAGCCAGATCTTTATATTCACATTTTTGAAGGAAATTGTTGTTTTATTATGAGCAGTCTTAAAAATATTTGAAAGGCATGACTTGGAATGGGAACTAATTGAGTTTGTCTGCATATAATGCCCTCTGCAGGCAGACTGATGTAGTGTTTAACCCATTTAATTTCATCATTTCTCCTGTCTCTGCCAATGTTGTTCACATACAAACCGGAACATTGGAGAGAAACAAAGGTACAGTGTAACATACTGCTCAACCTCGATCATTAAAAATATATAGAAAGCTGATGCTTGTGATTGCAGTGCTTGAGTTTGGAGTTTTGTTAGATTTCTACGAGCTAAAATATAGATGCATTGCTCACAGGCAGTCTGGGGTCAAGAGTATAGGTGCGTTATTTAACGTGGTCCTATTATGAGCCAAGGAGTGGAATGCAGCTGGGGTGGGTGGGGCAAAGCATGTGATGGTGGGGGGAAGGTAAGGGAGTAGAGTATACTCTAGAGTCTAGGGATTGACAGGGTAGATGCTGAGAGGTTGTTTCCCCTGGCTGGAGTGTCTAGAACTAGGGGGCATAGTCTCAGGATAAGGGGTAGGCCATTTAAGACCGAGATGAGGAAGAATTTCTTCACTCAGAGGGTTGTGAATCTTTGGAATTCTCTGCCCCAGAGGGCTGTGAATGCTGAGTCTTTGAGTATATTCAAGGCTGAGATAGATAGATTTTTGGACTCTAGGGGAATCAAGGGATATGGAGATCAGGCGGGAAAGTGGAGTTGAGGTCGATGATCAGCCATGATCTTACTGAATGGCGGAGCAGGTTCGAGGGGCCGTATGGCCTACTCTTGCTCTTACTACTTATGTTCTTATAATGGGGCTGGGAATTGGGCCATGGACAAAGAAGCAGAATATGAAACACAGTAAAGCAGGATATGACTTTCAAGCACTAGAACGTCTTTCATGATGAACAGTAAAACTGACCATGGATAAAGCATTGCTACAATTTCCTGTTCATACTATCTTCTCAGTCCTATACTATATTAGACTTGTGGAAAGTGGCAAACTTAAGCTGCCTTCTGAGAGATAACTTTCAAAATGACATGCATGGTGGTATTGGTGCAATCTGAAAATAATAGTGCACCAACCTGATCTACACAGAGTGACATTGGTGCATTCTAGGAGGCGTTAATTAGTTGAGCCTCTTCATTTGGATATGACCCACGATAACAAAAGGGAAGCTGGGAAATGCAGCAGAACTCGAGCAGCAGATTTGTGCAGGAAAGAAAATTCTTGGAGGTATTTCTAACATAAATCACTTATTTAATGGTAAGATTAGTATGTTTTTCAGAGGTTAACCTTTCACATGTTTATTATGTCATAAATGTTTATATGCTTGTTCAGTCAGAAATCAAGATGGCACCTGAAACCACTTTCAAGAAATAATTTCAGCAATGAGATTTGGGTTGTTGTGTGTTAGCTGCTGCTACCAGATTGGTACCCTCAGAAAAAATTGAGTTATTAGATTAGTTTTATTTTTGCTTGGTAGCTTTTGTACCCTATCTGCAAGGCTTATTTAAAAGATAGTAATGAATGGAGCCAATTATCAAAGAATGACAAAAATGTGTATGACCCATTCTATACTCAACAACAGAAAGTTGTATTTACATAGCACCTTTCACATAGAAAAGCGTCCCAAGGCACTTTTTGTGAGTGATGGGTAGGCGGGACTTAGTGCGAGATATCCTTAATTTGGCATCCACATGGTGAATTTACCTATCTCGCTTGTCAACCAGTGGATGTACAAAGTGGAGGGGAGACACTTTTAAACCGGAAAAGAGATTGAAAATTAGTGTGTTAACCCAGGCTATTACAAATGAGATGTCAACAAGCAAAGCAGCTGCAAACCTCTTAGCTCTGGAGGGAGCAGAGCTTAAAATCTATTCAAATTGCAAGCCTTCTTAGAGTGACTGTACAGTGCATGCGCACCAAATTCAGGTGGATTCATAATTATCAATCTTTCTGTTTAGAAACAAGTCCTGCAAGCACTCATTGTTTAAAAGCAGTTCAAATGTACAGATATATAGCTGTCACTTTTGTTTTGGTCATTGGGACATAACTGCATGCTGTTCACGCTGACTCTAATGGGCGAATATTGAATTTTTTTTGTCAAAGTCAGAAGACTTATTTAAATGTGAGAATTATTGAGATATTTTGAAAGATTTGGAAAATTTTTAAAAAATTTAAACCGACAAAAAATAAAAACCATAAGAAAGGTGGGGTGAGAAATGTAAATATTTAGCTGAAAATTGGTTCCATGATGCTTAAACCATTTATTTGAAATAAAACTGCCACAAATCTGCTGGCTTTTTCATAAAATTTGAATTTGCTGTGCGGTATTCGGTAAGAATCTTTTGAATAGAAATGTAAAGAGATACTGTAGCATTTCGAAAATATCCTTTGGGTACCTCTCATTTTTAAGAATTTCATAATCATTTATTCTAAATTACAATAAAAGGGAAGGTGCTTAAAAAATTCTGTGCTGTAGGAACAGTATCACTTTACATGTCCAATGTTCAGTATTCTTGAGCTATATTTAAATATTAAGCAGAAAAGTCCTTTGCTCAGTGTGGCACTTTATAGAATTGATGCAAAGAACAAGTGCAGTCACATCGTTGTCTCATTGGTCAGAAGCTATAATGACATGAATTACTTTAATACATGTATTTCTACATTGATTGTCAAGTCATCAAGTGCACTTTTTTCTATCTGTAGGAAAAAATGCATAAACTACTGGAAGTATATGAAAGACTTGGGGGTGAAGCAGATATTGTCAATCCAGCTAATGAACTTATAAAAGAGGGGCACATCCAAAAGCTGTCGGCTAAGAATGGTTCAGCTCAAGATCGGTACCTGTTTCTGGTAAGCTAACTAAACCCTCAGTTTTTAAAAAGGTGTTTTTCAAGTTTTGGCAGCCATGTCCACCCCTTCACTGAGGGCATTGAGTTGGTTAATGAGTTTCTTTATTTTCACTGTCTCTGCAATTCCATTAGCAGGCCTACAGGAGGTGTGACATAGTTGGGCTCTGTCAGTTTGGTGTCTTTTTTCACTGAGCTGAAGACCTCAACTTACAGCACCCTGTCCAGTGGCTTTGTTGCAAACCTATAAAAGTTTCACCCAACTGAAACAGACAGACAGTCTGGAGTAAGAGGAGGCACAAGGCTGTGAAATGTCAAAATTTTTGAGACTAGCGTTATTTTCCCATTTTCCTCTTTGGGAATATCGCTCTTTGCCCCTCTTCCTACCTCAGAACCTTTGTTGTTGATTTGCAATTAACAAATAGCACAATCACATTTGAGGGACACAGTAAAGAAAGAGCTACATTTATATAAACCCCTTTCACAAATAGTACTTTGTGTAGTTACTGTTGTATTGTAGGCAAATGGTCAGTACTGTACTGAAGTGGAATGGGGCTTGAACCCACAAACTCATGACTCCAAAATTAGAGTACTACCACTGAGCTAAACCAAGTGAAATGCTAGAAGAGACTACAGGGACATGTGTTGCACTCAATTTGAGGGACAAATTGTCCAAGTGACTAAACCAAAGGCATTTCAGACAAATATATGCAAAATAATTTCACATGGTATAATTTTGTAACTTAGAGTTAGTATTTTAGGAAACGGGTACGGTAGCACAGTGGTTATGTTACTGGACTAGTAATCCGGAGACATGAGTTCAAATCCCACCACAGCAGCTGGGGGATATAAATTTAGTTAATTAAATAAATCTGGAATTTTTAAAAAAAAGCTAGTATCAGTAATGGTGACCATAAAACTACCAGATTGTTGTAAAAACTAATGTCCTTTAAGGAAGGAAATCTGCTGTCCTCACCCTGTCTGGCCTATATGTGACTCCAGACCCACAGCAATGTGGTTGACTCTTAACTGCCCTCTGAAATGGCCTAGCAAGCCACTCGGTTGTACCAAACTGCTGCGACAAAGTCAAAACTATGGGAGTACCTTCACCACATGGATTGCAGCGGTTCAAGAAGGCGGCTCACCACCACCTTCTCAAGGGCAATTAGGAATGGGCAATAAATGCTGGCCTTGCCAGTGATGTCCACATCCCGTGAATGAATAAATTAAAAAAAAGGTTTTTTTTTTCCGACTCGTGTTCTGCTATTGACTTATGAAAAGACAAAACTTGATATCTGGACTGCTTCAATGATTGAACTTTGATTATTGATCTCTTCCCAACTGTGCTTATTACTAAATTTGAAATTAAACCATGTTTTGTAGTGTGATAATTCAATATAATAGTAGCAATTATTGTTTATAATTTTTTTTTACCAAAAGTTACATCAAACATTTTAATCTGTTTGCCGCCAGCTACGGATTTAAGCATTTCCGGTAGTCTGTGTATTGCAACTGGATTAGGATGAATGGATACAATTTGACATTAAATACTTTTACCTTTAGTTCAACAATATGGTTCTTTACTGTGTGCCAAAGCTTCGGCTGATGGGGCAGAAATTCAGTGTGAGAGAAAGGATCGACATTGCCGGCATGCAGGTTTGTGGCATATTTTGGTTAAATAGTTTTTTTGCTGATGTGTTTATCATTATGTTCGGCGGCAGCGATCAAACTTTTTAATTTTTGGACGCGACGGCTGCCAGCTAAATGAAGTAGCTGCGCATGCGCAGTTCTATTGTTTTTTTGATTGTTCTCGCCGGACTTTCCACAGATTGGTGAGAGAAGGGAGGGGGTGGGGAAAAGAGATCGCTTTCCCCACCCCCTTTTAACTCTCTCTAACTCTTTAACTTTTAAAAGAGTTAAAATTTATGCTGCTGCCGAACTGAACGTTAACATTTATGCTGCTGTCGAACTGAACGTTAACATTTATGCACAGAATGCGTCCGCGCGGAAAAGAGATCGCTGCTGCCGAACTGAAGAAAATAAAAATTAAAAGTTGAATTGGTTAACGTTAACGCGATAGCAAAATACTGCGAATGCTGGAAATCTGAAATAACAACAGAAAACGCTGGAAAAACTCAGCAGGCCAGGCAGCATCCGTGGAGAGAGAAAGAGAGTTAACGTTTCAGGTCGATGACCTTTCGTCAGAACTGTGAAGAGCCGGAAATCAAATAGATTTAAGGCCAGAGTAAAGCTGGGAAAAGGGGGAGGGGATAAAAGAACAAAGGGGGAGATGAAGAGACATTAAGAGATATGCAAGGCTAGAGGTGGTGTTAATGTGACAGATTAAGGCTGAAAGAAGTGTGAAATCCACTGGCAGAATGAAGGACAGCTGCCAGCTTCTAGGAGGAAAAAAAAGGTGGGGGGGGGGGCAAATAAAAGGATGGAAAAAATAAAATATAAATGTGATTGGAGCTGAGGTTATGATCTAAAATTGTTGAACTCGATATTGAGTCCAGAGGGCTGTAGCGTGCCTAAACGAAAGATGAGGTGCTGTTCCTCGAGCTTACGCTGCGCTTCCGTGGAACAGTGTAATAGGCCGAGGACGGTGAGGTCAGAGTGGGAGTGAAGCGGTGAATTAAAGTGACAGGCCACCGGGAGCTCGGGGTCCCCCTTACGGACTGAACGGAGGTGTTCCGCAAAGCGGTCACCCAATCTGCGTTTGGTCTCCCCAATGTAGAGGAGACCACATCGTGAGCAGCGAATACAGTATACTAAATTGCAGGAAGTACAAGTAAATCGCTGTTTCACCTGGAAGGGGTGTTTGGGGCCCTGGACAGTGGGAAGAGGGGAGGTGTAAGGGCATGTGTTGCATCTCCTGCGCGTGCACGGGACGGTGCCGGGCGAAGGGGAATGGGTGCTGGGGGTGGTAGAGGAGTGGACTAGGGTGTCGCGGAGGGAGCGGTCCCTGCGGAATGCTGAAAGGGGAGGTGAGGGGAAGATGTGTTTGGTGGTGGGATCACGCTGGAGGTGGCGGAAATGGCGGAGGATGATCCGTTGAATGTGGAGGCTGGTGGGGTGAAAGGTGAGGACAAGGGGAACCCTATCGTGGTTCCGGGAGGGAGGGGCAGGGGTGAGGGCAGAAGTGCGGGAGATAGAACGGACACGGTCGAGGGCCATGTCGACCACGGTAGAGGGGAATCCTCGGTTGAGGAAAAAGGAAGACATGTCGGAAGCACTGGTATGGAAGGTGGCATCATCAGAGCAGATGCGGCGGAGACGGAGAAACTGGGAGAATGGAATAGAGTCCTTACAGGAGGCGGGGTGGGAGGAAGTGTAGTCCAGGTAGCTGTGGGAGTCAGTGGGCTTGTAGTGAATGTTAGTCAATAACCTATCCCCAGAGATGGAGATGGAGAAGTCGAGGAAGGGAAGGGAAGAGTCGGAGATGGACCATGTGAAGGTGAGGGAAGGGTGGAAATTGGAAGCATAGTGAATGGTTAACGTTAACACCACTTCTAAATGTTGGCATTTATGTGCAGAATGATTCTGCGCTGCTTCCGGCAGCTTCCGGTGGCTTCCGGTTCGTTGGCAGCAGTCACGCTGGAAAAACTGCGCATGCGCAACTACTTAATTTTGTTGGCCGCAGTCGCGTCCTTTGATAATATGTTTGAATTAATACAATTCTGTTCTTCAGGTGCAAGAAATTGTGAAGTCGAATGTGACTCATACGTTTACAATAATAGGAAAACAACGATCCTTGGAACTTCAGGCCAGGTACAGTATATGGAATTTAAAAAATCATCGTTATGATTGTTCTAGTTAAACAATGTATTAAATTTGTTAAACAAAATTGCATTATATTGAAAACATTCCAAAAAAAGTTTTTTAATGCTTCTGTTAGTCGAATGTTTGGCATCCAGAATAAAATATGACACAACTATCAGTATAATTAACCCTCCAAACTGTTAATTTTGTAGGACTGAGGAAGAAAGGAAAGATTGGTTTCAGGTATGTAACATGCTGTAAAAGATTTTGTTATTGCTTTGTGTTTCAGACAGTTTTGCAATTATTTTTAGCTATCTTATGAAACTATGGTCATTTTTATTAGGTTATCCACGCGACAATTGAAAAGCACAAGCAAAACAGTGAAACGTTCAACAAGGCTTTTAATAGTTCTTTTTCAAGGGATGAAGAGTATCCTCCAGATTCCCCTGTAAGTAGAACAAATCTTCAAGTACATAATGCATGACTACATTTTAGGCAGCTAAATTCATGAAAAGCTGCCTATAGTAAACAAGATAGAGGATTGGGAGACTACAGATGACAGTGAACTCTTTTTGATACCAACATGACCTCAATAATAGAGTCTAACAATGCAGACTACATCCAGAGCTGTAAACATTGGACAAATACTCGGTGCGAGATTTTCAGTTATGAATTGTATACCTGAGGTGCCGCCTGATTCTAAAAACATAAATGTGATTAAAAGCAGCAACATTGGCTGTGGTAAGGTGTATTGATGTATTCCTCTTATCTCCACTTTAACGTTTTCTCTGTCAACTTCCTCTTCTTTTTCTGTCACTCATCTTTTCTCCTTTCATAGCTCACTTGGCTGTGAGTGAGCACCTTTTCTTGTGTTCTCAAAAACCAAGAGTCAGCTAGGGAGCCAGGGCCATCCTAGCATTCAGAACTCTGTATTTAAAAAAAAAAACACCTTTTTCCTGCTCTCTGTCCAACATCTCTTATATTTAGTCTTCTACCTATGTTCCCTTTTTCTAAACCCTTGAGCCACTGGAAAAAGTCTGTCTTTCATCCCTTCATAATTTTAAACACTTCCATCAAATTCCCCTGTAAACTTCTTTGTTTTAAACAAAATGGTTCCAATTTTTAAAGTCTTTATTTGTATTTCCTCATATCAGGCAGCATCCAAGTGAATCTGTGCTGTACTCTCTCTTATTGGCTCAACATCATTCCTATAGTGTGGAGTCCAAAACTGCACATGTTACTCCAACTGTGGTGTTACTAAGGGTTTGAATAGATTCACTATTACATTTTTTTAGATTCACTATTACATTTCACTACGACTTTTATATTCTATAAAAATCACAAAACCCAGTATTCTATTGATTTTTTTTCTGATGGCCTTATCCATTTGAGGTGCTGCTTTTAATGTCTTGTGAACCCGAACAGGCCGAAATCCCTCTGCTCTTCCACATCACTGAATCTTCCTGCATTTGAAATACAATTGTTAATTTTTTGTAGCCAAAATATACTACCTCACAGTTACTGACATTGAATTCCATCTCCCACTTTCCTGCCCATTCCACAGTCTTATTACTATTCTCTTGTAGCTTCCTTTGATCCTCAGAATTATTTATTATGCCTCCTATTTCAGTAGTGTCTGACAATTTGGACACCACTCCCTCTAGTCCGATAACCAACTCATTGGTGTACATAGTGAACATAAATGGTCCTAGAACAGAACCCAGTGGAATGCCACTACCCACTTGCAACCACTCTGAGAAACTGCCCTTAACTCCTACTCTGCTCCCTCCCTTCTAACCAGTTTTTGATCCAATTTGCTACCCTTCCTATAATTCTATACCCCTTAATCTTCTCCAATAGTCTCCTTTGTTATCTTATCAAAGGCTTTCTGTGACGAAACTCAGTTGGGTGGGAACAAAACAACACCAGGCTTTGATATTGTAGGTGACTGTAGCAATATTCCTAAGTAAAACGAGAGATAGTTGTTGGAATTGTTAGCAAGCCACTTTCAAATGTGCACGACATGTCACAGTGCAACATGTATGCTTTGAATGCAATGTATGATGATACACTGTAACTATGAACATCGTCAAAAAGTATCGAAAAAAGTTCTTTCCCATTTCTTCTAGCCATTCATTAAAATAAGTTTCTTTTTAAAACCTGTCTCCATTTCTAACTGCTACAACATCCAGCCATTAGGTTGGTACAGTGGAAAAACTCATATCCCTCAAAGATGCAAGCAGCCGTACCCATGCTCTCCATCATGAAATTAACTGTGATAGATTACAACAGCCACTTGCATTTATATAGCTCCTTTAGTGTTACTGAAAAAGTACATGGTTTACATTGTTTGAAGTACTGCAAAGCAAGGTAATGGTGACCAGCTTTTAGTCCCGTTCTCCCACCCCACCCCACCCCCTCCCCCCCCACCTTTTGTGGTTCAACGTCCATTTTTTCTGATTAAGCGCCTGGGGGTGTTTTTCCATGTTTAAGATGCTTTCTAAATGCTAGTTCTCAAATGGTTGACCTTTCAGTGATAACATATTTATTAAAATTACTGTTCTGTTTTATAGGTACCAGGCGCAACTTGTGCTGAATCTAATGTAGGTGGAGACTTCAACCCATGTGCTTTGGTATGTGAACATTAACATTATTCAGTCTGCATTCTAATGTGTACTTCTGGGACATACACGAGAGCTTATGAATACTTTATTCCAGAAAATGAGAACTATACAGTCATTGTGAATCCTTTATTACAACTAAATGATTTTCTGACCCACTTTATAAGGTGGAACAGAAACTGCTAAAAATTACATTATATACTTAGAGTATGCTAATAGATCTGCCGTAGCATTGCTCACTGCAAGTTGGAGGATACTGTCCTCTCTATATGTCATCTTCATGATGGCTTCTCTCCTCTTCTGTTTCTCTCTCACCTTTCTCTTTCTCGTGCTCAGTTTCTTGGGTTTGAATTGGTGGGCAGCATGACAGAGGGTTTGTGCTGGTGACCAACAGGCCCCAGGCAAGGACCGTCATGGGTGGGGATAGGCATTCCAGGCCACAGGATGCATTTTCCACTGGTAAGAGCAGAATACCAGTTGAAGAGGGCTCTGAGTAGAGGCAGTAGGAAGGAGTGAGAAAGGGTGGGGGGCAGTAAGGTATGGGTGCTTAGTGCAAGATGGAGGAAGAAGGAAAGACTGAGGGGTGGGAAATAAAGTATGCTTGGGGTAGGACAGAGAGAGAGGGCAAAATGTGGGAAGGAATGAGTGCTTGGGATAGAAACTCTAGGAGTGAAAATGCAGGGGGATGCCAGGCAGACACAATTCAGAGACTGAGACTTGGGTCACTGTGCTATCTAGTAGCCAGAGCCTGCAACTGTACTGTGACAACAAGTGTGAACAATGGATTTTTCAATTACAAATGTCTACATACTATTTTATAATTGTAAAGGTTGACATAAGAGCATTAACAAAAAATTGTGATAAGAGGAAGTAGGTTTGTGGACAAGAAGTGTATGATGCACACAAGATTTTTAATAATATATATATTCGATTGGTTTAAATAATTAGCAATGTTGCAGTTACTGAGGTGAACATTCTTGCATTTAACTTGACCTATGAAATGGCTTGCATATCTTTTATCAGACCATTCTTCAAAATAAATTGCCTGTTGATTTCTTATAATCATTGCTACTGCAAATATTGCTCAATTAAAATGTTTACAATTAAACTGCGCTTTTGAAATTTTTTCCAAAATCCAAGACATTCAAGTTAGGTATGTTAGTGAATGGAGTAACTGTATTCCTCTGGTGGCGGACATTTCATTCCATTGCTATTTGTTTTATGAGCAAGTAGTTAGATTCATGCATGTTGAATTGTGAGAAAAGTAGTCTATGGTTGGTTTAGCAGTGACCCTTTTCAGATGATCTCTTACCAGCTCAGTAATACACTATGTCTGGAAGACAAATAAAAAACAATGAACGGGCTTTTTGGGGAGGGGGTTGTGTTGATTCGTATGCAGCCACAGGCTCAGCTGTGGATTGCACAGCAAGTTGCGGGAGATCAAGAGGGATTGAGCGAATTCACAAAACTAGCACGAGTGCTATTCATTCAGCTTCCTGACATGGTCGGACTTGGTATCTCCAGCTGTGGAAAGTATTAAAAAAACACGAAAATAAATGGACAGCAGCAAACAAAAAGACGTTCATCGTTATTATTTATAACTGGCTTTAAAACTGTGCTACTAATGAAAGTTCCTCCAAGAGGGAAAAACTAAACTGAAAAAGACCATTTTTAAAATAAATGTTCTACTGTTGTTGAAATAATTAAAAATACAGTTAAAGATAGGTGAAACAGAAGTAAAGTAAACAGCAGATTGATGACTTTGATGCAGGGGGATATATTTGTTCAAATGCTGCCTTGCATTGGTTGAAGTTTTGACAGGAAAGCACAAGTTTTTTGACCCTCTTCCCCTCTGGGGGTCAGTATAAGCTTTTCTAATTGCAAAGGTTACTGTCCTTCAAATGAACACTGGCAATGGTTCAAAGTAACAGCCATTCTACTTCTAATACTAATTGCTGTATTGATGCAGCATCTGTATTGAAGGTGTGACAATCCTGTGGTCACTGGTTCAAATCGCAGGATGGCTGACATTTGAATCTGCTAAGAACTGTTGTGATTTGTGAGTTCAATTAAACCACGAGGTGGGAAGCTTTATGAAGTGAAGAATTGGGGAGGAAGATCTGACCCAGTTCATTTCGTCCTACAGTAAACGTGCTTCGTAGGCATTGAGTGGAAGTGATTTAAAATCTGCGTAGGAGTTTGTTCTCTTACCAACATGCCTGGCTGAGGGAGGCTGGATGAAAGCTCTTGAAAGGAGAATTGTAAATTGGTAACTACATATTGCCACCCAGTATTGAGTAATTTTGTATATTTGAACCACATTAAATATAAGTGGATATTCTTTCTGTAATTTTACAATTAGCACTCTGGTGCTTCATGCAATGCAATTGAGCAATTTTAATTGAAATGCAAATTTTCTTGGTTATCCTAATTTGATGAGATGACTGTTCATGGGATGAATATATATCTCTGAAATTTAGAATAGTTAAAGATATTCATTATTGGTGTATATAATTTCTGTTTAAGGGTAACTGCCCGATAATGGTTCTGGACCTTCAACAAACCGCAGCTACTTATAAAGGAAGGGAAATCAGTGTAGTGTCTTCTCCACAAATTACTTCTTTCCAATTTTGTGTCTCCTCTTTTCTCTTGCTTCTCATCTTTCTCTTGCTCTTTTTCTCTCTCTTCCATTAGCCGGTTTTAACAAATCAGCAAGTTTAAATGGGTCCGGATTTTGCTGCACCAGTAAGTGAGGCTGGCGGCGTTCGCCGTTATTACAGGGTAAAACCGACAGCAACTTCTGGCGTCTGCGCATGCGCAGTTAACCGCGGAAATCTAGAAGTTGCTGTCAGTTTTTAAAATAATAAAAATTATAATAATTTCTTTTATGTAGTTTCCATTTTGCTCTCGTCTTTCACTTAATCCCATGTATATGACCAAATCTTTATTTCGCCTCCTGTACAATGATTTAAATGTAATTTATATATCCTGTTTTTTACTTCCTGCTTTGCCATCCTGGTTGTCCTGCTCATATACGCCACAGATCCCCTGTAGAGGGCGCCAAATTCAAATAGACGCCAGAAGACTGGAAATCTCTTCTGACAAGCCCGCTAAAAGTCTATGGGCAACTGTACGTGAGGTTCACAGCAAAATCCGAGCCATTGTGTTTTCTGCCAGACACGTGAGACTCGCAGGTCTGCTACTGGTAGCACAAGCATCCCCTCTAAAGCAGCTTTTGGTTCCATAATCCAGGACCAATGATTACATTATTTTGCAGTAAAACGGCACTATATTCTCATTACATCTCCTGATAATTTAAATATAGAAGTGTCACACTTGAGACCCAATTGCTGCAAGCTAAACTCTCAACAATATTTATTAGCACCTGAGCCAAATCTTCTGGCGTACAGAGTACAATCTAAATTTAGTTAGATAGTGAGACTATTCCATTTGCAGATAACAGTGTCAAGTTTGAGGTATGAAATATTCTTATTTCAAAAATTGACAGCAGCAAGCCAGAAACTGTCGAATGAATTTTACATCACCGTGAAATTAAAATGCTGCAGAAATGTCACTTCTATAATCTCAACATTTTAATGCAGTATGTTCGGGAGTATGGTATACTGGAAGGTAGTAATCCATTCTGCTCTGTATCCTGCTTTGGAAAAATTGTTACAAACAGTGGAGTACATTTCAAAGTTTAAAATTTATAAAATGTTTAATTTCTATCAGGATTGACTTAAACATGCCAATGAATTCACAATTTTTGTGTAGATGTTGTGTTTGTGCTTAATATGGGCAATGTTAAAGATTTCAAATCTGACAGCTACAGCCCTTTTCAAAACGTTCAAAGCCCTGCTAGCAAAATAGCCTATAAATAAATGTCCCAGTACAATTCTGCGCTGTCATAGTTTCCTGTTGTGATAGATAGCAGATGCATGGGTGCTATCTGTTCTTTTGTCTGGTGCTTCAGTGCTGGTGGTGGTCATTTGATTGTTATTTGTCTGCAGTTCTGTTCAATGTCATTTTTCAACTAGCAGTGTATTGAAGGGAGGAAGATGTGTTCATGTTCCCTCTGTATTCCCTAGCAGTATACTAGAGGAAGGGGCGTGTATGAGTAACCCTATATATTCAATAACAGTTTACTGAAGGAAGGAACACCCTTATGTTTTTCACAGCAGTGTACAGAATGGTGGGGTATATGTAGGTGTTCATTCATGGTCTCAAGAGTTTTATTTGCTGGCTTACAGGATCAATTTTGATTTTTTACAAAGATCTAGATGTTACAGGTTCTAAAGTTAACACTGAATCAGGAACACATGCTGATACTTTTCACTGAATTTTAGTCTTTTTCAAATGAAACAACATTGTGCGGAATATCCTAGAGCACAGCAATAGACAACTAGAATGCCACAGTGATGTAATCTCATTTGGAATCCACTGCAGAAGGGAACTAAACTATATTACAACAATGGAAGCTGTATTTCTCCACTGCAACAGCATGTGATGCACATTAGGCCAATAATGTTACTTCCAAATGAAGTCGATCATTTTTGAATAGTGTTCCTATTTAAAGATTACCAATTCTGCAAATCTATTTTCATAGGCACCACCGAAATAATTTAGGATTGCTGACTAACAAGTCAATTTTGTCAATCCGAATTTAAATATTTTATAATCCATTGCAATGGTAAAATCTGAAAATTATGTTCAATCTAAATTGATGCTGAAAGTAACATATTACAGCTCAGTTTAAAAACAGTGAAACTGAAGAGAAGTATTAAATGCTAACAGGAAACAGCAGTGCGCACATGATTACGGTTGTGGTTATATTGCCCTGCTGATCTTAGAATGAGCAGCAGCATGCGAAGCGCAGCCAACAGCATTTTTTTTTACATTACCTGGCTGCTGATCACACTCTTTCTGCCAGAAGAGAGTTCAGTGTAAACCCTGACATTAAATTTCTAACGTTTTGAGCAAATAGTTAGGAGTATTTACTTTCTCCCCCGACCTCCTTTTAAACCTAGCTTCACTATTCATGATCTCAAATCCAAGCAGTGTACCCTCTCCAAAGCCGCCTTGTCCTTCCTAAAGTGTGGTGCCCAGAATTGGACACAATACTCCAGTTGGGGCCGAACTAGTGGGCTGAGGCAGGGGTGGAGACAGGTAATATTCAGGAGGTGGAAGTAGGCGGTCTTTGTGATGGAGAGGATATGGGGTCGGAAGCTCAGCTCAGGGTAAATAGGCTGCCGAAGTTGCAAACAGTCTGATTCAGCATCAGACAGTGGCCAAGATGGAGATGGAATTGGTGGCTAAGGAACAGTTTGTGGTAGGGGCCGAAGACAGTGGCAAGGTGAGATTTGGTGATAAGGGCCACATTGCTACCATGGCGGTTTGGGTGGGGCAGGTGGTGGAAAGTATGGCAATGAAGGCAAGGTTATCGACGTTTGCTTCTCACACACAGTTCTTTTAACTTACTGAGGTGTCAGTGATGAAGTGCAAGTGATTCCCATGTGAGTTGAAACGTTTAAATGCATGTAAACTTGGAAAAAAAAAAAATTCTGTAAAAGTTTTTGTCATGAACAGGGAAAGTAATAATCCATAGAGTGCTAACTGATCAATTGATATTTCTGCAGTGGTTAGGAGAATACACAGTATGTTGTATTTGCAAATGAGCTTTGAGCAATTTTAAGGACAACTCCAGGTCCAACTCACCTCGAGTTCTTCCATTCAAAACTGATTTTTTTTGTAAGTCAATAGCAATTTGACAGACAAAACATTCAAAGATTCTGCCTTGTTTCCAAATAATACAGAAGTGTTAGAATGTTAGTGTTGAAAAGGTCTGCCAAAGTATCATAGAAATTTACGGCATAGAAGGAGGCCATTCGGTTCATCGTGCCTGTGCCGGGAGTAGTGTGATTACAGATTTAAAACTGCTCTGCTTTTTAATTATTCAGTTAGCAACACATAGTAACATAAATATGGATGTTACAGCACAAATAAAATTACAATCATGAAGCATGTTAAAATGATCTCTTTCAGTTAATCTACCAGGATAACTAACAAGGGACTGTGTATAATTAATCCAATGAGCAACAACAAATATATAATTAAATATATCCAGTAATTCACTGGACCAGAAAGGTCCCAGGCTCAGTCCTACTGTGGTAGATGATCTCTGCCATGGTAGAAATAGGTTTGCTATGATTGGTTTTCGCTCCTCAGGTTGGGAAAGGAAACGTTGATCAGGGAAGCATATGCTGGTGAAATTCGAGTGAGGAAACACCAGGCTCGGCTGTGATGCCTTCTGGGCTCAATTAGTGTCTCGAGGTCCCCACATGAAGAATGCCATGTGGCCTTAGCATCTGTGGAACCTTACTTAGAAAGGAGCCAATGCCTTCAGGTGAAGGAGAAAATTGTTAGTAAAAGAAAAAAAAATTACCAAGATTGATGAAAAAGAGGAAAGAACCCTACAGTATGGTCCATGAGAACAAAATAGATTTCCTCCTTTTAGCTTGAATGCATGAGCGCACTTATATTGAGCTTGTAAAGTGCTATTGAAACATTTATGTTAACAGGGTTGGATGTGGAGATATTGCGGTTTTATCAATGCTCTTGGTCGGTAAATATTTTAGTGTGGTGCAGTGCCAACATTGTACTGTGAATAATGGAAGGCTAGAGCTAAGCAGTCTTCTGTTCTAATCATGCTCAAGATCATTCTTGAAATTTGCAAATTAAGAGCTGGCAGTATTTTGCAGTGCTACTTTTGCTGTTGAACTGCATGTTTAATGTTAGTATTTTTGATTGAAATCATGGCCGTATCCTACCAGATTCACCATATGGCAGAAAAAGAGCAGATTCTGCTGATGGCTATCACACAATGCTAAAGGTTGTTCAGAACTAAGATTGTATTCTAGGATCCTGAATAAGTTAAAATCAAATTTAAAGTTATTTTCAATTATCAACACCTATTCTCAACTCAACTTTAAGGGGCGTTTATATATATTTTAAACTGTTTGATTTTTGATATATTTGGACATAGCTGGGCTTGTGTCTTTTTTTAAATTAGTCAACAGTGCATTTTTCAGTGACCCAGTACAGTTGCAAAAATATTGGTCTTGCTTCCATACTGACTGTAAAATTGCATGTGGTGAGGATAATTGTGAGGTATTGACTGTCATGAGGGAATTGAACAGTCGCGACATCTGGTAGATTAGAAATGGGCCAACATGGTTCCCAATTTTATAAAGGATAGCAAAGCAGATAGAGGCAACTCTTGCTTCAATACCAGTTAAAATAATGGAATTAATTATCCAGAATAAATTTAAAGATTACTTGCATAATAATTACCTGGTAAACAGTGATCAACATGGATTCAGAAAGGGAAGATCCTGCCTGATCAAACTCTTCAACTTTTTTGAGGAAGTGATATTCCAGATGGACTCTGGAATGCCCTATGATATATGGTGTACTTAATTTCCAAAAAGCATTTGACAAAGTTCTGCATAAAAGACTATTGGTTAAGATCAAGCAGTAGGGATTCAGGGTGAAATATGGGAATAGATTAGCAATTAGTTGTAGGGTGGAAAGCGTTGGTATGTGTTGGAGTTATGTTGGGAGAAATGTGGAGTGAGATTGCCCCTGGGGATTGGTGTTGGGACCCATGCTGTTTCTAATTTACACTTGCAATCTGATTTCAGAAACTCAATGCAAACTGGTCAGATTTGCAGATTTAACTCTACTCTGAACCTTTATAAAGTGCTGGTTAGGCCACAACTGGAGTATTGCGTCCAGTTCTGATCACCACACTTTAGGAAGGATGTGGAGGCCCTTGAGAGGGTGCAGAGGCGATTTACCAGAATGGATCCGGGGATAGGGGGATCTTAGCTCCAAGGACAGGTTGGAGAAGCTGGATTTGTTTTCATTAGAGCGAAGGGCATTGAGGGGTGATTTGATAGAGGTGTACAAGATTATGACGGATTTGGATAGGCTAGACGGGGAAAGGCTGTTCCCACTAGTTGATGGTACAAGGACGAGGGGACACAGATTTAAGGTTTTGGGCAAGAGATACAGGGGGGATGTGAGGAAAAACTGTTTTACGCAGAGAGTGGTGAGGACCTGGAATTCGCTGCCGACGGAAGTGGTGGAAGCGGAGACACTCAATGTTTTCAAGGGGAGACTGGATAGGCACTTGAGGGAAATAAACTTGCAGGGCTACGAGGATAGAGCGGGGGAATGAGACTGACTGGATTGCTCTACAGAGAGCCGGCACGGACTTGATGGGCCAAATGGCCGCCTCCTGTGCCGTTATGACTCTGACTCCTGATAATTGCCCAAAAATATTTGAATTATCCAGTAATTTGAATGAACCAATTGTATTAAAATGACACAGGAGATTTATTTTAGCGCAATTCAAGATTATTGATTAATTCGAATTAAACACCTTTGAATTAACAGATGTAAACTGTATACCAACCTAAAAGAGACATTTGATTCGGACCAGACAACTTGATGTGGCCAGAATAATGCAGATTAAATTTAATATGAACAATAATAAAGCACTGCACATATGAAGAAAAAATAGGTGGTATAACTATTCAATAGCTAAGGATGAGTTGAAAGACATCTCGAGCTCTTCGTGGACATGTTCAACCACTGCAGAGAAGCAATGAATAAAGCAACTCAAATGTTGAACTAAAGAGCCAAAACAGTAGTATTCGAGTCAGAGGAGCTTAAGCTCAAATTCTGGCCAGAACACCTCGAGTACTGTACCTAGTTCTGGTCATCGAGATACAAAGAGAGCATTCAAGTTCCATAGTTGGTTCAGAGAAGAGCCATAAAGCTGGTCTTTGCCATCAGAGGACTGAATTATGTATGAGGAAACACTGGAGAAATTTAGGCTTTTCATCCTTGACAGGAGGTGACTGTGTAATGGTTTATAAGATTGTAAACAACATGGAAAAGGTAGATCTGGGAAATTACTTCAAACTAAACCATGAGAGTAGCACAAGGTGATATAGGTCCAGTTTTGTAATATTTATATTGTCCAGAAGTGGTTCTTCTCACACATATGAAATAGGCTACCAGGTAAAGTGGTGGGGGTAAAAATCCTAAAATCAATTATGGAAAAATGTGAATGTCATGATGGGGGAACAGTAGGATTTATTTTCTGGATGGTTGAGCTAGGATGGGCCTAATGGCCATTCTCATCTGTATTTATTGTGTGGCATGATACTTTAACACACTGTTCTAAAGCAGGCAGCAGTGTCAAACCACAACCTGTAATATAGAAGAGTCAATGAAGTATCATTTCAGTATCTTCAGTGTTACATAGCTCTGATATCGGTGATTCTATTCATTGTGTGCAATTGATCTAAACATTTTTTTCAGATGGATTCAGGTAAAAGAGCTTCAAAAACAAAACGTGACAAGGAAAAACAATCCTGCAAAAGCTGTAGCGAAACTTTTAATTCAATTACTAAACGCCGCCATCACTGTAAACAATGCAATGCAGTAAGTATTAAAATGAGACAGTTGGAGATTTTAATAGTCATATACAACTAAAAGGGCATTTAACTTATTTTGTATTTAAAATTTTTATTTTTGAACACGTCTCATCCTGTCTTGCCGCCCCCCCCCCCACCCCCTCCCCAAATTTTCTCTGGTTTGTTTAACTGCTGTTTTTAACTAACTTGTATAACATGATTAGTTCTTAAAAACATTATTTTCTTCTAGCTCTCATTTGTCTAATTTGGATGTAGGAACAACTTTTAAAAAATTGTTCTTTAATGAGTGGAAAATGTGTTTTGAAGACTGGTTTGCAGATGAGCAACAACCCAATAGTCTGAAGATGCATGTTTACACCACAGATATAACTGTTAAATGTTTGTGTGTAAATTTGTATTTCCTTCAGAAGTGGAGCTGCTGAACAAGTAAAAAGCCTGATTGCATCCAAACAAGTTAATTCATCTGCAACACAGAGTAAATCGAGCCATCTGTTTCGGTTTTACTCTTTTAAAGTAAATAATTTGGCCACATCTCTCCTAAATTAATTTTTAAAATATTTTAACTTTTTTTTTACAAAGCCATAAATTTTCAAATTGGGGTCCTAGAGGGAATCTCAGGGATTCATTGATTTCTGTCCATTTGGCTACAATTCCTGTATTTGTTCAGCTTACTACTAATTTGCTCCTGTTGCTGTATTTAATTAAAAAAAAAATAAGGTTTCATACAAGGATAGCACTCAGCACTGGTGACAGTCTTTTGAAAGTTAGGCCAAAGGGTTCCCAGAACCGTAACAACAACTACTTGCATTTATATAGCATCTTTAACGTAGTAAAACATCCCAAGGCAGTGTGCAGGAGCGTTAATCAGACAAGATTTGACACCGAGCCACAAAATGAGATATTAGGACAGGTGATCAAATGTTTGGTCGAAGAGGTAGGTTCTAAAGAGCTTCTTAAAGGAGAAGAGAGAAGTAGAGAGGCAGAAAGGTTTAGGGAAATAGGGAAGTAATTCCAGAGCTTTAGGGCCTTGGCATCTAAAGGTACGGTTGCCAGTGGTGGAGCGAAGGACATCGGGGATGCGCAAGAGGCCAGAATTGGAGGAGCGCAGAGATCTTGGAGAGTTGTCGGGCTGGAGGAGGTTACAGAGATAGAGAGGGGCGAGGCCATGGAGGGATTTGAACACGAGAATGAGAATTTTAAAATCGAGGTGTTGCTGGACCAGGAGCCAATGTCGGTCAGCAGGCGCAGGGATGATGGGTGCGAGTTAGGATATAGGCAGCAGAGTTTTGGATGAGCTCAAGTTTACGGAAGGTGGTAGGTGGGAGGCTGGCCAGGAGAGCATTGGAATAGTTGAGTCTGGAGGTAACAAAGGCATGCATGAAGGTTTGAGCAGCAGATGGGCTGAGGTAATGGGTGGAAACAGGCGATGCTACGGAGGTGAAAGTGTCAGTCATTGTGAGGGACTCCCATACAAAGAAAGTTTTCAAACCACTGTTCAAAGGGGACTATTGCTATGTTGTAATACCTTTAAACTAATATATTGCTCTTGCTCTCCATCCCCCAAAACATTAGCACTGATTCTCTGCCATTCATTAAATTTTACTGAAAACATCAGGGACTTTCGTTCTCAAAAAATACCTGCATACTTTATGGTCTGCTTTTGGGTGCTCACTGGGCTTTCTGTCAAGTGTGTAGTTCGGACTCTCATCCTGCTCCACTCTGTACATAGACTGCCCAAAGTAACATTCAGGAGAAAAATCATTCTGTTACAGTGATATCGCATGTGCTTGTGAACAGGTCACTTATCTTGATTAAGGAATGGAACAAGTTGGGTGAATCTAAAGAGTGGAGAGAGGAAATTAAAAGTTGTTTTTTTGGCCGTAACCTGTTTCAAGGATGTTGTCACTTTTTTTCAGATTATCTGTGGTAAATGTTCAGAATTCAAGCCACTTGCAGATAATAGTCGGCACAACCGTGTATGTAAGGAATGCTTTGCATTGCCAGCCACAGCGGTCCCTTCAAATCCAGTACCTGAGAATGCAACTGACCAGAAGAAAAAAATAACCATGGAGGTGAGTGAACTCGAGCACAGAACTTACTGTTCAGTTAGTGGAGATAAATTTTTGGAGATAAATAGACTCAACATCAAAAGAATGAGGTAACTACTATAAATTCTGATCCTGTATCCTGCAGGGTGTTTTTGAGATACAGAGCTCTGAAATTCAGGCTGGACTTTTCCAAAAACAGTTCCTGTGCATTGCTTTGAGTTTCCTTGTGTACAGTCCTAAATTTCACAATAACTGAATAAGTAACTACACATCAGGGCTCAATATTAACTTTTGGATATTGGTAAAATTTCTCAGCTCAAGCAACCCAGTACCAGTCTGATTTGTTAAGTAATTTCCTTTCCTGATAATATGTGGCATCAATAACATTTATGGACGAGGTGGTAAATGGGGCTAGAGTGCACATCTCTGAAATTCAGTTAATTTTCAAATTAGTAATCCAAGATTGATTGTTTTCTAACTAGTTTATTGAAAGGAAGGAGAGAGAAAACGGAACTACAGGCCTGTTAGCCTGACATCAGTTGTCAGAAAAATGCTGGAATCCATTATCAAGGAAGTGGTAACAGGTCACTTAGAAAATCATAATATGATTAGGCAGAGTCAACATGGTTTTATGAAAGGGAAATCGTGTTTAACAAATTTATTAAGAGTTTTTTGAGGATGTAACTAGCAGGTTAGATAAAGGGGGACCAGTGAATGTGGTATATTTGGATTTCCAAAAGGCATTCGATAAGGTGCCACATAAAAGATTTCTACACAAGATAAGGGCTCATGGGGTTGGGGGTAATATATTAGCTTGGATAGAGGATTAGTTAATGGACAAAAAAAAGAGAGTAGGGATAAACGGGTCATTTTCAGGTTGGCAGTCAGTAACTAGTGGGGTGCCGCAAGGATCAGTGCTTGGGCCTCAGCTATTTACAATCTCTATTAATGACTTGGATGAAAGGACCCAGTGCAACGTATCCAAGTTTGCTGACGATACAAAGCTAGGTTGGAAAGTAAGCTGCAAGGAGGACGCAAAGAGCCAGCAAAGGGATATAGATCGGTTAAGTGAGTGGGCAATAAGGTGGCAGATGAAGTATAATGTGGGGAAATGTGAGGTTATTCACTTCGGTAGGAAGAATAGAAAAACAGAATATGTTTTAAATGGTGAGAAACTGTTAAATGTTGGTGTTCAGAGAGATTTAGGTGTCCTCGTACAGGAAACACAAAGTTAACGTGCAGGTACAGCAAGCAATTAGGAAGGCAAATGGCATGTTGGCCTTTATTGCAATGGGGGTAGAGTACAAGTGTAAGGAAGTCTTACTCCAGTTGTACAGGGCTTTGGTGAGACCACACCTGGAGTACTGTGCACAGTTTTGGTCTCCTTATCTGAGGAAGGACATACTTGCCTTAGAGGCGGTGCAACGAAGGTTCACTCGATTGATCCCTGGGTTGTCCTATGAGGAGAGATTGAGTAGATTGGGCCTATACTCTCTGGAGTTTAGAAGAATGAGAGGTGATCTCATTGAAACATTTAAGATTCTGTAGGGGATTGACAGGGTAGATGCTGAGAGGTTGTTTCCCCAGGCTGGGGAGTCCAGAACTAGGGGGCATAGTCTCAGGATAAAGCATAGAAGATAGGAGCAGGAGTAGGCCATTCGGCCGCTCGAGCCTGCTCCGCCATTTAATGAGATCATGGCTGATCATCCAAATTCAGTACCCTGTCCCTGCTTTCTCCCCATATCCCTTGATCCCTTTAGCCTTAAGAAATATATCTCTCTCCTTCTTGAATCTATTTAATGAATTGGCCTCAACTGCCTTCTGTGGTAGAGAATTCCACAGGTTCACCACTCTCTGGGTGAAGAAATTCCTCCTCATCTCAGTCCTAAACCGGGCAACACGGTGGCATAGTGGTTAGCACTGTTGCCTCATAGCGCCAGGGACCCGGGTTCGAATCCGGCCTCGGTTAACTGTCTGTGTGGAGTTTGCACATTCTCCCCGTGTCTGCGTGGGTTTCCTCCGGGTGCTCCGGTTTCCTCCCACAGTCCAAAGATGTGCGGGTTAGGTTGATTTGGCTATGATAAATTGACCCTTGGTGTTAGGGGGGATTAAATACGTGGGGTTACGGGGATAGGGTGGGATATGTGTCGGTGCAGGCTCGATGGGCCGAAATGGCCTCCATCTGCACTGTGGGGATTCTGTGATTCTGTAAATGGCTTACCCCTTATCCTTAGACTGTGACCTCTGGTTCTGGACTCCCCCGTCATCGGGAACATCCTTCCTGCATCGAGTCTGTCTAGTCCTGTTAGAATTTTATAAGTTTCAATGAGATCCCCTCTCATTCTTCGAAACTCTAGCGAATATAAGCCTAATCGACCCAATCTCTCTTCATACGTCATTCCTGCCATCCCAGGTATCAGTCTGGTAAATCTTCGCTGCACTCCCTCCATGGCAAGAACATCCTTCCTCAGATAAGACGACCAAAACTGCACACAATACTCAAGGTGTGGTCTCACCAAGGCCTTGTACAACTGCAGCAAGACATCCTTGCTCCTGTACTTGAATCCTCTCGCTTTGAAGGCCAACATACCATTTGCCTTCTTAACCGCCTGCTGCACCTGCATGCTTACCTTCAGCGACTGGTGCACAAGGACTCCCAGATCTCGTTGCACTTCCACTTTTCCCAATCTATTGCCGTTCAGATAATCTGTCTTCCTGTTTTTGCCACCAAAGTGGATAACCTCGCATTTATCCACATTATACTGCATCTGCCATGCATCTGCCCAATCACCCAACCTGTCCAAATCATACTGGAGTTTCTCTGCATCCTCCTCACAGTACACACGCCCACCCAGCTTTGTGTCGTCTGCAAACTTAGAGATATTACATCTAGTTCCCTCGTCTAGATCATTAATATATATTGTGAATAGCTGGGGTCCTAGCACCGATCCCTGTGGTACCCCACTAGCCACTGCCTGCCACTCGGAAAAAGATCCGTTTATTCCAACTCTCTGCTTCCTGTCTGCCAACCAGTTCTCTATCCAAATCGGTACCTCACCCCCAATCCCATGTGCTTTAACTTTGCACGCTAATCTCTTATGCGGGACCTTATCGAAAGCCTTCTGAAAGTCCAAATACACCACATCCACTGTTTCTCCCTTATCTATTCTACCAGTTACATCCTCAAAAAATTCCAGTAGATTAGTCAGGCATAATTTCCCTTTTGTAAATCCATGTTGACTTTGTCCGATCCTGTCACTGTTTTCCAAGTGCTCTGCTATTACATCTTTTATAATGGACTCTAGCATTTTGCCCACGACCGATGTCAGGCTTACCGGTCTATAATTCCCCGTTTTTTCTCTACCACCTTTTTTAAATAGTGGGGTTACATTCGCTACCCTCCAATCCATGGGAACTGTTCCAGAGTCGATAGAATTTTGAAAGATGACCAGTAATGCATCTACTATTTCTAGGGCCACTTCCTTAAGTACCCTAGGATGTAGATTATCAGGCCCTGGGGATTTATCGGCCTTCAATCCCATCAATTTCCCTACAAATACTGATTTCATTCAATTCCTCCGTCTCATTAGACCCTATGTTCCCAGACATCTCTGGGAGTTTATTTGTGTCCTCCTTTGTGAAGACAGAACCAAAGTATGTATTTAATTCGTCAGCCATTTCTTTGTTCCCCATTATAAATTCCCCTGATTCTGACTGCAAGGGACCTACGCTTGACTTCACCAATCTTTTTCTCTTCACATATCTATAGAAGCTTTTACAGTCAGTTTTTATGTTCCCTGTAAGCTTACTCTCGTATTCTATTTTCCCCCTCTTAATTAATCCCTTTGTCCTCCTTTGCTGAATCCTAAACTGCTCCCAATCCTCAGGTTTACTGCTTTTTCTGGCCAATTTATATGTCCTCTCCTTGGATCTTACGCTATCCCTAATTTCCCTTGTTAGCCACGGTTGAGTCACCTTTTTTGTTTTATTCTTATGCCAAACTGGGATGAACAAATTCTGTAGTTCATCCATGCGGTCTTTGAATGTTTGCCATTGCCTATCCACCGTGAACCCTTTGAGTGACATTCCCCAATCAATCCTACCCAACTCGCGCCTCATACCATCGTAGTTTCCTTTATTTAAATTCAGGACCCTAGTCTCTGAGTCAACTACTTCACTCTCCATCCTAATGAAGAATTCTATCATATTATGATCGCTCCTCCCCAAGGGGCCTCGCACAAGAAGATTGCTAATTAATCCTTTCTCATTACATAATACCCAGTCTAAGATGGCCTGATCTCTAGTTGGTTCCTCGACATATTGGTCCAGGAAACCATCCCGTATACACTCTAGGAATTCCTCCTCCACAGTATTGTTACTAATTTGGTTAGCCCAGTCTATATGTAGATTAAAGTCACCCATGATAACTGCTGTGCCCTTATTGCACGCGTCTCTAATTTCCCATTTAATGCCATCCCCAACCTCAGCATTACTGTTTGGGGGTCTGTATACAACTCCCACTAACGTTTTCTGCCCCTTGGTATTTCTCAGCTCTACCCATACAGATTCCACATCATCAGAGCTAATATCCTTCCTTACTATTGTTAATCTCCTCTTTAACCAGCAATGCTACCCCACCTCCTTTTCCTTTTTGCCTGTCTTTCCTGAATATTGAATACCCCTGGATGTTGAATTCCCAGCCTTGGTCACCCTGGAGCCATGTCTCCGTAATCCCAATTATATCATATCCGTTTACATCTATTTGCGCAGCTAATTCATCCACCTTATTACGAATGCTCCTCGCATTAAGACACAAAGCCTTCAGGCTTGTTTTTTTAACACTTAGTCCTTTTAGAATTATTATTTACTGTAGCCCTGTTTGATTTACACTCCTTGATTTCTCTGCCTTCCACTTTTGCTTTTCTCCTTCCTGTCTTTTGCTTCTATCCTTGCTTCCCTTTCCTCTGTTTCCCTGCACAGGTTCCCAACCCCCATCATTTTAGTTTAAACCCTCCCCAACAGCACGAGCAAACACTCCCCCTAGGACATCGGTCCCGGTCCTGCCCAGGTGCAAACCGTCCAGTTTGTACTGGTCCCACCTCCCCCAGAACCGGTTCCAATGTCCCAGGAATTTGAATCCCTCCCCCTTGCACCATTCCTCTAGCCACGTATTCATCTGAAATATCCTTCTATTTCTACTCTGACTAGCACGTGGCACCGGTAGCAATCCTGAGATTACTACCTTTGAGGTCCTATTTTTTAATTTACCTCCTAACTCCCTATATTCAGCTTTTAGGACCTCATCCCGTTTTTTACCTATATCGTTGGTGCCTATATGCACCATGACAACTGGCTGTTCACCCTCCCCCTCCAGAATGCCCTGCAGCCGCTCCGAGACATCCTTGACCCTTGCACCAGGGAGGCAACATACCATCCTGGAGTCTCGTTTGCGGCCGCAGAAACGCCTATCTATTCCCCTTACAATGGAATCCCCTACGACTATAGCTCTCCCGCTCTTTTTCCTCCCGTCCTGTGCAGCAGAACCACCCATGGTGCCAGGAAGTTGGTTGCTGCTGCCTTCCCCCGATAAGCCATCTCCCTCAACAATATCCAAAGTGGTATATCTGTTTGAGAGGGGGATGTCCACAGGGGACCCCTGCACTACCTGCCTGCGCCTACTACTCTGCCTGGTGGTCACCCATTCCCTTCCTGCCTGTGCAGCCTTTACCTGCGGTGTGACCAACTCCCTAAACGTGTTATCCACGATGTCCTCAGCATCGCGAATGCTCCAGTATGCATCCAATCGCAGCTCCAGCGCCGCAATGCGGTCTGCCAGTAGCTGCAGCTGGATACACTTCCCGCACACATGGTCAACAGGGACACAGGAAGTGTCCCTGATTTCCCATATAGTGCAGGAGGAGCATGCCACGGGGCTGAGCTGTGCTGCCAAGACTTATCCTTTAATTAATTTAAATGAACTCAAATCAATACCACAAATTACACTACAATTAAATGATATACTCAAGGGCCCTTGTATACTAGCACTCCCTGCTACACAACAGAGACCTTCGAAACTATAACCACAAAAATTAGGACCTACTAAACTTTATAAACTATTAACTTTAACTGTCAAACTACAGAGTAGTATAAATACTCATCTGGCCGTACTCACCCAATCAGCTGCTTCCTCTTGTCCGCGTCACTTTTTGAATTGTGACATGGCTCTGGAATGCCGCCGCCAGTCTGTGAGATTGGTAAGCCTCTGCAAAAAAGCCCGCGAAAGTGAGTTTAACTACTCACTGTGCTGCTGCTCTCTCCGCTCCCGACACTGGCCTCTTTGGGGAAAAAAAAGCCCACGAAAGTGAGTTTAACTACTCACTGTGCTGCTGCTCTCTCTGCTCCAGACACTGGCTATTTAAGACTGAGATGAGGAGGAATTTCTTCACTCAGAGGGTTGTGAATCCTTGAAATTCTCTACCCCAAAAGGCTGTGGATGCTGAGTCGTTGAGTATATTCAAGGCTGATACAAATAGAGTTTTGGACTCTAGAGGAATCAAGAGATATGGGGATTGGGTGGAAAAGTGGAGTTGAGGTCGAAGATCAGCCATGATCTTATTGAATGGCGGAGCAGGCTCGAAGTGCCGTATGGCCTACTCCTGCTCCTGTGCTCCTATTTCTTATATTTTGTTTTCTTATGAAATACATTGAGTAGTTGAACAGAATTAAACTGCATGCTGGTAAAGAGCACACAATCTGTCAGCTATGTAGCTTTGATTTACAATTCTTCATCATTAATTGTTCCCCTAGTTACCAAAATAAATTGCTGTATGGTATAAAGAGAGATGAGATTAATGGGGGTGGTGTGGTTCAATACAGAATTTATCACAAAATGTCACTGAGGACTAAAAATAATTTAAAGCGTTACACTTGAACAAATTTCAAGTGCAGGTGGCTTTGTTTTATTTGGTTGGTTAACTCTATTATTCAGTCAGAACACACTGTCTACCTAATAAGAGCTTGTCACCAAAAATCACTTTAGAGATAAACTTTGAGAGAGTATTTTATGATACAGTATATCCAGCTGAGTGGAAAAGGTCAGATTACAGAAGAGAAATTCAAAAATAAGCTTCTCAAAAAGTAACATTAGAAAATCAATAAATTGACGTAATTTTGTAGCACAAAAGCAAAATACTGCGGATGCTGGAAATCTGAAATAAGAACAGAAAATGCTGGAAATACTCCTTTGAGTGCGACCTTTTTATCCGTGAACAAATTTGACACCAACAACTTTTACACCAACAGCAACCACTTAAAAGCATATATACAGTAATGCCATATTGCCACCCCACCGTCTCAAATCATGAGAAAATCAGACAAGGTTCTATGCAAGTTTAACATAACTTTTCCGCTTTTGAAATCTATTCCTCTAGAAATGAGCCCCAGTGCTTTATTTGTACTTTTATGGCTTTTTTAACCTGCGTTGCTACTTTTAATGATTTGTGAATCTATACCCCTAGATCCCTTTGCACCTCTACCCCATTTAGACTGTTATTTTCCAAGGAGTAGGTCGCCTCCTTATTCCTCCTACCAAAATGCACCACCTCACACTTACCTATATTGAAATTCATTTGTCATTTACATGCCCATTCTGCAAGTTTGTTTATGGTAGAATTAATTTCAAGCTTTTAGTTCGTCATATACAAACTCTATTTAATAAAAAATCACTTGTCAGAAATGACTGGGATATAAAAGAACTGCATAATAATGCATTAACACTTCAGAAACGTCACTCAGTTACTCGGTTAGGCATCAACAAACAATCCAAAAGCCCAAGGTGAGCTGAAAGAGGCATATCTATTCGTGCAATTCGTATTAATTTTAAAGTTTGCAACGTATTAGCCCATCCCTCATGTCACTATAGCAGCAGCTTTCCTATGGCGCTGACGTGCTGTACGTCCACATAAGCAATTAGAATATTAATCACAATGCAACCAACAAATATAAAGTGCTGTAGTTCTTTAGTTCACAGTATTAAAAAGAATTGAACAAAAACGGGTATCTGTATTTCCACTTTCAACCACTTCCATTAATAAATGTTGTCTTCTTTAACCAGCTCACCCCCCCATGTAACATGTCAGAAATGCAGCACTTATTCACAAGCGCAGAAAAACACATACACAATTTGCATCACCGAATTAAAAACAAAAAGCAGGCAAAGCTATGATTTAACAGAAATAAACATTCATCTTTCTTCCTGGACAAGAGAACCAATCAGACTGACTTGGAAATGTTTACTAATATGTTGACGTAAAGATGTTAATTCACGAATTTTGCTTCTAATGTTTTTCTCTCAAACATTCTCCACAAAATTAATCCCTGCTTTTATCACGAAAAGTATTGAATTATTTTAGGTACTTCACAATTAAATAGTGGGGAACAAACTTCATTGTAATCTCAATTTTTAATCTCCTATTTCAAACATTTATACCAAATCAAAATTGTACATTATCAGTTTAATCGAAGTATTTTTTGTGTTTTTCTCAATAAACAAATAGTGGTTTCTTCTCAAGTAGCTTGCTGCAATTTTTATACATCATTACATAACTCGTGTTTCTATTAACACTCCACTAAACATTTGAGGAAATCTGTATTTACATTATTCCTGGGGCTTGTTAGGACTGCAGAACGACAGACAAAATTGGGGGGTTTGTGTTTTTCCCCTTTTTTGCTTCTCTCCCTAAACGTCTTGATATTTTTAAAAAAGTCAATAAAAAGTAATATGTAACTCCTACAAATCCTCCCCCGTCCCCCCTCAACAGCATGGTTGCATGTTTGTGTAAATACTCCCTTCAGTCGATCATTCAAAATCAAAAGCAGGCTGAGACCCATCGTTTCAGCCTGTTCTTGCCCCACGGAACTTATCTCTTCCTATCTCGACTCTTTTTTCTCCCCTTGTCCAGTCTCTTCTCACCTGCATCCGCGACTCTTCCGACGCCCTCCGCCACTTTAACAATTTCCAGTTTCCTGGCCCCAACCGTCTCATTTTCACTATGGACGTCCAATTCCTCTGCACCTCCATCCCCCACCAGGATGGCCTGAGGGTGCTCTGCTTCTTCCTTGAACAGAGGCCCAACCAGTCCCCATCCACCACCACCCTCTGCTGCCTGGCTGAACTTGTTCCCACATTGAACAACTTCTCCTTTGACTCCACTCACTTCCTCTAAATTAAAGGCGTTGCTATGGGAACCCGCATGGGTCCTAGCTATGCCTGCCTTTTCGTGGGGTACCCAGTACTACTCTGGTCCCCTCCCTCACCTCTTTTTCCAGTACATTGTTGACTGTATCGGTGCCGTTTCCTGCTCTCGTCCTGAACTAGAAAATTTAATTCACTTTGTTTCCAATTTCCACCCTTCCCTCACCTTCACATGGTCCATCTCTGACTCTTCCCTTCCCTTCCTCGACTTCACTGTCTCCATCTCTGGGGATAGGCTATTGACAAACATTCACTACAAGCCTACTGACTCCCACAGCTACCTGGACTACACTTCCTCCCACCCCGCTTCCTGTAAGGACTCTATTCCATTCTCCCAGTTTCTCCGTCTCCGCCGCATCTGCTCCGACGATGCCATCTTCCATACTAGTGCTTCCGACATGTCTTCCTTTTTCCTCAACCGAGGATTCCCCTCCACCGTGGTTGACACGGCCCTCGACCGTGTCCGTTCTATTTCCCGCACTTCTGCTTTCACCCCTTCCCCTCCCTCCCGGAACCACGATAGGGTTCCCCTTGTCCTCACCTTTCACCCCACCAGCCTCCACATTCAATGGAATATCCTCCGCCATTCCGCCACCTCCAGCGTACTCCCACCACCAAACACATCTCCCCCTCACCTCCCCTTTCAGCATTCCGAAGGGACCGCTCCCTCCGCGACACCCTGCTCCACTCCTCTATCACCCCCAACATCCATTCCCCTTCGCCCAGCACCTTCCCATGCAAGCGCAGGAGATACAACACATGCCCTTTTACCTCCTCTCTTCTCACTGTCCAGTGCCCCAAACACACCTTCCAGGTGAAACAGCAATTTATTTGTACCTCTTACAATTTAGTATACTGTATTCGCTGCTCACGATGCGGTCTCCTCTACATTGGGGAGACCAAACGCAGATTGGGTGACCGCTTTGCGGAGCACCTCCGTTCAGTCCGTAAGGGTGACCCTGAGCTTCCGGTCGCCTGTCACTTTAATTCTCCGCTCCATTCCCACTCCGACCTCACCATCCTCGGCCTCTTACACTGTTCCAATGAAGCTCAACGTAAGCTCGAGGAACAGCGCCTCATCTTTCGATTAGGCACTTTACAGCCTTCTGGACTCAATATCGAGTTCAGCAATTTCAGACCATAACCTCTGCCCCATTTTTTCCCCCCATTTTTTTCTTCTCTCTCTCACATGGCAGCTGTCGATCATTCTGCCATTGCCATTTACACTTCATCTAGAGCCATCTTTTGTTTCTTAACTTACCGCCTCCTTTTGCCTTGCACCATCATCCCTTTTGTCTCTTAATCTCTCCTGCCTTCCATCCTATCACAGACCTTCCCTTTTGTTCTTTCCTCCCCTCCCCCCTCTCCCTACCCCTACACTTAAAAACCTGTTCCATCTCCAACTTTTTCCAGTTCTGACGAAGGGTCATCGACCTGAAACGTTAACTCTGTTTCTCTCTCCACAGATGCTGCCTGACCTGCTGAGAATTTCCAGCATTTTCTGTTTTAAATTCAAAATCAAATATTGAGAAATTTCAATTTTAAAATGTTTTAAGCATTTCAGAACCTCTTTAAAAGCGCTCGGATTCAAGATCTGGTTGAAACTCGTTTAGATGAGGGGAAAATTGATTTTTGTTTCTGTTTCTTCCAAAATCATATTTGAAACTTAGGGGGGAGAAAAGTGTTTTTAACACACATTTTGTGAAAAGTTTATTAAAAATCTTTAAATTCTTTGAAGTCTCGTTGCAGCCTTGACAGAAGTTGCTCCAAGTTTCTCTTTCCCTTCAACGCTGTCATTAAACAAACAACAAAAAATAAGAAAATAAACTCTAATTCCAAATGGAACTCAATAAGAAAGTGAATAAAGTGGTTAAACTTCCTAAGAAGGCAGTGAGGTTATCTATCCCCAGCCTTGGCGATGAGTTGGGATCCGTTTTGGAGAAGTTGTTTCCTCTTTTTCTGCTGCCATTTCCTCTGTCTCTCACAGACTCTGAGGTACAAACAGGGGCATAAACTTTTTCTCTCTCTCATAACATGATTAAATAACCCAAATAGATTCTTTCAAAAAGGGGACGACACCTGGCAAAATTTAACTGGAACTTAGTGCGGGACATTCAACATCACATTCCCATATTTTTTCTGGCTTTAAACAATTTTCTGAATTTAAAAACAAAATTCTCATTTTTGTTTAACCGGAGACCTAAAACTTGTTTGCTTTAGCCTCCTTCCAGCGGCCATTGTACATGTGCTGCGTCTCCACCTGTGTTCTTCCAAAGTGCGGCCACCGTTCAGTCCTGGGAATGGACTACACGCGTTTGGACCCTCACCCCTCTCTCTGTCCCCCTCTCCCACTCCCCAGTCTCTTTCTCTCTCACCTCCAGTCTCTTTCTCTCTCTCCCCCGGTCTCTTTCTCTCTCTCCCCCGGTCTCTTTCTCTCTCTCCCCCGGTCTCTTTCTCTCTCTCCCCCGGTCTCTCTCTCTCTCTCCCCCGGTCTCTTTCTCTCTCTCTCTCGGTCTCTTTCTCTCTCTCCCCCGGTCTCTTTCTCTCTCTCTCAGTCTCTTCTCCCCCCCAGTCTCTTTCTCCCTCCCCCCCAGTCTCTTTCTCCCTCCCCCCCAGTCTCTTTCTCCCTCCCCCCCCAGTCTCTTTCTCCCTCCCCCCCAGTCTCTTTCTCCCCTCCCCCCCAGTCTCTTTCTCCCTCCCCCCCAGTCTCTTTCTCCCTCCCCCCCAGTCTCTTTCTCCCTCCCCCCCAGTCTCTTTCTCCCTCCCCCCCAGTCTCTTTCTCCCTCCCCCCCAGTCTCTTTCTCCCTCCCCCCCAGTCTCTTTCTCCCTCCCCCCCAGTCTCTTTCTCCCTCCCCCCCAGTCTCTTTCTCCCTCCCCCCCCAGTCTCTTTCTCCCTCCCCCCAGTCTCTTTCTCCCTCCCCCCCAGTCTCTTTCTCCCTCCCCCCCAGTCTCTTTCTCCCTCCCCCCCAGTCTCTTTCTCCCTCCCCCCCAGTCTCTTTCTCCCTCCCCCCCAGTCTCTTTCTCCCTCCCCCCCAGTCTCTTTCTCCCTCCCCCCCAGTCTCTTTCTCCCTCCCCCCCAGTCTCTTTCTCCCTCCCCCCCAGTCTCTTTCTCCCTCCCCCCCAGTCTCTTTCTCCCTCCCCCCCAGTCTCTTTCTCCCTCCCCCCCAGTCTCTTTCTCCCTCCCCCCCAGTCTCTTTCTCCCTCCCCCCCAGTCTCTTTCTCCCTCCCCCCCAGTCTCTTTCTCCCTCCCCCCCAGTCTCTTTCTCCCTCCCCCCCAGTCTCTTTCTCCCTCCCCCCCAGTCTCTTTCTCCCTCCCCCCCAGTCTCTTTCTCCCTCCCCCCCAGTCTCTTTCTCCCTCCCCCCCAGTCTCTTTCTCCCTCCCCCCCAGTCTCTTTCTCCCTCCCCCCCCAGTCTCTTTCTCCCTCCCCCCCAGTCTCTTTCTCCCTCCCCCCCAGTCTCTTTCTCCCTCCCCCCCAGTCTCTTTCTCCCTCCCCCCCAGTCTCTTTCTCCCTCCCCCCCAGTCTCTTTCTCCCTCCCCCCCAGTCTCTTTCTCCCTCCCCCCCAGTCTCTTTCTCCCTCCCCCCCCAGTCTCTTTCTCCCTCCCCCCCAGTCTCTTTCTCCCTCCCCCCCAGTCTCTTTCTCCCTCCCCCCAGTCTCTTTCTCCCTCCCCCCCAGTCTCTTTCTCCCTCCCCCCCCAGTCGCTTTCTCCCTCCCCCCCAGTCGCTTTCTCCCTCCCCCCCAGTCGCTTTCTCCCTCCCCCCCAGTCGCTTTCTCCCTCCCCCCCAGTCGCTTTCTCCCTCCCCCCCAGTCGCTTTCTCCCTCCCCCCAGTCGCTTTCTCCCTCCCCCCCAGTCGCTTTCTCCCTCCCCCCCAGTCGCTTTCTCCCTCCCCCCCAGTCGCTTTCTCTTCCCCCCCAGTCTCTCTCCCTCGCTCTGCCCCCCTGTCCCTCGCTCTGCCCCCCCCTCCTCCTCAACTCCCTCCCCCTCGCGCTCGCTCTGCCCCCCCCCCCCCCTTAGTCTCACTCACTCTCTCTCCCCCCCCCCCCCCCACCCCCCACAGTCTTGCTCTCTCTCCCCCACCGGCCCCCAATGGATCCCCTGACCTCCGCATGGAGCGGACAAAAGTGTGGCCCACCTGGATACTGCGCATGCGTGGTTCCGATATCCCACAAGTCGGCTCTGAAGGCTAAAGGGCAAAATATCAGAGTGCGGGGGATTCTCCCACTGTCCAGGTCAAAGGTCAATGGAGAAAACCAGACCTTTCCCGGCGATACCCATCAGCCATTGGAACACACACTTCAAGAGCTGCAATTGGAATCAGCTCTGAGGTCGCAAGACTCACAAACGAGTCTGTCTGGATTCCCGGGGCCATTGTGTATTGGGCCCCTCCCCCGAGGCCATTGTGTATTGCACCCCTCCCCCGGGGCCATTGTGTGTTGGGCCCCTCCCCCGGGGCCATTGTGTATTGGGCCCCTCCCCCGAGGCCATTGTGTATTGCACCCCTCCCCCGGGGCCATTGTGTATTGGGCCTCTCCCCCGGGGCCATTGTGTATTGGGCCCCTCCCCCGGGGCCATTGTGTATTGGGCCCCTCCCCCGGGGCCATTGTGTATTGGGCCCCTCCCCCAGGGCCATTGTGTATTGGGCCCCTCCCCCGGGGCCATTGTGTATTGGGCCCCTCCCCCGGGGCCATTGTGTATTGGGCCCCTCCCCCGGGGCCATTGTGTATTGGGCCCCTCCCCCGGGGCCATTGTGTATTGGGCCCCTCCCCAGGGCCATTGTGTATTGGGCCCCTCCCCCGGGGCCATTGTGTATTGGGCCCCTCCCCCGGGGCCATTGTGTATTGGGCCCCTCCCCCGGGGCCATTGTGTATTGGGCCTCTCCCCCGGGGCCATTGTGTATTGGGCCCCTCCCCCGGGGCCATTGTGTATTGCGCCCCTCCCCCGGGGCCATTGTGTATTGGGCCCCTCCCCCGGGGCCATTGTGTATTGGGCCTCTCCCCCGGGGCCATTGTGTATTGGGCCCCTCCCCCGGGGCCATTGTGTATTGCGCCCCTCCCCCGGGGCCATTGTGTATTGGGCCTCTCCCCCGGGGCCATTGTGTATTGGGCCTCTCCCCCGGGGCCATTGTGTATTGGGCCTCTCCCCCGGGGCCATTGTGTATTGGGCCTCTCCCCCGGGGCCATTGTGTATTGGGCCTCTCCCCCCGGGGCCATTGTGTATTGGGCCTCTCCCCGGGGCCATTGTGTATTGGGCCTCTCCCCCGGGGCCATTGTGTATTGGGCCTCTCCCCCGGGGCCATTGTGTATTGGGCCCCTCCCCCGGGGCCATTGTGTATTGGGCCTCTCCCCCGGGCCATTGTGTATTGGGTCCCTCCCCCGCTCCAGCTACTGTCCAGTTCTCTGCACGGCATTTCATTTGAAGTGCGCGCGAGCTCTACAACGTTTGTGCGGCCTTAGAGGGAACAATGCTCGGCAGGTCAGGCCGCATCTGTGCAGAGAGCAACAAAGCTAACGTTTCAGGGCGATGACCTTTCGTCAGAACTCTAATTTTATAACACTGTTGGTGGTTGCTTATTTTGAGTACACATTTACAGTTGGGTAGTTGCACGAGCCTGAGGAAACTTGCAATATGTACCTTGAATGTACATAAATCAGTGTAAGGTTATGTCCTGTAGTTTCAGAAAAAATGGATAGGTTTGTAGGCAAATATTTATTTTATAAAATCTAATGATTGTACTAATTATGTCCATCTTAAGTGTTGCTGCTTAGAGCCGAAAGTGTTCTGAGGTTCTGAATCGGCACACCTCCTGAAGGGGTGATTGGGATGAGCCAGCTAGACAGAGTACAGAAAAGCTAATAGTTCTGTCTTTGAAGTTGATTATAAAGAAATAACTTGCATTTATATAACGCTTTTCACGACCTCTGGATGTCCCAAAGCTCTTTACTGCCAATTAAGTACTTTTTGAAGTGCAGTCACTGTTGTAATGTACGAATATGATTAAATATGTTGCTGTGAGGAGGAACTGTCCTGATTAGAATATAAACTATTGTGTCGTTTCCATTTCATAAAATATGGTTTCTTCAACCTCATTCAGCCCACAGACGCAAACTGGATGACAATACCAATTCTAGTGCAAATGGTGCAGTATTACTTACTCCTGTCTTTTAGTTTGAAGTATAAAACCTCACCAAGTTTGACTTCTACACATTCGCAGATTGGTATCTGGTTAGTTTAAATGCTTAATATGAATTTCTCGTCATTTTCTCCAATGAAGAATGACGATCAATTGGGCCTCCTGAATATGAGCACGGTGCCTGTGGAAAAACTCTTGCTCCTTTTTGTTGGTCCTATATTCAATTGTGCTTCTCTCAACCACTGACCGCTTTCCAACGCTGTTTTATGTTTGAAAGTGCCCCATTAGCGACTTCCTATATTTTAACATTTTACGTTTCATATTTTAGCTATTGAAAATTAAAAACATTTGTCACGATGTATTCTGCCTTGATTAGAGCGCACTCTACTACACCTTAGTGATCTTTAATCATTTGAGTGTTGGATGCCCATAAGTTTTTAAATCCTGGATCATACCGCTGTGTTTTCAGTAAACTTGGTTTAAGTGCCAAATTGCATAGTTTAATAAAATGCCAATTCATACTAAGTAATGGTTGAAACATCTGTCCGTCCAGTCATTCCTTTTCTCTAATCAGTTGTCATGTCTGTTGCTTTCCTACAAATTATGATTGTGATGGATCTAAGATCCTTCCTGTTCCAATTAAAAATAAATTCTACATTTTGTTTTTTTGTAAGAATTTGTAGCTAGGCTAAGTCGTGTAACACATTTATTACTGGGTTTTTGAAAATTGTCTTTTGTATGTATGTCGGGGGAGGTTAGAAATACACAAATCCTATCCAGAAGGTAGGCATCTGCTTTAAAGGGAGATGACTTGCCTCTATCGCTATTGACTGTTTGTAGATAGTCCCTTCTCAGGACAAAGTGGTTTGTTTGTTTTCTCAGACAACATATGTGAGTAAGAGTCAGAATTGTTTCACTGAGGAGTCTTGCTAGCAAGATCCCTCAATCACCTAAATTGACAGTTTTTCTTTGTCATGGAGAAGTGAGAATAACTTGAATCAGTCATTTGAAAGGGAGTTTCATTTGAAATGAAAGCATTTGATAGTTCTGTTTCTGGAGATGGTGCTGGCTGGGAGTAAATATAATAGCTGTATATTTCACCTGCAACGGCTTCTCTTCCTGCTCACGCACCATTACCTCTGGACCAAGGATCTATCTTTGGCCCCCTCCTATTTCTCATGTACATGCTACCCCTCAGCGACATCATCCGAAAGCACAACGTCAGGGTCCACATGTACACCGACAACACCCAGCTCAACCCCACCACCACCTCTCTCGACCGCAGGATAGAGTTCAAATGGATAAGTGATAAGTGCATGCTTGCTACTTTTTGCATTGAAGTTTCATGGGAAGTGTGGTACAGCATCACCAGTGAAAGGATAATACAGAATATTTTTTTTTCACTGGCCCATTTACTTGTATGTTTGTTCTTATTTCTACAACAGAGACCAAGCTCACTGACAAGTGACAACAGTGTTTTCTGCAGCAACTTAAGTTTTATGGAAAAGGGAAAACCCTGGCACAAGGCGTGGGTAGCTATTCCCAAAAGCGATCCCCTGGTTCTGTATTTGCACATAAGCAGTCAGGTAAGAATGAGTTTCACCTGTTCACTCAGTACAGCTTTACATAAGCTCCATCAAGTTGAATACAGAATTAGGTCAAGGGATTTAGCTACTTTTTAAGAAGAGATTCTGATCTTAACTGCAGCAAACACAGAGCTTTGAGTTGGAAAATCCATCTGCTGCTGTCGATTTTTTTCCCCCCCTCTCCCTGCTCTCTTCTGGTTTCGAGTATTGTCTGAAATAAGTGAATTAACCCAAATGTGTTCAAGTTGTTTTCTTGCTTATTTTGGAAGTGGTCATTTTTCTTCATTCCATGAAATTGTTTGCTGTGCTCTCTATGGCCAAAGTAAATATTTTTTTTGAGGCCGAGTTACCCTCTTTCCTAATATAATAAAAGCAGAAAATGCTGATTTGATTTCAGATTTCCAGCATCTACAGTGTTTTTCTTTTTCTTTACCCTCTTTCCTGTTATCCTCCTCTAGTCTTTTTTCTGGGTATGCAGCATCTGTCGTTGAGGGCAGACAGATGACGAGTGCTAATGGTGATGAATTGTTAGCTAGGAGACATGTTACAGTGACCTGGCAATGACTGCTCTAACTTCTCCCCCCCCCCCCCCCCCCCCCTGCGGAAAGGTGCCTGGTCTTTGCTTGGCATTTCTTCATAGCAGCATAGCAGAGATCAGAAGCAAGAGGGGAGAGGTGACATCCTTCCACTCTGTGGTACATTGTGCTGGAGCTCCAATATGCTGCTCCACCGTGTCACATAACTTGTGTAAAATATTAATTAGTCAGTGTTAATTAAATGGATTCCTCATTTCCCTCATTTTGTAGTACTTTGTTTTCTCTCTTTCCCACCATATCTTCACATACTAAGTGCAATTCACCAGCCCTGAGGAGGAAAGACAGTAGCTAAAGTAAACATTGGTCCCCTAGAGGATGAGTCTGGGGAATTAATAATGGGAAACAGGGAAATGGCGGAGACTTTGAACAAATATTTTGTATCGGTCTTAACGGTAGAAGACACTAAAGACATCCCAATAATGGATAATCAAGGGGCTATTGGGGTGGGGGGGGGGGGGACGGAACTTAAAACAATCACCATCACTGGAGAAAAAGTACTAGGCAAACTAATGGGACCAAAGGTGGACAAGTCCCCTGGACCCGATGGCCTGCATCCTAGAGTCTTAAAAGAGGTGGCTGCAGAGATAGTGGATGCATTGATTGTAATCTACCAAAATTCCCTGGATTCTGGAGAGGTCCCAGCAGACTGGAAAACCGCAAATGTAACGCCCCTATTTAAGAAAGGAGGGAGACAGAAAGCTGGCAACTATCGACCAGTTAGCCTAACATCTGTCGTTGGGAAAATGCTGGAGTCCATCATTAAGGAAGTGGTAGCAGGACATTTAGAAAATCATAATATAGTCATTTGAGTCAGCATGGTTTTATGAAAGGGAAATCATGTTTGACAAATTTGCTGGAGTTCTTTGAGGATGTAATTAGCAGGGTGGATAAAGGGGAACCAGTAGATGTCGTGTATTTGGATTTCCAGAAGGCATTCGATAAGGTGCCACATAAAAGGTAACTGCACAAGATAAGAGCTCATGGGGTTGGGGGTAATATATTAGCATTGATAGAGGATTGGCTAACTAACAGAAAACAGAGTCGGGATAAATGGGTCATTTTCAGGTTGGCAAACTGTAACTAGTGGGGTGCCGCAGGGATCAGTGCTGGGGCCTCAACTATTTACAATCTATATTAATGACTTGGATGAAGGGACCGAGTGTAATGTACCCAAATTTGCTGATGATACAAAGATAGGTGGGAAAGCAAGTTGTGTGGAGGATGCAAAGAATCTCCAAAGGGATGTAGATAGGCTAAGTGAGTGGGCAAAAATCTGGCAGATGGAGTATAATGTGGGAAAATGCGAGGTTATCCACTTTGGTAGGAAAAATAAAAAAGCAAATTATTATTTAAATGAGGAGAGATTACAAAATACTGAAGTACAGAGGGATCTGGGGGTCCTTGTACATGAATCACAAAAAGTTAGCATGCAGGTACAGCAAGTAATTAGGAAGGCAAATGGAATGTTGGCCTTTATTGCAAAGGGAATGGAGTATAAAAGTAGGGAAGTTCTGTTACAACTGTACAGGGCGTTGGTGAGACCACACCTGGAGTACTGCATACAGTTTTGGTCTCCTTATTTAAGGAAGGATATACTTGCATTGGAGGCAGTTCAGAGAAGGTTCACGAGGTTGATTCGGAGATGAAGGGGTTGTCTTATGAAGAAAGGTTGAGCAGGTTGGGCCTATACTCATTGGAGTTTAGAAGAATGAGAGGGGAACTATTGAAACATATAAGATTCTGAAGGGGCTTGACAGGGTAGATGCAGAGAGGATGCTTCCCTCGTGGGGTAATCTAGAACTTGGGGGCATAATTTCAGAATAAGGGGGCACCCATTTAAAACGGAAATGAGGAGGAATTTCTTCTCTCAGAGGGTCATGAATCTTTGGAATTCTCTTCCCCAGAGAGCTGTGGAGGCTGGGTCATTGAATATATTTAAGGTGGAGATAGACAGATTTTCAAATGGTAAGGAAGTCGAGGGTTATGGGGAGCGGGCAGGGAAGTGGAGTTGAGGCCAAGATCAGATCAGCCATGATCATATTGAGTGGCGGAGCAGGCTCGAGGGGCCAAATGACCTACTCCTGCTCCTACGTCTTATGTTCTTATGTTCTTTTAGGCCTCTCCCAATGGCATTTATGGTCCAACTAGTAGAAAAAACATTAGAATGACCTATGGTGACTTGACTGTTGTACCTTTGTAGAAAGTGAACCAGAACATCCAGGGCTGTTACTGGATGAGGGAGGAATGTTAGCTGAGACACCGGGAGAACTTCCTGCATTTCTTTGAATAGAGATATGGAGGGGGCATAGAAAACTGGCGGCAATGCATTGGCTGCTGGTTGTACAACCCGCTCGATTTTCTTTTCAGTTGAAATCGATGGAAAGGAAGATCGCGTGTGGTGTGTAACAGGTGGCCGATCCAACGCTGCCAGTTTTTTGCCCCTGCCAAAATTGAAAGTTACCCCCAGAAAGACCAGAACTGGCAGATCTGCCACAGTTTAACATCTCATCCAAAAGGCAGCATCCTCTATCAGTCAGCAGCATGCCCTTACTATTGCACTGGAGTGTCAGCCTATATTGTGGAGTGAGTGTTGAGCTCATAGAACATGCATAACTCTTTCTTGACTGTTGGTACCCACTGCAAATTCACCTGGTCTTTCAGTGCTCTCATTAACTGCCAGCATCAATTTCATTAGACATAAGCCTATGTTACAGTCACTTTCAGCTATACTCTTCTAATACTATGCACAAAAAGCCCTTTGACTTCTACCACAGGTTTGCTAATAATTCATGGTGATCACATGTGTAAATAATAGTCACCAATACTTTCAGCAGATACTGTGGAGCTGTTGCAACCTGTGGGTACAGATTATTTTTATAATACCAGTGCGACATTGAGCCCAATGTCTCTATTTTGACTGCTTACCATATTGTCATGATGTAGTCTGAATCTGATGTGTGTCTAAGTAATCTTTCCAGTCCATGGGGAAATAATCCGTGTCTCAAATCTACAAGGAAATTGGAAATGATCAAAACCAGTTTGCTGAAGGAATACGGAATTCACTTTAGGAGTGGCAGTCCCTGTAATTCAGACACATTCAGACTTTGCCTTTGAAGCTCACAGATGTAGTGTTTTTTTTCCCCAAGAGTTGCTCTGTTCTGCTTTCAATTTTGAATCTGTAGAATTGCATTGGAAGTTTAAAAAAATAAAAATAATTGTGAATGTCCAGATAGATGGTTCTGACTCTCTGTCATGCCCAGTTGTGCTGAAAGAGGCTGAGTGGCAGCCAATGATTATTTAGGAACTAGAAGAATACATTTATATTTTATTTAATTTTGAGGACCTATATATAATGACCAAATTAATAGAAATGAAGAATAAACAATTGGTAATGTCAGAATGTGGTGAAGTATAAGTCTAATTTCTAGAATGCATCAAATAAAGAAAATAAAAGCTGCAAAGCTGTGCAGGAAGCCATGGTTAAGAACTTACATTTGTAATCGCACTTTTCATGCCCTCAGAGTGGCCCAAAGCATTTTACTTTTGAAGTGCAGTCACTGTTTTTTGCAGACAAATGTGACAGCTAATTTACACAGAGCAAGGTCCCATAAACAGAAAATGCGATAAATGGCTAGTTAATATGCTTTTGTTGGTGTTGGTTGAGGAATGAATGTCGGCCAGGACACCGAGAGAGCATTGTGCCCTTCCAGTAGTGCCATGAAATGTTTTACATCCACCCGTTGATGTTTTAATTTTTTTTCAAGACAAAGGAGTCAAGAATGTCCTTCAAGGCTGATTCTTTAGGTGCATCACATGTTTCCAGATATTTTGTAACCTTGGTAGCCATTGTGAATAAGATTGTATATTCAGTCACATATAGCCAAATTATTGTAGGTGCAATAGATATAGTTGTACAAAGGTTGCTTAAACTGTAATTGTAATTCTGCTTCAGCAATGTATTATGACAGTGTATATGAGTAGCAGAAAATTGTGTTTACTGTACAAAGATGCTTGCCATCTTGTTTAAGGTTATTGCTGTAACATCTATGCAGCATTACAAAAAAGCATTGAAGATAAGTGGTCACAGGTAATTCTAGGCTTTTCCATGTCTTGCTGCTTGAAACAAAGGATAAAGCATAAGTTGCAGAGATTCACGCTTTGTTCTATGTACATTTTTAGCAAGATGTGGAAGGCGGTGCCACAGTGCTTGAGGAAGCAGAGGTTTGCACCTCATTCCGGGTACAGGGCACTCGATGAATCTCACCTCATTTGCGAGCATTGTGAAATTCTATGCCTGTTTGTTTCTGAAATCTGCATGAAACTTGTGCCAATGAATTATTTTATAGGCGGCAAATGAGGGACTTGGAAAAACATTTGCTTACATCTGATTCACTTACATGTGAAATCATCTACGTTTCATGCCGCATATTTAACCTGTTGAGCACAGAATGTTTTTGCAGCTTTCAAAGTTCACATTTTACCTCACATTTTGTAACACCTGTAGAAGCAGTTTTACTGATAATTCTTGAGTACCCTCAAGCAAACCTGTTTAGTTATAGAATAATTCACTGTTTTCTGAAAAATCTTAATGTAGTCTTCTGTTGTTTTGAAGCAGAACGCTACCATCTTCAAAAGGTTAAAGAATCTTAAATGAATTGAAATGCTTTTGAAATAAATGCGGTGACTTTACTGTGACATTGTTTTCTGTTTCTGACTGCAGTTGAGAATTTAGAAACCTTTGACTTGAAATTATAACTGGCACTAGAATTTCTGAAACTAAATTAAGCTTTGCATTCTCCATGCTGAAATTCGGCGTGTACACACTGTGTATGTCGGAGGCTTTGTTTATGCGTCCCAAGTTACCTTTTTCTGGATGGGACACTTTATGACATGGATTTGAATTGCTGTGTATTGAACTTAAAAGTGTATTGATAGATGGAGACAGTGTGATAAAGCTTCATTTTATCGGTTAGGCTCCTTGTTTTACTAATTCATGTACTAATTCTGGGAAGTTTCTTTGCAGGATGGAAAAAATGCCCGTACTATCCCACTGCCTGGCTATGAAATCGAACTTCCCAGTCCTGTTGATATGATTGAGAAGAAGCATGCTTTCAAGCTGAGGCAATCCCAACAGATCTTTTATTTTAGTGCGGATGATGAAGAGATTCAGAAAAAATGGATTGACATCATTTCAAAAACTGCCAAGGGTGAAGTCGAAGAAAAAACGAGCAACTCGGTAGAATAAAAACTGGTGGCCAAATTAGCAACAGATGAAACCAAGCTGACTGTCTATGGTGTGAGGTGTATTTGCCATACTTGAATTAAACAGCGAGGGCACTTTCATTTTGAGGAAGATGTTTAAAATTCAGCTATATCTACATACATCAGTATCAGATTTAAGTGTTGTGTGTGTTTTTGGTCTTCAACAATTAATGCTACTGAGGAACCTAAGCACATCAGAAAAAGTGTAGTAATTTACAAATTAATCACTTTATTGATTCCATTCCAGTCCTGTGCAGTACGGTTTCTGTGTAAATGTGTTTAACACCAGTACTTGCAATCCCTCTGTGCAACATGTATAGTAATTCATTAGTTAAATGTATGTTGTTAAGTTAAAACTTGTGAATGCCTGTGGCTGGCCACTTCCGGTCTATCAATTGTCTGTATTCAATTCCTTAAACACACAGTGCTCTTTGTCCTATTTGGCATTTGGCGATGTAATTAATTTCTTCAGAAGTAAAAATGCTAAATGGATTTTCTTCTCTCATGTTCTGTACTGTTAACAAAAGGCAGGAAAATGCTGTACAATTTGCAAATTTATGCTTCCTATAGCTTCTGTGGTGGAGAAACCCGAACCTGAAATCTGTATGTCAATTTCACTTATTTATGTATTGTGCTTTTAAATAAACATTCCTGATTTTCACCATTATTGCACTCTTAGACAAGCTGAAGTCGACCTTGTCAGACTATCAGACTATTCTGCATTAAGTGAGAATTATCCAAAATCCCAGGTATTCTGTGTCTGGGCAATAGCCAATTCGAAGGATTTGAAGAAGGAAAATCAACTGGGTTGAGGCTTCAGTCTCATTGAAACGTATAAAATTCTGAGAGGGCTTGACAGGGTAGATGCTGAGAGGCTGATTCCCCTAGCTAGAGAGTCCAGAACTAGGGGGCATAGTCTCAGGATAAGGGGTCGGCCATTTAGGACTGAGATGAGAAATGTCTTCATTCAGAGAATTGTGAATCTTTAGGATTCTCTACCAAAGATATTCAAGACTGAGATGGATAGATTTTTGGACATTAAGGGAATCGAGCGTTATGGGGATAGGATGGGAAAGTGGAGTTGAGGTAGAAGATCAACCATGATCTTATTGAATGGCGAAGCAGGCTCGAGGGGCTGTATGGCCTACCCTTGCTCTTCGCTATTTCTTAAATAGCAATGATTTCCTGTGAAGCTGGCACAGAGTTTAAAATATGAGCTTCCCTACATGGAGAAAAACTTGAAGGACAGTTTGTCATGCTAGAGTGGGAGGAGGCTCGTGTGGAGCATAAACACCGGCATAGACCTGTTGGGCCGAATGGCCTGTTTCTGTGCTGTAAATTCTATGTAATACTTTTGTGCACATTCTAGCACCTGGTTGTAGGTGCAATCAACAGAATCCCAGGATACATTTGCCACACTGCCATCACTTCAGTTGCAAACTGGTGCACGATATATGGGGAGATAAAAAATAGGTAAATGGCATTATTTAAAAGCTTGTGAAAGACTTCCTTAATTACAACCATCTTAGATATTATTTCATTAGTTAGCCAACTGAATCTCTAGGTTGCAAGTAATAAATTCCTGGCAGTAATGCGTCTTTTTTTATTTTAAAACAAAAGGTGTGGAAAGGGGAAAATGTGTTTGAAATGTTCAGCGAGAGAATTACCTGCTGATAATTGGATAATTCCTCTGACTATGCAGGTTTTATGTTTCACACGTTATGTCGCACTATTCCTGCACTAAGTCAGGTGTGCACCGTAGAACATCGGGCCACACACACAATCTAAATCCACATTCCCATTAATATACTTAGATCTCATTAGTCATAGATTTTGATGGTCTGATTTTAGGATTTGCCCGACAAAGTGCTAAAAACAGCCCTTTCCAAAACTCCAGGCCCACAAAATTGAAACACCGCAAACCAGCAAATAAGAAAAATAAGCACAAATGGGGCTGATTTGCAGGGGGTGGGGGTCAAATGTGGCCCTAGGACGACAGGTTGAATACCCCTGCACCAAGTGATACAGTATTCGGGACATGTTTAAAAGTGGTGGAGGTGAACAGTGATGATAATGCTACTTGCTCTCATTGGGGTTGGCTGTGGGGATAGGCATATGGATACTCAAACACCTATGGAGTTCTACTCACCGGTCTTGGCTAATTACATTTCTAATCATAACAGAACTGACAGAATAGTCAACTGTTTTCAGTCCAAGGCAGTGCAGCAGCTTTTTTCCCCTATTAGACTGGGATTGCAGCTGACATGTTATTAATAATGCAGGAGTAACTGTTCCAAACACTGCTCCAATGCCAGATGTGGCAGTGTCATGTTGTACCTATTGTGTTGGAATGTTGTGAACTATATCACCACTCTGGTGCAAAACCTGCATATGTAACTAGGGCATTTGAAAATACAGTACTGGTTTTATGTTTTTCTTGTCCAGATTTGTTCTCTGTGAAATTCCTTGTTACTTTCTATGGTGCATGCAATTTTTTGTACAACTGTTTTGGATTTAATAAACATTAGTTCTTCAGTACACACTAGCCCAAGACCAACACACTTAAAAGACTAAAATAATTATTCAGTTTTCACTGAATAATTTTAAAAACCGGAATATAAAGTAGGAAAAGACCATTTGGTATAGCAAGTCTCATTTTCTAATAGACCAAGTACAATTTGCACTGTCACTGACTTTCCCAAACTACTGTATCTTTTGATGAAAATGAATGCCCAAAGCAAAGTGTAAAAACATAACTTTTTTCACAAACATGAAGATAATCAAGCGAAAACTTCAATGCAACAATTTAGTGTTAGAATCTACATTTTCAACTCAGCTGGTTGAATTTCAACACAAAAGCAAAATACTGCGGATGCTGGAAACCTGAAATAAAAACAGAAAATGCTGGAAATACTCAGCAGGTCAGGCAGCATCTGTGGAGAGAGAAACAGAGTCAACGTTTCAGGTCGACGACCTTTCGTCAGAACTGGAGAAAGCTGGAGATATAACAGATTTTAAGCAAGTGTTGGGGCAGGGAAAGGGGAGGAAAGAACAAAAGGGATTCTCAGTGTCAAGGTCACATTTATTGCCCATTCCTAGTTGCCCTGAGAATGTGGTGATGGGCTTTCTCTTTGAACTGCTTCGGTTCTTGTGCTAATGGTGTTCCTGTGATGGTGTTAGGTAGGGAATTCTAGGATATTGGCCCAACAATGATTAAGAAACTAATATATGTCCAAGTAAGAATGTTGTGGTACTTGGAAGGGGATTTGAAGGTGATGGTGTTCCAATGACAGTTCCGCTCTTGTCCTGCTTGGTGGTAAATATCCGAGGGAGCTGAGCTGCTACCAAAGTAAGCTTGGAAAGTTTCTGCAGTTCATCCTGTACATAATATATACTGCAGCCACAGTGTGCAGCTGATGCAGGGGTGGCTATCGAGTTGAGTGCCAAGGCGACTGTCAAATGGACTGCTTCTTGAGTGTTGCAGCTGCACCCATCCCAGCGAGTGGTGAGTATTGCCTGATACTCCTAACTTGTCAATGTGCAATGGAACCTCCATGATACTGGAGAAATCTCTATTATGTAGTCAATGGCAGAGTTCAGATCTAAAAGTTGAATCCCTGATGATTTGCCCACAACTTTAATAAATTTTGACAGTGCATGATCATATATGAAAACAGGTAGGAAAAGATGCAACTTATGCCCACCATAACTCCCATTTCCTTCCCACTTCCCCAACCAGTCAGCAATGGAATCTTCAGGAGGAGGCCAAAAAAGAGAAAAAAAATCCTTGGGCCAATTTAGGGGGGAAAAATTCTCCTCTCTGAAGGTGATCAAAAATTCCAGGAGAACACAGTAACATCCCCCAATACTCCATTAAGTTAGGAACTTGTCCAGCTCCCTTTTATACCTTTGCAGCGAATTTCAACTCGTTGCACGGACCGACAATTTGTTCCCTAGGTCGATGGCTCTATGAAAAGAAATACCTCCTGACATCCAACCTAGTTTAATACTTATATAACGTGTACACATGCACACTTGTCTTCCCTAACCTCAAATTGTTTTTCTGGGGTTTATAAATTGTAAAGAACTATTTGTAAACTTGCCAAAAGTTCACAAGTAGCACCATTAAAACTGGAAACACAAATGATAAAAATTAAACTGTCTATATAGATATGGGCTAGTTCATTAACTTTTCCCTAATGCGCATGATGAACATGGACAAAACTTGATGCATTCCTGAGCTGGCTGGCACATCAAATAGCCGTTGGCACTTATTCTGCACAGTTGATTCTAGTAATTTTAGATTTAACTTGTAACCTCTGATGCACATTATACTGTGGTGTAGCTAACACACTGAAAACATTCTGATTTCAGCATTCTAGCTGTGTCTGATGTATGGCCTATACTAACATTTTTTATATACAGCATAAATTTAAGGTTAGATTTTTTTGTTAATTATATTTTATGGTACTTGAAAGAATGTCATTGCATAAATTTTTAAACATTCATTTTTTAAGCTGTCTTAATACATGTTTTATTTAAATTACATCATTATATAAACTCAATTTAGTCTTTCAAAACGAAGCATGGAGAATTCTATTTGTGGAAAATGATTATGGGGAGAAAATTGCAGGGCTATTGGGAAAGAGTAGGGGTGTGGGACTAATTGGATTGCTCTTTCAAAGAGCCAGCACGGGCACGATGGGCCAAATGGCCTCCTCCTGTGTTGTAAGGTTCTAACATTCTATAATAAAAACAGAAAATGCTGGGAATACTCAGCAGGTCAGGCAGCATCTGTGGAGAGAGAAACAGAGTCAACGTTTCAGGTCGATGACTCTTCACCTAAGATTCTATAAATGTCTTTGAGAAGGCTAACCAATTTCAATACATCCCTAAAATTAAAAGCGAACAACTGAGTGAAACCTCAGAAACTCTAATAGGTCACTGGGAATTGCTTTGTTACTGAGATGAACGGGCGAATCTGTATCATTGAGGTGACCGGTGTTAGATTGATGTATTTGTACACAGCTACTCAGGGTAGCTCTACAAAATATTTTTTCTATAATGAAAACAATGGTGATATTACAATGTCATGTCCCAAAAGTACATTTTTTAAAAATTGGGTTGTATTTATAATTTTATATATGTACCCCACCACACCAAGGTGTCAGAGGTGCAGCTGATGCTTGCGGGGATAAGTCGGCCCTGAAGATCCCAGCAAATGCCCTCCTTCGGGGATCAGATAACTCTGGGCCAAGTTGATGAACTTCTGCAAAAAGCTGAGTGTTAAATCTTACTAAGAAAGAGCGTAAAGAAAACATAAACGACAGCAAGGCCCCTGGGGCAGGAAACTTCACAGCTTAATAACTTCTACAGCTACCAGAGGTTCAGAGCCCCAAGTCTGGATCCAGGTCTCCATGGGAGAGGGGAGGAAAAGGAGAATGAGACACAAAAAAGAGAGAAAGGGGGAGGAGGAAGTATGTATACAATATGCAGCATAGGGAGACATAGAAAAAAGATCTTAGCAGTGAGGTGCATACTGAAAATATGAATTGCACACTCCTGACCCCTCTAATGAATGAGCATATAGCATTCTGCCAGACTATATATCAGGCTGCAAACTATGAATCGGGTTTATTAAGAAGTATGATTAAACGTAAACAAGATAAAACACATGTTTCACTAGATTAGAAAATCTGTTGCAAAACAATGAAAGCCCAAAATCCTCCAGCTGTTCTCTTGCAATAATTTAAACAACCAGCATCCTCTGTGAAAACCCACCTGACACCCAGCCCAATTCTATGCTTATGTAACTTGTATGCATTACCACTGGTTCTCCATAACCTCTCTCAACCAAATAGTGTGTCCACATGGACACAATCTACTCCCTTCATTATTTTAAAAACCTCAATCAAATCTTCCAGTAGTGTTTACTTTTTTTTTAAGATTAAAAAGACTTCGCTCTCTTCAAGCACAATGGATGTTATAATGTACACAGTAGTTTAGTAACGTTAGAGCCCAGCAAAACTGGCAATGTTTGCGGCCTGCAATCACAAAACCAGAGGACAAGATAGGGAAACATCAATTGAGATTAGAAGATTGATATTGCTTTTCTCCGACAGTGGATGGTGTGGAATAAACTCAAAAGCTGTTGCTGCTTTACTTCCTCTAATAAAGAGCTTGATAAATAACTTGGTTTCAGTTCCCTAGCAGAAAGTGTGGAACTAGAAAAGGTCATTCAGTCCCTCAAGCCTGCTCTCTCCACCCCAGGAGGGTTGGGATGGGATTTCCCCCTGCCACCCTCATCCTGGCCCAACTTTGCATGGGGGTCATTAAGTATGTGGGGTGGCATCCCCAACAAGTGGGAGCTCATCAATACTCCCCCAAAGGAAATTATAGGGATGCTGCAGTGGGACCTTTGCTACAGCAGCTGAAGAAGTGAGACAAGTTAAAGGCAGAAGAGCTCCCAAAAAACAAAGGAAGGACGGGCAATTTTTACATCTGAGCCGGGTTCATGGACTAAAAAGGGAAAGGTCTGAGGCCACAGCAGAACCCTCTTTCCTCCCCCACCTCCCAATCTTGGGCCTTTTGCTGTGGCTCCAGGGATTACCGCCACCCTCCTTCTGTCAGTCCCTGGAGGCAGTGGTGGAAGGCAGAGGAATGGGGTGGTTTGTTGGTCTCAGGCAGGCAGGGAAGGGGCACTTATCCCGAACTTGGAGAGGGAAGGAAAATCCAGGTGCGGGCAGCTTACCATCCCATTTTCCCACTGGTTCCACCACTATCCAGCAGATAGAAGTGGAAAATCCAGGCCATTATGTACAATTTGGATTAAAGGCTATATGGATAAATACATGATGAAATGTTGGGTGAACACATTTTTTCTGTGCCAGTAGGATGATGAATAAGTCATCTGAGCAGTGCAGCTGATCAAAGCTGAATAGTGCTGGTTTAAGATTGAATTGATATCCTGGAGTTTCACTTAATTGCTTTTTGAGAAGCCTTGTGGAGCTTGTTGTGAAAGACTTTTCCTTTGATTGGTCACATACTTGAGGAGACTGAGTGGGTTGGGTAAGTTTTGTTCTGGCAAATCATATGTCGTGTTTGGGGAGAAAAGGCTTGACTGAGTGGTCTTTTCTTTTCCACGCTTTATTATATAAACAATTGAAGTAAAATTATTTTAACCATATGATTATCTACAAACCGTAAGTTTAACCAGAAATCCTGTAGTCTGTTTTAATGGTGTTTAAATATTTAGTCACTTTCAAACCAAAAACAAATAATCACCAGAGGCCCGTAAAACTGTATATGTGCTAGAGCAAGACTAGGACATGAACGGTGTCTTGAGGCTTCAACGCATCTGTAGTTTATTTATAGAGAAGCTATGCAGCTACAAACTTCTCGACAATGATTGCAAATGCCAAAAATTCTCAGAAAAGGCTGGACCCAACAGCGTGCAGAAGTTATCAGTACATAGATAGGATGTGTGGTTTATTTCTGAGGAACACTACGTCAATGACATCCTTCCTGACTCAACCCAAACTGAAATTAGTTAAGCCACTGCTGCATAATACGATGTTTGAATTGCTGGTAATGTCAGATATGAATGACCTGGACCTCGGTAATACAGGGGCATAATTTCAAAGTTTGCAGATGACATGAAACTCGGAAATGTAGTAAACAGTGAGGAGGATAGTAACAGACTTCCAAAGGACATAGACAGACTGGTGAAATGGGCAGATGCATAGCAGATAAAATTTAATGCAGCAAAGTGTGAAGTGATGCATTTTGGTAGAAAGAATGAGGAGAGGCAATATAAACTAAATTGTACAATTTTAAACAGGGTGCAAGAGCAGAACGATCTGGGGTGTATGTACGCAATCTTTGAAGATGCAGGACAAGTTGAGAAGGCTGTTAAAAAGGCATACGGCATCCATGGCTTTATAAATAAAGACATTGGCCGGAATTTTCCGGGGTGGGAAAGTTGTTATTTTTGACAGCGGGTAGGGAACCCACTGTCATCTCGCCCCCGCGCACCTTTCCCCCAAGTGCATCTGTCATCGCTGACCCGACCCGACCCGACCGGCAGATGCGGGCGACACAATTTAAACAATTACTAGCTTGTTGTCAGACCCTTAAGAGTGTTTTTAAACTTACCTTTTAAATTTAACTGGATGCCCACGGGGACCACGCTGCTTGGGAAGCACGTCTGTAAACCAGAGGCGGGAGTTAAGTGACCATTGCTCCAGCTGATTAGTTCACAGGATGAAATGTACTATAAAAGCTCCCACCTGACAGATCATCACTTTTCTCAGCCACAAGCTGTTTCTCAGTCCATTTGCAACACAGATTGAACTTTCTGCAGGCTACAAGTCTTTCAAGCAAAGTCTCCATCCACTGTCACCTCATTGGAAGAACCTCTCTCACCATTGACACATTGCTTCTGTCATCTCTACTTCACCTGCCATCTATTCCATCAACATGGGTGCCGTTTATACTCTCTCACCTTGGTCCTTAGCATCTGACCACGATGAGCCCCAACACCAGCAGCATCAGGCACACCAGCAGCACCAACCTTCTCTGCAATCACCTGATGCTGCACAGGACAGAGGGCATCAGCACCCGACCACATTGCTGCCCGGGAGGCCAGGGATGGTTTCACCATGGCCAGATTTACTTCACTTGATGCTGTACACCCATATGGCTGCCACATGATGCGCCAGGCTGGCACCACCCCACACCAGCACCATAAAGCATCCCTACAATGCCCAAGCCATTCCTTTCACACTCATCACCATTGTCTCACCATTCACTGCACCTCACTAAGCCACTTCCAAAGGTGCACACAAATCTGTCCAAGAATGGAAAGTGTTGAAAATAAAGATTTTTATGTTTCACACCACATTAACAGAAACTTTACATAAACACTGGATAAAACACTCAAGTGGCTACCCTTGTGTGTTGTTAGTTGATATGATTGCACTAGGATGAGGGTGAGTGTGAGGGGTGGCTAGTGAGATGGGGAAGTGATAATGTAGATAGAAAGGGTTGGGTGGACATGCAAGGTATGTTGGTGTGAGTAAGGTAGGATGATGGGGATGTGATGAGAGGCACAGGAGGATGAGTGTGGCTTTGTACTAATGTTTCCTGATCTAATGAGATCATTGAAATGTTTGCGACAATGCACCCAGTTCCTCCTGACCACATCCCTGCTTGTGACCTCCTCTGCAATCTGCAACCAGGCTGTCTTGGTCTCCTGGGGAGGTCTCTTCCACGGGAAGGGAAGAGGACCTCCCTGGGTGCTCTGACTCCCTCCATAAGCATACGGAGGGAGTCATTGGAGAACCTGGGTGCAGCCCTCTGCCTCTGTGAAGTCATTGTCAGTGTATGCCGCACTCCAATGCTGTAGTGCACTGACAGCATTATGTTAGATTAAACTTCAAATCTAATGTGGCCATGGTCCCTTTAAAGATCCTGGCAAAAAACACGTCATGTATGATGTCACCAGACCCGCTCCATCTCATTGGGCCGGGTAACTCGCTGGGCGGGCTTAATAGGCCCCATTAAGGTAAGTTCATTTTCAACAGTGGGATGGAGCCAGCAGCAGGGTCGCGACCCCCCCCCACGGACACCGGCCAAACTGGACCCTCCGAGGTAGGTAAAATTCTGGCCAGAGAGTACAAAAACAAGGAAGGTATGCTGAACTTTTATAAAACATTGGCTAGGCCCCAGCTGGAGTACTGTGGCCAATTCTGGGCACCACACTTTAGAAATGATGTCAAGGCCTTAGAGAGGGTGCAGGGGATATTCACTAGAATGGTACCAGGGATGAAAGACTTCAGTTATATGGAAAGACTAGATAAACTGCCGTTGTTCTCCTTCGAGCAGAGAAGATTAAGGGGAGATTTGATTGAGGCATTGAAAATCACGAAGGGTTTTGATAGAGTAAATAAGGAGAAACTGTTTCCAGTGACAGCAGATTCCGTAAGCAGAGGACACAAATTTAATGTAATTGGCAGAAGAACCAGAGGCAATATGAAAAAAAATTGACGCAACGAGTTGTTGTGATCTGGTATGCACTGCAGATTCATTAATAACTTTCAAATGGGAATTGGATAAATACTTGAAGAGGGAAAATTTACAGGGCTATGGGGAAAGAGCAGGGGAGTGGGATTAATTGAACAGCTCTTTCAAAGAGCTGGCACAGACACGATGGTCCGAATGGCCTCCTTCTGTGCCGTATCATTCTATGATTCTGTGAGTATAATTCCTCACTTGCATCTAAATATTTTTAATTTACTGATGTTTATTTAAAAAAAAATCCCTCCTTGTGATATTTCTCTTCACCCCCCCCACCCTACCTCCCAGCAGCACTGTTTAGAGTGGGAGCTGCAGTGTCACAGAATATATCTCTCAATCTATGCAGGTGGATTCTTGGAGAATATGCGCTTACTCCTGACTCCCAAAGTTGCACGCAAATCTTCCAACTGCACTGTTCCATTGCCCTTCTGGAGCAATAAAGTCAGGAAGTTTGTCCGCGATATTGGGAATTGAGACAGATCACAAATCATACATATTTCAGCACAGAAGGGGTCCATTTACTTCATAATGCCTTTGCCTGTGCATGTGCCAGATGCACTTTTGAGCTTTCCACTCCAATTAGGTTTCCCTGCTTCCTCCCTGCATCTTTGAATATTTTTCTTCTTCATGTGCTTGTCAAATTCCCTCGTAAATGCAGTGATTGATTTGAAGCAATGTCTTCCATTTGAAGTACTGTAATACTCTAATTACTCTTCGTATGAAAAAAAACTTCTTATCTCCCTTTTATGTTTTTAGTTCTCATCCTAAATTTATGCCCTTTTTTAAAAAAGAAATTCACTGATCAGTGTAAATAATTTTTCACTCTTCACTATTTCAAACCCTTTTGAAACTTTGAACACTTTTCTTCAAACCCCCTGCAGTGAATACAGTCCTAGTTTTTAAAACAACAACAACTTGCATTTATATAGCATCTTTAAATCCACCCGAGAATGGGTGAGGTGCCAGAGCAAAGCAGCTGCCTGTGGAACCTTACCCCGGCCTGATTTTCTGGCTTTTGGGAGAAAGCCAGCAATAAAAGGGGAAAAAAAAATCTACTTCAATACACCAAAATATAATCCTTTCCGTAAAATGGAGTTGTTCTGATAACCCATTATTACATTAACCGTAATGGTCTGCACACACTCAGCTGATCAGTTTATAAATAAGCTTCCTTTACAGAATGACCTCTGGAAAGGAACCACATACTGTGACTGCTCTCAGTGGATATAATGATCAGTACAGTAATGATGAGTAGACAGCTGTGAGTCACTTACATAAGTAGCTAGCTTGTTACAGTGTGCTGCTGCTCCAAATGTTTGCTATGAAGTGATAGGATGCAGGTTCACCCCTACAACTCCCATACAGCATACCCGTCACCAGACATAGCCAAGGGTCATCTCTGATTACTTACATTAGCCGTGAGAAAATAGCTTAGCTTGCCAAATGGTTAAAAAGGAAAATAAAACATATTAGACTAAACATTGAGTACATTCAGTAATCAGTCACAGATGATCAATAATTACAGAAAAAGTCCACATTCCTTTTTTTTGAGGAGTGTAAATTGGTATGGTTATCGTGTAAATTTTGCTTAATAACATTAGGTAGGTGTGTACACGTAAAAGTACTTCTTCAGTTTATCATGTGGCATTTTTTCGGCCTATAAATATTTCTACCTGAGATAAAGTAAATACTGAAGCTACAGTTACTATTTTATTTATATATATATTTTTTTTTAAAGTTTTGCTTAAAAACATACAAAATGAAAAGGAGAGGACTTGCATTTATATAGCGCCTATCATGACCTCAGGATGTCCTAAAGTACTTTACATCCAGTGAAGTTTTTTTTTGAAGTGTCATCACTGCTGTAATGTAGGAAACATAGCAGCCAATTTGCACAAAGTGAAGTCCCACAAACAGCAATGAAATAATCACCAGATACTCTGATTTAGTGGTGTTGGTTGTGGGATTGACCAGGACTCTGGGAGAACACCCCTGCTCTTCTTTGAAATAGTGCCATCGTTTTTTTTGTGTCCACTTGCCTTATTCAAAAAACACCACCTCCGACAGTGCGGCACTCCCTCACTACTGCATTGAAGGGCTGGATTTTGATACGGGGCGGGTTGGGGTCGTGTTACCCGCATTTCGTGTTGCCCACCCGACTCTAGATTGATGTGGATGAATGATGCGATTTTAACTTAATTGGCCAATTGAGTTCCAACGTGTGGGAACCCGTGGCCAATGAGTTATTCCAGTCTGAAAGTCGCCTCCGATGATGTCATCATTGCTGCTGCATTTAAGGTCTACAATAAGCCTTGCTTCTTCTGCAGGCTGCCAAGCTTTTGGACCTGCATCCTAGAGGCAACTGCAGCAGGAATGGCCAGCCAACGACCCAGGTCTGCTCCCAGGTTCGATGACGTTGCCCTGCAAGCTTTGGTGGATGGAGCAAGAGCCAACAGAGAGGTTCTCTTCCCCTCCTCAGGGAGGAAGAAGCCTCCCAGCAGACCAAGGCTGTGTGGGTCCAGGTCGCCCAGGAGGTCAACTCCTTATCCTTCACCTGCAGAACCTGGATCCAGTGCAGGAAGAGGTTTCATGACCTTCTACGTACTGCAAAAGTGAGTATGACTTTCCCTTCACCCTCAATCTGATCCCCATTGCCTCTCTTCACCAGCACTCAGCTTTAGCAACCTCTTCCTCCATATCCCACTTGACACTGACATCCATGCACCCTTACCCATTCCCTCTCCCTCTATGGTCACATTCACCTTACTATTCGACTATGCAGCCCTCACACTACCTATCACTGTCATGCTTTGAAAATAACTTACAACACACAGGGAGGGCCCTTAGTCTCGCCACCTCAATCCATCTTTGTCTCCTTCTAAGCATCTATGCTATGGATTCTCTACACTCACTCAAACTCCACTTGTCTCCCTCATTGGAGGAAAAGAGAGCTCACAATAAAAGGGAAAGAGCCAGGACAGGAGGAGGGCTACCCTCATTAGCCCAGCTCACCCCCTGGGAGGATGCGGTCCTGGAGATCGTGGGAGTAGAGGAGGATACGCAAGTGGGGGACGGACAGACGGGTGCATCACAGCAAGCTGGTGACAGAATAGTGTTCCATCTCTCTCATTGACATTGCATGAGTCGCTGATAATGAATTTGAAGCTCTAACAGATGGATTTATGATCATCTGCAATATGCAATGTGCATGTAACCTTGGCATCACATCTCTGACTCTTTCCTTTACTCCCCCACAGGACCATCGCAAGCACCCGTCCCCACTAGCCAGGAGGAAGAGCCTGAGCATCCAGACTCCTCAGAGGAAGCTGCAACCTCTGAGGGCGCAGCGTCAGCAGAACTCAGCGCACCCAGCACCAGCGCAGACACTCACACCTCGGTGGGACCCTCGGGACATAGAGTAGTGTTGTCACCTGGTGTATCACAGCTCACAAGTGAGCATTAGCAGATGGTGGAGACAGGGACAGCAGTGGACAGTCCTAGTCGGAGGGCGCAGGACTCTCCTAGCTCGGCTCAGCTGCATGTCGACCCTCTGCCTCTGGGGCCATCCATAAGATCAGCGGTGCTGGGACTCCAGGAACAGATGCAGGAGTCTCTGACAGGTTTTGTCTCCAGGGTCGCTGCGAGTGTGGAGCGAATGGAGGAGTCCATAGCGAACATGAGCAGCCTTTGTGGAGTCATTGGCGCATGAACGCATCACCACGGAAAGGATGGCAACCTCCGTGGAAAGGATGGCTACAGTAGAGGAGAGGATGGCTACGGCTATGGAGGAGATAAGTCGCCAGAGTGTAGAAAACATGGTCATTGTTCAGAATAGACTGGCATCTCTTGAGGAGCGATGGTCATCTATTGAACACAGAAACCAGACCTTCATGGAAGTCCTTCTGAGTAGGACTTCCAGTGCAGATACGGGTCTCCATGGCCCCCCTGATGTGCAGCAAGGTATTCTCAATCCACTTGCAAGCGCTGAGGTGGACCTGACCCATGAGAGGGATGTTGGTGGCAGACAACAAGGAGGTGGGGGCTCCTCTCCAAGCGCTCACACTTCCATGCCACTGACAAGTCCTCGGTCAGAGCCCCACCAGAGTCCGCACCCAACTGAGATCGGCGTCTCAACCCCTGCCCAGCCGTAGGAGCAGCAGACTGTTGCCGAGCCCTCGCAGGTTCGCAACCCCAGAGGACGCCCGCCAAAGGTGTCGAGACAGGAGCAGCAACAAACTGAGCAGGGGGCCTCCACTTCTGCTGAAGCCACAGGGGAAGCACCACGTAGGAGCACGCGTAAGAGAAAGATACTGCACAAATAGTCACAAGGGTAGTCACTTGGGTGAAATTTGATGTTTAATGTGAAAAAGCCATCAGGTGTTAAGTGTAAATAAAAACTCTGATGGCTACAGCTGCAGTTGTGGTGTCTGTCATTTCGCTAATGGGACTTCCACAATGAGGCCTTAGGATAACTTGCAATTGTCAGTATGGTGGTCAAATTGTTAGGGATCCGCTGGGTCTGGGCCATTGTCGTAGCTCTGGTAAGAAGCTGCGAGGCAAAAGTGCTTGCTTGTCTAGGCTAAGCAAATCTGGCCAAGATGAGTGCATTCCTTGCATTCCGGGCAGCTATGGTCTCGCGTAATGCTGCCGCTGGTTGAGGGGCCTCTGCAAGTTGTTCGTTCTCTCTCTCCTCCTCCTCCTCCACCTCCTCCTCATCTGAGGAGGCTATGTGAGGAGCCACTTGGTCCTCCGGCATCTGTAAGCCACGACGCTGTGCCATGTTGTGAAGTGCACAGCAAACCACGACGATTCTGGAGACCCTGGCTGCTGAGTATTGCAGGGTTCCACCTGATCTATCCAGGCATCTGAAGCGCATCTTCAGCATACCGATGGTTTGCTCGATTATGGCTCTGATGGAAATGTGGCTGGAGTTGTAGCTCTCCTCAGCTGCATTGGATGGGCTCCTCAACGGCGTCATTAGCCACGTCTTCAGGGGATAGCCCTTGTCTCCAAGTAGCCATCCGTGAAGTTGGTCTGGCGGACTGAATAGCGGAGGCACACTAGACTGGCGCAGTATGAAGGAGTCATGGCAACTGCCAGGGTACTTGGCACAAACATGCAGAACTTCCTTCTTGTGGTCACACACCAGCTGAACGTTGAGGGAGTGGAAGCCCTTGCGGTTGACAAAAATACCTGGATTGTGATGGGTGCCTTAAGGGCCACATGTGTGCAGTCAACGACGCCCTGCACCCTTGGAAAGCCTGCCAGATTAGCTAATCCAACCGCACGCGCCGTGACACTTGCTCGATCCTTGGTGAAATGGATGTGATTGTGCGCGATGGCAAAGAGGGCATCGGTTCCACTGTCTGTGTGGAGTTTGCACATTCTCCCCGTGTCTGCGTGGGTTTCCTCCGGGTGCTCCGGTTTTCTCCCACAGTCCAAAAATGTGCGGGTTAGGTTGATTTGGCTATGATAAATTGACCCTTAGTGTTAGGGGAGGATTAAATATGTGGGGTTATGGGGATAGGATGGGATATGTTAGGGGGAATTAAATACGTGGGGTTACGGGGGTAGGGTGGGATATGTGTACTGTGGGGATTAAAGCAGGGACAGGGTACTGGATTTGAATGATCAGCCATGATCATATTGAATGGTGGAGCAGGCTCGACGGGCCGAATGGCCTACTCCTGCTCCTAGATTCTATGTTTCTATGTTTCTATGTGATGCAGGTGTGTGCAGCCGCTTGGGAGATGCCGCTGATGTCTGCTGCTGATCCCTGGAATGAGCCTGAGGCAAAAAAGTTGAGTGCGGTGGTGACTTTGACGGCCACTGGTAAGGGGTGTCCACCTGGTCCTCTGGGCTCCAGGTCTTGTTGCAGCATTGCACAGATGTCACCCACTACCTCTCACGAAAGTCGGAGCCTCCTTTGGCACTGATGCTCAGATATGTTGAGGTAGCTGACCCTCTGTCTGTATACTCTGGTTGGGGGGTATCTCCTGCACCGACGGCCTTCCATGCGCTGGCACCTTCTGGCCTGTGCAGCTTCAGGCGGGTGAGCAGCAGCTTGGCGCTCCTGCTGTTGCTGCTGCTGTTGGTGCTGCTGTTGTTCATGGTTCTGCTGGTGCCGCGGCTAGTGTTCGTCCTCATCGGATGCCCAGGAGGGAAGGAAATAAATGGCTCCCATGCCTCTGGTATATGTCTCAGTTGAGGAAGCGCTCAATGAGGGTGGTGAGAGGGGTTTCCCAGGAGGTCACACTGGAGATGGGTGTCAGGCTCCAAACTTCCAGAGCTGTGGTTATGCCTTCTAAAAGTTCCCCAGACCTGTGACAACAAAGTCCTGCCACCTGCAAATGATGGCTGATCAAATCTCCTATTTAAAGGTTGAGCTGCAGCTGAGAGTCAGCAATCCACTTGTGCTCCCGCCAGGTTTCACTGGCGTGTTTCACATCAGGCGTGCTTCACGTGGGAAAAGGGCTAAACTAGCTAAAAAGTTTCAAAATGGCATTACAGAGCCAATTTAGGGCTTGTTAAGGGCTTTAATGGCCTCTCCCACCTCTTGGAGGCGGGACGGAGTCGGGAACACCACACACGATTTTATCAAAATTGCATGGAGGCGGAATGGAGGCGGGATCGGGTCCGCCCGCCACTTTTCGCAATTTTAACCCCCCACACGCCTCCAAACCCGCCTCCACGGGTCTATGAAAATCCAGCCCGAAGTGTCAGCCAAGATTATGTTCTCAAGTCTCTGAAGTGGGACATGAACCCATGACCTTCTAACTCAGGCGCCGCGCGTGCACATTCTTCAAGGCAACTCACTGGGTAGTAATCAGTATAGCCCCTCCGACAGTGCAGCGCTCCCTCAGTACTGCCTCAGAGTTAGATCCACCTCCTAACCCATAGCTACTGAGTTCACTTGTAGCACTCCCAGTACTGTCCAGCTGAGATTGGCTGGTGCAGCACAAACCAAGGATTAAATCTGGTACTTTTCTGTGATTTGGTGGCATTGGTACCATACCATGCAATGCAATGCATTTGCTCACAAAATTGTTTTTAAGAGTTTCCTCATCCCTTCAGATTTTTCAGTTTTCGGAAAGAGTAATATGCCCTCCATCTTGTACTTTGTGAACATTGATGGACTGAGAACTAGAGAAGGGAATCCATATGTGATTGAGCTATAACAAAGGAGAATGTAAAACAAAGCTTTTTTTTAAAAGCATAAGGAGCAAATCTGCCATATTTGGTGCCTTCATCCTCCTGACGTTTGTTCAGTCTGCTTGACTGAAAAAAATGTAGATTTTAGAAATACACCAACTATGGAACATTTATTGTTTTGAGTTTGATTCATTTATGTAGAGTTGAGCAAAATAGAAAAATGAAAATATCCTACAGTACATTAGAGGTATTTAAAGAGAAACACTGGCCAGCTTGTTGTAGCTAATATCTATATTGTTCAGCTGACAAAATCTTATTTACAGTTGTATGATTTTGTACTTTAGACAAATTGTAATTTGTGAATAAAAATAACATTAAAATCTGCATCAATTCTTCAGCTGAGGATTTTGAACTTAAGTTTGGAGGAAAACAGTTAGGTGTGAATGGTTCTGACGACGGGTCATCGACCTGAAACGTTAACTCTGTTTCACTCTCCACAGATGCTGCCTGACCTGCTGAGTATTTCCAGCATTTTCTGTTTTTGTTTCAGATTTCCAGCATCCGCAGTATTTTGCTTTTGTATAGGTGTGAATGGTGGTTGTAATTTAAATTAAATAATTTCTACTTTTTTCAAGAATTTACTGATCTGCTATTACTTAACAGATTAAAAATGCTGAACTTCCTCCATATACTCTTCAGTTTATGCACTTTTCTTCATAACAATTTGATCTGTTTATGATTATCATCAAATTTACATAATTTTTAGATGCGCATGAGACATTATGGTTCTTTTCTACTGAAACTGTGATGGATAAAATTGAAGTGAGATACTCTTATTATGATGGAGAACATATATTTAGAAACTCAACTGAGCTAGGTTTGTACTTTGGTCTATAAGCAACACCACAGAAGATCAACTAGTATAAAATATAGACAGTGGAAAATTAACTTCTGCCATTGACACTAAATTCATTTGTATCTTCTGAACAAAATCACACCCGACTTTATTAATATTTTACATTTACGATAAATTGTGACTTTATATTTCTATTTATAAAATTCTATTTAATTAAAAATTTGTAGCGAGTAGTTATTGCTCTTTCAATGTATGGCAAAACCTTTAATGCAATTGAGTTATATAATGGAAAGCTGATCACTCCAAAAAGAAAATACCGAGTATTGAATTCTGTAATTGGATTTATCAATATTAACCTCAATCAAAATGCTGTCTTGTTTCCAAGATACAGACAGTACATTAACCCTGCTTAGTGTAGACAACACAAAAGGGGGCCTAGTGGTCCATTATAAAAATCCAATTTCTTCATTCATAAATTACAGTTTGACAAATGCCTCTTTGCTTTCCTTTTTGTTAATGAAGTTTTGTTCTTCTTTAATCTTCTCCACTGGTTAAAGTTTAAATCAAGGCAACGTTCCAAGTGCTAAGCAGACACTATTGTAGTCATGCATAGGATTCCACTCATCGGACCTTGTATTGCAACTGTGTTGTTCAGTAATCCATTCCTTTTTAACTACGTCCATTCTGTTTCCCAACAGCCTGTTGTCTCCACGACAGAGAAATAGATCAATGAATGACTGGCTTGTTCTCAGTGAGCCAAGACTCCATGGCTGAAACCAATTCACATTTGACCAGAGAAGTCCAAGTCGACAGCTAACTTAGTTAGGGATTTAATGCTAACAACATGAATAAGTTTCAGGAAATGTTTATTGTTCTTAAAAATAACTATATTGTTGCATCAAAGTCTGTTGCCGAAGCTTTGCTGGTTGACCTTATATTTTGAGCATCAGCAACAACAAATCTGATCACTATCAGCTTGACAATTGATGACAAGTTAAATGCAGATATGCTGTAATGGTTTTAATCATCATAAGCTGCCTGGCAGAGGAATTAAGTGCAGATGAGGACCTCTTTGCAGATAACCGCTAACAGATGAGACATTACCAATGATTCTGATGCCAAAATGCATGTTCTGCTAATTATTGATGCAGCCCTTATTTCATTCTGGGCAACACCAAGCATCTTACCATCAATTGGTTCAGTGGTTAGACACTTCACCTTCCAGTTCACTTCATGTGGTTCTAGTTGAAGAAGCCCCAAAAAATGACACTTGTATGTACGAAGATCAACAGGGAACTGATTACAACATTCAAGATATGTGACCAAATTTGTAAAATTGCTTTATTAAATTATTCAAGTTTCCTTCTCTCTTGCAAAGGAAAAAATACTCTATTGCACAGCTTTATTAAAAATAAGCTTGATTACATGATTCCGACTGCATTAGTACAGTGCAAGTTGTCTTGCAGATTCTTGATGACACCCATTGGATTTTGTTTATGACCAGTGAGACCCCAGGACCTGATGGCCTACATCCGAGGGGTTTGAAAGAGATGGATATATAGATAGTGGATGCATTGGTTGTCATCTTCCAAAATTCCATAGATTCTAGAACAGTTCCCGTGGATTGGAAGGTAGCAAATGTAACCCCACTATTTAAGAAAGGAGGGAGAGAAAACAGGGAACTACAGACCAGTAAGCCTGACATCAGTAGTAGGGAAAATGCTAGAATCTATTATTAAGGACATGGTAACAGGGCACTTAGAAAATAATAATAGGATTGGGCAGAGTCAACACGAATTTATGAAAGGGAAATTGTGTTTGACAAATCTGTTAGAGTTTTTTGAGGTTGTAACTAGCAGAATAGATGTGGGGGAACCAGTGGATGTGGTGTATTTGGATTATCAGAAGGCATTCAATAAGGTGCCACACAAGAGGTTATTAAACAAAACTAGGGCTCATGGGATTGGGGATAATATACAAGCATGGACTGAGGATTGGTTAATGGACAGAAAACAGAGAGTAGGAATAAACGGGTCATTTTCAGGTTGGCAGGCTGTAACTAGTGGAGAACCGCAAGGATCAGAGCTTGGGTCTCAGCTATTCATAATCTATATCAATGATTTGGGTGAGTGGACAAAATGTAATATATCCAAGTTTTCTGATGATACTAAGCTGGGTGGAATGTAAGTTGTGAGGAGGATGCAGAGGCTTCAAGGGGATATAGACAGGCTAAGTGAGTGGGCAAGAACATGGCAAATGGAATATAATGTGGAGAAATGTGAAGTTATCCACTTTGGTAGGAAAAATAGAAAAGCAGAGTATTTTTTAAATGGTGAGAGATTGGGAAATGTTGGTGTTCAGAGGGACCTGGCTGTCCTTGTACACGAATTACTGAAAGTTAACATGCAGGTACAGCAAGCAATTAGGAAAGCGAATGGTATGTTGGCCTTTATTACAAGAGGATTTGAGTATAAGAGTAAAGACGTGATACTGCAATTATATAGGGCCCTGGTGAGACCACACCTGGAGTATTGTGTACAGCTTTGGTCTCCTTACCTAAGGAAGGATATACTTGCCATTGAGGGAGTGCAACAAAGGTTCACCAGACTGGTTCCTGGGATGGAGGGATTATCCTATGAGGAGAGATTGAGTCGACTAGGCCTATATTCTCGAGAGTTTAGAAGAATGAGAGGTGATCTCATTGAAACATACAAGATTCTTACAGGGCTTGACAGGGTAGATACAGGGAGGATGTTTCCCCTGGCTGGGGAGTCTAGAACCAGGGGTCACAGTTTCAGAATAAGGGGTCGGCCATTTAGGACTGAGAGGAGGAGAAATGTCTTCACTCAGAGGGTGGTGAATCTTTGGAATTCTCTACCCCAGAGGTCTGTGGATGCTCAGTCGTTGAGTATATTCAAAACAGAGGTCGATAGATTTTTGGATATTAAGGGAATCAAGGGATATGGGGATAGTGCAGGAAAGTGGAGTTGAGGTAGAAGATCAGCCATGATCTTATTGAATGGCGGAGCAGGCTCGAGGGGCCGAATGGTCTACTCCTGCTCCTATTGCTGATGTTCTATGAGACCAGCTAGAGCACTGTTCATACATTAAGCAACAGAAACAATGCAGTTTCACTGTGTGGTTTCTTCAGGCTTTGTTCCTGAGTGCACAATCGAACTGCTTGCTTCATTTCAAATGAACAATTACTCACACTAATTTACCTTGCAAGAAATCAGACTGCAAACATTTTCTAGTATTGACGCTGCTTTAAGCATGACTTATGATGCTTGAGCTGTATTATTCAACTTTGTTCTTTGCACTGATAGAAAACACATAAATGGGCACATAATGTAAATTTAGGATCAAGACAGAAAATGCTGGAAATACTCAGCAGGTCAGGCAGCATCTGTGAAGAGAGAGAGTTAACGTTTCAGGTCGATGACCTTTTGTCAGAACCTGAAACGTTTTCTGCAATCATTTGCGACCACAGTGAACCAACACTTAATCGTCCAATTTGGTGCTCAACAGGAGTTTCACACTTTCTTTATCTTTCGTGATTATACCAATTTTACAGTCTAATTTTGTTAGACCTGCTAAAGACTAAATCATGGCAGGAAAAGGAAATTCCCCCAAGGTTCTCCCAACTGATACTGTAACTTCAGCAGCAGTTCATCAGAAACCCCAGATACACTGCGTAAACGGGCTTTCTGCCAGTCTCGCTGAAGTTGCAGCGACTGATCGGAAGAACCGCCGAAGAGATTCCCAGGGTGAGTTTTACAAACTATCTTGCTTGAATGCATAATCTAGACCAAGGGTTTTCAACCTTTTTGCTTCCAAGGCCCCCCTGCGGGTTATAAATTTTCCACGGCCTATCGTAACACAACACCAGTATTTTATCTGTATAAAAATTAGTTATTAGTTATTAATAGCTCCATACACCTCGAGTAAAGAAGAATTTATTTAGTCCTAAGTTTACATAAGCAACATACTGCGGATGCTGGAAATCTGAAATAACAACTGATAATGCTGGAAATACTCAGCAGGTCAGGCAGTATCTGTGGAGAGAGAAACAGAGTTAACGTTTCAAGTCTGATGAAAGGTTAACTCGGTTTCTTTCTCCACAGATGCTGGCTGACATGCTGAGTACTTACGCCATTTTCTGTTTTTATCCTAAATTTACATTATGTGCCCATTTGCTGCCCAAGGTCTGCTCCACCCCATCAGCCATTTGCTTAACAGGAAATGAATCAGGAGCAACAAGCGCAGTGCTCACTACAGGCTCGGTTTTTTTAATTTGTTTTTATGGGATGTGGGCGTCGCTGGCAAGGCCAGTATTTATTGCCCATCCCTAATTGCCCATGAGAAGGTGGTGGTGAGCCGCCATCTTGAACCGTTGCAGTCCGTGTGGTGAAGGTACTCCCACAGTGCTGTTAGGGAGGGATTCCAGGATTTTGACCCAGCGACGATGAAGGATCAGCGATATACTTCTAAGTCAGGATGGTGTGTGACTTGGAGGGGAACTTGGAGGTGGTGGTGTTCCCATGCGCCTGCTGCCCTTGTCCTTCTAGATGTTAGAGGTTGCGGGTTTGGGAGGTGCTGCCGAAGAAGCCTTGGCGAGTTGCTGCAGTGTATCTTGTAGATGGTACACACTGCAGCCATGGTGCGCCGGTGGTGGAGGGAGTGAATGTTTAAGGTGGTGAATGGGGTGCCAATCAAGCAGGCTGCATTGTCCTGGATGGTGTCGAGCTTCTTGAGTGTTGTTGGAGCTGTACTCATCCAGGCAAGTGGAGAGTATTCCATCACACTCCTTACTTATGCCTTGTAGATGTTGGAAAGGCTTTGGGGAGTCAGGAGGTGAGACACTCGCCACAGACTACCTAGCCTCTGACCTGCTCTTGTTGCCACAGTATTTATGTGGCTGGTCCAGTTAAGTTTCTGGTCAATGGTGACCCCCCAGGATGTTGATGGTGGGGGATTCGGTGATGGTAATGCCGTTGAATGTCAAGGGGTGGTGGTTAGACTCTCGCTTGTTGGAGATAGTCATTGCCTGGCACTTCTGTGATGTGAATGTTACCTGCCACTTATCAGCCCAAGCCTGAACGTCGTCCAGGTCTTGTTGCATGCGGTCATGGAGTGCGTCATTATCTGAGGAGTTGTGAATGGCACTGAACCCTGTGCAGTCATCAGCGAACATCCCCATTTCTGACCTTATGTTGGAGGGAAGGTCATTGATGAAGCAGCTGAAGATGGTTGTGCTTAGGACACTGCTTTGAGGAACACCTGCAACGATGTCCTGGGGCTGTGATGACTGACCTTCAACCACCACAACTATCTTCCTTTGTGCTAGGTATGACTCCAGTCAGTGGAAAGTTTTCCCCCCGATTCCCATTGACTTCAGTTTTATTAGTGCTCCTTGATGCCACACTCGGTCAAATGCTGCCTTGGTGTCAAGGGCAGTCACTCTCACCTCACCTTTGGAATTCAGCTCCTTTGTCCATGTTTGGACCAAGGCTGTAATGAGGTCGGGAGCAGAGTGGTCTTGGCGGAACCCAATCTGGGCATCAGTGATCAGGTTATTGGTGAGTAAGTGCCGCTTGATAGCACTGTCGATGAGACCTTCCATCACCTTGCTGATGATTGAAAGTAGACTGATGGGGTGGTAATTGGCTGGGTTGGATTTGTCCTGCTTTTTGTGGACAGGACATACCTGGGCAGTTTTCCACATTGTCGGATAGATGCCAGTGTTGTAGCTGTACTGGAACAGCTTGGCTAGAGGCAGCGGCTAGTTCTGGAGCACGAGTCTTCAGCACGATAGCTGGGATGCTGTCGGGGCCCTATAGCCTTTGCTGTAACCAGTGCGCTCAGCCGTTTCTTGATATCACGTGGAGTGAATCGAATTGGCTGAAGGCTGGCTTCTGTGATGATGGGGACCTCCGGAGTAGGCCGATATGGATTATCCACTTGGCACTTCTGGCTGAAGATGGTTGCAAACTCTTCAACCTTGTCTTTTGCACTCATGTGCTGGGCTCCACCATCATTGAGGATGGCAATATTCATGGAGCCTCCTCCTCCCATTAGTTGTTTAATGGTCCACCACCATTCACAATTGGATGTGGCAGGACTGCAGAGCTTTGATCTGATCCATTGATTGTGGGATCACTTAGCTCTGTCCATAGCATGCTGCTTCCGCTTTTTAGTATGCATGTAGTCCTGTGTTGCAGCTTCCCCAGGTTGGCACCTCATTTTTAGGTACATCTGGTGCTGCTCCTGGCATGCTCTTCTACACTCCTTATTGAACCAGGGTTGGTCCCCTGCCTTGATGGTAATGGTAGAGTGAGGGATATGCCGGGCCATGAGGTTACAGATTATGGTGGAATACAATTCTGCTGCTGATGGTCCACAGCACCTCATGGATGCCCAGTTTTGAGCTGCTAGATCTGTTCTGAATCTATCCCATTTAGCATGGTGGTAGTGCCACACAACACGATGGAGGGTGTTCTCAGTGTGAAGATGGGACTTTCGGCTGGATTTTGTCAATGGGGACGTGATGGAGGCGGGACTCCCACTTTTTGGGTTGTAGTCCCGCCTCCATCGACTTGTGGCCAACCCACTGTATTTTCCCTTGATTGACCTTGTTAAGCCCGCCCAGCGGGCGTAGCAGGCCAATCAAGGGTCCCTTGGATACAGGTGACGTCAGCCATTGAAATTTCATCTGTCAAGAGCTTTTGACAGATGAAATTTCAGCGTTTGACAGCTCTGTGAAGCTGTCAAACACTGACAGTATGATTTCTAACTTGAGTCGCTGTACTTAGACTCAGTTAGAAATCAATCCAGCACAGAAAGCAGAGACTGCAGCTTTTGACAGCTCCGCGGCCATTCTGCTTTCTGTGCCATGGATGTGAGGGACTCCCGACACCTTAAGGATGCTAGCCTGCAGGACAAAGTTAAGTAAAAGTTCTTAAAACACTTTACACACACCAAACACCTCTGCACTCACGCACCCATCACTCACCTGCACACCGGACATCTCGACCCCTCCAAGCCCTCCAGACCGACGGTCCGCCTTGCTAAATCGGCGTGGTTCGGACCTGTCGGGAAGCCCACACTTCAGGGCTAAAAATGGGGATTAGGCAAAAAACTGCCTGTTAACTACCTGTTAACAGGCACTTTATTGGCACTAATCCCCTTCCCACCTCGGGGAGGCGGGTCCCAGCACAGGTCGGGTACCCGCCTCCTGGAAAACTGGCATGGAGGCAGGTTGGGGGCGGGATGGGTTCGGGACCCCCGAATCTGCTATTTTCACACCACTCCCGCCTCCAAACCCGCCTCCACGGGCCGGTGAAAATGGAGCCCTTTGTCTCCACAATGACTGTGCGATGGTGACTGCTACCAATACTGTCATGGACAGATGCATCTGCGACAGGTAGATTGGTGAGGATGAGGTCAAGTAGGTTTTTCCCTCGCGTTGGTTCTCTCACCACCTGTCACAGGCCCAGACTGGCAGCTATGTCCTTCAGGACTCGGCCAGCTCGGTCAGTAGTGGTGCTACCGAGCCACTCTTGGTGATGGACATTGAAATCCCCCACCCAGAGTACATTCTGTGCCCTTGCTACTCACAGTGCTTCTTCCAAGCGGTGTTCAACATGGAGGAGTACTGATTCATCGGCTGAGGGAGGGCGGTAGGTGGTAATCAGCAGGAGGTTTCCTTGCCCATGCTTGACCTGAAGCCATGAGACTTCATGGGGTCTGGAGTCAATGTTGAGGGCTCCCAGGGCCACTCCTTCTCGACTGTATACCACTGTGCCGCCACCCCTGGTGAGTCTGTCCTGCCGGTGGGACAGGACATACCCAGGGATGGTAATGGAGGAGTTTGGGACATTGGCTGAAAGGTATGAGTCTGTGAGTATGACTATGTCAGGCTGTTGCTTGACTAGTCTGTGGGGTAGCTCTCCCAATTTTGGCACAAGTCCCCAGATGTTGAAGAGGAGAACTTTGCAGGGTCGACTGGGCTGGGTGTGGCGTTGCCGTGTCCGTAGCGGGTGCCGAGGACGATGCCGGGTGGTCCATCCGGTTTGTGCACACTCAGTCGGCTTGGACTAAAATTCCAGGTCCACGTCATCCATTTCGGAAACAGAACTTCCCCCTTATTTCGATACCAAACCCCAACACGGCGGTGAATCCAGTGACTTGAATTAACAGCACCAGTAATGGCGGAGGTGGATGGCAAATGAGAGAAATGGAGAAATAACAGGGCCCTGAGTGACTTTACCCACTCAACCTTATCGCCATAAATCCTTTAGTGACAAAGGCATCCCGACTCTTTCCTCCTCCCCCACCCTTTCACAAATAGCCGGCGGTATCTCAAAGGACACGAGCGCCCAGACTCGGCCGCTCCGTCCGTCAGTGAAGCACCTGGCCATGAATAGAAAGCTCCGAGTCTGAGGTAATTTTTTCTTTTCTCTCCCCTGTTTGCTTCACTTCCATTTTGTGTGCATCATCCCCATGCATTACTCAACTATTTTCACAACTTTTTGTTCTTTTGCCTTTTTATTGCCTCATTGAAACTAACAAGGATTTTGGTGGTCAATGTATTAACTGCTCCTCTGCGACAGGCTGACTTGACTTCTGCCCTGCTGTTCCTTCCCCCGCCGTTTGGCTGTGTTTCATCATATGAAGTGGTGGATCCATCTTCGAGTTCTGATGAAGGTTCAAAGCCGAAGCAATAACCTGAATTTTTTTCTTTTCACGAGAGATCAGTGTATTTCATGCATCATCTGTTTTTATTTCTTTGACTCTTAGCCGTTGAACTCCCCCTCCCCTCTGCACTTGGTTCAGTCCAAGAAGCTACTTGTTTATTGGTTTCTTGCCATTTTAGTTGCTGCCGGCTCCTAACATGAGAAGTCGCACAACACCAGGTTATAGTCCAACAGTTTTATTTAAAATTACGAGCTTTCGGAGCTGTTGCCCCTTCGTCAGGTAAAGGTACTTTTACCTGACGAAGGGGCAACAGCTCCGAAAGCTCGTAATTTTAAATAAATCTGTTGGACTATAACCTGGTGTTGTGCGACTTCTCATTTTTGTCCACCCCAGTCCAACACCGGCATCTCCGCATCATGGCTCCTAACATGTGGGTCTTGTGCAGCCGGCAGCAACTGCAAGGTAAACGTGGTTAACGTTTCTGAAAGTTCATCAACCTGAAACGTTAACTCTGTTTCTCTCTCCACAGATGCTCTCTCACCTGCTGAGTATTTCCAGCATTTTCTGTTTTTATTTCAGATTTCCAGCACCCGCAGTATTTTGTATTTGCACGGTAAACGTACTGGCTCCGACAAGGTCAGTAGCTGGGATACCGTTTAAAAAAAAAATTAAACTGTTTCTCCCCAATAGCTGGCTTTAGAGTCTCGGTGGCTGACCTCAAGTGTACCTGGCAAGCTAACTTGAAGGTTGCCACCAGCTGCAGGAGAACCATACCTCAGGAGGCAGCAAGAAAGCAACATAAAAGCAGCTATAGAAGGAACTTGTTTATTTTCCGATACGTAAATGGAAGGATCCAAGTTGAAACATTAGACAATCTTGTTGCATTCCAAATGCTGACGGCCCTGTCGTGTATTACCAGCAACTTCCGTTTCATTAATTTCCACCATTTACAGTTTTCTTCCTCTGGTCAGCAGATCTCCCTCTGTACCAGTGGTGATGTTAATTACAGGGTGTGTGACGAAGTGGCTTCATTACAACGGGGTGGAAAGGAAGGTTTGTGCTACCTTGGCCCGCGCAAAGTGACTTGTCTAACCATACAAAATGGTGTCCAACAGCAAGAACCTGAATTGACTGCACATGCACAGTTTTTGTATCGCTGAGACTATTCCACTCGTCTCAATATACAGTGGAGACTACTAGGGGGAGAAATTCAGTATCGCTCCATTTGGGGTGCAGTTATTGGCCAGGCGCAAAGATTAGCGCCTGGCGCTAATTATCGCCTCCGACTGCAAACTTGACTTTTATCGCCTCTGGAGGTGATTGCAGCGCTAAATCAGGCGCTTCACACCTGTCTTAAGGCGCAAAGGCTGAGGAGCGAGGCGCTACCTCAGAGCGCTGGCGAAGCTCATGTGATGTCAGTCAGCAATGCAACACACACACAATGGCGCCGGCCAGTTCTTAAAGGGGAAAGTTGATCTTGCTTTCCATCCACATCCTGCTCATTGCCGCCTTGAATCTCGGCCTGGAGAGACCTGTACATCAAATCTGCTGGAAAGAACAATGGAGAGTACCAGGGAAAGAGCTCAGAGTGCAGCCCCCACAGTCTCTTCTAAATCGATACAAGGAAGGGCAAATCAAAATGAACCTGCAAAGTGCTGCTCAGTACCCAAAACTCCTTCACACAACATTGAATCGCTCCAGAAGTCTCTCTCTCTCTTGCTCTCTTAGAATGCGTGGTTCAAAAATGTCACCAACAATAAAAGGCAGGAAGCGGTCGCCTTTAAATAGCACTCCCCCAGTCCCTTCCTGACTGCAAAACGCTCCCCTCAACCTGTCGTTGCTAGCGGCAGGTGGTAAGGCAGGGGGCGCCACTCAATATCCGCTCCGGGGCGCTACCGGGACGTTGTGCACTCGACTGACATCATGATCTGCCGGCGCAGGAGATCGTGGCGGTAGTGTTTAGCGCTGCCGCAAAATGTCCTAGTTAATTTCGAGAGCGGCGCAAACATCGCCGCGCCCGGGCGCTAGTTGCTTTGCGCCCCATTAGCGCCCTCTTATGGCGCTAATGGGAGGCGCAACCAACTGAATTTTTCCCCCCTAATGTTTAAGCCATAAACATCAGTAGTCTCCCCATATATTGATTGGACAAACCAATTGGCGGTATCCCTGAAATCTTCTCGCAGACCTCTAGGGGGCCGGGGCCCCCAGTTGAGAGCCCCTGATCTGGAATGACACTTCAGTGTATCACTGAGGAGGTGCTGCATTGTCAAAGATGTCTGTCAGATGAGATGTTAAACCGTATGTCCGTTCAGGTGAATGCAAAGGATCTCATTGCACGTTCAAAGAAGAGTAAAGGAATTCTCCTGGCTTACATTTATCCCTCAACAAACACCATCAAAAAATGATTATCTGGTCACTTGCCTCATTTCCTGTTAGTGGGACCATGCTGAGGCCGCTGCGTTTGCCTATACAAGAACATTGACTACACTTCAAAAGTAATTCATTGGCTCTAAATAGCTCTGGGAAGTCCTGAGGACATGAGAGGCACTATATAACTGTAAGATCTGGTGTTTTCCTTTAATGCTGGTGCAAAACGCACCAATCTTGTACACTGCTTATTTTATTACTACAGTATTTTCCTGTGCTATGCAATTTCAGTGAATGAACTATATCCAACTAAGCTATCTATCTTTTAGAAAACAGTATCTATGCCAGATGGCAATGTGTGAATTCAAAATATATATATAATTAATATACTATTATTGGGTCTTTTAATGTGACCCTTACTGCAATGTATTAAATGATGGTTTTCAACTATAATTTTAAGAAAAAACATGAAGGTGTGTTGGCATCATTGCCACTTTATCAGTACAAATTTCATAAAATTGCATTATTCCATAATGAGTTAATTACTGCAACATGATCTTGTGTGTCAGGCTTGGCTCAGCACTCTCGCCTCTGAGTCAGAAGGTTGTGGATTCAAGTCCCACTCCAGAGACTTGAGTGCATAATCCAGGCTGAAACTCCAGTGCAGCACTGAGGGAGTGCTGCACCGTTGGAGATGAGACGTTAAACTGAGGCCCCGTCTGCCCCCTCGGGTGAACATAAAAGATCCCACGCCACTATTTCAAAGAAGAGATGGGGAGTTTGCCCCCGTGTCCTGGCCAATATTTATTCCTTAACCAACATCTCTTTTAAAAAAAGACAGATTATCTGGTCATTATCACTGCTATTTGTGGGAGCTTGTTGTGCACAAATTTCCTATATTACAACAGTGACCACACTTAAAAAATACTTCATTGGCTGTAAAATGCTTTACATGGGATCTTTTACGTACACCGGAGGTTGTGAAAGGCACTATATAAATGCAACTTTTTTTTTGTTTTATTTAACCTTGTTGAGAAAGTTCTTGCTGAAATGATAAATTGTGGCAGTCTTGATCCAATTCTCAAAGGGAATGAGTGCACAAAACAAATCTGCTCTATATTTGACAATGCTAGCTCTGTGTAGGGTGTGAATAGAAATGCAATGCTGGTAAAGGTTGTGTAGCCTTAACATTGGGCACTATATTAAACAGTTTGCAATGTCACTGTTATTGCTTCCAAAGTTAATCATTGTTGCTGCCAGCAATTCCAAACTTCCACTATACATTTACCAAAGGAACTGTTGGGTCAGAATTTGCGGTGGGTATGACAGCGTATTCTCAGAGTACACTGTCATACCGCCTTTGAAATGGACCGCAAGTTCGGGATTTCCGCTTGCGCTAAATCCCAAACTTGCAATCTGTCAATTCTGACTTGACAGATGATCCGCTCCGACGGGGAAATCCTCATTGCTGGCACAGAGTTGGGCTAATTGCCCACCAACTGCCCAGCAATTACGTATGAAAAGTTTACGGCTGATGCAAACAGGCACAGGGCCTGTTTACATCAGCGTAAGGGAATACCTCAAGAGATACAAAGTATCATTCAGCATGTTTTAACATTATTTAACTCACATAAAAGTGAAATTGGAACATTACAACAGATGGAAGCACCTGAGCTTAGAATTGCGAAGAGCTTTTTTTGTTAGTTTGTTTTAGTGTCTACACATTTAATCTCTATATTATTGAAATCCTGATGTTGAAGCTTGGTGCTGTCATTTCACCAGTTTTTTTGTGTGGGGCAATCTGAGTGCCACGGTTCAGTTCTCTGTACCTCATGTGGTTGTGACGGAATGAATTCAACCGATACTAAATTCCAAATAAAGAATGAAATGTTAAACCTAACTATATATTTATATCTTATTTCCTGACAGTAAAGCTTTTAAAGTCACCGTACGGTGCTGTTGTCATTGACCATGCCCGTTCTGTGAGTGGACTATGCAGCATTCAGCGTGTCCGGTGCCAGTCTGCACTCTCCTTTCTCGTACAAGCCTGATGCAATAGTTTCCACATATCTGTCAACACTGTAAGAGGAAACTCGGCGCTTCCACTGATTGGAGCACCAGGCCCACGTGATCCCAGGCACGCTTCTGCACACGTTGCTCCCCTGGGATCCGTGGGCTACTACGCTGCCCTCTAGTACGCAGCGTCAAACAGCAAGTTCACGAAGGAGGGTCCCCATCAGGTAAGTGGGCATTCTATTCGGATGCCGCCGGCGTACACTGTAGGTACCCGCCGACCACAAAATCCAGGCCAATGAATTTCAACCGCAACTTAAAACTAGTACGAAATATTTAAACGGGCAGTGTCTTCACAAAAAATCAATACATTTATATCGATCTATTCATACAGGATAATCCACTGACCTATGAAACAAGGTCTTAGAAATTGGATACCGGGACTGCGCATGCTACACGTGCCTAATGAGGACGGCAGCAGGACCACAGCAAAGTGGTCTGCCAGCCTCAATTGTTTATTATCAATGAGCTGCGGATGCCAGTCGCGGCCCGAGAGGCAGCCTGCTGAGGGGGAGAGAATTCGTCTGACTCCGATGCTAGCAGAGATCCTCAGTAGAGTCTGGGGAGAGGGGGTGGTGGGGGGGGAGGTTGGGGGGTGACACCACCGGGAAGAGGGCAAGTGCTGACCGGCAGCAGCCTGTGGATTTGATGTGAAGTCTGGGGAGCACTCTATATGGGGCAGTCCATTTCATTAAGAAACAGGAGTTTTCCTCTATTTGTAGGGAAATGCACATTCATCCACAATGCATTTTCAATTTTGCTACAAATAGCAAGCAGACTGTCTTACTCTCTAGTTATAAGGTAGCAGTCAGTTGTGAAAGACCTTAGGATTTTCTTTAATTAATCTTGTGAAAACTCTTAATTTATCCTTTTTCTAATAAACTAAAAGCCCTTAGTTTCCCTCTATTGAACATTATGTGCAAGATTTTTTTTAAAACTGCTTTTTTTTTTTTAATTGTCCTTTTAATAAACCGTTAGGGACACTGGAGATTATACTGCGGAAAATAAGCACCACAAGGGAATATGTACTGAAGTGCTCCAAAAAGGCTTGTAAAACAAATTAACCACAACAGAAATGACCTAGAATTAGGCCAGGTTTGACAAGTCTCAAGTGTTCAAAGTGTATGATCTTGGGCCAGATTTTGCTGTAGCAGGGCATCTAATGCCATCTGCCATTAGTTAGACTTGCTCCTGCACCCTTCAGCTCCAAAAAAATTGACCATCAAGCTCCTGAAAGTGTGAAGTGATAACGGCGCAGCGAGGGAAACAGGGCCTCTGGGAGCTGAGTGAACAGGGCAACCAAAAGCACATCTCCTTAACCAATGAGAGTTAAGGATTGGGAAATAAACATAGGAAGGACTGAGATGGAAGGTGAATTAAAGGGGGCGAATTCAATGTCAAATCAGGTACAGAAAGAAAAATAAAGAGAGGGAAAGAATGATTGGATTAAGAGACAAAGTAAGAAAAAAATTAATTTAAAATTTGATATTTTTTAAATCTCCCCGCAAAATTCAAAACCTGAAGGAATGAGACTGTACACTTGTAAGGTTAATTTTCAGTGTCAGAGAGGTTGACTGGCAGTCATTAACATCTCACATTGTTAGAAGGGTACTTAGGCTACTAATTACTAGCCCTAAATATCTGCGGTGGGTTTAGTTCGTATCAGGTGAGTGTCCCTTTAAATCCACTTCCAGCAGCTGAGTGCCCCTTTAAATCCACTTCCAGTCATGTCAGTTAGTTTGTGAAGCCAATCCAGCTGTTCAGGGGGTTTACCGCTTGCGGGTCTTATGACCCATCCAGTTAAAATCACGTTGGGGTCCTAATGACATCATAGGACCTCCAATTTGAATTGATGAAGGAGGCACCACTTGTTTCTGGTGGATGCATTTGCCCCCTGAGTCAGCTCTGCAGTTAAAATGGCCATTGGCGGGATCGGGGAGGTAAGCCCATTTTAGTGATTTTCACTGCTCATCCGCCCCATTCCCGCTGAGCGGTTTCAGTTAAAATCGGGGCCCTGTACAATGAGGATTATATCGTAAATATCACTGTTATCAGTACAGCTACTCTGGTAGTCATTGTGCAAAAATGGTACCTTTTGCACATAAATGACATTGAATTAATTTATCAATATCAATGTCAACAGTTGTTAAATGGCCACTTGGCCCATCAAGCCTGTTTATTTGACAGACTATATGCAATCTACTTGATCAAGGAATCTATCTAACCTGACTCATCCCCTGAGGAAAAGTTCTGCAAAGTAATTCCCTGTCCCCTCAGGTAAAAATTCTTGCTAATTTTCTTTGAACTTAATAAATCAATCTGCTTCAGTGGGTTGGATGCCCAAAATGACAGGCAGTACACTAAATGTGACCTTGCTAATGATCTATATACCAAAATAGTACATTTATCTGCATTAAAATCCACTTTCCCACTTCGTAATGTATCCATTTAATATGTACCCATCTCTTAGAATTGTATCAAAATCTCTCACACTTATCACATGGCCACTGCCACTGACAGATTTTATAATATTACAAAAAGTGTCCTGCACATTATTCCTGAATGGTGTGGACAGCAGGGAACCCAGAACAGCTATCTGCAGAAATAGAAGCAAGATACAGCAGATGCTGGAAATTTGAAACAAAAACCGAAATGCTAGAAGCATTCAGAAGGTCAGGCAACATCTCCAGAGAGAACAGGCAAGGTGATGATTCAGGTATGGGCCCTTCATCTGCAGAACTCTCCAGTCATATACCTTGTAATCCCTTAGCTTTTTATCGGTTTCCATTGTCTCCCTTAGTTAGTATTAGAATTGCTAAATCTTGATCACTTTTCTTAATTTTAATCAATGGGCCAGATTTTGTTGTAGCAGGGCATCTAACGGCATCTGGCGATAGTTAGGCTTTCCCCCCAACCCTTCAGCTCAAAAAATGTTTGCCCACAAAGTTACTGAAAGTGCGAGCTGATAACGGCGCAGCAAGGGAAACAGGGCATCTGGGACCTGAGTGAACAGGGCAACCAACAGGGTGTCTCCTTAACCAATCAGATTTAAGAATGGGGAAATAAACACAGGAAGCACTGAGAAAAAAGGTGAATTAAAAGGGGTAAATAAAATTTCAAATCAGGTACAGAAAGAGAGGGAAAGAAAGATTGGATTAAGAGAGAGAGAGAAAAGAGACAAAGGAAAAGTAAGAAAAAAACAATTTTAGTTTAAAATTTGACATTTTTAAAAGCTCCCAGAAAAATTCAAAACCTAAAGGAATGAGACGCCACACATGTAATAGTTCATTTTCAGTGCCAGAGAAATTGATTGGCAGTAATTAACAATTATCACGTCATTAAAAGGGTACTTAGGCTTACAAAGCACTGGAGAGGTACCACCAACGCTGCCTCCGCAAGGTCCTGCAAATCCATTGGCAGGATAGGCGCACCAACGTCAGTGGCAACATCCCCAGCATCGAAGCTTTGACCACGCTCGATCAGCTCCGATGGACGGGTCACATTGTCCGCATGCCCGATATGAGACTCCCAAAACAAGCGCTCTACTCGGAGCTCCGGCACGGCAAGAGGGCCCCAGGTGGGCAGAGGAAACGCTTCAAGGACACCCTCAAAGCCTCCCTGAAAAAGTGTAACATCCCCACCTGACACCTGGAAATCCCTGGCCCAAGACCGCACAAAGTGGAGGAGAAGCATCCGGGAAGGCGCCGAACACCTCGAGTCTCTTCGCCGGGAGCAAGCGGAAGCCAAGCGCAGGCAGCGCAAGGAGCGCACGTCAACCCAAGCACCCCACCCACCCGCCCCTTCAACCACCGTCTGCCCCACCTGTGACAGAGACTGTAGGTCCCGCATTGGACTCATCAGTCACCTGCGAACTCATTTTTAGTGTGGAAGCAAGTCATCCTCGGTTCCGAGGGACTGCCTAAGAAGACTTAGGCTACTAATTACTAGCCCTAAATGTCTGCGGTGGGTTTAGTCCATATCTACCGTGCAAATACAGCAACTTCATGACATTCAATGCATGTCAATGGTGAGGCAGACAACAAAATGCCGTTATTGCGAAGCAAACAGCACATCTCGGACAGCAACTTTTGGATATTGGCATTTATCCGCGCATCTGCCCCTCGCCTGAAGTTGTTGTACCATTTACGCATAAATAACAGCCTCACTGTTATTTTGACAGCAAATCCTAGCCCAATTTCTTTCAGCAACTTCTTTTTCAGAGATTCCTCTCAGTGTTGCCCAGACCTGAGAAGGCAGTGTTCATTTACAATGACAAATACCAGCATGATGTTGCTTTGACAGCCATTGCAAGAGCTCCTTGACTCTTCTCTTTTGTACGTTAAACTCCTCATGGAACAAGTTTCAGGAAAAAGGCAAGTAATATGAACATTTTTATGAATTGCTTGAACTGTCATAACTGTTTAAAAATAATTCTACTATTTTGGCGAGCAGTTGTATTTAATCAGGTTTGACCCTAAAATATCATGCATTATTCAATAAGTTTCATTAGCACTATTGTATTGTCTGGCAGTAACATATTTTCTTGCTGCTGAATTCATCATCAGGATTGATGGTAAAGTAATTCCATGGACTGTTTGTCTTGTTCCTTTTCAAACCTAGCAGAGTGGGAGAAACTTCAATAGTGAAGGTGACAGCGACATCAGTAGCCATTCTGTTTGTGGTTGGCAGCCACACAAACATAATTTGATTTGTCATGTGGCAACTCAACGGCAGCAACAACAGTAAATTGAAGTTCATTTCTATAGCGTCTGTCACAACCACCGGACGTCTCAAAGTACTTTACAGCCAATTAAGTACTTTGGGAGTGTAGTCACTGTTGTAATGTGGGAAACGTGGCAGCCAATCTGCGCACAGCAAGCTCCCACAAACAGCAATGTGAAAATCTGTTTTTGTTATGGTGGTTGAGGGATACATATTGGCCAGGACATCGGGATAACTCTCCAGCTCTTCTTCGAAATAGTGTCATGGGATCTTTTACGTCCACCTGAGAGAGCAGACGGGGCCTCGGTTTAACGTCTCATCTGAAAGACGGCACCTCCGACAGTACAGCACTCCCTCAGCACTGCACTGGAGTGTCAGCCTAGCTTTATGTACTCAAGTCCCTGGAATGGGACTTGAACCCACAACCTTCTGACTCAGAGGTGAGTGTGCTACCAACTGAGCCACAGCTGACACAAGAGAAAGAAGCTGAATAATCTTTGTAAATATAGAACAATGTCATTTTAAGATAAAACATTTCCATCGGTGGGGCTTTATTGGGCTCGTTACCAAACAGCCTCTTTATTGGCTTCTATTAGCACCTCTGCCACACTGAACAAAGTATTTTCAATTTGTCATTGCAAAGAATGTCAAAAAGATCCTAAGTGTCTTACGACTTAAAACTTAGTTCTTCAAATCTATTAGAGGTTTTCTGGTGAGAACATATTTGCTGGTAAATGTATCCTTTATCAGAGTTACAGAGACTAGTGTTCTTTGAACCCTTAGAAATGGATCAGAAATAACTTGAGAAAGCACAACTTATTTTGGTGGCAGAGGGGTTGCTGATTCATAACTACTTTTCCTACTTCTGGTTATCATTTGTTCATTGATCTACTGTGTTACTTATCTAGTGATAGCATTGTGACAGCCCTTTGGTAGCTATAATACAAAGGTTATAAATATTTTGCAAATGTAAACATCAGACATGCATTTATTCACCCAATGCAACAAATGTGTTATTTTTTATTCGTTCATGGGATGTGGGCATCGTTGGCAAGGCCAGCATTTATTGCCCATCCCTAATTGCCCTTGAGAAGGTGGTGGTGAGCTCCCTTCTGGAACCGTTGCAGTCCGTGTGGTGAAGTTACTCCCACAGTGCTGTTAGGGAGGGAGTTCCAGGATTTTGACCCAGCGACAATGAAGGATCGGTGATATACTTCCAAGTCAGGATGGTGTGTGACTTGGAGGGGAACTTGGAGGTGGCGGTATTCCCATGCGCCTGCTGCCCTTGTCCTTCTAGGTGTTAGAGTTTGCGAGTTTGGGAGGTGCTGCCGAAGAAGCCTTGGTGAGTTGCTGCAGTGCATCTTGTAGATGGTACACACTGCAGCCACGGTACGCCGGTGGTAGATCGAATGAATGTTTAAGGTGGTGGATGGGGTGCCAATCAAGCGGGCTGCTTTGTCCTGGATGGTGTCGAGCTTCTTGAGTGTTGTTGGAACTGCGCTCATCCAGGCAAGTGGAGAGTATTCCATCACACTGCTTACTTGTGTCTTGTAGATGGTGGAAAGGCTTTGGGGAGTCAGGAGGTGAGACACTCGCCACAGAATACCTAGCCTCTGACCTGCTCTTGTTGCCACAGTATTTATGTGGCTGATCCAGTTAAGTTTCTGGTCAATGGTGACCCCCAGGATGTTGATGGTGGGGAATTCGGTGATGGTAATACTGTTGAATGTCAAGGGGCGGTGGTTAGACTCTCGCTTGTTGGAGATAGTCATTGCCTGGCACTTGTGTGGCATGAATGTTACTTACCCCTTATCAGCCCAAGCCTGAATGTCGTCCAGGTCTTGTTGCATGCGGGCATGGACTGCTTTATTATCTGAGGAGTTGCGAATGGCACTGAACACTGTGCAGTCATCAGCAAACATCCCCATTTCTGACCTTATGTTGGAGGGAAGGTCATTGATGAAGCAGCTGAAGATGGTTGGGCCTAGGACACTGCCCTGAGGAACTCCTGCAGCGATGTCCTGGGGCTGTGATGATTGACCTCCAACCACCACAACCATCTTCCTTTGTGCTAGGTATGACTCCAGCCAGTGGAGAGTTTTCCCCCCGATTCCTATTGATGGTGGGGGATTTGGCGATGGTAATGCCGTTGAATGTCATAGTGATAGTGATTTCTGTTTACAACACAAATAACAGAACCATTGAATGTGGACTTAGTTATATCATAACAAGCAATGTGATAACTATTTCTGCTTACAATTTGAATTTTCAGGTTACAATTTGATTTTCTTAAATTGCAAATAAAAATGTCAAGTAAGCTTAAGCCATCACAGATTAATGTGATGCGCTTTCTGGATACAGTGCAGCTTTCAAGAATAACATGGGGGGAAAGAGAAAATGGTCAAAAATCCACACATTCACCCTAATGTGTAATAACACAACAGCCTTGTGCTTTAAAACATGCAACTGGAAGATAGCAAAAAATTTATAAATTTTTAGATGGGGAGTTCATTTTGTCTGAAGCTGTTACCAACAAGACTAATCAGTTACTGTATTAGAATACAGCTCGAGGGCAGTTAACTAAGAATTGAAACAATTTAATCTAACCTGGTAAGATCATTGGTGAGACAATATTTAGAAAACTGTGTGCAATTTTGAGCACCTTACTACCAAAAGGATTTTGACGGATTGGATAGCATTCAGAGGAAAGTAACACAGATGATTGTAGAACATGGAACTTCAAGTTATAAGGCGAAGATCAATTCAGAGAAAAAAAAATTGAGAAGAATGGATAATGTAAATGAAAACGGGTTATATAACTAGGACTGAGAGTTCAGAACATGAGTATAAAATTAGCAAGTGCCAAGGTATATAGTTGGGAATGAGATTCCCACAGGAGATTATGTAGGTCGGGTATCAGCATGCTGAACACGTGTCTCCAAACTGCCTTATGTCACCTCTTCAATCTCTCTTGCACCCTGTGCACTATTGCTTCTTCTTGTAAATATGTTCATGTTCGCACTATCTTCAAAAACAAAACAGGAATAATAGGAACTCTCTTAAACCAGCAATGAGCACAAATTGTTCAATTATGTCACATGTATTTATGCACTAATTACCCTAAAATGGACACATTAAAGTCTTGGACCCTGAAATTATACTGTGGGAAATTAATATGTACCATGTCTGCTTGAAATTCTTCTCCCCATTTTAGTGGAGGTGTTAGTACATCGTGATAAATGGACGTTAATCATCCTATGCTTGTATTCCATGGTATAATTTCAGGGCTTTAGTTTTTATATGGCAACATAATAACTGGAGCTAACCCTAAAGGGCTTAGATCTCTCACAAAATTACCTTGTGATTATTGTGATACCTGTGGGCAGCCCAGAGCTTTCCTATAGGCTAATGCATGCTTGGACAGCCCTCGATCATTAGGTAATGGTAAATTCAGAACTTCTGCACAAGGAACAGGAATCCAGGCAATGATGATGATTGGCAAAGAGAGGTCCATAAGCATAAATAGAAGTGTGTAATGGTTTGCATTACTGTGCAGACTGCCACTCAGATAGAACATCATTTGATAGGGTCGGGATCAATTGAAATAAATGAACAAGGGCAACAGTTTTTTTTAAGAGCTCAAGGTAATAGATCATTTGGGCCAGTGCTTTTCAAGAGTCAAGCTTTAGAAGGTGTTTAACTTGATGCATGATTTTGATTCAATTAATTGGATTGCTAAAGTTTGGTGGGATTTTTGGTACCTGACTTTGGATTTTAGATCAATTTTCAGCAAATATTTTAGTCAATATCTCTGTCTTACCCACAACCTTGTGTATATTACTCTGTTTCTCCTCAAGAAGAAGGACACTGCTGCTGCCTACAAATGTGACTACCTGGTACCAGTCCTTGGAGGCTGTCCGCAAATCATATATTTTGGAGCTGATCTTGAACTTGTCCCATTGCCAGGGTAATGGGGTATTTTCATACTGGGATATTATGTGGAGATCCATAGCCACAATAGCCTGATCTTTTTCACCTGCCAGGGCACTTTATCCAAACAGAGCAACTGCAAGTCTGTATGTAGCTGCTTAGCTGCAGTCTGGTACCCTGCACCACTGAATGCAATGATCTTGGTAATAGTAAAAATAGCAGCACAAGAAGGGACAGTGATATGTGGTCCCTGCAGAAAATGCTGGAAATACTCAGCAGGTCTGACGAAGGGTCATCGACCTGAAACGTTAACTCTGTTTCTCTCTCTACAGATGCTGCCTGACCTGCTGAGTATTTCCAGCATTTTCTGTTTTTATTTCAGATTTCCAGCATCCGCAGTATTTTGTTTTTGTGGTCCCTGCAGGATGTGGGAGTTTCAAGTAGCAGATGTTAACTTGGACAAACACATCTGTGGAATTCCAACTGAGATTACTTGAGCTCAGAACTTTAGGCCGAGTTGGAGAGGATCTGAAACTTCAGGGAGGGAGAGATTTACTGATCAGGGAAATGAATAGGAATAACAAATTTATTATTCTGGGAGATTTTAATTACTTGCTTATTGATTGGGAGAGGAAAGAATTAAACCAAAAAAAACAGGAATGGAATTCCTAAAATGTGTGCAGGGCTCCTTCTTTAAGCAATATGTTTGTTGGTTACAAAATGAGTGACATTGCTAAATCTAGTTACGAGTAATGACAAAGATAATGTAAATGAGTTAAATGTGAGTGAGCACCCTGGGAGTGGTACTATGATAAGATTTAAGGTCTAAATAGAAAGAGGAAACGTTAGTACAAAAACAAGGGTGCCATATTGGAATAGGGCAGATTCTAGAAAGATAAGGGGGTTGATTTTTCAGGGAGATGGGAGTGCTGGAGGTCCAAGGTGAGTGACCTGCCATCAGCGGTGCGAGGCCCAGGCAATTTTAACTGCAGTCACATCAGTAGCAGACCAGCTGCCCACCTGCTTTGCGTAATTTCCAGTGAAAAGGATGAATGTGTGGCGGATCGCCACCTAAACGGGCGCAATCCACTTTTCCGTCCGTGGACAATAAATCGGGCACCTTGCCTTTAAGGCGCATGCTGCCTTTAAGGCATGAAAAAAGGAGTGGGCGTCGCCCTCAGTGTGAACTTAAAAAGAGCGGGCGTCGCCCTCAACCAGTAGGGTTTCACAGAGAGAAGTTGTAGCAGCCATTTTGCCAAGGAGTATGTAATTAAAAGCCATGTGCTCCACATATTGACTCGGCCTCAATTCGTGCTTCGCGGCAGCCACAATATTGGTGACCCTGACGCTCAGAACGTATTCCGAGCACTGCAATGGCGGACATGAACGCAGTTTCCGTGAAACTGCCGGAGTCTTGGGAAAACCAGACCGAAGCCTGGTTCCTCCAAGCCGAGTCCCGATTCCGGCTGCGACACATCACCACAGATGGGACGAAGTACGACTACCTCGTCACATCACTCGGTAGCTCCACAGTTACGAAGGTCTGGACAGCGCTGCAGAACCCACCAGAGGAGGGCAAGTATGCACATCTTAAGGCCACGCTCCTTAAAAAACTTACGGCCTCGACATACCAGCGAAACTGCCACCTCCTCGACCTTCCAGGCCTCGGTGATGCCTCACCGTCAGACCTCCTCTCCCACATGCTCTCCCTCACCGACGAGAGCCCACCCGGATCCCTCTTCCGCACGCTGTTCATCCGCCAGCTACCTCTCAGCATCCGCCCAGCAATCGTGGCGTCCAGCCTCACGGACCTGGAAGCCCTGGCCGATGAGGCCGACAAGCTGCTGTCCGCTCACTCCAGCCGTGACGTCACTCCGGACCTGGCAGCCACTGCCTGGGCGCGCCTCTCACCGGCCACCACACGGCCACAAGGCCCAGCCACCGGGCTCACGGGGCCTTCGCGCCCCACTAACCCGGGCCACTGTTACTACCATGCACGGTTCGGCGCCAGGGCACAACGGTGCACACCTCCCTGCTCTTTCAAGTCTGCCCCCGTACCAGCCCCCGCGATGGCCGTGAGCCACGCGGGCTCCCTGCTGTACGTCACGGATGACAAAACCGGCCGCCGGTTCCTGTGCGACACTGGAGCTCAGCACAGCATCATCCCGGCCTCCGCCCTCGACATCCAAAAGGGCAAACGAGGACCGGCGCTGGCTGCTGCTAACGGCTCGGACATCCGGACGTACGGCACCCGCCAAGTCACCCTCGACCTTGCTGGTTGCCGCTACCGATGGGAGTTCATCACTGCCAAGGTGCTTTCCCCTCTCATCGGCACAGATTTCCTGTGCGCCCACGGCCTACTGGTAGATATCCCTCGACACCGCCTCGTGGACATGAACACCATGTCCCCCATCCTGGGTGCCATGGCCCCCCGTCAACCCGCCGACATGGCGTCACAGTGCCACGCCCGGGCCACGGATGACTGCTCGGCACTCCTGGCTGAATTCCAGGCCCTTACCAATCCGACCTTCTCCGCGGAGGCCGCCAAACACGGGGTGGAACACTTCATCCCCACCACAGGCCCCCCAGTGTACGCCCACGCCCGCAGGCTGGACCCGGCCAAACTGGAGATCGCGCGGACCGAGTTTGCCACCATGGAACAGCTCGGCATCATCCGCCGCTCCAATAGACCCTGGGCCTCCCCACTCCACATCGCCCCCAAACCAGGCAGGGGTTGGCGCCCCTGCGGGGATTACCGCCGCCTCAACGACGCCACCACCCCTGATCAGTACCCCGTGCGGTACATCCAGGACTTCTTGGCTAGACTGGCCAGCCGCTCAGTCTTTTCCAAGGTCGACCTGGTGCGCGGCTACCACCAAGTCCCCGTCCACCCCGCGGACGTCCCCAAGACGGCCGTAATCACCCCCTTCGGCCTTTTCGAGTTCCTGCGGATGCCCTTCGGCCTCAAAAACGCGGCCCAGGCATTCCAACGGCTCATGGACTCGGTCCTTTGGGACCTGAAGTTCCTGTTCGTCTACCTGGATGACATCCTGGTAGCCAGTTCCTCCAAGCAGGAACACCTCGAACACCTTCGCATCCTGTTCGGGCGCCTCAGCGACCACGGGCTCATCCTCAGCCCAGCCAAATGCCAGTTCGGCCTGGACAAGATCGACTTCCTCGGCCACCACATCACCCATGCTGGGGCCATTCCCCTGCCCACCAAGGTGCAGGCCGTCCAACAATTTCCCCGCCCCACCACCATCAAAGGCCTCCAGGAGTTCCTCGGGATGGTGAATTTCTACAACCGCTTCATCCCCAAAGCGGCATCCCTCATGAGGCCCCTGTATGATGCCCTCTGGGGCAGGAGCGGCAAGATGGCGGTCGAATGGACGGCAGACGCGTCAGCCGCCTTCGACTCCACCAAGACTGCGCTCGCCAACGCCACCCTGCTCGCGCACCCACGGCCCAATGCCAGGGTAGCGCTCACCACGGACGCCTCCGACCACGCGGTCGGCGCCGTGTATGAGCAGTGGGTCGACGGTGCCTGGCAACCACTTGCCTTCTTCAGCCGCCAACTACGCCCCCCGGAGGTCAAGTACAGCACCTTCGACCGCGAGCTCCTCGCGCTGTTCCTGGCGGTCCGCCATTTTCGGTTTTTGCTGGAGGGCCACCCCTTCACTGCGTTTGTCGACCACAAACCCCTGACATTCGCAATGGCAAAGACAACCGACCCCTGGTCCGCCAGGCAGCAGCGCCAGCTCGCGGCAGTGTCCGAGTTCACCACGGACATCCAACACGTCTCCAGCCGAGACAATGTGGTAGCCGACTGCCTCTCCCGCCCCGCCATCCATGCCGCACACCTGCCAGTCGACTACGCTCAACTCGCACCAGACCAGATCACCGACCCTGATCTGCTCTCCGCACCTACCAACCTACCAGGGCTACGCCTGGCCGACGTCGCCTGTGGCCCGACCGCAGTCACGGTCAAGTGCGACATATCCCTATGTCAACCTCGGCCCGTCGTCCCAGCGTCCTGGCGCCGCCGGGTATTCGAGATTCTCCACAACCTCTCCCACCCCAGCGCCCGCGCATCCATCAAATTGGTAGCCAACCGCTTTGTCTGGCGCGGCCTTCGCAAGGATGTGCGTACTTGGGCCAACTCCTGCCTAGCCTGCCAACGGGCCAAGGTGCAGCAACACACGAAAGCACCCCTCGAGGAGTTTACCGTCCCTTTGCGTAGATTCGACCACATCCACGTGGACATCGTCGGGCCCCTGCCGCCGTCGCAAGGCCACACGCACTTGCTGACGGTCGTTGACCGCACCACGCGCTGGCCCGAGGCAATTCCACTGACCTCTACCACCACCGCCGACATCGCCAGAGCCTTCATCAGCACCTGGGTCGCACGGTTCGGCGTCCCCTCCGTCATGACGTCGGACAGAGGTCCGCAATTTACCTCTGAACTCTGGACCGCCGTCGCACGCAATCTCGGGGTGACCATTCACCGCACCACAGCGTACCACCCCCAAGCCAATGGACTGTGTGAGCGGTTCCACAGATCCTTGAAGGCATCTCTTCGAGCCAGCCTCCAGGACGGCGCCTGGACTGACCGACTCCCGTGGGTCCTCCTCGGCCTGCGCACCGCGGTTAAAGAAGACCTCCACGCATCGGCAGCAGAGCTCGTGTACGGTCAGCCGCTGCGCGTACCCGCCGAGTTCCTGCCCACCGCCACGACACCCTGGTCAGCCGACCAGCAATGCCACGACTTCGCCTCCCCGGCGCTACAGTTCGCCCCGGTGCCCATTGCCCGACACGGCGAATCCACCTCACACGTCCCACTAAGTCTGCACCAGGCATGGTTCGTTTTCGTCCGGCACGACGCCCACCGCGGACCCCTTCAACCCCCGTACGACGGGCCCTACAAGGTGCTACAGGCTGGGGACAAATTTTTTACCCTGCAAGTGGGCGACAGGACCGAAAAAGTGTCGGTTGACCGACTCAAGCCAGCACACTCGGAGCCCGGTGAGCAGGTCCCTGTAGCTCGTCCACCGCCACGCGGCCGACCTGCCCTCAAGCCAGTTCACCCGGCTGCTCCACGCCCGGCTGTTCCACGTCCACCGGCGTCCTACAAGAGCCGCTCCGGCCGGCCCATCAGACCGCCGCACCGTCTCGTCCACACCTCCTAAGCGGATTCTGGGGGGAGCTGTGTGGCGGATCGCCACCTAAATGGGCGCAATCCACTTTTCCGTCCGTGGACAATAAATCGGGCACCTTGCCTTTAAGGCGCATGCTGCCTTTAAGGCATGAAAAAAGGAGTGGGCGTCGCCCTCAGTGTGAACTTAAAAAGAGCGGGCGTCGCCCTCAACCAGTAGGGTTTTGCAGAGAGAAGTTGTAGCAGCCATTTTGCCAAGGAGTATGTAATTAAAAGCCATGTGCTCCACATATTGACTCGGCCTCAATTCGTGCTTCGCGGCAGCCACAATAAATGCACCTTTTAAAGGAAGGTTGCATTCACGGACTTTCAAAACTTTGCCAACTTCTAATTTTGAATGTGATAGACCTTTCCGATGGCTGGAAACCCCCCCAGATTTTCAGACACCTCCCTGGAGGTTTATTGAGGAGGAACACCTGTCATTGTAACTCTCACCCTGATGGAGCAGGAGGTACTGGAAATAAGTGGCAGAGGAAGAGCTCACAGCATTGGAGATAGCAAGGTTGGCGGCTCCTCTGAGCAGGGTGACTTGAACCCCTTCATGAACCACAATTGCACCTTCAGACAACTTCAACCTGTGTGCTCATGCAAGCTTGCATGTGTGAATATCCAGCCTCTCGATGCAATCCTAACTCTTGTCCCTCTCTTTTCTCTAAGTCACTCTCAGTAGAAAGAACCTACTCAGTAATCTGCTGAAGAAGGCACCTCGGAGGACGACATTCCCCTGAGGAAGCATTGTGATGCGTTACATCCCTCCCAGGCACCAGCACAGAGATTGGAACCTCAGGTGAGATAGATAGCAATTTAGAGGGGCCTGCACCTGGTGAAACACACAGCACAAATGTGTCTTGCATCAGGTACTGGTGGCAGGGACAGCTCAGGAGAGACTCACCGGAGGTCTGCATCCTCTCCCAGCTCTGCAGAGCAGGACAGAGATGCAGACATCCCAGCCATGAAAAGAAAAATGAATGAGTTACACCAGAGAGCTGCAATCCTCTCTGGTCAGCAGGTCACAATTATCTGCGAGACTCTGTGATGCATATTGCAGGGAGACCCTGGACCTATCAAGGCACCTAAACCTTTTTTTAGGAGCCCGATAGTGAGCTTGATGGTCCTCCACCTGGTGGCATAGCTGTAGTTATATTTGTCATGGGGTTTCCAATGGGTGTTAGCAGGGGGTAGCCCTTGTCCCCAAGCAGCCACCCTCTGACGTTCCTGCCATGGTAGAAAAGTAGGGGGACGTTCAACTGGGGCAGGATGATGAATCATGGCAACTGCCTGGGTACCTGGCACAGACCTGCATGATTCTTCTGTTGTGGTCACATGCTAGCTGGAGGTTGATTGAATGAAAACTCTTGCGGTTAGCAAAAGCTCCTGGCTGGTCCTGCATTACCCTGATGGCAACGTGAGTGCAGTCAATAGTGCCATGTACTGGCGGGAAACCAGCCATTGCTGCAAACCCCGATGATCGCTTGTTTTGGTTGTTTTCGTCGATTGGGAATGATCTGTAATGGTTCACTCTGGCAACTGTCACCTGCGAGATGCGATGTCAACATAGAAACATAGAAGATAGGAACAGGAGTAGGCCATTCGGCCCCTCGAGCCTGCTCCGCCATTCGATGAGATCATGGCTGATCATCTAAACTCAGTACCCTGTACCTGCCTTCTCCCCATATCCCTTGATACCTTTAGCTTTAAGAAATATATCTAACTCAACCTTGAATATATTTAATGACTTCGCCTCAACTACCTTCTGTGGTAGAGAATTCCACAGGTTCACCACTCTCTGGGTGAAGAAATTCTTCCTCATTTCTGTCCTAAATGGTTTACCCGTTATCCGTAGATTATGACCCCTGGTTCTGGACTCTCCAACCATCGGGAACATTCTTCCTGCATCTAGTTTGTCCAGACCTGTCAGAATTTCATATGTTTCGATGAGATCCCCTCTCATTCTTCTATACTCCAGTGAGTATAAGCCCAATCGACCCAATCTCTCCTCATATGTCATTCCTGCCATCCCAGGTATCAGCCTTGTGAATCTTCGCTGAACTCCTTCCATGACAAGAACATCCTTCCTCAGATAAGGCGACCAAAACTGCACACAGTACTCAAGGTGTGGTCTCACCAAGGCCCTGTACAACTGCAGCAGGACATCCCTGTTCCTATACTCAAACCCTTTCGCTATGAAGGCCAACCTACCATTTGCCTTCTTCACCGCCTGCTGCACCTGCATGCTTACTTTCAGCGACTGGTTCACAAGGACACCCAGGTCTCGTTGCACTTCCCCTTCTCCCAATCTATTGCCATTCAGATAATAGTCTGCCTTTCTGTTTTTGACACCAAAGTGGATAACCTCGCACTTATCCACGTTATATTGCATCTGCCACGCTTCTGCCCAATCACCCAACCTGTCCAGATCATCCTGGAGTTTCTCGGTATCCTCCTCGCAGCACACACTCCCACCCAGCTTTGTGTCATCTGCAAACTTGGAGATATTACATTTAATTCCCTTATCTAGATCATTAATGTATATTGTGAATAGCTGGGGTCCAAGGACCGATCCCTGCGGTACCCCACTAGTCACTGCTTGCCACTCGGAAAAAGACCCATTAATTCCTACTCTCTGCTTTCTGTCTGCCAACCAGTTCTCTATCCAAGTCAATACCTTGCCCCCAATCCCATGTGCCTTAACTTTACCCGCTAATCTCTTATGCGGGACCTTATCGAAAGCCTTTTGAAAGTCCAAATACACCACATCTACTGGTTCTCCCTTATCTATTTTCCCAGTTACATCCTCAAAAAATTCCAGTAGATTAGTCAAGCACGATTTACCTTTTGTAAATCCATGTTGACTTTGTCCGATCCTGTCACTGTTTTTCAAATGCTCAGCTATTACATCCTTTATAATGGACTCTAGCATTTTCCCCACTACCGATGTCAGGCTTACCGGTCTGTAATTCCCCGCTTTCTCTCTACCACCCTTTTTGAATAGTGGGGTAACATTAGCTACTCTCCAATCTATGGGTACAGTTCCAGATTCCATCGAATGTTGGAAGATGATCAGCAATGCATCTACTATTTCTCGGGCCACTTCCTTAAGTACCCTAGGATGTAGATTATCAGGCCCTGGGGATTTATCGGCCTTCAATACCGTCAATTTCCCTAACACCATTTCCCTGCAAATACTGATTTCTTTCAGTTCCTCCCTTTCATCAGACCGCCCATGTCCGCCCAAAAACCGGATGGTTTTGCAACGTGATGGAACATACACTTACTGTCCGATAAGTTGAATCTTTATCATTTTAAGTTGGTCATGTATTTTCTGTTATATAACAAGACAGACTTACAAAGTATAACCATTATAATTGAAGCAAGCTCACAGTGGGTATCAGAAACACCATTGCCTCAGAATTAAAAGCGTTTGGATGCAACTTGCAGAAATGGGCATAAAATAGAACAGTTTTCAGTCCAAATGTAGATACTAGCCTGAGAAATGGTCAAGTGCACAATCCTGCACTGAACAGAAAATCTACATAATAGAGCAGGGAGCATAAAGAATTTCATTTGCAGGTTTTAGGCGCAAGATAAATTGTTCAATAAACGTTTGCAGTAACAGCAAGGATTTGGGTCATGAGGTCTGCTGCAGGGAACAGTAAACTCCACAGATCTTATCTTTTTCTTAGCGTTGTTTTTCTGGTTTAAACAAAGCCAAAATGCAGTAATGAAGATTGATATCTAAAAGTATACCGTGACAAGACACACCCCACACCCACGCCCCACCCCTGTTCCATTATGTAGATTCTCTGTTCAGTGCGGGATTTGGGCACTTGACCATTTTTCAGGCTCGCGGATGCATCAAAGGTCGGAGTAAATTAAACACAGATTTTTTTCCCCCTATACTTTTGGGGATATTGATATTTGCAAATGCTTGAGCAGCCCATCTTAATCAAATCTAGGGCACCTTTTTTGTTAAAAAAAAAAGGCGAGGCAGCCGACGATATCATTCGAGAGCTGACAAAAAAGCATCTTCGATCCTTGTTGCAAATCCTCCCCTGAAACGGATTTTTAAAATCCCAATCGAGAGACCGGAATGTCTGTGAAAGTAAAGTACTGCTTCATTCTGAAACCACAGCTGTCGTAGGCTGAGAACAGAGAGAGAGGAGGGGGGCGGGGGGGTGAAACTAACAAGGAAGTGGAAGTGATACTTGCGATAATGTGTGTGGTATAACGGCACTCACGCAACTTTCCGGATTGCTCAGTGAACTGGTGGAACGGTTCGATCGCCTCGGATCAGTGACTGGGGAAAAGGCCACAAATGGATCGTTTGGGACTAAACGTCTCCCTGTGATATTGTGCATTACAAACACGGCGGGGATCATTAATTCTCAACAGCACAAGGCTCAGAGTGCAGTGCAGGGAAAGCACCAGAAAGGTTCAGACTTTGAAAGCTTTTTTTTTAAAAAAAGAGTCTCAGGCCTCGACTGAAAAGGGCAGCAAAGTGATTGGTCCTAAAACTAGAACAAGGAGTAATTGAGGCAATTGATTTGTAATCTTGGATATGCAAACAACTACTGAATCGCTCTTTAATAATTCAGGGATAAGTGTATTCTCTGAAGATGCAAACATCGTCCAGAATCATAAAGGTGAGAAGGGGAATTTGCATTTTTGAATTGTCTGAATACAGAAACACGACAGCACTTGCTGCATTTTATGGCATGTCTTCCTTTAGGACGCCATTGCAAATACATACCCAGAATCAGTGCATTTGCACAGTACCAACTGGGACAGAAACCTGCTCACTTAAACATTCGGGTGCACATATCCAGCAGAAACATCATCTACCCGCTGTCAGGTGGATATACTGCAGATTCAAACGAGCAGCACTGTTCCAGGGACAGTGTCTCAATGTTATTTACACACGCCTAGCATTAAGGATTTTAAGGTGATGTTTGAATATGTTTTCACAAGCACATTGATCGTCGTTCTTCTAATTCGTGCGTTGAGTTAAAACTCAAAGTTTAACTTTTGAACAAGGTAAAATTATGGAGAGGAATTATTAAAAAGGGGGGGGGAGATGTGGATTAAAGAATAGATTTTGACTGCAAATTGTCGTAGATTAAATTATTTAAATAGGAAAAAAAAACGAGTGGCTGAAAGATTTGGGGGCTAAGTGAGTATCTCCGGTGAATGGATGATTCAGTCGGATTGTTTAATCGCAGCAGTTGGTTTAAGAATTCAGTCTCTTGCCCATCGCTGCCTCCCGGGCACATTGGCGGGGGAGCCGGGCGAGCGTCCCCTCCCGGTCAGATGGAGCAAGCTCCCAAGGTTCAGCCCGCTTCTCGGTACAAGAGACTTGAGAACTGCACCGATTGCTGTTTATTGTCTTAATTCCAAGTCTTACTTGTGGCGGCTACCCATTTTCTGATCGGAATATTTTCTTTGAATATTTCTTTTCGGGAGATTCACGAGTTTTGTGAGGGATAAACCGTATTCGTTGTCTAAATAATGTGTTGCTGTTTTAGTTCGATGATTTTGAACGTTTTTTATACATTTTTTTTTAGAGAAGTAAACTGTCTGGTTCAAAATGAAACACATTTAAGGTCTATCCGCCTGATCTTATTAAAATACTGCAGCCGTCGCAAAAAGTTGCTTGTGGTTTCCTTGAACAACTTCATTTTGAGATTAACCAGGTCGATGGATGCAGTGTTTGGTTTCTGCAGGACACTATTTTCTGAGATTAATCAATTTAACATTGAAAGAGCGGTAATGATTAAGATTGCACATTCTCTTATTTTTGAAATCCCGTGGAGACATTAGTGCTACCTGCAGTACGTAGAAAAATCGAAGAGAATATCAATATTTTATGCAGTTGCACACAACGAAGATCTTCGCTTCCTTTTGTTGCACTTAAACGCGTGCAGTATTTTTTCATTAATGTTTTGGGGGGTTTTTGGTAGACAAGTAGGTTCTTGTGTTAATTAATTAAAAATAACTTTGCTTTTAAGGAGCTAACACAGTGGTTGAGAACCCCAAAACAGCACAAAGAATCCAGGCTTTAATGTTCGAGATATATATACAGTTTTATCCTGATCAACTTCGGCCCATTTGGGGGGCAAAACTCGGCAGTATTCTTTAAATCTTTACACACTTCCAGACCACTCTATTTATTTTGAACTGCTATGAATCTACAGAAAAGTTATTGTTTAATGCAGATGTTCTCAGTCTCTGTATTTTCCATCTTAATTGATTCATTCATCATGAAGTAAAACATTGCTGTGCTAAGCAGTGCACAAGTGCGTTTTGGTATAATCCGAGGTGATTCAGGTTTGGAATGGCTGATTGCCCATTCTGATAGGTATAAAACTTACTTTAAATCCAATATAAAGTTTGCTAGAATTTGATCTTTCAAAGTCCACTTTATATTATTTAAGAAATGTAGAAATTACCCCCAAATATTGTTTATCTCACTGATACTCTGTTTTCTTATTCCTCATTTAGTCAATGAAAATTATTTTGTCATTTATAGTCTGCAGTATATGCATGGTGCTCACATAAGGTACTGTCAGTCAATTCCACATGGACAATACCATTATAGTGGACTCTGAAACAAAAGGTTACTAAATGACTCTTCTGTGTGATGTTGATCAAGTGGTTTGTAGAATAAGAATGCTAATTGTGATGAATTTGAGATGTTGACCAGCCTAGTGAGCACATGGTCTTCTTTATGCTACTTCCATGCTGGTGTTTGGGGGTTGGCAAAGATGATCTGGTTAATCATGACATTTGAGGATTCTTGAGCAACGTGTCCAAAGTAGCATAACAAGAAATTGAGTCATTGTTAGGCCATTGATGTATTGTGACATTTGTGAACTGTTCTTATCATAGAATCATAGAAGATAGGAGCAGGAGTAGGCCATTCGGCCCCTCTAGCCTGCTCCGCCATTCAATGCGATCATGGCTGATCATCCAAATTCAGTACCCTGTCCCTGCTTTCTCCCCATATCCCTTGATCCCTTTAGCCTTAAGAAATATATCCAACTCCTTCTTGAATCTATTTAATGAATTGGCCTCTACTGCCTTCTGTGGCAGAGAATTCCACAGGTTCACCACTCTCTGGGTGAGGAAATTTCTCCTCCATTTCTGTCCTAAATGGCTTACCCCTTATCCTTAGACTGTGACCCCTGGTTCTGGACTCCCCGACCATCGGGAACATCCTGCATCTCGTTTGTCCTGTCCTGTCAGAATTTTATAAGTTTCAATGAGATCCCCTCTCATTCTTCTAAACTCCAGCGAGTATAAGCCCAATCGACCCAATCTCTCTTCATACGTCATTCCTGCCATCCCAGGTATCAGCCTTGTGAATCTTCGCTGAACTCCTTCCATGGCAAGAACATCCTTCCTCAGATAAGGCGACCAAAACTGCACAAAGTACTCAAGGTGTGGTCTGACCAAGGCCCTGTACAACTGCAGCAAGACATCCTTGTTCCTGTACTCAAACCCTCTCGCTATGAAGGCCAACATACCATTTGCCTTCTTAACCGCCTGCTGCACCTGCATGCTTACCTTCAGCAACTGGTGCACAAGGACACCCAGGTCTCGTTGCACTTCCCCTTCTCC